>CM038673.1:437272012-440235188 GCA_021605145.1 Aegilops bicornis
TGATGACTAATTAATAGTTTAGTGCGCCATGCTTTACGGCTTAGAACTGGGACTTCAAAAATGTTTTGAACGCCACAGAGCATATGAGATGTTCCAAGAGCTTAAATTGGTATTTCAGACTCATGCCCATGTCGAGAGGCAAGTACTTTGCCTACAAGATGGAGGAGAATAGCTCAGCCAGTGAGCATCTACAATCACCTGAATCAAGTGGCAGTTAATCTTCCAAGATAAGATAGTGATTGACAGAGTTCTCTAGTCACTATCACCAAGCTACTAGAACTTCATGATGAACTATAATGTGCAAGGGATAATAGAAAACATTCCCGAGCTCTTCGCGATGCTGAAATCGGCGAAGGTAGAAATCAAGAAAGAGCATCAAGTGTTGATGGTTAACAAAACCACTAGTTTCAAGAAAAAGGGCAAAGGAAAAGAAAGGGAACTTCAAGAAGAATGACAAGCAAGTTACCACTCCCGTGAAGAATCCCAAAGCTAGACCTAAGCCTGAAACTGAGTGCTTCCACTACAAAGGGAATGGTCACTGGAAGCAGAACTACCCCAAATATTTGGCGGATAAGAAGGATGGCAAAGTAAACAAAGGTATATTTGATATACATGTTATTGATGTGTACTTTACTCGTGTTCATAGTAACCCCGTGGTATTTGATACCGGTTCAGTTGCTAAGATTAGTAACTTGAAATAGGAGTTGCAAAATGAACAGAGACTAGTTAATGGCGTGACGATGTGTGTTGGAAGTGATTCCAAGGTTCATAAGACCACCATCGCACACTCCCTCTACCTTCGGGATTAGTGTTGGACCTAAATAAATGTTATTTGGTGTTTGTATTGAGCATGAATATGATTGTATCATGTTTATTGTGATACAATTATTCATTCATGTCAGAGAATAATTGTTGTTCTGTTTACATGAATAAAACCTTCTATGGTCATACACCCAACGTAAATGGTTTATTGAATCTCGATCGTAGTGATACACATATTCATAATATTGATGCCAAAAGATGCAAAGTTGACAATGATAAGTGCAACATATTTGTGGCACTACCGTTTAGGTCATTTTGGTGTAAAGTGCATGAAGAAACTCCATACGGATGGATTTTTGGAATCACTTGATTATGAATCATTTGATACTTGCGAACCCTGCCTCATGGGAAAGATGACTAAAACTCTGTTCCTCGGAACAATGGAGCGAGCCAATGACTTGTTGGAAACAATACATACCGATGTATGCGGTCCCATGAGTGTTGAGGCACGCGACGGGTATCGTTTTTTTCTGACCTTCACAGATGATTTGAGCAGATATGCGCTGGTACGCATCGTTCCTATACAAACGGTTTTTAACCCCTTTCCACAATGGCATATGGAACCATCGCCAAGTGAGTGTGGGTGATAGGGGGGTCCTTCCCACACGACCCAGAAACCATCGGGGATATGCCCTCCTGGCACACACGCTCGGCAAAATGAGGTCGTGTGCGACCAGCGAGCGAGAAAATTCGGTTATATGTACAGTAGTGCTCAAGAAAATACAATTATATAGGCAAAATCGTTTCTGGTCGTAAGTACATCCCACACAGTCATTCCCCGCTAAACGTTTTCGTTCGTATATACATCCCACACAGTCGCTCTAAGGAAAACGTTTCCGTTCGCAGGTACATCACACACAATTTTCCCCATTAAATCGTTTGTGATATCGTTGACATCACACACAATATCAACAATTTTATCATTTGCGTTATTGAATGCATCACACACGGTGCGTAGAACAAACTATGTGGCAAAGGCTGTCCATCACACACATTTTTATGCGGTAAACTTTTGTGGAAGGTGGCCTAAGGCAAACAGTTTGGAAGAGAATGTCGTGTGTGATTGTTCATCGACCCAACACGGTTTATTCCTAGAAACTGTGTGCATTGATTTAGGTCATCGCCCACGGTATTTTCTCAATAACCATTTGCAATAGCAAAAACCAATTAGTAGGCTAATTCACCATTATCAGGCTAATGGCCCTATTATTAATAATCCATTTATTAATCTAATTAACATTCATACTAAACACATAATACATTTCATTCCCATATTAAGGAAGCATGATTTCATAATTGAAATACATCAAAGTACAACATGATATAGCATCAGCACTCAGCTACCCCAGTACACAACTGCACCAGCACCAAGTTTCACATGCAACATCGAGACCTTTAGAAATTATCGTCATAGACGATACATAGACAGATGCATCTCATCGGGAAAACTGCTGAAGCGGAAGGCGAATATTGAGCCTTCATTGATGTTGAAGGTCTTTGCAACTTTAGGCCAGTGCCTGTGGATGATTGACCGTCCATCCTTCGTCCTCTTCAGGAAGACTTCAATATTGAACCGTGGGTGTTGTATGAATACCTTCCTCGCCTCCTGGCCATATAGGTGGTTTGAGAGGTAATCATCAGTGAACTGTTTTGGGAAGGCCTGAAAACAAGGATGTGCATAAATATCTTCTCTATATTGGAAATGGGGCAAAGGAATAAAGAAGACAAGGTATAATAGTTAGTACCATCCTGTAGTGAACTGATGTCTTCTTTATTGTGCAGACAAAGATCTTGTTGTTTTTTGTCGCTAATTTCTTTATCCTAACAATCATTATGAGTTGCTTGACTTGACTGATATTCATGGACAACTCATTTCCCCATATGCAAAAAGGGTCGAACAGTGGGTCAAAACCTCTGACAGCGGGACCTACATGTGCAAGACCAAATTGTTTAAAACCTAAGTATTAGAATGTGAAAGTGTGTTAACTCGACTAGAGGGGGGGTGAATAGGCAATTTTTACAAATTCGTCACTGAGGAATTTCAGGGTAAGGAAATTCCTAAGTCATGAACAACTAGCAACAGAATAAGTACTCAAGTGTAAGCATAACAGAGTAATGGCATAGTTATCATAATGAAATGAAAAACAAACATAGAGCACAAGTAGCATAAACACAGGATGAGCAGGCTGAAGACAATGTGACTGAAGAAATTGGATTGAGGAAACAGAGAAAGTCTTCAGTCAAAGTCTTCAAACAGAAATGATGAGGTTCATCAACACATGAATGAGGAAATGAAAGGGTTGAGGAAATAGAACCAATTGGCTTGGTGAAGACAATGATTTTGTAGACTAGTTCCAACTGCTGTGATAGTTGTACGTCTGGTTGGAGCGGCTGAGTATTTAAACTCGAGGACACACAATCCTCACCGTATTCTCCTTGAGCTAAAGTCACACAGACCTCGCTCAACACTCGTGGTAAGTCTTCATAGGTGACTTCCAAACCTTCACAGACTTGGTCACTCGGCAATCCACAATTCCTCTTGGATGCTCAGACCATGACGCCTAACCGTCTGGAGGATACACAGTCCTCAAAGGTAATAAGCATCGGTTCCACACAGGAACAATCTCTTCAGTGATGCTCAATCACTTTGGGTTTGTAGGTGTTTGGGTTTGGGTTTTGGGTTTTCCTCACTTGATGATTTTCGCTCAAAGTCCTCGTAGGATGGGATGCTCTGAATGACAAGTGTCAGTTTCTCTCGGAGCAGCCAACCAGCTAGTGGTTGTAGGGGGCGGCTATTTATAGCCTAGGGAGAAGCCCAACATGATAAGACATAAATTCCCTTCAATGATATGACCATTAGGTGGTAGGATATTTTGGACAGCTGGCGCGTAGCACAGCAACGGTCGGATTTGAGGTATCAAATTCCTCAGGGCTATCATGTTCCTCACTGTGTAGGCAATCCGCATTGGCGAATTCCAAACTCCTCAGTTAGAACAAATTCCTCAAAGACCAGAAAATCTTCGTCTCTGTCACTGAAGAAATTGACTGAGCTGATATGAGATTTCCAATGGCTTCACTCGAAAGGATTGGGTAGGTGTAGGATTTTGAGATGAGCATCACTTGAAAATCAGTTTCCTTAGTATTACCTTGACCTCCTTTAACAGTACGGTGTTTCCTATGACTCAAGAAAGAGAAAATGAAACTACGAAAACAAAAGTCTTCACGCTTCATACTCCTCGCATGAATATCCAAGTCTTCAAGGTCACACCAATTTCTTCACTTTCAGAATCTTCAGGAGAACCAAAGTGTCGGTGTACTAGAGTAGGGGTACCCTAGTATCCCGAACTTGTGCACGGGCAACAAGAAGACCATGGCAAGGCTTGCCGGGTAACCGCCAAGGTCCTCCGTGGTTCCTTTGGAGCCATTCAAGAACAAAGTATTCAGGCCAAGGAGACAAGACCCCGGCAAGAGGAGCTTGCCGGGAGGGCCAACCAAGGCATCTGAAGGAACTTGCCGCTGACGCCGCCACGCCGCGTCCGGCGAGGCCCGGTGAGCGACAAGCTTCGGACGCGACAAGACAACGATCGCGGTAAGGCGCTTGTCGCGCAAGTTACCACTGCGGCTCGCGCCCAAAGACATCCACCAACGTGTCGCCCTGGGGCCTTTCCAGGCGCGCGTGGCAAGAGGCTTTGCAGCCAGGGGTGCGCGGTGGCAAGCGACGCTGACAAGATAACCATCGTGGCGAGCGGTGGCGTCCCTGACGGTCCCCTTTTTGCACTATTTGGGCGACGCGGACGGGCATTTAATGCCTTTGTCCCCGCCGCCGTGGTTAGGTATGATACATCTGCATGTGTGGTTGTACCAACCGCAATCACCTTTCCATTTTTACCCTTGTCTACGTTGCCACCTGTCGGTGACCCCTTGAGCATATAAAAGGAGGCCCATGCGCAACGTAGACAGAGGTTAGAAGGCAGAAAAACACTCACGCTCGGTCTCGTTAGCAGCTAGTGTATACTGTAGCACTCAGCGCTCCAGAGCAAGAACTCAATACACTCAGACATGCAGCAAAGAGGGAGTGTTATCTCAAGAGCTCGCTGGGTAAACCGCTCGTGTGCTTCGCCTCGATCCGCTCTTCGTGCGACCTCCGCCCCCCGCCGAACCGAAAGGGGCTCGGTCCGCCGGTCCCATAGGTGTTCGTGGATCAGTCCTCCCCGACATCTTTGGCGTGCCAGGTAGGGGGCGTCGAGGTTGTGTGAACCTGATCCGGCGATCGCACGAGCTAGATCTTCATCTTGTTCATCGACATGCCACCAAAGAAGAAGGCTTCGGAGGCAGCTGTTCCATCCACGTCGACCCCACCACCATCGGAGCAAACGGGTGGTGGGGTAGACGCCGGCGAGAGAACGGGCATCGACGAGGGAGCTCACGGTGCTGCCAGGTCCAAGGACAAGGCTGCGCGCAGACTCGGCGTCAGACATGCACCGCGCCCAACTCAGAGGCGCAGGACCGACAACGCCATGGTACTTGCGGTGCCATACGCTCGTTGGACCAAGATCGAAGCTGGTGGATCTCGGGGTGCTCAAGACCAGCATGCACGCCAACATGCCGCACGAAGCGAGACACTGATCGCTCGACGGGATACTGCTCCTTCTAACATAGTTAGAAGTCCGAGCATATCCCGCCTCGCACTGCTCGCCATCGCCGCCCACCACTCCAGCAGAAGCTTTGGCGCGAGCTCAATCGCCTCGGATTACCCTCCAGCCGCAGACAAGATCGACGTAATGGAGGGCCACCATTCGAAGTCGCATCGCTTCGCTTAACGGCGACACTCCGCGCAGCCGAAAGTATCGCCGCCGCAGCAGATCGCCAGCACGAGCCGATGGCGACAAAACCGGTGGAGGTGCAACCACCATGCACTCTCCACCCCGAAGGCCAAGATCGCCGACTCGCCGGATCCACCTCGACAGCGACTCCACCGCGTCATCGGATCCACGAGCTCGTCGCGATCAGCGCCAAGTTCTTCGCGAACGACGGCAAGAAGAGGAAGTTGATTTCTGGTGACTAATTTCCGGCAGAGCTCCCCGAAGCCGCCGCCAAGAAGGTCCCCAGGATCAACACCAAAGGTGCTGAGGAGCAGTCTGCTCCGACAAGCCTTAGGGTTTGTTCCGTTGAAGCAGACGCTCCCGACAAGTTTTGCTCCGGCAAGCTTGCCGGGGAACGCTAAGCTCCGGCTGAGCCGCAGGCTCTCGCCAGAGAAGCGGATGTTCCCGCAGCAGAATGTGCCTTTAGTCCTTGTTGTCGAGCCACAAGCTCCAAAGATGGGCACAGCAGATTGTCCATTTCCTTCAGACAGGAGAACTTCCCGAAGAGCAAGAAGAAGCGGAAAGAGTAGCCCGGCAGTCAAGTATGTACCAGTTTGTCGACAACACACTGTACAGAAGAAGACTCAACGGTGTGAAATTGAAGTGTATTCACCGGGAAGACGGACAAAAGCTGTTGGCAGAGATACATGGAGGCATATGTGGTCACCACATTGGCGCAAGAGCACTTGCCGGCAAAGCGTTCCTAAGAAGGTTTCTTTTGGCCGACAGCTCTAGGATGCAACTCGCACAAGTAACCAAGTGTGAAGCGTGCTGGCCCATTCCAAGCAGATACACCAGCCAGCTCAAGCTCTCCAGACGCATCCCTTTATCCTGGCCATTTTCGTCTAGGGGTCGACATCCTCGCCCCTTTCCCCGAGCTGTCGGGGCTTTCAGACTTGCACGCTGTAATTGACAAGTTCACAAAGTGGCCGGAAGTGGAAGCAGTGAGGAAGGTGACAGCACAGTCAGCAGTCAAGTTCTTCAGGTCGGTTGTTTGCCGCTTCGGGATCCCTAACAGGATCATCACCGACAACGGCACGCAATTTACGAGCCGCACCTTCATGCAGTACGTCCAAGATCTTGGCGCCAAGGTCTGCTTCGCTTCTGTTGCTCATCCGAGAAGCAACGGTCAAGCGGAGAGGGCCAATGTTGAAGTGCTGCGCGGTCTCAAGACCAGGACTTTCGACAGGCTGCGCAAGTGCGGAAAGAATTGGATTGAGGAGATGCCGGTGGTTCTTTGGTCGATCAGGACGACGCCAAATCGAGCCACTGGCCAGACACCTTTCGCTCTAGTCTATAGAGCGGAGGCAGTTCTCCCCACGGAACTCGTATACGAGTCACCTCGAGTGCTCGCTTATGATGAGCTTGAGCAAGAGCAGCTGCGACAAGATGACGCGCTGCTCCTTGAGGAGGACCGTCTTCAGGCCGCTGTACGAACTGCTCGATACCAGCAAGCTTTGCGCCGCTACCATAGCCGCAAAGTTAATGCCGAAGTCTCGAGGAAGGCGACCTTGTTCTTCGGGCGTGTTCAGTCCGCCAAGAATTCCAACAAGTTGACGCCAAAGTGGGAAGGCCCTTACCGGGTGAAACGAAGTCACTAGGCCTGGCGCCGTCCGCTTTGAGACCGAAGATGACATTCGGTGAGCAACTCCTAGAACATTGAGCATCTTCGTAAGTTTTACTCAGAGGCGCGGTTGCCGGAACCTGTTCCGGCAACCACCTTTTGTACAAGTCTTGCCGATGTTGCATGTAATCCTTTGTACAAAGCCAGGCGCAGACCCCGTGCGTAAGTAAGGCTCATGTGCTCCGCACATCTTGCCAATTCCATGCTTTCTACTTTTTTGCATGTGTTATCTGACACTTTGTGCAGCGCCTACCCCCGGTAAGCAATAACGAGCCGTAAGGCTCCATATCTTTATTTTCTCTTCTTTCTCTTTCTCAAAGAAAGGAAGGTTCCCTCGCCACAAGTTTGCCGGGGAAAGGAGAAGATAATGGTGTGGACCAAGTTGCTCGAGGAAGTTTCGCCTTACCGGGAAGCAAACGACGTAAAAGCTAAGTTGCTAAAGTTTGAGCAATCAGTTTTAAATTTTTAAGTTATCTTCCCCGAACGACCGTGCTTTGTATGGAAAACCTGTGCGCGGAGGAACCAACTCGTAGCTAGTTGCGCCCTTACTTTGTTTCGAGTCCGCTCAACAACTTAAGTGAGCTGCGACTAGCTGCGACAAGGCTTCTTGTCGGTAGCGGGCTAGTTGCGCCCTTACTTTGTTTTGAGTCCGCTCAACAACTTAAGTGAGCTGCGCCTAGCTGCGACAAGGTTTCTTGTCGGTAGCGGCACCGCCAAAGAAGCTGCCGACGTCTCCGCACTCGGCGCTCATACGCTAAGGTGCCTGCGCCGGCAAGTTCCCTAAAAGCGTAGGGCAAAAACATACAAAGGAAGGAATCAAGTAAAGGAAATAACATAGCAATCGCTACCCAAAACAGAGTCATATTACAAGATAGCTTGTCGCAGCTCTAACAGATTGTTCTCATGACATGACCAGCAGCGACAAGAAAAAGAGAAAACGGGCGGCCTAATCCACGCGACGCCTCAACCCTCTTGATCCCGCTCACCTTGTCCACAATGGGTGCGATAAGGGTCTTGAGCGCCTGCATCAGCATCCGGCGGCAAGGTCCTGAGGACGTTGGAGAGGTTGAGGCCTGGGTTGCGGAAGGCCACCTTCACCAACACCTTTTGAAGAGCTCCCACGCAAATCTGGCGCGACTCGTCGGCCAGCTGCTTTGGGATCTTCTCCCGGAGTCGCTGGAGGGCCGTCGCCACGCCTTTGAAGAACAAGCTGAGCTTGGCGCTGGGTGGGAGGTGATCATCGGAGGAGTACCCGGGATCCTCCATACCCAGCTGCGCCAGCTCCCTGTCGATGGCTACGGCAACACCCACGGTCTCTCCCACGACGCCGCATTCGACACGTGCCGTTCGGGGAGGGCGTGGTGGATACAGAGTGAGATACGGCGTAACCCAGGCCGCTGCGTCTGCAGCCTGCTTTTGGGCCCGCCCAACAGCCGGGCACCGCAGTGTGTGGCCCAGCCCGGGGCTCTGCCGGTGTACTAGAGTAGGGGTACCCTAGTATCCCGAACTTGTGCATCGGCAGTCGCAGACCTCACGGGCAAGGCTTGCCGGGTAACCGCCAAGGTCCTCCGTGGTTCGTTTGGAGCCATTCAAGAACAAAGTATTCAGGCCAAGGAGACAAGACCCCGGCAAGAGGAGCTTACCGGGAGGGCCAACCAAGGCATCTGAAGGAACTTGCCGCGACGCGCCACGCGTCCCGGCGAGGCCCGGTGAGCGACAAGCTTCCGGATGCGACAAGACAACGACTGAGGCAAGGCGCTTGCCGCAGCAAGCTACCACTCTGTGCCCGCGCTCCAGCACATGCACCAACATGTCGCCCTGGGGCCTTTCCACGCGCGCGTGGCAAGAGGCTGTGCAGCCAGGGGTGCGCGGTGGCAAGCGACGCTGACAAGATAACCATCGTGGCGAGCGGTGGCGTCCCTGACGGTCCCCTTTTTGCACTATTTGGGCGACGCGGACGGGCATTTAATGCCTTTGTCCCCTGCCGTCAGGGTTAGGTATGATACACTGTACAGGTGGTTGTACCAACCGCAATCACCTTTCCATTTTTACCCTTGTCTACGTTGCCACCTGTCGGTGACCCCTTGAGCATATAAAAGGAGGCCCATGCGCAACGTAGAGAGAGGTTAGAAGGCAGAAAAACACTCACGCTCGGTCTCGTTAGCAGCTAGTGTATATCAGCACTCAAGGCCTCCAGAGCAAGAACTCAATACACTCGTGACATGCAGAAAGAGGATTGTTATCTCTCCGGAGAGCTCCGGAGCTGGGTAAACTGCTCGTGTGCTTCGCCTCGATCCGCTCTTCGTGCAACCTCCGCCCCCCGCCGAACCGAAAGGGGCTCGGTCCGCCGGTCCCATAGGTGTTCGTGGATCAGTCCTCCCCGACACAAAGTCTTCGGTTGAAGACATACATTTTTAGGTGTCGACTTTCATAGTAAATATCAAACTCCTCATTGACTTACCGAGATTGTGTACACTCAAAAACATATTAGTCCCTTAACCTATAAGTCTTCAATACACCAAAATCACTAAGGGGCACTAGATGCACTTACAATATCCCCCTTTTTCGTGATTGATGAAAAATAGGTTAAGTTTTCAACGGGGATAAACATATTAATTGAAAGTGCTCAAAATTGAGGAATTTGATTGCAAGATATAGAAGAACTCCCCCTGATGATGTGCATATTGAGGAATTTGCTTTTGATAGCAGATGCACATTGTAGAGTAATATCATGGAAATCTCCCACAATATCTTGTAATTCATACACGCATTTAACATATCGAATGAAGAATTTGAAATGCATGATGAAATATGGCGATTGATGTCATTCAGCATGCGTGCATAACATATATGTGGAAATAGCATGCAGAAAAACAGAGAAAAAGTATCAGGTCACCATCGGACTTAAGTTTACAACTCGATCCAACAAACACTTCAGAAGAGCGAGAGTTGCAACTTAACAAAAAAACGCCCATATAAATAGACCCGCTTGAAGACTAACTCAAATTTCTCCCCCTTTGTCATCAAATGACCAAAAGGGATGAAAAGTGAGGACTAATGCCCCTGAAGAATATCATCACGAAGTCAATGGAGGAGCGCCAGCGTTGTTGAGATCGGTTGTTGAAGTAGGGCCTACCGCAGTGTCGTCCAAATCTTCATTTTCATTAGTCTTGTGCGATGAAGAAAACGAGCTGGCCACCAAAGAAGGAACTTCGAATTTCTTGAATTTCTTCGACGGTCGCTTAGACAAGTCAAAGTCCTGCTTGAAGCCCATATGCTTAAGATCTTCTTCACCGTAGAGATGAGACAGAACGGTCCAGGTGCGATCAAAGACTTCATGGAGGTAGTAATGGTTCTTCTTCACTGAATTGTGTGTAGCAGTCATGTTGTGAAGAATTGAACCAAAACTGACGCTTGACCCATTTGTGGTTGCGATCGACCTTCTGATGAAGACTGAGGAGAAGCTCACGATCAATCATCACCCTTGGAGCTGTGCCTTGAGGATTTTGCTGGGAAGCATTGGCGGCAGAGTCATGAGTGGCAGAGTAATTATTGGTGGAGTAGGATGAAGCTTTGCCGAACTGTCCATCCAATGGACGAATGCCTTCATCAATAATAGTGGCCTTGCCCTTCTCATTAGCTAAGGAAATAGTCCGCTTGAGGACTTCAATGGGGGGCAAGTAGCTGCCATGGTTAAGTGTATCAGCCTTGTAGTTGATTGAAGACCTTGATCTAATGAATTTCATGATCCAGGGAGCGCAAGGCTTCAATTGAAACGGAGGCAGAGAGAGAGAGCAACATTTTCCATAGTCCTCATGAAGACATCATGGTAGTTGATTGGAATACCATGCATGATATTGAATTGCAGATTCTTCATGATGCCAATGACTTCTTCATCATTCGAGTCGTGGCCTTTGATAGGACTCAGGGTCTTGGTCAAAATTCTGTATACGGTCCGAGGCACATAAAGCAATTCCTTCACGAGGAATTTGGTTCTTGGGGCTTGGACAGGCTTCAGCGGCTTCATCAACACTCGCACGAACTGATCAAAGAGCTTAGGTTCATGATAGAGAAGACATGCACCTTCAAGGGGAGGACTGATAGGACACTTCGACTCAACTGATGCATGTAGGTGCTTTGAAGTGTGTGTTCTCTGTCATCCAATCCAACACCCAAGAATTTATATCTTCATAATTGTCGGTGATGTGCAGCATCGCATAGAACTGAAGAATTAGCTCTTCATCCCAATCACATATATCAGTGCAGAAGTTTAGTAGCCCAGCGTCATGAAGAACACTGAGGACTGGGGTGAAGCAAGGCAGCGATTCCATATCCAGATGAGGAATATGCTCGTGGGCAAAGATCTTGTCTTTATCGAATAGCAGTGAAGAGTAGAAGTTCATCTGACTTGCTGTCCAGAAACCCTTCCTTCGAAGATGAGCAGAGTCATACGGGTGGTAATCAGTGAAGAATACATGCTCATGAAAGAAGTCATCAGCCTTGAACTTCTGTGTCTTTGAGAAGGGATTCTTCGGCTTGGGCTGAGGTGTATCAGTCAATGTCTTCACTGCCTCTTGAATCATAGCCTTAGGGGCCACATGCTGAGGAATTTCAGTTTCCACTTCAGTAGCAGCCTGGGTCTCCTTTTCTTCAGCAGCATTAACATCAGCACTAGTGGCTGGAATTTCTTCAGGGATGGTAAGAAGAGACGCTTGAGGTTCATTAGAGCCCGTATAAATTTCTTCAGTCTGGACTGGGGACTGAGGAATCTGTTGCAGTGGGGTGAACATGGGGGAATTAGGGTGATGACTTTCCCAATAGTCATCATTCAACACTGGAGTGGTGCACCCAATGTCCACGTCTTCTTCTTACTCATCAATTTCCTCATCGCCTACCTCTTCCGCCGTAAACTGAGGCATGGGCGATGATACCAATGGAGTTGAAGCGACATTTTCCATTTCCATTTCCTCATCCAACTGCTCTGTCGAAGCAGCAGAAGGATCTTCTTCATTTGATTCGCTTGGAATCACATAATCTTAACCAAAAGGAATGATTTCCTTTGATGGCATGCTTGAAAGAGGAACAATATCTATTGGATTTGCATAAGAGCTGGTCAAAGTCTTCACCTTCTTGGGAGCTGAAGACTCTGAGGAAGCAGATGCTTTCCTTTTCTTCACTGTTGCTCTCTCTACAGCCTTGGTTCTCTTAACTTCTAATGCATAAGGAAGGATAGGACTTGGCGTTGGCGTGGGTGCAGGAGGAGCAGAGGAAATTGGTGCAGTTTCTTCAGGCATGACCGATGCAGTCGTCCTGACTTGTTTAGTTTCTTCAGGCACAATGTCAGATGCTTCAGCTAGCCTATCTTGTTCTTCATCATCAACCCCATCATCATCTGATAGCACTTGGAAAGCAACTTGCTTCTTATGAGGACTTGGTCTTGTGCCTCGTCCAGCAGTAGCCTTGGTCTTCAACAAAGTGGGGCCTGTTGAGGACTAAGGAGGAGCTGAAGAACTTGCAGATGCTCCTGAAGCAATTGAGATGCCTGTGGTCCTTTGGCAAGAGGCAAGATGCACAGGTGCCGAGGACTTTGCCGGAGGAGCTGAGGGTTCCACTTGAGGAACTGGAGCAGCTTGAGGAATATGTCGTGAGTGCATAGAAGATATTGGCCATGAGGGCATTGCTGAGGAAGGTGGTTTCCGAGCAGGCTTCTTAGGCATAGCCTTCTTGCTAGTAGAGGCCTCTGAATTTCCTCACTGCTTCCTTGGCCTGTTGGGCCAACTTGGCTTGCCGCTTAGCCCATTCATCAGCATAGTCCTCACCACGCTTGATGCTAGTGGGATCAGCAATTTTGCCAGGCGCCAAGGGAGGTCTTGGGCAAGGAGGGTGAAGAGCAAGTTTCTTCATGTACTTTGGAGTAAAATATCTGTATTCCCTCCATTCCCGTGCCCATCTTTGTTCAATCCTCTGAATGCGCACCTTGCGCTCATTCTTTGGTTCTTTTTCATGAGTTGCCTCATCCGGACTGCAATACCCTGCATAGATGTCATCAGGGATTTCAAAGGCTGTGTTCACTTCCGGTTTCTTCCCTCCCTTCTGAGGTCTCTTGCCATCTGCCATTTTCTTCAGCTGAGGATTTTGAACAATTGAGTTCCCTGAAGATGTATGTAGTTTTTCTTCGAGGAATGCTGCAAATAAGTTAAGTTGATGATAACCTAGTGATTCAGCAGCGGACATGTGTGCCTATGAACAGAGTATAGGTGCGAAGAATTTGGAGAGGTCATACGCGTTCTTAGAAGTTTTTGCAAAAAAGGAACACGTTTGAGGAATTTGACCAGATATGTCTTGAGGAATTTCACTAAGCGTTCTTTGACTTAGGTTCCAGAGTTGTATGGATTGTGAAATTCACACAATTGAGGAATCTTGAAGAAAAAATGTCGCTTAGAGAAACAGATCAAGAACAGATGATTGTGTGAGGTGTTTAAAGTGTGGAAGTTGAAGAATAAACACCTTTTGAAGATTTTATCAAAATCATCAGAATCAACAAAGGCAGTAAAAGTAACTTTTAATTACCCTTGACGAAGAACACGACAAACTGGGAGTGTTAGATTGGAAGTTCATCAGTCCAGATCTTCCACGCCCTAAATTGGCAGAGAAAGACAACTATGGCGGCGGCGGTGTGAAGATATTCGCGGCCGGTGCGAGTACGACGGCGATGAGGTCGAGGCAGTGAAGCCCTTCCTCACCGGCGACAATGAAAGTAGCGGTGGCTCTAGGGCTTGAGAGCTCGAGCGAGGGGAGTGATTTCGAGCGGGGTAAATGCAGTCTGAGGAGGGTGAGGGGTATTTATAGCCAATGTGAAAAACCGCTCGCCCGAGGAAAATGGACGAACGTGCCCCTGACCCTTCTCATCCTAGCGACATGTGTCACCCATGTACAGAGTGGTGGAGATCATGTGAGATCGTGGGTGAATAGATAAATCTTATCGTGGGGTGTGGAATGGTTTGAGCGGCAAAAGCCGAAAATTTAGATAAGAAAATTTTAATGTTTCATTCGCAAATACTTCAGTTGACAAGGACACAATGAAGATTTTGAACGGGTTTCAAATAAAACGCACATGAAGATTTTTGAACAGACTGGGTTGAGTTTAGCATAGAGGGGGAAAGGGATCACATTCACTTAGCAGAAAAGGCAACTTCAAGAATTTGCAATAAGTGAATGTTTTTGAGGAAATAAAACTCAAGTATATATATAGTCAATGAAGAACAACGATGGAAAGAGTGAAGACAAAGCAAAGTTGAAGAAATTGAACAACTGAGGAATTTTCAAAAATGAAGAAAAACTCAAATTGAAGATTTTCAACTTTGGTTGGTGGCGTGACCCACTGTATAAGAATGATGATTTCAGACACCGCGTACAATTATCGTAGGGTTATGAGAATCAAATTCTTCATTAGTTGCTTCACACTTAGAGGGTTAGTCTTCATTGATTAAAGAAAAACGTTACTTTGTGTGTTGCACATCTAAGTTATCAAGTTTGCATAAGTGTTAGGATGTGTGTCCTTTTCAAAGAACATTCGAAAATTCTAAGATATTTAGCTCATACCACAACTTGCTAAATCTCTTCTCATCCAAGGGCTTTGTGAAGATATCGGCCAGCTGGTCTTCAGTATTTGCTATTGGGGAACGTAGTAATTTCAAAATTTTCCTACGCACACGCAAGATCATGGTGATGCATAGCAACGAGAGGGGAGAGTGTTGTCCATGTACCCTCGTAGACCGAAAGCGGAAGCGTTAGAATAACGCGGTTGATGTAGTCGTACGTCTTCATGGCCCGACCGATCAAGCACCGAAACTACAGCACCTCCGAGTTCTAGCACACGTTCAGCTCGATGACGTCCCTCGAACTCCGATCCAGCCGAGTGTCGAGGGAGAGTTCACAAGACGACGGCGTGGTGACGATCTTGATGTTCTACCGTCGCAGGGCTTCGCCTAAGCACCGCTACAATATTATCGAGGAGGACTATGGTGGAGGGGGGCACCGCACACGGCTAAGAGATCAAGAGATCATTGTTGTGTCCAGAGGTGCCCCCCTGCCCCCGTATATAAAGGAGGGGAGGAGGAGAGGGCCGGCCAAGGTGAGGAGGCGCGCCCAAGGGGGGAATCCTACTCCAAGTAGGATTCCCCCCTCATTCCTATTCCAAGTAGGTGGTGCGTAGGTAGGGACGGAGAAGGAGAAGGAAGGCGAGGGAGGAAAAGGAGGAAAGGGGGGCCGGCCCCCTAGTCCAATTCGGTTTGGGATAGGGGGGCCGCGCGCCCTGCCTCCTCTCTTCCAGCACTTGGCCCATGAGGCTCATTGTTTCTTCCTCGTATTCCCGTAACTTTCCGGTACCCCCGAAAATACCCGAATCACTCGAAACCCTTCCGATGTCCGAATATAGTCGTCCAATATATCGATCTTTACGTCTCGACCATTTCGAGACTCCTCGTCATCTCCCTGATCTCATCCGGGACTCCGAACTACCTTCGGTACATAAAAACTTATAAACTCATAATATAACTGTCATCGAAACCTTGTTGCGTGCGGACTTCTACGGGTTCGAGAACTATGTAGACATGACCGAGACACGTTTCCGGTCAATAACCAATAGCAGAACCTAGATGCTCATATTGGCTCCTACATATTCTACGAAGATCTTTATCGGTCAAACCGCATAACAACGTACATTGTTCCCTTTGTCATCGGTATGTTACTTGCCCGAGATTCGATCGTCGGTATCTTAATACCTAGTTCAATCTCGTTACTGGCAAGTCTCTTTACTCGTTATGTAATGCATCATTCCGTAACTAACTCATTGGTTACATTGCTTGCAAGGCTTATAGTGATGTGCATTACCGTGAGGGCCCAGAGATACCTCTTCGACAATCGCAGTGACAAATCCTAATCTCAAAATACGCCAACTCAACAAGTACCTTCGGAGACACCTGTAGAGCTCCTTTATAATCACCCAGTTACGTTGTGACGTTTGGTAGCACACATAGTGTTCCTCCGGTAAACGGGAGTTGCATAATCTCATAGTCATAGGAACATGTATAAGTCATGAAGAAAGCAATAGCAACATACTAAACGATCAAGTGCTAAGCTAACGGAATGGGTCAAGTCAATCACATCATTCTTCTAATGATGTGATCTCGTTAATCAAATGACACTAATGTCTATGGCTAGGAAACACAACCATATTTGATCGACAAGCTAGTCAAGTAGAGGCATACTAGTGACACTATGTTTGTCTATGTATTCACACATGTATTATATTTCCGGTTAATAAAATTCTAGCATGAATAATAAACATTTATCATGAAATAAGGAAATAAATAATAACTTTATTATTGCCTCTAGGGAATATTTCCTTTCAGTCTCCCACTTGCACAAGAGTCAATAATATAGTTCACATCACCATGTGATTTAACACCAACATTCACATCTGTATGTGATTAATACCCATAGTCCACGTCATCATGTGATCAACACCCAAAGGGTTTACTAGAGTCAATAATCTAGTTCAAATCGCTATGTGATTATCACCCAAAGAGTACTAAGGTATGATCATGTTTTGCTCGTGAGAGAAGTTTAGTCAACGGGTCTGTCACATTCAGAGCTGTATGTATTTTGCAAATATTCTATGTCTACAATGCTCTGCACGGAGCTACGCTAGATAATTGCTCCCGCTTTCAATATGTATCCAGATTGAGACTTAGAGCCATCTGAATTGGTGTAAAAGCTTGCACCGATGTAACTTTTTACGAAGGGCTCTTTTATCACCTCCATAATTGAGAAATATTTCCTTAGTCCTCACTAAGGGTTTTCTTGACCGCTGTCCAGTGATCTACTCTTAGATCAAAATTGTACTTCCTTGCCAAACTCAGAGCAAGGGATACAATAGGTGCAGTACACAAAGATAGCATACTTTATAGAACCTATGACAGAGGCATAGGGAATGACTTTTCATTCTCTTTCTATTTTCTGCTATGGTCGAGTTTTGAGTCTTACTCAACTTCACACCTTGCAACACAGGCAAGAACTCCTTCTTTGACTGTTCCATTTTGAATTACTTCAAAATCGCATCAAGGTATGTACTCATTGAAAAAAATCTTTATCAAGCGTCTTGATCTATCTTAATAGATCTTGATGCTCAATATCTAAGTAGCTTTACCGAGGTCCTTTTTTAAAGAACTCCTTTCAAACACTTCGTTATGCTTTCCAGAAAAACTCTATATCATTTCTGATCAACAATATGTCACTCACATATACTTATCAGAAAGGCTGTAGTGCTCCCACTCACTTTATTGTAAATACAGGCTTCACCGCAAGTATGTATAAAACTATATGCTTTGATCAACTCATCAAAGCGTATATTCCAAACTCCGAGATGCTTGCACTAGTCCATAGATGGATCACTAGAGCTTGCACATTTTGTTAACACCTTTAGGATTGACAAAACCTTCTGGTTGCATCATATACAACTCTTCTTTCATAAATCCATTAAGGAATGCAGCTTTGACATCCATTTGCCAGATTTCATAAAATGTGGCAATTCCTAACATGATTCGGACAGACTTAAGCATCGACACGAGTGAGAAAATCTCATCGTACTCAACACCTTGAACTTGTCAAAAAACCTTTTGCGACAAGTCGAGCTTTGCAGATAGTAACACTACTATCAGCGTCCGTCTTCCTCTTGGAGATCCATTTATTTTCTATGGCTTGCCGATCATCGGGCAAGTCCACCAAAGTTCATACTTTGTTCTCATATATGGGTCCTATCTCAGATTTCATAGCCTTCAAGCCATTTTGCGGAAACTGGGCTCATCATCGCTTCCTCATAGTTCGTAGGTTCATCATGGTCTAGTAACATGACTTCCAGAACAGGATTACCGTACTACTTTGGTGCGGATGTTACTCTGGTTGACCTACAAGGTTCGGTAGTAACTTAATCTGAAGTTTCATGATCTATATCATTAGCTTCCTCACTAATTGGTGTAGCAATCACTGGAACTGATTTCTGTGATGAACTACTTTCCAATTCGGGAGAAGGTACAATTACCTTATCAAGCTCTAATTTCCTCCCACTCACTTGGTTCGAGAGAAACTCCTTCTCTAGAAAGGATCCATCTTAGCAATGAATATTTTGCCTTCGGATCTGTGATAGAAGGTGTACCTGTCGGCGTTCTGGGAACGGGGGTCCCCAGACTTTCCTGCCTGCAGCCTGCGGCGTGGCTCAAAGGAGGCCCAGCACAGCCCATCTTCATCAACGCAAGCTCAACACCCTCGCGAGGGGCCAAGCCTCGCGGGGCGGACGACAAGGAGCTTCCTCAGGCACGGCCTCATCGGGCTGGCTCATGAGGGGGCGGAGAGTTCAAGGCAGGGTACCTCGCGAGGTGCCCGTGACGCAAGCCATGACGACCAAGGGCGCCAGTCGGGCGCCAGCCCGCGCAGTGTCCTCCTTTCCTCTTTGGTGCAAAGGGAGCAAGCGCAGGCGAGAGCATCAAGCAAAGGCGTCCATTTCGGTACAACGTGACCAAGACCAGCCCAACGGCTGGAAGGAAGTCATTGCGGAGCCCAAGCGGGCATCATCACCAGAGCCTTTGATAGTCGAGGACCAACTTTAGTCAGGATAAGTGTACCCGCTGTTCCCCTTCAAAATGGCCAATTGTTGGCGCCCTTCCCGCTCAATATTCGGGAAGAGGACCAGGGCCTTTGCCTATAAGTAGGACTAGCCACCCCCTGGGTAGGGGGGCGAGACCAGAGAGGAAAGAACAAGGATAGGAAGACACAGAGAAAGAGAGAGAGAGAGAGGCGACTGCACTCCCCCTAGCAGTTCGTCGCACCAGCCAAGAATAGACCTTCGCGAGGCTGTTCTCCCTTTGTATTGTTCATCATAAAGCCCAAGAGGCAATCCACCACACCACACACTGGAGTAGGGTATTACATCACAATGGTGGCCTGAACCAGTATAAATCTTGTGTCTCTTGTGTTGTTCAGTTTGGTAGTTAGATCTTAGCGATTCGGCGAGGAGCGAGCCAGCAGAGGGTTGAATCTCCGCGCGCACCCCAGAGTTCGAACCTCAAGGGTCTGCCGGAACCCGAAATCCAACATTTGGCGCGCCAGGTAGGGGTGCGCCAGAATTTGCCTTCCGCCGTCTCTCTTCTCCGACCATCGCATCCATGTCTGACGCTCGTCGGGCTCGCACCGAGCGCCGAGCCGCCCTCGCACCCATGTCGCCCAGACGGCTCCCGCTGGCGGGCGCCCTCGTCATTCCCCGTCGCCCGCCGTCAACACCGCCACCGGCCCGGCGGGGAACGGGCAGCAAGCATCGCCCCTGCGCTCCCCAGCGACCTCTGGGGAGGAGCCGCGCAGCTTCTTCATCACCCACCCCGTCGCGCCGGCTCCTTCGGTCGTCGCGGGCCTCCTGGGCGGCTCGCAGGCGCCGCCCTCCAGCCGCCACGTCAAGCCATCCGTCCGCCGGGTCGGCGCCGCCTCCACGCGGCACGGGGCTCCCTTGGGCCGGACAGAGCCGTCGGCCGGGCTAACCTTCGACTCTGGGGACCACCCCACCAACTCGGCCGGCTCGGGTGCGCTCCCCATGCTCTGCACACCCACCATCTGCCAGGTGGCCGTCACCAGGACCCTCATCGACGGCGGCGCAGGCATCAACGTGCTCTCAGTGGAAGCCTTCAACCTCCTCTGCATACCTCGGGAGCGGCTGCAGCCCAGCCGGCTTTTCTCGGGCGTAGGAGGCAGGTCGTCCAGCTCCTTGGGACAGATCCGGCTTCGGGTGACCTTCGGCACCTACAAAAACTTCCGCACGGAGCCGGTCGACTTCGACATCGCCCCCATCGGCCTCCCCTACAATGCCATCCTTGGCTATCCAGCATTGGCCAAACTCATGGATGCGACTCACCCGGGGTACAACCTCATGAAGATACCCGAGACCAACGGCGTCCTCACCGTGCCTGCGGACACCGAAGGTGCGCTGTGAGTGCTCAAGCTCGCCCTCAAGACGGCGGCAGCGGCGCGGCCCGCCAGTGCGGAAACCCCCAAGCCCAAGGGGGCTGCGCCGACCAAGACGAAGCGGTTGTTCACCCAAGACAAGGCGGAGACCAAGCAGATACCTGTCGACGAGGACGGGTCCACTAACGCCACTTTCACCATAGGCGCCAACCTCGAGCCCGAGCAGGAGGAAGCCCTGGTCAAGTTCCTGCGTGCAAACAAGAAGGTGTTCGCCTGGGAGCCCGATCACCGGCGAGGATCCCACGGGCGAATCGAGCACCACCTCAACGTGTGTCCCAACGTCGGCCCCGTGAAGCGTATACAGGAGGCAGTCCACTGAAAAGCAGGCCTTCATCGTCCAAGAGACCCGCAAGCTAGAAGCCGCAGGGGTTATTCGCGAGGTCCGATACCCGGATTGGCTGGCCAACCCCGTGGTTGTGCCAAAAAAGGGAGGAAAGGAACGCATGTGTGTCGACTTCACCAACCTCAACAAAGCATGCCCGCAAGATCCGTTCCCGCTCCCTCGAATCGACCAGATCGTTGATTCCACCACCGAGTGTGACCTATTATGCTTCTTGGATGCCTTCTACGGGTATCACCAGATCAAAATGGCGGTGGAAGATGTGGAGAAGACGGCCTTCCTAACCCCGTGTGGGGTGTACTGCTATACGTGCATGCCATTCGGACTGCGCAATGCGGGGGCAACCTTCCAGCGGCTCATGCACATCACCTTGGGCCCGCAGCTCGGGAAGAATGTGGAGGCTTACGTCGACGACATCGTAGTGAAGTCTCGCGAGGCCAAGACCTTGATACAAGACCTGGAGGAAACCTTCGCGAGCCTCAACACAGTGAGCCTGCGACTCAACCCGGAGAAGTGTGTGTTTGGAGTTCCCTCGGGCAAGCTCCTGGGTTTCCTCGTATCCCACCGAGGCATCGAGGACAACCTGTAAAAGGTCAAGGCAGCTTGAGGACATGAGCCCACCAAAGACCCTCGTGGAAATGCAGAAGCTCACGGGCGCGTGGACGGCGCTGGGCGTTTCATCTCCCGATTGGGGAGCGGGCGCTGCCTTTCTTCCGGTGATGAAGAAAAAGGGGCCCTTCGAATGGACTGAAGAGGCCGACAAGGCGTTCCAAGATCTCAAGAGGTACCTAACCAGCCCTCCAGTGATGGTGGCCCCGCGCCCTCAGGAGCCCTTGGTACTCTACCTCGCCGCCACTCCCTACTCTGCTAGCGCAGCCCTGGTGGCAGTTAGAGAGGAGCGTCGGGCCAAGACCACGGCAGCCACCCGAGCCTAGGCAAGGCTGAATCAAAAGGAACTCGCAGAAGCCACCACCACGACTGAAGAAGATAAGCCGTCGCAGCACAGCGCACCAGGGGCGGGAGAGGCCCTCCTTCCAGGCACCCAGCTTCTGGAGGCTCCGCCACCTCAGGAGGCACCACGGCTTCCGAAAGACGCCACCAAAGATCGACGCCTTAGCCTCGCCGAGCACCCGTGTACTGCCAAAGACAAGTTACGGGATGCGAGGGCACGGTACCCCATGCCGCAGAAGCTCCTCCTCGCGATACTGGTGGCTTCGTGCAAGCTGCGGCACTACTTCCAGGGTCATCCAATCAAGGTTGTCTCGGCATACCCCTTGGAGAGGGTGCTCAGGAGCCCCAACTCAGCCGGAAGGGTCGCCGAGTGGAACATTGAACTGCAGGCATTCCAGCTCGAATTTAGCATGACCAGAGTCATCAAGGGGGCCGCGCTGGCAGATTTCTTGGCCGAATGGACAGAGGCACCGGGCCTCAGGGCCGGAGAGGATCGATCCCTCTCCCCAGGAAGCGAGGCGCCAGAAGGCTGGGTCATGTACTTCGACGGAGCGTTCTCCAAGCAGGGCGCCGGAGCTGGGGCGGTGCTCATATCTCCCGCTCAGGACAAGCTCTACTACGCCGTGCAGCTCTATTTCCAGCAGGGCGAGAAGTTCTCCCAACAATATAGCAGAGTACGAGGTACTGATAGCGGGCCTGAAGGCCGCCGCTGCCCTGGGAGTGAAGCGTCTTACTATCAAGGGCGATTCGCAGCTCCTCGTCAATTTCTCTAACAAGGTGTACGAGCCAAGAGATGAGCACAAGGAGGCCTACCTTGCGGAGGTCCGCATGATGGAGAAACGGTTCTGGGGGTTGGAGCTGCAGCACGTGCCCCGCGGCACTAATCAAGAGGCCGACGACATCGCCAAACGAGCCTCCAGGAGGTTGCCCCAGGAACCGGGCGTCTTTGAGGAACGGCTCTTCAAGCCTTCAGCCCTGCCACCATTGTCAAGCACGGCACAGCCTCGGGTGGAGCTCCCTCAGCCACCTGCCTCGGGAGCCCCAGCCTGTGGCCCGGCCTCAGGAGCACGCCTGCTCCTGACGATGGAACCTCAAGAGGGGTGCTGGATCACAGAGCTCAGGAGTTACTTAACACAAGGGACCCTGCCGGAGAAGGAGGAGGAGGCAGAGCGTGTGGCGCGGCAAGCCACAGCATACTGCATCATGGATGGAGAGCTCTACCGGAAACGACCGAACGATGTGTCCCTATGCTGCATCACCAGGGAACAAGGGAAGGAACTGCTGGTAGATATACATAGTGGAGACTGTGGGCATCATTCGTCGTCACGGACCCTCGTCGGCAAGACATTCCGCAGCGGTTTCTATTGGCCCACTGCGCTCAATGACGCTGTTGAGCTTGTGAAGGCTTGCGAGGCCTGCCAATTCCATGCCAAGCAGATCCACCAGCCGGCAGGAGGTCTGCAAACCATACCCCTCACGTGGCCATTCGCGGTCTGGGGGCTGGATATCCTGGGCCCTTTTCCTCGGGCGCCAGGGGGCTATCGCTACCTCTACGTCGCCGTGGACAAGTTCACCAAGTGGGCCGAAGTCGAGGCCGTCTGCACCATCCCTGCTGGTTCTACGGTTAAGTTCATTAAGGGCATCATGAGCCGGTTCGGAGTGCCGAACCGCATCATCACCGACAACGGTTCGCAGTTCACCAGTAACCTTTTCAAAACATATTGTGCTAACCTTGGGACGCAGATATGCTACGCTTCGGTGGCGCACCCCCGAAGCAACGGCCAGGACGAGCGGGCCAACGCGGAGGTCCTGAGGGGCCTCAAGACCAGGACATTCAATAAGAAACTGGCGGCCTAGGGCAGAGGCTGGTATGATGAGCTTCAGTCCGTGTTGTGGTCCATCCGCACAACCGCGACCAAGCCAACTGGAGAGACCCCCTTCTTCCTGGTCTACGGAGCCGAAGCGGTCCTCCCTCATGAGGTCAGGCGTCGATCCGCGCGGGTCCTGGCGTTCGATGAGACGCTGCAGGACGCCATGCGGGGGACAGACCTCGTGCTGGGGGAGGAGCATCGTCGAGAAGCAGCGCTGCGAGCGGCGAGGTACCAGCAGGCGCTCCGGCGATACCACTGCCGCAACATCCGCCCTAGGACCCTCGAGGTAGGGGACCTCATGCTCCGGCGGGTCCTCTCCAGGGAGGGACTGCATAAGCTCTCTCCTATGTGGAAGGGCCCGTTCAAGGTTGTTCATGTTTCCAGGCCCGGCTCCGTGCACTTGGAGACTCAGGAGGAAGTACCTGTACAGAACGCGTGGAACATCCAGCACCTCCGGAGGTTTTACCCCTGAAAAGGCCCAGAGCGTGTGAAGAAGGCGAATGCCTGTGAAGCCCATCTTTTTGGAAAGGCCCAGAGCCTGTGAAGAAGGCGAATGCCTGTGAAGCTCAACTTTTTGGAAAGGCCCAGAGCCTGTGAAGAAGGCGAATGCCTGTGAAGCCCACCTTTTTGTAAAAGGCCCAGAGCCTGTGAAGAAGGCGAATGCCTGTGAAGCCCATCTTTCTGGAAAGGCCCAGAGCCTGTGAAGAAGGCGAATGCCTGTGAAGCCCATCTTTTTGGAAAGGCCCAGAGCCTGTGAAGAAGGCGAATGCCTGTGAAGCTCATCTTTTGGAAAGGCCCAGAGCCTGTGAAGAAGGAAAATGCCTGTGAAGCTGTCGCGTTTTGGAAAGGCCCGGAGCCTGTGAAGAGGGCCAACGCCTGTGAAGCTTGCTTCCTCGAAGAAAGGCCCAGAGCCTGTGAAGAAGGCCAACGCCTGTGAAGCTCGCCGCCTGTGACACTCTCACGTAATAATGAGTTGGGGTTGTACACGCCCCGGAGTCTCAGGGGTGCCAGCCTCAGGCCCTGGGGCTCCCTCCCACGCCGAGTGGCAGCACTTAGCTCCGCGCTGGTGAGAAGACGTCGAAGACTAGACTAGGTGCCGGACGTGGCTTTTTCATTTGCTTTCTGCAGTTGGCTAGTTCATTCCCATTTGGAGTTTTAATCGAAATTATCGCTGCTTTTTAGCCTGTGGTTCTTCGGCTTCTTTCGCTCTCCAGCCTCGATTTCTCTTGAACGGGGGCTCGCGAGGTGGAAGCCCCGGGACCCCTCGCGAGCGTTCTTGCCTCTATCGCTCAAGTTTCACGGCCCGGGTCTACTACCGTAGCACCCCTCCGGACCATGCCTCACGGGCATCACGACGCGAATACAGGGCCCGGGTCGATCGCCCCTATGGCCGAGGCTAGGGATTACTTGCGAATGGGCATACAACGGAAAGGAACAATACCGGGATAACAAAAGCAGTACAATGATTGACGACATTAACCCAAACGCGCCCCCACGGGGCCACACATTGCTGTCTTTTTGCGCAGGATAAAAAGAAAGGAAAAGGACAAAAGCAGGCGAAGCACGTCCCGCGCCGGCCCTCTTGGAAGACTCGAGCCGCCTCCGGAGCTTAGGCGGACTCCCTCTCGCGCTTCACCGGGGCGCGACGGCGAGCAGACCCGCTGCCACCCTCCAAGCAGGCGCGGCGGCGTGTAGGCTGGCTGCGGCCGCTAGTAGAAGAGTCACTGCCCGAAGAAGAGCTGGTGAAGCTTGAGGAGTCACGGGCGTCGCCAGCCGCCCGCGCGCTGCCCTCTCTGTCCGCACCGGGGCTTAGTCCCCGGCCGCAGTCGTCGTCTTTAGGGCAGCACCCCATGCGGTGACCATCTTCCCCAAACACCCTCACGTAGAGGGTTGCGTCATCGTCGTACTTGAAGTGCAGGTAGTACCGGCGGCGGAGACCGGGCGCGCGAGCAAACGTCTGCCAACCGCGGGTCAGGAACAGGTTCCCTGTAGCAGAGACCTCCAGAGAAGCCCACGAAGCCCGGCTGCAGCAGCCATCCTCCTGGAGCCAGAGGCCACCCAGGGCGCCATCTAGGAGCTCACCCAGGAGGAAGCGAGGGAGCTGAAGCCGGGCGCCGGACGGCTCTACCGCCCACACCATGAACTCCGGCAGCACCTCCGCAGCATGGAGGCGCGGCCTCGGGGTCGTGACGCCGGGCACGCCACGACCATGGCCAGCCGCTCGTCGCTGCTGGCCGAGAGCCACCTCCATGCCACGGGGACCGCCATGGAGGCCACAGGATGCTTGCGAGGGCGACCCCGACCGCGCATGGGCGGGGGAGAGGAAGACTCGACCTGGCGGGCCTTCCCTTTCTCTGCGTCCGAAAACTTCCTTGGTGGAGCCATGGAGAAGAAGGGGAAGCAAGAGGGGATAGGCTGGAAGGGCGCATGCCGTTCCTTACTTATAGCCGGCGAAGGCCAACCATCGCCCTCCACGATCGCAGGTAATCATGACCCGCTTGGCATGCAGGGACCTGTCGAATCCGCGCGTTTACCAAGGCGTCGTGGGGAAGCGTAGTCGCCCCCGTCCAATCAACCGTCCCGCGGCACCCAAGGTCGCAGGCTGTTAGGGCCCGCGATGCTTCGCACTTGCCCTTTCGCCTCTCAGCTCAGCCAAGTCCGGGCGCGCCGTGGGCCCGGGGGCTACTGTCGGCGTTTGGGAATGGGGGTCCCCAGACTTGCCTGCGTGCGGCCTGCGGCGTGGCTCAAAAGAGGCCCAGCACAGCCCATCTTCATCAACACAAGCTCAAGACCCTCGCGAGGGGACAAGCCTCGCGGGGCGGATGACAAGGAGCTTCCTCAGGCACGGCCTCGTCAGGCTGGCTCATGAGGGGGCGGAGATTTCAAGGCAGGGTACCTCGCGAGGTGCCCGTGACGCAAGCCATGACGACCAAGGGCGCGATGGCGCCGACCCATGATGTCCTCCTTTCCTCTTTGGTGCAAAGGGAGCAAGCGCAGGCGAGAGCATCAAGCAAAGGCGTCCATTTTGGTGCAACGAGACCAATACCAACTCAACGGCTGGAAGGAAGTCATTGTGGAGCCCAAGCCGGCGTCATTACCAGAGCCTTTGACAGGCGACGACCAACTTTAGTCAGGATAAGTGTACCCGTTGTTCCCCTTCAAAATGGCCAATTGTTGGCGCCCTTCCCGCTCAATATTTGGGAAGAGGCCCAGGGCCTTTGCCTATAAGTAGGACTAGCCACCCCTTGGGTAGGGGGGCGAGACCAGAGAGGAAAGTACAAGGATAGGAAGACATAGAGAAAGAGAGAGAGAGAGAGGCGACTTCACTCCCCCTAGCAGTTCATCGCACCAGCCAAGAATAGACCTTCGCGAGGCTGTTCTCCCTTTGTATTGTTCATCATCAAGCCCAAGAGGCAATCCACCACACCACACACTGGAGTAGGGTATTACACCATAATGGTGGCCTGAACCAGTATAAATCTTGTGTCTCTTGTGTTGTTCAGTTTGGTAGTTAGATCTTAGCGATTCAGCGAGGAGCGAGCCGACAGAGGATTGAATCTCCGCGCGCACCCCAGAGTTCGAACCTCAAGGGTATGCCGGAACCCGAAATCCGACAGTACCCAACAGTTTCCTTTGGGTATTCTATGGAGACACACTTCTCCGATTTGGGTTCGAGCTTATCAGGTTGAAACTTTTCACATAAGCATTGTAGCCCCAAACTTTAAGAAACGACAGCTTAGGTTTATTGCTAAACCATAGTTCATACGGTGTCGTCTCAACGGATTTAGATGGTGCCCTATTTAACGTGAATGTAGCTGTCTCTAATGCATAACCCCAAAACGATAGTGGTAAATCAGTAAGATACATCATAGATCGCGCCATATCTAGTAAAGTACGATTACAACGTTCGGACACACCATTTCGTTTGTGGTGTTCCGGGTGGCGTGAGTTGCTAAACTATTCCGCATTGTTTCAAATGTAAACCAAACTTGTAACTCAAATATTCTCCTTCATGATCAGATCGTAGAAACTTTATTTTCTTGTTACGATGATTTTCCACTTCACTCTGAAATTCTTTGAACTTTTCAAATGTTTCAGACTTGTGTTTCATTAAGTAGATATACCCATATCTGCTCAAATCATCTGTGAAGGTGAGAAAATAACGATACCGCGAGCCTCAATATTCGTTGGACCACACACATCAGTATGTATGATTTCCAACAAATCAGTTGCTCGCTCCATAGATCCGGAGAACGGCGTTTTAGTCATCTTGCCCATGAGGCACGGTTGGCAAGTACCAAGTGATTCATAATCAAGTGATTCAAGAAGTCCATCAGTATGTAGTTTCTTCATGCGCTTTACACCAATATGACCCAAACGACAGTGCCACAAATAAGTTGCACTATCATTATTAACTTTGCATCTTTTGGCATCAACATTATGAATATGTGTATCACTATGATCAAGATTCAATAAACCATCACCGTTGGGTGTATGACCATAGAAGGTTTTATTCATGTAAACAGAATAACAATTTATTCTTTATCTTAGATGAATAATCGTATCGCAATAAACATGATCTTATCATATTTATGCTCAACGCAAACACCAAATAACATTAATTTAGGTTTAACACTAATCTTGAAAATATAGGGAGTGTGTGATGATGATTATATCAATCTTGGAACTACTTCCAACACTCATCGTCACTTCCCCCCTCAACTAGTCTCTGTTTATTCTGTAACTCCTGTTTCGAGTTACTAATCTTAGCAACCGAACAAGTATCAAATACTCAAGGGCTACTATAAGCACTAGTAAGGCACACATCAATAACTTGTATATCAAATATACCCTTGTTCAATTTTCCATCCTTCTTATCCACCAAATATTCAGGGCATTTCCACTTCCAGTGACCATTTCCTTTGCAGTGTAAGCACTCAGTTTCAGGCTTTGGTCTAAGTTTGGGCTTCTTCACAGGAGTGACAACTTGCTTGTCATTCTACTTTAAGTTCCCTTTCTTTCCCTTCACCCTTTTCTTGAAACTAGTGGTCTCGTCAATCATCATCACTTGATGCTCTTTTCTTGATTTCTACCTTCGTCGATTTCAACATAACGAAGAGCTTGGGAATCGTTTTCGTCATCCCTTGCATACTATAGTTCATCACGAAGTTCTAGTAACTTGGTGATGGTGACTAGAGAACTCTGTCAATCACTATCTTATCTGGAAGATTAACTCCCACTTGATTCAAGAAATTGTAGTACCGGACAATCCGAGCACATGCTCACTAGTTGAGCGATTCTCCTCCATCTTTTAGCTATAGAACTTGTTGGAGACTTCATATCTCTCAACTCGGTATTTGCTTGAAATATTAACTTCAATTCTGGAACATCTCATATGGTCCATGACGTTCAAAACGTCTTTGAAGTCCCGATTCTAAGCCGTTAAGCATGGTGCACTAAACTATCAAGTAGTCATCATATTGAGCTAGCCAAACGTTCATAACGCCTCGCATTTGCTCTCGCAATAGGTCTGTCACCTAGCGGTGCATTAAGGACATAATTCTTACGTGCAGGCAAGAATGAGGATAAACCTCAGATCACGGATCTGATCCGCATCATTGCTACTAACATTTTTCAACACAATTTTCTCTAGAAACATATCAAAATAAACATATGAAAGCAACAACGCGAGCTATTGATCTACAACATAATTTGCAAAATACTACCAGGACTAAGATCATGATAAATTTAAGTTCAATTAATCATATTACTACAGAACTCCCACTTAGACAGACATCTCTCTAGTCATCTAAGTGATGACGTGATCCAAATCAACTAAACCATGTCTGATCATCACGTGAGATGGAGTAGTTTCAATGGTGACCATCACTATGTTGATCATATCTACTATATGATTCACGCTTGACCTTTCGGTCTCTGTGTTCTGAGGCCATATCTGTATATGCTAGGCTCGTCAAGTTTAACCTGAGTATTCCGCGTGTGCAACTATTTTGCACCCGTTGTATTTGAACGTAGAGCCAATCACACCCGATCATCACCTGGTGTCTCAAAGACGAAGAACTTTCAGAACGGTGCATACTCAGGGAGAACACTTCTTGATAATTAGTGAGAGATCATCATATAATGCTACCATCAATCAAAGCAAAATAAGATGCATAAAGGATAAACATCACATGCAATCAATATAAGTGATATGATATGGCCATCATCATCTTGTGCTTGTGATCTCCATCTCCGAAGCACTGTCGTGATCACCATCGTCTCAGGCGCGACACCTTGATCTCCATCGTAGCTCCGTTGTCGTTTCGCCATCTATTGCTTCTACGATTATCGCTACTGCTTAGTGATAAAGTAAAGCAATTACAGGGCGTTTGCATTTCATACAATAAAGCGACAACCATATGGCTCTCGCCATTGCCGATAACTTCGGTTACAAAACATGATCATCTCATACAATAAAATATAGCATCACGTCTTGACCATATCACATCACAACATGCCCTGCAAAAACAAGTTAGACGTCCTCTACTTTGTTGTTGCAATTTTACATGGCTGCTACGGGCTGAGCAAGAACCGTTCTTACCTACGCATCAAAACCACAACGATAGTTCATCAAGTTAGTGTTGTTTTAACCTTCGCAAGGACCGGGCGTAGCCACACTCGGTTCAACTAAAGTTGGAGAACCGACACCGCCAGACCAATTGTGCAAAGCACGTCGGTAGAACCAGTCTCGCGTAAGCATACGTGTAATGTCGGTCCGGGCCGCTTCATCCAACAATACCGCCGAACCAAAATATGACATGCTGGTAAGCAGTATGACTTGTATCGCCCCCAACTCACTTGTGTTCTACTCGTGCATATAACATCTACGCATAAAACCAGGCTCGGATGCCACTGTTGGGGAACGTAGTAATTTCAAAAAAATTCTACGCACACGCAAGATCATGGTGATGCATAGCAACGAGAGGGGAGAGTGTTGTCCACGTACCCTCATAGACCGAAAACGGAAGCGTTTGAACAACGCGGTTGATGTAGTCATACGTCTTCATGGCCCGACCGATCAACCACCGAAACTACGGCACCTCCGATTTCTAGCACACGTTCAGCTCGATGACGTCCCTCGGACTCCGATCCAGCCGAGTATCGAGGGAGAGTTCCGTCAGCACGACGGCGTGGTGATGATCTTGATGTTCTACCGTCGCAGGGCTTCGCCTAAGCACCGCTACAATATTATCGAGGAGGACTATGGTGGAGGGGGGCACCGCACACGGCTAAGAGATCAAGAGATTAATTGTTGTGTCTAGAGGGGAGGAGGAGAGGGCCGGCCAAGGGGAGGAGGCACGCCCAAGGGGGGCAATCCTACTCCAAGTAGGATTCCCCCATTTTCCTAGTCCAAGTATGAGAGGGGAAGGAAGGGAAGGAGAAGGAGAAGGAAGGAGAGGGAGGAAAAGGAGGAAAGGGGGGCTGGCCCCCTAGTCCAATTCGGTTTGGGCTAGGGGGGGCGCGTGCCCTGCCTCCTCTCTTCCACCACTTGGCCCATGAGGCCCATTGCTTCTTCCTCGAATTCCCGTAACTCCCCGGTACCCCCGAAAATACCCGAATCACTCGGAACCCTTCCGATGACCGAATATAGTCGTCCAATATATCAATCTTTACGTCTCGACCATTTCGAGACTCCTTGTCATGTCCCCTATCTCATCCGGGACTCCGAAATACCTTCGGTACATCAAAACTCATAAACTCATAATATAACTGCCATCGAAACCTTAAGCGTGCGGACCCTACGGGTTCGAGAACTACGTAGACATGACCGAGACACGTTTCCGGTCAATAACCAATAGAGGAACCTGGATGCTCATATTGGCTCCTACATATTCTTCGAAGATCTTTATCGGTCAAACCGCGTAACAACATACGTTGTTCCCTTTGTCATCCGTATGTTATTTGCCCGAGATTCGATCGTCGGTATCTCAATACCTAGTTCAATATCGTTGCCGGCAAGTCTCTTTACTCATTATGTAATGCATCATTCCGTAACTAACTCATTAGTTACATTGCTTGCAAGGCTTATAGTGATGTGCATTACCGAGAGGGCCCAGAGATACCTCTCCGACAATCGGAGTGACAAATCCTAATCTCGAAATACGCCAACTCAACATGTTCTTTCGAAGACACCTATAGAGCTCCTTTATATTCACCCAGTTACGTTGTGACGTTTGGTAGCACACAAAGTGTTCCTCCGGTAAACGGGAGTTGCATAATCTCATAGTCATAGGAACATGTATAAGTCATGAAGAAAGCAATAACAACATACTAAACGATCAAGTGCTAAGCTAACGGAATGGGCAAGTCAATCACATCATTCTTCTAATGATGTGATCTCGTTAATCAAATGACAACTCATGTCTATGGCTAGGAAACACAACCATCTTTGATCAACAAGCTAGTCAAGTAGAGGCATACTAGTGACACTATGTTTGTCTATGTATTCACACATGTATTATGTTTCCGGTTAATACAATTCTAGCATGAATAATAAACATTTATCATGAAATAAGGAAATAAATAATAACTTTATTATTGCCTCTAGGGCATATTTCCTTTCATTTGCATGGTCGATGGAGATGTCGCCCTTCAACACATGGTCAGGAAGAAAATGATGACGAATCCGGATGTGCTTTGTCTTCAAGTGTTGAACTGGGTTGTGAGCAATCTTGATAGAACTCTCATTGTCGCAGTAGAGTGGCACATTCTTCACATTGATGCCATAGTCCTTGAGGGTTTGCTTCATCCATTGAAATTGAGCACAGTAAGACCCAGCAACAATGTACTCAACTTCAACAGTAGAGAGTGATACGCAGTTTTGCTTCTTCCAGGACCAACATACCAATGATCGTCCAAGGAAATGGCATGTGCATGATGTTGACTTGCGGTCCACCCGATCACAAGCATAGTCAGAGTCAGAATATCCAATGAGATAAAAGGAAGAGCCCTTTGGGATACCATAATCTAAGTGTTGGAGTGCGAGCAAGATATCGAAGAATATGCTTCACAGCCTTATGGTGTGATTCCTTCGGTGTAGCTTGAAATCGGGCACACATGCAAACACTAAGCATAATATCCGGCCTAGATGCACATAGGTACAATAAAGATCCAATCATGGAGCGGTATACCTTTTGATCGAAGTCTTTACCATTATCATCGGTGCATAGATGGCCACTTGAGGGCATAGGGATTTTGACGCCTTTGCAATCTTGCATGCCGAATTTGCTCAACACATCCTTGAGGTATTTCTCCCGAGATATGAATATGCCACTGTGTTGTTGACGAATTTGAAGACCTAAGAAGAATTTCAACTCTCCCATCATAGACATTTGATATTCCTCACTCATCATATAGACAAATTTGTCACTGTAATGTTGGTTAGTACAGCCAAAGATAATACCATCAACATATATTTGACACATGAATAATTCATCATCATATGCTTTGGTGAAAAGAGTTGGGTCAAGCGAACCGGGTTTGAAGCCTTTCTTCATGAGGAATTCCTTTAATGTATCATACCACACCCGTTGTAACATCCCAAATTTTCAATTTGGAATGTTATACATTAGATCATCATTGATATCATATTTTATTGCATTTTGGCTTGATCCTAGAAACTCTACGCAACTCAAGGACCCACAGAGAGAGTTGGGGACTTCGTTAATTTCATATTTGAGTTTTCTCGAATTTTGAAAAGAGGATCGTTTGATTTTAATTATTTTCTCTTCGAATATTTCCTTTATGAAAATAAAAGAGAGGGAATAAAACGACTTTCCCAAAATAAAGAATTATTGGAGATTAAATATTAAAATCAAATAAGAAATTCATTCAGAGTTTTATCCCTATTTTATTTGAATTAGGAAAAATATGCGTTTTTCAAAATTACATTAGAGGCCCAAATAAATGTTCACTTTGCCCGCTATATTTTTAGAGGGCGGGCAAAATTTATTTCAGGATTTTTGGAGTCTGTTCAGTATTTATTTTATTTGTTTTTATGCGCGCGGAATTTTTTTTTAAAAGTTACCGACCTAACGGGCCATGTCCGACCCGGACACCGCAGCCCGGCCGGCCTTTAAACGCCGAAGGCCCAAGCGAGCCGCCAGCCGCCTCGAATCCGCCGCCGTGTCTTTGCCGCCGCCGGATCCGTCGCCGCCGCCCGCCCGCCATCGACCCTTCCGCCCGTCGCCACCGCCTTGCCCGCCGCCGCTGGACACCGTCGCCACCCCCATCACCCTCGCTGCCGACCCCGCCGCCGGAGTTGACCGCCGCCGCCGCCGGACTTCACCACCACCGCCGCCGCCACACGAACCGAGGTAGCCGTCAGTTTTAATCTAAAAACCGTTTCGTTTTTTTAGAACCTGCGGTTATTTTATATTTTTAGATCATTTCTTTCTGGTTTAGTTATTTAGTGAACGCCCGTTCGTACATTCATTTTAACAAACGGTTTTCACCCGTTAGCCGCGGACAGCTAATGTTCGTTCGTTAGCCTGTTCATCTGTTTTTCTTTTTCGAGAGTTTTTCCGTGATTATTTTCGATCGCGATTTCTGCCCTGATTTTCGTTTTTGTTTATCTTTTCTCTTGTTTATCGGAATCTGGCGATTCAAGCGCCTAGATCTTCGTCTCGAAGCCCTCTTTCTGTTTAATCAACTCGAACAAGATTTTGCTACTGTAAAATTTGACTTAAGTCCATATTAGTAACCGGATATTGTTTCTTTTGCAGTTTGAGTTTCGTTGCTTCGTTTGATTTGATTCTTTTTGCAAACCGGAGATCTTAAGTTGAACTTTCTGGTTAGATCTCATATTTGTGTTTATCTGTGCTTCTATTTGAGTGCTTATTGTATGCTTCTTTGTTTGTGATAGAGTACCCGAAGTGCGAAGCGTGGTACTACGAGTCTCTAGGTTTAGCGGATCATCAGCAAGGCAAGTAACACTTTGATCATACCTCTTTACTACCCAGTTTTATTGCATTAGATCAATCCTCAACCAGTTGCATGGTTAGGATCTGATTTAACATGTGGGTTTTGGGAAGTAGATGAGGTAGAACCTATTACCTGTTAATTATCAAACCTTTGGGAGTTACTTCTACGTTATGCTTATATTGCTATGCTATGCTCGTAGACGTGGTTTGGTTCGAGTGATTCATGACAGATGTGAGTATTACTAATTAATGGTTGAATTAAGGTGGCTACTTAAATACACATCTGGGTGGATTGCTTGAGGGCACCCTGGAGTACCCAGTGGTTGTCAGGGCACCTGGAGAATCCAGTGTTGTCCTAGGATATCCCGGAGTACCCGTGTGATCATCCTACGGTCCGCCACCAGGCTCAAAGGGTTCATAAGATTATTCATGATAGAAACTTCCGTGTGCATCCACAAGCCAATATGGGCTCTGGCATAGTTGAGTAAGTTGCGTGAAGCTCTTGAAGAGGTAGATTAGGAGATGTAGTGTCTTGTAGGTGGTACTGTCTATCCAGAGTAGAGAGTTAATGCTTTAGAAAGACGGTGTCTCGAATCTCCGACCATGGATGTATTCGAGTCTTGTGGGGAGAAGTGCGCAAACCTCTGCAGAGTCTATAAACTAATCATGCTTAGCCGTGTCCCCAGATATGGATGTTTTGAGTATCTAGTTCTTGGATTATCATGTTGATCTCATCACTCTAAATATAATTTGATTGGGTTAAATGATGATGCTTAATTGGGATTTAGTTGGAGGAACCTTCTCAATGTTTAACAACCACCATGATAGTTAAATAAAATTTATTCCTTTGTTGTAGGGAAAATTTGGCTTTATGCAAAACTGTAACCATAGAGCTTTCCACCAGCCATATATGCATGTAGTGATAGCATTTATTCTGTTCATTACTCTATGTGTTACATTGCCAGCATATTCCATGTGCTGACCCGTTTCGGGCTGCAACGTTCATGTTGCATACTTTTCAGACGACGAGTAAGGTGCCATAGGTCATTGTCTTTCACTCAGTGATGCCGTTGGAGTTGATGGACTCACTTTATCTTCCAAGCCTTTCGCTGTTACCAATTTTAGTTGGCCTTAAGCCATATTATTGTAATAAGTTCTCTTTTGAGACATTCGATGTAATAAGTGCGTGATTGCTACTCTGTTATAAATCCTCAAGTACTGTGCATGTCAGCATTACCAATCCAGGGATGACACTAATGCACAGATATCAGACTGTTTGAGGTCTGGTCGCTACAAGATGGTATCAGAGCACACCCTGATTATAGGACACGACCACTAAGATAAAGCCCTAGATCACTACTTTCTTCTCATTTTTGAGTCCTTTCCCTTTTCTACTCTTTAGGATGGCGGATGCAAGGAACAAGTTCATGAAACAGATGAAGATGCACCTTTCGGAAGACACTTGAAGGAAGTCACTAGATACCTAAACATCGGAATACCAAGCTTCAGCGGACCTACATCACCACTTTAACAGAAGAGGAGCATTGGATGATTCAAGTTCAAGTTCCAGGAAGGACGTTCATGCCAGTTCCCATAGAGTTTTCCTTTGATGCACCAACCTGGAGTCTAGGAAAGAGCATGGCAGCCCACATCACCATGGGACGCATTGGAGAAGTTTACCACAAGGATCTCAAGGATACTATCTACCAGATTTGTGGGTGTGGAGATGAGCAATGGGAGATGATCAGCACCGGGAAGGATAGATCTATTGCAGCCTTCATCCAGGAGTTAAACTAGCACATTCGTCGCTAGGAGAACCAGATGTGCGCAGGCATGATAGATCTGAAGAAGGCAATGACCATGATCACGAAGCTGGAGGAAGAACTCAAGTCTACACGTGATGGATATGAGGAGGAAATGACGATACTCGTGGAGAAGAATGACGCGCCAGGAGGAGAAGACGACGATTCCACTTGCCCGGAGAACTACATCATCATCGACAACACCGACTCGGATCCCGACGATAGCGATGATGACTATGTTGACGAAGCTGGATCAGATATCATGGAGTCTTCCACCGATCGATTTTTCTAGTCGACCACCATATCAGTAGTAGTATTCCCCCATGTATATAGTATAGTCCGAGCACTTTCGTAATGATAGTTAGACCGACATATGCCCTTGTTTGAATTGATTGAAGTGATATGATTGTGTTTGTCTCATGTGCATATGGGTAGTGTTTTCCCTCTATATCTCATTCTATTCTGTTTTCTCATCTTTTCTAAACCCATCAGATGCCTCCAAGATGCGACAATGGAATTGCTTTTCCACCGGAGCTCACTCAGTTAATCCAGCAGCAGAATGCTTTGATGCAGATACTAGCCCAGAATCAGAATCAGGGGAACAACAACAACAACCCACCACCACCACCACCTGTTGATCACTTAGCCCGTTTGCTAAGGCTGAATCCGCTGGTATTCTCTAGTAGCACCGAGCCGATAGTTACAGATGATTGGCTCCACAAGATTGGAAGGGAGTTGACCACTACAGGACGCACAGATGTAGAGAGTGTGTGATTTGCCGCACATCAGCTTGATGGACCCGTAGCATCATGGTGGGAGAATTTCACAGCCACTTACCCCATCGACACAGTCACATGGGACCAGTTCCAACAGGCTTTTCGTACTGCCCATGTTTCAGTAGGAGCTATGCCCATGAAGAAGCGTGAGTTTCGCAACTTGCGCCAAGGAGGACGCACAGTGGGCCAGTATGTAGATGATTTTAGTAAGTTAGCACGTTATGCCCCTGATGACGTTGCTATGGATGCCGCTAAGCAGGAGAAGTTTCTGGAAGGATTGAATGATGAGCTGAGCATGCAGTTGATGGTGGTAACCTTCAACAACTACCAGGAGTTGGTAGATAGAGCTCTCATGATTGAAGGGAAGCAGCAGCAGATTGAAAACCGCAAGAGGAAGTATGGACAAGGGAAGTACCATTCTGGAGCTCAGCAGAGACCCCGTTTTACCCCGAACACCGGAGGACCCCTTCAACATAACCATGGAGGTCACAATCACAATGGAGGGAGTTCGCACAACCATAGTGGCCCCAAGAACGGGAATGGGAATGGAGGAAGCAGCGGCCAGAACCGTTCCAACCCAACAACGCCCGCCAAGAAGGATCTAAGTCACATTACTTGTTTCAAGTGCTGGAAGAATGGACATTACGCCACGGAGTGTTCTGAAGCAAAGAATGGAAATGGCAATGGAAGCTCTGGGAAGAAGCCCAACCTTTTCAAGAGGGGACAAGTCAACCATGTTAGCATGGAGGAGGTTGAAGCGCAACCCGATGCACTAATAGGTAAGTTTTTGGTTAAGTCATTTACTTCAATCGTTCTTTTTGATACGGGTGCATCGCATTCATACATATCAAGGGGATTTGTGGATAAGTTTAACCTGCCAACCCAAGCCCTTTGGTCACCCATGTTAGTAAGCTCGCCAGGAGCAGAGTATATGGCTAGCCTATGGTGTGATCGGTTACCATTAAGAATTGGTAAATAAGTGTTCCCCTAAGACCCAATAGTATTGGAGTCACAAGGACTGGATGTGATATTAGTCAGGCATTGGTTATCGAAGTATGGGGGGAACAATGACTGCGCCAGTAAGTCGATTGTGTTTACCACCTCAGAAGGATGATAGGGGCAAAGGTGTCCCGTCTTTCGATGAGATGGTGGCTATCGTTTTGGAGGAAGTCGACTTTGACGATCCGACTATGAACGTGCGAGGACGTCGCACCTTAGCAATCGCTAAACCAATTCCGAGAGGTTATTGACCATGCCGGAGCATGATCAACCTAACCACGAAGGTCTGTTTCCTGCAGGCAAACGAAGAACAAGCAAGAAACTAAGATTGCAATCTGGATATTGCTAATATAAGAGGAAAGCTTTATTGATCAAGGTGGGGTTCTGTGACGCCTTTGTATGGTCGTTGAACACAAACGAAGTACGCGAAGTTGCAACTATGGCGAACTTTAATCTAAACAAAACCCAAAGTCTAAACGGTGCCCTAAGGGTTGTATATATGGAGGAAGAGAGGGGGAATTTCGTGGCCCCTGGTGGAGGGGTCCAAAATCAACCCTATCTCTTGTTTCCCCACACATACGGACTCTAGAAATAGCCTATACTTATGTATTTCGAAATTACATGGGCCTGGCACAATAAAAAGGTGACGCAGCACCTAGAATAGCCTCGGGACGAAATTTATGAAGTGGCATCTTGAATATTTCATCCAAGGCTTCATGCCCCATTATGGTGGCTTCAAAGTCCTGTAATCATTACTTGTAACTCCGTTCTTGTTCCCCTTGCGCATGCCATCATCTCCATGCTTGTTATTGCTGCAATGTTCATCCTTCTCCAAGCTAGGTCCTTCATTTGTAAGCAAAACAAATGTATCCAATTTAGGAAGCATCATATTCTCATGAACATTAGAATCATTGCCAAGAAGCGAAAGTACCTGATAATTTAATTGGCGTGCGTGAGCTCTAGTAATTGGTCCAGTATATGTAGCAGTAGGGGTTGTGGGTGTAACAATGGTAGTGATGTCCTCATCATCCACCCCTTCGTGAAATGAAGTCATCCTCGACGGAAGCTCATCTTCCTCACCCAAATAAGGCTTCAAATCTGCAATGTTAAAAGTGGGACTAACCCCAAAATCTGCAGGCAGCTCAAGTTTATATGCATTATCATTTATTTTCTCCAACACCTTAATGGGACCATCAACACAAGGCATTAGCTTTGATTTGCACAAATCAAGAAATCTATCCTTACGCAAATGTAACCAAACAAGATCTCCAGGCGCAAACACAACATGTTTTCTACCCTTATCTCCAGCAAGTTTATGTTTAGCATTCATATGCTCAATGTTTTCCTTAGTTAACTCATGCATTTTTAAAATCAATTCAGCATGTTTTTTGGCATCAAAATTAACCTTCTCCGAAGATGGAAGAGGCAACAAATCAATAGGTGCACGAGGTAGGAAACCATACACAACTTCAAAAGGGCACATATTAGTAGTAGAATGCAATGAACGATTATAAGCAAATACAATATGAGGCAAGCATTCCTCCCACATTTTCTTATTATTCTTCAAAACAACCCTAAGCATAGTAGACAATGTTCTATTGACTACTTCAGTTTGTCCATCAGTTTGGGGGTGACAAGTAGTACTAAAAAGCAGTTTAGTCCCCAACTTAACCCATAAACATCTCCAAAAGTGGCTAAGAAATTTAGTATCACGTTCTGAAAAAATAGTATTTGGCACACCATGCAAGTGAATAATTTTACGGAAGAACAAATCAGCAACATTAACAGCATCATCGCTTTTATGACATGGTATAAAGTGTGCCATTTTCGAGAATCTATCCACAACAACAAATATGCTATCCCTCCCCTTATTTGTTTGAGGTAAACCTAAAACAAATTCCATAGATATATCCTCCCAAGGAACACTAGGTACAGGCAAAGGCATATATAAACCATGAGGATTGAGTCGTGACTTAGCTTCTTGACATGTAGTGCTGCGAGCAATAAAACGCTCAACATCCCGTCTCATCTTTGGCCAAAAGAAATGTGTAGCAAGTACGTCCTCCGTCTTCTTCACGCCAAAGTGTCCCATTAATCCTCCTCCACACGCCTCCTGCAACAACAAAAGATGAACGGAGCTAGCTGGAATGCATAGCTTGTTAGCACAGAACTCAAATCCATCATTAACAATGAACTTGTTTCACATTCTTCCTTCTTTACAATTCTGCATTACATCTTTAAAATCAACATCATGCACATATTGATCTTTGATGGTCTCCAAACCAAATATTTTGAAGTCAAGTTGTGAAAGCATAGTATAGCGACGAGACAATGCATCAGCAATAACATTTTCTTTTCCCTTCTCGTGTTTAATGACATAAGGGAAAGTCTCAATGAATTCAACCCATTTAGCATGTCTACGATTCAGTGTAGCTTGACTTTTAATATGTTTCAAAGATTCATGATCAGAGTGTATAACAAATTCTTTGGGCCATAAATAATGTTGCCATGTTTCTAAAGTCCGAACAAGAGCATATAATTCTTTATCATAAGTAGAATAAATCAGACTAGGCCCACTCAATTTTTCAGAAAAGTATGCAACAGGTTTGCCATCTTGTAATAACACACCTCCTAATCCAATTCCACTAGCATCACATTCAAGCTCAAAAGTCTTATTAAAATCAGTAAGTTGGAGTAAAGGAGCATGTGTCAACTTGTCTTTCAATACCGTGAAGGCTTCTTCCTGTGCGGTACCCCAAAGAAAAGGCACATCTTTCTTTGTAAGCTCATTGAGAGGTGCAACAATGGTGCTGAAATCTCTCACAAAACACCTATAGAGTCCAGCGAGGACAAGAAAACTCCTCACTTGTGTGACTATTTTGGGCTGCGGCCAACTCTCAATAGCTTCAATCTTGGCTTTGTCAACTCCAATTCCCTGTGGAGTAACAACATAGCCAAGAAAGATACTCGGTCGGTGCAAAAGGTGCACTTCCCAAGGTTACCAAACAAACGTGCATCACGTAGAGCAATAAAAACATCATGGAAATGTTCCAAATGTTCTTCCAAAGATCTACTATAAATCAATATGTCATCAAAGTAAACTACCACAAATCGTCCAATAAAAGGACGTAAAACTTCGTTCATTAATCTCATGAAAGTACTAGGTGCATTAGTTAACCCAAAAGGCATGACTAACCACTCATATAATCCAAACTTAGTTTTAAATGTTGTTTTCCATTCATCTCCCAATTTCATACGAATTTAATGGTATACACTATGCAAATCAACTTTGGAGAATATTGTAGAGCCACTCAATTGATCAAGCATATCATCTAGCCTAGGAATAGGATGACCATAACGAATAGTAATATTATTAATGCCTCTACAATCAACACACATACATGATGTACCATCCTTTTTCGGCACTAGAATAATGGGAACAACACAAGGGACTAAGGGATTCGCATATATAACCTTTGTCGAGCAACTCCTGTACTTGACGCATAATCTCTTTCGTCTCCTCTGGATTGGTACGGTATGGTGCACTGTTGGGTAATGATGCACCGGGAATTAAGTCAATCTGATGCTCAATCCCTCGAATGGGAGGTAATCCCGGTGGCACGTCTTGTGGAAAGACGTCGAACTCCCCGCAAAATGTTAGTGACAGCAGGAGGCAAAGAGGAAGGCACGTCCTCGAATGAAAATAATGCCTCTTTGCACACAAAAGAATAGCAAACAGATTTGCTAAAATCTAGCTCATCAATATCAGATTTAGTGGCAAGTAAACATGCACTTTTCAATTTAATTTCAGAAGCAACACTAGATGGTTTACTCTTAGGCTTCATTTGTTCTCAAATTCTTTTGCCACAATTTAATTTTCACTCTTATTTTTCTCCTGTTTTGCTTTATTAGCTCTATTAATATCATCTTTCAAAATGGACTCAGGAGTCATAGGAAGAAAAGTAATATTTTTATCCTTATGAAAAATAGTATACTGCTTGTTTCTACCATGGTGTACAGAATTTTTATCAAATTGCCATGGTCGACCAAGTAATAAGGAACATGCTTGCATAGGTACCACATCACAATCAACATAATCATCATATGTAGAGATACTAAAATGCACACGAACAAAGACGTGTTACCTTAACCTTGTCGCTGTTGTTGAACCATTGGATGTAGTAAGGATGTGGATGTGGTCTTGTGGTCAGAGATAGCTTCTCCACCATCTCCATGCTAGCCAAGTTGTTGCAGCTCCCTCCTTCTATGATGACGCGCACAGAACGTTCCTTCACAATGCCCTTTGTATGGAACAAATTGTGCCTCTGATTTTGCTCAGCTTGTGTGACCTGCACACTCAAAACACGTTGAGCAACTAAACATTCATACCTGTCAGCGTCTTCAGGAGCCATGTATTGTGTATCATGATCAGAATCATCTCCACCATGTTCTTCATGTGTAATAAGAGCCAAAGTCTCCTCATCATAGTCACTAGCAGACTCATACCCACCATCCTCAGTAGCAATCATCACACGCTGAGATTTGCATTCTCTCGCATAATGACCTCTTCCCTTACAACGACGACAAATAATATCACTTGTGTGCCCTATGGATGCCATGGAAGAAGAAGAACTCTGTGCAGGCCCGGCAGGTGCGCTCCTGGCAGATAATGGTGGTTGTGCCTACTTTCTTGTATCACGGCTGGAGGTAGCACCTGATGTTGGTGCTGGTGCAGTTGACGTAGAAGATGCACGCGGTGTCCATGATGAAGGCCGGCCTGCAGAAAAGTTAGTTCGCGTCAATGCTTGTCGATCCTGCACTTCACGTTCAGCTTTACAAGCAAGATGGAATAAACGAGTAATATTAGTATACTCCTTATACTCTAGAATGTTCTGAATCTCTCTATTTAATCCACACATAAAACGTGCAAGCATAGCTTCATTCTCCTCAACAATACCACATCTAATCATGCCAGTTTGTAATTCCTGATAATATTCTTTGACATAATTTTTCCCTTGTCTTAAAAGCTGCAATTTTTGAAGCAATTCACATTGTTAATATGGTGGAACCCAACGAGTACGCATAGCAGTTTTCAAAGCAGCCCAAGTAGTTGGAATGGGATATAATCTACAATGTTCAAACCACCATACACATGCAAAACTAGTGAAAGCACAAACAGCAGCAACAACCCGTCTCTCCTCGGGATATTGTAAACATGTAAAAAGTTGTTCAGTTTCTAACTCCCAAGTAAGATATATATCAAGAACATATCTACCCTCAAATGGTTGAATATTCAATTTTAGTTTAGGAATATGGTCATTATCTCGTACCTGAGGTGGTGGTGCAGGCCTACCATTGCGAATAAATACCTGAGGTTGACCTGCTGGTGGTTGTGCTGGTGGCTGCACGTAGTTCTGACTTTGATCAACCTCATCCTCATAATAGTCCTCCACCTCTGCAGTAACAGCAGGAGCTACAGAAGCACCAACAGCAGTAGCAACGACACCAGAATTTTGTCCTGGCTCAATAGGAACACGCTGTGCTGGTCCTACTGTATCGCGGCGTAGAACTGGTTGTGGAAGACGTTTGAGTAATTCATCGAACTTGGCGTCCAACTTGGTGTCAATTGTCTTTTCAATGTCATCCATCCTCTCCAATGCCTTTCCAAAGCTGGCCATCACGTCTTCCACCTGTTGACCCAACATTTGATGAAACTTATCATGAAGCTCCTTGTTCGTCATGTTCTCCCAGTCAATCTCGTCAGCTTGTGTTCCTGCCATAGTTAGCAGCAATAGAAACAGACAAGAATATGATCCTACAGACTACTGGAATATGGTGGTGGTGGAGTGTCACAAATCTGTCAAGCGGACCTCAAATCCTTACGAGTTCTTACCTAGCAGCAGGTGGTGATCGACAACCGTTATAGTCAAAACTCTCAAAGCTTGGATAGAGCGATTACCAGGGAGAGTCAAACGCACGACATAGATGTATGTGGAGCTGGGAAGGCTTATAATATGGTAGCAAAAAGGATCAGCAATAATCAATTCAGAGATGCAAAATTGAATAAACGCTCAACGACGCAGATCAGGTCGGGTCCTAGGCTAGACCGTGCTAGAGACGCGAGCCTAGAACACTAACAAAATCACAGTGCTGCACGTAAACAAGGGAAAAGCACACTCTGGAATTTTTTTTGCTCTTTTTTTGCGCTCCTCTTTTTTTTTGCGAAAAATCACTATAATGGTGAGTGTCTCAAAACTCTTCCTGGGTCAAACTGACAGGATGGGCACGAATTTGTTTTTGACAATTTTTTTCAGAAATCAGGGCAGCGATGACGAAAAAGTGCGACAAAAAATCACTATGATGGGGAGTGTCTCAAGACACTCCCTGGGACCTAAAAATAGGATAGGGAGAAAATGTTTTCGGTCGCCGAAATTTTGGCCTAAAAACTGCCCGGGGGTCTCCAGACTCTTTTTTTTTCCGAAATCTACTCAGGCAAGGAAACACAAATCGGAAACTAGATGGATCTCGAAAACAAACCTAATACGAAAAGAACTCGGATTGGTGGTGGAAATATGGTGGTAGGATCACTACTACAAAAAAGGCTATAGATGGAATGGCCACTAATGGCGCACCTGTGATGTGGTGCGCCATTACTATATTACTAATGGCGCACCGAGACATGGTGCGCCATTAGTAGTTTTGAAAAAAAACATCAAAAAAATTTGTTACTAATGGCGCACCGTTGCATAGTGCGCCATTACTAATTGACATAGTAATGGCGCACCACATCCGTCGTGCGCCATTAGTAGTTTTCAGAAAAAAGTAAAAAAAAATAAAATAAATTTGTTACTAATGGCGCACCATGTCTCGGTGCGCCTGCTAGTTTTAACTAGTAATGGCGCACTTTCCACTGGTGCGCCATTACTAAGTTTTTTTCAAAAAAATATCAAAAAAAATATCAATTTTTTTTTCAAAACTAGTAATGGCGCACCGTGGGTGTGGTGCGCCATTACTAGTTAAACTAGTAATGGCGCACCGTGGGTATGGTGCGCCATTACTAACTTGCCCCAACACCGAATTCACCACCCCACTTCGTGGATCGCCTTTTCAGCTTTTAAAAAACAAAAGAAAATGATGGAAATGTCAAAAAATAAAAGAAAATATGTTTCCCATGTGATATGTGCTCTAGTTTTTGGGAAAATTTACAAATATGAATTTCGACTTTATTTGCAAAATCTCTCCGAAATTTGTAAAATGGGCATAACTTTTGCATACGAACTCGGATGAAAAAGTTTTTTATATGAAAAATCATCTACTCGAAAAGTTACATCAAAATTTAACGGGGGGAACCCCGTTAAACATTTTCAAAATCCCCAAAAACCTAACAGAAAAAAGTTACGGGCTTTCAAGATCTAGCGGCAAAAAAATTCAAAAAATTTCAAACTTACTAGTGGCGACCGTGGATGTGGTGCTGATTACTAGTGGCGCACCGTGGATGTGGTGCGCCACTAGTAACAGAAAAAGTTGGTTTTGAATTTTTTCAAAAATGATACGTAATATGACCGGAAGTTTGAAATATTTTTCAAAATTTCATCATAGTCATGAACATGAACAAAGTCCTAGACATCAACAAGGTATAACAGGATTGATATGCTAGATATATCAACAAGTGCCCGTGAAGTGAGTTTATTCTTTGGGGTTGGATAGAACTCGAAGTTAAGCGTGCTTGGGCTGGAGTAGTGTGAGGATGGGTGACCTTTCGGGAAGTTTGACCACGGAGTGCGATTTGACCTGAGATTAAGCATATTGACCCGAGATTAAGCCATAGTGAACTGAGATTAAGAAAATTTTAAAAAAAAATAAAAAATTCTGAAAAAAAATTGAAAAAAAAAATTGAAAAAAAAAATGTTACTAATGGCGCACTTCTATGTGGTGCGCCATTAGTATACCAGATACTAATGGCAAGATCAGGCTATACTAATGGCGCAGATTACATGGTGCGCCATTAGTCTCAGATACTAATGGCAAGATTAAAGGTGCGCCATTAGTAAAAAATACTTATGGCGTGCTAGTAATGGCGCACCGGTAGTGTGCCATTAGTAGGCAAAACCGGTGCGCCATTAGTAGGCCTTTTTCTAGTAGTGGATATGGCAACGGTGGTGGTATATGGTAGCGGTTGTGGTATATGGATACAGATCGGTGGTGGTATATGGATACAGATCGGTGGTGGTATATGGATACGGATCGGTGGTGGTATATGGATACGGATTCAGAGCGGTGGCGGATAAGCGGTGGTGGTAGATGGCAGGGGCGATGATGATGGTTCGGCGGCGGCGTGACAACTTATGACCAGAACTCGAAACTCTAAAAGAATAGACTCTAAGACCAACAACTAGACACGACAATGCAACCGCAAGTTCAACAACGCAAAAACAGAAAAGATTATGCAATGGCTCAGACTTGTTCGGATATGATGAACTAACCCTAATTTTTTTGTGGCTTTTTTGTGGACTATAGGTATGAAGAACAGACTCGATCTAAACTACAAAAAACTGTAAAATCACAGAGCAACCTGGAAATCTGATACCACTTGATAGGGGCAAAGGTGTCCCGTCTTTCAATGATATGGTGGCTATTGTTTTGGAGGAAGTCGACTTCGACGATCCGACTACGAACGTGCGAGGACGTCGCGCCTTAGCAATCGCTAAACCAATCATGTAGAGGTTATTGACCACGCCGAGCACGCATCAACTCCGACCACGAAGGTCTATTTCCTACAGGCAAATGAAGAACAAACAAGAAACTAAGATTGCAATCTGGATATTGTGAATATAAGAGGAAAGCTTTATTGATAAAGGTGGGGTTCTGTGACGCCTTTGTCTGGTCGTTGAACACAAACGAAGTACGCTAAGTTGCAGCTATAGCGAACTTTAATCTAAACAAAACCCAAGGTCTAACGGTGCCCTAAGGGCTGTATATATGGAGGAAGAGAGGGGGAATTTCATGGCCCCTGGTGGAGGGGTCCAAAATCAACCCTATCTCTTGTTTCCCCACACATATGGACTCTAAAAATAGCCTATACTTATGTATTTCGAAATTACATGGGCCTGGGCCAATAATAAGGTGACACAACACCTAGAATAGCCTCCAGATGAAATTTATGAAGTGGCATCTTGTATATTTCGTCCAAGGCTTCATGCCCCATTGTTGTGGCTTCAAAGTCCTGAAATCATCACTTGTAACTCCGTTCTTGTTCCCCTTGCGCATGCCATCATCTCCATGTTTGTTCTTGCTCCAATGTTCATCCTTCTCCAAGCTAGGCCCTTCATTTGTAAGCAAAACAAATGTATCCAATTTAGGCAAAGATCATATTCTCATGAACATTAGAATCATTACCAAGAAGCGAAAGTACCTGATAATTTAATTGGCGTGTGTGAGCTCTAGTAATTGGTCCAGTATATGTAGCAGTAGGGGCTGTGGGTGTAACAATGGTATTGATGTCCTCATCAAAGGAAGAAGGATTAAGTATGTATCCCGACATGTGCCGAAGAGGACTCAAGTGAATTTCTTATCAGGAGTTGTACAGGAGGAAGTACCAGTGGTGAAGGATTTCCCTGATGTATTTCCAGAGGAGTTGCCAGGCATGCCACCGGATAGAGACATTGAGTTTTTTATTAAGCTTTTGCCAGGCACAGGGCTAATATCTAAGAGACCGTACAGGATGCCCGCAAAGGATTTGGAGGAAATTAAGAAGCAGATTAAGGAGCTACTTGATAAAGGCTATATTCGCCCAAGTTTGTCACCCTGGGGATCACCAGTGCTTCTAGTGGAGAAGAAGGATCGATCGTTGAGGATGGTTGTTGATTATCATGGATTGAATGAGGTGACAATCAAGAACAAGTACCCACTACCGATGATCAATGATCTGTTTGACCGGTTGCAAGGAGCTAAAGTATTTTCCAAGATCGATCTACGATTAGGATACCACCAGCTGAAGATTCGTGAGCAGGATATACCTAAGACAGCTTTTACCACAAGGTACGGGCTATATGAGTATACCGTTTTGTCATTTGGTCTGACTAACGCACCTGCCTATTTCATGAACATGATGAACAAGGTGTTTATGGAGTTTTTGGATAAGTTCGTCGTGGTGTTCATTGATGATATTCTGGTCTACTCGAAGAATGAAGAGGAGCATAAGGAGCATTTGCATTTGGTACTTGGGAAGCTCAGAGAACATCAGTTATATGCCAAGTTCAGCAAGTATGAGTTTTGGTTGAAGGAATTTGGATTTCTTGGACATGTTATATCCTGAGAAGGAATAGCAGTAGACCCCACCAAGGTTGTCACTGTGACAAATTGGGAAGCACCCACGTCAGTTGAGAGATCCGGAGTTTCCTTGGACTCACAGGATACTACCGGAGGTTCATTGAGAATTTCTCGAAGATTGCAAAGCCCATGACGAAGTTGTTGAAGAAGGACTCCAAGTTTAAATGGACTGAGGAATGCGAGGCCAGTTTTCAGGAGTTGAAGAAACGTTTGGTTACAGCTCCAGTGTTGATTCTTCCAGATCAATGCAAGGATTATCAAGTTTATTGCAACGCTTCTCGTTGAGGACTTGGAGCAGTGCTTACGCAGGAAGGAAGAGTTGTTTCATATGCCTCCCAATAGCTAAAACCCCATGAGTTGAATTATGCTACACACGATTTGGAATTAGCAGCCGTAGTGCATGCGTTGAAGACATGGAGACATTTTCAAATCGGAAACCATTGTGAGGTGTACACGGATCACAACAGTTTGAAGTATATCTTCACGCAGAAGGAGTTGAATCTCAGGCAGAGGAGATGGTTGGAGCTCATCAAGGATTATGATATGATGTTGCATTATCATCCCGGAAAGGCTAACGTAGTAGCCGATGCGTTGAGCCGCAGGAGTCATGTCAGTACACTCATGACCGGAGGATTACCCAAGGAGTTAGCAGAGGATCTTCGTTAGCTATGTTTGGAGACAGTTCCGAGAGGCTATGTAGCAGCATTAGAAATTCAGTCTACCTTGATGGATAAGATCAGAGAAGCCCAAAAGACTAACAAAGAGACTACTGAGATAAAGGAAAGGATGAGCAAAGGAAAGGCTAAAGGATTTCGTGAGGATGAGCATGATACCTTATGGTTTGAGGACCACGTATACGTGCCTAATGATCCGGAGATCAGGAAGTTAATTCTGCAAGAGTCCCATGATTCCCCATATTCGATTCACCCAGGAAATACCAATATGTATCTGGATTTGAAGGACAGTTTCTGGTGGACCGGAATGAAGAAGGATATTGCGGAGTATGTAGTAGTTTGTGATGTATGTCGAGAGTGAAGGCGTAACATCGAAGCGGCTGGATTGTTACGACCATTGCCGATACCGAATGGAAGTGGGATAAACTAGGCATGGACTTTATCACGGGATTGCCCAGGACTCGTTCAGGCAATGACTCGATATGGGTTGTAGTCGATCGTTTGACGAAGGTAGCTCATTTCATCCCAGTGAAGACCACTTACACCAGTGCTAAGTTGGCAAAGATATATATGATTAGGATCGTATGTCTGCATGGAGTTCCGAGGACCATTATATCAGATAGACAAACCCAGTTTACCTCAAAGTTCTGGAATCAGTTGCACGAAACTTTGGGTACCATACTAGAGTTCAGTACAACCTTTCATCCACAGATAGATGGACAGACCGAGAGAGTAAATCTGATTCTGGAGGACATGTTGAGAGCTTGTGCGCTAGATTATGGATCTAGTTGGGACGAGAATTTTCCATATGCAGAGTTCTCTTAGAACAATAGCTATCAAGCAAGTTTGAAGATGGCCCCTTTCGAAGCTTTGTATAGAAGTAGGTGTAGGACACCATTGTTGTGGGATGAAGTTGGAGACCGTCACTTGTTTGGACCAGATTTGATTAAAGAGTCTGAAGAGGAAGTTAAGTTGATTCGCGATAGACTCAAGGTAGCCCAGTCCAGGAAGAAGAGCTATGCGGATTCTAAACACAAGGAGACAGTTTATGAAGTTGGAGACAGAGTATATCTTCCTGTGTCCCCACTTCGAGGAGTTAAACGTTTTGGAGTTAAGCGAAAGTTAGCGCCACGTTTTGTGGGACCATACAAAGTTTTGGAACGTATGGAGAAGTTGCTTACAAGTTGGAATTGCCCGAAGGATTGTCAGGAATTCACGATGTGTTCCATGTTTCCCAGTTGAAGAAGTGCCACGCAGAGATGGTCGATATTCCTCTGAGAGATACAGTGCCACTAGAAACGATTCAGTTGGGTAGTGATTTGACCTACGAGGAGAAACCAGTCAAGATTCTCGAGTTTGCTAGCCGAGTCACACGCAACAAGGTTATAAAGTTCTGCAAAGTTTAGTGGAGCCACCATACCGTGGATGAAGCCACCTGGGAACGAGAGGAAGACCTACAGAAGGACCACCTGCACCTATTTTCTAGCCAACCCGAATCTCGAGGGCAAGATTCATCTTAAGGGGGGGTAGGTTTGTAATATCCCAAATTTTCAATGTGGAATGTTATACATTAGATCATCATTGAATATCATATTTTATTGCATTTTGGCTTGATCCTAGAAATTCTATGCAACTCAAGGACCCACGGAGAGAGTTGGGGATTTCGTTAATTTCATATTTGAGTTTTCTCAAATTTTGAAAAGAGGATCGATTGATTTTAATTATTTTCTCTTTGAATATTTCTTTTATGAAAATAAAAGAGAGGGGATAAAATGACTTTCCCAAAATAAAGAAATATTGGAGATTAAATATTAAAATCAAATAAGAATTTTATGCAGAGTTTTATCGCTATTTTATTTAAATTAGGAAAAATATGCGTTTTTCAAAATAGCATTAGAGGCCCAAATAAATGTTCACTTGGTCCGCTATATATTTAGAGGACGGGCAAAATTTATTTCAGGATTTTTGGAGTTTGTTTAGTATTTCTTTTATTTGTTTTTCTGCGCGCGGAATTATTTAAGAAAAAAGTTACCGACCTAACGGGCCGTGTCCGACCCGGACACCGCAGCCCGGCCGGCCTTTAAAGGCCGAAGGCCCGAGCGTGCCGCCAGCCCCGCCCGAAACCCTAGCCGCCCCGCCGCCTCGAAATCCACGCCGCCGCCACCGCCGGATTCGCCGCCGCCGCCGCCGCCGGAGCCGCCGTCGTCGTCGCCCGCCGATTGCCGCCCCGTCGTCGCCGCCGACCGCCGCCGCGCCGTATGCCGTCGCCACCGCCCGCCGCCCTCGCCGCAAACCCCGTCGCCGGAGTTGACCGCCGCCGCCGCCACACGAACCGAGGTAGCCGTCGGTTTTAATCTAAAAACCGTTTGGTTTTTTAGAACCCGTGGTTATTTTATTTTTTAGATCGGTTTTATTTTTTCCGTGTTTAGTTATTTAGCTTAACGCTGCTCAGACGCTCGCTTTTAACGTAATGGTTTTCACCCGTTAGCCGCAGCAAATAACGCTCGCTTCGTTAGCCTGCTCGGCCCATTTCTTTTTCCAGGGTTTTTCCGCGATTATTTTCGATCGTGATTTCTGCCCGGATTTTCGTTTTAGTTTATCTTTTCGCTCGTTTATCGGAATCAGGCGATTCAAGCACCTAGATCTTCGTCTCGAAGTCCTCTTTCTGTTTAATAAACTTGAACAAGATTTTGCTACTATAAAATTTGACTTAAGTTTAGATTAGTAATCAGATCTTGTTTCTTTCGAAGTTTGAGTTTCGTTGCTTCGTTTGATTTGATTCTTTTTGCAAACCGAAGATCTTAAGTTGAACTTTCTGGTTCTCTTATTTGATTTTTACCCATGCTTCTAGTTGAGTGCTTATTTTATGCTTGTTTGTTTGCGATAGAGTACCCGGAGTGCGAAGCGTGCTACTACGAGTCTCTAGGTTTCATGGATCATCAGCAAGGCAAGTAACACTTTGATCATACCTCTTTACTACCCAGTTTTATTGCATTAGATCAATCCTCAAACAATTGCATGGTTAGGATCTGATTTAACATGTGGATTTTGGGAAGTAGATGAGGTAGAACCTATTACCTGTTTATTATCAAACCTTTGGGAGTTACTTCTATGTTATGCTTATATTGCTATGCTATGCTCGTAGACGTGGTTTGGTTCGAGTGATTCATGACAGATGTGAGTATTGTTAATTAATAGTTGAATTAAGGTGGCTACTTAAATACACATCTGGGTGGATTGCTTGAAGGCACCTTGGAGTACCCAGTGGTTGTCAGGGCACCTGGAGGATCTAGTGTTGTCCTAGGATATCCCGGAGTACCCATTTGATCATCCAACGGTCCGCCACCCAGGCTCAAAGGGATCATAAGATTATTCATGCTAGAAACTTCCGTGTGCAGCCACAAGACAATATGGGCTCTAGCATAGTTGAGTAAGTTGCGTGAAACTCTTGAAGAGGCAGACTAGCAGATGTAGTGGGTTGTAGGTGGTACTGTCTATCTAGAGTAGAGAGTTAATGCTTCAGAAAGACTGTGTCTCGAATCTCCGACCATGGATGTATTCGAGTCTTGTGGGGAAAAGTGCGGAAACCTCTGCAGAGTGTATAAACTAATCATGGTTAGCCATGTCCCCGGTTATGGACGTTTTGAGTATCTAGTTCTTGGATTATCATGTTGATCTCGTCACTCTAAATATAATTTGATTGGTTGAATGATGATGCGTAATTGGGATTGAGTTCGAGGAACCTTCTCAATGTTTAACAACCACCATGATAGTTAAATAAAATTTATTCCTTTGTTGTAGGAAAAAATTGGCTATATGCAAAACTGTAACCATAGAGCTTTCCACCAGCCATATATGCATGTAGTGATAGCATTTATACTGTTCATTACTCTATGTGTTACATTGCCAACATATTCCATGTGCTGACCCGTTTCGGGCTGCAACGTTCATGTTGCAGACTTTTCAGACGATGAGTAAGGTGCCATAGGTCGTTGTCTTTCACTCAGTGATGCCGTTGGAGTTGATGGACTCACTTTATCTTCCAAGCCTTCTGCTGTTATCGATTTTAGATGGACTTAAGCCATATTATTGTAATAAGTTCTCTTTTGAGACATTTGATGTAATAAGTGTGTGATTGCTACTCTGTTATAAATCCTCGGCATGCGTATGGTCAAAGATTACCGATCCAGGGATGACACTGATGCACAGAGATCAGACTGTTTGAGGTTTGGTCGCTACACCGAGGTGCTTGCTTGAGGCCATAGAGGGCCTTGTTGAGTCTGTAGACGTGATCTGGAAATTTTGGATCCTCAAAACCTGGTGGTTGAGAAACATATACTTCTTCCTCAAGCTTACCATTGAGGAATGCACTTTTCACATCCATTTGATGTAAGATCATATTATGATGGTTAGCATAAGCAAGCAATATAGCTTCAAGTCTAGCAACAGGTGCAAAAGTTTCATCGAAATCAATTCCTTTAACCTGTGTGCAGCCTTGAGCTACAAGACGAGCCTTATTCATAACCACAAGGATATTTTCAACTTCTTTGTTGTGGTAGATCCATTTGGTACCGATGATGTTGTGCTTGCATGGGTCTGGTCACTTGACAAGCTCCCAGACATTGTTGAGCTCGAATTGATGCAATTCATCTTGCATGGCTTGAATCCACTCAGATTCCATGAATGCTTCATCAAATTTGGTGGGCTCTGTGATAGAGACAAACGCAAAATGTCCACAAAAGTTAGACAAGTGTGAAGCTTTTGAGCGCGTGAGAGGACCTGGTGCGCTGATGTCACTGATGATTTTCTCGATCTGCACTTGGTTTGCAATGCGAGAATGTGCAGGTTGACGACTTTGCTTTGGCCCAGCAATTTCTTCAGGACCATTTCCTTCAGCAGCACCAGTATGATTTTCTTCACGATCCGGAATGACTTCTTCAGTAGATCTTTCGGTAGGGATGATATCCTCAGTAGCTTTGAGCTTGATGGATTCCTCACGTGCCATCTCATCTAGCACATGAGGTAGGTGCTCTCTTTGTGAGCCATTAGTTTCATCGAACCGCACATCTACAATTTCAACAATCTTGTGATGATTGATGTTGAAGACTCTGTAGGTGTGCGAGTCCTTTCCGTAACCAAGCATAAAACTCTCATGTGCTTTCGGTGCAAATTTAGAGTGATGGTGAGGATCTCTAATCCAAAGATTAGCAATCAAGACTTTGAAATAACTTACATTGGGTTTCTTGTCAGTGAGGAGTTCATATGAGGTCTTTTTGAAGAATTTGTGAAGATATACTCTGTCGATGATGTGGCATGCAGTATCAATAGCTTCTGGCCAAAAATGTTGTGGTGTCTTGTATTCATCAAGCATAGTGTAAGCCATCTCAACAAGAGTCATGTTCTTGCGCTCCATGACGCCATTCTGCTGAGGAGTATAGGGAGAAGATAACTCGTGAGTAATACCAAGTATATCAAGATATTCATCGAGACCAGTGTTCTTGAACTCAGTTCCATTATCACTACTGATATGCTTGATCTTCACACCAAAGTTCATAGAAGCTCTTGAGGAAAATCGTCTGAAGACTTCCTGCACTTCATTTTTGTAAGTGATGATATGCACCCAGGTATAACGAGAATAATCATCAACAATGACAAAGTCATATAATGATGCAGAACTAGAGAATGTGGCGTAATGAGTAGGGCCGAAGAGATCCATATGAAGTAATTCAAAGGGACAAGAAGTGATCATGATAGTCTTCGAGGGATGCTTGGCTCTGGTCATCTTTCCAGACTCACAAGCCCCACAAAGATGATCTTTGAGGAATTTGGCACCCTCGATGCCAATGACATGCTTCTTCTTCGCGAGTGTATGCAAATTCCTCATCCCAGCATGACCAAGTCGTCGATGCCATAACCAGCCTTCTGAAACTTTTGCTAGTAGACATGTGGCAGGATGTGGTCCTGTAGAGAAATCAACAATATACAAGTCTCCTTTCCTAAAGCCTTCGAAGACTTTGGATTTGTCATATTCCATTAGCACAATGCAATGATATTTGCCAAAGACGACAACCATATCTAGATCACAAAGCATTGAGACAGACATGGGGTTGAATCATAACGACTCGACAAGCATGACTTTGTCCATGTGTCTATCCTTTGAGATTGCAACCCTACCTAGACCCAATACCTTGCTTTTGCCTTTGTCAGCATAGGTGATATGCTTCAGATGAGATGGCGATAAAGCAGTGTCCATCAATAAGTTCCTGTCACCGGTCATGTGATTTGTACATCCACTATCGAGGACCCACTCGGTAGCTTTGGGTTGTTCATCCTGCAGATGAATTAGTGCAACTTACGAACCCATATACTTCATTAGTGAAGAATATGATATCAATTCATCAATAGTAACAGATATAGCAATATGAGGACGTGAGAAATGAGTGATTCATTTCTTCATGATTAGCTTGCGTCCATTCAAGCATATTCAGGTCTCCAGCAAATTCTTCAGACGATTAAGTTCGTCTAGAAACCTGACCCTAGATAAGAGATTAGTTCTTTTTCTTCACCACCCACATCTGGAGGGGTGGCAAACAGTTCATCATTCTGCGAGCTCCATAAGAAAAAGATGGCATTGAAGCCAGTGCACTTTGTTTCCCAGAAGAGTGGTTAGGATAAGAATAGAAATAAGCAGAGAAATTCTTCGAGGACTTATGAACATAATGGTTTGAAGAATAATTCACATATTCATAGCCTCTAGACATTCCCTGCGAAACAAAAGTGTTAGCACGATGATTTTCATATGAGAATTTTGATCCACGTGAAGAATTTGGTCCATATGAGGACTTGGATCCATATGAAGAATTTGATCCATATGAAGAATTTGATTTGGGGTTCCTGTTCTTCATAGGTGGTGTCATGATGACATTCAGTTGAAGAATTTCAAGGCACCTTTTGGGAACCCAGTTTTTCTTCATAGGAGGACCGTTCCTGCAGTTAGTTCCAACATATCGAGCAAATACTTCACCATTCTGATTCTTGAATAATTTATAGTTGGAGTCAAATGACTTATCAAAGGAATATGAAGATTCACAAGTAAAGCTAGATAAAGTGCATGGATCTATGGAAGGTCCCTTCACACAACCCATGAGGTTTTGGGGTACTGCTCAGGTTTCCAGTAGGTCCCATCAACATTGAGTTTCCTCCCAAAGGCAATACCCTCTTTCCTAGGGTTCCTGTTCAAGATCTGCTTTTTGAGGACATCAAAAATAGTCTGATGCCCTTGGAGGCTTTTCTATATGCCTGTCACGTACAATTCCTACAACACTGCATTATCATCACTGATACTTGTGGTATCCTCAGATGAGGAATTTGTTACCACAAAGATAGTTGAAGAATTTGCAGCAATAGAAGCATTTGAACATTTAGGTGAAGAATTAGCAGATTCACGTTCAATGCATTTCAGACATGGTGGAATAAATTCTTCCTGAGCGAAAATGATCTGTTGAGCAAGCAATGAATCGTTTTCCTTCTGAAGATCTTCATATTTCACCCTTAACTTCTCAAGATCTTGCTTTCTCTGAAGAAATTCATAAGAAAGCTTCTCAAGATAAGTTAAGAGAGTGTTATGATGATTTTGAAGGTTGTTAAACCATGACTGAAGTGTCTGAAGATTACCAGTTAGATTCTTAGTGCGATTCAATTCCTCACCCAACAGGTCATCGCTTTTGTCTAGTAGATTTTGAATCTTTTCCAAAGCCTTCTATTGTTTAACAGCAATTTTAGCAAGTTTGGAATAGCTAGGCTTGAGATTGTCATCAGATTCATCCTCACTAGAGTCAGAGGCAGAATGTTTGAGTACCTTGGCACCTTTTGCCTTGAAGCAATAGGTGGGAGCATAGTCATCAGCGCTCTTGTCAGCAGAGTTGGGGAGGTCATTTTCTTCACTGTTGAGGATGGACTTGCTAACGTAAGCAGTAGTGAGGGCTAAGCTTGCCACACCAGTGTCTGAATCCTCGGATTCCTCCTCTTCCACATTTTCCTCAGATTCAGCTTCAGTGTCCATTTCCTTGCCAATGAATACCCGAGCCTTCTTGGAACTGCTCTTCTTGTGAGATGAAGACTTTGAAGATTTTGATGATGAGTACTTTGAAGATTTCTTCTTCTTCTTTGAGTCATCAGAATCATCATCTTTGTATTTCTTCTTCTTTGATTCCTTTTCCCACAGAGGACAATCAGATATGTAGTGACCACATTTCTTGTATTTGTGGCAAGTTCTCTTTTTGTAGTCATAGGACGAGGAATCATCACTCCTTGAAGACTTTCCAAAACGAGCGCGGCGACAGAACTTCTGGAATTTCTTCATGAGCATTGCTAGCTCCTGGCTCAGTTCTTCAGGGTCACCAAGGCTGCTACCAGAATCTTCACCTTCAGATTGAGAGACTGCCATGGCCTTCAGTGCACGTGATCTTCCAAAGCTCGGTCCATAGAGATCTCTTTTCTCAGCAAGCTGGAACTCATGAGTGTTTAGCCTCTCGAGGATATCAGCGGGATCTAGTGACTTGTAATCGGCTCGCTCTTGAATCATCAGTGCAAGGGTATCGAATGAGTAATCAAGTGATCTCAGCAATCTTCACCACCTCATGGTCAGTGATGTCAGTGGCACCAAGTTCTTGCAGATCATTTGAGATGCCAGTGAGGCAATCGAAGGCTTGCTGAACATTTTCATTGTCAAGTCTTTTGAAGCGGTTGAAGAGATTGCGAAGAAAATCAACTCAGGAGTCACGTTGAGTAGAGACTCCTTCGTTGACCTTGGACAACCTATCCCAAATCAGCTTGGTAGTTTCCAAAGCACTCACTCTGTCGTACTGTCCTTTGCTCAGATGGCCACATATGATATTGTTCGCTTGAGAATCGAGTTGCTTGAATCTCTTCACATCAGCAGCATTCACAGACGTAGTGACTGAGGGAACACCATTTTTCACAACATACGAGAGATCGTTATCAATTGCCTCAAGATGCATGCGCATCTTGTTCTTCCAGTAGGGGTAGTCTGTCCCATCAAAGGTAGGACACCCAGCCGAGACCTTGATCATACCTGCAGTCGACATAACTAGAACTCCAGTGGTTAAACCAAAATCATACATAACAAGGGAGTACCTTGCTCTGATACCAATTGAAAGTGCGTTAAGTCGACTAGAGGGGGGTGAATAGGTGATTTTTAAAAATTCGTCACTGAGGAAATTCAGAGTGAGGAAATTCCTAAGTCACGAACAACTAGCAGCGGAATAAGTACTAAAGTGTAAGCATAACAGAGTAACAACATAGTTATCATGATGAAATGAAAAACTAACACAGAGCACAAGTAGCATAAACACACGATGAGTAGGCTGAAGACAATGTGACTGAAGAAATTGGATTGAGGAAATAGAGAAAGTCTTCAGTCAAAGTCTTCAAACAGTAATGATCAGGTTCATCAACACATGAATGAGGAAATTAAAGGGTTGAGAAAATAGAACCGGTTGGCTTGGTGAAGACAATGATTTGGTAGACCAGTTCCAACTGATGTGACAGTTGTATGTCTGGTTGGAGCGGCTGAGTATTTAAACTCGAGGACACACATACCCGGACACACAGTCCTCACCGTATTCGCCTTGAGCTGAAGTCACACAGACCTCGCTCAACACTCACGGTAAGTCTTCACAGGTGACTTCCAAACCTTCATAGACTTGGTTACTTGGCGATCCATAATTCCTCTTGGATGCTCAGACCATGAAGCCTAACCGTCTGGAGGATACACATGCCTCAAAGGTAACAAGCGTCGGTTCCACACAGGAACAATCTCTTCTATGATGCTTAATCACTTTGGTTTTGTAGGTGTTTGGGTTTGGGTTTTGGGTTTTCCTCACTTGATGATTTTTGCTCAAAGTCCTCGGAGTATGGGATGCTCTCAATGACAAGTGTCAGTTTCTCTCGGAGCAGCGAACAAACTAGTGGTTGTAGGGGGCAGCTATTTATAGCCTAGGGAACAGCCCGACATGATAATACATAAATGCCCTTAAATGATATGACCGTTAGGTGGTGGCATATTTTGGACAGCTGGCGTGTAGCACAACAATGGTCGGATTTGAGGTATCAAATTCCTCGGGGCTATCATGTTCCTCACTGTGTAGGCAATCCGCACTGGCGATTTACTAACTCCTCAGTCAGAAAAAATTCCTCAGAGACCAGAAGATCTTCGTCTCTGTCACTGAAGAAATTGACTGAGCTGATATGAGGTTTCCAATGGCTTCACTCGAAAGGATTGGGTAGGTGTAGGATTTTGAGATGAGCATCCCTTGGAAATCAGTTTTCTTAGTATTACCTCGACCCCCTTTAACAGTACAGTGTTTCCTATGACTCAAGAAATAGAAAATGAAACTACAAAAACAAAAGTCTTCACGCTTCATACTCCTCGCATGAATATCCAAGTCTTCAAGGTCACACCAGTTTCTTCACTTTCAATTCTTTAGGAGAACCAAAGTCTTCGGCTGAAGACATACATTTTTAGGGGTCGACTTTCACAGTAAATATCAAACTCCTCATTGACTTATAGAGCCTGTGTACGCTCACAAACATATTAGTCCCTTAACATATAAGTCTTCAATACACCAAAGTCACTAAGGGGCACTAGATGCACTTATAGAATGGTTCCTGCAATTGCACAATAATGTGCTATTAGACAGAGGACCATGCATGTGCAAACCTCGATTGTAAACCTCAGTGCTTACCATTGCTTCCCTGCAACACATATAAGGTAGTTAGTGATCAAGTTAAGTGAGGTTTCGCATGCTATTAGTAAAATATGTTGATGAAAAATAAGCATATTGCAGATTCATCAGATTAATTCAAGCCACATAGAAAACCCATTTATCCAAACCAAGCATCATTAAGAACTAGGAAATATAACAATTGTATATGTTTCCCATGTATTAAGTGCAGCCAAATTCGATTATTCCTCACATGCACAACAATACAAAATTCTACCCACGACAATTGGACATTGCATTGCAGAATTGAACCAAGCAGTTAACTAAACACCACAATAAATGAACCAAACATTAACTGACCACCACATTGCACAATATAACATAGTCCTAATAGAAGATCAGACAATTAACCAAACCAAGCATGCTTAACAACTTGGAAATATAGTAGGTGTATTTGTTTCTCACGTATTTAGTACAGCCAAATTCAATTTATTTCTCACATGGTATACAATAACAGAATGCACCCACAACAATTGAACATCACATTGCAGAATGGAACCAAACAGTTAACTAAACACCACAACAAATGAACCAAACGTTAACTGAGCACCACATTGCACAATCTATAACATACTAGAAGATCAAACAGTTAACCAAACCAAGCATGCTTGACAACTTGGAAATATAGCAATTGGATTTGATTCTCATGTATTTTGTAAAGAAAAATTCGATTTATTTCTCACATGGAAGACAATAAAAAATTGCACCCTGAAGAATTGAACATCACATTTGCAGAATTGAACCAAACAGTTAACTGAACACGAAAACTAGTTAACCAAACAGTTAATAAGTGAGCACCACATTGCACGACATATAGAACATATACACTAGAGCAACATATTGCATGGTAAAAATAGATAGCACAATTCATTAGAATTTGTTAAGGGAAGGCAGTAGCTAGCAAACTAAACATGGGTCCTTATAGTGAGTAAGACAAGCTACTCATTGTTGGAGATATTGATGACGGTTGGGTCCTTGGACATGGAAGAGGGCGAGGCCTCCACATCGTGGGTGCCCACATTGTAGTGGTGAGTTGCCTGAGCCACTCCGGGCACCAACCTGCTGGCTCTCGAGATGAGGTAAGCACGTGCATGCTGAGAAAACACATCGTAGTCTTCGTCGAAGGCACCGAAGGTGGCCTCGAGAAAACGCCACGAACTGTCGTTTAAAGCAGCCAACCACGTCGCGGCATCGGTGCATGAGGCATCGACGGTGGCCTCGACGGCGAGGTGCTCCTCCAAGATCCGGGGGTTGGCACGAATGGCAGCCATCGCGACCTCATCCGCGTGTGCGGCCGTGATTTGCTTCTCTGCTGCCAAATGCTCCTTGAGATCCTGGCTATACTATGTGCATCATGGCTTAGGGTGGCGCTTAATTGGTGGAGGAGTCGGTGATTTAGGTGGAAGGTGTCGCGCTCGCGCCGGCGGTCGGGGCATGTGGAATGTGGAAGGAGGAGGAGGATGGGGGTCGAGTGTGGATTACCTGCCTAGATAGGCAAGGTCGAGCAACGTGAAGGAGGGTCGCCGGTGAGGAAGCGGCGCTGCAAGCAAGGAGTGATGGTTTCAACTTGGAAAGGAAGGCAGAAACAGGGGAAATGTGGCTTTTGGTAAGGGGGAGGGGGCGGGGAGGTAGATATTTCTGCAGAAGCCGAAAATTTGAATCGGTTCAGCGAAAAAACTGGCGCGCAAAGTGTCATCGGACATGGTCCATTATTCAGAACCGTGTACGATATGTGAACATCACAAATGATTCAAATAGCTTAACCCGTGCGTGATGAGCTTCAACGTCAAAAATTTTGGTTCCAATTTCCCTGGTTTACAGTGCTCATCCACGTTATTGCATGATTTGGGTACACAAAGGAGACTACAACACACCCACACTTCTTAATCGAGCAAGTTCAACAATTAAACAGAGCTAGCTAGCCTGAACATTACTCTAAAAAATTAAAGACCAGCACTCTTACTTAAACAAAACAGAGAGTACTACTACGGCTGGTGCTCGTCGATCTCCGTCGCCTCCTCCATGTCCAGCTCGCTCCCGACGGTCGACTTGGGAAGGGGCTCCATGGCATCCATCGCACCATACTCGGCAAGCATCTCGACATCCGCGTCTGCCATCTCTTTGGAAAAGGCTGCCACGAGATGGGCATGGGTGGCCGCCATATGGGCTTTGGCGGGCTCTGCCATGGCAAGGTATGCCGCGTAGGAACGGACGACTGCTCGAATGCTCTCGGCGATTGCCAACTCTTCGACCGTGGGTCGCCGACCGTTGTTGGAGAAGCTTCTTTCAATTTGTGCGGTGACCACCACGAGCTAGGCATGGGTGGCCTAAACATGGTCCTAGACGGCCTCCATTAGGGCTGAGGCCACCGCTGCAGAACGTTCAGCTGTTGTGCCGCTCTCGCCAGTTGCTATCCCCGAGGCAGATGTTGCTGCCGCCGCCCGAGAAGCAAGAGCGGACGTTTGGGCTGCCTTGACCGTCCGGTCGCAGATTGCGGTCGCTGATAACCCACAAGTATAGGGGATCAATTGTAGCCTCTTTCGATAAGTAAGAGTGTTGAACCCAACGAAGAGCTAAAGGTAGAACAAATATTCCCTCAAGTTCTATCGACCATTGATACAACTCTACGCACGCTTGACGTCCGCTTTACCTAGAACAAGTATGAAACTAGAGGTAATTTGCAGGTGTGATAGGATAGGTTTGCAAGATAATAAAGAGCACGTAAATAAAAAGTAAGGGCTGTTTAGATGAAGAAACAACTAAGTTAGTATAGCGAGTGTGGAAAAGTGGTGGTAGGAGTTGTGAAATTGTCCCTAAGCAATTGACTACTTTACTAGACCGATAGCTAGTTTTATGTGGGAGAGGCATAAGCTAACATACTTTTTCTTCTAGGATCCTATGCACTTATGATTGGAACTCTAGGAAGCATCCGCAACTACTAAAGATCATTAAGGTAAAACCCAACCATAGCATTAAAGTATCAAGTCCTCTTTATTCCCATACGCCATGACCCACTTATCCGTGTTTGTGTTTCAGTCACTCACGCAACACAGACAGTAAGCAAACCATGAACATATTGCAACACCCTACAACGGGAGTCCCTCACGCTTGTGCCACATGGAGAACACCATAGGACAGCAACATAACCACAAGCAAATTAAACCAATCATAGCAATTCACCAATTACCGAAAGGACAACGAAAATCTACTCAGACATCATAGGATGGCAACACATCATTGGATAATAATATGAAGCATAAAGCACCATGTTCAAGTAGAGGTACAGAGGGTTGCGGGAGAGTGGACCGCTGAATATAAATGGGGGAAGGTGATGGAGATGTTGGTGAAGATGGCGGAGGTGTTGGTGTAGATCGCGGTGATGATGATGGCCCCCGGCGCTGTTCCGGCGCCACCGGAAGCGCGGGGGAGAGAGCCACCCTTCTTCTTCTTATTCCTTGACCTTCTCCCTAGACGGGAGAAGGGTTTCCCCTGTGGTCCATGGCCTCCATGGTGTGGGAGGGGTGAGAGCCCCTCCGAGATTGGATCTGTCTCTTTGTCTCTCTCTGTTTCAGCGTTCTGGGATTCTGCCCTTTCACTGTTTCTTATATATCCGGGGATCCGTAACTCCGATTGGAATGAAACCTTATCCCCGATTTTTTTCCCGAAAATTAGCTTTCTTGCGGCCAAAGAAGAGCAGCAACCGCCTTACGGGGTGCCCAAGAGGGTCAGCGGTGCGCCCACCCCCCTAAGGCGCGCCCCCTGCCTCGTGGTCCCCTCGGGCAGTGTCTCGCGTTTATTCTTCTTCCCAAATATCACAAATATTCCAAAAATATTCTCCGTCCATTTTTATCCCGTTTGGACTCCATTTGATATGGGTTTTCTGCGAAATATAAAACATGCAACAGACAAGAACTGGCACTGGGCACTGGATCAATATGTTAGTCCCAAAAATAATATAAAAAGTTGCCAAAAGTATATGAAAGTTGTAGAATATTGGCATGGAACAATAAAAAATTATAGATACGATGGAGATGTATCAGCATTCCCAAGCTTAATTCCTGCTCGTCCTCGAGTAGGTAAATGATAAAAAGATAATTTTTGATGTGGAATGCTACCTAGCATAATCTTGATTATATATCTAATCATGTCATGAATATTAAGACACAAGTGATTCAAAGCAATAGTCTATCATTTGACATTAAGACGATAATACTTCAAGCGTACTAATAAAGCAATCATGTCTTTTCAAAACAACATGGCCAAAGAAAGTTATCCCTACAAAATCATATAGTCTGGCTATGCTCCATCTTCACCACACAAAATATTCAAATCATGCACAACCCCGATGACAAGCCAAGCAATTGTCTCATACTTTTGACGTTCTCAAACCTTTTCAACTTTCACGCAATACATGAGCGTGAGCCATGCACATAGCACTATAGGTGGAATAGAATATGATGGTGGAGGTTGTGTGGAGAATACAAAAGGGAGAAAGTCCCACATTGACGCGGCTAATCAACGGGCTATGGAGATGCCCATCAATTGATGTCAATGCGAAGAGTAGGGATTGCCATGCAACGGATGCACTAAGAGCTATAAGTATGTGAAAGCTCAAACTGGAAACTAAGTGGGTGTGCATCCACCTTGGTTGCTCATGAAGACCTCAGGCATTTGAGGAAGCCCATCATCGGAATATACAAGCCAAGTTCTATAATGAAAATTCCCACTAGTATATGAAAGTGATAACTCAAGAGACTCTCTATATGAAGAACTTGGTGCTACTCTAAAGCACAAGTGTGGTAAAAGGATAGTAACATTGCCCCTTCTCTCTTTTTCTCTCATATTGTTTTATTTTCTCTTTTTTTGGATGGGCTTCTTTGGCCTCCCCTTTTTATTTGGGCTTATTTGGCCTCTTCTATTTTTAATAAAGTCCTGAGTCTCATCCCGACTTGTGGGGGAATCATAGTCTCCATCATCCTTTCCTCACTGGGGAAATGCTCTAATAATGATGATCATCACACTTTTATCTACTTACAACTCAATATTACAACTCGATATCTAGAACAAAGATATGACTCTATATGAATGCCTCGTGATGTGCGGGATGTGCAATGATCTAGCATAGCAATGACATCAAAAAACGGACAAGCCATGAAAACATTATGCTAGCTATCTTACGATCATGCAAAGCAATATGACAAAGTTGAATGCTCAAGTCATGTATATGGTGATGATGGAAGTTGCATGGCAATATATCTCGGAATGGCTATGGAAATGCCATGATAGGTAGGTATGGTGGCTGTTTTGAGGAAGATATAAGGAGGCTTATGTGTGACAGAGCGTATCATATCACGGGGTTTGGATGCACCGTGAAGTTTTCCCCAACTCTCGAGGTGAGAAAGGGCAATGCACTGCATCAAGAGGCTAGCAATGATGGAAGGGTGAGAGTTCGTATAATCCATGGACTCAACATTAGTCGTAAAGAACTCACATACTTATTGCAAAAATTTATTAGTCATCGAAAAAAGTACTACGCGCATCCTCCTAGGGGGATAGATTGGTAGGAAAAGACAATCGCCCGTCCCCAACTGCCACTCATAAGGAAGACAATCAATAAATAAATCATGCTCTGACTTCATCACATAACGGTTCACTATACATGCATGCTTCGGGAATCACAAACTTCAACACAAGTATTTCTACTAATCCACAACTACTCACTAGCATTACTCTAATATCACCACCTTTATATCACAAAACTATTTCAAGGAATCAAACATATCATATTCAGTGATCTACAAGTTTATGTAGGATTTTATGACTAACCATGTGATTCACCAATTCCTGTCATCTCTCTAAATAGATATAAGTGAAGCAAGAGAGTTTAATTCTTTCTACAAAAGATATGCCAACGCTCTAACAAATATAAGTGAAGCAAAAGAGCATTCTACAAATGGCGGTTCTCTATGTGAGGAGAAACAGGCAATCCAAACTTCAAATGATATAAGTGAAGCGCATGAAGCATTCTATAAAGCCATATTGAAAAGATATAAGTGAAGTGCAATGAGCATTCTATAAATCAACCATGCACTACAAAAAAATACACTTCCGTGATGATACGTGTTTATCACAGTGGGTCGCGTTTTTTGTCATGCATGTACATCCATGATGATTTTATGACAGAATTAAGATAGTCATACATGTGCTGTCGTAGAAGTGTTCCATGACATTACCAAAATTATCATCACGGAAGTGTCCACTTCCATGACGATAAATCGCGAGACACAGAAGTGCTTTCGTCAAGGGTGACCGACACGTGGCATCCACCGTAACGGAACGCCGTTAAGCTATCGGGTCGGGTTTTGGATCCGATAACCCGTTAACAGCCCCGACCAATGGGGATTTTCCACGTGTAAAATCATCATTGGCTGGAGGAGACACGTGTCAGGTCCGCGTGGATAGGCCCAACTATATTAAAGGCTCGTCATATAGTTGGGCCAAACTACGGCTCAGTTTGCATCCGGCCTGCTCGCAGCCGATATCTGATTGGGCCAAATAAGGACCGAGACAATTTTGGCCTATTAAAAGCCCATGATTTGATTCGCACAATCGTGGGCCGGGGTCCATTTCGGGCTGCTGCTGGCCCGTGAGCTGTTTGGTACGTTTCAGGCCCAACCTACTTCTCAGCCTCCTAAAAGCCCATTGAGTTTTCTTGTGAAAAGAGGGCCGGGGGTTACTCGGCCTATTAAAGGCCCAAATCTACTAGTGGGCTAGTTTACTTTTGGCCTTTTAACGGACCAAGATGACGGGGCCCATGATGCGGATCATACATCGTGATTGCATGACGGCCCGATTATATACCGTAATTTTACGGTTTGGCCGGTTTACTGCGAAGACAGGATATATATAGAGTAAAATAACAGCAACATCGTGAATAAGAAAAAACCTAGACTATACAATAAAGAAGTTACGGCATATTACATCCACTGGGCATCAAAGTTCGCCACTATGATAATAAAGCACAAGCAGAATGATTACATACCTTTGGGCATCAAAGATCGCCACGGTGCAAATAAACACGCCGAAAAATAATATACAAAACCGACAAAGACTTCAATAGAGTTCAAGAAAGGTTAGCCATTTGGAGCTGCAGCACAAGCAGCCGAGCAAGATGATGAGACTGCGCTTGTTCAACACTTATATCTTCCTCACTCTGAAAGATAAACAAGCAGACAGATGACATGTTTTGCACATAGAAGTATCAGTGCTAACAATTCATCACATTTCTTACTGACGAACAAAGTGACACAGTTTAAAATTGCATTAACACAATATGGTATTGTTCAGGTCAAGACATGGCAGGAAATGACATTGTGAAGGAGTTGGCAGCTTCACGACACCACTGGATTACAGATCAAGAACTCATAAGTATCAATGATTAGTGTGCCGTCAATTTATCCCATTTCAATTTGGCAAATAAAGAGACGGTTTGAATAATAGTAGAATGATATGGCATTGTTCATAGTTAAGACATTGCAGAATATGACATTGTGCTGTAGTGGGTAGGTTCACCACACCACTGGATTACGGATGAAGAACAGAAGCATAAATGCAGTGCAAAAGAAGATCACTTGCTCTGTATAGTTTAATTTACATGGTATGGAAGGAACTTGGTTGTACAACTGAAAATTTAAATTGAGAAGGACAAACTTTTGTTTATGAACTACATAATAAACTTTAAACATGCAATTTGATGCAAACACCAAAAATAAACAGTTGTTGCCGTCATGCCTAACCAAATATACACAACAAAGTTTGAAGGCTTGAGATGGACAAACTTACATTACTGGTGAAGACAGGCTCTATAAATCCCTTGTCCATGCTGATGGGGGGGGGCAATTCAAGAAGTTTACCACAGAATCGTCCTCATAAGCATTGCCTTTATTCTACATTTTGGTAAGAGTAAATATAGATGTGATAATATACGAAAAAATGGAGAATATTTAACTACATAACCAAGTAGCTATAAATGTATGTGCAGCGATACAGGCAAAAGGCACAACCAAGAGCAATGCACAGCTAAACTTCTCCAGTACCAACCTTATGGTAAGAGTAAATATAGATCTGATGTGTAGAAAATGGAGGGCGAAGGATATTAAGCTGCAGAGTGATGGTACTTGAACAACTACTGTCAATATAAGTACATCGATAAAGGACAGCATGTACTTACAAGAACAATGCAGAGCTAAAAAATTCATTGGCATTGGATATATTCTACACTAATGTAACCATTCATACAGATCAGATAATTTGGAGCAAACAATTGATAAGCAAGCTATCATGCATACTGTTGTCACATAATGAACCAGGTATGTATGCAAGTACAACGATATAGGACAATAGGTACTAACAAGAGCAAAGCAGCGGGCAGCATATTTGCGATATCCTATCGTTCTTTTCAAACCGGAATTCTTCTTTGAGCAGATTTCCTGCAAAAAAGATCCATAAGGCACATGCAGAAAAGTAGAAGTTCAAATTGTCATGTGATTTCATAGACAGTACCTCATCCTAGGAACGAGACCAGTGCATAACAAGGTTTTTCCATTCAATGTCTTCTAAATTTAGCACAGGAGACTTCACCAGAAATTCGTTTATAGACTTGCCATCAAAGTGTGATTTCCTCGGGTAACACCGACATCTTTGCAATGCTTCCTTGAAAAGCACAAGCAAGCTTTGCTCGTCATGACTATCCAGATTTACCTCGCCGAGTTACAACAATGTAATGTAAATCATTGATGTGTTCAATCAGCAGAAAACAGGAAAATAATAACCATGAATAATAGCACTTACACATAAGTTGGACAGGAAGATGTGAAAATGGTGTTTGTCTTCACTATAATCTTCCCATGATGGGAATATATGCACGTAGTCCCTAACAACTTTGAAAGCATTGTCTTATAAACTGGGAATAAATGGAATGGGGTTCCAATCTGCAGGAATTGGCCGTCTCTGTAGTTGGGATAGGACTTCGGCCGGTGGACTTGCTGTACTTTTTGCTGGAATGGGATTTTTCTGTGGTACGGCTGGTGCTATGGCAAATGAAATCGTATACCTTTTGCTGGAGTGCAGGTCCTGTGTGGTGGGGCTAGTGGTGTGGCCAGTGAAGTATGGGTACAATCTGCTGGAGTCGGCCGTACGTTTTGTGTCACTGTTTGTACAACCAATATAAGTGGGGTGTTGTCTGATTTCTCCGGCACCACCATATTTTTCAAGGACTTTGCTGGTGCTCCTTCAGGTTCGGCAATCACCCTCTTCCATTTTGATGTCTGATGCACAAGAAAAGAATTTGAGTGGAAAAACATGGTATGATGACAGATGGAATATGTATTGATAATGGATGGGCATGGCATCTCAAGTTATATGATGAGTAAACTAAGCAGTGGCGATGCAACAAAGTAGAAGAAATGGAAGACAACATATGCAAGATACGCGCAATCAATAAAACCTTGCCAAATTAGAACAGGCACCTTGATGGGTGAATAGGATAGGCCATCTGCCTTTGACTCCTCGAGGTTAGAGTAGTCATTAGGATGATATTCTGAACAAGAATCAACAGGCAGGGAGCGTATGAGTTTCATTGCATCCAGAATGGCACTCAATGCCTTGGTGCCAATTTTGTAAGTCATTGTAGTGTTCCATAATATTCTTCTGATGCGCGGATTCTGATATTCACTGTAATTGCGTATAATATCTGAGAACCATGAAAACATAAACAGTTGTGAGATTATCTTTGTAATGCAGATGATATTCTAATATAGGGGCGCCCCTGTAAACACTTGTGTGCTATCACTGGATTCTGATGAGAGAGCTCATGTGTGCTGTAATATGGTGCGTGCATTTATATAATCTGGCACAAGTACACAAAAAAATAGGCTCCAGAAGTAAGGATAGTTGGCAGATGATAGGTTCATAATATACTGTATAGAGAGTTTATTGTCAAACCATGATAACAAGAGCACACAGCAACTACGCAAATCATAGTGTACATAACAGGGGTACACCATAACCACGATATATAAATCGGGAAAGTGGAACTGGCTTGAAAATACGGTGTTGTATTGCCGCTAGTAATTGAAAGCCTATTGATCACGTACAGGCCAGCTCTATCAGCTGTTGACTGCAGATGTCCCTGCGCCCCTTCCTGACAAGGAACATATTGCACGTACTAAATATAGAATAAACAAAGAGGAACATGTTAAAGAACAGAAGAGGAAGCATATTCTTGAGGTTCCGCTTCATTGTATACAATGTTGGTTGCCCACTCATGATGAATCACAGCGCCCAAAGAAATGCAATTCCATCTTTGTCTCTCTATATGTGGCAATTTTGAACAAGAGTCATTAGGATCATATTCTGAACAAGAGTCAACAGGTGGGGAGCATATGAGTTTCATTGCATCCAGAATGGCACTCAATGCCTTGGTGCCAATTTTGTAAGTAATTGCAGTGTTTATCTTCAAGAGTGGACTGCTGCTAGTGGGACACAGAGCAGCTACACAGATCATAGTGTAGATATAACGAGAAAACCTTAAGCATCAGAGTAAAATCAGCAAAGTGGAACTTGCTGGAATATATGTGCTAGTATTGCTCGTACGGCTAGAAAGGCTTTGGATACCAGCTCTCTTCAAGTGAAGGTGCGGTACTGTTAATATCAGTGTAACTATCAAAGGCGACACAGCTCCCCGCATTTTCTTGCTATTCTTATAGGATTCAAGTGGGCAGGCCACTACAAATCCTATTCCTATGTTTACAAAATACTACGAATCAAAGAGGCTCAAAGTGTCCATCACAACCGACTGTATAGACCTCTACACTGCAAATGTCCCTGCTCATCTTCAGTACAAGGAACATATTGTACTACTATCATAATCCCTCCATTCCAAAATATAAGTCTTGGTAGAGATTTCCACTATGGATCACATACAGATGTATCCAGATACATTTTAGAGTGTAGATTCACTCATTTTGCTCCATATGTAGTCCATGGTGGAATCTATACAAAGACTTGTATTTAGGAATGGAGAGAGTACATATTAAAGAAGAACGGAAGAGGAACATGGTAAAGAAGAGCAAGCAGATTTTGGATAATAAAATGTTGGTTGCGCAGTGCCCACACATGATGAACCAGAGCGCATTAAGAATGCAACTCCCAAATTGCCTCTCGACCATTTCAGCGGTTGGATGAAGATCCCTCGTCTCCTAACCCTTCTTCTTGCTCGTCTCGATTCTTCCCATACTGAGAACACCGCATGGGCCGCCGGCCGGACCATCGGCCCCCACCGCCTGTGTTCCTCCGCCACCCCCAACCCCCACCCCCACCCCAACCTCCACCCGCATCAAGTTTTCTTCGTTCGACGAGGCCCCACAACCACTCGAGCCCCTTCGTTCGCACCGGCGAACTCCGGCGAGCTCTGAAAAATCGACTGACCCAATTTTGAAATTTAGTCTACTGTGATTTAACTAGTGTGGAATATAAAGGGGGAAAACCATAAGCATTGGGAGTATAGTGTTGAGCGTGCCATGGTGGATCTGAAGGTGCAAACCGGACAAAGGCAACTTTGCAACCAATACAAAAAATCAGATTAAAGCAGTGGCGATCTATTTTCTTGCTGCGACAAAATAAGTTGAGCAGATACGAAAGAGTACCGCCTCTGGTGCGACGTCGTGTACGCATCTGCTGAGAATTTGACGGTGCTGCGGTAGCGATGGCTGTCGGCAGCATGGAAGCAGATCTAGGAGGGTAGACGGTGGCGGCAGGGCGCGGTGGACGAGACGGTCGTAGGAGCGGTGCCGGCACCAGGTGGACGACGGCGGGGATGAAGCGAGAGGACGGGATGCAAGGATCCCGGTCCGAAGCCGTGGATGAGAGAGGTCGATCTCTTGTAATGGACGGCGTCATCGGGGTATCAGCTTCGGCATGGTGGAGGAGGACGGCGGTGGATGGGGTGGCAGACGACAGCGAACGGACGAGGGTGGGGTGGAGAGGGTGTTTTGGCACCCACGGAGTATGAATGGGGAAAAGGGATCTAGAGAGGAAGGGGGGAACCATGTATCTCGTATGCCGCTTGTCTCAAATGCGAGGAAATTTACAAACTTAGCCCCCATTTCAAATTTCTACTACATCATAGCAATATTAGTCGGTTGGGGATAGGACGGTAATCTCGCATACACCGAATATTTGCCGACGAGAATTTGTTTTTGGCGCCCACCGTGTATGGATATGAATCGGGGAGGGAGTTGATTTCGGCCGAGGACACACTGTGTTTTGGCGCCCACCGTGTATGAATCTGGGTGAGAGGCGGTTACGTCACGTTTGGGTGAAATTACAAACCTACCCCTATCGAAACCTATAGAAATCCAGCAGATAGGCTTTACGTGGCAGGGATAGGCAGTAGTCATTTCCATCTCATAGATTTTGATATCGACCGTTTACTGCGACTTTCCCCGCTTCGTTCAAATTTTGCAGAGTGCACGTTTACCGTTCCAACTCAATTCAAATCCCGTTTCTATTCTATTTTTTTCGTGCGGGATCCATTTTCAATTGGAATTAAATTCTATATACATCATTTTTTATATATACTTTCAAAAGCACAACACCATTTATACATAAATATGGTTTACAAATGGCATGATCTCAGATTCATAAGGTTGTATCCATCAATTTGGATTTTCAAATATTTGAAACCACTTTATGTTGAAATCCAATGTATGCATTCCTCACTAACTGTCTCCAATTAATATGTGCTTCATGCGGTTTTCTTTTACTTCTCAAACATGTATAATGTGTTTCACACACGCAACATATAGTGTAATCCCGTTCAGACATTAATTGCATATAAACCATGCATTGTTTGCAATTAAAGAATCTATGGATCACCAATATTGATAAACTATATAACATTACACGTGTGCCCAAATTCAAATGAATATGCATATTTGATACACCAATTTGCGTTATGATATTATCGATGTCGTGATCTCCAGTTTAAATATTTGAATCCCCTTTAATCCAGATATTCGTCTCATATAGCTATCACCCATGCTTATATAGGACTATCTCTCTGGACCTATACGCGTTCATCGTCTCTCAGGTATCTTTTGTGCTATCTGTATGTCAACAATGTTCTTTTATCTTCGTAACACACTGACGGTACTCTCTCCCTCGACCTTCATCACTCTATCTCTGTATAAGTATATCTCGCTCCCTGCTATGTGTCCCTAACTAAGATTCTCCATGTGGAATCTCTTTCTCTCACACAAACACAAAACTTTGTCTCCCGGGGTCTCATTTCTCTCTACTATTCCCATGTGTGCCACTCAAGACACCCCTCATCTGAGAGATGTCTTTCGCTCCTTAGATATGAGAACCCACGACTCTTCCTCTTAAATATCTCTTTCTCACACACAAACACAAACTCTGTCTCCTGTGGTCTCATATTTCTCCATTGTTCTCTTGTATGTCGCTCACACACTCTCTCTCCCTAGGGATATCTTGTGTTCCCTCATATGTCTCTCTAGCTATCACTCTCGTTGTGAAATATCTTTCTCTCTCATGAGACACAAAACTCCGTCTCTCGGGATCTCATATCTCTCGATATCTGTTTGTATGTGACTCACATGCACCCTCTCTCTATCTCTCTCACACCCACACACATAACTCAGCCTTGATCCACTCGACTCCTATCTCTAACGCACACTAGCTAGCATCTTTATCTTTCTATTTATCTGTTTCTCCATCAACCTTCTTTCTCGCCCTCACTCTTGATTCCTATCACGCACACTACATATGTTTCTCTCTACATGCAGGCAAGTGCCCTCTCACACACATATATAACTTCACCCTCTGAACCAGCCGACGGTCATCTCCAACACCCAAACTAGGGGATGTCCCTCTAGCTATCATCTCCATCTCTGTATCTATATGTAGTTTCTCCGTCAACATTTCTTTCTCGCACGGAGTCTTGCTTCCTATCACCCACACTATATATGTCTCTCCATACATATGCATTTATAGGTTGATCTCTTTTGCACAATCGTTGGGCCTCACTCCCTCTACTCGCCATAGATGCATGCTCCAGCCCACGCCACTATCTCTTAAAGACAAAAACACATGCTCAATTGGCGAGCCTTCTTCCCTGCATTCTCACATGCATGCATATTGTCATACTGATCCGTCTCTCCCATGTCGTTGGTCTTATGACTTATGTCTTCTTTCTTTTATCTCGATCATGCGCGTGCGCGCGCACACACACATCCCATGTATACATGTATACCTATCACACACGCACGTTCAAGGTCTCTATGTCTCCATACGTAGTTAATTACCCTCAATCCTAATGCCACATCTAATCGTTCTCCTCTTGTGTGCACATAACTTCCGCCTGGATGGGTAAAACACACACTCACACTTCACAATCTCCTTCTAGCTACCCCCCTCTCACTCTTCCCCTATATCCCTGAAACCAATAAGACCATCGCTTTGTTTAATTCCCGCCTACATGCACCATCGATATATAGTAGTCTTCCTCGGTGTCCCTCGAACAAACATGTTGTCTCGATGTTGACTCCTCTCACGCGCACACACCTTCTCTTCCCTCTCTACGGGCATTTTCTCTCTCACACCCCATCGTTGGTGGCCTGTGCCATACACATCACCTCTCTATGATGAAGCCATGCACACTTAAATTACATCCGCCACAAAGGACCCCGCGACACACACACACACACACAGACACACACACAAACACACACACACACACGCACGCACCCCCCCCCTACACACACTAAGACTCCATCTCTCTCTCACACACACACACAAACAAACACACACACACACACACGCACGCACACCCCCCACCCACCCCCACACACACTAAGACTCCATCTCTCTCTCTCACACAAACACACACACTAAGACTCCATCTCTCTCTCTCTCTCTCTCACACACACACACACCCCACACACACACACTAAGACTCCATCTCACACACACATGCTCTAGGCGGAGCATTTGTTCCTACCACCCTTCATCCAACCTTACCCGTATGATAAACAATCACCTTAATTTACTTGCATAACATGGACAAATTCCACTTTACTTTAGTAGGCAGCAAACTTATCATCTGTACCCTTATAAAAAAACGACTTGGTGATGATGGTGCGCCTGCCATCTTGTAACACAGACCATATGATATATATCTGACGAATAGAAAGCAAACTATGATAATTTTACAAAAGATACCCGCACCTCTCTCCACATCCTTATCTCCCACAACCTTATTGAAGGAAATATGCCCTAGAGGCAATAATAAAGTTATTATTTATTTCCTCATATCATGATAAATGTTTATTATTCATGCTACAATTGTATTAACCGGAAACATTATACATTTGTGAATACATAGACAAACATATAGTCACTAGTATACCTCTACTTGACTAGCTCATTAATCAAAGATGGTTATGTTTCCTAACCATAGACATGTTTTGTCATTTGATTAATGGGATCACATCATTAGGAGAATGATGTGATTGACATGACCCATTCCGTTAGCTTAGCACTTGATCGTTTTGTATACTGCTATTGCTTTCTTCATGACTTATACAAGTTCCTATAACTATGAGAATTATGCAACTCCCATTTACCGGAGGAACACTTTGGGTACTACCAAACGTCACAACGTAACTGGGTGATTATAAAGGAGTACTACAGGTGTCTCCGAAGGTACATGTTGAGTTGGCGTATTTCGAGATTAGGTTTTGTCACTCCGATTGTCGGAGAGGTATCTCTGGGCCCTCTCGGTAATGCACATCACTATAAGCCTTGCAAGCAATGTGACCAATGAGTTGGTTACGAGATGATGCATTACAGAACGAGTAAAGAGACTTGCCGGTAACGAGATTGAACTAGGTATTGGATACCGACGATCGAATCTCGGGCAAGTAACATACCGATGACAAAGGCAACAACGTATGTTGTTATGCCGTTTGACTGATAAAGATCTTCGTAGAATATGTAGGAACCAATATGGGCATCCAGGTCCCGCTATTGGTTATTGACTGAAAATGGTTCTAGGTCATGTCTACATAGTTCTCGAACCCGTAGGGTCCGCACGCTTAACGTTACGATGACAGTTTTATTATGAGTTTATAAGTTTTGATGTACCGAAGTTTGTTCAGAGTGCCGGATGTGATCACGGACATGACGAGGAGTCTCGAAATGGTCGAGACATAAAGATTGATATATTGGAAGCCTATATTTGGACATCGGAATCGTTCCGGGTGAAATCGGCATTTTACCGGAGTACCGGGAGGTTACTGGAACCCCCCCGGGGGTTATTGGGCCTACATGGGCCACGAGGGAGAAGAGGGAAGGAGCCAGGAGGGGGCCCGCGCCCTCCCTTCCTAGTCCGAATAGGACAAGGGAAGGGGGGCGGCGCCCCCCCTTTCCTGCCTCCCTTCCGCCTCCTTCCCCCCGTCTCCGCCTCCTACTTGGAAAGAAGGGAGTCCGCCTCCTGGTGGGGGGAGGACTCCCCCCTGGCGCCCTCCTTGGCGGCCGCCTCCTCCCCCCTGGCTCCTTTATATACGAGGGCGGGGGGCACCCCATAGACACACAAGTTGATCTACGGATCGTTCCTTAGCCGTGTGCGGTGCCGCCTTCCACCATATTCCACCTCGGTCATATCGTCGCGGAGTTTAGGCGAAGCCCTGCACCGGTAGAGCATCAACATCGTCACCACGCCGTCGTGCTGACGGAACTCATCTCCGGAGCTTTGCTGGATCGGAGGCCGGAGATCGTCATCGAGCTGAATGTGTGCTGAACTCGGAGGCCCCGTACGTTCGGTGCTTGGATCGGTCGGATCGTGAAGACATACGACTACATCAACAGCGTTGTGATAACGCTTCGCTTACGGTCTATGAGGGACGTGGGCGAACACTCTCCCTCTCGTTGCTATGCCATCACCATGATCTTGCGTGTGCGTAGGAAATTTTTGAAATTACTACGTTCCCCAACAAAGGGCATCCGAGCCTAGGTTTTATGCGTTGATGTTATATGCACGAGTAGAACACAAGTGAGTTCGGCGATACAAGTCATACCGCTTACCGGCATGTCATACTTTGGTTCGGGCGGTATTGTGAGATGAAGCGGCCCGGACCGACATTACGCCAGACGCTTACGCGAGACTGGTCTCACCGTTCTGAGCACTCGTGCTTAAAGGTGATGGCGTGTGTCTGTCTCTCTCACTTTAGCTGAATCGAGTGTGGCTACGCCCGGTCCTTGCGAAGGTTAAAACAGCACCAACTTGACGAACTATCGTTGTGGTTTTTGATGCGTAGGTAAGAACGGTTCTTGCTAAGCCCGTAGCAGCCACGTAAAACTTGCAACAACAAAGTAGAGGACGTCTAACTTGTTTTTGCAGGGCATGTTGTGATGTGATATGGTCATGACGTGATGCTATATTTTATTGTATGAGATGATCATGTTTTGTAACCGAAGTTATCGGCAACTGGCAGGAGCCATATGGTTGTCGCTTTATTGTATGAAATGCAAACGCCCTGTAATTGCTTTACTTTATCACTAAGATGTAGCGATAGTCGTAGAAGCAATAGATGGCGTAACGACAACGATACTACGATGGAGATCAAGGTGTCACGCCGGTGACGATGGTGATCACGAAGGTGCTTCGAAGATGGAGATCACAAGCACAAGATGATGATGGCCATATCATATCACTTATATTGATTGCATGTGATGTTTATCCTTTATGCATCTTATCTTGCTTTGATTGACGGTAGCATTTTAAGATGATCTCTCACTAATAATCAAGAAGTGTTCTCCCTGAGTATGCACCGTTGTGAAATGAGACACCACGTGATGATCGGGTGTGATAGGCTCTACGTTCAAATACAACGGGTGCAAAAAAGTTGCACACGCGGAATACTCAGGTCATACTTGACGAGCCTAGCATATACAGATATGGCCTCGGGACACGGAGACCGAAAGGTCGAGCATGAATCATATAGTAGATATGATCAACATAGTGATGTTCACCATTGAAACTACTCCATCTCACGTGATGATCGGACATGGTTTAGTTGATTTGGATCACGTGATCACTCAGATGACTAGAGAGATGTCTGTCTAAGTGGGAGTTCTTAAGTAATATGATTAATTGAACTTAAATTTATCATGAACTTAGTACTGATAGTATTTTGCTTGTCTATGTTTGTTTGTAGATAGATGGCTCGTCTTTGTTGTTCCGTTGAATTTTAATGCGTTCCTTGAGAAAGCAAAGTTGAAAGATGATGGTAGCAATTACACGGTCTGGTTCCGTAACCTGAGGATTATCCTCATTGCTGCACAGAAAAGTTACGTCCTGGAAGCACCGCTGGGTGCCAGGCCTGCTGCTGATGCAACTGACGACGTTAAGAACGTCTGACAGAGCAAAGCTGATGACTACTCGATAGTTCAGTGTGCCATGCTTTACGGCTTAGAACCGGGTCTTCAACGATGTTTTGAACGTCATGGAGCATATGAGATGTTCCAGGAGTTGAAGTTAATATTTCAAGCAAATGCCCGGATTGAGAGATATGAAGTCTCCAATAAGTTCTATAGTTGCAAGATGGAGGAGAATAGTTCTGTCAGTGAACACATACTAAAAATGTCTGGGTATAATAATCACTTGATTCAACTTGGAGTTAATCTTCACGATGATAGTGTCATTGACAGAATTCTCCAATCACTGCCACCAAGCTACAAGAGCTTCGTGATGAACTATAACATGCAAGGGATGAACAAGACTATTCCCGAGCTCATCGCAATGCTAAAGGTCGCGGAGGTAAAAATCAAGAAGGAGCATCAAGTGTTGATGGTTAACAAAACCACCAGTTTCAAGAAGAAGGGAAAAGGGAAGAAGAAGGGGAACTTCAAAAAGAACGGCAAGCAAGTTGCTGCTCAAGAGAAGAAACCCAAGTCTGGACCTAAGCCTGAAACTGAGTGCTTCTACTGCAAGCAGATCGGACCTTTGGAAGCGGAACTGCCCCAAGTATTTGGCGGATAAGAAGGATGGCAAAGTGAACAAAGGTATATGTGATATACATGTTATCGATGTGTACCTTACTAGTACTCGCAGTAGCACCTGGGTATTTGATACTGGTTTTGTTGCTAATATTTGCAACTCGAAACAGGGACTATGATTAGCGAAGATTGGCTAAGGACGAGGTGACGATGCGCGTGGGAAATGGTTCCAAAGTCGATGTGATCGTGGTCGGCACGCTACCTCTACATCTACCATCGGGATTAGTTTTAGACCTAAATAATTGTTATTTGGTGCCAGCGTTGAGCATGAACATTATATCTAGATCTTGTTTGATGCGAGACGGTTATTCATTTAAATCAGAGAATAATGGTTGTTCTATTTATATGAGTAATATCTTTTATGGTCATGCACCCTTGAAGAGTGGTCTATTCTTATTGAATCTCAATAGTAGTGATACACATATTCACAGTGTTGAAACCAAAAGATGCAGAGTTGATAACGATAGTGCAACTTATTTGTGGCACTGCCGTTTGGGTCATATCGGTGTAAAGCGCATGAAGAAACTCCATACTGATGGGCTTTTGTAATCACTTGATTATGAATCACTTGGTACTTGCGAACTGTGCCTCATGGGCAAGATGACTAAAACGCCGTTCTCCGGAACTATGGAGCGAGCAACTGATTTGTTGGAAATCATACATACTGATGTTTGTGGTCCAATGAATGTTGAGGCTCATGGCCGGGTATCGTTATTTTCTCACCTTCACAGATGATTTGAGCAGATATGGGTATATCTACTTGATGAAACACAAGTCCGAAACATTTGAAAAGTTCAAAGAACTTCAGAGTGAAGTGGAAAATCATCGTAACAAGAAAATAAAGTTTCTACGATCTGATCGTGAAGGAGAATATTTGAGTTACGAGTTTGGCCTACACTTGAAACAATGCGGAATAGTTTCGCAACTCACGCCACCCGGAACACCACAACGAAATGGTGTGTCTGAACGTCGTAATCGTACTTTACTAGATATGGTGCGATCTATGATGTCTCTTACTGATTTACCGCTATCATTTTGGGGTTATGCTTTAGAGACGACCGCATTCACGTTAAATAGGGCACCATCAAAATCCGTTGAGACGACGCCTTATGAACTGTGGTTTGGCAAGAAACCAAAGTTGTCGTTTCTTAAGGTTTGGGGCTGCGATGCTTATGTGAAGAAACTTCAACCAGATAAGCTCGAACCCAAATCGGAGAAATGTGTTTTCATAGGATACCCAAAAGAGACTATTGGGTACACCTTCTATCACAGATCTGAGGGCAAGATTTTCGTTGCTAAAGTCGGATCCTTTCTAGAGAAGGAGTTTCTCTCGAAAGAAGTGAGTGGGAGGAAAGTAGAACTTGATGAGATAACTGTATCTACTCCCTTATTGGAAAGTAGTTCATCACAAGAACCGGTTCTGTGACAACTACACCAATTAGTGAGGAAGCTAATGATATTGATCATGAAGCTTGAGATCAAGTTTCTCTTGAACCTCAGAGGTCTACCAGAATAAGATCCGCACTGTGAGTGGTACGATAATCCAATTACGGAAGTCATGTTACTTGACCATGATGAACCTACGAACTATGAGGAACCGATGATGAGCCCAGATTCCGCAAAATGGCTAGAGGCCATGAAATCTGAGATGGGATCCATGTATGAAAACAAAGTATGGACTTTGGTTGACTTGCCCGATGATTGGCAAGCCATTGAGAATAAATGGATCTTTAAGAAGAAGACTGACGTTGATGGTAATGTAACTGTCTATAAAGCTCGACTTGTTGGGAAAGGTTTTCGACAAGTTCAAGGAGTTGACTACGATGAGACTTTCTCACCCGTAGCGATGCTTAAGTCTGTCCGAATCATGTTAGCTATTGTTGCATTTCATGATTATGAAATTTGGCAAATGGATGTCAAGACTGCATTCTTGAATGGATTTCTAGAAGAAGAGTTGTATATGATGCAGCCAGAAGGTTTTGTTGATCCAAAAGGTGCTAACAAAGTGTGCAAGCTCCAGTGATCCATTTATGGACTGGTGCAAGCATCTCGGAGTTGGAATAAATGTTTTGATAGTGTGATCAAAGCATATGGTTTTATCTGAGACTTTTGGAGAAGCCTGTATTTACAAGAAAGTGAGTGGGAGCTCTGTAGCATTTCTAATTTTATATGTAGATGACATATTATTAATTGGAAATGATATAGAATTTCTGGATAGCATAAAGGGATACTTGAATAAAAGTTTTTCAATGAAAGACCTCGGTGAAGCTGCTTACATATTGGGCATCAAGATCTATAGAGATAGATCAAGACGCTTGATAGGACTTTCACAAAGCACATACCTTGACAAAATTTTGAAAAAGTTCAAAATGGATCAGGCAAAGTGTCGGGGTAGGCTGATCTGGCCCACGAACACCTATGGGACCGGCGGACCGAGCCCCTTTCGGTTCAGCGAGGGGCGGAGGTCGCACGAAGAGCAGATCGAGGCGAAGCACACGAGCGGTTTACCCGACCGGAGCTCTCCGAGAGATAACACTCCTACCGCTGCATGTCCGAGTGTATTGAGTTCTTGCTCAAGAGCGGCGTGAGTGTTCTCGGCTTGAGCCTTCAAACCCTTAACCTTGAACCCCCTACGTTGCGCATGGGCCTCCTTTTATATGCTAAAGGGGTCTCCGACAGGTGGCAACGTAGACAAGGGTAAAATGGAAAAGGAGTGGTTGGTACAGCTACTTATGCAGTTGTATCATACCTAACCTTGACGGCAGGGGACAAAGGCATTAAATGCCCGTTACGTCGCCCTAACAAAGGCAGGAAGGGACCGTCAGGCGCCACCGCTTGCCGGATGGCAATCTTGTCAAGATCGCTTGCCACGGCGCTCGCTTAGCCGCCTGACCTCTTGCCACGCTGCGCCGAAAGGTCCTGTAGGCGACACCTTAGTGGATGTCTTTGGAGCGCAGTGCAGTGGTGATGCCGCAAGCGCCTTGCCGCGGTTGTTGTCTTGTCGCGTCCGGAAGCTTGTCGCTCACCGGGCCTTCCCGGCAAGCTCCTCTTGCCGGGGCCTTGTCTCCTTGGCTTGAATACTTTGTTCTTGAATGGCTCCAAAGGAACCACGGGGGACCTTGGTGGTCACCCGGTAAGCCTCGCCGCGGAGGGCTGCAACTGCCCGTGCACAAGTTCGGGATACTAGGGTACCCCTACTCTAGTACACCGACACAAAGAAAGGATTCTTGCCTGTGCTACAAGGTGTGAAGTTGAGTCAAACTCAATGCCCGACCACAGCAGAAGATAGAGAGAAAATGAAAGATGTTCCCTATGCTTCAGCCATAGGCTCTATCATGTATGCAATGTTGTGTACTGCACTGACGTATGCTTAGCGATAAGCTTGGCAGGAAGGTACCAAAAGTAATCCAGAGTGGATCATCGGACAGCGGTCAAGAACATCCTGAAATACACGAAAAGGACTAAGGATATGTTTCTCGTATATGGAGGTGACAAAGAGCTAGTCGTAAATGGTTACGCCGATGCAAGCTTTGACACCGATCCGGACGATTCTAAATCGCAAACCGGATACGTGTTTTTATTAAACGGTGGAGCTGTAAGTTGGTGCAGTTCTAAACAAAGCGTCGTGGCAGGATCTACATGTGAAGCGGAGTACATAGCTGCTTCTGAAGCAGCAAATGAAGGAGTCTGGATGAAGGAGTTCATTTCCGATCTTGTCATACCTAGTGCATCGGGACCAATGAAGATCTTCTCGTGACAATATCGTGCAATTGCCTTGGCAAAGGAATCCAGATTTCACAAGAGGACCAAGCACATCAAGAGACGCTTCAATTCCATTCGGGACAAAGTTCAAGTGGGAGACATAGAGATTTGCAAGATACATACGGATCTGAATGTTGCGAGACCTGCTGACTAAGGCACTCTCACGAGCAAAACATGATCAGCACCAAGACTCCATGGGTGTTAGAATCATTACTATGTAATCTAGATTATTGACTCTAGTGCAAGTGGGAGACTGAAGGAAATATACCCTAGAGGCAATAATAAAGTTATTATTTATTTCCTCATATCATGATAAATTTTTATTATTCATGCTACAATTGTATTAACCGGAAACATGATACATGTGTAAATACATAGACAAACATATAGTCACTAGTATACCTCTACTTGACTAGCTCATTAATCAAAGATGGTTATGTTTCCTAACCATAGACATGTGTTGTCATTTGATTAATGGGATCACATCATTAGGAGAATGATGTGATTGACATGACCCATTCCGTTAGCTTAGCACTTGATCGCTTAGTATACTGCTATTGCTTTCTTCATGACTTATACAAGTTCCTCAGAACTATGAGAATTATGCAACTCCCATTTACCGGAGGAACACTTTGGTACTACCAAACGCCACAACGTAATCGGGTGATTATAAAGGAGTACTACAGGTGTCTCCGAAGGTACATGTTGAGTTGGCGATTTCGAGATTAGGTTTTGTCACTCCGATTGTCGGACGGTATTTCGGGCCCTCTCGGTAATGCACATCACTATAAGCCTTGCAAGCAATGTGACCAATGAGTTGGTTACGATATGACGACATTCTGAGCGAGTAAAGAGACTTGCCGTAACGAGATTGAACTAGGTATTGAATACCGACGATCGAATCTCGGGCAAGTAACATACCGATGACAAAGGGAACAACGTATGTTGTTATGCGGTTTGACGGATAAAGATCTTCATAGAATATGTAGGAACCAATATGGGCATCCAGGTCCCGCTATTGTTTATTGACCGAAAATGGTTCTAGGTCATGTCTACATAGTTCTCGAACCCGTAGGGTCCGCACGCTTAACGTTACGATGACAGTTTTATTATGAGTTTATAAGTTTTGATGTACCGAAGTTTGTTCGGAGTCCCGGATGTGATCACGGACATGACGAGGAGTCTCGAAATGGTGGAGACATAAAGATTGATATATTGGAAGCCTATATTTGGACATCGGAATCGTTCCGGGTGAAATCGGCATTTTACCGGAGTACCGGGAGGTTACCGGAACCCCCCGGGGGGTTATTGGGCCTACATGGGCCTCGAGGGAGAAGAGGGAAGGAACCAGGAGGGGGCCGCGCGCCCCTCCCCTTCCTAGTCCGAATAGGACAAGGGAAGGGGGGCGGCGCCCCCCCTTTCCTTCCTCCCTTCCTCCTCCTTCCCCCCTTCTCCTACTCCTACTTGGAAAGAAGGGAGTCCTACTCCCGGTGGGAGTAGGACTCCCCCCTTGGCGCGCCCTCCTTGGCCGGCCGCCTCCTCCCCCCTGGCTCCTTTATATACGGGGGCGGGGGGCACCCCATAGACACACAAGTTGATCTACGGATCGTTCCTTAGCCGTGTGCGGTGCCCCCTTCCACCATATTCCACCTCGGTCATATCGTCGCGGAGTTTAGGCGAAGCCCTGCGCCGGTAGAGCACCAGCATCGTCACCACGCTGTCGTGCTGACGGAAATCATCTCCGGAGCTTTGCAGGATCGGAGGCCGGAGATCGTCATCGAGCTGAACGTGTGCTGAACTCGGAGGCCCCGTACGTTCGGTGCTTGGATCGGTCGGATCGTGAAGACGTACGACTACATCAACCGCGTTGTGATAACGCTTCCGCTTATGGTCTACGAGGGTACGTGGACGAACACTCTCCCCTCTCGTTGCTATGCCATCACCATGATCTTGCATGTGCGTAGGAAAATTTTTGAAATTACTATGTTCCCCAACACTTATTGCTCAGCAATTAAAAAAGGAAGTCTCTGGAACAATCTAGCATGGTGGCCGCTGCCGCCTGCCGGCGCCGTCCATCCCCATGCCTCCGCCCATTCCGACCACCAGTCACCACCACGCTCCACTCCTCCTCGCCTTATCTCTCATCTTTCATTTTTTTTCAATGACATTCTCGAGATACCAGTTTTCCGATAAAATTCTTGAGATATCATTAGTTTTTACACATGGGATTAGTCCTGCATGGGTCAATCACAACAGGTGTTTTGTAAAAAAATGCATATTGATGTTCCGTGCAATGCACGAGAATCTTGCTTGTAATTATATAACACAAATCACGAAAGGTGAAGTGACATTGTTTTGACACAACCACGTTAACATGGCCACGTAAATCACTAGCTAAAGTAAATACCATTATACTTATATCCCGATGCAAAAGGTTGAGTACATGTCCGAAGAGTAGAGTCGCACACACGCACTCTATCTCTCAGAATCTCTCTCACACACACACCAGTTACGTGACGCCCACTTAAGCAGACACGTATGTTACAATTTGTGCAGCCGCGGGTACACGTGATGCTGCGCATTTATTTAAGTCGGAAGGCAAACCCAAACAGTAGCTGCATTCATTCCCCTCCCGCTGCCTCTTCTCTGGTCGCCGTCGCCCTATAGCCATGGCCCGGCCGAAGGTAACAACATACACCATACTCCCGCCGGAGCGGCGATTTAATATGGAAATTTTAGTGGTCATGCATGCATCTTTTTGTGCTAGCACTCCTATATAAGGGTTGATCGGTCGCTTCCCGTGGACGAGCGCGGGCGGTGGAAGAGGAAGGAGAAGGGAAGCGGGTTGTGGAGTAACGTTTTTTACCACAGTTTCTTAGGAAACTGAGTGCAATAATTGAGTAGTTTTGCAAACTACCAAGATTACTACACAAACGGTTCAAAACCTATACTCCCTTGCCAGCGCACGCTTCCCGTGTGAGACGGTCAGCGTCGCCCTGGAGCGTTAGTGCCACATTAATGCCCGGCCAGAGCGGAGGCGACCTCTCACTGGCGCCGGCTTTGGAGTGGCGCGACGGCCGAGAAAGCGCCGCTTCCCGGTGCATGCGACTGCTCCGCATCGAGACTGGCCATAGGCCCTGTTTGGATCCATGGGTTAGAGTTAGTTTGAGCTAGTTGTGGCTCTAATAGCCCTTAAGTATCCAAGCATGATGGTTTAAATTGGAGCAAGTTGCACGAACCCACCAAAAAACTATCCCACCCAAGAGGTGCTAATCGGAGATAGTTCTCATTGGGACCAATGAAAAATCACATTTCTCTCTCCATCAAGTGCATTTATTGTCAATCTAACCACATCACCCAAACACCTCTTTGGCTACTGATTAGTTCAGGGTTAGTCATGAGTTAGTCTAACCTCTAGCTAAGTTAGAGTATCAAACAGGAGCAGTATAGGACATGCAAGTTGCTCAAAGCATACAGTCAAATTCGTACGTGAAAGGATTTTTTCTTTTTGAAAACGGAACGTGAATAGAATTTTTTTTAGAATGCTCTTGGCATGTCACTAACATGTGATGAGTTAACCGACCTCAATAGAGGACAAAAATGCCAGCCCGGCGCACTTTGATAGAGACGAGGAGGGAGAAGCGTCTACATTGGATTACTAGAGATAGGTGTCGACGGAAGCCAAGAAATATGGTGATAGCGTGGGTTAGACATGTACTAGTATGATGTAACTACACTGGGCTGCCGTGTTTCGTACTCTTCCAGTCCACTGTGGAGATGATTGGTTGATTTTATATCACTGAATAATATTAAATATTATGAGTGAAGGCGCTCCACTACGAGGTTCCTTGCTCCTTCTCGGTCGTCGGGAATCTATGTTCTTCCACTCTATTTTTTACGTGAGCTTTGTTCATCCTTTTGCCAACACATGAGACATCTAGCATCAAGGTGCATGTGTTATGCAAGGATCGTTCCATCTATATGAAGAACACGTGGGACTGGGACTACGAGACGGACATGTACCCAGGAGTGGACGTACGAACCTGAGTAATGTAGCACAGTAAGTGAAGTAGAAAGGCACAAATGGTATGAACATGCGTGGCATATAGGGTGTGTTTGGTTGTGTTCTCATCTCAGCATAGTTGTTCCCTCTTCATGCATGCTTCTAGTGTATTTGTGCTAAACTAGTGTGGACTCATGCACCCTCCATACACTCTACCAAACACCCAAAAGTAGGTCGAGAAGGGAACTCTTGGGCGGCATTTGTCTCTTACTACGTACTACCACTAAATGTTGTACGTGCAATGCACGGTGATGTTAGGGAGTACGTGCCTAAGTACTCTACTACTATATTAGTTGGAGGCACATATTAACTTTTATATTTTTTTACGTGTATGCCCCGAGACCTTCCAACTAGACGTGTCTTTCTCTCTAGGTCGCACTTTGTATTGTTCATACCACTAAGTACTACTACGTGTGGTCTCCAACCCAGAAGTGGAAGAAGTGGAGGCGCTCTACCACGTTGTTTTTTACGCTGGGCTCTACCACGCTATTCATGTCCCACTCCTTTCGCTGACGTGTGGGACATCCAGCACATGCCATGTTTGGCACTCTTCGTCGTAAGAGTTGAAACGCTAGCATTCATCATAAATGAAAAATAATTATAAATCAGCAGTGATACTATTTTTTTAGAACCAATTAGCAGTGATACTATACCACGCGGTTTCCTTGCTCCTCGATATCGGAAAGAATACTTCCATTTGCCAACATGTGGGACGTCGACCATCCTGGTCCACTTGCCATGCACGCAGAACTCCAAGGGAGAGTCACCTTGCCGTCGCGCCCAAAGATAACAATGACTAATGAGCCATCAAATCACAGGCCCACTTCCCATTTTGAAGTTGCTCGGACGAAGGAACCATCATGACTTCGTTGAATTCTGCTTCTTGAAGAAAACTACTGCATCAAAGAAGATCGCTAGCTACTGATAGTTACTCCAACAGAGGCCTCCTTTCGTTCATAGAATAGGAATTTTATAGGAATATGAAAATCATAGGAAGTGAGATGACATGCATCTCAATTCCTATAGAGAAAGATATGCCATTTGATGCATAGGATAGGAATTTTTCCATTTAGTCTAGGCTAATGTCTTTGGTATTTTGCTCTAAAAACTACAGTAGTAACTAGTAGTACTGGTACATGCTCGTACTCAGACACAGACACACACACTAACTACTAGTACTACTACTTCTCACATGCTGGCCAGACGCCGTCGTTCTCCTTCCCGGCTTTGTCGGTGACACCCCACCGTGCTTGGATCTCCGCCGACCTCTCCGCAGCAGCGCGTGCGTCCTTTTCTTTCTTGCAGTGGCAGGCCTCTCTTTTCTTGAGTGCTTTCTGACTTTTCTGCTCCCTCTGTGTGGCTTTGGCTGCCTCTTGCTCTACCGCCCATTCGGCCTTGGCATCTTCAAATTCCTCCCACATAGTTGTGATGTCACGAGTGGCGATGAACTCGGCACGGCGGGATGCCATTGCTTCCCTACCATTTTGTGTGCGGTCGTATGGCGAGGAACTCGGCGGCGGGGGATGCCATCGCCGCCTTACCGGTTAGTGTGCGGCGCGGTGGCATGAACGACTCTTGGTGAGAGCTCTGGGGTGGAGTGGCCGGACAACCGTATAGTGCATTGGTTTGTCAAGAGCTCAAGGGCAAAAGACGAAGAAAATTTGGATTCCCCTTCAATCCTGGTCATTTATTACCGAGTAAAATGCATTGGCGGTCATCGAACTTGTCTTGATAGCTCACTTTGATCATTGTATACGAGATATGGTGATTATACGGTCACTGGCTCAACGTATAGCTCCGTATTTGTCTCGTTGACCAGTCAAACAGTCCGCATGTGCCTCATCAGCTTGTGTTCTTTATCTATCTACGCGGGCCTACCTCTTAATGGAGAAAGAAATACTGTAAAAACCAAAATTATGCGTATGTGGGGAATCAAACCACGGACTCGTCACTGCAATGCACCCTCCTCAGCCAAATGAAAATGAAATACTTCGCGTCAGACACTCACGCTCATGATGTTAAAGCATGCTAATGCATGCACGTCGCCCTCTAAATCAAAGTCCTGCTCATGGCGCAACGCAAACGGCGAGCCCATCACCTGCGCGCCTCGGCGGTGCCTGACATTACTGTTTAGATGTTCGATGGAGGCCTACGAGAACACCGAGCATGTATTCACCTAGATCAACACAAACGGTCATACTCGGAGCGCCTTGCTCATGTATATCGTCCATCACAACGACAATCTATAAAACAGCCTAGCTAGAGAGGGTACTATGGTAGTATGGTAGGGAGTATGTACTATCGTGAGGGACAGATCTTAGTGCCACTGCACACCGAAACCCCTTCCATCGCTAGAGCGTGCTTCCCGCCTGAAACAGTCACCGTCTCTCCAGAACGTCAATTCCGCATTCACCGAACTTAACTGCTGGTGCAATTGGTATGTCACTGACATGCAGGCCAGATGCCCGTTGGGCCCACATGTCAGTAACCCAACGCATCTGCAGTTAAGTCACTGAAGCAGCATCCGCATTCACGCCCGACGAACCTACTCCGGTGCCAGTTGTCCATCCGTCTGCCGCGGCTCATTGCCATTCGCCTGCTATATTAACTTGAGCCCCAGCTCCCAGCCATAGCCAAAGACCCACACTTATTCTCCTCTGGGCCCTTTCTTCTGTCGGCACCACTCCAACCATGGCCTCCTGGCGCTCCGAAGCTCTCTTGGACGTACTGTCACAGGAGCAGACGAGGGACATCGGCAGCTCCGCTCCGGGCACGCTCCAAAGCTCTCTTTGACGTACTGTCGCAGGAGCAAACGAAGGAGATCACCGGCACCCCCCCCCCCCCCCGGCCAGCCTCCGCCGCCACGACCAGGAAGCCGGCGCGCATGCGCGGGCACACCCGGCAGCGAGGAAGAGTAGTACACGGTAGGTCACCGCCGCTCTGGTCCTAGGAAGGCCACCGCTACTCCACTCAGTCGACGCCAAGCTTGGTGGGGTAAACAATGGCGGCCGATTAGCCGCTTAATGGCTATGTGGAGGCAGAAATCTTCAGAACCTGGTGCTCCGGAGGAGGAGGTTATCGAGGTGGATGAGGAGGAGCAAAGGCAATGGCCGGCTTTCTCGGGTTCATGGCCGGACATGGTGGTCGGGCGCCGGTGATCGTTTAGATTAGCTTTACAGTAGGTTTTAGTACGGTTTGTGCAAAATATGTAATGAATTTCGTCCAGTTTGTAGGAAAAGTTTTCGAAATGTAATGAATTTCATCCTGTTAATTTGAAATTTGCTTTGTTTGCACGAATTTCGCACGGTTAGTTCATATAGTTGTCGAAAGGTATGCGGGCAGCATCGGATGGCATCCATCAGTATCCTCGGACAGATGCCGGTGTAAATTTGTGGGCCAGCGCTGGAGATGCCCTAACTATCATGCTATAATCGCTAACAGTCCTCCATTATTTGGCAGGGAACAGTTATCCCTCGATCAAAATCAGATATGCGATGTTTCGCACTCCTCCCGCGTAAGAGTGTAAACTCTTGCTTACATAAAAATGGAGAAAGTGGACGGCACTGTAGCACGTCATATCACTCGAACTAGCCCGCCTAACGAGCGGGAAAGCACCGCCCTCATCATTTTGTTCTAGATTTCTATCGATCAATCGCGCGAAAATGTTACACTTTGCAAGTTCTAAAGGAAAAGGCGGCACACTTACGACTCGTATGCGTCGCACCCCCGACAGTCCGGCTCACACGCCGCTCACCAGAGGGGACACACGTTGTCTTGCAATTTCACTGACATGTGGGACGGTAATTGAATAAACCATCGATAGCCGAAATCTAATCGCTTGGCGGGCGTCGGCTGAGAAGAGAGAAACGAGGGAGGGAGAAGAGATCGCCCACCCGCCGCACACGGACTCCAAGAAATATATGGTGATAATGTGAGGTGGGCCATGCTGGAGTCCGGACCGCTTCCGGAGCCCGCTCTGACCGCCCTGGCTCCTCAAGACGCTAGCTGCCCGCCGCATGCATGCATAGCAAGTACTAAAAAACTAGGCTATAAGGCCTTGTACAATGGGAGATCTTAGGTAAGGTGCTTAGAGAAATAAACCAGGCTTTTGTTAAGCATCGGTGCTTACTTGTACAGGATAGACTCTTAACTAAGCGTCTATCCTGTAGAAATAGGCACCTGTGCTTAAGAGAAGCCTGGTTTATTTTTCTAAGCATCTCCCATTGTACAAGTCCTAAGCCCGCTTATGTGGAGGAGAGAGAGACATTGACAAAGTCAAGGAGTGGGCTCTGCAAGAGCCCGTCTCTACACGTGATCCTAGGTATACAAAAATAATTCTAAAAAAAGGCATAAAAAATTGTGTATAAAAAAATAAAGGCAAAAACATTTGAGAGGAAATAGATAGAGAGAAAGTGAGAAAAAGTTGTAACCTTATAGCCAACCTTATGGTCAACAGTATGGTAGGATTACATGAGGAAGGGGGAGTGGTGCACATGCCAAGTTCACTGGGCTGCCATGTTTCACACTCCTCCGTCAGAATGATGGAGACAATAGCTTTCATCAAAAATAAACAATGAATACTCGTTGTTCGTCCTCTATATCAGAAAGAATACTTTCATTCACCGACATGTGGGACGTCGACCATCCTTCTTCGCCTGCCATGCACAAAATTATCATGGTCTACCCCGGTCATATTGCAGGCCCAACCTTTCCCACTGTAAGTTGTTCGGACAAAGGAACCATCATGACTTCGTTGAATTCCACTTCTTCAAGAAAACTTACTGTACCCACAATACTGCTACCACACGTGAAGACTGGACGGCACTGTACCACATCATATCACTGAAACCCTCTAGGCCAAACTAGCCCGCCTAGGTCATCTATTTTGGAACGGAGGGAGTAAGTCTCTGCAGTGCTATGATTTTGTGTTGTACGTCTCTATACTTTTGCTACGATTTTCCTACCCTATGAACCAAATGAGGCCAGAATGTATCCGTGTCGACTATTATCTGATCGATCGCTAAGCCTACAATTTTAGGAGCTAGGGCTATTGGTTGATCGACGACGGATAAGTATAAGCGTACCACGAGCTCATCAGCCCCAATGTTTCTCTTCGGTGAGTGTTTTGCAAGTACTATAGATCGCATAGTAGCTATCCTACTAACACCAAGAATCATCAAACAAGCCCTGCTGATATGATAAACAGTTCAAAGTTACATCTAAGCATCCATATATTACATCAAAAGCTGGCGAGGATACATCTGTTTCCATAACTCAGAGAGGGTTCGCATGATTCACTATCAAACAAAAGTAGCAAGTACCGCCCACACAAGACAGTGCACTAGCCCTAAGATGGTTTGATAACATGCATCGTTCTGGTAATTAAACATAGGGCAATGCAAACTACCCTGAAGGATTAGCGCGACCAACTATTTCTTGTCATCAATCTCTCGGGCAATGACCACACCACGGACAGCGGCATGGGAATCGATCTCTGGGGCGATGTCCACAGGACTGACCGCGACATCGAAATCGATCTCTGGGGCGATGTCCACAAGATGGACATCGGCATCAGAATCGATCTCTGGGGCGATGTCCACAGGATGGACAGCGGCATCGGAATCAATCTCCGGGGCGATGCCAACAGGACGGGCCGCGACATCGGAATCATCAAGGACGTCCACCGGCACCTGCACAACCCTAACATATTAGAAAGCACATTGCAAATAATCAAAAACCATAACTATGGTAATAAGCCATTATTTTTACCTTGTGCAGCTCATCGGGGGATCTCATCCCTCCGGGGGCCATCTCCTCGTCCTCGATTGGGGCCATCACCTTGCCAGGGGAATACTGCTTCTCAACAGCGACTATCTCCTCAAAATCGGCCTTGAGCCTCGCATAGGTGGCCATTAGAGTTCCTGGGGTAGGCACAGTTGGGCCCTTGCTGTTCTTCCAACTTTCTTTGAGGAGTTCATCCGCCAACATCGCCAACTCTTTGGCCAGTGCTTGTTTCTTGGAGTTCTTCGTCTCCATGGGTTGGCCCGCCAACATGGTCAACTCGTTGGTCGGTGCTCGCTTCCTGGAGATCGCTGTCTCCAGTGGGTTGTCCGCTGGCAACTCTTTGCCTAGTGCTTCGGGATCCATCAATGAACTGACAAACAAAAAGAAATCGAAAGGAAACCACAATCGCAATGAAAACGGGAAAAGAATAGGATGTGAGAATCGATCGGTGCTTCGCAAAAAGAAGATTCCTGGAATGAAAATATAGCAGCATAACTGATTCGCCCACCTTTCCTTCATCTGTACAGAAGAAAAATGGCAGAAGTGAGTAGCCTGGAGTGAGGTTTTCTTCGTCCAGTCCAACTTGGAGGCCACCTTACCACTGCTGGTAAAGGTGTGGGTTTTGTGATATGACGGGTCATGACGGACACGCCAGGGTGACAGGTGAGTCTCGACTATAGCACCTCGCTTTGGTGGATGGCACGCGGGCCCGGATGCTTTGAAATGTTCCGCATGTAGATAGAGCGGCTAGTCATATAGGAGTGCTCAATATTGTGCACCGCGACCAAGTCGGAGAGGAAAATGAGAGAACTACGTAATTAATGCATGAGTTTAATTAGGGTAGTTCTGTAAAGTACGAGATACATTCCTCCAATCGCAAAATGCCTTGGTTCATGAGATTTGAGATTTGAGCCCTATAAACCGGAAGGGAGGGAGTACTGCATGTGGTGTAGTCTAGTCACTTGTTGAAATCTCTAGAAAGGCAAATACTCCTTTCCAGTTTACAGGGCTATACTACTCCCTCCGTCTAGGTGTGTAAGTCATCTTATGAAAACCAAATAGTCCCAAAACACTTAGGCGCGATGCATTAACTTCTACCTTGTTTCTTGTTTCTTGACATATCAACCAATAAGAGATGAGAGGAGTGCATGCTTTTAATGACTTGCAGTGGCTAGTTCATTGCATGCAATGCTATTAATTAGCAAATAAACATTGGTGACCCCAGGAGGAAACGGTGCTAAGCGCGTGGACCTATGCAGAATGAGTATCAACCAATGGATGATGGAGTTTAATTGTTAAACAATTCAATGAAGGAAGCTTAGCTACAAATTCAACGACTTACTCACCTAGATGGAGGGACTAGCAACTAGCAAGTTCTAGTAATACAATAGTGGGCTCAAATAGCAATTTTGCCTCATGCAAGAGCCTGGCTACTACTCCTATATGCGTGCTCCAAGGCACCGCACCACGCGAGCGTTCACAACTGCCACGTTCGGGTTGTGCTTGGCTCTTCGCCTCTTCGAGAAGACGAACAATGATGTTACTCCTACTTCTACAGTATCGAATCCACTGCTGCATGTCCGTCCACCTTGTGCGGGAGGGATAGCGTGTAGCGAAAGCTTCTACTTGCTCACGCTTTGCGTCTATATGACAGGTGGGCCCAACAGTGGTTGGTCCTCTGTCATGTAGCCAAAGGCAGTGCAGCAAGGCACCGATGCTCGATCCGTGAGGGAGAGGCGTTGTAGTAGTCAAATTTCTCGGTCTTGTATGAGTTGACGCGACACATCAAAGCATCACTTTTCGATATAAGTCTTTTTACACATTTCAAATGGACTACAACATACGGATGTATGTAGACATATTCTGCTTCGTATGTAGTCACTTGTTGCAATCTCTAAAAAGACTTATATTTGGAAACGGAGGGAGTAAAACACATGCATGCATGCCGTGACTTTCCTTTTGATACTTGCATGTGTTGATTTGATGCACCTTGCCAAATTTTGACTATAAATTTAACTAACCAAATTTTCATGCATGTCACAAAAAATTACAGGGCTGTTTGGATTGTGACTATGTTTGTCTTATGCTGCCACATTATTTTTCCCGCACTTGCCACACTTGCCTAACTTTAGTTGCTCAAATTGTTAGACACACTTTGGCTTGCCTATGGGAATCTTGCCACAATTTTTGTGTCTATGACATGTGGGGTTCACTGCTAATAAAAAAATTCTTGTCTTAGGTGTGGGTAATAAAAAAGACTTATATTTAGGAACGGAGGGAGGAGAAAATATAAATAATAATGCATGTTGGGGCAACCCACGTTTCCGCTAATTTTAGCCGTGGGCTTGTTCACAATTTTTACGAGGGAGTAGTTGTTCATTTAATGGAGGGACTTGTAGTACCAGACTTGAACGATACAAACTGCGACCTGGCACACTGTAGCACCACTTGGAACAATCGGGTAGCTATCTCAAAAAACAATCAACAACTAAAAAACCGTGACCTGGCATGTAGTAGTACACAATTTTAAACGATTGTTTTGATGGAGAGAAAAAGGAAAACTACCCCACTACGTATATATAGGCCAGAGCCTCCACGCTTGCTTGCTAGGGTTGCTCTATTCACACACTCTCATCCTCTCCAGATCTAAACAAGATAGGGGTAGTAACACTGTCTTTCTCCCTTCAAAAAACATTGTCTTTCTATCCTCACCGCTGGTTACAGATCCAGACGTATCCCCCTCCGCCGGTGAAAGGGAGGAGGGGCAGCGTTTAGGCCGTTATCGACCTCGAGGGAGGAGACCCACTGCCGGCCGCACCATTATCTCTGGCTGAGCGCCGGCGCAGGCGCAGGAGGTCCTCCTATCCCTTCGTCGTTGCCTGTGGGCGGATCCGGCCTCCCGCCGCCCACCTATCCACATCCCGACGACCTTCAGGTATATCTTCGTTTGAAACCGCGTTAGCTCTACTTCCCTAGCTCGCTACGTCGCTGCATGTGCATCATTTTCTACCTCTCAGCCCCTCTCGATCGGATGGTCCAACGTCACCTATATTTTTTCTATTGTTAGAGGTAAAGCTACTTCATGGAGTCGAATCTTGTACTCCCTCCGTCCAAAAATACTTGTCATTGAAATGGATGTATCTAGATGTATTTTAGTTCTAGACACATCCATTTTGATGATGTGTAATTCAGACGGAGGGAGTACTTGGTTCAAACAAGAAATAAAGTGGGGGTGGGGGAATTTAGTATGTACATCAGACTTGGTACAAACAGGAAGGAAAGGGGTTGAAAGTAGTATAGACTGGTCATCTAACCGGTCTCTTGGTCGAAAAGGAAAATATAGGGGTACCGCTGTACACAGTGGTATGACCAGGACTAGATTTGCTATCCACACATAGGAGTAGGTGGCTAGAGTGAACAAAAATGGGACCAATCCGATATGTTTCTTGGATGTTTGTTTCTCGGGGCAACAAACTATGAATCACCACTTTATGCCCCTGTTTACGTACATGGTGCTGGACTGCTGGTGCACCCACTGTCCCATGCCCTTATACCAAATATTTAGTTGTTCTTAATCTAATGTCCCTGGTAAAAATGAAGCCATGCCACTGTTATAAGCCATGACAAGTTTAGCCAAATGTTTTTGCCTGTAATTGTTTGAGACTCTGACTGTTTCCTCTGTACCTTTTTGTGCAAACAGGGATATCCAATTCACACAGTTCTTGTTGTGACCTTTTGGTGCCTTTGCAAAACTCTTCTTAAAAGAAGTGACTTTTGTGCTGTTTAACTGGAATGTCAGAATGGAACAGTTGGTTCATTTCGGTGGAACTGCACAAAGGGAGATCTATGTTCCAATCCTCATCATCCATATTGGCGCCATAACCTTCCTTTAGGTAAGAATAATATTTAATGCATGTGTTCATCTCTATTTTTCGACTGCCATGAGAAAATAATGCTATTTTTTACTAGTACACTTGTACTCCCTCACTGACAAAACCAATTTTGAATTAGAAGGCCAATCATGTACTTGGTTTCAGCAACTGATGAGGAGAAAGACAAACAGAGCATGAAGAGGAAGAAGAAGAAGAATAAGCGATTGCCAAAGGCGATCTTGTCAAGCCGAGGCCTCGGTCAAGCCATTCAAGGGCTCCGGCAATGACTACCTTACATGTGAGACGATCCTCCAGGGAGCCCTTCCACTTCTGCTGTCTCACTTAATTGATTAGGAATACTTAAGTACCACTAATTTATTGCTACCTAATTTTCCTGTCGGAGTTAACAAATCTTTAGTAGGACCCTATGCTGAATCATGTACGTGTGTATGTTTGTCTATGGAGGTGAATCATGTGGTGAGCAGGGAAGGAATATTATTAGTGTCATGACATAATAGTGCTATTGTTTTGCATGTCAATTTGTTGCCATTGGTTCAATGAGGCAATGTTTTGCGTATTGTCCATCATGAATTTGATGCTACTGTTTGAGTAATATGCTAATGTCTTCCTATCCATTCTCACTAAGCTAATGATGGTTTCACCTTGTTCCTACCTGTGCAAACAGGGATCATGTTGTGCCAATCATACATTTTAGTGGAACTACACAAGACAATACAATGAATTGTATCCCAGCCAGTGCTTTAACTCTGCTGGAAGTTCTTGATAATCTTTCGATATAATCTCAGCATTGGTAAACAAGAGTGATTTCAACCATACATTTGAAGTGCACAAAAATATATACTATTGTGTGATTCCAGTGAGTGCTTTATCATCTCTTATGGGACTACATGAATAAGCTTTTTTTCTCAGGTTGGTAAGGGCCTAAGGCCTTCATCCATATTAGTTCTTGTCATCTCTATTTGTATCGTACTCTTGTCATGAGAAACTCCTTTATCTTTGCACGTTAAAGTTTTGCAACCTATGATAAATGGCAATGCTTTGAGTGTTGAGCTAATTGGCACTGATTAAATAAACTAATACCTCTCTTTAAGCAAGACTACTATGTTGCTAACTTTGCCCATTAAGATAATGAGGGTGCTTCTATTTGTTAGTGTATATTTCATCAACTAGTCCCACTATTACAGTAATCTCACTCTCTCAATATATGTGCCAACAGGGATGCTCGATTTTGGTGGAACTGCACAAAAACTTTGGGTGCTTCATTGCCTCGACAGCTTCCGCCTTTCCTGTTAGTCGCTAATCTCGGCTTGCTTTCTTCCTTCGCTGTCAGTCGCTTCGCTTATCTCGGCTTCCAGTCAAAGGAAATAGTAATTGATATGCTACCTCACACATGTTGGTACTGGTCTTTATCATGATTATTGTGCTTGTCATGTATTGGTAATTTGGTATTGTGCTACTGTTTGCCGATTTTATAAAGGAGTAATTAACTTGGAGCCTGAACTCACATGCAAATCATTGCATTGGGTGATTTCAGTAGAACTGCACAAAATGATCATATGGACAGATACTTATGCTGCTGCCATGTACTCCAAAGTTCACTCAGACAAGCATCGATGTTGACAAGAAGTGCCTATATTCATTCGAGTATCAACCGGCGTCAACCATTTGTCAAAATCCCAAGTATTAGGAGAGTGAACGCAAAAATATGTCTTGGCGCATAGCCCAGAAGAACACAGTCCAGTCTTTGGTCCCAACTTGTGCCTTTTGGTTATCGGCAGATATGGTAGCGAATTGTATGGCATGGAGTCTAAAGATTCCAGAAAAGTTGGTTGACGCGTATATTCATCTGGCACTTAATCAGTCTGCACGCCAGGGATGCTCCATTTCAGTTGAACTGCACAAAAAATTTGGGTGGTTCATTTTCTCAACCGCCTACTTTCGTCTGCAATGTAGAATTTTGGCGAGCTAAAGGACCAAGATGAGCCAGTAAACTAGTTGGATGAAAGTAGTGGACAAGTTGCTCAAACCTCGCTTCTAAGACGAGGCCACTATTTGAGGATAAACCTACAAGCAAAGTTCAGATTGTCTGTGCTGCCTCTTATGTACTCGAAAGTTTACTCGTACAAGAACTAATTTTAGCAAGAAGTACCTCCGACTGAACACCATTTACCAGTATGTACCCTAAGTAACTAAAGTTCGTCCATGGATCATATTGGTTGTGATCTCAATCATTTGGATGCACAAACATACTGAACATGTGTATATCTGAATCTTTTTGTGAATTATGTATGAATATTGTCGTGTGATCTATCAATCATTTGGATGCATAGATATGCTGAGCTGGTGTATATATGAATCTTTTGAGTTGTTGACAGTGAATGTTGGCTATGAATATGAACGTGTCCTGTGAACCCGAGTTTGATACTGAATGTTTACCTTTTCTGTTGTATTTGTGTGTGAACTTGTTAGTATGCCTACTGTGGGGTATGTGACGTGTGGGTGTCAATGGCACACCTTCTTCCCGAGAAGAATTGCACCTGCTTTGTTAGGGTAGGAACGGCGCATCAACTCTTTTTAATCTTTTTATTACTCTGTCTTCCCCTCTCCCCCGCTCAACCCCTGTCGTAATGTTTTCGGCCTCAAAACAAACATAGTATTGCATTGTTTTTGCGGCTTGATGAAGAATCGAGTGCTGGTTTCTATAGGTTGGCCCGCCCAGCAAATGGGCTGCTGGTCCACCACGACAGACTAGGAGGCTAAAAATACAAGTTGTATGGTATATATGCAAGTAAAAAAACACTATCGAGAGGCATCCACTGAAGAAGAAAACCTGCTCCTAATGTGCTTCTTCAGTCGTGTCGCCGGCCCCCTTTTTAATCCAGTTCACACGGGGATCTAGTATCATTTTTTTCAGAGGGCGAACAAGTATCAGCTAGGCCTAGGTTTTGTATTTTAACGTGCGTAGCCCACGACATACGGAGACAGTGGTTTCAACTTATTTTTTGAGGTCCATACCGGCCTATGGGCTTTTTTCTTAAAGATCGGCAGCCCAATGTATTTTTTAATAAAATGGAGGTCTCTGTTCTATTTATCTATATATATATATATATATATATATATATATATATATATATATATATATATATATATATACTAGCACACATGCCCGTGCGTTGCAACGGGAGAAAAAAAATCCAAATACCACCAATAAACATCAAAACATGTTCAAGACCCCACAGATCCACGTCCGTTCTTTGAAAGTGGGAACATGAGTTAAACGGGGTGGATAGGGGATAGAAGATCAACAAATAGAAAAACATTCCTCGTTTTACTATCATTCCTAACAAAATGAGCTATAGATAAAATTGTACAGTATTCTAAATAAGTGTATAGCTACAAAGAAAATGATCATATATAGTAGAATGTGTACGTTATCTAGCCAACCATTTTGTAATGATATGTTCACAAACTTTAGTTGTATTAATACTGGCTCGTGTATCATTCTCTCCCATAGAAATCGTACAACAAAAAGCTTGAGAACGCAAATGACCAATATACTCTGAATCAGTTCTCATACACACAATATAATATAAAATCAGACCATATACTTTCAGCTTTTATGACAAAGAAATTGAAGCAAGGAATGTTGAGTTGGTCAGTTCGTCCATGAGAAAATGCAGTTGAAGGCCTCCATCCTAAATGCCAAGACCACAACCGTCATCTTGTCGTGGTCGCTGTGTAACCGGAAGGAGCGCACGCTGAGCAACCACAAGTTGGTGGCTGCCACGTTATCTTCGGCAGATTGTTGACTGAGGTCGAGAGCCTTGACGGTGTCTGGGCAGAGGGTGCGCGCACGCAGCATATATATGTATGCAGACTCCTCAGCAAAATTGGAAAAAAAAACTCAACTTTGTCAGCCCGACGAAAGGGCCAGGTTAGTTCAAAATGTGCCACTTGCTGGTGTAAAAACATGAAGCAATGACACATATATGCTCAGGAAGCTATCTATAACATTGTAATGGGATTAAAATTAGCTAGCTAGTATCGTATGTCTGCAAACTTGTCATCTTAATTATGCAAAAACAAAAAATCTGAAGCTAGCTGAGCAAAAATGGTTTGGTGCCCCTTGGGTTGTTTTCTTGTCCTAACATAACATGGAGGAGGTACCAAGGGTTCAGCATTGAGCTTTGATTTACCTCCATTATCCCCGTGATACTGGTGTTTGTGATGAACTAAATAGACAATTTGTTGTGCTGGGATGATTCTTGATGGATAGATAAGATGATCTTCGCAACAACTACCATCATGCATGAGCATGGGTAACATCCAAAATTTCCCAAAGCAGCCATGTTTTTATTCTGTTGCTTATTTCCCTCTGAAAATTGACAAACATCCACACTTCTAGTCTTATATCCCTATGAAAATCTATTTAACATACACAAATCTGCTTTTGGAGTAAGAAATTATAACCCATAAATAAGAAAAAAATTAACTTAATTAGTTTTACCAATCCACATAACAAAATTTGATTTATCCATTACCGATTAACTGTAACAACACAGAAAATCAAGTCGCACACTCACACCTCAAATCTTGAGGCATACAGATCTGTTGAAGCCTCAAACATAGAACCATGTCATGTGAATTTCCAATAGAAAATTAGGACTCCATTTGCCTGTTTGATCCTTACCAGTTTATTAGTTCTGTATCTGTCAATTCCATGATCTTCCACAATGCTTCCAACCGCTCCATAACTCCTGTCGGTCCGTCGAGGTGGAAATTTTCACGCTGAGATGCAACAGAATTTATATCATGCATGAAGTCATGCAAAAATACCAACCTAACATATGGCAGTATAGTTTGACATAGATACAAATTACCATCCTTCTCAGTAGCATCTCAAAACACCAAAAGGCATCTGCATCATCCTCGTATAGAACAACAAAAGGGGAAACCAGATCGCTCATACCTACAATCAACTTGTACCATTTAGGCAGTTTAAATAATTAAAGCAAAATGATGCAATGCTCCATTGAAATGCAAACCTTGACAGTATCCAGGGGAGGGATCAACCCATGCATAAAATGGAAGTATATCTGACTAACCTTCATGGCAGCCGCCGCTTGAACCCCGCAGGTCGCCGCCCATGGAAACGCTCGTCGCCAGCCCCTCCAGAATCGCCAGATCCAGGCGCCTCCGCTCCATTACCGGTGCCGGGCCTCGCGAGCTCCTTCCCTCGTCCTCCTACATCGACCCGAGCCGCCATGGACGGCCGCTGTGTCCGCATTGACTGCGGGCGAACGCGCGCGTCCGACGCATATGGCCCTGCCTCCACGCCTCCCCTCCTGCTCCTCTCGTCCGCCATGTGCTCGCCGCCGTCGTCCTGCTCCCGATCGGATCGGGAGCGCCGCCGCTCGATCTGCAGCACAAAAAGAATATCTAACAGTTTTTTCTTAACTCAAATATAGTTCACACGGGTTAATTTATTGTTTCATGTGCACATATTGATCAAATAAATTCTTCCAATCTAGTTAATTGTACTGCTGGATTTTGGTGGTCATTCTGAATGTACAGATTTTTTGTGAGGATCTGTGAACTAATATGGATCTGTTGACGAACTATAACTTATAGCACTATATCTGCTTCTTGCTTTCAGTTTTATTTTGGTCATCCAAGTGGATATATACACCAGTCATGCAGCCACAGTCTGCACTATTTGGTTAATGAGAACGGGAGGAGCACAACACTGACCCCATCGCTTATCTAAGCCAGCTTCAGGTCCACCATGGCCACCTACACCGAGCACCATATCACGTCCCCGAGCTTAGTTGTCGATTCATCTACACCAACCCAATCACCACAAACAGGGATACAATCAGATTTAATAAGAGATAGCTCCATGACCATGAGGAAAGCACGAACCGTGGGAGCAGCCCATAGGCGGCCGCGCTGGAGCACATCTGGTCGTCTGCGTATCCAAGAGCTAATCGGGGCAAGGCGGTCGATGCTGGGCGACCGCAGCGACGGCCATGTAACCGGGACGCGAGGAAGAAGGAATCGGTAGGCGGTGTGAGGTGTGATGCCCTCGTCCTCCGGCGTGTAGTCCGATCTGTCCCCGTCATCCCCGTCCCCTCCTCCGCCGCCTCCACCTCCCTCTCCTACTCCTACTGGCTCCTCTGCCGCCTCCACCTTCCTCTCCTCCTCCTCCTACCAGCTCCTCCGCTGTCTCCACCACCCTCTCCTCGTCCTACCACCTGTTGCCCGTGGCGGCGCGGAGTGTGCCGAGCAGCCCGTCGCGGTCGGCGGCACGCGCTCGAAAATCTTTACTGTGAAATTTAATAGAAAAATAATAACATTGCAATTCTGCTATTTCTAGTCGAATGCATAAACAAATTTGGGTTCAATCTCTGAAACTAAATACATGATTAATTGGATGAAAGAACATTCAGATAAAAAACATTGGGTTTTAATCTATCAACACAACCGATGTTTAATCAGGGATGACATGCTCCTTAGTCCTCCAAAAGTATATGTAGTAAAAGAATACCTATTGGATAACAGAAAAGAACAGAAGGAGAAATAATCAACAATAATGGTGACCTGTAAGATAAGGAGCATAGGGATGTCCATGCGAAGAGTGGTTCAAACATGGAGAGAACTGGATGGTAGTCATCGCAAACCAAAAGCGGTTGGTGCAACCGAGATTATGAACCTGCAGTCATAAAAAAACAAAACTAAAGCTTGCATCAAAACAGTTGTTAACCAAACATATAGAACACATCTTCCTGATGACGAAATTATAAGAAATCAGCTGTATGATTCTATCTACATCAATCTGCCAGAAGGCACTGAACCTCGTACCATGGGTGGAGAACAGGCGGACGGAATTCCGGTGAAGTCACAAAACGGCAAGATTCTGGCAAAGTCAGCAAAACGGCGATGCAGCAATGTCGAACATCCTTTTCAAAAAAGCAATGTCGAACATGGGAAGCAATTGAGCAGGGGTTTTCGTTGAGGGGTCGAGGTGTTCTTATACGTGCCTACATTGGCTTGCAGAACGGGCAAAGGAATCCCTGTCAAACACCCCATGGGTGTGTACTCAAGCAGAGTTCATCTTGTAGTAGGGTAGGAGCTGGCCAACCTCGAGTAGGGCAGCGGGCGGCGAGGTCCCATGCGATGGATTTCGATGCACTCAGCGGCGGTGTTCGCAGTGGGAGCCAGGCCGATGGGCCCGACAGCAGGCGGAGTGCGCCGGGAAGTCTTACATTGAATGATGGAACTACATGAATCAATTACCCGCAAAAATGAAACAACCCAGTTTACTGAGTGGTTGTACATTTGTACTGCCTTGAATTTTATAGCCTAACAGAGTATGTAAATAGTGCACATTACCATTCTAAACATTCGAGATGCATATAAGATGCGTACCTCATCAAACTTGGTTGAGAACAGGTTGAGTGAGGTAAGAATGCCATCATTGGGACCTAAGTCCGTACTCTTTCATCACCTCCTTGTAACGCACAGTATCGCGGATATCAGTGTTGGCTCCAAATGGCAGTGTCATCACCGCAGGGTCAAGGTTGAACACATAACCCCTCATATTCGCCGATGCTTGCATATGACACATCAGATGGTGCATGAAGGTGGTCTTCCCCGTCCCTACATTGTAGGCCAAAACAGAGTAAGCTTCCAATCACAAAATCTCAAAAAAAGCTCGACATATCACTGGTTCGGTCGGCCATCCGTCCTACTAAAATGGCAACTGAATAGCGGCTCACCTTGTCCTGCGCGCTGGCCTTGGCCTCGTCCTCCGCCGCCGCCTTGTCGTGCTCGTCATCCTCGGGGAAGGCGAGCAGGGTGTCCGAGTTGGCGAGGCCCTCGCGCTTATCGTCATCGCGCACGGGCTTCTCGGCTGGCGGCACCGCCAGCGCCGGGGCCTTCATTGGCCGGCGCCGGCCCACGAGGGGATCTCCAGCCGCGCCTGCTGCTGCTGGCGGCGGCGGCGGTTGCTGCTAGATAATGGGATTGTGGGACGGACAAACAAAACTTACTAAAATTCGGAGGGAGGCGCTGGTCTTCGAGACCTGCGATGGATCGCTATGAAGACCGGGAGGAAAGTCGGCGAGGTCGGGATGGGGCGGATACAGCTGCAGGAGGTCGATTCCGACTGGATCCGGGTGAAGCGGCGGTCATTGGTGGCCATGGCTGCTCCTGTAGAAGAAGGGGAGAGGCAATCCTTGTGTGGGGGAGAGAAACAGAGGGGAAGGAAACGGAGAAGAGGGACAACCATAAGAGGGGGCGCGAAGCGTGGAGGTCCGGCTATGGTCGACGGCGGCGCGGCGGCCGGTGGCGAGGCCGAGCGCGAAGGCAGCGGGGCGGCGAGGGGCTCTGGATCGGGAGCTCCCCTCCCGATCTGGAGCTCGGGGGGCGCTGCGCGGGGGGAGGAGAGCCCGTGCGTCAGCCCACGAACGAAACGTTTTTTCACAGTTGACCACTTAAATTAGTACCGCGGGTTAATTACCAGAAAACAGTAGGGACTTTTCTGAAAAACGGCACGACGGTGAACCAATCCGTGCTTTATTATTAGGGAGATAATGTGTCTCTCCGGTTTATTCTTTGATATTAATTGCTCCTTCTAACATAACATTATATATATAACGAGCCCAGTTAATTCGTGTATTTCAAAGAAGTGCGAATGGGCTGGGATTTCTTAGAAAATATAAATGGGCCTGATTAACGCGAAATTATTTGTTCACCCAGCCTAGCAAATGGACTGTACATTCTAGAAAACATTGGTTAAATATATGCCACATTTTTGCAGGCTGACATGTGGGCTAATAGGTCGAAGCATACGCAGGGCGTTGTCAACTTGGTCAACAAATGATTGTGACATCCACAGCCATTGGATTTGTATCCAACCACGGCATGCACCTTCAATCTATCTTCTTTTTCCTCCAGGCCGGGACCACCTGGTCCGGCCTCCGGTGGCTAGCGGCTCTGCTTAGCATGCATCGCTTCGAAGCGCTACCCGACCGCCGGCCAGGCTATCCCTCCACCCTTCGACACCTCCTGTTACTCTCCATAGACTTCACTGCCGCGTCTTCCCATCTCCAAGTCGTTCCCGTCCGGGGCCTCGCCGTCCTCCACCGCCTCGCTGCACTCGGTGCGGCATGGTCAACAAACTAGAGTCATCGGAAGAGGATCAGATCGTGGAGAAACGGACCGGGACCCACGAGGTCCATGGTTGCACGCAAGGAAAGTTCCTCCTTATTAATTTGAAAAAATGTTTCCTCCACCGGCAATTTGGGACCCACCATCAGTATCTTGAACGGAAGGAAGTGCCTCCTTGTTTTGGCGAAAAAATTATTCATGCCGTTGACAAATGGGACCCGTCGATTTGGTGGTCGACTTGTGGGCCTACTAAGCGTATGTGTACGCATGCCTTTGTCAACTTAATCAACAAATGATTCTAGCATCCGGACCGTTGGATGTTAATCCAACAGTCGTGCTCCTTCTTCAACCTCTGTTCTTGCTCCACATCTCCGTGTGACGGCACCGGTCTTTGCCACAAGACCAACCACCCAAGTTTCCCACTTCTCTCCATCTCTGACTCCACTGCCCCGTCTTCCCCATCTCCGGGTCATTCCAGTCTGGGGTCTCGCCGTCATCCACCGGCCTTGGTGCGCTCGACACGGTGTAGTCAACATGGTCAACAACCGAGAGTCATCGGAAGATGATCAGACGTGAGAGGTCGATGGGGACGCACCACACCCATGGACGCATGCATGCAGCGGAACACGGCGTGGTCAACGTGGTCAAGGAACGACTTCCATCAGTATATCGCATGTGGAGCGGTGATAGCCGGGTCCACTACCGCAAAGAAGGAAGTGCCTCCTTATTACGCGGAAAATAATGATTCCTCCACCTGAGAGCAGGGACCCACTGGGCGGGCCACCGTATTTTGCGAAAAAAACGTTTCCCCCCTAACTGCTGGGACCCACCTGATGGGCCACCGTATTCCGTGATAAAAAGTTCCCCCCGCTGTCTGCTTGGACCCACCGGAAGTGCGTCCTTATTAAGGAAAAAAATGAATACTCCCCCCGCTAGGTGGGACCCACCTTGGTGGGAGGCTGACTTGTGGGCCCACTAAGTTGACGGGGATGGAGGGCTTTGTCAACTTAGTCAATATGAACGATTCTAGCTGCAGTGACCGTACCATGTCCATCCAACGGCCATCATGCTTCTTCAACCTCTGGTCTTGTTGCTCCAGCCGCCCAAAGCAGCGCCGGTCGTGCCGCCTGCTCCTGCCTCCCGTGGCCGGCTGTGATGCCGCGGAGCCCTCACCGCCCCGAACTACTCCCGCCGCTGGCAGGCCATCCCTCCACTCACCCACACCCCTGTTATTCATGGTGGCGGCCTCACACCACAGCCGAACGAGTGAACCCTCATACTCCTCTACACGTGGGCATCCACTGCCGCGTCTTCCCCGGCTCTGCGTCGTCCCCTTCCAAGGCCTCGCCGTCTTCCACCACCGTGGTGCTCTCGGCGCGGCGTGGTCAATGTGGTCAACGAATCGACTTCCAACTAAGAGTATCAGACGTGGAGTGGCCGATACCGGGTCCACGGCAACCGCAAGGAAGTGTCTCCTTATTACGCGCAGAATAATTATTCCTCCACCTGATAGCAGGGACCCACCGGACGGGCCACCGTATTTCACAAAAAAACATTTCCCCCTGACAGCTAGGACCCACCAGCTACACCTTCGCATGCAAGGAAGTGCGTACGGGCAAAAAAACGATTTGCCCCCTGACTGTTGGGACCCACCAGCTACATCTTGGCACGCAAGGAAGTTCGTCCGAAAAAAAACGATTCGCCTCCTTGACTGCTGGGACCCACCAGCTACATCTTCGCACGCAAGGAAGTGCCTGACAGTCGGGACCCACCTGGTCGAAGCGTACGTAGCATTGTCATTCTGGTCGCGAACGTGTACGAACATACTGGTGGATGTAGAGGCGCGCATGTGTCGTATTAGAGGCGCGTACGTGTCGTAGTAGAGGCGCGCACGTAGCATGTACATGTACATACAGCGGCCAGTGTGCAAGAAAGAAAATACGGCCACGTATGTGTACATACGGGCGGGGTCTCGAATGCGTACTCGCACATACGTACGGCCAGGGCTCGTGTACATGGCTGGGTCGGAACGGAGAAACAGCGTCGTCGTCGTGTTCATGGGAAGCCAACCGGCTGGGTCAGAACGGAATGCGTCGTCGTGTTCATCAGGAGGGCTTAGACGGAACAGTCGATGGAAACGAGGCCTGGCATACCGCAGAACGGAGGAAACGGCTTTGTGTTCGACCAGCCACATTCAAAACGGGATCCTGTTCATCGGGAGGGGTCCGCGCATCAAGAACGGAGGAAGCGGACCTCCTACGGTCAAACGGGGTCTGTTGATCGGGAGGGTGTGGCGCATCGCAAAAGCAGACGAAACGGACTTGTGTTGGAGCGCTACGGTCAAACGGGGTCTGTTCATCGGGAGGGTGTGGCGCATCGCAAAACCGGACTCCACGGATACTGTTCATCTCCACCGTCGACCTCCTCCGGCCTCCACGGATACTGTTCATCTCCACCGTCGACCTCCTCCAGCCTCCACGGGCTACCGTCGACCTCCTCCAGCCTCCACGGGCTCCTGTTCATCCAGCCTCCACCGCGCGCTACTCCACCGGCTACTGTTCAACCACCCCTCCACGAGCACCCCTCCACTGTCTACTATTCATCCAGTGCTCCACGGGGTCATCCTGTTCATCCAGCCCTCCACGGGGTCCTGCTCATCCAGCCCCAACCGGCTCGATCGATTGGGGTCCTGTTCATCCAGAGGCAACGCCACCGCTCACTGTTCATCCAACTCCCCCCGTGACTTTCATCCAGAGAGGCAAGATCGATCGTCTTGATTAGCGGCAGATGGCGAAGAATTGCTCGATCGGGTTGATTAACGACCATCGATCGATCGCCGAGTTCGATGTAGCGTAACTGCAGTGCAATCGCTCGGGATTAGTTAGAGCCCAACGCCTCGCTCGGGTTCAGTTAGAGCCCAACACCTCACTCGGGTTCAGTTAGAGCCCAACGCCTCGCACACACGCGTGTACGTGTATGAGAGAAACACACATCGCTCGGCCCCCGACCACCCACCGTAACCGGGAACTCCCTGAAATTTTCCTCGCCCTTGCTTCTACCACGGTTTTTTCCGTCATGGATGGCCCAAAGAATGTCATGCAGCTGTGTCTCTGGCCCGAACAGGACGAAAAGCCCATTTTCTGTCATGATTTTTGGTCATAGAAGTAGGAGCCCACCACATCTATGATGTTACCGGGTTTTGTCACAATTATCGTCATAGAAGTGTCATCAGTATGACAGAAATTTTTTCATTTGGCCCAAAATGTCACGGATGTGTCTTTTTTTGTAGTGATGGACTATCTCATACCAGCATGTGCGTAAAAGAAAAGTGAAACTAAATGCAAAAGACGCTCCAAGATCCGCACATATCACATGAACGAAATGAATCCGAAAACATAGCGATACTTGTTGAAGAAAGAGGGGATGCCTTCCGGGGCATCCCCAAGCTTAGACGCTCGAGTGTCCTTGAATATTTACTTGGGGTGCCTTGGGCATCCCCAAGCTTGAGCTCTTGCCTCTCCTCCTTTTCCTCATATCGAGACCTCCTCGATCAAACACTTCATCCACACAAAATTTCAACAGAAAACTCAGTAAGATCCGTTAGTATAATAAAGCAAATCACTACTCTAGGTACTGTTGCAAACCAATTCATATTTTGTTTTTTCATTTTGTCTACTGATAACTTTTCCATGGCTTAATCCACTGATAGAAATTGATAGTTTCATCAAAACAAGCAAACTATGCATCAAAAATAGAATTTGTCAAAAACAGAACAGTCTGTAGCAATCTGAACATTCACCATACTTATGATACCCCAATGATTCTACCAAAATTAGAAAAAATAAACAATTTGTATAGCAAGACATTGCAAAAAGTTTTAGAACCGTTTGACATTCCAGTAAAAAATTGTAAAATCGCGCACTACAGCCTAAGTTTCTGTCCTGCACCGCACAAACCAACAAGCATTGCAAACATCCTAAATGCAAACCTTGGGACATTATTTTTATAACACAATGGAATTGTACAAGGGGATAATTATTTTTGATGAAAATTTTCTGTAATTAAAATTCACAAAGTTTCTGTGAGCATGAACAAAGTTCAAGGAGCTCCCCCACTTCGACAATGCTTGTCTTTCTCACTTTCACTTTCCTTTTTGAAAAGTTTTGGGTTCCCCTCTTTATTTTTTTGTTTTTAGACTATATAAAAGCACTCAACAGAAATAAATGACTCTCTAAAACTTCCGGGTTGTCTCCCTGGCAGCGCTTTCTTTAAATCCATTAAGCTAAGCATATAGTGCTCAAGTAATGGATCCACCCGGATCCCAAGGTATATCAAAGCCAATTTTAATTAAGAATGATTTGTAATTTAGTAGTGAGCACAAAGTAACATATATCATGCAACAACGAAGTCAAACTCTCTTCCTATCCATCGGCATGTCATAAAAGAACAATTCATGCACACCAAGTAAAGGCCAATGCATAGTATAAGCAGTTTCTTGCAATTCTATCGTGTGGGAAACATAAAGAGGTGGAGATATAGTTCCTCTCTCATAATAATTGCAAGTAGGAGCGGCAAGCACATGCATATTATATCTATCAAAATCATCATGTGTAGTAGTAAAACACAACCCATCAATATAATCCTTAATAAGGGCAAACTTCTCCGATATAGTGTAGTCGGGAGAATTCAATAAGATAATAGGAATATCATGCGTGGGTGCAATAGCAACAATTTCATTTTTAACATAAGGAACTATAGCAAGTTCATCTCCATAAGCATCATTCATATTGGCATCATGGCCACAAGCATAGCAAGCATCATCAAAAAGGGATATTTCAAGAGAATCAACGGGATCATAACAATCATCATAGCAATCATCCTTCGGTAAGCACGAAGGGAAACTGAACAATGTATGAGTTGAAGAGTTACTCTCATTAGAAGGTGGGCATGGGTGATCAATCCACTCTTCCTCCTTTTGTTCTTCGCTCTCCTCATCATCTTTTTCATCCAATGAGCTCACAGTTTTGTCAGTTTCTTCTTCCATAGATTCCTGTAAAATATTAGTCTCTTCTTGGACAGTGGAGACTTCCTCAATAAATGCATCAATATCGGAATTGAATTCATAATTCTCATAGCAATATTTAAGTATAGCAAAATTTTCAGGTCTGTAAACAGCATAATCAAGATTTTCACACTCTTTAAACAAAGATTCATTTTCATAAGCACCCATAAAAGCAACAAATTCTTCTATTTGTTCCACATCATAGTAATCATATATACCATCAGCATAAGAAGCTAAGGTTTTATTATCATTAAATTTTCATGAAAAGGGAAGGTGTGGAGCCTTCATCCTAGAGCAACAAGTATAATCATATCTCAAGCATAGTTGCCGAGCATACCAATGCAACATATAAATTTGATCCCATAATAGTTTCCCTTTTTGTGTCAAGCGATAATCCCTAAAGTATTCACGTTGATCCAAGGTGTCTCCCATAACATAATTGAATGGGGTTTTCTCAGGATTATCAAAGTAGTACATAATATCTTTCACATAATGAGCATCGAGGGTTTTACGAGGTTCCCCATCTCCATGAGTAGCAAGTACACCTAATTTTTTTGGTATTTCGTGTTACATATCCATAACTAAAGATAGAGAACAACTTAGAACAACAAATAAAAATTACTTAGTGATTAAGCAAACAAGCACACACGAGAACATTCACTTACGCGCTATGACTCCTAAGAACGACACGGAAAAAGGTCTTGATAACCCACAAGTATAGGGGATCAATTGTAGCCTCTTTCGATAAGTAAGAGTGTCGAATCCAACGAGGAGCTAAAGGTAGAACAAATATTCCATCAAGTTCTATCGACCACCGATACAACTCTACGCATGCTTGACGTTCGCTTTACCTAGAACAAGTATGGAACTAGAGGTACTTTGCAGGTGTGATAGGATAGGTTTGCAAGATAATAAAGAGCACATAAATAAAAAGTAAGGGCTGTTTAGATGAAGACACAACTAAGTTAGTATAGCGAGTGTGTAAAAGTGGTGGTAGGAGTTGTGAAATTGTCCCTAAGCAATTGACTATTTACTAGACCGATAGCAAGTTTTATGTGGGAGAGGCATAAGCTAACATGCTTTCTCTTCTTGGATCATATGCACTTATGATTGGAACTCTAGCAAGCATCCGCAATTACTAAAGATCATTAAGGTAAAACCCAACCATAGCATTAAAGTATCAAGTCCTCTTTATTCCCATACGCCATGACCCACTTATATGTGTTTGTGTTTCAGTCACTCACGCAACGCAGACAATAAGCAAACCATGAACATATTGCAACACCCTACAACGGGAGTCCCTCATGCTTGCGCGACACGGAGAGCACCATAGGAAAGCAACATAACCACAAGCAAATTAAACCAATCATAGCAATTCACCAATTACCGATAGGACAAGGAAAATCTACTCAGACATCATAGGATGGCAACACATCATTGGATAATAATATGAAGCATAAAGCACCATGTTCAAGTAGAGGGTACAACGGGTTGCGGGAGAGTGGACCTCTGAATATAGATGGGAGAAGGTGATGGAGATGTTGGTGAAGATGGCAGAGGTGTTGGTGTAGATCGCGGTGACGATGATGGCCCCCGACAGCGTTTCGGCGCCACCGGAAGCAAGGGGGAGAGAGCCTCCCCTTCTTCTTCTTATTCCTTGACCTTCTCCCTAGATGGGAGAAGGGTTTGCCCTCTGGTCCATGGCCTCCATGGTGTGGGAGGGGTGAGAGCCCCTTCGAGATTGGATCTGTCTCTCTGTCTCTCTCTGTTTCTGCATTCTGGGATTCTCCCCTTTCACCGTTTCTTATATAACCGGAGATCCGTAACCTCGATTGGATTGAAACCTTCGCCATGATTTTTTTCCTGAAAATTAGCTTTCTTGCGGCCAAAGAAGAGTAGCAACTGCATTACGGGGTGCCCACGAGGGTCAGGGGCGCGCCCACCCCCTGGGGCGCGCCCCCTGCCTCGTGGCCTCCTCGGGCACCGTCTCGTGTTGATTCTTCTTCCCAAATATCACAAATATTCCAAAAATATTCTCCGTTCGTTTTTATCCCGTTTGGACTCCGTTTGATATGGGTTTTCTTCGAAACATAAAACATGCAATGCATGTGAAGGCCTTGGGCCTTTGGATCATTATGTTAGTCCCAAAAATAATATAAAAAGTTGCCAAAAGTATATGAAAGTTGTAGAATATTGGCATGGAACAATCAAAAATTATAGATATGACGGAGACATATCAGTCGCCCTCATGAAGCTTGCTAGCACGCGCCTGGCAGCTGCGGCCGCGCTCTCTCCGGAGTGGGCCGCAGAAGCTGTCCTTGGGATGCGGGTCCATGTCCCCATCTTTCACCGGCGACGATTGAACAATGAAATGATATTTGGGGAGCGAGATAGTGTGCTTGACACGCCGGCTGTGGACTGTAGCCGACGCACCTTCTCGCGTAAGCCATAGGCGTACTATACACTGACGGTGCTCCAGGATATTTTGTACTGCATCTCACAAGGTTGGTGATAATAAACTGTGTGGGATCTACTTTATTTTTCATATTGATTTAATTACATAATGGGGTCACAGCTGCAAAGGATGGTGTTTGAATTGCTAGAACTTCTATTTGTAGTGAACATGCAACTATAGGTGTGTCGTCATTTTTTTTTGAATTATTCATGGTTCCTTTGGACATTTTTATACAGTAACTTGGTTTTCTAGGCATTTCAGGTGCACAATTCAAAATTAAACAACATGCACATGCTCCGGTGCACCAAAATGGGTTGTAAAATGATATATGTGTCCATGAGTTGACGCTTATGTCCCATTTAAGAAACGGGGATGAATTTCAAACACCACGACACCGTGGCTCTCCGGCAAACGTTGATGTGCTTGCTTTTGTAATTCTAGTAAATACAAAACTCGTCTGAAATTCATGAACCTTGGCATGCTATCATGGAACGGCATCAAGATGCTGGGGTAAAAAAATAGTCCCATTTGGACCAGGTTATGGTATAAGCTTCTCGCAAACCAGAGCTTCTCTCACAACAAGCATGATGGTTTCGGTAGGGAACGTGCCACCTTGGGGAACGAAACGATATCTGTTGCCTCTTCTTACTTTCAAAATTTTTCTCGTGTCAACATAGAACAACAGGAGTGTTGTGCAATTTTTTGGGATTTCTCGGGGTTCGCGTGGACATTTTTATACATTAACTGAGTTTTCTATCATTCATGTGCATAATTAAACTTTGAACTACATGCACATGCTCTAGTGCATATAAACGGGTTGAAAAATCAAATGTGTGTTCTTTGTTGCAACCTTAGGTCCCATGCAAGAAATGGGAATGAATGTCAAACACCTTTGACACCGTCGCTCGGCCGCTAACATTGAGATACATGGTTTTAAAATTCTAGTAGATCGGAAACTTGTCTGAAATTCACGAAACATGACATGCTATCATGGAACGGCAGCAACATGCAGTGGTAAAAATATTCACCCATTTAGGGCAGGTTGGGGTATAAGCTTCTCACAAGCCAGAGCTTCTCACAACAAGCCTCATGGTTACGGTAGGGAACGTTTCACCTTTCTGGACAAAACGATATTCGTTGCCTCTACTTGATTTTAATTTTTGCTCTAGTGTCAACATAGAACAACTGGAGTATTGTGTTAAAATTTGAAATTTATCGGGGTTCGTTTGGACATTTTTATGCATTAATTGACCTTTTAATGCATTTATGTGCATAATTCAAATTTGAAGTACATGCGGATGCTCTAATGCATACAAATTGGTTGAAAATTCAAATATGTCTCCTTGGTTGCATGCTTAGGTCCCATGCAAGAAATGGGAATGAATGTCAAACACCCTGCCACCGTCACTCGGCCACAAACATTGAGATACCTGATTTTTAAATTCTACTAAATACAAAACTCATTTGTAATTCATGAAACATGGCATGCTATCATGGAGCGGCATCAACATGCCGTCGTAAATTTTTTGTCCCATTTGGGGTAGGTTTGGGTATAACCTTCTCACAAACCAGAGCTTCTTACAACAAGCCTGATGGTTTCGGTTGGGAACGTGTAACACCCCAAAAATTTAACCAAGTTTTAAATATTAAAATTTTGCCAGGAGTTTTAAAATTTTTATTTCTGTTGATTTCAGAACCTTTCTTTCAATATTAAGGAGTCTTTTCCAAGTGGAGCTTTCCAAAACATATTGGACTTCTATGCTCTCTGTATAACATTTTCTTAATCAGTAGAATTATTTATTAAATTATTTCACCCTGAGCTTTATTCATTAAAATGAATTGTTTTAAATTTTGGATCTCTTTTTGAACCACAACCATTTGATATATTTAGCTAAAAATCCAACCAAAATTTTGAGATGTCATGTGATGTCTCTAAATCACTTTTATGCAATAATATATTTATTTCATTTCATATTTTGAGTTCTACACCTGTTTTTCAAATTTGGTCCAGTGGACACTTTTGCACTATAGCCTAATTAAATATTTCCCTAGAGCCTCCACCAAAATTTTGGGATGTTAGTGGTAGCATGCCATCCAACTTTATGCAAAAACCTAGTGGTGTTCTTTGGAAAAATTGAGTGTTTCAACCTCTTTTTCTTTCTGGTCCAGCCTTGTGTTCTGTACTGCAACCCTATTCATTCTTGCTCTATTGACCTTGTGCTTTCACCTGCTTGTAGTCAACCCTGCAAAACCCCTAAGTCCAGGAGCATGCACTCTTTGGAACACTTTTGGTCCATGTAGTGATACCATTTACTCCCTGTCCAGAATTGTAGTTTTGCGAAACATGCGCTAGCAAGTTTCTCCTTTTGGCAAACTAACTTCACCACCCTCTCATACATCCATAGAGACACTGATCTGGAAGATTTGGCCACCCCAAGAACTGCCTGGATGCCCTTGGCATTTTGATGAACACCACAGGTGCATAGCTGATTTGACATGATTTCAAGTTTACATTGTGAACTTGAGCCCCTGACCCATCCACCATGTGCCTTGATTCCCTTGCTAACCCTAAACTAGCCCTGTTTCTTGCCAACCTCACCCGCGACCTCTAGGCTACCCTGGCATTTCGTCGAGCACGTCCCGGGCGTCCTCTGGGCGCGCCCAGAGCGTTCGTTTGGCACACACGTGCGCCCGAGCAGCCTCGTCCCGCCCCGCACTCACTCCGGTCCGTGACCGACCGCAGCCAGCACTCCATGTCCCCTTCTGCACCACACGAGCCCCGCAGCTCTCGCCACGTCTCCGGCAGGCCAGCAGCTCGCCGCCATCGCCGCCCGACAGCGGCTCTGCGGCGGCGCCACCCAAACCACCTCCGCTCGCCCGGCTCGCCCTTGGAGCGGTAGCCGCTCGTGGCTAGCTCTGCCCGGCATCCCTCGCCACGATGCCCTGCAGCTACAGAAAGACGGTCGCCGACGAGCTCATCCACGGCCGCCGCTGAACCGCCTCGACTCGCCTATTTAAGGAAGCCCCAAGCTCATACACAGGCAACCTCACGCCACCCCAATGGCGCTTCCCCAGCTCGCAATCGGCCCGGGGAGGTTTTCTTCCCCATCTCCGGCAACTCCTGCCGCCGCCACCGCCCCGGCCATTCCGGCACCACTAGGACCTCTCCCTCTCCACTCTCTCCACCAGGAGCCTTCTCTCCCTCTCGTGAACCTTTCCCCCTGCTCGATTTTGATCGGGAACCACCGCAACCCCAAAAGCACTTTGCTCCCGAGGCCTCCTCCGCCGCGAAGCTCACCGTTGGTGACTCCCTCCACCCCCGCCGACCCAACGACCACCGGGAGGACCGCCCCGGTCTTGCGGATCCATCCCGACTCTCTGGAGCCCGCAAGGAGCAGCCATTCGCCGGCGTTGATCGCCGTCGCCTCGCCTTCGTTCGGGCGAAGGAAGAAGAGGGAGAGATGGACTGGTCAAGCGACGGTGGGCCCTGGACCTTGTCGATGACTTCGAAGCGATCCATCTTTGGATAAGTGGAAGTGCATTTCCAGATTACGCCTTCGACGTGTACGTATATTTCGAAACGTTTTATTTTCTGTTTTTATTTTAAATAACAGATTTTTGACCAAACTTTGACCAGTTGTATTTTTTTAAATACAGCTCCAAAAAAATTAATTCTTTTTCCTACCTCTCTCAAATATTGTCTAGTTTATTTTAAGATTTATTTGAAAAAATTTCAAAACAACTTTCTGTGCTGTTTTGATTTGTGTGTTAATTCATATATATTTTTTTAAAATAAGATTCTTGAAGATTTCAAGATGTTTTGGAATGCACCCTGCTTTCCCATGACTTGAAGGCAAGCATTCTGAACCCTGGTGTAATTTTTGTGTGTGTTGGTTGACTCGGTGACAACACCACCCCGACACGAGCATACGTCATTTTATGTGAGGTTGTGATCCTATTCATAAGTGCATATTAATGAATTTCATGCAAATGGAGTTGACATGATTTGTGATGGAAATCATCGTCATACGCCTTTCATGCATACCGAAAGGAATGCCGGGAAGGCCTCTGTCTTGGGTGGACGCGGTCTTGTCCCTAGTCCTCCGTCGAGACGGTCGTGTCCGGTATGGCATGATAGGGTATGTCGCGTGGTGTTTCTATCTGTTGGTTGAAGTATATGCATTGTTATGCTAATCTTGCAGGAAATATTACTACCTCCCAAGTCGACCGTAGATCGAGTCTTGTGCCAGTAACCCCCATACTTGCTTCGTACTACCACTCGTCTCTACTATAAGTAGGGTACGGCTCAGTAAGTTGTCAACCCCTTTCCTAGCACACACCGTACAGAGAGGCCATGGTGGAAGATACTGGAGGCATCCGGTAGTCATACCACCAGGTCCGGGAGCATGGGTGTTTCGTTTGTAGTCAAGGGGGTAGCTTCCCAGGTTTTCTTGTGCGGTATAAATTTTGTGATCCCATGTTACGTCGAGGTTGTAGCCTCCCCACTTAGAGTTTTGCTTGACAGGTGTCGTGGGTGATTCCAGACACATGTGAGTTAAGCTGGTGTGTGCAAGTTAGGTGTGTGTGCAACAAAAAGACCATAGACGGAATTAGTCCCGATGGACTAAAGGAACCCGTCACTCGTGGGTAAAGAGTACACCCTCTGCAGAGATTAAACCTATTCGAATAGCCGTGTCCATGGTTAAGGATTACAGTTTGGGATGGGTCAAGTGTCGGTCTTAGTGTCGGTCTTCGGAGGTGAAACTGTTAAACCAGAACTGGAATCACAACTTGTGACTTGTGATAATTATGATTATTACTATTGTTGACTAACCCGTGATATTATTGGTTTTATCGAATATCCCTGGGATGGTTCTACCTCCTGGATATTTACTGTGTTTTCTTTTAAAGCCCTTTATGTGGTGTCGCTAAGACGCCTCGACCGTGGCATTTCTTTTAAAGCCCTTTATGTGGTGTCGCTAAGACGCTCGACCGTGGCATTTCTTTTAAAGCCCTTTATGTGGTGTCGCTAAGGCCTTGACTGTGGCATTTCTTTTAAAGCCCTTTATGTGGTGTCGCTAAGACGCCCGACTGTGGCATTTCTTTTAAAGCCCTTTATGTGGTGTCGCTAAGACGCCCGACTGTGGCATTTCTTTTAAATCCCTTTATGTGGTGTCGCTAAGACGCCCGACTGTGGCATTTCTTTTAAAGCCCTTTATGTGGTGTCGCTAAGACGCCCGACTATGGCATTTCTTTTAAAGCCCTTTATGTGGTGTCGCTAAACGCCCGACTGTGGCATTTCTTTTAAAGCCCTTTATGTGGTGTCGCTAAGACGCCCGACTGTGGCATTTCTTTTAAATCCCTTTATGTGGTGTCGCTAAGACGCCCGACTGCAGCGTTTCTTTTAAAGACCTTTATGTGGTGTCGCTAAGACGCCCGAGTGTGGCATTTCTTTTAAAGCCCTTTATGTGGTGTCGCTAAGACGCCCGACTGTGGCATGCTTGTTATTTATTTCAAAATTTTAATACTACTATGTTATTGCATATTCATAAATAACATGCTTGCACGCCTCAGAGTTTTATTTATCTTTTGTGACTGACGTCATGAGCATGAAATATTTTCAGCACATCATCGTTATATTATACCTGTGTTCATAATGTTTGCGAGTACATTCAAAGTACTCACTGGCTTGTCGCTGGCTATTGTCTTGGCCAGATTTTCTTGCGCGGAGAGGTGCGACCGTGGTGACAGTCCCGGAACCTAAGCAACGGTGATAGCAGCCTCGCGAGGATAGGAGTTAACCTGGTCAGCTGTTCCTATGTAAATTGGAGTGCCATAGACACTGATGATCCATAAACCGCTTCCGCCATCAATCATTAGAAACCATTTGTTGTACTCACATGCCAGAATGGTCTTGTACTACATATTTTGTATTTTGCTTGGAATTTCTGTATCAAGTTGGTGCCTCATCAGCTAACAGTTATCCTGGGGTTGGTGAGCACAAGGGCCATTTTCTGGAGATTAACACCCGGAGATTTGGTCCCCACAAACTTGGTACCAGAGCTAAGCTGACCATTGGCTAATCCTATCTTAGCCAGTTCAATAAACTTAGGCAAACCAACCTACCAGACCCTAACCGAAACCCCAGCCAAGCTTCCCGTGCAAGATAGCCACACAGTGATCCCGACACTTCTGGCAGTCGGTGCCCAACCTATCAGCCTAGCCTGTCGATCGCACACCAATGACCGTTGTCAAAAATGTCTCATTCGCAAGCGTGCGAAGGAAGACTCTGTTCCCTTTTCTATAAAAAGGGCACGCTAGCCTCAACCCAGCACAGCACAACCTCTTCCCCAACCTAGCCACAATGCCCGGTCCCATAGTGCACAATGAGACCACAGCAACCAACCTTGGAGGTTTCGTGACCATACTCGCAAACCTCACTCGTCGTGCCTATGCGTTAGAAGAGCCCCCAGAATATGTTGTGTATCAAGGACCCATGAGCGGTGAGGACCACCAATTCTGGGCCACTGTGCACATCTACGGTAGGGGTCTGTCGCCAGAACGCCCCTATAGGTTCACCGGAAGAACAACTTCCTTCGAGCCACAAGCCATCCAACTAGCTGCTCGAGAGGCTATAGTTCAACTCCGGCAGTTGTCGCCCAGAGTTAACTGTCGCTCGTTCTACTACTACCCCAGGCGTGAAGGGTATGGTAGACCACCCCAAGTTTCCAACGGAGATCACGAGACGGATCCCGCATTGTTGCACCTAGTGCGCTATGTAAGTGCACTAGAGGCACTGTTCGACCAGATCACCATTGATCTGACCGCAGCTCGAGGAGAGCTGGTTCGCAGAGCCCCGGCAAGCAGGGAAGCCGAGCCCGACGCCGACAACCCAGTCGTGCTGTTCGGACACCCGATCGAGACCCTGAGGTCAGCCCCAGCTATCAACCCAGGTGCTTTGATGACCCCAGAAGTGCTTCGTCGCCTTTTGGGAGCACACTCCAGCGGATTTGTGGCCAACAATCCCCGCGATGTTCATCATCGCTACCCCGACCCTGCAGTTCCTCAACCATCTCCGACTAATCCCGACAGTGAGACACGTGGAGAAGCCTCGACATCCACCAGGCACGCCCGTTTAGACATAAACGAGGTAGACTAAGCCGTACGAGTAGTACCAAGTCTCAGTATATCCTCGCTATGTAATCGTGTAACCTTGTGTATAAACGCAGCCTGTCATTGTGCCTCTATTTTAATAGTAGCCTTGCATGTTTTGTCAGCGCATGGTTGCACATTTTCAGGGCACAGCTACCAAAACCAACCCCGACGACACCCACAGTAACACGTCTCTTCATGAGATATGTGTATCCCTGACACTGACCCCGACCTTTGGAGCTAATCTGGCAGATTTATTACCTTTCACCACGGTAAATAAACCAACCCAGATGCTATATAAGAAGGCCACCTTGTGACCTTACCCAGCAACCCTCACCTCGTGCACCACTCTCACAACCATTTCTTGCCATGTCGAGCCCTAGTATTTATCGGAGAACCCCAGATGCAACCCCAGGTAGCTTTGTCAAAATATTGTGGGACTTTACCTGCAGTACCATGGGTTCTACCCAACCACCCCAGTATGAGCTGTTCAAATCGAAAATCACTCCTTCCACCTCAGAATATTGGGCAGTAGTACACATCCCTCCCGTAGACTCCAACCAAGATCCAACGGAGGTCTCCTTCCTGGGGATATCCATGCCAACCCCACGCTTGGCCATAGAAGCTGCTGCGAGAGAGCAATTGCTCGTCTTCGATTCGCGGTACCCTATGCCCGCGAACGAGGATATTATTATTTTCCGAGCCGTGCAGCACCCGGAGGAGTGACGTCTTTTCCCGGTGGGCGGATTGAGAGAGACCCAGTGCTAGCCAACCTTATCCAGTACATCATCGCTCAAGAGCATTTGAACCAGTGAGTGATGGATTATCTCTAGAGTCTCACTGATTTGAATCCTCAGATTGCCATCGGCAGACCACTGAGGCCCGACCCGGAGAGACACATACATCGTCTGGTCAATCCACTTCCTCCAATTGAAGAGGAATGTATCCCTTTACCAGAGACATTTTCTCGAGACCCTGTCCAGTTACCATTCTCATTTTAGACGTCACTGCGGTGTTTGTTATTTCAACATTTATTATTACATTGTAACTTATGCATGGTACCTCGAATTTGTGCGGCGAGTCGAATATTTAGTTTCTACTTATATGAGTGGTTTTCTTCGTGAGTAACCTGTGTAATCGCGAAAATCCTGGAATGAGATTTCTTTTCCCTAAGTTGTTGCATCGTTTATCCTCTCACAGCATGGATTATTTTTATTCACGCAGCACCACGACAACAGACCCACAACCACTCGGACTCTTACACTGCTTGCAAATACACGCAACCATGTTGCATCTCACCAACCACCCTTCTAAGCACTCCACATGTCTCCAAGGGAGAGATTAGCGGATAATCATCCGGATACTAATCACCTCCGGCACACCGATATCAGTGAATAACCGGAATTACGCCTAATCCCCGTGAACACCGCCACCGCGGAGAGCCAGCACCCGAGCGGCAGCATCACGGCGATCATCAAAGATCATTGCGCACAGGAGCACAGAGAGCCCCAGCACTGCCACCAGTCCTCCACACACCAGGATCACGTACCAGTCCGGCACCGTCTCCGCCATTGGAGCCTCGTCTCGAGCTCCGGTAAGCGGTAATGGAGGAGAAGGAGGAGGAGAAACAAGGCCAGGTGCGAAGGTGAAGAAGGAGCACCGCGGTCGTTTTATAGCTCGAGATCGGTGTACGGTGGGCGAAGTCCACCAGCGCCGCTCGTCGCCCGATCGCTGGTGTTCGGAGGCGGATCCGCGAGCAGTGCCGACAGCGAACTGGCCCGCGAGGTGAGTGCACACTGCACCGGCAGCAAGCACGCGGCGCACTACCGCAGTACGGCCTAGATGCCCTACGCGCTAAACGTCGCCGGTAGAGAAAGCCGGGAAAGCGCGCGGGAGAGAGGAAGAAGAGAGAGCCAGAGGAATAAGGAGAGACTGACAGTGGGCCCTGGTCCCACCTGTCAGCCAAAGAGAGCACTGTGCTCTAAACGATTAACGTATTGTAGAATTTAGAATTTATTCTAAATTCACTGCGTCCAGCGTAGAAATCGCTCGTTTTTCCTAAGCGTGGAACTTCTCCACACAACGCCAGTATCCCACACTGTAGTTACTCATCACTTATTGCCCTCTCACTGTAGCCACCTTTTTACCGCTTTAGTAAAATGATCTTTTCAACAGGTAAAAGTATTTTGTTTGCAACCCATAGCAAATCTCGAGGACGAGATTTTTCTTAATGGGGGTATAACCTTCTCACAAACCAGAGCTTCTTACAACAAGCCTGATGGTTTCGGTTGGGAACGTGTAACACCCCAAAAATTTAACCAAGTTTTAAATATTAAAATTTTGCCAGGAGTTTTAAAATTTTTATTTACATTGATTTCGAACCTTTCTTTCAATATTAAGGAGTCTTTTCCAAGTGGAGCTTTCCAAAACATATTGGACTTCTATGCTCTCTGTATAACATTTTCTTAATCAAGAGAATTATTTATTAAATTATTTCACCTGAGCTTTATTCATTAAAATGAATTGTTTTAAATTTTGGATCTCTTTTTGAACCACAACCATTTGATATATTTAGCTAAAAATCCAACCAAAATTTTGAGATGTCATGTGATGTCTCTAAATCACTTTTATGCAATAATATATTTATTTCATTTCATATTTTGAGTTCTACACCTGTTTTTCAAATTCGGTCCAGTGGACACTTTTGCACTATAGCCTAATTAAATATTTACCTAGAGCCTCCACCAAAATTTTGGGATGTCAGTGGTAGCATGCCATCCAACTTTATGCAAAAACCTAGTGGTGTTCTTTGAAAAAATTGAGTGTTTCAACCTCTTTTTCTTTCTGGTCCAGCCTTGTGTTTTGTACTGCAACCCCATTCATTCTTGCTCTAGTGACCTTGTGCTTTCACCTGCTTGTAGTCAACCCTGCAAAACCCCTAAGTCCAGGAGCATGCACTCTTTGGAAAACTTTTGGTCCATGTAGTGATGCCATTTAGTCCCTGTCCAGAATTGTAGTTTTGCAAAACTTGCGCTAGCAAGTTTCTCCTTTTGGCAAACTAACTCCACCACCCTCTCATACATCCATAGAGACACTGATCTGGAAGATTTGGCCACCCCAAGAACTGCCTGGATGCCCTTGGCATTTTGACAAACACCCTGAGTGCATAGCCAGATTTGACATGATTTCAAGTTTACATTGTGAACTTGAGCCCTGACCCATCCACCATGTCCCTTGATTCCCTTGCTAACCCTAAACTAGCCCTGTTTCTTGCCAACCTCACCCGACCACTAGGCTACCACGGCATTTCGTCGAGCATGTCCGGGCGTGCTCGGCGCGCCAGGCGTTCGTTTACGCGACGTGCGCCGAGCCGCGTCCGCCCGCACTCACTCCGGTCCGTGACCGGCCGTATGACACTCCGTGTCCCTTACGCACCCCACGAGCCCGCAGCTCGCCACGTCTCCGGCAGGCCGGCTAGCCGCCCTTTGCGCTTCGGACAGCTCTCTGTCTTTGGCGCCGCCCAAACCACCTCCGCTCGCCGGCTTCGCCCTTGGAAGCGAGTAGCCGCTCGTCCGATAGCTCCTGCCGCCATCCCGGCCTCGCCACGATGCCCTGCTCTGAAGAAGCGGTCAGCATCGACGAGCTCATCCGCGGCCGCCGCTGAACCGCCTCGACTCGCATATTTAAGGAAGCCCCGAGCCTGTTCCCGCACACAGGCAACCTCAGGCCACCCCAATGGCGCTTCCCTAGCTCGTAATCGACCCGGGGAGGTTTTCTTCCCCATCTCCGGCAACTCCTGCCGCCGCCACCGCCCCGGCCATTCCGGCACCACTAGGACCTCCCCCTCGCCACTCTCTCCACCAGGAGCCTTCTCTCCCTCCCGCGAACCTTTCCCCCTGCTCGATTTTGATCGGGAACCACCGCAGCCCCAAAAGCACTTTGCTCCCAAGGCCTCCTCCGCCGCGAAGCTCACCGTCGGCGACTCCCTCCACCCCCGCCGACCCAACGACCACCGGGAGGACCGCCCCGGTCTTCCGGATCCATCCCGACTCTCTGGAGCCCGCGGGGAGCAGCCATTCGCCGGTGTTTTGATCGCCATCGCCTCGCCTCCGTTCGGGCGAAGGAAGAAGAGGGAGGGATGGACTGGTCAAACCTGACCAGTGGGCCCCTGGACCCACTGTCAGTGACTCAGGCGCAGTCCACGCTGGATAAGTGGAAGCGCATTTCCAGATTACGCCCTCGACGTGTACGTATATTTCGAAATGTTTTCTTTTCTGTTTTTATTTTAAATAACAGATTTTTGACCAAACTTTGACCAGTTGTATCTTTTTAAATACAGCTCCAAAAAAATTAATTCCTTTTCCTACCTCTCTCAAATATTGTCTAGTTTATTTTAAGACTTATTTTGTGTGTTAATTCATATATATTTTTTTAAAATAGGATTCTTGAAGATTTCAAGATGTTTTGGAATGCACCCTGCTTTCCCATGACTTGAAGGCAAGCATTCTGAACTCTGGTGTAATTTTTGTGTGTGTTGGTTGACTCGGTGACAACACCACCCCGACACCTGAGCATCGTCATTTTATGTGAGGATGTGATCCTATTCATAAGTGCATATTAATGAATTTCATGCAAATGGAGTTGACATGATTTGTGATGGAAATCACCGTCATCGCCTTTCATGCATACCGGAAGGAATGCCGGAAGGCCTACATCTTGGGTAGACGCGGTCTAATCCCTAGTCCTCCGTCAAGACGGTCGTGTCCGGTATGGCATGATAGGGTATGTCGCGTGGTGTTTCTATCTGTTGGTTGAAGTATATGCATTGTTATGCTAATCTTGCAGGAAATATTACTACCTCCTGAGTCGACCGTAGATCGAGTCTTGTGCCAGTAACCCCCATACTTGCTTCGTACTACCACTCGTCTCTACAATAAGTAGGGTACGGCTCAGTAAGTTGTCAACCCCTTTCCTAGCACACACCATACAGAGAGGCCATGGTGGAAGATACTGGAGGCATCCGGTAGTCATGCCACTGGTCGGGAGCATGGGTGTTTCGGTTTGTAGCGAAGGGGTAGCTTCCCGATTTCTTGTGCGGTATAAATTTTGTGATCCCATGTTACGTCGAGGTTGTAGCCTCCCCACTTAGAGTTTTGCTTGACAGGTGTCGTGGGTGATTCCAGACACATGTGAGTTAAGCTGGTGTGTGCAAGTTAGGTGCGTTTGCAACAAAAAGACCGTAGACGGAATTAGTCCCGATGGACTAAAGGAACCCGTCACTCATGGGTAAAGAGTACACCCTCTGCAGAGATTAAACCTATTCGAATAGCCATGCCCATGGTTAAGGATTACATTCTGGGATGGGTCAAGTATCGGTCTTAGTGTCGGTCTTCGGAGGTGAAACTGTTAAACTAGAACTGGAATCACAACTTGTGACTTGTGATAATTATGATTACTATTGTTGACTAACCCGTGATATTATTGGTTTTATCGAATATACCTGGGATGGTTCTACCTCCTGGATATTTACTGTGTTTTCTTTTAAAGCCCTTTATGTGGTGTCGCTAAGACGCCTCGCATCGTGGCATTTCTTTTAAAGCCCTTTATGTGGTGTCGCTAAGACGCCCGACTGTGGCATTTCTTTTAAAGCCCTTTATATGGTGTCGCTAAGACGCCCGACTGCGGCGTTTCTTTTAAAGACCTTTATGTGGTGTCGCTAAGACGCCCGACTGTGGCATTTCTTTTAAAACCCTTTATGTGGTGACGCTAAGACGCCCGACTGTGGCATGCTTGTTATTTATTTCAAAATTTTAATACTACTATGTTATTGCATATTCATAAATAACATGCTTGCACGCCTCAGAGTTTTATTTATCTTTTGTGACTGAGGTCATGAGCATGAAATATTTTCAGCACATCATCGTTATATTATACGTGTGTTCATAATGTTTGCGAGTACATTGAAAGTACTCACTGGCTTGTCCCTGGCTATTGTCTTGGCCAGATTTTCTTGCGCGGAGAGGAGCGACCGTGGTGACAGTCCCAGAACCTAAGCAACGTTGATAGCAGCCTCGCGAGGATAGGAGTTAACCTGGTCAGCTGTTCCTGTGGAAATTGGAGTGCCATAGACACTGATGATCCATAAACCGCTTCCGCCATCAATCATTAGAAACCATTTGTTGTACTCACAGGACAGAATGGTCTTGTACTACATATTTTGTATTTTGCTTGGAATTTCTGTATCAAGTTGGTGCCTCATCAGCTAACAGTTATCCTGGGGCTGGTGAGCACAAGGGCCATTTTCTGGCGATTAACACCCGGAGATTTGGTCCCCACAGAACGTTTCACCTTTCTGGACGAAACGATAGTCGTTGCCTCTTCTTGATTTCAATTTTTTCTCTAGTGTCAACATATAACAACATGAGAGTTGTGTTAAATTTTGGAATTATTTGGGGTCCGTTAGCATATTATTATGCATTAATTGAGTTTTCAATGCATTTATGTGCATAATTCAAATTTGAACTACATGCACATGCTCTAATGCATATAAATTTGTTGAAAATTCAAATCTGTGTCCTTGGTTGCATGCTTACGTCCCATGCTACAAATAGGAATGAATGCCAAACACCCTGCCATCGTCACTCGGCTGCAAACATTGAGATACCTAGTTTTAAATTCTAGTAAATCCAAAACTCATATGAAATTCATGAAACCTGGCATGCTATCATGGAATGGCACCCGACATGCCGTGGTAAAGTTTTTGTCCCATTTGGGGCAGGTTTGGGTATAAGCTTCTCACAACAAGCCTGATGGTTTCGGTAGGGAATTTCACCTTTCTAGACGAAATGATAACCGTTGCCTCTTCTTGATTTCAATTTTTCTCTAGTGTCAACATAGAACAACATGAGTGTTGTGTCAAATTTTGGAATTTTTTGAGGTTCGTTAGCACATTTCTTATGCATTAATTGAGTTCTCAATGGATTTATGTGCATAATTCAAATTTGAACAACATGAACATGCTCTAATGCATATAAATTGGTTGAAAATTCAAATATGTGTCCTTGGTTGCATGCTTAGGTCCCATGCAAGAAATGGGAATGAATGTCAAACACCCTACCATTGTCACTCGGCCGCAAACATTGAGATACCTGGTTTTTAAATTCTAGTAAATCCAACTCGTCTGAAATTCATGAAATTTGGCATGCTATCATGGAATGGCACCGACATGTCATGGTACATTTTTTGTCCCATTTGGGGCAGGTTTGGGTATAAGCTTCTCACAAACTAGAGCTTCTCACAACAAGCCTGATGGTTTCGGTAGGGAACATTTCACCTTTCTAGACGAAACGATAGCCGTTGCCTCTTCTTGATTTCAATTTTTCTCTAGTGTCAACATAGAACAACATGAGTGTTGTGTTAAATTTTGGAATTTTTCTGGGTTCGTTAGCACATTTCTTATGCATTAATTGAGCTTTCAATGCATTTATGTGCATAATTCAAATTTGAACTACATGCACATGCTCTAATGCATATAAATTGGTTGAAAGTTCAAATCTGTGTCCTTGGTTGCATGCTTAGGTCCCATGCAAGAAATGGGAATGAATGTCAAACACCCTGGCACCATCACTCGGCCGCAAACATTGAGATACCTGGTTTTTAAATTCTATTAAATCCGAAACTCGTCTGAAATTCATGAAACATGGCATGCTATCATGGAATGGCACCCGACATGCCGTGGTAATTTTTTTGTCCCATTTGGGGCAGGTTTGGGTATAAGCTTCTCACAAACCAGAGCTTCTCACAACAAGCTTGATGGTTTCGGTAGGGAACGTGCCACCTTTGGGGACGAAACGATACCCGTTGCCTGTTATTGCTTTCAAAAAAATTCTACTGTCAACATAAAACAACAGGAGTGTTGTGTTAATTTTGGATTTTTTTCGGGGTTCGTTTGGACATTTTTTTATATCAACTGGGTTTTCTAGGCATTTTATGTGCATAATGCAAATTTGAACTACATGCACATGCTCCAGTGCATATAAATTGTTTGAAAAATCAAATCTGTGTCCTTGGGTGCATGCTTAGGTCCCATGCAAGAAATAGGAATGAATTTCAAACACCAGGGCACTATTGGCTGCCGGCAAAATGTTGAGATAATTTATTTTTAAATTCTAGTAAATACAAAACTCGTGTGAAACTCATGAAACTTGGCATGTTATCATGGAATGGCACCCGACATGTTGTGTTAATTTTCGTGTCCATTTTGAGAGAAGGCGCACTCGAATAAGAGTCAACAAAGACATTTTGAAACAACTAGCTGCCACTCTAACATCGCAAACGTTTTAGATAGAACACCCGTATGTACACTGACAGCTTCCCAGTAAGCCAAGGGAAAATGTGCCGAGCAGGTTTTGTGCAGCTCTTCATCGCAAAAGTTTGAGATAGAACACCTGTATGCAAAGTGAGAGCTATGGTCTTCCATAATAAGTCAAGGGAAAATTCGTTGCACGGGATTTGTGCATCTCTTCAATGCAAACGGTTCAGATTCAGTAAGGTATGCAAAGGGAGACTTCGGTGCTAAGCCAAGAGAAAATTTGGCAAGTAGGATTTCTACCTCCCTTCAACGCAAACGGTTTTTTTGGATGACCCGTGCGCAACCACGTACAGACAATTTGGGAAGATATGCATCTGTCACATTGGGTATATTTCCATTTGTCAAACTGGAATGATTGACATTTGTTAATCTAGTAACATTGCCATTTTCCAATCCTTGTAACACTGTGATTTGTCAAAATATGCAGCTAAAAATCACTAGCACCATCTAATTTTTGCAACTAAAATTCAGTAATTAAGCATAGATTTCATTCATAGATTAAGCAGTCGTGCTTAATTTATACAAACAGTTCAACTTTACAGCTGAACCGACCAAACTTTTCCCCAATTGTGGCCAACCACGTACTGAAATAGCTAGTTCAACTATATATACTAGCTAATTTTAAGTACGTTGAATATTAAAAAAATTAAGTACGTTGTATAGTTCCACCACATCTATAGTCAGATGAACTGAACGAAATAGCCCCTAAATACTACTACTACGGAGGGGCTTTGTACTACTTCCGGCAGCCTCTCCTCTACCGAGCATGCTCAGTAAGAGGAAGAGGAGGAGGAGCCTACCGACGAGCTGGACAACTGCAATACGGTGCCTGCCGCTGCTGCACCTTCAGCGACGCTCACCTCGAACACCCTCTGCCGCTCCAGACGACCCCTCTCAAAGCGGCCAGGCTTCTCGTAGATCTCCTGATTCCTCACCTCTGCGTCGGCATGTGCCGCGGCCACGGAGGCGGTAAGGCTCTTTGCGTGCTCGACGAGGCGCTCCTCCTCCTCCCTCTTGCGGCCATGTGCCGCGGGAGGAACTCGATGTAGCGTGCAAGGTCGCTGCCGCACGTGCGGGCCTCCACCTCCGCCTCCCTCCTGCGGGCGGTGGTGGTAGAGCGGGAGATGATCCCGGCGGTTGACGGTGGGCTGGCGGCCACGACAGACGATGATAGGGTGGCAGCCATGACCACCACCTCCCGCCTTCGGGCCGCTGTGGCGGAGCGGGTGATGGCCACGGCGGCCAGCAGTGGGGTGGCGGCCATGACAGCCACCTCCCGCCTTTGGGTCGCGATGGCGGAGCGGGCAATGGCCCTGGCTTTTGATGGAGCTATGGCTGCAACGGCGGCCGGCAACAGCTGACGACGGGCACCGACAGCCGAGCGTGTGGTGCGTGTTCCACGCACACCCAACTGGGCGCCACGCGCACTACACTACGCCAGGGACTGCGCCGCCGCCGAAGTGTAGCCTCCCAGCTGGAGCCGTGCTCCGATGATGGCGGAGTGGCTGAGCAACGACGACGGTCTGGTGCCATTGCGAATTTTGGGAGAAGCAGATGAGATAAGCTACAGGGAGGGAGGGGAAAATGCGATGCAGGACTCGCCGGCCATGAGGGTTTATATAGTAGGCTGATAAGCATTGGGATTTTGGGGGATTTCACTGAGTCAGGCGGGAAGCTTGCGCGGGAACCTGCGCGGTTGCGCAGGAACAGGCTCAACACAATTTGGCCAAAAGAACGCCCCCGTGCGCTGCTCAAGCTTGCGCTCGAACCGTCTGCGGCAGCGGGGTGACAAGACGTGTGAGAGAAGGACGAAAGGACACGTACACATACGTCTAATAAAAAAACGTTTGCGATTTAATTAACTACTATACGCCCGTCCTGGTTTATAAGTAGGATATAATTAATAAAATACGAATGCATGTCGCCAAAGATTATATCGTCGGATTCGTATTTGAACATAGTTTTCAGTTATATAATTTTTGTAACATGCATTAAGATTTTGTTGGTTAAATTTGAGGTTATATACCAGCAAGCATTTGCCCACAATACACATGGCACCGGCCTCTGCTCGCGTCCCTCGGCAAGCTCTGCTCGCCCTTAGGCGTATAAGCGTTGTGCTTGCGGTAAGGCGCGCTGTGGCGCTTCTGCTTTCGCGTCGTCGTCGGCGCTTCGGGTTGTGGACTGATTTTCCTTGTGTGTTCAAGTGCTATATGCATATATATGGTAGCTCGCTGTTGAGGCAACCGTGGAGCGCTTTGCTCGCGTCCCTCCGTGCGTGCTCTGCCAGTGGTTGGGCCTGTGCACGATCACGTCGGGGGCCCATATGCATGCGGTTGCGCCGCGCGCATTACCACGCGTTGCAGTTACATGCGGCACGATGGAGTTACGCGCTGCGAATTAGAACTGCCATCAGGGCGTGCCGATCGATATTCCAGGCTGTCCGGCCTCCCCTTTAATTCCCGCAGCCATTATAACCTTAGTCTCTTCAACCTTTCGATCGCGCCCCACAACACAACAAGCACACCCACGACGACACATAGAGAGGGGATGTCTAGCGACGCTCCAATGGAGTTCGGTGAGCATAAAGTGGAGACCCACGCGAGGGATACGGATCTCTCGGTGGTGTACACCATCGACCCGGCTGTGGCGGATGACTACGAGGCTGTTTGGTTGGTTACTCAAAATGCCACACTTGTTTGGCCACACTTGTGGCACGCCAAGGATTGCGGCGGACAAAACCAGCGACACACTTGTGGCGAGAAATTCTGCTGCAAAAAGCTCTTTGCATGTTTGGCGAGCCAAACCTTCTTCAGCAACCAAACAGCTGCCTACGGAGCTGTGGCGTGCCGCACTTTGGCATGGCAAGGCAAGGCTGGCAACCAAACAGGCCCTACATCAACACTGTTGAGTAGTTGCTTGCTGGAGACAAGTACAAGGTGGTCGGCATCAACCTCTAGTACACCGCCCTTCTTCCCGGCAAAGATCAGAAGGTTGCCATCGCCCAGTTGTGCATGCGCCATCATGTCCTCATCTACCGGCTGCATGGCCATAGAGCCTTGCGTCCGTTTCGCCAGGTTTGTCAACAGCACCGACTACAAGTTCGCTACGGTGGAAACCACCGACGATGTAAAAGCACTCAGGGTTATGGGCTTGGCCTACAAGAACCTTGTCGAAATCCGTGAGCACTACAGGGTCTGGGGCAGTATGAAGAAGGACTCTCTGATTGAACTCGCCTCGGCCATCATTGACCCCTACTACAAAAAGATGAAGTAGTATGCCCAGAGAACAAGTCATGTATCCTGGCACAGGGCCTGTATGCGGTAATTGGATGAACCTCACCTCAGGTTCACGGCCAAGAGCGTGTACAAATGCTATGAGATGCACAGGCGGATCGTTGACATGAGGAAGTTCCTCATGACCCAAATTGACGAGCCCGGATCGAGCCACAAGCAGAGCAAGTGTCACAAGCAGTAGATGATGATCAGATGATCGTTTATGCTAGTTAATCATGCATGTAATATATAATTTACTTTGGTGTGTGGAAATGACATGTGTGTAGTAGCCATCTATGTAATTATTCATGTAATAGTTTACTTTGGTGTGTGCAAATGCCATGATTATAGTAGCCACCAATGTAAGTGGATGTTTAATTTGGTTATGCAACCATGTCCTTATAAGTGTGTGTCTATATATTTAGAAACATTATAACTGGGCACTCTAGGACCCTTCACGCTATCAGCTATTCTGGTCGTCCGATTTCATTTTTTGATTGTTCACGGCTGTCCGATGCGGCGCCCTCCCGCGTGGGCTGCTCCCGGGCTGGATGTTTCGGGCCGCTACTCCATAAACAAAATCGGAGGGCACCGATTCACTTAGGATTTAGCGTCTGATCCTGGACGTACGGTCGTGACAGGTCCCTTCGCTCCGTCTCCCTCCCTCCCTCCCTCCCTCGTGTCTCTCTCGCACGCAGCGCCTCCGTTACTCCATGGCGGCGGTGACGACAATGAACGAGACCCTAGCCTTGTCCCTTCCGCGGCAAGGCGGATGAGTGCCACGGCCGCACGCTCTCCCTCGTGCGTCCGCCTCTTTTGTCCATAGAAACGAAGCCCATCTGCACAGCTCGTTGCCGTTTCGCCTCCGACTTCGACCTGCATCTGTTGATATCCAGGATGCGGCCAATTTTGATACTCGGTTTGTATGCACTGTGCCTGTTGGTTATTCAATTGTTTTCAGACTGTTAGATCTGAACCAATCGGCTTTATACCATGGTGTTGAGTCCTTGTACGGATTAGCTTTTGATGCAAAAGCTGACAGTATGAGCTTGGGTCGCTTAACCAGCCATGCTCACATGACCAATCGGTCACACTTTTTCCCCTTCTGGCTCGTGATATAATGTAAAGAGATGATGCAGCAAATCAATTGTAAGTCTGTTTAGTTGAACTGGCAACGTTTATTTGATTTGAGATCCTTATATAAGGAATGTGTCTTTTTTCTCGGGCCACACAAATTTATTTCGAAATTTAAAGCCTATGATAATTATCTGTTTTTCTATATAAATGTAGTGTTGGTAGCATTATGTGTATATTCTTTTAAATGTCAAATCTTTATTCCCCTTCCGTATTCGACAATATCTCCATTCAAATGGTTTGTTATCTACTCATTTTGTCAAGATCGCTCGTAACTTCAACTAATTTGTGCTATGAGTAATCACTCGCAATCACCATGTGTTTACCGGCTATGCTTTAGGCACCCTTTCTCCATCACCTAGCTCTTCGGGAGGACAACATCAGAACCATGGCGAACTGGACACATGAGCTGAAGCACATATTCATCAAGAAATACCTCTACCATGTGGCTACGCCTGTCTATAAGAACATTGTCTGGCAGAGCTTCTTACCTCTACCACTGCCGCTCTGTACCAAGGTGAGTGGAGGGATCTTGGCTTTGTTTAGTTTGTTTGGCTTTTAGAGCTGATCTTTTCATCATGCTCCAACTTTTACTGAGATAATTTTTGTACGAAGATGAAGCTGAAGTTTAGTTGATTGAAAGCACAGAGAAATATGTCACTGTAGCTAAGCATGGTAACATTTACGATCACACGGAAGAAGCATGTTTGTGTACAAGGAGAAGCTAAGATAATATATGGTAATAATGCAAGCAAAATAATACTTGTCCTAATCCACATTCTTTTTAAATATATAATACACATTTGAATATATACTTTGCATGCCTTTTTGTTAGAACGAAACCTCAAGGACAGCCTGACTTTGAATTAGCAAAATCATCAACCAGCCAGGATTACACAAGGCCACCAAGCATGCCATAAAAAGAGAGGTACATTAACAGAACAATTTACTGCTGTATTGATACTTTTTAGCACTTTTTGTTGCTACTACCGAGACAGTACTTAAACATTTCTATAGTTTCCTCAAGATGGCTGAGCATGGCAACAGATGCCTTCCAATGTATGCTTCAAGCTATTGAGAGATGAAATAAATAAATCATGTGATGCCATATTACCGTGTTACTTCCCGACAAACCAATTAAACTTTCCTCTTTGATTATTGATAGACACAATAATGTACATTGATCTTTAATATTTTGTGCCTTTGTATATTTTGTTGAAATGCCTTTGTATATTTTGTTGAAATTCATACATATTTTTTTTTAAAATATTATTAATTAAGATGGCATGCAATCATCGCAGATGTCAATTAATATTAAGTTAACTTTAATATTTCATGTTGTACGTGTTCCTATTAGTCTACTGAAAAAATGAACGGGCGCGACAACGCGTGCCTTCTTGGTCTAGTATATATATATATATATATATATATATATATATATATATATATATATATATATATATATATATATATATATGTTGTTCTATATGCAACCCCATTGCACAACACACACGTCTTATTAGCAACAATCGTCTGTGTTATTATCGGTCTTCGCACACATTTCAAATTACAGACCTATTTGCCGCGTATCACACACAACTTGTTATATTGAATCGTTTATGTTCTCTTGTCTCAACACAAACAGTTCATCCGCGTGAACCGCATGTCGTATATCGCACACACCTTAATATGGTTGACCGTTTCTTTTGTGTTGCCTAATCACAAACAGTTCATCATAGTGAACCGTATGTTGTTTATCGTACACACCTTCATCTGGCTGCCCGTTTCTTTTGTTCCTTCACATCGCAAACATTAATTTCACTGAACCGTATGCCCTACATCACACACTGAACTAAAATCTGAACCGTGTTTGATGCATCTGTCACCGCAAACGTTTTGCACCTTTTTGACGTTTTTTACACCACCGTTTGCGATTAATGCATCGCACACAGTTTCGTCAAAGGGTCTCTGATCGTAGTGTCGTGTTAGTAGCATCCTGCACTAGTGATGGGTATATGAACTTAATGAAACACAAGTCTGAAACATTTGAAAAGTTTAAGGAATTTCAGAGCAAAGTGGAGATTCATCGTAACAAGAAAATAAAGTTTCTACGGTCTGATCGCGGAGGTGAATATTTGAGTTACGAGTTTGGCCTTCATTTAAAATAATGTGGAATAGTTTCACAACTCATGCCACCTGGAACACCATAGTGTAATGGAGTGTCCGAACACCGTAACCGTACTTTATTAGATATGGTGCGATCTATGATCTCTCTTACCGATTTACCACTATAGTTTTGGGGTTATGCATTAGAGACAGCTGCATTCACGTTAAATAGGGCATCGTCTAAATCTGCTGAGACGACACCGTATGAACTGTGGTTTGACAAGAAACCTACGTTGTCGTTTCTTAAAGTTTGGGGTTGCGATACTTATGTCAAAAGGCTTTAGCCTAATAAGCTCGAACCCAAATCGCAGAAGTGCATCTTCATAGGATACCCTAAGAAGACAATTGGGTACACCTTCTACCACAAATCCGAAGGCAAGATCTTTGTTGCCGAGAATGGAACCTTTCTAGAGAAGAAGTTTCTCTCGAAAGAAGTGAGCAGTAGGAAGTAGAACTTGATGAGGTAATTGTCCTTCTCTCAAATTGGAAAGTAGCACATCAGTGAAATCCGTTCCCCTGATGCCTACACCAACTAGAGAGGAAGCTAATGATGATGATCATGAAACTTGAAATCAAGTTACTACTGGACCTCGTAGGTCGAACAGAGCATGTTCTGCACCAGAGTGGCACGGTAATCCTATCCTAAAAGTCATGTTATTAGACCATGGCGAACCTACAAACTATGAAGAAGCTATGATGAGCACAGATTCTAACATATCGCTTGAGGCCATGAAATCTGAGATACGATCCATGTATGAGAACAAAGTGTGGACTTTGGTGGACTTGCCCGATGATCGGCAAGCCATTGAAAATAAATGGATCTTCAAGAGGAAGACAGATGCTGATGGTAGTGTTACTATCTACAAAGCTCGACTTGTCGCAAAAGGTTTTCGACAAGTTCAAGGTGTTGACTATGATGAGATTTTCTCACTCATAGCGATTCTGAAGTCTGTACGAATCATGTTAGCAGTTGCCGCATTTTATGAAATCTAGCAAATGGACGTCAAAATTGCATTCCTTAATGGATTTCTTAAAGAAGAGTTGTATATGATGCAACCAAAAGATTTTTTCGATCCTAAAGGTGCTAACAAACTGTGCAAACTGCAGCGATCCATCTATGGACTCGTGCAAGCATCTCGGAGTTGGAATATACGCTTTGATAAGGTGATTAAAGCATACGGTTTTATACAGACTTTCGGTGAAGCCTGTATTTACAAGAAAGTGAGTGGGAGCTTTGTAGCATTTATGATATTATATGTGGATAATGTATTGTTGATTGTTAATGTTGTAGAATTTTTGGATAGCATAAAAGGATATTTGAATAAGAATTTTTCAATGAAAGACCTCGGTGAAGCTGCTTACAAATTGGGCATCAAGATCTATAGATATAAATCAAGACGCTTGATAAGACTTTTAGTGCATACCTTGACAAGATTTTGAAGGAGTTCAAAATGGATCAGACAAAGAAGGAGTTCTTGCCTGTATTGTTAGGTGTGAAGTTGAGTAAAGACTCAAAAATTGACCACGACAGAAGATAAAGAGAGAATGAAAGTCATTCCCTATGCCTCAGCCATAGGTTCTATAAAGTATGCCATGCTGTGTACCAAACCTGTTGTGTACCAAACCTGTTGTGTACCTTGCATTGAGTTTGGCAAGGGGGTACAATAGTGATCCATGAATAGATCACTGTACAACGTTCAAAATTATCCTTAGTTACCTTAAAAAGGACTAAGGAAATGTTTCTCGGTTATGGAGGTGATAAAGAGTTCGTCGTGAAGAGTTATGTCGATGGAAGCTTTGACACTGATCTATATGACTCTAAGTCTCAATCTAGATACGTATTGAACGCGGGAGCAATTAGCTAGAGTAGCTCCATGCAGAGCATTGTAGACATAGAAATTTGCAAAATACATACAAATCTGAATGTGGCAGACCCGTTGACTAAACTTCTCTCACAAGCACAACATGATCACACCATAGTACTCTTTGGGTGTTAATCACATAGCGATGTGAACTAGATTATTAACACTAGTGCAAGTGGGAGACTTAAGGAAATATGACCTAGAGGCAATAATAAAGTTGTTATTTTATATTTCCTTATATTATGATAAATGGTTATTATTGATGCTAGAATTGTATTAACCAGAAACTTGATACATGTGCGAATACATAGATAAAACACCGTGTTCCAAGTAAGCCTCTACTTGACTAGCTTGTTGATCAAAGATGGTTAAGATTTCCTAAGCATAGACATGAGTTTTCATTTGATAATGGGATCACATCATTAGGAGAATGATGTGATGGACATGACCCATCCATTAGCTTAGCATATTGATCGTTTAGTTTCATTGATATTGCTTTCTTCATGTCAAATACATATTCCTTCGACTATGAGATTATGCAACTCCCGGATACCGGAGGAATGCCTTGAGTGCCATCAAATGTCACAACGTAATAGGGTTTATAAAGATGCTCTACAGGTATCTCTGAAGGTGTTTGTTGGGTTGGCATAGATCGAGATTAGGACTTGTCACTCCGAGTATCATGGAGGTATCTCTAGTCCATCTCAGTAATGCACATCATAAGAAGCCTTGCAAGCAAAGTGACTAATGAGTTAGTTGCGGGATGGTGTATTACGGAATGAGTAAAGAGACTTGCCGGTAACAAGATTGAACTAGGTACGAAGATACAGACGATCAAATCTCGGGCAAGTAATATATCGATGACAAAGGGAATAATGTATGTTGTCATTACGGTTCGACCGATAAAGATCTTCGTAGAATATGTAGGATCCAATATAAGCATCTGGGTTCTAGTATTGGTTATTGACCGGAGAGGTGTCTCGGTCATGTCTACATAGTTCTCGAACCCGTAGGGTCCGCACGCTTAACGTTCGATGCTGATTTAGTGTTATATGAGTTATATGATTTCGTGACCGAATGTTGTTCGGAATCCCGGATGAGATCACAGACATGACGAGGAGTCTCGAGATGGTCGAGAGGTAAATATTGATATATAGGATGATAGTATTCGTACACCGAAAGTGTTCCGAAATGTAACGGGTAGTTATCCGAGTACCGCGGGGGTTACCGGAACCCCCAGGGGAAAGATATGGGTCGTATGGGCCATAGGAGGGGAGAACACCAGCCCACAAGGGGTGGCGCACCCCCCTAAGGAAGGAGGCCGACTGGGGGAGGGAAAGAGGGGTTCGGCCCCCCTTTCCTTCTCCTCCTCCTCTTCCCTTTTCCCCCCTTCGGAAATAAGGAAGGGGGGAGGCCGAATTGGGAGAGGACCCCAAGTAGGATTCCTCCTGCTTGGGGCGCCCCATGGCTGCTCCCCTTCCGCTCCCACCTATATATACGTGGGGAGGGGCGCCTAAAACACACAACATCAATCGTTAGCCATGTGTGTCGCCCCCCTCCGCAGTTTAAACCCCCAGTCATAGTTTTTCAGTGCTTAGGTGAAGCCCTGCGAGAATCACTTCACCATCACTGTCACCATGCCGTCGTGTTGACAGAACTCCTCTACTTCCTTGCCACCTTGCTGGATCAAGAAGACGAGGGACTTCATGGAGCTTAACGTGTGCAGAACTCGGAGGTGCCGTACGTTCGGTACTTGATCGGTCGGAGCTAGAAGAAGTTCAACTACATCACAAACGCTTCTGCTTTTGGTCTATGAGGGTACGTGGACACACTCTTCCCCCCTCGTTGCTATGCATTTCCTAGATAGATCTTGCGTGAGCGTACAAATTTTTTGAAACTGCATGCTCCGTTTCCCAATAGTGGCATCTGAGCGAGGTCTATGCGTAGATGATATGCACGAGTAGAACACAAAGAGTTGTGGGCGGTGATCGTCATACTGCTTACCACCAATGTCTTATTTTTATTTGGTGGTATTGTTGGATGAAGCGGCCTGAACCAACCTTACATGACCACGTGCATGAGACCGGTTCCACCGACAGACATGCAACTAGTTTTGCATAAAGGTGGTTGGCGGTGTCTGTTTCTATGTTAGTTGAATCGAATTTGACTGCGTCCGGACCTTGTTAAAGGTTAAAACAACAAACTTGATAAATCACCGTTATGGTTTTGATGCGTAGGTAAGAACGGTTCTTGCTAGAAGCCCGTAGCTGCCACGTAAAAACTTGCAACAACAAAGTAGAGTACGTCTAACTTGTTTTGCAGGGCATGTTGTGATGTGATATGGTCAAGACATGATATCATATACATTATTGTATGAGATCATGTTTTGTAGAAGTTATTGGCAACCAGCAGGAGCTTATGCATGTCTCTTTATTGTATGAACTGCAACCGCCATGTAATTGCTTTACTTTATCACTATGCGTTAGCGATAGTAGTTGGCGAGACGACACATGACGCAACGATGATGGAGATGAAGGTGTTAATCCGGTGACGATGGAGATCATGATGATGCTTTGGAGATGGAGATCAAAAGCACTAGATGATGATGGCCATATCATGTCACATATTTTAATTGCATTTGATGTTTATCTTTTATGCATCTTATTTTGCTTAGTATGGGGGTAGCATTATAAGATGATCCCTTAACTAAATTTCAAGGTATAAGTGTTCTCCCTGAGTATGCACCATTGCGTACTTTCTCCGTGATAGACTCTATGTTCACATACAACTGGTGCAAGACAGTTTTGCACATGCGGAATACTCGGGTTAAACTTGACGAGCCTAGCATGTATAGACATGGCCTCGGAACACTTGAAACCGAAAGGTCGAACGTGAATCATATAGTAGATATGATCCACATAGAGATGTTCACCATTGATGACAACCCCATCTCACGTGATGATCGGACATGGGTTAGTTGATTTGGATCACGTATCACTTAGATGACTTGAGGGATATCTATTTAAGCGGGAGTTCTTAAGTAATTTGATTAATTTAACTTTAATTTATCATGAAATTAGTCTTGATAGTATTTGCAAATTATGTTGTAGATCAATAGCTCGTGTTGTAGCTCCCCTATTTTTGATATGTTCCTAGAGAAAACTAAGTTGAAAGATGATAGTATCAATGCTGCGGACTGGGTCGGTGATCTGAGGATTATCCTCATTGCTGCATAGAAAAATTATGTCCTTGATGCACCGCTGGGTGGCAGACCTATTGCAGGAGCAGATGCAGACGTTATGAACGTTTGGCAAGCTCGATATGATGACTAATTAATAGTTTAGTGTGCCATGCTTTACGGCTTAGAACTGGGACTTAAAAAAATTGACCGCCATGGAGGATATGAGATGTTCCAAGAGCTGAAATTTGTATTTCAGACTCATGCCCATGTCGAGAGATATGAGACTTGTGACAAGTACTTTTCCTACAAGATGGAGGAGAATAGCTCAGCCAGTGAGCATGTGCTCCGAATGTCTGGGTACTATAATCACTTGAATCAAGTGGGAGTTAATCTTCCAAGATAAGATAGTGATTGACAGAGTTCTCTAGTCACTATCACCAAGCTACTAGAACTTTGTGATGAACTGTAATGTGCAAGGGATAACAGAAAACATTCCTGAGCTCTTCGCGATGCTGAAATCGGTGAAGGTAGAAATCAAGAAAGAGCATCAAGTATTGATGGTTAACAAAACCACGAGTTTCAAGAAAAAAAAGGCAAAGGAAAAGAAAGGGAACTTCAAGAAGAATGACAAGCAAGTTGCCACTCCAGTGAAGAAGCCCAAAGCTATACCTAAGCCTAAAACTGAGTGCTTCCACTTCAAAGGGAATGGTCACTAGAAGCGGAACTACCCCAAATATTTGGCGGATAAGAAGGATGGCAAAGTAAACAAAGGTATATTTGATATACATGTTATTGATGTGTACTTTACTAGTGTTCATAGTAACCCCTGGGTATTTGATACCGGTTCAGTTGCTAAGATTGGTAACTCGAAATAGGAGTTGCAAAATGAATAGAGACTAGTTAATGGCGAGGTGACGATGTGTGTTGGAAGTGATTCCAAGGTTGGTAAGATCACCATCGCACACTCCCTCTACCTTCAGGATTAGTGTTGAACCTAAAAAAAATGTTATTTTGTGTTTGTGTTGAGCATGAATATGATTGGATCATGTTTATTGCAATACAGTTATTCATTTAAGTCAGAGAATAATTGTTGTTCTGTTTACATGAATAAACCCTTCTACGGTCATACACGCAATGTAAATGGTTTATTGAATCTTGATCGTAGTGATACACATATTCATAATATTGATGCCAAAAGATGCAAAGTTGATAATGATAAGTGCAACATATTTGTGGCACTGCCGTTTAGGTCATATTGGTGTAAAGCGCATGAAGAAACTCCATACAGATGGATTTTTGGAATCACTTGATTATGAATCATTTGATACTTGTGAACCATGCCTCATGGGCAATATGTCTAAAACTCCGTCTCCGGAACAATGGAGCGAGCCAATGACTTATTGGAAATAATACATACCGATGTATGCGGTCGGATGAGTGTTGAGGCATGCGGCGGGTATCGTTATTTTTTGACCTTCACAGATGATTTGAGCAGATATGGGTATATCTACTTAATGAAACACAAGTCTGAAACATTTCAAAAGTTTAAGGAATTTCGGAGTGAAGTGGAGAATCATCGTAACATGAAAATAAGGTTTCTATGATCTGATCGCGGAGGTGAATATTTGAGTTACGAGTTTCACCTTCATTTAAAACAATCTAGAATAGTTTCACAACTCACGCCACCTAGAACACCACAGCGTAATGGTGTGTCTGAACTTTGTAACCATACTTTATTAGATATGGTGTGATCTATGATGTCTCTTACCAATTTACCACTATCATTTTGGGGTTATGCATTAGAGACAGCTCCATTCACATTAAATAGGGCACCATCTAAATCCGCTGAAACGACACCGTATGAACTATGGTTTGGCAAGAAGTCTAAGTTGCCGTTTCTTAAAGTTTAGGGTTGCGACACTTATGTCAAAAGGCTTCAGCCTGATAAGTTCGAACCCAAGTCGGAGAAGTGCATCTTCATAGGATACCCTAAGGAAACAATTGGGTACACCTTCTACCACATATCCGAAGGCATGATCTTTGTTGCCGAGAATGGAAACTTTCTAGAGATGAAGTTTCTCTTGAAAGAAGTGAGTGGGAGGAAAGTAGACCTTGATGAGGTAATTGTACCTTCTCTCAAATTGGAAAGTAGAACATCAGTGAAATCCGTTCCCGTGATGGCTACACCAACTAGAGAGGAAGCTAATGATGATGATGATCATGAAACTTCGAATCAAGTTACTACTGGACCTCGTAGGTCGAACAGAGCACGTTTCGTACTAGAGTTGTACGGTAATCCTGTCTTGGAAGTCATGTTATTAGACTATGGCGAACGTACGAACTATGAGCTATGATGAGCCCAGATTCTGACAGATCACTTGAGGCCATGAAATCTGAGATAGGATCCATGTATGAGAACAAAGTGTGAACTTTGGTGGACTTGCCCGATGATCGGCAAGCCATTTAGAATAAATGGATCTTCAAGAGGAAGACAGACGCGGACGGTAGTGTTACTATCTACAAATCTCGACTTGTAGCAAAACATTTTCGACAAGTTCAAGGTGTTGACTACGATGAGATTTTGTCACTCGTAGCGATGCTTAAGTCTGTTCGAATCAACAGATGCCGCATTTTATGAAATCTGGCAAATGGACATCAAAATTGCATTCCTTAATGGATTTCTTAAGAAGAGTTGTATATGATGCAACCAAAAGGTTTTTTCGAACCTAAAGGTGCTAACAATGTGTGCAAACTCCAGCAATTCATCTATGGACTGGTGCTAGCATCTCAGTTGAAATATATGCTTTGATAAGGTGATCAAAGCATATGGCTTTATACAGACTTATGGTGAAGCCTATATTTACAAGAAAGTGAGTGGGAGCTCTGTAGCATCTCTGATATTATATGTGGATGACATATTATTGATTGGAAATGACGTAGAATTTCTGGATAGCATAAAAGGATATTTGAATAGGAATTTGTCAATGAAAGACCTCGGTGAAGCTGCTTACATATTGGGCATCAAGATCTATAGAGATAGATCAAGACGCTTTATAAAACTTTCAATGAGTACATACCTAGACATGATTTTGAAGGAGTTCAAAATTCATCAGTCAAAGAAGGAGTTCTTTCCTGTATTGTAAGGTGTGAAGTTGAGTAAACACTCAAAACCCGACCACGGCAGAAGATAAAGAGAGAATGAAAGTCATTCCCTATGCCTCAGCCATAGGTACAACAAATTGTGCCATGTTGTGTACCAAACCTGTTGTGTACCTTGCCATGAGTTTGGCAAGGGGGTACAATAGTGATCCAGGAATACATCATTGGACAACGGACAAAATTATCCTTAGTTACCTTAAAGAGGACTAAGGAAATGTTTCTCGGTTATGGAGGTGATAAAGAGTTCGTCGTAAAGAGTTACCTCGATGCAAGCTTTGACACTTATCTAGATGACTCTAAGTCTCAGTCTAGATACATATTGAACGTGGGAGCGATTTGCTAGACTAGCTCCATGCAGAGAATTGTATACATAGAAATTTGCAAAATACATACGGATCTGAATGTGGCAGACCGGTTGACTAAACTTCTCTCACAAGCAAAACATGATCACACCTTGGTACTCTTTTGGTGTTAATCACATAGCGATGTGAACTAGATTATTGACTCTAGGAAACCCTTTGGGTGTTGGTCACATGGCGATGTGGACTATGGGTATTAATCACATAAAGATGTGAACTATTGGTGTTAAATCACATGGCGATGTGAACTAGATTACTGACTCTAGTGCAAGTGGGAGACTAAAGGAAATATGCCCTAGAGGCAATAATAAAGTTGTTATTTTATATTTCCTTATATAATGATTAATATTTATAATTCATGCTAGAATTGTATTAACTGGAAACTTGATACATGTGTGGATACATAGACAAAACACTTGTCCCTAGTAAGCCTCTACTTAACTAGCTCGTTGATCAAAGATGGTTAAGGTTTCATAACCACAGACATGAGTTGTCATTTGATAACGGGATAACATCATTAGGAGAATGATGTGATGGACATGACCCATCCATTAGCTTAGCATATTGATCGTTCAATCTTATTGCTATTTCTTTCTTCATGTCAAATACATATTCTTTCGACTATGAGATTATGCAACTCCAGGATACCAGAGGAATGCCTTGTGTGCTATCAAACATCACAACGTAGCTGGGTGATTATAAAGATGCCCTCTAGGTATCTCCGAAGGTGTTTGTTGGGTTGGCATAGATCGAGATTAGGATTTGTCACTCCGAGTATCAGAGAGGTATCTCTGGGCCCTCTCGGTAATGCACATCATAAGAAGCCTTGCAAGCAAAGTGACTAATGAGTCGATATGCGGGATGACGTAATACTGGAATGAGTAAAGAGACTTCTCGGTAGCGAGATTGAACTAGGTATGAAGATAGCGACGATCGAATCTCGGGCAAGTAACATACCGGTGACAAAGGGAATAACGTATGTTGTCATTACGGTTCGACCGATAAAGATCTTCGTAAAATATGTAGGAGCCAATATGAGCATCCAGGTTCCGCTGTTGGTTATTGACCAGAGAGGTGTCTCGGTCATGTCTACATAGTTCTCGAACCCATAGGGTCCGCACGCTTAATGTTCGATGGCGATTTAGTATTATATGAGTTATATGATTTGGTGACCGAATGTTGTTCGAAGTCCCAGATGAGATCATGGACATGACGAGGAGTCTCAAAATGGTCGAGAGGTAAAGATTGATATGTAGGATCCTAGTACTCGGACACCGGAAGTGTTCCAGAATGTATCGGGTAGTTATCGGACTACCGGGGGGGGGGGGGGGGTTACCGGAACCCCCAGGGGAAATATATGGGCCATATGGGCCATAGGAGGGGAACACACCAAAAAAAGGGTGCGCTCCCCTCCTAAGGAAGGAGGCCGAGTGGGGAAGGGAAAGAGGGGTTCGTCCCCCCCCCCCTTTCCTTCTCCTCCCCCTCTTCCCTTTTCCTCCTCCGGAAATAAGGAAGGGGGGAGGACGAATTGGGAGAGGACCCCAAGTAGGATTCCTCCTACTTGGGGCGCCCCATGGCTGCCCCCATCACCCTCCCACCTATATATATGTGGGGAGGGGCGCCTAGAACACACAACAACAATTGTTAGCCGTGTGCGGCACCTCCTCCACCGTTTACACCCCCGGTCATAGTTTTGCGGTGCTTAGGCGAAGCCCTGCCAGAATCACTTTACCATCACCGTCACCACACCGTCGTGTTGATGGAACTCATCTACTTCCTTGACACCTTGCTGGATCAAGAAGACGAGGGACGTCATCGAGCTGAACGTGTGCAGAACTCGGAGGTGTCGTACGTTCAGTACTTGATCGATCGGAGCTAGAAGAAGTTCGACTACACCAACTAAATTGTCAAACGCTTCCGCTTTCGGTCTACGAGGGTACGTGGATACACTCTTCCCCCCTCATTGCTATGCATCTCCTAGATAGATCTTGCGTGAGCGTAGGAAATTTTTGAAATTGCATGCTACGTTTCCCAAAAAATTCCACCAAAGGGGACTTGGTACCCGTACTCGATTGAGTCGTTGTCGGGGCCCCAGCCAGCGTCGTCGATCTAGATCCTGCCGCGGCGACTCTTTGTCATCCGGACCACAACGTATCCTTTGATCCCTAAGAAGTCGCCCTTCAAGAACTCGAAACCACCGTGCTCTGGGCCCACGGTAGGCCCCAACTGTCGTGGATTTAACACGACGGATGCCCTTGTGAAAGGACTTAGGTTGGAGCCATCACAATGTAGGTTAGCTTAAAGGGGTTGAATGGGACAAAGGACACAGAGGGTTTACCTAGGTTCGGCCCCTCTCAACGAGGTAAAAGCCTACTCCTGCTCTTGTTTCGTATTGCTTGGATTTTGATCACAAGGGAGCGATCATGCTTGACCTAGTTCTCGATCTCTTGCCTCTTTTTCTAAATCGCCGACAGGTCTCGCCTTTATATCCACAAGTCGAGGCCCCGGGGTTTATAGAGTCCTTTACGGATCACGCTGTTGGATATCGGGTTCCGGCAAAACCCTTAAGGTTCGAACACTGGGGTGCGCACGAAGATTTCCTCCTACCGAATCTTGCTCTGAGCCTCGCCGTGATCCCTAAGCTAGATCGATGACCTCACAGCACAAGAGACACGAAATTTATACAGGTTCAGGGCACCGTTGTGGTGTAATACCCTACTCCTGTGTGTGGTGGTGGATTGCCTCTTGGGCTGATGATGAACAGTACAGGGGAAGAACAGCCTCATGAGGAGGCGTATTCTTGAGCAGGTGTGGTGTTCTGCTTCGGAAGGATTCGATCCCCTTCTACTGTGGTGGCTACCTCTATTTATAGAGGCCCTGGTCCTCTTCCCAAATATTGAGCGGGAAGGGATCCAACAACGGCCATTTTGAAAGGGGACGGCAAGTCAAGCTATCCTGACTAAAGGTGGTCTGCGCCTGTCAAAGGCGCTGGTGATAACACCGTCTTGGGCTCCACGATAACCTCCATCCTGTCGTCCTGCTGGTCTTGGTCTTGTTGCACCGATATGGAAACCTTTGCCTGATGCCTCGGTACTCCGTGCCTATGCTTGCCCACCTAGAACCAAAGAGGAAACGAGGACACTGCATGGGCTGGTGCCCGCCTGGCCTTGGTCGTCATGGCTTGCGTCATGGGGGCCTCGCGAGGTACCCTTTGCCTTGATCTCTCCGCCCCCTTGCGAGCCTGCTTGGTGAGGCCACCCCTGAGGAGTCCTTGCATCGTCCACCCTGCGAGGCTTGGCCCCTCGCGAGGGTCTTGAGTGTTAGTTGATGAAGACGGGCCGTACTGGGCCACTGGTGGAGCCACGCCTTAGGCCGCAGGCAGGCAAGTCTGGAGACCCCCATTCCCAGAACACCGACAGTAGCCCCCGGGCCCAAGGCGCGCTCGGACTTGGCTTAGCGGTGAAGCCAAAGGGCAAGTGTGGATCGCCGCGGGCCCAACAGCATGCGGCCTTGGTCAACGCGTGGCGACTGATTGGACGTGGGCGTCTCCGTTTCCCCATGCTGCCTCGCCAACTACCCGACTTGACGAGTCTACTGCATGCAAAAAGGGTCATCATTACCTGCAATCATGGAGGTCGACGGTCGCCCATCTCTTCTGGCTCCGCCTGCTTCTTATCCCTTGCTTCGTTGCTTGTAGCGCCCCCATGGCGCCTGCGAAGAGGTTTTTGTCCGCGGAGAAGGGGAAGGCTCGCCAAGAAGGGCCTGGCTCTCCTCCGCCCAAGCGCGGACGCGGTCGCCCTCGCAAGCACGCTGCAACCCCACCGTGGCTCTCCGCGTCCGCGGCGGTGGCTCTTCGTGTGGTGGGGGCCGCCCATGTCGAGGCAACCCGGTTGGTGGAGGAAGGCATGCTGTGGCCGCGCGGCCTCCCCGGCCGCGCTTCCACTCGGCTGAGGTACTGCCGGAGTTTGTCGTGTGGTCGAAAAACCCGATCGACAACTGGCTTCAGCTCCCGCGATTCTTCGTCGGTGAGCTGCCGACCGCTGGCCCAGGCAGGCTCTGGTTGCAGGCAGACGGCTGCTGCAGCAGGGCTTCCTCGGTCGTGGTGGAGGTCTCCGTTGCCGGGAACGTAGCCTTGGCCCAAGGCTGGCAGACGTTTGCCCGTGCGCGCAGCCTGGGCAGGCCGTGCACCCTCCACTTCAGGTACGATGGCGACGCGATCCTCTACGTCAGGGTGTTCGGAGAGGATGGCTGCCGCGTTGGGTGCTGCCCTGAAGACAGCGATAGTGACGAAGAGCTCGGCCTTGGCGACGGGCGTGATGAAGGCGAAGGCGAACCTGCTCCCGGCGGCGACCGTGGCTTGTCAAGCGACGGTGGCTCTTCCTCCGGTGACAGCTCCTCCAGTGACAGCTACGATCAACCGCCACGCGCCGTGCCCACCTCAAGGGCGGCAGCGGGTCGTCCCATCACCATGCTTCGGTGAAGCGCGATGTTGTGTCTGGCTGAGCTCAGGATGTCGCCGCAGATCCCTCCTCACAAGCTGTTGCAAGGCGCGTGCCGCTTTTGTTTTGTTTTCCTTCTTTTCCTGCATCGAGAGAGAGAGAGAAGTATAGGGCCCCGTGGGGGCGTGCAACAAACTATGATGCCCTAGTTATCGTGCTGCATTTATTGTTCCTGTGTTGTGTCATGGTGTCGTTGTTATGCGTCTGTGCGTAGGAACAACTTAGCTTGGCACGTTTGAAGTAGTTGCCGCCTCGCGAGGTGCCTGCTTCAGACCTCGCCGGGCGCTTTATGAGCTGCAAAAAAATCGTTGGAAGAATCATCTTTCAAACCTTGGTCGCGAGGGCTACCGGCCATGGCCCGATGCTTCGTGTCGCGATGCCCGAGGGGCACGGACTGGGAGGGGTGCTCCCGATGGAAACTCAAACAAGAGAGCCTCGAGAAAATCAGAAGAGAGGGGGCTCACGAGGGCACCCGCACAGCCCCCTCGCGAGGCTTGCGAGAGAGAGCAAGTCAGACAAAGAGCCGAAAGCAAAAAACGGGGGCAGAAGACGACAGACAGAACCAGCAAAGAACACTAGAAGCAGCTTTAATCAAGCTTCAAACAAGGAAGAGCGAGCCAACTGTGGAAAGCAAATGAAAAGCCGCGTCCGGCACCTTGTCTAGTCTTCGATGTCTTCTCACCAGCGCAGAGCTAAGTGCTGCCACTGGGCCTGGGAGGGAGCCCCCGAGGCCCAAGGGCAGCACTTCGGAGACTCCGGGGCGTATACAACCCCACTCATTATTACGTGAGAGTGTCACTTGCGGCGAGCTTCACAGGCGCTCGGCCTTCTTCACAGGCACCAGGCCTTTCTTCGGGCGGCGAGATTCACAGGCACTGGGCCTTCTTCACAGGCACTGGGCCTTTCTTCAAGGGTAAAACTTCTGGAGGTGCTGGATCTTCCAGGTGTTTGGGATGGGTACCCCTTCCTGGATTTCCAGGCGCGCAACACCAGGCCTGGAAACATGGACGACCTTGAACGGGCCCTCCCACATGGGTGAGAGCTTATACAGCCCTTCCCTGGAGAGCACCCGCCTTAGGACGAGGTCACCTACCTCGAGCGTTCTGGAGCGGATGCTGCGACAGTGATACCGCCGCAACACCTGCTAGTATCTTGCCGCCCGTAGCGTCGCTTAACAGCGGCGTTCCTCCCCCAGCGCGAGGTCCATCCCCCGCATGGCGTCCTGCTGCGCCTCATCAAACGCCAGGACCCGCGCGGAGCGATGCCTGACCTCATGAGGGAGAACCGCTTCTGCTCCGTAGACGAGGAAGAACGGGGTCTCGCCCATGGGCTTGGTGGCGGTAGTGCGGATGGACCACCGCACAGACTAGAGCTTGTCGTGCCGGCCCCTGCAGCAGGCCTCCAGCTTCTTCTTGAAGGTCGCGTTCGGCCTGGCCGTTGCTCTGAGGGTGCGCCACCGAAGTGTAGCAGATCTGCGTTCCAAGGTTAGCACAATACATTTTGAAGAGATTGCTGGTGAACTGCTGTGGCACCCCGGGTCAGAGAAAACCAGAACGCCCCGTATTCCAGCCCAGAGATCGACATGAAGTCTTATGGAATACGGCACTACTTAGCATAGAACAAACCAGCCTTCTATTATTACACGAATATGAATACAAGGTCTCCGACATTATAATGAATAACATCGGTACGGCGACACTACGCCATCCTCAGTTGCTCTATGCAAGCAGCAGAACAACTCAAAGCAGTGGAATAACTCTAGCAGCAGAACAACGACGACGGTGGTGAACTCCACTCCACAGAGACTCTGGCTGGAACGCTTATCCTAGCTCGCACGAACGAAAACCACGACAAGCAAGCAATCAAATCCGGCATGACCTGCAAACTGGCATGACACGCTAGGTCAGTACATTGAATGTACTTGCAAGCTCACAAAAACCAGAAGCATTCAAGACAAACAACAGCCTCGCAATTACAGGTTAAACAGGAATTATCATGATATCATCAGAGCAATATAACATGAACTTGATACATCTAACACAACATGAACTTATTAATCCGACAATACTAGCATGCAACATGCTGACACTATGTGCAACACTTATTCTGCTCGGGTTACCTCGTAACCATCACATGCATCACTTACCAACCTCGGACATCACACGATCATCTCAGGATCAAATCAAGCTTGGTATAAACAGTACCGTAGTAAACATTAAATGACCACAAGGAGCTTGACCTTTACCCACGATTCTCGTACAACATCACGAATATACAACAACTCTGTATCCTCGATACCACCATGATCCTTACGACGATCACAACCCGACCAACACTTGGCCCGTCATCCTTACGGCGATCACAACCCGACCAACACTTGGCCAGTGATCCTTACGGCGATCACAACCTGACCACTAAATGGCCCGTGATCTTTACGGCGATCACGACCCGACCAATACCTAGCCAATGATCCTTACAGCGATCACAACCCACTTATCTCACTGTTATTAAGCACATTATTCTTATTACTGTTGACTCATGGTGTGACCAACTTTCGACCTGGGCCCTTATCCGCGGGCGCGGCTATCGATAGATTTAATATACACTCCGCAGAGGTTAGTACATTGTACCCACACTATAGAGCCCATGGCCTCGCACTCTCGTTTGGGTGGACCAACAGCGTTTCGACAAAACCGTCCTACTGCCATGACACTCTCCCGGCCACTCCGACTCACTCCCCACTTGGCTAAGTCCTGGGTGGCCCCGTGTCTACCTACAGACACAACGACCACCGCTGCGGCCAAGACATAAACGATCCCACACGGGGATCCGCCGGCTATAACAACTACGGGCACACAAGGTTATGCCTACTTACCGGGCCAGGGTACAGCACGCCCATAACCTTCCCTCGTTGGAGGCACCGGCGAGAGGCACGGCAATAGACCCAGTTAGGACCGTCCCATACCGGTAAGCGTGGTTGCACTGGTCAGCATCGATTTAGCGACACCATGACTCAGCCAACAGTTTTTCAAGTTCAATTTAATCCAGTTAACTTGAATGCAAATATGCTGAGCCACGGTAAAATGCATGAACATGATATCAACATAATCATGAGAGTATCACCTAACTTTCCACCATATCAACACTAAATCATATCCACTGAGCATCACATACTGACTAGCATGACCATCTCCAACATCAACATGTACTACTAGCAGGCATAAATATATGAAAGGTAATACTAGCAGGTATAACATGATAACAGAGTACAAAACAACATAGCACAAAAGTGAACATGCAAATCTGAACATCACTGGAACAACGATAACCATCTTTTCAACAAGCAAACATTTATTAAATATTCAAGTTGAAAACCATGGCTACTGCATGACTATCATGCAAGTGGGTATTGTGGCTTGCCTGGGGATGAAGAAGGCATCGAGGAGAAGTGCGGTGAAGCCGCAAAAAGGTATGCCGGAAAATGTTCTCTCTCGAAGGTGGCTGATTAAGGGCAGGGGCAAAATGTTCATTTTCGGTATGCCAAAACATAATGAAAGTGACACCAACAGAAAGGGCTCAACGAAACGAAGAAGTGAGCGTTGGTTTCACCTGATTTGGAGCTACGGATAAAAAGATATAAGGGTTTTACTGCCAGGGACCTATCTGTAAACATTTATTTTACAGACTAGGCCAAAACAGAAAAATGGAAGGCGTATTCCAGGGTTTACGCTTCCACTTATCCAGCGTGGCAGTGGCGGGGCCGGCTCCTGTGTGGCTGATAGGTGGGTCCCACCTTATCCACTCCCTCTCTCTCCTCCCTTCTCTTCTTCCTCTCTCCTTCTCCCGATGCCGCACGCAGAGTAGAGGAGAGGCCACTGCTTGCTGGCCGCCTCCAGCCACTCGGGCCACCTCCCATGGAGCTTGGACCGTCGGAGTGCTCAGACGGCGAGGCGCACCCGTCCCACCACCACACGAAAGGCCGGGGAGACTCGGGCAGGCGGGCAGGCTGTGGTCAGCCGAGCAGGGGCTTCGGCCGGGTTAGAGGACGAGGCCATGGCGATTCCGGCGACTAACGGAGGGCTGCGGAGAGGCTATGGTGGTGGGTGACCTACTAGAGGTGGAAGACAAAGGAGAGGGGCTTCGGTTCGCCGGAATCGGATTGGACAGGGGTGGCGGCCATGGCGGCGATGGCGGGCAGGGAGGGGCTCTAGAGCTCGAGCGAGTGGTTGGGGAGGGCTAGTGGAGTGCTTGGACGGCCTCGGGGGTAGCCATTTTTAGGCGGGGCGAGAAGGGGAGGCCATGGACGCGTGGCCGTGGCTCGGGTGCCGCCGCTCGCGTCCGGCCGCACTCTGGCGACGGCAGCGATCACGGGAGGGCGCGGGATCACGACGAGGGAGGTGCGGACAAGCGACAGTGGTGCACAGGGCAGGAGGGGCCGAGGGGAAACAGAGGAAGAAGCCGAGCGCCATTAAAGTTACTGCCGGGCCACAAGAAGCCTGTATGCGTTCATCGGCGAAAGGCCGGCGAGGAAGCTACCAAAGGGGGAGAGGGGTCCAGGGGGACGGCGACAAGGAGAGGAATCCACTCCACATGCTCACAAGCACGAAGCCGACGAGAGGGGGAGGGGGTCCAGCATAAATAGCCACTGGATGCGCTCATGGCATGCCAAAATGGTGGTCACCAGTAGTGCTGGCATGTTCGTGAGGCAAACAGCTGGAAAATAATGTCTAGTGGTTAGTCCTTCCTGGGTAGGTTTGATCTGTGGTGGTAACTTGGTTACAAAGGCTCTGGTTAAATAGTTAGTGAGCTCTGAAGTTTACTGCAGTAAACTTTACCAGCTCAATATGATCAATAGGGATATGCTATGGGCCAAATAAGTTGTCGGGGGTGTTTAGCTATGGAGGGACTATGATCCTGGAGGTTTTGAGGGTAAACTGACGAAGAATGAATATAGTTGCTTTGCAACTACCAAAATGGTCTAGAAATGAAGATCAGAAAGATGCACTAACATGGAGTTATGGAATGGGATGAAACTTGGCAAATCCTCATGATATGGACATATGAAGATGTTGTAAAAAGCTCATGCCAAATGGACAAGCCAAAATTGCACTTGCTTGACAAACATCTCTGCTGACCAGAAACTTGGACTAATTATGGTGGTCAAATGGCTCAATGAAACGATGCCAAAATGGTTGGAGAGATGTTTTATGGGTATAAGAATGATCTAGTAATTTATCAGGATTTTTGAAGAAATATAAAATATACTTGCTTCACAACCTAAAAATTTTGCCAGAAACAAAGATTTGCTCCTGTGCTCAGATAAATGATTGGATGGGGCTGCAAATTGGTGTAAGGGGTTAATATGATCACATTAAGGAGTGTGAAAAATTTCAACTCATTTGGGTACTCCTAGCTAGTACTTCCTTCACAGATCTTTCTTTTTGACAGAAACTTTGAAAAATCACTGAGGAAGATTTACTAGGCAAATAAATTTGAACTTGGGCATGAGGCAATTATTTGGACATATAAACATGCCCAAAAAGGTTAGGAGTCAATAGGAGAAATATAAATGACACTTCCTTCACAAAGTGCCATTCAGGGCAGAATAGAAAAAGGAATATTGGGGAATTATTTTTGAACATGGCAATGAAAAGATTTGCCATATTTGATCCAGGTATGACCCAAACAATTTATGAGAATTATTTGGGAATTTTTTGAGTGATGAAAATATAGGTTGCTTCACAACCTAGGGCAATTTGAGTTATTCCTTTAATAGAAAAGGAATATTCCCAATAAAAAGAATATTGGGATTTGGGCTAAGATGGAAATGACAGGGTCTAGGGAAAGATTTGGGAATGACAAGCCACTCTGGAAGCAAAGAAGAGGGCATCTTCTTCAGTTTCCAGACCACAAAGCCACTGAAAAAGGAAACTGAGGCAAAAACCTCGGAAAAACAAAAGAAAAAGAAAGGGCCAAAAATCAGGCTGTCACAAACCTTACCCCCTTAAAGAAATCTCGTCCTCGAGATTTGGTTGCTCAGGGAACTAGTATGAATATTCTTACTTAAGGAAATTGTTTCCAACTCGCGTATCCTTTTTCCTTTATTGTTGTTCCCATTAAATTTTTATCTGACTGGCCCTGGGTAGTTTTATTTACAGTATCCTCGTTCTGTCAGGTCTTACCTGGCTTGCTCATGCTTATATAGGCTCCAATTTCTTTCTATATCTGCTGACTAGTTGAGTGTGATTTAATTATCACGACTGAAATATATGTCCGTCTCAAAAATCCAAAAGTGATTTCCACTGGGTGTGACACCCGGCACTGACAAACTTTCATGTAATGATGATCAGAATTTTCTGATGAAAACTCAAGCTCTGACTCATTGCATTGGGTTTCCCCACTAAATGCAGGTCCTTTGGGTTCCAAACAGTGAGCTAAAACATAATCATTTCCTGACATATTCCGACTCATCGCAGAAGTTTCTGAATCATCTTAACTGGTTCCACTATCGTGAGCATCGGATCCGTACCAAATATTTGATTGTCTCCTATCGCGGCCATCATAAAGGGTTTGGCCTGTATGATAATATCTCCAGACTTGACTGACGGTGGTTCTGACGGAAAAAATTTGTTCACGACAGGCTATCCATGATGATTCATATAAGTGAGGACTCAGGCTTCCAGACTGTTATTCCTCATGCCGATTACTCATGCGGTAGGCATATCCATGTGGATCAATACTGATTTAGAATGTCCGGGGGATCTACACCATGGGGGTCGTGTACAATTTTCATACCCGCATCACTGGTCTTGCTCCTTCATTATTTTTTTCTTGGTCTGGATCCTTGGCTGAAAGAGTTGAGTCATATTGCTTCTTCGTATGACCATAGGTACTGTCGGTGCAATTTTTTGGCAATTGTAGTTTATCCTCATTTTTCTGATAGGGTAACTCATTAAATGGCAGGTTCAACACCTCTCATTTTCTGATCGTTGCGAAATGATCCTCCGAAACCCTTGCAAGAAATCGGCAAATAAATCAGTAGCCACTAGAACGGCCTTTACAACTCAGATCTGGGACATTACTGAAATAACTCAACCACGGCTCAAGACGGCCAAAAAGCAGCTCAGAGCATGAGACCGGGTTGATAAGAAGAAGGTGGCAGCTCCCTAAAATAGCCAAAAAGAAGCTATAGGGCTACTGTCACAAAAAGAAACTCAACAGCTGTACGAGACGGCCGAAAAGCAGCTCAGACTCGTGACAGTTGTTGAAGAGAGAAACAAAAATCGGCATCCACCCCAGATAACTAGAAACAGCCCAGATCACAGGCGTGGTGCCATCATTGGAGAAAAGGGGGACAAGGGCTCATCAGGATCATTTTCCAGGTTCACGGGTACTTCTATTGAGCTCATTGATGTCGTCAATCCTCATAATCCTTTATCACACTATGGTGTATACATGCTTTATTCTCGTAACCATCCTCACGTGGTTGTCAGATCCTCATCCGAGTGACTCATAAGATCTTTATGGTATGCTCATTGCATATATATGAGGACCTGATTCCAGATGCACGGTATTCGAATCGATTCTTGCTTGACCAAAATGTTGCGGATCTGATTCTTGGATTCACTGCTATATGCTGTCAATTCATAGCATACTACCTTGTAGCAATGTCTTACTGAGGAATATTTGCTGGCTTGTGCTCGAAACTTTCATCGACAGCCTTGTCAAGAACACTTGAATATCGTGGCTTGTAAGCTTACCCCTTAAAGACTTTGTTGTGGAAAGACTCAAGACCTTATCTCGGAAGCTTTTGCGGTTGCGTACTGAAGAAGACAGAGTACCTTGCGCGGGAAGTCATCCATGTATCGTACTGAGGAAGATAGATGAATCTTGCCTTGGAAGCCTCTCGGGTATCTTGCAAGGGAAAAGTGGGTTGCTTACACCAGAAACTTCTTATTGTGATATGCAGACCGATTTCCACATATACATACCATCTTCATATTTCTGATGTTGATTTCTTGTATGAAACAAGGTTTTACTGGACTATCCTCCTTTCTGAGTATATGCCATATTTTTGCTTGCTTCCAGGTACATCGAGTTCCAAAATCGTCCTCGACGAAAAATTAAACTTGTATCTGAGCCATACATTTGATAATATTCTGTCAACCTTGCACACAATTTATCTTCTTGCTGATTTAATCATTTTGTTGTGATGAGTGCACGCTAATGCAAACTTGATACTGGCAATCCATCCAGGATTTCTTTTGCATTCAAACGAGATATTCCAATTTTTATTGTAGTCTGCTGATAATTCCATTCTGTTTAGCTGAGTTTCCAAATATAAGCATTTCTTGCTGACTCTCTGGGTCCGGTGTCGGCTGACGAGTAACTTTAATAGGGGAATTTTTTTTACACCGAAGGCCCAAAGAAAGAAACAATAGAAACGACTGAAACAAGAGCACACAAGCATACTACTAATATAATTAATCAAGCAATAATCACATATTACAACTACTCATACAATAATATGCATGCACACCTAAGCACACAAATCTCGTGGAAACTCCGGCATTGCGGTCTAATATGCTGTGACGATGTGCACGAGGGTGAATTATTGTGTGGAAGAATTGGTGTAAACCGCGCTACACCAAGTGCTAGCTTAGCCAGGCGGCAACCTAAACTAGCTCGGAGGCGAGGACGTACTTGGTAACCATGCAGTGGGACACGAAGGTCGCAACCACATTATTATCAAGCGGATGGAAAAAGATCCGTACTCGTCCATGAAATAGGATAGCAGGGAAAAACTGAGGCTGCTGACATTGCCCTTTCTTGATAACTAAGATCATTAAGGGTTGCCAACACGACAAAATGAACGAAACGAGATAGAAACATGTCCATCATCGAAACGATAGGCGGGACTGAAGGAAAGACATCAGTGTGATACCTGAGCACCATTTTTGCAAACAGTGTCGGGATCACTTGGCATCACTCTGCTGGGACAGAAATGACACCAAACACCGAAAGAAAAAGGGACTCGGGAAATGCAAAGGTTGAGCTGTAGTGGATCCGAACCAATGCCAGCTACACTCACCGGATAAATCGTTATCATGAATACTAAGGCTATATGCATGCTATGCGACAAACAAATGCAGCAATCAAGTGCAATCATCAAGCCAGACTCTATACTACCGATTTCTAACGTTCGCGCGGTCTAGGGCGTCCTACAGCCGGACCTGCTCTGATACCAAGCATTGTGGCACCCCGTCTCAGAGAAAACCAGAACGCCCCGTATTCCAGCCGAGAGATCGACATGAAGTCTTCTGGAATACGGCACTGCTTAGCATAGGACAAACCAGCCTTCTATTATTACACGAATATAAATACAAGGTCTCTGACATTACAATGAGTAACATCGGTACGGCGACACTACGCCATCCTCAGTTGCTCTATGCAAGTAGCAGAACAACTCGAAGCAGCGGAATAACTCTAGCAGCGGAACAACAACGACGGTGGTGAACTTCACTCCGCAGGGACTCTGGCTGGAACGCTTATCCTAGCTCACACGAACGGAAACCACGACAAGCAAGCAATCAAATCCGGCATGACCTGCAAACTGGCAGGACACGCCAGGTCAGTACATTGAATGTACTTGGAAGCTCACAAGAACCAGAAGCATTCAAGACAAACAACAACATGGCAATTACATGTTAAACAGGAATTAGCATGATATCATCAGAGCAATATAACATGAACTTGGTACAGCTAACACAACATGAACATATTAATCCGACAATACTAGCATGCAACATGATAACACTATATGCACCACTTATTCTGCTCGGGTTACCTCGTAACCATCACATGCGTCACTTACCAACCTCGGACATCACACAATCATTTTGGATCAAATCAAGCTTGGTATAAACAATACCGTAGTAATCATTAAATGACCACAAGGAGCTTGACCTTTACCCATGATTCTCGTACAACATCACGAATATACAACAACTCTGTATCCTCGATACCACCATGATCCTTACGGCGATCACAACCCGACCAACACTTGGCCCATGATCCTTACGGCGATCACAACCCAACTAACACTTGGCCGGTGATCCTTACGACGATCACAACCCGACCACTAAATGGCTCGTGATCCTTACGGCGATCACGATCCGACCAATACCTGGCCCGTGATCCTTACGGCGATCACAACCCACTTATATCACTTTTATTAAGCACATTATTCTTATTACTGTTGACTCATGGTGTGACCAACTTTCGACCTGGGCCCTTATCCGCAGGCGCGGCTATCGATAGATTTAATATACACTCTGCAGAGGTTAGTACAATGTACCCACACTATAGAACCCATGGCCTCGCACTCCCCCTCGGGTGGACCAATGGCATTCTGACAAAACCGTCCTACTGCCATGACACTCTCCCGGCCACTCCGACTAACTCCCCACTGGGCTAAGTCATGGGTGGCCTCGTGTCTACCTCCAGACACAATGACCATCACCGTGGCCAAAACATAAACGATCCCACACGGGGATCCGCTGGCTATAACAATTACGGGCACACAAGGTTATGCCTGCTTACCGGGCCAGGGTACAGCACGCCCATAACCTTCCCTCGTTGGAGGCACCGGCGAGAGGCACGACAATAGACCCAGTTAGGACCGTCCCATACCGGTAAGCGTGGTTGCACTGGTCAGCATCGATTCAGCGGCACCATGACTCAGCCAACAGTTGTTCAAGTTCAATTTAATCCAGTTAACTTGAATGCAAATATGCTGAGCCACGGTAAAATGCATGAACATGATATCAACATAATCATGAGAGTATCACATAACTTTCGACCATATCAACAATAAATCATATCCACTGAGCAGCACATACTGACTAGCAGGACCATCTCCAACATCAACATGTACTACTAGCAGGCATAAACATATGAAAGTTAATACTAGCAGGTATAACATGATAACAGAGTACAAAACAACATAGCACAAAAGTGAACATGCAAATCTGAACATCACCGGAATAACGATAACCATCTTTTCAACAAGCAAACATTTATTAAATATTCAAGTTGAAAACCATGGCTACTGCATGACTATCATGCAAGTGGGTATTGTGGCTTGCCTGGGGATGAAGAAGGCACCGGGGAGAAGTGCGGTGAAGCCGCGGAAAGATTTGCCGGAAAACGTTCTCTCTCGGAGGGGGCTGATTAAGGGCAGGGGCAAAATGGTCATTTCCAGTATGCCAAAACATAATGAAAGTGACACCAATAGAAAGGGCTCGATGAAACAAAGAAGTGAGCATTGGTTTCACCTGATTTGGAGCTACGGATAAAAAGATATAAGGGTTTTACTGCCAGGGACCTATCTGTAAACATTTATTTTACAGACTGGGCCATAACAGAAAAATGGAAGGCGTATTCCAGGGTTTACGCTTCCACTTATCCAGCGTGGCAGTGGCGGGGTCGGCTCCTGTGTGGCTGACAGGTGGGTCCCACGTTATCCACTCCCTCTCTCCTCCCTTCTCTTCTTCCTCTCTCCTTCTCCCGACGCTGCACGCAGAGCAGAGGAGAGGCCACCGGCGCCGGTGCTCGCTCCGGCCACTCGGGCCACCTCCGGTGGAGCTTGGACCGCCGAAGTGCTCAGGACGGCAAGATACACCCGTCCCACCACCACACGGGCGTGAGGGAGACTCGGGCTGGGCAGGACTGTGACTGCGGCGGACGGGGCTTCGGCCGAAGATAGAGGACGAGACCATGGCGATTCCGGTGACTAACGGAGGGCTGCAGGAGAGGCTATGGTGGCTGGGTGACCTACTAGAGGTGGAAGACAGAGGAGAGGGGCTTCAGTTCGCCGGAATTGGAGTGGACAGGGGCGGCGGCCATGGCGGTGATGGCGGGCAGGGAGGGGCTCTGGAGCTCGAGCGAGTGGTTGGGGAGGATTGGTGGAGTGCTCGGACGGCCTCGGGGGTAGCCATTTATAGGCGGGGCGAGGAGGGGAGGCCATGCACGCGTGGCCGTGGCTCGGGTGCCGCCGCTCACGTCCGGCCGCACTCTGGCGACGGCAGCAATCACGGGAGGGCGTGGGATCACGACGAGGGAGGTGCGGACGAGCGACAGTGGTGCACAGGGCAGGAGGGGTCGAGGGGAAACAGAGGAAGAAGTCGAGCGCCATTAAAGCCCTGTCGGCCATAGTGCTTCCATGGGCGTTCGTTGGTGAGCGTCGGCGAGGAAGCTGTCGGAGGGGGAGAGGGGTCCAGGGGGACGGCGACGAGGAGAGGAATCCACTGCACATGCTCACAAGCGCGAAGGCGACGAGAGGGAGAGGGGGTCCAGCACAAACAGCCACTGGACGCACTCATGGCATGCCAAAATGGTGGTCACCACCAGTGCTGGCATGTTCGTGAGGCAAACAGCTGGCAAATAATGTCTAGGGGTTAGTCCTTCTTGGGTAGGTTTGATCTGTTGTGGTAACTTGGTTAAAAAGGCTCTGGTTAAATAGTTAGTGAGCTCTGAAGTTTACTGCAGTAAACTTTACCAGCTCAATGCGATCAGCAGGGATATGCTATGGGCCAAATAAGTTGTCTGGAGTGTTTAGCTATGGAGGGACTATGATCCTGGAGGTTTTGAGGGGAAATGGACCAAGAATGAATATAGTTGCTTTGCAACTGCCAAAATGGTCCAGAAATGAAGATCAGCAAGATGCACTCACATGGAGTTATGGAATGGGATCAAACTTGGCAAATACTCATGATATGGACATATGAAGATGTTGTAAAAAGCTCATGCCAAATGGAGAAGCCAAAATTGCACTTGCTTTACAAACATCTCTGCTGACCAGAAACTTGGAATAATTATGGTGGTCAAATGACTCAATGAAATGATGCCAAAATGGGTCGAGAGATGTTTTATGGGTATAAGAATGATCTGGTAATTTATCAGGATTTTTGAAGCAATATAAAATATACTTGCTTCACAATCTGAAAATATTGCCAGAAACAAAGATTTGCTCCTGTTCTCACATAGATGACTGGATGGGGCTGCAAATGGCTGGAAGGAGTTAATATGAGCACATTAAGGAGTGTGCAAAAGGTCAAATCATGTGGGTACTCCTAGCTAGTACTTCCTTCACAAAGCTTTCTATTTGACAGAAAAATTGAAAAATCACTGAGGAAGATTTACTAGGCAAATAAATTTGAACTTGTGCATGTGGCAATTATTTGGACATATAAACATGCCCAAAAAGGTTGAGAGTCAATAGGAGAAATATAAATGACACTTCCTTCACAAAGTGCCATCTAGGGCAGAATAGAAAAAGGAATATTGGGGAATTATTTTTGAACATGGCAATGAAAAGATTTGCCATATTTGATCCAGATACGACCCAAACAATTTATGAGAATTATTTGGGAATTTTTGGAGTGATGGAAATATAGGTTGCTTCACAACCTAGTGCAATTTGAGTTATTCCTTTAATAGAAAAGGAATATTCCCAATAAAAAGAATATTGGGATTTGGGCTAAGATGAAAACGACAGGGTCTAGGGAAAGATTTGGGAATGAGAAGCCACTCTGGAAGCAAACAAGAGGGCATCTTCTTCAGTTTCCAGACCACAAAGCCACGGAAAAAGGAAACTCAGGCAAAAACCTTGGAAAACAAAAGAAAAAGAAAGGGCCAAAAATCAGGCTGTCACAACTGCGAAGTGTTGTCGGTGATGATGCGGTTAGGGACCCCGAACCGGCTCACGAGGCCTTTGATGAACTTGACCACGGAACCAGCGGGGATGGTGCGGACGGCTTCCACCTCTGCCCACTTGGTAAACTTGTCGATGGTGATGTAGAGGTAGCGGTAGCCCCCAGGTGTTCGAGGGAATCGGCCCAAGATGCACCTAGAACACAAACGGCCATGAGAGCGAGATGGTCTGCAAGACCTGCGCTGGCTGATGGATCTGCTTGGTGTGGAATTGGCAGGCTTCACAGGACTTCACCAGCTCGGTTGCGTCGTTGAGTGTCGTAGGCCAGTAGAACCCACTGTGAAATGCCTTGCCGACGTGGGTCCATGACGACGAGTGGTGTCCGCAATCTCCACCATGTATGTCGGCCGGCAGTTCCTTCCCCTGTTCCCTGGAGATGCAACGCAGGGAAACGTCATTCGGCCGCTTCCGGTGTAACTCACCGTCTTGGATACAGTAGGCCGTGGCTTGCCGGGCCACGCGCTCCGCGTCCAACTCCTTCTCCGGCACCGTCCCTTGCATCAAGTATTCCTTGAGTTACTTGGTCCAGCATCCCTCCTGAGGCTCCAGCGCCAAGAGTAGGCGCGCTCCCGAGGTCGGGCACAGGCCGGGGCTCCTGTGGCAGGTGGCTGAGGGACTTCTTCCTGAGGCTATGCCGTCGTTGAAAGCGGTGGTGCCGCCGATGGCTTGAAGAGTCGTTCCTCGATGATGCCAGGCTCCTGAGGCAGCCGCTTGGACACCCTCCTGGCGATGTCATCAGCCTCCTGGTTGGTGCCGCGGGGCACATGCACTACTAGAAAAAGGGCTATAGATGGGATTGACACTAATGGCGCACCAGGAAGTTGGTGCGCCATTAGTATATACTAATGGCGCACCACCTACTGATACGCCATTAGTGTTGAAACGACTACTGGCGCACTGCAAAGGGTGCGCCATTAGTATCAATTTTTTTTTGAAGTAGTGCGCCTGTCCAAACATACTAATGGCGCATCCTGATAAAGTGCGCCATTAGTAGTTGTAAGTACTAATGGCGCACCCTCCCACATGTGCGCCACTAATGTTGTTTTTTTTATTATATTTTTATTCCTTTTTTTGCAATACTACTAATGGCGCCTGATCGATCATCAGGCGCCACTACTAGTTTAAACTAGTAATGGTGCAATCGGATCAAGGCGCCATTAGTATTTTTTTTTTTTGCAAAACTACTAATGGCGCACCGCGGAAGGTGCGCCATTAGTAACCTGGATTACTAATGGCGCATTTGTTGCTAGTGCGCCATTAGTAAGTGGGCAGCAACTAGATATTTTGGACAGCCTCTCCTACCCACACTCACTTTCTCCCCACTTCATTCTCTCCACCTCCTCCTTGTTGTCTCGGGTGCCTCCTCTTTTTCACCTCATTTCCACCATAGATTCATTCAAATTAAGTGGTTAAATTACCTTGTTTTAATAGGTAAGTAAGGGGAAGCTATATTTATGTTGTTCTCCCTACAACAATGTGCACATGCACTTTTTATGGCCTAGCTAGATCTATGTATGTTCGTGGTGTTGCATATGTTTGTGGTGTTGCATATGTGTTTGTGTTTGGAGGTGTACCGGTATTTGAAATGCGATAGTTGCCAATATTTTGCGGAATGTTGATTCATTTCCGTTTGGCGAGAATTTTGGCATTAAGCATTCTTTTTGGTCCTATTTTAGGGAAAGTCATGCCAAATTTTTGTTTGGTTCTAAAATATCGCTTTTGCTCTACCTCGCAGCGACCATTATGGTCCGCATGATGACCGAAGGCATCGTGAATAGGTTTTGAGGTCCATGAAGGCCGAGATGCTTCAAAAGAACGAGACGGAGATAAGATGTCCGTGTCGAAGATGCAAGTCAAGAGCCTTATTGCGGAGCGGATTCCGGCAGTCTTGGGACCACCTGCTCTTGCGTGGTTTCATGGATGGCTATCGGTGGCAAGGTGATGAAGATGACTACGAAGTCGCCCATGGGGGCGGGCAAGAAATGAGGAAGGGCAGCAAGACAACCACCGCGGCTCGGGCGGGCGAAGACGAAGAATCCCGAGGAGATGATCACGACGGTGATCTGCATACAGATCATCATGTAGAAGATGCAGCACATGATGATGAGGAAGATGCCGGACAGACGACGGCATGATCATGAAGATGATGATGCCGGCAGAAAGCGCATTTACGCCGACCATCGATGGGCTGGGTGCAGGACCCTCATATTCAAGAGTCGCTTCTCAAGCGACCGGATAACGCCAGAGCCGCCCGAGAGAAAGCCAAGATGGATCAACTTGAGTTAGACGCGGTTACTCCATTGTATGAAGGATGCAGCCGAGGATACCCGCCGAAAGTAACGCTCATGGCTCGGAGATGAAGGTAAAACACAAAATGACCGACGATGCTTCGACGAGAACATGTCATTCGCACGAACGTCTTCCCAAGGGGAACAAGTGCCCGACTAGTTTGGAGGAGGCGAAGAAAATCGTGTGTCCTCTCGATTTACCGCCGCGTGAAATACCATGTGTGCATGAACAATTGCATCATTTATCGGGACGAGCACGCCGGAGTCTACCATATGTCCGGTGTCTTGGCGTCACTCGATACAAGAAGAGGAAGAAAGCTCCTCGAAAAGTGGTGTGGTACTTTCCGATCACTCCTCGTCTGCAGCGGTATTTCGCGGACCCTAAGGTAGCAAAGCTCCTGCTGGCACGCCGGATAGGGAGGAGAAGAAGCGAGAAGATGACGCAAATGATCCGTAGATAGATAAAAAGACAAGATGTTGAGTCACCCTAAGGATGCGAGCGATGGCAAGCGTTGAACTTCAAGACTCAGAATTTGGGAACGATCCAAGGAACATCGTCCGGGCGCGAGCACCGATGGAGTCAATCCGTTTGGCAGCCGTGAGAAGCACACATAGCACTGGCCGTGTTTGTGTGGATGTACAACCTTCCCCGGTTGTGCATGAAGAGGAAGTACATTCACATGAGTATGCTAATTGAAGGGCGAAACAACCAGGGAACAACATCAATCATGTCTGGGGCTGCTGAAAGAGGAGCTTGACACGCTGTGGAAAACGCCAGCCAATACGTGGACGCCGCAGAGAAAGAATATTTCCCTATGAGAGCCGTGACTTTGCTCCACGACGGTGCACGACTATCTTGGTTACGGATATCTCGCGGGGCAGGTAGTCCACGGATTTTCTGGATGCGTAAGGTGCATGGATGACACAACGTATCGCCAACTAGATAGAGATCCCGGGTCTTCAAAAACCGTGTTCATGGGACATCGAAGGTGGCTTCTCGACGATGACCCGTGGAGGAAACGCAAGGATCTGTTCGATGGTGAAACCGAACCCCGAAAACGCCCGTGTACGAGGAGCGGCGAGGAAATAGACAAGCTATTGAAAAATTGGAAAGACCGCCCACCGCCGGAAAGAAGCAAAAGGCGCCAGAGCCGCTTTGAAGGTATGGAAAACGAGGTCTGTTTTCGGGACTTGCCGTCTTGGAAGATCCACCGTGTGCCTCACAGCCTTGATGTCATGCATATCACAAAGAACGTGTGCGAGAGTCCGCTTGGTACCCTGCTCAACATGCCGAGAGGACCAAAGATGGGCGAAAGCAAGGGCAGACTTGAAATCAATGGGCATCAGCAGAGCTTCACGCTAATGATGATGATGATGATGAGGCGAAGCAGGACACGAAGAAGTCGTCGCAAAGGCAAAAGGCCAAGAAGACCGGAAATGACTACCCTCCGCGTGCTTCACTCTAAGTCGAGGAGGAGATCGAGCAGTTTTTCACCCGCCTCCTAGGAGTAAAACTTCCTTACTGATTCTGTGGGGAAGATAAGCAGATACCTAGACCCAGTGGGCGAAGTTCAGCGGGATGAAGTCTCACGACTGTCATGTGCCGATGACACGATACTTTCCAGTTGCAATCCGTGGGATCATGGACACACACGTCCGTGAAACGCTATTTGGCCTATGCAACTTCTTCGACGTCATCTCTCGGAAGTCGATTGGCGTGAGGCAACTCAGAAGGCTACATGAAGAGATCGTGGTGATACTATGCGAGCTTGAGATGTACTTCCCACCCGCATTCTTCGACGTTATGGTGCATCTGCTGGTCCATATGGTGGAGGATATCATCCAACTCGGGCCGACGTTCCTGCACAAAGATGATGCCGCTCGAAAGGATGAATGGTGTCATCAAAGGATACGTTCGCAACATGTCACGTCCAGAAGGAAGCATAGCCAGGGGCTTTCTGACCAAAAAGTGCATCTCCTACTACACGAATTATCTAGGCATCGAGAACCCCGTTGGTCTGCCCATCAACAGGCACCTCGGCAGGCTCGCTGGATGGGGTTACCGTGAGGGTCGCCCGAAATGCATGTCGACTTCGAGGGTCGACTACGACTTTGAAAGAGCAAACCTAGTCGCTACAACACATAGACGTGGTCGATCCTTGGGTGGTACAGCACAGAACCTTTATTAAGAAGACGACAATGACCGAGGGCCAACAGAGGACGGGACGGAGATATACTCAAAGAGCACAACTCATGTTTCACGCGTTGGTTCAAGCGGAAGCTTCGTTGCACCCTTTACATGAGGATTCTTCCGCGGAAGAACAACTCATATTCGCCTTTGTCACAGGCGCCGAGCACAACCTCGATGACCTATGAGGCGCACGATAACAACGGCTACACATTCTACACCGAGGCCAAGGACATGAAGAGCGATGGTTATAAGAACTCCGGGTAACGATGGAATCCTACACCGTAACGACAAGGACAGATACTACGGAAGGATCGAGGAGATCTGGGAGCTGAGCTACTGGAGAGAAGGTCCCGATGTTCCATGTCGAGATGGGCCAAGAACGTCATAAAAGAAGACCGGTATTTCACCACCATGGTTATACCCGAAGCCAAATCCAAGACCGCTGGCATAAGCGTCACCGCGAAAAATGAGCCATGGGTACTGGCTTCCCAAGTGGACCAATGCTTCTTCATTACCGACCGCCAAAGCCCGGTCGTGTTGTCGTGAGGAGAGGCAAAAGGAAGATCATCGGAATGGATGGAGTAGCCAATGAGCAAGACTTCAACAAGTACGGCGACCGAGGATCGAACATGACGGCGATGATGAAGTAGCGACATACACCACAAGAAGAAGCAGGACCACCCTACCTAAAGGACGTCCGTTCCATAAAAGAACTCCATTTGCGAAAAAGAAGGGCAAGAAGATTGTGAAGATATAGCTAGCTAAGATCAATTGTATTTAAATCGTAGACTTCATTTCTCGATTGTATTCCATGGGCACTTTTTGAACTATCATGAATATTTTTTAATTTCATGGACACTCGATCCCCCTCCATCTCGATCCCCCTCCATCTCGATCGCTATCCCACCTCGCCGCCGACCCCCCGCACCCCCCGCACCCTCCCCCGCTCCACCGGCATTACTGTTTGATGATATTTTTTTAAAAAATATTACTATTATGATTTAAACAAGTTTGAACATATTTCAACACAAGTAAGTATCAAACAGCATTTTTAATGCATAAATTTTTTTTGTGGAGCCTGGGAATCGAACCCAGGACCTCCTGGTGTGAGAACTGGCTGCTGACCAGTCGAGCTAGTAGAGGGAACTTGATGTGGATCAGGTTAGGTGGGAGATAACCTGTTGGCTCGAGCAGAAATAAAAAAAAAGTACTAATGGCGCACTGTGGTGGGGTGCGCCATTAGTATGGATGTACTTATGGCGCACCGAGGTGTGGTGCGCCATTAGTATTGTGCCGCCTCATCCATAGTTCCTCCGGGCCCACACCTATCCCTCTCCCTCGCCTCGCCTCGATCCCTTCCTCTCCTCTCCCGGCGCCGCTGCCCGCCGCCTCGGCGCCCGCCCGCCCGCCTGCCCTGCGCCCATCGCCGGCGCCCGCCGTCGTCCTGTCGCTGTCTCCAACCACCGCCGCTGAGGCCCCGGCGTCGGCGCCCGCTCTCCCGTCCACACCACTGCTGCCCGACCCTCCCGTGACCGGCCGCACTCCGCCAGTGCCTCTCCTCCTTCCTCCTTCCTCCCTCTCCACCCTTCCCCCATTCCCTCCCTCCTCCCTCCCCTTCCGCCGCCCTCCACATCCCTCCGCCTCCTCCTCCCTGTCGGCCCGCCCCCAAGTCCGGCTCCTGCCTCCCCACCGTCCGGGCGGGTTGGACTTGCCCACTCTCCCACCCCACCCCCACCCGCTCTTCCTCCCTCCCGTGCCGTCGACCGCCCCCACCCCCATCCTCCTCGGCCGCTGCCTCGCCCCACCTACTTGCACCAATCCTTTGTTTGTTCCGACGTGTCTGATCTTTATCACATGGGCGATCTTCATTGACTATCTTATTAAGAAGCGTGGCATTCGGAAAGCATCTGTTGTAAGATCACCTAGGAGATATTAGCTTCCCCGATTCTGAATCTATGTTGTGCACATGAGTAATCCTAAACCGTTGCTCATGGTTATACTTGTGGACTACTTTGTTGTTTCCAGAGGTCTTGTTGGGGTTGTTATGCTTATTTTCAAGGCTGCTGTCAACTCCTAGTGAGAAATTCTACATTGTCACTAATCTTCAGATTTCTACTTTTGATAGAAATCACAAGCCAGGAAATTTCTGTTTTCATGTATAATGTAAATTCACATCTTTAATTCCTATTTGTGCTAACAGCCAAGTACTAATGTTTCAAAGGAGTTATGAACTTATCCAAACAAAATAACTCCTTTTTCGTGATGCTTTTGTATTCTACTTATTGGTTGTTATGTATTGTAGATTATGATCTTACGATCTTGATGGTGTAAAAATTATTTCGTGATTTCTGTTGTGTCAATATTATCACGGCTCTTGACTTTGAAGCGCAAGTAGAACCTACGCTTTCTGCTGTAGGTTATTGCTAACCCTTCCCGAGTTTAATGAACTTACTTTTGTGCTTGAAACCTCTGCTTTCCGGTGATGCGCGTAAACGATTCTGCGATTGATTGGGTGGCCTGGCTTCTTCAAATGCAACTTGCAAAGTTCTGTATGTATCCCGTGGGTTGTTGCTTCCGAACTTTTCTCGCAACTTGTGGGTTCTTAATCATCATTAACCAATCGCATTATGCATTCGGTCACATGATGGACGGCTCATCCTTGTTACTAAATCATGTTCGAATCATTTAAGTTACGAACCATTATGCATTTAAGTTGGAGACAACATTTATGTTCAACCTTGTTACTAAATCATGTTCTCAATCATTTAAGTTACGAACCATTGGAATTTCTGAATCATTAACCTTGTTAAGTTTTAAACAAGATGATTATCAAGACATCCAGGACACATAGGCAACCCAAATCCAACATTTCAAGAAGATTTGCACTTTCTCAAAGTTCACTCATGAACTCTGAAATTAGTACATTCTCAAAATTCAATAAGATTTTCTCATTGTTGTGCAAGATCGAGTACCCAACCAAATTTTGCTCATTGTTGTGAAATTTATTTTTCTTCCTAGGTTTTGCTAGCAGAGGCCTCTTTTTACTGTTTTCATACTCCCGTCTGGGTATTATGTTGTGTAACTAAAATGCTAGGATGCACAAGTCGACATTTGGTTGGCCAAGCAAACCGTTAAATTTATTAGCCCACCTCTTTTTCTCGATGTTGTCAACTTCTCATGAACTCTTATGTTGTCCACCAAACTTCATTTAGTTTCAGATTCGATTAACGATTCTTGAATCATGGAGTACATTGTGGCTCTGCAGTGTCTGGCCCATCGACGACGGCTCCTCCTCGTGCTCATCGGCCTTGTGCCCAAGTGCTCTGCAAGTCTGCATAGGGTAAATTCTAAAGTTTTTGATCTTTACTACTGTCAAAATTCACTAAACTTGTGGGTACAGTAAGTTAGTGTTCTAAGTTTGTCTCTGAAATTCATTAAGCCAGTCGGTGTCAAATTTGTCTCTGAAAAGTAGTAACTAATCTCATCGCTTCAAGTTTGCTTCAAGTTAGTATCTCAAGGGTTAAGGGGCTGTGCTTTGTATTATGCCTATAAAACACTTGTTTGGTCAATTAAACAGGCATTGAAAATTGACAGGGCATTTCTTATTAGCTCTCCATTCATCGCGAAATATCGTGTTGTTCGATGCTTTTGTGGTTGAACAATTTCAAACTGTCGGCGTCTTGGGGGGCATTAGAATATGTTCAGTTGTCAATCTTGAAAGAAAGAAAAGAATATGTCCTGGTTGTCAATCTTGAAAAAAGAAAAGAATATGTTCGGTTGTTAATCTTGAAAAGAGAAAAGAATATGTTACGGTTGGTCATTTGTTCATCATGCATAACTCGTGGAGGCAGGTTTCTCAACTTAGCTGCAGGCAAAAATTTAAACTACCACTTACCACTTGTTAGCCGTCCATTCATCGTGAATCTTTGTGTTGTTTGATACATTTGAGGTTGAACAATTTCAAACTGTCACTGTCTTGTGAGTCATTATAATATGATCTGGTTGTCAATCTTGAAAAAAGAAAATAATAAGTTATTGTTTTTAATTACTTCAACATGCACAAGTCATTCAAATATGCAATGTCACTTTCTTGTACTTCTCGGTGTCTCTCACCATGGGTTTGCCATTGTGTTTCCTACTGATCTTTCATCTTGTTACGTGTATGGTGCGGCGCAACTCCATCAAAGCATGATCTCTCGTGGATGTTTCTCCTTTTATTTTCTTTTTATTACCTCATTCGCTATAGCCGATACCGCAAGTTGTTATTATTTGGAAACACAAAACAAACGCATAAACTCTCCATCGAGCTCATGCTGAGGCACATTGTAGGTGATGATTTCGTTGATTGACACTATGTTTTCTCGATTCGAGTGCTAACAATATCGCTTAGATCTTAACCACGAACAATCGTGACCAAAACATCAATGGTGGGACCGCAAGCTCATGCCTAATTGGCGCAGGCATTGTGTAGGCGATCTAGTTGTGCACAAATAACAACGGCCCATGTTGTTCGACTGAACTTTTCGCTTCAGCTTTTGCCGTGTACTAGTTTATCTTGATATCATCTTGAATCGAAAGCGTGAAAGTTTCATTTGCCTTGAAATGATACTTATATCCTGCCAGGTTACTAGAAAAATGGCTTCAAGTCATAATAATATTGGTTATTGCTTTGCCTTATTTACCTAAAATGTATGCTAAGCAAACATCCTGTTCATTAAACCGCACTAGTGGCAGCTTGAGACATAATAATATAAAGCTATAGATGATGTTGTACTTGTGATGATGCTACTTGTGATCTTCTGAAATGACCCATTGGCGACTTCATTACGCGGGGATAATGATATTGCAAGTACCCCAAGAGGCCCTTGAGTTTGCCGAAATGTCGATTAACTTCCGTTCCGGCAAATTCGGGTACTCCATATGTCCTATTTTCAGCAAAGGTCATGCTGAAATTTTCCGTGAATTTTAGCATGACTTTGCTAAAAATAGGACATATGGGGTACTTGTGACTAATGCATGGGCCGGGTATCTTAGTAGTTAATTAAGTAGGATCAAGTGCCCCGGCATTTGTGACTAATGCATGGCTTTTAGGGTGCCTCGGTGTCGATAAAAACCGAAATGATGAAAGCTTAGGCTTTTAGGGTGCCTCGGCCGAAAAACCATCAATGATAAAAGCTTAGATTTTAGGATGCCTCGGTGTCGACAAACCCTAAATGATGAGACCATGATCTTGTTCCTTGACAATAACCAACTTTTGACCAAACTTTGTTGCTATTTAGAGAGAAACATGGCCCACAACGATGAGGCCGGGGTTCGGGCGGCAAGGCATTCGGAGCTGTCCCAGGAGATGGAGGAACAACCTCACTTGTATGAGGACGCCGCCTTCCCCACCGATCCCGAGACCACCGATGGTACCGCCGAGGATGACCCTAATCGATGCCACCACCGATGGTGCCGCCGAGGATGCCACCATCGATGATGGCGGGCGCATTTACAGATGGCAGCCAACAGAAGAGGCAACGGAAGGACCGGCGCTACCGACTGCGTTCCGCACCCTCAAGGAGGAAGTTATCAAGTGGACTCCGACGGGAATCCAACGGCGCCCGAACGAATAGTCAAGGGTACTCGCTTCAGCTCGGGTGCATTCTCCGAGCACCGCCTCGATCAACACCGAGAACCCGAGGCATCCCGACCGAGGGAATTTGCGCAACCTCCTCTTCACGAAGCTGCACGAACGATACAAGTTCCCGCTGCTTTTGAAAACACAAGCCTCAAAGGGAATAAAGTGAACAATGCTTCCCTCACGAAGATGAGCAAGGCCTGTCTACTTGGAAGAGCAATGTGAAGAGAATGATCGAGAAAGGTGAGAGTTATGAGAAGATCAAGGAGAAAAATCCTTCGATCACCGAAGATGACTACAACGACTTCAAGATCAATTGCTCGAGCACCGCAAACTCCCAATCAAGTCGCTGGGGAAAGAAATGCGGAGCTGAACTTAGGGAACACACACTCGGTCCCGGGCGGTTCTGAGTGGCGGAGCCTATATGGGACAAGGAGGACGCGGAGCGTGCCGAGCAAGGCCTACCGCCTCTTCGATACATACGGTGACAAGCAGACCAGGAACTTTGTCGTGGGGCCGGTACAAGAATGACCCGAAAACAAAGGAGCTTACCACGGATCCAAGACTGTGGCGCTTTGAGGTTGTTACGGTAAGGAATACCACCCCGGGGTAATTAGCTCCATATGGTTGCATTCTAATTAATGAAGCCAAATTTCTAAATGGTTCACATTCCTTCCGCAGCGCATCGAAAAGCAGAGCGCTGGGTCGACTAAGAGCAACCCTTGGGACACCACTCTAAATAGGCCGTTGAATGTAATGAAGAACAAGGATAAGCTCGAGAAGCCGACGTCACCTGGGTCGTGTGGCGGCAAAGGCTTGTCCACAAAATGGGGTCATACTATACGCTGGTGTGCGGAAGGAGAAAAAGACCAGCTCGGAAAGCCAAAGCGAGGTTGAAGAACTCAAGGCATTGTGGCGCGGCTTCCGGAGATTGTCAAAGAGCAAGAGCAACAACAACTCGGAGCGACGATCACCGCCATTCTTCCTACCTTGAGCCAGGGGTTGAGTGCGAGGATTGCGGGCGGCAAACAGGGGCCGCCCCCGATTCCTAGCTTCACGGCCAGCAACTCGCGAGAATGCGATGGCGGGGCCATTGGTGTCTCCGGCGGAGGCGGCATTGGTGTCTCCGACGCCGCACGGAGCTTAATGCACCCGGGTGTACGCGGCCGGCACCTTCTGCAAGAAGCGGCCCCTCATTAATCGCTGACGCCCGCCGTTGGCGGTGCCTCGACATTAGCCGAGCTCGACGCCATCATCACGGTAACTAATTAAGCCTCTCTCGGTCGAGGACTTCATCTCCTTGCCTTTGATCGGGCATCCCCGACGCCCTACATGTTTTCGCAGGGCGCGCCCGACGTTCCTGCACTCTCCCGCACTTCGTGAACAATGAGTTGGTCGATGTCGCCAAGGGAAAAATCGTTCAACCGGGCAACCCCTTGTTCCACGGTACCCGGATGCCACCCAACTTGTTTAGGGTTGAACTGGTTCGGTGCTGCCAGCTGCGACGAGGTGTTACCTCCGATTCGACCCGTCGGGGCCGACGATGATGACGTGATGACCCTCGGCCGCTCGAAGCTGGCCCCCTCGCTTTGGTCAAGAGCCAGATTCGTTTGGGGCGGGGACACCACCCCAAAGACAACACCGCCCGATCGTGTCGCCGCCAAGTCGGCCCCATGGCAAGACCGCCGCAAAGGTGCCGGACATCCCTATGCCATCGATCCAAACATGCATATGGCAGGATCGTAACGACGACGACGACGATACATTTGCCAACGCCGATCAAGATTTCTTTGCCGAACATGGGTACGATGACGACTTCATGGGGCCTCCTTCTCAAGAACCCAACCCAACAAAAGACGTGCGCGATCTAGTTGGTACCACGGAGAAGCCAAGTTGCAACAGCGCCGCTCGCCGCTCAGCTCTCGAGACGCCTCCATTTGCCGACTTCACCGAGCCTCGAGATAGGCGAGGTGCGAAATATTATCAGCCCCAACACACTCAAGAAGGCGGTCAGTGAGCAGAACTCGGTCCCATTATAGGAGAAGAAGAAGGCACGCAAAAGAAAGACTAACAAGGGTGCGGGCCAGCCGGCACCGAGTACGATCCGTGCTCAGACGGGCCACCTTCACCGAGGATATCTCCGGGAGGGTGCATGTGGCGGGTAGGGCGATGCTACCGACAAATATGCTCAATGCTGCAACCGGTGCTATGCGGAGTCTGCATGATGAAGTGTTCTTTCTTTGGAGAAGCGGCGTCTCGGAGAGAAGGATGCGGCATACCCGGTTTTCGTGGCCAAGGTGCCGAGGGCAAGGGCTTTGTGGATAACTCCATCGGGCGCACGATCGTCCTGCGGTTTGATGACATCCACGCTTATGTTGAACCTTCATCCGCTGCACTACACCTTCGCTCGGCTATTTTCGCTGAGTATGGAGATGCGGATCATTCGCGACAAGACCCCGCACATCGTGATAGTCGACCCCTTCTACATGCGTGCAAGATCTTGGGCAGCGCTGGGGACCGCAAGTCGCGAAGTTCTTACCTCGAAGGCGCCATTCGGCAAACCAAGATAAGGATAACTTCCTCGTGCCTTACTTTCCCGAGTAAGTCCTCCCCTCAACCGCCCGTAACATATGAATTCTTAGATTTCGATCGCTTTTCTTTTAACATTCCGTGTTTTCTGCAGTGACACACATTGCACGCTCATCCTCCTAAGCCCCAAATATTCCATGGCCACGATTTCGACCCCGACCGTCACCGAAGGCAGACTACACAAATGTCAAGAAGGTTCTTGATGATGTTCTCCCGCCACGCCTAACTGGAGGCACCTTCACCGTGCCTATTCGTAAATGCGGCAAGCACGTGTTCTCCCACAATACGATGTTACGCTGCGTCAAGCAGCCGCTGGGGTCAAGGGTGCCTACTATGCCATCCATCACATGCGGCGATCAGACGGGACCATCATCAACTTCGCTACCGAGTAAACTCAAAGATTGGGCCGCGGCGTGTCGGCAATCCAGACGCGGACATCGGACAAGAATTCTTTCGCATCCAAATGGAGTTTGCGGAAATCATCCATCAAGATGTCCTTCGTACCTCGGGCAGTTCTACCTCAGAAATCAACCGTCTATCAGTGACATCGACACAATGCTACAAATGCGGTGACAACGCCCGTTCTTTCATGACTCCCATGATAGACGGCGGCTTCATCCACGCTCCGGTCCCTTGAGTCGAGTCGAAAGCGGTGATGCCGTGTCTAGTTCTCAAACATCGATTGGCTCATGTTGTAATTAAACTTTAATGAACTTGTAGTATGTCTCTTTGGTTTCGAGAGTCGCTCAACTTAGATGTAATCGATGCTATTAATGTCTTGCTTTTCTCTTCCGATCATTCTGTTGCATACTTATATATTGCTTATGTATTGTGCGTGAATTGGTACTAACGTTTACGTTTGGCTAGTGCATAGCGATGCCGCCGTATGTCGTGGTACAAGGGTAAGGTTCCTGAGTCTACGACGATCGGGAGGAGTGTCGGAGACAGGTTCACCGATTCAGCGGTAACAGTTACAAAGGGTACACCACTAGGGCCGAGGCCGAATCTAGATACGCCCGCTATCTAGCGGGAGAGGAGGGAGCGTTGGAGGAACCGGATGAAGACGAAGTTTCATCGTGATGATGCTCATCGTGTTGACCGCAGCTCTCTTCTATGTGATGGTAGTTTAGATGATCGATATCGACTTGTAATGTGAAGACAAACTCGCTACTCATGGTCTCGAGACTTGTAGTATAATGTTCTATCTTTGTTCGGTCTTTTCAATTCGGAGACTAATATGATGAATTGTATTCAGAGACTAATATGATGAATTGTATTCAGAGACTAATCTTCTATTGTATTCGATGAATCTGTTGTTGATGTGTGCTGTCTATATTTTGTCCAATTATACATTTTGTAACCTGTGCAAAAAATAGAAAATAAAAAAATAAAAAAAACCTAATATTCATACTAATGGCGCATCACATCATAGTGCGCCATTAGTATGCCAAAGGATACTAATGGCGCATCATTAAATAGTGCGCCATTAGTATGCCGGGTTACTAATGGCGCATCATGCCGTGCGGCGCCATTAGTATGCTGAAGTTACTAATGGCGCATCATGCGTTAAATGCGCCATTAGTATGCCAAAGCACTGGTATACATGGCCCCACAGGAGGCATACTAATGGCGCATCGTGGGCTATACTAATGGCGCACTACATGGTGCGCCATTAGTATACCAGAATACTAATGGCGCATCAGTGGTGCGCCATTAGTAAAAAATACTAATGGCGTGCTAGTAATGGCGCACCGGTAGTGCGCCATTAGTAGGCAAAACCGGTGCGCCATTAGTAGGCCTTTTCCTAGTAGTGATGCTACAACTGCAGCCCCCAGAACTGCTTCTCCATCCTGCGTACCTCCGCAAGATATGCTTCCATGTGCTCATCCTTCGGCTCGTACACCTTGTTGGTGAAGTTGACGAGGAGTTGCGAATCGCCCTTGATGATGAGGCGCTTCACTCCCAGTGCCGCTGCAGCCTTCAGGCCTGCTATGAGGCCCTCGTATTCTGCTATGTTGTTGGAGACCTTCTCGCCCTGCTGGAAGCAGAGTTGTACAGCTTGGTAGAGCTTGTCCTGAGTGGGTGATATAAGCACTTCACCAGCCCCTGTGCCCTGTCGCGGGAAGGCGCCATCGAAATACATGACCTAGCCGTCTGGTGCCTCACTTCCTGGGTACAGAGACCGATCCTCGCCCACCTTGAGCTCTGGCGCATCCGTCCATTCTGCCACGAAATCAGCAAGTGCGGCTCCCTTGATGACCCTGGTTGTGCTGAACTCCAACTGAAACGCCTGCAGCTCAATGTTCCATTCGGCGACTCTCCCAGTGGAGTTGGGGCTCCTGAGTACCCTTTCCAAGGGGTAGGCTGAGACGACCTTGATGGGGTGAGCGGAAGTAGGGTCGCAGCTTACGCGAGGCCACCAAGAGCGCGAGTAAGAGCTTCTGATGAATGGGGTACCATGCCCTTGCGTCCCGCAACACCGTGCTGACGAAGTACACCGGATGCTCGACGAGGGTGGGTGCGGTGATGTGGCGTGTGTCTTCTGGAGGTTGAGGCGCTTCCTGAGACAATGGAGCCCCCAGCGCCTGGTTGCTTGGTGGGGCCCCTTCAGCCCTGGGGTGTCTTCCTGCTGAGCTTGGTCCCCTGCTGCCGCTATCGTGGTCTTCGCGAGGCTTTCCTGGTCTTGTGCTGCTCCGGCTGAGGCCGCAGCTGAGCGGAACGCGGCCTTAGCCTAGCGTTCCTCCCAAACCGCCACCAGGGCCGCGCTGGCGGAGTAGGGAGTGGCGGCAAGGTAGAGCACCAGGGATTCGAGAGGGCGCGGCGGCACCATCACGGGAGGGCTGGTCAGATATTTCTCGAAGTCTTGAAACGCTCGGTCGGCCTCCTGTGTCCACTCAAACGGGCCCTTCTTAATCAGCTTGAAGAACAGTAGGGCGCGCTCCCCCAGCTTGGAGATGAAGCGCCCTAACGCAGTCACGCGACCGGCGAGCTTCTGCATTTCTCTGAGGGTCCGTGGTGGACTCATGTCTTTGATTGCCTTGACCTTCTCCGGGTTGGCCTCGATGCCCTTGTGGGACATGAGGAAGCCCAGCAGCTTGCCAGAAGGGACGCCGAACACACACTTCTCTGGGTTGAGTCCCAGGTCTACCTGACGAAGGCTCGCGAAGGTCTCCTCCAAGTCCTGGATCAAGGTCCTTGCCTATCGAGATTTCACCACAATGTCGTCAAAGTAAGCCTCGGTGTTTTTCCCGAGCTGCCGGCCCAAGGCAATGTGCATCAGCTGATGGAAAGTAGCGCCCGCGTTGCACAACCCGAACAGCATGCAAGTGTAGCAGTATACCCCCACATGTGGTCAGGAAGGATGTCTTCTCTACGTCTTCCACAGCCATCTTGATCTGGTGATAACCCGAAAACGCATCCAGGAAACACAGCAGGTCGCACTCGGCGGTGGAATCGACGATCTAGTCGATGCGGGGAAGCGGGAATGGATCTTGGGGGCAGGCCTTGTGGAGGTTGGTGAAGTCGACGGACATGTGCTCCTTTCCCCCCTTTTTTGGCACGACAACGGGGTTTGCCAGCCATTCGGGGTAGAGAACCTCACGAATAACACATGCCGCCTCTAGCTTGCGGGTTTCTTGGAGAATGAAAGCCTGGTTCTCTGTGGACTGCCGTCTCACTTTCTGCTTCACAGGGCGTACATTGTGGCACACATTCAGGTGATGCTGAATCACCTCCCTTGGGTCCCCTGCTATCTTCTTGGGTTCCCACGCGAACACCACCTTGTTCGAGCGCAATAACTCCACCAACACCTTCTCTTGGTCGGGGTCGAGGTCGGCACCTATGGTGAAGGAGGCTCCCGAGGACCCGTCTTCCACAACTGGCACCTGCTTGGTCTCCGCCTTATCCTGAGTGAACATCTGCTTCTTTTTGGTCGGTGCAGCTTCCTTGGCCTTGGAGGTGTCAGCATCAGCGGGTTGCGCTGCCGCGGCGGCCTTGAGGGCCAGCTTGAGCACCAGCAGAGGCTCCTTGGTATCCCTAGCTACGGTGAGGACGCCGCCGCTCCCGGGCATCTTCATGAGGTTGTAGGCCGGATGGGTTGCTGCCATGAACTGTGCCAGGGCAGGGTATCCGAGGATGGCTTTGTACGGGAGGCCGATGTGAGCAACTTCAAAGTCGACCAGCTCCGTGCAGTAGTTGTCGTGGGTGCCGAAGGTCACAGGAAGGCGGATCTGCCCTAGGGAACTGGAAGAACCGCCTCCGACGCCCGAGAAGGGCTTGTTGGGTCGGAGCCGCTCCAGCGGTACGGGGAGGAGGCTAAAGGCCTCCACCGAGAGCACGTTGAGGCCGGCACCGCCGTCGATGAGGGTCTTGGTGACGAGCACCTGGCAGATGGTGGGCGTGCAGAGCATCGGGAGCGCACCCGAGTAAGCGGTGTTGACGGGGTGATCCTCCGAGTTGAAGGTCAGGTCGGCCTTGGGCGCCACCCAACCCGGGGGAGCCCCTTGCCGCGCGAGGACGGCGCTGATCTGGCGAAAGAACGGTTGGCGTGGCGGTCTGAGGGCGGCGCCTATCGTGGAATTGTCATGACAGATGTCCTTAGTGTGAGGACTTAGTCGCGAGGCCAACACATCTATGCGATAGCTTGAGAGGGGTTGGGAGGAATCGAGAGACGCAACAAGACAAGGATTTAGACAGCTTCGGGCCCCGGGAAACATCATCCGGTAATAACCCTACATGCTATTGTGGCTAGGTCTCATTATGATCATGAGGGAGTCGCTGGCTTGGCCGGCTCTTTGTGTCTAGCCCTAGAGATTGTTTCTTGTCGCTTGTTCCTCTTTGGGGAGCCTTGCCCCTCCTTATATAAGTTGAAGGGGAAGCTTACATGTAGAGTCCTATTAGGATTAGAACTAACTTATTCTCTATTACAAGTCGGATACAAGTACGGGTCTTGCTTCCTCGTAAAGGTAATATTCCTCATGCCTTCTGTCTTAAGCCGACCCTCCATAATATGAGCCGGCCTACTGGGCCTTGGGCCTAGTCTTCTATGTGACCCGCCGTCGAGGTCATCCGAGTGTCGTCTGACCAGTGAGCCGCCAGACCCGTGAGTCGCCAGTCCTCCGGCGGGTCATTGGTGAAGCGCCAAGTCCGGCCGGGTCATACTTCCGGCCGGGTCATACCGCGGGGTATATCCCCAACATTAGCCCCTAATTTAATTTGTATTTATCCATGTTAAACTGATCCTGTAAAACAAACACAAGAACAACTTTGACAGATTGTGTTCCGGGTTAAAAATTCTTGTACGCCGGCACCTGATCATCCTTAATTCCTTGTGCTCCGGGTTAAATATTCTCTTGAGACGGGACCTGATTATCCTTAAGTCCAATTGTCATTTCCTTCATCTAGAAAATCCGGGTCAAATAAGCTAGCTTCATACTCAATTTGCTGATGTTGGTTTCTCACATAAAAATATTGTGGAGAATAATCCACTTGAGTCGGCTTCCAAGGCGCCAGGTTAAATAATTTTGGTATTCAAATACTCATCTGATATTCAGCCGACTTGAAGATGTAAAACTTGCCAGTTTATCATTACCAAAAACAGCCGGATTATAAAATAGACGATGCCGGGTCATAATTGTTGTTGACACTGGTTTATGTAATTGATCCTCCTGATTTGCTCAAAACTGATAATTTGAAGATTTTTCTCCCTTATATCCATATTACCTGTAGCCCCCAAGTCTTGAGAAGAACAAAGTGATGGTTTAAGACTTGCTCCAATAAATGTTGCAACCTTGAAGAATCCGGTTTATTCATCTCAATCATAAAAACTGAATATTCCACACATGCAACCTCCAAGTGTCGGGTTGTCATGCTTGCAGCAACCTAGGATTTGTAATTGCTTTATGCTCATGAAAATTTCAACCAGTGTAGCCCCCAAGGACCGGGTCATTATGCAATAATGAGCAGGGACTTTGTAGCTATAACCATGTAAATTTGAACATCAATGTGTAGCCCCCAAGGGCCGGGTCATTATGCAATAATGAGTAGGGACTTTGTATATAATTGATAATAACATCATATAATATAGTCTCCACCATGGTGCTTGAACCCACGTCCACAAGGTTAAGAGCTTTGTACTCCACCAACTAAATAGTGGACCGTTCAATATAATGGATTAATGCTTGTGTACCTTGAATTTTTGACAGGAGCAATTGGTAGCTCCCAAGGGCCAACTCATTTAGAATGTGATGAGTCGGGTCTTCAATAAGTTGAGCAAAAAATGACTTTGCATTAGCCCCAAGTGCCATGGTGCATCTTTGGCAAAGTGACATGGGACTTGCATATTTGATATAATCCCAATCTGAATAATATAGCCCCCAAGTGCCGGGTCGTAAGCTGCAGCCGACTCGGGACTATTCCTTCCATTGTAGAATAAATAATATCCATTGATAAAAATAATAGCCGTTATGCTAAAGCGACTTTGAAAACCTCAATCATAACACTGGTTATTGATAATCACAATAGAAATCCAGCCATGTTGGCTATTCGAGATTTGAATAATATAATCCGGTATGAAAACCTCAATCATTCAATATCATCATGAAAATCCAGCCAGTTTTGGCTATTAAAGATTTGAATACCTCATCGGTTGACAAGTAAATCCGAGTTTAAATACCGCGGCTCTTGGCCGATGAAGACTTAATGCGCATTCATTGTGTCGGAATCTTTTTAACCCGGTGGCCTATAGCCCTTGAGAAAATCAATAATTGATAACCCTTTTGAGACACCAATTTCAATGATGAGCTTGGACTGAAGCATTTATATAAGTCATAATTCTGCAAATCCGTGCACACAAGTAGATCACAAAAACCCTTGGCGGTTTACCGCAGGGCGGGTCATAATACCTCACATATAACCACTGTGATATTGAATTTGTACTGCCGGTTTACATGACCTATGCAGTAAGGGTGATAAACCAATCTTTAGAAGCCAATGCTTCCACATAGATGATGATTGTCATAAACTAGCGACTTATAGTCAAAATTCAAGTCGGGTTAAGCATAAAACACTTATATACATTTGAGATATAATCCAAAAAAGGTCTCAAGTCAAACCCAAAATTGTTCGCACAAAAGACTTAAAAAACTTAAGGCTTCTGATTCGTATACGATCAGAAAACCGTTCCAAAGGGGTTGAGCTAAGATTCGAATACGATCATATAGCCCCCAAAGGGCTTTTGGCGTTGCCGATCAAGAGGGTACCGACAGCTATGTTCTCTTTGGTTCGAATACGACCTATGTTTGAACAGGAAGCCCCCAAATGATCTTGAGAGTTGTTTAAGGACGCTGATTCGAATATGATCCACGTCGGACCCAAAAGAGGTTAAGCTATGATTCAGATACGATCAAGAAGCCCCCTAGTGAGTTTGGCAGTGTGCCGATCAAAAGGGTTTTGACAGCTATGTTCTCTTTAGTTCGAATACGACCTATGTTTCAACAGGAAGCCCCCAAATGACCATAATAAGATAAGCCGTAAAGCAGGATACCCATGTTTGAACCACGCATCATGGCAGCAAGCTCTTTTTGGCAACCTTTAATTTTTTCTGAGAACTCGAACTTGCGAGAGATTAATTCTTTTTGAACCGGAACTTTAAACCAGATTTGAAAGCTCAAAAAATATGTGAGGGACAAATTTACCTTGAGCCGGATTTTGAACCGGATTTGAGAGCTTCAAAGCTTTGTGGTAGATAAATTTCCCTTGAACCGGCTTTTAAACCGGATATTAAGAGCTTCAGTGCTTTGTGGGAAAGATATATCTCTTGACCCGGATTTTAAACCAGGATCCTTATTCTGAGCCGGAAATCTTTTGACAGGCTTTAAACTTTCATCGATCTAGCAGTAACCTTCGGGGCCGGGTTATTTTTCCCTTCAATGACCTAGTGTTCTTGAATTTATTGAAACCGGCTAACTTTGTCGAGTCATACCATTGTAGCCCCCGAGTGTCAAGACGACTTGAGGGGTTGGCTTGAGATTCTCCACATTTGAACATAGCAGAAAGGTGTATATCATCAGCGCTGATAGCGTGATGTGAATCCACAGAAGGTTGAGGTGACTGCGGCGGGTTATAAATGATCCCATATGAGCCATGTCAGCAACTTGGCCAATGGTTCCTTCCAACTGGTTGTTTGAAGTTAACCAAACCGTAGTGGCGGCGACTTGTGCACCTACCCATTGAGCCATCCAGTGCAGATGGCGGCTGATAATATATGATAATTTGCCTCCAATTTGTTGGAAGAAAAAACCAGGCTTCCCAAGTAGTGACTTACTCATACTCAATAAACAGCTCATCCAGAAAAGGGTGGCCCGGTGTGTTGATGTAGACCAGGCCGCGAGAGACGGTCGGTAAAGATGACCGCCGCAACAGAGGCGGCTCAGACGGATGAATCAGCCGCGATGCTGTAAACCGGCGCATGCGAGTCAACCACGTCGTTTTGATGTAGTGAACAATTGTCCTGCATCAACAATATTGCAGACCAAGGCAAAGATAAACTGCTCTTTGACAAAAATAATATGTGCCAATAAAATATATTTAAAATGGATATCACCGATGTGTCGTGCCGTAAATAATCTGCCATGAAGTTGATGATCACGAGGTTAAGTTGAAATCACTCACGGGTGAGTCGGCCGCGGGAGCAGACAGATGAATCAGCCGCAGTGTTTGTAAGCCGGTGCGGACGGGCGAGTCGTCCTCCTTGTTGTAAGCCAACGTGGTCGCGAGAGACGGCCACGGCGTTGTAAGCCTTCACAGTCGCGAGAGACGGCCACGACGTTGTAAGCCGGCGCGGTCGCGAGAGACGGCCACGGCGTTGTAAGCCGGCGCCGTCGCGAGCTAATCGCAGGCACTGTAAGCCGTGCGGGCGGCGAATTAATCGCAGACGCGGTCTCGGCGAGTTGATGTGGATTGAACTGCACGGGTGATGGCTTGCACGCACGCGTTTAACAGCAAGCGGGCGCGGAGGCCTGTGCATGATGATGCTAACGCATATTTCATAGGCATAGCATGACTCCACCTTTATAATAAATCATTGTCCCTGCATACAGAAAAATAAGTAAAGTACAGTAGTTCTTTAAAAGAATTTAATATGTAATAAAAATAGACCGGACTAATATCACCTGATGTATTTGGACGGGAGATGTCCGTATAGATTGGTCAAATGACTCTGTAGTCAAAATACAGGCTAGCGTACTAGTACTTCCTCCTTTTTTTTGTCAACCATCTAGTGATTTTTGTCCATCTTCATATGGGTATGTGGTGTCGTTTCCTTCTCCTTCATCAGGTACCCAGACCCACCGAGGCAAACAACGGTGCGGCAGGCAGCTGGTAAAATGTACTTTGGCGACGGCGGGGTCGCCACGATGGCGGCTGAGTGAGGCGGGAGCTGCTTGGCGCTAGAAGGAGGGCGACTCAAAGCGGCGTGGTCGCGATAGAGGAGAGGCGGCGGCGGCTCAGAGGGCCCTGACGAGCCCGCATCAGAGACAAGTACGGCGGCCCTTACGGAAGGGGCATACAGACGGAGGTCACCTCGGCGAGGTCACAGAGGCGGCGGCAGCGGCTCAACACCTGCTCCGGCGAGGGCGGTGCAAGGCCAAGGCAGAGACAGGGTTAGGCCTGATGGCGGCGGCTTTAGAACTGCAGCGACATGCGGCAGACGTGGTGACCCGGTGAAGGCGGCTTTGACGACGGCGGATGTGTTAACAGAAGATCGGAGTGGCGCGAAACGGCAGCTCAAGGCCGTAGCGACAGGTGGAAGAGCCCGGATGAGGCGAAAACCGCGTCTCGCAGAGGCAGAGGCGCCTCGACGCAGCCGGCGGAGGGTGCTTGCGGCGGCCGTGTCGGCCAGCCGGCTCGGCGAGGTGCGACGGCACCCGGTGCAACCATGGATGGAGGCGAGGCCCAGCAGGGAAAGGCGGGGCGTCGGCTTGCGGCCGTAGAGACGGGAGCGGCTCGGCGCGGAGATGGCCGTGGAAACAGGTCGAAGCAGAGGCGCATCGCGGCACCGGGTTGCTTTCGGCGACTTCGTAGGCAGCCGCAAAGACAGCGCCAAGCCGGTTTGGAGCGGGCAGCCGAAGTGGAAGCGAGGCCGTGGCGGTTGACTTCTAGTCCACCCTCACGTAGCAGCCTTTCGGTAGCGTGCTCTGCCAATTGACTCTCTTGTGTGTTGGCGTGGATCAAGGAGCAACCGTTGGTGAGCAAAACCACTTGGAAAGCCTTATGTGAGATCAATTTATGGTAATGATGGCCTAGGAATTTTGTCCCTTGGAAGGTTTGCTTCTCCGTATAGCAAACAGAGATTTAAAAAACTGATTTGGAGATGTCAGAACATGAGTAGTCTTCGGACTCGCTTTGACTAAACTGCAAGTAGATGATTAGGCGTCGCAGCGTCTGTACGCCTTTGGCTGTTGCGAGCAAAGAAGAACTGGAAACGGACACGGCCATGCCCAGAGATAGAAAATTTTTGTTAGTCTCACGCGGCTTGCGGTAACGGCTGTAGCGGAAAATCCAATCGGTGTTGACGGCTTGCGGCGGCTCAACCAACAACCAACGCAACCCCAAGCCTCTTGATCCCTCTCGATCTTGATCCAATCTTGTACTACATGCCAGCTCCAGGCTAATCACGATCTTTGATCACAAAACGATGAATTGCAGGCTCTGTCCTGTTGCCGGTTCTTCCCGTGCGATCTTTCCGTATCTTCTTGAGCCATTCTTTTTTTCATCAGATTAATTGCGAGCTCCTCGATAGAGAGATCCCTCCAAGAACTCAAAACCACCATGCGCAGGCCCCACGGTGGGCGCCAACTTTCGTGGAATTGTCACGGCAAATGTCCTTAGTGTGAGGACTTAGTCGTGAGGCCAACGCATCTATGCGATAGCTTGAGAGGGGTTGGGCGGAATCGAGAGACGCAACAAGACAAGGATTTAGACAGCTTCGGGCCCTGGGAAACATCATCCGGTAATAACCCTACATGTTGTTTGTGGCTAGGTCTCATTATGATCATGAGGGAGTCGCCGGCTTGGCCGGCTCTTTGTGTCTAGCCCTAGAGATTGTTTCTTGTCACTTGTCCCTCTTTGGGGAGCCCTGCCCCTCCTTATATAAGTTGAAGGGGCGGCTTACATGTAGAGTCCTATTAGGATTAGAACTAACTTATTCGGTATTACAAGTCGGTACAAGTACGGGTCTTGCTTCCTCGTAAAAGAAATAATCCTCATGCCTTCTGTCTTAAGCCGGCCCTCCATAATATGAGCCGGCCTACTGGGCCTTGGGCCTAGTCTTCTATGTGACCCGCCGTCGGGATCATCCGTGTGTCGTGTGACCAGTGAGCCGCCAGACCCATGAGTCGCCAGTCCTCCGGCGGGTCATCGGTGAAGCGCCAAGTCCCGTCGGGTCATACTTCCGTATGGGTCATACCGCGGGGTATATCCCCAACAGCGCCTGAGAGCCACCCAGAAGAGCTGCGATGACCGGGGGCGCCGGCGCCACGTAGTTGGCGAGGAAGAGGTTGCGCAGCTCCTCCAAGGAGGCCACAGAAGAAGCCGGCAGGTTGAGCAACCATGCGCGCGTTACACCAGTAAGGGTCATGGGAAGCCAGTTGGCCATGACCTTGTCATCGCCCCCGGCCTTGAGGACGGCCTCCTCGTATGCCCGCAGGAAGACTGTCGGCTCCGCCGTGCCATCGTAGCGCGGCGGCATCTCTGGCTTGAACTTGTGCGGCCACTGCAACTGCCGCAAGGCGGGGGCCAAGGCTCGGAACCCCTGGTGTTGGGAAACGTAGTAATTTCAAAATTTTCCTACGCACACTCAAGATCATGGTGATGCATAGCAACGAGAGGGGAGAGTGTTGTCCACGTACCCTTGTAGACCGAAAGCAGAAACGTTAGAACAACGCGGTTGATGTAGTCGTACGTCTTCACGGCCCGACCGATCAAGCACCGAAACTACGGCACCTCTGAGTTCTAGCACACGTTCAGCTCAATGACGATCCCCGGACTCCGATCCAGCAGAATGTCGGGGAAGAGTTCCGTCAGCATGGGGCATGGTGACGATCTTGATGTTCTACCGTCGCAGGGCTTCGCCTAAGCACCGCTCAATATTATCGAGGACTATGGTGGAGGGGGGCACCGCACACAGCTAAGAGATCAAGAGATCAATTGTTGTGTCTATGGGGTGCCCCCTGCCCCCGTATATAAAGGAGCTAGGGAGGAGGCGGCCGGCCAAGGAGGAGGGCGCGCCAAGGTGGGAGTCCTACTCCCACCGGGAGTAGGACTCCTCCTTTCCAAGTAGGAGTAGGAGAGAAGGAAGGGGAAGAGAGAAGGGAAGGAAGGAGGGGCAGCCCTCCCCTAGTCCAATTCGGACTAGGCCTTGGGGGGGGGGCGGCCTGCCCTAGGCAGCCCCTCCCTCTTTCCCGTATGGCCCAATAAGGCCCAATACTTCTCCCGGCGAATTCCCGTAACTCTCCGGTACTCCAAAAAATACTCGAATCACTCGGAACCTTTCCAAAGTCTGAATATAGTCGTCAAATATATCGATCTTTACGTCTTGACCATTTTGAGACTCCTCGTCATGTCCCCGATCACATCCGGGACTCCGAACTCCTTCGGTACATCAAAATTCATAAACTCATAATATAACTGTCATCGAAACCTTAAGCGTGCGGACCCTACGGGTTCGAGAACTATGTAGACATGACCGAGACACGTTTCCGGTCAATAACCAATAGCGGAACCTGGATACTCATATTGGCTCCTACATATTCTATGAAGATTTTTATCGGTCAAACCGCATAACAACATACATTGTTCCCTTTGTCATCGGTATGTTACTTGCCCGAGATTCGATCGTCGGTATCTCAATACCTAGTTCAATCTCGTTATCGCAAGTCTCTTTACTCGTTACATAATGCATCATCCCGCAACTAACTCATTAGTCACATTGCTTGCAAGGCTTATAGTGATGTGCATTACCGAGAGGGCCCAGAGATACCTCTCCGACAATCGGAGTGACAAATCCTAATCTTGAAATACACCAACCCAACATGTACCTTCGGAGACACCTATAGAGCTCCTTTATAATCACCCAGTTACGTTGTGACGTTTGGTAGCACACAAAGTGTTCCTCTGGTAAACGGGAGTTGCATAATCTTATAGTTGTAGGAACATGTATAAGTCATGAAGAAAGCAATAGCAACATACTAAATGATCAAGTGCTAAGCTAACAGAATGGGTCAAGTCAATCACATCATTCTCCTAATATGTGATCCAGTTAATCAAATGATAACTTATTTATATGCTTAGGAAACTTAACCATCTTTGATTAACGAGCTAGTCAAGTAGAGGCATACTAGTGACACTATGTTTGTCTATGTATTCACACATGTATTATGTTTCCGGTTAATACAATGCTAGCATGAATAATAAACATTTATCATGAAATAAAAGAAATAAATAATAACTTTATTATTGCCTCTAGGGCATATTTCCTTCAGTCTCCCACTTGCACTAGAGTCAATAATCTAGTTCACATCGCTATGTGATTTAACACCAATATTCATATCTGTAAATGACTAACACCCATAGTTCACATCGTCATGTGACCAACACCCAAAGGGTTTACTAGAGTCAATAATCTAGTTCACATCGCTATGTGATTAACACCCAAAGAGTACTAAGGTGTGATCATGTTTTGCTCGTGAGAGAAGCTTAGTCAACGGTGCATCACATTGAGCCGTATGTATTTTGCAAATATTCTATGTCTACAATGCTCGCGGAGCTACTCTAGCTAATTGCTCCTATTTTCAATATGTATCCAGATTGAGACTTAGAGTCATCTTGATCGGTGTGAAAGCTTGCACCGATGTAACTCTTTACGACGGGCTCTTTTATCACCTCCATAATCGAGAGATATTTCCTTAGTCCTCACTAAGGATATTCTTGGCCAATGTCCAGTGATCTACTCCTAGATCACTATTGTACTCCCTTGACAAATTCAGAGCAAGGTATACAATAGGTCTGGTACATAGCATAGCATACTTTATAGAACCTATGACTGAGGCATAGGGAATGACTTTCATTCTCTTTTCTATTTTCTGCCATGGTCGGGGTTTGAGTCTTACTGAATTTCACACCTTTGCAACACAGGCAAGAACTCTTTCTTTGACTGTTCCATTTTGAACTATTTTAAAATCTTGACAAGGTATGTACTTATTGAAAAACTTATCAAGCGTCTTGATCTATCTCAATAGATCTTGATGCTCAATATGTAAGTAGCTTTACGGAGGTCTTTCTTTTAAAGAACTCCTTTCAAACACTTCTTTATGCTTTCCAGAAAAATTCTACATCATTTCTGATCAACAATATGTTATTCACATATATTTATCAGAAAGGCGGTAGTGTTGCCACTCACTTTATTGTAAATACAGGCTTCACCGCAAGTCTGTATAAAACTATATGCTTTGATCAACTTATCAAAGCGTATATTCCAACTCTGAGATGCTTCACCAGTCCATAGATGGATCATTTGGAGCTTGCACATTTTGTTAGCACCTTTAGGATTGACAAAACCTTACGGTTGCATCATATACAACTCTTCTTTAAGAAAACAATAAAGGAATGCAGTTTTGACATCCATTTGCCGATTTCATAAAATGTGGCAATTGCTAACATGATTCAGACAAACTCAAGCATCGCTCTGATTGAGAAAATCTCATTGTAGTCAACACCTTGAACTTGTCGAAAACCTTTTGCGACAAGTCGAGCTTTGTAGATAGTAACACTATTATCAGCATATGTCTTCCTCTTGAAGATCCATTTATACAATATGGCTTGCCGATCATCGGGCAACTCCACCAAAGTCCACACTTTGTTCTCATACATGGATCCCATCTCAGATTTCATGGCCTCAAGCCATTTCGCGGAATCTGGGCTCATCAACGCTTCCTCATAGTTCGTAGGTTCATCATGGTCTAGTAACATGACTTCCATAACAGGATTACCGTACCACTCTGGTGTGGACCGTACTCTGGAAGACCTACGAGGTTCTGTAGTAACTTGATTTGAAGTTTAATGATCATTATCATTAGCTTCCTGACTAATTGGTGTAGCAATCACTGGAACTGATTTCTATGATGAACTATTTCCAATTTAGGAGAAGGTACAATTACCTCATCAAGCTCTACTTTCCTCCCACTCACTTCTTTCGAGAGAAACTCCTTCTCTAGAAAGGATCCATCTTAGCAACGAATATTTTTGCCTTCGTATCTGTGATAGAAGGTGTACCCAACAGTCTCCTTTGGGTATCCTATGAAGACGCATTTCTCCGATTTCGGTTCGAGCTTATCAGGTTGAAACTTTTCACATAAGCATCGCAACTCCAAACTTTAAGAAATGACAACTTAGGTTTATTGCTAAACCATAGTTCATACAGTGTCGTCTCAATGGATTTAGATGGTGCCCTATTTTAATGTGAATGCAGCTATCTCTAATGCATAACCCCAAAATGATAGTGGTAAACTGATAAGAAACATCATAGATCGCACAATATCCAATAAAGTGCGGTTACGACGTTCGGACACACCATAACGCTGTGGTGTTCCAGGTGGCGTGAACTGTGAAACTACTCCACATTGTTTTATATGAAGGCCAAACTCGTAACTCAAATATTCTCCTCCACGATCGGATCGTAGAAACTTTATTTTCTTGTTACGATGATTCTCCACTTCACTCTGAAATTCTTTAAACTTCTTCAAATGCTTCAGACTTGTGTTTCATTAAGTAGATATACTCATATCTGCTCAAATCATTTGTGAAGGTCAGAAAATAACGATACGTGCCACGAGCATCAACACTCATTGGACTGCATACATCGGTACGTATTATTTTCAACAAGTCAGTGGCTCGTTCCATTGTTCCGGAGAATGGAGTTTTAGTCATCTGGCCCAAAAGGCACGGTTCGCAAGCATCAAATGATTCATAACCAAGTGATTCCAAAAATCCATCTTTATGGAGTTTCTTCATGCGCTTTACACCGATATGACCCAAACGGCGATTACCACAAATAAGTTGCACTATCATTATTAACTTTGCATCTTTTGGCATCAATATTATGAATATGTGTATCACTACGATCGTGATCCAACAAACTATTTTCATTGGGTGTATGACCATTGAAGGTTTTATTCATGTAAACAGAACAACAATTATTCTCTGACTTTAAATGAATAACCGTATTGCAATAAACATGATCAAATCATATTCATGCTCAATGCAAATGCCAAATAACATTTATTTAGGTTTTAACACTAATCCCGAAAGTATAGGGAGTGTGCGATGATAATCATATCAATCTTGGAACTACTTCCAACATTCATCGTCACTTCCCCTTCAACTAGTCTCTGTTTATTCTGTAACTCCTGTTTCGAGTTACTAATCTTAGCAACCTAACAAGTATCAAATACTCAGGGGCTACTATAAACACTAGTAAGGCACATATCAATAACCTGTATATCAAATATACCCTTGTTCACTTTGCCATCCTTCTTATCCACCAAATATTCAGGGCATTTCCGCTTCCGGTGACCATTTCCTTTGCGGTGTAAGCACTCGGTTTAGGGCTTTGGTCCATCTTTGGTCTTCTTCACGGGAGTGACAACTTATTTGCCATTCTACTTGAAGTTTCCCTTTCTTTCCCTTTGCCCTTTTCTTGAAACTAGTGGTCTTGTCAATCATCAACACTTGATGCTCTTTCTTGATTTCTACCTTTGTCGATTTCAACATCACGAAGAGCTCGGGAATCATTTTCGTCATCCCTTGCATACTATAGTTCATCACGAAGTTCTAGTAACTTAGTGATGGTGACTAGAGAATTACATCAATCACTATCTTATCTGGAAGATTAACTCCCACTTGATTCAAGCGGTGAAGTACCTGACAATCTGAGCACATGCTCACTAGTTGAGCGGTTCTCCTCCATCTTTTAGCTATAGAACTTGTTGGAGACTTGATATCTCTCAACTCGGGTATTTGCTGGAAATATTAACTTCAACTCCTGGAACATTTCATATGGTCCATGACGTTCAAAACGTCTTTGAAGTCCCGATTCTAAGCCGTTTAAGCATGGTGCACTAAACTATCAAGTAGTCATCATTTTGAGCTAGCCAAACGTTCATAACGTCTGCATCTGCTCCTGCAATAGGTTTGTCACCTAGTGGTGCATCAAGGACATAATTCTTCTGTGCAGCAATGAGGATAAACCTCAGATCACGGATCCAATCCGCATCATTGCTACTAACATCTTTCAACACAATTTTCTCTAGGAACATATCAAAATAAACATATGAAAGCAACAACGCGAGCTATTGATCTACAACATAATTTGCAAAATACTACCAGGACTAAGTTCATGATAAATTTAAGTTCAGTTAATCATATTACTTAAGAACTCCCACTTAGACAAACATCTCTCTAGTCATCTGAGAGATCACGTGATCCAAATCAACTAAACCATGTCCGATCATCACGTGAGATAGAGTCGTTTTCAATGGTGAACATCACTATGTTGATCATATCTACTATATGATTCACGTTCGACCTTTCGGTCCCCGTGTTCCGAGGCCATATCTGTATATGCTAGGCTCGTCAAGTTTAACTTGAGTATTCCGCATGTGCAACTGTTTTGCACCCGTTGTATTTGAACGTAGAGCCTATCACACCCGATCATCGCTTGGTGTCTCAGCACGAAGAACTTTCGCAACGGTGCATACTCAAGGAGAGCACTTCTTGATAATTTAGTGAGAGATCATCTTAAAATGTTAGCGTCAATCAAAGCAAGATAAGATGCATAAAGGATAAACATCACATGCAATCAATATAAGTGATATGATATGGCCATCATCATCTTGTGCTTGTGATCTCCATCTCCGAAGCACCGTCGTGATCACCATCGTCACCGGCGCGACACCTTGATCTCCATCATAGCATCGTTGTCGTAACGCCATCTATTGCTTCTATGACTATCGCTACCGCTTAGTGATAAAGTAAAGCAATTATAGGGCGATTGCATTTCAGACAATAAAGCGACAACCATATGGCTCCTGCCAGTGGCCGATAACTCGGTTACAAAACATGATCATCTCATACAATAAAATATAGCATCACGTCTTGACCATATCACATCACAACATGCCCTGCAAAAACAAGTTAGACGTCCTCTACTTTGTTGTTGCAAATTTTACGTGGCTGCTACGGGCTGAGCAAGAACTGTTCTTACCTACGCATCAAAACCACAACGATAGTTCTTCAAGTTAGTGCTGTTTTAACCTTCGCAAGGACCGGGCGTAGCCACACTCAGTTCAACTAAAGTTGGAGAAAGCAGACACCCGCCACACACTGTGTGCAAAGCACGTCGGTAGAACCAGTCTCGCGTAAGCGTCTGGCGTAATGTCGGTCCGGGCCGCTTCATCCAACAATACCGCTGAACCAAAGTATGACATGCTGGTAAGCAGTATGACTTGTATCGCCCACAACTCACTTGTGTTCTACTCGTGCATATAACATCAACGCATAAAACCTGGCTCGGATGCCACTGTTGGGAAACGTAGTAATTTCAAAATTTTCCTACGCACACTCAAGATCTTGGTGATGCATAGCAACAAGAGGGGAGAGTGTTGTCCACGTACCCTCGTAGACCGAATGCGGAAGCGTTAGAACAACGCGGTTGATGTAGTCGTACGTCTTCACGGCCCGACCGATCAAGCACCGAAACTACTGCACCTCCGAGTTTTCTAGCACACGTTCAGCTCGATGACGATCCCTGGACTCCGATCCAGCAAAATGTCGAGGAAGAGTTCTGTCAACATGACGGCGTGGTGACGATCATGATGTTCTACCGTCGCAGGGCTTAGCCTAAGCACCGCTACAATATTATCGAGGACTATGGTGGAGGGGGGCACCGCACACGGCTAAGAGATCAAGAGATCAATTGTTGTGTCTATGGGGTGCCCCTTGCCCCCGGATATAAAGGAGCTAGGGAGGAGGCGGCGGCCAAGGAGGAGGGCGCCAAGGGGAGTCCTACTCCCACCGGAGTAGGACTCCTCCGTTCTAATGAGACTAGGAGAGAAGGAAGGGGAAGAGAGAAGGGAAGGAAGGAGGGGGCGCAGCCCCTCCCCCTAGTCCAATTTGGACTAGGCCTTGGGGGGCGCGCGGCCTGCCCTAGGAAGCCCCTCTATCTTTCCCATATGGCCCAATAAGGCCCAATACTTCTCTCGGCGAATTCCTGTAACTCTCCGGTACTCCGAAAAATACCCGAATCACTCGGAACCTTTCCGAAGTCCGAATATAGTCGTCCAATATATCGATCTTTACGTCTCGGCCATTCCGAGACTCCTCGTCATGTCCCCGATCACATCCGGGACTCCGAACTCCTTCGGTAGAGCAAAACTCATAAACTCATAATATAACTGTCATCGAAACCTTAAGCATGCAGACCCTACGGGTTCGAGAACTATGTAGACATGACCGAGACACGTTTCCGGTCAATAACCAATAGCGGAACCTGGATGCTCATATTGGCTCCTACATATTCTACGAAGATCTTTATCGGTCAAACCGCATAACAACATACGTTGTTCCCTTTGTCATCGGTATGTTACTTGCCCGAGATTCGATCGTCGGTATCTCAATACCTAGTTCAATCTCGTTACCGGCAAGTCTCTTTACTCGTTACATAATGCATCATCCCGCAACTAACTCATTAGTCACATTGCTTGCAAGGCTTATAGTGATGTGCATTACCGAGAGGGCCCATAGATACCTCTCCGACAATCGGAGTGACAAATCCTAATCTCGAAATACGCCAACCCAACATGTACCTTCGGAGACACCTGTAGAGCTCCTTTATAATCACCAAGTTATGTTGTGACGTTTGGTAGCACACAAAGTGTTCCTCTAGTAAACGGGAGTTGCATAATCTCATAGTTGTAGGAACATGTATAAGTCATGAAGAAAGCAATAGCAACATACTAAACGATCAAGTGCTAAGCTAACAGAATGGGTCAAGTCAATCACATCATTCTCCTAATGATGTGATCCAGTTAATCAAATGATAACTTATGTCTATGGTTAGGAAACTTAACCATCTTTGATTAACGAGCTAGTCAAGTAGAGGCATACTAGTGACACTATGTTTGTCTATGTATTCACACATGTATTATGTTTCCGGTTAATACAATGCTAGCATGAATAATAAACATTTATCATGAAATCATGAAATAAATAATAAGCGTTGGCGCCGGTCGCTGGAGCCGGAAGCGCGATGTCCGCTATGAGGGCGAAGCACGGTGTTGGCGGAGTGCGGGTCGACGGAAGGAAGAGCTCCGGCGCACCCCTACCCGGCGCACCAAATGTCAGATATCGGGTTCCGGCCAAACCCTAAGGTTCGAACACTGGGGTGCGCACGGAGATTTCCTCCTACCGAATCTTGCTCTCAGCCTCGCCGTGATCCCTAAGCTATATCGATGAACTCACAGCACAAGAGACACGAGATTTATACAGGTTCGGGCCACCGTTGTGGTATAATACCCTACTCCTGTGTGTGGTGGTGGATTGCCTCTTGGGCTGATGATGAACAGTACAGGGGAAGAACAGCCTCGTGAGAAGACGTGTTCTTGAGCTGGTGTGGTGTTCTGCTTGGGAAGGATTCGATCCCCTTCTACTGTGGTGCCTAGCTCTATTTATAGAGGCCCTGGTCCTCTTCCCAAATATTGAGCGGGAAGGGATCCAACAACGGCCATTTTGAAAGGGGACAGCTAGTACACGCTATCCTGACTAAAGGTGGTCTTCGCCTGTCAAAGGCGCTGGTGATGACGCCGTCTTGGGGTCCACAATGACCTCCGTCCTGCTGTCCTGTCGGTCTTGCTCTTGTTGCACCGATATTGAAACCTTTGCCCGATGCCCCAGTACTCCGCGCCTGCGCTTGCCCCCTAGCACCAAAGAGGAAGCGAGGACACTACACGGGCTAGCGCCTGCCTGGCACCCGCCTGGCCTTAGTCGTCATGGCTTGCGTCATGGGAGCCTCGCGAGGTACCCTTTGCCTTGATCTCTCTGCCCCCTCGCGAGCCTGCCTGGTGAGGCCGCCCCTGAGGAGGCCTTGCGTCGTCCGCCCCGCGAGGCTTGGCTCCTCGCGAGGGTCTTGAGTGTTGGTTGATGAAGACGGGCCATACTGGGCCACTGGTGGAGCCACACCGCAGGTCGCAGGCAGGCAAGTCTGGGGACCCCCGTTCCCAGAACAACGATACATGCAGCGTGTCCGGCTCAGTTTTTAACTTATCCTGCCTTACAAGGCAAGTCATCATCCCGTGGCTCACACATCCGAGTCCTGGGCTATCATCAGGCCCGCCCCTATGAGTCGTCCTCTTGTTTTATCTTCTTGGGCCTTCCTGGATCTTCTTTATGCTAAACCGTCAACGGTGTAACCTGGCTTTTCCTGGGCGGGTCACACCTCGGTGTTACATCCCCAACACCTACCACTCATATAAGTTGTGGCCGTCCTTGACTATAGTGTACTTAGGAGGAGGAGATGAACATGTAGAGTGAGTTTGCAGTGTGGGTGTCGTTGATGAATGACACCACCAAGTAGCGTGATAATGACCACGGGGAGGAGAGCAATAACATCAACAACATGTTTGCCTTGTTGGCTTCTTCGATATAAATAACGACGACCGGCTCACCATGAAGGTGCTAGAATGCTAGAGAATGGTGGAGAAGAACAATGGATTGTTTATGGAGCTAATCAACAAGGATGGCAAGGACGACCACGACAGTGAGAATAAGAAGGTGGAGCTCGTCGCCATCGGCCGCCAGCTCTGCAGGGAGAAGAAGAATGACAAAGGTTTAATGATAAAGAAGTCAACAATGGCACCTGCTGTACACAAGGATCCTAAAGGTATATGCACTACAAACAAAGACACATCCGTGACATTTTGGGCCGGAGGAAATTTTTTCCTGCCATGCTTATGACACTTCTATGACGATAATTGTGACAAAACCCGGTATCATCATAGATGTGGTGGGATCCTAATTCTATGACAAAAAATCATGATAGAAAATAGGCTTTTCGTCCTGGGCGGGCTGGAGACGCAGCTGCATGACATTCTTTGGGCCGTCCATGACGAAAAAAAACGTGGTAGAAGCGAGGGCGAGGAAAATATCGAGGAGTTCCCGCTTACGGTGGGTGGTCGAGGGTCGAGCGATGCATGTTTCTCTCGTACACGTATGCGCGTGGGTACAAGGCGTTGGTCTCTAACTGAACTGTCACGCCCAATATGCGACCCTATCCAAAAGGAACTCGAAGGTACCACCAAGGATAGACCCGCATATTGGAACGCTGACAAGTTGGTATCAGAGCTTCGACCGACCCTAGGAGCCCCCTTGATTGATCGTGTAGTTTGGCCGTTGTTGAGTCTAGAAGAAAACTGTTTTCGGAGTCTAGTTATATCGGAGAGTAGGAATTCTTTTTACTCCTCAGCCTCCTTCGTCGCTCTGGTGAGGAATCTTGACGTAGGTGTTTTGAACTACTCCTCTTCCCGTTCAAATTTTTTCTTTAGGTTCACGCAGTTGGTTTTTCGATCGTTGTTCCCCAGCTCTTTTATCCGGTGCATTTCTCGTCAAGTTGACTCGAGCCTCTTCATCTTTGAGTTCAAACCTCAGTTGTCTTTTTTTCCCACCCGCCCACCCCTTTTTCATCTTGGAACCGGAGTCCGTAATCGAGTATCCTTCCTACTCGTGTGAAGTCTTTCCTTTCTTTCCTCAATGATTTCAACCGATGTTTTCTCTTCAAGATATTCGTCCGTTCACCCTTCCAAGTCGCCTTTGTTTTCCTGCCCTCTCACCCTTTTTCTTCCCGGAGTCTGTTTCGAGCATCAATTTCATTCGTGCGGAGCCTCTTCAGTCTTTCGTCAAGTGTTTCAACCGGTGAATTCTCGTCTCGTTCGTCATTCTTCATCTCTTTCTTTTTCGGTGGATTCAATTCAAGTTTTTCGTTATCGATCGTATTCTTTCCCTCAGCTCAAATATTTCCCTTTGCTCGTTCACCTCTCGCCAGTTTATCCTTCCGGAGTGCTCAAGACATCTCAGGAGATTTGTTAGCATTCGAATTATTTTGAGGTTGTCACCTCATCCAAATATTTCAATTGTTCTGGTGCATCATCTATCTATTCAACAATCCTTTTCAACGGTGTTTCTTTTTAGTGGGCCCTAACCCACAGGTCTTTTTCCAGGATCTTACCTGACTTTTCTAATTCTCCCGGAGAGTTATTCTCAATTCTTTTCGAGTCTGACGTAAGTATGATTTCATCAGTCAGATGTTTTTCCAAGATAGATTTCAATTATTTTCATCTTTGGTTCAACCCTTCCTCTTTGTTTTTCATTCTCCCGGAGTATCTTAGTAATTTTGGTGGTGCTTCTCGTCATCAATTGAAGACCGAAGATGAGTTTTTCCTCTAAATCTTGTCCGTTCTTCCGAAGATTCATGTCGCTAGCTTGATGCTATCCGCTCAAATTGTTTCCAGTCGTGCAATTCTTTTCACCCATCCGGAGTATATCGGAGTTGATTTCTGTTTCTTTTCACCGGAGGCCATCGTTCCAGAAGAATTCTTCGTCCTCTCATTTCAGCTACCGTTATCCAATTATCCCGGTGCTTCGTTCAAGTGTTCCTTAATCAGCTCATGATCTCTTTATTCTTTTGCATCTAAATCCCCTAGACCATATGAGTTCTTCTAATTCTCCCCGGTGATTCAGTCTCTTTCATCAGTCTTTTTCGAATTCTTACGGTGGTTCGTTCAAGATTCTTTTTCCTTGATTATCTTATTAATCCATTCGTTCTTTCGAATCCTACCGGTGGTTCATGAAGACCTTCTCAAGTTTGCGATATGTCACTTCTCAATCCTTTTCAAGAAGAATAAGTAGTATGCAAAATCCATTGCTTGTCATCAATTTAATTTGATGAAGGATATAAGCATACAATAAATCTTATACTTATTTCCTCGTAGTGAGTAATCCTTTCCTTCGGAGTTTGTTCTTGATGAATAAATTCTAGTTCCAAGTGTTTTCATCTTTACTTTTCCGGAGTTTAAATTTCCTTGGCCATCTCGCCGGAACCTTCATCTAAATCACCGCAAGGCTCATCTTATTCTTTCTTCCTTCATTCTATATCATCATCTTTTTGTCACCGGAGTTCTTCATGGTGGTTCTTCATGATTTAATTCATTCTTCAAGAGTTCATCAAGATTTTGTTGGAGTAACTCAAGTACCTTTTCTTCTTGCATCTCGAAGTGCAATTAATTCTCCGTATTCTTTTGAAGTGGAGTTTTGCATTTCTTCGTTCTTCCCAGCTATCCAATCATTTCCGTTTGTGGCCAGTTATCACCCTATGATCTTGAGATGTTACCTATAAGACCACTACAAGCTTATTCTTTTCGTTGTTGATTATCTCAACAACTCCGTTCAATCCTTTCTTCCGAGACGCTTTCAATTTCATTCGTGGCACAAGTTGTCATTTTATTCTCCGTTTTTTTCATTCAACTCTTTCAATTCTTTCCAGAGGTTTTGTGTCATGTCTTCATCAAGTATCATTTCATCCTCTCAAGCTCGTGTTCTATATCGTCCATCTTGAGCCGGAGTGCTACCTAAATCCTTTCAGTCTTATTCGTTTCTTTTCTCATTCTAACCACTCCGGTTAGAACGAGTGGTCTCATAGTCTATCTGATTCCGTGAACTTTCCATTCTCGTCATTCTCGTCGCTCCTCTCTTTTTCTCGAGTTCTCTCGATTCTTTGCTTCTTCTCTTCAGTTCTTGTTTCACCTCATCCCTTTTTCCTTCCGTCTCGGTCCTAAGATCTCGGGACGAGATCTCTTGTTAGTGGAGGAGTGTTGTAACGCCCCGGATTCGATGCGCCAGGTGTCCGCCAGTTATTCGCTGTCATTGCCATGTCATTTGCTTGCGTGTTTCATTTTGTCATGTCATCATGTGCATTTCATTCTGCATACGTGTTCGTCTCATGCATCCGAGCATTTTCTCCGTTGTTCGTTTTGCAATCCGGCACTCCTGTGTCATCCGGCGTTCCCCTTTTTGCCTCTTCTCTTGTGCGGGTGTTAAACTTTCTCGGAATGGACCGAGGTTTGCCAAGCGGCCTTGGTATAGCACCAGCAGACCGCCTGTCAAGTTTCGTGCCATTTGGAGTCCGTTTGATACTCCAACGGTTAACCGGGTAACCGCAAAACCCTCTTTTGTTGAAGCCCAACACCCCCTCCAAAGTGGCCCAAAACCCAGCAAACTCCCATCCATGCTCTCAGTCGTTCGATCACGATCGCGTGGCCGAAAACCGCACCTCATTTGGACTCTCCTAGCTCCCTCTACCTATATATATGTGCCTCCCCCCCCCCCGAAATTCGCGGATGAATCCCCCCTAACCCTAGCTTCATCCTCCCCGTCGCCACCGGACACGTCCACGTCGCGCCGGACGTGTCCGCTCCGCCGCCCCCGCGCCCGACCGCGAGCCAGGGAAACCCGCGCCAACAGCGCCCGCCGCCGCCGCTTCGCCCGCCGCCCCGCGCCCGACCCGTCGTCGGCCTCCGCCGCCGCCCGCCGCCAAAAGCTCACTTGGTGCGCCTCGCCCAGCGTGGCGACCTCGCCAGCCGGCGACCTCGCCGCCCGCGCCTCCGCGCCTCCGGTGCCGCGCCCACTGGTGGCCGACCACAACCCGCCGCCGCCGCCCGTTCGCCTTTCGCCGCTGCCTCTCCGCCCGTGGTGCCGCGCCGCCCGACCGCCGGAGCCGCGCGCCTCGACGCCCGCCGGCCTCCCATCGCTCTGGCCGCCATCTTCCTCAGCTCCGGCTGCCGTTCCCCGCAATTCCGGCGAGATCTCCGGCGAGGTTCGAGAAGATGGATGAGATCCACCCATCCCTCGAACCAATTGCCTCTGCCTCGCCCTGGATCCCTCTGTCCCGCTCCGTCTCGTCCCGGGTTGACTTTTCCGGAGGGTAATATTTCACTAAGTCCCCGAAGTATTTTGCATTACCATGCTATGTTCGACGCATCATAACTCTCTGTGTGCTGCTCCATTTCGTACGTGTAACATGTCGAATTGTTCGCCTCGACAAGTACTTCATTTCATTCCATTGCATCATTTTCATTTAAGCTCATCTTGATGCCCGAAATGCTGTTGGAAGAGTGCATGTTGATGTTAATCTGCTGAAACTGTTATAACTTGCTCATTTGTCATTTTTGCCATGTTTGATGTGTGCATCCTATGAGGTTGATGTCTACATATGTTTTGATCTATGGCATGCCATCTTTCTAGAGGTGCTACCCATGTATTTTTTTTGAGTTGTGTGCTGGGTGCATCAAGCTTGTTAAGGAGGGTACTTGCTGTTGCTGTTTTGCTAGACAAATTCTGTTATTTTGTGATGCCATGTTAACCTGCTGCTACAAGTGATTTCGTGCATAATCTGGAGATGTTCACTAAGTATGAGTTGTTATACATGTCATGCTATATCCAGTCATGCCCCTGGTTGCATTTATAGCCTACTGTAACATGTTCATATCTTGCTCCAAAGTTGCTAAATAATGTTGCTGTCAGCCTGTTAACATTAAGTTCAATGTTTCCATGATTGTTTCCTACTGATCCATGCACCCTATGAACTTTATCTTGCCATTATTAGCTTCACAAACATGTCTTCTTACTGTTGGTTGCCTTGACATGCCATTTATTGCTCTGTGGTGAGTGGTTCAAGCTCACCAACATGCCTACTTATTGTTGTTCCTGCCATGTATGAATCTGTAATATAATTTGCCATGTTTACATGGGTGCCATCATATTTTCTGTGCCTTTTTGGCTTATGGTCAGTAAGGGACTTTTGATCTATGCTATTAGTAGGTTCATGTCATGCCTTTGTTTGCCATGATAAGTTCCTGTAACATGTTGTTTACTTGCTCTAAACATTGCAACCTGATGTTATTTCTGCTAAAGTCTGAAACTGTTATTATTTACAATCTTTCCATGTCATTTTGAGCATGTTCTAGTGTTTTCTGGAGATAGCTCAGTGTTCATGTTTTGTTGTGCTTTGCCTGTACTTCATGCCCATGCTTTTTTTATTATGTTGGGGTGCTGTAGCATGTTGTTTTGATGCTTGTAAGATGCCTAGTTGCTGTTATGGACAGATTGTTGTTATGACTTGTATGGAGTGTATGTGTTGAACCGTTGCTCCGTTTTGAGTGTGCTCTATATGAAACTTGCTTGGTTTTGCATGTAGCTTCATATTATCATGTTGCATCCTTGTTTTGAGGTGTTCGCTTGATGTTTGTATGCATTTTGCATCAATGTCATGTTTAACTTGTTTTGCTCATATCTTCTAGGCCGTAGCTCCGAATCTAATGAACTTTATATGTAACTTGACTAGAATTTCGTTTAGATCATCTTGGTGCATTTTAACTTGCTGTTTAACAACTTGAACATAAGGTTTATTCATATCTGGACCAATTTCAAAATTTGCATATGAGGACTTACCAGAATTGTTATATGTTGTTTCCGGCCTCATTTTAACTTGCTTTGATGTGTTGTTCTTGTTTGCATCATCTCTTGCCATGAGTAGCTCCATCTAGCTTTGTCATGCATCATGCTTGTGTGCATCATGTCTTGTTCATGCATGGTGTGTTTAGTTTGTTGTGTGCTTCTTCTCGATAGCTCCCGTTTCGTTGCGATCGTGAGGATGCGTTCGTCTACGCTTGGTTCGTCTTCGTGGCTTCGTCTTCTTCATGGAATCGTTCTTCTTCCTAGCGGGATTTTAGTCAAGATGACCGCTACCCTGGATCTCACTACTATCATTGCTATGCTAGTTGCTTCGTTCTATCGCTATGCTGCGTTACCTATCTTTTGCTCTTCAAGCCTCCCAAATTGCCATGAACCTCTAACCTTTGACACCCTTCCTAGCAAACCATTGATTGGCTATGTTACCACTTTGCTCAGCCCCTCTTATAGCGTTGCTAGTTGCAGGTGAAGTTGAAGAGTGCCCCATGGTGGACAGGATTATGGTTGGGATATTACAATATCTCTTATATTATTAATGCATCTATATACTTGGTAAAGGGTGGAAGGCTCGGCCTTATGCCTGGTGTTTTGTTCCACTCTTGCCGCCCTAGTTTCCGTCATACCGGTGTTATGTTCCCGGATTTTATGCGTTCCTTACGCGGTCGGGTGATTTATGGGACCCCCGACGGTTCGCTTTGAATAAAACTCCTCCAAAGAAGGCCCAACCTTGGTTTTACCATTTGCACGACCACCACCTACTTTTCCCTTGGGAGTAATTAACCCAAGGGTCATCTTTATTTTAGCCCCCGGCCAATGCTTGTCTAAGTGTTGGTCGAACCAGAGCTCTTTGCGCCCCCTCAGGGAAACTTGAGGTCTGGTTTTAGTTGTACGGATTGCTCATCCGGTGTTGCCCTGAGAACGAGATATGTGCAGCTCCTATCGGGATTGTCGGCGCATCGGGCGGTCTTGCTGGTCTTGTTTTACCATTGTCGAAATGTCTTGCGAACCGGGATTCCGAGGCTGATCGGGTCTTCTGGAGAAGGAATATCCTTCGTTGATCGCGAGAGCTTATCATGGGCTGTTGGGACACCCTGCAGGTATAAACTTTCGAGAGCCGTGCATGGTTATGGGCAGATGGGAATTTGTTAATGTCCGGTTGTAGATAACTTGACACCAGATCCGAATTAAAACGCATCAACCGTGTGTGTAGCCGTGATGGTCTCTTTTCGGCGGAGTCCGGAAAGTGAACACGGTTTCTGGGTTATGTTTGACGTAAGTAGGAGTTCAGGATCACCTCTTGATCATTGCTAGCTTCACGACCGTTCCATTTGCTCTCTTCTCGCTCTTATTTGCGTATGTTAGCCACCATATCATGCTTAGTCGCTGCTGCAACCTCACCACTGTACCCCTTCCTTTCCCATTAAGCTTTGCTAGTCTTGATACCCATGGTAATGGGATCGTTGAGTCCTCGTGGCTTACAGATTACTACAACAACAGTTGCAAGTACAGATTATGCGATGATCATGACGCGAGAGCGATGTTTGCTTGATTTGGAGTTCTTCTTCTGCTTCTTCTTCGATCAGGGGATAGGTTCCAGGTCGGCAGCCTGGGCTAGCAGGGTGGATGTCGTTTGAGTTACTGTTTGTGTTTCATCCGTAGTCGGATGTTGATCTTATGTAAGATGATGTTGTATTGGTGTGGCATTGTATGCCTTTTGTATGTATCCCCATCTATTATGTAATGTTGATGTAATGATATCCACCTTGCAAAAGCATTTCAATATGCGGTTCTATCCTTGGTGGGACCTTCGAGTTTCTTTAGGATAGTATCGCATATTGGGCGTGACAAGAACCCGAGGGAGGCGTTCGCTTACTTAACCCGAGCGACTGCACTAGCTACGTTACTGAACCCCGATCGATCCCTTGCTATTAACTGAACCCGATCGAGCGATTCCTTCGCTACTACTGCTAACTGAAGCCAATCGAACCTGGTGCCTCCTTCCCTTGATGAATAGTGAGCGTTGTTGGGGGGTGGATGAACAGTTCCCGGTGGGGGGTGGATGAACAGGACCCCGTGGCAGTAGAGGCCGTTGCCGCTGGATGAACAGGGCCCCGATCGATCGAGCCGGTTGGGGTGGATGAACAGGATCCCATGGAGGGCTGGATGAACATGACGACCCCGTGGAGAGCTGGTGTAGCCGGTGGAGGGCTGGATGAACAATAGCCCATGGAGGGGTGGTTGAACAGGATCCCGTGGAGAGGGCTGGTTGAATAGTAGCCAGTGGAGGAGCGGTGGAGGCTGGATGAATAGGAGCCCGTGGATGAATAGCCGCAGATGGAGGCTGGAGGAGGTCGACGGTGGATGAACAGTATCCCGTCAAGACTGGAGGAGGTCGACGGTGGAGATGAACAGTAGCCCGTGGAGTCTCGTTTTCTGGTATGCCACACCCCTCCCGATGAACAAGACCCCCGTTTCGATCGTAGCGCTCCAACACAAGTATGTTTCCTCTGTTTTGCGGTACGCCACACCCCTCCCTATCAACTGGACCCCATTTCGACCGTACCCGGTGGAATACAAGCCCGTTTCCTCTGTTTTACGGTATGCCAGACCCTTTCCGATGAACATGACCCCATTTCGACCATACGCGGTCCCAGAAGGCCCGTTTCCTCCGTTCTGCGGCACGCCAGACCTTGTTTCGGTTGTTCCGTCCAAGCTAGTTGGCTCCCAATGAACATGACGTATTCCTTTGCTTCCCGCTGAACACGATGCATTCCGTTGCCTCCCCATGAACACGATGCAGTTTCTCCATTCCGACCCAGCTGGTTGGCCTCCGATGAACAGGATACCGTTGCTGCCGTCCGTGGCCTCTCCATGTACATGAGCCCTGGCCGTACGTATGCACGAGTACGCGTTCGAGACCCCGCCCGTATGTACGTACGTGGCCATATTCACTTTCTTGCACCCTGGTTATACGTACGTGTACATGCTACGTCCGCGCCTCTACTATGACACATGCCCTTCCTTCCTCGGCCACGGTTCATCACTGCAGCCTGCAGACAGACCGATCGACAGTATGTATGTACACGTTCGCGACCAGAATGACAACGCTATGTATGCTTCGACCAGGTGAGTCCAAACTGTCAGGCATTTCCTTGCGTGCGAAGATGTAGCTGGTGGGTCCCAACAGTCAGGGGGGAAAATTCATGAAATACGGTGGCCCGTCCAGTGGGTCCCCCCTGTCAGGTGGAGGAATAATTATTTTATGCATAATAAGGTTGCACTTCCTTGCTGTGGCCGTGGACCCAACTGTCAGCCTCTCCACGTACAGTACTCTTCCGATGGAAGTCATTCCTTGACCACATAGACCAGGCCGCGCCCTGAGCACCAATGCGGTGGACGACGGCGAGGCCTAGGAATGGGACGAGGTGGAGCCGGGGAAGACGCGATAGTGGATGCCCACGTGGAGAGGAGTACGAGGGTTGACGGGTTCGTTTGCGGTGTGAGGCTGCTGTCGCTGCAGAATAACAGGGGTTGTGGGTGAGTAGAGGGATGGCCTGGCTAGAAGTTGGAGTAGGGTGGGGCGGTCAGGCCTGCATGGCAGCAGAGCCGGCCACCGGAGGCAGGAGCAGGCGGCACGGCCGGCGCTCATTTGGGCGGCTGGAGCAAGAAGACCAGAGGTTGAAGCACTACAGCTGTTGAATGGACATCGTACGGTCACCGGAGCTATAATCGTTCATATTGACTAAGTTGAAAAAGCCCTCCTTCCGTGTCAACATAGTAGGTCCACTAGTCTGCCTCCCACTATGGTGGGTCCCAGCTAGCAGGGGGAGTCCTCATTTTTTGCGTAATAAGGAGGAACTTCTTTGCGTGTGACGATAGAGCTGGTGCATCCGAGCTATCAGCGGGGGGATGCTTTTTTTGTTAAATACAGTGGCCCTTCCGGTGGGTCCCTGCTGTCAGGTGGAGGAATAATATTTTACACATAATAAGGTTGCACTTCCTTGCTTGGGCCGTGGACCCAGCTGCCAGCCTCTCCACATACAATACTCTTCCGATGGAAGTCGTTCCTTGACCACCTTGACCACACTGCGTCGAGAGCACCAAGGCGGTGGATGACAGCGAGGCCTAGGAAGGGACGACACGGAGCGGGGGAAGAGCAGTACTGGATACCCACGCGGAGAGGAGTGCGAGGGTTGACTGTTTCAGCTAGGTGTGAGGCTGCCGTCGCCGCAGAAGAATAGGGGTTGTGGGTGAGTAGAGGGATGGCGTGGCCAGAGGTTGGAGTAGGGTGGGACGGTGAGGCCTGCGCGGCAGCAGAACCGGCCACCGGGGCCAGGAGCAGGTGGCAGGACCGACGCTGGTTTGGGCGGTTGGAGCAAGAAGAACAGAGGTTGAAGAAGCACTACGGCTGTTGGATGGACATCGTACGGTCACTGGAGCTAGAATCATTCATATTGACTAAGTTGACAAAGTCCTCCCTCCGCGTCAACTTAGTAGGCCCACAAGTTAGCCTCCCACTATGGTGGGTCCCTGCTAGCATGGGGAGTATTCATTTTTTGTGCGTAATAATGAGGCACTTCCTTGCGTGCAAAGATATGGCTGGTGGGTCTGAGCTGTCAGCGAGGGGAACATTTTTTGTGAAATATAGAGGCCCTTCTGATGGGTCCCAGCTGTCAGGTAGAGGAATCATTATTTTGTGCGTAATAAGGAAGCATTTCCTTGCATGTGGCTTTGGACCCAACTGTTAGCTTCTCCACGTACAGTCCACTTCCGATGGATGTCGTTCATTGACCATGTTAACCACGCCGCGACGAGAGCACCAGTGCGGTGGATGATGGCGAGGCCTAGGATGGGAACAACACGAAATCAGGGAAGACTCGGCAGTTGTTTCCCACGTGGAGGGGAGTAGGGTTTATTGGTTCGTCTACCGTCGCCGGAGAATAATAGCAGGTGTGGGTGAGTAGAGGGATGGCTAGGCCAGGTGGGAGTGGGTCGGTCGGGGCCTGTGGCGGCAAAGACCCGGCCATGTGAGGAGGGAGGCGGCAGTCCCGTCGGCGCTTGTTTGAGCGGCTGGAGCAGGAATAGCAGAGATTGAAGAAGCACGACGGCCATTGGATGGACATCCAACAGTCACTGCTCTTGTGTGTTGACTAAGTTGACACAACGTTGCGTGTGCGTCAACCTTTTTTAGGAAAGCGTACGTGTCAACCTATAGTAGGCGCAGAAGTCAGCCTCAAATGTGTGGAAAACAGCATACAACCCATCTGCCATTATTTCTAATAATTTATAGCCCATTTGCTAATTCTTAAGGATTTTTTTGTTGCCCATCTTCTTTTTTTTAGCATTACAGCCCATATTGTGGCCACGGTTAAAAATTATATAATATTTTGCATATTTTGGTGCGGTCAACTGTGTTTAATCCCGAAATTTCGAATCACATTCAAACTAATTTTAAAAATAAATTTATATAAATATAAAATCCAAATAATTGTCCAAGCATAAAAATCAACTGAATTTAAAATCTTGAAATGAAAAAATGAAACAAAGTCCCGGTTTGATGTGTTTTAAAAATGTACATCCCATTTCTCATTACTGATAGCCCATTTTCTGGGCAGGCCGAATGAAACTCTCCTCCTCTTGTAAGATTTGCAGCCCAACAGGGCTGACAAAGCAAGGAGGCCTCGGTTGGGTATTTTGTTAAAAAGTAGAACTGGGCTAGCCATTTTCAGCAAGAAAAAAACACAACTTGGCTCATGGTGTGGTAAACGTATATAAAACCCTGGCTAGACGGGCCACAACCCGCGCACAACCCCGTTGTTACCCTGATCTCTCTAAAACTAGTATAAAAATAACAACTGCTTCCTCAAACAAAGTAAATAACAACTGCGTGACCTGCTGGATCCCTGGTGTCAGCCGCTCATTGTGTAATTCTCTCGTTTATTGACTATGTTGACAATGGCGTGGGCCCCAGATGTCCAACCATTAGGAGTAACCATTTTTTTGGGCTTGTAATAACAAGGCACTTGCTTGCGTACTACCATGACCCTGGTGTGTCTCTACTGTCATCCTATCCACGTACAATCATATCCTTGTTCCTCTCAGTTGTTGACGACGTTGACAACGCAAGAGGGCGGCGCACCGTGCACGGCGAGCTATCTAGGACGGAGGACAACGGCGAGGCCTCGGATGGAACGAAAAGGAGCCGTGGAAGATGCGCCAGTCCAGTCGCAGGCGGAGGGGAGTACGAGGGTTGGCTGGTTCGGGTGCGGGCGCGTGTTGGCGCTGACGTTGCCAGAGAATAACATGACGTGTGGGGGAATAGAGGGAGGGACTGGCCAATGTTGGAGGGTACGATAGGGCGGCGCAGGCGCAGGCAGCCGTGGGAGGCGAGAGCAGGCAGAACCGACGAGGTAGTTTGGTTTGGGCGGCTGGAGGAAGAAGACAAGAGATAGAAGATACACGACGGATGTTGGATGTCAATCCAACGGCCGGTAGGCAGAATTGTTTGTTGACTAGCTACTAAGTCGACACCACCTTTAATAGGCTTTTTCCTCATGGGTCCCTAATGTCAGAATACAAATCTTTCACGGTCATGCAACCTTTCTTATGAAAATTTACATCCCATTCGGTGTGCTAGTTCAAAATAAGTTTGTGGGTGCTGGTGGGGGCTAATCACTTGGGTTCTGTAGTGCACAGTGAGTTCAAGCAGGCGGCGAGAGTGATGTTATTTCCCTTGGTTGGGATTTTTTACAATATTTCACTCTTAATCAAACGAATGGCAAGCCATTTTCCTTGTTTCAATGAAAATATGACAGTCACAACCGAGTTGAGAAGGGCAACAACATCTAACTCCAGCTTACAAACTGTACAAAAGCATGAGGGTTAATTGTTCATTAGGTTTAGACAAAACCCAGATTGAAAAGGTCAACAACATCTAACTCCATCACTATTTTCGGCAGTTACTGTCAAATGGACCCGTCAGGTCCATAGAATGAACATCCTGGGTCGTAAAATTTACTGGATTATGGCCACAAGATGTTGTAAAAGAAGCCCGACACATTCAGAAGCTCTTTTGTCCACTTGAAACTCCTTAGTTCTCTTCGACTAACCCATCCATCAAAACCATGTTGATGATGAACTTAAGCCTGATGGACAATAGTAACCTCGCATTCAACACGAAGAATGTGACAAATCTAGTGTTTGCATGGTTGGCTAGATATCGTTCCAGCATTATTGTCCTCAGTTGAATGTCATGATAAGTAGGAAAATCCCGGTGCTTATGAATCCGCCGATTGGTTATAACTTTCTTACCCCGTCCTGTTGCCTAAATAGACATGAAGATTGAAAACAGTTAAGGTCTAAAAAAAGAGTGTCGAAAGAGCAACAACTGAACAGTTAATTCTAGTACACTATATGCGGGCTTCCAATGTGCGTGAAATTATCACCTTTATATACAACTTCTCCAGACAAAGCATTGCAGCAAGCCAATAATCTTGTTCAGATCAAAACTATTCATTTGGATATATAAGATCTTGACTAGATCCATCACCATTGATGTAGCACCCCAAAAATTTAACCATGTTTTGAATTATTAAAACTTTGCCAGGAGTTTAAAAATTTTGCTTTCTGGATTTTCTTTTGATTTCAGAACCACCTTTCTTTAATATTGAGGAGTTTCACCCCAAGTGGAAACTTTCCAAAAATGTTATTGGACTTCTATACTCTCTCAATAAAACAATTCTTAATCAGTGGCTTTATTTGCATAATTATTTTTCCTGAGCTTTATTCTTTTAAAATGATTTTCATGAGTTTTGGAGCCTCTTTTGCACTGCAACCATTTGATAAATGCATCAAAAAATTTCACCAAAATTTGGGGATGACATATGATGTCCCTAAATCACTTTTATGCAAAAATATTCCTTAGTCATTTGGAGATTTTTAGTTTACCACAAGTTTTTAAATCTGGTCTAGTTGCACTTTTGCACTACAACCTATTTAAATAATTCTTTAAAACTTCCACCAAAATTTGGGGAGGTCAGTAGGAGTATATTATCCACCTTTATGCAAAAACCCAATTATGTCCTTTGAAAAATTTGAATGAATCAACCTCATTTTCATTCTGGTCCAACTTGAGGATTTGTACTGCAACCATATTTTTGCTTGCTCTTTTACCCATGATTCTTTTTCCTGCTGGTAGTCTTTCCTACAAAACCCTTAAGTCCAGGAGCATGAACCCATTGTAATATTTTTGGTCCATGGAATGACAGCCTTTAGTTTCTGCCCAAAACTGACTTTCTCAAATATTTGCACTAACAAGTTTCTACTTTTGGCAAACTAACCTCGCCACCATCACCTACACCAAAAGAGACTAGGATCTGGAGATTTTGGCCACTCCAAGAACTGCCTAGGTGCCTCTAGCATTTTGTCAAACACCTTCAGTGTATGAGCAGATTTGGCATAAGTTTTGGTTTGCATTGTGAACTTGATCCTCTGATCAAACTAGCTTGTCCACTAAGCCTCTAGAATACCCTAGCTTAATCCTGTTAAACCCCAGCTCCACCCTAGCCTCCTAGCATGCACTGGCATTACGCAGAGCACACAGTGCTTGGCGTGCTCTGGCGGCGCCAGGCGCCACGTTTGCAGCAGCATCATCAAGCCGGCGTCTCACGCCCCCCCCTCCCCCGTGCTCGATATGGCCACTCCCCTCTCGCAGCCAGCACGGCCGCCTCCTCCCTCGCCTCAGAGCCATCCACAGAGCCGCAGCCACCGCCGTGGGTCGGCCCACGGCTGACTAACGGCCGGCCAAAGTGGGCTCCCGCCACAGTCGGCGCCGCCCGAGCCACAGCCCGCGCTAGCTGCCCCCTGGAGCAGTCCAAGCTTATCCTCATGCTCGTCGGCGCCACGACACCCTGCCGCAACAGAAGTGGTCGGTCGGCGACCTTATCCCCAACAGCGGCGGAACCGACCTAGCTACACTATAAATGGTGACCCCGAGCTCCTCCTAGACCCCACGCGGCCTCAAGCCATCCCCCTAGCGCTCCCCTAGCCCGCAATCGACCATAGGAGGCTGTCTTCCCCGTCTCCGGCCAGCTCGGCCACCGCCGCCTTCCGGCCCTGTTCATCACAACCATGCCCTCCCCCATCCATCCAACACCACCACCCGACTCCCCTTTGTCTTGCGGAGCTGCCCAAACCCCATGTTGCAACGGAGAGCCACCGTAGCCCCGAACCCCCAATTCACCCGTAGCCACCGGCCGCCGCGAAGCTCGCCGCCGGCGACTCCCTTCATCCCCGCCACCCTCTCGACCACCGGGAGGACCGCCCTAGAGTGGGGGATCCATCCCCGCCCTCAGAGCACTGCGAGGAGCCGCCGTTCGCCGGCGTCGATCGTCGGAGCCCCCGCCGCGGCTCGGACAGAGGAGGAAGAAGGCGGGGGACTAGTCAAACCTGACCAGTGGGCCCACTGGACCCACTGTCAGTGACCCATGCGCGGTCCACGATGGATAAGTGGAGACGTAAACTCATAATACTCCTTCGACGTGGTCAGTTTTCGAAACGTTTTTCCCTTTCTCGTTTTATTTTAAAAAATAGATTTTTGACCAAAACTTTGACTGTCTATAACTTTTTAAATATAACTCCAAATGAGTTGATTCTTTTTCCTACCTCTCTCAAATATTGTCTAGCTTATTTCCAGATTTGTTTGAAAAAAATTCAGACAACTTTTTGGTACTGTTTTTGAAACTATATATTGATTCAAAAATATTTTAAATAGGATTTTTGGAGAGAGAAGAAAACTTTCAAAGGTTTTGGGATGCACCCTGCCTCCCCACAACTTGAAGGCAAGCATTCTGAACTCTGGCATAATGTTTTTGTGTGTCGTTTGAACACGGTTACAATACCTTCTCGACACGGAGTATCCGTTATTTTATGTGATGATATGTTCAAACTCATGAGTGCATATTGATAATTTCATGCTATTGGAGTTTGATATGTTTGGGATAGTAGTCACCATCATATGCCTTTCATGCCTACCGGGAGGAAGTCGGGAGAGCCTCTGTCTTGGGTAGACACAAGCTTGTCTCCGGTCTTTGTTGAGACGGTTGTGTCCGGTACGGAAAAGCAAGGCATGACGAGTGGTGACTTTGTCTGTTGGTTGAAACATATTTGTTATGCTAACCATGCAGGGAATACTTAAACCTCCTGAGTCGACCATAGATCGAGTCTTGTTAAGTAACCCCACACTTGTTTCAGTACTACCACTTGTCCCTGCCATAGGTAAGTGCAGTTCGATAAGTTGTCAACCCCTTTCTAGCACACACCGTACAGAGGGGGCCGGGATGAGGGTTCCATGGCCCTGGATTAAAGCTAGTCATCCGGTCAGGGGGCATGGGTGTTTCGGTTGTAGCCAAGGGGGTAGCTCCCCCAGTTTGCGTGCGGTATAAATTTTTTGATCCCATGCTAATCGAGGTTGTAGCCTCCCCACTTAGAGTTTTGCTTAACGAGTGTCGTGGGTGATTCCAGACACCGATGAGTCAAGCTGGTGTGTGCGGTTGGGTGTGTTTTCAACTAAAAGACCGTAAGCGGAATTAGTCCGGATGGACTAACGGAATCCGTTACTCGTTGGTAAAGAGTACACCCTCTGCAGAGATTATATCTATTCGAGTAGCCGTGTCCATGGTTAAGGACTACAGTCTGGGTTGGGTCAAGTGTTGGTCTTAGTGTCAGTCTTTGGAGGAAAAACAACTAAGTCAGAACATTGACTATGACCGGTGATATATGATGATTATGATTATTATTATTGTGGACTAACTATGTTCATTATTTGATTTATTGAGTATCCCTGGGATGGTTCTACCTCCTGGATATTCACCGTGATTGATTCTCGTTATAAGCCCTTTATGTGGTGTCGCATAGGCCTTGAAGCGTGGCATGTCTGTTGTTTAATTACCATATAAGCTCTTTATGTGGTGTCGCACAGACGCCCGACTGTGGCATGTTTGTTATTTATTTACCATATAAGCCCTTTATGTGGTGTCGCTGAGACGCCCGACTGTGGCATGCTTGTTATGTATTCACTTTATAAGCCCTTTATGTGGCGTCGCACAGACGCCTGACCGCGGCACGTCTGTTACTCATTTCACTTATGGGCCCTTTCTGTGGTGTCGCTCAAACGCCTGACTGAGGCATTCTATTTCTACTTTCTAATTGCATTATTCATGTGCTACGTGAATAACTTGTTTGCATGCATCATGGATTTTATTTCTGTGACTGACGTTGTGATCATAGAATATTTCAGAGTATGATTATCATTTGTTACATTATACCTGTTTTCATAATGTTTGCGAGTACATTCAAAGTACTCACTGGCTTGTCCCTGGCTATTGTCTTGGCCAGATTTATTGCTTGGAGAGGAGCCTTGCGATGACAGCCCCAGAACCTAATCCATGGTGATAGCAGCCTCGCGAAGATAGGAGTTAACCTGGTCAATTTGTTCACGTGGGAAATGGAGTTCCACAGACGCTGATGACCACAAACCGCTTCCGCCATCAACCACTAGAAACCTTGTGTTGTACTCATAGGCCAGAATGGTCTTGTACTACATATCATGTATTTTTCTTGGAGTTTTTGTATCAAGTTTGTGTCTTGCCAGCTAACGGTAATCCTGGGGCTGGTGAGCATAAGGGCCACTTTCTGACCGTAAATTTCAGGAGTAGGATGGTTATTTTTGTGATAGTAGGAGTAAGATTTTTTTTCAAAACAACCCTTATCAAATCTCGAGGACGAGATTTTTTTAAGGGGGGTAGTGTTGTAACACCCCAAAAATTTAACCATGTTTTGAATTATTAAAACTTTGCCAGGAGTTTAAAAATTTTGCTTTCTGGATTTTCTGTCGATTTCAGAACCGCCTTTCTTTAATATTGAGGAGTTTTACCCCAAGTGGAAACTTTCCAAAAATGTTATTGGACTTCTATACTCTCTCAATAAAACAATTCTTAATCAGTGGCTTTATTTGCACAATTAGTTTTCCTGGGCTTTATTCTTTTAAAATTCATTTTCATAAGTTTTGGAGCCTCTTTTGCACTGCAACCATTTGATAAATGCATCAAAAAAATTCACCAAAATTTGGGGATGACATATGATGTCCCTAAATCACTTTTATGCAAAAAAATTCCTTAGTCATTTGGAGTTTTTTAGTTTACCACAAGTTTTAAAATCTGGTCCAGTTGCACTTTTGCACTACAACCTATTTAAATATTTCTTTAAAACTTCCACCAAAATTTGGGGAGGTCAGTAGGAGTATATTATCCACCTTTATGCAAAAACCCAGTTATGTCCTTTGAAAAATTTGAGTGAATCAACCTCATTTTCATTCTGGTCCAACTTGAGGATTTGTACTGCAACCATATTTTTGCTTGCTCTTTTACCCATGATTCTTTTTCCTGCTTGTAGTCTTTCCTACAAAACCCTTAAGTCCAGGAGCATGAACCCATTGGAATATTTTTGGTCCATGAAATGACAGCCTTTAGTTTCTGCCCAAAACTGCCTTTCTCAAATATTTGCACTAACAAGTTTCTACTTTTGGCAAACTAACCTGGCCACCATCACCTACACCAAAAGAGACTAGGATCTGGAGATTTTGGCCACTCCAAGAACAGCCTAGGTGCCTCTAGCATTTTGTCAAACACCTTGAGTGTATGAGTAGATTTGGCATAAGTTTTGGTTTGCATTGTGAACTTGATCCTCTGATCAAACTAGTTTGTCCACTAAGCCTCTAGAATACCCTAGCCTAATCCTGTTAAACCCCAGCTCCACCCTAGCCTCCTAGCATGCACTGGCATTACGCCGAGCACCTAGTCTTGGCTGGCTGCAGGCGCGCCTAGGCGCCACGTTTTGCTGCCAGCATCTTGACCGCCGCGTCTCACTGCCCCCGTGCTCGTTACGGCCACTTCCTCTCGCAGCCCGGCATGGCCTCCTCCCTCGCCCATGAGCCATCCACGAGCCGCAGCACACCGCCGTCAGGTCGACCCACGGTGGCTAGCGGCCCGATGGGCTCCTGCCACGGTCGGCGCCGCCCGAGCCACAGCCGCGCGCCAGCTGCCCCTGGAGCAGTCCAAGCTTATCCTCACGCTCGTCTGCAAGCGCTCGTCGGCGCCACGACGCCCTGCCGCAACAGAAGTGGTCGGCCGGCGACCTTATCCCCAGCAGCGGCGGAACCGACCTAGCTACACTATAAATGGTGACCCCGAGCTCCTCCTAGACCCCAGGCAGCCTCAAGCCATCCCCCTAGCACTCCCCTAGCCCGCAATCGACCAGAGGAGGCCGTCTTCCCCGTATCAGGCCAGCTCGGCCACCGCCGCCTTCCGGCCCCGTTCATCACAACCAGGCCCTCACCCCGTCCATCCAACACCACCACCCGACTCCCCTCCGTCTTGCGGAGCCGCCCAAACACCCTGCTGCTACGGAGAGCCATCGTAGCCCCGAACCCCCAATTCACCCGTAGCCACCGGCCGCCGTGAAGCTCGCCGCCGGTGACTCGCTTCGTCCCCGTCACCCTCTCGACCACCGGGAGGACCGCCCTGGAGTGGCGGATCCATCCCCGCCCTCAGAGCACCGCGAGGAGCCGCCGTTCGCCGGCGTCAATCGCCGGAGCCCCCGCCGCGGCTCGGACAAAGGAGGAAGAAGGCGGGGGACTAGTCAAACCTGACCAGTGGGCCCATTGGACCCACTGTCAGTGACCCACGCACGGTCAACGGTGGATAAGTGGAGACGTAAACTCGGAATACGCCTTCGACGTGGTCAATTTTCGAAACGTTTTTCCTTTTTCTGTTTTATTTTAAAAACAGATTTGTGACCAAAACTTTGACTGTCTATAAAATTTTAAATATAACTCCAAATGAGTTGATTCTTTTTCCTACCTCCCAAATATTGCCTAGTTTATTTTCAGATTTCTTTGAAAAAATTTCAGACAACTTTTTGTTACTGTTTTTGAAACTATATATTGATTCAAAAATATTTTAAATAGGATTTTTGGAGAAAGAAGAAAACTTTCAAAGGTTTTGGGATGCACCCTACCTCCCCACAACTTGAAGGCAAGCATTCTGAACTCTGGCATAATGTTTTCGTGTGTCGCTTGAACACGGTTACAATACCACCTCGACATGGAGTATCCGTTATTTTATGTGATGATATGTTCAAACTCATGAGTGCATATTGATAATTTCATGCTATTGGAGTTTGATATGTTTGGGATAGTAGTCACCATCATATGCCTTTCATGCCTACCGGGAGGAAGTCGGGAGAGCCTCTATCTTGGGTAGACACAAGCTTGTCTCCGGTCTTTGTTGAGACGGTTGTGTCCGGTACGACAAAGCAAGGCATGACGAGTGGTGACATTGTCTGTTGGTTGAAACATATTTGTTATGCTAACCATGCAAGGAATACTTAAACCTCCTGAGTCGACCATAGATCGAGTCTTGTTCCGGTAACCCCCACACTTGTTTCGTACTACCACTTGTCCCTGCCATAGGTAGGGTACGGTTCAGTAAGTTGTCAACCCCTTTCTAGCACACACCGTACAGAGGGGGCCGGGATGAGGGTTCCATGGCCCTGGATTAAAGCTAGTCATCCGGTCAGGGGTCATGGGTGTTTCGGTTGTAGCCGAGGGGGTAGCTCACCTAGTTTGCGCGCGGTATAAATTTTGTGATCCCATGCTAATCGAGGTTGTAGCCTCCCCACTTAGAGTTTTGCTTAACGAGTGTCGTGGGTGATTCCAGACACCGATGAGTCAAGCTGGTTTGTGCGGTTGGGTGTGTTTTCAAATAAAAGACCATAAGCGGAATTAGTCCGGATGGACTAACGGAATCCGTTACTCGTGGGTAAATAGTACACCCTCTACAGAGATTATATCTATTCGAGTAGCCGTGTGCATGGTTAAGGACTACAGTCTGGGTTGGGTCAAGTGTCGTTCTTAGTGTCGGTCTTCGGAGGAAAAACAACTAAGTCAGAACATTGACTATGACCGGTGATATATGATGATTATGATTATTATTATTGTGGACTAACTATGTTCATTATTTGATTTATTGAGTATCCTTGGGACGGTTCTACCTCCTGGATATTCACTGTGATTATTCTGTTATAAGCCCTTTATGTGGTGTCGCATAGACGCCCGACTGTGGCATGTCTGTTGTTTAATTACCATATATGCCCTTTATGTGGTGTCGCACAGACGCCCGACTGTGGGCTGTTTGTTATTTATTTACCATATAAGCCCTTTATGTGGTGTCGCTGAGACGCCCGACTGTGGCATGCTTGTTATGTATTCACTTTATAAGCCCTTTATGTGGCGTCGCACAGACGCCCGACTGCGGCACGTCCGTTACTCATTTCACTTATGGGCCCTTTCTATGGTGTCGCTTAGACGCCCGACTGAGGCATTCTATTTCTACTTTCTAATTGCATTATTCATGTGCTACGTGAATAACTTGTTTGCGTGCATCATGGATTTTATTTCTGTGACTGACGTTGTGATCATAGAATATTTCAGAGCATGATTATCATTTGTTACATTATACTTGTTTTCATAATGTTTGCGAGTACATTCAAAGTACTGACTGGCTTGTCCCTAGCTATTGTCTTGGCCAGATTTATTGCTTGGAGAGGAGCCTTGCGATGACAGCCCCGGAACCTAATCCATGGTGATAGCACCCTCGCGAAGATAGGAGTTAACCTGGTCAGCTGTTCCTGTGGGAAATGGAGTTCCACAGACGCTGATGACCACAAACCGCTTCCGCCATCAACCACTAGAAACCTTGTGTTGTACTCATAGGCCAGAACGGTCTTGTACTACATATCATGTATTTTGCTTGGAGTTTTTGTATCAAGTTTGTGTCTTGCCAGCTAACAGTAATCCTGGGGCTGGTGAGCATAAGGGCCACTTTCTCGGAAATTAATATCCCGAAATCCGGTCCTGACAATTGATAGGCTATCCATGGAGAAACTCTTCATTGAGCATAGAACATAATATTAGTACAAAAGGTGTACTCCAAGATGATAAAAAACTTATGCCTAGAAATTTAAAATGCAGCTTATGGTTACAAGTGCAGATGATAATATACAGTACCTGAATAACTGTGGAGCCAAACACCATCTTGAAATGAGCACAGAGATCATGTATTACACCCAAGTTCTCTAGTTTAGGCGCAGAGACGACAGTTATTTGCGACGGTAAATAACTAGAATCAAGGATCAACCTTTGAAGTGAAGGGGCATCTTGGTTGATGAGATGCCTTCCGTCAAAAGAAATTCCAATTCTTACAAGGTTAGGCGACTTTATTTGGAGACAACCGATTGTAACTGTGAAAACAAGCACCAAACACTCCAGGGTGGGGCAACTGGAGTGGATATTGTTGTGCAATGTGGCCTCTGATATATAAACCCACACAAGTGAAAGGTTTTTGAGAAATGGGAGTCAAAGGTTTAGTACCAGATTGTCTGGTAGGTAGCACAGCGCAAAGGTCGCGGTGTGGAGAGAGGAGGAAAACCACGAGATGGACATCGGTGCTGAGGGCACGAGTACATGGCATTCAGTATCTGGTAGGTGATTTCCTGGGGAATAGTAGAACTCAAGCAGCCGTAGTTTTGTGAATTCAGGGGATTTCAGCCAGGCATCCACCGTGTAGAACATGGTATGCTTGCTCAGGTAGCATGATGGGATGCAGAGGCTTTGAACGAAGCCCTAGTGGGAGGAGATGATGGCTCTGGGGAGTTCAAAATCATTAAAGACAGATAGCTGACGACAATCGAGATTAAGGGGCGCGACGCGCCATAGAGGGTGCCACTGAATTGAGAGGACTTGGGTGCGGCAGCAATCCTTGGTGGGGACAAGCGAGATGATCTCCCCAAGGATGGTGTCCGGGAGATCGCTAATGCGGTACACCCGAGATTCTATGGGTTCCTGGGATCCGTTGGGGGCGGGCTCGCCGCTTCTCCCGGCGCTGCCGGGTGCGGGATCTAGAACATGCATAGCCACTAGCAGGAGCCTCATCTTCTTGGCATTGGGGTCAGCCGACTCCATTTTCCTCGAGGGCGTCGCGTCGAGCTCACGAATTTGAGCAGAGTAACGAATAATGAGCCTAGTTGTACTGCAAGGGAAGAAGAAGGGGAGCTGGGGTTTTTCTATAGTAGTGAGGAAGAAGGGAATCTAGGTTTTTTTGTAGGAGTGAGGTGAGGAACTTGGGGGTACGAGTGGAGTGAGCTTGACATGAGGTGGGTGGGAGTGAGGAAGAAGAAGAGCACCCAGTTTTTTTTTGGGGGGGGGGACGGTGTGCTGGGTAGCGCCTCTCATCAAGTAAATATATGGGCTTTTGAATTGATTTTATTATTTACTAGGGTGGATGGGCTATTTTGTCTTGGGACCAGAGAAACAATTACTACTAGTACAGTGGAGACGCTCTATAGCTACCTAGAATTACTACTAGTATAGTGTTTACACTACCGCTTCTGGCTCCTCCGAGGTCATCGAAACGCCTCCTTCTACTAAATGTCGTTTTACTTTTGTCGACATGCAAGCCATGTAGCGTGCAGGTCCAAATGCCATACACCAAATTAGAAGGCAGTATGCAGGCGAAGAGTCACCCCAGTCGTAGTGCGGCAGTAATGAGCCGTCGTATCACAAAACCCCACCTCCCCGCAGTCTAAGTTTGACGAACGAAGCAACCATCATTTCACTCTTCGCTGAATCCCCTTTTACCTCACCGTCTTCAAGAAACCCAACACTCGCATCTGCCATTGTTCTTCTCTCCCAACGAAGGAAAGTTAAGAAGATCCGTGATGTTGGTATATTTTCGTTCAGAAAAAAGAGACCTTTTGCAAAGCAGTAACCGATCCTCACTCTTTTTTTGTTCCATTGTCATTGTGATTGTGTTTTCTGTTCAGTGGTCTCCTAGTATTCATCAGCTTCATGATGGGCCAAGGAGAACCAGACAAAGATCTGCCGATGTTGGACCAAACGCAGGAGGATGATCCACATGAGATAGAGAGCTCAAGAAGATGGAGGCAGCCACCGAGCCGACCCCAGATATGCACACGGCCACTACTGAGATGGTCAACGCCCCGTTTGAGGTTACAGCCCCCGTGGCCTTGCAGGAGCAGTTTTCCCCCTTCGAGGATGTGTCACAACCCTAGCTCAGCCCCTGTTGTCGTTGCTTGAACATCATGTCATCATGTTTAAAATCCAAATGAATTTGATTTGGGGATGTTCAAACCCTAGAACTAAATCAATTCAAATAGGGTTGAATAAAATATTTTTCAATAAACCCAAAATGCCCCTAAGAAAATTTATGATTTCTAGTTAAGGTGGAAACCTCTGCCAAAAATGATGAATATATTTTTAGATCATTTTTGAATTTTTGACTTAAATCATATTGTATTTGAATTTGGGAATTTAAATACTATAAATAATTTAAGTGCTCAAATAATTATGAAACTAAATGTGGACCACTGGAATAATCCAGAGAGTGTCCACAAATTATTTCAGGAGTTCACAAAATGCTTTAGTATTTTTACTAAAGCCAAAACAATTACAAAAATAGAAAACAGAAACAAATGTTTAAAACAGAGAGAGTTCACCTGGGCTTACATGCGGCCGAGCCCACTGCTGTAGTGGCCTAGCCCCAGCACCGCCTCCTTCAACCTCGTGCCAGAAGGCACGAGGGCGTGTGCCCGCGGTGCGCTAGCACGCGCACGGCCACCGACAGCCACCTCCTGCTTGCCGCTTCGCCTTGGCCCTCCCTGGTACAGCTACGCCACCCCCTCGACCCTCTCTCGCTTTCCCAGTACCTCTCCCCCTCCTCTGGCTCTCTCCCCTGCATCACCCAAGCAACGCCGTCGCCACCGCTCGCTGCTGCCGCGACCAGTGCCACTGTCTCGCCTTGTTGCCATGTCTAGGAGCTCCCGCTCAACGGCCTCGACCTCTCCGTTGTCTCGCGTAACGCCAGACGCCTCGAAGCACCGTCCCCGGCGCTTTCTTCCTCCTCGGACGCCGGAGATCCCCCTCGCCACCCCGACTGCTCCAGTTCTTCTCCGAGCTCGCGGTCAGTACCATCGCGATTGCCGTGAGCCCCTCTTTCCCCTCCCCCTAACCCCGTTGCTCCGCTCGACCTCAGGCTAGCGCCGCTTCCATGGCCGAGCTCCGTTGCCGCCTTCCTTGTTGTGCGCCACCATTGCAGTCTGCTCCTGTCGTTGCCGAGCACGGCAAAGAGTTCCTCGTGCCTCCGAGAGGCTGCCTATCCCTTTTGCTAGCTCGCATGTGCCCCGTAGCACCGCTACCCGCATGTGCCTGAGTGTCGCCGCCGCCCACCTCAACGTTGGCGACGCTACAGCCCTCCCCTGCAGCTGCCACTTGCACCACCCGATGCGCCTCTCTGCGGGCATTCGAAAGAGCCTAGCCGCGCTTCGAACGGCCACCGGAATCGGCCGACTGGAGTACCTCCGCCGTCGGCTATGGTCACCGGCGGCTAACCACCGACGAAACTGGCCATCAGGGCCTAAGCATCCTACTAATTACCCCCTGGAGTCAATGATAGCTGGGCCCCACCTCCTAACTAACCGGCTAACTAAAATATATTAAGGTTAATCTAATTGCAGTAGGGCCCACATGTCAGCCTTGACTATGCTAACGTGTGCGTTGATCCAACCCCACTTATCTGTGACCCTAGGCAGCACTAGGTCACTGACCAGTGGGCCCCGCTGGTCAGGTTTGACCTGGACCGGCCCCTGTTGACTTGCTGATGTCACACCGACGTCATGCTGACGCAATAATGCATTTTCTGGATTAAATTTAATTCAGGAAATTTTAGAAAATGTTTAAAACTTCAAAAGTTCATAGAAATTAATCTATATCTCCAAAATAAAAAAAATTATATATGAAAAATGATCAGAAAAATCCAATCTATCCATCTGTACCATTTTCAAGAATGTTAGACAACTTATGACTACTGTTTAGGACAAATCAAAGAAATGGCATTTTGATATTCACATATGAAGTTTGAATTTGAATCTTGTGTTCAAACCAACTTCATCTAAATTGCTGCTAGTTGCATTAGCTCAAATCACAACATATTGACATGTCATGATCATGCATCATATTGTTGCATTGCATTGATTGTGTTCTTCCTTGTTTGCCAGTATTTGTCCCCTCTCAGGAGACGTGGTTCCGACGATGAGTTCGATGACACCTATGAAGAGCTATAGTATCTTTAGAAGTGCCAGGCAAGCAAAACCCCTTGTTCATTCCGATACAATCCCACTCTCTCGCTCCTGCTCTGTTTTACTCCATTAGGACAGCAATGAGTCATTTGTTACATGCTACGGTAGCTGAACCCCTTTCCTCTACATGACATGTCATTGCCACAGTAAATAGATGAAACCAACTAGCGTGAGTAGGATTTGTTTGAGCCATGTTGTGCCTACTCATTCATGCTTCTTTGTCATGCCTGCTACTGCTTAGAGTTGAGTCAGGTCTGATTCGTCGGGGATGAATTGGAAAGTTGTGAACATGTCCTACTATTGAGAGCTAAGTGTGTGAACATGATTTGGTAAAGGTAGCGGTGAGAGGCCATGTAGGAGTACATGGTGGGTTGTCTCATTGAAACCGTCCTCAGGAACTGAGTTCTGTGTTTGTGATCCATGAACAGCTACTACCACACATTGGGCCCTAAAATATGACCCTACTCGACTTATTAACCCCACATGTCCTCTGTCCAGGAGTTGCAAGTAGTTTTTGGTGTTTGTAGTTTGCTGGAGGCCGTGCGCAGTGCTGACCCTAGGGGTGGTCTGTGATGTGGTAGGCACGTAGCACGGTGTACTGGGACGCCAGTTTGGTGCCTCAGGAACCCTGCACACATCGTTCGGGGCCGTATGTGGAAACTTCGGCCGGACTCCCTGCGGATGGAACCTGAATAGGACGATAAACCTGGACTAGGGACTTGTGTGGTTAGTCAGGTCGTGGTCTACACCCACGTCGGCTTTCGCTTGAAGTCTGCCGAGCACATGTCGTGTGCAGATGCTAAGTGGTGGAAACATGTGTGAAGAAGTACGCCCCTGCAAGGTTATAAATAATCTATTCAAATAGCCGTGTCCGTGGTAAAGGACCTCTGGGTTGCCTATGCAGTTCATAGACAAGTGAAAGTGGATACTCTAAAATGCGCAAGATAAGCGTGAGTGCTATGGATGGCCTTCTCGTAGGGAGACGTGAGCGGGTCCATAGTGGTGTATTGATATGGTGAATATGTGGACTCGTGTGCGCCACCTCAAAAGAATTACTAGCAGTCGTAGGTCAGATAACCACGAGTCAAAGTTGGCTTGCTGCAGTTAAACTCCACCACCCCTTTGTTGATACCAATGCATATGTAGCTAGTTCTGACGTAAGTCTTGCTGGGTACATTTGTACTCACGTTTTCTTAATTTATGTTTTTGCAGAGAGACTTCAGTCTCACTAGTAGTTCCGCGTGGACTTTGACGTTTAGCTTGTTAGATTAGCTACGATCTTGTGCCCTCGGGAGGGTCTTGTAGATAGTTAGGCTTCTAAGCCCTTTTCATTTGTAGTTGACTGGACTCAGACATGTTATGCTTCTGTTGCCTGTATGCTCTGAATGTTGGGTCATGTGACCCATGTTTGTAATATCTGGCTCCTCAAAGCCTATTGAATAAATACTTTGAGATATAGAGTTTTGTTGTGATACCATGTTGTATTTGCACATATCGAGCATATTGTGTGTATGATTTGTAATTATTGGTATGTGTGGGATCTGACAACCTAGTTGTTTATTCTTGGTAGCCTCTCTTATGGGGAAATGTCTCCTAGTGCTTCCACTGAGCCATGGTAGCTTGCTACTGCTCCGGAACACTTAGGCTGGCCAGTATGTGTCCTTCCTCGTTCCTGTGTGTGTCCCTTTGGGGAAATGTCACACGTTGTTCCTTTAAGTCCTTGTAGCTTGCTACGACTTTCACTACAAAAAAATACACTTCCGTGATGATACGTGTTTGTCACAGTAGGTCACGTTTTTTGTCATGCATGTACATCCATGACGATTTTATGACAGATTCAAGATAGTCATACCTGTGATGTCGTAGAAGTGTTCCATGACATTACCAAAATTATCATCATGTAAGTGTCCACTTCCATGACGATAAATCACGCGTCACGGAAGTGCTTTCGTCAAGGGTGACCGACACGTGGCGTCCACCATAGCGGAATGTCGTTAAGCTATCGGGTCGGGTTTTAGATCCGATAACCCGTTAACAACCCCGACCAATGGGGATTTTCCACGTGTAAAATCATCATTGGCTGGAGGAAACACGTGTCGGCTCATCGTTGGGACAGATGTCATCCACTCATTGGACAGAAGGCGCCTATGATACGTCGACACGTGGCACGGCCCAACAGAGGCCCATTCCTGTGAAAAGGCCGGCCCATTTGACTTGGTCAAAAGGTGGCGGGCCGGCCCATGGAAATCCTGTTAATGACTTGTTCGCATATAGCCCATTTACAGCCCACTAACCCAAGGCCCGTTACGCCCTATCCGAATTAGGCCCAGTAGCGTCATCTAGGCCATCCAACATGATTCCAGCCCATTTTCACTTCTGGCCCATGTATGGCCCATGACGTCTTTCGGCCCATATGAGGCCCTTTATAACTCTTGGCCCATTAACGGCCCGTGGTGAAGCTGGCCCGTAATGAACAGTTTATCACTTTACACCCATTAACGGCTTGTGGTGAAACTGGCCCGTAATGAACAGTGTATCACTTTATACCCATTAACGGCGCGTTATTCCGTTGGGTCGTTTCCAGCCCATGTTATTTTTCGGCCTTCTCAGAGCCCATTAATTATTGGGCTCATTTCCAGCATTCGTTTACTTACGGCCCGTTACTGTCATTTTCTGCTTGTGGGCCAAATTCAGCCCGTGGTTACAGTCGGCCCGTTTGTGGTCCGTTAATACGTTGGGCCGTTTTCATAGCATCATCAAATATGGCCTATTAACTATGGCCCGTTATGGCCGGCCCATGAACGAACGATTCCAACTCTAGCCCGTTTACGGCCATAATGCGGTCTGTTTGGCCCATGTTTCGCCAATCGATCATACGGCCCGTATAAGGCCCATCGATGATACGACCCGTAGAAGGCCCATTGTTTCTAAGGCCCGTAGAAGGCCCATTGTTTCTATGGCCCGTAGAAGGCCCACAGTTTCTACGGCCCGTAGGAGGTCCAGTGTCACTATAGTAAATATTACCCCATGGTTATTGTGGCCTAGTTTTAAAAAATAGGTTATTGCAGCCACTAGCAAACCGTGAAAAAAGAACTGCAATGACTACAAGCAAACAAATAAACAAGACAACAAGGAAATAAATAAGCAAGCAACTTACGCTAGGCTATCACGGCTATCACACATATTACATCCACTGGGCATCAAAGTTCGCCACCAGTGCAAATAAATCTTGTTGACAAAACAATATGCAAAAGCGAGAGCACTTGAAGGCACTAGGCACGGCCAGTCGGGCCCCCAAACAGCCGAAGAAGCTGAGCAGACCTCAGTTGTGTCAACGATAGATGCATCACCCGTAGCTTTATGGCATGATGGTGCGCAAGGCAGTCCTCTGACATCTTCATTGCATCTTTGACTTCAAGTCGGAGTTGAGCTGAAGAAAGCCTTTCCACTTTAAGTTGAGACTGAAGAAGTCAAACTGATTGAGGCGTGATCGCATAGAGGTTGTCTCACACCTTTGGTGAGTAGCTTCAACTCACTGTCTTCATTAAGACAAGTACCTTGGGGTCATCTCACTTTGTCCTCAAGATGGTTTGGCTCACTATCTTCCCTAAAGTTCTGCACGGCATAAGAGATACAACTCGAAGAGAAACAAGGAGACACGTAACAGGTCTCACAATTATATAAGCAAATAAATGGATGCATTACGCATAAGGAACATGTTTTTACAACTACAATTTGAAACTTGTAGTTGTTGCAAACATCCAATCAAATGTAAACAGCAAAGCAAACAGCAGTGGACGAAATGATGCCTATCCAAATCTATACTAGAACAAAGTTTGAAGGCTTGAGAAGGATGAACTTACATTACATGTTAACACGGGCTGGACAAAGCCCTTCTCCATGTTGATGGCAGGATAATTCAATAAATTCCCCAAAGAAAATTCTTTATAAGCGTTGCCATTATTCTACATTTTGCAAAGAGTAAATATAGATCAAATAATGTTGGAAGAAAAAAAGGATAAAGAAGCTCAAAAGTGTAATCGATGATACATAATCAAATAGCAATTAATTAAGTACAGCATTACAAGGCAAAAGGGAGAGAGGTACTGACAAGAGCAATGCAGAGCCCAGTATTATTGTGAGATCGTATGATCCTTTGAGCAAGGAGATTCATCTGAAATTATTTTTCATACAAGAGAGAAGGTAAGGCACATGCAGAAATTTAGGAGTTCAAATTTTGAATTGATATCATAGGCAGTACCTGACACTTGGCTCTCAGCAGTTCTAATACGGGTTTGGGCACTGGAGTAGGGGTAAAGTGTGGTACAGTTGGGCATGTGTTTTCTGTGGCGCTGATCTATCTGATTTAACAGGTATCACTACCTTTTCCAAATACCTAGTTTGTACTCCTTGAGGATCTGCACTCACCCTCTTCCTTTTGGACATCTATTACGAAAGAACAACATTTGAATGGAAAAACATAGTGTGACGACACATGAAATAGGTATAGAAAATGGATAGGTATGGCATATACTCATATATGATGCTTAAACTAAGCAGATGGTGTAACAAAGTAGAAGTAATGCAAGAGGTCAGATGCAAAATATGTGGGACCAATACAGCTTTGCAAAGTTAGAGCAAGCACCTTGATGGGTGAATAAGATAGGCCATCCTCCACCATGCCAAGTTTGTTAGCCAGTGGATTGTTCTGCCATATTCCTCTTGTGCGCCCATTCTCATATTCATTTTGATAATGTTCAATATCTTACATGCATGAAAACATAAAAACAAGTGAGATTTTCTTTGTAATGCAGAAGTGATTCTAATCCAATACTGCCTCCCTGTAAACCCCTATGTGCTATCTCTGCAATTCTTTTAAGAGATGCCATGCATGCTGTAATTTGGTGTGTGCATTAATATAATGTGGCCTACTACTCAAAATATGAGAGCTCCAGAAGTGATGACACTTCGCAGATGACAACTTCAACATATAGAAAATAAGAACAAGTCGACCTGACTGTGATTCAAAATATACTAAGGAGAACAACTCGACTGACGGTCGACCGCAAGAGAAGAGGATCATCTTAAAGAAGAGCAGAAGAGCAAGCAGATTGAAGATATTACAAGTCTTTCAATACAATGTAGGTTGGCCACCCATGATGAACCAGAGCGCACAAAGAAATACTATTCTTTCCGGTCTCTCCATATGTGGCTCACATGCATTTCGAAACTAAAGTAGGAACATTTAGCTAACCAATTAAATATCTCTCAGTTTTACTTATATCAGCAATAATATCATATATGAATTTGTACAACTAAGCTTGTTTAGCTCGATGGGTGGATCGGTGCAATTATGACACGAACCATGTTGGCTGATTGTGGTCATCATAAAATGGGGAAACCATAAGCATGATGAGTACATTGTTGACCGTGGCAGTGGGATGGCAGATCTGAAGCTGCAAACCGAGCAAAGGGTAGTTAGCAACCAATGTTTGCTTTGAAATAACAACTAAGATTTGGTATGGAGAAGAAAGTACGGTCAACAAGTGAAAAAGAAATGCAATTATGTTGTCTCTCTATATGTCACGACATGCATTTGGAAACTCAAGTGGGACCTTTAGCTAACCAATTAAATGTGTCGGTTAACTATATCAGTATCATATCACAATCATATTTGAACAACTAAGCTTTCAAATTTTGAGTGTTGTGTTGTTTAGCTTGAAGGGTGGAGTAATGCTAGTACGACAGAAAGCACCTACGCAGATCATAGTAGAGTAGAAAAAGGGAAAACCCTAAGCATCAAGAGAAAAATCAGGAAAGTGGAACTAGCTGGACGATGGGTGGCGCACATGCTTTTCGAAACGAATATAGGAACATTAGGTGACCAATTAAACATTCTCGATTTTAGTGATATGAGCATCATATCAGATTCGTCTTTCAACACATAAGCTTTGGGTTGAGCTCTTGAGGAGCAGTGCTAGCACGACACGAAGCACCTGCGATGATGGTAATGAATATAAAGGGGGGAAACCATAAGCTTTACGAGTATAGTGCCCGTGCCATGGCGGATCTGAAGGTGCAAACCGGACAAAGCTACTTCGCAACCAATGTTTGCTTTCAAGTAGCCACTACGATTTAATGCGGACAAGAAAAGTTGATAAACAAATTACGATCTATTTTCTTGGTGAGATCAATAACTTAAGCACATATGGAAGAGTACCACCTCTCTTGCGACGCTGTGTAGGCCTATGCTAATACATTGAGGGTGCTGCGGGTGCGATGGCTGTCGGCGGCGGGGAAGAAGACTTTAGACGACAGACGGCCGGGTCGGGGGATAAATCCTATTGCCGTGGACGAGGCGGTCGTAGGAGCGGCAATGGCAATGTGGACGACGGCGCCGATGAAGCGAGAGGAGGCGATGAAAGGATCCTTGTCCAGCACCGTGGATAAGAGATGTCCATCTCTTGCAGTGGATGGCGGGGTAGGGGTAGCGGCTCCGGCAAGGTGGAGGATGGGGTGGCGGACGGAGGAGGCTGGCCACAATGCGGAGGTTGTCGTGCCGCCGATGGTGTATGAATGGGGAAATGGAGGGGAGGGGGGATCTCAAACTTTGGGACGCGCTTGTCTGAAATGTGGGGAAGTTATGAAATTATCCCCCGTTTAAAATTTCGAACATCGCGTCGGTTGGGGATAGGACGGTAATCTCGCATCTCCCATATATTTGCCGGTAACTATTTAGGGCGAGGAGAGGGTGTTTTGCCGACCGCGGTTGGCGCCCACGGTGTATGAACAGGGCTGACAGGTAGGGTTGTTGTGTGTTTGAGGGAAGTTACACATCTGCCCCTATTTAAAATATTAGCCTACATCAATTTCGGTCGAGGAGAGTTTGTTTTGCTGCCCACCGTGTATGAATGGGAAATGGAGGAAGAGACACATTTCTTTCGGATGAGCTTGAATCAAATGTGTTTTGCCGCCCATGTTTGGTGCCCACCATGTCTGAATGGGCTCAGAGGTCATCGTGTCACGTCTGATTGAAGTTACTAGTCTACCCATATCGACAGCAGTGTAAATCCGGTCGATAAGGATGTCAAGTGTCAGGGGTAGACAATAATTTCCATCTCGCAAACACTTGCTTCGGGCAGCCCACAAATTATAGCGGGTGTTTAGCCGCTTCGTTCAAAACTTGGGAGAATTAGCATTCACGTTTGCCTGGGCCCTGGCAAACTAAACTCAAATCCAATTTTTATTCGATACGAGTATCCACAGATAATTCTACGTTTTGTTATTTATTTCTTCAAAACCACAACAAAGATTTATTCCACCTTTATATATGATTATGATTTAGAAATGCCGTGATCTTCGAATTCAGTGGGTTGGATACACTCTGAGTCAAACAGTTATTTTATCCAATACAATATGCTCACACGAAAAACAGTTCACCTTATGTCAATCATACAAGTCTCGAGGATTACCTCGCCTAAAATATTCGGATCATTACAACACATGGACAACATAGGGGTCTTGCAACATAATCCATTCGGAGACATGACACAACATGCAAGTACAATAATCTAATGACAATTTCAACTGGTATCTAAAGAAGAACCGGGATTAGCTTGGGCTTCAGATAGCGAAGCAATGAGGACCTCCTCCGTCTTCAAATGCAACATTCTTACTTCCTCCAATTCTTGGGTTGCTTGCATAATGTGTGCCACTAATTCCGTAATTTCCAGCCTCAAGATAAAGATTATCTCATTCATGGGAGCCACACCATCTGTTTCTGCCTCTAATAGAGCCTCAAGCACTATAATATCTGTGCTCAGACTGCTCTCCGGCAGTGTTGCCTCTGAACTGCTACCATCTGGTAACATGGATGGCGACCGCTTCCACAAATAGATTCAGGGTTGTACATTGTGTCCTAGTGTGAACGGCATCCTGAAAGGTTTCTTGGACATAAGTAAGAGATAGTTATCGTATGATCCAGGCAGTAAGCTTACATGGTAAGCAATGACAATTATTACCGAGCATGGCAAGCTATATTTAAATGGTTCAAGCAGCATCAGCCAAAAGAAATTAAAATGGTAAGATGAAACTAGGGATGTAAGTGGCAAATAAGCGACATCCATGGGTCCCATCTAGTTAGCTTTTGCTAGCTCCCAAGTTCATTTTCCTCAAAAAACAAAAACTTTTTTGAACTATCATACCACTAGTGGACTTTAATCGGGATTAAACGGGACCTAGTTGACATCCCTAGTTGAAAGGGAGTGTACCACCGCTATATTTAAGTTGCCAAGGCATCTAAGCAGTTGAAATAATCTGAGAAAGCACTTAACAGTGTGGCCTCATATAAACTACGAAGACAGTCTTGTGATGAAGTTGAGAGGAAAAGTTAAGGACTCAAATGAAATAGGCATGCATTTATTTATGATAGTACAAGCGAGCACTGGCGACATATTGGCCAACTTCGGTATAGAGTAACAACAAACAAGCATTGAATCAAGCAATACGGCAAAGCGGAACAACTAAACTATTTGTAATTCGGTAGGCTTACAGGTTGAGGGCACAAGCCAAGAAAGCAGCCCACTCGCATTACATTTCACATGTACTAAAACACACTTTGGCTTACCATATGTTGCTTTGTGAAGCCTCATTGCTTTGTTGCAATGTTCTTTGAAGATATCGTCAGCATCCCGTGATTGCAAATCTAGTTGTTGTAGTTTATTCTGCACCCTCTATTTAGGTAAAATTAATTTTAATCACATGCACTGGTCCGAATTGATCATCAATGGTTCATCTAAAATAATGAAAGAAGGGTGTGTGCATACACGACAATATATCTGCTTCCCTCTATTTTTATGCTTGTTCGAGGTGCCAGCCCCAAAAGAACAAATATTTTTCTTGATGGGGTTGGCAGCTCCATAATTAATAGAAGCATCAAATTAGTCATGCAACTTGGGAAGATCAAAACAAACAAGTAATGAATAGAGGCTCAGAGCAGTGATATAGCTAGCATCAGAAAATGTAGGGTAAAACGAACAAAAAGCAGGAGAACCACATGCTAGTTTGCTGATGTGTAATTAAGCATAGAGAACATTAAGCAGTCTGATGGAACCAACAGGTGGCATCAGAACAACACCATTATCATAAATATAGCATTCAAGAAGTAAAATAGTAGGCAGTGATATCTAGGAAGTACAGTAATACTCCCTCCGTTCCAAAATAGATGACTCAACTTTGTACTAACTTCAGTACAAAGTTAGTACAAAGTTAGTACAAAGTTGGGTCATCTATTCTGGAACGGAGGGAGTACTTAGGACAAAACTAAAGCATATTAACTATATGTGAACTGGTATGTAATTTAGCACATGTAACATGTTCACTGCCAGAAGTATGGCCCTACAGGTGCAAGCAGAATAACGCGTCTCATGAAAAACTGAATGATGCCCTGAAGAAATTCAAAGGTGCGGTGCTTATGCTAGGAAAGTGAACGTAGGCGCCGGCTGTTGGATAATAGCACCTGATTCTCGGCGGTGTATGGGTATCATTGTCATACTTGATAGCTAAGGATCGTCGATGGTGCTCGTGTTGCAGTTGAGTTTGGGCCGGCTGTCGTCGTCGCTGAAGCGGCTCGATTACTCTGATTGCGGCGCCTGTCGACATACAAGAAAGCTCATCTGTGGTAAGTGAACAGTTGCGTGATAAAGAGAAAAACCGAAGGAGTACAAATCGAAATAACCTGATGAGGCTGCGGTGTCGGTAAAGCAGGGCCGGTGGAGTTGAATATGGCATCCGTGGAGCGGGTCGGTGCGATGGGCAACGGCGGGCGCGCGTTATGCAGTGCTTACGGTGAGGCGGATCTGTTACGGCGGACGAGGGCTTGTATGAAGGGCCAGCGAAGGGGCGGATGAGGGAGTCAGTGAAGGGCCTACACTGCGGTGGACGAGGGCGCTGGTTAAGCAGATCCGGTGCGGTGCACCATGATGGCGGTCAAGGAGATTTGGAGCGGTGGACAAGCCAGTCACTGAAGCGGCTCCGGTGAAGTGGTGAGTTGGCAGTTGGGGGTTCCATGGTGCGGAAGGTAGATCCGGCGGGGTGTGAGGTCCACCGCTGCGTCGGAGGACTAGATTCGGCGGCTTGCCGTGGTTGGGGGGTCGGGGAGGGGAAGGGGAGGGGCTCCGGGGAAGAATGTTGGGGGCAAAGAGGGGAAAACGGTTGGGGAACGTAGTAATTTCAAAATTTTCCTACGCACACGCAAGATCATAGTGATGCATAGCAACGAGAGGGTAGAGTGTTGTCCATGTACCCTCGTAGACCGTAAGCGGAAGCGTTATGACAACGCGGTTGATGTAGTCGTACGTCTTCACGATCCGACCGATCCAAGCACCGAACGTACGGCACCTCCGAGTTCAGCATACGTTCAGCTCGATGACGATCCCCGGACTCCGATCCAGCAGGGTGTCGGGGATGAGTTCCGTCAGCACGACGGTGTGGTGACGATGATGATGTTCTACCGACGCAGGGCTTCGCCTAAGCACCGCAACAATATGACCAAGGTGGAATATGGTGGAGGGGGGCACCGCACACGGCTAAGGAACGATCACGATGATCAACTTGTGTGTCTTGGGGTGCCCCCCTGCCCCCGTATATAAAGGAGGGAGGGGGGAGGTGCGGCCGGCCCCCTAGGGGTGCGCCAGGAGGAGTCCTCCTCCCACCGGGAGTAGGACTCCCCCCCTTCCTTGTTGGAGTAGGAGAGAAGGAAAGAGGGGGAGAGGAGGAAGGAAAAGGGGGCTGCACCCCTTGTCCAATTCGGACCAGAGGGGGGCTGCGGACCTCCTTCCTTTCGGCCTCTCACCTCTATTCCCGTATGGCCCAATAAGGCCCATATACTCCCCGGCGAATTCCCATAACTCTCCGGTACTCCGAAAAATACCCGAATCACTCGGAACCTTTCCGAAGTCCGAATATAGTCGTCCAATATATCGATCTTTACGTCTCGACCATTTCGAGACTCCTCGTCATGTCCCCGATCTCATCTGGGACTCCGAACTCCTTCGGTGCATCAAAACTCATAAACTCATAATATAAGCATCGCCGAAACCTTAAGCGTGCGGACCCTACGGGTTCGAGAACTATGTAGACATGACCGAGACACGTTTCCGGTCAATAACCAATAGCGGAACCTGGATGCTCATATTGGCTCCTACATATTCTACGAAGATCTTTATCGGTCAAACCGCATAACAACATACGTTGTTCCCTTTGTCATCGGTATGTTACTTGCCCGAGATTCGATCGTCGGTATCTCAATACCTAGTTCAATCTCGTTACCGGCAAGTCTCTTTACTCGTTACGTAATGCATCATCCCGCAACCAACTCATTAGTCACATTGCTTGCAAGGCTTATAGTGATGTGCATTACCGAGAGGGCCCAAAGATACCTCTCCGACAATCGGAGTGACAAAACCTAATCTCGAAATACGCCAACTCAACATGTACCTTTGGAGACACCTGTAGAGCTCCTTTATAATCACCTAGTTACGTTGTGACATTTGGTAGCACACAAAGTGTTCCTCTGGTAAACGGGAGTTGCATAATCTCATAGTTGTAGGAACATGTATAAGTCATGAAGAAAGCAATAACAACATACTAAACGATCAAGTGCTAAGCTAACGGAATGGGTCAAGTCAATCACATCATTCTCCTAATGATGTGATCCCGTTAATCAAATGACAACTCATCTCTATGGCTAGGAAACTTAACCATCTTTGATTCAACGAGCTAGTCAAGTAGAGGCATACTAGTGACACTATGTCTGTCTATGCATTCACACATGTATTATGTTTCCGGTTAATACAATTCTAGCATGAATAATAAACATTTATCATGATATAAGGAAATAAATAATAACTTTATTATTGCCTCTAGGACATATTTCCTTCAGTCTCCCACTTGCACTAGAGTCAATAATCTAGCTCACATCACCATGTGATTTAACACCAATATTCATATATGTATATGATTAACACCCATAGTTCACATCGTCATGTGACCAACACCCAAAGGGTTTACTAGAGTCAATAATCTAGTTCACATCGCTATGTGATTAACACCCAAAGAGTACTAAGGTGTGATCATGTTTTGCTTGTGAGAGAAGCTTAGTCAACGGGTCTGTCACATTCAGATCTGTATGTCATTTGCAAATATTCTATGTCTACAATGCTCTTGCAGACTCATGTAGCTGATTGCTCCCACTTTCAATATGTATCCAGATTGAGACTTAGAGTCATCTGGATCGGTGTAAAAAGCTTGCACTGATGTAACTCTTTACGACGTGCTCTTTTATCACCTCCATAATCGAGAAATATTTCCTTAGTCCTCACTAAGGATATTCTTGACCAATGTCCAGTGATCTACTCCTAGATCACTATTGTACTCCCTTGCCAAATTCAGAGCAAGGTATACAATAAGTCTGGTACACAGCATAGCATACTTTATAGAACCTATGACTGAGGCATAGGGAATGACTTTCATTTTCTTTTCTATTTTCTGCCGTGGTCGGGATTTGAGTCTTACTCAATTTCACACCTTTGCAACACAGGCAAGAACTCTTTCTTTGACTGTTCATTTTGAACTATTTCAAAATCTTGTCAAGGTATGTACTCATTGAAAATCTTATCAAGCGTCTTGATCTATATCAATAGATCTTGATGCTCAATATGTAAGTAGCTTTACTGAGGTCTTTCTTTTAAAGAACTCCTTTCAAACACTCCTTTATGCTTTCCAGAAAAATTCTACATCATTTCTGATCGACAATATGTCACTCACATATACTAACCAGAAAGGTTGTAGTGCTCCCAATCACTTTATTGTAAATACAGGCTTCACCGTAAGTCCGTATAAAACTATATGCTTTGATCAACTTATCAAAGCATATATTCCAACTCCGAGATGCTTGCACCAGTCCATGGATGGATCACTGGAACTTGCACACTTTGTTAGCACCTTTAGGATTGACAAAACCTTCTGGTTGCATCATATACAACTCTTCATTAATAAATCCAATTGAGGAATGCAGTTTTTGACATCCATTTGCCAGATTTCATAAAATGTGGCAATTGCTAACATGATTCGAACAGACTTTTAAGCATCAATACGAGTGAGAAAATCTCATTGTATTCAACACCTTGAACTTTGTCAGAAACCTTTTTCGACAAGTCTAGCTTTGTAGATAGTAACACTACTATCAGCATCCGTCTTCCTCTTGAAAATCCATTTATTCTAAATGACTCACTGATCATCGGGCAAGTCAATCAAAGTCCACACTTTGTTCTCATACATGGATCCCATCTCAGATTTCATGGCCTCAAGCCATTTTGCGGAATCTGGGCTCATCATCGCTTCCTCATAGTTCGTAGATTCGCCATGGTCAAGTAACATGACCTCCAGAATAGGATTACCGTACCACTCTGGTGCAGATCTTACTCTGGTTGACCTACGAGGTGCGGTAGTAACTTGATCTAAAGTTTCATGATCAATATCATTAGCTTCCTCACTAATTGGTGTAGGAATCACTGGAACTGATTTCTGTGAGAAACTACTTTCCAATTCGGGAGAAGGTACAATTACCTTATCAAGCTCTACTTTCCTCCCACTCACTTCTTTCGAGAGAAACTCCTTCTCTGGAAAGGATCCATTTTAGCAACGAATATTTTGCCTTCGGATCTGTGATAGAAGGTGTACCTAATAGTTTCCTTTGGGTATTCTATGAAGACGCACTTCTCCGATTTGGGTTCGAGCTTATCAGGTTGAAACCTTTTTCACATAAGCATTGCAACTCCAAACTTTAAGAAACAACAGCTTAGGTTTACTGCTAAACCATAGTTCATACGGTGTCGTCTCAACGGATTTAGATGGTGCCCTATTTAAAGTGAATGCAGCTATCTCTAATGCATAACCCCAAAACTAGTGGTAAATCGGTAAGATACATCATAGATCACACCATATCCAATAAAGTGCGATTCTGACGTTCGGACACACCATTCTGTTGTGGTGTTCCATGTGGCATGAGCTGTCAAACTATTCCACATTGTTAAAAAATGAAGGCCAAACTCGTAACTCAAATATTCTTCTCTACGATCAGATTGTAGAAACTTTTATTTTCTTGTTACGATGATTCTCCACTTCACTCTGAAATTGTTTGAACTTTTCAAATGTTTCAGACTTGTGCTTCATTAAGTAGATATACGCATATCTGCTTAAATCATCTGTGAAGGTCAGAAAATAACAATACCCGTCACGAGCATCAACACTCATTGGACCGCATACATCGGTATGTATTATTTCCAACAAGTTAGTAGCTCGTTCCATTGTTCCGAAGAACGGAGTTTTAGTCATCTTGCCCAAAAGGCACGGTTCGCAGGCATCAAATGATTCATAACCAAGTAATTCCGAAAATCCATATTTATGGAGTTTCTTCATGTGCTTTACACCGATATGACCCAAACGACAGTGCCACAAATAAGTTGCACTATCATTATTAACTTTGCATCTTTTGGCATCAACATTATGAATATGTGTATCACTATGATCAAGATTCAATAAACCATCACCATTGGGTGTATGACCATAGAAGGTTTTATTCATGTAAACAGAATAACAATTTATTCTCTATCTTAGATGAATAATCGTATAACATAATCATGATCTTATCATATTTATGCTCAACGCAAACACCAAATAACATTTATTTAGGCTTAACACTAATCACGAAAATATAGGGAGTGTGTGATGATGATCATATCAATCTTGGAACTACTTCCAACACTCATCGTCACTTTCTCTTCAACTAGTCTCTGTTTATTCTGTAACTCCTGTTTCGAGTTACTAATCTTAGCAACCGAACAAGTATCAAATACTCAGGGGCTACTATAAACACTAGTAAGGTACACATCAATAACTTGTATATCAAATATACCCTTGTTCACTTTGCCATCTTCTTATCTACCAAATATTCAGGGCATTTCCGCTTCTAGTGACCATTTCCTTTGCAGTGTAAGCACTCAGTTTCAGGCTTTGGTCCAGCTTTGGTCTTCTTCACGGGAGTGACAACTTGTTTGCCATTCTACTTGAAGTTTCCCTTTCTTTCCCTTTTCTTGAAACTAGTGGTCTTGTCAATCATCAATACTTGATGCTCTTTCTTGATTTCTACCTTCATCGATTTCAACATCACGAAGAGCTCGGGAATCGTTTTGTCATCCCTTGCATACTATAGTTCATCACGAAGTTCTAGTAACTTAGTGATGGTGACTAGAGAATTCTGTCAATCACTATCTTATCTGGCAGATTAACTCCCACTTGATTCAAGCGATTGAAGTACCCAGACAATCTGAGCACATTCTCACTAGTTGAGCGATTCTCCTCCATCTTTTAGCTATAGAACTTGTTGGAGACTTCATATCTCTCAACTCGGGTATTTGCTTGAAATATTTACTTCAATTCCTGGAACATCTCATATGGTCCATGACGTTCAAAACGTCTTTGAAGTCCCGATTCTAAGCCGTTAAGCATGGTGCACTAAAGTATCAAGTAGTCATCATATTGAGCTAGCCAAACGTTCATAACATCTGCATCTGCTCCTGCAATAGGTCTATCACCTAGCGGTGCATTAAGGACATAATTCTTCTGTTCAGCAATGAGGATAAACCTTAGATCACGGATCCAATCCGCATCATTGCTACTAACATCTTTCAACACAATTTTCTCTAGGAACATATCAAAGTAAACATATGAAAGCAACAACACGAGCTATTGATCTACAACATAATTTGCAAAATACTACCAGGACTAAGTTCATGATAAATTTAAGTTCAATTAATCATATTACTAAAGAACTCCCACTTAGACAGACATCTCTCTAGTCATCTAAGTGATCACGTGATCCAAATCAACTAAACCATGTCCGATCATCACGTGAGATGGAGTAGTTTTCAATGGTGAACATCACTATGTTCATCATATCTACTATATGATTCACGTTCGACCTTTCGGTCTCCGTGTTCCGAGGCCATATCTGTATATGCTAGGCTCGTCAAGTTTAACTTGAGTATTCCGCGTGTGCAAATGTTTTGCACCCGTTGTATTTGAACGTAGAGCCTATCACACCCGATCATCACGTGGTGTCTCAAAGACGAAGAACTTTCGCATAGCGGTGCATACTCGTGGAGAACACTTCTTGATAATTAGTGAGAGATCATCTTAAAATGCTACCATCAATCAAAGCAAGATAAGATGCATAAAGGATAAACATCACATGCAATCAATATAAGTGATATGATATGGCCATCATCATCTTGTGCTTGTGATCTCCATCTCCGAAGCACCGTCCTGATCACCATCGTCACCGGTGCGACACCTTGGTCTCCATCGTAGCATCGTTGTCGTTACGCCATCTATTGCTTCTACGACTATCGCTACTGCTTAGTGATAAAGTAAAGCAATTACAGGGCGTTTGCATTTCATACAATAAAGCGACAACCATATGGCTCCTGCCAGTTGCCGATAACTTCGGTTACAAAACATGATCATCTCATACAATAAAATATTGCATCACGTCTTGACCATATCACATCACAACATGCCTTGCAAAAACAAGTTAGACGTCCTCTACTTTGTTGTTGCAAATTTTACGTGGCTGCTATGGGCTGAGCAAGAACCGTTCTTACCTACGCATCAAAACCACACCGATAGTTCGTCAAGTTAGTGTTGTTTTAACCTTCGCAAGGACCGGGTGTAGCCACACTCGGTTCAACTAAAGTGAGAGAGACAGACACCCGCCAGTCACCTTTAAGCAACGAGTGCTCGTAACGGTGAAACCAGTCTCGCGTAAGCGTACGCGTAATGTCGGTCCGGGCCGCTTCATCTCACAATACCGCTGAACCAAAGTATGACATGCTGGTAAGCAGTACGACTTGTATCGCCTACAACTCACTTGTGTTCTACTCGTGCATATGACATCTACGCGTAAAACCTGGCTCGGATGCCACTGTTGGGGAACGTAGTAATTTCAAAAATTTCCTACGCACACGCAAGATCATGGTGATGCATAGCAACAAGAGGGGAGAGTGTTGTCCACGTACCCTCGTAGACCGAAAGCGGAAGCGTTATGACAACGCGGTTGATGTAGTCGTACGTCTTCACGATCTGACCGATCCAAGCACCGAACGTACGGCACCTCCGAGTTCAGCACACGTTCAGCTCGATGACGATCCCCGGACTCCGATCCAGCAGGGTGTCGGGGATGAGTTCCGTCAGCACGACGGCGTGGTGACGATGATGATGTTCTACCGACGCAGGGCTTCGCCTAAGCACCGCAACGATATGACCGAGGTGGAATATGGTGGAGGGGGCACCGCACACGGCTAAGGAACGATCACGATAATCAACTTGTGTGTCTTGGGGTGCCCCCTGCCCCCATATATAACGGAGGGAGGGGGAGGTGCGGTCGGACCCCTAGGGGTGCGCCAGGAGGAGTCCTCCTCCCACCGGGAGTAGGACTCCCCCCCTTCCTTGTTGGAGTAGGAGAGAAGGAAAGAGGGGGAGAGGAGGAAGGAAAAGGGGGCTGCACCCCTTGTCCAATTCGGACGGAGGGGGCTGCACACCTCCTTCCTTTCGGCCTCTCACCTCTATTCCCGTATGGCCCAATAAGGCCCATATACTCCCCGGCGAATTCCCGTAACTCTCCGGTACTCCGAAAAATACCCGAATTATTCGGAACCTTTCGAAGTCCGAATATAGTCATCCAATATATCGATCTTTACGTCTCGACCATTTCGAGACTCCTCGTGATGTCCCCAATCTCATCTGGGACTCCGAACTCCTTCGGTACATCAAAACTCATAAACTCATAATATAACTATCATCGAAACCTTAAGCGTGCAGACCCTACGGGTTCGAGAACTATGTAGACATGACCGAGACACGTTTCCGGTCAATAACCAATAGCGGAACCTGGATGCTCATATTGGCTCCGACATATTCTATGAAGATCTTTATCGGTCAAACCGCTTACCAACATACGTTGTTCCCTTTGTCATCGGTATGTTACTTGCCCGAGATTCGATCGTCGGTATCTCAATACCTAGTTCAATCTCGTTACCAGCAAGTCTCTTTACTCGTTACGTAATGCATCATCCATAACTAACTCATTAGTCACATTGCTTGCAAGGCTTATAGTGATGTGCATTACCGAGAGGGCCCAGAGATACCTCTCCGACAATCGGAGTGACAAAAACCTAATCTCGAAATACGCCAACTCAACATGTACCTTTGGAGACACCTGTAGAGCTCATTTATAATCACCCAGTTACGTTATGACGTTTGGTAGCACACAAAGTGTTCCTCCCAGAACGGGAGTTGCATAATCTCATAGTTGTAGGAACATGTATAAGTCATGAAGAAAGCAATAGCAACATACTAAACGATCAAGTGCTAAGCTAACGAAATGGGTCAAGTCAATCACATCATTCTCCTAATGATGTGATCCCGTTAATCAAATGACAACTCATGTCTATGGCTAGGAAACTTAACCATCTTTGATTCAACGAGCTAGTCAAGTAGAGGCATACTAGTGACACTATGTTTGTCTATGCATTCGCACATGTATTATGTTTCCTGTTAATACTATTCTAGCATGAATAATAAACATTTATCATGATATAAGGAAATAAGTAATAACTTTATTATTGCCTCTAGGGCATATTTTCTTCAAAAACAATGGAGTTACCAAAGCAGCCCTTTTCCGTTCATGTGGCAGGGGTAAAACAAGAATATCACAGGCTAAACTTTCGGGCACGTGATATTTTGATGTGAGCGAGAAGTTTGAAAGCTTTTGCCGCCTACAATTATAAGTGTTCTGCTCTTGTACAGCCGACTATGATATCATGGCCGACAATTTGTTTGTTTTGCACGCAAAAAAAAGTGCAAGTTTTGAAAATCAATGTCTCCAACTCGAAACTTAGATTATCCATTCAATTCAAAAATTGGATCATTGAGCTACTACAAGCAAATACCATCATATGGTCCAATTCAATTGAAATTCCAAATGTTTTTATCCTAAATATGATGACAAAAGCAAAAATGTGTATGTGTATGAATAAAGTGGATGATTATAAAGTTTGAACATGCTCATATGTGTATATCTCTAGGTTTGATATATGAATTTGAAATCACGAAATCACGGCTTAAAAAATGTACCTCCATTTAAATGAATTACAAAAGCTAATGATGGAGTCGAATTCCAAAATTCCAATAGAAGGTTTGTAATTCTGGTACATCAAGGTATATCACGCATGTTCAAAAGTATTGTTATCTCATAGTCCAAACTGTGAAACAAATTGATCAACCATGAGTACACAATATCTCAATTACGCTGAAGTCCCTCAAATATAGACACCTCACTCTTTACCTGAAGCCAACCCCCCCCCCCCCCCCACACACACACATAGAGAAGTCGTTCTCTCCCCCAAACACCAACACACGAGCACATTAACACCCATCTCTCTTCTAAAGTCCGGACCCCAATATAGGTTTATATCACTTTGTCTCTCGGGCATGCACACATCTCTTCCCTCACTCTCTAGGTCTCCCGCTATCTCTCTTTCCCAAGCACACGCACTATGTAGAGTGTATATTTCCCATATAGACAAAACGTCGCCCCCAAATGTCTATCTCCCTAGTATGTGGTTCTCGCGCACTCACCTCACACACCACCCCCAGTGCAAACAAGCACACTTTGTCTCCTTGTGCACCGCTCTCCTCTTTCTATCTCTCCCACATGCGGACCCGTCCCGGTTCCTTCCCTGTATAAATATATGTCGTGACTCTTTCCATAGCTCCCTAATGTATCATCGTTCTCGATTTCGCACAATGTTATGTACACCATCTATTCTAGATCTCTCATGAAGTCCCTATCACACACACGATGACTCACTTCCCTTGCGTCTCCGTACATAGGCCAATTTCGAACAAAATCAACATTGTCTCCCTATCTATATGCCATTTATGGACACAAACAACCCCTCTCTCCCCCTCTCTTCCTCTCTCGCTCTCTCTCCGTCGCTAGCTCTCTCTCTCGCGCGCGCGCGCTCTCACACCCCTCTCCCACACACACACACTCGATGTCTCTTCCAAATAGTCTGCTCCCCCCGCCCGCACACATGCTATCCCGCTACTACACATGTCACAACATTCCCCCTTGCCTTATACTAGGTTTACATCATTAGTGGTCTCTCTACTCCACATACACACTCCCTCTCACACACAAACGCGTGCACAAACACACACAGACACGCACAAACACCCATTTATCTGGATCCTCATCTCTCCCCATGTCCGCATGTGTATCTCACACACTCACTCTCTAATTATGTATATGTGTCTCCACGTTACACAACATAAAGCCCCATGTACATGTATGTCTCTATCCTCCACACACATAGACACAAAGAATCTGTTATCATTGCCTCAGTCTCTAACATATCACACACGCACACTGTCTCTCTCTCTCTCTTGCAAAGACGCTCAACAAGGGTTTCCCCGTGAATAACTTACCATCTATTCATCAAAAGTCATGGCAGTACACCGAACACGAGACATGAAAAAGAATAAAACTACACGTGCTTAGACCACCTAGTATGACTACTAGGACTAGAGCAAGCCAAAAATCGCGCCGCCGTCACCCCCTCCTTATCGGCGACGGGAAAATCTTTGTTTTACACAGTCGAGAAGTCATTGTGCTAAGGCCCCACATGCCGAGGCGTTGAATAGAATGTAGATGCTAGTTTACAGAAGCAAGTATCGATAATACATTTGTATCTCCATACTTATATTCCTTCTCTTATAAAAAACCGAGTTGGTGACGATGGTACGTGTGCCATCTTGCAATATAGACCGTCCGATCTATATATGACGGATGGAAATTAAACTAAAAGATACCCACACCCCTCTCCACATTTGCAGACAAGGCCTTCGCTCGTTCATCCTTATCTCCAACAAACCTCATTGTTGAGCTATTAAGAAAGGAAGCCTCTGGAACAAACTGGCCTGGTGGCCACTGCTGTCGGCGTCAATCACCATGCCTCCGCTCAGTCCGACCACCAATCACCACCACACCCCACTCCTCTTCACCTAATCTCATATTTCTCGAGATATCATTAGTTTTTACACATGGGATTACTCCCGCAAGGATCAACAACAACAAGTGTTTTATAAAAAAAATGCATCTTAATGTTCCGTGCAATGCACGGATCTTGCTAGTACTCCTACACAAGACTAAGTTGGTGATGATGGTGTGTCTGCCATCCGTCGTTTCTGACCATTAGATCTACATCTAACGACTGGGAGGTAAGTTTGTTGCCTTTTCTCACCAACATCCCACTTGTCTACCAATTTGCAGAAAAACCCATAATTAGTATCTTAAAACCAACCACATCCCTCCCTGGCCTCACCAAAACAGCCCAAGGAATATATTCTAATTGAAATATAATATATCTCTAGTGACATATGTATATGAAAATTAGAGTGTTTTGTATCAAGTTTGTAAATAAGTATTATTCTAATTATGATTCGTTGCAACACACATGAACATTGCTAGTATTTCCAACCATGCATTTATTTTCCTAGTATTCCATGGTTTCGAGTTTTCCGTCAAGATATTAGTCACTCATGGTTGGTATTTACTTTCAATCAAGTACACATATGCACTATGTAACTAGCCTTGCTTATTAGCTTCCAAAGCTTAACTTTCACTCCTACTTACAATATGTAGAGTATTTAACAAAAAAACTACCACTTTCAACCAGCCCTAGGAAGAATCTATTGTACAAAAAATAGCAAAAACATACCCAAAATTTCTTAATCCATGCCAAAACCTACTACCTGGTACTCCTACAGATTAGGTTCGCTTAAACCCATTTATGACAGGGTTGACCCACACGTCCGTCCTGACGAGGCAGCTTAAACCAACACATTTTGTTTCACCATTGACACGAGGGACCCACATCTAACCTTCTATCCTGTTATTCCCCCTCAAATCATTATTTTTCCTGAACAGTACTAATGCGTGTTAAATCGGTGGTCTTGGTGATGAGCGAAGTTGGCCGCCCGCTCACGGACGGAGGCCGGATGGATGTGGCCTCCGCCTCCTGCAGGTTGGCAGGCTGGCCCGAGCGTGACTCACGAGCGAGCAAGCCGCCGCGCTGGCCTTCGCTTGAGCCAAATGGCTGGCCTTAGCGCGGCGCGCACGAGCAAGCCGCCGCACTGCCGTGCCAATCTAGCTAGCAAACCTTGCAGACAAGCAGTTGGACGGAGCTGGCATCCGGGCTGCCGCAACATGGGCTCCGCACCGCCGGCGGTTTTGACCTTGCCTTCTGCCGGCGATGGTAGCTGCGTCCCATGGCCGAGGATGACTAGGTGGACGGGCCGGAGGTAGGAGGTCACTCGGGGATTTTTGTGCAGACTGACATGTAGGTCCCACAAGTCATAACGCCTGGTCGAATAGAAGGCGTTGACTTAATGGGTGACATGGGCCCTGTCAGAGGTTAGAGTTAGATTCTAACCCTGAACTAACTCTAACCAAAGTGGTGTTTGGATGGCAGGGTTAGATTGACAACAAATGTATCCAAACAGGGCCATGGGTTGAAACGTGCCTATAATGACACTTTGTAGAGTAGTCGTTTCTTGGTAGGGCTGGTTGGTAAGAGCATGTACAATGGTTGATAAGGTAGTCTTATCTTAAGTCTGCCACGTATGCAAGTGGTAGTAGTTTCTTGGCATTTTAGTGGTTTCTTGCATTATTAGGGGTTTCTTGTAAGTAACAATGTACGTACTACTAGCGATAAAAGGCGATTCTAGGTTGCGTTGTACTCCAACGAGTACTACTAGTGATCACGGGAGTGTATACCTCATTTTGTGGGTTCGATCCCGGCCGAACGCACGGCGGCCTTTTTTTCAATAGTAACTTCGCTGCGAGCCAATATTTTACATGGGTAGTTTGAGTTTTGAAGTCAAACGGACATGCGGCACCACAATCTAGGTGCACTAGATAGCCTAGCCACGTGAACGGGTTTACCTTCCCAGCATCCCGTGGCTCGCATGCTCGCCCTAGCCGCACCTCGCTTGCAGCTTCCTCATCATCTAGTAGCATATTTAAATTTAAACTAGCGCCTCCCAATTAAGCCCGAGGAGCCGGAAAAGCCTGGCGGGGCATTGAACTGTGCAATATGGCTCTGTACGTAAAGTGATCTACTACTACTCTGTAGCTTGTGGCGTTTCACGCATGGACTTCGCTCCATTATCGGCTCTACTATAAAAGAAATTCCTCTTGACATTTTGTTTAAATGGAGGCAAAAGCTTTCCTTCATCTCATTCATAAAGAAGGAACTACTAACAAAGTTCGACGAGATCCATTACACCTCCACAAATGGAAGTGAAAAGCCTTGTCTCACTGTCTCAAATAACTCAAATGTTCTGCCTTGAGAATCGTCACGATAAACATGCCGCTAGTGTGTGCGTGAGAGGAGGCGGCTGAGTAGGCCAGCTACGTGAGAGGAGCGGCTGAATAGAGCACCGAGAGTACCCACTAGGCCACTACGCAGTGTACTTTCCCTGCATTGATAGTACAGCGATGGTTCTAGAGAACAGTAGTACCCTCCACTTCCAACTGTAGCTCCTTGGCCCTGAGATTCAAGAGTTCAAAACTGGTGCACTATACTAGACTAGACTAGAAGTACAGTACATCGCACTAGTAGTTCAGAAAAAGTAGTACTAGTACTGCTACAATACGAGTACGTACTCCTCCGTCACATAATGTAAGACGTTTTTTGACACTAGTTGGTGTGTACAAAAAATAGCAAAAACAGACCCAAAATTTCTTAATCCACGCCAAAACTACTACCTCGTGCCAAAAATTTCTTACTAGTGCTATTATTTATAGTATAATGCAATCCCATAACGTTCCATATTGCTAGTACTAGTAGTAAATTGTACCCTCACCCCTTCGCTAAGCAACTATCTACAGTTGGAAGGGACGAGGCCCTGCGGTTACTACGCTCTTATCTCCTCCTCGCCAGTTCCACTCCCCCCGAAGAGAAGGCAGTTCGTCACTGTCGTGGATTTGTCACGGCAGATGTCCTTAGTGTGAGGACTTAGTCGCGAGGCCAACGCATCTATGTGGTAGCTTGAGAGGGGTTGGGCGGAATCGAGAGACGCTAGGCGGATCATCACACAAGACGAGGATCTAGACAGCTTCGGGCCCCGGGAAACATCATCCGTAATAGCCCTACATGATGTTTGAGGCTAGATCTCATTATGCTCATCGAGAGTCGCCGCATAAGCCGGCTCCCCCTTTGTGTCTATCCCTAGATATTGTTTCTTGTTACTTGTCCCTCTTTGGGGTGCCCTGCCCCTCCTTATATAAGTTAGAGGGGCGGGTTACATGTGGAGTCCAAATAGGATTAGGACTAGCCTATCTTCTACTACAAGCTGAATACAAGTCCGGGTCTTGATTCCTTGTAAGGAAGACATTCCTCACGCCTTTCCTCTTAAGCCGGCCTACCATAACATAAGCCGGCCTTCCGGGCCTTGAGCCTCCTGGGCCCCTGGGTCTTGTCGCTCCTCTGATCCGCTTGCCAGGTCACCCATAAGTTGCCAGGATCGAGCGGGTCACTTAGTGTGTCGTCCAGCCAGGGCGGGTCATTAGCGAGTCGCCAAGTCCGGCCGGGTTACACCGCTGGGTATATCCCCGACAATCACTGCTCCCATGGATTCGCCAGGCGGTTCTCCTCCTCGTCGAGGCTGGGAGACCTTGGACGATGATCCTCCGGGAGAAATCGCACGCCGCTCCGATGTCCTCACCGCCGCAAGACTCGGTGCTTCCTGCACCAACTTTTTCAAGACGGTGCTTAAACAGGCTTGGGAAAAGGCCATGCTTGTTGGTCTTCCATGCATCCTCGAGGAGAAGGTTCTTCTATGGGACAATCCTTCGAACAGTCCACCGCTCCCTGGCCATGGTTGCACGTTGACTCCGCTAGAGTTGCCGACGTTGAGAGGTAGTCGGACTTTGTCCGATGAGAAGGTCAGTAATGGTCTTTGATCATGTAGTACTTAGTTATTCCATTTCCATCCCGTAATTTCTCCGCTTCCCACCATCTTATATATAGGTCTCCGTCGGTGCCAACGAAGATTGGCTTGCATACCTCCGGCCGGATACCATCATCATTTTGCACAACATCCACAGTAGTGCGGCCGTTCTGGTAGACCCCTTCTCCACCATTGGGATCGGCCTTCCGGACTGGCTGGGCTTGAATACGTATGATGATGCCTACATGAGATTGAAGAAGATAGCAATTGCGGACCCGCTGACAAAGCGACGCGGCTATGACGATTACTATCTCATCGCGATGTTCGACATAAGGATTGCCATCAATGCAAGAGGCAGTAACGGCAGAGGCTAGCGCATGTTGGCGGCGGCAGATTTGTACCCCTACACGTTCGAATACGTTGTGCGCCATCTAGGCCGCATCTTCGCGGTGACAAGCTAGGGGACTTGTTTCATCTGGTTGCCATCATATGGTACGGGAGATTACAAATGGAATGCACAAACCATCATTTGCATCCCTAACGGTACTCCATTATTTTGCAAGGACCAGTCATACCCCGATCAAAATAAGATCGCCGATCCTGGATGTGCATTTGCATCCGCGATTCGGTCTAACTTGGAACCTTGTAGCTGACTTTGGCATATTGGGATCAACTATGTTAGCAGTCGTTACCCATGGTACCACTGATGTGCAACATGGTCACACAATCTACCACGATCGGACCGTCACCATCTACCCAGGTATTTCATTTTTAACCCTCTCGCCTTCTTTTTCATTGTTGTGCTAGTAGCATACTTAGTAGTACTAGTAGGAGTACTTTTTACCTTGGAGGACGCGTATAGCTAGCTAGGCCCTTGAAGACTTGAACTCACTAGCTGCCACCATTTTTGTTTTTCCATGTCTCATCCATGTAGCCAAGAGTGGCTATATATAATAAGCCGGTTATTTTACTTCCTCTATACCGGAGTAGTACTATTGGCTACACAGTATTACTGACCGCCATATTTGAGCACAACATTATTATGCATGGACCTTGACTATGTACGTCACCATGTGTCCAAATCTGAGATGCTGCGTGTACCAGATGAACGGCACCGAGTTCGACCCCCGTGATGCTACATGGGTGCCGAGGAACACTCTTGGAGAGTACTCGCTTTTCATGGGGACAACTACCCTATTGTGAAGCGGATGCCACATTCCATGCACGACACGGAAGGCCTGTCGTTCATGAAGCATGGTTGTCTCTTCAGTGCGCACCGCCGGATGAAGGACATGTTGGGACACGCTATCCCTGATTTATGCCTTTTCAGCTTGGATGAGTCTCCATCGTGTGGAACCGGATTAGAAATCCGCGACAATGATTCCCGTTGCCCACCGCTATGGATCGTGCCATCCATGAAGTACACCTGGGACTGGAACTTGGAGGAGGACATGTAGCCCATCTATAACGTGTAAGTAGAGTACGGTAATTGTGAACGGTAGCGCTGTAATATATGTAGACTAGTCATGCACAAATTTATCACATGAATTGGAGATGAACTTGTGTGGCATACTGGCATTTGTCCTTTAGAATTTATTGCTAGTAAATGTGTCATGTGTACGTGCAACTTGTGTGGTTGTTGCACGGGCTCCAACATGCTCTTTGAGAAAAAAAAGGTGGCACAGCTTTGGATATAGGTGACGTGGCGGCATCATACAGTAGCATTGTTCTCTATAGTTGTAGTACACTCCTACTAGGATGACAACTCCTATAAAACCTTGCTCTTGGCTCTTTGCCTCTTCGGGAGGTTCAATAGTTCGTACTCGTGTGAACCTTGCACTTGGCTCTTCGCCTCTACGGAAGGTCCAACAATGATGATACTACAGTACAATATGATTCTGGCAATCTAACACCAATTGAACTGCTGCACGTCCACCGCGAGGGAGAGGGCGAGGGCGAGGGAGAGGGAGATGGAGAGGGAGAGGCAGAGGGCGCTATAGTCAAAACCCTCTCCTCGTCCTGCGAACCACCGCGCGTGTGGCGCGAGGGAGAGGCGTAGTAAGCAAGCTTCTCCTCGTTCGACGAGTTGACGGGACACATCAAAGCAGTACTAGTCCATACTACGTCCTTTCCGATTAATATGGCTTAATTTGAAACAAGAAAAATACACTGGCGGTCAACGTATGTAACAATACGCTCTTTACGGTCACTATATATAGTCTTGCGGTGATTATACGGTCACTAGCTCATTGTAGAGCACCGTATTGCACCCTACTGACCGGCCACATAGTCGACGTGGCACTTTGTTGACTGGTTAAATTGTCACCTGGTTTTTGGGTCCCACCTATCAGTTGGCAGAGCAAAGAAATCAGTTAAACAAAACTTTACACAGGTGCGACAAGAGTCCAACCCTTGCGCACGAACCACCCTGGCTGTGTATGTGAGTGCATGCACGTGTACTCCCTCGGTCTTCTAAGAAAGAGTGTACATCGGCTATAAAACAAAGAGTGTAGTACATGATGTACATCTACACTTCCAATGCATTTAGCCTTTAATCTAAATCGATATTGATTGACTAACGCACCAACTTGTGTTGTAGGTATAGGCTACATGTCTATCCTCAATTATAGCATGCAACGACCTTCATTTAATCTTCTTCTCTAAATGGTCGCATGCACACATAAGTCTGCTACTTTTGGGCGTTAATTATGCCCTGGTCAATGTGTAAACTCTCTAAATGTACAGTCTTTAACGGACGTAGGCAGTAGGTTGAGCACTTGAGCGTGTTGCGTCGTCTGCTGTGTGTCGCATGGGTGCGTGAGTGTCGCGTGCGTCCATGTGTACGTGTGAGTGTTGCATGTTGCATGCATGCATGTGCATGCATGGGGCTTACTCCCTCCCATTGACATGTTCATATTTCAAGCTTCCTCTGTTCCCTCCATATGGTGATACTCCCTCTGTTCCCAAATATGGAGTAAAAGCCTCCCTCTGTTCCTAAATACGGAGTATTTGTCTTTCTACAGATTTCAACAAGTGACTAGGTACGGAGCAAAATGAGTGATGTGGGCGTAGATGCATAGGGATACTGTAGAAAGGAAGTCTTCGCGATCCATTATTCCCCATCTCGGTCAGAGAGAACTATTCAACTAGTCTTCGCAGTGAAGTGACAATACACGCTGCAGTAGATGGGACACGTAATTAATAAGATGAACCAGCGTGTTGGTGTTACTAAATCAGCCTTACCCAAGATCGCCATCATGTTTGCCAAGAGAGCACGCTTCCGCAAATACGCCTACGCACCTCTGTCCTCCATTAACTGACATATGGGCCCTCTTGTGGTAGACCCACATGTCATCGGTGTAACTATTTACACTCCGAAGGATAGTATATCCTGGTAGTAGTACTAGTAGATTTGAGATTTAATGCACTTTCTTTCCCGTCTTCCACTCTTCTTTCTCCTCTCTTCTTCTTCCTCCTCTCTTCCCCATCGTCGGCCACACACCATTTACCCCCGCTCACTGCTCGCCCGCCCGCACCATCTTCCTTGGTAGCTCACGCATACCATACCCCCCTCTCACTGCTCGGCCACACGAGGAGAAGCTCCTTCGCTCGCCCGCCCGAATCCACTTCCCCTTTGGCTCGCAGGCACCGAAAACCCCAATGGTAGAACTGGCCCGACGCAGAGCCGCGATTGGAATTCCCTCCCGATGTTCTCTTGGAGCAGATCTGTGTCGTATGGACCTACTTCGGCCGTCCGTGCGGCCGCATGCTCGGTGTCTTTGTACCGTCTGCTAAATGCGCAACCGCGGCTCTTTTCAAGACACCACCTTGTCGATGCTCGATCCTCGCAAGTGGCGGACAACGACTTGACGATCCTATGGAGGTTGCCGTGGTGCCCCTCGACATGCTACGACCACCCATCCACCTGTCCTTCATGCGCGACCACTACTGGGTGGGCATGAAGGCCAACTGGATCGTCCTCATCCACCAATCCGGTAGTCCGTGGTGTCTCGTGGATATCTACACCCAGCGAGAGATCACCCTTCCATCGTTGGATACCGCCGCCATCGAGCCTCACGGCCCGCCGGACACTCCTGCCTACTACGCACGAGACGCGTCAAGCTTTTGGCTCGACCTCTATTTGCTGATAGTTGTAATCTGCAAAGTGCCCACACCATCAGAAGACTACATGGATTACAAGCTCATTGCCTTGTTCGACATGGGATTAGTCTATCTGGAATCCGGTCGCCATACATGGTTATGGCTCATCATCAATCCTGTTGAGGCAACTTTTTTGTCTGATGCTATAGTGCACGATGGCATCGTTTACACGGTCGACGCACAGATTGGCTGCCTATACTGGTGGAATCTCACTACAAGAAATATGTCAACTTGTGACCTTGACTATTGGTCACTGAAAGGTCATTGTTTTTCATTTGCGACCTTTTTGTGACCAAAAACAGAAGGTCAAAAGTTGGCGATCGTAAACTGAAATTAACGACCTTCTCTGTGAGAAGGTCGTAAACGTTTACGACCAAAACAGAAGGTCGTTGAACCCATGACCTTTTGTTTTGGTCACTGGTTGTCTGCCCAGGCCACGTCGGATCCGACGTGGCCATCTAACGTGGCAAAATTACGACCAATTCAAAAAGTCACTGACAAGAATCAGCCCGGTCCAATTGAGTGTTCTACATGGGCCTAGCCCAATAATTTAGCCTTTTTGTGTTTTTTCTCTGTTAATTTTTGGTCAGGTTCATGGGACAAGCCTACAATTCGGCCTCTTTATTTCCAGGGCCGTAATCCCTCTTTTCTCAATTGGGCCTCAGCCTTTTTATAGTCCATTTCCTTAATTTTTGGTTTTTTTCCTGTGAATATTATTTGGAAAATGGCCTATTTAGATGCCAAATACTATTAGGTCCCACTTGTCAGGTTCTAATTAAAGACAGCCCAGGTTTCAATTTCCACACAATTATTTCAGTCAGAACAGCAAAGAAATGAAAATTATCAAACCACATGAAAATTTGGCTGATAGCACAATCTTTACATAATTCATCTCACCATTACATGTGATACTATCACAACATATAACAACTATATTCCTAACTTCTTCACTTTCAGGCTACTACAACTATACTCCTAACTTCTTCACTTTCAAGCTGGAGCTTCATAAATGAGAGGAAACACCATTTCTGGATATGTTCGTACAGGCTGAACGAAGGCATCTAACAATAAACAAAAAGTGTTAGAAACAAAATAAAAACAAATATAGAAAGCAGCTAGGGACTAAATCATGAAGCATCTCTACATGTAACATGTAACAGTAATAACCACCACCACAACACCAAGCTCACAACAGCAAGTCCATAGAAAAAAATACTCTGTAAAGCAGTCCAGCCTGTGTTCTTACTGTTGACGCTGCACCTCTTTCTTTCTCTTCCGCAGCAGCAAGAAGCAGCCACACAAGCAGCAGTAGCTCGGCAACTTCCAGGAACAGCACAAGGCAGCAGCTGCTGCAGTTCCTCCTCTGTTCAGCAGCACCAACGGCAGCAGCTCCCCGTCGCAGCCTGACCCGTACGCAGTCCAAATCCGCAGCCACCTTCTTCCTCATCCTCTTCTTCCTGCCGCAGCATCCTCGTCGGCCGCCCCCTGCGCAGGTAGCCACCTCAGGGACACGTAGCAGGACAAGAGGAAGCAGCTCCCTCCCTGCCACGTCGCAGATCCTCGAGCCCAGCCGCGCCGCCACCGCACGCACCACAGCAGACCCGCCGCCATGCGCACGCACGTAGCCTAAAATGAAGCATATAAAACATCAAACGAAGAAATAAATGGCAAGCAGTATAAAAATCAAGGTAGCACTAGTATATATTAACTTATCTTGGAACCATCAATATAGTTTGCTTATAAGAAAACATATGGTCTGATGCTTATGTGCTACTAGATTACTAAAGACAAATTGCACACTATGCACTCAATTTGATACTTGCTTAACAGTTTCAATGTAAACCAACAGTTAAACCTGAAAAGATGCAAAGATGAAATCTAACTGATGACTGTAGCAAGAGTGCTCCCAGCACTATATCACAATTCTGCATTTCTAACTTGTACTTGCAACATTTAATGCTGGCAAGAACATATGGAGGAAGATATAGTTCCAGGAGATAGTACTTTAGCCATTGAAAAAACAAACAGTTTACTGAGATAGGGCAGTGGTAGAAATACAATCAAAGTTACTCAATCATAAGGCATGTGAGACCAGGAAGTGAGCAGAACATGATGAATATGGCATAAAACACCAGCACTGCAATACTGCAACCAAATCATCATAGATCAATATCTTTGCTCAATGGGAATTAATTAAGGAAGGGTTCAGCATGCCAATGCATTTTGGTGTGGATATTCTGGATGTACACCGGTCACACTAAGGAACACAGAGACCAGGAAGTGTGCAGGCAGGGTACACAGAGACCAGGAAAAGCAGGGCGTGGGCAGCCGCAGTTTCACAAACACAATAACAGCAAACTCCATTACACAATATGCAGTACATAGGAAGTAATCATCATATTTTCACAAAAACAACATGCAATGCAGACATATATACTAATACAAGAAGATCACTGCCTGCAGTCTTATTTAGATGACATACACTGCAAAAATCTTAAGAGAAAATAACTGCACCGAGCAATTTACGTTATGATTAAGCGACATGCTTGTCCAGCGCATGGCAGATGGACTGAAACAATAACAACAACAATTACGAGGATCAAAACACCACCTAGATAGATGCTCGTTGTTGATCGATGAGTTTGGGGGAGGAAGCAGTGCAGTGGTAGTATGTGGAAGGGAAGGGAAGGGGCGACCTTGTCGAACTGCACGACGACGGCCATGGCGAGCTCGGGGCTGTGCATGCCGCTGGCCACCATCTTGTGTAGCGTCTCGATGAGGGCCACGCCGATCACCGACTGCCGGTACATGTCGAACGCCTCCTCCATGCCTCCCCTCACCCCTGATCCCTGCCGGTAACAGTAAGCAGCAAGCATCAATCAAACAATTTGTTCCTAATTGCTCATGTTTTGACATGGTGAATCTAGAAACTCATATGTTGCTAGTCGAGGGGGAATGGGGACTGACATGGAGTGTTGGATGGCCTCGTAGGCATCTTCTGAAGGCAGGAAGTCATTGACGGCCACCTCCTTGTTCTCGTTCTTCTTGTCTGAATCCCCCAAACAATCAAAGAAACACATTCAGAAACAGAAGAAAACACATTCAGGAGCACAAATCAGTCAAAAGGACCAGTCACAGGTTAGCCGTCGCTAGCAAGTATTTAATTCAACACTGATTGTACGATGGAAGAGACATCATTGTTAGCAAAGGCACATCATTTAATTTTGCAGGGCAAAGAGCACATCATTGTACAGAGTTGTGCCAAGTTTCAGGTTACAGATAATATGATTCACCCAAGCTGAACGGAATTAACTTTCAGATTACAGAGCTGCATTGGTTTCAGTTAATAAAAGGACCCATTATATGCCACAATAACACTAGGACTATGCGCTGCACAGGAACTAAATTAATTACTCGCATATTACACACCAGGGCATTTAGCAAACACAATTGACGAAACAAATGTTGACTTCCACAGCAGGATTCATCACAAGCAACTAAGCCGATTGGATTTTCAGGCACTGTATCACACAACTAGGACACAAGCGAGTGTTCAATTTCAAACAGGTGCAGACAGACATATATACAGGAGAAAATGAAATCCCAGCCCTTGGCAAAGCTGGGGTGACAATACACGCAAGAACTTGGCTAACCTGAGTATTGTTCCTGATGCTCATCAGGAGCAGGGACAGGGGGCGGTGCTGAACTCCTCCTCCTCCTTCACCTGCCACTGCAAACAGAACCATGTCCGTCACTAGTTAGACAGCCATACACAAGCGCTAGCTGAGACGTGAAGGCCTGGCACCCAGAGATAATATTAAAGGGGAAATTGCGAGCACGGGATGCTTACATTGGCAGCTGCTTCTTCCGCCATCGGCACGACGCGAAGCCGGGGACTTGCGGACGGGAAAGAAACCAAATCAGTAGCAACCCTGACTCTCTCTTAGAGACCCGTTCTCAACTCGCAAATGGATGACAGCAAATTTTTAAGTAGATATCTTTACTAGTACATGGCACGTGCCATGCACGTGTAGATTTAAGGATCATTGTGAAATGTTGTGTGGTGTGAGGGGTTGCAGCCTTTTTTATACAATATACAACCAAATTGTTGAATTTTTTTTAATTCTTTTTTCAAGTAAAGTCCATACACATGCATGCATACAGTGATTACTTTGTCGGATGAGTAGAAGTCTACGCAACAAAAGCATTGGGAAATAAAGGAAAAACTGGGCCATAATATTTGTAAAATGAATTTATAAGAGAAAGTAAAAAACATCCTTTTTGATTCTCGAGCACCCTGGGGAGCAATTTGTTTTTTCAAATATGCTAGTAATATTCCCCTAAAGGTAAATACGCTACTAATACAAAAAATTCATCGGAAAAATCATGCATGCAAATAGAGGCGTTATTTAGCATAAAAAATGTTTTCAAAAAAAATATACTGCGATTTGCATGTGGTACAAAAATGACAAGAATGAGGGGTCAAAAAAGCTTATTTAAATCCATATAAACATGAACAGACTTCTTATTTTTGCAGAGGCTTTATTCTTCATAATTATTTTATAAAAAATAGCAGTTCAGCAAACATGTAGATCACAGTACATGTATGAATATCAAAAATATATATATCAATAGTCTGTTGTTACGAAATTCCGAGAACATCTCCATGCAGGACTGTCGATTGCACAAGGAACCTCTGAGGATCCAGCAACACAAAGAATGATAAGCAGACGAAAACACGCCATTTGCTTGAGCTACACAATATGGAAACATTTGTTTGCAGTTGAATTAGAAGAACCGACCAGCATGAGTACAGCTAGCTGTCTAGCTCCACGAATCCCACGCATCCATGGCTGCGTGAAGATACTTACACCACTAACTGTCTAGCTCTCTGCTACACTGGCCAGCTGTTCCACGAGGAACTCGACTGTGGAGCGTCTGTATCGACAAGTAACAAACCTTCCAGGCCGGCATGGGCATCACTGGGAACAGCACTAATTCGACAGCATTTAATGACTTCACAGATTTAGAGCAAGAAAATTTACTCCCCCTGCCTCTACTCCCTTATTCCAGCAAAAAAAATGCTAAGTAAATGCCATGCGCAGGCAGATTTGCTGTGCGGCATTAAACTACACCGAGAGGACCTTGTTCTAAACACTCTAGCGAGCGCCTCACCTCGGTTCCCTTCGGCGTCGCTGGATCTAACAATCAGCTAAAGTGCGGAAGCTAACAATCGCTGGCGCCTAAACCTGGTGTACAAAATACATCAGCTAAAGTGCTCTGGTCATTGAGAACACACGAGATGGAGCACCACCTAAACCTAACAATCCATAAACAGCAGGCAATGGAGCACAACCTAAACAAAACCAATGGGAGCATCTTGCACAAGAGAGGAAGGGAGAGACCTTCGTGGGTGAGCTGCAGCTGCAAGGGGAAGGGAATCAAGCATGCATCAGCAATCGACATCAGGGGTGGAAGGGGTTGGATCGAATCAAATCAAATCAATCCAAGAGGAGAGGGGAAGATGGGCACCTTGAAGAGCAGAGAGCAGATCAGATCATGCCTCCATGGACATGGACAGGGAGAAGTAGGTGGTCGGCGCCGGTGGTGGCGAGCTCCATGGCGTGGGAGCGGCAGCAGCGGACGGCGGGCTGGAGAGGAAGCAGCGTCCACAACGCCAGCGAGCTCCATTTGTTTTCATTTTCTTTGCACGGAAAATTCATTTTTCATTTTTCGAGTGCCCGAAATAAGTTTTTTTGTGAAGAACCTACCATATATTTGTTGCAAAATTGGACCCAATCAATTTTATAAAATACTAGGCCATATTTAATGCACAATTGACAAAACGGTTGGGTGTCAAAAGTTTTGATCCACCTCTGGTGAAAAAGACAAATTCTCGTCGAATTAGGATGGAAGCGGGTCAAATTTGAAATGCAGCTGCCTCGTAGTTTGCTATTTATTTTTTCCAAAAATCATTTCTACGTACATAAGTATCTATTTAATCAGAGAAACACAAAAAAAATTCCAAGATTCAACCACTAGATAGGAACGGTCAAGCCCGCCGTTTTGACAGCATTTTGAAACGGGCATAAGAAATTCAAAAAAATCTAAAAATTGGAAAACCTTCGCATTATTTCATTATATGTGAACAAGTTTCCAGGAAAAATAATAAACTTATGTCTGGTAATTATTTTAAAAAAATGTTCTCAGAAATGAGCTATCAAGTGTGAAGATTCATGGCTTTCAAGCCAAATGATCAATCTTATGGCCACATTCATGGCATAGTTTGTTCAACTGATCTCATATGATGCACAAGGGTGCATCTTGGAATTCAAACAATGTTGCCTAAGGGAGTTTTCATTTTCTTTGCACGGAAAATTCATTTTCCATTTTTCGAGTGAAATGAGTTTTTTGTGAAGGACCTACCATATATTTGTTGCAAATTTGGACCTAATCAATTTTATAAAATACTAGGACATATTTAATGCACAATTGACAAAACGGTTGGGTGTCAAAGTTTTGATCCACCTCTGGTGAAAAAGACAAATTCTCGTCGATTCAGATGGAAGCGGGTCAAATTTGTACTGCAGCTGCCTCGTAGTTTGCTCTTTATTTTTTCCAAAATTCATTTCTACGTACATAAGTATCTATTTAATGATAGAAACACCAAAAAAAATTCCAAGATTCAACCACTAGATAGGAACGGTCAAGCCCGCTGTTTTGCCCGCATTTTGAAACGGGCATAAGAAATTCAAAAAAAAATCAAAAAATTGGAAAACATTTGCATTGTTTCATTATATGTGACCAAGTTTCCAGGAAAAATAATAAACTTGTAATACGGTAATTATTTTAAAAAGTGTTCTCGAAATGAGCTATCAAGTGTGAAGATTCATGGCTTTCAAGCCAAATGATCAATCTTATGGCCGCATTCATGGCATAGTTTGTTCAAATGATCTCATATGGTGCACAAGGGTGCATCCTGGAATTCCAAACAATGTTGCCTAAGGGAGTTTTCATTTTCTTTGCACGGAAAATTCATTTTCCATTTTCCGAGTGCCCGAAATGAGTTTTTTTTGAAGGACCTACCATATATTTGTTGAAAAATTGGACCTAATGAATTTTATAAAATACTAGACCATATTTAATGCACAATTGACAAAACGGTAGGGTGTCAAAAGTTTTGATCCACCTGTGGTGAAAAAGACAAATTCCCGTCGATTCAGATGGAAGCGGGTCAAATTTGAACTGCAGCTGCCTCGTAGTTTGCTCTTTATTTTTTCCAAAATTCATTTCTACGTACATAAGTATCTACTTAATCATAGAAACACCAAAAAAAATTCCAAGATTCAACCACTAGATAGGAACGGTCAAGCCCGCCGTTTTGCCCGCATTTTGAAACGGGCATAAGAAATTCAAAAAAAATCAAAAAATTGGAAAACATTTGCATTGTTTCATTATATGTGACCAAGTTTCCAGGAAAAATAATAAACTTGTAATACGGTAATTATTTTAAAAAAGTGTTCTCAGAAATGAGCTATCAAGTGTGAAGATTCATGGCTTTCAAGCCAAATGATCAATCTTATGGCCACATTCATGGCATAGTTTGTTCAAATGATCTCATATGGTGCACAAGGGTGCATCTTGGAATTCCAAACAATGTTGCCTAAGGGTGTTTTCATTTTCTTTGCACGGAAAATTCATTTTCCATTTTCCGAGTGCCCGAAATGAGTGTTTTTGTGAAGGACCTACCATATATTTGTTGCAAAATTGGACCTAATCAATTTTATAAAATACTAGGCCATATTTAATGCACAATTGACAAAACGGTTGGGTGTCAAAAGTTTTGATCCACCTCTGGTGAAAAAGACAAATTCCCGTCGATTTAGATGGAAGTGGGTCAAAATTGAAATGCAGCTGCGTCGTAGTTTGCTCTTTATTTTTTCCAAAAATCATTTCTAGGTACATAAGTATCTATTTAATCAGAGAAACACAAAAAAAATTCCAAGATTCAACCACTAGATAGGAACGGTCAAGCCCGCCGTTTTGACCGCATTTTGAAAACGGGCATAAGAAATTCAAAATAAATCAAAAATTGGAAAACCTTCGCATTGTTTCATTATATGTGACCAAGTTTCCAGGAAAAATAATAAACTTGTAATACGGTAATTGTTTTAAAAAAGTGTTCTCAGAAATGAGCTATCAAGTGTGAAGATTCATGGCTTTCAAGCCAAATGATCAATCTTATGGCCACATTCATGGCATAGTTTGTTCAAATGATCTCATATGGTGCACAAGGGTGCATCCTGGAATTCCAAACAATGTTGCCTAAGGGTGTTTTCATTTTCTTTGCACGAAAAATTCATTTTCCATTTTCCGAGTGCCCGAAATGAGTTTTTTTGTGAAGGACCTACCATATATTTGTTACAAAATTGGACCTAATCAATTTTATAAAATACTAGGCCATATTTAATGCACAATTGACAAAACTGTTGGGTGTCAAAAGTTTTGATCCACCTCTGGTGAAAAAGACAAATTCCCGTCGATTTAGATGGAAGCGGGTCAAATTTGAACTGCAGCTGCCTCGGAGTTTGCTCTTTATTTTTTCCAAAATTCATTTCTACGTACATAAGTATCTACTTAATCATAGAAACACCAAAAAAAATTCCAAGATTCAACCACTAGATAGGAACGGTCAAGCCCGCCGTTTTGACCGCATTTTGAAAATGGGCATAAGAAATTCAAAATAAATCAAAAATGGAAAACCTTCGCATTGTTTCATTATATGTGACCAAGTTTCCAGGAAAAATAATAAACTTGTAATACGATAATTATTTTAAAAAAGTGTTCTCAGAAATGAGCTATCAAGTGTGAAGATTCATGGCTTTCAAGCCAAATGATCAATCTTATGGCCACATTCATGGCATAGTTTGTTCAAATGATCTCATATGGTGCACAAGGGTGCATCACGGAATTCAAACAATGTTGCCTAAGGGAGTTTTCATTTTCTTTGCACGGAAAATTCATTTTCCATTTTCCGAAAGTGTGAAATGAGTTTTTTGTGAAGGACCTACCATTTATTTGTTGAAAAATTGGACCTAATCAAATTTATAAAATACTAGGCCATATTTAATGCAAAATTGACAAAATGGTTGGGTGTCAAAAGTTTTGATCCACCTCTGGTGAAAAAGACAAATTCCCGTCGATTCAGATGGAAGCGGGTAAAATTTGAACTGCAGCTGCCTCGTAGTTTGCTATTTATTTTTCCAAAAATCATTTCTACGTACATAAGTATCTATTTAATCAGAGAAACACCAAAAAATTCCAAGATTCAACCACTAGATAGGAACGGTCAAGCCGCCGTTTTGACCGCATTTTGAAACAGGCATAAGAAATTCAAAAAATCTACAAATTGGAAAACCTTCGCATTGTTTCATTATATGTGAACAAGTTTCGGGAAAAATAATAAACTTGTAATACGGTAATTATTTTAAAAAAATGTTCTCAGAAATGAGCTATCAAGTGTGAAGATTCATGGCTTTCAAGCCAAATGATCAATCTTATGGCCACATTCATGGCATAGTTTGTTCAAATGATCTCATATGGTGCACAAGGGTGCATCTTGGAATTCAAACGATGTTGCCTAAGGGGAGTTTTCATTTTCTTTGCACGGAAAATTCATTTTCCATTTTCCGAGTGCCCGAAATGAGTTTTTTTTTGAAGGACCTACCATATATTTGTTGCAAAATTGGACCTAATCAATTTTATAAAATACTAGGATATATTTAATGCACAATTGACAAAATGGTTGGGTGTCAAAAGTTTTGATCCACCTCTGGTGAAAAAGACAAATTCCGCCGATTCGGATGGAAGCGGGTCAAATTTGAACTGCAGCTGCCTCGTAGTTTGCTATTTATTTTTCCAAAAATCATTTCTACGTACATAAGTATCTATTTAATCAGAGAAACACCAAAAAAATTCCAAGATTCAACAACTAGATAGGAACGGTCAAGCCCGCTGTTTTGACCGCATTTTGAAACGGGCATAAGAAATTCAAAAAAAACTAAAAATTGGAAAACCTTCGCATTGTTTAATTATATGTGAACAAGTTTCCAGGAAAAATAATAAACTTGTAATACGGTAATTATTTAAAAAAAAAGTTCTCAGAAATGAGCTATCAAGTGTGAAGATTCAAGGCTTTCAAGCCAAATGATCAATCTTATGGCCACATTCATGGCATAGTTTGTTCAAATGATCTCATATGGTGCACAAGGGTGCATCTTGGAATTCAAACAATGTTGCCTAAGGGAGTTTTCATTTTCTTTGCACGGAAAATTCATTTTCCATTTTTCGTAATGAGAAATGAGTTTTTTTGTGAAGAACCTACCATATATTTGTTGCAAATTTGGACCTAATCAATTTTATAAAATACTAGGACATATTTAATGCACAATTGAAAAAACGGTTGGGTGTCAAAAGTTTTGATCCACCTCTGGTGAAAAAGACAAATTCCCGTCGATTCAGATGGAAGCGGGTCAAATTTGAACTGCAGCTGCCTCGTAGTTTGCTCTTTATTTTTTCCAAAATTCATTTCTACGTACATAAGTATCTATTTAATGATAGAAACACCAAAAAAATTTCCAAGATTCAACCACTAGATAGGAACGGTCAAGCTCATTGTTTTGCCGCATTTTGAAACGGGCATAAGAAATTCAAAAAAATCAAAAATTGGAAAACATTTGCATTGTTTCATTATATGTGACCAAGTTTCCAGGAAAAATAATAAACTTGTAATACGGTAATTATTTTAAAAAAGTGTTCTCAGAAATGAGCTATCAAGTGTGAAGATTCATGGCTTTCAAGCCAAATGATCAATCTTATGGCCACATTCATGGCATAGTTTGTTCAAATGATCTCATATGGTGCACAAGGGTGCATCTTGGAATTCCAAACAATGTTGCCTAAGGGTGTTTTCATTTTCTTTGCACGGAAAATTCATTTTCCATTTTCCGAGTGCCTGAAATGAGTTTTTTTTGAAGGACCTACCATATATTTGTTGCAAAATTGGACCTAATCAATTTTATAAAATACTAGGCCATATTTAATGCACAATTGACAAAACGGTTGGGTGTCAAAAGTTTTGATCCACCTCTGGTGAAAAAGACAAATTCCCGTCGATTTAGATGGAAGCGGGTCAAAATTGAACTGCAGCTGCCTCGTAGTTTGCTCTTTATTTTTTCCAAAAATCATTTCTAGGTACATAAGTAGCTATTTAATCAGAGAAACACAAAAAAAATTCCAAGATTCAACCACTAGATAGGAACGGTCAAGCCCGCCGTTTTGACCGCATTTTGAAAACGGGCATAAGAAATTCAAAATAAATCAAAAATTGGAAAACCTTCGCATTGTTTCATTATATGTGACCTAGTTTCTAGGAAAAATAATAAACTTATGTACGGTAATTATTTTAAAAAGTGTTCTCAGAAATGAGCTATCAAGTGTGAAGATTCATGGCTTTCAAGCCAAATGATCAATCTTATGGCCACATTCATGGCATAGTTTGTTCAAATCATCTCATATGGTGCACAAGGGTGCATCCTGGAATTCCAAACAATGTTGCCTAAGGGAGTTTTCATTTTTCTTTGCACGGAAAATTCATTTTCCATTTTCCGAGTGCCCGAAATGAGTTTTTTTTTGTGAAGGACCTACCATATATTTGTTGAAAAATTGGACCTAATCAATTTTATAAAATACTAGGCCATATTTAATGCAAAATTGACAAAATGGTTGGGTGTCAAAAGTTTTGATCCACCTCTGGTGAAAAAGACAAATTCCCGTCGATTCAGATGGAAGCGGGTCAAATTTGAACTACGGTACTGCCTCGTAGTTTGCTATTTATTTTTTCCAAAAATCATTTCTACGTACATAAGTATCTATTTAATCAGAGAAACACTAAAAAAATTCCAAGATTCAACCACTAGATAGGAACGGTCAAGCCCGCCGTTTTGTCCGCATTTTGAAACGGGCATAAGAAATTCAAAAAAATCTAAAAATTGGAAAACCTTCGCATTGTTTCATTATATGTGAACAAGTTTCCAGGAAAAATAATAAACTTGTAATGTCGGTAATTATTTTTAAAAAATGTTCTCAGAAATGAGCTATCAAGTGTGAAGATTCATGGCTTTCAAGCCAAATGATCAATCTTATGGCCACATTCATGGCATAGTTTGTTCAAATGATCTCATATGGTGCACAAGGGTGCATCTTGGAATTCAAACGATGTTGCCTAAGGGAGTTTTCATTTTCTTTGCACGGAAAATTCATTTTCCATTTTTCGAGTGCCCGAAATGAGTTTTTTTGTGAAGAACCTACCATATATTTGTTGCAAATTTGGACCTAATCAATTTTATAAAATACTAGGACATATTTAATGCACTATTGAAAAAACGGTTGGGTGTCAAAAGTTTTGATCCACCTCTGGTGAAAAAGACAAATTCCCATCGATTCAGATGGAAGCGGGTCAAATTTGAACTGTAGCTGCCTCGTAGTTTGCACTTTATTTTTTCCAAAAATCATTTCTACGTACATAAGTATCTATTTAATGATAGAAACACCAAAAAAAAGTCCAATATTCAACCACTAGATAGGAACGGTCAAGCCCGCCGTTTTGCCTGCATTTTGAAACGGGCATAAGAAATTCAAAAAAAATCAAAAAATTGGTAAACATTTGCATTGTTTCATTATATGTGACCAAGTTTCCAAGAAAAATAATAAACTTGTAATACGGTAATTATTTTAAAAAAGTGTTCTCAGAAATGAGCTATCAAGTGTGAAGATTCATGACTTTCAAGCCAAATGATCAATCTTATGGCCACATTCATGGCATAGTTTGTTCAAATGATCTCATATGGTGCACAAGGGTGCATCTTTGAATTCCAAACAATGTTGCCTAAGGGAGTTTTCATTTTCTTTGCACGGAAAATTCATTTTCCATTTTCCGAGCCCGAAATGAGTTTTTTTTTGTGAAGGACCTACCATATATTTGTTGCAAAATTGGACCTAATCAATTTTATAAAATACTAGGATATATTTAATGCACAATTGACAAAATGGTTGGGTGTCAAAAGTTTTGATCCACCTCTGGTGAAAAAGACAAATTCCCGTCGATTCAGATGGAAGCGGGTCAAATTTGAACTGCAGCTGCCTCGTAGTTTGCTATTTATTTTTCCAAAAATCATTTCTACGTACATAAGTATCTATTTAATCAGAGAAACACCAAAAAAATTCCAAGATTCAACCACTAGATAGGAACGGTCAAGCCCGCTGTTTTGACCGCATTTTGAAACGGGCATAAGAAATTCAAAAAAAACTAAAAATTGGAAAACCTTCGCATTGTTTAATTATATGTGAACAAGTTTCCAGGAAAAATAATAAACTTATGTCTGGTAATTATTTTTAAAAAGTTCTCGAAATGAGCTATCAAGTGTGAAGATTCAAGGCTTTCAAGCCAAATGATCAATCTTATGGCCACATTCATGGCATAGTTTGTTCAAATGATCTCATATGGTGCACAAGGGTGCATCTTGGAATTCAAACAATGTTGCCTAAGGGAGTTTTCATTTTCTTTGCACGGAAAATTCATTTTCCATTTTTCGTGTGCCCGAAATGAGTTTTTTTTGTGAAGAACCTACCATATATTTGTTGCAAATTTGGACCTAATCAATTTTATAAAATACTAGGACATATTTAATGCACAATTGAAAAAACGGTTGGGTGTCAAAAGTTTTGATCCACCTCTGGTGAAAAAGACAAATTCCGTCGATTCGGATGGAAGCGGGTCAAATTTGAGCTGCTGCCTCGTAGTTTGCTCTTTATTTTTCCAAAATTCATTTCTACGTACATAAGTATCTATTTAATGATAGAAACACCAAAAAAAATTCCAAGATTCAACCACTAGATAGGAACGGTCAAGCCCATTTGTTTTGCCGCATTTTGAAACGGGCATAAGAAATTCAAAAAATCAAAAAATTGGAAAACATTTGCATTGTTTCATTATATGTGACCAAGTTTCCAGGAAAATAATAAACTTGTAATACGGTAATTATTTTAAAAAGTGTTCTCAGAAATGAGCTATCAAGTGTGAAGATTCATGGCTTTCAAGCCAAATGATCAATCTTATGGCCACATTCATGGCATAGTTTGTTCAAATGATCTCATATGGTGCACAAGGGTGCATCTTGTAATTCCAAACAATGTTGCCTAAGGGTGTTTTCATTTTCTTTGCACGGAAAATTCATTTTCCATTTTCCGAGTGCCCGAAATGAGTTTTTTTTTAAGGACCTACCATATATTTGTTGCAAAATTGGACCTAATCAATTTTATAAAATACTAGGCCATATTTAATGCACAATTGACAAAACGGTTGGGTGTCAAAAGTTTTGATCCACCTCTGGTGAAAAAGACAAATTCTCGTCGATTCAGATGGAAGCGGGTCAAATTTGAACTGCTTTTGCCTCGTAGTTTGCTCTTTATTTTTCCAAAAATCATTTCTAGGTACATAAGTATCTATTTAATCAGAGAAACACAAAAAAATTCCAAGATTCAACCACTAGATAGGAACGGTCAAGCCCGCCGTTTTGACCGCATTTTGAAAACGGGCATAAGAAATTCAAAATAAATCAAAAATTGGAAAACCTTTGCATTATTTCATTATATGTGACCAAGTTTCCAGGAAAAATAATAAACTTGTAATAGGGTAATTATTTTAAAAAAGTGTTCTCAGAAATTAGCTATCAAGTGTGAAGATTCATGGCTTTCAAGCCAAATGATCAATCTTATGGCCACATTCATGGCATAGTTTGTTCAAATCATCTCATATGGTGCACAAGGGTGCATCCTGGAATTCCAAACAATGTTGCCTAAGGGAGTTTTCATTTTCTTTGCACGGAAAATTCATTTTCCATTTTCCGAAAGTGCGAAATGAGTTTTTTTGTGAAGGACCTTCCATATATTTGTTGAAAAATTGGACCTAATCAATTTTATAAAATACTAGGCCATATTTAATGCAAAATTGACAAAATGGTTGGGTGTCAAAGTTTTGATCCACCTCTGGTGAAAAAGACAAATTCCCGTCGATTCGGATGGAAGCGGGTCAAATTTGAGCTACTTTTGCCTCGTAGTTTGCTATTTATTTTTTCCAAAAATCATTTCTACGTACATAAGTATCTATTTAATCAGAGAAACACCAAAAAAATTCCAAGATTCAACCACTAGATAGGAACGGTCAAGCCCGCCGTTTTGACCGCATTTTGAAACGGGCATAAGAAATTCAAAAAAATCTAAAAATTGGAAAACCTTCGCATTGTTTCATTATATGTGAACAAGTTTCCAGGAAAAATAATAAACTTATGTCACGGTAATTATTTTTAAAAAATGTTCTCAGAAATGAGCTATCAAGTGTGAAGATTCATGGCTTTCAAGCCAAATGATCAATCTTATGGCCACATTCATGGCATAGTTTGTTCAAATGATCTCATATGGTGCACAAGGGTGCATCTTGGAATTCAAACAATGTTGCCTAAGGGAGTTTTCATTTTCTTTGCACGGAAAATTCATTTTCCATTTTTCGTGTGCCCGAAATGAGTTTTTTTTGTGAAGAACCTACCATATATTTGTTGCAAATTTGGACCTAATCAATTTTATAAAATACTAGGACATATTTAATGCACAATGGACAAAACGGTTGGGTGTCAAAACTTTTGATCCACCTCTGGTGAAAAAGACAAATTCCCGTCGATTGAGATGGAAGCGGGTCAAATTTGAACTGCTGCTGCCTCGTAGTTTGCACTTTATTTTTTCCAAAATTCATTTCTACGTACATAAGTATCTATTTAATGATAGAAACACCAAAAAAAATTCCAAGATTCAACCACTAGATAGGAACGGTCAAGCTCATACGTTTTGCCCGCATTTTGAAACGGGCATAAGAAATTCAAAAAATCAAAAATTGGAAAACATTTGCATTGTTTCATTATATGTGACCAAGTTTCCAGGAAAAATAATAAACTTGTAATACGGTAATTATTTTAAAAAGTGTTCTCAGAAATGAGCTATCAAGTGTGAAGATTCATGTCTTTCAAGCCAAATGATCAATCTTATGGCCACATTCATGGCATAGTTTGTTCAAATGATCTCATATGGTGCACAAGGGTGCATCTTGGAATTCCAAAAAATGTTGCCTAAGGGTGTTTTCATTTTCTTTGCACGGAAAATTCATTTTCCATTTTCCGAAAAGTCGAAATGAGTTTTTTGTGAAGGACCTACCATATATTTGTTGCAAAATTGGACCTAATCAATTTTATAAAATACTAGGCCATATTTAATGCACAATTGACAAAACTGTTGGGTGTCAAAGTTTTGATCCACCTCTCAGTGAAAAAGACAAATTCCGTCGATTTAGATGGAAGCGGGTCAAAATTGAGCTGCAGCTGCCTCGTAGTTTGCTCTTTATTTTTCCAAAATTCATTTCTACGTACATAAGTATCTACTTAATCATAGAAACACCAAAAAAAATTCCAAGATTCAACCACTAGATAGGAACGGTCAAGCCCGCCGTTTTGACCGCATTTTGAAAATGGGCATAAGAAATTCAAAATAAATCAAAAATTGGAAAACCTTCGCATTGTTTCATTATATGTGACCAAGTTTCCAGGAAAAATAATAAACTTGTAATACGATAATTATTTTAAAAAAGTGTTCTCAGAAATGAGCTATCAAGTGTGAAGATTCATGGCTTTCAAGCCAAATGATCAATCTTATGGCCACATTCATGGCATAGTTTGTTCAAATGATCTCATATGGTGCACAAGGGTGCATCCTGAATTCCAAACAATGTTGCCTAAGGGAGTTTTCATTTTCTTTGCACGGAAAATTCATTTTCCATTTTCCGAGTGCGAAATGAGTTTTTTGTGAAGGACCTACCATTTATTTGTTGAAAATTGGACCTAATCAATTTTATAAAATACTAGGCCATATTTAATGCAAAATTGACAAAATGGTTGGGTGTCAAAAGTTTTGATCCACCTCTGGTGAAAAAGACAAATTCCCGTCGATTCAGATGGAAGCGGGTAAAATTTGAACTGCAGCTGCCTCGTAGTTTGCTATTTATTTTTGCCAAAAATCATTTCTACGTACATAAGTATCTATTTAATCAGAGAAACACCAAAAAAATTCCAAGATTCAACCACTAGATAGGAACGGTCAAGCCCGCCGTTTTGACCGCATTTTGAAAACGGGCATAAGAAATTCAAAAAAATCTAAAAATTGGAAAACCTTCGCATTGTTTCATTATATGTGAACAAGTTTCCAGGAAAAATAATAAACTTGTAATACGGTAATTATTTTAAAAATGTTCTCGAAATGAGCTATCAAGTGTGAAGATTCATGGCTTTCAAGCCAAATGATCAATCTTATGGCCACATTCATGGCATAGTTTGTTCAAATGATCTCATATGGTGCACAAGGGTGCATCTTGGAATTCCAAACAATGTTGCCTAAGGGTGTTTTCGTTTTCTTTGCACGGAAAATTCATTTTCCATTTTCCGAGTGCAAAATGAGTTTTTTGTGAAGGACCTACCATATATTTGTTGCAAAATTGGACCTAATCAATTTTATAAAATACTAGGCCATATTTAATGCACAATTGACAAAGCGGTTGGTTGTCAAAGTTTTGATCCACCTCAGTGAAAAAGACAAATTCCGTCGATTTAGATGGAAGCGGGTCAAAATTGAACTGCAGCTGCCTCGTAGTTTGCTCTTTATTTTTGCCAAAAATCATTTCTACGTACATAAGTATCTATTTAATAAGAGAAACACCAAAAAAATTCCAAGAATCAACCACTAGAGAGGAAAGGTCCAGCCCGCCGTTTGACCGCATTTTGAAAAGCGGGCATAAGAAATTCAAAAAATCTAAAAATTGGAAAACCTTCGCATTGTTTCATTATATGTGAACAAGTTTCCGGAAAAATAATAAACTTGTAATACGGTAATTATTTTAAAAATGTTCTCGAAATGAGCTATCAAGTGTGAAGATTCATGGCTTTCAAGCCAAATGATCAATCTTATGGCCACATTCATGGCATAGTTTGTTCAAATGATCTCATATGGTGCACAAGGGTGCATCTTGGAATTCAAACGATGTTGCCTAAGGGAGTTTTCATTTTCTTTGCACGGAAAATTCATTTTCCATTTTTCGAGTGCCCGAAATGAGTTTTTTTGTGAAGGACCTACCATATATTTGTTGCAAATTTGGACCTAATCAATTTTATAAAATACTAGGACATATTTAATGCACAATTGACAAAACGGTTGGGTGTCAAAAGTTTTGATCCACCTCTGGTGAAAAAGACAAATTCTCGTCGATTCAGATGGAAGCGGGTCAAATTTGAACTGCAGCTGCCTCGTAGTTTGCTCTTTATTTTTTCCAAAATTCATTTCTACGTACATAAGTATCTTTTTAATGATAGAAACACCAAAAAAAATTCCAAGATTCAACCACTAGATACGAACGGTCAAGCCCGCCGTTTTGCCCGCATTTTGAAACGGGCATAAGAAATTCAAAAAAATCAAAAAATTGGAAAACATTTGCATTGTTTCATTATATGTGACCAAGTTTCTAGGAAAAATAATAAACTTGTAATACGGTAATTATTTTAAAAAAGTGTTCTCAGAAATGAGCTATCAAGTGTGAAGATTCATGTCTTTCAAGCCAAATGATCAATCTTATGGCCACATTCATGGCATAGTTTGTTCAAATGATCTCATATGGTGCACAAGGGTGCATCTTGGAATTCAAACAATGTTGCCTAAGGGTGTTTTCATTTTCTTTGCACGGAAAATTCATTTTCCATTTTCCGAGTGCCCAAATGAGTTTTTTGTGAAGGACCTACCATATATTTGTTGCAAAATTGGACCTAATCAATTTTATAAAATACTAGGCCATATTTAATGCACAATTGACAAAACGGTTGGTTGTCAAAAGTTTTGATCCACCTCTGGTGAAAAAGACAAATTCCCGTCGATTTAGATGGAAGCGGGTCAAAATTGAACTGCAGCTGCCTCGTAGTTTGCTCTTTATTTTTTCCAAAAATCATTTCTAGGTACATAAGTATCTATTTAATCAGAGAAACACAAAAAAAATTCCAAGATTCAACCACTAGATAGGAACGGTCAAGCCCGCCGTTTTGACCGCATTTTGAAAACGGGCATAAGAAATTCAAAATAAATCAAAAATTGGAAAACCTTCGCATTGTTTCATTATATATGACCAAGTTTCGAGGAAAAATAATAAACTTGTAATACGGTAAATATTTTAAAAAAGTGTTCTCAGAAATGAGCTATCAAGTGTGAAGATTCATGGCTTTCAAGCCAAATGATCAATCTTATGGCCACATTCATGGCATAGTTTGTTCAAATGATCTCATATGGTGCACAAGGGTGCATCCTGGAATTCCAAACAATGTTGCCTAAGGGAGTTTTCATTTTCTTTGCACGGAAAATTCATTTTCCATTTTCCGAGTACCCGAAATGGGTTTTTTTTGTGAAGGACCTACCATATATTTGTTGAAAAATTGGACCTAATCAATTTTATAAAATACTAGGCCATATTTAATGCAAAATTTACAAAATGGTTGGGTGTCAAAAGTTTTGATCCACATCTGGTGAAAAGACAAATTCCCGTCGATTCATATGGAAGCGGGTCAAATTTGAACTGCAGCTGCCTCGTAGTTTGCTATTTATTTTTTCCAAAAATCATTTCTACGTACATAAGTATCTATTTAATAAGAGAAACACCAAAAAAAATCCAAGATTCAACCACTAGATAGGAACGGTCAAGCCGCCGTTTTGACCGCATTTTGAAACGGGCATAAGAAATTCAAAAAAATCTAAAAATTGGAAAACCTTCGCATTGTTTCATTATATGTGAACAAGTTTCCAGGAAAAATAATAAACTTGTAATACGGTAATTATTTTAAAAAAATGTTCTCAGAAATGAGCTATCAAGTGTGAAGATTCATGGCTTTCAAGCCAAATGATCAATCTTATGGCCACATTCATGGCATAATTTGTTCAAATGATCTCATATGGTGCACAAGGGTGCATCTTAGAATTCAAACAATGTTGCCTAATGGAGTTTTCATTTTCTTTGCACGGAAAATTCATTTTCCATTTTTTGAGTGCCCGAAATGAGTTTTTTTGTGAAGGACCTACCATATATTTGTTGCAAATTTGGACCTAATCAATTTTATAAAATACTAGGACATATTTAATGCACAATTGACAAAACGGTTGGGTGTTAAAAGTTTTGATCTACCTCTGGTGAAAAAGACAAATTCCCGTCGATTCAGATGGAAGCGGGTCAAATTTGAACTGCAGCTGCCTCGTAGTTTGCTCTTTATTTTTTCCAAAATTCATTTCTACGTACATAAGTATCTATTTAATGATAGAAACACCAAAAAAAAATTCCAAGATTCAACCACTAGATACGAACGGTCAAGACCGCCGTTTTGCCCGCATTTTGAAACGGGCATAAGAAATTCAAAAAAATCAAAAAATTGGAAATCATTTGCATTGTTTCATTATATGTGACCAAGTTTCCAGGAAAAATAATAAACTTGTAATACGGTAATTATTTTAAAAAAGTGTTCTCAGAAATGAGCTATCAAGTGTGAAGATTCATGTCTTTCAAGCCAAATGATCAATCTTATGGCCACATTCATGGCATAGTTTGTTCAAATGATCTCATATGGTGCACAAGGGTGCATCTTGGAATTCCAAACAATGTTGCCTAAGGGTGTTTTCGTTTTCTTTGCACGGAAAATTCATTTTCCATTTTCCGAGTGCCCGAAATGAGTTTTTTTGTGAAGGACCTACCATATATTTGTTGCAAAATTGGACCTAATCAATTTTATAAAATACTAGGCCATATTTAATGCACAATTGACAAAAGCGGTTGGTTGTCAAAAGTTTTGATCCACCTCTGGTGAAAAAGACAAATTCCCGTCGATTTAGATGGAAGCGGGTCAAAATTGAACTGCAGCTGCCTCGTAGTTTGCTCTTTATTTTTTCCAAAATTCATTTCTACGTACATAAGTATCTACTTAATCATAGAAACACCAAAAAAAATTCCAAGATTCAACCACTAGATAGGAGCGGTCAAGCCCGCGTTTTGACCGCATTTTGAAAATGGGCATAAGAAATTCAAAATAAATCAAAAATTGGAAAACCTTCGCATTGTTTCATTATATGTGACCAAGTTTCCAGGAAAAATAATAAACTTGTAATACGATAATTATTTTAAAAAGTGTTCTCAGAAATGAGCTATCAAGTGTGAAGATTCATGGCTTTCAAGCCAAATGATCAATCTTATGGCCACATTCATGGCATAGTTTGTTGAAATGATCTCATATGGTGCACAAGGGTGCATCCTTGAATTCCAAACAATGTTGCCGAAGGGAGTTTTCATTTTCTTTGCACGGAAAATTCATTTTCCATTTTCCGAGTGCCCGAAATGAGTTTTTTTTGTGAAGGACCTACCATTTATTTTTGAAAAATTGGACCTAATCAATTTTATAAAATACTAGGCCATATTTAATGCAAAATTGACAAAATGGTTGGGTGTCAAAAGTTTTGATCCACCTCTGGTGAAAAAGACAAATTCCCGTCGATTCAGATGGAAGCGGGTCAAATTTGAACTACTTGCCTCGTAGTTTGCTATTTATTTTTCCAAAAATCATTTCTACGTACATAAGTATCTATTTAATCAGAGAAACACCAAAAAATTCCAAGATTCAAGCACTAGATAGGAACGGTCAAGCCGCCGTTTTGACCGCATTTTGAAAGCAGGCATAAGAAATTCAAAAAATCTAAAAATTGGAAAACCTTCGCATTGTTTCATTATATGTGAACAAGTTTCCAGGAAAAATAATAAACTTGTAATACGGTAATTATTTTAAAAATGTTCTCGAAATGAGCTATCAAGTGTGAAGATTCATGGCTTTCAAGCCAAATGATCAATCTTATGGCCACATTCATGGCATAGTTTGTTCAAATGATCTCATATGGTGCACAAGGGTGCATCTTGGAATTCAAACAATGTTGCCTAAGGAGTTTTCATTTTCTTTGCACGGAAAATTCATTTTCCATTTTTCGAGTGCGAAATGAGTTTTTTGTGAAGGACCTACCATATATTTTTGCAAATTTGGACCTAATCAATTTTATAAAATACTAGGACATATTTAATGCACAATTGACAAAAGCGGTTGGGTGTCAAAGTTTTGATCCACCTCTGGTGAAAAAGACAAATTCCCGTCGATTCAGATGGAAGCGGGTCAAATTTGAACTGCAGCTGCCTCGTAGTTTGCTCTTTATTTTTTCCAAAATTCATTTCTACGTACATAAGTATCTATTTAATGATAGAAACATCAAAAAAAATTCCAAGATTCAACCACTAGATACGAACGGTCAAGCCCGCCGTTTAGCCCCCATTTTGAAACGGGCATAAGAAATTCACAAAAATCAAAAAATTGGAAAACATTTGCATTGTTTCATTATATGTGACCAAGTTTCCAGGAAAAATAATAAACTTGTAATACGGTAATTATTTTAAAAAAGTGTTCTCAGAAATGAGCAATCAAGTGTGAAGATTCATGTCTTTCAAGCCAAATGATCAATCTTATGGCCACATTCATGGCATAGTTTGTTCAAATGATCTCATATGGTGCACAAGGGTGCATCTTGGAATTCCAAACAATGTTGCCTAAGTGTGTTTTCATTTTCTTTGCACGGAAAATTCATTTTCCATTTTCCGAGTGCCCGAAATGAGTTTTTTTGTGAAGGACCTACCATATATTTGTTGCAAAATTGGACCTAATCAATTTTATAAAATACTAGGCCATATTTAATGCACAATTGACAAAACGGTTGGTTGTCAAAAGTTTTGATCCACCTCTGGTGAAAAAGACAAATTCCCGTCGATTTAGATGGAAGCGGGTCAAAATTGAACTGCAGCTGCCTCGTAGTTTGCTCTTTATTTTTTCCAAAAATCATTTCTAGGTACATAAGTATCTATTTAATCAGAGAAACACAAAAAAAATTCCAAGATTCAACCACTAGATAGGAACGGTCAAGCCCGCCGTTTTGACCGCATTTTGAAAACGGGCATAAGAAATTCAAAATAAATCAAAAATTGGAAAACCTTCGCATTGTTTCATTATATGTGACCAAGTTTCGAGGAAAAATAATAAACTTGTAATACGGTAAATATTTTAAAAAAGTGTTCTCAGAAATGAGCTATCAAGTGTGAAGATTCATGGCTTTCAAGCCAAATGATCAATCTTATGGCCACATTCATGGCATAGTTTGTTCAAATGATCTCATATGGTGCACAAGGGTGCATCCTGGAATTCCAAACAATGTTGCCTAAGGGAGTTTTCATTTTCTTTGCACGGAAAATTCATTTTCCATTTTCCGAGTGCCCGAAATGAGTTTTTTTTGTGAAGGACCTACCATTTATTTGTTGAAAAATTGGACCTAATCAATTTTATAAAATACTAGGCCATATTTAATGCAAAATTGACAAAATGGTTGGGTGTCAAAAGTTTTGATCCACCTCTGGTGAAAAAGACAAATTCCCGTCGATTCAGATGGAAGCGGGTCAAATTTGAACTGCAGCTGCCTCGTAGTTTGCTATTTATTTTTTCCAAAAATCATTTCTACGTACATAAGTATCTATTTAATCAGAGAAACACCAAAAAAATTCCAAGATTCAACCACTAGATAGGAACGGTCAAGCCCGCCGTTTTGACCGCATTTTGAAACGGGCATAAGAAATTCAAAAAAATCTAAAAATTGGAAAACCTTCGCATTGTTTCATTATATGTGAACAAGTTTCCAGGAAAAATAATAAACTTGTAATACGGTAATTATTTTAAAAAATGTTCTCAGAAATGAGCTATCAAGTGTGAAGATTCATGGCTTTCAAGCCAAATGATCAATCTTATGGCCACATTCATGGCATAGTTTGTTCAAATGATCTCATATGGTGCACAAGGGTGCATCTTGGAATTCAAACAATGTTGCCTAAGGGAGTTTTCATTTTCTTTGCACGGAAAATTCATTTTCCATTTTTCGAGTGCCCATTTTCCATTTTTCGAGTGCCCGAAATGAGTTTTTTTGTGAAGGACCTACCATATATTTGTTGCAAATTTGGACCTAATCAATTTTATAAAATACTAGGACATATTTAATGCACAATTGAAAAAACGGTTGGGTGTCAAAAGTTTTGATCCACCTCTGGTGAAAAAGACAAATTCTCGTCGATTCAGATGGAAGCGGGTCAAATTTGTACTGCAGCTGCCTCGTAGTTTGCTCTTTATTTTTTCCAAAATTCATTTCTACGTACATAAGTATCTATTTAATGATAGAAACACCAAAAAAAATTCCAAGATTCAACCACTAGATAGGAACGGTCAAGCCCGCCGTTTTGCCCGCATTTTAAAACGGGCATAAGAAATTAAAAAAAAATCAAAAAATTGGAAAACATTTGCATTGTTTCATTATATGTGACCAAGTTTCCAGGAAAAATAATAAACTTGTAATACGGTAATTATTTTAAAAAAGTGTTCTCAGAAATGAGCTATCAAGTGTGAAGATTCATGGCCTTCAAGCCAAATGATCAATCTTATGGCAACATTCATGGCATAGTTTGTTCAAATGATCTCATATGGTGCACAAGGGTGCATCTTGGAATTCCAAACAATGTTGCCTAAGGGTGTTTTCATTTTCTTTGCACGGAAAATTCATTTTCCATTTTCCGAGTGCCCGAAATGAATTTTTTTGTGAAGGACCTACCATATATTTGTTGCAAAATTGGACCTAATCAATTTTAGAAAATACTAGGCCATATTTAATGCACAATTGACAAAACGGTTGGGTGTCAAAGTTTTGATCCACCTCAGTGAAAAAGACAAATTCCGTCGATTTAGATGGAAGCGGGTCAAAATTGAACTGCATTTGCCTCGTAGTTTGCTCTTTATTTTTCCAAAAATCATTTCTAGGTACATAAGTATCTATTTAATCAGAGAAACACAAAAAAATTCCAAGATTCAACCACTAGATAGGAACGGTCAAGCCCGCGTTTTGACCGCATTTTGAAAACGGGCATAAGAAATTCAAAATAAATCAAAAATTGGAAAACCTTCGCATTGTTTCATTATATGTGACCAAGTTTCCAGGAAAAATAATAAACTTGTAATACGGTAATTATTTTAAAAAAGTGTTCTCAGAAATGAGCTATCAAGTGTGAAGATTCATGGCTTTCAAGCCAAATGATCAATCTTATGGCCACATTCATGGCATAGTTTGTTCAAATGATCTCATATGGTGCACAAGGCTGCATCCTGGAATTACAAACAATGTTGCCTAAGGGAGTTTTCATTTTCTTTGCACGGAAAATTCATTTTCCATTTTCCGAGTGCCCGAAATGAGTTTTTTTTGTGAAGGACCTACCATATATTTGTTGAAAAATTGGACCTAATCAATTTTCTAAAATACTAGGCCATATTTAATGCAAAATTGACAAAATGGTTGAATGTCAAAAGTTTTGATCCACCTCTGGTGAAAAAGACAAATTCCCGTCGATTCAGATGGAAGCGGGTCAAATTTGAACTACAGCTGCCTCGTAGTTTGCTCTTTTTTTTTCCGAAAATCATTTCTAGATACATAAGTATCTTTTTAATCAGAGAAACACCAAAAAAATTCCAAGATTCAACCACTAGATAGGAACGGTCAAGCCCGCCGTTTTGACCGCATTTTGAAAACGGGCATAAGAAATTCAAAAGAAATCAAAAAATTGGAAAACCTTCGCATTGTTTCATTATATGTGACCAAGTTTCCAGGAAAAATAATAAACTTGTAATACGGTAATTATTTTAAAAAAATGTTCTCAGAAATGAGCTATCAAGTGTGAAGATTCATGGCTTTCAAGCCAAATGATCAATCTTATGGCCACATTCATGGCATAGTTTGTTCAAATGATCTCATATGGTGCACAAGGGTGCATCCTGGAATTCCAAACAATGTTGCCTAAGGGAGTTTTCATTTTCTTTGCACGGAAAATTCATTTTCCATTTTCCGAGTACCCGAAATGAGTGTCTTTTGTGAAGGACCTACCATATATTTGTTGCAAAATTGGACCTAAACAATTTTATAAAATACTAGGACATATTTAATGCACAATTGACAAAATGGTTGGGTGTCAAAAGTTTTGATCCACCTCTGGTGAAAAAGACAAATTCCCGTCGATTCAGATGGAAGCGGGTCAAATTTGAACTGCAGCTGCCTCGTAGTTTGCTCTTTATTTTTTCCAAAAATCATTTCTACGTACATAAGTATCTATTTAATGATAGAAACACCAAAAAAATTCCAAGATTCAACCACTAGATAGGAACGGTCAAGTCCGCCGTTTTGACCGCATTTTGAAACGGGCATAAGAAATTCAAAAAAAATCAAAAAATTGGAAAACATCTGCATTGTTTCATTATATGTGACCAAGTTTCCAGGAAAAATAATAAACTTGTAATACGGTAATTATTTTAAAAAAGTGTTCTCAGAAATGAGCTATCAAGTGTGAAGATTCATGGCTTTCAAGCCAAATGATCAATCTTATGGCCACATTCATGGCATAGTTTGTTCAAATGATCTCATATGATGCACAAGGGTGCATCTTGGAATTCCAAACAATGTTGCCTAAGGGTGTTTTCATTTTCTTTGCACGGAAAATTCATTTTCCATTTTCCGAGTTCCCGAAATGAGTGTGTTTTGTGAAGGCCTACCATATATTTGTTGCAAAATTGGACCTAAACAATTTTATAAAATACTAGGCCATATTTAATGCACAATTGACAAAATGGTTGGGTGTCAAAAGTTTTGATCCACCTCTGGTGAAAAAGACAAATTCCCGTCGATTCAGATGGAAGCGGTTCAAATTTGAACTGCAGCTGCCTCGTAGTTTGCTCTTTTTTTTCCAAAAATCATTTCTAGGTACATAAGTATCTTTTTAATCAGAGAAACACCAAAAAAATTCCAAGATTCAACCACTAGATAGGAACGGTCAAGCCCGCCGTTTTGACCACATTTTGAAAACGGGCATAAGAAATTCAAAATAAATCAAAAAATTGGAAAACCTTCGCATTGTTTCATTATATGTGACCAAGTTTCCAGGAAAAATAACAAACTTGTAATACGGTAATTATTTGAAAAAAGTGTTCTCAGAAATGAGCTATCAAGTGTGAAGATTCATGGCTTTCAAGCCAAATGATCAATCTTATGGCCACATTCATGGCATAGTTTGTTCAAATGATCTCATATGGTGCACAAGGGTGCATCACGGAATTCCAAACAATGTTGCCTAAGGGAGTTTTCATTTTCTTTGCACGGAAAATTCATTTTCCATTTTCCGAAAAGTGCAAATGAGTGTGTTTTGTGAAGGCCTACCATATATTTGTTGCAAAATTGGACCTAAACAATTTTATAAAATACTAGGCCATATTTAATGCACAATTGACAAAATGGTTGGGTGTCAAAAGTTTTGATCCACCTCTGGTGAAAAAGACAAATTCCCGTCGATTCAGATGGAAGCGGTTCAAATTTGAACTGCAGCTGCCTCGTAGTTTGCTCTTTATTTTTTCCAAAAATCATTTCTACGTACATCAGTATCTATTTAATGATAGAAACACCAAAAAAATTCCAAGATTCAACCACTAGATAGGAACGGTCAATCTCGCCGTTTTGACCGCATTTTGAAACGAGCATAAAAAATGAAAAAAAAATCAAAAAATTGGAAAACCTTTGCATTGTGTCATTATATGTGACCAAGTTTCCATGAAAAATAATAAACTTGTAATACAGTAATTATTTTAAAAAAGTGTTCTCAGAAATGAGCTATCAAGTGTGAAGATTCATGGGTTTCAAGCCAAATGATCGATCTTATGGCCACATTCATGGCATAGTTTGTTCAAATGATCTCATATGGTGCACAAGGGTGCATCTTGGAATTCCAAACAATGTTGCCTAAGGGAGTTTTCATTTTCTTTGCACGGAAAATTCATTTACCATTTTCCGAGTTCCCGAAATGAGTTTTTTTTTGTGAAGGACCTACCATATATTTGTTGCAAAATTGGACCTAATCAGTTTTATAAAATACTAGGCCATATTTAATGCACAATTGACAAAATGGTTGGGTGTCAAAAGTTTTGATCCACCTCTGGTGAAAAAGACAAATTCCCGTCGATTTAGATGGAAGCGGGTCAAATTTGAACTGCAGCTGCCTCGTAGTTTGCTCTTTATTTTTTCCAAAAATCATTTCTAGGTACGTAATTATCTATTTAATCAGAGAAACACCGAAAAAATCCCAAGATTCAACCACTAGATAGGACCGATCAAGCCCGCCGTTTTGACCGCATTTTGAAACGGGCATAAGAAATTGAAAAAAAATCAAAAAATAGGAAAACCTTCGCATTGTTTCATTATATGTGAACAAGTTTCCAGGAAAAATAATAAACTTGTAATACGGTAATTATTTTAAAAAAATATTCTCAGAAATGAGCTATCAAGTGTGAAGATTCATGGCTTTCAAGCCAAATGATCAATCTTATGGCCACATTCATGGCATAGATTGTTCAAATGATCTCATATGGTGCACAAGGGTGCATCTTGGAATTCCAAACAATGTTGCCTAAGGGAGTTTTCATTTTCTTTGCACGGAAAATTCATTTTCCATTTTCAGAGTGCCCGAAATGAGTTTTTTTTTGTGAAGGACCTACCATATATTTGTTGCAAAATTGGACCTAATCAATTTTATAAAATACTAGGACATATTTAATGCACAATTAGCAAAATGGTTGGGTGTCAAAAGTTTTGATCCACCTCTGGTGAAAAAGACAAATTCCCGTCGATTCAGATGGAAGCGGGTCAAAATTGAACTACAGCTGCCTCGTAGTTTGCTCTTTATTTTTTCCAAAAATCATTTCTAGGTACATAAGTATCTATTTAATCAGAGAAACACCAAAAAAATTCCAAGATTCAACCACTAGATAGGAACGGTCAAGCCCGCCGTTTTGACCGCATTTTGAAAACGGGCATAAGAAATTCAAAATAAATCAAAAAATGGAAAACCTTCGCATTGTTTCATTATATGTGACCAAGTTTCCAGGAAAAATAATAAACTTGTAATACGGTAATTATTTTAAAAAAGTGTTCTCAGAAATGAGCTATCAAGTGTGAAGATTCATGGCTTTCAAGCCAAATGATCAATCTTATGGCCACATTCATGGCATAGTTTGTTCAAATGATCTCATATGGTGCACAAGGGTGCATCCTGGAATTCCAAACAATGTTGCCTAAGGAGTTTTCATTTTCTTTGCACGGAAAATTCATTTTCCATTTTCCGAAAGTGCCGAAATGAGTTTTTTTTTGTGAAGGACCTACCATATATTTGTTGAAAATTGGACCAAATCAATTTTATAAAATACTAGGCCATATTTAATGCAAAATTGACAAAATGGTTGGGTGTCAAAGTTTTGATCCACCTCACGGTGAAAAAGACAAATTCCGTGATTGAGGATGGAAGCGGGTCAAATTTGAACTGCTTGCCTCGTAGTTTGCTCTTTTTTCCAAAAATCATTTCTAGGTACATAAGTATCTTTTTAATCAGAGAAACACCAAAAAAATTCCAAGATTCAACCACTAGATAGGAACGGTCAAGCCCGCCGTTTTGACCACATTTTGAAAACGGGCATAAGAAATTCGAAAAAAATCAAAAAATTGGAAAACCTTCGCATTGTTTCATTATATGTGACCAAGTTTCCAGGAAAAATAATAAACTTGTAATATGGTAATTATTTTAAAAAAGTGTTCTCAGAAATGAGCTATCAAGTGTGAAGATTCATGGCTTTCAAGCCAAATGATCAATCTTATGGCCACATTCATGGCATAGTTTGTTCAAATGATATCATATGGTGCACAAGGGTGCATCCTGGAATTCCAAACAATGTTGCCTAAGGGAGTTTTCATTTTATTTGCACGGAAAATTCATTTTCCATTTTCCGAGTGCCCGAAATGAGTTTTTTTTGTGAAGGACCTACCATATATTTGTTGAAAAATTGGACCAAATCAATTTTATAAAATACTAGGCCATATTTAATGCAAAATTGACAAAATGGTTGGGTGTCAAAAGTTTTGATCCACCTCTGGTGAAAAAGACAAATTCCCGACGATTCGGCTAGAAGCGGGTCAAATTTGAACTGCTTTGCCTCGTAGTTTGCTCTTTTTTTTTCCAAAATCATTTCTAGGTACATAAGTATCTTTTTAATCAGAGAAACACCAAAAAAATTCCAAGATTCAACCACTAGATAGGAACGGTCAAGCCCGCGTTTTGACCACATTTTGAAAGCAGGCATAAGAAATTGAAAAAATCAAAAATTGGAAAACCTTCGCATTGTTTCATTATATGTGACCAAGTTTCCAGGACAAATAATAAACTTGTAATATGGTAATTATTTTAAAAAAGTGTTCTCAGAAATGAGCTATCAAGTGTGAAGATTCATGGCTTTCAAGCCAAATGATCAATCTTATGGCCACATTCATGGCATAGTCTGTTCAAATGATCTCATATGGTGCACAAGGGTGCATCCTGGAATTCCAAACAATGTTGCCTAAGGGAGTTTTCATTTTGTTTGCACGGAAAATTCATTTTCCATTTTCCGAGTGCCCGAAATGAGTGTCTTTTGTGAAGGACCTACCATATATTTGTTGCAAAATTGGACCTAAACAATTTTATAAAATACTAGGCCATATTTAATGCACAATTGACAAAATGGTTGGGTGTCAAAAGTTTTGATCCACCTCTGGTGAAAAAGACAAATTCCCGCCGATTCAGCTGGAAGCGGGTCAAATTTGAACTGCAACGCCTCGTAGTTTGCTCTTTATTTTTCCAAAAATCATTTCTCATTACATAAGTATCTATTTAATGATAGAAACACCAAAAAATTCCAAGATTCAACCACTAGATAGGAGCAGTCAAGCTCGCCGTTTTGACCGCATTTTGAAACAGGCATAAAAATTCAAAAAATCAAATAATTGGAAAACCTTTGCATTGTGTCATTATATGTGACCAAGTTTCCATGAAAAATAATAAACTTATGTACGGTAATTATTTTAAAAAAGTGTTGTCAGAAATGAGCTATCAAGTGTGAAGATTCATGGGTTTCAAGCCAAATGATCGATCTTATGGCCACATTCATGGCATAGTTTGTTCAAATGATCTCATATGGTGCACAAGGGTGCATCTTGGAATTCCAAACAATGTTGCCTAAGGGAGTTTTCATTTTCTTTGCACGGAAAATTCATTTACCATTTTCCGAGTTCCCGAAATGAGTTTTTTTTGTGTAGGACCTACCATATATTTGTTGCCAAATTGGACCTAATCAATTTTATAAAATACTAGGCCATATTTAATGCACAATTGACAAAATGGTTGGGTGTCAAATTTTTTGATCCACCTCTGGTGAAAAAGACAAATTCCCGTCGATTCAGATGGAAGCGGGTCAAATTTGAACTGCAGCTACCTCGTAGTTTGCTCTTTATTTTTCCAAAAATCTTTTCTAGGTACAGAAGTATCTATTTAATCAGAAATACATGGTTTGATGGCGAGACATCGAGGTTTGGACAGTGGCCGAGGGCCCCAACTCTAGAGCGCGTAAGCTCGCATTCCCGCCGCGTGGTCACCGCGTGACCGTGGTGTTGCCATGTGTTCCGGGCGGCCTAGGCATGTCTAGTGGGTTGGGCACTCCCCAGGTAGGTGCTAGGAAGAAAATCACAACATAAGATTCTCACGAGGAGACCGATCGATGCTCAAACATGAATAAGCAGCCAAGTGTTTGATTTGGGGTACGGAAATGCACATGGCTAATGGGCGTGAGTTTTGGTGAGGATGATCGATTACTAAGAAGACCGTCTTCACAAATTTTCACCTCAAAAGGAGGAGCATAGGTGGTACTTGCTTTGCAAAGTACCACACTGGACATAAATACGAATGTTGAAGCTGGGCTCAAAATTATGAATGGATTGAGTTGGCATTTGGTGGAGGATGGTTATTTGGGCATAGGGAAGCACTGCAGAAAATGGATACCATTTGGACACGCCAAAGTGGTACTTTTTTCACAAAGTGCTGCTTTGAACAGGATAGGAAAATGAATATTGTTGAGTTATTTTTGAACTAGGCAAGGAAGTTTCTTGACATATTTGATGAAGATATGATCCAAAAAATTTATGAGAATTTTTGGAATAACAGAAATATAGGTTGCTTCACAACCTAGGGCAAAAATTGATACATGGACATGACACATAGGCAAAACAGATGAGATGGCGCCTAGTCATCACAACTCACCACAATCTACAAGGCTATGACCATCTATATTGGTCGTTAACAACTAGAAATAAGGCAGCGGACTTGCACTGTTTGCTTTGTGACCATTTCATGTAAGGAAATTACGACCTTTCTGACCAAAATGGTCGCAATGGTTTAGGGTTTGGAGCCCCCCGAACAGCTTTTGACCAATTGGTCTCAAATGGTCATAGATCTATGACCAATTCTTGCAGGGTCACTGACAGAAGGTCACTAGTTGACATATTTCTTGTAGTGTCTATCGTCGTGTAATTGTTCTATCTCATCTCATCTTTACCTTATGAATACGACTACCTGTTCATTGTTACAAATTTAGAATAGATAGTATGTCTATAACCACATCATTGCTACTCCCTCCGTCCCAAAATAAGTGTCTCAAATTTGTACTAGCTCTAGTACAAAGTTGTACTAAGCTTAAGACAGTTATCAAGCTTCCATGCGGCGATGTGGTTCAGGCCAACAGCAAATATGCACAACTTGATTCGTGCTGATATCTAGACTGAACCATGTATTCTACTGCTGTAGCACGACCCTCTTTTGTTGGATATTATGTCTTTGTTGTTAGTTTGAAGCACTCCTCTGGTTTGAAGGATAGATACCTTCACAGGATCAAGTGCATCCTAACTCACTGCGTAGGATGTCTTGATAATGATGATGGAGATTACGTGTAGAAGCCACACACACACACACACACACACACACACACACACACATATATATATATATATATATATATATATATATATATATATATATATATATATTAGGCTTCAAGTGCGTACTTGTTAGTTAAACCTATGTATAAATTGTGACACTAAATACGACTAGTAAGTAGTACAGTAGCAGTACTAGTATACGTCGGTCAAATTATTCATCATGTCTAGTTTCAAAAAAATTATTCATCATGTCCACACATTCAATTGACGTGACAACATGCTGCGCGTGAGGTGACACAAGAATCCCGGAGGCGTGTTCGGGTATTCTGGACTTCAGATTTGGAGTACCACTTATCTGTCGAAATCTTTCATCATTCACTTAAAACAGTCGATTGATCATACATTGAGTACCATATAACTGGAATTACCGATGCAAGTCGAAGAAGGATTGGCCGGTGCTGCCGGCTGGCATCAAGTTCGATCCCACGGAACAGGAGCTGATCGAGCACCTTGAGGCCAAAGTGAGTGCTGACAGCGCGAGATCTCACCCTCTCATCGATTTGTTCATACCAACCATCGACAGAGAGCACGGCATATGCTACACCCAACCTGAGAAACTTCCAGGTAAGACACCGATCGGCCGTCTACTTGCACAAACATATTCCTTTGTTTATACTTCTATTTTTCTTTTTAGACGTAGACTTGGTGAAGCAATTACAATTTGACAGTTAATAAAAAGTGAAACAAGTGACTGCAATATTCCAAAGATGTTATGAAAATGCCAACTACGTACACTAAAACCTGTATTCGACAATACTGCAGGTATCACACTGAGTGGCCTAAGGAAGCATTTCTTCTAGCGCAATTCCAGGGCGTTCAAAAGGGGCACGTGGACGCGTCGCAAGATATAGTCGGTGTCGGTGTACTAGAGTAGGGGTACCCTAGTATCCCGAAATTGTGCACGGGCAGTTGCAGCCCTCCGCGGCAAGGCTTACCGGGTGACTGCCAAGGTCCTCCGTGGTTCCTGTGGAGCCTTTCAAGAACAAAGTATTCAAGCCAAGGAGACAAGGCCCCGGCAAGAGGAGCTTGCCGGGAAGGCCACCCAAGGCACCTAGAAGACAAGGCCCCGGCAAGAGGAGCTTGCCGGGAAGGCCCGGTGAGCGACAAGCTTCCGGACACGACAAGACAACAACCGCGGCAAGGCGTTTGCCGCGGCAGACCACCACTCTGTACCTACGCTCCAGCACATCCACTAACGTGTCGCCCTGGGACCTTTCCAGGCGCGCGTGGCGAGAGGCTCTGCAGCCAGCGGTGCGAGGTGGCAAGCGGCGCTGACAAGATTGCCATCGTGGCAAGTGGTGGCGCCCCTGACGGTCCCTATTTGCCTTTGTTAGGGCGACGTGAGCGGGCATTTAATGCCTTTGTCCCCTGCCGTCGGGGTTAGGTATGATACTGCTTATAATCGTATAAGTAGCTTTACCAACCACTCCTTTTCCATTTTTACCCTTGTCTACGTTGCCACTGTCGGAGACCCTTGAGCATATAAAAGGAGGCCCATGCATAGCGTAGAGGGGGTTCGAGAGGTTCGAAGGTCGGTTCCCCCACGCTCAGTCTCGTTAGCAGCTTGTGTGTCTTTAGCACTCAGCGCTCTGAGCAAGAACTCAATACACTCGGACATGCAGCGGTAGGAGTATTATCTCTCCGGAGAGCTCCGAAGCTGGGTAAACCTCTCGTGTGCTTCGCCTCGATCTGCTCTTCGTGCGACCTCCGCCCCCCGCTGAACCGAAAGGGGCTCGGTCCGCCGGTCCCATAGGTGTTCGTGGGCCAGATCAGCTTCCCCGACATCTTTGGCGCGCCAGGTAGGGGAAAGTCGAGATTGTGTGAACCTGATCCGGCGTCCACACGAGCTAGATCTTCATCATCTTCATCGACATGCCACCGAAGAAGAAGGCTTTGGCGGCAGAGGTTCCGTCCGCGTCGAACCCACCACCACCGGAGCAGACGGGTGGTGGGGTAGACGCCGGCGGAAGAATGGGCGTCGACGGGGGAGTCCACGGTGCTGCCAAGTCCAAGGACAGGGCTGCGCAGACCTCAGCGTCCGTGCATGCACCGCGCCCGTCTCAGGAGGCGCGAGACCAACAGCGTCATGGTGTTCACAACGCCATACGCTCGTTGGATCAAGATCGAGCTGGTGGATCTCGGGATGCTCAAGACCAGCATGCACGCCAACATCTTTGGCGCGGCGAAAACGCGATCGCTGGGCGGGATACTGCTCCTTCGAACATAGTTAGAAGTCCGAGCATATCCCACTCCTCGCGTCGTTCGCCACTGCCACCCACCACTCCAGCAGAAGCTTTGGCGAGAGCTCAACTGCTCCTAGATTACCCTCCAACAGCCAACATGGTCGATGAATGGAGGGCCACCATTCAGAGTCTCATCGGCTTTGCCAACGGCGACGCTCCGCGGCAACCGAGTGCATCGCTGCCGCGGCAGGACTGCCAAACACGAGCCGGTGGCGACGAGACCGGTGGGGGTGCAACCACCATGCACTCTCCGCCCCGAAGGCCAAGATCGCCGACTCGCCGGATCCACCTCGACAGCGACTCCACCACATCATCGGATCCACGAGCTCGTCGCGATCAACGCCAAGTTCTTCACGAGCAGCGGCAAGAAGAAGACGCTTCGAACTTCGCATCGGCGCCAAGAGAAGCGGCGTCAATCGACAAGCGCTGGGCCCTCTGTCGACATGCATGCGCCCGGAGGAACCAGGCGACTTGCCGTCGCGGTAGGTTGCCCTGCGTTCACTCGTGAGCTGCGGCAAGTCCGATGGCCCAAAGAAGAAGAATTTCAAGCCGACGTGCGAGAGAAGTACGACGGCAAGACGCATCCGTCGAATTCCTCAAAGCATCTACACCATCGCGGTGCAAGCTGCGGGGCGAGACGACAAGATCTGGCCAACTACTTCCTGCTGGTGCTCAAGCCCAATGTCGAGATCCTGGCTCATGCACTTGCCGGACAACTCCATATCTTCTTGGGCAGATCTATGCCATCAGTTTGTCGGCGCCTTTACGGTGACCACAAGCCCCATGGCCAAGAAAGCGACCTTCATCGCTGCGCCCGGAAGGAAGGAGAGCCCCTGCAAGTACATTCAGAGATTCAGCCACAGACAAAGACAACATCCCAGATGTCCACCCTGCTGCGATAATCAGCGCGTTCCATCGAGCGTCTGAAACCGCAGAGATGCGGGAGGAGATGACGATGTGCAAGATCGAGAGACGTCGATGAGCTATATGCCCTGGCCGACAAGTGTGCGCGTCTTTGAGGAAGGGAGGAGACTCCCCGGAGAGAATACTGAAGCAGGAGGATCTGATAATGAGGAGACCGCCCCGGCAAAGAAGAACCGGCGGCGAAACAATAGGAAGAAGAAAGGCAGAGATGTACTAGTTGTTGAGCAGTCCGGCAACGGAGGTGGTGCCAAGAAAGCCAAGGCTGGTAGCTCCGGCAAGGAGGTTGCCGCTGGCACCAACTGCCAGGCTGTGGCGGCCGCTGACAAGCAGGATGGCTCCAACAAGCAGTACTGCAAGATCCACCGCACCAAGGGCCATGACCTCCAGAGCTGCAAGAAGGTCGAGCAGCTTGTCGAGCAGCAGAAGGCTGAATACGAACGACGCGACAAGGAGAAGGCCCAGGAGGGTGCTGGAGGAGCTAGCAAGAAACGTCCCGGCCGAGGAGGACGCCGCGGCAAGGCCAAGCAGCGGCAAGGAGACAGACCTCCCCGCGGCCGCGACAAGGATGAAGACGACGACGATGATGAAGACATGGATGATGATGAGACCGATGAGCAGGAGTTCCAGAAAGCCACAGAGGTCACATGCGTTAGCGGCGGTGCTTCTGCGCATACTTCACACCGCCAACTCAAGCGGTGGATGCGGAAGTCAATGCAGCAGAACCATCCATCGAGTCACGCAAGCCTCACGAAATGGTCCAAGACGCCTATCATCTTTGATATTGAGGACCACCACGATCGGCGTAACTGCGGTCGGGTGCTTGCCGATGTTGGTCTCACCAACTATCCGCAACCTCAAGGTCACTAAGATGCTAGTTGACGGTGGGGCCGGCTTGAACCTGATCTCCTCCGCGGTGCTCCAGAAACTCCAGATCCTTGATGGCGAGCTCGAAGAGACCGGCACATTCCAAAGAATCAATCCGGGAAGGAGCAAGCCGAAGGGAAAGATCACGTTGCGGTGACATTTGGCGTGAAGTTGAACTTCAGGACTGAGAGGATCACTTTTGACGTTGCTGACTTTCCATTGCCTTACAATGGAATACTTGGCCGTCCAGCACTCGCCAAATTCATGGCAGCCTCTCACTATGCATACAACATGCTGAAGATGCCAGGCCCGATAAGTGTCATCTCTGTCCCTGGCGACAAGAAGGATGCTCTTATCTGCGCCGAAAAGATCTACCGGGAAGCGGCGGCAACAGCAGTTACAAGCCACTTGCCGCCGAAGCTCCCGGGGGGAAGAAGAAGACCAAGTCCGGCAAGAGCTCTAATGCCCACTCCGGCAAGCGCACCTCTTCGGAGTGCTGCGCTACTATCGAGGACGCACCATCGAGCTCCACCGGCAAGTGTAAGAAGACGATGGCAGCTCCACCAGAGACCAAGAAGGTGTCCGCCAAGGAGGACAGCACTGGTGGTACCCTCACCATCAGTGCCTCTCTCGACCCTAAATAGGAAGGCGCGCTCGTTGCTTTCCTGCGGGCGAGCGTCGACGTGTTTGCGTGGCAACCGTCTGACATCCCCGGTGTTCCCAGGAAAGTAATTGAGCACCATCTTGCCGTTTGTCCTCATGCGCGGCCCGTCAAGCAGAAAGTCAGGAAGCAAGCAGTGGAGCGCCAAGAATTCATCGCAGAAGAAATCAAGAAATTGGAAGCAGCAGGCCTTGTCAGAGGAGTGCTCCATCCTACGTGGTTGGCCAATCCTGTAGTTGTACGCAAGGCTAACAGGAAATGGAGGCTTTGTATCGAATTTACCGATGTCAATAAAGCTTGTCCCAAAGACCCATTTCCCTTGCCGCGCATCGACGGATTGTTGACTCCACGGCGGATGTGATTTGCTTTCATTTACGGATGCATACTCGAGGATATCATCGGATCTTCATGGCGTAAGAGGATGAGGAGAAGATCGCATTCATCACCCCATGTGGCACATCTTGTTTCGCACGGATGCCTTTCGGATTAAAGAATGCTGGTTCAACATTTGCAAGAGTAGTCCATGACGCTTTTGAGCCGCAAATGCACGTAAATGTAGAAGCCTACATGGATGACATAGTGGTCAAAAGCAAGGACAATGCGACTACGATTCAAGATTTAGACGAAACCTTTGCAAATCTGCAAGATCAACCTCAAGCTCAACCACGAGAAGTGTGTGTTTGGAGTCCCTTCCGCAAGCTTCTCGAGTTCTTCGATGTCTCGGCGGGGAATTGAAGCCAATCCCGACAAGATCAAGGCCATTGAGCACATTGAAGCACCAAAGCGCGTCAAGGATGTACGAAGACTTGCGGTTGCGTAGCTGCTCTCGTGAGGTTTATCTCTAGGTCTGCTGGCGCGCCTCGCCATTTTTCAAAATCTTGAAAAAGGCAGGTCCGATGAGATGGACTCCGAGCGGAGGCTGCGCTGCAGGACTTGAAGAGATACTGTCCTCCACTCCAACACTTGTCGCACCTAAGCCACAAGAGAAGTTGCTGCTATATATAGCGGCAACCAATCAAGTGGTTAGTGCTGCGTTAGTAGCGGAGAGGGAGGCAGACGATGAGCTAGCAACCATGGCAGATGCATCCAGCGGCAAGCAGGGGGCTTCAACGGCAAGCTCTGGTCCCGACAAGGATAGATCCACGCAGACGCATGAGAAGGTGCAGAAAAGAATGGTGCAGCGCCCAGTTTACTTTGTCAGTTCCCTTCTGCAGGGGGCTAGGTCAAGGTACTCTGGTGTGCAGAAATTGCTTTTCGGCCTCCTCATGGCCTCGAGAAAGCTGCGCCATTACTTCCAGGCACATGAGATCACAGTCGTCACTCGTTTTCCGCTGAAGAGGATACTGAAAAATCCAGAGGCAACAGGCAGGATTGTCGAGTGGGCACTGGAACTGTCAAGCTTTGGCCTCAAGTTTGAGAGCACTTCAACTATCCAAAGCAGAGCATTGGCGGAGTTCATAGCAGAATGGACGCCAACACGGATGAAGAAATTCCGTAAACGAGCATCCCGTCAAGGAAGCAAGCAAGGAGTGGCTGATATACTTTGATGGTGCTTTCTCGCAAAGGCGCCCGGTCTTGGCGTGCTACTTGTTGCACCCACCGGAGAGCACCTCAAGTACGTAGTCCAGATGCACTTTCCCAAGGAGCAAGCGACAAACAATACTGCAGAGTATGAAGGTTTGCTTGCCGGTCTCAGGATCGCAGTAGACCTTGGGATCAAGAAGCTCATCGTCAGGGGTGACTCACAGCTTGTCATCCGCCAAGTGAACAAGAGTTATCAGAGTCCGTTGATGGAAGCTTATGTAGATGAAGTGAGAAAGCTAGAAGAGCACTTTGACGGCCTCTGGATGGAATATATTCCAAGAGCTCGAGCGACATTGCTGGTGGCTCGTCGAAGCGCCGCACTTAAGTTACCTGTGGAACCAGGGATCTTTGTGCTCAAGCTGACTCAACCATCTGTAACGCCATCAACTGGACAGAGCAAGAAGAGGAAGTTGATTTCTGGTGACTATTTTCCGGCAGAGCTTCCCAAAGCCGCCGCCAAGAAGGTCCGCAAGATCAACACCAGCTGATCTTTGAGGAGCGATCTGCTCCGACAAGCCCTAGGGTTTGTTTCGTTGAAGCGAGACGCTCCCGACAAGTTTTGCTCGGCAGGCTTGCCGGGAACGTCAAGCTCGGCTGAGCCGCAGGTTCTCGCCAGAAGCGGATGTTCCCGCAGCAGCAGAATGTGCCTTTAGTCCTTGTTGTCGAGCCGCAAGCTCCAGCATGGGCGTAGCAGATTGTCCATTTCCTTGACGGAGAACTTCCGAAGAGCAAGAAGAAGCGGAAAGAGTAGCCCGGCAGTCAAGTATGTATCGGTTTGTCGACGACACTGCATGTAAGAAGACTCAACGGTGTGAAATTGAAGTGTATTCACCGGAAGACGGACAAAAGCTGTTGGCAGAGATACATGGAGGCATATGTGGTCACCACATTGGCGCGGAAGCACTTGCCGCAAAGCGTTCGGCAAGGTTTCTTTTGGTGACAACCCTCCGGATGCAAGCGCACAAGTAACCAAGTGTGAAGCGTGCGATTTCATTCCAAGCAGATACACCAGCCAGCTCAAGCTCTCCACACGATCCCTTTATCCTGGCCATTTTCGATGCAGGGGCTCGACATCCTCGGCCCCTTCCCCGAGCTGTCGGGGCTTTGAGTACTTATGCGTTGCAATCGACAAGTTCACAAAGTGGCGAAAGTGGAAGCGATGAGGAAGGTGACAACCGCGATCAGCGATCAAGTTCTTGGTCGATTTTTTGCCATTTCGAATCCCTAACGGGATCATCACCGACAACGCACGCAATTCCTGAGCCGAACCTTCATGTAGTACGTCCAAGATCTTGGCGCCAAAGTCTGCGCTTCGCATTGCTCATCCGAGAAGTAACGGTCAAGCGGAGAGGGCGAACTGTTGAAGTGCTGCGCGGGCTCAAGACCAGAACTTTCGACAGGCTGCACAAGTGCGGAAGAAAGCTGGATTGAGGAGCTGCTGGTGGTTCTTTAATTCGATCGTGACGACGCCAAATCGAGCCAGCGCGGACACCTTTCGCTCTAGTCTATGGAGCAGAGGCAGTTCTCCCCACGGAACTTCAGCATACGAATCACCTCGAGTGCTCGCTTATGATGAGCTTGAGCAAGAGCGATTGCGACAAGATGACGCTGCTCCTTGAGGAGGATCATCTTGATTTGCCGTCTGAGCTGCTCGATACCAGCAAGCTTTGCACCGCTACCATAGCCGCAAAGTTAATGCCAGAAGTCTCGAGGAAGGCGACCTTGTTCTTTGGCGCGTTCAGTCCGCCAAGAATTCCAACAAGTTGACGCCAAAGTGGGAAGGCCCTTACCGGGTGAAACGAGTCACTAGGCCTGGCGCTGTCCGCCTTGAGACCGAAGATGGCATTCGGTGAGCAACTCACGGAACATTGAGCATCTTCGTAAGTTTTACCGTAGAAGCGCGGTTGCGGAACCTGTTCCGGCAATCACCTTTATTACAAGTCTTGCAGCTGCTGCATGTAATCCTTTGTACAAAGCGGTATGCAGACCCGTGCATAAGTAGAGCTAAGCGTGCCGCACATCTTGTCAATTTCATGCTTTCTACTTCTATTTTGCATCGTTATCGACACTTTGTGCAGCACCTACCCCGGTAAGCAATAACGAGCCATAAGGCTCCATATCTTTATTTTCTCTTCTTTCTCTTTCTCAAGAAAGGAAGGTTCCTCGCCCACAAGTTTGCGGGGAAAGGAGGCGATAATGGTGTGGACCAGCGTCGCTCAAGGAAGTCTAGCCTTAGGGAAGCAAGCAGCAGAAAAGCTAAGTAGCTAAAGTTTGAGCAATCAGTTTTAAAATTTTTTAAGTTATCTTCCTCGAACGACCGTACTTTGTATGGAAAACATGTGCGCGGAGGAACCAACTCGTAGCTAGTTGCGCCCTTACCTTGTTTCCAGTCCGCTCAAGAACTTAAGTGAGCTGCGACTAGTTGCGACAAGGTTACTTGTCGGAAGCGGCACCGCCAGACGAAGCTCTTGACGTTCACTTTTCGGCCTTCATGACCCAGTGCCTGCTGACAAGTTCCCTAAAAGCGTAGGGCAAAAACATACAAAGGAAGGAATCAAGTAAAGGAAATAACATAGCAATTGCTACCCAAAATAGAGTTATATTACAAGAGAGCTTGTCGCAGCTCTAATAGATGTTTCTCATAACATGACCAGCGGCGGCAAGAAAAAGAGAAAGCGGGCGGCCTAATCTACGCGATCGACCTCAACCCTCTTGATCCCGCTCACCCTGTCCACGATGGGTGCGACAAGGGTCTTGAGCGCCTCCACATTAGCATCCGGCGGCAAGGACTTGAGGACGTTGGTGAGGTTGAGGCCTGGATTGCGGAAGGCCACCTTCATCAGCACCTTTTGAAGAGCTCCCACGCAGATCTGGCGCGACTCCTCGGCCAGCTGCTTTGGGACTTCTTCCTGGAGTCGCTGAAGGGCCGTCACCACGCCCTTGAAGAACAAGCTAAGCTTGGCGCTGGGTTGAAGGTGCTCGTCGGAGGAATATCCAAGATCCACCATCCCAGTGACTCCTCGTCGATTCTTTGCGGCAACATTCACGAGACCCTCGGTCCAGTGCTCCACATTCTCCCTCAAGGCACTCTGGCGGCGGCGGCCTCGCCAGCGCCTCGTCGGCCTTGATCTTCTCCTTCAAGGCCACCTCCTGCTCCCTCGGCGCCTGGCCCAAATACCGAGTCAAGGTGGTCAACTTCAACTCAAGATCTGCGTTAGAGTCCTTGGCGGCGCTGAGCTCCTTGCTCCTCTCGGCGAGACGGCCCTGCAGCTCGCCAAGAGTGTAGGCGTCCTTCTCGCGCTCGTGCTCGAGTGCAGCAAGCTCCTCGCCGCTCTCCTTGAGATTGGCCTCCAGCTGCATCACCTTCGTCTCGGCTCCTTCTTGGCGGCCTTGGCATTGCGGCAGCATCCTTTGCTTCCTTGAGAGCCCGCCAAATGTTTGCTCGCGCATGGCAAGATCCTCCTCATGGCTGTGAAGATTAACCTTCCGCTGCGCCAACTCGCCTTCTGCAGGACAGCTTCTCGGCGACAAGTCATTTGTTCCTCTTCGACTTCAGCCTTCTCGAGGAGGAAGGCTTTGCGCTCCTCGGCGAGTTGCTCCGCTCCTCTGCCAAGGCCCGGAGAGCTTCTGGTTGAGGCCACGAGCTCCTCCGCGCGCTTCTCGATGTCTGCTCCCGCCTTCGCGACAAGTGCTTCCCGGGATTCCAGCTTGGCTTGTCGGGCGTGGTAGAGCGACAGCAGCTTCCGCAGCAGCTGCTCCTCCTCAGACTTGCCGCTGCTGCTGCTTGGTGCGTCGAACAGCGTTAGTCCAGCGGTGGCGAGCAGCTCTTCATCAAAAGTTTCTCCTTCGGCCGGCGCCCTGGAGCTCGACTCCCATGGGAGCTTGATGAAGACGCCATCATGACCTTCAAATAGGCGCCGGGCTGGGGCTCTTGAACTGGCAGCTGCGGCGGCGGAGGGATCGGCGGTCGGCGTGGCGCTGGCGCTCCCTGACCTCGGGGTCGTCAGTGCGATCGCCGGACCCCTGGCCAGCTTCTGCGGTGGCAGCTTTGGTGGCCTCTTCGCCGGCGGGCTCGTCAGCGCCAGCTTCTTCTTCGGTGGCAGCAGCGTCGTCAGTATTGCCGCGCGCGTCCTCCTCGCCGGCGACCTCGGTCTCCATTGGCTCCGTGGCGGATGGATGAAGAAAAGTCAAGCAAATTTTCAAAAAGAAAACCAGAAGAAGAAGAACACAAGGGAAGTTTTCAAGCAAGAAGATTACCCGTGCTAGGGTCTGCAGTCATGGTCTCCGCCGCCAGGGATCGCTGGTGCTGTCCCTTGCCGGAAAGCTGTCCCTTGCCGGAGAACTGCCCCTTGCCGGAGAAGCCTCTCTTGCCGGAGAACGCTCCCTCGCCGGGGAATCCTCCCTTGGCGGTGTAGTCGAAGCAGAAGGAGGCTGCTATGCTCCTACACAAATCAGCAGTCAGATATCAGCAAAGAAAGAGCATCCATGCACGCCGAACAGCAGGAAGTAAACCATGTACTTACGCTGGGGGCTGCGTTGGGGGCTGCTTTGAGGAAGAGTTGCCGCGTCCGGCAAGGTGGTCTCGGACGCGCCTCCTGCTGTCGCGGTGGGTTCGTCCTTGATGTCAATCATCGGGGCCTTGGCTCTCTTCGACACTCTCCCTGAAAAGGAATGGGTTCAGAATGAAGCAAATCAGATACAAGACAAAGCAACAAGCCGAAGAACTACAAATGCTGCAAAGAATCTTACTCTTCTTCTTCCTCGTCGGAGCTAAGCGCGGAGAGGTCAAATTCTGGCCCACCTCCAGTACGACGAGGCGGAGGAGTAGTTTCCCTTGGCCGCTTGGCGAGAAGCGAAGCGGTGGTCTGCGAAGGCCCGCTCCGATTGCGCAGCAGCATGAGGTGCTCAGCGGCAGCAGTGCTTGCTTGTGATGGGCTGCGTCATGGCGTGTGGCGGCTGTTGACCCGTCTGCCGCCCCGCTACTTCTCCGGCCTTGCGGAGACGCCTTCTTGGTGGAGCTGGGGGCTCCGCTCGCGGCAAGCTGTTTGAAGGTGGGAAGGAGGCGCCCTCGGCGGGCTCGCTCGACTCAGCTTCAGGCTCGGCAAGCTCCTCCTCGCCGGCAAACTCCTTTCGCTCGACAAGGCTTGCCGCCTCTGCTGCCTCTGCCTCCTCCACGGTGAAGCCGAACTTCGCCCATGGCGGCCGCTTCTGCCGCCTCTTCCGGCTGGTGGCGTCGCTGCATCTCATCATCGGTGGTATCGCGGGTGAGGCCCCTCTGTTCATCGGGCGGACCGGCATTTCTACCAGATTGTCAAAGAAGCGCCGACGGCGTCATCTGCAGGCTCTTGCCAAGTTGGGACAGTTCCATGCGAAGTCGCTGGCGGCATCATTACGCGGATGCGGTCGGCGAGGAATTGTTGCACAATGAGCGACGCCCCTCGGCAACCTAAACATTTACTGGATGATCGGGATCGGGCTTGAACAGCTCCAAGAGCATCGCGTCAAGTTCCAAGATCTTTGAAGTTGAAGTTGAGGCCTGGGCGCAGCCTCATGATATCTGCCCGTTACGAAACTCCCGGTGGGTCTCCTCCTCTCTGCAAAGGGGGCGGCGCGGCGAAGAAAGTCTGCGCCAACGGTGCCTCACGGTGAGCCGGCAAGTCTAAAGCGAAGGATTCGGTGTTGCAATCTTGACCTAAGCGTCTTAGGGGCAGATTGCTCCAATCGTTGCTGCACACTCTCTGGGGTTTGGTATTTGGGCGGTAAATGGCTTGGTTTTCCTCGACAATCCAGCACCAATCCACCCTCCATTCCTCCCATTTGCTACGGAGCTCTCCCTCCAGATAGGCTTCCTTCTTGCCGACCCTCGAGATCCAAGCGATTCCTCCGGCAAGAGGCTCCCCTCTCTCAACTCGGGGTATAAAGAAGTGGCGGAAAAGGGCTACATTTGGATGGACTCCGACAAAGTTTTCACAGAGATGTGCGAAAACTGCCATGGTCAGAACAACATTGGGGGTGAAATCAAGGAGGCGGAACCCGTAGGTTTTCATGATGTCACGAAAAATTCAGAGAAAGGAGGCGAGCCCTTGATGAAGAGAAGCGCGAAGAAGGGATACCAGTCGGGGCCAATTCGAAGCGGCGGTGGGAGTACCCGTCTTGGCGGATGCGCTCGCGTCTCTGTCGACCGAGAAGAGGTAGTAGTTCTCCCTCGGCTCCCTTGCGGCGAGCTGGGGAAGATTGCCGCTCCTTCGCAGCGCCCATGACGCTACGCCTCGGCCGACTTCACGGCCTTCCCTTGTCGGCTTTGGAGCCATGGCGGAGGCGGTGGAGGAGATCGGCGGCGTTGGTGATGCTAGTGGCAATGGGGCGGGCGCTGCTCTCTTCAGCCTTGGGAAGAAGGGGGGCGCGGCGGAGGTTTTTTCGAGATGGGCCAGCAACTGGCGGGTGGGGCGGACTGCCCCTGTTTCCCCTGCTTATAAAGAGGGAGGGGGCGGACGTTCCGTTTTTTCGAATAAAGAAACCACCCACGATCTCGCCCACGATCTCTCAAACGACGCCGCATTCGACGCGTGCCGTTCGTGGAGGGCGTGGTGGGTCCGGGGTGAGTTATGGTGTGACCCAGGCAGCGTGCGTGCCCTGTTTCGCTTTTGGGCCTGGCCCAACAGGCGCTTCGACCGTGTGTAGCCCAAGCCCGGGGGCTCCTGTCTGTGTACTAGAGTAGGGGTACCCTAGTATCCCGAACTTGTGCACGGGTAGTTGCAGCCCTCTGCGGCAAGGCTTACCGGGTGACCGCCAAGGTCCTCCGTGGTTCCTGTGGAGCCTTTCAAGAACAAAGTATTCAAGCCAAGGAGACAAGGCCCCAGCAAGAGGAGCTTGCCGGGAAGGCCACCCAAGGCACCTAGAAGACAAGTTCCCGGCAAGAGGAGCTTGCCGGGAAGGCCCGGTGAGCGACAAGCTTCCGGACGCGACAAGACAACAACCGCGGCAAGGCGTTTGCCGCGGCAGACCACCACTCTGTACCTGCGCTCCAGCACATCCACTAACGTGTCGCCCTGGGACCTTTCCAGGCGCGCGTGGCGAGAGGCTGTGCAGACCGGTGATCTTGAGGTGGCAAGCGGCGACAAGATTGCCATCGTGGCAAGCGGTGGCGCCCGACGATCCCTGTTTGCCTTTATTAGGCGACATAGACGGGCATTTAATGCCTTTGTCCCCTGCCGTCGGGGTTATGTATGATACTGTACCTTTGCACAAGTAGCTGTACCAACCACTCCTTTTCCATTTTTACCCTTGTCTACGTTGCCACCTGTCGGAGACCCCTTGAGCATATAAAAGGAGGCCCATGCGCAACGTAGAGGGGGGTTCAAGAGGTTCGAAAGGTCGGTTCCCCCCACGCTCAGTCTCGTTAGCAGCTTGTGTGTACTGTAGCACTCAGCGCTCCTGAGCAAGAACTCAATACACTCAGACATGCAGCAGTAGGAGTATTATCTCTCCGGAGAGCTCCGAAGCTGGGTAAACCTCTCGTGTGCTTCGCGTCGATCTGCTCTTCGTGCGACCTCCGCCCCCCGCCGAACCAAAAGGGGCTCGGTCCGCCGGTCCCATAGGTATTCGTGGGCTAGATCAGCCTGTCCCGACAGTCGGAGTGCGGCATGCACGCGATGCGGTAGAAGACCGGCAATACCTTGCCGGTGATGGTCAAGGGCCGGCAGACGGGCAGCAAAAAGGTTCTGGTGCTGCACACCAACAAGAACTTCGACCAGCAGAGGACCAACTGGGTGATGCACCAGTACCACCTCGGGGACCTGGAGCAAGAGAAGGAGCGGGAGCTGGTCCTCTGCAAGATTTTGTACCAGACGAACACTAGGGCCAGGAGTAAAAATATTATAAGTTAGTTTGGTATTGGTAGTTGTACTACCTTGTCGTCCGTAAGATGGTATTGTTGTTAACGATCTTTTGGTATGAACTTGCATTTGCTTCCAACCATCATGCCGACGGTCGACATGGATATAAAGCTGAATCATTTGTTTCGAAACGTATTTTCAGGCACCTGAGTTTTATTTGATGGGTAGCATAGGCACCTGCCGTTCGAATTCCCAGTTCTCCAATTTTTTTGAAACAAGTGCATGCACTTATTATCACGATGAAAAAACAATATCCCTGCTGCATCCCTATTATTAGTCTGTACTTGCAGAATTCTCATGTTTATTGAGCACGTATATTGTTTTTTTAGGTCGAGCAAGTTTCAACTGGGCTGTAGACTGCCCAGGCTTGGTTTTGTCTTTAACAGGCCCAACCCATGACGACAACGGGGCACAAAGATCCAGCAGGTACCCTCATCGGCCTCGCCCGCCTTGACGTTAGTTATATTTTGTCTTACAACATCCATGAGCAGTTTTTTTACTGAATCAAACACACAACCATATTCTATTTTCCTCTTGAAACGCATGTCCTACATCCGTTTTCTAATCTCTACCTATAGTTTTACTAGTTCATATACACGTATCATCATATTGAAAACACCTAAAATTCCCTTTTCATATTTACATCCTTATTTTTTGTTGTTTTTTCCCACCCATCGCTGATTTTTTTACCACTGGTTTTCCCTTAAACCAGCTCAATTGTCCCACGTCTTATTTGCTTACAAAAACAAAACAATTTTGTTGGCAAATCAATAAGTTCTTAAAAAAATGTTTATCATTTCGGGATTACAACAGTTCGGACTCCACCGAAATATGCAAAATAAGGTTGAACTTTTTGACCGTGGTCCTGGAGAGAAAATGGGCTGTAATAAATTACTTAAGAATTAGAAAATGGGCTGCAAATTATAAAAAAATAGCAAATGGGATTTATGTTGTCTGCCACAGATTTGGAGGCTGACTTGTGGGCCTACTAAGTTCATGCGTACACAAGGTTTCTCAAAAAAGAAACTTAGTCAACAATCGACTCTACCAGCGCTAGACCGTTAGATGTCAATCTAACGGCAATCATGCTTCTTCAGTCTCTGATCTTCCTGCCCTAGCCGCCCAAACCAGCACTGTCGGAACCGCCTGCTCCCGCCTCCCGTGGCCGGCTGTGGTGCCGGGCAGGCCTCATGGCCCCATCATACTCGCATCCCTGGCCTATCTATCCCTCTACTCACCCACACCTCCTGTTGTTTTCCGGCGACGGCAGCCGAACCAGTCAACCCTCGTGCTCTCCACCGCATGGGCAGCCACTGACGTGTCTTCCCCGCCTCCGTGTCATTCCCTTCGTAGGCCTCGACGTCGTCCACTGCCCTGGTGCTCTCTGATGACCCACAAGTATAGGGGATCTATTGTAGTCCTTTCGATAAGTAAGAGTGTCGAACCCAACGAGGAGTAGAAGGAAATGGCAAGCGGTTTTCAGTAAGGTTTTCTCTGCAAGCACTAAAGTTGTAGGTAACAGATAGTTTTGTGGTAAGATAATTTGTAACGGGTAACAAGCAATAAAAGTAAATAAAGTGCAGCAAGGTGGCACAATCCTTTTTGTAGCAAAGGACAAGCCTGTACAATTTCTTATAATGAGAAAAGCGCTCCCGAGGACACATGGGAATTATCGTCAACCTAGTTTTCATCACGCTCATATGATTCCCGTTCGGTACTTTGATAATTTGATATGTGGGTGGACCAGTGCTTGGGTACTGCCCTTACTTGGACAAGCATCCCACTTATGATTAACCCCTATTGCAAGCATCCGCAACTACAAAATAAGTATTAAGGTAAACCTAACCACAATATTAGACATATGGATCCAAATCAGCCCCTTACGAAGCAACGCATAAACTAGGGTTTAAGCTTCTGTCACTCTAGCAACCCATCATCTACTTACTACTTCCCAATGCCTTCCTCTAGGCCCAAATAATGGTGAAGTGTCATATAGTCGACGTTCACGTAACACCACTAGAGGAGAGACAACATACATCTCATCAAAATATCGGACGAATACCAAATTCACATGACTACTAATAGCAAGACTTCACCCATGTCCTCAGGAACAAACCTAACTAATCACAAAGCATATTCATGTTCATAATTAGAGGAGTATTAATATGCATTAAGGATCTAAACATATGATCTTCCACCAAGTAAACCAATTAGCATCAACTACAAGGAGTAATCAACACTACTAGCAACCCACAGGTACCAATTTGTGGTTTTGATACAAGATTGGATACAAGAGATGAACTAGGGTTTTGAGAGGAGATGGTGATGTTGAATATGTTGATGGAGATTGACCCCCTCCCAGTGAGAGGATCGCTGGTGATAACGATGGTGATGATTTCCCCCTCCCGCAGGGAAGTTTCCCCGGCAAAACAGCTCCGCCGGAGCCCTAGATTGGTTCCGCCAAGGTTCCGCCTCGTGGCAGCGGAGTTTCGTCCCGTAAGCTTGCTTATGATTTTTTCCAGGGTAAAAGCCTTCATATAGCAGAAGATGGGCAGGAGGGCCACCGGGGCGAGGAGATAGGGGCGTGCCAGTGGGGGTGGGCACGCCCCACCCTCTGGCCAGGTGTGGGCCCCTCACGTGTTTTCTTCGCTCAATAATTCTTATTAATTCCAAAAATGACTTCCGTGGAGTTTCAGGATTTTTGGAGCTGTGCAGAATAGGTTTCCAATATTTGCTCCTTTTCCAGCTAGAATTCCAGCTGCCAGCATTCCCCCTCTTCATGGTAAACCTTCTAAAATAAGAGAGAATAGCCATAAGTATTGAGACATAATGTGTATTAACAACCCATAATGCAATAAATATTGATATAAAAGCATGATGCAAAATGGACGTATCGACTCCCCCAAGCTTAGACCTCGCTTGTCCTCAAGCGGAAGCCAAAATCGAAAATATGTCCACATGTTTAGAGATAGAGGTGTCGATAATAATAAAATACAGACATGAGGGCATCATGATCATTCTTATAACAGGAACATATATAGATTTTTTCATATGATTTCTTATGACCAAGTAACAATCGATTCACAATGTCAAGTACGGTTCATAAACTTCATTGGGAACTAACAAACTATAATCTTAGTCATTGAAGCAATTGCAATTTATCATAACATCAGAAAGAGTCAAGAATAGAGCTTTTGAGCAAGTCCACATACTCAACTATCATGTAGTCTTCTACAATTGCTAACACTCACGCAATACTTGTGGTTATGGAGTTTCAACCGGACACCGAGAAAGACAGGGGCTTATTGTGTTGCCTCCCAACGTATTCACCTTTGGGTGATGTCAACAATAATAATTCATGCTAACTTACATCCAATTGGATATATATATCAAGATCTTTCAAACACGAGGAGCTTGCCAAAGGATAAAATGAAAAAGGGAAAGGTGAAGATCACCTTGACTCAAGCATAAAGTAAAAACATAAGGTAAAAGATAGGCCCTTCGCAGAGGGAAGCAGAGGTTGTCATGTTCTTTTAGGGTTGGATGCAGAAATCTTAGTGCAAAAGAACGTCACTTTATATTGCCACTTGTGGTATGAACCTTTATTATGCAGTCCGTCGCTTTTATTACTTCCATATCACACGATCATATAAAGCTTATTTTCTCCGCACTAATAAGTCATACATATTTAGGGAGCAATTTTTATTGCTTGCAACATGACAACTTACTTGAAGGATCTTACTCAATCCATATGTAGGTATGGTGAACTCTCATGGCAAAACTGGGTTTAAGGATATTTGGAAGCACAAGTAGTATCTCTACTTGGTGCGAGGAATTTGGCTAGCATGAGGGATAAAGGCAAGCTCAACATGTTGGGAAGAGCAATGACAATATACTTTAACTGAGATATGAGAAAACATAAACCATTACATTGTCGTCCTTGTCCAACATTAACTCTTTTAGCATGTCATACTTAATGAGTGCTCACAATCATAAAAGATGTCCAAGATAGTATATTTATATGTGAAAACCTCTCTTTCCTTATTACTTCCTATTAATTGGAACAATGACCAAAACTACGTTTGTCAAGTCTCAACAACTTTTATGCCTCATACTTTTTATGTGTGAAGTCATTACTATCCATAAGATCAATATGAGCTCTTTTATTCTTTTTATTCTTTCTACTTTCTCAAGATCATAGCAAAATAGCAAAGCCCTTGAATCAACACTAATCTTTATTATAGATAGCTCACGGACTCGATTACAAAAAGAGATCACAAAGCAAAACTCAAAACTACTTGATACCAAAACTTCAGTCTACTAGATCAAGATATTACTAAAAGGATCGAACTAAGTAAAAACGGTAAAGATAGGACTGTGATGGTGATACGATACCGGGGCACCTCCCCCAAGCTTGGCAGTTGCCAAGGGGAGTGCCCATACCCATGTGATTATGTCTCCTTTTTCATAGTTGGTGTTGTGATCTTCTTGGTGACGATGCCCCTCAGGATACGATTCTCCTCCTCGAGCTTATTGACTTGTTGTTTGAGGTCCATAATTTCTTTGTGGAGATTGCCCGTAATGGCTAAATCTCCCTTTACCCAAGGATGCTGCATAGCTTCTGGAGAACAAGTGACGATCTTTTTCATGTTTTCATAAGAAAGGAATTTAACGTTGGAAGGGATAACCGAATTTGGAATAGCCGAGCTATGTAGTTCCCCCATGATGAATCCTGCTTGGAAGCGAGAGGTAACTTCTTGATCTTCCTCCATGACATATATCCTTCTCAAGTCGGCCTCCATCTCATCCTCCGTTGATGGTCCAAAGTGATAAGCACCGCGATTTGCTCCTGGACCTGGTGTCGGGTGAGACACCCGACTCTCCCCGACTAACCCTTGAGAAGACATCTTGCTCTTAGTCTACAACAGAAATAGCTCGAAACAAAAACAGAAGAGTTTTGTGTGATACGGTGGTCAAAACCTTCGGGAGATTATATAATGAATTTTTACCGACCAAAATACGGAACGTGCAAGAAAACGGAGTCCGGGAGGCACACGAGGTGTCCACGAGACAGGGGGCGCGCCCAGTAAGTGTGGGCGCGCCCTCCACCCTTGTGGAGGCCTCGTGTCCTTCCCTGATTACTTCTTTTTTTCCGAAATTCTTAAATATTCCAAAACGGAGGAAAATTGCCATTAGAACAGTTTTGGAGTCGGTTTACTTACTGTACCACATATCTATTCCTTTTTGGAGTCTGAAACGTTCTGGAAAGTGTCCCTTATGTATTCCTCCAGGGTTACGGTCTAAATAATATTAGTTTCAACATTGATTGGATTACCTGAGATATAATGTTTGATTCTTTGACAGTTCACCACCCTCGGACTTGTGCCTTCAAAGTTGTTGATTTTTATGCCACCGGAACGATAGACCTCCTTGATAACGTAAGGACCTTCCCATTTAGATAGAAGTTTTCCTGCAAAAAATCTTAAACGAGAGTTGAATAATAACACATAATCACCTACGTTAAATTCTCGCTTTTGTATCCTTTTTTCATGCCAGCATTTGACTTTTTCTTTGAATAGCTTGGCATTCTCATAGGTTTGGGTTCTCCATTCATAAGGGAGCTAATATCAAATAACCTCTTCTCACCGGCAAGTTTGAAGTCATAGTTGAGCTCTTTAATAGCCCAATATGCTTTATGTTCAAGTTCTAGAGGTAAGTGACATGCTTTTCCATAAACCATCTTATACGGAGACATACCCATAGGATTTTTATATGCAGTTCTATAGGCCCATAATGCATCATCAAGTTTTTTGGACCAGTTCTTTCTAGATCTATTGACAGTCTTTTGCAAAATTAATTTGAGCTCTCTATTGCTCAACTCTACTTGACCACTAGACTGTGGGTGATAAGGAGATGCAATTCTATGATTAACATCATACTTAGCAAGCATCTTACGGAAAGCACCATGAATAAAATGTGAACCACCATCAGTCATAAAATATCTAGGGACTCCAAACCTCAGAAAAATAACTTCTTTAAGCATTTTAATAGAAGTATTATGATCAGCACTACTAGTTGGAATAACTTCTACCTACTTAGTAACGTAATCAACAACAACTAATATATGTGTGTAACCATTAGGGGCAGGAAAAGGTCCAATCAAAGGCCCAAACATCAAATGGTTCAATAACAAGAGAATACTTCATAGGCATTTCTTGACGTCTTTCTTTGACATTCATCACAAGATAAGACAAACTTACGAGCATCTTTGAAGAGAGTAGGCCAATAAAAACCAGATTGCAATACCTTATGTGCAGTTCTATCTCCAGCATGGTGTCCTCCATATGATTCGGAGTGACACTTGCGTAGGATCTGTTCCTGTTCATGCTCAGGTACACAACGTCTAATGACACCATCTACTCCTTCTTTATAAAGGTGTGGGTCATCCCAGAAGTAATGTCTTAAATCATAAAAGAACTTTTTCTTTTGCTGGTATGTGAAACTAGGTGGTATAAATTTAGCAACAATGTAATTAGCATAATCAGCATACCAAGGAGTAGTATGAGATGCATTAATGACCACTAATTGTTCATCAGGAAAGCTATCATCAATAGGTAGTGTGTCATCAAGAACATGCTCTAACCTAGACAAGTTATCTACAACGGAGTTCTCATCTCCCTTTCTATCAATAATATGCAAATCAAATTCTTGGAGCAAGAGAACCCATCTAATAAGTCTAGGCTTAGCATCTTTCTGTTCCATAAGATATTTAATAGCAGCATGATTAGTGTGAATAGTAACTTTGGAATCAACAATATAAGGTCTGAACTTATCACAAGCAAATACAACTGCTAAGAACTCTTTTTCAGTAGTAGCATAATTTCTTTGTGCAGTATCAAGAGTTTTACTAGCATACTGGATAACATTCAATTTCTTATCAACTCTTTGCCTGGAACAACACCTACAGCATAATCACTAGCATCACACATAATTTCAAAGGTAAATTCCAATCAGGTGGCTGAACAATAGGTGCAGTGATCAAAGCTTTCTTAAGTATTTAAAATTCTTCTACACAATCATCATCAAAGACAAAAGGAATATCTTTTTGCAATAAATTAGTTAGAGGCCTAGAGATTTTAGAAAAGTCCTTAATGAACCTCCTATAAAAACCGGCATGACCAAGGAAACTTCTTATATCTTTTATGTCCTTGGTACATGGCGTATTTTCAATAGCATCAACTTTAGCTTTATCAACTTCAATACCTCTCTCGGAAATCTTATGCCCCAAGACAATGCCTTGATTAACCATAAAGTGGCACTTTTCCCAATTCAAGACGAGACTAGTGTCTTCAACTCTCTGCAAAACTCGATCAAGGTTGCTCAAGCAATCATCAAAAGAGGATCCATAAACAGAGAAGTCATCCATGAATACCTCACAATCTTTTCACAAAAGTCAGAGAATATAGCCATCATGCATCTTTGAAAGGTAGCAGGTGCATTAAATAAACCAAAAGGCATACGTCTATAAGCAAAAGTACCGAAAGGGCAAGTAAAAGTAGTTTTTGATTGATCCTCCGCTGACACAGGTATTTGAGAGAAGCCAGAATAACCATCTAGAAAGCAGAAATGTGTATGTTTGGATAGTCTTTCTAGCATTTGATCAATAAAAGGTAAAGGGTAATGATCTTTCTTAGTAGCTTTATTTAACTTACGGAAATCAATTACCATCCTATAACCTGTAATAATTCTTTGCGGGATCAATTCATCTTTATCATTTGGAGCAGCGGTAATACCTCCCTTCTTAGGAACGCAATGGACAGGACTTACCCAATCACTATCAGCAATGGGATAAATTATACCTGCCTCAAGGAGCTTTAGTATCTCCTTTCTTACCACTTCCTTCATCTTAGGATTCAACCGTCGTTGAGGATCTCTAACTGGTTTGTTATCTTTCTCCACTTTAATTTTGTGTTGGCATAGAGTGGGGCTAATGCCCTTAAGATCATCCAGAGTATATCCAATAGCAGCACGGTGCTTCTTCAGAGTTTTCAATAATCTTTCTTCTTGCTCTGAAAGGTTAGCACTAATAATAACAGGATATATTTTCTTTTCATCAAGATAAGCATACTTAAGATTATCAGGTAAAGGTTTGAGCTCGAACACGGGATCACCCTTGGGTGGAGGAGGATCCCCTAGGATTTCAACAGGTAAGTTGTGTTTCAGAATAGGACCTTCTTGAAGGAAAACTTTATTTATTTCCCTTATTTCATTCATAAACATATCATTTTCATGGTCTAGCAAATATTGTTCTAACGGATCAGTAGGAGGCACGGCAATAGAAGCAAGACAAATAATCTCATCCTTACTAGGTGACTCTTTATCACGGGGTTGTCTACGAAACTTAGCAAAATTAAACTCATGAGACATGTCCCCTAATCCAATTGTAACAACATCCTTATTGCAATCAATCCTAGCATTAATAGTATTCAAGAAGGGTCTACCAAAAATAATGGGACAAAAGTCATCTTGTGGGGAACCAAGAACAAGAAAATCAGCAGGATATTTAACTTTCCCACACAAGACTTGAACATCTCTAACAATCCCAACTGGCTTAATGGTATCCCTATTGGCAAGCTTAATAGTAACATCAATATCTTCTATTTCAGCAGGTACAATATCATGCATAATTTCTTTATATAAGTCATAGGGTATTGCACTAGCACTAGCACCCATATCACATAAGAAATGATAACAATGATCTCCTATTTTAACAGAAATAACAGGCATGCCTACAACAGGTCTATGTATCTTGGCATCTGGTCTAGCAATATTAGCAGCCTGTTCATAGAAGCAAATAACATGCCCATCTAAATTATCATCCAAGAGATCTTTAACCATAGAAATACTAGGTTCAACTTTGATTTGCTCAGGAGGTGTATAAGTCCTAGTATTACTCTTACGAACAACAGTCGAAGTTTTAGCATGATCCTTTATCCTAACAGGAAAAGGAGGTTTCTCAACATAAGTAGTAGGAACAATAGGATCATTATAAGTGACAATCTTTTCTTCAACTGTAATAGGTGCAACTACTTTTACTTCAATGGGACGATTATATTTAAACCATTTCTCCTCGGGGAGATCAACGTGAGTAGCAAAAGATTCACAAAAAGCAGCTACTATCTCAGAGTCTAGTCCATATTTAGCGCTAAATCCACGAAAAGCATCGGTATCCATAAAAGATTTAACACAATCAAACTTAGGTGTTATACCTGACTCCTTACCATCGTCGGAACCCCAATCTTCAGAGTTGCGTTTAATTCTTTCCAATAAGTCCCACTTGAATTCAGCAGTCTTCAGCATATAAGAACTAGCACAGGAAGTATCGAGCATGGTGCGATCATTGAGAGAAAGCCGAGCATAAAAATTTCCAATAAGTCCCACTTAAGCCTCCCCCAAGCTTGAGCGATGCTCTCTCCTTCGCGAGGCCAGAAATTATATATGTAATTACGATCACGATTAACAAGATGCATAGGATAGAACTTCTGGTAAAATTCCAACTACAATCGTTTATAATTCCAAGATCCCGTATCATCCCCCATGTCAATTCATCTCCCTTCAAACATAAAGGGAAGACCTTCCTTTTGACAACATCATCGGGAATACCTGCAAGCTTAAATAATCCACAAACTTCATCCACAAAGATAAGGTGTAAATCGGGATGCAATGTTCCATCTCCTGCAAAGGGATTAGCTAGCAGTTTCTCTATCATACCCGAAGGAATCTCAAAGTAAATATTTTCAGTAGGTTCAGTAGGTTGAGGAGAAACTCTTTGCTCTACTGGTCGGGGTGAAGATACCCCGAACAAGCCCCTCAAAGGATTAGTTTCCATAGTAACAAGTGACAAAAAATTTCAGCAAAGTATATAAATGTTTCCTTACCAAGTTCCACTCACCAAAGGCGCTTCACTCCCCGGCAACGGCGCCAGAAAAGGGTCTTGATGACCCACAAGTATAGGGGATCTATAATATTCCTTTTGATAAGTAAGAGTGTCGAACCCAACAAGGAGCAGAAGGAAATGGCAAGCAGTTTTCAGTAAGGTTTTCTCTGCAAGCACTAAAATTGTAGGTAACAGATAGTTTTGTGATAAGATAATTTGTAACGGGTAACAAGCAATGAAAGTAAATAAAGTGCAGCTAGGTGGCCCAATCCTTTTTGTAGCAAAGGACAAGCCTGGACAATTTCTTATAATGAGAAAAGCGCTCCCGAGGACACATGGGAATTATCGTCAAGCTAGTTTTCATCACGCTCATATGATTCGCGTTCGGTACTTTGATAATTTGATATGTCGGTGGACCAGTGCTTGGGTACTACCCTTACTTGGACAAGCATCCCACTTATGATTAACCCCTATTGCCAGCATCCGCAACTACAAAAGAAGTATTAAGGTGAACCTAACCACAACATTAGACATATGGATCCAAATTAGCCCATTACGAAGCAAAGTATAAACTAGGGTTTAACCTTCTGTCACTCTAGCAACCCATCATCTACTTATTACTTCCCAGTGCCTTCCTCTAGGCCCAAATAATGGTGAAGTGTCATGTAGTCGACGTTCACATAACACCACTAGAGGAGAGACAACATACATCTCATCAAAATATCGAACGAATACCAAATTCACATGACTACTAATAGCAAGACTTCACCCATGTCCTCAGGAAAAAATGTAACTACTCACAAAGCATATTAATTTTCATAATCACAGGAGTATTAATATGCATTAAGGATCTGAACATGATCTTCCACCAAGTAGACCAATTAGCATCAACTACAAGGAGTAATCAACACTACTAGCAACCCAGAGGTACCAATTTGTGGTTTTGATACAAGATTGGATACAAGAGATGAACTAGGGTTTTGAGAGGAGATGGTGCTGGTGAAGATGTTGATGGAGATTGACCCCCTCCCGGTGAGAGGATCGTTGGTGATGATTTCCCCCTCCCGGAGGGAAGTTTCCCAGAGAACAGCTCATTTGGAGCCCTAGATTGGTTCCGCCAAGGTTCCGCCTCGTGGCGGCGGAGTTTCGTCCCGTAAGCTTGCTTATGATTTTTTCCAGGGTAAAAGCCTTCATATAGCAGAAGATGGGAACCGGAGGGCCACCAGGGGGCCCAGGAGCTAGGGGGCGCGCCTAGTAGGGGTGGGCGCGCCCCCACCCTCCTGGCCAGGGTGTGGACCCCTTCTGGTGTTTTCTTCGCTCAGTAATTCTTATTAATTCCAAAAATGACTTCCGTGGAGTTCAGGATTTTTGGAGCTGTGCAGAATAGGTTTCAATATTTGCTCCTTTTCCAGCCAGAATTCCAGCTGCCGGCATTCCCCCTCTTCATGGTAAACCTTGTAAAATAAGAGAGAAAATCCATAAGTATTGAGACATAATGTGTATTAACAGCCCATAATGCAATAAATATTGATATAAAAGCATGATGCAAAATGGACGTATCACGCTCGGCGCGGCGTGGTCAACTTGGTCAACGAACGACATCCATCGGAAGTGGACTGTACGTGGAGAGGCTGACAACTGGGTCCACGGCCGCACACAAGGAAATGCCTCCTTATTATGCGCAAAATAATGATTCCTCCACCTAACATCTGGGACCCGCCCGAAGGGCCTTAGTATTTCATGAAAAAAAGTTGCCTCCGCTGACAGGTCGGACCCACCAACTATATCTTCGCATGCAAGGAAGTGCCTTCTTATTGCGCACAAAAAAATGAATACCCCCTGCCAGCTGGGACCCACCATAGTGGGAGGCTGACTTGTGGGCCTTCTAAGTTGACGGGGACGGATGGCTTTGTCAACTTAGTCAAGGTATGAATGATTCTAGCTCCAGTGACCGTACGATGTCCATCCAACGACCGTAGTGCTTCTTCAACCTCTGGTCTTCTTGCTCCAGCCGCCCAAAGCAGCACCGGTCGTGCCACATGCTCCTGCCTCCCGTGGTCGGCTGTGATGCCGTGGAGGCCTCACCGCCCCGATACTACTCCAATCGCTGGCCAGGCCATCCCTCCACTCACCCACTCCCCCTGTTATTCTGCGGTGACGGCAGTCTCACACCGCAGCCGAACCAGTGAACCCTCGTACTCCTCTCCGCGTGGGCATCCACTGTCGCGTCTTCCCGGCTCCGCATCGTCCCCTTCCTAGGCCTCGCCGTCGTCCACCGCCGTGGTGCTCTTGGCGCGGCATGGTCAATGTGGTCAACGACCAATTTCCATCGGAAGAGTACTGTACATGGAGAGGCTGACAGCTGGGTCCACGGCAGCCGCAAGGAAGTGCCTCCTTATTACGCGCAAAATAATGATTCCTCCACCTGACAGCAGGGACCCACAAGACGGGCCACCGTATTTCATGAAAAAAATTGTTTCCCCCCTGACTGCTGGGACCCACCGGACGGGCCACTGTATTTCGCGAAAAAACGTTCCACCCGCTATCAGCTCGGACCCACCGGAAGTGCCTCCTTATTACGCACAAAAAAAATGAATACTCCCCCTACTAAGTTGACGGGAATGGAGGGCTTTGTCAACTTAGTCAATATGAACGATTCTAGCTCTAGTGACCGTACGATGTCCATCCAACGGCCATAGTGCTTCTTCAACCTTTGGTCTTCTTGCTCCAGCCGCCCAAAGCAGCGCTGGTCGTGCCGCATGCTCCTGCCTCCTGTGGCTGGCTGTGATGCCGCGGAGGCCTCACCGCCCCCTACTACTCCCACCGCTGGCCAGGCCATCCCTCTACTCACCCACACCCCCTGTTATTCTGTGGCGACGGCAGCCTCACACCGTAGCCGAATGAGTGAACCCTCATACTTCTCTACACGTGGGCATCCACTAACGCGTCTTCCCCGGCTCCGTGTCGTCCCCTTCCTAGGCCTCGCCGTCGTCCACCGCCCTGGTGCTCTCGGTGCGGCATGGTCAACGTGGTCAAGGAACAGCTTCCTCGGACATGGATCAGACGTGGAGAGGCTGATTTGGGTCCACGGCCGCAGCAAGGAAGTGCCTCCTTATTATGCGCAAAATAATTATTCCTCCACCTGACAGCAGGGACCCACCGAACGGTCCATCGTATTTCACAAAAAAATGTTTCCCCCTGACTGCTGGGACCCACTAGCTACATCTTCGCACGCAAGGAAGTGCGTCCGGGCAAAAAACGATTCGCTCCTCTGACTGCTGGGACCCACCAGCTACATATTCGCACGCAAGGAAGGGACTGACAGTTGGGACCCACCTGGTCGAAGCATACGTAGCGTTGTCATTCTGGTCGCGAACGTGTACGTACATATATACTAGTCGATATAGAGGCGCGCATGTGTCCTAGTAGAGGCGCGCATGTGTCGTAGTAGAGGCGCGCACGTAGCATGTACATGTACGTACAGTGGCCAGTGTGCAAGAAAGAAAATACGGCCACGTATGTGTACATACAGGCGGGGTCTCGAACGCCTACTCGTGCATACGTACGGCCAAAGCTCGTGTACATGGCTGGGTCGGAACGGAGAAACAGTGTCGTCGTCGTGTTCATGGGGAGCCAACCGGCTGGGTCAGAATGGAATGCGTCGTCGTGTTCATCGGGAGGGCTTGGACGGAACAGGCGATGGAAACGAGGCTTGGCATACCGTAGAACGGAGGAAACGACCTTGTGTTCGACCGGCCACGTTCGTAACGGGATCCTGTTCATCGGGAGGGGTCTGGCGTACCGCAAAACGGAGGAAACGGACCTCCTACGGTCGAAATGGGGGTCCTGTTGATCAGGAGGGGTGTGGCGTACCGCAAAACGGATGAAACCGACTTGTGTTGGAGCGCTACGGTTGAAACGGGGGTCCTGTTCATCGGGAGGGGTGCGGCGTACCGCAAAACGGGACTCCACGGGATACTGTTCATCTCCACCGTCGACCTCCTCCAGCCTCCAGGGGCTACTGTCGACCTCCTCCGGGCTCCACGGGCTCCTGTTCATCCAGCCTCCGCGCGCTACTCCACCGGCTACTGTTCAACCACCCCTCCACGGGCACCCCTCCACCATCTACTGTTCATCCAGCCCTCCACGGGGTCGTCCTGTTCATCCAGCCCTCCACGGGGTCCTGTTCATCCAGCCCCAACCGGCTCGATCGATCGGGGTCCTGTTCATCCAGAGGCAACGCCACGGGGTCCTTTTCATCCACCCCACCGCTCACTGCTCATCCAACCCCGCAACGCGCTCACTTTGTTCATCTAGAGGCAACATCGATCGGCTTGATTAGCAGCGATGGCGAAGAATCACTCGATCGGGTTGATTAAAAGCCATCGATCGGTCGCTCGGGTTCGATAGCGTAACTGCGGTCTGTCGCTTTCGAGTTGATTAGAGCCCAACGCCTCGCTTGGGTTCAGTTAGAGCCAATGCCTCACACATACGCGCGTACGTGTACGAGAGAAACGCGCATCGCTCGGCCCCTGACCGCCCACCATAACCGGGAACTCCCCGAAATTTTCCTCGCCCTTGCTTCTACCACGGTTTTTTCCGTCATGGACGGCCCAAAGAATGTCATGCAGCTGCGTCTCTGGCCCGCCCAGGACGAAAAGCCCATTTTCTGTCATGATTTTTTGTCATATAAGTAGGAGCCCACCACATCTATGATGATACCGGGTTTTGTCACAGTTAACGTCATAGAAGTGTCAAAAGTATGACAGAAAAAAATTTTGTTCGGCCCAAAATGTCACGAATGTGTCTTTTTTTGTAGTGTTGGGTTCATACGATGTTGATCGACACGTTAGTTGTTGGGTCATGTATGCCTGTCCTTGTAAGTTAGCGCCACCATGGGTTTAGCACTAGTCATGTCGGCCCGGGTTCTTTGTCATATGGATGCCAGTGGCACTATCATATACGTGAGCCAAAAGGCGCAAACGGTCCCTGGCCAGGTAAGGTGGCACCCGTGGGAATACTATGCGTGAGGCCGCAAAGTTATATGATGTGTTACATGCTAGATCGGTGTGACTTAGGATCGGGGTCCTGACAGGATGTGTCCCCCCCCCCTCGCTGAGCTGCCCAAGGTGATTTTCTTCTTTGCTGATCTCGATTGTGGTTTTCATCTAAGTATGTGGTGATAAATACTGCAAAATTTTATTAGCTTCGATGCCATGCTACCTTCCGTGTCATGCATACTTTTGACTCTACATAGTGATTTAAATAACTTGTGTTTATTATATTGGAAAGTAATTCAGAATTTGTTTCTGTTTCAATTAGAGCCTTGATGCAGACTAGGATTGTGTGGTTGTACATGTCACTCGCTGTGAGGCGGATGAGCTGAATATACGCACTAGGAAAACACAGTTCTTAGGCTGTTGGATCCAGGAAGCCATTTGTGTCGGATTACGGGTTCCGCAAACCCTTGAGAGGTTCGAACTCTGGGGTCTGTGCGGAAATCTCAACCTACCCAGCCTGGCTACTCGTGATACTCCTAAGCCTAGTGCGATGAGCTTGGAGAGACAAAGAGACACAACAGTTTATCCTGGTTCGGGCCACCTTGCGGCGTAATACCCTACTACAACGTTTTGGTGGATTGCCTTGGTGGGCTGAGGATGAACTATTACAGTGGATGAACTGGCCTTAGGAGGTGAGGTGTTCTTGAGCTCAAGAGAGCTGGTGGGATATGAACTGGATTCGATCCCCCTTCTCTGGTGGTGGCTAAGTCCTATTTATAGTGGCCTTCGTCCTCTTACCAAATGTTGGCGAGAAGGGATCCCACAACGGCCGGATTTGAAAGGGGACAAGTAGTACAACTTATCCTAACAAAAGTAGTCTTCGCCTGCAAAAAGCCCCTGGTCGTGACGCTGCGGTGGGCTTGGTGATGACCTCCGTCCTGCCGTCCTGGAGGTCTTGGTCTTGTTGCACCAGAATGGAAACCTTTGGCTAATTCCTCGGGACTCCGTGCTTGCGGCTTGCCTCCCTTGCACCGAAAAGGAAACTGGCGCTCTGCGCCTGCTGGCGCCCGCTTGGCCTTGGTCGTCACGGCTCACGTCAGCTGAGCCTCGTGAGGTATTCCTTGCATAGAACTCTCCACCCCTTGGGAGCCAGCCTGAAGAGGTCGATCCCTTGGAGGTCTTGGCGTCGTCCGCCTCGCGAGGCTTGGCCCCTCGCGAGGGTCTTGAGCTGTTGATGTAGAAGCTGGGCCATACCAGGCCGTCGATGGAGCCACGTGGTGGGCCGCAGGCATGCAAATCTGGATATCTCCATATCCAGAACACCGACAGTAGCCCTCGGGCCCAAGTCCCGCTCGGACTTGGCTTCCAGGCGAAGCCAAAGGGCAAGTGCGGAGCACCGAGGGCCCTAACCGCCTACGGCCTTGATGACGCGTGGCGATTGATGGGATGTGGGCGACTCCACTTCCCCATGCTGCCTCGGCAACTGTTCGACTTGACGGATGATGCGGCATGCAGAAGATCATCATGGCACAAGGTCGTATAGGCCGGCGGTTGGCCTTCTTTGGCTATAAATGAGGGGAGTGGCAGAGCCCCCCCGCTCATCTCTCCTTCGTCTTGCTTCCACCCGCTTCTTCTCCTTCTTCATCTTACTTCCATGGCGTCAATGAGGAGGTTTTCGGTGTCCGAGAAGGGGAAGGGTTCCAAGGAGGGACCAGCCTCTCTGCCTCCCAAGAGAGGTCGCGGCCTTCCCCGCAAGCATCCCGCGACTCCTATAGCGGTCCCCAGGGGGCGCGGGCGCGCACCCCCCAGTGCTGGTGCTTCCCTTGGTGCCCGCGATGGCACCTCTTCTCACGGCGGGGGCCACCAGCTTCAGAGCGAGCTTCCTTCCTCGGGGCTTGATGGTCTTTGCCTGCTGGCCGACGACTGCTGCAGCAGAGCTTCGTGGGTCGGGGCCGAGGTCGCCGCCTCCAACGGTGTGGTCCTGACCCGCGGCTGGCGGACGTTCGCCTGTGCGCGAGGCCTGGGCGGAAGGTGCACCCTCCACTTCAAGTACGACGGCCTGGCGACCCTCTACGTGAGGGTGTTCAGGGAGGACGGCCGCCACATGAGGTGCTTCCTAGAGGATGGCAGCGATGACGAGGGTGGCGAAGGCGAGCTTGGTCTTGGCGGCGCGGGCTCCTCCTCCCACGACGGCAGCTCTTCCTCGGATGAGAGCTCGAGCAGTGGTGGCTACAACCGGCCCCCACGTCGTTGTGCTCGGGTCGAGGATGTCGGTGGTTCGTCCCGCTGCAATGCTCCGATGAGGCTGGAGAGGAGCCCGACGTGAGTCTGGTGGGCGCCAAACTTGGACTCAAGACCGGCCCGCAGCCCCAGGTCGCCTGCGGGGGAACTGGTGAAGCGACAGGCCACCTTGAGGCGTTGCTTGAGGATGCGGTGCTGGTGCTGGGTTCGTACGCCTTCGGGCTTTCTTTGTTTAGCCTTTACTTTCTCCTGCAATTCGAAAAAAGATGATGTACCCCACCGGGGCGTGTAATGAACTATGGCAGTTATGCCCTTTATGCTATGCTTTGCTATATTGGTATTGTGCTGTAATGTTTGCACTTCGAGTAAGCCATGATAGGAAAACTTAGCTTGACATGCGCGCAGTAGCTTTTCGCCTCATGAGGACCTGTCTTTGGGCGCTCGACGGGGCCTTCCTCCTTGGGGAGCTGAAGGTTGCAGACCTCGAGATATGCCCCTAGGCCTCAGGAGCCGCCGCGGAACCGCGGCAGGGATGCTTTTTAAATAAAAAAGAAGAAAAATTGACGAGCACCTCACTCCTCCTTATGCGAGCCCCCTGCCATAGATTAGCTCTGACTTAATGCACCGTGTCGCGCTGCCCGGGGGCACGGATATGAGGGGTGCTGATGCCTGTGATCTTGATTGAGGGCTCCTCGCGAGGACGAGGCTGGAACACTGGGGTAGTGGGGTTCGGTGCAGTGTGCGCGTATGAGGGTAGGCCCAAGGGGCACACACCTGCCTAGCCCCCATGCGCGAGGCGCACGAGAGAGAGTGACGGGCAACTGCCACCTCTCTCCTGTCCTCAGTCCCAAAAATGAACGAGCGAGAGAAGAAATTAGCTGAGCGGACCAAAACGCGAGAGCACCAAATCCACTGAAAGATCACTAAAATCTGCAAGCAACTTTAGAAAGCAAATGAACAGCTGCGTCTGGCACCTAATCTAGTCTTCTCACCAGTGCGGATCTAAGTGCTGCCACTAAGACGTGGGAGGGAGCCCCCATGAGGCCCCATGGCGACTCCCAGGAGACTCCGTGGCATGTACAACCCCACTCATTATTATGTGAGAGTGTCACGAGCGGAGACCTTGACAAGCCGGAGCCTTTCTTCAGGGGTAGAACTTCTAGAGGTGCTGGATGTTCCAGGCGTTCTGGTTGGGGACCCCTTCCTGTGTCTCCAGGTGCGCGGCGCCAGGCCTGGAGACATGGGCAATCCTAAACGGGCCCTATCACATGGGAGAGAGAGCCTGTGCAGCCCTTCCCTGGAGAGCACCTGCCTTAGGACGAGGTCGCCCACCTCCAACGTCCGGGAGCGGATGCTGCGGCAGTGATACCGCCGCAGCGCCTGCTGGTACCTCACCGCCCGGAGCAAAGCTTGACGGTGGCGTTCCTCCCCTAGCACGAGATCCATCCCCGTGTGGCGTCCTGACATGCCTCATCGAACGCCAGGACCCGCGTGGAGCAATGCTTGACCTCGTGAGGGAGAACCGCTTCTGCTCCATAGACGAGGAAAAACGGCGTCTCTCCTATTGGCTTGGTCGCGGTGGTGCGGATGGACCACAGCAGGGACTGCAGCTCATCGAGCCAGCCCCTGCCGCAGGCCTCAAGCTTCTTCTTGAAGGTCCTTGTCTTGAGGCCCCTCAAGACTTCTGCATTGGCCCGTTCGGCCTGGCCGTTGCTCCATGGGTTCGCCACTGAGGCATAGCATATCTGCGTTCCAAGGTTAGCACAATATGTTTTCAAAAGGTTGCTAGTGAACTTCGAGCCGTTGTCGGTGATGATGCGGTTAGGGACCCGAAACCGACTCACGATTCCCTTGATGAACTTGGCGGCCGATCCAGCTGGGATGGTGCGAACGGCTTCCACCTCGGCCCACTTGGTGAATTTGTCAATGGCAACATAGAGGTATCGGTAGCCCCCTGGCGCTCGAGGGAACGGCCCCAAGATGTCCAGCTCCCAGACCGTGAACGGCCACGTGAGCGGGATTGTCTGGAGGCCCTGTGTGGGCTGGTGGATTTGCTTGGCATGGAACTGGCATGCTTCACAGGAGCGCACCAGCTCTGTGGCATCGCTGAGCGCGGTGGGCTAGTAGAAGCCGCTGCCGAACACCTTGCCCACCAGAGTGCGTGATGAGGAATGATGCCCGCAGTCCCCACCATGTATGTCCGCCAGCAGCTCAAGCCCCTATTCCCTGGAGATGCATCGCGACTAAACGTCATAGGGCATCTTGCGATATAACTTACAATCCTGGATGTAGTACGCGGTGGCTTGATGTGCCATGCACTCGACGTCCTCCTCCTTCTCTAGCAAGGTCCCTTGAAGCAGGTACGCCTTGAACTCTCTAGTCCAGCACTCCTCTTGAGGCTCGAGCGCAAGCAGCAGGCGGGCCCCCGTGGGGTGGCAACATGCTAGGGCGCCCGTCTCAGGCGGCTGAGGTAGGTCCTCCTAAGGCAGTGCTGGAGTCGTGGTGGGGGTAGCCGCAGACGGCTTGAAGAGCCGCTCCTCAAACACCCCTGGCTCCTGAGGGAGCCTGGGGGAGGCTCTCTTGGCGATATCATCCGCCTCCTTGTTCGCTCCTCGCGGCACGTGTTGCAGCTCCATGCCCATGAACCGCTTCTCCATTTTGTGCACTTCTTCTAGGTATGCCTCCATGGGCTCGTCCTTGGGCGTGTATTCCTTGTTGGAGAAGTTGATGAGTAGCTGCGAATCACCCTTGATGGTGAGGCGCTTCACCCCCAGCGCCGCCTCAGCCCTGAGACCGGCGAGCAAGCCTTCGAATTCCGCAATGTTGTTGGAGACCTTCTTGCCCTACTGGAATCAGAGTTGTACCGCATAGTAGACCTTGTCCTTGGTGGGCAAGATGAGGACGACCCCTACTCCTGCGCCTTGTCGCGCGAATGCTCTGTCGAAGTACATGATCCACTCCTCTGGTTCCTGATCTCCTGGTGAGAGGGAGCGGTCCTTGCTTGCCCCGTGGTCACGGATGTCAGTCCATTCGGCCACGAAGTCCGCGAGGGCAGCACCCTTGATAACCTTGGTGGTGCTGAACTCAAGATGGAATGCCTGAAGCTCGATGTTCCATTCTGCAACCCACCCGGCAACGTTCAGGCTCCGGAGCACCCTCTCCAGTGGGTATGCCGAAACAACCTTGATGGGGTGGCCTTGAATGTAGTGGCGCAGCTTCCGGGAGGCGATGAGGAGTGCGAGCAAGAATTTCTGAGGCATGGGATAGCGCGCTTGTGCCTCTCTCAGCACCATGCTGACAAAGTAGACAGGGTGCTCGACAAGGGGAGAGGTACCGGTGGAGCCTTGCTCTTCTTTAGGATGTAGGTCTTCGATGGCTTCACGAGGTCTGTTTTCAGGACCCCCCTAGTTGTGGGGTCAATCGCAGCCTCAGGAGGGGCATCGACCACTGGGCTAGCCGAGGCCCCAGGCGCATTGTCCGGAGGAAGTTCCGTCTTGCTTGGTGGTTGAGCGCCCGGCCGAGGGTCCTTGGACGGGCGCTCCTTCCTTAACGCCACCAGAGCGGCGCTGGCTGAGTGAGGGTTGGCTGCCAGATAGAGCACCAAGGGCTCGAGTGGGCGCGGCGCCACCATCACTGGCGGGCTAGTCAGGTATCTCTTGAGGTCTTGAAAGGCTGCGTCTACCTCCGGGGTCCACTCGAAGGGCTCCTTCCTTTTCATCAGCTTGAAGAACAGGAGGGCGCGCTCCCCCAGCTTGGAGATGGAGCTCCCAAGCGAGGTTACGCAGCCCGCCAGTTTCTGCATCTCCTTCAGGGTCTGTGGGAGGCTCATGTTCCTCTATTGCCTTGACCTTCTCAGGATTGGCCTCGATCCCTCTATGTGATACCAGGAAGCCCAACAACTTACCAGAGGGAACCCCGAACACACACTTCTCGGGGTTCAGCCGAAGATCTACCTTGCGCATGCTAGCAACGTCTTCTCCAGATCTGCTATCAGGGTCCTGGCCTCCCGAGACTTCACCACTATATTATCAACATAGGCCTCTGTGTTTCTCCTGAGCTGCAAGCCCAGGGTGATATGCATTAGTCGCTGGAAGGTAGCCCCGGCATTACGTGGCCCAAAAGGCATACAGTGTAGTAGTACACCCCACAGGGGGTCAGGAACGCCATCTTTTCCATATCTTGCACGGCCATCTTGATCTGGTGGTAGCCCGAGAAAGCATCCAAAAAGCACAACAGGTCGCACTCTGCGGTGGAGTCCACGATCTGATCAATGCGAGGAAATGGGAAGGGATCTTGCGGGCAGGCCTTGTTGAGGTTGGTGAAGTCGACACACATGCGCTCCTTCCCTCCTTTCTTGGGGACAACGACGGGATTCGCCAGCAACTCCGGGTATCGTACTTCCCTGATGACCCCTGCGGCTTGTAGCTTGCGGGTTTCTTGGATGATGAAGGCCTGCTTCTCGGTGGACTGACGACAAGCCTTCTGCTTCACTGGTCGCACGTTTGGGCATACCTTCAGGTGGTGCTTGATTATTCCCCTAGGAACCCCAGCCAGGTCTTTGGGATCCCAAGCGAATACCTCCTTGTTGGCACGCAAGAAGTCGACCAACGCCTTCTCTTGGTCCCGAGGGAGGCCTGCCCCTATGGTGAAGGTGGCGCCAGTTGTTCCCTCCTCACTGACCAGTACCTGCTTCGTCTTGGCTTTGTCTTGGGAGAACAACTACTTCTTCTTGGTCGGCGCCACTTCCGAGGCCTCCGGACCCTCCTTCTTATCAGGCTGCACGGATACCGCTGACCTGAAGGCGAGCTTGAGGGCCTGCATCGCATCTTTGGTGTCCCCTGCCACCGTGAGGACAACGTTGCTGCCAGGCATCTTCATGAGGTTGTATGGTCGGTGAGTCGCCTCCATAAACTGTGCCAAGGCAGGGTACCCCAGGATGGCATTGTATGGCAGGTCGATCCTGGTACGTCAAAGTGGATGAGCTCGGTGCGGTAGCTGTCGCGGATTCCGAAGGTGACAGGGAGGCGGATCTGCCCCAGGGGGCTGGTGGAGCCACCGCCGACCCCGGAGAAGGGCTTGGTGGGGCGGAGCCAGCTAGGTGGCATGTGCAGCAGGCTGAATGCCTCAGCGGAAAGCACATTGAGGCCGGCTCCGCCGTCGATGAGGGTCCTGGTGACCGCCACATTGCAGATGGTGGAGGTGCAAAGCATCGGGAGCGTGCCTGCTCCCGCCGTGGCGGCCGGATGATCCTCGAGGCCAAAGTTAAGGTCGGCCTTGGGCACTGCCCAACCCGGGTGAGCCCCCGAGCCCGCCTGTGTGGCGCTTACTTGTCAGTAGAACTGCTTGATGTGGCGGTTGGAAGGTGGCACCTTCGAGCCACCTAGGAGAGCTACGACGATGGGGGGCGCCGATGCCACGTAGTGGGTGAGGAAGAGGGCGCGTAGCTCTTCCCAGGAGGCCATAGAGGACGCCGGCAAATTGAGCAACTAGGCGCGCGGTGCACCCGACAAGGGCCATGGGGAGCCAGTTGGCCTTCACCTTCTCGTCTCCGCCAGCCGCCCAAACTGCTTCTTCTTACGCCTAGAGGAAGGCAGTCGGATCCGTCAGGCCGTCGTAGCGTGGCGGCATCTACGACCTGAACTTGGGTGGCCACTCCAGCCGCCAGAGGGAGAGGGTGAAATAGCGCAGTCCCAGCGCCTCTTCGGAAGCGCGTGTCGGCGGAGTCAACGGGGGAGCGCCTTCCATCAAAGTCGGCGGCGCGATCTGGTGGAAGGGGCGGAAGATCTCCGACGCACCCCTACCTAGCGCGCCAAATGTCGGATTACGGGTTCCGCAAACGCTTGAGATGTTCTAGCTCTGGGATGCGTGCGGAAATCTCAACCTACCCAGCCTGCCTACTCGCGATACTCCTAAGCCTAGCACGACGAGCTCAGAGAGACAAACAGACACAGTAGCTTATCCTGGTTCGGGCCACCTTGCGGTGTAATACCCTACTCCAGCATTTTGGTGGATTGCCTTGGAGGGGTGAGGATGCCCTAGTAAAGTGGATGAACAGGCCTCCAGAGGTGAGGTGTTCTTGAGCTCAAGAGAGCTGGTGGGATGTGAACTAGATTTGATCCCCCTTCTATGGTGGTGGCTAAGTCCTATTTATAGTGGCCTTGGTCCTCTTGCCAAATGTTTGCGAGCAGGGAGCCCACAACGGCCGGATTTGAAAGGGGACAAGTATTACAGCTTATCCGGACAAATATAGTCTTAGCCTGCGAAAAGCCTCTGGTCATGACGCTGTGGTGGGCTCGGTGATGACCTCCGTCCTGCCGTCCTGGTGGTCTTGGTCTTGTTGCACCAGAATGGAAACCTTTGGCTGATTCCTCGGGACTCCGCTCCTGTGGCTTGCCTCCCTTGCACTGAGGAGGAAAGTGGCGCTCTGCGTCCGCTGGCGCCCGCCTGGCCTTGGTCGTCATGGCTCACATTAGCTGAGCCTCGTGAGGTATTCCTTTCATAGAACTCTCCGCCCTCGGGAGCCAGCCTGAAGAGGCCGAACCCCTCTGGGGTCTTGGCGTCGTTCGCCTCGCGAGGCTTGGTCCCTCGCGAGGGTCTTGAGCTGTTGATGTTGAAGCTGGGTCGCACCAGACCATTGATGGAGCCATGTGGTGGGCCGCCGGCAGGCAAGTATGGATACCCCCATATCCAGAATGCTGACAATTTGCACTTACACAATTGTCGAGATTTATTCCAGCCTCACTATTGTGAGGCATGTTGTCCAGGGTGTATTGAAGCTCAAGAAGTTCCAAGCTACTCCTTCGTTTGTGAGGCATACAGTTCTTGTCAAGCTTACGCTGGAAGATGACGTGGCATGCCTCCACAAACAATTTTATGAGTGGCAAGGCTGCAAGGTTATCTTCAGGAAGGTTCACAGGATTGAGCTACTATTGGACATCCTCGATGATGTTCATGGCACGGTCCATCTTGTGTCCATCCCAAATTAGATCGAGGCACAAAATAGTTGCCCCAGCTAGTGTTTAATAGTAGTTTGGATTGTGTCTAATTATCCAAACCTTGCTTATTATCGAGCCCTCTGGGCTAGTACTCTGTTCAAACCCATCTATCGGAACTGCTGCTACTTTTGTGTGCCCGTGACTCATGTGAGAACCATCCTAATGTTTGCCAAAACAGATGCGTCCTTACTAGTTTTTTCATGAATATGGCATCGTAAGACATGAGTTTTCATGATTTATCATATGAGTAGTGTGTTCTTGATGAAATAAAGTACTCGTTCGAGAATTGTGCGCTGACGTATACATAGGGTACATAAGGCTGGTTAAGTACTTGTAAACAATGTTGGTGCTACACTTGTAAGCAATTGTGCAAAACATAGCACATTGACTCAGCTCGCTTCAACACTAGAAAAGTTTGGTATCGACCAGCTAACTATCACTCATCTGCTGCCTGACATATAAGCAACTACGTATCTTGTTACAGTGGTTCATGCAGTTAACTGAGGCCACAATGTAAATTCCAAATGTTCACACGCTAGTCCAACGTTCATGTGGAACATTCACATTAAAATCAGCTTCATAAAATACTTTAAAAGCATAAGTTAAGCAATTTTATACATCTCAATGATTCATAGAACATAACAAACATATACTAGTTCACAGCAAAAGACAAAGTTGTGAGAAGGTTTACAAATAAGGAAAAATCAAGCAAGGCTTCTCTGAGAAAAAGGTCTCCCTAAGCAGGCTTTAATTTCCTTGAGTTCACTCTGGTTTTTGTTGTTGTCACCATCCAGGGTTATGTTCTCTCATTCCAGAATAACCAATTATAATTGTGTTCTCAGTTGGAATGCTGAACTAAACCATGTAGTGTACTGACCATCTGAACTTCTTGTGCAGTTCCACTAAATTTAAGCACCGCTATTTGTAGAAATAAGCAGACCACAATGCCTCTTGTCTACGCACCTGTCCCAAAATCCTCCGTGCAGCCGTGCCAGCTAGTCCTTGTTCGTGGATGAACTAGGAGAAAGTGCATTCCCTACTAGGATGCAATTGTTTTCGCTCGTCCCTACACTGCAACCAGGAAGTAAAACGTACGAATCAGCTTCTTTTAGATTACGTTGGTCATTCTACCTAGTTACTACCAATGTAGGAATACCTAGAAGATGGGTGGTTAGATGATGGCAGTGAGGGATAGCCATCTCATTTTGCGAAGTTCTACTAAAACTGAGGTGTGTGCTTTTGATTGCGCAGATAGAAACGATATGGAGACAAACATCCTTGTTTGCACAAATATGAAATATGGTTATTTAAACTGTGACCGTTATTTGTAGTGGCATATGATTAACAACAGCATCTATTGCGTTATAATTGGCACTACATAGACAGTATGAAAGTGCCTTTAAGTAGCATCACATCACATCAATACTGCCACGAGATTAACATGCAGAATAGTAGCATTAGTATTATTGTCATGAGATTAGCACATGGTCAGTAAATGTGCAATCAAATTTGTGTAGTTCCACTGGGATGAAGCAATGTTAGCGGTGTGAGATTTAAGTGTAACTTCAAAACACAATTAATGGGAAATAAAGCAAGACAGATGCACTTCATAAAATGGTGATGGCATTGCTTCAATTTATCGATGACACTAGACCATTACTTAATAGTGACATTAGGTGATATTGCTTAATGCTTCATGTGATTTCACATTAATGGTAGCGATATGGGCGTAGGGACGGTAGGGGCATAAAGTGGTGAGGCAGATGTGGTTGCCGAGAGCGGCAAACACTCAGTCAGCATGTTTGCATTTGTCCCATTTTTTATCTCCTCGACGACATTATCAAGCACAGGAAATCTAGAATTGCTCGTTCTCATTTGCGTTGTCCCCCAACACCCCTCACTTTATTTCCATTTATAACCAAGAGACAGGACCACTTCCCCCACCTTTCACCATCCACCATGCTTTCTTCGCCTTTTGAGCCAAGAGACTGTTTGTGTAGCCAGTATCTATTAATTTCCCCTGTTTCCTCTTAGAACCAAGTCCTACATTCATGCGACAGCTTCCCCACTTTCTTCTCTATTTGAACCAACTCTTAGATTTGACCGTATAAACTAGCTTTACCTCTAATAATAGTAAAAGTCTAGTGGCTTTGGAACAGCCGACGGAAGTACAAAAAGATCCACATGCAGCCACGTGGGGAGCTGGGGCAGTAGAGCAAGGCAGGTTTTGAAGGAATATATACCTGAGGGTCGTCGGAATGTGGCAAAGACGGCGCCGGAGGCCGCATCTTGGCCACAATACCACAGGGAGGAAGAAGGGGTCAGAGGCCCGCCCGAGCCGACGCTATCTCAGAGAGAACGACATGGCCGCCGATCGGGACGCACGGGTAGTTTTTGGTCTCCTCTCTCGCCGCCGACGATCACGTGAACGATGCACCTACACCCCTGCCCCAGTCGAGGTGGTCCGGCCGGATTTGTGTCCAGTCGTGAGAAGAGAGAGTGTGGCCACCTATGGCTTGCTTAAATCTGGAGAGGATGAGACAGTGAAAGAGAGGAACCCTAGTAAAGCAAGCACCGAGGCTCCTGCATATATATAGTGGAGTGATTTTGTTGTACCGGCCGTTATTAAATTGAATGCACGCAAACCACTATTTTCATTTAAAGTTCAAGTAAAAAAACTTGATCAATAACGTGCCACCGCATCCAGGACGCACAATACTGTATCATTCACATGCGGTCCCCGACCCTCCATCAAGGTGAAAACTAGACTAGTCAAAATGTCAATTGGGATGTGTCGGTGTCAAAACCGGCGGATCTCGGGTAGGGGGTGCCGAACTATGCGTCTAGGCGGATGGTAACAGGAGACGAGGGACACGATGTTTTACCCAGGTTCGGGCCCCCTTGATGGAGGTAAAACCCTACGTCCTGCTTGATTAATATTGATGATGTGTATTACAAGAGTGGATCTACCACGAGATCAAGGAGGCTAAACCCTAGAAGCTAGCCTATGGTATGATTGTTGTAATGGATGTTGTGTCCTCACGGACTAAAGCCCTCCGGTTTATATAGACACGGAGAGGGCTAGGGTTACAGAGTCGGTTACAATGGTAGGAGATCTACATATCCGTATTGCCAAGCTTGCCTTCCACGCCGAGGAAAGTCCCATCCGGACACGGGACGAAGTCTTCAATCTTGTATCTTCATAGTCTTGGAGTCCGTGAGACGATGATAGTCCGGCTGTAGGACACCCCCTAGTCCAGGACTCCCTCAGTAGCCCCCGAACTAGGCTTCAATGACGATAAGTCCAGCGCGTATGTAGTCTTCGGCGTTGCAAGGCGGGTTCTCCCTCAAGTTCCACGTACCTGCCGAACAGTGTCCGGCTTCCTCATTAATGTTGCGCTTCTTGGATCCCATGCCCAATAATGGCCTTCTTCCACGCAGCCGCATTTAATGCACGAAAAGCCAGGGTATGTTTTATGTTTTACCCCCTAGTTGTGCAAATAATCTGCCTATAAGAGAGGCAAGAATCCAAATCCAAATCACACCATCTTCCTTCCGTGAATACTTATCGGAGCGCTTCCGACCAAGAATCCATTCCACCATGGACCGTCGACGCGGCTCCTCTTCTCGCGCTCCCAGCCCTCTGCCAGGAGATTGGAGGAGATGCTCTGTTCTGCACAACGAGCTAGTGAAGCTCCAAGCGGGGGGATATCTCCCTCCGGCCTTCATGGTTCCGGTTCGAGCCGGGCTGGCCACCTACAAAGGTGGGAAGCAAGCGGAGGCTACCCCAAGTCCCAACAAAGGGGAGCGGGTATGCTTCGTCCCCTATCTGATAAGGGGGCTCGGATTTCCTGTACATCCGTTCCTCCGCGGGCTCCTGGAGTTCTACGTACTCCAGCTCCATCACCTCACGCCCGCCTCTATCCTACATATTGCGGGTTATGTAGCTCTTTGCGAGCTATTTCTGGGCGTCGAGCCCCACTTCGCGCTGTGGAAGAGATTGTTCTGCCTTGTACCCCGCTCTCACGAGGGGTCCATATATCAAGTGGGCGGCGCCGAAATATGGCGCATTGCCGGGACCGGATATCCATCCGGAACCCCTAAGAAGGCGTCCGAAGATTGGCCTTTGGAATGGTTTTACATAGAAGACGCTCCGCTGCCGGACCCTGTTCGGATCGGCCTACCGGAGTTCAGCAATGCTCCTCTGAGGAAACGCCTTAGTTGGCGTCCGCGGAGCCCCCAACTGGAGGAAGACAAGAGCGTCCATTATCTGATGGGCCGGATAAGGTTACTGACCCATTCCGGGTTGACCATGATTGGAGTCATGGCAACATGCATTATGCGGGGGGTGCAGCCACTACAATACAGGGGCCACCCCATGTGGGATTTTAACGGGGAGAACGATGCCACCCATCATGGCCGCAAAGGGCCAGGTTCGGCCGAAGACCTGGTGAAGGTCCTGTCCGGCCTGTACAAGGGGGAGAAGGAGGATTTCCTCTGGACGAACCCGTTGAATGGGTTCTCCATGAATAATCCCCGGCCTTGGGTAAGCGAACACTCTGCGCGTCCGACCCACGCTTTCGAAGTTTAAGTTTCTTATATTGTGTTTTTGACGCAGGAGCTGCGTCGGGTTGTGGAGGACATGCGAAGTCCAGCTCCGCAACCTGAGGATCCAGAAAGATCCTGGGATCCGGCCTCCGAAGAGGATACGGACATAAAGGTGGAACTGATCGACGGGGTGTTCCACCAGCTCAGCATGGATAATGCTTTAGTCGCCATTACGGCTGACTACCCCGGACTATATCCGGCTTCCCAGGTGATTGTGACCGAAGTCCTGACACCGTTATTCCTTCCTTGCTCATTTCTGACCACCGGATACGATGGCGCTGGGCAGGAGGCGCCTTTAGGGCAAGAAGCCGAGCCTGCGGCGGCTGATCAAGAAAGGCCAGTCCGGACCAGTAGGCGGAAGAGGAGCACGACGCGGATTGAAACGTCGCCGCAAAGGTATAGCTCATAGTTCGTTGTTTGGAGCAACGTTCCTAGGAAGCGTTTGAGTGCTCACGGCTTTTGTAGGAGAAAAAGCGCCCGCGGGACTGCGGGCGTGGAGGTTGCCAATCCCACCTCTACCAGCAAGGCTCCAAAGACTGATGCGGAGGGGAGGCGAGCGCAAGGCGCGAGCCGGACACTCCTCCAACGGAGGATGCCGACAGACTGTCCGCCACCAAGTCTGAGGTGGAGAGCGCCATGAACCATAGGCGCCGCCGGACAGTATTCCGTGACGCGTGCTTCTCCCCTGAGGCGTTGAATGCCTTTAACGCGGGGGACGCGCACCTCCGTGCTGTTCAAGATGGTTTTACCAGAGCCACGGAGCAGTATGTAAAAGACATACAGGTAAGAGAATTTAACAGTTATATATGCCAGTAGCCCCCGAGACTTAAAGTAGTTATGTTAACTAATTTAAGGATCATTTGAAATGCAGGATCTTACCGAGAAGAATACCCAACTGTCTCAGGAGCTGCAAGAGTGCGCGGCCCAACTTGAGGCCGCACTTGCTGCCGCAGGAGGTAACATAGAGACCCCTCCTGGTAACACATTTAAAAAAAATATAAGCGCTGTGTGGCGTGCGCGCAAGTCTAATAATGACATTGCAGGTGCTGCCGGACAAGATCCGGGCAGGCAAGAACTACTGCGCCAGCTGAAGGCCGGCGAGAGGGTGCTGAATAGAGTGCAGCAAGAAAGGAACAAGCTCCAAGATGCCCACACCCAGCTTGGAGAAGAGCTGAAAGGTGTTCGGGCCGAGCTGTCCGGCTCCGTTAAGGAGAATCAGCGGCTTCGTCGCGGCATTTATAGTAAGTGCTTGAGCGAACTCCTTTGAAAAGAAGAGTTCGGCGAGGAAGTCAATTGACAAGATATGTCTGTAGGTATACTCACAGGTCGTCCTGCGGAGGAGATGCCCGTACCGACGGGTGATCAACTTCCCGAGCTGTTGCAGCTGCTCGAACGAGTTCGGCAGGCAATGAGCGGTGTCGTCCAGGCTTTATGGCCAGCCCTCTCCCTACCCGAAGGCCTTGGGGAGCTTGCGGAGAAGCTTCAGGGAGTGCAGCAGCGCTTCCGTTTATGGAAGATTTCGGCCTGCCGCCAAGGTGCCAGGGAGGCCTGGGCCATGGTGAAGACGCGGTACAAGAAGGCGGATCCCAATCATATGGCCGAGGTCGGACCTGCGGTGCCCGATGGGAAGGAGGTCCCTATGAGTTTAGTATACGGCCAAGTAGAGTTGGCCGCCAAATTTTCCCAACGGCACTGTAAATTAGACAGCCTGTTAGACGGGATTGAGGAGGAATACAGTCAGTCGATTTGACAATGTATTTTTTAAAATGACATGTAAAATGCCTTCTAGCCGGATTGTAGATCGTTTGTCTTTGCCGACCTTTTCGCTTCAGCCTCGGGACCCTAGAGTCTGGAGTGTGTCCGAATACCTTCTCTGTTAAAAAACAACCGGGGCATGCATGGAGACCAGGCGTAGGGGTCATTAGTGCTTTATCAGACAAGTGCCCAACTAGTTATGTTATATTACATGGTTAGTAAGAAACATATTCCAGGGAGAATAGTTCCGTTAAGGGTTCCTTTCCCTGGGAGGCATGCCCTAAAGTGCATGTCCGGACTGCGAAAAAAGCAGAAAAACATCTGGGGGCAGATAAATAAGTAGGTAAAAAATCATCTTTCAAGTCACCGACCGAATATTCCCTTAAGAACGCTAGCTTTTGGCTTCACCCAGTCTGAGGTACACATCCGGCTGACCCGGCAGTAACAATCGCAGAGGTGCTCCCTTTACCTCCTAGCCGAACAATCGTGAACGTAGGGGTAAGCACAGGAGCCAGGCAACCCAGCTTGGCCAAAACTTAAGTCATATCGATGCATATAATGGTGAATAAAAGGTACATGTGGAAGCTTGACGCATGTGCTGGGCATGAAGCCCTTATAGTTAAGCTTCTGATGAAGAAGCCCCCATGTATAATGAGTGCGGATGGCACCTCAAGTGTATGCGAACAATGCGCGAGTATGCCCTTAAGGGCTTTGTAGTAAAAAGGTTAAGAGAAGAAAGAGAAACAAGAGACAGCTGAAGTGTAAAAATTTGAACGGGGGAAGGGGACGAACTCTTAGTCCGGCGCTAGGCATAGAATCTTCGGAGGCGGGCTGCGTTCCATGGGTTCGGCTCGAGTCGGTTGTCCGATGCATTTCGTAGACGGTACGCTCCGCCGGTCAGGACTTGATCGATAATGAAGGGGCCCTCCCATTTGGGCTTGAGCTTGTCCTTTTTCTTGTCCGGCAGGCATAGAACTAGTTCACCAACGTTGTAAGTCTTGTCCCATACTTCTCTGCTTTGATATCTTCGAGCCTGCTGCTGATAGAATGCGGAACTAGCCTTGGCGACGCCGCGTTCTTCCTCCAATATGTCCAAGCTGTCCTCCCGATCCAGCTCGGCTTCTCTTTCTTCGTACATGCGCACTCGAGGTGAGTCATGAATGATGTCGCAGGGCAGGACTGCCTCTGCGCCGTATACCATAAAAAATGGTGTGAATCCGGTAGTACGGTTGGGCGTTGTCCGCAACCCCCAGAGTACGGAGTCGAGCTCCTCTACCCAGTGCGTGTCAGAATTCGTAAGTGACCGCACTAGTCTGGGTTTGATGCCGCTCATTATTAGACCATTTGCTCGTTCCACTTGACCATTGGTTTGAGGATGATAGACTGAAGCGTAATCGAGCTTAATGCCCATATTTTTGCACCATGATTTAACCTCGTCGGCCGTAAAATTCGTGCCGTTATTGGTGATGATGCTGTGGGGGACACCGAAACGGTGTACTACCCCGGAGATAAAGTCTATCACTGGTCCGGACTCTGCCGTTTTGACTGGCTTGGCCTCTATCCATTTGGTGAATTTGTCCACCATGACCTATAGGTACCTTTGCTTGTGGGTTCCTCCTTTAAGGGGTCCAACCATGTCAAGCCCCGGACATGAACGGCCGTGTAATGGGTATAGTTTTGAGGCGGTGGGTGGCATATGGCTCGATTAGCAAAGAGGCGACAACCGACGCATCTTTGGACTAAGTCCTGAGCATCTGCCCGGGCTGTCGGCCAATAAAATCTTGTACGGAATGCCTTTCCTACAAGGGCCCGGGCTGCGGCGTGGTGTCCGCCTAGTCCGGCATGAATTTCAGCCAGAAGGTTTCGCCCTTCCTCTTCGGAGATACACCTTTGAAGGACTCCGGTTGTGCTTTTCTTATAAAGTTCTCCCTCATGGACCTTATAGGCTTTAGATCGCCGGACAATACAGCGGGCCTCATTTTGGTCTTCGGGAAGTTCCTGCCTAAGCAAGTATGCTAGGAATGGTTCTGTCCACGGGGAGATTACTGCCATTATGTCGTGGGCCGAAGGTGTTATGTCATCGGCTGAATCGCCGGTTGGTGCGGCTTTTTCCGGTTTGTTATTTCCGGACTCCACTTCCCATAGTACGGATGGCTTGAAGAGCCGTTCCAGTAAGATGTTTGGAGGGACATCGTCACGTTTTGCACCGATGCGTGCCAGTACGTCGGCTGCTTGGTTATTATCCCGGGCTACGTGATGGAATTCGAGTCCTTCAAACCGAGCTGACATTTTTAGGACAGCATTGCGATATGGTGCCATTTTTAGATCCTTGGCGTCAAAGTCTCCATTTATTTGGGATATTGCAAGGTTTGAATCCCCGCGCACCTCTAGGCGTTGAATGCCCATGGAGATTGCCATCCGGAGACCATGTAAAAGGGCCTCGTATTCGACTGCATTGTTGGAGTCCGTGTACATTATTTGAAGTACGTACTGGACTGTGTCCCCGGTCGGGGACGTCAATACGACGCCAGCCCCCAGTCCGGCCAACATTTTAGAGCCGTCGAAGTGCATAATACAATTGGAGTATGCGCCGTACTCTTTAGGGAGTTCGGCTTCGGTCCATTCAGCGACAAAGTCAGCCAAAACTTGTGATTTTATAGCTCGCCGAGGTTTGTAAGTTATATCGAATGGTAAGAGCTCAATGGCCCATTTTGCAATCCTGCCCGTCGCGTCGCAGTTGTTTATAATGTCGTTGAGTGGTACTTCGGAGGCCACTGTTATCGAACACTCTTGAAAGTAGTGTCGGAGCTTCCGGGATGCCATGAACACCGCATACGCTATCTTTTGATAGTGCGGGTAACGGGACTTGCAGGGGGTTAACACAGTGGATACGTAGTACACTGGTTTTTGAAGAGGGAATTTATGCCCTTCTGTCTCTCGTTCGACGACGAGTACCGCGCTTACAACTTGATGTGTTGCCGCGATGTATAACAACATTGGTTCGCCCAGGTTGGGCGCAGCCAGGACCGGATTCGTTGCCAATATGGCTTTTATTTCTTCGAGTCCGGCAGTGGCAGCATCCGTCCACTCGAAGTGTTCGGTGCGCCTAAGGAGGCGATAGAGGGGCAATGCCTTTTCTCCTAGACGGGAGATAAAGCGGCTTAGAGCCGCCACGCATCTAGTCAATTTTTGTATTTGTTTGAGGTCTTTTGGGATATCTAGCTGTGAGAGAGCTCGGATCTTGGCTGGGTTTGCTTCAATTCCTCTACCGGATACAATGAAGCCCAGTAGCTTTCCGGCTGGTACGCCGAAAACGCATTTTTCCGGATTCAGCTTGATGTCATATGCTCTGAGGTTGTCGAATGTGAACCTCAAGTCGTCTACTAGAGTTTCGACGTGTTTGGTTTTGACGACTACGTCATCTACGGATGCCTCTACTGTTTTTCCGATCTGGGTGGCCAGACATGTTTGAATCATGCGCTGATATGTTGCGCCGCGTTTTAAGTCGAAGGGCATCGTGTTGAAGCGAGAATGGTCCATATGGAGTGATGAATGCCGTTGCGGCTTGGTCCGCTTCCGCCATCTTGATTTGATGGTAGCCGGAGTATGCGTCAAGGAAGCACAATGAATCGTGCTCGCAAGAGCATCGATTATCTGGTCGATGCGGGGGAGGGGGAAGGGATCCTTTGGGCAGGCCTTGTTGAGGTCTTTGAAATCGACACATAGGCGCCAGGATTTGTCCTTCTTTGGTACCATTGAAAGGTTTGCTTGCCAATCTGGATGTTGATATCTCTGATGAATCCGGCTTCTAATAGTTTGGCTAGCTCTTCTCCCATTGCCTGTCTTTTGGGTTCGGAAAATTGTCGAAGAGCCTGTTTGACTGGCTTGAATCCTTTTAGGATGTTTAGGCTGTGTTCTGCCAATCTGCGTGGGATTCCGGGCATATCTGAAGGGTGCCAGGCGAAAATGTCCCAATTTTCCCGAAGGAATTCTCGTAGTGCGGCGTCTACATCAGGGTTCAATTGTGCCCCGATGGAAGCCGTCTTTGTCGGGTCCGTTGGATGGACCTGGAATTTTACTATTCCGTCCGCTGGTTTAAAGGAGGTGGACTTGGATCTCTTATCGAGTATCACGTCGTCCCTATTTATAGTAGAGCGCAGCGTGGTGAGTTCTTCTGCCGCTGGGGCTTCGGATAGTGCCTCCAGGGCTAATGCGGCTGTCTTGTTTTCGGCGCGGAGTGCTATGTCCAGATCACTAGCGAGAGTGATTATTCCGCCGGGCCCAGGCATTTTGAGCTTCATGTACCCATAATGGGGTACTGCTTGAAAAATTGTGAATGCCTCTCGTCCTAATATGGCGTGATATCCGCTGTTGAACGGGGCCACTTGGAACGTGACTTCTTCGGATCTGTAATTGTCCGGCGAGCCGAACACCACATCGAGTGTGATTTTTCCGGTGCAGCGTGCTTCCCGGCTAGGGATTATTCCTCTGAAGGTTGTGCTGCTTCGCTCAATGCGGCTCCAGTCTATTTCCATTTTTTGAAGAGTTTCCTCGTAGATGAGGTTTAGTCCGCTGCCGCCATCCATGAGGACCTTTGTAAGTCAAAAGCCATCCACTATTGGGCTAAGTACCAGTGCGGCTGGTGCTCGGGCTGTTCGGAATTTAGGTTCGTCGCTGGCGTTGAAGGTGATGGCCGTGTCGCTCCATGGATTTGTTGTTGCTACTTGGTAGGCTTCGGCGAGGCTGCGGATTGTTCGTTTTCGCATATTATTTGATGCGAAAGTCTCGAAGACTGTTGATATCATACCGGTATTGTTGGAGTGGTTTTCCGGGGCTAGAAGCTCCTCGCCACTTTTGGCCACCTGCCGTAATATCCAACATGCTCGAAGGCTATGTGTTGGGACGGCGCCTTCTGTACTGTGAATTTTACAGGGTCCGCCAAGCCATCCCTCCAGTACGGTTCCATGCCCTCTATGGGGTTTTTGCTTTTTGATTTTGTGTCTGGTGCCTGAGTGTAATGCACCTTTTTGTTGCGGACTAGAGTTATATTCGGGGCCGGATTGTCCCAAAATTTATTTTCGGTTTTCCGGCAACTCTCCATCGCACAGTACTTTCGTACTATGGACGCCAGGTCGGCAAAGCGTGTAATTTCGCGACGGCTGACGGCGTTCAAGATTCCCTCGTCCGTGCAATTATTGCAGAAAATTGAGATTGCGTTTTCCTCTCGGCAGTCCTTTATCCTGTCCATAACCAGGAGGAATCTGGCCCAGTAGTGATGTACTGTTTCAGCGGGCTCTTGCCGGATTAGAGATAGATCGCATATGTCTGGGCGGGTGGGTGGAATTAAGTCCGGAACCCTACCCATCTCAAGGCTCGAAGGCCGGGAAGTTTCCAAATTTGGAAGCTTTGATTGCTGGACGCTGTCTAATGAGTCCAGAACAATGCCTGACTTTAAGTTCAGTGCTCGATCGAAGTCCGTCCCTCCGCGGGAATCCGGCGTGGAGGGTTCGTGAGCCCGGACATGACTAGTTTTCAATACGGGAGAAGAATCGCCGCATTGTTCCTCTACCACTGCAACGTGGTGGGTGACCTGGGGAGAGTCAATCTCTCTCAGATCGGTTTTAAGCCCAATCTGATTGTAGTCTGTAGCGACTCCCAGGGCGGCGATGCGATCCAAGAGCTCGTTAATGATGACGAGAGCTCTATTGGATCCAGCCGCTCGGCAAATTCCGAGCTGACGTGAAGATTGCTTTTGACGACTTGAGAAGTCATTGTCGAAGCGGTGGCCGGACAGGCGGTAATAAGAAAACCACCTAGCCGTATAGTTTGGCCGGCGACCAAGGCTCCTTTGGCGAAAATACCGTCCTTGAAGACGGGAGAAGGCATCCTTCCTATCGACGACGGCACAGAGGAACTCTCAATGAAAGCACCAATGTCGGCGTCAAAACCGGCGGATCTCGGGTAGGGGGTCCTGAACTGTGCGTCTAGGCGGATGGTAACAGGAGACGAGGGACACGATGTTTTACCCAGGTTCGGGCCGCCTTGATGGAGGTAAAACCCTACGTCCTGCTTGATTAATATTGATGATGTGTATTACAAGAGTGGATCTACCACGAGATCAAGGAGGCTAAACCCTAGAAGCTAGCCTATGGTATGATTGTTGTAATGGATGTTGTGTCCTACGGACTAAAGCCCTCCGGTTTATATAGACACCGGAGAGGGCTAGGGTTACACAGAGTCGGTTACAATGGTAGGAGATCTACATATCCGTATTGCCAAGCTTGCCTTCCACGCCAAGGAAAATCCCATCCGGACACGGGACGAAGTCTTCAATCTTGTATCTTCATAGTCTTGGAGTCCGGCGGACGATGATAGTCCGGCTGTCCGGACACCCCCTAGTCCAGGACTCCCTCAGGATGCCTCTTTGTAAACAAATGCGCTCCTAGCTTCAAAAAATGCGCTCCTACGTGTACCCGCGAGTGGGTGTGAGAGAACTAGTGCGTGCGTGCACCGCTTCTTGATGTCTACTACACAACCTTCTTCTTGTAGACGTTGTTGGGCCTGCAAGTGCACAGGTTTGTAGGACAGTAGCAAATTTCCCTCAAGTGGATGACCTAAGGTTTATCAATCCGTGGGAGGCATAGGATGAAGATGGTCTCTCTCAAACAACCCTGCAACCAAATAACAAAGAGTCTCTTGTGTCCCCAACACACCCAATACAATGGCAAATTGTATAGGTGCACTAGTTTGGCGAAGAGATGGTGATACAAGTGCAATATGGATGGTAGATAAAGGTATTTGTAATCTGAAATAATAAAAACAGCAAGGTAACTAATGATAAAAGTGAGCGTAAACGGTATTGCAATGATAGGAAACAAGGCCTAGGGTTCATACTTTCACTAGTGCAAGTTCTCTCAACAATAATAACATAGATAGATCATATAACAAGCCCTCAACATGCAACAAAGAGTCACTCCAAGCCACTAATAGCGGAGAACAAACATAGAGATTATGGTAGGGTACGAAACCACCTCAAAGTTATTCTTTCGGATCAATCTATAAAAGAGTTCGTACTAGAGTAACACCTTAAGACACAAATCAACCAAAACCCTAATGTCACCTAGATACTCCATTGTCACGTCAAGTATCCGTGGGCATGATTATACGATATGCATCACACAATCTCAGATTCATCCAACCAACACAAAGTACTTCAAAGAGTGCCCCAAAGTTTCTACCGGAGAGTCAAGAACGTGTGCCAACCTCTATGCATAGGTTCCCAATGTCACGAAACCCGCAAGTTGATCACCAAGACATACATCAAGTGGCACATGATATCCCATTGTCACCACAGATAATCACGGCAAGACATACATCAAGTGTTCTCATAAAAAGACTCAATCCGATAAGTTAACTTCAAAGGGGAAACTCAATTCATCACAAGAGAGTAGAGGGGGAGAAACATCATAAGATCCAACTACAATAGCAAAGCTCGGGATACATCAAGATCATGCCACAGAGGGAACATGAGAGAGAACAAGAGAGAGAGAGATCAAACACATAGCTAATGGTACATACCCTCAGCCCAGAGGGTGAACTACTCCCTCCTCGTCATGGATACCGCCGGGATGATGAAGATGGCCACCGGTGATGGGATCCCCCTCCGGCAGGGCGCCGGAACAGGCTCCCTAGAGGTTTTTGGTGGCTACAGAGGCTTGCGGCGGCAGAACTCCCGGTCTATCTTCTGTTCTGGATGTTTTAGGATACATGGGTATATATGGGTGCAGGGAGTACGTCGGTGGAGCTACAGGGGCCCCACGAGGCAGGGGGCGCGCCCTAGGGGGGTGGGCGTGCCCCCCGCCCTCGTGAGCACCTCCCGTATCTTCTGACATGGAGTCCAAGTCCATCAGGTGGGTTTCCTTCCAAAAATAACTTCTCCAGTTGATTTCGTTCCGTTTTGACTCCGTATGATATTCCTTTTCCTCGAAACACTGAAATAGGCATAAAACAGCAAATCTGGGCTGGGCCTCCGGTTAATAGGTTAGTCCCAAAAATAATATAAAAGTGGATAATAAAGCCCAATATTGCCTAAAACAGTAGATAATATAGCATGGAGCAATAAAAAATTATAGATACGTTGGAGACGTATCACTTCTCTTCGTGAGAGTACAATATACTACGCCCAAAGAACGTTCACGACAAGAGTAATAGTATAAGTGTGTGACTGATATGTCTCCAACGTATCTATAATTTTTTATTGTTCCATGCTATTATATTATCTGTTTTGGATGTTTAATGGGCTTTAATATGCTGTTTTATATTATTTTTGGGACTAACCTATTAACCATAGGCCCAGTGCCAGTTTATGTTTTTCTCCTGTTTTAGAGTTTTGCAGAAAAGTAATACCAAATGGAGTCCAAATGGAATGAAACCTTTGTGATGATCTTTGTTGGACCGAAAGCAAACCAGAAGACTTGGAGTTGATGTCTAAAACGCCATGAGGCGTCCACAAGGCAGGAGGGCGCGCCCAGGGGGTAGGCGTGCCCGCACCCTCGTGGGCCCCTCGTAGCTCCACTGACATACTTCTTTAGCATATATATACTCTTATACCTTAAAAACATCAGGGGGAGCCACGAAACCACTTTTCCACCGTTGCAACCTTCTGTACCCATGAGATCCCATCTTCGGGCCTTTTCCGGTGATCTGCCGGAGGGGGAATCAATCATGGAGGGCTTCTACATCAACACCATTTCCTCTCCGATGAAGCGTGAGTAGTTTACCACAGATCTTCGGGTCCATAGTTATTAGCCAGATGGCTTCTTCTCTCTCTTTGATTCTCAATACAAAGTTCTCGTCGATGTTTTTGGAGATCTATATGATGTAATACTCTTTTGTGGTGTGTTTGCTGAGATCCGATGAATTGTGGGTTTATGAACAATATTATTTATGAATATTATTTGGATCTCCTCTGAATTCTTATATGCATGATTTGATATCTTTGCAAGTCTCTTCGAATTATCGGTTTAGTTTGGCCTACTAGATTGATCTTTCTTGCAATGGGAGAAGTGCTTAGCTTTGGGTTCAATCTTGCGGTGTCCTTTCCCAGGGACAGTAGGGGCAGAAAGACACGTATTGTATTGTTTCCATCGAGGATAAAAAGATGGGGCTTATATCATATTGCTTGAGTTTATCCCTCTACATCATATCATCTTGCTTAATGCATTACTCCGTTCTTATGAACTTAAGACCCTAGATGCATGCTAGATAGCGGTCAATGTGTGGAGTAATAGTAGTAGATGCAGAATCATTTTCGGTCTACTTGACACGGACGTGATGCCTATGTTCATGATCATTGCCTTAGATGTCTTCAAAATTATGCGCTTTCTATTAATTGCTCGGCAGTAATTTGTTCACCCACCGTAATACATGCTATCTTAAGAGAAGCCACTAGTGAAACCTATGGCCCCCGGGTCTCTTTTTCATTATAACGCATCTCTTTAAATCTCGTTTACTATTTTGCAATCTTTACTTTCCAATCTATACAACAAAAATACCAAAAATATTTACTTTACCATCTCTATTAGATCTCACTTTTACGAGTGACCGTGATGGTATTGACAACCCCTTTATCATGTTGGTTGCAAGGTTCTTGATTGTTTGTGCAGGTACTAGGTGACTTGTGCGTCGTCTCCTATTGGATTGATACCTTGGTTCTCAAAATTGAGGGAAATACTTACGCTACTTTGCTGCATCACCCTTTCCCCTTCAAGGGAAAAACCAATGTATAGTATTGATTGCTGCCCCAATATGTACCCCACAACCATTTAAAAACTCAAGCTTCAGCATTAGTTTCGACCTGACTCGGAGTCTAATAGGTGAACAGGACGATAAAGTAGCATGTCACTACTAGGGAAAAGCCTAGCAGTAGCGCTGGTTTTTGGCCTATCGATGCGTGAGGAAGCGGCGCTCTTGATAAGGCGCTTCTGACTAAAGCTTAGCGATGGCGCCTGCTGGCACGCTGCCATCGCTATATCTACTTAGTAGCAGCGCTTTCCCCGGGCGCTACTGCTAATTACTAGTAGCGCTTTTCGAGAACAATCACTACTACTATTATCCGTAGTTCCATTTCTTTTTTATTTTAGGTCGTATTTATACACCTGTATACAATTTTCATATAGTAGCAAGTTAGAGATTGTTTTAACATCATAATGAGTTATTAAATCACTAGGTGAAAGAACTTTGGATTAGTTTCAAGTGCATGGATCCAAAGTAACCAATATAATGGTCACTTTGGATCCATCCATTTGAAACTAATCCGCGGTTATTTCACCCAATGACATAATAACTTATCATCATCATCACAATATCATTAACAACTTATCATCATAATATATCATTGTCATATAACTCCTCATAATCATCATTTTCGTTCATGATGAGACATCATATAACAACTTCGTCACTAGTTATAATAACAACTCCTCCTCATCATCATCATAGTACTCATAATCACTACTCCTACTCGGCATCACCATCAAGTCTAAGACATTGTAGTCATATATAATCAACGCTAACTAATTGTTCTTAATACTTAGGACCTACTCCTCTCTCCTAGCTAAAATACCATAAAGCAGATAAACCGGTCCTTCACCATAATGGAGAATGGACATAAACCTATCTCCAACTTGTGGCTTGCACATTCATTTTGTCTCCAATTATTTGCGTGTGCGCATTCATCACTTTGCTCCATTCTTTGATTTTGAGCCTTCCATCATTTGAGGAAATCGAGTATGCAGTATGGTAAGCCTCCGAAGGAGTTGGTCGTAAGCTAATCATATGCATATCACCTTCTGTACATAGCATGTCAGGCACAACCTGTTTCGGGAGCCTTTGTTCAAAACCGAAATAGTAACATATATAGTTAGCAATGTAGTTTACTTAAGAATAATGTATGCAATGAAGTTACCATCATTAACAAAATCTTACCAAGTTTTTTGCAATGAAGTTACCATCAAGCAATTTATGGACTAGTGTACGCATTATCTAGTATAATTTGGGCTGATAGAGTGACTGGTTTTGAAGGCCTCAACATCTTCTATGAATGAGACAAGATAACCTTTCTCCTCACAATTAAGCTTGGAATCATAGCTGTAGTATGTGTTGTCTACTACCTTCCGAGTATTTCTTGAAGATAAGAAATAAGCTGACAATTATAAATAAATAAGTTTAGTACGGACGAACACCAAATATTTTTAAATTAACAACATAAATTACTAAACTTAACAAATTAGTTTGACAAACTCACATCTAGGTAAAACTGGAGGCATATCCACATCCACCCAGATGTCGATATTATCATAGTCATCATAATCTTTGGGACGAATATCAAGTCTTATTCGCATTCCCTCCTCAAATCCATATGCCTTGGAGAGAGCTTCTCAATTAGAGCAACCGAAATGGGAGCGATCGACGGCATTGTAGAACTTAACCAGAAACTCATAACCATGTTTCGTTCTTAAGTGAGCCCTCCTCGTCTCCACATTCTGAAAGTCATCTAAACCTAAACCAAGCTTCTCCAATACATATGGTGTAGCATGGCATGGGATGTACTAGTCGTATTGAAAAAAATCCATAAATTACACGTTGAACAAAAGAAGCACAAGTGATGATATTTATTATGATGAAATGCTTGTCATTGCGTACCTCACAAACATCGAAGGTCTCTTCCAGCTTCACGGTGAAAAACCTATCATTTTGCAGGTGAGGAAACACATCGCACACACCACGGTCATCGTAGCAGTACCCTTCACGGGATCCCATAAATCATCAGACATCTCACGTGTTCAAAATTCAAAGATTATAACTCGACGGCAAAACCCAAAAAATCCGGCATGACCTTTGCTAAAAAAGACATATCAAGCGCCTGAAATTTGCAGGAACGGAAATTAATCAACACTCCGGCAAAACATAGGCCATTCGGCGATGGTCATTGCATTTCAATGGTTCAAAATATGAAAAAAAAACATTTGAAAATATCTTATATATAATCCTAACACTAAATAAACTAGTTTTATTAACTACTTACTAAATAAACTAGTGCTATTAAGCACTTACTATAAATAAACTAGTTCTATTAAGCACTTACCTAATAAACTAGTTCTATTAAGTACCTAATATAAATAAACTAGTTATATTAATCACTTACTAAATAAACTATTTTCTATTAAACACTTGCCAAAAATTCTACTACCCTAGTTCTACCCTAAATTTTCTTACTTCTATTTTATTCAAAACACGCACGATTTGCAAGAATGAGACAAGGGAGGGAGGGAGGAGAGAGGAGGGGGAGCGGGCGTGGGAGGAGGATGGGGAGGGCCGGCGGAGGAGGAGGGAGGAGGCGGCCAGCAGTGAGGGGAGGAGGGCACGGTGGGAGGAGGAGGGAGGAGGGCGCGGTGGGAGGAGGAGGCACGGAAGGAGGGAGTACCTCGGTGGCGGATGGAAGACGGCGGCGACGGCGGACGACGGTGAGGTCGAGAGCGGCACGGTGAGGTCGAGAGCGGAGGGGTGGGGGAGGCGGCAGCGACGGTGAGGTCGAGAGCGGCGGCGGGTGGCAGCGGTGAGGTTGAGGGCGACCTCGGGTGGCGGCGGTGAGGGCAGGCTCGGGCTCGGGCGGCGGTGATAGAGGAGTAGGGGAACAGGGGGAGGACGACTTAGTGAAATTTTGAGCGGGCTGGTGGTTAAGTCGAAGTAGCTATAGCGCGTTTCTGTAAAAACGCCTTTGCTAAGTCTAAGCACGCATCAAAAATATACATTGGTCATCATTGATCTTTTGTGTAGAATCTAAATAGTCAACATGAATCCTCACGATTACTGTATAGGCACTGCTGAAGATTCATATTGCAGCCACAAATCCTACACATATAGTTCAATGAAGACCAAGTGCTCGACGTAGTTTGAGAAGTAAGATATTTAAGGTGGTAAACACCTTGTTCGCTTAGCAGTATGGGACTAAACTTAATTAGGTGCAACACTTAGCAGCAATGAAGTTTTGCGTAAAAACGCTGCTACTAAGTACTTTAGCGGTAGCGTCCATGGAAGGGCGCTACTATTATATCTAGCGGAGGCAAATCCATGGAAATTATAGTAGTAGCGCTTGTTTCACATAAAGCGCCATCGCTACCTAGTTATTAGTAGCGCGGTTACATTAAGCTCGCTATCGCTAGTTAGCGATAGCGCTTTGTTTTTAAACTGCTACCGCTAAAATTCTGTGTGTAAGGTTTTCCCTAGTAGTGTGTCATCATATTAAGCGATGCATAACGTAAGCAGACACGGAAGAGTGCGACCTCTCTTGCGGACCCGTGTAGTCCTCAAGGTCATCTGCTCAATTGATGATGGTAATGCAGTTGTCGTTCCTGCCGGCGGCGAGGAAGATCTGAGGCGGCGAAAGACAGTCTGGAGAGTGGATCCCTGCTATGGTAAACCCTTCCGTCATTGGAGCAGCTGAGCTGGGGTGGAACACAGTGCAGCAAGAGCAGGACAAACCACACAAGGTTTTCTTTGACACATATCTATAACAGAAGTAATTGTGTAAGGGCTTGTCTGAATTTGAGGATTCTAACAATGCAGGGATAGGAAATACACAGGAATAGGATAGGAATGCACGTGCAAAATAGAGAATTTAAAAACACGGGATTTCTACCAATCTGGGGGGTTGGTTCACAAGAATTGGAAGATCACAGGATGCAAAGAAGCATGGTGAGATTAAGTCAAACCACAAGAAAATGTACGGTTATAATGCTATTATGCTACTATCTCTTAGTCTTGTGCTTCATGAATAGGAATTTGAAAATGAGGACAAGTGGATATTAAAATTCCTACGGTTTTTCTTTCAAGGAGACACTAAAGGAACAAATCCTACAGTTTTCCTTTGCTCCATTCCTTTGAACCAAATGCATGAATAGTAGTACCATAGGAAACTTTCCAATTCCTATGTTTTTCCTTCACTTTTCCTTTCAAGCACTAGCGATTCTAGCAGGCAGGCTTGAGCAGGGAAAAGCCTACACTAAAAAAATGTTTTTGTGCTACTTCTACTACTTTGGACCCAGGCCCATCTACAAATGCACAACTCAAACGTGCAGAGATAAACAATGATGGCGTTCAAGAGAGTCCATCACGGATAGCTAAGTTGCCTGGTACCTCACTTCTTGTCATATAGTAGGAGAAACTAATCGTATTTCACGTTACTACATGTGCTCAGTGGACAATATATATAACATGTAGAGTGTACAACCTCTTTGGCAAGGCCATGTCGATCTCAACATGATTGGCTTAGTCGGTGCGGATGCTCCGCTGTGATGAAGGGTTTCGTCGTTGGAGTAGCTCCAGTGAGTTGTACTACGGCGAGGCTGAAGCAGGACAAGAGAGACAACGTTAACCTGCGTGGAATTCTAATAGCATCTCCAATAGATGACGTAAAATACATAACCACAAAGTGCTAGATGTAAAATACATCAGCCGCTCATCTCTGAATTTAACTGTCAAAACTGAATTTAACTGTCGAAACTGAATTTTGCCGTCGAAACTAAATTTTACTGTCGAAACTGAATGCACTAGTAGCAGAAAAGTAGTAGCAGCAGCGCCCAGAGAAGCAGAGCGTGTGAGAGCTGGGGCAGCTGGTCATGTAGCAGCATCTCAGGTAGCAGCTACAGGGGCTTGAGCGAGAGCAGTATCTGCTGCTCGTGCAGCAGCAGTGCACGCACGAGTAGAGCCTGCAGTTCATCTTCAACCTCCACCCCCTGAGCCGCCATCCACCACCGGCCAAACTGCCGGCCTGCACCGCCCACGGCCGGCGCCCGCTGCCCGCGGCTGGCGGCACTTCCGCACCACCTCGCCGCCCCGCCCGCCTCGAAACCACTCCCCACCGCCGGTTCGCCGCCGCCTCGGCCCCCCCACCCCCCCCCCCCCCCCCCCGCGCCGAGCTTTTTCTTTGGCGATCCCCACGCCACCGCCCCACCACCGGCGACCACCGCCCTACCCAGAACCCTAAGATAGATAGTGGGGTACCTCTCCTGCGAGCCCCCCTCCCCGCTGCGGATGGTTCTTCCTTAACTCTGGCAAGCCCCCCCTGAAAATCGACTGACCCAAAAGTCGATTCAGTCGACTTAAGTGTAGCTAAATTGGAGCAGCAGCGCAAGCAAGAGCAAGAGCGAGAGCAACAACATGAGCAAGAGCAAGAGTAGACCAGGCAGGGGACCGAGAGTAAGAGCAGAGCAGTAGCGCGAGCGAGAGCCAAAGCAGCAGCAGGTCCTACTGATGTGGACGTCGCCGTCGAGGGAGCGACACCGTGGAGGAAGTGGTCGGCGACACCGCCGTGGATGGATCCGCGCCATGTCGGCTCGTGACCGAGCGCTGGCAGCACCGTGAGATCGAATCAAGAAGAAAATGCGGCGATTAGTGTAGAACCTCTTTGGTGGTGCTGATTAGGCCTCAACTTCATCCGAGGAAACAGTGATGATGCTTCTCTTCCGGTGGTGCAGGTGAAGACGGCGGTGTGGGAATGGAGGTGGCGCGAAAGACGAGGGTGTAAGTGCATCTAGTGCCCCTTAGTGATTTTGGTGTATTGAAGACTTATAGGTTAAAGGACTAATGTGTTTATGAGTGTACACAGGTCTATAAGTCTATGAGGAGTTTGATATTTACAAAGAAAGTCGACCCCTAAAAATGAAGTTCTTCGACTGAAGACTTTCTGAAGACTTTGAAAGTGAAGAAATTGGTGTGACCTTGAAGACAAAGCCCATGGGCAGCAAATTCAGCAACATTGGCCCAAGTTCAAATGGCAACCCATACCCGCCTCGGGTAGTTTTGGGATTATTGATTTCGAGGGGAGTCTTCCGACTTGTGCCCAAAAACAAAATCATAGAAATCGTAACACTCTGGAATATAATCGGAGTTCAGTTTGGCCAGTGAAACAGAAAATCCCACCACGTGTTTACGTGGCAACCTCTCATTGCATGCCGATACGCCTCCCCCCTGCTTCAGCTGTCAACTCCACCGCCCGGTCCAGTCTCCTCTGTTTCCAAAACCACCTCTGCCTCTTCCAAACTCGCTCCGCCATCACCATCAAAGAACTTTGCTGCGCCACCGACCAACTCCGGTAACAAGATGGCAAACTTTCCAGTCAGGCCGTTCGCGTTCGCTCCGCTCGGTGCCAACATTGAGAGGGGGCCAGATCATCGGCTGCAGAGGAGTGTCATGGTGGTGGATGACCCGCCATTAAACCATGACAGGTACGCTATCATCTCGATTCAGCCTCCTCCTCCCGATCATCAAAAGAGATTTTGGTTGGAAGAGATTTGCCGCATCATTAGGGAGGATTTGGAGTATCAGATTTCTGATGAGTTCATCTATCCGTTTGGCATTGGTTGCGTTGCTTTTGAAGATATGCAAAACAGAGATGAGGCCATTAGAGAAGGCCCTCATGCTATAGATGAGGACTCTTATTTCACCCTTACTCCCCATGATGAAGGCATCAATATGAGGATGCCCGCTTTTCAGTATGAAGTTTGGGTCATGATGTTAGCTTTTCTGATGGATTACATGAGATGGCACTATGTGCATAAGGCTGTATCTAACTTTGGGAAGTTAATAGTTTGGCCGAGGCCCAATGAGAACAAAGCCAGGGTCTTAGTTAAGTGCCACATTAAGGATATAGCACAGGTACCACACAGTTTGGTGGTGTCTAGAGTTGGCATGCTCCCAGGTTTGGGACGTTCTTGGTCGGGCCCAGTTTATGTTATGAATGGCGTAGATATCAGGCTCGGGTTGGTTGACAACGAGGATGTTCCACCCTCCTCAATGCATCCCCCACCCCTATTAACTCCCTTATTATACTCGATGCAGCGAGCCAGATAAATGATATGGAGGCTCAAAGCAGTGCCAATGAACAGATGTGGAATCTTCTTTGGACACGTGCAAGAAGTTGTTCAGGAAAATGGATGGGCTGCTTGGCGGTAGTCCCACCTCCTTACACCGGGTTGGGCCAGGACGTTTTTTGAGTATGATGGTCCCTCCCTCATGGATGGAGTGCACCAAGAGCATAACATTGTGGACAATCTGTCTAATGTCTGGTCTGAATTCTCCCAGGTTGAAGAGTTGGCTGATAACTTTATTAGTGGGGTCCCTTGGTAGCGGTTTATGCGTTTGTCCCAAGGGAGGTCAGTCTGTTTCCTTCCTGATAACTGCAGATGTTGAACTGCTGAGGTGGATTGGAGGCATGCTCAAAAGGATTTATACAAAGGTGCTAACTCCTGCTGTCCACCCTGAAGGAGCTTACCTACCACTAAATCCTTTTACTTTTATACAGAAGTAGCTTCATGGGATTGCCACTGCTCTGATGGACTCCATATCTCCTGAAGTTGATGTGCTTGGCCGCATTTTCAGTTCTTTCTTTCAGGGTATAATCATTGATAAATGCTACAGCGACATGCATGATTCTTGTTCTGTTGCTGAAACCCTTCCTGCTGATGTGGAAGTTTCTGTCTATGCTGAAACCCCTTCTGCTGATGAGTAGAACATGCAGGATTCTTGTTCTGTGGCTGATCACTTTAGCTCTTTGCTGTCTAATGAGCCTTCACATGTGGACACCGTTCTGCTGCGCCGGAGTGCACGCTCTAACAAGTATGATGGGTTTAAAGTGCCACTGATGTCTGACAGGAAACTGATGCAGTCCAAAGTGAAGCCACGCAAAGTTCCTCAAGTGCAATGCTCTTCTTCTGCTACCGCACCATGTGCTTCAGACATGAATGGAAAGGTACATAGTGAGTTCCCCCCTCCCACACCTATTTCTACCATACAATCAATTGGTACTAATATGTGTGGCTTGCGCCCAAATCAGTTAAGCAAGCAGATACTGCTCGCGTCCCTGGAGGCGCAGAAGAGTGGCGATCCCAAAGCTGATGCATAAGGCATGGAAGGTGTTGTGCTGGAACATGCGGGGGATTAACTCCGACCAGAAGCTTTTGGCATTGCGCAATGCAATTGATAGTAGTGGTTGTTCAGTTATCTCTCTTCAAGAAACTAAGCGTGCCTCTTTTGATAAGTCTTTTGTAAGAACTTTTTGTCCAAAATGGTTCAATAAATTTGAGGTTGTGCCCTCTCAAGGAGCCTCTGGGGGCCTGATCACTTTATGGGATAGTTCGATTTTTATTGGAGATCTTATCTGCTCTGAATCTTTTGCTTTGGGCATTAAGTTTACTTCGTTGCAAACTGCCAAATCGTGGAACTTGTTTAATATATATGGCCCATGTGATGGTCTAGTTAGGACATCTTTTACCTCCTGGCTGTTTGATCTTGATATTCCTGACAATGAAGATTGGTTATTATGTGGAGATTTCAACTATACCAGGGCCCCGGATAACCGCAACAAGCCAGGCGGGAATGCTAATGACATGTTAACCTTCAATGATTTCATCCAATCACAAGCCCTAGTAGAATTGCCGATTAACGGGAGGAGGTTTACGTGGAGTAACATGCAGACAGATCCTCTCCTAGAGTAGCTCGATTGGTTCTTCACCTCGGCCAATTGGACTTCTAGTCACCCCAACACGACTGTCGCACCTCTCCCAAAACCGGTCTCGGATCATGTGCCGTGTGTGATCACAATTGAGACTTCTGTCCCTAAGTCTAAGATCTTTCGCTTTGAAAATTTCTGGATATCACATCCTGGGTTCTTTGAAGTTGTGCAGTCCACTTGGGACAAAAGTTGTTTTGCACATAACTCGGCTGCCTTGTTGTGCAAAAAATTTAAGCATCTGAGATATGCTCTTAAGAAGTGGAGCAAGAACATCTACAGATTGAATATGTGTATTGATAACTCCAATTGGGCTCTTCTTGAATTGGATGGGATTGAAGATTTGAGACCCCTCACAATCCCAGAAAAGAACTTCCGTGTTATCCTTAAGGAACATTTGGTTGTTCTACTTGGTTATAAACAAGAATATTGGAGGAAGAGGTACACGGTTAGATGGTTCCAGTGTGGGGGGGACAACACTAAGTTCTTTCACTCCGCAGCGAGTGAGCGTTTCAGAAGAAACTCGATCGCCTCCCTGAAGCTATCTGATGGATCGACTGTTTCTGATCATGCAGGGAAAGCGCTTGAATTGTATCAGACATACAAAAACAGATTGGGCAGGGCGGAACCACATGACATGAAGTTTGATCTGACTCGGCTAATTAAAAAAGTGGAGGGACTTGATGAGCTGACAAAACCCTTTACACATGAGGAGATCGACAAAGTAGTCCAAGAAATGCCACCAGACCGTGCGCCCGGGCCGGATGGTTTCAATGGGTGTTTCTTAAAATCTTGCTGGCACATCATAAAGCATGACTTTTACACCCTTTGTGCTGATTTCTATGATGGCAAGCTGGATTTGCAGAGCCTAAACTCGGGGTTTATCACCTTGATCCCGAAGTCCTATTCCCCTGAGTCTGCAAATGATTACAGGCCCATCACCCTCCTGAACTGCTGTTTGAAACTGATAACTAAACTCCTGGCCAATCGGTTGTAGAAAATAATTCTCAAAATCATCCATAAAAACCAGTATGGTTTTCTTAAAGGGAGGTCGATACAGGATTGCCTAGCCTGGGCTTTCGAATACATTCACCAATGTCAAGCTTCGGGCCGTGCTAACATGCCCCGCTCAAGTTAGACTTTGCCAAAGCTTTTGACACAATCCAGCATGAACCTATGATTGAGATCATGAGACATATGGGCTTCGATGAGAGATGGATTGGATGGATCAGAAGTATTTTCTCCACGGGTACTTCCTCCGTGTTGCTCAATGGTACCCTGGGGAAGCAATTTGCTTGTCTGTGTGGAGTGAGACAGGGAGACCCGCTCTCGCCTCTAATTTTCGTTCTCGCTGCAGACCTCTTCCAAGCGGCGATCAACGAGGCCTGCAGAGCTAGGCAACTACACCTGCCAATTCCATCACACGATAGCAACTACCCCGTTATTCAGTATGCCAACGACACGATCCTGGTGTTCCCAGCCTGCCCGAATCAAGCCCGAGTCCTCAAAAAAATTCTGTTGGACTACGCAACGTCGGTTGTTCTGAAAATCAACTTCCACAAATCAACTATTGTCCCAATCAACCTAGAGTCGGTGACCACGATTGAGTTGGCGGAGATTTTTGGGTGCGTCGTTGGACAAATGCCTTTCACGTATCTTGGGTTGCCTATGGGGACAACCCGTCCCAGAGTTACGGATCTGCTGCCCATGGTCACCGCAGTGCAGAGAAAAATTCCAGCAGCAGTGTCCTTGCTTGACTATGGCTCCAAGCTGACTCTTTTGAACTCAGTTGTAACCTCGCTCGCGACATACGCAATGTGTTCCATCAAGTTAAACCCCCGGATCGTTGAACACCTAGACAAACTCCGACGATCCTGTCTGTGGCTGAGCAAATCAGAGGATGGCACCAAAGTCAACTCCCTCGCAGCTTGGGACATGGTTTGCAGGCCAAAAAAAAGGGAGGCTTGGGAATCATAAACCTCAAAATTCAGAATCAGGGTTTGTTATTGAAACCACTTCATAAATTCTACAACAAGCAAGATGTTCCATGGGTTCAACTTATCTGGAATTCATATTACAACCATCAAACCCCACATGCATTGGACCCTTGTGGCTCGTTCTGGTGGAAATATCTCATGTAGTTATCTGACATCTACAGAGGGGTTACCAGGGCGTCTGTTCGGTCGGGTGGCTCGGTCCTCTTCTGGAAGGATGAGTGGAAAGATGGACTTTTCCAGGACACATTCCCGAGAGCTTTTTCCTTTGCCAGGGATCCGGATATGTCAGTCCAGTCCTTACTTTCCTCGGTGAGGTTAGGAGATGTGTTTCACCTCCCCCTCTCGATAGAAGCTCGGCTTGAGGTGACCAATTTGCAACTGGCCACGTCGGATGTGTCTCTGTCTATCAGGGATGATACATGTAAATGTGTGTGGGGAGGAAGTGATTTTAAAGCCACAAAATTTTATGAATTTTGCTTCAGGGACGTGCAGGTGGACGAGGCCTTTTGCTAGATTTGGAAGACCAAATGTACCATGCAATGGAAAATGTTCGCGTGGCTGCTTTGGCTGATCGTTTGAACACCGTAAATATGCTTTGAGAAGGAGGCACTACAAAATCCGTAACGATGATTATACCTGCTTGCTCTGTCGAGAACCCACTCAAGAGGACGTTGCTCACCTCTTCTTTAATTGTCCTTTCAGTAAAAGATGTTGGGACAACATTGGGATTCATTGGCCAATTGGGCACTGCAGGCTCACACTATTACATGCTGGTAAAAACTCTTGGAATGGACACATGTTCATGGAGGTGTTCACGGTGGCGGCCTGGGGGATCTGGAAGGAAAGGAATGATAAACACTTCAGAGGGGTCCAGCCGTCCTTTTTATCTTGGAAGAACAGATTCAAGCATGATTTTGCTCTTTTGGTCCATAGGGCCAAGCAGGAGCATGCTCCTTATATTCTGTCACTAGTAGCTGCCTTGTAATTAGGGGGATATTACCTTCTGTAACTCTTTTTCTCACCCCTCCTTTTTCTCATGTAGTAGTGTGGTAGGGTTGTAGGCTGACTGGACTGGTTTGTTGGGACTGTACTAACCCTTTTAACACCTTAATACAAAAGTCAGTGGGGACCTCCCTCACTGTCATCAGTTCTAAAAAAAGGACTTGGTATTCATTTGAGGAACATGAAGCGTGAAGACTTTTGTTTTCGTAGTTTCGTTTTCTCTTTCTTGAGTCGTAGGAAACACCGTACTGTTAAAGGGGGTCGAGGAAATACTAAGGAAAAATTTCCATGTGATGCTCAACTCAAAATCCTACACCTACCAATCCTTCGAGTGAAGCCTTTGGAAATCTCATACAGTTCACTCAATTTCTTCAAAGGATGTGAGACGAAGTTCTTTTGGTCATCGAGGAATTTGTTCTGACCGAGGAGTTAGGAATTGCATGCAAGTGCGGATTGCCTACACAATGAGGAACATGATAGCCCCGAGGAATTTGAGAGTCAAATTTCCGACCGTTCTTGTCTTCGCGTGCCACTGTCCCAAAATATCTTATCCACCTAACGGTCATATCATTGAAGGGCATTTATGTCTTATCATGTCGTTGCTCCCTAGGCTATAAATAGCCGCCCCTACAACCACTAGCTGGTTGGCTGCTCCGAGAACTTGCCACTTGTCATTTGAGAGCAACCCATCCTCCGAGGACTTTGAGCGAAAATCATCGAGTGAGGAAAATCCAAAACCGAACCCCCATAAACCCAAAGTGATTGAGCATCATCAAGAGATTGATCCTGCGTGGATCCGACGCTTGTTACCTTTGAAGACTGTGCTTCTTCCAGACGGTTAGGCGTCATGGTCTAGAGCATCCAAGAGGAATTGTGGATCGCCGAGTGACCAAGTCTGTGAAGGTTTGGAAGTCGCTCAAGACTTACCACGAGTGATTGGACGAGGTCTGTGTGACCTTAGTTCAAGGAGAATACGGTGAGGACTTGGTGTCCCGAGCTGCGTGCTCAATGACCGGGTGTCCGGACTGTGTCCTCGAGTTTAAATACTTAGCCGCTTCCAACTGCATTTACAACCGAGACAAATGTTGGAACTGGTCTACCAAATCATTGTCTTCACCAACCTAATCGGTTCTATTTCCTCAACACTTTCATTTCCTCATTACTGTGTTGAGTGTTCGTTCATATCTGTGTTTGAAGACTTTGACTGAAGACTTTCTCAATTTCCTCAGTTCAATTTCTTCAGTCTGTTTGTCTTCATCTTGTGTTATCCTGTACTTACGCTTTCTGTACTCTTTGATTGTCTTCATTTCATCATGATGACCATGCCTGCATTCTCTTATGCTTACTTCTGAGTACTTATTCATTGCAAGTAGTTCTTCACTTAGGAATTTCCTCACCGGCAAATTGCTCATTGAAGAATTCATAAAAATCGCCTATTCACCCTCTAGTCGTTATAACGCACTTTCAATTGGTATCGAGCAAGGTACTCCTTGTTACGTGTGATTTTGGTTTAACCACCGGAGTTTTAGTTATGTCGACCGCAGTATGATCAAGGTCTCAGCTGGGTGTCCTACCTTTGATGGGACGGACTACCCCTCTTTGGAAGAACAAGATGCGAATGCATCTTGAGGCAATTGACAACGATCTCTGGTATGTTGTGGAAAATGGTGTTCCCTCTGTCTCACCCTCACTGAACGCTGCAGATGTAAAGAGATTCAAGCAACTCGATTCTCAAACGAAGAATATCATATGTGGCCATCTGAGCAAAGGACAATATGGAAGAGTGAGTGCTTTGGAAACTGCTAAGCTCATGGACAGGCTGTCCAAAGTAAATGAAGGAGTCTCAACTCAGCGTGAATCTCGAGTTGATGTTCTTCGCAATCTCTTCAACCGCTTCAAAAGACTCGACAATGAAAATGTACAACAAACCTTCGATCGCTTCATCGACATCTCAAATGAGCTTCAAGCGCTTGGTGCTAATCGACATCACCGACCATGAGGTGGTGAAGAAATTGTTGAGATCGCTTGATTCCTCATTTGATACTCGCACCGATGATACAAGAGCGCGTCGACTACAAGTCACTTGATCCGGTGATATCCTCGAGAGGCTAAATACTCATGAGTTCCAAATTGTCAAAAGAGAGATCTCTATGGTTCTAGCTATGGAAAATCACGTGCCCTGAAGGCCAAGGCTGTGTCTGAATCTAATTGTGAAGACTCTGGTAGTAGCCTTGGAGATCCTGAAGAATTGAGCCAGGATCTAGCACTGCTCATGAAGAAATTCCAGAAGTTCTCAAGACGTGGTCGCTTTGGAAAATCCTCAAGGAGCAGCGATTCCTCATCCAGTGACTATAAGAGAAGACTATGCCACAAATGCAAGAAACCTAGTCACTACATTCAAGATTGTCCTAAGTAAGAAAAGGAATTAAAGAAGAAGAAATACAAGGATTACAGTTCTGATGACGCTAAGAAGAAGAAGAAATCATCGAAATCTTCATCTTCAAAATCCTCAAAGTATTCTTCTCACAAGAAGAGCAGCTCCAAGAAGGCTCGGGCATTCATTGGCAAGGAAATGGACTCTGAAGCTGAATCTGAGGAACATGAGGAAGAGGAGGCATCAGAAGAATCCAAGTCTGGTGTGGCGAAGTCCGGCTTTTGCTATCGTTTTCACAAGAAGTCCATCTTCTACTCAAGAAAATGACCTCGCCAACAAAGCTGATGAAGATAGTGATGACTACGCTCCCACCTATTGCTTCATGGCAAAGGGTGCCAAGGTACTCAAATATACCTCCTCCGTATCTAGTGAAAATGAATCTGATGAAGATCTCAAGCCCAGCTACTCAAAACTTGCTAAGATTGTTGTAAAACAACAAAGGGCTTTTGAAAAGGTTCAAAACATGCTAGACAAAAGTGATGATATGTTGGGTGAAGAAATGGATCGCACTAAAGCCCTGACTGAAAATCTTCAGAGACTTCAATCTAGGTTTGACAGCCTTCAAGGTCATCATAACTCTCTCTTATCTGATCTTGAGAAGCTAAGAGTGAGTTATGAAGATCTTCAGAAGGAGCGTGATTCATTACTTGCTCAACAAATCAGCGCTTCTCAGGAAGAATTTGTTCCTCCATGCTTAAAGTGCATTGAACGTGAATCTGCTAATTCTTCACCTGAATGTTCAAATGCTTCAACTGTTACAAATTCTTCACCTGCCTCTGCTATCACTAATTCCTCATCTGAGGACATTTCTAGTATCACTGACGATGCAGGGCTGAAGGAATTGTACATGACAGGCATGTACAAAAGCCTCAAAGGGCATCAGACTCTTTGTGATGTGCTTAAAAGCAGATCCTCAACAGGAATCCTAGGAAAGAGGGTATTGCCTTTGAGAGGAAACTCAATGATGATGGAACATATTGGAAGCCTGAGCAGTACCCCAAAAACTCATGGGTTGCTGCAAAGGGACCTCCATTGATCCATCTGACTTATCTGGCTTTACATGTGAATCTCCTCATTCTTCTGATGAGTCATTTGACTCCAACTATAAACTGTTCAAAAATCAGAATGGTGAAGTATTTGCTAGATATGTTGGCACTAACTGCAGGAACGGTTCCCCTATGAAGAAAATCTGGGTTCCCAAGAAGTGCCTTGAAAGTCTTCGTGAATGTCCTCATGACACCACCGTGAAGAATAGGAACCCCAGATCAAACTCTTCATATGGACCAAATTCTTCATATGGATCCAAGTCCTCATACGGACCAAATTCCTCACATGGATCAAAGTCCTCATATGATTATCATCGTGCTAACAACCCTGTTTCGGAGGATAGAGCTAAGGGCTATGAATATGTGCATTATTCTTCAAACCAATATGTTCATAAGTCCTCGAAGAATTTCTCTGCTTATTCATATGCTTACCCTAACCCCTCTTATGTGAAACGAAATGGATTGGCCTCTATGCCACCATTCTCATATGGAGCTTGTAGAGTGATGAACTCTTTGCCACCCCTTCAGATGTGGGTGGTGAAGAAAAGAACTAATCTCTTCTATTAGGTCAGGTCTCCACGCGTGCTTTAACGCCCAAGAATTTGGGGGCCTGACAAAAATGCCTAAAAGGACACAGGCTAATTATGATGAAATGAACTTTCATTTCACACGTCCTCATACTGCTAATCTGTTATACTGCCTGATGAAATTTATCTGATGAAATTGATATCATATTCTTCACTGATGAAGTATATGAGATCGTAAGTTACACTAATTCATCTGCAGGATGATCAACCCAAAGCCAACGAGTGGGTCCTCGATAGTGGATGTACAAATCACATGACTGGTGACAAGAATCTATTGATGGATGCTCCCTTATCACCGTCACATCTGAAGCATATCATCTTTGCTGACAAAGGCAAAAGTCAGGTATTGGGTCTTGGTAAGGTTTCGATCTCTAAGGACATACACATGGACAAAGTCATGCTTGTTGAGTCCTTAGGATACAACCTGATGTCAGTCTCAATGCTTTGTGATCTTGATATGGTTGTTGTCTTTGGCAAGTATCATTGTGTTGTGATCATGGAAGCTGACAATTCCAAAGTCTTCGAAGGCTTTAGGAGAGGAGACTTGTATATTGTTGATTTCTCTACAGGACCACAACCAGCCGTGTGTCTACTTGCAAAAGCTTCAGAAGGATGGCTATGGCATCGACGACTTGGTCACGCAGGCATGAGGAATTTGCACACGCTTGCGAAGAAGAAGCATGTGATTGGCATTGAGAATCTCAAATTCCTCAAGGATCACTTGTGTGGAGCCTGTGAAGCTGGAAAAATGACCAAGGCCAAGCATCCAAATGAAGACTATCATGACCACTACTCGTCCATTCGAATTGCTTCACATGGACCTCTTTGGTCCTAATCATTACTCAGCAGTCACTAATGATGCATCTCTTTATGGCTTTGTTATTGTTGATGATTACTCTCGTTACACATGGGTACACATTGTTACTTACAAACATCAAGTGCAGGAAGTCTTCAAACGATTTTCCTCGAGGGCTTCAACCAACTTTGGTGTGAAGATCAGGCACATCAGAAGTGACAATGGAACTGAGTTCGAGAATTCTGGTCTTGATGACTATCTTTATGAACTTGGTATTACTCATGAGTTATCTGCTCCCTATACTCCTCAAAGAAATGGCTTCGTGGAGCGCAAGAATGTAACTCTTGTTGAGATGGCTCGCACTATGCTTGATGAATACAAAACGCCTCGTCGCTTTTTGGATTGATGCAATTGATACCGCGTGCCACATCATCAACAGAGTGTATCTTCACAAATTCTTCAAGAAGACTGTCTATGAACTCCTCAGTGACAAGAAACCCAATGTGAGTTATTTCAAAGTCTTCGGTGCTAAATGCTGGATTAGAGATCCTCATCACAATGCTAAATTTGCACCGAAAGCACATGAAGGTTTTATGCTTGGTTATGGAAAGGACTCGCACACCTACAGAGTCTTCAACAATGTTCTTTACAAGATTGTTGAAACTGTAGATGTGCGGTTCGATGAGACTAATGGCTCGCAAAGAGAGCACCTACCTTCTGTGATAGATGAACCAGCACCTGAGGAATCTATCAAGTTCAAGGCGACTGAGGATGTCATTCCCATCAAGAATCTGCTGAAGAATTCATTCACGGACGCCAAGAACGTCGAAATGATGCACCTGAAGATAATGCTGAAGAAAATGGTGCTGAAGAAAATGTTGATCAAATTCCTCGACGACAACCTGCTCATCCTCGCGTTGCAAAAGAAGTGCAAGTTGACAAGATCATCGATGACATTGAAGCACCAGGTCCTCTCACATGCTCAAAAGCTTCACATTTATCTAACTTTTGTGGGCACTATGCTTTTGTCTCTATCACAGAGCCCACTAAGGTAGATGAAGCATTTTTGGAGCCTGAGTGGATTCAGGCAATGCAAGAAGAATTACATCATTTCGAGCTCAACAACGTCTGGGAACTGGTCAAACGTCCAGATCCTCGCAAGCATAATATCATTGGCACGAAGTGGATCTACCGCAACAAGCAAGATGAAAATGGCCTTGTGGTGAGGAATAAGGCACGACTTGTAGCTCAAGGCTACACACAGGTTGAAGGAATTGATTTCGATGAAACTTTTGCACTGTTGCTAGACTTGAGGCTATTCGTGATATTACTTGCTTATGCTAACCATCATAATATCACTTTATATCAAATGGATGTGAAAAGTGCATTCCTCAATGGTAAGCTTGAGGAAGAAGTATATGTTGCTCAACCCCCAGGTTTTGAAGATCTAAAGAATCCCGACAAAGTCTTCAGACTCAACAAGGCCCTATATGGCCTCAAACAGTTCCCAAGGCGTGGTATGATACATTGAAGGAATTCTTCGTGAAGAATGGCTTCACACCAGTTCACTCGACCCTACTCTCTTTACTAAATCTTATGATGGTGAACTATTTGTGTGCCAAATATATGTTGATGATATTATCTTTGGTTGTACTGACCAACGTTATAGTGATGAATTTGCCTATATGATGAGTGAAGAATATCAAATGTCTATGATGGGAGAATTGAAATTCTTCTTAGGTCTTCAAATTCGTCAACAACACAATGGCATATTCATATCTCAGGAGAAATACCTCAAAGATGTCCTGAAGAAATTCGGCATGCAAGATTGCAAAGGCGATAAAATTCCTATGCCCACAAATGGCCATCTATGCACTGATGAAAATGGTATTGACTTCGATCACAAGGTATACCACTCCATGATTGGTTCTCTATTGTACTTATGTGCATCTAGGCCAGATATAATGCTTAGTGTTTTCATGTGTGCCCGATTTCAAGCTACACCGAAGGAATCACACCATAAGGCTGTGAAGCATATTCTTCGATATCTAGCTCACACACCAACACTAGGATTATGGTACCCCAAGGGCTCTACGTTTGATCTCATTGGATATTCGACTCGACTATGCTTTGGTGATCGTGTGGATCGCAAGTCAACATCTGGTACTTGTCATTTCCTCGGACAATCTTTTGGTCCGTTGGTCCTCGAAGAAATAGAACTGCGATCACCGCTTCATCATGCGGAAGCCGAGTACATTGCTGCCGGCTCTTGTTGTGCTCAATTGCTGTGGATGAAGCAAACTCTCAAGGACTACGACATCAACGTGAAGAATGTGCCTCTCATCGTGACAATGAGAGTGCCATCAAGATTGCTCACAACCTAGTTCAAAGACTCAAGACAAAGCACATTCAAATTGGCCATCATTTTCTTCGTGATCATGTGTTGAAGGGCAACATCTCCATCGAGCATGTGAAGATCAAGAACAGCTAGCCGATATCTTCACAAAGCCCTTGGATGAGAAGAGATTTAGCAAGTTGTGGTGTGAGCTAAATATCTTAGAATCTTCAAATGTTCTTTGAAAAGGACACACATCCTGACACTTATGCAAAATTGATGACTTAGATGTGCAACACATGAAGAAACGTTTTTCTTCAATCAATGAAGAATACCACTCTAAGTGTGAAGAAATTAATGAAGAATTTGATTCTCAGAACCCTACGACAATTGTACGCGGTGTCTGAAATCATCATTCTTATACGGTGGGTCACGCCACCACCAAAATTGAAAATCTTCAATTTGAGTTTTCCCTCGGTTTTGAAATTCTTCAGTTTTTTAAATTCTTCAACTTTGCAAAATCTTCACTATTTCCGTTGTCTTTCTTCATTGACTATATATATATATACATATATATATATATACATACATACATACATATATATATATATGGGTTTATGTCCTCTACAACATTCACTTATGGCTATTTCTTCAAGTTGCTTTTTCTGCTAAGTGAATGTGATCGGACCCTTCCCCCTCTATGCTATACTCAACCCAAGATATTCACAAATTCTTCATGTGCGTTCTATTTGAAACTCGTTCAAAATCTTCACTGTGTCCTTGTCAGTTGAAGAAATTGCGAACGGAACTTTTAACTTATCGTATCCAAATTTTCGGCTTTGCCTCTCAAAGCATTCCGCATCGCATGATAAACTTATCTATTCACCCACGATCTAACACAATCTCCACTTTTCAGTACGTGGGTGACACATGTCAAGCGAATGAGAAGGGTCAGGGGCACGTTCGTCCAAAATATTCGGGCGAACGGTTTTTCACCGCTATATATACCCCTCTCCCCTTCCTCACTTCCTTTACTCTGCTCGACCGCTCTCTCTCTCGCTCGAGCTACTCAAACCCTAGCACCGCCGCTACTCCATCATCGCCGGTGAGGAAGAGCTTCACTGCCTTGACCTCGTCGCCGTCGTACTCACGCCGACCGCGGAAATCTTCACTCCGCCGCCGCCGTAGCTGTCTTCCTCCGCCAAGTTAGGGCGTGGAAATCTGAACTGACGAACTTCTAATCTACACTTCTCAGTTCGTCGTGTTCTTCAGTTCGGGTAATTAAAAGTTACTTTTATTACTCGCTTTGATTCTCAAACCTTCCTGAAAATCTTCAAAGGTGTTTATTCTTCAAATCTTCACTCATATGAACACCTCAAACGAAATATGCTCTTGATTCGTTTCTCTAAGCAATGATTTTTCTTCAAGATTCCTCAATTGTGTGGATCCTCGATCTATACAACTCGAACCTAAGACAAAGATCGTTTAGTGAAATTCTTCAAGGCTCATCCGGTCAAATTCCTCAAACTAGTTCTTTTTGAAAAACCTTCCGAGAACGCATATGACCTCTCCAAATTCCTCGCAACTATACTGCTCACGGTACTCATGTCCGCCGCTGAATCACTAGGTTCTCATCAACTTAACTCATTTGCAGCGTTCCTCGAAGAAAAGTTGCATACTTCTTCAGAGAATTCGATTGTTCAAATTCCTCAGCTGAAGAATATGGCAGAAGGAAAGAAGCCACATAAAGGAGGAAAGAGGCCTGAGGTCATGACTGCTTTCGAGATACCTGAGGACATATACGCTGACTATTGCAGACCTGATGAAGCCAAGTTCGGCAAGGAAAACAAAAATCAGCGCAAGGTGCACATTCAGAGGATTGAAAGGAGATGGGCAAGGGAATGGAGGGAGTACAAATATGTTTCTCCAAAGTACATGAAGAAATTGGCACTGAATCCTCCATGCCCAAGAGCTCCATTGGCACCTGGCCAAGAAGCTGAACCCACCAGCATCAAGCATTGTGAGGATTTTCCTGAAGAATGGGCCAAGCGCCAAGCCAAATTGGCAAGACAAGACAAGGAGGCAGTGAGGAAATTTAATGAGGACTCACATCATCGCCGCCATCGAGGCCTCTGTCAAGCCAAGAAAATCTATGGCAAAGAAGCCCGCACACAAGCCAAGTGCTTCAACAGCAATGCCCTCACGGCCAGTTCCTCATGCCGCCCCTGCTCCTCCAAAGTCCTCAGCAGCTCCTCCAAAGTCATCAGCACCTGTGCATCTGGCCACGTGCCAAAGGACTGCAGGCATCTCAATTGTCTCTGGTGTCTCTGCAAGTTCCTCGGCCATGCGTAAATTCTTCATCCGCCCAACTCTGTCAAGACTAAGGCAACAAATTGGACGAGGTCCTCGCCAAGTCCTAAGAAGAAACAGGTCGCCTTCCAAGAGCCACACAAGATGATGAGGCTGATGATGATGAACTTATGGAAATCATCAGAGATAGGCAAGTAAGGGCCGCTAGAGCCAAAGGCACACCTGTGCCGCTTCTGTTGGATCCAAGAGCGATCCTAGACTAGATTGATCTCTGGCACAAGGACCCAAACACACCTATGCCTGACTTCAATTTAACACCTGGCCAAAGTCACATGCTGACTCATTTCATCCAAGAGGAGAAATGGAAATATGATAGGGCCAGAGAGATCAAGAAATCGCAGTACAGAAAAGAGAAACTGCTGAAGAAAATGTTGTCAAGATGACAACTGAAGAACTTGTCAAGATGCAGGCTGACATCAAAGCCCTCAACGACAAATTTGACTCATACTATGCTGACTGGAAAGGAGCCAAAGTCAGGTTTGTGAAACTGACGGAGAAGTTCACCAATGTTGCAGCCCCATCGCAACAAGAAGTTCCTCAAGCTGAAGCTTCTGCTCCGCCGACTGAAGAACATGCCAGCACCGCTGATGAAGTTCAGGCTGCTGAAGAAAATGCTAGTTCCAGGGCTGATGACTCCATTCCAGCCGCTGAAGAAATTGCTGTGGCATCCACTAGTGGTGCGCTCAAGAAATCGAAGAAGTCGTGGCAACTACATCGGGCCATACCGAGGAAATTCCACCAGATTCCTCAGCTCCTCTTGCGCCTACACCAACTCCAATCCTTCCATCTGCATCTGATGTGAAGAAGATCAAGGCTGCAGAGCGAGCTGCAGTGAAGAAAACGAAAGCATCAGCTGCGTCAAATTCTTCGGCTGCGAAGAAAATGAAGCCAATGACCAGCTCATTTGAAAATCCTATTGATGCTGTTCCAATTTCCTCCATTCCATCAAAGGACCTTGTTCCTTTTGGTGAAGAGTATGAGATCCCAAGCGGATCTGATGATGAAAATCATTCTGCTGCTTCGTCAGAGCAGATTGATGAATAAATTGATGTGGATGCAATCCCTTCAACACCAATCATTTCCTCGCCTATGCCTCAGTTCACACCTGAAGAGGCTGGTGTTGAGGAAATTGAAGACGAAGACGTGGATATTGGATGCACCACGCCTGTGATGAACGATGACTTTTGGGAAAGTCAACATCCCAATTCTCCACTCTTCACCCCAATCCAACAAATTCCTCTACCCCCGCACCAACGGTTCAAATGGGCTCAAGAAACTCATCCCAACTCATCCGCATGAAGAAATACCAGCCACTAGTGTCGAAGAACCCCGCCGCTGATCCTATGAACACGCAGATCGCATATGAAGAGGAACCAGAAAATCCTCACCAAGAACCCGAGAATGCGATTCCCGAGGTCGTGATGCAACTCATCGACACTCCACCGCCAAAGCCAAAGAATCCATTCTCAACGAAGCAAAAGTTCAAGGCTGAAGATTTCTTCGGTAGCATGTATTCTTCAATCGACTACAACCTATATGACTCTGCCGCATAAGGAAGAGCCGGTTCGACTGCTAGTCAAGCCAACTTCTATTCCTCTGTGCTATTCAACAAAGACAAAGTCTTCGATCATGCACATATTCCTCATGTGGACATGGAATCTCTGCCAGCTTTGAGCCGCCCTCGTTGTTCTTCACGATGCAGACTCTTAAATTTCTGCAATCGACATCTCGTGATTGGAATGAAGAACTTATTCTTCAATTCTATGCAACATCGCATATCACCGGAGACGTCAAGATTTGAACTCATGGGTGTTGGACCGGATGTCCGAAAATACTCACTACAAGGCACCAAAGAATCTGAATTGCTTCGTGTCCTTCCTCTCGGTCCTCCCTTGACGGTGCACGTTGCATCTACAAAGTGAACCCGAATCGACAAATCACTATATGCAAGTGCTGAAGCCTTTGAAGCCAGGGCAGGCCCCTCGAACCAAATTCCTCGTCAAGGAATTAATGTATGTGCCTCGGACTGTCTATCGCATTCTGACGAAGACAATGAGTCCTATCAAAGGCCACGACTCAAATGATGAAGAAGTCGTTGGCATCATGAAGAATATGCTTTTCAACATCATTCATGGCATGCTCCCTCAACTTCCATGATTTCTTCATGAGGACTCGCTAACATTGCTATGTCACCATTTGAGCTGAAGCCTTATGCGCCTTGGATTATGAGGTTCATCAGGGCAAGGTCTTCACTCAATTACAAGGCTGATACTCTGAACCACTGCAGCTACTTGCCTCCAATTGAAGTCCTCAAATGGACATTCGTGATAGATGAAGGCATTCGTCCATTGGATGGTCAATTCAATTTCGCAAAGCTGCATCCTACTCCACCAATGATGACTCTGCCACACATGACTCTGCCGCCAATACCTCAGCCAAGCAAAATCCTCAAGCCACAAAGACCTGTGGTGATGATCGATCGTGAGTTACTCCTCGGTCTTCATCAAGGTTGATCGCAATGATAAATGGGTCAAGCGTCGCTTTGGTTCAATTCTTCACAACATGACCTCAACACACAATGCAGTGAAGAAAAACCAATACTACCTCCATGAAACCTTCAACCGCACTGGCTGTTCTTTCTAATGTCTACAAATAATAAGAACTCAAGACAATGGGTCTCAAGGAAGAATTTGACTGGTCTGCACCTCCAATCAAGAAATTCAAGAAGGTCAAGGTTCCTTCCTTGGTAGCTAGCTCCTATTCTTCATCGCGCGACACCGATGAAAATGAAGACTTGACGACATCGCGGCAGGCCCTACTACGACAACCGACCCCAACAACGCTGGCGCTCCTTCATCAACTTGAAATTCTTCAGGGGCGTTAGTCCTCAGTTTCAATCCTTTTGGTCATTTGATGAAAAAGGGGGAGAAATTTGAGTTAGTCTTCAAGCAGGTCTATTTTTACGCCCATATACAACGTTTTTTTGCTAAGTTACAACTCTTGTTCTTCTGAAACTTTATTGGATCGAGTTGTAATCTTAAGCCCGATGGTGCTCTGATACTTTTGATGTGTTCCTCTGCATGCTTATTCCTCATTATATGTTAATACACGCATGTCGAACTACATCACCACCATATTTCATCATGCATTTCAAATTCTTCATATTATATGTCAAATGCGTATGAATTACAAGATATAGGGGAGACCTCCATGATTCAACTCTTCAAATGTGCAATGCCTCAAAAGCAAAATTCCTCATTATGCACATCTTCGTGGGGAGTTCTTCTATATCTTGCAATCAAATTCCTCAATATCAGTATTTACACTTCATATATTTATCCCCGTTGAAAACTTAACCTATATTTTCATCAATCACCAAAAAGGGGGAGATTGTAAGTGCATCTAGTGCCCCTTAGTGATTTTGGTATATTGAAGACTTATAGGTTAAGGGACTAATGTGTTTATGAGTGTACACAGGTCTATAGGTCTATGAGGAGTTTGATGTTTACAGAGAAAGTCAACCCCTAAAAATGAAGTTCTTCGACTGAAGACTTTGATATTCTAAAGACTTTCTGAAGACTTTGAAAGTGAAGAAATTGGTGTGACCTTGAAGACTTGGTATTCATTTGAGGAACATGAAGCGTGAAGACTTTTGTTTTCGTAGTTTCGCTGTTCTTTCTTGAGTCATAGGAAACACCGTGCATCGTTAAAGGGGGTCGAGGAAATACTAAGGAAAAATTTCCATGTGATGCTCAACTCAAAATCCTAAACCTACCAATCCCTTCGAGTGAAGCCTTTGGAAATCTCATACGATTCAGTCAATTTCTTCAAAGGATGAGACGAAGTTCTTTTGGTCGCCGAGGAATTTGTTCTGACCGAGGAGTTAGGAATTCGCCAAAGGCGGATTGCCTACACAAAGGAGGAACATGATAGCCCCGAGGAATTTGAGAGTCAAATTTCCGACCGTTGTTGTGTCAAGGCCACCTGTCCCAAAATATCTTATCCACCTAACAGTCATATCATTGAAGGGCATTTATGTCTTATCATGTCGGGCTGCTCCCTAGGCTATAAATAGCCGCCTCTACAACCTCTAGCTGGTTGGCTGCTCCGAGAGAACTTTACACTTGTCATTTGAGAGCAACCCATCCTCCGAGGACTTTGAGCGAAAATCATTGAGTGAGGAAAACCCAAAACCAAACCCCTACAAAACCCAAAGTGATTGAGCATCATCAAGAGATTGATCCTGCGTGGATCCGACGCTTGTTACCTTTGAAGACTGTGCTTTACAGACGGTTAGGCGTCATGGTCTAGAGCATCCAAGAGGAATTGTGGATCGCCGAGTGACCAAGTCTGTGAAGGTTTGGAAGTCCTCAAGACTTACCACGAGTGATTGGACGAGGTCTGTGTGACCTTAGTTCAAGGAGAATACGGTGAGGACTTGGTGTCCCGAGCTGCGTGCTCAGCCGATCGGGTGTCCGGATCGTGTGTCCTCGAGTTTAAATACTCAGCCGCTCCAACCAGACGCATATAACCGAGACATCGCTTGGAACTGGTCTACCAAATCATTGTCTTCACCAACCTAAGTGGTTCTATTTCCTCAACTCTTTCATTTCCTCATTACCGTGTTGAGTGTTCGCTCATATCTGTGTTTGAATACTTTGATCAAGACTTTCTCAATTTCCTCAGTTCAATTTCTTCACCTGCTTTGTCTTCATCTTGTGTTATCCTGTACTTACGCTTTCTGTACTCTTTGATTGTCTTCATTTCATCATGATGACCATGCCCGCATTCTCTTATGCTTACTTCTGAGTACTTATTCCGCTGCAAGTAGTTCTTCACTTCAGAATTTCCTCACTGGAAAATTCCTCATTGAAGAATTCATAAAAATCACCTATTCACCCCCTTCTAGTCGATATAACGCACTTTCAGAGGGGAACATCGGGGAAACTCCTTGGAGGTGGGGGACGGGGTGGCTGAATCAGTGGGACGACGAGATCGACGACGGATCCTCATCCGTTGCGGTGGATGAGGGACATCGAGGTGTTGCTGTGGACGACGTCGTCGGGGAAGAGGCTCTGGCTGGGTAGCGGTCGGAGGAGGGTGTGGGGCTTCGCAGGTTTTCGCGGCCTCGGTGTACGAATGGGTGGGCGGATGGGAGGGGGGAACCATGGCTTAGGGACGCGCTTGTCCGAAATGTGGGGTAAGTTACTGATACATCTCCAACGTATCTACTTTTCCTAACACTTTTCCTCTTGTTTTGGACTCTAATTTGCATGATTTGAATGAAACTAACCTGCATCGATTTGTTTCAGCAGTAACTACCATGGTGTTGTTTTTGTGCAGAAATAAAAGTTCTCGGAATGGAACGAAACTTTGCGAGGAATTTTTATACAATAAACAAGAATTTTCAGAGCCAAGACCCACCAGAGGCGGGCACCTTGGTGGGCACAACCCACTGTGGCGCCTCCTGGCGCGCCCAGGTGGGTTGTCCCCACCTCGTGGCCCCGCAGAGCCTGAAACCGACGCTATAAAATCCTATTTTTTAAGAAAAAAATCAGGGAGAAAGAATTATTGCGATCCACGAGACGGATCCACCGTCACGTCCTGTTCTTCATTGGGAGGCCAGATCTGGAATCCGTTTGGGGCTCCGGAGAGGGGGATCTTCATTCTTCATCATCACCAATCGTTCTCCATAGATAATTCCATGATACTCCCAAGCGGGAGTGAGTAATTCCTTCATAGGCTTGCTGGTCGGTGAGGAGTTGGATGAGATTCATCATGTAATTGAGTTAGTTTTGTTAGGGCCTGATTCCTAGTATCCACTATGTTCTAAGATTGATGTTGCTATGACTTTGCCATGATTAATGCTTGCCACTTTGGGCCTGGGTGCCATGAACTCAGATCCGATCTTGCAAGTTATAGTCACCTACTACGTGTTATGATCCGACAACCCCGAAGTGACAATAGTCGGGACCACTCTCGGTGATGACTGTAGTTTGAGGAGTTCATGTATTCACTATGTGTTAATGCTTTGTTCCAGTTCTCTATTAAAAGGAGGCCTTAATATCTCTTAGTTTCCAATATGGACCCGCTGCCACGGGAGTGTAGGACAAAAGATGTCATGCAAGTTCTTTCCATAAGCACGTATAACTATTTACGGAATACATGCCTGCATTATATTGACGAACTGGAGCTAGTGCCGTATCGCCTTAGGTTATAACTATCTCATGATGAATATCATCCAACAAATCACCGATGCAATGCATACGAATTTATCTTATATTGTTCTTGCTAAGTTACTACTGCTAGCGTCACTATTGCACTTGCTACAAAACTACTGCTATCACTCTACCGTCACTGTTACTGCTGTCACTATTATCAAAACTATCATATTATTTTGCTACTGATCACGTTGCTGCAGATAATTAATCTCCAGGTGTGGTTGAATTGACAACTCGGCTGCTAATACCTTCAAATATTCTTTGGCTTCCCTTGTGTCGAATCTATAAATTTGGGTTGAATACTCTACCCTCGAAAACTGTTGCGATCCCCTATACTTGTGGGTTATCAAGACCTTTTTCTGGCACCGTTGCCAAGGAGCATAGCTATATTTGTCGAGTCACTTGGGATTATTATCAAATTATCACTATGAACAATATGAAGGATGCTAATACTAAGATTTTTCCCTCAAAGACGAAGGGAGGTAAGGAACTGCCATCCAGTTCTGCTTTAGATTCACCTTATGTTATAAGTAAACTTGCAACATGACCACATGCTATTAATTCTGATATGTCACAAGTTATTGATGATGCTACTTCTGCTATAGATAATGCTTATGATGATGCTAGTACCTTGCTTGATAATGATGATGTGCCACTTGGTGACTTTCTTGATGAACAAATTGCTAGAGTAATACAACATGATTTTGTTGAATCTGATGATGAGCTTGAAACTGAAACTCCTGAAACACCAGCTAGAACTTGCCCTCCTAGATATGAATTGTCTAAGGTACCGGAAGGTTATGTTATGAATGAGGAGACAACTAGAGATATTCTTGCTTGTAAGGATAGAGATTATCTGAGAAATTATTATGCAAGTATAAATAAAAATCTCTGAATGCTAGAATGAAATATGATCCTAAGTTTGCTACTTCGCCTATCTTTATTGATGATAAGGATTACGAATTCTCTGTGGACCCAGAGTTAATTACTTTGGTTGATCCGATCCTTTCCATGGTTATGAAACTGAAATTGTTGTGGCACATCTTACTAACTTGAATGATATAGCCACCCTTTTTACTCATGATGAGAAAACACGCTATTACTTTGTTCTCAAATTATTTTCGTTCTCATTAAAGGGTGATGCTAAAGCTTGGTACAATACTCTTGCTCCTGGTTGTGTGTGTAGTCTCCAGGACATGATTTATTACTTCTCTGAAAAATATTTCCCTGCTCATAAGAAACAAGCTGCTTTACAGGAAATATTTAACTTTGTGCAAACTATAGAAGAGAGTCTCCCACAAGCTTGAGGGAGGCTTTGCCAATTACTTAATTCTTTTCCTGATCATCCTCTTAAGAAAAATGAAATACCTGATATCTTCTATAATGGACTAACCGATGCTTCTAGGGACTTCCTAGATAGTTGTGCTGGTTGTGTTTTCAGGGAATGAACTGTTGGACAAGCTGAGGAATTATTGAATAACATATTGAAAAATTATGATGATTGGACTCTTCCTGAACCACCGGTTAAACCCACTCCGAAGAAGGGGTATATTATATCTCAGTCCTGAGGATATGCAAGAGGCAAAGAAATCTATGAAGGAAAAACGTATTAAAGCCGAGGATGTTAAATTTACCTCCTATTGAAGAAATACATGGACTTAATACACCACCACTGCCTAAGGTGGTAGAGGTAAATTATCTAATGAAGTTCAATGATAATGACAATCCTCACAATATGCACCCTAGCCAATGCCTTTGTGAGTGTGAAAACTATATTAGAAAACAAGATCACTTCAATGCAAATGTTATGAAACAATTGAAATATAATTCTGATATGATTGCCTGCTTGAGTGACTTGTTATTTAGAATCTCAAATGATGTTAGAGGTGTTGGAAAACATGCTTCTATGGTTCAAACTCAGTTAGAACAAGTTGCTAAATCTCAAAGAGAGTTGTTTGATTAAATGAATAATAATATACATGACTTTGCTGTTAGAGTTGCAACTAGAGGAGGTAAAATGACTCAAGAACCACTTTATCCTGAAGGACACCCAAAAAGAACTGAACAAGATTTACAAAAAGAGTTAACACTGATGCACCTAGTCCTTCTAGAAAGAAAAATAAAAATAAAAATGATAGGACTTTGCATGCTTCTAGTAAACCTGAAATAGAAAAACCTCCTGATAATGATAATGAAACTTCTATCTCTGATGCTGAAACTCAGTCTAGTAATGAACACTCACCTAGTGATAATGACAAATATAATGATGAGGTTCATGAAGACACTCAAACAAATAATAAAGAACAAGACAATGTTGTTGAGATAGAACCACCTGTTGATCTTGACAATCCACAACCTAAGAATAAAAGACATGATAAAAGAGACTTTATGGCTAGAAAACACGGTAAAGAAATAGAACTGTTGGTTAAAAAACCTATGCCTTTTCCACCTAAGTCAACTAAAAAGAAAGATGATGAAGAATTTGAACACTTTGCTGAAATGCCGAGGCCAGTCTTTTTGCGTACTTGCTTAACTGATATCTAGAAAATGCCTCCTTATGCAAAGTATATGAAATACATCGTCACTAATAAGAGAAAAATACCGGAAGCTAAAATCCCCACTATGCTTGCTGTCGAGGATTTGTCACGGCAGATGTCCTTAGTGTGAGGACTTAGTCGTGAGGCCAACGCATCTACGTAGTAGCTTGAGAGGGGTTGGTCGGAACCGAGAGATGCGAGGAGATCGTCGAGGTGAGTTAACACACGAGACAAGATTTAGACAGCTTTGGGCCCCGGGAAACATCATCCGGTAATAACCCTACATGCTGTTTGTGGCTAGGTCATATTTCGTATGCTCATGAGGGAGTCGCCGCATAAACCGGCTCTCCTCTAGTTGTGTCTGGCCCTCGAGATTATTCAGCCTGTCACTCTTGGGGTGCCCTGCCCCTCCTTATATAAGTTGGAGGGGCGGGTTACATGTGGAGTCCTACCATGATTAGGACTAGTCTATCTTCTAATACAAGTCGGATACAAGTCCGGGTCTTGCTTCCTTGTAAGGAAAATATTTCTCATGCCTTTCCTGTTAAGCCGACCCACCAGAACATAAGCCGGCCTTCCCGCGAGTCGCCTTCTGGGCCGTTGGGTCTTGTCGATCATCTGACCCACGCGCCGGGTCACTAGTAGGTCGCCGAGGCTCGGGCGGGTCTCCAGCGAGTCACCAAGTATCAGCCGGGTCTCTGGTGAACTGCCAAGTCCGGCCGGGTCATACCGCAGGGTATATTCCTGTCGGGGAAGCTGATCTGACCCACGAACACCTATGGGACTGGCGGACCGAGCCCCTTTCGGTTCGGCGGGGGGCCGAGGTCGCACGAAGAGCAGATCGAGGTGAAGCACACGAGCAGTTTACCCAGCTTCGAAGCTCTCTGGAGAGATAACACTCCTACTGCTGCATGTCTGAGTGTATTGAGTTCTTCCTCGGGAGCGCTTGAGTGCTACAGTACACACAAGCTGCTAACGAGACCGAGCGCGAGTGTTCTCTGGCTTCGAACATTTCCAACCCCCCTCTACGTTGCACATGGGCCTCCTTTTATATGCTCAAGGGGTCTCCGACAGGTGGCAACGTAGACAAGGGTAAAAATGGAAAAGGAGTTGTGGTTGGTACAGCTACTTGTACAGTGTATCATACCTAACCCTGACGGCAGGGGACAAAGGCATTAAATGCCCGCTTCACGCCGCCTCTAACAAAGGCGTAAAGGGACCGCTGTGGGCGCCACCGCTTGCCACACGATGGCAATCTTGTCGGCGCCGCTTGCCACCGTGCTCCGGGCCGCCTGACAGCCTCTTGCCACGCTGCTGGCCCCGAAAGGTCCTGTGGTGACACGTTAGTGGATGTGCAGGAGCGCAGAACAGAGTGGTAGTCTGCTGCAAGCGCCTTTGTCATGTTGTTTCCTTGTCGCGTCCGGAAGCTTGTCGCTCACCGGGCCTTCCCGGCAAGCTCCTCTTGCCGGGGACTTGTCTCCTTGGCTTAAATACTTTGTTCTTGAATGGCTCCAAAGGAACCACGGAGGACCTTGGCGGTCACCCGGCAAGCCTTGCCGCTGGTGTCAGAATCGCTCAGGCACAAGTTCGGGATACTAGGGTACCCTTAATCTAGTACACCGACAGGAGCCCCCGGGCCTAGGCCACACACGGTGCCGAGCGCTGTTGGGCCAGGCCCAAAACAGGGCACGAGCACACGCGGCCTGGGTTATGCCGTAACTCACCCCGGACCCACCACGCCCTCCACGAACGACACGCCGACCAATTCGGCCGTGGGAGAGATCGTGGGTGGTTTCTTTATTCGAAAGACGGAACGTCCGCCCCTCCCTCTTTATAAGCAGGGAAACAGGGCAGTTCGCCCACCTCGCCAGCTTGTCGTCCAATCTCGAAAAACCTCCGCTGCTCCCCTTCTTCCCAAGGCTGAAAAGAGAGCAGCGCCCGCTTCCATCGCCACCAGCACCACCAACGCCGTCGATCTCCCCACCACCTCCGCCATGGCTCGAAGCTGACAAGGGAAGGCCATGAAGTCTGGCCGAGGCGCATGTCACAAGGCGCCGCGAAAGGAGCGGCAATCTTCCCCCAGCTCGTCGCGAAGGATCCGAGGGAGTACTACTACCTCTTCGGTCGACGGAGACGCGAGCGCATCCACAAGACGGCGGTACTCCCGGCTGCCGCCTCGGAACTGGCTCCGAATGGGTACCCTTTCTTCGCACTGTTCTTCTACTGCGGGCTCTGCCCGCCTTTCTCTGAATTTTTCTGTGATATCATGAACACCTACGGGTTCCGCCTCCTTGACTTCACCCCCAACGCCGTTCTGACCATGGCAGTTTTCGCACATCTCTGCGAAAACTTTGTCGGAGTCCATCCAAACGTAGCTCTTTTCCGCCACTTCTTTATGCCCCGAGTTGAGAGAGGGGAGCCTCTTGCCGGCGGAATCGCTTGGATCTCAAGGATTGGCAAGAAGGAAGCTTATCTGGAGGGAGAGCTCCGCAGCAAGTGGGAGGAATGGATGGCGGATTGGTGCTGGACTGTCGAGGAGAACCCGCAGTTGCCATCGCCAGCGCCAAACCCCAATAGTGCGCAGCAACGATTGGAGCAACGTGGCGCCGGAAGACGCTAGGTTGAAGATTGCCGTCACCCGGATCCTACGCCTCAGGCTTGGCGGGCTCACCGTAGGCACCGTTGGCGCAGACTTTCTTCGCCGCCGCATCGCCCCCTTGCAGGAGAGGAGGAGACCTGCCTAGGAGTTCCAAAACACGGCGGATATCATGAGGCTGCGCCCGGGCCTTAATTTCAACTTCACTGTCCTGGAACTGGATGCGATGCTCTTGGAACTGTTCAAGCCCGATCCTGATCATCCCGAGATGTTCAGGTTGCCGAAGGGTGTCTTTCCACTGTGCAACAATTCCTCGCTCGACCGCATCCGTGCAATGATGCTGCTGTGCGACTCGCATGGAATCGTCCCCACTTGGCAAGAGCCTGCAGACGACGTGGGTTCATTGACGGCCTGGTAGAAGTGCAGGTTCGCTCCGATGAACAGAAGAGTCTCACCCGTGACACCACCGATGATGAGATGCAGCGCATCGCGACCAGGCTAGAAGAGGCGGCAGCAGCTGCTACCGCGGGCGAGTTCGGATTCACCGTGGAGGAGGCAGAGGCACCAGAGGCGGCAAGCCTTGTCGAGCGAGAGGAGCTTGCCGGTGAGGAAGAGCTTGCCGGGCCTGAAGCTGAGTCGAGCGAGCCCTCCGAGGACGCGAGTGACTCGTTGAAGATCGGCTCCTCCTCCTCCTTCCCAACTTCAGCCAGCTTGCCGCAAGCGGAGCCCCCAGCTCCACCAAGAAGACGTCTCCGCAAAGCCGGGGAAGTAGCGGGGCGGCAGACGGGTCAACAGCCGTCGCGGCGCGCGACGCGCTCCACCGCGGCAAGCACTGTTGCCGCGGGAGCACCTCACGCCGCTGCGGCAACCGGAGCGGGGCCCTCCCAGGCCACCGCTTCTGCTCCCGCCAAGTGGCCAAGGGAAACTACCCCTCCACCTTGTCGCGCCGGAGGCGAGCTGGAATTTGATCTCTCCGCGCTCAGCTCCAACGAGGAAGAAGAGTAAGATTTTTTGATGTACTTGTAGTTCTTCGATTTGTTGCTTTGTCTTGTATCTGATTTGCTTCACTCTGAACCCATCCTTTTCAGGACGCCGCCAGAGCGCCAAAGAGAGCCAAGGCCCCGGTGATTGTCATCGAGGACGAACCCACCATGACAAAGGAGGCGCGTCCGAGATCACCTTGCCGGACGCGGCAACTCTTCCTCAAAGCAGCCCCCGGCGCAGCCCCCAGCGTAAGTATATGGTTTTTACTTCCTGCTGTTCGGCGTGCATGGGTGCTCTTTCTTTGCTGATATCCGACTGCTGATTTGTGTAGGAGTAGAGCAGCCTCACCAGGAGTGCCCTGAAGCCACTCTTGACATGCCATCTGCTTCGACTACACCGCCAAGGGAGGATTCCCCGGCAAGGGAGCGTTCTCCGGCAAGGGAGAATTCTCCAGCAAGGGATAGTTCTCTGGCAAGGGACAGCTCTCCGGCAAGGGACAGCACCAGCGATCCCCTGGTGGCGGAGACCATGACAACAGACCCTAGCGCAGGTAATCCTCTTGCTTGAAAACTTCCCTTGTGTTCTTCTTCTTCTGGTTTTTCTTTTTGAATATTTGCTTGACTTTTCTTCATTTTTCGGTCGTCAGATCCATCCGCCACAGAGTCAATGGAGAACGAGGTCGCCGGCGAGGGGGACGCGCGCAGCAATACTGACGACGCCGCTGCCATCGAAGAAGAAGTCAAGGCCGACGAGCCCGGCCGCGAAGAGGCCAAAGCTGTCGCCGCAGAAGCCGGGCGAGGGGTCCGACGATCGTGACCGACGGCCCCGAGGTCGCAGGAGCGCCAGCGCAAAGCCGATCACGATCCCTCCGCCGCCGCCGCAGCTGCCAGTTCAAGAGCCCCAGCCCGGCGCCTTATTTGAAGGCCGGCGATGGCGTCTTCATCAAGCTCCTATGGGCGCCGAGCTCTGTGGCGCCGCCGAAGGAGAAACTTTTGATGAAGAGCTTCGCCTCCGGCTGGACCGACGCTGGTCGATGCACCATGCAGCAAAGAAGCGGCGAAGTCCGAGGAGGAGCAGCCGCGGAAGCCGCTGCCGCTCTACCACGCCCGACAAGCCAAGTTGGAATCCCGGAAGCGCTTTGTCGCGAAGGCGGAGCAGACATCGAGAAGCGCTGGAGGAGCTCCGGCCTCAACCAGGAAGCTCTCCGGTCCTTGGCAGCGGAGCGAGCAACTTCGCCGAGGAGCGCAAAGCCTTCCTCCTCGAGAAGGTCAAGCCGAAGAGCAACAGCCGCTTGTGCCGAGAAGCTGTCTGCGCAGAAGGCGAGTTGGCGCTTGGAAGGTTAATCTTCACAGCCACGAGGAGGATCTTGCCACGCTGAAAGCAAACATTTGGCGGGGCTCGAGGAAGCAAAGGTTGCTGCCGCAGCTGCCGAGGCCGCCAAGAAGGAGCCGGAGACGAAGGTGGCGCAGCTTGGAGGCCAATCTCAAGGAGAGCGGCGAGGAGCTTGCTGCACTCAAGCGTGAGCGTGAGAAGGACGCCAGACACTCTTGGCGAGCTGCAGTGGTCGTCTCGCCGAGAGGAGCAAGGAGCTCAGCGCCGCCAAGGACTCCAATGCAGATCTTGAGTTGAAGCTGACCACCTTGACTCAGACGCTGGACGGCGCCAGGGAGCAGGAGGTGGCCTTGAAGGAGAAGATCAAGGCCGATGAGGCGTTGCTGGTGAGTGCTGCTGCCGCCCAGAACACCTTTAGGGAGAATGTGGAGCACTGGACCGAGGGTCTCGTGGATGCTGCTGCAGCCATCGACGGGAGCCGGGCGCACTGGGATGGAGGATCTTGGGTATTCCTCTGATGAGCACCTCCAACCCAGCGCCAAGCTCAGCTTGTTCTTCAAAGGCGTGGCGACGGCCCTCCAGCGACTCCGGGAAGAGATCCCAAAGCAATTGGCCGACGAGTCGCGCCAGATCTGCGCAGGAGCTCTTCAAAAGGTGCTGATGAAGGTGGCCTTCCGCAATCCAGGCCTCAACCTCACCAACGTCCTCAAGTCCTTGCCGCCGGATGCTGATGTGGAAGCGCTCAAGACCCTTGTCGCACCCATCGTGTACAGGTTGAGCGGGATCAAGAGGGTTGATGGCGACCGCGTAGATTAGGCCGCCCATTTTCTCTCTTTCTTGTCGCTGCTGCTCATGTTATGAGAACAATCTATTAGAGCCGCAACAAGCTATCTTGTAATATAACTCTATTTCGGGTAGTGATTGCTATGTTATTTCCTTTACTTGATTTCTTCCTTTGTATGTTTTTGCCCTACGCTTTTAGGGAACTTGTCGGGCGCTGGCACTGGTCATGAAGCGCTGAGTTGGGGACGCCAAGCCTGCTGGCGGTGTTGCTTCCGACAAGAAACCTTGTCGCAACTAGTCGCAGCTCACTTAAGTTGTTGAGCGGACTCGAAACAAAATAAGGGCGCAACTAGCTACGAGTTGGTTCCTTTACATGTGTGTTTTCCATACAAAGTACTGGTCGTTCGAGGAAGATAACTTAAAAATTTAAAACTGATTGCTCAAACTTTAGCAACTTAGCTTTTCTCGTCGCTTGCTTCCCGGTAAGGCTAGACTTCCTTGAACGACGCTTGGTCCACACCATTATCTTCTCCTTTCCCCGCAAACTTGTGGGCGAGGGAACCTTCCTTTCTTTGAGAAAGAGAAAGAAGAGAAAATAAAGATATGGAGCCTTATGGCTCGTTATTGCTTACCGGGGTAGGTGCTGCACAAAGTGTCAGATAATGCATGCAAATAGAAGAAGAAAGCATGAAATTGACAAGATGTGCGAAGCACATGAGCTTTACTTATGCACGGGGTCTGCGCCCGGCTTTGTACAAAGGATTACATGCAACATCGGCAAGACTTGTACAAAAGGTGGTTGCCGGAATAGGTTCCGGCAACCGCGCTTCTACGGGTAAAACTTACGAAGATGCTCAATGTTCCAGGAGTTGCTCACCGAATGCCATCTTCGGTCTCAAGGCGGACAGCGCCGAGCCTAGTGACTCGCTTTCACCCGGTAAGGGCCTTCCCACTTCGGCGTCAACTTGTTGGAATTCTTGGCGGACCGAAAGGCCAAGAACAAGGTCGCCTTCCTCGAGACTTCCGGCACTAACTGCGGCTATGGTAGCGACGCAAAGCTTGCCGGTATCGAGCAGCTCAGACAGCGGCTTTGAAGACGGTCCTCCTCAAGGAGCAAAGGCGTCATCTTGTCGCAATCGCTCTTGCTCAAGCTCATCATAAGCGAGCACTCGAGGTGACCCGTGATACGAAGTTCCGTGGGGAGAACTGCCTCGCTCCATAGACTAGAGCGAAAGGTGTCCGCCGCTGGCTCGATTTGGCGTCATTCCGATCGACCAAAGAACCACCGCAGCTCCTCAATCCAGCTTTCTTCCGCACTTGTGCAGCCTGTCGAAAGTCCTGGTCTTGAGCCCGCGCAGCACTTCAACATTTGCCCTCTCCGCTTGACCGTTACTTCTCGGATGAGCAATGAGCGAAGGCAGACCTTGGCGCCAAGATCTTGGACGCATCGCATGAAGGTGCGGCTCGTGGAATTGCGTGTCGTTGTCGGTGATGATCCTGTTAGGGATCCCAAACGGCAAACAATCGACCAAGAACTTGATCGCCGACTATGCTGTCACCTTCCTCATCGCTTCCACTTCCGCCACTTTGTGAACTTGTCGATGGCAACGCATAAGTACTTCAAAGCCCCGGCTACCGGGAAAGGGGCCGAGGATGTCGAGCCCCTGCAATCAAAAATGGCCAGGATAAAGGGATCGTCTGGAGAGCTTGAGCTGGCTGGTGTATCCGCTTGGAATGGAACCGCACGCTTCACACTTGGTTACTTGTGCAGTTGCATCCTCGAGGGCTGTCGGCCAAAAGAAACCTTTGCCGAACGCTTTAAGGCAAGTGCTCGCGCCAATGTGGTGACCACATATGCCTCCATGTATCTTCGCCAACAGCTTTTGTCCGTCTTCCCGTGAATACACTTCAATTTCACACCGTTGAGTCTTCTTGCAGTGTGTTGTCGACAAACTGGTACATACTTGACCGTCGGGCTACTCTTTCTCGCTTCTTCTTGCTCTTCGGGAAGTTCTCCTGTCTGAAGGAAACGGACAATCTGCTGTGCCCATGCTGGAGCTTGCGGCTCGACAACAAGGACTAAAGGCACATCCGCTGCTGCGGGAACATCCGCTTCTACGGCAAGAACCTGCGGCTCAGCCGGAGCTTGACGTTCCCCGGCAAGCTTGCCGGAGCAAAACTTGTCGGGAGCGTCTGCTTCAACGGAACAAACCCTAGGGCTTGTCGGAGCAGATCGCTCCTCAAAGACTCTTGGTGTTGATCTTGGGGACCTTCTTGGCGGCGGCTTCGGGAGCTCTGCCGGAAAATAGTCACCAGAAATCAACTTCCTCTTCTTGCTCTGTCCAGTTCATGGCGTTCTGAGACGGTTGAGTCAGTTTGAGCACAAAGATCCCTCGGTTCCATTGTGTAACTTAAGTGCGGCGCGACTTCGATGTGCCATCAAGAATGTCGTTCTGAGCTCTTGGAACATGTTCCATTAGTAGGCCATCAAAGTGCTCCTCTAGCTTTCTCACTTCATCAACGTAAGCTTCCATCAACGGACTCTGATAATTCTTGTTCACTTGGCGGACGACAAGCTGCGAGTCACCCCTGACAATGAGCTTCTTGATCCCAAGGTCTGCTGCGATCTCGAGACCGGCAAGCAAACCTTCATACTGCAGTAGATTGTTCGTTGCTTGCTCCTTGGGAAAGTGCATCTAGACTACATACTTGAGGTGCTCTCCGGTGGGTGCAATAAGTAGCACGCCAAGACCGGGCGCTTTGCAGCGAGAAGGCACCATCAAAGTACATCAGCCACTCTTTGCTTGCTTCCTTGACGGGATGCTCAAGCTTCGAATTTCTTCATCTTGCGTTGGCGCCCATTCTGCTATGAACTCTACCAATGCTCTGCTCGGATAGTTGAAGTGCTTTCAAACTTGGGGCCAAAGCTTGACAGTTCCAAAGGCCCACTCGACAATCCTGCCTGTTGCTTCGGATTTTGAAGTATCCTCTTCAGCCGAAAACGAGTGACGCATCGTGATCTCATGTGCTTGGAAGTAATGGCGCAGCTTTCTCGAGGCCATGAGAAGGCCGAAAGCAATTTCTGCACACCAGAGTACCTTGACTTAGCCCCTCGCAGAAGGGAACCGACAAAGTAAACTGGGCGCTGCACCATTCTTTTTTCAGATCTTCTCACGCGCCTGCGCAGATCCATCTTTGTCGGGACCAGAGCTTGCCGGTGAAGTCTCTTGCTTGTCGCTGGATTCATCTGCCGTGGTTGCCGGCTCATCATCCGCCTCCCTCTCCGCTACTAACGCGGCACTAACCACTTGATTGGTTGCCACTATATATAGCAGCAACTTCTCTTGTGGCTTAGGTGCGACAAGTGTTGGAGTGGAGGACAGGTATCTCTTTAAGTACTGTAGCGCATCCTCCGCTCCGGGAGTCCATATCATTGGACCTGCCTTTTTAAAAAATTTGAAAAATGGCAGGGCGCTTCAGCAGAACCTAGAGATAAACCCGCCGAGGGCAGCTACGCAACCGCAAGCCTTCGTGACATCCTTGACGCGCTTTGGTGCTTCAATCTGCTCAATGGCCTTGATCTTGTCGGGATTGGCTTCAATTCCCCGAGATTTAAGAACCCGAGAAGCTTGCCGGAGGGGACTCCAAACACGCACTTCTCGGGGTTGAGCTTGAGGTTGATCTTGCGCAGATTTGCAAAGGTGTAGTCTAAATCTTGAATCAGAGTCGCCTTGTCCTTGCTCTTGACCACTATGTCATCCATGTAGTCTTCCACATTTCTGTGTATTTGCGGCTCAAAAGCGTCATGGACCACCCTTGCAAATGTTGAACCAGCATTCTTTAAACCGCAAGGCATCCGTACAAAACAGTATGTGCCACATGGGGTGATGAATGCGGTCTTCTCCTCATCCTCCTCTGCCATGAAGATCTGATGATATCCTGAGTATGCATCAAGAAATGAAAGCAAGTCACATCCGGCCGTGGAGTCAACAATCTGGTCAATGCACGGCAAGGGAAATGGGTCTTTGGGACAAGCTTTATTAACATCGGTAAAGTCGATACAAAGCCTCCCTTTCCCGTTTGCCTTGCGCACGACTACAGGATTGGCCAACCACGTAGGATGGAGCACTCCTCTGACAAGGCCTGCTGCTTCCAATTTCTTGATTTCTTACGTGATGAATTCTTGGCGCCCACTTCCGCTTCCTCGACTTTCGCTGACGGGCCGCGCATGAGGACAGACGGCAAGATGGTGCTCAATTACTTTCCGGGAACACCGGGATGTCGACGGTTGCCATGCAAACACGCCGACGTCACCGCAGGAAAGCAACAAGCGCGCCTTCCTATTTAGGGTCGAGAGTGGCAATCGATGGTGAAGATACCACGGTGTCGCCCTCCTTGGCGGACACCTTCTTGCTCTCTGGTGGAGCTGCCATCGCCTTCTTACACTTGCCGGTGGAGCTCGATGGTGCGCCCTCGACGGTAGCGCAGCACCAAGAGGTGCGCTTGCCGGAGTGGGCATCAGAGCTCTTGCCGGACTTGGTCTTCTTCTTCCCCCCGGGAGCTTCAGCGGCAAGTGACTTGCGATCTGTTGCGGCTGTTGCTTCCCGGTAGATCTTGTCGGCGCAGATAAGAGCATCCTTCTTGTCGCCAGTGACGTAGATGACACTTATCGGGCTCGCATCTTCAAAGATGTTGTATGCATAGTGAGAGGCTGCCATGAATTTGGCGAAAAGCCGGACGGCCAAGTATCCCATTGTAAGGCAATGGAAAGTCAAGAACGCCAAAAGTGACACTCTCACCCTGAAGTTCAACTCATTGCCAAATGTCACCGCAACGTGATCTTTCCTTCGCTTGCTCCTTCCCGCATTGATTCCTTGGAATGTGCCGGTCTCTTCGAGCTCGCCATCGTGGATCTGGAGTTTCGGAGTACCGCGGAGGAGATCAGGTTCAAGCCGCCCGGCCGTCAACTAGCATCTTAGTGACCTTGAGGTTGCGGATAGTTGGTGAAACCAACATCGGCAAGCACCCGACCGCAGATTATGCGATCGTGGTGGTCCTCAATATCAAAGATGATAGGCGGCACGGACCATTTCAGAGGCTTGCGTGACTCGACGGATCGTTCTGCCGCATTGACTTCCCGCATCCACTGCTTGAGCTGGCGGTGTGAAGTATGCAGAGAAGCACCGCCATCAACGCACAAGACCTCTGTGGCTTTCTGGAACTCCTGCTCATCGGTTTCGTCATCATCCATATCTTCATCGCCGCCGCCATCTTCATCCTTGTCGCGCCGCTGGGAGGTCTGTCTCCTTGCCGCTGCTTGGCCTTGCCGCAAAGATCCTCCTCGGCCGACGCTTCTTGCTAGCTCCTCCAGCACCTTCCCCGGGCCTTCTCCTTGTCGCGCTGCTCATATTCGCCTTCGCCGCTCGACAAGCTGCTCGACCTTCTTGCAGCTCGAGGTCATGGCCCTTGGTGCGGTGGATCTTGCAAGATCGTTCTCGCTTGTCGGCGACCGCCACACTGGCAGTTGGTGCCAGCGGCAACCTCCTTGCCGGAGCTACCAGCTTTGGCTTTCTTACGCCACCTCCGTTGCCGGACTGCTCAACAACTAGCACATCTTTGCCTTTCTTCTTCCTGTTGTTCCTCCGCCGGTTTTTCTTTGCCGGGGCGGTCTCCTCACTATCATATCCTCCTGCTTCAGTATTCTCTCCGGGGAGTCTCCTCCCTTTCTCAGCACGTGCACACTTATCGGCCAGGGCATATAGCTCATTGGCGTCTCTGATCTTGCACATCGCCATCTCCTCCCGCATCCTGCGGTTTCGCACGTTCGGATGGAACACGCTGATTACCGCGGCAGGGTGGACGTCTGGGATGTTGTGTTGTACACGGCTGAACCTCTGAATGTACTTGCGCAGGGGCTCTCCTTCCTTCTGGGCGAGCAGATGAAGATCGCTCTCTTGGCCATGAGGCTTGTGGCCGCCTGTAAAGGCACCGACAAACTGATGGCATAGATCTGCCCAGGAGGATATGGAGTTGTCCGGCAAGTGCATGAGCCAGGATCTGACATTGGGCTTGAGCACCAGCAGGAAGTAGTTGGCCAGGATCTTGTCGTCTCGGTGTAGATGCTGAGGAACTCCGACGGATGCGTCTTGCCGCTGCATTTCTCCGCACGCCCGGCTTGAAATTCTTCTTGCCGGGCCATCGGACTTGCCGCAGCTCACGAGTGAACGCAGGGCAACCCATCACAGACGGCAATTCGCTCGTCTTCGGGCGCATGCATGTCAACAGAGGGCCCAGCGCTGGTCGGATTGACGCCACGCCTTCTTCGGGCGCCGATGCGAAGTTCGAGCGTCTTCTTGCTGTCGTTCGTGAAGAACTTGGCGCTGATCGCGACGAGCTTGTGGATCTGATGACGCGGTGGAGTCGCTGTCGAGGTGGATCCGGCGAGTCGGCGATCTTGGCCTTCGGGGTGGAGAGTGCATGGTGGTTGCACCCCCACCGGTTTTGTCGTCACCGGCTCGTGCTTGGCAGTCCTGCCATGACAGCGATGTACTCGGCTGCCGCGGAGTGTCGCCGTTGGCAAAGCCGATGAGACTCTGAATGGTGGTCCTCCATTCATCGACCTTGTCGGCTGTTGGAGGGTAATCTAGGAGCAGTTGAGCTCTCGCCAAAGCTTCGCCGAGTGGTGGGTGGCGATGGCGAACGGCGCGAGGAGCGGGATATGCTCGGACTTCTAACTACGTTAGAAGGAGCAGTATCCCGTCCAGGCGACCGTGCTTCGCTCGCGCCAGCATGTTGGCGTGCATGCTGGTCTTGAGGGCCCCGAGATCCACCAGCTCGATCTTGGTCCAACGAGCGTATGGCATTGTAAGTACCATGACGATGTCGGTCCCGCGCCTCCTGAGATGGACGCGGTGCATGTACGGACACCGAGGTCTGCGCAGCCTTGTCCTTGGACTTGGCAGCACCGTGAGCTCCCTCGTCGACGCCCGTTCTTCCGCTGGCGTCTACCCCACCACCCGTCTGCTCCGGTGGTGGTGGGATTGACGTGGACGGATCAGCTGCCGCCGAAGCCTTCTTCTTCGGTGGCATGTCGATGAAGATGATGAAGATCTAGCTCGTGTGAACGCCGGATCAGGTTTACACAATCTCGACGCCCCCTACCTGGCGCGCCAAAGATGTCGGGGAAGCTGATCTGACCCACGAACACCTATGGGACTGGCGGACCGAGCCCCTTTCGGTTCGGCCGGGGGCGGAGGTCGCACGAAGAGCAGATCGAGGCGAAGCACACGAGCAGTTTACCCAGCTTCGGAGCTCTCCGGAGAGATAACACTCCTACTGCTGCATGTCTGAGTGTATTGAGTTCTTCCTCGGGAGCGCTTGAGTGCTACAGTACACACAAGCTGCTAACGAGACCGAGCGCGAGTGTTCTCTCGCTTCAACCTTTCCAACCCCCCCCACGCTTGCGCATGGGCCTCCTTTTATATGCTCAAGGGTCTCCGGCAGGTGGCAACGTAGACAAGGGTAAAATGGAAAAGGAGTTGTGGTTGGTACAACTACTTGTACAAAGGTATCATACCAAACCCCGACGGCAGGGGACAAAGGCATTAAATGCCCGTCACGCCGCCCTAACAAAGGCAGAAAGGGACCGTCAGGGCGCCACCGCTTGCCACGATGGCAATCTTGTCGGCGCCGCTTGCCACCGTGCTCCGGCCGCCTGACCTCTTGCCACGCGCGCTACCGAAAGGTCCTGTGGCGACACGTTAGTGGATGTGCCGGAGCGCAGAACAGTGGTAGTCCGCATGCAAGCGCCTTTGCCGCTGTTGTTTCCTTGTCGCGTCCGAAGCTTGTCGCTCATCGGCCTTCCCGCAAGCTCCTCTTGCCGGGACTTGTCTCCTTGGCTTAAATACTTTGTTCTTGAATGGCTCCAAAGGAACCACGGAGGACCTTGGCGGTCACTCCGCAAGCCTTGCTGCTGGTGTCAGAATCGCTCAGGCACGAAGTTCGGGATACTAGGGTACCCCTACTCTAGTACACCGACAATCCCCGACATCATTAGCCCCCAGTTTAATTTGGATTTATCCATGTTAAACTGATCTTGCAACATAAACACAAGAAAAAAATTAATAGGTTGTGCTCTGGGTTAAATATTCTTGTAAGCCGACACCTAATCATCCTTAAGTCCTTGTCATTTCCTTCTTCTAGAAAATCCGGGTCAATAGGCCAGCTTCATAATCAATTTGCTAACATTTGTTTCTCATAGAAAAATATTGTGAAGAATAATTCATTTGATTCAGCTCCCAATCCTTAACAAAAATATTGGTCTTGAAATACTCATCTGATTTTCAGCCGGCTTGAAGATATAGAACTTGCCGGTTTATCATTGCCAAAATATCCACTTTGTAAATATTGATAGCACCAGGTCATAATTGTTGCTAACATCAAACTTGAAAATGTACCTCCCTTAGATGCATATCACTTGTAGCCCCCAAGTCTTAAGAAGGGAGCATAGTAACAGCTTAAGACTTGCTTCAATACAAATGTCGCAACCTTAAGAAATCTAGGTTGTTCATCTCAGTCACTAGTCAAAACTGAATATTCCACAAGTGTAGGCCCCAAGTGCCGGGTTGTCATGCTTGCAGCAACCTGGAACTTGTAATTGCCTTATGCTCATAAAAACTTCAACCAATGCAGCCCCCAAGGGCCGGGTCATTATGCAATATTGAGCAGGGACTTTGTAGACATGATAATGTAGACTTGAACAACAAAGTGTAGCCCCCAAGGGCCAACTCAACAAGATAATACTGATCTGGGACTTTATATGTACTTCATTGAAAATAACATCATATGATGTAGCCTCCATCGTAGGGCTTGAACCCACGACCACAAGGTTAAGAGCCTTGCGCTCTACCAACTAAGCAATGGACCCTTCTATATAATGGATTAAGGCTTGTGTACTTTGAATTTTTGACAGGAGTAATTAGTAGCCCCCAAGGGCCGGCTCATTACGATGTGATGAGTCGGGTCTTCAATAAGGCAAGTAAAAAATGACCTTGCATTAGCCCCCAAGTGTCATGGTGCATGCCTGCAGCGACATGGGACTTCCATATTTGGTATACTTATGATTTGAATAATGTAGCCCACATGTGCCGGGTCGTAAGCCTGCAGTGACTCGGGACTATTTCTTCCATTGTAAATAAATTCATATCCATTGATAAAGAAATAATAGCCATTGCGCTGAAGCGACTTTGAAAACCTCAATTATAATACTGGTTATTGATAACCATAATAAAAATCCAGCCATGTTGGCTATTCAAGATTTGGATAATATAATTTGGTATGAAAACCTCAATCATTCAATATCATCATGAAAATCAAGCCAATTTTGGCTATTAAAGATTTGAATACCTTATCGGTTGACAAGTAAATCTAGAGTTTAAATACCCGGCGTTTTGGCCGATAGCGACTCAATACGCATTCGTTGCAATCCAGGATTTTTGTAACCCGGCGGCTTATAGCCTTTAACAATGAAGAACTGATAACATCAATTTGAAACATCAACTCTGATGATGGGCTTAAACTTAATCATTTATCTAAGCCATAATTCTGCATGTTCTTCACAAAGTTTAAACAATATACGCCCTGGCGACTTATCGTCAAAAGCCAGGGCGGGTAACAACCCAGTATAGTCTTATGTCATTACTCAAAAGACTAAGCAAGGCCATTCAAGACTAAACATACTGGCGACTTAAAGTCAAAAGCCAGGGCGGGTTATCAAACCTCGCATATTTATATAACCAGGAAAACATACCTGTAGGATTGATTTATACTGCTGGCTTACATTGCCATACCCAGTGACGATAACAATCCAATGATTTATAAGCGCATGATTCCAATGGCGCAATCCAAAATATACTGGCGACTTAACGTCCAAAGCCAGGGAGGATTATCAAACCTCGCATATTCATCCAACAATTTAAAAACATACCTGGAAAATTGGCTCAAATTGCCGTCTTACATCGCCACATCCAGTGAGGGTGACAACCCAAGTACTCATAAGAGAATAATTCCAATTGCGCAATCAAAGTATACTGGTGACTTAAAGTCCATAGCCAGGGCGGTTTACGAAACCCAAAATATTCATACCATTATTGAAAGACATACCTGTAGATTAATACCATGGTGATGCCGTGATAATTGTAATCCGGGGCCAGTATCAACTCGGAGTCATGAAATATCATCATTTTGATTGCTCAAGGCAAAATATCCCGGCGACTTAAAGTCTGCTATATCGTATGGGTTATCAAACCCAAAGATGCTCAATGATGAGTCATATAGTCAAGGCTACATGGCCTGTAAAATCGGTTCATACTGTCGGCTTACAGTGCCATATGCAGTAAGGGTAATATACCGAAAATTTAGAGCGCAACACCGTGTGTAATTTATTCATACTGCCGGCTTACAATGCCTTATGCAGCAAGGGTAACATCCCCAAAACCTAGAGCGCAGAACTCCAAGCGCATGATCAATACACACTGGCGATTTATCGTCCAAAACCAGGCCGGATTATCAAAACTCCAGATATATTCAAATATGAATCATAAGGATCAAGGTGACGTGGCCTGAATCAATTTCAAACCATATATCAATATGGTACAAATGATGAACCTCAAAAAGTGTTCAAAACAATAACAAATCAAAAAAATCAAGGCCTTCATAGGCTGCCAAGCCTCAATATCAAGTGCTATTCAACGGGCCGCACAACCACTGAGTTAATCCCTAATTCAAACTTGTAAGTCGGGCCTCACATGACCAATCGCCGTTTTAACTTTGACAAGTTCAGGGTCTTTATAAGATTGACTGTCGAGAGTTCGTCGAGTCATTCCAGGATTACCTGGTCGGAGTGGCAAGCATACAAATGCAGGATAACCCGGATTTTGGGTGAATACACCTGGCTTCCAAGCCTATTACAAGGGACAAACAAAGCTTTGTTTCATTAAACAGGAAGCCCCCAAGTAATTTTTCAATCCAGGCGTATAAGCCGGACCAATAGGGTAGTCAAGCTATGCTCAATGAGCAGGAAGGCCCCAAGTAATTTTTAACAAGCCGTCAAGGCAGGTTACCTATGTTTGAACTGCACATTATAACAAGTTCTCTTTGGTAACAATTCAACTTTTCCAGAAAACCCCCAAGCTATTTGCAATCAAGGCGTACAAGCCGGATCAGTAGGGTAGTCATAGCTATGCTCAATGAGCAGGAAGCCCCCAAGTAATTTTTAACAAGGCATGTAAGCCGGATCAAGAGGGTAATGACAACTATGCTCAGTGAGCAGGAAGCCCCCAAGTGACCAATAATGTGATAAGCGAATAAGGCAGGATACCCATGTTTGAACCACGCATCATAGCAACAAGTTCTCTTTTGCAACCTTTAATTTTTCCTGAGAACTCGAACTTGCGAGAGATGGATTCTTTTTGAACAGGAATTCTAAACCGGATATTGAGAGCTTCACAGCTTTGTGAGAGACATATTTCCCTAGAGCCGGATTTTAAAGAGGAATCCTTCATTTTAGGTCGGAAATTTTTCTGACGGCCTTTAATTTTTTATCAATATGGCAATAGCCTCCAGGACCGGGTCATCTTCCCTTCAATGACCCGGAGTTCTTGAATTTACTGAAACCGGCCAATTCTGCCGAGTCATGTCAGTGTAGCCCCTGAGTCTCAAGATAACTCGACGAGTTGGCTTGAGATTCTTCATACTTAGCATGATATAAACCGGTATGAATCATTCAACAGCTCAGTGATACAATAGTCCCTTTTGCAGTAGACAACTTATCCTGCATTGGAGAACTCGGAAGGTAGACTAATTGCTCTTTTAAAGAAAGCAATATATAATATAAAAATATACTAGATGGATTTCACCAGATATGTCAGGCGAGTAATTATCCACCGCGGAGTTGATGATCACCACGGTGAAGCTGAAATCAATCACGGCCGAGTCGGCCGCGGGAGCAGACAGATGAGCCGGCCGTGGCGTTATAAGCCAGCCATGACGAAGCGAGGCAGATTCGCAGGCGCGTAAGTCATGGACGGGCGAATCAACCACATCATATTGATGTAAATTGGGCCGTAAAAACGGTGGTTTGCACATATATTCGTCGAGCATCATGGCACGGTAAGATGCGAGCGCATGATAATGGTGGCACGAGCTATACATCCGTGACATGACCATCGCTCTTGCAATGAACAATTGTCCTGCATAAACAATATTGCAGACCAAGGCAAAGATAAACTTTTCTTTGATTAAAACAATATGTGCTAACAAAACAAACTTGAGTGGATATCTCCTTATGTTTGCGAACGACAGATGATCTGTACAACGTCTGTGTATATCCTCAGGTAATAGTACACTCCATCTAGTGTAAACATGGTACTTCCATGGTTAGCAATCTCTTCCTTTGGGAGTGTTACTGTTCAATACTGTTATTCTTATGCGAGAGATGATTTGTATAACCCTCCCATGATCACCAATTTCCAAGTACTGTTTTCCTCCTGATGGATCTTTCTCCAAAAGTTTCCAACCATATTTAATTCTCTATTCTCAACAGATCATCTTAACAGAATGGAGCAAAAGCAACGATGCAGTGGCAAATGATCCCCTAGCAAGGCACAGAGGCGATCTTAAGTGCGACTGGGCGGCCGGTCAACGCGTGGTTTGAGCCGGAGGAGGCATCAGCGCAGCGGGTCATGGATACGTAAGCGCCGCAAGAAGACGATAGAGCTTGTGGGCAGCAAGCGTAGAAGTTAGCGGGATCAGCCACGCCGAGCCTCTTGTTGGCGGTTGGCCGGGCAGCCCGAGGGTGAAACCGACAGGCAGTGTTGGCGGCGACGTGGCCGGGCTTTGACAAAAGGTGAAGCCAAACCAAAGAGAGGCGGCTCGTCGAATCTGGGCCGACCACTGTTTTCCTGTGGAGGTGAGCAGTGGGAGCGGCGGGTTGACGACGCCGGCTTAAAACGGAGCCATGGTCGGCAGAGGTGGCAGATCAACAAGGCCATGGTGTCCGCGGCTCGTGAGAAGGCGGCTCGTGGGAAGGTGAGGCCACAGTGGTCGAATCCGCTTGAGGCGCGGCATCTAGGAAATAGGCGCTAAGGTGACGATCTCGAAACAAGGCCCGCAACTTGGTAACTCAGCGAGGCGATGACTTGGTAGCGCGGAAGAGGTACCTGGCGGCTCAAGGGATCCGCAACGGTGACGGTGACTCGGCAGCACAGGGGCTTGAGCAGCGGAGGCAGTGACGAGCCGTGGGCCACATGTGAGCTGGCGTTGGAGTATAGAAGCCATCACACCGGCGGGTTGACGGCAAGGTGAACCGGGCGGATCGAGGTGCAGCCCCAGCTGCAGCAGAGGCGGAGACTGTGGAGATGTCAGAATCCGAGTCCCCGTCCTTCTTTGGGCTGTAGCAGTTATTTCCATCAATCAGGTTTGACCAATCAGGTTTCTTGCTTCAGGACATAGTCCCTTTTTGTATATACTCATATTTCCTTTTCTGTAATGATTGTCTCCTCGATCAGTATATCCACAGAAATCCTGGCTCTCTTTCTCTCGCTCGCACTATAGTATTAGCACACCATGTGATTGATCCTGACACAGCTTAAGATTTTGGCACTAGTGCATGCTGTTACGTTTGGATAAGTACTGCAGCAATCGCCACCGGCTGACTTTCCAAGACCACAGAAAATATTACTAGGAAGCCCGTGTTTTCCAGTGCGCCACGTCCGGCCGGCTCGAAACTTGATCCAGTATACCTCAGAAATAATAGCAGTCGGACACGGCTACTGTACACCTTGAAACTTATAGCAAAAATTCTTGTAGGCCTCGAGATGGCGACTTGCGATGGCTTACGAAATTGATCTGACGACTTGTGGCGGTGCACAAGATGCAACCCTAATTTCTTTGATCTCAATCTTCTATACGCTGGCTCCAAAGTTAATCATGTTCCAGATCACAAAACAATGAACTTGTCAGCTTTTCCTCATCCAACGAAATCGCGAGCTTCTCGAACCCTAGGAGAGATCCCTCCAAAAACTCATCACCACCGTGCGCAGGCCCATGATGGGCGCCAACTGTCGAGGATTTGTCACGGGAGATGTCCTTAGTGTGAGGACTTAGGCGTGAGGCCAACGCATCTACGTAGTAGCTTGAGAGGGGTTGGTCGGAACCGAGAGACGCGAGGAGATCGTCGAGCTGAATTAACACACGAGACAAGATTTAGACAGCTTCGGGCCCCAGGAAACATCATCCGGTAATAACCCTACATGCTGTCTGTGGCTAGGTTGTATTCCGTATGCTCAAGAGGGAGTCGCCGCATAAACCGGCTCTCCTCTAGTTGTGTCTAGCCCTCAAGATTATTCAGCCTGCCCCTCTTGGGGTGCCCTGCCCCTCCTTATATAAGTTGGAGGGGTGGGTTACATGTGGAGTCCTACCAGGATTAGGACTAGTCTATCTTCTAATACAAGCCAAATACAAGTCCGGGTCTTGCTTCCTTGTAAGGAAAATATTCCTCATGCCTTTCCTCTTAACTCAGCCCACGAGAACATAAGCCGGCCTTGCGAGTCGCCTTCTGGGCCGTTGGGTCTTGTCGATCATTTGACCCACCCGCCGGGTCACTAATAGGTCGCCGAGGCTCGGGCGGGTCTCCATTGAGTCACCAAGTGTCAGCCGGGTCTCTAGTGAACCGCCAAGTCCGGCCGGGTCATATTTTTTGCTGGATCATACCGCGGGGTATATCCCCGACACTTGCTAATTATACTTTTAAAGATGGAGTACCTAAAAAACTTGAAGATCCGGGAATACTAACTATACCTTGCTCGATCAAAATTTTTTATGTGAAAACTGCTCTGTGTGATTTAGGAGCTGGTGTTAGTGTTATGCCTTTATCTTTGTATAAGTGATTTGAATAAACTCACACCTACTAAAATATCTTTGCAAATGGATGACAAATCAACTGCCATACCTATGTTATCTATGAGGATGTGCCCGTTGTTGTTGCTAATGTTACTATTTTGACTGACTTTGTTATACTTGAGATGCTCGAGGACGACAACATGTCGATTATCCTTGGTAGACCCTTCTTGAAAACCGCAGGGGCTGTTATTGATTGCAATAGAAGCAAGGTCACCTTTCATATCAATGGTAATGAGCATACAGTGCACTTTCCAAAGAAACAATTCCAAGTGAATGGTATTAATGTCATTGAAAAATCTCCGACAACCACTATTGGAAGTTTTCAAATACCTCTACCTACTGTCAAGAAGAAATATGAAATGCTTATTGTTGGTGATATTCACATCCCCGTTGAGGTAACTTAGTGATTTACGAAAGTTCTTCGGTTTCATGCTAATCGAAAGTGGTTGTTAATAAGACTTGATCAACCTTATTAATGAATCATTTTTGAGAGGTATGAAGTTGATGAATTTAGTAAGCACTACCTTCTGTCCCTACTTTTAGTTTTCTATTTTTATTAGTTAAATAAAATAAAATGCCTTGTTTTGTCTGTTTTCTGAATTTTCCGTGCAATAAAAAAATGTTCAAAGTTTAATACGATTTTTTTATGAATATTTAAGAATTTCTGGTGCAAATAATATCAGAGGGAGGTGCACCAGGTGGGCACAACCCACCAGGGCGCGCCAGGACCCCCAGGCGCGCCCTGGTGGGTTGTGGTCTGCACGTGGCCCCCCTCACTTATCCCTTCACACCACATCATCACTTACCTCCAAAAAAATTATCCATTGCTCTCTCTCCCTCTCGTGTTCTTGCACTCAAACCTGCGATTTTCGTTCTCTTTGCTCAAAGCTCCGTTTCCAAAACTGTTTCGGGGATTGTTGCTTGGTATGCGACTCCAGCGTTTGTCTAATTAGTTTTTGTTTTAGTGATTTATATTTTGAATGATTAGCAACTCTTGGTGCTGCTGTAGATGAGCTTCCATGTTGAATTCTTAGAGTTCTAAGTAGTTTGAATGCTTGCTATGGCCTCTATGTATCCCTATGAGTAGTTGCTATCAATCATATAAAGTTTTGTTGAGAAAAAATTATGGACTAAAAATTTCAGAATTTTTTCATAGGAAAAAGATGAACATCTTTAGGAAGTTTTCTTCCAATAAGAACTCCAAAGGTGTTATTGGGGAGTCATCTGACAGCGATCTCCATCCTCGGTGGTTGGCGGAGGTACGGTCGTGCGAATGGCCACACACCTAGTTCATGGAGGAGGTTGGAATCCTTCAGGAGTTCACACAATATGCTACTAATGCCAGCCTCACTGACTTCATCACAGATGAGTGTGAACATCATCAAATCCTCACAAACATCTTTGTTCAAAGTTTTACTTTCCTTTCTAGGAATAATCCCCCTGAAGTGCGGTTTGATATATATGCTAAAAACCATCAAATACCACTTACTGAATTTTGTAACATATGCATGGTCCCTTCTGACGGGAGTTTAGCTGAGCCTAGCCAGTAGAGTTTGAAGCCTTTTATCGCACCTTGACAATGGGAGATGAGAGAGGGGTGTCAGCTATCACTGCCGCTGGCTTGCATTTTCATGCTGTTCATTACTTTGCTCTTTTCATTGCAAAATGCTTGCTTGCTAGAGAGAAGGTGGGTGCACTCAGTTCACCAGACCTTGCGGTTTTACGCCGTGCACTAGAGGGCGACAACACTTATAGCTTGGGAGCTATTGTGGCTCGTCGCCTCCACATTAATAAGTCCAAGGGTAAAATACATGGTGGGATTTTTGCTACTCGTTTGGCAGCTCACTTTAATGTTGAGATACGCCATCATGATTACCCTATGTCCAAGGTTTACCCAGAACACACATCCATGGAACACCACCATTTTATTGCACGAGATTTCCCTGCCATTACTATCCCTTATAACTTTGTTTTTAGCATTGAAACTCATGATATTATCTCATTGCCTGCTCCTGCTTTGTTTGATTTTGTTGCCAGGGGCGGATATATGATTATGCCTGCAGACATCATCACCTACCAGAATGCAGAGGCTGCTGCAGAGGCACAGAAGGAGCCTCAACAGTGGGATGAGTGGATGCCCGCTCCTCAGTACCCCAACTACCATCCAGGCTACTAACTGTTTATCAAGTTAGGCCAAAAGCCTAAGCTTGGGGGAGTACGTGTTTCTCACTGACGTTACATTCATGTTCACTTATTCTAGTTGCCGGTGTTCACACTTTTTCATTGTATCATCCATGCTTAGATTTATTTTCTTGCTTTCTTCTTGTGTGTTTGAAAAACTTTAGAAAAAAAATTAGTTGTAGTTAATTTACTTTCTATGCATGCTTAGTTGTAATACTAAAAAGAAAACCCAAAAAGATTCCCTTGTTCTTCTTTTGCTTGTTCGGAGCTTTCCCGTGTAAATAGTTTTTCTCGTTTTTTCTTTTCCCTTTTATTTGCTTGTTCAAGGAAAACAGAAACTCCAAAAATATTTTAGTGTGTTTCTCTGAATTTTTTTATTTGAGTTGCACCAAGGAGAAGACCACGATGAAAATGTTGAGCGGCTCTTATATGAATAATTGTAGATCTAATAAAGAGCCCATTTTACCTTATCTTCTCCTGTTGAATAAAATGTTTGCAGATTCCAGCTTAGTCCACGACACTCTTGCACTATTATTATTTTCATATCGTTTGGTCGTGCAAGTGAAAGGCAATAATGACGACATTCGATGAACTGCCTGTAGCAGAGAGAAACGGGTATGAACTCGACTTGTTTTGTTTGTGTAAATATGTTTAACCTAGTATCCAAGATTCAGCCCATTATGAATAAACATGTTTGCAATGACAATTAGAGATTATAGTTTCTCATGCCATGCATAAGTATCTGGGAGTGGATAATGATTTATCTTGCATATCAACATTGCGTTAAAATGAATGTGATGTAGTATGATGATATTGTATCCTCCTCTGAATGTTCGAGTGGCTTGACTTGGCACATGTTCATGCATGTAGTTGAATCAAAACCAACATAGCCTCTATGATATTTATGTTCATGGTGTTCATATCGTACTCATGCTAGTGTCCAATGTTACTTATGCATACTGCATGTTCATGACCGTTGTTGCTCTCTAGCTGGCCGCTTCTCAATCTAATTGCTAGCCTTTGCTTGTACTAAGTGGGAATTCTGCTTGTACATCAAAAACCTTGAACCCAAAAGTTATTCTAGATGAGTCCACCATACCTACCTATATACAGTATTACCCTGCCGTCCTAAGTATATTTGCATGTGCCACCTCTAAAAACTTCTAATAATTATCCTTTTTGTGTGATTGGATCGTTCATGGAATGCTAGGAGGTGGTCGGTATCTCCCATGCTAAGCGGGTTATTCTCAGGTCGAGTGTTTATTCACTCGCCATCGCACAAGAAAAGGGCGGTAATAGGGATTCCCAGTCCCGAACTAAAAATTGCAAATAATTAAACAAAACTCCCCCGTGACTGTTCTTGGTTTGGATGGCACCCGTTGTTTCAGACAAGCCGTGGAATGTGATTGTTGGTGGAGGGGGAGTAAACTTTACTTTTATCGCTTGGGAACCACCACTAGCATGCTTAGCATGGAAGATATTGATAACTGATAGTCGTGAAGTAAATTAGAAGGGTGCATATCTCAAAATATCATTTACCTGCTTTTAAAACTTGAGCTACGCACCTCTCAAGAAATCACCGATTCCCTCTATGAAGGGACTATCTATTTACTTTTATGTTGTGTCATCTGTAACACTCCAAAAATTTTGATTTGGTTTTTATCAAATTCTTTAATTAATTGGAAGGAGGTTATTAATTTTTTTTCTAAAAGACTCTCCTTCTCAAAAAATTTCTTTTATGACAAGTATTTTTATGGTTTCTTCCCAACCTTGATTGTTGGTCTTGAAGATTTTTCATCTTGGGTTGGCTCAACACAAATACTTTTGAGTGGACCTTTCAAATCCTTTTACTAAAAAGAATTCCTATAATTTTGGATTTTATCCTTCCCTATTCAAAAGTACTCTCTAGCCATGGCCTATGTAGAAAACTTTCTTCCAAAACCCACCTCCCTACTTTTGGTCAAGTCAAGCATCAAGTCCAAAGAAGGTTCAACTTCTCCTAGATTTTATTTCTATTTGTTTTAACCTCAAAATCTTTTTATGCCATTTATTTGGACCTTAGTGATTTACAAAGGAACTACTAGATTTCCTTTGAGTTTTGGTTCCAAATAAATTCCCCTGGCTAGTCCATAGTGCCCTCAACCTAGATCCATCAAGATCTTCTAGTCCACAGTTCAAATTTTTCAAAATTTGCTTGCTGCAAGTTTGGACCAGATTTGCCATTTTTGGTGAATTTCATTCTTTTTCTTTTCCAAAAATTCTGAGATAATTCAGACAGTCTCCAAATGCATCAGGAGATCATGTCACCAAGTTTCAGCTCAAGAAAAATTTTCCACATGCTCAAATCATTTCATCGAACAGGTGGTCGGCACTGTTCCTCTCAAGTTTCAGAAATTCAGTGTTTTAAATTCAGGGTCAGTGTCGTTTTCTTCAGAACCCTGGCATCAATCTCGCCAGTGCTCGCCCTGGCCTCTTGCTCCCTGTCCCCCCTCCTTATCTAGTGCGCCGCACGGTTGTTTGGCCGGTCGCGAGCGTCGGTGGCGACGTGTCATGTCAACTCCGGCGCCTCCCGCGGTGGCAGAACCGCCCGTGGCGGCCAGCAGGGGCCAGCCCCAGAGTACGGCGCCGTCCAGCACCGCCCACATCACCAGGAGCCTCCGCGTGGCCGTCCTCTTCTCTGTGTGCGCTGCAGAACCGTCGCCGTGGTCTGAGAGGCGCAGAGCGCACCCTCTGCCGCCGACGATCCCGTGAGCTCCATTCTATCGAAGCCACGAGAGCAGGCCAAATCCGATCAAGCTTAGCTGTTGAATGGAGCCAGTGGACCAATCCGCAACTGCCTATTCACCTAAGCCGTCAGCTCGACCACCACCTCGCCGTAATTACTCGCCGGAGAAATCCCGTTCTCGGCAACCGCCTCGGGCCGGCTATAAATAGAGGCCCCGAGCTCGCCTTCGATCCAGCACCACTCCTCCACCTCACCAGAGCCGCGCCCAGCCGCTAGAAGGACCTCGAGGAGGCCTTCTTCCCCAACTCCGGCTGCCATGACCCGCTCTGGTAGCCATCTTGATTCACTCGATTACATGCATAGCTCTAGCTCAAACTTGGGGAGGAACCTCCTATTGCACCCACTCCCCTAACCCGCGCTCCAATTTGGCGTTTGTAGCTCTCTTCGGAGGGATCCATCCTCGACCGAACCGCCGTCCGCCGGAGTGGAAACCGCCGTCGGTGTGGTGCTCGCTGACGACCAAGTCCACCACCCACCGACGCGGAATTGTCCCGTGAGTGCAACCATACCCTTGCCCTCCTCTGGATCGCCGTCGATCGTCCCCGGGGATCATCGCTTGCTTCGGTCGACGGTGAGATTTTAAACCTGACATGCGGGACCCCCTCGTCAGCCTCTCCTCTTTTATTCGAAACATTTTCTGAAAGCGCCTTCGGGCAAAGTACGTTTTCCCTTTGGGTCGGCGTATTTCTAACCGAAATGTTTTTTGTTTTTTTTTCCAAACTAGCCCCTGGAAAGTTTCTGTTTCATTAGCCCCTGGACTAAAACCTTTATAACTTTTAAAGATAAGATGATTGTGTGCTGATTCTTTTTATGTCATCTTTATTTTTCTATGTAGTTTCTTATCATATTTATTTGAAAAATATTTGGAACAATTTTTATGCGCGCACGGTATTTATGTTAGTATCCGATTTCTTTTATAACGTAGATATCGAAGGAAGTGACGGAGCCACAAACTTCGCCGAGCAAGACTCCGACTACTCCGAACCAGGCAAGCATGTTTGAACCTTTGATATGATGAGTGTTTTTTCATGATTTCTTGAGTGGTTTTCTCATGACATGTTTATATAAGCATTTGTGAATGTTATATTTCATGCAAAGCAAGCTGCAAGTGAGCTTCGAAATTTGATGTGTTCATATGATGGGGAGATAACCTGATCATGTGGTGGCATGATAGGTTGCAAGCTGGTATCATTGAAGCATGCCAGTTTTATGTCAACCGTTTAACTCCAGTATTAACGTGGACCAAGTCTTGTTCCCGTGCGTCCACTTTTCATGCCGCCACATGTCTTCTGCAAAGAATGCGGTTTAGTCAGCTGCAAACCTCTTTCCTTGTACACACCAAATAGAGGGGCCGTGATGAGGCTTCCATGGCCCTGGATTAAAGCCCGTCATCCGGTCAGGGGGAATGGGTGTTTCCAGTTGGGACCAAGAGGGGGGCACCCCTTAGAGCGTGCGATATAAATTTGATCCCATGCTATTCGAGGTTGTAGCCTCCCGGTCTTAGAGTTTTTCTTGAATGTTGCCTAGGGTGATTCCCCGGCAAATGAATGTGGAATGGGTGTGTACTGGTTAGATGTGTTTCTCCTAAAGTACCGTAAATGGAACTAGTCCTTTGTGACTACTGAAATCCGTTGGCTATGGTTAAAGAGTAGAAACTCTGCAGAGTCAAAACCATTCGAGTAACCATGTCCATGGTCAAGGACTTTCATCAACATATTAGTGTCAATCTCAAAGGTCGGTCTCAAAGGATGCCTCCGGAGAATAAGCATGCAATTGAGAGTGGTAAACCCGGCTGAATGTTATTCCAGTGGATGGACTAACCAATTTATTATCATGTACCGAGTATTCCGTGGAATGATGTTACCTTCATGAGCTACTTGAATTCGAATGATGAGATATAAGCCCTTTATGTGATGTCGCTCAGACGTCCGACTGTGGCATTCTTTTTATTTACTTTTGATATAAGCCCTTTATGTGATGTCGCTCAGACGTCCGACTGTGGCATTCTTGTTATCTACTTTTGATATAAGCCCTTTATGTGATGTCGCTCAGACGTCTGAATGTGGCCTTCTTGTTATTTACTTTTGATATAAGCCCTTTATGTGATGTTGCTCAAACGTCCGACTGTGGCATCCTTGTTATTTACTTTCGTTATAAGCCCTTTTCGAGATGTCGCTTAGACGTCCGACTGTGGCACGTACTGTCATTTACGTTTCAATATAAGCCCTTTTGGTGGTGTCGCCCTGACGCCCGACTGCGGCATGTTAATTTATTTTTACCTTTCGAGGCATCGCTTCAGACACCCGATCGGTCTTCAGTTATTTTATTGGGATTTCGGGAGGACTACCGCCTGACTTCCTTTTTATTTAACATGCAGTGCAAATTTATTATCTGAGTGTGCATTACTAGTCTGCTCATGTGCATCATGTTTGCATTTGTTACATCTTATGTCCAAACTATCTTGCGAGTACATTCAAAGTACTCACCTGGGTTGTTGATTTGGCCAGATGTTGACGAAGGAGATCTTATGGATGAAGAGTACGATAGCGAGTCTGACGCCTAGAGGAGTCCCAGTCAGTCCCGTGCGATCCTGGAGTTGGTCACTTGTATTATATACACTTCCGCTACCCTAATAAAATCATCGAGCCTCACTCCGGCGCTTGATGAGTCAGAAGATTTTGGAGTCATGTCACCCACTTCACTGTGACATATCCACCACCACTTTTATTACGAGTCAGTAGTTATGCCACCATACTCTTTGTGTCATATCCTCCTTTATGTATAATATCGGCCTGCTTGTAATAAATTGTTGAGCAGCCTCAGCTCAACCTTGTATAATATTTAGTACTTCTGGATTTCTGTATCAAGGATTTGTCTACCAAGAAGGAGGATTTTTCTATATCGATTCGATAAAATGGTCGATTTTCAATAAATATTTTATTGGAAAACCGGTCCTGACAACCTTGGTATTAGAGCCAGGCTGACTGTAGGAAGCCACTAGGTGCGATCGCTAATCAGTTATTAGCGTAATAAGTGCTATTTTAACATTTTGCAAATGTAGCAATTTTCTGTTAGTCATCATAAATTTATGAATTGACTATTGGGAATATTTGTCTACCTTTGTAGATGGCTGGCAGCGACTGTGAGTCACATGTGTTCGCCAATGTACCTGAGGGGTTTAACAAGCTTCTCGTCTCCATCACCAAGGTCGCGATCGGGCCATCGGCTCGTCCGGAGTTCACACTCTACCAGCACAAGATCAACGACATCGTGTCTATGCACCAGGCCGTGATGCAATTCAAGGGAGGACGTTCTGAGTCACGCCGCTTCCGATTTGTGGGAAGGGCCATGCCTACGGAGAGGCATGCCATGCAGATGGCTGCCTGTGAGGCGATAGCTCCTCTCCGGGATGCCCTCCCTTTGATGAAGGCTCGTCGCTACCACTACCTCCCATGCCACGTGCCATACACATGTCACTATGCGTTCGCTTGCGCTAGGGGGGAGAGAGATGAGGCTATTGAAATGTTGGTTGAGTATCTCAAAGCTCTTGAGGCAGCCTTTGATAACCTCGTGGACGACTTTGTGGCTGCTCGGGTGGACTTAGTTCAGGGATGTTCCCCGAACAGGAGGGAGCTCCTCCATACAGCACCACCACTGACATATGTCTCGTCCTCAAAGATCCTATACACCTGCCATCTTAGCCACCGCCGCCGCCTACCACCGAGGAGTTTGACCAAGTCATTGCTCCTACTCCAATCAGTGCTGCACCACCGCCGCGCTCAAGCACCAGCTCCTCAACCCAAAGACGTCGCTACCTGGAGCCGATTAGTGAGGAGGAGGTTGAGTCTCCAAAGATCACTGGTCTTACCTCGGCAGGCCGAGGGAAGTTTTTACCATCTCCGACTGAGTGCGCCTAACAGCCGTGGGATGTACCAGCTTGTATGATATGTTTATATGTATATAGGTTTGGTGAGAAGTAGTTTGTGTGCGCATCATGTAGGAACTCGGAAAGTGCACTAGCCTAAATAACATGTCAGGAATGTGTACGCACATCCCGAAAGTGATGTATTGTATAATTACGGCTTGCGTGTAAGATATGTACTGAGCGGTCCTTCTCCATGCGCAATCAAGTATTTTCTTGAAAAATCTTGGAGTTTTTTTAAAAAAATTCCGCGTTTGCAAAATTATTTATTTTTGCCACTCAGTTTTTCTCAAGAATTCTGCAAAAATACCCCATTGTGGAAAATGCCTCGTCCTTGGACTCATTCCATGCCAAGTCCGCCGGAAGAAAATTATGGTACCCAGACAAGTAACAATTTCACACAGGGGCAGTCAAGTCAGCAAGGCAGTGAAACAACATTTTCTCAAGTATGCCGCCTTTATGAGCAAAGCCAGCAGCAACATCAAGAAATGATGAACCATGTTATCAATATGGGAAATCACCGTGAACCATATCAGCAACATTCCAAATTGTCTGAACTACAAAAGACACGTCCCCCAACGTTCTCTCACACTGATAGACCTCTTGAGGCTGATGATTGGCTTCGAGACATTGAAAGGAAGTTAATTATTGCACAATGTTCGAACCGTGAGAAGGTACTTTATGCACCTCACTACCTCACTGGAGCAGCTGCATCATGGTGGGAAAATTTCCTACACATGCATCCCAATGAAAGTAACATCACCTGGGAAGAATTTAAAGAAGGTTTTCGAGGGGCGCACATTCCCAGAAGCATTATGAGGATCAAAAAAAGGGAGTTTGATGACCTCAAGCAGAGAAGCATGACAGTGACTGAGTAAAATAGTCAGTTTACTCAATTATCTCGTTATGCCAACGAAGAGCATATGACTGAAAATAAAAAGATGGAAACATTTCTGGACGGTCTGGCACAAGCACTTAAATGCCAGCTGGTCGTACACACCTTTCCGGATTTCAAAACACTTGTGGACAAATCTATTACATTGGAAAATGAGCGCCGCTGCTTGGAGGATTTTCGCAAGCGCAAAAGGGACAAGACTACTCATGCTCGCAACAACCGGAACAAGACTGATTTTCAGAAAATTGGAGCGAACAAATCCACAACCATTGTTCCACGCCCAAACAAAAAAATTCATGCAAGAGACAAGGATTTTACATATCACCCAGTGTTACTTGCTACGCCAGGAGAGGAAGGACACTATGCCAAACAGTGCCCAAAGCCAAGAAACTCAGCCCCCAAGCCGAACAACAATGGAAATAATTCAACACCCAAGCGTAACAACTTCAACCCCAATAACAATCACAAGAAGGGTCACTTGAACCATGTGACCAAGGAGGAAGCACAGAATGCCCCGGATATCGTACTCGGTACGTTCCCTGTCAACACAATACCTACCACGGTTTTGTTTGATTCTGGAGCTTCTCACTCGTTCATTTCAAATAAATTTTCTTTGCAACAAGATTTTTCGATGCTTCCCTTGAAAAAATCCATGACCATCAAGTCCCCCGGGATTAAGCAAATCACTCAGAGTTACTGCCAAGGTGTGGTTATTGAGATTGAGGGACTAAAGTTTCAGGCAAACCTCATTGTATTGGAAAATAAGGGACTGGATGTTATCCTAGGAATGGACTGGTTAACCACCAACAAGGGATTTATCAACTTCTTCAATCGGACTGTAATTCTTACTCATCATCACGGGATGATGATAAAAATTGCAGCTCAAGAAAGACCAATATCACGGCAACCAAGGTTGAACAAGGTGGACATTTCAGAGTTAAGAAAAGTTCCAGTGGTGTGTGAGTTCTGACGATTTCGAAGAACTACTGTGCATGCCACTGACCGGGAAATAGAGTTCATCATTGAACTAGCACCGAACCACCCCCATTTACAAGAAACCCTATAGAATGGCACCCTCCGAGTTGGTAGAATTAAGGAAGCAAATAAAAGAATTACTGGACAAAGGATTTATACGGGCCAGCTCCTCACCTTGGGGTTCACCAGTATTATTTGCCAAGAAAAAGGATGGGACACTGAGATTATGTCTAGACTATCGAGCACTCAACATGGTCACCATCAAAAACAAATATACGATGCCATTGATAAATGATTTATTTGACCAGCTCGCACAAGCCAAGGTTTTCTAAAAAATTGATTTAAGGTCGGGGTATTATCAATTGAAGGTACAGACAGAAGATATCCCTAAAACAGCATTCACCTCTAGATACGGATTATATGAATTTACAGTAATGCTGTTTGGACTGATAAATGCCCCTGCATATTTTGTCCACCTCATGAACAAAGTGTTTATGAAATTTATGGACAAATTTGTTGTGGTGTTCATTGATGATATTCTGGTATACTCTAAGACACCAGAAGAACATGCTGAACATCTCATAGTTGTACTGGGAGAATTAAGGAAACATCAATTATACGCCAAATTCAGCAAATGTGAATTTTGGTTAAGACAAAGTTGGTTTTCTAGGCCACGTATTGACCCAAGAAGTTGTTGCCGTGGACCCGTAAAAAGTCAAGGTCGTACATGGTCGAAACCACCACCAACGTAATGTATGTAATGAAGTTTCCTGGGAATGGCTGGATATTACCGAAGGTTTATTGAGGGGTTCTCCACCATAGCAAAACAAATGACACAATTACTCAAGAAGGATAAGAAATTTGTATGGACTGAAGCTTGCGAGAAAAGTTTCCAAGAACTCAAAAGGAAATTAAGAACATCACCAGTATTGGTTGTACCAGACATACACACAAGTTTTGAAGTATATTGTGACGCCTCCCGGAAGGGCCTCGGATGCGTACTAATGCAAGAAGGCAAAGTAGTCGCATGCGCTTCTAGGAAACTACGAAAGCATGAAGAAAATTATCCTACTCATGACTTGGAATTGGCGGCAGTCATTCATGCACTCAAAGAGTGGAGGCACTTTTGCTTTGGAAATCGCTAGAAATATATACGGACCATAAAAGCCTCTAATATATTTTCACACAACCGTAACTCAATTTATTTACAACGGCGTTGGTTGGAATTAGTGAAAGATTATGATGTTGGCATTCACTACCATCCAGGAAAGGCGAATGTAGTGGCAGATGCTCTTAGTCGAAACCCCAACTCGGGTAATGACAGTCTACAGAACTTGAGACCTGAATTTCAGTAGGAGTTCGCCAAACTCAACTTGGTGATGGTCACTGAAGGCAATGTGTCAAATTTGGAAATACAGGCCACCCTAATGGAACAGATTAAGAAGGCTCAAAGATGGACACCCCAAAGATCGAAGGCATAAAAAGAAAAGTGAGTCCGGCAAGGCTTTTAATTCATTATAGACGATAAGGGAATATTATGGTACGGAGATGACTTTATGTACCAAATATAGAGGACCTCGAACAACAAATTCTAGCCAAGGCCAGACCGCTCCATATTCAATCCACCCTGGAGGGACCAAAATGTACAAGGACATTCAGGAAAATTTTTGGTGGCACGGTATGAAGAGGGATATAGCCACATTCATTGCATGTTGTGATTCATGTCAGCGCATTAAAGCCGAGCACCAAAAACCAGCATGACTATTATAGCCAAACAGGATACCTGAGTGGAAATGGGATGAACTTGGAATGGATTTTATTGTCGGACAACCTCGGTCACGACACAGAAATGATGCCATATGGGTCATCATAGATAGATTAATTAAGGTGGCACATTTCATCCCAGTAAAGACAATCCACACCACTCAGAAGCTGGCCAAACTTTATCTCTCCCGTATAGTTTGTCTGCATGGAATTCCAAAGACTATAATATCCGACAGAGGCACTCAATTGCCTCTAGATTTTGGGATCATTTACAACAATCTGGGAACTCAACTAGTATTCAAGATAAAGCATACCACCCCTGCATCGGAGGACAAACTGAACGTGTGAACCAAATTCTAGAGGACATGCTAAGAGCATGTGTTCTCACCTATGGAACCAGTTGGGGAGAAAGCTTGTCAGATGCCGAAGTTCAGATACAACAACAGTTACCAAGCCGCCTACAAATGGCACCTTTTGAAGCCTTGTACGGGCGAAGATGTCGCACTCCCATTAAATTGGTCGAACAGGAGACAACAGATCTTCGGCCCCGACATGCTCAAGGAAGGTGAGGAGAAAGTTAGACTAATCAGGGATCGACTCAAGATAGCCCAGAGCCGACAAAAGAGTTATTACGATCAAAAACATTGTGAAGTCAGCTTTGAACCCGGTGAATATGTGTATCTACGAGTATCTCCTATGAGGGGCCTGCAACGATTCAAAGTTAAAGGAAAGCTAGCACCACAGTTTATTGGACCCTTCTGTGTGATTGCACGAAGAGGCACAGTGGCCTACCAACTAGACCTACCCGGAGAACTGTCAGACATCCACGACGTGTTCCACGTCTCACAGTTGAGGAAATGTGTAAGTAACCCAGAGAAGCATGTATCTCATGAGAGCATTGACGTACAACCAGACCTCACCTACACGGAACGTCCAATAAAAATATTGGAGGAGTCTGAAAGGAGGGCCCGTCGAAAACAATTAAGTTTTTGAATGTTCAGTGGAGCAATCACACCGAGGATGAAGCTACATGGGAAAGAGAGGATTTTCTTCGGACAGAGTACCCACACCTATTTGAGGATCAGCTAAAATCTCGGGGACGAGATTTTTCCTAAGGGGGTAGGTGTTGAAACACTCCAAAAATTTTGATTTGGTTTTTATCAAATTCTTTAATTAATTGGAAGGAGGTTATTTAAATTTTTTTCTAAAAGACTCTCCTTCTCAAAAAATTTCTTTTATGACAAGTATTTTTATGGGTTCTTCCCAACCTTGATTGTTGGTCTTGAAGATTTTTCATCTTGGGTTGTCTCAACACAAATACTTTTGAGTGGACCTTTCAAATCCTTTTACTAAAAAGAATTCCTATAATTTTTGGATTTTATCCTTCCCTATTCAAAAGTACTCTCTTGCCATGGCCCATGTAGAAAACTTTCTTCCAAAACCCACCTCCCTTCTTTGGGTCAAGTCAAGCATCAAGTCCAGCAAGGTTCAACTTCTCCTGGATTTTATTTCAATTTGTTTTAACATCAAAATCTTTTTCTGCCATTTATTTGGACCTTAGTGATTTACAAAGGAACTACTAGATTTCCTTTGAGTTTTGGTTCCAAATAAATTCCCCTGGCTAGTCCTTAGTGCCATCAACCTAGATCCATCAAGATCTGCTAGTCCACAGTTCAAAATTTTCAAATTTTGCTTGCTGCAAGTTTGGATCAGATTTGCCATTTTTGGTGAATTTCATTCTTTTTCTTTTCCAAAAATTCTGAGAGGCGCAGAGCGAACTCTCTGCCACCGACAAGCCCATGAGCACCGTTCCATCGAAGCCACGGGAGCAGGCCAAATCCGATCAAGCTTTGCTGTTGAATGGAGCCAGTGGACCAATACGCAGCTGCCCAGTCACCTAAGCCGTCAGCTCTACCACCACCTCGCCATAATTACTCGCTCGAGAAATCCCGTTCTTGGCAACCGCCTTGGGCCGGCTATAAATAGAGGACCTGAGCCCGCCTTCGATCCAGCACCACTCCTCCACCTCACCAGAGCCGCGCCCAGCCGCTAGAAGGACCTCGAGGAGGCCTTCTTCCCCAACTCCGTCCGCCACGACCCGCTCTAGTAGCCATCTTGATTCACTCGATTCCTTGCATAGCTCTAGCTCAAACTTGGGGAGGAACCTCCTATTGCACCCACTCCCTAACCCAAGGCCCGATTTGGCGCTTGCAGCTCTCTTGAGAGGGATCCATCTCGATCGAACCGCCGTCTCACGGAGTGGAAGCCGCCCGTCGCCGTGGTGCTCGCCGACCACCAAGTCCACCACCCACCGATGCGGAATTGTCCCGTGAGTGCAACCATACCCTTGCCCTCCTCTCGGATCGCCACGATCGTCAGCCGCAATCATAGTTTGCTTTGGTCGACAGTGAGATTTTAAACCTGACATGCGGGACCCCCTCGTCAGCCTCTCCTCTTTTATTCGAAACATTTTCTTAAAGCGCCTTCGGGCAAAGTACGTTTTCCCTTTGGGGCGGCGTATTTCTAACCAAAACGTTTTCTTTTTTTTCAAACTAGCCCCTGGAAAGTTTCTGTTTCATCACAGATTAGCCCCTGGACTAAAACCTTTATAACTTTTAAACAAAAGATGATTTTGAGCTGATTCTTTTTCTGCCACCTTTATTTTTTATCTAGTTTTTTATCATATTTATTTGAAAAATATTTGGAACAATTTTTATGCGCGCACGGTATTTATGTTAGTATCCCATTTCTTTTATAACGTAGATACCGAAGGAAGTGACGGAGCCGCAAACTTCGCCGAGCTAGACTCCGACTACTCGAACTGCATAAGCATGTTTGAACCTTTGATATGATGAGTGTTTTTCATGATTGCTTGAGTGGTTTTCTCATGACATGTTTATATAAGCATTTGTGGATGTTATATTTCATGCAAAGCAAGCTGCAAGTGAGCTTTGAAATTTGATGTGTTCATATGATGGTGAGATAACCTGATCATGTGGTGGCATGATAGGTTGCAAGCTGGTATCGTTGAAGCATGCCAGTTTTATGTCAACCGTTTAACTCCTATATTAACGTTGACCAAGTCATGTTCCCGTTCGTCCCCTTTTCGTCCCGCCACATGTCTTCTGCAAAGAATGCGGTTTAGTCAGCTGCAAACCTCTTTCCTTGTACACACCAAATAGAGGGGACGTGATGAGGGTTCCATGGCCCTGGATTAAAGCCCGTCATCCGTCAGGGGCATGGGTGTTTCGGTTGGGACCGAGAGGGGGCACCCTTAGAGCGCCATGATATAAATTTGATCCCATGCTATTCGAGGTTGTAGCCTCCCCGTCTTAGAGTTTTTCTTGAACGTTGCCTAGGGTGATTCCTGGCAGCGGAATGTGGAATGGGTGTGTACTGGTTAAATGTGTTTCTCCTAAAATACCGTAAACAGAACTAGTCCTTTGTGACTACTAAAATCCGTTGGCTGTGGTTAAAGAGTAGAAACTCTGCAGAGTCAAAACCATTCGAGTAACCATGTCCATGGTCAAGGACTTTGATCAACATATTAGTGTCAATCTCAAAGGTCACCTCAAAGGATACCGGAGAATAATCATGAAATTGAGAGTGGTAAACCCGGCTGAATGTTATTCCTGTGGATGGACTAACCAATTTATTATCATGTACCGAGTATTCCGTGGAATGATGTTACCTTCATGAGCTACTTGAATTCGAATGATGAGATATAAGCCCTTTATGTGATGTAGCTCAGACGTCCGACTGTGGCATTCTTGTTATTTACTTTTGATATAAGCCCTTTATGTGATGTCGCTCAGACGTCCGACTGTGGCATTCTTGTTATCTACTTTTGATATAAGCCCTTTATGTGATGTCGCTCAGACGTCCGATTGTGGCCTTCTAGTTATTTACTTTTGATATAAGCCCTTTATGTGATGTCGCTCAGACGTTCGACTGTGGCATCCTTGTTATTTAGTTTCGTTATAAGCCCTTTTCGAGATGTCGCTTAGACATCTGTGAGGGAGTCCTGGACTAGTGGGTGTCCGGATAGCCGAATTATCATCACGGCCGGACTCCAAGACTATGAAGATACAAGATTGAAGACTTCGTCCCGTGTCCGGATGGGACTTTCCTTGGCATGGAAGGCAAGCTTGGCGATACGGATATGTAGATCTCCTACCGTTGTAACCGACTCTGTGTAACCCTAACCTATCCGGTGTCTATATAAACCGGAGGGTACTACTCCGTAGGACGAACAACAATCATACCATAGGCTAGCTTCTTGGGTTTAGCCTTCTTGATCTCATGGTAGATCTACTCTTGTACTACCCATATCATAAATATTAATCAAGCAGGAGTAGGGTATTACCTCCATCGAGAGGGCCTGAACCTGGGAAAAACATCGTGTCCCTTGTCTCCTGTTACCATCCGCCTAGACGCACAGTTCGGGACCCCTACTACCGAGATCCGCCGGTTTGACACCGACATTGGTGCTTTCATTGAGAGTTCCTCCGTGTCGTCACCTATAGGCCCGATGGCTCCTTCGATCATCAACAACGACGCCGTCTGTGGTGAGACTTTTCTCCCCGGACAGATCTTCAGATTCGGCGGCTTTTGCATGGGCCAATTCGCTTGGCCATCTAGAACAGATCGAAAGCTACGCCCCTGGCCATCAGATCAGATTTGGAAGTTTGAACTATACGGCCGATGTCCGCGGAGACTTGATCTTCGACGGATTCGAGCCACAGCCGAGCGTGCCAGACTTCTCGATGGGTATGATCTAGCTCAGAACAAAGGCTCGAGGCCGCATCAAAGATCCACTCCGACCCTTAATCCGGAGCTGGATTCCCCGATCAAGGACGAATGGTTGCACGCCGCCTCGGGGGCTACGACTTCTACGGTGATTGAGCCGAACTCCATGTTGGGGAACGCAGTAATTTCAAAAAATTTCCTACGCACACACAGGACCACGGTGATGGCATAGCAACGAGAGGGGAGAGTGTTGTCTACGTACCCTCGTAGACCGTAAGCGGAAGCGATCACAACGTAGAGGAAGTAGTCGTACGTTCTCCTCGCGATCCTGCAGATCCCAGATCCGTTACTCCGTCACCTCCGAGAAGATTATGACGTAGAGGAAGTAGTCAGACGTTCTCCTCACGATCCAGCCGATCCTAGCGCGTTACTCCGGCGCCTCCGAGTTCTTGGCACACGCTCAGCTCGATGACGCCCACGGGCTCGATCCAGCAAAGCTCCGGGAGAGGGAGTTCCGTCAAGACGACGGCGGCGTGGACGACCTTGATGTTTCACCGACGCAGGCTTCGCCTAAGCACTGCTACGATATGACCGAGGTGGAATATGGTGGAGGGGGCACCAGACACGGCTAAGGAACGATCTCAAGGATCAACTTGTGTGTCCTAGGTTGCCCCCCTCCCCGTATATAAAGGAGGGAGGGAGGAGGTGGCCGCCCAAGGGGGCGCACCATAGGAGGGGAAACCTACTCCAAGTAGGTTTCCTCTTTTCCTTATCTTATTTGGAGGGGAAAGGAAGGAGTACTAGTATTAGGAAGTAGTACTAGTAGTAGGAATAGGAAGAGGGGGAAGGAGAAAGGAAAGGGGGGGCCGGCCCCCTTCCCCAATTCGGATTGGGCTTGGGGCGCCTCCCTTGTTCCTTCTCCTTCCTCCTACATGGGCCCAATAAGGCCCATATACCTCCGGGGGTTCCGGTAACCTCCCGAGCTCCAAACTTCTCCTAACCTTTCCGATGTCCAAATATATCCGTCCAATATATTAATCTTTATGTCTCGACCATTTCGAGACTCCTCGTCATGTCCGTGATCATATCCGGACTCAACAACCTTCGTACATCAAAATACACAAACTCATAATATAACCGTCATCGAAACCTTAAGCGTGCGGACCCTACGGTTCGAGAACAATGTAGACATGACCGAGACACATCTCCGGTCAATAACCAATAGCGGGACCTGGATGCCCATATTGGTTCCTACATTTTCTACGAAGATCTTTATCGGTCAGACCGCATAACAACATACGTTGTTCCCTTTGTCATCGGTATGTTACTTACCCGAGATTCGATCGTCGGTATCCAATACCTAGTTCAATCTCGTTCATGGCAAGTCTCTTTACTCGCTCGTAATACATCATCTCACAACTAACTCATTAGTTGTAATGCTTGCAAGGCTTATGTGATGTGTATTACCGAGAAGGCCCAGAGATACCTCTCCGACAATCGGAGTGACAAAACCAAATCTCGAAATACGCCAACCCAACAAGTACCTTTGGAGACACCTGTAATACTCCTTTATGATCACCCGATTACGCCAGACGCTTTGGTAGTACCCAAAGTGTTCCTCCGTAAACGGGAGTTGCATAATCTCATAGTTACAGGAACATGTATAAGTCATGAAGAAAGCAATAGCAACATACTAAACGATCAAGTGCTAGGCTAACGGAATGGGTCATGTCAATCAGATCATTCTCCTAATGATGTGATCCTGTTAATCAAATGAAAACTCATGTCTATGGTTAGGAAACATAACCATCTTTGATTAACGAGCTAGTCAAGTAGAGGCATACTAGTGACACTCTGTTTGTCTATGTATTCACACATGTATTATGTTTCCGGTTAATACATTTCTAGCGTGAATAATAAACATTTATCATGATATAAGGAAATAAATAATAACTTTATTATTGCCTCTAGGGCATATTTCCTGGGCCTCCCACTTGCACTAGAGTCAATAATCTAGTTCACTCAAGAATGATTCTAACACCCATGGAGTCTTGGTGCTGATCATGTTTTGCTCGTGGAAGAGGCTTAGTCAACGGGTCTGCAACTTTCAGATCCGTATGTATTTTGCAAATATCTATGTCTCCCACTTGGACTTGGTCCCGAATGGAATTGAAGCGTCTCTTGATATGCTTGGTCCTCTTGTGAAATCTGGATTCCTTTGCCAAGGCAATTGCACCAAAGATTGTCACAGAAGATCTTCATTGGTCCCGATGCACTAGGTACAACACCTAGATCGGAAATGAACTCTTTCATCCAGACTCCTTCATTTGCTGCTTCCAAGCAGCTATGTACTCCGCTTCACATGTAGATCCCGCCACGACGCTTTGTTTAGAACTGCACCAACCGACAGCTCCACCGCTTAACAAAAACACGTATCCGGTTTGCGATTTAGAATCGTCCGGATCAGTGTCAAAGCTTGCATCGACGTAACCATTTACGACTAGCTCTTTGTCACCTCCATATACGAGAAACATATCCTTAGTCCTTTTCGTATTTCAGGATGTTCTTGACCGCTGTCCAAAGGATCCACTCTGGATTACTTTGGTACCTTCCCGCCAAGCTTACAGCTAAGCATACGTCAGGTCTGGTACACAGCATTGCATACATGATAGAGCCTATGGCTGAAGCATAGGGAACATCTTTCATTTTCTCTCTATCTTCTGCTGTGGTCGGGCATTGAGTCTGACTCAATTTCACACCTTGTGTCTGGTAAAAACCTTTCTTTGCTCGATCCATTTTGAACTTCTTCAAAACTTTATCAAGGTATGTGCTTTGTGAAAGTCCAATTAAGCCGCCTTGATCTATCTCTATAGATCTTGATGCCCAATATGTAAGTAGCTTCACCAAGGTCTTTCATCGAAAAACTCTTGTTCAAGTATCCCTTTATGCTATCCAGAATTCTATATCATTTCCGATCAATAATATGTCATCTACATATAATATCGTAAATGCTACAGAGCTCCCACTCACTTTCTTGTAAATACAGGCTTCTCCATAAGTCTCAGATAAACCCAAATACTTTGATCACACTATCAAAGCGCTTATTCCAACTCCGAGATGCTTGCACCAGTCCATAAATGGATCGCTGGAGCTTGCACACTTTGTTAGCTCCTTTGGATCGATAAAACCTTCCGGTTGCATCATATACAACTCTTCTTCCGTAAACCCATTCAGGAATGCGGTCTTTGCATCCATTTGCCAAATTTCATAATCATAAAATGCGGCAATTGCTAACATGATTCGGACAGACTTAAGCATCGCTACGGGTGAGAATGTCTCATCGTAGTCAACCCCTTGAACTTGTCGAAAACCTTTGCGACAAGTCGAGCTTTGTAGACAAAGAATATTACCGTCGGCGTCAGTCTTCTTCTTGAAGATCCACTTGTTTTCTATTGCTTGCCGAATTTCTGGCAAGTCAACCAAAGTCCACACTTTGTTTTTATACATGGATCCCATCTCGGATTTCATGGCCTCAAGCCATTTTATGGAATCTGGGCTCACCATCGCTTCTTCATAGTTCGTAGGTTCATCATGATCTAGTAGCATGATTTCCGAACAGGATTGCCGCATCACTCTAGTGCGGATTTTATTCTGGTTGATCTACGAGGTTCTCAGAGTAACTTGATCTGAAGTTTCATGATCAACATCATCAACTTCCTCACTATTTGGTGTAGATATCGCAGAAACTGGTTTCGTGATAAACTACTTTCAAATAAGGGAGAAGGTACAGCCATTACCTCATCAAGTTCTACTTTCCTCCCACTCACTTCTTTCGAGAGAAACTCCTTCTCTAGAAAGGATCCATTCTTAGCAACAAATGTCTTGCCTTCGGATCTGTGATAGAAGGTGTACCCAACTGTCTCCTTTGGGTATCCTATGAAGACACATTTCTCCGATTTAGGCTCGAGCTTATCAGGTTGAAGTTTTTTCACATAAGCATCGCATCCCCAAACTTTAAGAAAGCACAACTTTGGTTTCTTGCTAAACCACAGTTCATAAGGTGTCGCCTCAACGGATTTTGACGGTGTTCTATTCAGCGTGAATGCGGCCGTCTCAAGAGCATAACCCCAAAACGATAGCGGTAAATCTGTAAGAGACATCATAGATCGCACCATATCTAGTAAAGTGCGATTACGACGCTCGGACACACCATTGCGCTGTGGTGTTCCGGGTGGCGTGAGTTGCGAAACTATTCCGCATCGTTTCAAATGTAGACCACACTCAGAATTTAAATATTCGCCTCCACGATCAGATCGTAGAAACTTTATTTTCTTATTACGATGATTTTCAACTTCACTCTGAAATTCTTTGAACTTTTCAAATGTTTCAGACTTATGTTTCATTAAGAAGATATACCCATATATGCTTAAATCATCTGTGAAGGTGAGAAAATAACGATATCCGCCACGAGCCTCAACATTCATTGGACCACATACATCCGTATGTATGATTTCCAACAAATCTGTTGCTCTCTCCATAGTACCGGAGAACGGGTTTTAGTCATCTTGCCCATGAGGCACGGGTTCGCAAGTGCCAAGTGATTCATAATCAAGTGACTCCAAAAGTCCATCAAGATGGAGTTTCTTCATGCGCTTTATACCGATATGACCTAAACGGCAATGCCACAAATAAGTCGCACTATCATTATCAACTCTGCATCTTTTGGTTTCAACATTATGAATATGTGTATCACTACTATCGAGATTCATTAAAATAGACCACTCTTCAAGGGTGCATGACCATAAAAGATATTATTCATATAAATAGAACAACCTTTATTCTCTGATTTAAATGAATAACCGTCTCGCATCAAACAAGATCCAGATATAATGTTCATGCTTAACGCTGGCACCAAATAACAATTATTTAGGTCTAAAACTAATCCCAAGGTAGATGTAGAGGTAGCGTGCCGATCGCGATCACATCGACTTTGGAACCATTTCCCACGCGCATCGTCACCTCGCCCTTTGCCGTTGTTCGCTTAATCTGTAGTCCCTGCTTCGAGTTGCAAATATTAGCAATGTAACCAAAGATAAAATACCTGTGTGCTCATGCGAGCTCTAGTAAGGTACACATCAATAACATGTATATCACATATACCTTTGTTCACCTTGCCATCCTTCTTATCCGCCAAATACTTGGGGCAGTTCCGCTTCCAAAGGACTACCGCTTAAAGAGAAGCACTCAGTTGTGTTTAGGTCCAGACTTGGGTTTCTTCCCTTGAGCAAAGAACTTGTTTGCTGTTCTTCTTGAAGTTCCCCTTCTTCTTCCCTTTGCCTTTCTTCTTGAAACTAGTGGTCTTATTGACCATCAACACTTGATGCTCCTTCTTGATTTCTACCTCCGCAGCTTTCAAGATTGCGAAGAGCTCGTGCATAGTCTTTACTAACCCTTGCATATTATAGTTCATCACGAAGCCTTTGTAGCTTGGTGGCGTTGATTGAAGAATTCTGTCAATGACACAATCATCCGGAAGATCAACTCCCGGTTGAGTCAAGTGATTGTAATACCTGGACATTACGAGTATGTGCTCACCGATGCACTCCATTCTCCTCCATCTTGCAGCTATAGAACTTATTGGAGACTTCATATCTCTCAATCCGGGCATTCTGCTGAAATATCAACTTCAACTCTTGGAACATCTCATATGCTCCACGACTTTCAAAACGCCGTTGAAGACCCGGTTCTAAGCCGTAAAGCATGGCACAATCGAACTATAGAGTAGTCATCAGCTTTGCTCGCCAGACGTTCTTAACGCCGCTGGCCATTGCATCAAGAAGAGTTGGCACCTAGCGGTGCATCCAGACGTAACTCTTCGTGCAGCAATGAGGATAATCCTCGTGTTACGGACCCAGTCCGTGTAATTGCTACCATCATCTTTCAACTTTGCTTTCTCAAGAACGCATTAAAATTCAACGAACAACAAAGACGAGCCATCTATCTACAAACAGACATAGACAAGCAAGATACTATCAGTACTAAGTTCATGATAAATTTAAGTTCAATTAATCATATTACTTAAGAACTCCCACTTAGACAGACATCTCTCTAGTCATCTAAGTGATCACGTGATCCAAATCAACTAAACCATAACCGATCATCACGTGAGATGGAGTAGTTTTCAATGGTGAACATCTTATGTTGATCATATCTACTATATGATTCACGCTCAACCTTTCGGTCTCCGTGTTCCGAGGCCATATCTCGCATATGCTAGGCTCGCCAAGTATAACTCGAGTATTCTTCGTGTGCAAAACTGGCTTGCACCCGTTGTAGATGGACGAGAGCTTATCACACCCGATCATCACGTGGTGTCTCAAGCACGCATTTAACTTTGGCAACGGTGCATACTGTGGAGAACACTACTTGATAATTTTAGTGAGAGATCATCTTAAAATGCTACCGTCAATCAAAGCAAAATAAGATGCATAAAGGATAAACATCACATGCAATCAATATAAGTGATATGATATGGCCATCATCATCTTGTGCTTGTGATCTCCATCTCCAAGCACCGTCATGATCACCATCGTCACCGGGCGACACCTTGATCTCCATCGTAGCATCGTTGTCGTTACGCCCATCTATTGCTTCTACGACTATCGCTACCGCTTAGTGATAAAGTAAAGCAATTACAGGCGTTGCATTTCATACAATAAAGTGACAACCATATGGCTCTCGCCATTGCCGATAACTCGGTTATAAAACATGATCATCTCATACAATAAAATATAGCATCACGTCTTGACCATATCACATCACAACATGCCCTGCAAAAACAAGTTAGATGTCCTCTACTTTGTTGTTGCAAGTTTTACGTGGCTGCTACGGGCTGAGCAAGAACCGTTCTTACCTACGCATAAAAAACCACAACGATACTTCGTCAAATAGACTCCGTTTTAACCTTCTCAAGGACCGGGCGTAGCCACTCAGTTCAACTAAAGTGAGAGAGACAGACACCCGCCAGCCACCTTTAAGCACGAATGCTCGTGAACGGTGAAACCAGTCTCGCGTAAGCGCACGCCAGTAATGTCGGTCCGGGCCGCTTCATCTCACAATACCGCTGAACCAAAGTATGACATGTCGGTAGGCAGTATGACTTGTATCGCCCACAACTCACTTATGTTCTACTCGTGCATATGACATCAACGCATAAAACCAGGCTCGGATGCCACCGTTGGGGAACGCAGTAATTTCAAAATTTTCCCACGCACACAGGGACCACGGTGATGGCATAGCAACGAGAGGGGAGAGTGTTGTCTACGCACTCGTGAGACCGTGAAGCGGAAGCGATCACAACGTAGAGGAAGTAGTCGACGTTCTCCTCGCGATCCTGCCGATCCCAGCGTCGTTACTCCGGCACCTCCGAGTCGATGATGACGAGAGGAAGTAGTCGACGTTCTCCTCACGATCCAGCCGATCCTAGCGCCGTTACTCCGGCGCCTCCGAGTTCTTGGCACACGCTCAGCTCGATGACGCCCACGGGCTCCGATCCAGCAAAGCTCCGGGAGAGGGAGTTCCACAAGACGACGACGGCGTGGTGACGACCTTGATGTTTCACCGACGCAGGGCTTCGCCTAAGCACTGCTACGATATGACCGAGGTGGAATATGGTGGAGGGGGGCACCGCACACGGCTAAGGAACGATCTCAAGGATCAACTTGTGTGTCCTAGGTGCCCCCTCCCCAGATATAAAGGAGGGAGGGAGGAGGTGGCCGCCCAAGGGGGGCGCACCATAGGAGGGGGAAACCTACTCCAAGTAGGTTTCCTCTTTTCCTTATCTTATTTGGAGGAAGGAAGGAGTACTAGTATTAGGAAGTAGTACTAGTAGTAGGAATAGGAAGAGGGGAAGGAGAAAGGAAAGGGGGCCGCCCCTTCCCCAATTCGGATTGGGCTTGGGGCGCGCCTCCCTTGTTCCTTCTCCCTTCCTCCTACATGGGCCCAATAAGGCCCATATACCTCCCGGGGTTCCAGAACCTCCGGAGCTCCAAACTTCTCCGAACCTTTCCGGTGTCCAAATATATCCGTCCAATATATTAATCTTTATGTCTCGACCATTTCGAGACTCCTCGTCATGTCCGTGATCATATCCGGGACTCAACAACCTTCGGTACATCAAAATACACAAACTCATAATATAACCGCCATCGAAACCTTAAGCGTGTGGACCCTACGGTTCGAGAACAATGTAGACATGACCGAGACACATCTCCGTCAATAACCAATAAGCGGGACCTGGATGCCCATATTGGTTCCTACATTTTCTACGAAGATCTTTATCGGTCAGACCGCATAACAACATACGTTGTTCCCTTTGTCATCGGTATGTTACTTACCCGAGATTCGATCGTCGGTATCCAATACCTAGTTCAATCTCAAGCATCGGCAAGTCTCTTTACTCATTCCGTAATACATCATCTCACAACTAACTCATTAGTTGTAATGCTTGCAAGGCTTATGTGATGTGTATTACCGAGAAGGCCCAGAGATACCTCTCCGAGCAATCGGAGTGACAAAACCTAATCTCGAAATACGCCAACCCAACAAGTACCTTTGGAGACACCTGTAATACTCCTTTATGATCACCCAGTTACGTTGTAACGCTTTGGTAGTACCAAAGTGTTCCTCCGTAAACGGAGTTGCATAATCTCATAGTTACAGGAACATGTATAAGTCATGAAGAAAGCAATAGCAACATACTAAACGATCAAGTGCTAGGGCTAACGGAATGGGTCATGTCAATCAGATCATTCTCCTAATGATGTGATCCTGTTAATCAAATGACAACTCATGTCTATGGTTAGGAAACATAACCATCTTTGATTAACGAGCTAGTCAAGTAGAGGCATACTAGTGACACTCTGTTTGTCTATGTATTCACACATGTATTATGTTTCCGGTTAATACAATTCTAGCGTGAATAATAAACATTTATCATGATATAAGGAAATAAATAATAACTTTATTATTGCCTCTAGGGCATATTTCCTTCACTCCACCCCTGTCCTTTGCGAAGACCTTGACCTGTGGTGCGGACTCCTCTACGGACTCAACCCTCGCGCCCCGCCAATCGAATCCGATTGGGTGCCGGTCATGGAGTTCAGTCATGCGGACATCTTTCAAAGACTCGCCCTTTGGTGACATCCTGAATTCATTAAAGTCTCTCTCTTTATCCGGAGAGCCTGGCGGACTACGGACGGGAAGGTTGGGATACGGACGACGAAGAAATTCAACGCCCACCCACCACCCACTTTGTAGCCACTGCCGATGATTTAACCGACATGCTTGACTTTGACCAAGACATCGACGGTATGGACGACGATGCCGAAGACGACCAAGACCCAGCGCCTACAGGGCATTGGAAGGCCACCTCGTCATACGACATATACATGGTGGACATCCCAAAAGATGGGAACGGCGATGGAACAACGGAGGATGACCCCTCCAAGAAGCAACCGAAGCGCCGACGTCAGCGGCGCCGCTCTAAATCCCGCCACAGCAAAAACGGTGATTCCGGCACGGGAGATAATAACACCCGGACAAAGGTTGAAGACAACCCTCCAGCAGGACTCAGCGCAGGAGGAGGGAGAAGCAAGTTCGCACGATAGTGCGGCAGAAAGAGAGGTCGAGGACAATAATTATGCGCCTCCCTCCGAAGATGAGGCAAGCCTCGACGACGACGAATTTGTCGTGCCTGAGGATCCTGCCGAACAGGAGCGTTTCAAACGCAGGCTTATAGCCACGGCAAGCAGCCTCAAGAAAAGCAGCAACAGCTTAGAGTCGACTAAGACTTGCTGGGTGACACATGGATCAAGTCCTTGCAGCCGAAGAGTATGAACTTCAACGCCTCCAAAAGCTACCCCAAACGCAGGCCATTGCCTCGATCGAGGAGGAAGCACCCAAGTCACCAACAGACGACATGGCAGACCGGCCACCCTGCGGGTCATGACAGAGAAGCCTCTCGGCCCTCCGCTCAAGCCATACCCCGTACCAAGGCACGGGAAAACGCGCCAGACTTGCGAGATATATTGGAGGATAAGGCAAAACATACAAGATCGATCTACGGATCGCGTGGGTGCCCAACGACGCGGGATGATTACCGTCGCGCCGGATACAGCAAACCCGGCCGGTCAACGCAGAGACAAAGCTCATATGAGCTATGTCGTGATATAGCCCAATATCTGAGGCGCCAAGACACCCACTATGCTTCACAGATGAAGTAATGGATCATCAAATCCCGAGGGCTTCAAACCCGTAAACATCGAATCATACGATGGTACCACAGATCCCGATGTCCGGATCGAGGACTATCTCCTCCATATCCACATGGCCCGCGGTGATGATCTACACGCCATCAAATACCTCCCACTCAAGCTTAAAGGACCAGCTCGACATTGGCTCAATAGCTTGCCAGCAGAATCAATTGGTTGTTGGGAGGATCTGGAAGCCGCATTCCTTGATAACTTCCAGGGCACATATGTAATGCACCACCGACGCCACGACCTTAGCCATATAATTCAGCAGCGGAAGAATCGCCGCATAATTACGGACACGGTTCCTAACACAGAAAAATCAAATCGTTGACTGTCCGGATGCAGAGGCCCTTGCAGCCTTCAAACATAACATCCGCGACGAATAGCTTGCCCGGCACCTAGGACAGGAAAAGCCGAAATCCATGGCAGCCCTCACAACACTCATGACCCGCTTTTGTGCGGGAGAGGACAGCTGGCTAGCTCGAAGCAACAACTTGGCCAAACACCCTGATAGTTCGGATACCAAGGACAGCAATGGCAGGTCGCGTCGCAACAAGAACAAGCGCCGCATTAACGGCGATAATGCTGAAGATACGGCCGTCAATGCCAGATTCAGTGGCTCTAAACCCTGTCAGCGGAAGAAGCCATTCAAAAGAAATACCCAGGGCCCATCCAACTTGGACCGAATACCCGATCGCTTGTGCCAGATACATGGCACCCCCGAAAAACCAGCCAATCACTCCAACAGGGATTGTTCGGTGTTCAAGCAAGCAGGCAAGTTAAGTGTCGAACTCAATGACAAGGGGTTGCATAGCGATGACAAGGAAGAGCCCCGACCGCCGAACAATAGAGGACAGAAGGGTTTTCCCACACAAGTGCGGACGGTGAACATGATATACACAACCCATATACCCAAAAGGGAGCGGAAGCGTGCACTAAGGGACGTATATGCGATGGAGCCAGTTGCCCCGAAGTTCAACCCATGGTCTTCCTGCCCGATCACCTTCGATCGAAGGGACCACCCCACTAGCATCCGTCACGGTGGTTTCGCCTCATTGGTTCTTGACCGAATTATTGACGGATTTCACCTCACCAGAGTTCTTGATCGAAGGGACCACCCCACTAGCAGCCTGAACCTGTTTTATCAGGATACAGTGCGCAAAATGGGCATAGACCCCTCAAGGATTAAACCTACAAATACGACCTTTAAAGGCGTCATACCGGGTGTAGAGGCCAATTGTACGGGCTCAGTTACACTCGAAGTGGTCTTCGGATCCCCGGATAACTTCTGAAGCGAAGAGTTAATCTTCGACATCGCCCTGCTTCAGCGGCTATCACGCGATCGCCGGACGAACCGCATTTGCAAAGTTCAATGCGGTGCTGCACTACGATACCTCAAGCTCAAGATGCCAGGCCCTCGAGGAGTAATCGCGGTCAACGGAAACACCGAACGCCTTCTCCGAACGGAGGAGCACACGGGCGTTCTCGTGGCGAGGCGCAGCAGCCTCTCACAGCAATTCTCGAGTCCGGCCACTAAGCGTCCGGACACTGTCAAGCGCGCCCGGAGTAACCTACAACAAGACCGCCTGGCACGATTCAAGCACGCATAGCAATCCGGCCCCAACCCCAGCCCTCGCGAAATTGGGAAGCCAGTACTATGCGTACATAACTACACTCTGGAGATACCATGGGCATAAGAGGAGGGGCATGACCACGGCACGCCGGGAATGCGGCTCAACCGCACCAGGGGCTCCCGATTGTGTCATTCTTTTTATTTTTTATTTTTTCTTCCTTTTTCTTACTTTCAGGACTCCGTTTTCCAGAAGTCCTGTCCGGCACTAGAATCGCCGAACTCACGATGCAATAGCCAGGGAAGCAGAAAGCCACGTCGAGTGTTCAGGTGGTCTCTATTACGAGCATTATACCTGTTTTACATACCATCCCGCTGCTTACCCCTGGAGGGGGACATGTTAGATAGTCCCATCCCATGCTTATCGCACAATTTGTATCGTTCTGCTTTTATTTGCAGTTTCTTTTTGAGTAAACAATACATAGCTTTTGCTTAGTATTGCACTACTTTCTTTATCTATATATATATGTTCATTTCATGACATGTCGCACCCGTACACTTTTGTACAACCAATACACCACGGGCTTCAGTACCCCAAAATTATGGTGTGATAAGTCCGAACACTTTCACAAGTGCGGCACCCCGAACTTATAGCATTATATGAATCGGCTCCAAATCATGTCTTGGGTCAATAGTTGGGTTTGCCCGGCTCCCGTGTTTTGGTACCTTACGTTCTGTTATATCGGCTAAGGTAGCACTGGGAGAACCACTGCGATTGTGCCCCAGTTGAGCTGGGTCGAGCACCTCAGTGGAGAAAGCTAAAACTGACCATCAGGATAGGGCGAGAGCCGGTCGTTGTTCAAGAGGTTTTTTCGGGTCCCTAAAGACTTATGCCACTTAGAGCGAGGAACCGGAATTCTCTGGCCAAGGCGTGGATAGCACCCCGAACTCGGTCTTCCGAATACTAGGGGCTTCGCCGAAATTTAAAATTATAGAATTCTATGGCTAAGTGAGAGTGTTCAAGCATTATAAGTCCGGTTGCCTTGTTCGCTATGCGTTGAGCACCTCCTAGATGGACCCAAGAATGGGAACAAGAGTGCTCAAGTTTATCCCGAACACCCCAAAGACTCGTGGCATGGGGGCTGAAGCCAATGACTTGCCATCTCTCAAATTTGATAAACGGCCGCATGTAAGGTAATATTTTAAATTAACAAGCGTTGCTTAGCGCATATGAACAAGTTTTCAGCAGACGGGATAACAAATGCTAGTCTATTCAAAATTACATCTTTGGAGCACTCATCCGCTTATTCGGCGGGCACCCTTCAGAGGCCCTCATAGTATATTTGGGCGATGCTCCTTGCCCTTCGGTGGCCCGTCCGTCACAAGCTTCTCCGCATCCAGCTTGCCCTGCAGCACTTTAGCACGGGCAAGGGCCCGACGGACACCTTCGATGCGCATGAGCGCTTGATGACTTCAACCCGTGGATGTGACGTCCACCAGCCGCCAGACTAGCCCAAAGTAGCTCCTGTGCATGGCTTCCACGGCCACACCAACTATGAGGCCCTTCATGGCCTGTTCGGCAACCTTGTGGAGCTCGACCAGCTGCTTGACTAGTCGCTTAGGGGCACTGGATGTCCGGCCTCAACATATTGAGACCGTAACACCTTCTCCGCTGAGCTCCCTCCTTGGCGCGGTAGAATGCGGCAAGATCGGACACACTACGGGCAGATCTGCGAATGCTCTGAGAGCTCCGAATCCGGGTAAGTAACAGGTAATTCACTTTCACATGCTTGCTTTGCATAAAGAATGCCTTACCCGCTGCTATCTTCTTTAATGATTCAATTTCTTGGAGGGCTTTTTGGGCCTCGGCCTTAGCAGCTTTGGCACTCTCAAGAGCCGAGGCGAGCTCGGACTCTCGAGTCTTCAAGTCACGCTCCAAACTCTCGTGTTTTTCCACGAGAGCTTGGAGCTCTTGCCGTACCTTGGCCAGCTGCGCCTCCCCCTTCTCTCGCTCGGTGCGCTCCGCGGCCGCTTTGTTTTCGGCCACGGACACCGCTTCCTTCAGGGTCGCCACCTCGTTCATGGCCCCTGCAGTACCCATGTTATTACTGTTATTTTTTTGCAACCGAAACCTTTATATAAGGTATTTCTTTAATAAGGTATTACTTACCTTCCTTGTCCTCGAGCTGCTTCTTGGCAAGGACGAGCTCGTTCTCGGACCGCTCGAGGCTTTGCTTCAATGCATCGACCTCCGCAGTCAGTGCGGTAGAGGTCAGCACCATAGCCTGCATTCCCATATTGACATACTTATGTTAGACTCTTGCGTATATCTTTTTAGATCCTTAGTCCGGCTTTTCTTTCCGAACACCGAACTAAGCATCAGGGGCTACTGTCTATGCGGTAATATTTTTACATATTCTAAACTTACCTCAAAGCCCGTTAGAAAGTCGGTACAGGCTTTGGTCAGCCCGCTCTTGGCGGATCGAACTGTCCGGATCACCGCACTCATAACAGACGGTGTGCTCCTTCCTTGATGGAGGCGCTGTTAAGCGCCTCCAAGAAGTTATCCAATGCCTCGGTTGGACGGAGGACACCGGCCTTACCCTTCTTACGAAGGGGCTGCTTGCCGGACTTGAACGGCTTGAAGGCTCCAAGCTATCGAGTCCGGACAAGGGTCGGGCTTAGAGCACCTGGGGGTCTCGCCCCCCACGCGCCTAGAGTCCGGGAGGTTGCCTTGTGGCGCCTCTTGCGCCACCTCTTCTTGACCAAGCCCCCCTTGGGGCGCCATGTCGGTGTCGTCCATAGCGTGAGGCGAGGAGGCGGCCGGAAGCGAAGTACTCTCCATTTCCGACGAACCCAGGGACCCGCTCGTCGAAGCGGCGAGCTCGCCCTTGGGCGGGCTGCATGATTGTTCGTCATTAGAGAACACTGTGCAATAAAAAAGCCATGGGTATCCGAACACTTACGATCTCGCCAGGGGCTTGGCCCTTGTCGGCCAATCCTCCTCGCCGTTGTCGATGTTGGTGGAGAAGTCCGGAGGAAGGGTTCTTCCCTTCTTAGACCCTCCGGCCTCCCTAGTTGGGGCGGCCTTCCTTTTCCTCTCCTCCCCCACTGGGGGAGAGGCTTCTTTTTCCTCCTCCTCGTCCTCAGGAGAAGATTACGCTTCAGACCGACAACGCCAGCGCCGGAGCTCCTTCGAGTTCCGTGGCCTCCTTCTTGGCCTTCTTCTCTCGCACCACATGGGTACCGGAGCCAGCAGCCCATCAATCGGGCGTCCATTGGTCTTCTGGCAAAGGAGCCGGACAGTTAACCTGTCCGGACGTCTTCAGCCAGTCCTGTTAAAGGTTAGGGAGTGTTAGATCCCGCATAGAGTCAAATTATGAAAAAAGAGTCCCATAAAGGGTAAAATAGCTCACCTCATTGGCTTGACGCTGCGAGCTGAATCCGCGATCTTCGGTAGCGGATGTGGGAGCCTTTGCGCCCTTGAACATCACCTTCCAGGCATCTTCGTACGTAGTGTCAAAGAGGCTTTTTAGAGTTGAGTGTTGTGCCGGATCGAACTCCCACAGTTTGAAGGCCCGTTGTTGGCATGGTAGAATCCGGCGGATGAGCATCACCTGGATTATGTTGACAAGCCTGAGATTCTTGTTCACCAGGTTTTGGACGCATGTTTGGAGCCCGCATAGCTCATCCGAATTCCCCCACGTCAGGCCCGTCTCTTTCCATGACGAGAGCCATGTGGGGAAGCCAGATCTGAATTCGGGGGCCGCTACGCATTTAGGGTCGCGCGGCTCGGTGATGTAGAACCACCCCGATTGCCACCCCTTTATTATCTCCACGAAGGATCCCTCGAGCCATAGGACTTTGGCCATCTTGCCAACCATGGCGCCTCCGCACTCCGCTTGGCGGCCTCCCACTACCTTCGGCCTGACGTTGAAGATCTTCAGCCATAAGCCGAAGTGGGGCTGGATGCAGAGAAAGGCCTCGCACACGACGATGAACGCCGAGATGTTGAGGATGAAACTCGGGACCAGGTCGTGGAAGTCCAGGCCGTAGTAGAACATGAGCCCCCGGACAAATGGGTGAAGTTGAAAACCTAGTCCGCGGAGGAAGTGGGGGAGAAACACCACCCTCTCATGGGGCCTGGGGGTTGGAATGAGCTGCCCCGCATCGGGCAGCCTATGTGCGATGTTGCCAGACAAGTATCCGGCCTCCCGCAGCTTTGTGATGTGCCCCTCCATGACGGAGGAGGCCATCCACCTGCCTCCCGCTCCGGACATGGTTGGAAAAGGTTGAGGTAGGATGTGCGGACTTGGGCGCTGGAGCTCGAGTGCGCGAAAATGGATGATCAAAGGAGGAAGAAGGCGTAGGTGAAAAGGTGGATCCTTATCCCCTTATATGGACGGACGAAGCTATGCGTCCCCCACCAGCCTGGTAAAACTCGCTTATCTCCCAAGCGCCATAATCAATGGCGCGGATGGGTTACCCACGTCCGTATTGATGAGAATCCCGGAATAATGGGGGCATGATCTATGCTTTGATAAGACGTGCCAAGGAAACTGCCTCGCTAAACACGCTGAGGTGGAACAGTAAAAAACGATTCATATAAATGTCTGGCCGTGGTGTGATGTCATGCCGCGGAATACGTCAGCAGATCCGTGCAAAAGTTATTCTCTCTACGGTGGTGTGTGGAACTTGTTTTGCAGAGCCGGACACTATCCTGGTGTTCAAAACCTTCTATGAAGTATTCGGAGGAGGAACCCGCCTTGCAATGCCGAAGACAATATGTGCGCCGGACTCGCCGTCATTGAAGCCTGGTTCAGGGGCTACTAAGGGAGTCCTGGACTAGGGGGTGTCCGGATAGCCGAACTATCATCACGGCCGGACTCCAAGATTATGAAGATACAAGATTGAAGACTTCGTCCCGTGTCCGGATGGGACTTTCCTTGGCGTGGAAGGCAAGCTTGGCGATACGGATATGTAGATCTCCTACCATTGTAACCGACTACATGTAACCCTAACCTATCCCAAGGTGTCTATATAAACCGGAGGGTTTTAGTCCGTGAGGACGAACAACAATCATACCATAGGCTAGCTTCTAGGGTTTAGCCTCCTTGATCTCGTGGTAGATCTACTCTTGTACTACCCATATCATCAATATTAATCAAGCAGGAGTAGGGTATTACCTCCATCGAGAGGGCCCGAACCTGGGTAAAAACATCGCGTCCCTTGTCTCCTGTTATCATCCGCCTAGACGCACAGTTCGGGACCCCCTACCCGAGATCTGCCGGTTTTGACACCGACAGTCTGACTGTGGCACGTACTGTCATTTACGTTTGAATATAAGCCCTTTTGGTGGTGTCGCCCTGACGCCCGACTGCGGCATGTTAATTTATTTTTACCTTTCGAGGCATCGCTTCAGACACCCGATCGGTCTTCATTTATTTTATTGGGATTTCGGGAGGACTACCGCTGACTTCCTTTTATTTAACATGCAGGTGCAAATTTATTATCTGAGTGCGCATTACTAGTCTGCTCATGTGCATCATGTTTGCATTTGTTATATCTTATGTCCAAACTGTCTTGCGAGTACATTCAAAGTACTCACCTGGCTTGTTAATTTGGCCAGATGTTGACGAAGGCGATCTTATGGATGAAGAGTACGATAGCGAGTCCGACGCCTAGAGGAGTCCCAACAGTCCTGCGATCCTCGAGTTGGTCACTTGTATTATATACGCTTCCGCTACCCTAAAAATCATCGAGCCTCACTCCGGCGCTTGATGAGCTGTAAGATTTTGGAGTCATGTCACCCACTTCACTGTGACATATCCACCACCACTTTTATTACAAGTCAGTAGTTATGCCACCATACTCTTTGTGTCATATCCGCCTTTATGTATAATATCAGCCTGCTTGTAATAAATTGTTGAGCAGCCTCAGTTCAACCTTGTATAATATTTAGTACTTCTGAATTTCTGTATCAAGGATTTGTCTACCAGTAAGGAGGATTTTTCTATACTGGTCTGATTAAATGGTCGATCTTTCAATAAATATTTTATTGGAAAACCGGTCCTGACATCATCACCTTCTAAACCTGAGAGCACTTCTGTCATGACTTATGCATTGTGTGTAGCTAATGTAAGGTGCATCATGACTAGATCTTTTCTACCATGAATTACAATGTTTAGTCGCTGCTTGAACTTTGTAGATGCTCTGCATTTATGTTTTGCGGTCTCAGAAAGGGCTAGCGAGATACCACTATTGTCATATTATATCATGGTTGTTTTGATAATGTGTTGCCGTTTGAGATATCTTATTATTACTCGCTAGCTGATTATGTCATTTATATGAGTCAATATAATCTTTAAGAGTTATTGTCGGCATGGTTAGTTATAATGTTTGCTGAAAACCTGGGTGCTGTTTTAGCTAATTTATGCAAACAAGAGCAAAAGAGTTCGTAAAAGTTTTCCTTTTTCACTTTCAGTTTATCAACTGAATTGCTTGAGGACAAGCAAAGGTTTAAGCTCCGGCTGGGTGGCGGTCGGAGGAGGGTGTGGGGATTCGCAGGTTTTTGCTGCCTCGGTGTATGAATGGGTGGGCGGATGGGAGGGAGAAATCATGGTTTAGGGACGCGCTTGTCCGAAATGTGGGATAAGTGTCACGACCGGTTTTTCAATAAAATATTTATTGAACAACCGACCTGTGAAGTCCAATATGAGGAAAATCCTTCATACCGGTTGACAAAACTTTGATACAAGAAGCCAGTAGCATTACAATATTACAAGGGTCGGATCAAGATGCCCAACCAATTATTACAACACGCCAATGATTAAACATAGTGGCGGATATAACTCAAAGGTGTGGGTGGAAATACTCTTGACTCAAGTTATGAGTGGTTGGTGGAATAACACAGCGGGTGGTTAATAAGTTCATCAGACCGGGCGGCTCATCGAGCGCCGAGGTGAGGCTCAATAAATTTTATTTGGGTAGCGGAAGCGGATATATCACAATGACTAATCCAGGGTCGCATGAGATCTGACCGGGATTCCTCTAGGCGTCGGACTCGCTATCGAACTCTTCATCCATGAGATCGCTTTCACAAGATTCCGCCAAATCAACAAGCCGTGTGAGTATCGTGAAAGTACTCGCAAGACAGTTCGGACAAAAGATATAACAAATGACTGCATGAATGTGACATGGTTAATCTTAACAATGCTCAATTAAAACAGTATGGCAAAATAATTAAGAAGGGAATCGGCGGTAGTCCGCTCAAAAACCCAAAGAAGATAAACTCAAAACCGATCGGGTGTCTGAAGCGACGCCTCGAAGGGTGAAGAAATAAGCAAAAGATGCCACAGTCGGGCGTCTGAGCGACACCTCATAAAGGGCTTATATCGAAAATAAAGATACATGCATGCCACAGTCGGACGTCTGAGCGACATCACAGAAAGGGCTTATAATGAAAGTAAATAACAACAATGCCACAGTCGGACGTCTGAGCGACATCACAGAAAGGGCTTGTAATGAAAGTAAATAACAACAATGTTACAATCGGACGTCTGAGCGACATCACAGAAAGGGATTATAATGAAAGTAAATAACAACAATGCCACAGTCGGACGTCTAAGCGACATCACAGAAAGGGCTTATAATGAAAGTAAATAACAAATGCCACAGTCGGACGTCTGAGCGACATCACAGAAAGGGCGTATAATGAAAGTAAATAACAACAATGCCACAGTCGGACGTCTGAGCGACATCACAGAAAGGGCTTATAATGAAAGTAAATAACAACAATGCCACAGTCGGACGACTGTGCGACATCACGTAAAGGGCTTATAATGAAAGTAAATAACAACAATGCCACGATGGACGTATGAGCGACATCACAGAAAGGGCTTATAATGAAAGTAAATAACAACAATGCCACAGTCGGACGTCTGAGCGACATCACAGAAAGGGCTTTCATCACAAGAAAATAGCACTCGTAATAAATCTTCAACACAGGAGTATAAACGGGTTAGTCCATCCACAGGAATAAACATTTAACCGGACTTAGTACTCATGTGAAACACCGGAGTATCTGTCACCAAAACTAACACTTGTCAGGATAAGATAATACAGAACTTGTACATGGATAAGATGATTCGAGGAATTTAGGACTCTGCAGAGTTTATACTAAAATTACTCACAGCCAACGGATTTCCGTAGTCCTGAAGGACTAGTTCCATTTATGGTATTTCGGAAGAAACACAGCTAACCAGTACACACCCATCCTACCTCACGAATGCCAGGAATCACCCTAGACATCGTCCGAGAAAAACTTTTGAGACGGGGAGATCACAATCTCGAATAGCATGGGATCAAATTTATATTCGCTGGCTCTAAGGGTGCCCCCTCTCGGTCCCAACCGGAAACACCCATGCCCCCTGACCGGATGACAGGCTTTAATCCAGGGCCATGGAACCATCATCACGGCCTCTCCATTTGGTGTGTACCGGGAAAGCGGTTTGCAACTTACTAAGCCATATCCCTTGCGGAAAACATGTGGTAGTACGGGAAGGGAAATGGATGGAAACCGAATCGATACGGGTTGACATCAAGTCAAAATGGTATGGCATAAGACTGGCATGCTACGACACTGCCATCTTACCCATCCTCATGCCAACACATGGCCATGCACATTCACATCCATCACGTATGGATTATCGAACTCACTTGCCTCAACTTGCATGAAAAATAACCTTCATCGGTATGCTCACAAACTTGCCATGAAACTACTTAATGCAAACTTGCCAGAACACTCATCATATCAAATGTTTAAACATGCTTGCCTGGTTCAGAGTAGTCGGGGTCTAGCTCGGCGAAGTTCGCGGTTCCGTCACCTCCTCCGGAACCTACGGTATAGCGAAAAGGCATACTAACGTGAAAACCAACGCGTGCATGAAAGTTGTTCCACAAATTTTCCAAATAAATCCCATAAAAAACTAGACAAAATTATAAGACTGTCAGAAAAAGAATCACTCAAAAATCACTTTTTATTAAAGAGTTATAAGAGTTTCTATCCAGGGACTCATCTGTAATGAAACAGAAAAGTTCTAGGGGTTTAACTGAGAAAACAGAAAGCGGTTCGAATAGAAACGCGCAAGCCCACATGGAAATCGTACTCTGCCCGAAGGCGCCAACGGAAAAACGGTTCGTGGGAAAAGAAAGAGAGGCTGACATGGGGGTCCACATGTCAGGTTTAAAAGACCTCGCCGGCGCCCGAAGGCTGCGGTGGTCGCCGGCGTCGAACCACGGCAAGTCAGGGAGATCAGAGTGTACCAAGAGTATCAGTGTGTCCTTCCGCGTCGGTGGGTGGTGGACTTGGGCGTCGGGGAGCACCACGTTGACGGCGACACTTTCTCCAGTGACGGCGGCTCGGGCGATGGTGGATCTCGCCGAGGAGGGCTGCAATGATCGAATTGAGGTGGGGGTTAGAGCACTAGGTGTAAGAGAAGGCTGCAGACGAGGTTTGGGCGCCGGAGATGGTCTCACCGCAGTGAATCAAGCTGGTGGCCGAGGCGGATCGAGGCGGCCGGAGTTGGGGGAGGAGACCTCCTCGAGGTCCTCCCAGTGGCTAGGCAGGGTCTTGGTGTAGTGCAGGGGTGGTGTGTGCACGAGAGCGAGCTCGGGGCTCCTTTTTATAGGTGATTCGAGGCGGTGGCCGAGAACGGACCTCTCCGGTGATGGTTACGGCGGCGCAGAGCTTGGTCGGGGAGGTTTAGGGAGTGGGGCGTCAGCGTGGAGTTCCACTGGTGCCGTTTTGACGCTAAACCAGCTTGGATTAGGACCCCTGGGTGGATTCGACGGAACGGGGCGGCGCGGATCCGTCGGCGGCAGAGAGCACGCTCTGTGCATGCCGCGCCACGACGACGGTGTTGCATGCGTGTGCTGGCGAGGAAGTGGCCACGCGGAGCCAACAGAGGGATTAGGCGGCGCCGAACGGCGTTACGCCGACGTTCTGCTCCCGGTCGGCCGCTACGGTGGTTCGGCCACCGCAAGACACGCCGCAAGCGGGCTGTGGCGCCACCGACGCCAGAACGCGCCAAGCACGCGTGTGAGGCTCGACAGGCACGCTTAGGTTGGGCAACGTGCCAAAGGCACTGTGAACATGTGACTGAAATAATCGATTTAAGATCGACCTTTGAAACTCTGAACTTTCTGAATTTAATCAAGATGCATGTAAACAAAGTGCATGCAAGGTTCTCGACAGAATGATTATGGCACGTGGGAAATTTTTCTTGAGCTGATCTTTGGTGTGGTGGTCTCTCATTGCATCTGAGGGCTGCCTGAATTTTGGTAGAATTTTTGGAGAAGTGTAGATATGAATTTCACCAAATTTGGTAAATCTTGTCCAAACTTGCAGTGAGTGAAATTTGAAATATTTGAAAAGGAGAAGAGTGGATCAAGATGGTTCTGGGTTGTGGGTACCAAGGACTATCCAAGGGAGTTGGTTTGAGGTCAAAACTCAAAAGCATTAGGGTACTTGCTTTGCAAATCACTTAGGCTCAAAAGAAAAGACAGAATTATTTTGGGAGAGGAAATAATTGGAATAAAGTCCAAAAATGGATTTTACTAGTTTGGACAGAATGTTTGAGTTGAACCAAAGTGGAAGGAGGGTTTTGGGAGAAATTTACCACAAGAGGCATGGTAAAACCAAGGATGGATCAAAACCAAAGAATAACCCAAAACCAAAAGGTTTCTTTTAGAAGAAAATAAATCCAAGAAATGCTTTTTGAGAAGAAAACTCAGAAGAGAGGTTTTTAAGAAGGGTTTAAATGAGCTTCTTCAAACCAAGCAAGGCTTTTGCTGAAAACAAAAACAACAAAAAATTTGGAGTGTCACAATAAGTTACTGATACATCTCCAACGTATCTACTTTTCCTGACGCTTTTCCTCTTGTTTTGGACTCTAATTTGCATGATTTGAATGAAGCTAACCCCGGACTGACGCTGTTTTCAGTAGAACTACCATGGTATTGTTTTTGTGCAGAAATAAAAGTTATTGGAATGGAACAAAACTTTGCGAGGAATTTTTATACAATAAACAAGAATTTCTGGAGCCAAGACCCACCAGAGGGGGCACCTGGGTGGGCAAAACCCACCAGGGCGCCCCCTCCTAGCGCGCCCAGGTGGGTTGTCCCCATCTGGTGGCCCCGCAGACCCTGAAACTGACGCTATAAAAATCTTATTTTTCAAGAAAAAAATCAGGGAGAAAGAATTATTGCGGTCCACGAGACGGAGCCGCTGTCACCTCCTGTTCTTCATAGGGAGGCAAGATCTGGAGTCCGTTTGGGGCTCCGGAGAGGGGGGTCTTCGTTCTTCATCATCACCAACCCTTCTCCCTGGCCAATTCCATGATGCTCCCCACCGAGAGTGAGTAAGTCCTTCGTAGGCTCGCTGGTCGGTGAGGAGTTGGATGAGATTCATCATGTAATCGAGTTAGTTTTGTTAGTGCCTAATCCCTAGTATTCACTATGTTCTAAGATTGATGTTGCTATGACTTTGCCATGCTTAATGCTTGTCACTTTGGGCCCGGGTGCCATGAACTCAGATCTGAACCGTTTATGTTATCACCATTATATCCATGTTCTAGGTCCGATCTTGCAAGTTATAGTCACCTACTACGTGTTATGATCCGGCAACCTCGGAGTGACAATAGTCGGGACCACTCCCGGTGATGACCGTAGTTTGAGGAGATCATGTATTCACTAAGTGTTAATGCTTTGTTCCGGTTCTCTATTAAAAGGAGGCCTTAATATCCCTTAGTTTCCAATATGGACCCTGCTGCCATGGGAGGGTAGGAAAAAAGATGTCATGCAAGTTCTTTCCATAAGCATGTATGACTATTTACGGAATACATGCCTACATTATATTGACGAACTAGAGCTATTGCCATATCGGCTTAGGTTATAACTGCCTCATGATGGATATCATCCAACAAATCACCAATCCAATGCCTATGAATTTATCTTATATTGTTCTTGCTAAGTTACTACTGCTAGCGTCACTATTGCACTTTCTACAAAACTACTGCTATCACTGTACCGTTACTGTTACTGTGTCACTATTATCAAAACTATCATACTATTTTTCCACTGATCATGTTGCTGTAGATAATTAATCTCCAGGTGTGGTTGAATTGACAACTCAACTGCTAATACCTTCAAATATTCTTTGGCTCCCCTTGTGTTGAATCTATAAATTTGGGTAGAATACTCTACCCTTGAAAACTGGTGCGATCCCCTATACTTGTGGGTTATCAGTTATGAAAGTACCCCCACCAATTTGAGCTAGGTGGTTCTTTCGGTTCAGGGGTATCATGGGCATTTCGCGTGTCGGGATTTCACAGGAGCTGGGAGTTTTCGCGCGCGTTGTAATTTTGGGATAGTAAGGCGCGGGTTGAGATGGAGGGAGTTTTCAGAGCACAACGAGACAAGTATATATCTTAAATATTTCAGGGTAACAAGGCGCGGGTTGAAGAGACGAGACTTTTGCAGCACGATAGACAAGGATGCTAGCTTGAAATTTCGGCATAATAAGGTGCATCTTCAAATTTCGGGAGGACAAGCTTAACGTGTACAAAAAAAATACAATTCACACCTCGTCACTGGAGAGAGCCATGTCCTGGTTTACTATATTACTGGAAATGCATTCAAATACAACAAAAAAATAAAAAAAATCGGGACAACAAACATAACGTGTACAGTACCAAATCAATTTGCACTTCCCTCAACAATAATAAAACAATTTGTGTTGTCTAGCATATGGACTAAATTTGAGTAGATTTTCCCTGTTTGAATGGGATTGTACTCGGGTTAGTTATACAACCATCTAAATATTATCTTCACAATACATCACATGAATATAGGACACTACAAAAAAGACATATCCGTGAAATTTTGGGCCGAATGATTTTTTCTGTCATGCTTATGACACTTCTATGACGATAATTGTGACAAAACCCGGTATCATCATAGATGTGGTGGGCTCCTACTTCTATTACAAAAAATCATGACAGAACATGGGCTTTTCGTCCTGGGAGGGCCGGAGACGCAGCTGCATGACATTCTTTGGGCCGTCCATGATGGAAAAAACCGTGGTAGAAGTAAGGGCGAGGAAAATATCGAGGGGGGGGGGGGTTCCCGGTTACGGTGGGTGGTCGGGGGCCGAGCGATGGGCGTTTCTCTCGTACACGTACGCGCATGGGTGTGAGGCGTTGGGCTCTAACTAAACTCGAGCGAGGCGTTCGCCTACTGAACCCGAGCGATTGCACTACAGGCTACGCGTTATTGAACCCGAGCGGTCGATCGATCTAGTTGTTAACTGAACCCGATCGAGTGATTCCTTCACTACTGCTGCTTACTGAAGCCGATCGAACCTACTACCTCTAGATGAATAATCAGTGTTGTTGGGGGGTTGGATGAAAAGTTCCCGGTGGGGGTTGGATGAACATGACCCCGTGGTAGTAGAGGCCATTGCCACTGGATGAATAGGACGTTGATCGATCGAGCCGGTTGGGGGTGGATGAACAGGACCCCGTGGAGGGCTGGTTGAACAGTAGCCGGTGGAGGGCTGGATGAACAGTAGCGCATGGAGGGGTGGTTGAATAGGACCCCGTGGAGAGGGCTGGTTGAACAGTAGTCGGTGGAGGAGCGGTGGAGGCTGGATGAACAAGAGCCTATGGATGAACAGTCGTAGGTGGAGGCTGGAGGAGGTCGACGGTGGATGAACAGTAGCACGTGGAGGCTCGAGGAGGTCGACGGTGGAGATTGACAGTAGCCCGTGGAGTCCCGTTTTGCGGTACGCCACACCCCTCCCGATGAACAAGACCCGCGTTTCGACCGTAATGCTCTAACACAAGTCTGTTTCCTCCGTTTTGCGGTACGCCACACCCCTCCCGATCAACAGGACCCCGTTTCGACCATACGAGGTAGAAGAGAAGCCCGTTTCCTCTGTTTTGCGGTACGCCACACCCCTCCCAGTGAACATGATCCCATTTCGACTGTAGGCGGTTGAACACAAGGTCGTTTCCTCCGTTCTGCGGTACGCCACACCTCGTTTCAATCGGCTGTTCCGTCCAAGCCGGTTGGCTCCCGATGAACATGACGCATTCTGTTACCTCCCGATGAACGAGATGATGCAGTTTCTCCGTTCCAACCCAGCCGGTTGGCTGCCAATGAACAGGACGCCCTGCCTCTCCCTATACACGAGCCCTGGCCGTACGTATGCGTGAGTAGGCATTCGAGACCCCGCCCGCACCCTGGTTGTACGAACGTGTACATGCTACATGCGCGCATCTACTACTACACGTGCCCTTCCTTACTCGGCCACGGTTCATCTCTGCAGCCTGCAGACCGATCGACCAGTATGTACGTACACGTTCACGACCAGAATGACAATGCTACGTACGCTTCAACCAGGTGGGTCCCGGCTGCCAGGGAGGACAAGGAGGCACTTCCTTGCGTGCGAAGATGTAGCTGGTGGGTCCCAGCAGTCAGGGCGAGGATTCATTTTTTTTTCACGCCTAATATGGAGGCACTTCCTTGCGTGCGAAGATGTAGTTGGTAGGTCCCTGCTATCAGGGGGAATTTTTTTCCGTAAAATACAGAGTCCCTTCCGGTGGGTCCCAGCTATCAGGTGGAGGAATAATTATTTTACATGTAATAAGGTTGCACTTCCTTGCTGTGGCCGTGGACCTAGCTATCAGCCTCTCCACGTTCAGTCCTTTTCCGATGGAAGTCGTTCCTTGACCAAGTTGACCACGCCGCACCAAGAGCACCAAGGCGGTGGACGACGCGAGGCCTGGAAGGGGATGACATGTAGCCGAGGAAGACGTGGCAGTGGATGCCCACGCGTAGAGGAGTACGAGGGTTGACTGGTTCGGCTGCAGTGTGAGGCTGCCGTTGGCGGAGAATAATATGTGTTGTGGGTGAGTAGACAGTAGAGGGATGGCCTGGCCAGCGGTGGGAGTAGGGTGGGGCGGTGAGGCCTGCGCGGCAGCACAACCTGCCACTGGAGGCAGGAGCAAGCGGTCTCACCGGCGCTGGTTTGGGCGACTGGTGCAAGAAGAGCAGCGATTGAAGAAACAGCAGGATCGTACGATTCAAATCCAACGGTCACTGCTGCTAGAATCATTTGTTGACTAAGTTGACAAGGCCCTGCGTACGCATCTGTTGGGGAACGTAGTAATTTCAAAAAAAATCCTACGCACACGCAAGATCATGGTGATGGCATAGCAACGAGAGGGGAGAGTATTGTCCATGTACCCTCGTAGACCGTAAGCGGAAGCGTTATGACAACGCGGTTGATGTAGTCGTACGTCTTCACGATCCGACCGATCCAAGCACCGAACGCACGGCACCTCCGAGTTCAGACACGCTCAGCTCGATGACGATCCCGGACTCCGATCCAGCAAAGTGTCGGGGATGAGTTACACAAGACGACGGCGGCGTGGTGACAATGATGATGTTTCATCGCGGCGCAGGGCTTCGCCTAAACTCTGCGACGATATGACCGAGGTGGAATTTAGTGGAAGGGGGCACTGCACACGGCTAAGGAACGATCTGTAGATCAACTTGTGTCTCCTGGGGTGCTCCCCTGCCCCCGTATATAAAGGAGGGAGGGGGAGGTGCGGCCGGCCCTCAAGGGGTGTGCCTGGAGGAGTCCTACTCCCACCGGGAGTAGGACTCCCCCCTCTTGCCTTGTTGGAGAAGGACAGGGGAGGAAAGAGGAAGGGCGCCACCCCCTCTCCGTTTCCTATTCGGACTAGGGGGGGGGGGGGTGCGCGGCCTGCCCGGGCCGGCCCTCCTCGTTTCCCTCATGGCCCACTAAGGCCCCTTATCCCCCGGGCGGGTTCCGGTAACCCCCCGGTGTTCCGGTAAAATCCCGATTTCACCCGGAACCATTCCGATATCAAAATATAGGCTTCCAATATATCAATCTTTATGTCTCGACCATTTTGAGACTCCTCGTCATGTCCGTGATCACATCCGGGACTCCGAACAAACTTAGGTACATCAAAACTTGTAAACTCATAATAAAACTGTCATCGTAGTGACAAAACCTAATCTCGAAATACGCCAACCCAACATGTACCTTTGGAGACACCTGTAGTACTCCTTTATAATCACCCAGTTACGTTGTGACGTTTGGTAGCACCCAAAGTGTTCCTCCGGTAAACGGGAGTTGCATAATCTCATAGTTACCGGAACATGTATAAGTCATGAAGAAAGCAATAGCAATATACTAAACGATCAAGTGCTAGGCTAACAGAATGGGTCAGGTCAATCACATCATTCTCCTAATGATGTGATCCCATTAATCAAATAACAACACATGTCTATGGTTAGGAAACTAGTGACTATATGTTTGTCTATGTATTCACACATGTATTATGTTTCCGATTAATACAATCTAGCATGAATAATAAACATTTATCATGATATGAGGAAATAAATAATAACTTTATTATTGCCTCTAGGGCATATTTCCTTCAGTCTCCCACTTGCACTAGAGTCAATAATCTAGATTACACAAGAATGATTCTAACACCCATGGAGTCTTGGTGCTGATCATGTTTTGCTCGAGGAAGAGGCTTAGTCAACGGGTCTGCAATATTCAGATCCGTATGTATCTTGCAAATCTCTATGTCTCCCACTTGGACTTGGTCCCGAATGGAATTGAAGCGTCTCTTGATATGCTTGGTCCTCTTGTGAAATCTGGATTCCTTTGCCAAGGCAATTGCACCAAGATTGTCACAGAAGATCTTCATTGGTCCCGATGCACTAGGTATGACACCTAGATCGAAATGAACTCTTTCATCCAGACTCCTTCATTTGCTGCTTCAAGCAGCTATGTACTCCGCTTCACATGTAGATCCCGCCACGACGCTTTGTTTAGAACTGCACCAACCGACAGCTCCACCGCTTAATAAAAACACGTATCCGGTTTGCGACTTAGAATCGTCCGGATCGGTGTCAAAGCTTGCATCGACGTAACCATTTACGACTAGCTCTTTGTCACCTCCATATACGAGAAACGTATCCTTAGTCCTTTTCGGTATTTCAGGGATGTTCTTGACCGCTGTCCATTGATCTACTCTGGATTACTTTGGTACCTTCCCGCCAAGCTTATTGCTAAGCATACGCCGTGTCTGGTACACAGCATTGCATACATGATAGAGCCTATGGCTGAAGCATAGGGAACATCTTTCATTTTCTCTCTATCTTCTGCCGTGGTCGGGCATTGAGTCGACTCAATTTCACACCTTGTAATACAGGTAAAAAACCTTTCTTTGCTCGATCCATTTTGAACTTTTTCAAAACTTTATCAAGGTATGTGCTTTGTGAAAGTCCAATTAAGCGTCTTGATCTATCTCTATAGATCTTGATGCCCAATATGTAAGCAGCTTCACCGAGGTCTTTCATTGAAAAACTTTTATTCAAGTATCCTTTTATGCTATCCAGAAATTCTATATCATTTCCAATCAATAATATGTCGTCCACATATAATATCGAAATGCTACAGAGCTCCCACTCACTTTCTTGTAAATACAAAGCTTCTCCAAAAGTCTCAGTATAAAACCATATGCTTTGATCACACTATCAAAGCATTTATTCCAACTCGAGAGGCTTGCAGGACCATAAATTGATCATTTGGAGCTTGCACACTTTGTTAGCACCTTTTGGATCAACAAAACCTTCTGGTTGCATCATATACAACTCTTCTTCTAGAAATCCATTCAAGAATGCAGTTTTTACATCCATTTGCCAAATTTCATGATCATAAAATGCAGCAATTGCTAACATGATTCGGACAGACTTAAGCATTGCTACGGGTGAGAAAGTCTCATCGTAGTCAACCCCTTGAACTTGTCGAAAACCTTTCGCAACAAGTCGAGCTTTATAGTCAGTTACATTACCATCAGCGTGAGTCTTCTTCTTAAAGATCCATTTATTCTCAATGGCTTGCCGATCATCGGGCAAGTCAACCAAAGTCCATACTTTGTTCTCATACATGGATCCCATCTCAGATTTCATGGCTTCCAGCCATTTTGCGGAATCTGGGCTCACCATCGCTTCTTCATAGTTTGTAGGTTCACCATGGTCAAGGATTACCGTACCACTCTGGTGCGGATCTTACTCTAGTTGACCTACGTAGTTCAGTAGAAACTTGATCTGAAGTTTCATGATCATCATCATTAACTTCCTCACTAATTGGTGTAGGTGTCACAGAACCAATTTCGTGATGAACCATTTTCCAATAAGGGAGCTGGTACTGTTACCTCATCAAGTTCTACTTTTCTCCCACTCACTTCTTTCGAGAGAAACTCCTTCTCTAGAAAGGATCAATTCTTAGCAACGAATGTCTTGCCTTCGGATCTGTGATAGAAGGTGTACCCAACTGTTTCCTTTGGGTATCCTATGACGACACATTTTTCCGATTTGGGTTCAAGCTTATCAGGTTGAAGTTTTTTCACATAAGCATCGCAGCCCCAAACTTTGAAAAACGACAACTTTGGTTTCTTGCCAAACCATAGTTCATAAGGAGTCGTCTTAACGGATTTTGATGGTGCCCTATTTAACGTGAATGCGGCCATCTCTAAAGCATAACCCCAAAACGATAGCGGTAAATCGGTAAGAGACATCATAGATCGCACCATATCTAGTAAAGTACGATTACGACGTTCGGACACACCATTACGCTGTGGTGTTCCAGGTGGCGTTAGTTGCGAAACTATTCCGCAATTTTCAAATGTAGACCAAACTCGTAACTCAAAATATTCTCCTCCACGATCAGATAGTAGAAATTTTATTTTCTTGTTACGATGATTTTCAACTTCACTCTGAAATTCTTTGAAGTTTTCAAATGTTTCAGATTTATGCTTCATTAAGAAGATATACCCATATCTGCTTAAATCATCTGTGAAGGTGAGAAAATAACGATATCCGCCACGAGCTTCAACATTCATCGGACCACATACATCTGTATGTATGATTTCCAACAAATCTGTTGCTCTCTCCATAGAACCGGAGAACCGTGTTTTAGTCATCTTGCCTATGAGGCACGGTTCGCAAGTACCAAGTGATTCATAATCAAGTGATTCCAAAAGTACATCAGTATGGAGTTTCTTCATGCGCTTTACACCGATATGACCTAAACGGCAGTGCCACAAATAAGTTGCACTATCATTATTAACTCTGCAGCTTTTGGCTTCGACATTATGAATATGTGTATTACTACTATCGAGATTTAATAAAAATAGACCACTCTTCAAGTGCATGACCATAAAAGATATTACTCATATAAATAGAACAACCATTATTCTCTGATTTAAATGAATAACCGTCTCGCATCAAACAAGATCCAGATATAATGTTCATGCTCAACGCTGGCACCAAATAACAATTATTTAGGTCTAAAACTAATCCCGAAGGTAGATGTAGAGGTAGCGTGCCGACCGCGATCACATCGACTTTGGAACCGCTTTCTCACAAGATCGTCACCTCGTCCTTTGCCGGTGCTCGCTTATTCCGTAGTCCCTGTTTTGAGTTGCAAATATTAGCAATGTAACCAGATATCAAATACCTGTGCTACTACGAGCTCTAGTAAGGTACACATCAATAACATGTATATCACATATACCTTTGTTCACCTTGCCATCCTTCTTATCCGCCAAATACTTGGGGCAGTTCCGCTTCGGTGACCAGCTTGCTTGCGGTAGAAACACTCAGTTTCAGTGCTTAGGTCCAGACTTGGGTTTCTTCTCTTGAGCAGCAACTTTCTTGCTGTTCTTTTTGAAGTTTCCCTTCTTCTTCCCTTTGCCCTTTTTCTTGAAACTAGTGGTCTTGTTGACCATCGACACTTGATGCTCCTTCTTGATTTCTACCTCCGCAGCTTTTAGCATTGCGAAGAGCTCGGGAATTGTTTTGTTCATCCCTTGCATATTATAGTTCATCACGAAGCTCTTGTAGCTTGGTGGCAGTGATTGGAGAATTCTGTCAATGACACTATCATCCGGAAGATTAACTCCCAGTTGAATCAAGTGATTATTATACCCAGACATTTTGAGTATATTCTCACCGATGTAACTATTCTCCTCCATCTTGCAGCTATAGAACTTATTGGAGACTTCATATCTCTCAATCCGGCATTTGCTTGAAATATTAACTTCAACTCTTGGAACATCTCATATGCTCCATGACGCTCAAAACGTCGTTGAAGACCCGGTTCTAAGCCGTAAAGCATGGCACATCGAACTATAGAGTAGTCATCGACTTTGCTCGCCAGACATTCACAACTTCCGGCGTTGCTCTCGCAAAGCAGTTCGGCACCTGTGGTGCTTCCAGGACGTAATTCTTCTATGCAGCAATGAGGATAATCCTCAAGTTACGGACCCAATCCGTGTAATTGCTACCATCATCTTTCAACTTTGCTTTCTCAAGGAACGCATTAAAATTCAACGGAACAACAGCATGAGCCATCTATCTACAATAAACATAGACAAGCAAAATACTATCTGGTACTAAGTTCATGATAAATTTAAGTTCAATTAATCATATTACTTAAAAACTCCCACTTAGATAGACATCTCTCTAGTCATCTAAGTGATTACGTGATCCAAATCAACTAAACCATAACCGATCATCACGTGAGATGGAGTAGTTTTCAATGGTGAACATCACTATGTTGATCATATCTACTATATGATTCACGCTCGACCTTTCGGTCTCAGTGTTCCGAGGCCATATCTGCATATGCTAGGCTTGTCAAGTTTAACTAAGTATTCCGCGTGTGCAAAACTGGCTTGCACCCGTTGTAGATGGACGTAGAGCTTATCACACCCGATCATCACGTGGTGTCTGGGCACGACGAACTTTGGCAACGGTGCATACTCGTGAAGAACACGTCTTGATAATTTTTAGTGAGAGATCATCTTAAAATGCTACCGTCAATCAAAGCAAGATAAGATGCATAAAGGATAAACATCACATGCAATCAATATAAGTGATATGATATGGCCATCATCATCTTGTGCTTGTGATCTCCATCTCCGAAGCACCGTCGTGATCACCATCGTCATCGGTGCGACACCTTGATCTCCATCGTAGCATCGTTGTCGTCTCGCCAACTATTGCTTCTACGACTATCGCTACTGCTTAGTGATAAAGTAAAGCAATTACATGGCTTTTGCATTTCATACAATAAAGCGACAACCATATGGCTCCTGCCGATTGCCGATAACTTCGGTTACAAAACATGATCATCTCATACAATAAAATATAGCATCACGTCTTGACCATATCACATCACAACATGCCCTGCAAAAACAAGTTAGACGTCCTCTACTTTGTTGCTGCAAGTTTTACGTGGCTGCTACGGGCTGAGCAAGAACCGTTCTTACCTATGCATCAAAACCACAACGATAGTTTATCAAGTTGGTGCTGTTTTAACCTTCGCAAGGACCGGGCGTAGCCACACTCGGTTCAACTAAAGTGAGAGAGACAGACACCCGCCAGTCACCTTTAAGCAACGAGTGCTCGCAGCGGTGAAACCAGTCTCGCGTAAGCGTACGCGTAATGTCGGTCGGGGCCGCTTCATCTCACAATACCGTTGAACCAAAGTATGACATGCTGGTAAGCAGTATGACTTATATCTCCCACAACTCACTTGTGTTCTACTCGTGCATATAACATCAACACATAAAACCAGGCTCTGATACCACTGTTGGGGAACGTAGTAATTTCAAAAAATTTCCTACGCACACGCAAGATCATGGTGATGGCATAGCAACGAGAGGGGAGAGTATTGTCCACGTACCCTCATAGACCGTAAGCGGAAGTGTTATGACAACGCGGTTGATGTAGTCGTACGTCTTCACGATCCGACCGATCCAAGCACCGAACGTACGGCACCTCCGAGTTCAGCACACGTTCAGCTCGATGACGATCCCCGGACTCCGATCTAGCAAAGTGTCGGGGATGAGTTCCATCAGCACGACGGCGTGGTGACGATGTTGATGCTCTACTGGCGCAGGGCTTCGCCTAAACTCTGCGACGATATGACCGAGGTGGAATCTGGTGGAAGGGGGCACCGCACACGGCTAAGGGACGATCCGTAGATCAACTTGTGTCTCCTAGGGTGCTCTCCTGCCCCCGTATATAAAGGAGGGAGGGGGAGGTGCGGCCGGCCCTCAAGGGGTGCGCCTGGAGGAGTCCTACTCCCACCGGGAGTAGGACTCCCCCCCTCTTGCCTTGTTGGAGAAGGAAAGGGGGGAGGGGAAAGAGGAAGGGGGGCGCCGGCCCCCCTCTCCTTGTCCTATTCGGACTAGGGGGGGAGGAGGCGCGCGGCCTGCCCTGGCCGGCCCTCCTCTTTTCCCTCATGGCCCACTAATGCCCATTATCCCCCGGGAGGGTTCCGGTAAACCCCTCAAAGGTTCAGAAATCCCGATTTCACCCGGAACCATTCCGATATCCAAATATAGGCTTCCAATATATTAATCTTTATGTCTCGACCATTTCGAGACTCCTCGTCATGTCCGTGATCACATCCGGGACTCCGAACAAACTTCGGTACATCAAAACTTGTAAACTCATAATAAAACTGTCATCGTAACGTTTAAGCGTGCGGACCCTAAGGGTTCGAGAACTATGTAGACATGACCTAGAACTATTCTCAGTCAATAACCAATAGCGGAACCTGGATGCCCATATTGGTTCCTACATATTCTACAAAGATCTTTATCGGTCAAACCGCATAATGACATATGTTGTTCCCTTTGTCATCAGTATGTTACTTGCCCGAGATTCGATCGTCGGTATCCAATACCTAGTTCAATCTCGTTACCGATAAGTCTCTTTAATCGTTCCGTAATACATCATCTCGCAACTAACTTATTAGTTGCAATGCTTGCAAGGCTTATGTGATGTGTATTACCGAGAAGGCCTAGAGATTCCTCTCCGACAATCGGAGTGACAAAACCTAATCTCGAAATACGCCAACCCAACATGTACCTTTGGAGACACCTGTAGTACTCCTTTATAATCACCCAATTACGTTGTGACGTTTGGTAGCACCCAAAGTGTTCCTCCGGTAAACGGGAGTTGCATAATCTCATAGTTACCGGAACATGTATAAGTCATGAAGAAAGCAATAGTAATATACTAAACGATCAAGTGCTAGGCTAACGGAATTGGTCATGTCAATCACATCATTTTCCTAATGATGTGATACCATTAATCAAATAACAACACATGTCTATGGTTAGGAAACATAACCATCTTTGATTAATGAGCTAGTCAAGTAGAGGCATACTAGTGACTATATGTTTGTCTATGTATTCACACATGTATTATGTTTCCGGTTAATACAATTCTAGCATGAATAATAAACATTTATCATGATATGAGGAAATAAATAATAACTTTATTATTGCCTCTAGGGCATATTTCCTTCAACGTCAACTTAGTATGCCCACAGGTCAGCCTTCATACCGGTGCGCCCCAGATGTCAGTGGGAGTAATCATTTTTTTCACGTAATAAGGAGGCAGTTGATTGCGTGCGGCCATGCCAACAGAGGGAGTAGGGTGGGCCGGTGAAGCCTGCGCGGCATCACAGCGGGCCACAAGAGGAGGGAGCAGGCAGTCCCGCCTACGCTGGTTTAGGCGGCTAGAGCAGGAAGATCAGAGATTGAAGAAGCACGTCAGCCGTTGGATGGACATCCAACAGTCACTACTGCTAGAATCGTGTATTGACTGACAAAGCCTTGCATAAACAAGTCAACCTCAAAATCTGTGGCGTGTACAACCCATTTTCTATTATTTTTATATTTTTTACTCATTTTCTAATTCATATGGAATTTATTGCAGCCCATTTTCCATTTTTAGAATTGCTGCCCATTTTCTGGTCAGTGCCAGGGTTAAAAAATTGAACTAAAAATATGCAAAATTTTAAAAATTCGCATATTTTTTCTGGGGAACAAAATATTCTTAATCCAAAAATTAGTAGCCATACTAAAACAAATTTAAAAATAAATTAGTACTATGTCATGTTAAAATCCAACGAAATATAAAATATCAGTGAAGAACAAAAACAAAAAAAAGAAACTAATTGCCCATTTGCTATAATTTTTTTGGAATTTGCAACCCCTTTGATATTACTTTTAAGATATACTGACCATACTCTTTGGCCAGGCTGGAATGCATCCCTCCTCGTCTTGAAAGATTTGCAGCCCAATAAGTCGGAGAAAACAAATAGGCCTAGCTTGGGTATTCTTCAAAAAGAAATAGTGGGCTACCTATTTTCCCAAAGAAAAAACTACTGGGCTGGTCATGTTCTTAGACAGGCCACAAAGACCACACAATGCAGTTTATAGCCTGCTCCTCCGAACAAATCCTAATAAAAGTTGTGCAATTCTGTTGTTAATTGACTATACATTGACATTTGATGTGGGTCCCAGATATCAGCAGGGTGGATTAGAGTAAAAAATTAGGGGTGCATCTGAGTTGTAAAAGAGGTGCTTGCTTGTGTTCGGGAGTGGACCTGGTGGGTCCGTACTGTCATAATCACAACTACAGTCCTCTCCCGATTCACTATGTTGACAGGGCCAGACGGCGGCGCCACGACGAGCGCACCAAGGCGGAGGATAAAGTGTTGTTACCAATGTGTTGGGCTGCGTTGGATATTCCTATCGAAAAATAAAAATGGACCGGAACTATTTACGACGTTGACTACCGATTTGCATGGGCCCTCTCTCTCTATGTGTGTGTGTGATCTCTAAGGTTGTGAACCCCTTGCATGGGGCAGCCTCGGGCGTTTATATAGGCCTACCCCCAGGGGTACAATGGTAATCCGACTGGGTGTAGGACCCGTCCGTCAGTGTCTCTGGGTGCCAGCTTCTCCGCCGGCTACTGAGGCCCGCTGCTTGGTGGGTCTCGCCGGCTGCCGGGGACTCGGCCGGCAGGTAGGGCCCGCCGCCTGCGGGCCATGCCAACCGCTTTATACTTTTGCCTTGCTCTGATGACGGAGGCTTTATCGGGGGGAGCGTGGCTATAGTCCCGCCGCTTGGCGGGTGCTCACTATAGCCACATGCCGTCTCTTCTGATTAATGATGCCCAGACTCCGATGGGAAGGGGCCGCCTGCTAGGAGGCGGCCCACCTCCATTGCCGGCTGCTGGGGACTCACCGCCTTCTGGGGCTCGCGGACAGGTAGGGCCCACCGTCTACGGGCCGTACCGACCGGCCGTCGTGGGGGCGTGGTGCTTCTTGGGAACAGTGTTGCGCCGGGTGAGGGGTATCCGGTTGGTACACCGCACTGTGGCCACGCTCCGCCCTGGATTCAAGGGCGGCAGGTCGCACTGTAGCCATGCCCTATCTTATCGTGGTTAAGTGGGTGCAAACTTTGAGGGGATGAGGGGCCGCCTGCTGGGAGCCCCCCCCCCCCGCGGGGTCGCCTTCTGGCATCTTGCCGCCTTCTAGCAGCCGGCCTCCTGGACCAGCTGGCCCAAGAACTCAGCCGTTTGTCCGGGAGGTGTGAGGGGTGCAGCTAGCCCCGATGTCTTGAAATACTATAGGGAGCCGATGAGGCTGGCCGTGGTCATTTACTCCGATAGTAGTCTCCGAAGCTGGTGGGGTGCCACGGCTGAAATCAAGGAGCCTCAACAGCTTCCTACTCTGAGTGTCTTGGTGATCTTGTTTCGTCCGTATTCTGGAGGCGCCGACTGCAAGGCGCCGGCCGAGGCCGGGCCGGCCGCCTTGGTGAATACGAATCGCCGCGGTGGAGTCCGGGTGCGATCCAGCCAGATGACAGGCTTGCCGCCCGTTACTCGCTCGCCATGCGGCGCTAGCAGACCAGGCTGGCCTGCCAGCCCACGCGTGCGACAGGACGTCGCTGCAGGCTCGGGCCCATCACTATAGGGCCTCGGCACACGCACGGATCCGTTGCGGCTGAGGCGGGCGGTTGCGCTTCACAGGCGTGTTAAGTACACGCCATTACGGCGCGGAAAATACGGGGTCGTCGGGGAGTGGGTGCTGTTAATCCCACGCCCCCCACGTCTCGCCCCCTCGGCTCCGTTGCTGGGGTTATAAGTAGTGGGAGGAGGGGGCGGCATAACGCACGCACGCCCTCATCGCCGCTTGCCTTCTTCTTCCTCTGCTCCCTTTACTCTCTCGCCGTCACCTTGCTGCCCCTCGCCGCCGGAGCTGCTCCGCACACGCTGTGGTTTCGTCCGCTTGTCACAGCGCTGCACCACCATCGAGCATCCGCGTCCATGGCGCGCGGCGGGTGCTCCGGAGATTGGGATGGCTCCAATGTTCACGAGGACCACCTCGTGTTTCTTCGGCAGACGAGCCGGCTGCCTCGCGCAGCGTACGTGAAGGTACGCCTCCCTCCTGAAACGGAGATCTTGCCGGCGCCGGAGGCCGGCGAGTATGTCGTTTTCCGCTCGCACTTCCTCCGCGGCTTCGGCCTTCCGGCAAGTGGTTTTCTTCGATCTTTCCTTGACTTCTTTGGCCTACAGCCGCACCACCTCACGCCCAACACCGTGGTGCTACTTGCCGCCTTCGTCACCCTCTGCGAGGGGTACCTTGGCGTCCTGCCGACACTTGAGCTATGGGGAGAACTTTTCTACCTCCGCCAAGGACAAGGCGGGTAAGTGTGGGGCCTGCATCGCGGTGCGGCGCTCCGGCTTCGAGATCCACTTTCCGGCCCTCGCGCTGCTGCAGTCGGCCAAACTGTGGCAGAAATCTTACTTCTACGTCCATAACGCGCACCCGATGCTGGACTTCGTCAACCTGCCGGCTTACGCAGCCGGCCCGCCTACAGAGCCACGCAGGAACTGGAAGTTCAGGCCGAAGCACCTGTCGGCCACTACCTCCGCCGCTCTCACCCGACTCTAGGAGATGACGGAGTCGGAGGGCCTCAGGGCCTCGGACCTGCTGGCCGGCTTCGTGGAGCGCCGGGTGCTGCCCCTTCAAGCCCGCCCCCACATCATTAGCAACATGAGCGGGCACCTGGACCCGTGCCGGATGTGCACCAAGGTGCTGCCGGATGTGGAGGTGGTCCGACTGGTGAACTTCTTCTCGGATTTCAAGCTGTCAGAGACGGAGTGGAGTTCAGCAAGGAGCCGTACAGCCGGGCAAATCCGCCGCCTGCGGTAAGTCTTCTGTATTTCTTTTCCCTTTGTCAATTCATATTTCTTCTTGTCGTCTGACCATACGGCCGCGCTGCAGCGCTTCGCAGGCCAGACGGCAGACGGTGCACCGACAACCGGCCATCAGTACATGGCGGACCACGCCAAAAGTGACGGGGACGACCCCGAGCTGGGGGCGGCCGCCGTCGAGGAGGACGCCGCCGCATGCGGTGGCGGTGAGGTAGCAGGCGACTCCTCAGGAGGCGGCCTAGAAGGGTGGCCAGACGACGACGAGTCGCACCGCGCCCATGGCACCAACAGGACGGGTGCCGGCTCCTCGGCCGTGCCGACTGCAGCAGGCGCGCCGAAGCGTCGGGCTGACGCCGGGTTGTTTGACAGTCGGCCTAAGAAGCTCAAGACCTCGGCCACCGTGACCAAGCGGCAAGAGGCCGCCGCTAAAGCAACCTTCCTCCAGAAGGCCCCGAAGCGGCTCCCGCCGGTGTCCGCGTAAGTGCCTTGATTTTTCTTGCATTTGTTTTTCCTTTGCTTTCTTCTTTCTCACAGTCTTCTTATTTTTTTCTTTCTTTGGTGCATAGCGCCCCACTTTCCTTGTCACGAGCCTCGTCCGGCTTAGTGATCGGGGCGGCAGATGGCTCTGTGGGTCCCCGCTGCGTGGATCCACTCGCTGCCCTCCAGGAGGTGGTGGAGAAGAACGCATGGGAGGCACAAGAGAAGTGGGAGGCCGCGGCCCGGGAGAAGGCGGAGGCCGATGTGGCGGCCAAGGCTCAAGCCGACGCGACGACCAAGGAGCAGGCAGACGTGGCCGCCAACACTACAAAAAAATACACTTCCGTGATGATACGTGTTTGTCACAGTAGGTCATGTTTTTGTCATGCATGTACATCCATGACGATTTTACGACAGAATCCAGATAGTCATACCTGTGCTGTCATAGAAGTGTTCCATAACATTACCAAAATTATCATCACGGAAGTGTCCATTTCCATGACGATAAATCGCGCGTCACAGAAGTGCTTTCGTCAAGGGTGACCGACACGTGTCATCCACCGTAACGGAATGCCGTTAAGCTATCGGGTCAGGTTTTGGATCCGATAACCCGTTAACAGCCCCGACCAATGGGGATTTTCCACGTGTAAAATAATCATTGGCAAGAGGAAACACGTGTCGGCTCATCGTTGGGACAGATGTCATCCACTCATTGGACGGAAGGCACCTATGATACGTCGACACGTGGCATGGCCCAACAGAGGCCCATTCCTGTGAAAAGGCCGGCACGTTTGACTTGGTCAAAAGGTGGCAGGCCGGCCCATGGAAAGCCTGTTAACGGCTTGTTCGCATATAGCCCATTTACAGCCCGCTAACCCAAGGCCCGTTACGCCTATCCGAATTAGGCCCAGTTTTTCATCTGGGCCATCCAATATGATTCCCGCCCGTTTTCACTTCTGGCGCATGTATGGCCCATGACGTCTTTCGGCCCATATGAGGCCCTATGTAACTCTTGGCCTATTAACGGCCCGTGGTGAAACTGGCCCGTAATGAACAGTGTATCACTTTACACCCATTAACGGCCCGTGGTGAAATTGGCCCGCAATGAACAAAGTGTATCACTTTATACCCATTAACGGCCCGTTATTCCGTTGGGCGTTTCAGCCCATGTTATCTTTCGGCCTTCTCGAGCCCATTTATTCTTGGGCTCATTTCAAAGATTCGTTCTTGACGGCCCGTTACTGTCATTTTCTGCTTGTGGGCCAAATTCAGCCTGTGCTTACAGTCGGCCCATTTGTGGTCCGTTAATACGTTGTGCCGTTTTCATAGTGTCATCAAATATGGCCTATTAACGATGGCCCATTATGGTCATCCCATGAACGGACGATTCCAACTCTAGCCCGTTTACGGCCATAATGTGGTCTGTTTGGCCCATGTTTGGCCAATCGATGATACGGCCCGTATAAGGCCCATTGATGATACAGCCCGCAGAAGGCCCATTGTTCTACGACCCGTAGAACGCCCATTGTTTCTACGAACCGTAGAAGGCCCACTGTTTCTACGGCCAGTAGGAGGCCCAGTGTCACTATAGTAAATATTAGCCCATGGTTATTGTGGCCTAGTTTTTAAAAATAGGTTATTACAGCCACTAGCTAACCGCGGAAAAAGAACTGCAATGACTACAAGCAAACAAATAAACAAGACAACAAGGAAATAAATAAGCAAGCAACTAACACTAGGCTATCACGGCTATTACACATATTACATCCACTGGGCATCAAAGTTCACCACCGATTGCAAATATAGGGAACAAAGCAGCATATCATATACCTTTGGTTGTCAAAGTTGGCGACCAGCGTAAATAAACGCCGTGACAAAACAAAACCAGAACTAAAACCACTTGAAGATATCAAGAAACAATATCCTGGGTACCCATAATCTTTGGCAAGATGCTTAGCAAGCTTATTAACTTTCTCTTGTTTGGCGCTTAAATCCTCCGGTAACTTAACATTGCACGGAAAATATGCTTACGAATTCTGCGAGGACTTCCTCGGTCCTTGACTTCTGTCAAAGACACATCTGATCGATGTCTTTCAACTTGAAGTTGAGACTCAAGAAGACGAACTGATTCAGGTAGCGAGTTCGAAGAGCTTGTGCCAACAGTAGTGGCCAGTAACTCAAACACTACATCAAGACAGGACTTTTGGGTTCCCTCACTGTCGTCAAGATAGTTTTTATCAGCTTACTTGAAGACCAACAGGGATGTGTCACTATCTTGAACCTTATCTGCATTACTTCCTTTACCATTGGATAACGCGGTACTGTTCTCCAATATTTTGTACGCATTCTAAAAGTGAAACAAGCAGACACATCACGTTTACCATGTTGTATATGAAACTCATTTTGGTAAATGAGTTCAGTAGTAAAGTGGACAGGATAACAACATGAAACAAACATATATCTATGTACCATGGTCACTTTATGGTCTATATCATTCTAGTTTTTGTTGCCAAACGAGACGAGAATTCACCGGTTGAAATGATTGAGGGAAGATTGAAGAGACTCCACATGAATTGAATTGATGCTCGAAACAGACTCAGACTCCGGGAAGAAAAAGGGTGGGAAAGACAAAGGCAACTTGGAAGGGGAAACGATGAATATCTTGAAGAGAAAACACCGATTGAAATCATTGAGGAAAGAAAGCAAAGACTTCGCACGAGTAGGATGGATACTCGATTACGGACTCCGACATCGAGAAGGGAAAAGGGGTGGGCGGGTGGGAAAAGAAAACAACTGAGGATTGAACTCAAAGATGAAGAGGGTCGAGTCAACTTGACGAGAAATGCACCGGATAAAAAGAGCTGAGAACCAACGATCGGAAAACTAACCGCGTGAACGTGAAGAAAAATTTGAAAGGGAAGAGGGTAATTCAAAACACCTACGTCAAGATTCCTCACCAGAGCGACGAAGAAATTTGAGGAGTAAAAAGAATTCCTACTCTCTGATATAACTATACTCCGAAAGCAATTTTCTTCTAGACTCAACAGCGGCTAAACTACACGATCAAACAAGGGGGGCTCCTAAGGTCGGTCGAGGCTCTGATACCAACTTGTCACGCCCAAGATGCGACCCTATCCTAAAGAACTCGAAGGTCCCACCAAGGATAGAAGCGCATCTTGAAGACGCTTTTGCAAGGTGGTATCATTACATCAACATTACATAATAGATAGGGATACATACAAAAGGCATACAATGCCACACGAATACAACATCACAATACATAAGAGCAACATCCGACTATGGATGAAACACAGACAGAAACTCAAATGACATCCACCCTGCTAGCCCAGGCTGCCGACCTGGAATCTATCCCCTGATCAAAGAAGAAGCAGAGGACAAACTCCAAAACAAGCAAACATCGCTCTCGCGTCATGATCATCGCATAATCTGTACCTGCAACTGTTGTTGTAGTAATCTGTGAGCCATGAGGACTCAGCAATCCCATTACCATGTGTATCAAGACTAGCAAAGCTTAATGGGTAAGGAAAGGATAAGTGGTGAGGTTGCAGCAGCGACTAAGCATATATATATATGGTGGCTAACATACGCAATTATGAGCGAGAAGAGAGCAAGCGGAACGGTCGTGAAGCTAGCAATGATCAAGGGGTGATCCTGAACTCCTACTTACGTCAAACATAACCCAAAACCGTGTTCACTTCCCGAACTCCGCCGAAAAGAGACCATCACGACTACACACACGGTTGATGCGTTTTAATTCAGATCTGGTGTCAAGTTATCTACAACCGGACATTAACAAATTCCCATCTACCACATAACCGCGGCACGGCTCTCAAAAGTTTAAACCCTGTAGGGGTGTCCCAACTTAGCCCATGATAAGCTCTCGCGATCAACGAAGGATATACCTTCTCCCAGGAAGACCCGATCAGTCTCGGAATCCCGGTTTACAAGACATTTCAACAATGGTAAAACAAGACCAGCAAAGCCGCCCCATGCGCCGAAAATCCCGATAGGAGCTGCACACATCTCGTTCTCAGGGCAACACCGGATGGGACATCCTACGAGTAAAACCAACCCTCAAGTTTCCCAAGGTGGCCCCGAAGTCGAAGCCACGAAGACGAACCAAGCGTAGACGAACGAATCCTCACGATCGCAACGAAACGGGAACTATAGAGAAGAACCACACAACATGGTAAACACACCACACATATACATGACATGATGCACACTCAAGCATGATGCATGGCAAAACTAGATGAGGCTACTCATTGCAAGAGATGATGCAAATAAGAACAACACATCAAAGCAAGTTTAAATGAGGCCGGAAACAACATATAACAAATCCGGTAAGTCCTCATATGCAAATTTAGAAATTGGTCCAGAACTGAATAAACCTTATGTTCAAGTTGTTAAACAGCAAGTTAATATGCACCACGATGAACTACACGAAATTCTTGTCAAGTTACATATAAAGTTCATTAGATTCGAGACTCTGACCTAGAAGATATGAGCAAAACAAGTTAAACATGGCATTGATGCAAAATGCATACAAACATCAAGAAAACACCTCAAAACAAGGATGCAACATGATAATATGAAACTACATGAAAAATTAAGCAAGTTTTATATAGAGCACACTCAAAACGGAGCCACTGTTCAACACGTACACTCTATACAAGTTTAAAGGACAAGCTGTCCAAAACAACAAATAGGCACATTGCAAGCATCAAAACAATATGCTGCAGCATCTCAACGTAATAACAAAAGGCATGGGCATGAAGTACAGGTAAAGCATGACAAAATATGAACACTGAGCTATCTCCAGAAACAAAAAGAATATGTTAAAAAGGACATGACAAGATTGCAAATAGTAACAGTTTCAGACTTAGCAGAAATAACATCAGGTTGCAATGTTTAGAGATATCAAACAACATGTTACAGGAACTTATCGGGGCAAACAAAGGCATGGAATGAATCTACTAATTGCATAGAACAAAAGTACCTTAATGACCATGAGCCAAAAGGGCACATAAAATATGATGGCACCCATGTAAACATGGCAAATCATGACAGATTCATACATGGCAGGAACAACAATAAGTAGGCATGTTGGTGAGCTTGAACCACTCACCACAGAGAAATAAATGGCATGTCAAGGCAACCAATAGTAAGAATACATGTTTATGAAGCTAAAAATGGCAAGATCACGTTTATAGGGTGCATGGATCAATAACAACAATCATGGTAACATTGAACTTAAAGTTAACAGGCTGACAGGAACATCATTTAGCAGTTTTGAGGGCAAGATAACAAAAAGCTACAGCAGTCTATAAATGCAACCAAGGGCATGGATGGATAAAGCATGATATGTATAACAAATCATCTTTAGTGAACATCTCCAGATTATGCATATAATGACTTGAAGGAGTAGGTTAACATAGATCAAGATATAGCAGATTCAGACTAGCAAAACAGTAACAGCAAGTACCCTACTTCACGAGCTCGATGCACTCACTAGAACACCCACAAAAATACATGGATGGCACCAATGTATATATCGCATGATGTAGCACAAAACATATGTAGACATCAAGCTCATAGGATACACTCACAAAATGCAAGGAAAAAGACAAAACAGCAAGTTATAACTGTTTCAGCAGGTTAACATCATATAGCACTCTCGCAACCATGATTAGAGCATCAAGATGGACTCAAACAAGCATGGCACAATGTAAAAAAGTGGGGAGCACATCATTATGAACATTTTGATATATCACACACACGAAACGGAGCAGCACACACAAAAATATGGCACGATGAACATGGCATCAGAATGCAATATTTCGGGGACTTGGAGAAAAATTATACCCCGCGAAATATGGACAAGGAAATCCCGGGACGGAGGTATCCTGGCACGGGGATCCCTTTGGTTGGATGGATGGGGACGTCCCAGGTCATGGTGGTGCACATCGGGGAGGTGGGCGACGGGGTGGCCGGAGCGGCAGCGGCGAAGCCGGGTGGGCGAGTCGCCATGAACGGCGGATCCGGCGCGCCGCCCGGATCTGGCGAGGCGACGGGCGACGAGGAGGCGGCGGTCGGGCGGCGCGAGAGGCATGTGGCGGCGGGCGCCGGCCTCGGTGGCAGAGCAAGGCGGGCGCTGGGCGGCAGACAATGGGCGAAGACGACGGAGGCCGAGGCGGGACAGGACTCGGCGGGCGGAGGGAGCCGGGCGCCGGCGCGGGTTCTCCGGCGGGAGGCTAGGCGCGGATGGCGGCGAGGTCAGACAGGGCAGACGAACCGGGCGGCGGGGTTCCGAGGGGCCGGGTGGCGGAGGGAGCCGGGTGGAGCGGGCCAGGCGGCGGGCGGGCTCAAGCCCGTGATGGGCTCAATGACATGGGCGGGCGGGCGGGCGCGGGGTGAGGTGGCGGGCGGTGGTTGGTCCAGGAGGTGGCAGGGGTGACGTGGCGGCCTGTGGTTGGTCGAGGCGACGTGTCCGGCGGCGGCGATTTCGTCCGGCGGCGCGAGGAGGGGGCTAGGGTTAGGGGGGAATTGATCCGAAAATGGAGAGGGGAAGACGTTTTTATAGGTAGAGGGAGCTAGGAGAGTCCAAATGAGGTGCGGTTTTCGGCCACACGATCGTGATCGAACGGCCGAGAGCATAGAGGGGGTTTGGATGGGTTTTTGGGCTGCTTGGAGGGGTGTTGGGCTGCAAACAAAAGAGGCTTTTGCGGTTACCCGGTTAATTGTTGGAGTATCAAACGGACTCCAAATGGCACGAAACTTGACAGGCGTTGTACCGGTGGTGTACCAAGGCCACTTGGCAAGCCTCGGTCCGTTCCGAGAATGTTTAACACCCGCTCACGAAAAGAGACAAGAGGGGGACGCCGGAGGACATAGGAGTGCCGGATTGCAAAACGGACAACGGGGAAAATGCTCGAATGCATAAGACGAACACGTATGCAAAATGAAATGCACAATATGACATGGCAATATGCAACACGCAAGCAAATGACATGGCAACGACGGCGAATAACAGGCAGACACCTGGCGCATCGAATCTGGGGCGTTACAACACTCCTCCACTAATAAGAGATCTCGTCCCGAGATCTTAGGACCGAGACGGAAGGGAAAAAGAGAAGAGGTGAAGTAAGAATACAAGAGAGAAGATGAACAAAGTCGAGAGCACTCGGGTAGAAAAGAGGAACAATGAATATGACGAGAATCAAAAGCTTAAGGAATAAGATAGACTCTGAAACCACTCCGGTTAGAACAAGATAGAAAAGGAATGAATAACAGAATTTCGGCAACACTCCGACTGTAAATGGAAGGATTAGAATATGAACTTTACCCAATGAGATGGAACTTGATGAGATGAACATGCCTCCGGAATAATTGAAAGAATGGAATGAAAAGAACTGAGAAGAAAATGACAACTTGTGCCACGAATGAAATAGAAAGCATCTTTAGAAGGAAGGTTTAAACGGAGTTGTTGAGAAAATCAACAACGAAAAGAATAAACTTGTTGTGGTCTTATAGGTAACATCTCAAGATCATAAGGTGATAACCGGCCACAAACGAAAATGATTGGATAGCTTAGAAGAACGAAGAAATGCAAAACTCCACTTCAAAAGAATACGGAGATTTAATTGCACTTCAAAAAACAAGAAGGAAAGATAATTGAGCTCCTTCGATAAGAATCTTGATGAACACTTGAATAATGAATTGAATCATGAAGAAGCACCATGAAGAACTCCGGTAAACAAAAAGGATGATGAGATAGAATGAAGGATGGAAGAATAAGATTAAAGCTTGCGGTGATTTGGATAGAGGTTCCGACGAAAAGGCCGAGGAAATTTTAACTCCGGAAAAGAAAAGATGAAAACACTTGGAACTAGAATTTATTCCTCACGAACAAACTCTGAAGGAGGGGATTAAACACTACGAGGAAATAAGAATAAGATTTATTGTATGGTTATCCTTCATCAAAATAAATTGATGACAAGCAATAGATCTTGCATACTACTTATTCTTCTTGAAAAAGGATTGAGAAGTGACATATCGCAAACTTGAGAAGGTCTTCATGAACCACCGGTAGGATTGAAAAGAACGAATGAATATATGCGATAATTAAGGGAAAAAAATTCTTGAATGAACCACCGTAAGAATTCAAAATTGAATGACGAAAGAGACTGAATCACCGGGAAGAATTAGAAGAACCGATATGTTAGAGGGGATAGATGCAAAAGAACAAAGAGATCAAGAGTAGATTAAATAACACTTGAACGAAGCACCGGGATAATTGGATAACGGTAGCTGAAACGTGAGGACAAAGAATTCTTCTGGAATGATGGCCTCCAGTGAAAAGAAACAAAAATCAACTCCTGACATACTCCGGATGGGTGAGAAAAGGAATATCTGACAAATGGAATAATTCGAGAGGACAACATGAAGCTAGAACCACGAAACTTCGAGAGAACCGACAAGATTTAGAGGAAAAAAACCTCTTCTTCGGTCTTCCAATGTTGGGAATGACGACGAGAAACACCATCAAAATTGCTGAGATACTCCGGGAGAATGAAAAGCGAAGAGGTTGAGGCAAAGATGAAAAGAATTAGAAAGCGATCTTGGAGAAGGCATGTGACAGATGGGATCCCTTCTTATGTCACACTTAATAGGAATTTGAGAATAGCTCCGGGATATTAGAAGAGTCAGGTAAGATCCTGGGAAAAGACCTGTGGGTTAGGGCCCACTTAAAGAAAACACCGTTGGAAAGGGTTGTTGAAAAGATAGATGATGCACCGGAACAATTGAAATATTTGAATGAGGTGACAGCCTCAAATTAATTGGAACACCGACAAATCTCCTGAGATGTCTTGAGCACTCCGGAAGGATAAACTGGCGAGAGGCGAACGAGCAAGGGGAAAACATTTGAGCCGAGGAAAAAGAATATGATCAACACCGAAAAACTTGAATTGAATCCACCGGAATAGAAAAGAGATGAAGAATGTCAAACGAGATGAGAACTTACCGGTTGAAATGATTGAGGGAAGACTGAAGAGACTCCACACGAATGGAATTGATGCTCGAAACAGACTCAGACTCCGGGAAGAAAAAGGGTGGGAAAAACAGAGGCAACTTGGAAGGGGAAACGATGAATATCTTGAAGAGAAAACACCGGTTGAAATCATTGAGGAAAGAAAGCAAAGACTTCGCACGAGTAGGATGGATACTCGATTACGGACTCCGACTTCGAGAAGGGAAAAGGGGTGGGTGGGTGGGAAAAGAAAACAACTGAGGATTGAACTCAAAGATGAAGAGGGTCGAGTCAACTTGACGAGAAATGCACCGGATAAAAAGAGCTGAGAACCAACGATCGGAAAACTAACCGCGTGAACCTGAAGAAAAATTTGAAAGGGGAAGAGGGGTAATTCAAAACACCTACGTCAAGATTCCTCACCAGAGCGACGAAGGGGCTGAGGAGTAAAAAGAATTCCTACTCTCCGATATAACTAGACTCCGAAAACAATTTTCTTCTAGACTCAACAGCGGCTAAACTACCGGATCAAACAAGGGGGGCTCCTAAGGTCGGTCGAGGCTCTGATACCAACTTGTCATGCCCAAGATGCGACCCTATCCTAAAGGAACTCGAAGGTCCCACCAAAGGATAGAAGCGCATCTTGAAGACGCTTTTGCAAGGTGGTATCATTACATCAACATTACATAATAGATAGGGATACATACAAAAGGCATACAATGCCACAGGAATACAACATCACAATACATAAGAGCAACATCCGACTACGGATGAAACAAAGACAGAAACTCAAATGACATCCACCCTGCTAGCCCAGGCCGCCGACCTGGAATCTATCCCCTGATCGAAGAAGAAGCAGAAGACGAACTCCAAAACAAGCAAACATCGCTCTCGCGTCATGATCATCGCATAATCTGTACCTGCAACTGTTGTTGTAGTAATCTGTGAGCCACGAGGACTCAGCAATCCCATTACCATGGGTATCAGGACTAGCAAAGCTTAATGGGTAAGGAAAGGATAAGTGGTGAGGTTGCAGCAGCGACTAAGCATATATGGTGGCTAACATACGCAATTAAGAGCGAGAAGAGAGCAAGCGGAACGGTCGTGAAGCTAGCAATGATCAAGAGGTGATCCTGAACTCCTACTTACGTCAAACATAACCCAAAACCGTGTTCACTTCCCGGACTCCGCCGAAAAGAGACCATCACGACTACACACACGGTTGATGCGTTTTAATTCGGATCTGGTGTCAAGTTATCTACAACCGGACATTAACAAATTCCCATCTGCCACATAACCGCGGGCATGGCTCTCGAAGGTTTAAACCCTGTAGGGGTGTCCCAACTTAGCCCATGATAAGCTCTCGCGATCAACGAAGGATATAGCTTCTCCCAGGAAGACCCGATCAGTCTCGGAATCCCGGTTTACAAGACATTTCGACAATGGTAAAACAAGACCAGCAAAGCCGCCCCATGCGCCGACAATCCCGATAGGAGCTGCACATATCTCGTTCTCAGGGCAACACCGGATGAGACATCCTATGAGTAAAACCAACCCTCAAGTTTCCCCAAGGTGGCCCCGCAGTCTGCTCATTTCGGGCCAACACTTAGAGAAGCATTGGCCGGGGTGGGGGGGGGCTAAAATAAAGATGACCCTCGGGTTGGCCGACCCAAGGGAAAGGGTATAGGTGGTGGTGAGGCAAATGGTAAAACCAAGGTTGGGCCTTGCTGGAGGAGTTCTCTTCAAAGCGAACTGTCAAGGGGGTCCCATAAATCACCCAACCGCATTAGGGACGCAAAATCTGGGAACATAATACCGATATGATGGAAACTAGGGCGGCAAGAGTGGAACAAAACACCAGGCATAAGGCCGAGCCTTCCACCCTTTACCAAGTATATAGATGCATTAATTAAATAAGAGATATTGTGATATCCCAACATAATCCTGTCCACCATGGAGCAATCTTCAACTTCACCTGCAACTAGCAACGCTATAAAAGGGGCTGAGCAAAAGCGGTAAAATAGCCAAGCAACGTTTTGCTAGGAAGGGTGAAAAGGTTAGAGGCTGACATGGCAATTTGGGAGGCTTGAAGAACAAGTGATAGGTAAGCGACAAAGCGATAGAAACGAAGCAACTAGCATAGCAATGATAGTAGTGAGATCCAAGGTGACGGTCATCTTGCCTGAAATTCCGCAAGGAAGAAGAACGAGTCCATGAAGAAGTCGAAGCCACGAAGGCAGACCAAGCGTGATTTAACGAATTCTCACGATCGCAACGAAACGGGAACTATCGAGAAGAAGCACACAACATGGTAAACACACCACACATATACATGACATGATGCACACTCAAGCATGATGCATGCCAAAACTAGATGAGGCTACTCATGGCAAGAGATGATGCAAACAAGAACAACACATTAAAGCAAGTTTAAGTGAGGCCGGAAACAACATATAACAAATCCGGTAAGTCCTCATATGCAAATTTAGAAATTGGTCCAGAACTGAATAAACCTTATGTTCAAGTTGTTAAACAGCAAGTTAAGATGCACCACAATTAACTACACGAAATTCTAGTCAAGTTACATATAAAATTCATTAGATTCGGAGATACGACCTAGAAGATATGAGCAAAACAAGTTAAACATGGCATTGATGCAAAATGCATACAAACATCAAGCAAACACCTCAAAACAAGGATGCAACATGATAATATGAAACTACATGCAAAATCAAGCAATTTTCATATAGAGCATACTCAAAACGAAGCCACGGTTCAACACATACACTCTATACAAGTTTAAAGGACAAGCTGTCCAAAACAGCAAATAGGCATATTGCAAGCATCAAAACAATATGCTGCAGCATCTCAACGTAATAACAAAAGGCATGGGCATGAAGTACAGGTAAAGCATGACAAAACATGAACACTGAGAAATCTCCAGAAACAACAAGAATATGTTCAAAAGGACATGACAAGATTGCAAATAATAACAGTTTCAGACTTAGCAGAAATAACATCAGGTTGCAATGTTTAGAGCTATCAAACAACATGTTACAGGAACTTATCGTGGCAAACAAAGGCATGGCATGAATCTAATAATTTCATAAAACAAAAGCCCTTAATGACCATGAGCCAAAAGGGCGCAGAAAATATGATGGCACCCATGTAAACATGGCAAATCATATGACAGATTCATACATGGCAGGAACAACAATAAGTAGGCATGTTGGTGAGCTTGAACAACTCACCATAGAGCAATACATGGCATGGCAAGGCAACCAATAGTAAGAATACATGTTTAGGAAGCTAAGAATGGCAAGAGCACGTTCATAGGGTGCATGGATCAATAACAACAATCATGGAAACATTGAACTTAAAGTTAACAGGCTGACAGGAACATCATTTAGCAGTTTTGAGGGCAAGATAACAACAAGCTACAGCAGTCTATAAATGCAACCAAGGGCATGGATGGATAAAGCATGATATGTATAACAAATCATCCTTAGTGAACATCTCCAGATTATGCATAGAATGACTTGAAGCAGTAGGTTAACATAGCATCATGATATAGCAGATTCAGACTAGCAAAACAGTAACAGCAAGTACCCTACTTCACGAGCTCGATGAACTCACTAAAAGACTCACAAAAATACATGGATGGCACCACTGTAAGTATGGAATGATGTAGCACAAAACACATGTAGACATCAAGCTCATAGGATGCACACACAATATGCAAGGAAAAAGACAAAACAGCAAGTTATAACTGTTTCAGCAGGTTAACATCATATAGCACTCTCGTAACGATGATTATAGCATCAAGATGGACTCAAACAAGCATGGCACAATGGAACAAAGTGAGGAGCACATCATGATGAACATTTTGATATATCACACACACGAAACGGAGCAGCACACACAAAAATATGGCACGATGAACATGGCATTAGAATGCAATATTTCGGGGACGAGAAAAATTATACCCCGCGAAATCTGGACGAGGAAATCCCGGGAAGGAGGTATCCTGGCACGGGGATCCGTTTGGTTGGATGGATGGGGACGTCCGGTCATGGTGGTGCACATCGGGAGGTGGGCGACGGGTGGCCGGGCAGCGGCTCGGCGAGCCGGAAGGCGGAGTCGCCATGAACGGCGGATCCGGCGCGCCGCCGGATCTGGCCGGGTCGAGCGACGGAGACGAGGAGGCGGCGGCGGCGCGAGAGCGACGCGGCGGGGGCGCCGAACCTCCGGTAGTAGAAACAAGCGGGACGCCTTCGAAGCGGGCCAGCGAAAACGACGAACCTTCAGGAGGCCAAAGCGGGACGGAACTTCAGCCAGGCGGAGCCGGGCGCCGGGCTGGTTCTCCAGCGGGAGGCTAAGCGCGGATGGAGGCGAGGTCCAGACGGGGCCGGACGAACCGGGCGGCGGGTTCGGCGAGGGGCCGGGCGGAGGGAGCCGGGCCGGAGCGGGCTAGCCGTGGCGGGCGGGCTGTGCGTTCGCGATGGGCTCCATGGCTGCGGCGGGCGGGCGCGGGCGCGGGTGAGGTGGCAGGCGGTGGTTGGTCCAGGAGGCGGCGGGGGTGACGTGGCGGCCTGTGGTTGGTCGAGGCGACGTGTCCGGCGGCGGCGATTTCGTCCGGCGGCGCGAGGAGGGGGCTAGGGTTAGGGGGGAATTGATCCGAAAATGGAGAGGGGAAGACGTTTTTATAGGTAGAGGGAGCTAGGAGAGTCCAAATGAGTTGCGGTTTTCGGCCACGCGATCGTGATTGAACGACCGAGAGCATAGAGGGGGTTTGGATGGGTTTTTGGGCTGCTTGGAGGGGTATTGGGCTGCAAACAAAAGAGGCTTTTGCGGTTACCCGGTTAACCGTTGGAGTATCAAACGGACTCCAAATGGCACGAAACTTGACAGGCGGTCTACCGGTGGTGTACCAAGGCCACTTGGCAAGCCTCGATCCGTTCCGAGAACGTTTAACACCCGCTCACGAAAAGAGACAAGAGGGGGACGCCGGAGGACATAGGAGTGCCGGATTGCAAAACGGACAATGGGGAAAATGCTCGAATGCATAAGACAAACACGTATGCAAAATGAAATGCACAAGATGACATGGAAATATGCAACACGCAAGCAAATGACATGGCAACGACGGCGAATAACTGGCAGACACCTGGCGCATCAAATCCGGGGTGTTACACATGAGAACATAACTATTTATTCAATTGAAACTAAAATCAACATAGAGCAGGTTACAACAGCAAACCAGTTAAGAAACAGGTTTAAAACATACCAGTTGCGCCATTGGAGTTTCAATTCCATCCTTCAAATTTTAAAATAGTTGGTATGAGTAAATACAGTAATGCAATAGCAAAGGAGTATGAACCATAGCTACAGAACCTGACCTGAGAACAAATCTTCTTCTCCTTTTAAGCGTTGAGTTGGGATTCGGAGTGGTGGTCCTCGTGCTTTGGGCACCGCAGTTCCCTTACTAACTGCTTGTGTTTGGGTGCTCTGTGGTGGAGATGGTGCTGTGTCAACTAGAACTGGGTTACTATCTGCCGGGGTTGGGGTTAGAAGGGGTGTAGCTGGTTCTATGTCCAACTGGGTAGGGGTACAATCTGCGAGAGTCTAGGTTATGTGTGGTGGATCTGGTCCTTGGGCAAGTACAACCGTAGTTCTATCTGCATCAACTGGTAGCACTATCTTTTCTGAAGACCGTGTTGTTACTCCCTTAGATACTGCCATCACGCTCTACAATTCAAATGGCTTATAAACAAGAAAAGTAATTGAAAGTATAGACATTGTATGATAGACAGGTGTAATGGATAGAGGGGAATAAAAGAGGGAATGAAATAATTCATATTTATGTTGTCTAACCAAACAGGATAGCATGACACAATTTCACATATATGATGGCTAACTAAACAGGATAGCATGACACAATTTCACATTATGATGGCTAACTAAAAAAGATGGAAAGACATAGTTCAAAATATGAGACTATGTAAACAAGATGACATGACATAACTATATAATGTGTTTATTAAATAGGTTGGCATGCCATAATTCACGTACATTCACAGATAGAATGCCATAATTCAAAATATGATGACTGAAACACTAAACAGGATGAGATGATATAACTATATGATGTCTTTATTAAACGGGTTGCCATGCCATAATTCAGATAGATGATGTGTATGTACTATGTCAACATGCTGGCATGATATAATTCAAATATATTATTTATATAGTAAGCAAGTAAGAAGATGGCAATCCATATATTGTCACAGCCCCAGATCAGCCCTAGAGCTTGCTTGTAACTAGTGGCATTGCATCCATGCATCATGTTTAATTCTCATGAAATTTGAAATAGGGATTGCCTAAACCCTAGCACTAAAGGAATTCAAATAGGTTCAACTTTAAAATATTTTCAAAGAACCCAAATTGGTTTGCAAAAATGTTCATGATTAATGGAAAAGGGTAAAACCATATCCAGAGATGATGGATATTTTTCCAAGACATTTTGGATTTTTAAATAAACCATATTGTATTTGAATTGGGGCATTTAAATACTGTTAATATTTTAAATGCTCCAACAATTCTGAAAAAATAGTTAAGGGCCTCTGTAATAATTCAGTTAATGCCCACAATTATTTTCAGGATTTATTTAAATGATTTGGTACTAAACTAAATCAAAACAAACTACTGAAAAATAGAAAACAGGAGTAAAATAGAAATAAGCGAGAGAGAGAGAAGCCCAGCTCACAGCACAGGCAGGCCCGACCTCTCTCCCCCCTCCCTCACCGGCCCAGCTCCTCCCGCTGGCCCGGCCCAGCCCACCACCGCCTCCTTCCCTGTCGCCTTCCTCCTCTGCCAGGAGGATGAGCGCGTGGCCGCCGCGCGCACGGCCACCTCCTGCTTGCCGTCCCCTCCCCCCCCCCCGACGCTCTGGACGTCTCCCGCGACGCCACGCACCCCTTGGAACCCCCCCGTTCACTCTTCCGTGCTTTCCCCTCCCCTGCTCTCTCTCCCTCTCGCACCCGAGCGCCACCGCCGCCGCCGCTCGTCGTTGGCACGACCACCACCGTCCCCTCGTCCCCTGACCATGTCCCATGACTCAAAATCGAGCACCCCATCCCCATTTGAAGGAAATGAGCCGGAGGGCTCTGCTCGTCGCCATCGACCCGTCTTCAACCTCGGGACACCGGAGATCGTCATCGCCGTTCCGTCGCCGTTGAGCCGTCCCCGAGCGCGCTGAGCCTCCCTACGACATCGCCGTGAGCACCTCGTCGTTTTCCCTCTCCTCTCCTCCTCCCTTGCGTGCCGTAGCCGCACTAACCACCGGACCCGAGAGCCATCGCCGCCGTAGTTCCTCACCGCCGTGGCCAGGGCCACCGCAGCCCGCGCCTGAGCGCGTCACCGTGCTCAGTGCCCCCCCAGGAGGTCGTAGCACCCCTCTTTGCCTCCTGCCGTGCTCCCTAACCCCGAAACCCAGTTCACCCGAACGCCGGCGCCGCCATGAAGCTCCGCTCCGTGAGCCCCGGCCCCCAGCTCCTCCTACCGGCCCATCGGATGCGCGAGCCGGGCTACGCCTCGGTGCTCTCGAACGCGCCGCCCGTGGCCGTGGCGCGGACTCCGCCAGCGTCCAGAGGTCGCCCGGCGGCGAGCCCGTCGCTGAGCCCTGCCACGTGGGCCCGGCCGTCGGTGATTAGCTTAGTGCTAATCACCGCCTTTTAACCCGACAGCGGGTGGGCCCCACCGCCACTAATCTAATTAGATTAGAAATAAACCCCGTTAACTAAGCGAGACAACGGCGTGTGGCCCCACACATCGGGTTTGACCGTCAACCACGGTTGACTTCGCTGACGTCATGCCTGCGTAATCTTGGCGCAATTATTTGATTTTCTGGATTTAATTTAATTCAGGAAATTTCAGAAAATACCCCAAACTTCAAATATTCATAACTTTTAATCTGTAACTCCAAATTAAATAATTTATATATGAAGATCAGAAAAATATGAAGAATCTGTTTATGGCACTTTCATGCATGATTAAACAAGTTAACCTCACTGAATAGGATGAATCATGGTTAGGGCAATTTATGAAATAACATTTGGAGTTGGAATTTGTTCTTGTTTGAATTCCACTTCAATTAACACAGCTAGACATTGCATTAGGTGAATTCAGTACCTTAACATGACATGTCATTCATGTGAATGTGCATTGCATTGATTGTGTTCTCTCTTGTTTGCGGTAATTGTCCCTCTCGAAAGAGACGACGCGACGATGAATTCGATGACACCGATGAAGAACTATATTATCTTGAGAAGTGCCAGGCAAGCAAAACCCCCTTGTTCATTCCGATACAACCCCACTCTCTCGCTCCTGCTCTCTTTTACTGCATTAGGACAACATTGATTCATCTGTTACTTGCTGCGGTAGCTGAACCCCTTTATCCTCTGCATGACCTGTCATTCCACAGTAAATAGATGAAACCCACTAGCATGAGTAGGAGTTGTTTGAGCCCTGTTGTGCCTACTCATTCTTGCTTGTTTGTCATGCCTGCTATTGCTTAGAGTTGTGTCAGGTCTGATTCATCGGGGATGAATTGGAGGTGTGTGAACATGTCCTCTTGTTGAGAGCTAAGTGTGTGAACACGATTTGGTAAAGGTAGCGGTGAGAGGCCATGTAGGAGTACATGGTGGGTTGTCTCATTGAAACTGTCCCTCGTGAACCGAGTTACGTGTTTGTGATCCATGAATAGCTACTACCACACATTGGAATGCTTAAGTGCCCCTCTCGACTTATTAATCAACTTGATCTCTGTCCGGGAGTTGCAAATAGTTTACATTGTTTGTAGGTAGTGTTAGTAGTCTACCAAGTGGCACCCGATGCAGGTGGGCTTGGGACAGACTAGGCACCGTGGCACGGTGTACCAAGCGTAGATCCACCCGTCGAGGTGGGCTTGGGAACCCTGCACACACATCGTTTGGGGCCGTGGCGACACCGGCCGGATCTCCTTGCGGATGGAACCCGAATAGGCGATAAACCTGGACTAGAGACTTGTGTGGTTAGTCGGTCGTGGCCGACACCCTCATTGGGCTTCCGCTTGAAGGTTGCCGAGTACATGTCGTGTAAACGGCGATAAGTGGTGAGCGTGTGTGAAGAAGTACACCGCAGGGGTTAACATGATCTATTGAATAGCCGTGTCCACGGAGAAGGACTTCTGGGTTGCCTATATCAGTTCATAGACAAGTGAAAGTGGATAATCTAAAATCGCAAGATAAGCGTGAGTTCTATGGATGGCGTTCTCGTAGGGAGGCAGGAGGCGGGTCCATAGTGGTGTATTGATATGGTGAATATGTGGACTCGTATGCGCCACCTCAAAAGAGTTAATTGCGATCGTAGTTCAGGATAGCCAGCGAGTCTAAGCTGGCTTGCTGCAGTCAAACTCCACCACCCCCTTTTGATAACGATGCATATGTAGTTAGTTCTGATGTAAGTCTTGCTGAGTACAATTGTACTCACGTTTGCTTATTTTATGTTTTGCAAAGAGACGTCAGTCTCTCTAGTAAATCCGCTTGGACTTCGACGTTTAGCTTGTTACCTCAGCTACGATCTTTTGCCCTCGGCAGGATCTGGTAGATAGTCAGGCTTCTCGGCCTTTTTCATTTATAGCTGTCTGTACTCAGACATGTTTAGCTTCCGCTTGTGCCTTGACTTGTATGCTCACGAGTGTTGGGTCATGAGACCCATGTTTGTAATATCTCGTTCCTCGGAGCCTAATGAATAAATATTTGAGTCGTAGAGTTATGTTGTGATGCCATGTTGTATCTACACATATTGAGCATATTGTGTGTATGTTTGAAATGCTTGGTATGTGTGGGATCCGACAAACTAGTTGTTTATCCTTGGCAGCCTCTCATATGGGGAAATGTAGTCTCGTGCTTACGGCGATAGTAGTCCGCTATGACCCGGTTCACCGGAGTCCTGCTAGCCCAGCACTCTTGCTTGGACACTTGATCCGGCATGTGTTTCACTTCGTTCCTATATACATCCCTTGGGAAATGTCACGCGGTGTTATTCGAGTCTGCCTAGCCTGCTAAGCCGGGATACCGGAGTCCTGTTAGCCAGTGCTACTTTCGAATTTATACGTTGATGACCGACATGCTCGATGTGATTCATGTATGCCTGTCCCCATAGGTTAAGCGCCGCTTTGGGTTCACGACTAGCCATGTCGGCCCGGGTTCTTTGTCATATGGATGCTAGCGACACTATCATATCGTGAGCCAAAAGACGCATAAATGGTCCCGGGCCATGGTAAGGCGACACCTGGGAATACCGTGCGTGAGGCCGCATAAAGTGATATGAGGTGTTACCGGCTAGATCGATGTGATTTGGAATCGGGGTCTGACGGCGTTGGTATCGAGCTGTTGCTGTAGGATTACCAAGCCAAACTGGTCGAAGTTGAGTCTAGAAATGCTTTAGTTATGTAAGGGAATTGATTGTGGAAGGGAACGTAAGGCTCTTTTTACTCCTTATACCTCATGGCCTTCTGATCTGAGTCATCCTCTTCTCTTCTACGGGGGTTAAGAACTAGGCTTCTCATCTATCTCATCGGGATGACGTGTTACTAAACCATAGACTATTAAGATTGTTGGTTTTAAGCCCCAGTTCAGTTCCTACTATTTCTGTATGATAACTGTTGATCTCAGAATCTTGTTATGATGTTGTTGAGTGGTTATGCCACCATTTTTGCAGGATGTCTCAAATCATTTTGAGCATTTACAGCCGTTATGCTGTCCGAGTCATCCCAGGTCTCTAAATAGTCTGATGCATTTGCAAATTCCTTCTTTCCATTTCTAATGTTCGCCTCGGCCAGATTAATCACACAAATCGGTGAGTTGAGGTACTTTGTTGCCTCGGCATAGATGTTGGAACTATTATTGTGACCCTAGTTGTTTAGGAAGTCACCTAGCAATTTAGCAATGCTTTTGTATCCCCAGTGTGATGATTCTGGCCATTATTCTTGAAAGCATCCCGCGATGCAATTTAGTTAGTATGTATTCTAATCAGGGGTTCTTGAACCCGAGATTCACCTTACTTCATGTTGATAGTGTTTGCTTGTTCCTTTAGGATATTAGTAACTTTGCGATAGACCTCGAGGTCCATGGTATTCCCTTCTTCCAAATTCCATGAACTAGTTATGACAGAAGTTCTTTGAACCAAAAGATCACAATCAGAGTACTCTTGAGGAGTTCTCCATTCATAATTGTGACTCTACCAGTTCTACCTTTCTACATTGGTTATCCGGAAGAAACCTGTTGAACTTGATTCGACATACTAACCTGTGCATCCACAACTCAGAAAATTGTATGTTCCTTTGAGTTGCTCTCTTTAGTTGTATTCCGACCATCCTCTATCAGTTGATAACCAAGAGTATGTGTGCATTCGTTTATCGATGTCTATTATCCTTGTGGTCCGTCAAGCCATTCCGTTCTGGAATGACTAGGAGAAACAAACTCCAGTGCCTCATCCATTTCCAGGATTGGGTCAAAGTAGTTGTATCCCGCAGATCAAAATGCCAATTCAGCTTTTGATGCTGTTCCACCGAGTGTTACCATCTTTATGTCAAGAATGTCATGAGAATTGCACCTTCTCTTATGAATTCTCGATGCGGTGATACTTCTCGCCATCATTAATCATTCCTCGGTTCCGAGTTGTTTGAAACCGGAATGCCGACAAGTGAATTGTGATGTGTGAAATCAATACTCCGAGCAACTCGTTGCTTGGCAGCTAATGGACAATATTCTCATTCTTAGCGTGTTGGTTATTAAATCATCATACTAAGATTGATCGTGCTACCTAGTCCTTATTTCTGGTGCACACTTCGATTGATGAGTTAGGATTATATCAAGTCCTCACTCATTTGATCATACCGTCTTGCCCTCAAAAGCAAGAGTGTTCTCGAGCTTAGTAACATACCGGTGGTTCGTGACTTTCCAAATATTTTCTTGGAAGTGTTACCGGGTTGTCTCCTGACTGTTATGTGGAGCTCGTGATCAAGTTGGTTTCCTGTGAACCATCATTTCTCCAAGAATCTGTGTTGGATATCCCTGAGCTAGTTGGTTAAGCTAGACAACAACTTGGGGAGTTGGAAGATAAAAGCTTGCCTGACTTAGTTCGTCCCAAAGGGATATTCTTGTGTAGTGTGTGTTGAAGAAAGATGATACCTTCATTGATTGGTCCCTGTGATCAGTTGTTGTACCTATTGTCTTATCAATCCCTTGATTCGAGTATGGGCTATCATCAAATCAAATCAGTACCAACGATGCTCGTAATGTTGTCTCACTCGTGGTTGCTCCCTCGAGCATACACCATTATATCTTTTGGTCTGACCAATGCTATCACCGTGTTCACATGATGGTGGAAGTCCGGTGATATGGAAATTCCGATGAGTTGTCGTTGAGCCCACCGGTAGCATTTTGTCCCCCCATGAGTCATGTTGAACATCAACCTAGTGTTGGAAACTTGTGTAAGCATTTCTTCATGTTTCGTTCATGAAGCATATGTTTGGATGAAAGTAGTGACTTCCTCTAATTCATGTGCATCTGATGCAAGTTGCCGCCGTGGATTTGAGAAAGGTTTGTTTTGCCTCCTCTGGAATCATCCCAAGTTAGTCATGCCTGTGCAAAGTATTCTATGGTGCGATGGTGATCATCTTCATTCCATATGCAATTCCTAGCACTCCAAGCCACTGATTGATTTGTTCCAGGAGAAGAAGTTCCTTCATAAGAGCTAATCCGGACTTATGTAGGGACTTCGATATCCTCGTTGATGGTTCCCCACGAACTTCGGTAGTGTTTTATGATAAGACTACTATATGGTCATTCTTGTCTTGGACAACATGTTCACATGTTAGTAGCAGAACCGCTCATGTTTTGGAGCTTGCTATCGTAGTTCATTCCGAGAATCTCGCAACATCTTCTAAATCGATTTGTGTTGCAAACTTTCATTTTTCCTTCTAGACTCGATGAGTCTGGAATATCCTAACACCAATCGGATCTGAATCTCAGGCAGATATGATGGTTGGAACCTTCCCAACAATTGCATTTTGTTCCCAACTTGCATCCCATCGTGCCAATTTTTCCATGGGCTGCCTTCTCAGCAGTTGTTGTACAGGATCATCTTCAAAGTGGTTCTACCAAGGGTCCCCTCCACCTCCAATGATAAGCAAATCATCCACTGCGTTGTCTTCAACAAGGTAGCCCACATCATCCATTCTAGTCCGTGTATGTCATTCTTTCGAACTCTTTCAAATGATTGATTGTGATTGCCTTAGGCTGGTATAAAGAGTCTCAATGATCTCTATATCAAAAGTAATTATTTTTGCCACTTAAGGGAATAACTCTTTGCATCACCTCCCTAAGGTGCCCGTTTTGGAATCATGGCAACTTCCTCGCTATTTTGAAACATTTGTAAAATTGTTTCCTCCGTCCTTACTGATGCATGCCCTACCTCTCCACTCCAGAAAAGTTTTATGTCTCATTCCATGCGTTGATCTTGGATCATTAAGATGATCCTAAATTGTTTGAACCTCAAGAAGATCGATTCTTCTAAATTTCCCCTTTCCTTCTCGTAGTCATGTTGGATGTAGTTCTCAAGACAAGACATCGAGACAATGGTGATCGTGTCAACGTTCCTATGAAGTGCAACCTGGATCGTGAAGATCGTGTTAGCTTGTACCCCCTCTGTCTTCTTACCTCACGTCTTGAATCTCGGCTGAGATTCTTGTTTAGTGGGGGTGAGCTGTCACAACCCAGATCAGCCCTAGAGCTTGCTTGTAACTAGTGGCATTGCATCCATGCATCATGTTTAATTCTCATGAAATTTGAAATAGGGATTGCCTAAACCCTAGCACTAAAGGAATTCAAATAGGTTCAACTTTAAAATATTTTCAAAGAACCCAAATTGGTTTGCAAAAATGTTCATGATTAATGGAAAAGGGTAAAAACCATATCCAGAGATGATGGATATTTTCCAAGACATTTTGGATTTTTAAATAAACCATATTGTATTTGAATTGGGGCATTTAAATACTGTTAATATTTTTAAATGCTCCAACAATTCTGAAAAATAGTTAAGGGCCTTTGTAATAATTCAGTTAATGCCCACAATTATTTTCAGGATTTATTTAAATGATTTGGTGCTAAACTAAATCAAAACAAACTACAGAAAATAGAAAACAAGAGTAAAATAGAAATAAGCAGAGAGGGAGAGAGAAGCCCTGCTCACCTGGCACAGGCCGGCCCAGCCTCTCTCCCCCCCCCCTCCCTCAATGGCCCAGCTCCTCCAGCTGGCCCGGCCCAGCCCACCACCGCCTCCTTCCCGTCGCCTTCCTCCTCTGCCAGGAGGATGAGCGCATGGCCACAAGACGGCCACCGACGGCCACCTCCTGCTTGCCGTCCCGACGCCTCTGGGCGTCTCCCGCGACACCACGCACCTTGAACCCCCCGTTCACTCTTCCGTGCTTTCCCCTCCCCTGCTCTCTCTCCCTCTCGCACCCAAGCGCCACCACCGCCACCACTCGTCGTCGGCACGACCACCGCCGTCCCCTCGTCCCATGACCATGTCCAGCAGCTCCGAAATCGAGCACCCCATCCCCATGTTGAAGGAAATGAGCCGGAGGGCTCTGCCCGTCACCATCGACCCGTCTTCAACCTCGGGACACCGGAGATCGTCATCGCCGTTCCGTCGCCGTTGAGCCGTCCCCGAGCGCGCTGAGCCTCCCTACGACATCGCCGTGAGCACCTCGTCGTTTTCCCTCTCCTCTCCTCCTCCCTTGCGTGCCGTAGCCGCACTAACCACCGGACCCGAGAGCCATCACCGCCGTAGTTCCTCACCGCCGTGGCCAGGGCCACCGCAGCCCGCGCCTGAGCGCGTCACCGTGCTCGGTGCCCCCAGGAGGTCGTAGCACCCTCTTTGCCTCTGCCGTGCTCCCTAACAGAAACCCAGTTCACCCAACGCTGGGCGCTGGCTGAGGCTCCGCTCGGCGAGCCCCGGGCCCCCAGCTCCTCCTACACGCCCCACTCAGATGCGCGAGCCGGGCTACGCCCGGTGCTCTCGAACGCCGCCTCGTGGCCGTGGCGCGGACTCCAAGCTGCGTCAGAGGTGGCGGCGAGCCCCGTCGCTTGAGCCCTGCCACGTGGGCCCGGCCGTCAGGTGATTAGCTTAGTGCTAATCACCGCCTTTTAACACCCCCTGACACTGACAGTGGGCCCCCACCGCCACTAATCTAATTAGATTAGAAATAAACCTCCTGTTAACTAACTGAGACACTGACGTGTGGCCCCCACACGTCAGGTTTGACCGGTCAACCACGGTTGACTTCGCTGACGTCATGCCTCCGTAATCTTGGCGCAATTATTTGATTTTCTGGATTTAATTTAATTCAGGAAATTTCAGAAAATACCCCAAACTTCAAATATTCATAACTTTTAATCTGTAACTCCAAATTAAATAATTTATATATGAAAAATGATCGAGAAAAATATGAAGAATCTGTTTATGGCACTTTCATGCATGATTAAACAAGTTAACCTCACTGAATAGGATGAATCATGATTAGGGCAATTTATGAAATAACATTTGGAGTTGGAATTTGTTCTTGTTTGAATTCCACTTCAATTAACACAGCTAGACATTGCATTAGGTGAATTCAGTACCTTAACATGACATGTCATTCATGTGAATGTGCATTGCATTGATTGTGTTCTCTCTTGTTTGCGGTAATTGTCCCCTCTCGGTGAGCAGACGTCTGCAAGCGATGAATTCGATGACACCGATGAAGAACTATATTATCTTGAGAAGTGCCAGGCAAGCAAAACCCCCTTGTTCATTCCGATACAACCCCACTCTCTCGCTCCTGCTCTCTTTTACTGCATTATGACAACATCGATTCATACATTACTTGCTGCGGTAGCTGAACCCCTTTATCCTCTGCATGACTGTCATTCCACGGTAAATAGATGAAACCCACTAGCATGAGTAGGAGTTGTTTGAGCCTATTTGTGCCTACTCATTCATGCTTGTTTGTCATGCCTGCTATTGCTTAGAGTTGTGTCAGTCTGATTCATCGAGGGATGAATCGGAGGTGTGTGAACATGTCCTCTTTGTTGAGAGCTAAGTGTGTGAACACGATTTGGTAAAGGTAGCGGTGAGAGGCCATGTAGGAGTACATGGTGGGTTGTCTCATTGAAACCGTCCTCGAGGAACCGAGTTACGTGTTTGTGATCCATGAATAGCTACTACCACACAATGGAATGCTTAAGTGCCCCTCTCGACATATTGAACAACTAGACCTCTGACCAGGAGTCGCAACTAGATTCTGGTGTTTGTAGGTAGTGTTAGTAGTCTACCAAGTGGAACCCGACAGGTGGGCTTGGGACGGACTAGGCACCGTGGCACGGTGTACCAAGCGTAGATCCACCCGTCGAGGTGGGCTTGGGAACCCTGCACACACATCGTTTGGGGCCGTGGAGCGACACCCCGCCGGATCTCCTTGCGGATGGAACCCGAATAGGCGATAAACACGGACTAGAGACTTGTGTGGTTAGTCGGTCGTGGCCGACACCCTCATTGGGCTTCCGCTTGAAGGTTGCCGAGTACATGTCGTGTAAACGGCGATAAGTGGTGAGAGCGTGTGTGAAGAAGTACACCCTGCAGGGTTAACATGATCTATTCGAATAGCCGTGTCCACGGAGAAGGACTTACAGGTTGCCTATATCGGTTCATAGACAAGTGAAAGTGGATACTCTAAAATGCGCAAGATAAGCGTGAGTGCTATGGATGGCGTTCTCGTAGGGAGACGGGAGCGGGTCCACAGTGGTGTATTGATATGGTGAATATGTGGACTCGTGTGCGCCACCTCAAAAGAGTTAATTGCAGTCGTAGTTCAGGATAGCCACCGAGTCAAAGCTGGCTTTGTCGCGATCAAACTCCACCACCCCCTTTTGATAACGATGCATATGTAGTTAGTTCTGATGTAAGTCTTGCCGAGTACAATTGTACTCACGTTTGCTTATTTTATGTTTTGCAGAGAGACGTCAGTCTCGCTAGTAAATCCGCTTGGACTTCGATGTTTAGCTTGTTACCTCAGCTACGATCTTGTGCCCTTGGCAGGATCTGGTAGATAGTCAGGCTTCTCGGCCTTTTTCATTTATAGCTGTCTGTACTCAGACATGTTTAGCTTCCGCTTGTGCCTTGACTTGTATGCTCTGAGTGTTGGGTCATGAGACCCATGTTTGTAATATCTCGCTCCTCGGAGCCTAATGAATAAATATTTGAGTCGTAGAGTTATGTTGTGATGCCATGTTGTATCTACACATATTGAGCATATTGTGTGTATGTTTGAAATGCTTGGTATGTGTGGGATCCGACAAACTAGTTGTTTATCCTTGGCAGCCTCTCATATGGGGAAATGTAGTCTCGTGCTTACGGCGATAGTAGTCCGCCACAGCCCGGTTCACCGGAGTCCTGCTAGCCCAAAGACTACTGCTTGGACACTTGACTGGCCGGCATGTGTTTCACCGTTCCTATATGTCTCCCTTCGGGAAATGTCACGCGGTGTTATTCGAGTCCTGCCTAGCCTGCTACAGCCCGGGATACCGGAGTCCTCATAGCCAGTGCTACAGCCCGAATTTATCGTTGATGACCGACATGCTCGATGTGATTCATGTATGCCTGTCCCCATAGGTTAGCGCCGCTTTGGGTTCACGACTAGCCATGTCGGCCGGGTTCTCTGTCATATGGATGCTAGCGACACTATCATATCGTGAGCCAAAAGACGCATAACTGTCCCAGGCCATGGTAAGGCGACACCCGTGGGAATACCGTGCGTGAGGCCGCAAAGTGATATGAGGTGTTACCGGCTAGATCGATGTGATTTGGAATCGGGGTCCTGACATATATGATGTAAAAACTAAGCAATGCAAGACAACATGCATGACATGGGTAATATAACCCTGCCAAGTTTGAGCATAGACCTGAGGGGGGAAATAGGACTGGTCATCAGTCTCTGAATCCTCCTCTGAGGAGCTCTTTGTAACCAGCAAGATATACGCTTCAGCAGGTAGCATTGTCTGCTCTGAATACCTTGTTTTCACTCCAGATACTTCCATCATCGCTTCAAATGGCTGATGCACAGGAAGAGTAGTTGAATATACAAACGTTGTCGACAATGGAACACGTAATACAAAAAAAATGATAGCATGATATAATTCACATACATGATGATTGGCTAAACAACATGGCATTGCATAATTCACATATATAATGACTTTGCAACAAGATAGCATTGTATAATTCACATATATAATGTCTTGCAACAAGATGGCAATGCATAATTCACATATATGGTAATTAGACCTTTGAGCAATTGGCATTCACACAAAGCATGTCAAAACTAATCAAATGACATAGCAATGCGAGACACCATATGCATGATATGAGCAACATAACCCTACCAAGTTAGAGCATACACCTCGGGGGGGGATAGGACTGGTCATCTGTCTCTGAATCCACCTCTGAGGAGCTATCCGTAACCAGCGAGATATGCGCTTTGTCAGATAGCATAGTTTGCTCTGAAGACCTTGTTTTCACTCCAGAATTTGCCATCACCGTGTCAAATGGCCGATGCACAAGAAGAACAGTTGATTGTACTAACATTGTTGACAAATGTAATATGTAACGTAAAAAAGGATGGCCTGATATAATTTACATATAAGATGACTAGCTAAGCAGGATGGTATTGAAAAATTCACATATATGATGCCTGGCTAAACAAGATGGCGTCGCATAATTCACATAAACGATGAATAAGCTAAACAGATGGCATTCACAGAAAGGATGTCTAAACTAAGCAGATGACATATTTGATGTATAAATTAAGCAATGCAAGACACCATATGCATGACCAACATCAGCATGCCAAGTTAGAGCGAAGACCTCAAGGGGTAAATAGGAGTTGTCTTCTCCTTCTGAATCCCCCTCAGAACATATATCTTCCTCTCGATTACAATCCAAAATGCATGAAGGGGGGGTTGCCTTTGCGCCTACCATGGAGCGACGTCTGCATGAAATTTTATTGCCACGCAAGGCTCGTCTCTTTTGCTCTACATGTTCAGTTCCATTGTTTACAATAACTGTCATGCATAGGAATAAAACATAGTGAGATTATGTAAGGAGTGCATACAGAAATCCGGAGTGATGGTAGCAACTTGTGGATAGACCCAAAACCAATAATAGCAGGCAGATAATGGTTTCAGTTAAAAAATATAGATAATGGCTTCTTTCTTTGTTTGTTTCCCACCCAACATGAAACTCATAGTAGACACCGGAGATTAACCGGATAGTAGATAGATACTATTGATAGCGGCCCGATATGTACCCCAAAGCCATTTAAAAACTCAAGTTTGACCATTAGTTTGGAGTGACTCGAGTCTAATCGGTGAACAGGATGATAAAGTAGCATGCAATATTAAGCGATGCATAACGTGGCGGAACCACGAAGAGTGCGACCTCTCTTGCGGACCAGTGTAGTCCTCGAGGTCATATGCTCGGTTGATGATGGTAATGCAGTTTTCATGGCTGCGGTAATGGGGAAGAAAGATCTCGAGGCGGCGAAAGACAGTCCGGAGGCGGATCCCTGCTGTCTTTGGACCTTTACGTCGTTGGAGCAGGTGAAATTTGGGGTGGAAGACGACGTAGCAGGAGCGGGACAAAGCACGCAAGGTTTTCTTTGACAACTATCTGTAAGAGAAGTAATTCTGTAAGGGCTCATTTGAATTGGAGGATTCCAATAATGCAGGGATAGGAAATAGACAGGAATAGGATAGGAATGCACGTGCAAAACAGAGAATTTAAAAACACGAGTTTCTTCCAATCTGGGTGTTTGATTCACAACAATTGGAAGATCACGGGATGCAAAGAAGCATGGTGAGATTAAGTCAAACCACAAGAAAATGTACGGTTATAATGCTATTATGCTACTATCTCTTAGTCTTGTGCTTCATGAATAGGAATTTGAAAAGGAGGACAAGTGAAAATTAAAATTCCTATGTTTTTTCTTTCAAGGAGACACTAAAGGAACAAATCCTTGTGCTCAGTGGACAATATATATAACATGTAGAGTAAAAAAGAGATGCAACAAGTGTACAACCTCTTTGGCGAAGCCATGTCGATCTCAGCGTGATTGCGTTGGCCGGTGAGGATGCTCCGACTGACTATGCTGTCGGAGGAGGAAGAAGATCTTAGGCGTGCGGAGATGGAGACCGAGGTACTGCTCCGCTGTGATGGAGGGTTTCGTTGTTGGAGCAGCTCCGGCGAGTTGTACGACGCCGAGGCTGAAGCAGGACAAGAGAGACAGCGAACAACGTTAACCTAAGTGGAATTCTAATAGCATCTCCAATACATGACGTAAAATACATAACCACAAAGTCGTAGATGTAAAATACGTTAGCCGCTCATCTCTGAACTTAAGCATCGGCCCGAACTTAATCATCAAAACTGAATTTCTTTGTCGGCTGAATTTTCTTGTCGGCCCGAACACACTAGGAAGGTGAGGCTACACGTCGGTCGTTGACTTTTTCATCTTCGTCGATCGATTTTGCAGCCGTTGGATACAAAATCAAGGGCCTGCAGTTCATCATCAACCTCCACCCCCCTGAGCCGCCAGCCACCACCGGCCAATCAAGAGCCCCCGCCGCCACGGCGGCGCCGCCCGCCCGCCCCAAAAACACTCGCCACCGCCGGTCCACCGCCACCCCGGCCATCCCTCTAGGCCCCCTCGCGCCCAGCGTTTTCTCCGGCGATCCCCCCGCCACGGCCCCGCCAACGCCCCGCCACCCCCGGCGCCCCCCGCCCCATCACGAACCCTAAGATAGATAGTGGGGTACCTCTCCGGCGAGCCCCCCTCCCCGCTGCGGCTGGTTCTTCCATCACCCCGGCGACCCCCCCCCCCCACTCCCTGAAAATCGACTGGCCCAAAAGTCGATTCAGCCGACTGAAGTGTAGCTAAATCGGAGCAGCATCGCAAGCAAGAGCAAGAGCAAGAGCGAGAGCAGCAGCGCGAGCAAGAGCAATAGCAAGAGCAGACCAGGCAGGGGACCGAGAACAAGAGCAGAGCAGCAGCGCGAGCAAGAGCTAAAGCAGCAGCAGCTCCTACTGATGTGGACGTCGCCGCCGTGGGAGCGACGCCGTGGGGGAAGTGGCCGGCAACGCCGCCGTGGATGGAGCCGCGCCGTGTCAGCTCGGGACCGAGCGCCGACAGCACCGTGAGATCGAATCAAGAAGAAAATGCGTCGATTAGTGTACAACCTCTTTGGTGGCGCCGATTAGGCCGCAACTTCATCCGAGGAAACGGTGATAATCATGCTCTTCCTGTGGTGCAGCTGAAGACGGCGGTGTGGGAATGGAGCTGGCGCGAAAGACGAGGGGAACGTCGGGGCAGCTCCTTGGAGGTGGAGGATGGGGTGGCTGAACCGGCGGGACGATGTGATCGACGACGGATCCTCATTCGGTACGGTGGATGAGGGACGTCGAGGTGTTGCTGTGGACGACGTAGTCGGGGAAGAGGCTTCGGCTGGGTGGCAGATGGAGCAGGGTGTGGGGTTTCATCGCGGGTTTTCACGGCCTCGGTGTACGAATGGGTGGGTGGATGGGATGGCAGTGGGGAACCATGGCTTAGAGACGCGCTTGTCCGAAATGTGGGGTAAGTTACGAAAGTACCCCCACCGATTTGAGGCGGTTCTTTCGGTTCAGGGGTACCACGGGCATTTTGCGTGTCGGGATTCCACAGGAGGTGGGAGTTTTCGCGCGCGTTGTAATTTCGGAATAGCAAGGCGCGGGTTGAGAGAGAAGGAGTTGTTGGAGCACAACGAGACAAAGATATATCTTAAATATTTCGGGCTAACAAGGCGCGGGTTGAAATTTCCGAACAAGCCTAACGTGTATTGTACCAAATAATTGCGCACTACAAATGTCATTCAAAACTTTGAATTCATGTTATGTTCAATTAAAATATTTTGCTACGTGTATAATGCATGCAACCTACTACTCAAATGAACGTTTTAGTGCATTCCAAACGTATATACTACCGCTTCAATATGAACTAAATTTGAATTCGTTTCTCTATTTGAATAAGATCTCCGATATTGATTGTTGTGAAGTCAAAGCATTTGAATTCGTTTCTCTGTTTTAATAAGATCTACAATCATCATTATTGTCAAGTTAAACCATCGTTTGTGCATTATCTTCACATCACACCACATGATAAGTCTCGAGTTACATATGAACTATGTGTACTATATGAACCTGAACTAGATTTTTTGAATCCACTTTATTTTGATTTCAAATCACATTACATTTCTAGCTCTAGCTAGATCTTCATAATCTAAACCATGTCTCATATGTATAATGTGTTTATCACATTATGTATGGTGCCCCGCCCCCTATGCCTACAAGTATTTAGATGTGAGTTACAAACACCACACATTACCACAAATTCAAATAAAATGTGAGAATGTTCGATATATAGTATTGTTTAGATTGTTTGATATTTAGTTGTAAGCTACAAACGCGGCACATTATCACAAATTCAAATAAAATGTGAGCTTGTTTGATGTATAGTATGGTTTAGATTGTTCGGCATTTAGCTGTAAGTTGCAAACGCCATGCATTATCACATTATGGTATAACATGCGCACAACACGTGTATCACGGCTATATTCAAGCATGCAATGTTTAAAACACTATGATCTCCTATTCAAATATATGAATCCGCTTTCATATCAAATTATGATCTTTGTTAGTCTCCTACACCCACACAATCCTCTAACCTTTGTAGCTACCACTAACTTTCTCGCGTGCATGCACACGCCCTCCTTGCCCTCCCCCTCCATCGGCATTCTATCCACCGGGCACATTCATTTTTTCTTTAGGTCGTTCTCCCAGAGTCTCCACAACTCCTTTCCGACACACACCGATCGATAAACCTCTCCAGCGAGGCCTGCCTACAACATACACACACATCTTCAATGTCATCCTTTATGTGTCCTTGCCTCGTGTCTCTCATACGGTCAGACACACGTGTAAACTCTCGCCCCTCTTTTCATCGATCTCACAACCGCACACTCCAACCCCTATCTAGGTAGTAGTTGGGCCTCTCGCACCACCTCCTAGCTCCATTCTCTCTGTCTATCCATCTCGCTGGGCCTTATTTGCCTCTAACAAATGGACGTACACCTACCGATCTCTCGCTATACATATAGCTAGCTAGGTCCTTATAACTCGTTTTTACCCACACGCGTCAATCGATCTACCTCATTAGTTGTGTCTCTCCTTCCTCCGACAAACAACAATTGATCTACCGATCTAGTTAGATTTGCTTACCAAACACATGGTTCCCCTTCATCATCCATGGATGCGTCCCGACAGATCTATCACGCAGTGCACACACGTAAACACATCCCCACTCTTATTGATAACATTGCAGTTCCACCCTCAGTTTGTCTAGTAGGCCTCTCCCACCATCTTCGAGAAGCAATTCCATCACCCATCCAGCACTCTACCCCTCTCCCTCCCTCTCCCTCCCTCTCTCTCTCTCTCTTTGTCCCATCATATTTCCCGTCCTACAGTGTAACACCCCAAAATTTTAATCTTGTTTTGTTAATTAAAATTTTGCCAGGAAGTTTAAAATTTTATTTTCTGGGCTCCCTTTTTGTTTTTCTAATCATTTCCTTCTTTTTTATCATGGATTTTTTCCTTCAGTGAAAACTTTTCAAATATGTTATTGGACTTGTTTATCCTCTCAAAAAAATCTTTTGTTTTCATCACAGGAATTAATTATATAATAATCTCCATAATATTTATTTTCTTGAAAAATGGTTTCCCATGGTTTTATGGTCCTTTTTGAACTGCAACCCTTTTATAAATTCTTCCAAAAATTCCACCAAAATTTGGGGATATCCTGTGATGTCACCAAACCACTTGCATGCAAAAAGATATTTCATTCCTTAAATATTTTGAGCTCTACACCCAATTTTCTTCTCTGGTCCAGTGGGCAATTTTGCACTACAACTCTTTTAAATACTTCTTTCTAGCCTCCACCAAAATTATGGGATGCTGGTAGTAGCTTATGATTCAACTTTATGCAAAAACCCAGTGATGTTATTTGAAATTTTTGAGTGAATCAACCTCATCTTCATTCTGGTCCAACATGATGGTTTGTACAGCATCCATATTCTTGCTTGCTCTTTGGCCCTTGATTCTTTCCCCTGCTTGTAGACCACCCTACAAAACCCCTAAGTCCAGGAGCATGCAACCATTGGAATATTTTTGGTTCATGAAATGATGCCACCTACCTCCTGTCCAGAATTGAAGTTTTGCAAAGCTTGCACTAACAAGTTTATGCTTTGTACAAACTAACCTCACCACCCTCTTGTGCATCTAAAGAGACCCCACTCTGGGAGATTTGGCCACTCCAAGAAAAGCCTAGGTGCATGTGGCATTTTGTCAAACACCTGGAGTGCATGGACAGATTTGGCATGAGTTTTTGTTTACATTATGATCCTGATCCCCTGACCAGACCAGCATGTCCCATGGATTTGCCCTAGCCTATAACCTCACCATGCTAACCCTCTTGTGGTTTAGAGCCCCCTAACATGCATTAGCATTCCGTCGAGCATGTTTCGTGCGTGCTCTGTGCATGCCCAGAGCGTGAGCGGAGCACGCGTTTTGCACGTGCCGCGCGCCTCAACCGCCGCTGCTCGCCTCAAGACTCACTCGCCCGTGACCGACCGCAGCCAAAGACGCCCACGCCCCTTCTGCTTCCCACGAGCCCCGCAGCCCTCGCCACATCTCCGGCAGGCCAGCAGCTAGCCGCCACTGCCGCCCGACAGCTCCTGCAATGGCCAGCACCGCCCAAGCCACTCCCACTCGCCAGCTCGCCCTTGGAGCAGTACCCGCTCGTCCGCTAGCTCCTGCCGCCATCCCCAACCTCGCCACGATACCCTGCAAGCTACAGAACGGCGGTCGCCAACGAGCTCATCCACGGCCGCCGCGAACCGACCTCGTTGCGCTATATAAGGAGGACCCCGAACTCATTTGAACACGCAGTCGACCTCAGGCCACCCCCATGGCACCCCCACAGCCCGCAATCGTCGGGGGTTAACCATCTTCCCCAACTCCGGCCGGTTCAGCCGCCGCCTCGTCCTGGTTCACACCGGCACTACCAGAGCCTCTCCCACCCTTCCATCACCACCACTCTGCTCCACACCGTCTTGCGGAGCCGCCCAAGTCCCAAACAGCAGCGGAGCATCACCCTAGCCGAATCCCCAAATCCACGAAGCTCTCCTCCGCATGAGCTCACGCCCGACGATTTCCTCCACCTCAAGCGACCCTACAACCACCGGGAGGACCGCCACTGATCAGCGGATCCATCCCGTCCTCGGCTCCCGTGAGGAACCCAGATTCGCCAAAGGATTTATCGCCGAGTCCCGCCTCGCCGGGCAGGAGAAGAGGAGGGAGGGGAGACTAGTCAAACATGACTAGTGGCCCCCCTGGACCCACTGCCAGCGACTCCCCTCGCAGTCCATGCTGACTTAAGTGGAAACGTATTTCCAGAATACGCTTTCGACGTGTACGTATATATTCGAATCGTTTTTCTTTTCTGTTTTATTTTAAATAACAGATTTTGACCTAAACTTTGACCGGCTATAACTTTTTAAATATGGCTCCAAATGAATTGATTCTTTTTCCTACATCTCTCAAATTCTGTCTAGTATATTTTAAGATTTATTTGAAAAAATTTCAGACTACCTTTTAGTGCTGCTTTGGAAATGTGTGTTGATTCAAAATATTTTCAAATAGGATTTTGGAGAGAGAGGAGCAAACTTTCAAAAGTTTTGGAGAGCACCTCACCCCTCCACAACTTGAAGGCAAGCATTCTGAACCCCGGCATAATATTTTTGGTGTGTTAGTCAACACGTTTATAACATCACCTTATTCCGGAGAACTTGTTATTTCATGTGGTATGATCAATTGCATGGATGCATATTAGTGATTTCCTTGCTGTTGAAATGAATATACTTGAGATGGTAATCATCCTCATGTGCCTTGCATGCATGTCGGAAAGGAATCCGGGAAAACCTCTGCCTTGGGTAGGCATGAGTTTGTCGCCGGTCTCCGTAGGGACGGTTATGTCCGGTATGGCATGGTAAGGTATAATGAGTGTTGATTTTGTTGGTTGAAATATTTTTGTGATGCATGTCATACAAAGAATTTATAAACCTCCTGAGTCGACCGTTGATCGAGTCTTGTTCAGTAACCCCATCTTGGTTTCGTCTTGCCACTTGTCCCTGCCATAGGTAGGGATGCAGTTCGATAAGTTGTCAACCCCTTTCCTAGCACACACCGTCTGAGAGAGGCCATGGTGGAAGATCTGGAGGCATCCGGTAGGCATGTCACTTGGTCCGGGAGCATGGGTGTTTCGGTTGTAGCGAAGGGTAGCTCCCCAGTTCGTATGCGGTATAAATTTTGTGATCCCATGTTACGTCGAGGTTGTAGCCTCCCACTTAAAGTTTAAGCTTAACAGGTGTCGTGGGTGATTCCAGACACCGGTGAGTTAGGCTGGTGTGTGCGGATAGGTGTGTTTTCAATTAAAAGGCCGTAGACGGAATTAGTCCCGATGGACTAAAGGAATCCGTTACTCGTGGGTAAAGAGTACACCTCTGCAGAGATTAAACCTATTCGAATAGCCGTGTCCATGGTTAAGGATTAGAGTCTGGGATGGGTCAAGTGTCGGTCTTAGTGTCGGTCTTCGGACGAGAAACGGTTAAACCAGAATTGGGATCATGACTTGTGACTTATGATGATCATGACTATTATTTGTTGTGGACTAACCCATTATATGATTTGAATTATTGGGTATCCGTGGGACGGTTCTACCTCCTGGGTATTCACTGTGATTATTTATAAGCCCTTTATGCGGTGTCATTGAGGCCTTGGATCGTGGCATGCTTGTTTTCTTTTACTTCATAAGCCCTTTATGCGGTGTCATTTGAGGCCTTTAATCGTGGCATGCTTGTTTTTCTTTTACTTCATAAGCCCTTTATGCGGTGTCATTTGAGGCCTTGCGTGGCATGCTTGTTTTTCTTTACTTCATAAGCCCTTTATGCAAAGGTCGCCAGACGCCTGATCGTGGCATGCTTGTTATTCTTTTACTTCATAAGCCCTTTATGCGGTGTCATTTGAGGGCCTGATCGTGGCATGCTTGTTATTCTTTTACTTCATAAGCCCTTTATGCGGTGTCATTGAGGCCTTGTGTATGTATACTTGTTATTCACTTACTTTATAAGCCCTTTATGTGGTGTCGCTCAGACGCCTGACTGAGGCATGCTTATTATTTACCATCAATTCGAGACGTCGCTTCAGACATCCGAATGGTGCATTTTATCCCTACTCTGTCATCGCATATTCGTTGTTACTATTTAATAACCTGCCTGCATGCCTCTAGGATTTTATTTTTATGGCTGACGTTATGTTCATAGAATATTTTTAGAGCATGATTATCGGTTGATATATTATTCCTGTGTTCATAATGTTTGCGAGTACATTCAAAGTACTCACTGGCTTGTCCCTGGCTATTGTCTTGGCCAGATTCCTTGCATGGAGAGGAGCATTGGGATAACAGCCCGGAAACCTATGCAATGGTGATAGCAGCCTCGCGAAGATAGGAGTTAACCTGGTCAGCTGTTCCTGTGGGAAATGGAGTCCCATAGACGCTGATGATCCACAAACCGCTTCCGCCATCAACCTCTAGAAACCATTTGTTGTACTCACAGACCAGGATGGTCTTGTACCACATATTTTGTATTTTTGCTTGGAATTTCTGTATCAAGTTGGTGCCTCATCAGCTAACAGTAATCCTGGGGCTGGTGAGCAAAACGGCCATTTTCTGGAAATTTTATCCCGAAAATCTGGTCGTCACAAACAGTTATGTATGGATGTCGACCGATCTCCTTCAAGACATAGCTCGGTCTCTCCTTCTCAACAAATATACGAGTCGTTCTACCTCTATAGTTAGGCCTCTGCCTACCCCTTCCCCACCGCCTCCCCCCACACACACCGATACATTGAGCGCTCTAGTCATGTCTCCGTGCCACACACAAACTTGGCATGTGCCCTCTAACATTTCGGTCGGCCAGTCGCCCTATATCTTTGACTTGCACACACACACAATTTCGATGGCTCTCTTCATCGATCTCGCACCCACCCACTTGATCCTCTCTTCGACTCTATCGATAGATATGACCCCTCCATCTCTTCTCATGGATTGCTCGACCCTCTATGTATGATATTGATAGGCCTCCATTTCACACACATTGCATGCAAAATTTTGTTTGAGATGTCATGGACACATATTCCCACAAATAATTCACGAAATCAACCCCCACCCCAACCCCAAAACAAAAAACACTGATGAACGCGGGTTGTATCTCTCACACACACCCACGTAGGTGAGGGACGTGCACGAAGAGAAGAGGTGCATGCACGGCGCACGTACTCCCGTCTCTTTCCCAACCACATCTACGCGGCGACACGGTGGAGCTCATTTCTGTACGAAAAAGGCAGCCCACGTGGTGATTTGGCACGTGTACTGGTTGTCCAGTTGGTGGAGGGAGGATCATCTACCACGGGTGAACAAACAAATTGCGACTTGATGTGTTATGTTAAAAAAAGAGGAAAACCATGTGGGGCCTACCTTAGAGGCAAGGCTCTATACACTAGAGTACTTTTGATGTGTCCCGTCAACTCGTAGAACGAGGAGAAGCTTGCTTAGTACGCCGTCTCCCCATACAGGCACGGTGGCTCATGACATGAAGTGAAGCTTGCTCCGCCTTCACGCCATGACTCCCTCGCCCATGCGCGGTGGCTCATGCAGGACAAGGAGAAAAATTTACTACTCCCTCAGTTTACTCCTCGTCCCTACAACCTTGGTTATAGAGATTATATCATATTGATTGGATTATATATGTCCTTTAGACGATTTCAATATGAACTACTAGTACATACTCCAAACAACGATGTATATAGACTTATTTTAGAGTGTAGATTCACTCATTTTGCTCCGTATGTAGCACTCTCCCTCGCCCTCGACCCTGCCCACGTGGTGAGCGTGCAGCAATTCATTCGATCTCATATAGCGAGCGATATATCTTGCACTACCATTATTGCTCGACTTCCGAAGAGGCGAAGAGCGATCGCAAGGTTAATATTTTGGAGATGCCAAGCGCAAGGTTATAGGAGAACGAGTAGTAGGTGCCGCGTCATTTATAAATAAAGTCTTTTCTTCAGTGGCACGTACGCAATATGATAGGTTCATATGGAGAGAAAAGGAACCCGCTCCACTATATACATAGTCAGGACGGGCCAGCCTACACGGTTGCTTGCTGGGGTTGCTCTCTTCACACTCTCTCGCACAAAATGACTTTAGCGACATCTCTAACATCCCGGCGGATCACGTCCGCTTGGGGAAGGGGTGGATGCTTAGTATAGATGCGGTGGCCGTCGCCGACGGCGAAAACCCATTGTCGGCACGTCCCGATCAGGGGTCCCCGCCGTTCTCTCTCACAAAGCCGGTGAGGTTGCCTTCGTCCCTTGCTCACTGCCGCGACGTGGGAAGTTGCCGCCTCCCGCCGCCCTCCTCAAGGTTGAGCTACATCCCTCGGTACAACTCCCTTTACAGCCGGCTTGCACCATTTGCTCCAGCCTGCCCACATCCTTTGCTGTGGATATTTCTCTACTTCTTTGCCCCGCACATACCTCTAGTGGCTTCTATGTACTATATTTGTGATGAGTTTCTGTCTCATCAACTAGTCCCAGTAATCTTATTCTAATCACGCTTCTTCAATTTCTTTGCCACATGGATGCTCATCTCGATTTTGGTGAAACTGCACAAAATGATCCGATGGTCAAAAGGTTGCAAACTTCATTTATTAGGAAGCTCGAATGTTGCCAGCAAATTGAAGCCTGGTCAGGGTTCACGGTTCAAGGGCTAGGGACTGCATGGATCGTTTTTTTCTTTAGCTGCCTCTGTTCCAAAATAAGTGTCAACTTTAGTAGTAGTACAACTTTGTACTAAAGTTTGCACAAAGTTGAGACACTTATTTTGGAATGGAGGGAGTACATATTTGCTTTGATCTGTCAATCATTGAGATGCAATAGCATGCACGTTAGTCTCCTTTGTATTTGATGAAATGTTGCAACGGGCAACCTTGGACGCAAGATACATGTAACAGAGGCTGGAAGCTTCATAGCATTGTACAAATTTATCTTACTGATAAATTACAGTACGTACTATACTAGTACTTCCTCCGTTCCTAAATATAAATCTTTGTAGAGATTTCACCATGAACCACATGCGGATGTATATAGATGCATTTTAAGTGTAGATTCATTCATTTTGTTCCGTATGTAGTGGAATCTCTACTAAGACTTATCTACTAGTAATAGCTAGCCCCCACTACTAGGAATTCTCTATCCTCTCCTTGAGCCACATCATCAAAGTTGATGTAGCCATTAGATGAAGTAAATCAGTCCATAATAGCCGTCTAATCTAGACGTTGAGAGGCTCCGCACTAAGCCACATGCAAGAATGCAGAAATACCGTGGCACATGCATGTGAGTGGGTTTTAAATCACATCAACATGTCTGCATGCAAGCATGCACCGGTAGCATGCATGTAAGTGAGCTTTTAAGTCCCATTAACATGTCAAAAAGAAAAATATAATCCCATTATGCAGTAGGAGTTGGCTGATCTTTTTCCTTACGTGGGATGATCTAAATGATGATGGGAGTTTATTTAGTTTGGCTACAACATTTTTCATGCGGTTGTAGAGTTTTTTTTAGTTCTATGAAATCGATAATTTTTGCGCAGAGAGATATACATGAGTTCATGACAGCAGCGAGGACTCATCTAGTAATATTTAGGAACATAGGGAGTACTATGTAAAGAGTTAGGTGTCATACGGTGATAGTGTGAGGTGGGCCATGTAATCACCGAGCCTGCGTGTTTTCACTTTGCTCTTGCGCCTCATTGTAAGAATGGAGAAAATTGTAATCTAGTAGTAGTACCTCCTTTCGTCGAAAGCGTGGGACATCCAACAGTCCTACCACCTTAGTAATAAAGTCCAATGAGTCGTCAAATCACGTAGACCCAGCAGTAAGTTGGGCGGACGAAGAAACCATCACTTGCGCCAGTGAGAGGTCACGTCCGCTCTGCCCGGTCACGAATGCAGCACCGATTCTTTGGAGCAGCGCTGACCGTTTCAGGTGGGAAGCGCGCGCGGGCGATGGAGGGGCTTTGGGTGGGCCAGGCTGGTCAGGAGCGGGCGTGGCAGCTGTTCGCATGTGCCTACCGGACACGCCCGGAAACAAGAGGATGCACCGACTCTCGCGGCTAAAATCGTACACTACACAACATCTCTCTATAGGAGTAGGTCGATCCGTCGCTCTCTCTAACAAACACATGTTGTTAAACACACACACACACACACACACACACACACGCACGCACCTTGGTCCAGTTGCACCTTCTAACATGACTTATTACACCTAGATGGAGGGAGTAGTAAGTATACGAGATCTGATGGCACAATCGACTTAAGTCGAATACAAGTGCCCAAAATTTGTGTGCATGTTATAATAAGGATTCACTTAAATAGTACGTGAGCGAACAGAGGGATCAATTGGACAGTTTTCCCGAGCAGTACCGAGATGTGTGAGATAAGATACACCGCTGGCGCTTTTAATTTTTCTTATTAATTTGTTTGTTTCACCCTCTGACTGGTGGGACCCAGCATTACTACGTGGAGAGAGGTAAGGTGACTAAGGCTGCATTATTTACGCACCACTGTGGATAGTCTTACCACCAAAGCCACAAGACACGAATATGATTAAAATCCCAATCACTCCCACACACACAAAAACACGGCATGCTTGTCACACGAATGCAGGAATGTATAAAAGGTTATTTCCCTTTCGTTGAACATAACGGGAGGGTTGTGTAGCTGGTTAGCCTGTTCGCTCATCAAACTTGAGGTCTCGGGTTCAATAACTACACTTGAGCATAATTTGTGCGGGAGGATTCTTTGGTGGTCAAAATGTTTTCTAGGGTTTGCACGCTTCACACTCTCTCTCTCCAGTATATATATACACGCTGGAGCCTCGGCGCTTGTACTTGCTCTCTTCACACTCTCTCTTCCTCTCCCGCCGGAGCCTCAACGCTTGTAGTTGCTCTCCTCACACTCTCTCTCCCTCTCCAGATCTAAACAAGACTTTGTTGGCCTCTCTCTCCCCTCACTACTGCTCAAAGAGCCGGCAGGATCCGTCCGCCGGGAAGGGAAGGAGGCTTAACGCTGTCGCCGTCGGCGAGGGACTACCAGCGCAGTTGTTCACCTTCCACCCAGCGGCGGCGCGGGAGGGCCTCCGACCCCTTCTTCTTCGCTACCGTCCCGTCGCCCACCGAACCACGCCCCAAGAACCTTAAGGTATAGTTTACTTACTCCACATGCATTGCTCTAGCTGCATGTATACCATGAATCTAGGACATGGTTCAAAGAGGAAAGGAGTGGGGGAAAGTAGTGGGAAAAGTTGTATATAGCATGAATCTAGGACGTGGTTCAAAGAGGAAATGAAGGGGGAAAGTTGTATAGCATGAATCTAGGACGTGGTTCAAAGAGGAAAGGAATGGGGGAAAGTAGTGGGGAAAGTTGTATCGCATAAATCTTGGATGTGGTTCAAAGAGGAAAGGAAGGGGCGAAAGTACTAGTTCAAAACGGAAAGGAAGGGACAAGGCTGTAGAGTTTGAGCAGGACTAGATTTGTTGCGCTCACATAGGGAAAGGTGTCTAAAGATAACAAAACTGGGACCAACACAAATATTCTCCTTGGTTGTTTGTTCTTTGTTGCAACAGACTGTGCATGACCACGATTTCGGTAGATGCACATGGTGCTTTGGTGCGTCCAACATCCCGTGCAACTCATTAGCTTTTGTTAATCTAAGGCCCTGTTTGGTTAAAAACTCCCTAGTCCCTACCTGCTTGGTTCCAGGAACTAAACATGGACTAGAGGTTATTAAATGACATGCTAAAAGACCATGTTACCCCTAGTGATGAACTAATAGAGACAAGGTGCGATGCGTGGCAGGGGCAACTGTTGGAAAAAGTCCCAAAAAAAACTCCCTCGGGGTCTTCTTTCTTTAGTCCCAAATGCCCACTTTTAGTCCCTAAAAGTCCCTCCTGTTTGGTTTAGATGGGACTGACACGGAGTTTTTTTAGTCCCTACACCAAAATGTCCCTGTAAACAAACACCCTCTAATAATGCCGCTGGAAAATTGATGCAATGCCACAGTTAAAAGCAAATTACATGTTTAACAAATTTTATTGTTAATATAATCTCTATGTTAATATTAATCAATGCCACCGTTTGAGAAATGCTACTGTCTTTCTTTCTTTCCCATTTATATAAGGTAGATGCTTCTTTTTGTTGGCTTCTATGTCATCCACCGTTATTGACCACTAATTGTTTCCTTTGCACCTCTGTGTAAACAGGGTTATCTACTTCACCTCGTTGCCATTGTGACCTTTTGTTGCACTTCACAAAACACTTTTGTTTTAAGAGTGTTTTGTGCAGTTCAACCAAAATGTCACACCGACAACGTTGCTTGATTGCTTGATCTTAGTGGAACTGCACAAGAGGAGATCTTACTTCCTATCTGTTAAGGCGAATTTGGTTCAGATCTTATTCTTTAGAGTTGTTTGAATTCCGCATCATGAGAGGTCAGTACTAGCCTTCTTTCACGTGATTCTGCAGTGTGCTTTCATATGTTGTGCTACTTGTACGATAATGTTGCTTGATTTTAGTGAACTGCACAAATGGAGACAAGACTTCCAATCTGTATGTGCACCTGTATTTTGCCACTTTCATCAGAAAATTAAGTTTAGTACTATACTTGTGCTCCCTAATTGACATGCCAAATCTTATATTGAAGGCGAAGCTTGTCTGTTATTGAACCAAGTGATGAAGGGGAAGAACAAGCGGAAGAAAAACAAAAATCAACTCCGGTGCTGTAATGAAGCCTTTGGAACTATGATGACACAAGTAATGATATAGTTTTGCATCTTAATTTATTGCTATGGCTGGAACGAGCAATTGTTTTGCCACCGATTTGATGCCACTCTTAATGTAATATGTAATTATCTCTACTTGTGCAAACAGGGATCTTCTTTGAAGATACCATATATTTTAGTGGAACTGCACAAGAAGATGTTGGAAACATTAAACTAATCGAGGAGTATATAGTAAGCATGGCCACCACCGTAGATAGCAGCAGATGGTTCCGGAGAAGTGCTTCATCTGTATGCTCTACACAATAAGCCTCCCCGACAAAGGTTGGTACTAAGCCCACTGATTTCATCCATATGATTGAGCTTTGTCATCTCTATTGGTGTTGTGCTACTGTTTAGATACTATCATGAAAAAGTGGTATTGTCCTTTAGAAGTGCTTCATCTGTGCTGTTTTAAATATTTCCTTTCCTTTTTTTCGAGAAAACAGGGATGCTAGCATTGAGTAGTCCTCTTGTCTTTGCACAACAGGATCATCTTCCTCTGAAGAAGAATATGGAGTACGTGAAGTGACTAGTTCCGATTATGCGGGATGAAGAAGCCTGTCTATCTTCTCATCGGAAGGAGCAGTTGAAGGATGGTTACATTACTCCCCACAAGACCAAACTAACTTCCATTTCGGAAGGGTGACAAATCTCCATTTTTTTGCTGTGATGCGCGAGTACAATGTTGTTCTAGGATTCTTTCTGGTGAGTTCCATTTTTCTAAAAGTGTGCTCTATAGGGACCATGTATGTGCCTGTTGAAACTGTCAATTCATAGTACAATTTGCTTTATACTAATCACTCTTTTGTATTTGTGCAAATAGGGGTGCTCAGCTTGATTTCAATGGGAACTGCACAAAATGTTCATGAATACATCGAATCATTCATTTCCACCACAAGAAAGGAGGTGCCGATAAGTTCAAGGCGTTGCAACATATAAGGGCGAAATCATACAAGCTATCTTGCGCGAATTTGGTTGATTTTGGTGGACCGCACAAAAGAACAATTTGGTTTATTTAGCACGAGGTGCCATGTCAATGTCCGAGCGATGGCAAACCACCTGCCCATTCCACAATCATAGGCATTTGATATTTTGGAATGGGACAACCTTATCAAATTTTGCTCATTGATTTTAGCAAGACATGCATTTGATATTTTCGAATGGGACGCCCTTTCTTTGTCGTGAGCGTCGATCAATTTTTTCTTTATTCTTTAGTTGTGAAGTAAATATTGCCTCTGACATGTGAGTCGCTGAGATGCATAATCATCGATTGTTTTGAATGTTCTCTATGAATTGTCGGGCCTTTGTGTTCGATTGCAATGTACAGAAACGCTTAAAAGCTTCTCAAACTCTTTGTACTCCTTCTGTTCCTTTTTTCTTCGCACATTGTGAAAGTGCATACTTTTTTGTATAAGATTGGTCAAAGTAGAGATACTTTGAATGCAGACAAAACTTGTCTGCAGACTAGAAAGGACCGGAGGGAGTACATGTGAAACTACTGCAAACGAGGTGATCACCCTGGGAATAATGCTAGTACGTATTGTTTTGCATGTTCATCCAATGCCAGTGATACAGGAATTCGAACTAATCGAAATAAATACATTCATACATGGTCGGATTTCATATAAACTTGCCGGATTTCATTACATTTCATACATTCTTCAACTAAAAAGGGGTGTGCAGGAGGTATAATTAATTAACCGAAGCTACCCACCTTTGTCCCGCTGAGCCGAATAGAAGCTTCAATGACTTAACTGCAGGTGCAGTTGCGTAACTGACATGTGGCCTGTTGGGCCCATGTGTCAGTCAGCCAACTGCACCAGCAGTTATGTAGAAGCAGCATTCTTCTCCAGCGCAGCTCTCCGACTCCACGTCGCCGCCAAGAAGCCAACCGGCCGTCAATGGTCAATCCGCCTAGCTTGGCTTCAACCGGAGGGTAGCAGCGGTGGCCTTACTTGGACCCGAGCGGCGGCGACCTACCGTGTTCTACTCTTCCTCGTCTTTTGTGTGGCGCGGACTCGTTGGCAGTGGAGCGGGGCCTAGGCGGAGCCGGCGATGTCCTCTGTCTTGTTGCCGGCGGGCGGCGCCTCAGCGGAGCGGTGGAAATCCTCCCCCACGTTGCCGGCAGGGTGGGGCCTCGGCTGAGCCGGCGATGTCCTCTGACTCGTTGTTGGCGGGGCGGGGCCTCGGTGGAGCCGGTGGTGTCCTCTGCCTCGTTGTTGGCGCCGCGGGGCCTCGGTGGAGCAGGGCCTTGTCGACGCCAGCGGAGCGGGGACTCGTCGGAGCTGGCATGGTCCTCTGCCTCGTCCTCGGTCTCGCCAAACAGCGCCTCACCCGCTTCATCGCCCTCTTTGCTAGCCTCTTCGTAGGCGGCCGCAGCCTCCTCGACCCGCATGCGGTACCGCCAGCGCTCGAGGCGGCCCTTGCGGGCGGAGCGGTACGAGTTGAGCAGCGCTTCCTGCTCCGCCCGCTCCGCGGCGATCTGCTCCTCCGCCTGCAGGTGCTCCTGGAGGAGACGGTGGTTGTAGGCAGCGTCGGCCTGCGCCTCCCGGAACTGCTCCTCACGCATCTGCCTCACCCTGTCCATATATTGGGCACCGGCCTCACCGATGGTCATGGTACAATGCACCGGTGAGGATGGCGCGGAGGAGGGGGTTGGCGCCGGATCGTTGACTACCATGTTCTCCATTGGGACGTCGTCGTCCTCCGGCTACTGCCAGCCGGCGATCGGCAGCAATGGCTGTCATCTCCTTGTGGTCCGTCGTCCGCCCGTCCGAAGAGCGCTGAGCGCGAGGAAGCCTTAGTGGGCAGTAGTGGTGGGGACAGGAGAAAGGGAGCGGATGCGGATGGCGTATGGCTATGGCGGCGCGATTTATATAGCAATAGTGGGCGGGCGGAGGGACGGACGTGTGGCGCCGGAGTAGCCGCCTCGGCAACCGCGTATCATTAATGTGGACGGCAGATGGACGGACTTATGAAACTTGTGTCGTTTAAAGGCGGAGCAATAAATGCGCACCGGAAGCGGGCGGGTGGTATTGCTATTTGGCGGAAGCAGCGCGCAGGCGAGAGATGACTTTACTTGCAGAGTCTGACAATGGGGACCCACCAGGTCCATAGACTCACTCCCTCAAGTGCCTCCATATTATATATATATATATATATATATATATATATATATATATATATATATATATATATATATATAGGGTAACGCTATGTACAAAATCTAGTAAAACAGTGTATAAAATGTAGTAATTCTGAAATAATTTTTTACTATACAAGTTTTAAATTTCCTACATCGTCAAAAATTACTATATTTTTTATGCTACGTTACTATATTTTGTATAGAGCATTACTAGGGTGTAGAATAAGCTATTCTACACTCACGCTTAGTTTAGCGTTACTATATATATATATATATATACATATATATATATGTATATATATATATATATATATATATATATATATAACTATAATTTATTTTGCTTCCTCCTGGTTTCCTGACATCACGGTCCCACACCATTGTCAACCTATGTAGTAGTCAATAAACGAGAGAATTGCACAAGAAGCGGCCGACAGCTGGTACCAAGCAGCTTGAGAAGTATTTGTGTTTTTGAGGTGTGAGCACTGCAGAGTTTTTCGATGTTTAGCCTAGATACATCGCTGCAGGTATTAACTGGGCGGGCTGTGGCCCGTCTAGCCCAGGCCAGATATCCAGCCCAGATATTAATTTTTTTTCAAGCTGAAAATGGCTAGCCCAGCTATACTTTTTTTTAGGAATACCTAGGCAAGGTCAAGTTGTTATTCTCCGCTTGGGCTAAAAAATCTTTCCTAGGAGGGATGCATTAGGCTTAACAAGAAAATGGGCTTTAAGAAATAATAAATGGGATGTAATTATAAAAACTGGGCAGTAACTATAAAAAATGCACCAAACACTTGATTACTTTATAAAATATTTTTTTTGGATATTGAAAATTTTAATTTCAATAATTGTTGCGAGCGCAATGTTTCATTGGATTTTTATGTAATATATATTTATATTGAAATTGTATTTAATCTGACTAGAAATTTCGGGATAAAAATATTTCGGATCCCGTCAAAATGTGGGAAATTTTATTGAATTCTGTTTTGAATGGTTGGTTGAAATGGGCTGTACTTTTAACAAACTGTAAATGGGCTGTAGTAAATTCCATTAGAATTAAAAAATGGGCTGCACATTCTTGCAAATCTCAAATGGGCTATAAGTTACATGCCACACACTGGCCTTACTAAGTTGACGCGTCCCCTAAAAAACAGAGTTGACGCGTATGCAAGGCTTTGTCAACTTTTAGTCAACACACGGTTCTAGCAGCAGTGGCCGTTGGATGTCCATCCAACGGATGTCGTGCTTCTTCTTCAATCTCGGATATTCTAGCTTCACCCGCCCAAAAAATGATTCCTCCCCCTGACATCTGGGGCGCACCGTTTCGGAAGCTGACCTATGGGCCTACTAAGGTGACGTACCAAGGGCTTTGTCAACTTAGTCAATATAAATGATTCTAGCTGCAGTGACCGTACGATGTCCATCCAACGGCCGTCGTGCTTCTTCAACCTCTGGTCTTCTTGCTCCAGCCGCCCAAAGCAGCGCTGGTCATGCCGCCTGCTCCTGCCTCCCGTGGCCGGCTGTGCTGTCGCGGAGGGCTCACCGCCCCCTACTACTCCCATCGCTGGCTAGGCCATCCCTCCACTCACCCACAACCCCTGTTATTCTGTGGTGACAGTAGCGCAGCCGAACCAGTGAACCCTCGTACTCCTCTCCACATGTGCATCCACTGCCGCGTCTTCCCTGGCTCCACGTCGTCCCCTTCCTAGGCCTCGCCATCGTCCACCGCCCTGGTGCTCTCGGCGCGGCATGGTCAACATGGTCAAGGAACGACTTCCATCAGACATGGATTGTACGTGGAGAGGCTGACAGCTGGGTCCACGGCAGCCACAAGGAAGTGCCTCCTTATTACGTGCAAAATAATTATTCATCCACCTGACAGCGGGGACCCACCGGACGGGCCACCGTATTTTGTGAAAAAAAATGATTCGCCCCTTGACTGCTGGGACCCACGAGCTACATCTTCGCACGCAAGGAAGTGCGTCCGGGAAAAAACGATTCGCCCCCCTGACTGTTGGGACCCACTAGATACATCTTCGCACGCAAGGAAGTGCGTTCGAAAAAAAACCGATTCAACCCCCGACTGCTGGGACCCACCAGCTACACCTTCGCACGCAAGGAAGTGCGTCCGGGCAAAAAAAGACGATTCGCCCCCCTGACTGCTGGGACCCACCAGCTACATCTTCGCAGGCAAGGAAGTGCCTGATAGTCGGGACCCGCCTGGTCGAAGCGTACATATCATTGTCATTCTGGTCGCGAACGTGTACGTACATACTGGTCGATGTAGAGGCGCGCACGTGTCGTAGTAGAGGCGCGCACGTAGCATGTACACGTATGTACAGCGGCCAGGGTGTAAGAAAGAAAATACGGCCACGTATGTGTACATACGGGCATGGTCTCGAACGCCTACTGGCGCATACGTACGGCCAGGGCTCGTGTACATGGCCGGGTCGGAACGGAGAAACAGCATCGTCGTAGTGTTCATGGGGAGGCAATGGAATGCGTCGTGTTCATCGGGAGGCAACAGAATGCTCGTCTTCATGGGGAGGTAACGGAATGCGTCGTGTTCATCGGTTGGCAACAGAATGCGTCGTGTTCATCGGGAGGCAACGGAACGCGTGGGAGCCAACCGGCTGGGTCGGAACAGAATGCGTGGCAATGTTCATCGGGAGGGCTTGGACGGAATAGGCGATGGAAACGAGGCCTGGCGTACCGCAGAACGGATGAAACGGACCTCCTACGGTCGAAACGGGGGTCCTGTTGATCGGGAGGGGTGTGGCGTACCGCAAAACAGAGGAAATGGACCTCCTATGGTCGAAACGGGGGTCCTGTTGATCGGGAGGGGTGTGGCGTACCACAACATGGACGAAACGGACCTCCTACGGTCGAAACAGGGTCCTGTTGATCGGGAGGTGTGGCGTCCGCCAAAAGCAGGCAAGCGGACCTCCTATGGTTGAAACGGGGTCCTGTTCGCCGGGAGGGTGTGGCGTACGCAAAGCAGACGAAGCAGACTTCCTACGGTCGAAAGCAGGGTCCTGTTCATCGGGAGGGGTGTGGCGTATCGCAAAACGGGACTCCACGGGATACTGTTCATCTCCACCGTCAACCTCCTCCAGCCTCCATGGGCTACCGTCGACCTCCTCCAGCCTCCACGAGCTCCTGTTCATCCAGCCTCCACCGCGCGCTGCTCCACCGGCTACTGTTCAACCACCCCTCCACCGTCTACTGTTCATCTAGCCCTCCATACCACGGGGTCCTGTTCAACCACCCCTCCACGGGCACCCCTCCACCATCTACTGTTCATCCACCCTCCACACCACGGGTCCTGTTCATCTAGAGGCAACGCCACCGCTCACTTATTCATCCAAACCCCTGCAACACTCACTGCTCATCCAGAGGTAGCATCGATCGGCTCTGATTAGCAGCGATGAGAGAAGGAATCGCTCGATCGAGTTCGATTAAGAGCCATCGATCGATCGCTCGGGTTCGAGAACGCGTAGCTGCAGTGGAATCGCTTCGGGTTGATTAGAGCCCAATGCCTCGCTTCGGGTTGATTAGAATAACGCCTCGCACACACGCACGTCGTGTCACGAGAGAAAGCAGCATCGCTCGGCCCCGACCTCCCACCGTGGCAGGAACTCCACGAAATTTTCCTCGCCTCGCTTCTACCACGGTTTTTTTCGTCATGGACGGCCCAAAGAATGTCATGCAGCTACGTCTCCGGCCCGCCCGGGACGAAAAGCCAATTTTACATCATGATTTTTGTCATAGAAGTAGGAGCCCACCACATCTATGATGATACCGGGTTTTGTCACAATTATCGTCATAGAAGTGTCATATGTATGACAGAAAAAAATTCGTTCGGCCCAAGATGTCACGGATGTGTCTTTTTTTGTAGTGCAAGGCGCAGGCGAGGCGTCCCGCACCCGGGCTTCGGAGACCACCGGTCCGCAATCTGCGGAGCTCGTGGTGCCGGAGGGCCAGACGCTGACTGGAGAGGCTAGCGATGACCCGCCGACCCTGGAGAGGGGAGAGGACCCCATTGTCCCGGAGGCGGAGGTGCCCCCGCACACGCTGACTGCCGATGCCCTCGGCAGTTAGCCTGACGCGCTGCTGGTGCCGCCAGCCGGCAGCGAGTTGGTGGTGGGTCCGACTCCTGCGGTCCGTACTCCAGGGCGCCGGCGTGCAGAGAAGGCGGCCTCAGCGCCATGGTCGTTGGAGATCGGGGCCGCTAGCTTGTCGGCCTCCGACACCAAGGCCACCAGCGCCGCCCCACCGGATTGGACGTCTGGGTGCGGCACAGGTGTTTTGAACGTGGCCGCGCAGGAAGTCCTGGCCCGGTTCAACACCCAAGGCGCCTCTCTCCAGCAATACACGCAGGAGTTCCTGGCGACGTGAACTGCCGTCCGGGTACGTTTCTTACTTCTTGTTTTCATTTCTTCTAATCTTCCGTGGGGGCGCGCCATCGCACCCACTAGGTGTAGCCCCCGAGTTCCGGGCCGGCTGCTGAGCAGACGACTTGGAAATTCAAGGTGAGTTCCGAGTGCTGACATGTTTTTTCTTCTGTTGCCTTTGTTGCAGGACTACCACAACATCCGCGCGGCCGCCTACAATTACCAGGTCCAGGAGCTGACCAAGTGGACCACCGACCTGAACCAGGGCCGGAGTAAGAATTCCATATTCCTTCTTGCGAGGGCGCGTCAGCGCACCCCTGGGTGTAGCCCCCGAGATTCCGGCCGACTACTGAGAAGTCGGGCCGGATCTCCCGGCAACTACTTATCTTTTGGTTGGTCTTGACTTTGTTCTTTTTCCCTATCTTGGCAGAGGCCGCCGTTGATCTGCGGAAGCGCCTGTGTGAGGTTCAGTCCGCGCTCCACACCAAGGAGCAGGAGCGCAGCCAGGCGGTTAAGGAGTGCGACCGCCTGACCAAGGAGCTGGCGGACCAGGCGGAGCGGAACAAGGCAGAGCTCCAAACGCTGAAGGACGGCGAGGCTCACCTCCAGGCCGAGTTCGAGACTCAGTTCTCGAACTGGGCCGAGAAGGGGAAGTTCCTGTCCGACGGCTACAGCGAGATGGAGGACATGATCGATGGTAAGTTACTTCTTCTTCTGAGTAGCCGCCGACTGCTGCAGGAGCTGGCTTCCGGCTTCTAATTTTTGACATTTCTTCTTGTGCAGAGTACTTTCCCGACACTCCGTCACCGTCAGCTAGGCCATCGAGGCACGGCGCGAGGAGCGGAGGAGGGTGGGCGCGGATATCGTGGTCTCTCGGTGAGCAACTTCTTGCCGTCCAGACGTGACTGTAGCCGACTCATCGGATGCTCCGCCGCCTGCAATGCGTCAGGGCTCAAGTGTTGTCCGCCCTCTGGCCAGATGCCTAGGTTCCACGCACCCAAGTCAGACTACCGACTGGCTGGAGATAGCAGTCGGGCGCTTCGAGGCCGGGAAGGGCGCCGCAGCTCGGGCTGGCGCTCGGACGGCCTTGGAGTTCGTCAAGGCGTGGTATCCGGGTCTGGACCTAGCCCAACTGGCCACCTTCCGGCAGGAGGTCGCAACGGAGCTGGCGGCGGTGAGTGGCGCGCTTACTCAATGCGCATCGGTGATCGCCGAGTATGCCAACACCATCGTCCTCATCCCAGAACTGGACGAGGAGGGGGCTGAAGTGTCGCGAAACTGGTTCGAGCTGAACCCGGACGATGGGGAGGACTCGGCAGAGGAGATCGCTTCCAATGATGATGGCGAGGACGAGGACGGCGAAGACGACACACTAGACGGGAGCGGACAGCCAGCCTCAGCTCGACCAGGCCTCGACCAGCAAGCCACGTGCTAGCGCACCGACTACTGCTGTTGCCGACCAGGCCAAGACCCACCAGTCGACCGCTCCACCACCCGGCGCCTCTGCCTCCGTCGACCCATCGGAACCTCCTGCTGCTCCTCTGGCCTAGGCGGCCACTTTATCTTTCTTTCCTATTCTTGTAATCTTTCGAACAAGTTAAATTCACGCAATTCCACCCGCTGGGGGTGTATTTTCAAACTCTGTGAAAACTGGCTGTGAGCCTTTGCTATGTAAATTAATTTATTTGCACAAGTATGTGCTCTGCTGGGTTCTACTTTTGTCTTGCTTTTCTGTTCTTTTTTGGCTTTTTCCTTTGTCGTCTTCCTTTGGCTACCGCCCTGCCAGCCGGACAGCCGCTCTGCGGTCTACGGGTGAGTCAGGGAGTTGGCCGTTTAGGATAGACAAGTACTTTGGCCGCCTAGAACGTAGCAAGTCAAGTGAGAAGCCGGCCGGCTGCTCAGCAGCCGGACGGTGAGGTGAAGAGCTGGCTTGTCCTATGCTGATGCTTTTTTCCTTAGTCATTTTTCGTGTGGACATAATTTCCCGCCTTTAGCTCTTGCCAGCCGGACAGTCGCTCCGCGAGCTGCGGCTTAAGGCAAGAGCGGGCTTAGATGTCGGCACACTACTTGTCCGACCGCAGGTGGCATCAACATAGGACAAGGTGGCGAGCCCACAGGCTGACTGGTCGGACACGGTGCCGGGGAAAGGAATGAAATAACACATTCACAGGCAGTTAAACTTATCATATATATAAAAAGGGTAGCCCCCGAGTGCTCCTCGAGGAACCCGTTGTCTTTGCTCTTAATAAAAAAGGTAGTGTGGTACATACTTCATTTACTGTAAAATATTTGGAGGAGATTTGCATTCCATGGGCGCTCTGTTTCCTTGCCGGAATCGTCCCTCTTGCGTGCCCTGGGCTTCTACGCGTCGATGAGGTAGTAGGAGTCGTTGCCCAAGGCTTTGCTGATGATGAAGGGCCCTTCCCAAGGGGCCGAGAGCTTGTGATGGTCGGCTGTTCGCTGGATCAGGTGGAGCACAAGGTCCCCCTCTCGAAAGGATCGTGGCCTGACCTTCCAACTGTCGTAGCGGCGTAGGCCCTGCTAGTAGATGGCGGGCCGGCTGAGTGCCAGCAACCGGCCCTCTTCCAGCAGGTCGACGCCGTCTTCTCATGCCACCTTCGCCTCCGCCTCCGTGTACATGGTGACGCGAGGCAAGTCAAACTTTATGTCAGTTGGGATGATGACCTCAGCCCCGTACACGAGGAAGAATGGAGTGAAGCCAGATGCTTTGTTCGGCGTGGTACGAAGACTCCAGAGGACAGCCGATAACTCTTTGATCTAGCAGCTGGCCGAGCGCTCCAGTGGCTCAACCAGTCGGGGCTTGATGCCGGACAAGGTGAGGTCGTTTGCTCGCTCGACTTGGCCATTTGACTGCGGGTGGGCAACGGACTCTAAGTCTAGTCGAATGCCCTGCGTCATGCAGAAATGGGCCAAGGCGCCTTTGGCAAAATTTGTGCCATTGTCAGTGATGATGTTGTGCGGTAAGCCGTACCGTACGATGATATCCGCAACGAAGTTCACAATAGTCAGACCATTCAGCTGCTTGATTGGCTTTGCTTCAATCCACTTGGTGAATTTGTCCACGGCGACAAGCAGATGGGTCATGCCGCTGCATGCTGTCTTGAATGGCCCCACCATATCCGGCCCATAGACGACAAATGGCCAAGTGAGGGGGATGCTCTTGATTGCGGAAGCCGGCAGTTGTTGCTTGGAGCTGAATTGTTGGCACCCTTTGCACTTCTTGACGAAATCCTTGGTGTCGTCCAGAGCAGTCGGTCAGAAGAATCCATGGCGGAAAGCTTCAGCGACAAGGGATTTGGAGGCCGCATGGTGGCCGCACTCGCCTTGATGGATGTCTATGAGGGTTGCCTTGCCTTTCTTTGGCCCGATGTAGCGCTGGAAGATGCCAGTCACGCTACGCCTGACAAGCACTCTGTTCACTATCATGTATGCTGCTGCCCGGTGTTGCACCTGCCGGGCCAAGATCTCGTCGGCTGGTAGCTCTCCGCTCACCAGGAAGTTGAGGATGGGTTGCGCCCATGATGGTGCTTCGACCACTGTCATCACAACCACTGGTACCAGGGCGGTTAGGTTGCGAGGCGGCGGGTTGGAGTCTGCCGCCGCTTGCTGCGTTGTTGTAGTCCCCGAGCCGACAGGTGCAGCCCCCGGGCCGGGTTTTGAAGTTCCCCGGCTGGGTGCGACTGCTGCAGTCCCCGAGCCACCTACGGAAGTCCCTAGGCCGACTGCCGCAGCCCCCGGGCCAGGTTGTAAAGTCCCCAGGCCGAGTGCGACTGCTGCAGTCTTCGGGCCGCCTACCGAAGTCCGAAGGCCAATTGCTGTAATCCCCGAGTCGGATCCGGCTATTCCGGGTGCAGGCGGCATGAAGATGGATTCTGATTCCGGCGAAGGCTTGATAGACGGCTTGCACATGCACTGATAGGAGACGTCGGCTGGTATGGCTTGGCGGATGTAGCCGATTAATGCCAAGGCATCAGCTTGCTCGTTGTCGACCCGTGGAACGTGAAGGAACTCGCACCCGTCAAAGTATCCACTGATCTGCTGGACGAGGAAGCGGTAGCTCACCATGTTTGCATCCTTGGCGTCCCAGTCACCTCACAACTGAGGGACCACCAAGTCCGAGTCGCCATAGCACGACACTCGGGGGATGCCAATCTCTTTGGCCAGTCAGAGCCCATGGATGAGTGGCTCGTACTTGGCCACGTTGTTGGAGGCGGCAAAGTTAATTTGCAATGTGTACTTGAGATTGTCGCCTTTGGGAGAGGTGAGGACAATGCCGGCTCCCAGGCCGGTGCACATCTTTGAGCCATCAAAGTGCATCCACCAATGGTTAGAATCCGGCGCTGGTGGCAGGTACTGGGTCTCGGCCCAGTTGACATGGAAGTCGTCTAGCGCTTGGGACTTGATGGCGGTGTGGGGCTGGTAGAGGATGGTGTGGGGAGCCAGCTCGGTGGCCCACTTCGTCACCCGGCCCGATGCATCTTTGTTGCCGATGATCTCAGCAAGCGGGGCGGTGCAGGAAACCGTGATGGAGTGCTCTTGAAAGTACTGCTTGAATTTCTTGGCGGCAAAGTACACACCATAACACATCTTCTGGTAGTGGGGGTAATTTTGCTTGGAGGCCGACAAGACCTCACTCAGGTAATAGACGAGCCTCTGGACCGGCTATGCCTTGCCATCTTCTAGGCGCTCGACCACGATGACAGTGACGACCACCCGGCTGATGGCGGCGATGTAGAGGAACATGGGCTCCTTAGCAGCCGGATCCGCCATGACAGGCGGTGTAGTCAGCATCTTCTTGAGCTGGAGGAAGGCATGTCCGCCTTGTTGTTCCACTCGAAGTGAGTGGTTTTCTTCATTAGCTGGTACAAGGGGAGAGCCTTTTCGCCCAGTAAACTGATGAAGCGGCTAATGGATGCTAGGCATCCGGTGAACTTCTGGACGTTTCGTAGTCAGGTGGGCCTCTCCATCCGCCCAATAGCCTTGATCTTAACATGGTTGCACTCGATGCCGCATTTTGAGACATGGCTGGGACTCCGAATACACTCTTCTCTGGGTTGATCTTGATTTGAAAACAGCGCAAGTTATTAAAGGTCTCCTTGAGTTCTTCCAGGAGAGTGTCATGCTTCTCCGTCTTCACCACAATATCGTCTACATAGACGTGGGCATTTCTGCCGAGTTGCTAGAGGAGGCACTTCTGCATGCAACGCTGAAACGTGGCACATGCATTTCTCAAGACGAATGCCATGGTTAGGTAGCAGAAGGCTCCGAATGGTGTGATGAGGGCGGTCTTCAGCCGATCGGTCGGGTTGAGCTTGATCTGGTGGTAACCAGAGCAGGCATCCAAAAAAATCAACAGCTCGCATCCGGCTGTGGAGTCAATCACTTGGTCTATCCGAGGCAGAGCAAACAGATCTTTGGGATGGGCTTTGTTGAGGCTGGTGTAATCAATGCACATGCGCCACTTGTTGTTATTCTTCAGTACGAGGACCGGGTTGGAAAGCCACTCTAGAAAAATACTTCCATGATAAAGCCGGCTGCCAGAAGTCGTGCGATCTCTTCACCAACAATTCTTCTCTTCTCCTCTAACAGGCGGCGGAGGGGTTGCTTGACTGGTTTTGCAATTGATCTGACATGTAGCTTGTGCTCGGCGAAATCCATCGGAACACCCGGCATGTCTTTGGGTGACCATGCGAAGATGTCCTGATTGTCACAGAGGAAATCGACGAGCTCGCTTTCCTATTTGCTATCGAGGTTGGTTCCGATGATAGCGTGCCTCTCCGGGTGCTCCGGGTCCAAGGGTATCTTCTTGGTCTCTTTGTCAAATTTGGAAGGAACCACGAGCTCGACACCATAGGGTGCAGGGACAGGTCCGGCTGTTATCGGGTGATACGTCTCCAACGTATCTATAATTTTTGATTGTTCCATGCTATTATATTACCTGTTTTGGATGTTTAATGGGCTTTACTATGCACTTTTATATTATTTTTGGGACTAACCTACTAACCAAAGGCCCAGTGCAAATTGCTGTTTTTTTTGCCTATTTCAGTGTTTCGCAGAAAAGGAATATCAAACGGAGTCCAAACGGAATGAAACCTTTGGGACAGTTATTTCTGGAACAAACGCAATCCAAGTGACTTAGAGTGGAGGTCAAGAAAGAACCGAGGAGGCCACGAGGTAGGAGGGCGTGCCCAAGGGGTAGGCGCGCCCCCACCCTCGTGGGCCCCTTGTGGCTCCACCGACTTACTTCTTTCGCCTATATATACTCATATACCCTAAAAACATCAGAGGTCACCACGAAACCCTATTTCCACCGCCGCAACCTTCTGTACCCGTGTCCCATCTTGGGGCCTTTTCCGGTGCTCCGTCGGAGGGGGAATCGATCATGGAGGGCTTCTACATCAACACCATAGCCTCTCCGATGATGTGTGAGTAGTTTACCATAGACCTTCGGGTCCATAGTTATTAGCTAGATGGCTTTTTCTCTCTCTTTGGATCTCAATACAAAGTTCTCCTCGATCTTCTTGGAGATCTATTCGATGTAATTCTTTTTGCGGTGTGTTTTGTCGAGATCCGATGAATTGTGGGTTTACGATCAAGATTATCTGTGAACAATATTTGGTTCTTCTCTGAATTCTTATTTGTATGATTTGTTATCTTTGCAAGTATCTTCGAATTATCTGTTTGGTTTGGCCTACTAGATTGATCTTTCTTGCAATGGGAGAAGTGCTTAGCTTTGGGTTCAATCTTGCGGTATCCTTTCCCAAAGGATGTTAGGGGCAGCAAGGCACGCATTGTATTGTTGCCATCGAGGATAAAAAGATGGGGTTTATATCATATTGCTTGATTGTATCCCTCTACATCATGTCATCTTGCCTAATGCATTACTCTGTTCTTATGAACTTAATACTCTAGATGCATGCTGGATAGCAATCGATGTGTGGAGTAATAGTAGTAGATGCATATATACATGATAGTTTCGGTCTACTTGTCGCGGACGTGATGCATATATACATGATCATGCCTAGATATTCTCATAACTATGCGCTTTTCTATCAATTGCTTGACAGTAATTTCTTCACCCACCGTAATACTTATGCTATCTTGAGAGAAGCCACTAGTGAAACCTATGGCCCCCGGGTCTATTTTCCATCATATAAGTTTCCAATTTATTTTACTTTCCAATCTTTACTTTCAATCTATATCATAAAAATACCAAAAATATTTATCTTATTATCTCTATCAGATCTCACTTTTGCAAGTGGCTGTGAAGGGATTGACAACCCCTTTATCGCGTAGGTTGCAAGGTTCTTATTTGTTTGTGTAGGCACGAGGCGACTTGCGTGTAGTCTCCTACTGGATTGATACCTTGGTTCTCAAACACTAAGGGAAATACTTATGCTACTTTGCTACGTCACCCTTTCCTCTTCAAGGGAAAACCAACGCAGTGCTCAAGAGGTAGCAAGAAGGATTTCTGGTGCCGTTGCCGGGGAGGCTTACACCAAGTCAAGTCAAGATTCGATCTCCCGCCAACGTGTGATTTCTGGTGCTGTTGCCAGGGATATCTACGCCAAGTCAAGCCAAGTCAAGACATACCAAGTACCCATCACAACTCTTATCCCTCGCATTACATTGTTTGCCATTTGCCTCTCGTTTTCTTTTCCCCCACTTCACCTTTGCCTTTTCTTCGCCTTCTTCCCGTATGTATTTTTTTGTGTGTTTCTACATGCCTTCTATTTGCTTGCATCTTTGCTTGCTAAAAATCTATTGATATGGATCCACTTAAAGTGTTCTACTTGGATCATCTTCAATCCTTATGCACTCGTGCTGAAACTCCAACTAGCCTAGTTGATGGGAAATCTTTAGATGAGCATGCTCATTTTGTGCGTCACCATTTGTCTGAAAAAGGGAGGCTCTTATGGGATCAAATAAACAGATTGTTGTGTTCTGCTTGGAATCTTTGTGAAATTTATGATTTTACTTGTTGCTCTAGAACCCTAAAAAACACCTTCCCTACCTATGTGAGTTTAATGAAAACAAAATCTTATCTTCTTATGCAAAAGGTGTTTATAGTTACTATGATATCGAACAAATTGAAGAATTTGTTGCTTTTAAGGGTGCTTATGAAGTTGCTTCTTTGATTTAAAAGTATGATATTACTCTCTACGAATCTGAAAATTTTAACATACTTAAATATTGCTATGAAAACTATGCTCATAATGTCTATGTCAAAGAATTTATGGAGAGAATGACCGTTGCTTTGGAAGAAAATAATGATATGCACGAACCTATAGATAATGATGATTCCGATGATTTGATTGAAATATCCCTTGATGAACGTGATTCTTGCTATTCATGTGGCCATGATGCCAATATTTATGAAGATGAATTTGCTATAGTTCCTTATGTTAAACATGAGATCATTGCTATTGCACCCATACTTGGTAGTTCCTTCGATGAAAAGCATGATTGCAATGATGTTATTACAAATTCTCTTAATGCCAATTGTGTTAATAATATGCAAAACCCTAAGCTTGGGGATGCTAGTTTTTCTATGTCTACTATTTGTTGCAATGATCATGATTGGGCTGATTCTTTTTATGATCTTGAAAATTTATTTAAGCCTTATGATGAATATGAGATTGATATTAGTGTTTGCAATAATACTGAAAGTGGTTTTGGAAGAGTGTAAACTTTAGATCCCACATATTTGGATAATGTTCAATCTTATGAAGTTTTTGATAAAAGTGGGTTTGGAGAGGTCATAACTTTAGTTAATGATAATCCCACTATTTTGGAAGAGTGTCAACTTCGCATGCATGTGGATCGTGTTGAGAATATGTTATGTGATAGCTATTTTGTTGAATTTTCCTATGATCCTACATGTAATTATTATTAGAGAGGGAAATATGGTTGTAGAAATTTTCATGTTACAATATTACCTCTCGTTATGTTGAGATTGCTAATGTTTCTTTCTTCTTCCTTGCATATGCTAGATCTTGCTTGTCTTGCTAATTTGTTTTCCTATAAAATGCATATGCATAGGAATTATATTAGACTTAGATGTGATTCATATGCTACATGATGCTCTCTTTGTGTTTCGATTGCTATCTTTTATGTGAGCATCATTGAATTTATCAATGCCTAGCTAGGGGCGTTAAACGATAGCGCTTGTTGGGAGGCAACCCAATTTTATTTTTGTTTATTGCTTTTTGGTTCTGTTTAGTAATAAATAATTCATCTAGCCTCTGCTTAGATGTGTTTTATGTTTTAAATTAGTGTTTGTGCCAAGTAGAACCTTTGGGAAGACTTGGGTGAAGTCTTTATGATCTTGCTGTAAAAAACAGAAACTTTAGCGCTCACGAGATTAGCTGCCATTTTTTTACTGGAGAGTGCTTTAGGTTGATTATTTTTGCAGATGATTAACAGATAAATTCCTCACGTCCACCAATTTATTTCAGAATTTTTGGAGTTCCAAAAGTTTACGTTTGATACAGATTACTACAGACTATTCTGTTTTTGACAGATTTTGTTTTTCGTGTGTTGTTTGCGATGAATCAATGGCTAGTATCAGGGGGGTATGAACCATAGAGAAGTTGGAATACAGTAGGTTTAACACCAATATAAATAAAGAATGAGTTCACTACAGTACCTTGAAGTGGTGGTTCGTTTTCTTTCGCTAACGGAGCTCATGAGATTTTCTGTTGAGTTTTGTGTTGTGAAGTTTTCAAGTTTTGGGTAAAGATTTGATGGAATATGGAATAAGGACTGGCAAGAGTCTAAGCTTGGGGATGCCCAAGGCACCCCAAGGTAAAATTCAAGGACAACCAAAAGCCTAAGCTCGGGGATGCCTCGGAAGGCATCCCCTCTTTCGTCTTCGTCCATTGGTAACTTTACTTGAGGCTATATTTTTATTCACCACATGATATGTGTTTTGCTTGGAGCGTCTTGTATGATCTGAGTCTTTTCTTTCTAGTTTACCACAATCATCCTTGCTGTACACACATTTTGGGAGAGACACACATGAATCAGAATTTATTAGAATACTCTATGTGCTTCACCTATATCTTTTGAGCTAGATAATTTTTCTCTAGTGCTTCACTTATACCTTTTTAGAGCATGGTGGTGGTTTCATTTTATAGAAATAATTGATCTCTCATGCTTCACTTATATTATTTTGAGAGTCTTCTAGAATAGCATGGTAGTTTGCTTTGGCTATAAAATTAGTCCTAATATGATGAACATCCAACATAGGTATAATAAACACTATCATATAAAGTGCATCGAATACTATGAGAAGTTTGATACATGATAATTGTTTTGAGATATGAAGATGGTGATATTAGAGTCATGCTAGTTGAGTACTTGAGACTTTGAGAAATAATTGTTCTAAAGTTTGTGATTCCCATAGCATGCATGTATGGTGAACCGTTATGTGATGAAGTCGGAGGCAGATTTATTTATTGATTGTCTTCCTTATGAGTGGCGGTCGGGGACGAGCGATGGTCTTTTCCTACCAATATATCCCCTAGGATCAGGCACGTAGTACTTCGTTTCGATAACTAATAAATTTTTGCAATGAGTATGTGAGTTCTTTATGACTAATGTTAGTCCATGGATTATACACACTCTCACCCTTCCACCATTGCTAGCCTCTCTAATACCGCACACCTTTCGCCGTTTTCATACACCCACCATATGCCTTCCTCAAAATAGCCACCATACCTACCTATTATTGCATTTCCATAGCCATTCCGAGATATATTGCCATGCAACTTACCATCGTTCCTTTTATTATGACACGCTCCGTCATTGTCATATTGCTTTGCATGATCATGTAGTTGACATCGTATTTGTGGCAAAGCCACCTTTATAATTCTTTCATACATGCCCCTCTTGATTCATTGCATATCCCGGTATACCGCCGGAGGCATTCACATAGAGTCATATTTTGTTCTAAGTATTGATTTGTAATTTTTGAGTTATAAGTAAATAAAAGTGTGATGATCATCATTATTAGAGCATTGTCCCAAGTGAGGAAAGGATGATGGAGACTATGATTCCCCCATAAGTCGGGATGAGACTCCGGACGAAAAAAAAGAGGCCACAAAAAAGATTGAGAAAAAGGCCCAAATAAAAAAATAATAAAAAATGAGAGAAAAAGAGAGAAGGGACAATGTTACTATCCTTTTACCACACTTGTGCTTAAAAGTAGCACCGTAATCTTCATGATAGATAGTCTCCTATGTTGTCACTTTCATATACTAGTGGGAATTTTACATTATATAACTTGGCTTGTATATTCCAATGATGTGCTTCCTCAAAATGCCCTAGGTCTTCGTGAGCAAGCGATTTGGATGCACACCCACTTAGTTTATTTTGTTGAGCTTTCATACACTTATAGCTCTAGTGCATCCGTTGCATGGAAATCCCTACTCACTCACATTGATATCTATTGATGGGCACCTCCATAGCCCGTTCATACGCCTAGTTGATGTGAGACTATCTTCTCCTTTTTGTCTTCTCCACAACTGTCGTGGAATTGTCACGGCAAATGTCCTAGTGTGAGGACTTAGTCATAGAGCCATCGCAACGAGATTAGCTTAAAGGGGTTAATCAGGACAAAGGACACGAGGAGTTTATACTGGTTCGGCCCCTTGCGGTGAAGGTAAAGGCCTAATCCAGTTTGAGGTGGTATTACTGGGGTTTCGATGACCAGGGAGCGAATACGCTTAACCTGGATCTCGATCTGTTGTTTCCTGGCCTAAGCCGCCGCTGGGTCGTCCCCTTATATACACGGGTTGACGCCCTGCGGCTTACAGAGTCCTGGCCGGCTCATACAACGTGTCTGGCTCGGTGACCTTTCTTACATGCCTTACCATACAAGTCTACATATACATGGCGGTTTAAATTCGTGGGCCTTGAGCCGCCTTCGGGTCTGGGCCCTCTACTAAGCCTATCTATGAACCGTTGTCGTTATTATACTCTTGGGCTTCATTGAGATGAACTGCCACAGGGATGACCCGGCCCCTCCTGGGCGGGTCATACCTGATAGTCATATCCCCAACATTAGGCCCCAGGTTGATTTGAACTTGTTCATGTCAATCTTCAATACTTAGAAAAATCCTTCCTCCTCTTACTATGAAATATTGTAACCCGCCATGATGTCATCTCCAAAAATTGTGATAACCCTCCATGACGTCACCTGTGATTAACGCTACAGAGAATCCAAATCTTTAATGAATCTCTTTCCTTACTGACCCTCCGAAAATCGAGGCGCCCGCGCCATCGCTTATCCATTTCTGCCTCCTCGATTCTCACACCCGTCGCTTGTCCTTCCAGTATTATAAATAAGACCTTGGACTCTCCTCTCATTCTCCCCCTTTCCTTCTCACTTTCTTCTTCCTCCTCGTGACGCACCAACCCGCACGAGCTCCGCCGCCATCAACCTTCATCTCCGACCTCAACTCCGGCCGCTGCATCACCCTGAACAGACCAGAGAACCGCGGCGCCTCTCCGCCATCCCATCAGCATCAGTAAGCCCTCTTTTCTTTCGCCATAGATCTGGCATTAGGGTTTCGGTGTTCATCAGTGTTCGTCGCCGCCCCTCTTTATCCTTATTTAGATCCATGGATTAGATCCAAAAAACACATAAATCTTGCGCGGTAGTAGTTTTAGCACCTGTTTTCGATGCTAGAATATATCCTCATAGCAACAGATCTCCTCTAGGGTGCCTCTACTTTTCCACTGTCGCCTCTGTAGGTTTCGAATTTATTCCCTTTTTCTGAACAGTCGCAGATCCAAATCTATAACTTTAATATGCGAAACTTGTTTGTCCAACACTTAGTAGAATTTCACCCTTTGTCAGATTTTGAATACCTGTACCTTTCATGGCGGCTTACACGTCCGGCTTACAATTATTCATATACCATTAGCCCTCACTTAAGCCGCCATTTTGAATATATACTATTGATACATCTCCGTCTTATCTACTTATCCAAACACTTTTGCCCTTGTTTTGGACTCTAGCTTGCATGATTTGAATGGAACTAACCCGGACTGACGTTGTTTTCAGCAGAATTGCCATGGTGTTATTTATGTGCAGAAACAAAAGTTCTCGGAATGACCTGCAACTCCACGGAACTTATTTTTGGAAAATATTAAAAATATTGGCGAAAGAATCAAAGCTAGGGGGCCCACCACCTGTCCATGAGAGTGGGGGGGGGGTGCGCCTGCCCCCCTGGGCGCGCCCCCTGCATCGTGGGTCCCCTTTTGCTCCACCGACCTCAACTCCATATATTCGTGTTCGGGGAGAAAAAAATCAAAGAGAAGGATTCATCGCGTTTTACGATACGGAGCGGCCGCCAAGCCCTAAAACCTCTCGGGAGGGCTGATCTGGAGTCTATTCGGGGCTCCAGAGAGGGGAATCCATCGTCGTCGTCATCATCAACCATCCTCCATCACCAATTTCATGATGCTCACCGCCTTGCGTGAGTAATTCCATCGTAGGCTTGCTGGACGGTGATGGGTTGGATGAGATTTATCATGTAATCGTGTTAGTTTTGTTAGGGTTTGATCCCTAGTATCCACTATGTTCTGAGATTGATGTTGCTATGACTTTGCTATGCTTAATGCTTGTCACTAGGGCTCGAGTGGTATGATTTCAGCTCTGAACCTATTATGTTTTCATGAATATATGTGAGTTCTTGATCCTATCTTGCAAGTCTATAGTCACCTACTATGTGTTATGATCCGGCAACCCCGAAGTGAGAATAATCGGTACTAATCCCGGTGATGACCATAGTTTGAGGAGTTCATGTATTCACTATGTGTTAATGCTTTGGTCTGGTACTCTATTAAAAGGAGGCCTTAATATCCCTTAGTTTCCATTAGGACCCTTCTACCACGGGAGGGTAGGACAAAAGATGTCATGCAAGTTCTTTTCCATAAGCACGTATGACTTTATTCGAAATACATGCCTACATTACATTGATGAATTGGAGCTAGTTCTGTGTCACCCTATGTTATGAATGTTACATGATGAACCGCATCCGGCATAATTCTCCATCACCGATCCAATGCCTACGAGCTTTTCACATATTGTTCTCCGCTTATTTACTTTTCCATTGCTACTGTTACAATCACTACAAAACCCAAAAATATTACTTTTGCTATCGTTAACATTACTTCCATATTACTTTGCTATAGATACTAAGTTATCCAGGTGTGGTTGAATTGACAACTCAACTGCTAATACTTGAGAATATTCTTTGGCTCCCCTTGTGTCGAATTAATAAATTTGGGTTGAATACTCTACCCTCAAAAACTGTTGCGATCCCCCATACTTGTGGGTTATCAAGACTATTTTAAAGGCCGTTCTTGGGAGCATAGCTCTATTCTTTGAGTCACTTGGGATTTATATCTGCTGGTCACTATGAAGAACTTGAAAGACGAGAAAACAAAAATTTATCCCTCAACTACGAGGGAGCTAAGGAGCGCCATCTAGCTCTGCACTTGATTAATATACATTTTGAGTAAACTTGCGAGACCTAAACACCTTACGCTATTAATTCTAATATGTCGCATGTTATTGATGATGCCATACTGCTATGCATGATACTTATGACGAAACTACTTCTATGCTTGATACTACTGTGCCACTTGGTGAATTTCTTGATGAACAACTTGCTAGGGCTAGAGAGAACGAAATTAATGAAACTGATAATATTGATGATAGTGATGATGAAGACTCTCCCCCTAATAAATATGAATTGCCTGTTGTGCCTGAGGGCTATGTTATGGATGAAGAGACTAAAAGAGACTTTCTTGCTTGCAATGATAGAAGTGATCTTAAGAAATTATTAGCTAAGCTTAAACAAAAAACTCTGAATGCTAGAATGAAATATGATCACCTTATGCTACTTCACCTATCTTTGTTGCTGATAAGGATTATGAATTCTCCATTGATCCTGATATAATTACTTTGGTTGAGTCTGATCCTTTCTATGGCTATGATTCTGAAACTGTAGTGGCACATCTTACTAAATTAAATGATATAGCCACCCTGTTCACTAATAGTGGCACGTCCTTTTATATTCTTAAAATATTTCCATTCTCGTTAAAGGGTGATGCTAAGATATGGTTTAATTCTCTGGATCCTGGTTGTGTGCGTAGTCCCCAGGATATGATTTACTACTTCTCTGCTAAATATTTCCCTGCTCATAAGAAACAAGTTGTTTTAAGGAATATATACAATTTTGTGCAACTTGAAGAAGAGAGTATCCCACAAGCTTGGGGGAGGCTTCTCTAGTTACTTAATGCTTTGCCTGATCATCCTCTTAAGAAAAATGAAATACTTGATATCTTTTATAATGGACTAACCGATGCTTCCAAAGATTTCCTGGATAGTTGTGCTGGTTCTGTTTTCAGGGAAAGAACACCGAATGAAGCTGAAATTCTATTGTATAATATATGTTGACCAATGAAAATAACTGGACACTTCCTGAGCCAACTCATGAGCCTATTCCTAAACCAACTCCGAAGAAGAGGGGTGTTCTATTTCTCAGCCCTGAAGATATGCAAGACGCAAAGAAATCAATGAAGGAAAAAGGTATAAAAGCTGAAGATGTTAAGAATTTACCTCCTATTGAAGAAATACATGGTCTTAGTTTACTGCCCGTTGAAGAAATATATGATCTTAGTCCATTACCTATTGAAGAAACTCATGGTCTTGATAGCCCGACACAGGTAGTAAAGGTAAATTCTCTCTATAGATATGATAAAGCTGAAATCCCTCCTACTAAGTTTCCTAGCCAATGTTTAGATGAGTTTGATAACTTTATGGTTAAGCAAGAAGATTTTAATGCTTATTTTGGTAGACAACTAAAACAAAATGCTTATATGATTGAACACTTGGGTGATTATATGTCTAGAGTTAAAGGTGAACTTAAAATCATTAGTAAACATGCTTCTATGGTCACCACTCAAGTAGAACAAGTACTTAAAGCTCAAAATGATTTTCTCAATGAATTAAATAGTAAGAATAATGATTATGCTGTTAGAGTGGCTACTAGAACTAGTAAAATGACTCAGGAACCTTTGTATCCTGAAGGCCATCCTAAGAGAATTGAGCAAGATTCTCAGAGAAATAATATTGATGCACCTAGTCCTTCTAAAAAGAAGAAAAAGAAAAATGATAGGACTTTGCATGCTTCTAGTGAACCTGTTGTTGACACACCTGAGAATCCTAGTGATAGTTCTATTTACGATCTTTGAAACACAATCGGTAATGAACATGAACCTAGTGATAATGTTAATGATGATGTTCATGATGATGCTCAACCTAGCAATGATAATGATGTAGAAACTGAACCTGCTGTTGATCTTGATAACCCATAATCAAAGAATCAACGTTATGAAAAAGGAGACTTTGTTGCTAGTAAACACGGTAAAGAAAGAGAACCATGGGTTCAGAAACCCATGCCTTTTCCTCCGAAACCATCCAAGAAAAAGGATGATGATGATTTTGAGCGCTTTGCTGAAATGATTAGACCTATCTTCTTGCGTATGCGTTTGACTGATATGCTCAAAATGAATCCTTGTGCTAAGTATATGAAAGAAATTGTTACTAATAAAAGAAAGATACCAGAAGCTGAAATTTCCACCATGCTTGCTAATTACACTTTTAAGGGTGGAATACCTAAGAAACTTGGAGATCCAGGAGTACCAACTATACCATGCTCCATTAAAAGAAATTATGTTAAAACTGCTTTATGTGATCTTGGAGCCGGTGTTAGTGTTATGCCTCTCTCTTTATATCGTAGAATTGACTTGAATAAGTTGAAACCTACTGAAATATCTTTGCAAATGGCTGATAAATCAACTGCTATACCTGTCGGTATTTGTGAGGATGTGCCTGTTGTGGTTGCAAAGCGTTACTATTTTAACGGACTTTGTTATTCTCGATATTCCGAGGGCGATAGTATGTCTATTATTCTTGGAAGACCCTTTTGAATACTGCAGGGGATGTTATTGATTGCAACAAAGGCAATGTCACTTTTCATGTTAATGGTAATGAGCATTCGGTACACTTTCCGAGGAAACAACCTCAAGTTCATAGTATCAACTCTATTGGAAAAATTCCATCGATTATTTTTGGAGGTTTTGAATTTCCTCTTCCTACTGTCCAGAAGAAATTTGATATTCTTATTATTGGGGATGTGCATATCACTGTTGAGGTAACATAGTGTTATTCGAAATTTCTCCGGTTCCATGTTAGTCGGAATGAGTTTGTTAACAAGACCTAATCAACCTTGTTAGTGGATTCCTTTTGATGAGCATGAGATGGATGAAGTTAGAAAGCACAACCTTCTGTACCCTCTCTCTACTTTCTATTATTTAGTTGAAATAAAGTAAAAATAGTATTTTTCTATCAGTTTTCTGAATTATCCGTGCAATATAAAAATACCCCGAAAATAAAAGTTCTCCAAATGCCCTGCCAATTTAATATGATTTTTTCTGGAATATTTGAGAATATCATGCTTGAAAACATAGCAGGGGAGCAAGCACACAGCCACGAGGGTCCAGGCGCCCCGCCTCGTCAAACCATAGTGGCTCCCCTCCACTTATTCCTGCACCCACACACTTCTTCTTCCTCCCAAAAATATCACCATCCAGCTCAAGCACGAGTTCTAGCTCATTTTGCTGCGATTTTTGATCTCCTTGCTCAAAGCACCTCTCACAAAACTGCTTTGGGGGATTGTTCTTTGGTATGTGACTCCTCCATTGGTCCAATTAGTTTTTGTTCTAGTGCTTTATTCATTGCAAATTTGTGCTTCCTAGGTGACCATGTTCTTGAGCTTGCATGTCAAATTTATATGGTTCCAAGTAGTTCTAATGCATGATATAGGCCCTAGGCACTTGTAGGAGTAGTTGCTATCAATTTTGTTGAGTTTGGTTTACTTTTATTTGAAGTTGCTAAAATTTTCAGAAATTTTTCAGAGGAAGAAAAATGTTTAGGAAAATGTACCAAGGTGGTTCTTCAAGGGAGCAAGGAACCAGGCTTGCAATGCGTCATGCTGACGATGAACCACCAAGGGACGCTCCAGTGCGGCCTTGTGAATGGCCTTCAGAAGACTTTATAGATCGAGCAGGAAATCAAGGAAGAATTTAACGCATATTTGCGAAACGCTGATCTTGTGAGCTTCGAGGCAGAAAAGTGCCGTCAGTACCACTATCTCACTAGTTCCTATGTGAGGAGGCAAAAGGAAGACATGTTATTACCAGAGAGGAGGCAGATGAGTATGAGAGGAGGGCGGAGGCAGCTCGCCGCCATGCTGCAACTCAGGAGGAAATATCCGCTGCATCTCAGTACGACCCCGGTTATAATTTTGGATATCCGCCAGGCCATCCGTGGCAATAAACCAACTTAGGCCAAAAGCCTAAGCTTGGGGGAGTACGTATTTCTCACCGACATTACATTCATGTTCACACACTCATTGCTAGATGTCAGTGCTCATACTCTTTCATTGTAATATCCATGCTAGTTTATTTTCCTTTTTCCTGCTTTCTTCTTGTGTGCTTGATAAAACTTAAGAAAACCAAAAAATTAGTTGTAGCTTTTAGCTAGTTTACTTTCTTGTTGTAGTAGTAATAATTAAAAGAAAACCCAAAAATATTTCCTGTTCTTCTTTTGCTTGTTGGGAGCTTTCCCGTGTAAATAGTTTTATTTCTTTTCTTTGAAATTCGATAGGAGAAGACCATGATTAAATTGTTGAAGTGGCTCTTATATGCATTATTGTTGATTTAACCAAGAGCCCATATTACCTTGTCTTCTCCTGTTTATTGAATGCTCACAGATTCCAGCTTAGTCCAATGCATGTGCACTATTATTATTATTCACATCGTTTGGTCGTGCAAGTGAAAGGCAATTATGACGATATATGATGGACTGGCTGAGATGAGAGAAGCTGGTATGAACTCGACCTCTCTTGTTTTTTTTAATATGATTAGTTCATCATTCCTGATTCAGCCTATTATTAATAAACATGTTTGCAATGACAATTAGAGATTATAGTTGCTCGTGCCATGCTTGATTAGCTATGAGTTATAATGGTTTGCCTTTTGTGCCAACATGCTATTAAATGATTGTGATGTGGTATGATGGGGTGGTATCCTCCTTTGAATGATTCGAGTGACTTGACTTGGCACATGTTCACGCATATAGTTGAAACAAATCAACATAGCCTTCACGATATTTATGTTCATGGTGGATTATATCCTACTCATGCTTGCACTCAATGTTTATTAATTTTAATGCATGTTCATGATTTGTTGTCGCTCTCTAGTTGGTCGCTTCCGGTCTTTTGCTAGCCTTCACTTGTACTAAGCAGGAATACTGCTTGTGCATCCAATCATAAACCCCAAAGTTATTCCATATGAGTCCACTATACCTTCCTATATCACGGTATCTACCTGCCATTCCAAGTAAATTTGTATGTGCCAAACTCTAAACCTTCAAATGAAATGTTGTTTTGTATGCTCGAATAGCTCATGTATCAACTAGGGATGTACGTATCTTCCATGCTAGGCGGGTTATTCTCAAGAGGAGTGGACTCCGCTCCTCACTCCACGAGAAAATGGCTGGTCACCAGGATGCCCAGTCCCATGCTTTATGCAAATCAAATCAAAATAATTGCAAAGAAAACTCCCACAGGAATTTGTTGTTAGTTGGAGGCACTCGTTGTTTCGAGCAAGCCATGGGTTGATTCTTGTTGGTGGAGGGGGAGTATAAACTTTACCATTCTGTTTGGGAACCGCCTATAATGTGTGTAGCATGGAAGATATCACCATCTCTTGGTTGTTATGTTGACAATGAAAGTATGCCGCTCAAAATATTATTTATCTCTACTTCAAAAATCAAGCTCTGGCACCACTACAAATCCCTGCTTCCCTTTGCGAAGGGCCTATCTATTTACTTTTATGTTGAGTCATCACCCTCTTATTAAAAAGCACTAGCTGGAGAGCACTGTTGTCATTTGCATCCATTACTATTAATTTATATTGGGTATGACTATGACTGGATCTATTTTACCATGAATTACAATGTCTAGTCGGTCCTTGATCTTTAAACGTGCTCTGCATTTATGTTTTGCGGTCTCAGAAAGGGCTAGCGAGATACCATCTTGTTATATCATATTATGATTGTTTTGAGAAAGTGTTGTCATCCGAGATTTATTATTATTGCTCGCTAGTTGATTATGCCATTGACATGAGTAAACATGAGACCTAAATGTTATTGTGAATATGGTTAGTTCATAATCTTTGCTGAAAACTTGAATGCTGGCTTTACATATTTACAACAAGAGCAAACAGAGTTTGTAAAAGTTTTTCTTTATCACTTTCAGTTTATCAACTGAATTGCTTGAGGACAAGCAAAGGTTTAAGCTTGGGGAGTTGATACGTCTCGGTCGTATCTACTTTTACAAACACTTTTGCTCTTGTTTTGTACTATAACTTTCATGATTTGAATGGAACTAACCCGGACTGACGCTGTTTTCAGCAGAATTGCCATGGTGTTATTTATGTGCAGAAACAAAAGTTCTCGATGACCTGAAACTCCACGGAACTTATTTTTTGGAAAATATTAAAAATATTGGCAAAAGAATCAAGGCCAGGGGGCCCACCACCTATCCACGAGGGTGGGGGGCGCACCCCCTGCCTCGTGGGCCCCCTGTTGCTCCACCAACCTCCACTCTAACTCCATATATTTGTGTTCGAGGAGAAAAAAAATCAGAGAGAAGGATTCATCATGTTTTACGATACGGAGCCGCCGCCAAGCCCTAAAACCTCTCGGGAGAGCTGATCCGCCGTTCGGGGCTCCGGAGAGGGGAATCCGTCGCTGTCGTCATCATCAACCATCCTCCATCACCAATTTCATGATGCTCACCGCCGTGCGTGAGTAATTCCATCGTAGGCTTGCTGGACGGTGATAGGTTGGATGAGATTTATCATGTAATTGAGTTAGTTTTATTAGGGTTTGATCCCTAGTATCCACTATGTTCTGAGATTGATGTTGCTATGACTTTGCTATGCTTAATGCTTGTCACTAGGGCCCGAGTGCCATGATTTCAGATCTGAACCTATTATGTTTTCATGAATATATGTGAGTTCTTGATCCTATCTTGCAAGTCTATAGTCACCTACTATGTGTTATGATCCGCAACCCGAAGTGAGAATAATCGGGACCACTCCCGGTGATGACCATAGTTTGAGGAGTTCATGTATTCAATTTGTGTTAATGCTTTGGTCGGTACTCTATTAAAAGGAGGCCTTAATATCCCTTAGTTTCCATTAGGACCCGTTGCCATGGGAGGGTAGGACAAAAGATGTCATGCAAGTTCTTTTCCATAAGCACGTATGACTACATTCGAATACATGCCTACATTACATTGATGAATTGGAGCTAGTTACATGTCATCCTATGTTATGATTGTTACATGATGAACCGCATCCGGCATAATTCTCCATCACCGATCCAATGCCTACGAGCTTTTCACATATTGTTCTCCGCTTATTTACTTTTCCGTTGCTACTGTTACAATCACTACAAAACCCAAAAATATTACTTTTGCTATCGTTACCGTTACTTCCATATTACTTTGCTACTAAATACTTTGTTGCAGATACTAAGTTATCCAGGTGTGGTTGAATTGATAACTCAACTGCTAATACTTGAGAATACTCTTTGGCTCCCCTTGTGTCGAATCAATAAATTTGGGTTGAATACTCTACCCTCTAAAATTTTTGCGATCCCCTATACTTGTGGGTTATCAACTATCAGCACTTAACCTGTGATTTCACCAATTAACTTGAACCGGCAAGTTTTTCCTTTCCTTTAGGCTTTCTTTCTTTCACAACGCCACCCAAAACAGTCTACACATGCAACTGGGTTCCCTCCATCATCACTGAGGGTACTTTTAAGGATTTTTTCAAAGTCAGGTATCTTCCCGCCAAGAGTGCGATGCATTACCGTGCTCCTGACTCGGGCGAAGAAAAACCTCAGCCAAAAGATGGCGAAGTCATTGTTTTTACTGACCACATGAACCGGGGCTTCTCACCGCCCGACTCTAAATTCTTCTGAGACGTTCTGCACTTTTTTCAGCTCCATCCTCAAGACATCGGACCCAATTCCGTGTCAAATATTTGCAACTTTCAAGTCTTCTGTGAAGTGTACCTTCAAGAGGAGCCCAGTGTTGAACTCTTTAGAGAGTATGTTTACTTCAACCGCCAGACTGAGTTCACAAATGGTCCTAGCTTGGAGCTCGGTGGAATTTCAATTCAACGCAGACGAGACACCATCTTTCCTTATGCCTGCTTGCCGAGTCACCCCAAATACTAGAACTAGACGTGGTTTTATTTCAATGACACTTCTCCGGCTGACGAGAATCCACTGCCAGGTTATCGTGTTGAGCGCCTGGACCCAAAACATAACTTCCTGAAAAGCTAACCGCTGCTGAATGGAAGAAGATTGTACCTACTATTGTGAATGTCAAAGCTCTGCTAGGAAATGGGCTGACTAGCGTTGATTTAGTCAGGTGTTGGGTTTCTTGGCGGATCATTCCGTTAAGCCGCCGTACCGGCTGAATGTACACTTACACTGGTGGTGAAAAATATACACTGCGCCATAGCTCCGCACCATTAACCAATGAAGCAATCAATGAAATGGTTAAGTCTCTTCTGAATGAAGACCCGGAAGATTGTGTAAAAGTGGGTCTGGCCCCTTTCTACAAGCTTAACCCGCCACCAGATGTAAGCCTTCGAACTTACTTATCTTCACCTCCTCATTTGAATATCTTATTAACTCGACCTTTAATAACCTTTGCAGGCTAAGTCTGAATTTTGGAAAGTGGAATATGATCACGAGGCTGCTAAGAAGGCCAGGGCTGCCAAAAAGGCCGCTAGGAAAGCCGCCAAGAAGACCACCAAGAAGAAGAAGAAACCAAGGACCTCTGACCTGCTCAAGCTGGATGGCACCTCTGAGTCGGAGGTAGCCCTCGACTCTCTTGGCTTATTTTTCAATCACCTTATTGAAACTGATTATTATCAGGCTGACACGGGAGCCAACCAAGCAGCTGAAGAAGATGTAACTATTATTTCCTCCGGCTCAGACCCTTTGCCAAGACAGAAACTTCGACAAGTAACTCGAAAAGTAAGGTTTTCACACCCCTTGGCTTATTTGAATCCTCACTTTCTTTTGAAGCAACATCAACAAGAGAACCGCCGCCAGACCCGGACCAGTGGAGGCGACGAGTTATCATCCGGCTTACCGAACACTCCTTCCCCTCGAAAACGTAGAAACGAGGTTCTTTTCCTAATTACTATTTTTATCTGTTTGGCGGATCTTATCTGTTTACCTTCTAACTCTGTTGATGACCCTTAATCAGGAACTTGCCCGTTCTTCCTCTGGTGACTCATCACAAACTAAGTTGCCGGCTTTCAAAACTGCCCCTGGGTAATAGCAATTTGATTTTTACCCTGTAATTATTCATACCCTTATATTTACACTAACTTTTCATAATCCGCGTAGTGGACAAGCAAAGCCCAACAAGAAGGCGAAGGTGAACAAACCAACTGGAGCGCAGAAAACTGCTGAGCCGGAGCCACAAGTCTCCATTCCTGAAGCTTCTGACAAACAACCAGAAGAACCTGTTACTGTCACTCCGCCTGAGATTCCGGATCTTAGTGTTGATGGCACTGCTATTAATCCTTCAACTCCTGGCCCTTCGGGTTCACCTAATTCGTCAGAGAATCATAATGATGACGTGTTGATTACTGGCACCAGCTTTGTTGAACCAGGAAATCCAATAGCTTTGGCCAAACATACTGCCAATCAAGAGGTTTTTGAGAGACAGAAACTGAAGTTTAACATCTCCCATTATGCGCAATTGAGAAGCAATGAAATCCTCTCCGGCTACCTCAGCCAGGTCCACTCTAGCCACGACCTTGAAATTGATATGGCGAAACAGATGCACCAAAAATATGAGGTATGACTTCCAGCTTTAAGTAATTTATATACGTATCCTGCCAGCCCCCAAGTCTACTAGCTTATGACAATATTGAATAGGTTGTAGACTTTAGAAAAATCCACAAAGTTCCGTCCTAGAATCCCTCCTTGGTCGGTTTAAATGTAAACCGGATGTATAAGAAAAGAGATCTTGACGGCATAGCCCCCATGAGTCGGTTGGGACTGTTTATAGCACTTCCGGCTCATGAAGAAGAAGACACAAACGATATGCATTAGCCCCCAAGTACCGAGTAGTCTTGCTTGCAAAGTACTTGGGACTTTACTCATAAAAGCCACTGTCTTGAAAATTTTCTTCGATAGACATTAGCCCCCAAGTGTCAAGTGTTGTTGCTGGCAAAAGACTTGGGACTTGTGTTCTTGTAAGCTTGATATAAATGGTGATAACTCTATACTTTATACAGGCTGCCACTTCTGAACTAGAGTCCCAATTGAATGATGCCAAGACCCGGCTGGCGACTCAGGAAACTGAGACCCGGAAGGCGGAGTCAAAATTCCAGTTTAGCGTGGCTGAGTCGGAAAAATTGAAGACCAGCTTTGAAGCATAGAAAAATAATTGGGCGGATGAGAAGACGGTTTTAACACAACGTGCTGAGAAGGCAGAGGCAGCGCTTCAAGAGGTGACCACTTAGCTCACCGGTTTAAAACACCGTGTAACTCAGATGGTTTCAGCTATCTTTAGTGAGCCGCCTTGCCAAGCATAAAAATTAATCATTATTTTGATCATATAACCCGCCATTTAATCATTTTGCGATATGTCCAGGTCCCAGGAGCCGCAATCTCAATCAAGACATGCTTGTGAAGCTTAAAGCTGTCTATACACTTGTCGAGCAGCTGTACACCGGGACTCAACGTGCATTAGCCGCCATTTCGCCAACAGGTCAAGCACCAACTATGCTGATAGATGTTTTAAAGAAACTCTCTGTGCTGCCTGTAAGATTTGATGAGATAAAGCAATCATCTGCAAGAGCCGGCGCCGTGACGGCTTTGAGCCGGGCCAAGGCATGGGTACCAGAGCTTGACCCGTCTGAGGTGGCCACTGGTTACCCAAGCTTGAAAGAAGATGGTACGCCTTTTGATCAGAAAGACTTCTCAGCTTGCATAATGGAAATTCGTCCAATGGCCACTTTGATTGCCCATGACTCGGACCTTTCCAAGTACCACCCGGCTTATAACCAGGAGAATCAAAAGATGTCGACCCTGGCTTACAAAGTGATGGACTTAATCCCGCCAATCCATAAGCACACCTTTGCTCCTGAAGTCGATCCGTCTGAACTTATAGATGATGAGGCTGAATTTGAAGCTTTGTCTGGCATCAATTGGTCATCACCAACTTTTCAGACAGCAGAGGAAGACGGAGAGCCGGAAAGGATGATACAGAAGACTCCGAGCAGCAAGGCTGAGAAGATTGAACCGCCGGGCGGCTCTAAGCACTTGATCTTTTGAAAAATACTTTGATCTTATTCAGCCCATGGAGGCATGTAATAGGGTAGTAAAACTTGTGAGTCTGCCGTGCCATCATGAGCGTTCTGCTTTGCATGAGACTGTTGATCTGCCAATGAAATATCAGCACCTGATGCTTATAATATCAGCTTTTTGAGTCTGTTCCTGTATGCAAAACAGATCACAAGTGTCCCACGGTTTATCACGAGACAGGTCATAATGCCAAATACATAATCACTGGAAACTAAAATAGCTTATAACCAAGACTGGCTCAATTATAACAAAATATGTCATACCTGTGATATCTGATCACGTTGTTGGTTTACCAAACTAGTAGAGTAACGGTGATAATACAAAACTTGAGCATATCATAGATTGCTGGTTTATGAACAAAACTAGGCCTGGTAAATAAACTCTGGATATTATCGTATCTCATACTCACGACTTATAGTCAAAAAGCTAGGCCGGGTTAATAAACACCAGATAGTATCTCATCTCATACTGGCGACTTATAGTCAAAGCTAGGCCGGGTTAATAAACACTGGTGAATTGTAATCATAAAGTATTATAAGCCTCATCAAATAAACCTCAAAAAATCTGTCGAATAAAAACAAACGAAAAATGAGGCTTTTCATGAGCTGTGAGGCCGAAAATCAAGTGCTTTCAAGGGCCGCACAACCACTGAGTTAAACCTATATACAAACCTTACAAGATGGACCTCACATAACCAATCGTTGTTTTAACTTTGACAAGTTCAGGGTTTGCATAAGATTGACTTGTCAAATGTTCGGCGGGTCATTCCAGGATTACCTGGGCGAAGTGGCTTACTTAAAAAGGCAGGATAACCCGGGGTTTTAGGTGAATACACCTGGCTTCCAAGCCTGACTTTTAAGCCTATTACAAGGGTTAGAAAAACTCTTTGCTCTTTAGAACAAGGATCCCCAAGCAATAATTTTTGAGCTGTGCTCAAGGGGCACCTATGTTTGAGCTATGCTTTTGCAACAGACTCTCTTTGGTCCCTTTTAACATGGGTAGCAAGCCCCCAAGTTTTTTTCCAGTTGCTTATAAGCCGGTTCAAAGGGTAATCATAACTTCGCCCATAAGCCGGACGCCCCAAAGCAACCAAAAGACTCTTTATTTAAAGAGAAAAAACGACAAAGGACCTGCTTTAGCAGGGATGCCGACTTTATTATATTAATCATGATATATACATTGTCAAAAATATGTACATCAGAAGAGCCATCGGCTCAAGTGTAGTAGGGCCGAAGATGGGCAATATTCCACGGCCGGTGGGTCTCCTCCTCCGACTTACGTGAGTCTTTGTGCTCTCGAACATCGATAAGGTAGTATGACCGATTGTTGAGATTCTTACTGACCACAAAGGGTCCTTCCCAAGGTGGGGACAACTTGTGCATATTAGTCTGATCCTGGATGAGCCGGAGCACCAGATCACCTTCTTGAAAAGTCCTGGTTTTAACCCGGCGGCTGTGGTAACGGCGCAGATCTTGCTAGTAAATCGCCGAACGAGCCGCCGCAATGTCACGCTCCTCATCTAACAGGTCAAGTGCTTCCTGGCGTGCTTTTTCATTGTCAGCTTCAACATAAGCCGCCACACGAGGTGAGTCGTGACAGATGTAACTAGGGAGAACCGCGTCTGATCCGTAAACCATGAAGAAAGGTGTGTAACTCGTAGACCTGTTGTGGCTGGTATTAATGCTCCATAACACAGAAGGTAATTCCTTCACCCAACAACCCGACGTCATCTGTAAGGGAACCATAAGCCGGGGCTTGATGCCTCTTAGGATCTCTTGATTGGCTCTCTCAGCTTGTCCATTGGATTGGGGGTGAGCCACTTATGATACATCAAGCTGCATATGCTCACGTTGACAAAATTCTTTCATAGCACCTGAGGGAGTCTCGGACTAGGGGGTGTCCGGATAGCCGAACTATCATCACGGCCGGACTCCAAGACTATGAAGATACAAGATTGAAGACTTCGCCCCATGTCCGGATGGGACTTTCCTTGGCGTGGAAGGCAAGCTTGGCGATATGGATATGTAGATCTCCTACCATTGTAACCGACTCTGTGTAACCCTAACCTATCCGGTGTCTATATAAACCGGAGGGTTTTAGTCCAGAGGACGAACAACAATCATACCATAGGCTAGCTTCTAGGTTTTAGCCTCCTTGATCTCGTGGTAGATCTACTCTTGTACTACCCATATCATCAATATTAATCAAGGTGAGTAGGGTATTACCTCCATCGAGAGGGCCCGAACCTGGGTAAAAACATCGTGTCCCTTGTCTCCTGTTACCATCCGCCTAGACGCGCAATTCGGGATCCCCTACCCGAGATCCGCCGGTTTTGACACCGACATTGGGCTTTCATTGAGAGTTCCTCTGTGTCGTCACCGATAGGCCCGATGGCTCCTTCGATCATCAACAACGACGCGGTCCAGGGTGAGACTTTTCTTCCCGGACAGATCTTCGTATTCGGCGGCTTTGCATCGCGGGCCAATTCGCAGGCCATCCGGAGCAGATCGAAGCTACGCCCGCCATCAGTCAGATTTGGAAGTTTGAACTATACGGCCGATATCCGTGGAGACTTGATCTTCGACGGATTTGAGCCGTGGCAAGCGTGCCGCCTTGTCTCGATGGGCATGATCTAGCTCTGCAGCCAACAAAGTGCCTCGAGGCCGCACCAAAGATCCGATCCGACCCTTAATCCGGAGCCGGATTCCCCGATCGAGGACGAGTGGTTGGACACGCCTCGGGGCTACAATCTCTACGACGATTGAGCCGAACTCCATCCCTGTCCTTTGCGAAGACCTCGACTCCAGGGTGCCGGACTCCTCCCCGGACTCCGAACCCTCCACGCCCCTGCCAATCGAATCCGATTGGGCGCCGGTCATGGAGTTCACTGTCGCAGACATCTTTCAGCACTGGCCCTATGGCGACATCCTGAATTCACTAAAGTCTATCTCTTTATCCGAGAGCCCTGGCCGGACTACGGACAGGAAGGTTGGGATGCGGACGACGAAGAAATTCAACGCCCACCCACCACCCACTTTGTAGCCACCGGCCGATGATTTAACCGACATGCTAGACTTCGGCTCCAAAGACATCGACGGTATGGACGGCGATGCCGGAGGCGACCAAGACCAGCGCCTACAGGCACTGGAAGGCCACCTCGTCATACGACATATACATGGTGGATATCCCAAAAGATGGGAACGACGATGGAACAGCGGAGGATGACCCCTCCAAAAAGCAACCGAAGCGCCGGTGTCTAAATCCCGCCACAGCAAAAACGGTGATTCCGGTACGGGAGATAATAACACCGGACAAGACCGAAGACAACCCCTCCAGCGGGACTCAAGCGGGAGGAGGGAGAAGCAAGTCCGCACGACGGTCGCAGCGTAAAGAGAGGTCGAGGACGATAATTATGCGCCTCCCTCCGAAGATGAGGCAAGCCTCGACGACGACGAATTTGTCGTGCCTGAGGATCCTGCCGGACAGGAGCGTTTCAAACGCAGGCTTATAGCCACGGCAAGCAGCCTCAAGAAAAAGCAGCAACAGCTTAGAGCTGACCAGGACCTGCTAGCTGACAGATGGACTGAAGTCCTTGCAGCCGAAGAGTATGAACTCGAACGCCCCTCCAAAGGCTACCCCAAACGAAGGGCATTGCCTCGATCAGAGGAGGAAGCACCCAAGTCACCAGCGCACGACATGGCAGACCGGCCACCTCGTGGCCGCGACAGAGAAGCCTCTCGGCCATCCGCTCAAGCCACACCCCGACGCCGCTCAAAAAGTACCAAGGCACAGGAAAGCATGCCGGACTTGCGAGATATATTGGAGGATAAGGCAAAACATACAAGATCGATCTACAGATCGCGTGGGCGCCCAACGACGTGGGATGATTACCATCGCGCCGGATACAGCAAACCCGGCCGGGCCGAGCACAGTAGGCAAAGCTCATATGAGCTACGTCGTGATATAGCCCAATACAGAGGCGCCGCACACCCACTATGCGTCACAGATGAAGTAATGGATCATCAAATCCACGATGGCTTCAATCCCGTAAACATCGAATAATACGATGGTACCACAGATCCTGCGGTCTGGATCGAGGACTATCTCCTCCATATCCACATGGCCCATGGCGATGATCTACATGCCATCAAATACCTCCCACTCAAGCTTAAAGGACCAGCTCGGCATTGGCTCAACAGCTTGCCAGAGAATCAATTGGTTGTTGGGAGGACACGGAAGCCGCATTCCTTGATAACTTCCGGGGCACAAATGTGCGACCACCGGACACCGATGACCTTAGCCACATAATCCAGCAGCGGAAGAATCGGCGGACAATTCTCGGACATGGTTCCTAACAAAGAAAAATCAAATTGTTGATCGTCCGGATGCGAGAGGCCCTTGCAGCCTTCAAACATAACATCCATGACGAGTGGCTTGCGGCACCTAGGACAGGAAAAGCCAAAATCCATGGCAGCCCTCACAACACTCATGACCCGCTTTTGTGCGGGATAGGACAGCTGGCTAGCTCGAAGCAACAACTTGGCCAAACATCCTGATAGTTCGGATACCAAGGACAACAATGGCAGGTCGCATCGCAACAAGAACAAGCGCCGCATTAACGGTGATAACACTGAAGATACGATGCGTCAATGCCGGATTCAGAGGCTCTAAACCCGGTCAGCGGAAGAAGCCATTCAAAAGAAATACCCAGGGCCCGTCCAACTTGGACCGGATACTCGATCGCTTGTGCCAGATACATGGCACCCCCGAAAAACCAGCCAATCACACCAACAGGGATTGTTGGGTGTTCAAGGAAGCAGACAAGTTAAGTGCCGAACTCAATGACAAGGGGCTGCATAGCGACGATGAGGAAGAGCCCCGGCCGCCGAACAATAGAGTACATAAGGGTTTTCCCACGCAAGTGCGGACGGTGAACATGATATACGCAACCCACATACCCAAAATGGAGCGGAAGCGTGCACTAAGGGACGTATATGCGATGGAGCCAGTCGCCCCGAAGTTCAACCCATGGTCTTCCTGCCCGATCACTTTCGATCGAAGGGACCACCCCACTAGCATCCGTCACGGCAGTTTCGCCGCATTGGTTCTTGACCCAATTATCGACGGATTTCACCTAACCAGAGTCCTGATGGACGGCGGCAGCAGCCTGAACCTTCTTTATCAGGATACAGTGCGCAAAATGGGCATAGACCCCTCAAGGATTAAACTTACAAAGACGACCTTTAAAGGCGTCATACCGGGTGTAGAGGCCAGTTTTACGGGCTCGGTTACACTCGAAGTGGTCTTCGGATCCCCGGATAACTTCCAAAGCGAAGAGTTAATCTTCGACATCGTCCCATTCTGCAGCGGCTATCATGCACTGCTCGGACGAACCGCATTTGCAAAGTTCAATGCGGTGCCGCACTATGCATACCTCAAGCTCAAGATGCCAGGCCCTCGAGGAGTAATCACAGTAAATGGAAACACCGAATGCTCTCTCCAAAAGGAGGAGCCCACGGCGGCCCTCGCGGCGGAGGTACAAAGCAGCCTCTCACAGCAACTCTCGAATCCGGCCATTAAGCGTCCGGACACTGTCAAGCGCGCCCGGAGTAACCTACAACAAGACGGCCTGGCACGATTCAAGCACGCGTAGCAATCCGACCCCAACCCCATCCCTCGTGAAATTGCGAAGCTAGGGTTACGCGTACATAATTATGCTCTGGAGATACCATGGGCATATGGGGAGGGGCAAGACCACGGCACGCCAAGAATGCGGCTCGACCGCACTGTGGGCTCCGATTGTGTCATTATTTTCCTTTTTCCTTTTTCTTCCTTTTTCTTACTTACAGGACTCAGTCTTTCAGAAGTCCTGTCCGGCACTAGAATCGCCAAACCCACGATGCAACAGCCAGGGAAGCAGAAAGCCACGTCGAGTGTTCAGGTGGTCTCTATTACGAGCATTATACCTGTTTTACATACAATACATAGCTTACCCCTCGGAGGGGACATGTTAGATAGTCCCATCCCTTGCATACCGCACTATTTGTATCGTTCTTCTTTCATTGCAGTACCTTTTGAATAAACAATACATGGCTCTTGCTTATTATTGCTCTACTTACTTTATCTATACATATGTTCATTTCGTGACATGCTGCAACCGTACACTTTGGTACGTCCAATACACCAGGGGCTTAAGTATCCCAAAATTATGGTGTGATAAGTCCGAACACTTTCACAAGTGCGGCACCCCGAACTTATAGCATTATAGGAATCATCTCCGTCTCATGTCTTGGGTCAATAGTTGGGATTTGCCCGGCTCCGTGTTTTGGTACCTTACGTTCCGTTATATCGGCTAAGGTAGCACCAGGAGAACCACTGCGATTGTGCCCCAGTTGAGCTGGGTCGAGCACCTCAGTGGAGAAAGCTAAAACTGACCGTCATGATAGGGCGAGAGCCGGTCGCTGTTCGAGAGGTTTTTCCGGGTCCCTAAAGACTTATGCCGCTTAGAGCGAGGAACCGGAATTGTCCGGCCAAGGCGTGGATAGCGCCCCGAACTCGGTCTTCCGAATACTAGGGGCTTCGCTGAAATTTAAAATTATAGAATTCTATGGCCAAGTGAGAGTGTTCAAGCATTATAAGTCCGGTTGCCTTGTTCGTTGTGTTGAGCGCCTCCTAGATGGACCCAAAATGGGAACAAGAGTGCTCAAGTTTAACCCGAACACCCCAAAGACACTCGTGGCATGGGGGCTGAAGCCAACGACTTGCCATCTCTCAAATTTGATAACGGCCGCATGAAGGTAATATTTTAAATTAACAAGCGTTGCTTAGCGCATATGAACAAGTTTTCAGTATACGGGATAACAAATGCGAGCCTATTCAAAAATTACATCTTTGGAGCACTCATCCGCTATTCGGCGGGCACCCTTCAGGAGGCCCTCATAGTACATTTCGGGCGTGCAATGCTCCTTGCCCTTCGATGGCCCGTCCGTCACAAGCTTCTCAGCATCTAGTTTGCCCCAGTGCACTTTAGCACGGGCAAGGGCCCGACGGACACCTTCAATGCAGACGGAGCGCTTGATGACGTCAATCCGTGGACAGGCGTCCACCAGCCGCTGCACTAAGCCGAAGTAGCTCCCAGGCATGGATTCCAATGGCCACAGCCGCTTATCAGGCCCTTCATGGCCTGTTCGGCGACCTGTGGAGCTCGACCAGCTGCTTCAGCTGGTCGCTCAGGGCACCGGTTGTCCGGCCTCGACATCCGAGACCGAACACCTTTTTCGCCGAGCTCCCTCCTTGGCGCGGTAGAATGCGGTAGCATCGGACACACTATGGGGCAAATCTGCGAATGCTCTGGAGAGCTCGAATCCGGGTAAGTAATAGGTAATTCACTTTCACATGCTTGCTTTGCATAAAGAATGCCTTACCCGCCGCTATCTTCTTTAACGATTCAATTTCTTGGAGGCTTTTTGGGCCTCGGCCTTAGCAACTTTGGCACTCTCAAGAGCCGAGGCGAGCTCGGACTCTCGAGTCTTGAGTCATGCTCCAAACTCGTGTTTTTCCATGAGAGCTTGGAGCTCTTGCCGCATCTGTGGCCAGCTGCGCCTCCCCTTCTCTCGCTCGGTGCGTTCAGCCGCTTTGTTTTCAGCCAGGGGACACCGCTTCCTTGTGGTCGCCACCTCGTTCGTGGCCCCTGCAGTACCCATGTTATTCCTGTTATCTTTTGCAACCGAAACCTTTCTATATGGTATTTCTTTAATAAGGTACTACGTACCTTCCTTGTCATCGAGCTGCTTCTCGGCTTGGCCGAGCTCGCTCTCGGACTGCTCGAGGCTCTGCTTTAACGCATCGACCTCCGTAGTCAGTGCGGCAGAGGTCAGCAGGGCAGCCTGCATTCCCATATTGACATACTTATGTTAGACTCCTGCGTATATCTTTTTAGATCCTTAGTCCGTCTTTTCTTTCCGAACACCGAACTAAGCATCAGGGGCTACTGTCTATGCGGTAATATTTTTACATATTCTAAACTTACCTCAAAGCCTGTTAGAAGGCTGTTGCAGGCTTCAGTCAGCCCGCTCTTAGCGGACTGAACTGTCCGGACCACCGTACTCATAACAGTGCGGTGCTCCTCCATGATGGAGGCGCCGTTGAGCGCCTCCAGTAAGCTATCCGGTGCCTCCGGTTGGACGGAGGACACCGGCGTCTTACCCTTCTTGCGAAGGGACCGCTTACCGGACTCCGGAACCGCTGAAGGTTCCGGCATGGAGTCCGGACAAGGGTCGGGCTTAGAGCCCCTGTGGGTCTTGCCCCCACGTGCTCGAGTCCGGAGGTTGCCTTGTGGCACCTTCGCGCCACTTCCTCTTGACCAAGCCCTCTTGGGGCCCCACCATGGCGTCGTCTGCGGCATGAGGTGAGGAGGCGGTCGGAAGTGAAGTACTCTCCATTTCCGGCGAAACCTGTGGACCTGCTTTCGTCAAGCGGCGAACTCGCCCTTGGGCGGGCTGCATGATGGTTCGGTATTAGAGAACACTATGCAATGATGAAAAGCGATGGGCATCTGGACACTTACGATCTCGCCAGGGGCTTGGCCCTTGTTGGCCAATCCTCCTCCTCGTCGTCGACGTTGGTGGAGAAGTCCGGAGGAAGAGTTCTTCCCTTCTTGGACCCTCCGGCCTCCCGATTAGGCGGCCTTCCTTTTCCTCTCCTCCCCGGCTGGGGAGAAGCTTCTTCTTCCTCCTCCTCGCGTCTTGGAGAAGATTCTACTTCAGAATCTGACACACTGGCGCCGGAGCTCCTTCGAGTTCCGTGGCCTCCTTCTTAGCCTTCTTCTCCGGCACCACATGGGGTGCCGGAGCCCTTCTCCAAATCAATCAGGCGTCCGGCTGAGTCTTCGGCAAAGGAGCCGGACAGTTAATCTGTGGGACGTCTTCAACCAGTCTGTCCAAAGAATAGGGAGTTTTAGATCCCACTTAGAGTCAATCTATGAAAAAGAGTCCCGCAAATGGTAAAATAACACCTCGCCCGGCTTGACGCGCGAAATGTATCCGCGATCTTTGTTGGCGGATGCGGGGCTTCAGCGCCCTTGAACAGCACCTTCGGGCATCTTCATACGTAGTGTCAAAGAGCCGGCTCAAGGTTGATCTTTGTGCCGGATCGAACTCCCACAAATTGAAGGCCCGTTGTTGGCATGGGAGAATCCGGCGGATGAGCATCACCTGTATTACGTCGACAAGCCTGAGATTCTTGTCCACCAGATTTCGGACGCATGTTTGGAGTCCAGATAGCTCGTTCGAATTCCCCCACTTCAGGCCCGTCTCTTTCCATGACGAGAGCCGTGTGGGGAAGCCAGATCTGAACTCGGGGGGCCGCCACCCATTCAGGGTCGCGTGGCTCGGTGATGTAGAACCACCCCGATTGCCACCCCTTTATTGTCTCCACAAAGGATCCCTCGAGCCATAGGACTTTGGCCATATTGCCGACCATGGAGCCTCCGCACTCCGCTTGACGCCCGCCCACAACCTTCGGCCTGACATTAAAGGTCTTCAGCCATAGGCCAAAGTGGGGCTGGATGCAGAGGAAGGCCTCGCACACGACGATAAACGCCGAGATGTTGAGGACGAAATTGGGCCAGGTCGTGGAAGTCCAGTGCCGTACTAGAACATGAGCCCCGGACGAATGGGTGAAGTGGAAAACCTAGTCCATGGAGGAAGTGGGGAGAAACACCACCCTCTCATGGGGCCTGGGGTTGGAATGAGCTGCCCGCGTCGGGCAGCGCTGTGATATCGCCGGACAAGTATCCGACCTCCGTGATCTTGTGATGTGCCCCTCCGTGACGGAGGAGGCCATCCATCCGCCTCCGCTCCGGACATGGTTGGAGAAGGTTGAGGAGGAAAGTGCGGACTTGGGCGCTAGAGCTCGAGTCTTGTGAAATGGATGAGCAAAGGAGGAAGAAGGCGAGGGTGAAAAAGGTGGATCCTTATCCTTATATGGACGGACGAAGCTATGTGTCCCCACCACCTGGTAAAACTCGCTTATCTCCCAAGCGCCGTAATCAATGGCGCGGATGGGTTACCCACGTCTGTATTGATGAGAATCCCGTAATAAGGGGGCACGATCTATGCTTTGATAAGACTTGCCAAGGAAACCGCCTCGCTAAACGCGCTAAGGTGGAACGGTAAAAAACGATTCATAAAAAGGCCTGGCCGTGGTGTGATGTCATGCCGCAGAATACGTCAGCAGATCTGTGCAAAAGTTATTCTCTCTAAGGGGGTATGTGGAACTTGTTTTGCACAGCCGGACACTATCCTTGTGTTCAAAACCTTCTATGAAGTATTCGGAGGAGGAAGCCGCCTTGCAATGCCGAAGACAATATGCGCGCCGGACTCGTCGTCTTTGAAGCCTGGTTCAGAGACTCACGAGGAGTCCGGACTAGGGGTTGTCCGGATAGCGAACTATCATCACGGCTGGACTCCAAGACTATGAAGATACAAGATTGAAGACTTCGTCCCGTGTCCGGGATGGGACTTTCCTTGGCGTGGAAGGCAAGCTTGGCGTCTGAGATATGTAGATCTCCTACCATTGTAACCAACTCTGTGTAACCCTAACCTATCCGGTGTCTATATAAACTGGAGGGTTTTAGTCCGTAGAGACGAACAACAATCATACCATAGGCTAGCTTCTAGGGTTTATCCTCCTTGATCTCGTGGTAGATCTACTCTTGTACTACCCATATCATCAATATTAATCAAGCAGAGTAGGGTATTACCTCCATCGAGAGGGCCCGAACCTGGGTAAAAACATCGTGTCCCTTGTCTCCTGTTACCATCTGCCTAGACGCACAGTTCGGGACCCCCTACCCGAGATCCGCCGGTTTTGACACCGACAGCACCCTTGGAGAGATTAGTGCCATTATGTGTTATAATGTTGTGTGGAAAGCCAAAACGGAAGATCACCTTCTTCATGAATTGAACCGTCGTGGCTACATCACACTTACTGACCGGCTCTACTTCTACCCACTTAGTGAACTTATCAACCGCCACCAAAAGGTGGGTCTTCTTATCCTTGGACCTCTTAAAAGGTCCAACCATATCAAGCCCCCAAGTTGCAAACGGCAAAGTGATTGGGATCATCCTCAGCTCCTGAGCCGGAACATGAGCTCGACGTAAAAACTTCTGACAACCGTCACATTTTCTGACCAAGTCCTTAGCATCAGCATGAGCCATCAACAAATAGAAACCATGATGAAAAGCCTTGGCTACCAGAGATTTAGAGCCGGCATGATGACCATAATCTCCTTCGTGGATCTCACGCAGAATCTCACAACCTTCTTCAGGAGAAATGAAACGCTGAAATGCCCCTGTAACACTGCAACGGTGCAGCACCTCATTGACAATTGTCATTGACTTAGACTGTCCGGTTATCTGCCTGGCCAAGCTCTCATCCTCAGGTAACTCACCCCGGTTCATGAAAGCCAAATAGGGAACTGTCCAATCAGGAATAGCATGAAGAGCCGCCACCAATTGTGCTTCCGGGTGAGGAATAGCAAGGTCCTCCTCCGTAGGCAACTTGACCGAAGGATTGAGTAAAACATCCAGGAACGTATTCGGTGGCACCGGCTTACGCTGAGAGCCTAGCCGGCTTAGGTTATCATCCGCCTCATTCTTCCTTCGATCAATATGTTTAACTTGGTAACCCTTGAAATGACCCGCAATGGCATCGACCTCTCGACGATAAGCCGCCATAAGCGGATCTTTGGAATCCCAGGTACCAGAAACCTGTTGAGCCACCAAATCTGAATTGCCAAAGCATCTCACCCGGCTTAAATTCATCTCCTTAGCCATCTGAAGACCATGGAGTAGGGCCTCATACTCAGCTGCATTGTTAGTACAAGGGAACATTAACCGGAGGACATAAGAAAATTTATCACCTCGTGGGGAAGTCAAGACAACTCGAGCCCCCGAACCCTCCAGCTGTCTAGATCCATCAAATTGAATAGTCCAATACGTGTTATCCGGCCTTTCCTCCGGTGCCTTCAACTCTGTCCAATCATTGATGAAATCCACAGGTTCTTGGGACTTGATAGCCGTACGAGGCATATATTTTAACCCGTGAGGTCCAAGCTCAATGGCCCACTAAGCAACCCGGCCGGTTGCTTCCTTGTTTTGGATGATATCTCCCAAAGGAGCAGAGCTAACCACGGTGATAGGATGACCCTGAAAATACTGCTTAAGCTTCCAGGTTACCATGAAAACCCCATATACAAGCTTCTGCCAATGTGGGTATCTCTGCTTGGACTCAATAAGCACCTCACTGGTAATAATAAACCAGCCGTTGAACCGAATATTCCTTGCTTGCCTCCTTCCTTTCCACCACGATGGCCACACTGATGGCCCGGCTATTAGCAGCCACATATAACAACAGAGGCTCCTTATCAACAGGGGCAGCAAGCACAAGCGGCTCCGCCAATTGTTTCTTCAGATCCTCAAATGCTCGGTTAGCAGCATCACTCCAAACAAAATGATCTATCTTCTTCATCATTTGATAGAGGGGGGTAGCCTTCTCACCCAGCCGGCTTATGAACCGGCTCAGAGCCGCAATGTGACCCGCCAGTCACTGAACATCATTAACACATGCCGGCTTAGCCAATGAGGTAATGGCTTTGATTTTCTCCGGGTTAGCTTCAATGCGTCTGTTAGAAACCAAGAAACCCAAGAGCTTGCCTGTGGGCACACCAAAGACACATTTAGCCGGATTAAGCGTCATCTTGTAGACCCGGAGATTGTCAAACGTCTCCTGCAAATCATCAATCAGGGTCTCCTTCTTTCTCGACTTCACCACAATGTCATCGACATAAGCATGAACATTGCGCCCAATCTGATTGTGAAGGCAATTTTGCACACACCGCTGATAAGTCGCCTGGGCACTCTTGAGCACAAAAGGCATAGACACATAGCAGAAGGCTCCGAACGGAGTAATGAAAGCTATCTTCTCCCGGTCCTTAACTACCATCTTGATCTGATGATAACCAGAATAAGCATCCAAAAAACTCAGACGCTCTCAACCCATCGTAGCATCAATGATTTGATCGATACGAGGGAGAGCAAATGGATCAGCCGAACAAGCCTTGTTCAAGTCTGTGTAATCCACACACATCCGCCAAGTGCCATTCTTCTTGAGTACCAGCACCGGGTTAGCCAACCACTCAGGATGGAAAACTTCGACGATAAACCCGTCTGCCAAGAGCCGTGCCACTTCCTCTCCAATGGCCTTCCGCCTCTCCTTGTTGAATCGGCGAAGAAACTGCTTAACCGGCTTAAATTTTTTATCAATATTAAGAGTGTGCTCAGCGAGTTCTCTCGGTACACCCGGCATGTCTGAAGGCTTCCATGCAAAGATGTCCCGGTTCTCACGGATGAACTCGATGAGCGTGCTTTCCTATTTCAGATCCAGATTGGCACTGATACTGAACTGATTCGATGAATCGCTAGGAACGAAATCAACCATCTTAGTGTCATCTGCCAACTTAAATTTGAGCGAAGCATCCTGCTCTGTGGTTAGCTTCTTTAAAGACATCATGTCCACCGGGTCAACATTATCCTTATAAAATCTCAGCTCGTCAGTTGCACAAATAGACTCAGCATAAGCAGCGTCTCCTTCCTCACACTCCAAGGCTATCTTCCGGCTGCCATGCACCGTGTTGGTTCCCTTGTAACCCAGCATCTTGAGCTGCAGATACACATAACAAGGCTGCGCCATGAACTTGGTATTAGCCGTCCGTCCAAACAGAGCGTGATACGGGCTGTGGATCTTGACCACTTCAAAGGTCAATGTCTCCGACCTAGAGTCATGATCATCTCCAAAAGCAACCTCCAGACCTACCTTACCAACTGGGTAGGCCGACTTACCAGGTACCACGCCGTGGAAAACAGTGTTTGACGGCTTAAGATTTTTATCAGTCAACCCCATGCGACGGAAAGTTTCATAATAAAGGATATTGATGCTGCTCCCTCCGTCCATGAGTACCTTGGTGAACTTATACCCTCCGACCTGAGGTGCGACCACCAAAGCCAAGTGACCCTGATTATCAACCCGGGGCTGGTGATCTTCCCGACTCCACACAATGGGCTGCTCAGACCAGCGCAAGTAATGGGGAACCACCGGCTCAACAGCATTGACTGCCCTCCTATGAAGCTTCTGGTAACGCTTACATAAGCTAGTGGTGAAGACATGATACTGTCCACTATTCAACTGCTTTGGGTTGCTCGATAACTGGTATTGCTGCTATTGACTTCGATTACTGGCTGATTGTAACCACCTTGGTTGTCATGATTACCTTGATTTCCTTGGAATCCAGAGTTAGAGCCGCCACCCCGTAACCCGGTCCGTGAGAGCCGGATCGTGAACCGCCACCTGGCCCATGACTGTCTTGAAAAATATTGGAATTCTTGTACTCCTTCATAATGTAACAATCCTTCCATAGGTGCCCAGACGGTCTTTCTCGCCTACCATGTCTTGGGCAGGCCTGATTTAGCATCTGTTCAAGATTGAAGCCGGATCCTCCGGTCCGTGGGGGCGGTTTACCCTTACGACGCTGACCATTATTCTGCAAATTGGTGTTAGCCACAAAGTCAAAACTATTATCAGCTTTGCGCTTACCATGGCCTCCTGGTTCGCCGGGTTATGCTGCTGCCCCTTGGTGTTGCTGCTCTTCTTTTCCTTTCCCGACTTTTCATCATCAAACTCGGGGTTCTTGGTACCATCAGAGTCAGCATACTTAACCACAGCCACCATGAGTGTCCCCATGTCATTGCAGTGGCCTTTGAGCCTCCCTTATTTTTGCTTTAAGGGCGTGAAGCGACAATTGTACTCCAACATCAATACTATTGAGTCGGCATTGATGCGATCCGACGAGTGCAGAATTGTCGAGACCCGACATACCCAATGGGTTATCGACTCACCTTCTTCTTGGACACAGTTGTTAGGGAATGTAGTAATTTCAAAAAAAATGCCTACACACACGCAAGATCATGTTGGTGCATAGCAACGAGAGGGGAGAGTGTTGTCCACGTACACTTGTAGACCGAAAGCGGAAGCGTTAGTACAACGGGTTGATGTAGTCGTACGTCTTCATGATCCGACCGATCAAGTACCGAACCCACGGCATCTCCGAATTCAGCACACGTTCAGCCCGATGATGTCCCTCGAACTCCGATCCAGCCGAGTGTTGAGGGAGAGTTTTGTCAGCATGACGGCGTGGTGACGATGATGATGTTCTACCAACGCAGAGCTTCGCCTAAGCACCGCTACAGTATTATCGAGGTGGACTATGGTGGAGGGGGGCACCGCACACGGCTAAAAGATCAAACGATCAATTGTTGTGTCTCCAAGGGGTGCCCCCCTCCCTGTATAAAAAGGAGTGGAGGAGGGGGAGGGCCGTCCCTCCCTATGGCACGCCCTAGGTGGAGTCCTACTCCCATCGGGAGTAGGATTCCCCCCCCCCCTTCCAAGTAGTAGGAGTAGGAGTCAAGGAAAGGGGAGAGAGAAGAGAAGGAAGTAGGGGGCGCAGCCCCTCCCCCTAGTCCAATTCGGACTAGGCCTTGGGGGGCGCCCCGCCTCTCCTCCCTCTTTCCCCTAAAGCCCAATAAGGTCCATATACTCCCCGGCGAATTCCCGTAACTCTCCGGTACTCTAAAAAATACCCGAATATCTCGGAACTTTTCCGATGTCCGAATATAGTCATCCAATATATCGATCTTTACGTCTCGACCATTTCGAGACTCCTCGTCATGTCCCCGATCTCATCCGGGACTCCGAACTACCTTCAGTACATCAAAACACATAAACTCATAATATAACCGTCATCGAACTTTAAGCGTGCGGACCCTACGGGTTCGAGAACTATGTAGACATGACCGAGACACGTCTCCGGTCAATAACCAATAGTGGAACCTGGATGCTCATATTGGCTCCCACATATTCTACGAAGATCTTTATCGGTCAGACAGCATAACAACATACGTTGTTCCCTTTGTCATCGGTATGTTAATTGCACGAGATTCGATCGTCGGTATCTCAATACCTAGTTCAATCTCGTTACCGGCAAGTCTCTTTACTCGTTCCGTAATACATCATCCATAACTAACTCATTAGTTGAAATGCTTGCAAGGCTTAAGTGATGTGCACTACCGAGTGGGCAGAGATACCTCTCGACAATCGGAGTGACAAATCCTAATCTCGAAATACGCCAACCCAACAAGTACCTTCGGAGACACTGTAGAGCACCTTTATAATCACCCAGTTACGTTGTGACGTTTGGTAGCACACAAAGTGTTCCTTCGGTAAACGGGAGTTGCATAATCTCATAGTCATAGGAACATGTATAAGTCATGAAGAAAGCAATAGCAGAATACTAAATGATCGTGTGCTAAGCTAACGGAATGGGTCAAGTCAATCACATCATTCTCCTAATGATGTGATCCCGTTAATCAAATGACAACTCATGTCTATGGTTAGGAAACATAACCATCTTTGATCAACGAGCTAGTCAAGTAGAGGCATACTAGTGACACTTTGTTTGTCTCTGTATTCACACAAGTATTATGTTTCCGATTAATACAATTCTAGCATGAATAATAAACATTTTTCATGATATAAGGAAATAAATAATAACTTTATTATTGCCTCTAGGGCATATTTCCTTCAGTCTCCCACTTGCACTAGAGTCAATAATCTAGTTCACATCGCCATGTGATTTAACACCAATAATTCACATCACCATGTGATTAACACCCATAGTTCACATCGTCATGTGACCAACACCCAAAGGGTTTACTAGTCAATAATCTAGTTCACATTGCTATGTGATTAACACCCAAAGAGTACTAAGGTGTGATCATGTTTTGCTTGTGAGATAATTTTAGTCAACGGGTCTGTCACATTCAGATCCGTAATTATTTTGCAAATTTCTATGTTAACAATGTTCTGTCCGGAGCTACTCTAGCTAATTGCTCCCACTTTCAATATTTATCTAGATTGAGACGTAGAGTCATCTGGATCAGTATCAAAACTTGCATTGACGTAGCCCTTTATGACGAACCTTTTTGTCACCTCCATAATCGAGAAACATATCCTTATTCCACTAAGGATAATTTTGACCGCTGTCCAGTGATCTACTCCTAGATCACTATTGTACTCCCTTGCCAAAATCAGTGTAGGGTATACAATAGATCCGGTACCTGACATGGCATACTTTATAGAACATATGGCTGAGGCATAGGGAATGACTTTCATTCTCTTTCTATCTTCGGCTGTGGTCGGGCTTTGAGTCTTACTCAATTTCACACCTTGTAACACAGGCAAGAACTCTTTCTTTGACTGTTCCATTTTGAACTACTTCAAAATCTTGTCAAGGTATGTACTCATTGAAAAAACTTATCAAGCATTTTGATCTATCTCCATAGATCTTGATGCTCAATATGTAAGCAGCTTCACCGAGGTCTTTCTTTGAAAAAACTCCTTTCAAACACTCCTTTATGCTTTGCAGAATAATTCTACATTATTTCCGATCAACAATATGTCGTTCACATATACTTATCAGAAATGTTGTAGTGCTCCCACTCACTTTCTTGTAAATACAGGCTTCACCACAAGTATGTATAAAACTATATGCTTTGATCAACACATCGAAGCGTATATTCCAACTCTGAGATGCTTGCACCAGTCCATAGATGGATCGCTGGAGCTTGCACATTTTGTTAACACCTTTAGGATCGACAAGACCTTCTGGTTGCATCATATACAACTCTTCTTTAATAAGGCCATTAAGGAATGTAGTTTTGTTTATCCATTTGCCAGATTTCATAAAATGCGGCAATTGCTAACATGATTCGGACAGACTTAAGCATAGATACGAGTGAGAAACTCTCACCGTAGTCAACACCTTGAACTTGTCGGAAACCTTTTGCGACAATTCTAGCTTTGTAGATAGTAACACTACTATCAGCGTCTGTCTTCCTCTTGAAGATCCATTTAATCTCAATGGCTCGCCGATCATTTGGGCAAGTCAATCAAAGTCCATACTTTGTTCTCATACATGGATCCCATCTCATATTTCATGGCCTCAAACCATTTCGCGGAATCTGGGCTCATCATTGCTTCCTCATAGTTCGTAGGTTCATCATGGTCAAGTAACATGACCTCCAGAATAGGATTACCGTACCACTCTGGTGTGGATCTCACTCTGGTTGACCTCCACGAGGTTCAAAGAGTAACTTGATCTGAAGTTACATGATCATCATCATTAGCTTCCTCACTAATTGGTGTAGGAGTCACAGGAACCGGTTTCTATGATGAACTACTTTGCAATAAGGGAGCAGGTACAATTACCTCATCAAGTTCTACTTTCCTCCCACTCACTTCTTTCGAGAGAAACTCCTTCTCTAGAAAGGATCCATTCTTAGCAACGAATTTCTTGCCTTCGGATCTGTGATAGAAGGTGTACCCATGATCTCCTTTGGGTATCCTATGAAGACACATTTCTACGATTTGGGTTCGAGCTTATCAGGTTGAAGCTTTTCACATAAGCATCGCATCCCCAAACTTTAAGAAACGACAACTTTGGTTTCTTGTCAAACCACAGTTCATAAGGCGTCGTCTCAACGGATTTTGATGGTGCCCTATTTAACGTGAATGCAGCCGTCTCTAAAGCATCACCCCAAAACGATAGTGGTAAATCGGTAAGAGACATCATAGATTGCACTATATCCAATAAAGTACGGTTATGATGTTCGGACACACCATTATGCTGTGGTGTTCCAGGTGGCACGAATTTGTGAAACTATTCCACATTGTTTTAATTGAAGACCAAACTCGTAACTCAAATATTCGTCTCCGTGATCAGATCATAGAAACCTTATTGTCTTGTCATGATGATTTTCCACTTCACTCTGAAATTCTTTGAACTTTTGAAATGTTTCAGACTTATGTTTCATCAAGTAGATATACCCATATCTGCTCAAATCATGTGTGAAGGTCAGAAAATAATGATACCCGTCGCGAACCTCAACACTCATCGGACCACATACATCAGTATGTATGATTTCCAACAAATCTGTTGCTTGTTCCATTGTTCCGGAGAACGGCGTTTTAGTCATCTAGCCCAAGAGGTACGGTTCGCAAGTACCAAGTGATTCATAATCAATTGGTTCCAAAAGTCCATTCGGTATGGAGTTTCTTCATGCGTTTTACACCGATATGACCTAAACGGCAGTGCCACAAATAAGATGCACTATCATTATTAACTTTGCATCTTTTTGGCTTCAATATTATGAATATGTGTATCACTACGATCGAGATCCAACAAACCATTTTCATTGGTGTGTATGACCATAGAAGGTTCTATTCATGTAAATAGAACAACAATTGTTCTCTAACTTAAATGAATAACCGTATTGCAATAAACATGATCAAATCATATTTATGCTCAATGCAAACACCAAATAACACTTATTTAGGTTCAACACTAATCCCGAAAGTATAGGGAGTGTGCGATCATATCAATCTTGGAACCACTTCCAACACACATCGTCACTTCACCCTTAACTAGTCTTTGTTCATTCTGTAACTCCTGTTTCAAGTTACTAATTTTTAGCAATCGAACAAGTATCAAATACCCAGGGCTAATATAAACACTAGTACACATCAATAACATATAAATCAAATATAGCTTGTTCACTTTGCCATCCTTCTTATCCGCCAAATACTTGGGGTGGTTCTGCTTCTAGTGACCAGTCCCTTTGCAGTAGAAGCACTTAGTGTCGGATTTCGTGTTCCGGCAGACCCTCTAGGTTCGAACTTTGGGGAGCTCACGGAGATCTCACCCCCTACCTACCTGCACCTCGTCGCTTCGCTAGGATCTAAACTACCAAAAGAACAACACAAGAGACACAAGGTTTATACTGGTTCGGGCCACCATTGTGGTGTAACACCCTACTCCAGTGTGTGGTGTGGTGGATTGCCTCTTGGGCTGATGATGAACAATACAAGGAAGAACAACCTTGCGAGGGTGAGGTGTTCTTGTGGCTAGGCTCTCGATCGGATTGGATCAAGCTAAGATGAGGCGAGATGTCTGGATCTCTCTCAGATGCCGGGTCCTGGATCCTGTGGGTGGCTAGTCCTATTTATAGGCAAAGGCCCTGGGCGTCTTCCCAAATATTGAGCGGGAAGGGCGCCAAAAATTGGCCATTTTGAAGGGGAACATCTAGTACACTTATCCTGACTAAAGGTGGTTCTACTTTGTCAAAGGCTCTAGTGGTGACGCCTTGGCTTGGACTCCACGATGACTTCCTTCCTGCCCGTTCTTTGACGATCTTGGTCTTGTTGCACCGAAATGGGTGCCTTTGCTTGATGCTCTTGCTGCGCTTGCCCCTTTGCACCAAAGAGGAAATGAGGACATCGCTGGCTGGCGCTCACTGGCGCCCTTGGTCGTCATGGCTTGCGTCATGGGCACCTCGTGAGGTACCCTGCCTTGATCTCTCCGCCTCCTCGCGAGCCAGCCTGACGAGGTCGTGCCTGAGGAAGCTCCGTGTCATCCGCCCCACGAGGCTTGGCCCCTCGCGAGGGTCTTGAGCTTGTGCTGGTGAAGATAGGCCGTGCTGGGCCACCCCTTGAGCCACGCCGCAGGCCGCATGCAGGCAAGTCTGGGTACCCCCGTTCCCAGAACGCCGACAGTAGCCCCCGGGCCCAAGGAGCGCCTGGACTTGGCTGAGCAGAGAAGCGAAGGGGCAAGTGCGAAGCACCACGGGCCCTAACAGCCTGCGGCCTTGGGAGCCGCGTGGCGGTTGATTGGACGTGGGCGCCTCTGCTCCCCCACGACGCCTCGGCAACTGCACGAATTGACATGTCCCTGTATGCAAAGCGGGTTATGATTACCTGCGATCGTGGAGGCCGGCACTCGGCCTTCCCCGGCTATAAGTACAGAAAGGCGCGTGCCCTTCCAGTCCATCTCTTCTTGCTTCTCCTTCTTCTCCGTCCTTGATCCACCTTGCGGCAATGGCTTCGATCCGCCGGTTCTCCATGGAAGAGAAGGGAAAGGCTCCCCGAGAGGGTCCTAACCCGCTTCCGCCGAAGAAACGGCTAGCCCTATGCCGTCGAGATGAGGGCGCCCGGAAGGAGGTGTCGAGGCCTTGGTGCGAGCGGCCGCCGCCGGGGTTCCCGCTGCCCTTGTATGCCCACTTTGAGGGCTCTGAAGGAGTTGACGCCGAACGCCATGGACGACGCCGCCGTCGGCATCGGCGGGTCACGGCGGTGCGCGTTGTCCCTCCTGGAGTCATGCCGAGGGCTCCTCCCGAGAGTTTGTGCTCCACGCCGCCATGCCACCTCAGTCTTGGATCCGCCTTCCTCCCTCCTTCGCCTTCGTGATGCCGCAGGGGGGGGAGATATTTGAGCTACGGTTGCAAAGACGCCGGCTGCAGCACCCTGCGATCAAGCGGAGGTCGCGGTCGTCGCTCGGCAAGGTCTTCATGACTCAAGCCGAGCGAGATCGCCTGGTCTGCAGGACGAGGGGCGCCCTCGCGATCCACCTGGAGTACGACGGCGCTTCCATGATGCTCTTCAAGGTCTTCGATGCGGAAGGAATCCGGCTGGAGTGCTACCCTGAGGGAGGTGGTCGGGGCCCTGTCGCGGCGAGGACCAGGCTCGCCGACCGCTCCCTCAGCAGCTCCTCAGGCGGCGGAGGCGTCGGAGGATCCAGCCACTCCACCGAGCTTTTCGCGACTCCTGAGACGAGCGATGGCAGCTACGAGCCCCCGAGCCTGCGCCGCTCTCGGAGCAGGGCGGGCTCGTCAGGCCGCCGCCGCCTCTGATCTGGATGAGGTTGGCGCCGGTGCCTGACAGCCCACTGTTGATGATGGCGTCTCTCACGGAGCCGCGCTTAGTTAGCGTTCTTTAGGATCTGCTCCCTCTGTTCCCTGCGAGCAATCGAAAAGCACGCCCTGTGGGGCCTTGTAAGGTGCCTGTGGTTCTGTTTGTTAATATAATCCTTGCCGTGAAGTAGTGCGAGATGCTCATTCCGTCTTAGCTTAGTTCTTCCTTTCGAACCTCACAAGGGCTTGGTGCTCTGCTTGACAGTCCCGGTCCCAAGGCAGAGCTTCACCGTCGGCCTGGTATGCCAGGTCGCGATGCCGTGGTCAAGGCCAGGGTGAGCGGCCCGGGGTCCAGTAAGAGCCCCTGAGTCGCGATGCTCAGGAGGTCCCCTTTAGCGCTCAAGCAGCCATCGTTCGGTGAGAAAGGAGCGCGACGTTTCTAACACGGGGTTGCATTAGGTGCGAGGTCGGTGCTGCGATAGCCAGTGTTTTCGGAGGGTGACTTATCTCGGGAGTCAGGAACCGCTTCCTGGTGCGACGTTAGGTCCGCGCATCGGCAGGCAAGGGGTTGCCTGGCGAGGTCCCCGCGTGCCTCTTCCCTCTCTCCTTTGCTCCCCTTTCTGCTCTACTTCCTCGGGTCCCAGCCCTCGAGCGGGTCTCAGCCGTCGCTGGTATGCCAGGTCGCGATGCCGTGGTCAAGGCCAGAGGGTGAGGGCTGGAGAGCCAGTAGGAGCCCGTGAGTCGCGATGCTCAGGTACCCCCCTTTAACGTGCAAGCGGTTCACGTGGACGAGAGTGAAGAAGACGCCGTGAGGGCCTCGCCTGCCGCTGCTCCTTGAAGGGACCCTGCAGGCTCACCACAAGAAGAACAAGAGTCCGCTATTACAAGCGACGGTCAGCTGTTGGTTGCTTTGGAGGGGTGACGAGGCACTGAAGGCCTGACGAGGTGGCGCTGTGCGGGGCTGCCGCGGCCAGAGCTCAGCCATTCAGGTTTGTTGGCGTTGCAGGGACGGACCCATGCGCAAGCGTCGTGCCGTTGGGGAGCAGCTCCATCAGTTGGTGTCAATTGAGCAGGTAACTAGGTCAAGCACGTTAATCACGAAGGAGCAAGTTCATTTAGATAGGTGCAGGGAAGGCAGACGTCGCTGGGTCTAGCCCGAGCGACTTGGGGATGATGCAGCCCGAGGGGCGGCCCCAACAAAGCAAGCTAGGAACATGAAGTAAAAGGGATACATGCCGCGAGGATGGACCCACGCTGACTGGGAATGATGCAGCCACAGGGGCGCTCACCTGGAAATGAAACTTGAAGGATGTCACCTGATAACGTTGAAGACGAAGGGATGCTGAAGTAGCGGATGTCGTGGGCTGCGGAAGCCGATCTTCACGAGCCCCCAGGCCCAGGAGCCTCGGGAGGCTCTGGAGGCGCCGGTGGCTCCTTGCGGACCATCTCCATTTCCACCAGGACTGCAGAACGCCTGGCCTCTTGAGCCTCCAGGATGTTCCCCATGAGGCGCTGGCGCGTGGCGGCCGCGTTCGGCACGCCGTAGGGCATGCGAACGTAGCCGTGGGGTGGACCTTCGCAGCGCCCCGCGTGTGAGGTCCAGAAGCGCTCCTGAGAGGCGGCTCGGTTGAGCCCTAGTATGTCGATGCAGACGTGCAGCCCACCATCCTCCCCTGGATGGGGAGCTACGGCGGGTAAGCGGCGGCTGCCACTCATGACTCTTGACTCCTGCAGCTCCTGAATGATCTGGCTGACGAACTCCTAAGGGTTTGTCCCTCCTTGCCTCGCTCCTTCCTAAGGGAAACGTGCTTTGAAACACGCCTCCAAGTGGTGCCCAAGCGACTCCCTCGTGACCTTAGCAAGGCCGGTGGCCCTCCAGGAGAGAGCCCCCGAGCCTTGCCTGAGGAGGGCGCCGGGCGCGCCTTCCTATCTGACGAAGGAGGTGCCCTGAGCAGTGCGGACCTGAGGGGCCTTCCTCCCAAGGGGTCGGGCCTGGCAATGTCTTCTTCTTCTTGGGTGCAGTCTCGGTGAGCCTCCCGCTCCTGCGATCTGGGTCTTCAAGTGGCGGCTTGAAAAGCTTCGCTCCGGGGAGCACTGCTGCGTCTCTCTCTTCACAAGGCACCGTGATGACTCCGCCGCTTCCTGGCATCTTGAGGACATTGTAGCCATGATGAGTCACGGCCATGAACTTGGCCAGAGTTGGGTACCCGAGGATGGCATTGTATGGCAGGCGAATGTTGGTGACATCGAAGTCGATGAGCTCGGTGCGTTAGTTGTCGCGCGCCCCGAAGGTGACAGGGAGGCGGACCTGCCCAATCGGAATTGTGGAGCCATCGGTGATTCCGGAGAAAGGCTTGGTTGGCTGAAGTTGATTGTAAGGCACTTGGAGATTGTTGAATGTCTCTACGGACAGGACATTGAGCCCTGCTTCACCATCGATGAGGGTTCTGGTGACTTGCACATTGGTGATGATTGGGGAACAAAGCATCGGGAGGACTCCGGCTGTGGCCGCGCACTTGAGCTGATTCTTTGCTGAGCAGCGATGGCGCACGCTGACCACCCGAGAGGGCTCGTGGCCTCGAGCTTGGGGAGGACTGCATTCACTTCGCGGGCAAACTGCTTGAAGATGCGTTGAGAGGCTGGGGCTTGAGCTCCGCCCAGGATGCAAGCGATCGCGCGCGGCTCCTGGAAGCCCCCAGCCCCCTCGTCCTGATGATGGTCCTCATTTCTCCTTGGCTGCGGCGGCAGAGGAGGGAGGCCTGCGTTTCCTTGCGGGCAATCCTCGCGAGGCTGATCCCTCTACCCTCCCTCGAGAGGCTGATCCTGCCAGCGATCCTCGCGAGGTCGGTCACGCCACCCTTGGCGAGGGCCACGGTCTTCCCAGCGTCCTGTGTTTCTTCCTCCTCCTCGGCCGTAGCCTCGATCGTTCTTGATCGGGCGTCGACCGATTCTCCCTCTCGCACGGCTCGAAGCTCTTGACATTCGTAGGTGTTGTGGGTGTGGAGGTCGTGGTACACTGATCCGGCTGCCCTTGGAAGACTCAGGCTGATCTACGCCTCACTTGGTGTGCAGTTCCGCCCGAGCACGGTAGCCCCTTGCGCTTCACGTCCTTGGCTTTGGGCTTCTTCTCTTACAGGTCTGCGGTGGCAGCTCGAGGAGGGAAAGGCGTCCTTCCTCATCCCTGGCGCACTTGGTCGCCAAGTTGAACAGCTCCAAGGATGTACACAGATCTTCATGCATCGCCAGCTCCTCCTTCATCTTGACGTCACGCACACCGTCGAAGAAGGCTGAGATGATGGCCTCCTTGGTCACCTTGGTAATCTTGAGGCGTGCATTGTTGAAGCGCTGGATGTACTTCTACAGGGTCTCCCTGGCTGCTGCTTGATGTGCCGCATGTCGCTCACGACAGGAGGCCGGTCACGAGTACCTTGGAAGTTGGCGATGAAGCGGGTGCGCATCTCGTCCCAGGAGGAGATCGTGCGAGAGCCGTGTTCGAGGAGCAGTGCGGGCTCCGTCCTTGAGTGCCATGGGAAACCAATTCGCCATGACCTTCTCGTCCTCGTTGGCGGCTTCGATGCCCAGCTCGTAGAGCTGAAGGAACTCCGCAGGGTCGGCCGTGCCGTCGTAGCGAGGAGGCAGTCTGGCTTGAACTTGCCGGGCCACGCGACGCTGCGCAGCTCGGTGGTGAAGGCGCGGCAGCCTCTTTGTGTACAGGAGGCCTTTGGTGACGAAGAGTCTGGTCTTGCGGGTCCCCATGCGCTGCCATTGGGAGCAGCGAGAGGTCTTGGCGTCTTTGGAGCGAGGCCTTGGTCGTGTGAGCGGTGCAGGGAGCACTCGGGCAGCTTCTTGGGGGCGAGGGACCTCTTGACAGCTCTGCTCTTGTTGTGCTGGCGCCGGACGGAGTGGATTTCACCCAGGTGCCACGTGCCTTGGGGCCAAGGCGCCTTCTTGAGCGGGAGGCGGCTGAGGCGCCCCTGGAGCTTCATCGCCCGTGCAGGGCGGGGCGCGGTGCAGCGAGAAGGACGGCGCGGGGGAGCCCCCTGCGGCGCAGACGAGCTCGGTGACGCGGTCGAGCCACTCTTCGTAGACGTCGTCGACAGGGCGGTAGCGCAGGAGCTCTTTTGCCGCGATGAGCGCAGCTCGAGCCTCCATGGGTGCGCGGAGCGCGCGATATGAAGAACTAGCTAGGGCGAGTGAAGGAGTAGCGGTACGGCCGTCTCGCCTCACGGACGGATGCTGGGATGATGCCTGCTGCTCGTTCCCCGCCGGGCCGGTGGCGGTGTTGACGGCGAGCAACGAGAATGGCGAAGCGGCCGCCGATGGGGGCCGTCTGAAGGCGGCAGCGGAAGTAGAGCGGCTCGGCGCTCGGCGCGAGCCCGACAAGCGTCTGACATGGATGCGATGGGCGGCGAAGAACAGGGCGGCGGAAGATGGATTCCGGTGCACCCCTACCAGGCGCGCCAAATGTCAGATTTCGGGTTCCGGCAGACCCTCTAGGTTCGAACTCTGGGGTGCGCATGGAAATCTCGCCGTCTACCTACCTGCACCTCTTCGCCTCGCTAGGATCTAAACTACCAAAAGAACAACACAAGAGACGCAAGGTTTATACTGGTTCGGGCCACCATTGTGGTGTAACACCCTACTCCAGTGTGTGGTGTGGTGGATTGCCTCTTGGGTTGATGATGAACAATACAAGGAAGAATAGCCTCGCGAGGGTGAGGTGTTCTTGTGGCTAGGCTCTCGATCGGATTGGATCAAGCTAAGATGAGGCGAGATATTTGGATTTCTCCTAGATGCCGGGTCCTGGATCCTGTGGGTGGCTAGTCCTATTTATAGGTAAAGGCCCTGGGCCTCTTCCCAAATATTGAGCGGGAAGGGCGCCAACAATTGGCCATTTTGAAGGGGAACATCTAGTACACTTATCCTGACTAAAGTTGGTCCTACTTTGTCAAAGGCTCGTGGTGACGTCGGCTTGGGCTCCACGATGACTTCCTTCCTGCCCGTTGTGACGGTCTTGGTCTTATTGCACCAAAGCAGGTGCCTTTGCTTGATGTTCTCGCTTGCGCTTGCCCCTTTGCACCAAAGAGGAAATGAGGACAACTGCGCGGGCTGGCGCCCTTTGGCGCCCTTGGTGCGTCATGGCTTGCGTCATGGGCACCTCGTGAGGTACCTGCCTTGATCTCTAGGCCTCCCTTGAGCCAGCTGTCGAGGCCGTGCTGAGGAAGCTCCTGTCGTCCGCCCAGCAATCTGGCCCCTCACGAGGGTCTTGAGCTTGTGCTGGTGAAGATGGGCCGTGCTGGGCCACCCCTTGAGCCACGCCGCAGGCCGCAGGCAGGCAAGTCTGGGTACTCCCGTTCCCAGAATGCCGACACTTGGTCTCAGGCTTAGGTCCAGACTTGGGCTTCTTCACTTGACCAGCAATTTGCTTATCGTTCTTCTTGAAGTTCCCCTTCTTCCCTTTTGTCCTTTCTCTTGAAACTAGTGCTCTTGTCAACCATCAACACTTGATGTTTTTTCTTGATTTCTACCTTCGCCGATTTTAGCATCGCGAAGAGCTCGGGAATTGTTTTCGTCATCCCTTGCATATTATAGTTCATCACGAAGTTCTACTAACTTGGTGATGGTGACTAGAGAATTCTGTCAATCACTATCTTATCTAGAATATTAACTCCCACCTGATTCAAGTGATTGTAGTACTCAAACATTCTGAGCACATGCTCACTAGCTGAGCAATTCTCCTCCATCTTGTAGGCAAAGTACTGTCAGAGTTCGCATACCTCTCGACACGGGCATGAGTATGAAATACAAATTTCAACTCTTGGAACATCTTATATGTTCCGTGGCGTTTCAGAAAATGTCTTTGAAACCCCGATTCTAAGCCGTAAAGCATGGTGCACTAAACTATCAAGTAGTCATCATATTGAACTAGCCAAACGTTCATAACGTCTACATCTGCTCCTGCAATAGGTCTGTCATCTCGCGGTGCATCAAGGACATGATTCTTCTGTGCAGCAATGAGGATAATCCTCAGATCACGGATACAATCCGCATCATTGGTACTAACATCTTTCAACATAGTTTTTCTCTAGGAACATATCAAAATAAACATAGGGAAGCAACAACGCGAGCTATTGATCTACAAAATAGATATGCTAATACTACCAGGACTAAGTTCATGATAAATTTAAGTTCAATTAATCATATTACTTAAGAACTCCCACTTAGATAGACATCCCTCTAATCTTCTAAGTGATCACGTGATCCATATCAACTAAACCATGTCTGATCATCACGTGAGATGGAGTAGTTTCAATGGTGAACATCACTATGTTGATCATATCTATATGATTCACGCTCGACCTTTCGGTCTCAATGTTTCGAGGCCATATCTGTTATATGCTAGGCTCGTCAAGTTTAACCTGAGTATTCTCCATTTGCAACTGTTTTGCACCCGTTGTATTTGAACGTAGAGCCTATCACACCCGATCATCATGTGGTGTCTCAGCACGAAGAACTTTCGCAATGGTGCATACTCAGGGAGAACACTTTTATCTTGAAATTTAGTGAGAGATCATCTTATAATGCTACCGTCAATCAAAGCAAGATAAGATGCATAAAAGATAAACATCACATGCAATCAATATAAGTGATATGATATGGCCATCATCATCTTGTGCTTGTGATCTCCATCTCCGAAGCACCGTTATGATCACCATCATCACCGGCGCAACACCTTGATCTCCATCGTAGCATTGTTGTCGTCTCACCAATCTTATACTTCTACGACTATCACTACCGCTTAGTGATACTGTAAAGCATTACAGGGCGATTGCATTGCATACAATAAAGCGACAACCATATGGCTCCTGCCAGTTGCCGATAACTCGGTTACATAACATGATCATCTCATACAATAAAATCTAGCATCATGTTTTGACCATATCACATCACAACATGCCCTGCAAAAACAAGTTAGACGTTCTCTACTTTGTTGTTGCAAGTTTTACGTGGCTGCTACGGGCTTAGCAAGAACCATTCTTACCTACGCATCAAAACCACAATGATAGTTTGTCAAGTTAGTGTTGTTTTAACCTTCGCAAGGACCGGGCGTAGCCACTCAGTTCAACTAAAGTTGGAGAAACTAACACCCGCCCGGACACATTCGTGTGCAAAGCACGCGTCGGTAGAACCAGTCTCACGTAAGCGTCACGCGTAATGTCGGTCCGGGCCGCTTCATCCAACAATACCGCCCGAACCAAAGTGTGACATGCTGGTAAGCAGTATGACTTATATCGCCCACAACTCACTTGTGTTCTACTCGTGCATATGACATCTACGCATAAAACTAGGCTCGGATGCCATTGTTGGGGAACGTAGTAAATTCAAAAAAATTCCTACGCACATGCAAGATCATGGTGATGCATAGCAACTAGAGGGGAGAGTGTTGTCCATGTACCCTTGTAGACCGAAAGCGGAAGCGTTAGCACAACGTGGTTGATGTAGTCGTACGTCTTCACGTTCCGACCGATCAAGTACGAGCATACGGCACCTCCGAGTTCAGCACACGTTCAACCCGATGACGTCCCTCGAACTCTGATCTAGCCGAGTGTTGAGGGAGAGTTTCGTCAGCACGACGGCGTGGTGACGATGATGATGTTCTACCGACGGAGGGCTTCTCCTAAGCACCGCTACAGTATTATCGAGGTGGACTATGGTGGAGGGGGGCACCGCACACGGCTAAAAGATCAAACGATCAATTGTTGTGTCTCCAAGGGGTGCCCCCTCCCCGTATATAAAGGAGTGGAGGGGGGAGGGCCGGCCCTCTCTATGGCATGCCCTAGAGGAGGTCCTACTCCCATCGGGAGTAGGATTCCCCCTTCAAGTAGTAGGAGTAGGAGTCAAGGAAAGGGGAGAGAGAAGAGAAGGGAAGGAGGCGCAGCCTCCCCTAGTCCAATTCGGACTAGGCCTTGGGGGGCACCCAACCTCTCCTCTCTCTTTCCCCTAAAGCCTAATAAGGCCCATATACTCTCCGGCGAACTCCCGTAACTCTACGGTACTTCGAAAAATACCCGAATCACTCGGAACCTTTCCGATGTCCGAATATAGTCGTCCAATATATCGATCTTTACGTCTCGACCATTTCGAGACTCCTCGTCATGTCCCCAATCTCATCCGGAACTCCGAACTGCCATCGGTACATCAAAATACATAAACTCATAATATAATCGTCATCGAACTTTAAGCGTGCGGACCCTACGGGTTCGAGAACTATGTAGACATGACCGAGACACGTCTCCGGTCAATAACCAATAGCGGAACCTGGATGCTCATAATGGCTCCGACATATTCTACGAAGATCTTTACCGGTCAGATCGCATAACAACATACGTTCTTCCCTATGTCATCTGTATGTTACTTGCCCGAGATTCGATCGTCAGTATCTCAATACCTAGTTCAATCCCATTACCGGCAAGTCTCTTTAATCGGTCCTTAATACATCATCCTACTACTAAATCATTAGTTGCAATGCTTGCAAGGCTTAAGTGATGTGCATTACCGAGTGGGCCCAGAGATACCTCTCCGACAATCGGAGTGACAAATCCTAATCTTGAAATACGCCAACCCAACAAGTACCTTTGGAGACACCTGTAAAGCACTTTTATAATCACCCAATTACGTTGTGACATTTGGTACGTTGTGACGTTTGGTAGCACACAAAGTGTTCCTCCGGTAAACGGGAGTTGCATAATCTCATAGTCATAGGAACATGTATAAGTCATGAAGAAAGCAATAGCAGAATACTAAACGATCATGTGCTAAGCTAACGGAATGGATCAAGTCAATCACATCATTCTCCTAATGATGTGATATCGTTAATCAAACGACAACTCATGTCTATGGTTAGGAAACATAACCATCTTTGATCAACGAGCTAGTCAAGTAGAGGCATACTAGTGACACTTTGTTTATATATGTATTCACACAAGTATTATGTTTCCGGTTAATACAATTCTAGCATGAATAATAAACATTTATCATGATATAAAGAAATAAATAATAACTTTATTATTGCCTCTAGGGCATATTTCCTTCAACAGGAGGCTAAATCCACAATTGACATAGGTTGCTTACACGTATCCTTGAAATTCTGGATAAACCGGGCTTTTAACTCGGCCCATAACCCAATAGAATTGGCGGGGAGCCCCTTCAACCAAGTGCGGGCCGTTCCATCCAACATCAGAGGGAAATACTTTGCACACGCCGCCTCGCTAATATCTAGCAATTCCATGGCCATCTCATAACTCTCGACCCACGCCTCAGGAGTCGGCCGTATATTTAGGTACCTTGCAGGGACCCTTGAAATCCTTCGGTAGACGTTCATCACACGGAGCCGGCACTAAACACGACACTCCCAAGTTCCTGAAAGTCACACCTGGCTCCACGGAAGTGGTCGAACGCAATGGAGAAGGTTGACGGGCCGCATACTAAGCCGCCAGCTCGGCCTCCCAACGCGCTCTACCTTGATCCACTACGTTCTGAGCATCAGCACCACCGCCCGTCGGGTTATGTCCGCGAGGTGGGTTATGGTTCCACCCACTGCTTGACACAGCCGACTCATCGATATGCCTGCTGTAACTCCGGCTTGGGCGAGGGGTGGAATGAATCGTGCTATGGCTATAAGAATAAGCCTGCTGCTGAATAAACGTTGTCTGAAGAAGCTCTCTAGCCCTCCGTGTTTCAACTGCTGCTGCAGACTCGCCTTCAACTGGAAGAGCCGTCAATCGTGATGTCGCAGCGATCATATTATCCAAAGGGTTAGAGTAATGACCCGGTGGTGTTGGCATGTGTTGTGGTGGGATATTGTTCTAACGAGGCGGGTCCGTCGTCCGTGGCTGAACCGGCGTTCCCGTCCCAGGTGCTTCAACCCGGTTTGCCACTGGCGGGTTACTGGTTCCTACTCCTGGCGTGTTCAAGAGATTTCTCACCTCGTAAACGGGGGGCAGACGAGTCTGATGCCTCCTCCTCATGACCTCGTTTGAAGCGTTCTGATCTAGGATGAGCCGGTAAGATTCTGACTGAATCCGCTGTGCCTGAGCATCCAATGTAACCCGCTCTGCGGCCATCATAGCATCTTCAGCCATTAGGTCCTCCTTAGCTTGAGCTATCTGATCTCGCAACTTTGCGACTTTCGCGTTATGCTGATCTCGATTATCTGGGTTAACCTCCGTCGCCAGCAGTGTTACCAAGGTGTCTAGTTAGTAGGAGAAAACTTGAGCCGGCGGACGCACAGGGCCTCCTGCCCCGGCCGCCGTCGCCGCTGCTGGCCCGGAAATCAGTGCCGCTGCGGTTGAAGAATGTTGTACCGGCTGCGTACCGGCCATGAAGATCACGACCCAGTTCGGCCGCTCATAGGGGTCCAGAATACTGTTGCCGTCAGAACAGCCCCCAAGCCGGCCGTCTTGCAGTTGATACAATGACTCGCTCTCGCCGGTGGACGACTCACCATCAGAGTAAACAACCGTCTCACTAGCAGACGCCGGTCTACCCTCAGATTCCGCTCCATGGATGAATCCCACGAAGGCATGCTTCATGGCGGGCTGAACTTGGGCGGGTCTCGCAAGCTGAGCCGTCTCGATGATGTCGGTGCAGATGTCCGGCTCATGGCCCGGTTCGCTGATCTTGCCAATGAAGACATGAATTCCGCCGAAGGGGACCCGGTACCCGTACTCAATTGAGCCGGCCTCGGGGCCCCAGCCTGCGTCATCGATGTAGAGCTTGCCGCGACGACTCTTGGTCATCCGGCCCATGGCGTATCCCTTGATCCCTTCAAAGTTGCCCTCTAAACTCTTGAAACCATCGTGCGATAGCCCCACGGTGGGCGCCAACTATCATGGAATTGTCACGGCAGATGTCCTAGTGTGAGGACTTAGTCGTGGAGCCATCGCAATGATATTAGCTTAAAGGGGTTAATCAGGACAAAGGACACGAGGAGTTTATACTGATTCGGCCCCTTGCGGTGAAGGTAAAGGCCTAATCCAGTTTGAGGTGATATTACTAGGGTTCTGATGATCAGGGAGCGAATACGCTTAACCTGGCTCTCGATCTGTTGTTTCCTGCCCTAAGCCGCCGCTGGGTCGTCCCCTTATATACACGGGTTGACGCCCTGCGACTTACAGAGTCCCGGCCAGCTCATACAACGTGTACGGCTCGGTGACCTTTCTTACATGCCTTACCATACAAGTCTACATATACATGGCGGTTTATATTCGTGGGCCTTAAGCCGCCTTCGGGTCTAGGCCCTCTACTAAGCCTATCTATGAACCGCCATCATTATTATACTCTTGGGCTTCATTGAGATGAACCGCCACAGGGATGACCCAGCCCCTCCTGGGCGGGTCATACCTGATAGTCATATCCCCAACAACCACCACCCTTCTATTCCACATATAGTGCTATGTCCATGGCTCGCGCTCATGTATTGCGTGAAGATTGAAAAAGTTTGTGAACATCAAAATTATGAAACAATTGCTTGGCTTGTCATCGGGGTTGTGCATGATTTAAATACTTTGTGTGATGAAGATAGAGCATAGCGAGACTATATGATTTTGTAGGGATTACTTTCTTTGGCCATGTTATTTTGAGAAGACATGATTGCTTAGTTAGTATGCTTGAAGTATTTTTTTTATGTCAATGTTAAACTTTTATCTTGAATCTTTCGGATCTGAACATTCATGCCACAATAAAGAAAATTACATTGAAAAATATGCTAGATAGCATTCCACATCAAAAATTCTGTTTTATCATTTACCTACTAGAATGACGAGCAGAATTAAACTGCGGATGCTTGATACGTATCCAACGTATCTATAATTTTTTTATTGTTCCATGCTATTATATTATCCATCTAGGATGTTTGATACGCATTTATATGCTATTTTATATGATTTTTCGGACTAACCTATTAACCTAGAGCCCAGTTGGACTCCGTTTGGTTTTCCTTTTCTGCGATACTCAAAAACAAGGAAAAACATAAACTGGCACTGGGCTCTAGGTTAATAGGTTAGTCCCAAAAATCATATAAAATAGCATATAAATGCATATAAAACATCCTATATGGATAATATAATAGCATGGAACAATAAAAAATTATAGATACATTGGAGATGTATCAAGCATCCCCAAGCTTAATTCTTGCTCGTCCTCGAGTAGGTAAATGATAAAAACAAAAAAATTGATGTGGAATGCTACCTAACATAATTTTCAATGTAATTTTCTTTGTTGTGGCATGAATATTCAGATCCGAAAGATTCAAGACAAAAGTTTAATATTGACATAAAAATAATAATACTTCAAGCATAATAACCAAGCAAGTATGTCTTCTCAAAATAGCATAACCAAAGAAAGCTCATCCCTACAAAATCATATAGTTTGGCCATGCTCCATCTTCTTCACACAAAATGGTCTCATCATGCACAACCCCGATGACAAGCCAAGCAATTGTTTCATACTTTAGTATTCTCAAACTTTTTCAACGTTCACGCAATACATGAGGGCGAGCCATGGACATAGCACTATGGGTGGAATAGAATATGATGATGGAGGTTGTATGGAGAAGACAAAAAAGGAGAAAGTCTCACATCGACGCGGCTAATCAACGGGCTATGGAGATGCCCATCAATTTATGTTAATGCGAGGAGTAGGGATTGCCATGCAACGGATGCACTAGAGCTATAAATGTATGAAAGCTCAACAAAAGAAACTAAGTGGGTGTGCATCCAACTTGCTTGCTCACGAAGACCTAGGGCATTTGAGGAAGCCCATTGTTGGAATATACAAGACAAGTTCTATAATGAAAAATTCCCAGTAGTATATGAAAGTAACAATATAAGAAACTCTCTATCATGAAGATCATGGTGCTACTTTGAAGCACAAGTGTGGAAAAAGGATAGTAGAATTGTCCCTTTTGTTTCTTTTTTTTCTTTTTTATTTGGCATTTTTTTATTTGGCCTTTCCTTTTTTTGGAATACAACTCAGAGATTACAACCCAGAGATGATCATCATCACACTTCAATTTATTTACAACTTAGAGATTACAACCCGATACTAGAACAAAATATGACTCTATATGAATGCCTCCGGCGGTGTACCGGGATGGGCAATGAAACAAGAGTGACATGTATGAAAAATTATGCATGGTGGCCTTTCCACAAATACGATGTCAATTACATGATCATGCAAGGCTATATGACAATGATGAAACGTGTCATAATAAACAGAACGGTGGAAAGTTGCATGTCAATATATCTCAGAATGGCTATGGAAATGCCATAATAGGTAGGTATGGTGGCTGTTTTGAGGAAGATATAAGGAGGCTTATGTGTGATAGAGCGTATCGTATCACGGGATTTGGATGCACCGATGAAGTTTGCACCAACTCTCGAGGTGAGAAAGGGCAATGCACGGTACCGAAGAGGCTAGCAAGGATGGAAGGGTGAGAGTGCTTATAATCCATGGACTGAACATTAGTCATAAAGAACTCACCTACTTATTGCAAAAATATACCAGTCATCAAAACCAAACACTACGCACATGCTCCTAGGGGATAGATTGGTAGGAAAAGACCATCGCTCGTCCCCAACCGCCACTCATAAGGAAAGCAATCAAAGAACACCTCATGCTTCAAATTTTTCACACAATGTTTACCATACGTGCATGCTACGGGACTTGCAAACCTCAACATAAGTATTTATCAATTCCACAATTACTCAACTAGCATGACTCTAATATTACCATCTTCATATCTCAAAACAATCATCAAGTATCAAACTTCTCATAGTATTCAATGCACTCTATATGAAAGTTTTTATTATACCCATCTTGGATCCCTATCATACTAGGACTAGTTTCATAACCAAAGAAAATTACCACGATGTTCTAAAAGACTCTCAAAATGAGATAAGTTAAGCACTAGAGATCAACAATTTCTTCAAAATAAAACCACCGTCGTGCTCTAAAAAGATATAAGTGAAGCACTAGAGCAGATGACAAACTACTCCGAAAGATATAAGTGAAGATCAATGAGTAGTCGAATAATTATGTAACTATGTGAAGACTCTCTAACATTTAATAATTTAAGATCTTTGTATTTTATTCAAGCAGCAAGCAAAACTAAATAAAATAAAATGACGCTCAAAGCAAAACACATATCATGTGGTGAATAAAAATATAGCTCCAAGTAAAGTTACCGATGAACGAAGACGAAAGAGGGGATGCCATCCGGGGCTTCCCCAAGCTTATGCTCTTGGTTGTCCTTGAATATTACCTTGGGGTGCCTTGGGAATCCCCAAGCTTAGGCTCTTTCCACTCCTTATTCCATAGTCCATCGAATCTTTACCCAAAACTTGGAAACTTCACAACACAAAACTCAACAGAAAACTCGTAAGCTCCGTTAGTATAAGAAAATAAAACCACCACTTAGGTACTGTTTTGAACTAATTATAAATTCATATTGGTGTAATATCTACTGTATTCCAACTTCTCTATGGTTCATACCCTCCGATACTACTCATAGATTCATGAAAATAAGCAAACAACACAATGAAAACAGAATCTGTCAAAAACTGAACAGTCTGTAGTAATATGTATCGTTCGAATAATTCTGTAACTCCAAAATTTCTGAAATAAATTGGTGGACTTGAGGAATTTGTCTATTAATATTATGCAAAAAGAATCAACCTAAAATCACTCTCCAGTAAAAAATGGCGGCTAATCTCGTGAGCGCTAAAGTTTCTGTTTTTTACAGCAAGATCATAGAGACTTCACCCAAGTCTTCCCAAAGGTTCTACTTGGCACAAACACTAATTAAAACATAAAACCACATCTAAACAGAGGCTAGATGAATTATTTATTACTAAACAGGAGAAAAAGCAAAGAACAAAAATAAAATTGGGTTGCCTCCCAACAAGCGCTATTATTTAACGCCCCTAGCTAGGCATGATGGTTTCAATGATGCTCACATAAAAGATAATAATTGAAACATAAAGAGAGCATCATGAAGAATATGACTAGCACATTTAAGTCTAACCCACTTCTGATGCATAGGGCTTTTGTGAGCAAACAACTTATGGGAACAATAAATAACTAGCATAGGAAGGCAAAACAAGCATAACTTCAAAACTTTAAGCACATAGAGAGGAAACTTGATATTATTGCAATTCGTACAAGCATATATTCCTCCCTCATAATAATTTTCAGTAGCATCATGAATGAATTCAACAATATAACGATCACATAAATAATTCTTTTCATGATCTACAAGCATAGAAAATTTACTACTCTCCACAGAAGCAAAATTCTTCTCATTCGGAATAGTGGGAGTATCATAAGAAACTCGAATACTATAAATTGTTTCCATATTAAAAGAGTAATTTTCAGAAAATGGGTAATCATAATCATGACAAGTTTTATAAATATAATCATCACTACTTTTTATAGCATATGTGTCATCACAATAATCATCATAAGTAGCAACTTTGTTCTCATCATAATCAATTGAAACCTCTTCCACGATAGTAGAATCATTACTAAATAAAATCATGACCTCTCCAAATCCAATTTCATAATTGTCACAATAATATTCAACACCCTCCAAAATAGTGGGATCATTACTTCCTAAAGTTGACACTCTTCCAAACCCACTTTCATCAATATAATCATCCGAAATAGGAGGCATGCTATCATCAGAATAAATTTGCATACCAAAGCTTGGGAGTTCAAACATATCATCTTCATAAAACATAGCATCCCCAAGCTTGGGACAAACATTAATTGCAGCAAATAAATTCTCAAACATGTCATTCTTGTCAAACATAGCATCCCCAAGCTTGGGCCTTTTCATATCATAAGCATAATCACTCTCATCATTAATAGTACGGATAGCACCAATAATAGTATAGCAATTATCATCATCACAATGAGTAATAGAAGCAACATCATTTGGGAGGGATACCTTTTTAACTTTGCTTCTCCGTATTTTCTTTTTCTTCTTCACATCATGTGTGGGTTTAATCCTCTTTTTGGAGCTCCTTATTAATGAGATTGGTTGAATAGAAGGCTCCTCCTCGTTACCCGATTCATCATAAGAAATAATAGGAGAATATTGGGAAGTCTCTTCCCTTTCAATAGTATTATCTTCATCTTCTATTTGTTTTCTTATCTTTATGTAATTGGCAATATAAGGATTTTAAATCCAATTCATCGCACAATACATATAAATTTCCTATATATCAAAATCAAGAACTTCCTCAAGGGCAAATTCGGAATATCCTTAGTTATACGTTTCATTTATTCATAACCCACAAGCAAACTAAGTTCATTATGATGCGCAAGGGAAATCAAATCATCACAATTTTTGGACACGATTCGATCATGAAACAATTTTCATTGGATATTTAAATGACCACGTTCATTGCAAAGTTCACAAGGATGGCTAAGAAAATTTAAATTTTCAGCACAAACATCTAGCCTTTCTTGCAACCATTTAGTTTCTAAATACTTATGCCTCATGCAAAATCTATCTTCCCTATTTGCTGTGTACTTGCAAACTCTATGCACTCCACAAAAATTGACATACTTATAAGAGACATTTTCATCATGACTAGTGCAATCATCATTAGTACCATGGATATTCAAAGAGTTTGTACTAACAACATTGTAATCATGCTCATCATTTAAAGATTTAGTGCCAAACATTTTAATGCATTCCTCTTCTAGCACTTGGGCACAATTTTCCTTTCCATCATTTTCACGAAAGATATTAAAAAGATGAAGCATATGAGGCACCCTGAATTCCATATTTTTTAGTTTTATTTTATAGACTAAACTAGTGATAAAACAAGAAACTAAAAGATTCGATTGCAAGATCTAAAGATATACCTTCAAGCACTAACCTCCCCGGCAACGGCGCCAGAAACTGCTTGATGTCTACTACGCAACCTTCTTCTTGTAGACGTTGTTGGGCCTCCAAGTGCAGAGGTTTGTAGGACAGTAGAAAATTTCTGTCAAGTGGTTGACCTAAGGTTTATCAATCCGTGGGAGGCGTAGGATGAAGATGGTCTCTCTCAAGCAACCCTGCAACCAAATAACAAAGAGTCTCTTGTGTCCCCAACACACCCAATACAATGGTAAATTGTATAGGTGCACTAGTTCGGCGAAGAGATGGTGATACAAGTGCAATATGGATGGTAGATATAGGTTCTTGTAATCTGAAAATATAAAAACAGCAAGGTAACTAATGATAAAAGTGAGCACAAATGGTATTGCAATGCTAGGAAACATGGCCTAGGGTTCATACTTTCACTAGTGCAAGTTCTATCAACAAGAATAACATAATTGGATCATATAACTATCCCTCAACATGCAACAAAGAGTCACTCCAAAGTCACTAATAGTCGAGAACAAATGAAGAGATTATGGTAGGGTACGAAACCACCTCAAAGTTATTCTTTTTGATCGATCTATTCAAGAGTCCATAGTAAAATAAAACGAAGCTATTCTTTCCGTTCGATCTATCATAGAGTTCATACTAGAATAACACCTTAAGACACAAATCAACCAAAACCCTAATGTCACCTCAAGTATCCGTGGGTATGATTATACGATATGCATCACACAATCTCAGATTCATTTATTCAACCAACACAAAGAACTTCAAAGAGTGCCCCAAAGTTTCTACCGGAGAGTCATGACGAAAACGTGTGCCAACCCCTATGCATAGATTCCCAAGGTCACGGAACCCGCAAGTTGATCACCAAAACAAACATCAAGTGAATCAATAGAATACCCCATTGTCACCACGGGTATCCCATGCAAGACATACATCAAGTGTTCTCAAATCCTTAAAGACTCAATCCGATAAGATAACTTCAAAGGGAAAACTCAATCCATTACAAGAGAGTAGAGGGGGAGAAACATCATAAGATCCAACTATAATAGCAAAGCTCGCCATAAATCAAGATCATGCCAAATCAAGAACACGAGAGAGAGAGAGAGAGAGAGAGAGAGAGAGAGAGAGAGAGATCAAACACATAGCTACTGGTACATACCCTCAGCCCCGAGGGTGAACTACACCCACCACGACATGGAGAGCGCCGGGATGATGAAGATGGCCACCGGTGAGGGATCCCCCCTCCGGCAGGGTGCCGGAACAGGGTCCCGATTGGTTTTTGGTGGCTACATAGGCTTGCGGCGGCGGAAATCCCGATCTAGGTTATGTTCTGGAAGTTTAGGTATATATAAGAGGTTTTGGCATCTGGAACAAGTCAGGGGGTCTCCGAGGCGGCCATGAGGTAGGGGGCGTGCCCAGGGGGTAGGGCACGCCCCCACCTTCGTGGGTGCCTCAGAACTCTTCTGGCCCATCTCCGATACTCCGTGGGCTTCTTCTGGTCCAATAATAATCTCTGTGAAATTTCAGGTCAATTGGACTCCGTTTGGTTTTCCTTTTCTACGATACTCAAAAACAAGGAAAAAACGGAAACTGGCACTAGGCTCTTGGTTAATAGGTTAGTCCCAAAAATCATATAAAATAGCATATAAAACATCCTAGATGGATAATATAATAGCATGGAACAATCAAAAATTATAGATACGTTGGAGACGTATCAATACGCCTGCGAATCTTACCCAGGTTTGGGGCTCTCCATGGAGATAACACCCCTAGTCCTGCTCTACGGGGTCTCCGCATGATGACCATGATCAATAAAGTTGCTACAAGTTTGCTCCTTGAGCTGTTTCGGCTAGAGGAGGAAGAAGAATAAGGCTAGCTCTACCCCTCTCTATATATGTGTGTGTGATCTCTAAGGTTGTGAACCCCTTGCATGGGGTAGCCTGGGGGGTTGATACGTCTCCAACGTATCTATAATTTTTGATTGCTCCATGCTACTTTATCTATTGTTTTGGACTATAATGGGCTTTATTTTCTACTTTTATATTATTTTTGGGACTAACCTATTAACCGGAGGCCCAGCCCAGAATTGCTGTTTTTTTGCCTATTTTAGTGTTTTGAAGAAACGGAATATCAAACGGACTCCAAACGGAATGAAACCTTCAGGAACATGATTTTCTCACCGAACGTGATCCAGGAGACTTGGACCCTACTCCAAGGAGTGCCAGAGGCGGTCACGAGGGTGGGGGGCGTGCCCCTCCACCCTGGGCGCGCCCCCCTGCCTCGTGGGCCCCCTGACGCTCCACCGACATACTCCTTCCTCCTATATATACCTACGTAACCCCGACAGATCAGAAGGGGAGCCAAAAACCTAATTCCACCGCCGTACCTTCCTGTATCCACGAGATCCCATCTTGGGGTCTGTTGGTGTCAAAACTGGCGGATCTCGGGTAGGGGGTCCCGAACTGTGCGTCTAGGCGGATGGTAACAGGAGACAAGGGACACGATGTTTTTACCCAGGTTCGGGCCCTCTCGATGGAGGTAATACCCTACTCCTGCTTGATTAATATTGATGATATGGGTAGTACAAGAGTAGATCTACCACGAGATCAAGGAGGCTAAACCCTAGAAGCTAGCCTATGGTATGATTGTTGTCCCCTCGGACTAAAACCCTCCGGTTTATATAGACACCGGATAGGTTAGGGTTACCTGAGTCGGTTACAATGGTAGGAGATCTACATATCCGTGACGCCAAGCTTGCCTTCCACGCCAAGGAAAGTCCCATCCGGACACGGGACGAAGTCTTCAATCTTGTATCTTCATAGTCTTGGAGTCCGGCCGTGATGATAGTTCGGCTATCCGGACACCCCCTAGTCCAGGACTCCCTCAGGGCCTGTTCCGGAGCTCCGCCGGAGGGGGCATCCATCACGGAGGGCTTCTACATCAACACCATAGCCCCTCCGATGAAAGTTGAGTAGTTTACTTCAGACCTTCGGGTCCATAGCTAGTAGCTAGATGGCTTCTTCTCTCTTTTTGGATCTCAATACAATGTTCTCCCCCTCTCTCGTGGAGATCTATTCGATGTAATCTTCTTTTTGCGGTGTGTTTGTTAAGACCGATGAATTGTGGGTTTATGATCCAACTTATCTATGGAAAATATTTGATTCTTCTCTGAATTCTTTTATGTATGATTGAGTTATCTTTGCAAGTCTCTTCAAATTCTCCGTTTGGTTTGGCCAACTAGATTGGTAGTTCTTGCAATGGGAGAAGTGCTTAGGTTTGGGTTCAATCTTGCGGTGTCCTTACCTAGTGACAGAAGGGGTTGCAAGGCACGTATTGTATTGTTGCCATCGAGGATAACAAGATGGAGTTTTTATCATATTGCATGAATTTAACCCTCTACATCATGTCATCTTGCTTAAGGCGTTACTCTGTTTTTAACTTAATACTCTAGATGCATGCTAGATAGCGGTCGATGAGTGGAGTAATAGTAGTAGATGCAGAATTGTTTCGGTCTACTTGTCTCAGACGTGATGCCTATATACATGATCATTGCCTGGATAACCTCATAACTATGCTCAATTCTATCAATTGCTCAACAGTAATTTGTTCACCCACCGTAGAATACTTATGCTCTTGAGAGAAGCCACTAGTGAAACATATGGCCCCCGGTTCTATTCTCATCACATCAATCTCCATCACTTTATTTACTTGCTTTGCTTTTACTTTTTACTTTGCATCTTTATACCAAAAATACCAAAAATATTATTTCTATCGATCTCACTCTCGTAAGTGACCATGAAGGGATTGATAACCCCTAAGCGTTGGTTGCGAGTAGCTATCGTTTTGTGCAGGTATGAGGGACTTGCGCGTATTCTCTTACTGGATTGATACCTTGGTTCTAAAAAACGGAGGGAAATACTTACGCTACTGTGCTGCATCATCCTCTCCTCTTCGGAGAAATCCAACGCAAGCTCAAGACGTAGCAAGAATAATTTCTGGCGCCGTTGCCGGGGAGGCTTACGCAAAAGTCAACATACCAAGTACCCATCACAATCCCTATCTCTCGCATTACATTATTTGCCATTTGCCTCTCGTTTTCCTCTCCCCCACTTCACCCTTGCCGTTTTATTCGCCCTGTCTTTTCCACTTGATTCTTGTTTGCTTGTGTTACCATGTGCCTTATATTTGCTTGCATCTTTGCTTGCTAAAAGTCTGTTGTTATGGGTCCACTTAAAGTGTTCTACTTGGATCATCTTCGATCCTTATGCGCTCGTGCTGAAACCCCAACCAGCCTAGTTGATGGGAAATCTTTAGATGAGCATGCTTATTCTGTGCGCCACCGTTTGTCTGAAAAAGGGAGACTCTTACAGTATCATATAAATAGTCTGCTATGCTATGCTTTGAATCTTTGTGAAATGTGTGATTTTACTTTTTGCTCTAAGAGCCCAAAAAACACCTTCCCTACCTATGTGAGTTCAATGATAATGAAATCTTATCTTCTTATGCAAGGGGTGTTTATAGTTACTATGATATCGAACAAATTGAAGAATTTGTCGTTTTTAAGGGTGCTCATGAAGTTGCTTCTTTGATTGAAAAGTATGATTTTATTCTCAACAAATCTGAAAATGCCATCATACTTAAATATTGCAATGAAAACCTTGCTCACAATGTCTATGTCCAAGAATTTATTGAAAGAATGACCGTTCCTTTGGAAGAAAATAATGATATGCATGAATCTATAGATAATGATGATTCCGATGATTTGATTGAAATATCCCTTGATGAACATGATGCTTGCTATTATTGTGGCCATGATGCCAATATTTATGAAGATGAATTTGCTATAGTTCCCTCGATGAAAAGTATGATTTCAATGATTTTACTATAAATTCTCTTGATGTCAATTGCGCTAATAATATGCAAAACCCTAAGCTTGGGGATGCTAGTTTTGCTATGTCTACTACTTGTTGCAATGATCATGATTGGGGTGATTCTTCTTATGATCTTGAAAATTTATTTAATCCCCATGATGAATATGAGATTGATAATATTGTTTGCAATAATATTGAAAGTGGGTTCGGAAGAGTGTCAACTTTAGATCCCACATAATTGTATAATGTTCAATCTTATGAAGTTTTTGATAAAAGTGGGTTTGGAGAGGTCATTTCTGAAGAGTGTCAACTTTGCATGCATGTGGATCGTGTTGAAAATGTTTTATGTGATAGATATTTTGTTGAATTTTATTATGATCCCACATGTAATTATTATGATAGAGGAAAATATGGTCGTAGAAATTTTCATGTTACTAAATTACCTCTCTTCATGTTGAGATTGCTATCGTCACTTTCTTCTTCCTTGCATATGCTAGTTTTTTCTTGCCTTGCAAATTTGTTTGCCTGTAATATGCCTATGCATAGGAAGTATGTTAGACTTAAGTGTGTTTGTCACATGTTTTATGATGCTCTATTTGTGCCTCAATTCTTGTCTTTCTTGTGAGCATCCTTGAATCTCAATGCCTAGCTAGGGGCGTTAAACGATAGCGCTTGTTGGGAGGCAACCCAATTTTATTTTGTGTTTTTTTGTTTTTGGTTATATTTAGGAATAAAATAATCCATCTAGACTCTGTTTAGATGTGATTTTATCTTTTAATTAGTGTTTGTGCCAAGTTGGACCTATTGGATCTTCTTGGATGATAGTTATTTGATCTTGCTGTAATTTCCAGAATCTTTGTGCTCAGTGCCCGAATTGTTAAAAATCACCAGAACGTGATAAAATACTGATTCCAATTGCTTATGATCAATAAACAAATTTTCCAGGTCGTCTAATTTTGGTAGAATTGTTTGGGTTCCATAAGTTTGCGTTAGTTACAGATTACTACAGACTGTTCTGTTTTTGACAGATTCTGTTTTGCGCGTGTTGTTTGCTTATTTTGATGAATCTATGGCTAGTAAAATAGTTTATGAACAATAGAGAAGTTGGAATACAGTAGGTTTATCAGAAATATAAATAAATAATGATTTCATTACAGTACCTTAAAGTAGTCTTTTGTTTTCTTTCTCTAACGGATCTCACGAGATTTCTATTGAGTTTTGTGTTGTGAAGTTTTCAAGTTTTGGGTGAATTCTTTTGATGGATTATGGAACAAGGATTGGCAAGAGCCTAAGCTTGGGGATGCCCATGGAACCCCCAAGATAATCCAAGGACAACAAAAAGTCAAAGCTTGGGGATGCCCCGGAAGGCATCCTCTTTAAATCCACTTCCATCGGTAATTTACTTGGAGCTATATTTTTATTCACCAACATGATATGTGTTTTGCTTGGAGCGTCTTTTATTATTTGAGTCTTTGCTTGTTAGTTTGACACAATCATATTTGCTGTACACACCTTTTGAGAGAGCCATATATGAATTGAAATTTGATAGAATACTCTATGTGCTTCACTTATATCTTTTGAGCTTGATAGTTTTGCTCATAGTGCTTCACTTATATCTTTTTGAGCGCCATGATTTTTGCTCTAGTGCTTCATTTATACCTTTTAGAGCACGGTGTGTAACACCACAAAATTTTAACCTTGTTTTATTAATTAAAATTTTGCTAGGAAATTAAATTTTTATTTTTCTGGATTTATTCTTGATCTCAGAGCCTCTCTTTTCCCCAAAGTTGTGGAGTTCTCACCCCTAGTAAAAAAAACCGTCCAATTATTATTGGACTCACTTACCCTCTCAAATAAAACAATTCTTTTTATTAATAGGATTATTTATATAATTATTTATCCCTGAGCTTTATCTCTCTAAAATGGTTTTTCATAAGTTTAGGACCCCATTTGCACTGCAACCCTTTTATAAATTTACTTAAAATTCCAACCAAAATTTGGAGATGCCAAGTGATGTTTTTAAATCACTTTTATGAAAAAATATCTTTTATTCATGAAATATTTTGAGCTCTACACCCAATTTTCTTCTCTGGTCCAGTGGGCAATTTTGCACTACAACCTATTTAAATACTTCTTTCTAGCCTCCACCAAAATTATGGGATGTTAGTAGTAGCATATGATTCAACTTTATGCAAAAACCCAGTAATGTTATTTGAAAGATTTGAGTGAATCATCCTCATCTTCATTTTGGTCCAACATGTTGGTTTGTACAGCATCCATATTATTGCTTGCTCTTTGGCCCTTGATTCTTTCCCCTGCTTGTAGACCACCCTACAAAACCCTTAAGTCCAGGAGCAAGCAACCATTGGAATACTTTTGGTTCATGTGATGATGCCATTTACCTCCTGTCCAGAACTGACGTTTTGCAAAACTTGCACTAACAAGTATCTTCTTTTGACAAACTAACCTCACCACCCTCTTGTCCATCCAAAGAGACACTGATGTGGAGAATTTGGCCACCCCAAGTATTGCCTAGATGCCCTTGGCATTTTGACAAACACCACGAGTGCATAGCCAGTTGGCATGATTTCAAGTTTACATTATGAACTTGGCCACCTGACCTAACCACCATGCCCATTTACCTTCTGACTAACCCTACCCTAGCCCTGTCTCTTGCCAGCCTCACCCGCGGCCTCTAGCATGCACTGGCATTTCATAGAACACGTCCGGCGTGCTCTGGCGCGCCAGAGCGTGCGTTTAACGCACGCAGTGCCCGAGCCGCTGCGTCTCGCCTCAAGACCTGCTCCGGCCCTTGGCCAACAGCAGCTAGCACGCCACGTATCCCCCTGCACCGCCACGCCACCCCAACCATCCCTGGCACCCCACAGCGCTACCGTCCGGACGGCCGTGTCGGCACCGCCTCGAAACCACTCCCCGCCGCCGCCTGGAGCAAAGGTTCGCTTCGTCCGCTAGCTCCTGCCGCCATACTCTGACTCGCCACGTCCCCCTGCTGCTAAAGAACGTTGGTCGCCGGCGATCTTATCCCCACCGCCGGAGAACCAACCTCATCGTGCTATAAAAGGAAGCCCCGAGCTCGTCAAGCCCTCAAGAAACTTCCCTCACTCCCTCACTGACCCTCCCGTGGTAGTAGAAAGACCAGAGGGATCGTCTTCTTCCTCTCCGGCAACTCCTGCCGCCGCCACTGCCCCAGCCACTCCGGCACCACCAGGGCCTCCCCCTCTCCACTCTCTACACCAGAAGCTCTCTCTTCCTCCCGTGAGCCCGTCCCCCTGCTCGATTTTGATCGGAGCCACCGTAGCCCCAAACCCACTTTGCTCCCGAATGCCTCCTCCGCCGCGAAGCTCGCCGCCGGCAGCTCACTCCGTCCCCGCCGACCCAATGACCACCGGGAGGACCGCCCCGGTCTTGCGGATCCATCCCGACCCTCTAGAGCCTGCGGGGAGCCGCCGTTCGTCGGTGTTGATCGTCGTTGCCTCGCCGCCGTTCGGGCAGAGGAAGAGGAGGGAGAGATGGACTGGTCAAACCTGACCAGTGGGCCCCCTGGACCCACTGTCAGAGACCCAGCCCCGCCTCCACGTGTTTAAGTGGAAGCATAAAACCCAATACGTCTCCCCTTTTCAAGACATATTCTGCAAAAGCGTTTTCTTTTACATTTTATTTTAAAACAGATTTTTGACCAAATCTTTGACTGGCTGTATCTTTTTAAATAAAACTCCAAATGAGTTGATTCTTTTTCCTACATCTCTCAAATTCTATCTAGTTTATTTTAAGTTTTATTTGAAAAAATTTCAAACAACTTGTTGTGCTGTTTTGAATTTGTGTATTAATTCCAATGTTTTCAAAATAGGATTTGTTGGAGAGAGGAGAAAACTTTCAAAGGTTTTGGAGAGCACCCCACCTCTCCACACCTTGAAGGCAAGCATCCTGAACCATGGCATAATATTTTTGGTGTGTTAGTTGATGCAGTTATAACACCGCCTTGCATCGGAAAAGCTCGTTATTTTATGTGGTGATATGATCTTTTGCATGAAGGCATATTTGTGATTTTCCTTGCTGTTGGAAATGAATATACTTGTGATGGTAATCATCCTCATGTGCCTTACATGCATGCCGGAAAGGAATCCGTGAAGGCCTACGCCTTGGGTAGGCGTGAGCTTGTCGCCGGTCTCCGTTGGGACGGTTATGTCTGGTATGGCATAGTAAGATATAATGAGTAGTGATCCTGTTGATTGATATATATTTGTTATGCTAATCATGCAGGGAATGCTTAAACCTCCTGAGTCGACCATAGATCGAGTCTTGTTCCAGTAACCCCCATACTTGTTTCGTACTACCACTTGTCCCTGCCATACGTGGGGTACGGTTCAAGAAGTTGTCAACCCCTTTCCTAGCACACACCGTCTGAGAGGCCATGATGGAAGATACCGGGAGGCATCCGGTTGGCATGCCATCGACCCGGGGCATGGGTGTTTCGGTTGTAGTGAAGGGTAGCTCCCTAGTTCTTGCATGGTAGAAATTTTGTGATCCCATGCTACGTCGAGGTTGTAGCCTCCCACTTAGAGTTTTGCTTGACAGGTGTCGTGGGTGATTCCAGACACCGGTGAGTTAAGCTGGTGTGTGCAAATCAGACGTGTTTTTGACTAAAAGACCATAGACGGAATTAGTCCCGATGGACGAAAGAAATCTGTTACCCGTGGGTAAAGAGTACACCCTCTGCAGAGATATTAAACCTATTTGAATAGCCTTGTCCATGGCTAAGGACTACAGTCTGGGTCAGGTCAAGTGTCGGTCTTAGTGTCGGTCTTCGGAGGAGAAACTGCTAAACCAGAACATGGATCATGATTTGTGACTTGTGTTGATTATGATGATTATGATTTTTTTATCATGGACTAACTATTGCCGTTACTTGATTTATTGAGTATCCCTGGGACGGTTCTACCTCCTGGATATTCACTCTGAATGTATTTGTTTCATAAGCCCTTTATGTGGTGTCGCTTAGACGCCCGACTGTGGCATTACTTGTTATTTATTTCCCTTATAAGCCCTTTATGTGGTGTCGCTCGACGCCTCGATCGTGGCATTACTTGTTATTTATTTCCCTTATAAGCCCTTTATGTGGTGTCGCTCGACGCCTTGGCCGTGGCATTACTTGTTATTTATTTCCTTATAAGCCCTTTATGTGGCGTCGCTCGACGCCTATCGAGGCATGCTTGTTATTTACCATCATTTGAGGCGCCAGGACATCCGAATGGTGCATTTTATTTCCTCCTCTGTCATTTCATATTCTTGTTACATATAAATAACATGTTTGCATGCATCGTAGATTTTATTTTATGACCGACAATGTGATCATATAATATTTGATTACGATTATCATTTATATTATACCCGTGTTCATAATGTTTGCGAGTACATTCAAAGTACTCACTGGCTTGTCCCTGGCTATTGTCTTGGCCAGATTTCTTGGATGGAGAGGGGTGTTGCGATGGCCGCCCCGGAACCTAAGCAACGGAGACCGCAGCCTCGCGAAGATAGGAGTTATCCTGGTCAGCTGTTCCTGTGGGAAATGGAGTCCCAGACACTGATGATCCACAAACCGCTTCCGCCATCAACCACTAGAAACCATTTGTTGTACTCCCAGGCCAGAATGGTCTTGTACTACATATATTTTGTATTTTGCTTGGAGTTTACGTATCAAGTTGGTGCCTCATCAGCTAACTTGTAATCACGGGGCTGGTGAGCACAACGGCCATTTTCTGGAAATTAATACCCGGAAAACCGGTCACCACAAACTTGGTATCAGAGCCAGGCTGGCCATTGGCTAATCCTATCTTAGCCGGGTCAATAAACCTAGGTAAGCCAAGCCACCAGACCTTAACCAAAACCCAGCCAAGCTTCTCATGCAAGATAGCCACACGGTGACCCCGACACTTTTGGCAGTCGGTGCCCAACCTATCAACCTAGCCTGTTGATCACGCGCCAGTGACCGACGCCTATAATGTATCATTCGCAAGTGTGCGAAGTAAGACTTCGTTCCCTTTTCTATAAAAAGGGCACGCTCGCCTCAACCCAGCCCAGCACAGCCTCTACCCCAGACCAAGCCATTATGCCTGGCCCCGTCGTGCACAATGAGACCACAAAGAACCAACCTTGGAGGTTTTGTGACCATACCATAAACCTCACCCGTCGTGCCTATGCGTTAGAAGAGCCTCCAGAATATGTTGTGTACCAAGGGTCCATGAGCGGCGAGAGCCGTCAATTCTGGGCCACAGTGCACATCTATGGTAGGGGTCTATCGCCAGAACGCCCCTACAGGTTCACCGGAAGGACAAATTCCTTCACAAGCCATCCAACTACCTGCTCGAGAAGCTATAGTTCAACTTCGGCATTTGTCGCCCAGAGTTAACTGTCGCTCGTTCTGCTACTACCCCAGCCGTGAAGGGTATGGTGGACCACCCCAAGTTGCCAACGGAGATCACGAGACAGATCCTGCATTGTTGCATCTGGTGCGCTATGTAAATGCACTAGAAGGACTATTCGATCAAATCACCATTGATCTGATCGCAGCTCGTGGAGAGCTGATTCGCCGAGCCCCGGCAAGAAGAGAAGATGAGCCCGACGCCGACAACCCCGTCGTACTGTTCGGACAACCAACCGAGACCTTGAGGTAAGCCCCGGCCATCAACCATGATACCTTGATGACCCCAGAAGTGCTTCGTCGCCTTTTGGGAACACGCTCTAACGGGATTGTGGCTAACAATCCCCGAGATGGTCATCATCACTACCCCGACCCTGCAGTTCCTCAACCCCTTCCAGCTAATCCTGACGATGAAAGCCGTGGAGAAACCTCGACGTCCGCAAGGCAAGCCCGCTTAAATATTAACGAGGTAGACTGAGCCACCCGAGCAGTACCGAGTCTTGGTAGGTCCTCGCCTTGTAACTGTGTGATCCTGTATCACCGTAATTAAATACTGTTTGCCTGTGCACCCCTAATTTTGTTATAGCCATGCATGAGTTTGTTGATGTGCGATTGTATTTTTAATCCCAAGCGTAGCTGCCAAAGACCAACCTCGACGACGTAAGTTTGTACTATGGATAAACCTTTTGGTTTCAGCTAACAGGAATGATATTTTAAAAACAACCCTTAACAAATCTCGAGGACGAGATTTTTTCTTAAGGGGGGTAGTGTTGTAACACCCCAAAATTTTAACCTTGTTTTATTAATTAAAATTTTGCTAGGAAATTAATTTTTTTTCTGGATTTATTCTTGATCTCAGAGCCTCTCTTTTCCCCAAAGTTGTGGAGTTCTCACCCCTATTAAAAAAACCGTCCAATTATTATTGGACTCATTTACCCTCTCAAATAAAACAATTATTTTATTAATAGGATTATTTATATAATTATTTATCCCTGAGCTTTATCTCTCTAAAATGGTTTTTCATAAGTTTAGGACCCCATTTGCACTGCAACCCTTTTATAAATTAACTTAAAATTCCAACCAAAATTTGGAGATGCCAAGTGATGTTTTTAAATCACTTTTATGCAAAAATATCTTTTATTAATGAAATATTTTGAGCTCTACACCCAATTTTCTTCTCTGGTCCAGTGGGCAATTTTGCACTACAACCTATTTAAATACTTCTTTCTAGCCTCCACCAAAATTATGGCATGTTAGTAGTAGCATATGATTCAACTTTATGCAAAAACCCAGTAATGTTCTTTGAAAGATTTGAGTGAATCATCCTCATCTTCATTCTGGTCCAACATGATGGTTTGTACAGCATCCATATTATTGCTTGCTCTTTGGCCCTTGATTCTTTCCCCTGCTTGTAGACCACCCTACAAAACCCTTAAGTCCAGGAGCATGCAACCATTGGAATACTTTTGGTTCATGTGATGATGCCATTTACCTCTGTCCAGGCCGAGGTTTTGCAAAGCTTGCACTAACAAGTTTCTTCTTTTGACAAACTAACCTCACCACCCTCTTGTCCATCCAAAGAGACACTGATCTGGAGAATTTGGCCACCCCAAGTATTGCCTAGATGCCCTTTGCATTTTGACAAACACCCTGAGTGCATAGCCAGATTTGGCATGATTTCAAGTTTACATTATGAACTTGGCCACCTGACCTAACCACCATGCCCGTTTACCTTCTGACTAACCCTACCCTAGCCCTGTCTCTTGCCGGCCTCACCCGCGACCTCTAGCATGCAATCGGCATTTCATCGAACACGTCTGGCGTGCTCGGCGCAGAGCGCGGCGCTTGGCACGACGCGCGCTCGAAAGCCGCGTCTCGCCTCAAGACCTGCTCGGGCCCTTGGCCAACAAAGCAGCTAGCACGCCATGTATCCCCTGCACCGCCACGCCACCCGACCATCCACAGCACCCCACAGCGCCACCGTCCAGACGGCCGTGGCGGCTGACGCAACATGCGAGCCCAGCCGTGTCGGCGCCGCCGAGCCACTCCCGCTTCGCCCGGCTCGCTTCGAGCGATGCTCCGCTCGTCCGCTAGCTCCTGCCGCCATCCTCAGCCCCGCCACGTCCCCCTGCTGCTACAGAACGTCGGTCGCCGGCGATCTTATCCCCACCGCCGCAGAACCGACCTCGTCGCGCTATAAAAGGAAGCCCCGAGCTCGTCAAGCCCTCAAGAAACTTCCCTCACTCCCTCACTGACCCTCCCGTGGTAGTAGAAAGACCAGAGGGATCGTCTTCTTCCTCTCCGGCAACTCATGCCGCCGCCACTGCCCTAGCCACTCCGGCACCACCAGGGCCTCCCCCTCTCCACTCTCTACACCAGAAGCTCTCTCTTCCTCCCGTGATCCCGTCCCCCTGCTCGATTTTGATCGGCAGCCACCGTAGCCCCACACCCACTTTGCTCCCGAATGCCTCCTCCGCTGAAGCTCACCGCCAGCTCACTCCGTCCCCGCCGACCCAACGACCACCGGGAGGACCGCCCCGGTCTTGCGGATCCATCCCGACCCTCCGGAGCCCGCGGGGAGCCGCCGTTCGCCGGCGTTGATCGCCGTTGCCTCGCCGCCGTTCGGGCAGAGGAAGAGGAGGGAGAGATGGACTGGTCAAACCTGACCAGTGGGCCCCCTGGACCCACTGTCAGAGACCCAGCCCCGCCTCCACGTGTTTAAGTGGAAGCGCAAAACCCAATCGTCTCCCTTTTTCAAGACGTATTACATGCAAACGTTTTCTTTTCATTTTATTTTAAAAACATATTTTTGACCAAATCTTTGACTGGCTGTATCTTTTTAAATAAAACTCCAAATGAGTTGATTCTTTTTCCTACATATCTCAAATTCTATCTAGTTTATTTTAAATTTTACTTGAAAAAATTTCAAACACCTTGTTGTGCTGTTTTGAATTTGTGTATTAATTCCAATGTTTTCAAAATAGGATTTGTTGGAGAGAGGAGAAAACTTTCAAAGGTTTTGGAGAGCACCCCACCTCTCCACACCTTGAAGGCAAGCATCCTGAACCATGGCATAATATTTTTGGTGTGTTAGTTGACGCCGTTATAACACCACCTTGCATCGGAAAAGCTTCGTTATTTTATGTGGTGATGTGATCTTTTGCATGAAGGCATATTTGTGATTTTCCTTGCTGTTGGAAATGAATATACTTGTGATGGTAATCATCCTCATGTGCCTTACATGCATGCCGAAAAGGAATCCGGGAAGGCCTCTGCCTTGGGTAGGCGTGAGCTTGTCCCCGGTCTCCGTTGGGACGGTTATGTCCGGTATGGCATAGTAAGATATAATGAGCGGTGATCCTGTTGATTGATATATATTTGTTATGCTAGTCATGCAGGGAATGCTTAAACCTCCTGAGTCGACCATAGATCGAGTCTTGTTCGATAACCCCATACTTGTTTCAGACTACCACTTGTCCCCGCCATACGTAAGTACGGTTCAGTAAGTTGTCAACCCCTTTCCTAGCACACACCGTAAAGAGAGGCCATGATGGAAGATACCGGAGGCATCCGGTAGGCATGCCATCTGAATCAGGGGCATGGGTGTTTCGGTTGTAGCCGAAGGGGTAGCTCCCCTAGTTTGCGCGCGGTATAAATTTTGTGATCCCATGCTACGTCGAGGTTGTAGCCTCCCCACTTAGATTTTTGCTTGACATGTGTCGTGGGTGATTCGGACATAACGGTGAGTTAAGCTGTGTGTGCAAATCAGGCGTGTTTTTGACTAAAAGACCGTGACGGAATTAGTCGATGGACTAAAGAAATCCGTTACCGTGGGTAAAGAGTACACCCTCTGCAGAGATATTAAACCTATTCGAATAGCCTTGTCCATGGTTAAGGACTACGATGCAGGTCGGTCAAGTGTCGGTCTTAGTGTCGGTCTTCGGAGGAGAAACCGCTAAACCGTAACATGGATCATGATTTGTGACTTGTGTTGATTATGATGATTATGATTATTTTTATCATGGACTAACTATTGCCGTTACTTGATTTATTGAGTATCCACAGGGACGGTTCTACCTCTGGATATTCACTATGAATGTATTTGCTTCATAAGCCCTTTATGTGGTGTCGCTTAGGCCTTTGTTGTGGAATTACTTGTTATTTATTTCCCTTATAAGCCCTTTATGTGGTGTCGCTCGACGCCCGATCGTGGCATTACTTGTTATTTATTTCCCTTATAAGCCCTTTATGTGGTGTCGCTCGACGCCTCGGCGTGGCATTACTTGTTATTTATTTCCCTTATAAGCCCTTTATGTGGTGTCGCTCAGACGCCCGACTGTGGCATTACTTGTTATTTATTTCCCTTATAAGCCAATTATGTGGCGTCGCTCAGACGCCCGACTGAGGCATGCTTGTTATTTACCATCATTTTGAGACGTCGCTTCAGACATCCGAATGGTGCATTTTATTTCCTCCTCTATCATTTCATATTCTTGTTACATATAAATAACCTGTTTGCATGCATCAGAGATTTTATTTTAGACTGACAATGTGATCATAGAATATTTCCGTGCACGATTATCATTTATATTATACCCGTGTTCATAATGTTTGCGAGTACATTCAAAGTACTCACTGGCTTGTCCCTGGCTATTGTCTTGGCCCGATTTCTTGCATGGAGACGAGCGTTGCGATCACCGCCCCGGAACCTAAGCAACAGAGACCGCAGCCTCGCGAAGATAGGAGTTATCCTGGTCAGCTGATCCTGTGGGAAATGGAGTCCCATAGACACCGGTGATCCACAAACCGCTTCCGCCATCAACCTCTAGAAACCATTTGTTGTACTCCCGGGCCAGAATGGTCTTGTACTACATATATTTTGTATTTTTCTTGGAGTTTACGTATCAAGTTGGTGCCTCATCAGCTCTTGATAATCACGGGGCGGTGAGCACAACGGCCATTTTCTGGAAATTAATACCCGGAAAACCGGTCGCCACACGGTGGTGGATTTGTTTTAAATAAACTTGATCTCTCATGCTTCACTTAGATTATTTTGAGAGTCGTTAATAGCATGGTAATTTGCTTAATGTTAATATACTTGGTATTCAAGATATGTGAAACTTTCTTTTGAGTGCGTTGAATACCAAGATAAGTTTGATGCTTGATAATTGTTTTGAGATATGAAGGTGATAATATTAGAGTCATGCTAGTTGAGTAGTTGTGAATTTTAAGAATACTTGTGTTGAAGTTTGTGATTCCCGTAGCATGCACGTATGGTGAACCGTTATGTGATGAACTCGGAGCATGATTTATTTATTGATTGTCTTCCTTATGAGTGGCGGTCGGGGAATGACGATGGTCTTTTCCTACCAATCTATCCCCCTAGGAGCATGTGCGTAATACTTTTCTTTGATAACTTCTAGATTTTTTCAATAAGTATATGAGTTCTTTATGACTAATGCCGAGTCCATGGATTATATGCACTTTTTCCCATCCTTCCACCATTGGTAGCCTCTGTAATACCGTGCACTTTTCGCCGGTATCATACACCCACCATAAACCTTCCTCAAAACAGCCACCATACCTACCTATTATGGCATTTCCATAGCCATTCCGAGATAATATTGCCATGCAACTTTCAACCGTTCCGTTTATTATGACACGCTCCATCATTGTCATATTGCTAGCATGATCATGTAGTTGACATCGTATTTGTGGCAAAGCCACCGTTCATAATCCTTTCATACATGTCACTCATGTTTCATTGCATATCCCGGTACACCGCCGGAGGCATTCATATAGAGTCATATTTTGTTCTAAGTATCGACTTGTAATTGTTGAGTTGTAAGAAAAATAAAAGTGTGATGATCATCATTATTAGAGCATTGTCCCAAGTGAGGAAAGAATGATGGATACTATGATTCCCCCACAAGTCAGGATGAGACTCCGGACGAAAAATAAAAAAATAAAAAAAAGAGGCCATAAAAAAAGAGAGAAGGCCCAAATAAAAAATGAGAGAAAAAGAGATAAGGTACAATGTTACTATCCTTTTACCACACTTGTGCTTCAAAGTAGCACCATGATCTTCATGATAGAGTCTCTCATTTTGTCACTTTCATAACTAGTTGAATTTTTCATTATAGAACTTGCCTTGTATATTCCAATGATGGGCTTCCTCAAAATGCCCTAGGTCTTCGTGAGCAAGCGAGTTGGATGGACACCCACTTAGTTTCTTTTGTTGAGCTTTCATATACTTATAGCTCTAGTGGATCCATTGCATGGCAATCCCTACTCACTCACATTGATATCTATTGATGGGCATCTCCATAGCCCATCGATACGCCTAGTTGATGTGAGACTATCTTCCCTCTTTTTGTCTTCTCCACAACCATTATTCTATTCCACATATAGTGCTATATCCATGGCTCACGCTCATGTATTGCGTGAAGATTGAAAAAGTTTTGAAAATGTTAAAGTGTGAAACAATTGCTTGGCTTGTCATCGGGGTAGTGCATGATTTAAATACTTTGTGTGGGAAAGATGGAGCATAGCCAGACTATATGATTTTGTAGGGATAACTTTCTTTGGCCATGTTATTTTGAGAAGACATAATTGCTTTGTTGGTATGCTTGAAGTATTATTATTTTTATGTCAATATGAACTTTTGTCTTGAATCTTTCGGATCTGAACATTCATACCATGATTAAGAAGATTTACATTGAAATTATGCCAAAATATCACTCCGCATCAAAAATTCTCTTTTATCATTTACCTACTCGAGGACGAGCAGGTGAATTAAGCTTAGGGATGCCCGATACGTCTCCAACGTATCTATAAATTTTGATTGCTCCATGCTACTTTATCTATTGTTTTGGACTATAATGGGCTTTATTTTCCACTTTTATATTACTTTTGGGACTAACCTATTAACCGGAGGCCCAGCCCAGAATTGCTGTTTTTTTTGCCTATTTTAGTGTTTCAAAGAAACGGGATATCAAACGGAGTCCAAACGGAATGAAACCTTCTGGAAACGTGATTTTCTCACCGAACGTGATCCAGGAGACTTGGACCCTACTCCAAGGAGTGCCAGAGGCGGTCACGAGGGTGGGGGGCGCGCCCCTCCCCCCGGGGCGCGCCCCCTGCCTCGTGGCCCCCCTGACGCTCCACCGACGTACTCCTACCTCCTATATATACCTACATACCCCCGACAGATCAGAAGGGGAGCCAAAAACCTAATTCCACCATCGTACCTTCCTGTATCCACGAGATACCATCTTGGGGCCTGTTCCGGAGCTCCGCCGGAGGGGGCATCCATCACGGAGGGCTTCTACATCAACACCATAGCCCCTCCGATGAAGTGTGAGTAGTTTACTTCAGACCTTCGGGTCCATAGCTAGTTGCTAGATATGGCTTCTTCTCTCTTTTTGGATCTCAATACAATGTTCTCCCCCTCTCTCGTGGAGATCTATTCGATGTAATCTTCTTTTTGCGGTGTTTTTGTTGAGACCGATGAATTGTGGGTTTATGATCCAACTTATCTATGGAAAATATTTGATTCTTCTCTGAATTCTTTTATGTATGATTGAGTTATATTTGCAAGTCTCTTTGAATTATCCGTTTGGTTTGGCCAACTAGATTGGTAGTTCTTGCAATGGGAGAAGGTCTTAGCTTTGGGTTCAATCTTGCGGTGTCCTTACCTAGTGACAGAAGGGGTTGCAGGGCACGTATTGTATTGTTGCCATCGACGATAACAAGATGGGGTTTTTATCATATTGCATGAATTTATCCCTCTACATCATGTCATCTTGCTTAAGGCGTTACTCTGTTTTTAACTTAATACTCTAGATGCATCTTTGGATAGCGGTCGATGAGTGGAGTAATAGTAGTAGATGAAGAATCGTTTCGGTCTACTTGTCTCGGACGTGATGCCTATATACATGATCATTGCCTGGATAACCTCATAACTATGCTCAATTCTATCAATTGCTCAACAGTAATTTGTTCACCCACCGTAGAATACTTATGCTCTTGAGAGAAGCCACTAGTGAAACCTATGGCCCCCGGGTCTATTCTCATCATATCAATCTCCATCACTTTATTTACTTGCTTTGCTTTTACTTTTTACTTTGCATCTTTATACCAAAAATACCAAAATATTATCTCTATCAGATCTCACTCTCGTAAGTGACTGTGAAGGGATTGACAACCCCTAAGCGTTGGTTGCGAGTAGCTATCATTTTGTGCAGTACGAGGGACTTGCGCGTAGTCTCCTACTGGATTGATACCTTGGTTCTCAAAAACTGAGGGAAATACTTACGCTACTGTGCTGCATCATCCTCTCCTCTTCGGGGAAATCCAACGCAAGCTCGAGACGTAGCAGGGGTTTATATAGGCCTACCCCCCAGGGGTACAATGGGAATCCGGCTGGGTGTAGGACCCAGCCGTCAGTGTCTCTGGGTGCCGGCTTCTCCGCCGGGTGCTGGGGCTCGCCACTTGGTGGGTCCCGCCGGCTGCCGGGAAATCGGCCGATAGGTAGGGCCCGCCGCCTGTGGGCCATTCCGACCGCTTTATACTATTGCCTTGCTCCTGATGACAGAGGCTTTGTCGGGGGGAGCGTGGCTACGGTCCCGCCGCCTGGCGGCGCTCACTGTAGCTATACCCCATCTCATCTGATTAATGGCGCCCAGACTCCGAGAGGGGAGGGGGCCGCCTGCTAGGAGGCGGCCAACCCCCGTTGCCGCCTGTTGGGGATTCGCCGCCTTCTGGGGCTCGCGGACAGGTAGGGCCTGCCGTCTGCGGGCTGTACCGACCGGCCATCATGGGGGCGTGGCTCCTCCTGACGTAGGTGATGTCATGGGCCATGTGGGAACAGTGCTGCATCGGGCGAGGGGTGTCCGCTTGGTACACCGCACTGTGGCCATGCTCCACTCTGGATTCGGGGTGGCAGGTCACACTGTAGCCACACCCCGTCTCGTCGTGGTTATGTGGGTGCAAACTTTGAGGGGACGAGGGGCCGCTTGCTAGGAGCCGGCCCCCTCGTGGCCGCCTGCTGGGAGCCGGACCCCTCGTGGCTGCCTTCTGGCATCTTGCCGTCTTCTAGCAGCCGGCCTCCTGGACCATCCGACCCAAGAAGCCGACCATTTGTCCAGGAGGTGTGAGGGGTGCAGCTAGCCCCAATGTCTTGAAATACCATAGGGAGCCGATGAGGTTATACCCGTGGTCATTTACTCCGACATATTTATTAAGCTGCGGAGATTGGCTGACGGCTTGAACCAGATGGGTGCATGATGGGAGAAACTCCAGCCAGCAGGTCGAAGTTTGATACTTGCGATCCTCTCTCCTACTTTGGGCTGCAGAGCATGGTGGCACATATCAGGGTACGGTGCATGCAGAGACGCATGGTATGCTGTGTACACACAGTTTTGCCTGATGAACTAAACCGTGCTGCCATCATGATCCTTTCCGTCGGTTATCTCCTAGTTATTCAGATAATTCAGTCCGAGAAACAGAGAGCGTGTACTAAGGCTACTTGCCAACCTCCAGTCAAAAATTCCTGAAGGCCCAGAGAGGCTGGGATCCTGCTCAAAGCCCTTCCAGTGATAGTGATTGTATTCCGCGAAACAACACATCTGGTACGTGCGAACGATCATCAATCATTCACCGTCGTCTGATCGAGCCAGGAACCACCTGCAACTGCCATGTCGCTTTTCTTTGAAAGGTTCTGGGATTAGCAAGGGTAGGGACACCAGGTGGCCTACAACATCATATCAAGTTGGAGTCAACTAAAAAAGGGCTCTTACTGTAGTCAATCTTAAGAATAGCATGTTATGAGCATGAATATTTTTTCAGTAAATGTTGATAGTAATATAAGCAAGCCATCATGATATCAGATATATAGGAAAGTAACATACTGCTGTAACAGCCGTTTGTTGTGATGACTGGAGTAGGCCAGCAATACGTCCATCCATATAAGGAGTCGAAAGCGTAAATGAAGCCCTTATGTTCTATGGCATCAGAGAAGCATGGATGATGTATGATCCTGCGATGGACGTGTAGATTTATCCACTTACCGCAGTGACCTGTCAGATAGGCGAGACCGCGGTTGAAGAACGCAATTACCTGAAGTCTTTATAATTCGCAGATCTTGTGGGCACTTGGTAGATCACAACCTTGAGCAAATCAAACTTCATATCATGTTGGTTGCTGTAAGATTCCGAGTATTCTGGGCCGCGGTGCCAAAGTAGTGCAGTGTTAATCGAAGGAAGGGGGATCAAACACCGGGTGTAGACCTCCATGAGCATCCAGCTGCCGTGACCGTCGACGAGCACCATCCAAGACATGTTTATGCCGACCCAGTACATACCGTTAAAGTACTCGAGGGTGACGGGGATCGGATCGCAGTCAAGGAGTTGATGCTCACTATTGGGGAACGCAGTAATTTCAAAAAGTTCCTACGCACACGCAAGATCCATCTAGGTGATGCATAGCAACGAGCGGGGACAGTGTGTCCACGTACCCTCGTAGACCGAAAGTGGAAGCGTTTAGTAACGTGGTTGATGTAGTCGAACGTCTTCGCGATCCAACCGATCCAAGTACCGAACACATGGCACCTCCGTCATCTGCACATGTTCAGCTCGGTGACGTCCCTCGTACTCTTGATCCAACTAAGACCGAGGGAGAGTTTCATCAGCAAGACGGCGTGATGACGGTGATGATGAATTTACTGACGCAGGGATTCACCTAAGCACTACAACGATATGTCTGAGGTGGAAATCTGTGGAGGGGGGCACCGCAAACGGCTAAGACAACTGTCAACTTGTGTGTTCTAGGGTGCCCCCTGCCCCCGTATATAAAGGAGCAAGGGGGAGGCCGGCCGGCCCTCATGGGGCGCGCCCCAAGTACTAGGAATCCTATTCCTAGTAGGTTTCCAACAAGGGAAGAGAGGCGGAAGGAAGGAGAGGGGGAGAGCGAGAAGGAAAGGGGGGCGCCGCCCCCTTCCCTTGTCCTATTCAGACTCCAAGGGGGGCGGCTTGCCCTCGCTGCCCTCCTCTCTCTCCACTAAGGCCCATGGTGGCCCATTAATATCCCCGAGGGGTTCCGGTAACCCCTCCGGCACTCCGGTTTTACCTGAATAATATGGTCCAATATGTCAATCTTTATGTCTCGACCATTTTAAGACTCCTCGTCATGTCCGTGATCACATCCAGAACTCCGAACGACCTTCGGTATATGAAAACACATAAACTCATAATACCGATCGTCTCCGAACGTTAAGCGTGCGAACCCTACGGGTTCGAGAACTATGTAGACATGATCGAGACTCATCTCAGGTCAATAACCAATAGCGGAACCTGGATGCTCATTTTGGCTCCGACATATTCTACGAAGATCTTTATCGGTCAAACCGCATAACAACATACATTGTTCCCTTTGTCATCGGTATGTTACTTGCCCGAGATTCGATCATCGGTATCTCAATACCTAGTTCAATCTCGTCACATGCAAGTCTCTTTACTCGTTCCGTAATGCATCATCCTGCAACTAACTCATTAGTCACATTGCTTGCAAGGCTTATAGTGATGTGCATTACCGAGAGGGCCCACAGATACCTCTCCGACAATCGGAGTGACAAATCCTAATCTCGGTCTATGCCAACTCAACAAACATCATCGGAGACACCTGTAGAGCATCTTTATAATCACCCAGTTATGTTGTGACATTTGATAGAACACTAAGTGTTCCTCCGGGTATTCGGGGGTTGCATAATCTCATAGTCATAGGAACATGTTGGGGAACGCAGTAATTTCAAAAAAAATTCCTACGCACACGCAAGATCCATCTACGTGATGCATAGCAATGAGCGGGGAGAGTGTGTCCACGTACCCTCGTAGACCGAAAGCGGAAGCGTTTAGTAACGTGGTTGATGTAGTCGAACGTCTTCGTGATCGAACCGATCGAACTACCGAACGCACGGCACCTCCGTGATCTGCACACGTTCAGCTTGGTGACGTCCCTCGTACTCTTGATCCAGTTGAGGCCGAGGGAGAGTTTCATCAGCATGATGACGTGATGACGGTGATGATGAAGTTAGCGACGCAGGGCTTCGCCTAAGCACTACAAAGATATGACCGAAGTGGAAATTTGTGGAGGGGGGCACCGCACACAGCTAAGGCAACTGTCAACTTGTGTGTTCTAGGGTGCTCCCCTGCCCCCGTATATAAAGGAGCAAGGGGGAGGTCGGCCGGCCCTCATGGGGCGCGCCCTAAGTAGGATTCCTACTAGGAATCCTATTCCTAGTAGGTTTCCAACAAGGGAAAAGAGGGGGAAGGAAGGAGAGGGAGAGAGGAAGAAGGAAAGGGGGGGGCCTCCCCCCTTCCCTTGTCCTATTCGGACTCCAAGGGGAGGGGGCACGGCCTGCCCTGGCTGCCCTCCTCTCTCTCCACTAAGGCCCATGGTGGCCCATTAATATCCTCGGGGGGTTCCGGTAACCCCTCCGGCACTCCGGTTTTACCCGAAACCACCTGGAACACTTCCGGTGTCCGAATAACATGGTCCAGTATATCAATATTTATATCTCGATCATTTCGAGACTCCTCGTCATGTCCGTGATCACATCCCGAACTCCGAACAACCTTCAGTACATCAAAACACATAAACTCATAATACCGATTGTCACCGAACGTTAAGCGTGCGGACCCTACGGGTTCGAGAACTATGTAGACATGACCGAGACATGTTTCCGGTCAATAACCAATAGCGGAACCTGGATGCTCATATTGGCTCCTACATATTCTATGAAGATCTTTATCGGTCAAACCGCATAACAACATACGTTGTTCCCTTTGTCATCGGTATGTTACTTGCCCGACATTCGATCGTCGGTATCTCAATACCTAGTTCAATCTCGTTACTCGCAAGTCTCTTTACTCGTTCCATAATGCATCATCCTGCAACTAACTCATTAGTCACATTGCTTGCAAGGCTTATAGTGATGTGCATTACCGAGAGGGTCCAGAGATACCTCTCCGACAATCGGAGTGACAAATCCTAATCTCGATCTACGCCAACTCAACAAACACCATCGGAGACACCTGTAGAGCATCTTTATAATCACCCAGTTAAGTTGTGATGTTTGATAGAACACTAAGTGTTCCACCGGTATTCGGGGGTTGCATAATCTCATAGTCATAGGAACGTGTATAAGTTATGAAGAAAGCATTAGCAATAAACTAAACAATCATAGTGCTAAGCTAACGGATGGGTCAAGTCAATCACATCATTCTCTAATGATGTGATCCCGTTCATCACAACTCTTTTCCATGGCTAGGAAACTTAACCAACTTTGATTAACGAGCTAGTCAAGTAGAGGCATACTAGTGACACTCTGTTTGTCTATGTATTCACACATGTACTAAGTTTCCGGTTAATACAATTCTAGCATAAATAATAAACATTTATCATGATATAAGGAAATATAAATAACAACTTTATTATTGCCTATTGGACATATTTCCTTCACTCGCCACCCTACTATCATTATGCTGCGTGACACGCCGTTTCTGAATATCAGGCGGCATCATCAAGCAAGGAGCTGGCTTAAAAAGCTCTGGCCTGAGGGCTTTGAGTAAATGGTATAGCTAGCCCGACGAGCACGCGACGAGCGGCATGGTACGGAGATTGTCCACACGCGAAACAATGAGCTTGATTACCTCTGTGGGGAGCAAATTCCAGCCACTCTTTCGGTTCTGCCATTGTTAGTTCTTGGGTTTTGGAACAGGGGGGAGGCGCCTTAGCGGAGATGGAAGATTGGACGATTATGTGCGGACAAAGATGGAAAAGCGAATATGTGCTGCGGGAAGGGGACAGGTGTTGATGACTACAGCATGCCGCTTGACTTACGAGACACATACCAGCAGCGTAGGGCCATATCGATGCCAGACAACTTGCTTGAGTGATCACAGTACTAGTACTCCCTACAGTACCTACTACTATGCCCTAGTTTGCATATAGAGTAGTGGAGTAGGACTCTGCTCTACTACTAGCACCGGAGAAGTAGTATATTCTAATCTAAAATAGTTACAAACTTCAATGCCCGAGCGTGGAACGACTACAAACCGCCATTGGTGCTAACTCCAATCCCCACCAAACGTTTGCTAGGAGACATGGCATTAAACATGCTCAAATAATTCTGAATTAAATGTAGGCCGCTGGAATGATCCTTGGAGTGTCCACAAATTATTGCAGCATTTTACAAAATGCTTTCGTATTTTTTACTAAAGCCAAAACAGCAGTAGAAAAATAGAAAACAGAACAGGAATAAAACAAAGAGAGAAAACCTACCTGGGCCTTACCTGGCAGAAGAGGCCCAGCCCACCAGGGGATGGGTGGTCTTCTTCCTGCCAGGAGGACAGACAGGTGCGTGGCTTGCGCACCGACGACGCCTTGCCACCTCCTGCTTCAGCCACGCAGCCCTGACCCCTCCAGACGTGCCACGAAGACGCCCCGAGACCCCTCTCTCCTCTCCCTCACTCGCTGCTCTCTCTCCCCTCCTGTGGTTCTCTCCCCCTCGTTGCTCCTCACCTCACCGAACCGCGCCGCCGCCACCGACAAGCTCCACCACGGCTGCAACCACTCCCTCGCTCCCTCTCCGCGTCCCCGAACTCTGCCACGACCCCGTGGAGCAACACACCCGACGCACGTGACCAGAAGAGGCCCCAGTCGACCGGAGCATCGTCGTCTTCACCTCTTCGTCGATTCGCCTCTTCTTGAGCGTCCCCGAGGCCGCTGACCTGCCCTGCCGCATCCCCGTGAGCTCCTCTTCATTTTCCATCCATCCTCGTGCTCGTTTTCGCACCGCAGCACCGCCCGCGTTCACGCCCGAACTCCGGCCGCCGCCCAAGTGGTCGTAGCTGTCGACCCCGGCCTCCCTGCACTGAGCTGCGTGCAACCCTGGATGCGTGCAAGCAAGGGCTTCCTCATGGTGCCCTCAGCGCGCCCAGCCACTGCCCTAGTGCCACCCCGGCAAGCCGCCGCCACACTGTAAGGTCGCCGGCCCTTAATCCGGCGACGCTGACGTGGCTAAGTCATTAGCCGCTAACAACCCCACTAATTAACCCTAGAGGCACTGACAACCCGGCCCCACCGTCTAACTAAACATGGTTTAGTATTCGTTTAGATTACACTAACCCTGCTGGTCCCATAGGTCAGTTTGACCTGGCCACGTCACCTGTTGACCCGACCCCACCTGTCAATGACAATAAACAACACTGGGTCACTGATCAGTGGACCCCACTAGTCAGGTTTGACCTGGACTGACCCATTGACTTGCTGACGTGGTGCTGATGTCACTCTGACGTCATAAATCCTTTTCTGGAATTCAAATAAGTCAAAATGGTTTATTTAATTCAGAAAATGTCCTAAACTTCTAAAAATCATAGGAAATTAACCGTAGCTCAGAATGAAATAATTTATATATGAAAAATTATCAGAAAAATCTAATCTATCCATTTATGCTACTTTCATGCATGTTAAAACAACTTATACCCCCTGTATAGGTGAAAACATGATAATGGCATTTTAAATACCCCTTATGGAGTTTGCATATGAACCCTTGGTTCATATGGACTTCATTTAAATTGTTGCTAGATGCATTAATACAAATCATAGCATATTGCCATGTCAAGATCATGCATAATATTGTCGCAATTTCATTGATTGTGTTCTTCTCTATTGTCGGTGCTTGCCCCCTCTCGGTAGGCGTATCCCGACGATGAGTTCGATGACACCGATGAAGAGTTATAATATCTTCCGAAGTGCCAGGCAAGCAAAACCCCCCTTGTTCATTCCGATACAATCCCACTCTATAGCTCCTACTCTCTTTTACTGCATTAGGACAACAACAATTCAACCGTTACATGCTGCGGTAGTTGAACCCCTTTCCTCTGCATGACCTGTCATTGCCAGAGTAAATAGATGAAACCCACTAGCATGAGTAGGAGTTGTTTGAGCCCTGATGTGCCTACTCATTCATGCTTGTTTGTCATGCTTGCTATTGCTTAGAGTTTTGTCAGGTCTGATTCATCGGCGATGAATTGGAAAGTTGTGAACATGTCCTACTGTTGAGAGCTAAGTGTGTGAACACGATTTGGTAAAGGTAGAGGTGAGAGGCCATGTAGGACTACATGGTGGGTTGTCTCATTGAAACCGTCCTCAGGAACTGAGTTCTGTGTTTGTGATCCATGAACAGTTACTACCACACATTGGGTTCCCGTAACTCGGCCCCTCTCGGCTTATTAATCACCCTGATCTATGTCCAGGAGTTGCAATTAGTTTCTGGTGTTTGTAGGTAGTGTTAGTATTCTACCAAGTAGCACCCGGCCAGGTGGGCTTGGGACAGACTAGGCACAGTGGCACCCGAATGGTGGGCTTGGGAACCCTGCTCACATCGTTTGGGGCCGTGAGCGACACCCCGGCCGGATCTCCTTGCGGATGGAACCCGAATAGGCGATAAACCTGGACTAGAGACTTGTGTGGTTAGTCAGGCCGTGGCCGTGTCAAGACCCCGATTCCAAGTCACATCGATCTAGCCGGTAACACCTCATATCACTTTGCGGCCTCACGCACGGTATTCCCACGGGTGTCTCCTTACCATCACCTTACCATAGCCGGTAACTAATAGGGACAGGCATACATGAATCAACATCGAGCATGTCGGTCAGCAGCGTGCGAATTCGGGCTGTAGCACTGGGCTAACAGGACTCCGGGAACCCGGGCTGTAGCAGGCTAGGCAGGACTCCGGATGTCACCATGTGACATTTCCCCGAAGGGACAGACTGTCACGCCCAATATGCGACCCTATCCAAAAGGAACTCGAAGGTCCCACCAAGGATAGACCCTCATATTGAAACGCTTTTGCAAGGTGGATATCATTACATCAACATTACATAATAGATGGGGATACATACATAAGGCACAAATGCCCCAAGAATACAACAACATCTTATACAAGATCAACATCCGACTACGGATGAAACATAAACAGAAACTCAAACGACATCCACCCTGCTAGCCCAGGCTGCCGACCTGGAACCTATCCCCTGATCGAAGAAGAAGCAGAAGAAGAACTCCAATACAAGCAAACATCGCTCTCGCGTCATGATCATCACATAACCGGTACCTGCAACTATTGGTGTAGTAATCTGTGAGCCACGAGGACTCAGCAATCCCATTACCATGGGTATCAAGACTAGCAAAGATTAAAGGGAAAGGAAGGGGTAAAGTGGTGAGGTTGCAGCAGCGGCTAAGCATATATGGTGGCTAACATACGCAAATAAGAGCGAGAAGAGAGCAAACGGAACGGTCGACAACTAGTAATGATCAAGAAGTGATCCTGAACTCCTACTTACGTCAGACATAACCCAGAAACCGTGTTCTCCTCTCGATCAACCCCGAAAAGAGACACTCATGGTTACGCACACGGTTGGTGTATTTTAGAAGAGTTTGCTTCAAGTTTACTACAACCGGATATTAACAAATTCCCATCAGCCACATAACCGCGGGCACGGCTTTCGAAAGTTCAAACCACAGAGGGGTGTCCCAACTTAGCCCATGATAAGCTCTCGCGATCAACGAAGGATATTCCTTCTCCCGGGAAGACCCGATCAGTCTCGGAATCCGGCTACAAGACATTTCGACGATAATAAAACAAGACCAGCAAAGCCGCCGGATGTGCCGACAAATCCCGATAGGAGCTGCACATATCTCGTTCTCAGGGCACACCGGATCAGCCAGACGTCGGGTTGGCATAGACCCTGATTGCCCAGGGGGCGCCGGACATCGCTCGGTTTGGACCAGCACTCAGAGGAGAACTAGCCCGGGGGCTAAAATAAAGATGACCCTCGGGCTCCGGAAACCCAAGGGAAATAGAAGGGCATAGGTGAGGCAAATGGTAAAACCAATGTTGGGCCTTGCTGGAGGAGTCTTATTCAAAGCGAACTGTCAAGGGGGTCCCATAAATCACCCAACCGCGTTAGGGACGCAAAATCCGGGAACATAATACCGATATGACGGAAACACCAGGCATAAGGCCGAGCCTTCCACCCTTTACTAAGTATATAGATGCATTAATAATATAAGAGATATTGTGATATCCCAACATAAACATAATCCAACATGGAGCAAACTTCATCTTCACCTGCAACTAGCAACGCTATAAGAGGGGCTGAGCAAAAGCGGTAACATAGCCAAACAACGGTTTGCTCAGAAGGGTGTCAAAGGTTAGAGGTTCATGGCACTTTGGGAGGCTTGAGCAAAGAAGTGATAGGTAACGCAAAGCATAGCGATAGAACGAAGCAACTAGCATAGCAATGATAGTAATGAGATCCAAGGTGACGGTCATCTTGCCTGAAATTCCGCTAGGAAGAAGAACGAGTCCATGAAGAAGATGAAGCCACGAAGACGAACCAAGCGTAGACGAACGAATCCTCACGATCGCAACGAAACGGGAACTATCGAGAAGAAGCACACAACATAGTAAAAACACCACACATGAACAAGACATGATGCACACCCAAGCATGATGCATGACAAAGCTACATGAAGCTACTCATGGCAAAAGATGATGCATGCAAGACCAACACATCAAAGCAAGTTTAAATGAGGCCGGAAACAACATAGAACAATTCCGGTAAGTCCTCATATGCAAATTTCGAAATTGGTCCAGAACTGAATAACTTTATGTTCAAGTTGTTAAACAGCAAGTTAATATGCACCACAATGATCTACACGAAATTCTAGTCAAGTTACATATAAAGTTCATTAGATTCGGAGCTACGGCCTAGAAGATATGAGCAAAATAAGATAAACATGGCATTGATGCTAAATGCATACAAACCTCAAGCAAACACTCTCAAAACAAGGATGCAACATGATAATATGAAACTACATGCAAAATCACGCAAGTTTCAAATAGAGCACACTCAAAACGGAGCAACGGTTCAACACACACTCCATACAAGTTTAAAGGACAAGCTGTCCAAAACAGCAACTAGGCATATTGCAAGTACCTAAACAACAAGCTACGTCACCTTAACATGATAACAAAATGCATGGACGCGATGTACAGATAAAGCATGACAAAACATGAACACTGAGCTAACTCCAGAAACAACTAGGACATGCTCAAAAAGACATGGCAAGATTGCAAATAATAACAGTTTCAGATTTAACAGGAATAACATCAGGTTGCAATGTTTAGAGCTATCAAACAGCATGTTACAGGAACTCACCATGGCAAACAAAGGCATGGAATAAATCTACTAAATTCATAGAACAAAAGTCCTTTACTGACCATGAGCCAAAAAGGATCAGAAGATATGGTGGCACCCATGTAAACATAGCAAATTATATTACAGATTCATACATGGCAGGAACAACAATAAGTAGGCATGTTTGTGAGCTTGAAACACTCACCACAGAGCAATACATGGCATGACAAGGAAACCAACATCAATAAGACATGTTTATGAATCTAAGAATGGCAAGATCAAGTTTATAGAGTGCATGGATCACTAACAACAATCATGGCAACATTCAACTTAATGTTAACAGGCTGACAGCAACATTATTTAGCAACTTTGGGAGCAAGATTACAACAAGTTACAGAAGGCTATAAATGCAACCAGGAGCATTAATGGATAGAGCATAACATGTATAACTAAACATCCTTAGTGAACATCTACAGATTATGCATAGAATGACTTGTAGAAGCAGGTTAACATAGCATCATGATATAGCAGATTCAGACATGCAAACCAGCAACAGCAAGTACCCTAATTCATGAGCTCGATGCACTCAGTACAAGACCCACAAAAATACATGGATGGCACCACTGTGAAGATGGCATGACATACCACAAAGCACATGTAGGGCTCAAGCTCATAAGATGCACAAATCAAATGCAACAAAAATGACAAATCATCAAGTTATAACAGTTTTAGCAGGTTAACATCATATAGCACTTGCAACGAAGATTCAGTCATCAAGATGAACTCAAATGAACATGAAGCAATGGAATGAAATGAAGTACTCATTGAGACGAACAATTCGACATATTACATGCACGAAACGGAGCTACGGATGCAGAGTTATGATGCGATGAATATGGCATGATAATGCAAAATATTCGGGGACTGCAAAATATTACCCTCTCAGAAAAGTCAACGGCGGCGTGGATCTCGCGGAATGACGCCGGAGACGAAGGAGACGGTGGCCGGAGTCGAGGGAGAAGCCGGGGAGGCCGGGAGAGGACGGATCCGGGCCGGATCTCGCCGGATCCCGGCAAGGGACGGCGAGGGCGCGGGGAGGAGGGCCCGCGATGGAGCTGGCCTGGCCTCGCCGGAGTTGGTCGCCGGAAGGGCACGGGATGCGCTCGGGCGGCAGGGAGGAAAGGCGGCGGCGGAGGGCGGCAGCCCCGGGCGGGCGGGCGCGCGGTCGGCGGAGCGGGTCGGCCGGGCGCGACGGAGGCCGAGGGCGGCGCTGCCGGGCGGCGGCGGCGGATGGCGGCGTGGCGACGGCGGCACGACGCGCCGGGCGGACGGGCGATCGGGCGAGGCGGCGCGATCCGGGGGCCAGCCACGGGCCCGGCGGCCGGCGGCGCGGGGAGCTGGCGGCACCCACGTGGCACGCTCCCGTTGGCCACGGGAGGCGGCGGCACTGACGTGGAGGCATTTGATTGGCTGGGGTGAGGTGGCTGGAGGCGGTGGACACGTCCGGCGGCGGAACGGACATGTCCGGCTGTGGAAGGAGGAAAATGGCTAGGGTTTGGACTGCGCAAAAAATCCGGGAGGGGCACAGATTTATAGGTAGAGGGAGCTAGGGGAGTCCAAATGAGGAGCGGTTTTCGACCACGCGATCGTGATCGAAACGACCGAGAGCATAGAGAGGGTTAGGATGGGTTTTGGGCCACTTTGGAAAGGGTGTTGGGCTGCAAGACGAAAGGGGCTTTATGGTTACCCGGTTAACCGTTGGAGTATCAAACGACCTCCAAATGGCACGAAACTTGACAGGCGGTCTACCGGTGCTATACCAAGGCCGCTTGACAAACCTCGGTCCATTCCGAGACTGTTTAACACCCGCTCACGAGGAGAGACAAAAGGGGGACGCCGGGGGACATAGGAGTGCGGATTGCAAAACGGACAACAGGGAAAATGCTCGGATGCAAGAGATGAACACATATGCAAAATGAAATGCACATGATGACATGGCAAAATGCAACACGCAAGCAAATGACATGGCAACGACAGCGAATAACTGGCGGACACCTGGCGCATCGAATCCGAGGCGTTACAAAGACACAGGAACAAAGTGAATCACATGCCGTTCAGTCAAGTGTTCTGGAGCAGTAGTGCTGGGCTAGCAGGACTCCGGTGAACCGGGCTGTAGCGGACTACTGTGGCTCATGGAAGCACAAGACTACATTTCCCATAAGAGAGGCTACCAAAGATAAACAACTAGGTTGTCGGATCCCACACATACCAAGCATTTCAATCATACACACAATATGCTCGATATGTGTAAATACAACATGGCATCACAACATAACTCTACGACTCAAGTATCTATTCATTAGGATCCGAGGAGCGAGACATTACAAACATGGGTCTCATGACCCAACATTCAGAGCATACAAGTCAAAGCACAAGCGGAAGATTAACATGTCTGAGTACAGACATCTACAAATGAAAAAGGCTGCTAAGCCTGACTATCTACCAGATCCTGCCGAGGGCACAAGATCGTAGCTGAGGTAACAAGCTAAACGTCGAAGTCCACGCGGAACTACTAGCGAGACTGAAGTCTCTCTGCAAAACATAAAATCGGCAAACGTGAGTACAAATGTACCCAACAAGACTTACATCAGAACTATCTACATATCCATCATTATCAACAAAGGGGATGGTGGGGTTTAACTGCAGCATGCCAGCTTTGACTCAGTGGCTATCCTGAACCATGACTACAAGTAACTCTTTTGAGGTGGCGCACACGAGTCCACATATTCACCATATCAATACACCACTATGGATCCACTCCCGTCTCCCTACGAGAACGCCACCCATAGCACTCACGCTTATCTTGCGTATTTTAGAGTATCTACTTTCACTTGTCTAAGAACTGTTATAGGCAACCCAGAAGTCCTTTACCGCGGACACGGCTATTCGAATAGATGATGATAACCCTGCAGGGGAGTACTTCTTCACACACGCTCTCACCACTTATCGCCGTTTACACGACATGTACTCGGCAACCTTAAAGCGGAAGCCCAGCGAGGGTGTCGGCCACGACCTACCTAAACACTCAAGTCTCTAGTCGAGGTTATCGCCTATTCAGGTTCCATCCGCAGGGAGTCCGGCCGAGGTTTCCACATACGGCCCCGAATGATGTGTACAGTGTTCCACGACACCAAACGGGTGCCCGGCATACCCGGCCACGTGCCCACCGCATCACAGCCCACCCCTCGGGTCAGCACTGCCCACGGCCTCCAGCATACTACAAACACCAGAAACTACTTGCAACTCCTGGACAGAGGACAAGGGTGGTTAAGAAGTCGAGAGGGGCACTTAAGCATTCCAATGCATGGTAGTAACTGGTCATGGATCACAAACACAGAACTCAGTTCCTGAGGACGGCTTCAATGAGACAACCCACCATGTACTCCTACATGGCCTCTCACCGATACCTTTACCAAATCGTGTTCACACACTTAGCTCTTAACATTAGGACATGTTCACACACCTCCGGTTCATCCCCGATGAATCAGACCTGACTCAACTCTAAGCAGTAGTGGGCATGACAAATAAGCATGAATGAGTAGGCACACCAGGGCTCAAACAACTTCTACTCATGATAGTGGGTTTCATCTATTTACTGTGGCAATGACTGGTCATGCAGAGGATAAAGGGGTTCAGCTATCATGACAAAACAATGTATGAATCGTTGTTGTCCTAATGCAGTAAAAGAGAGCAGGAGCAAGAGAGTGGGATTGTATCAGAATGAACAAGGGGGTTTTGCTTGCCTGGCACTTCTGAAGATAGCATTGAGTCTTCATCAGTGTCAACGATCACAATGTCGGAACACATCTACCAAGAGGGGACAGATACCGACAACAGAGAAGAAATACAATCAATGCAATGCATAATATGATGCATGATCATGACATGTCAATATGCTGTGGTTTGAGCTAATGCAACTAGCTACAGATTAAATGGAGTTGGTTTGAATCTAAGATTCAAATTCAAACTCCATATATGACATTTCAAATGCCATTAATTCAAATTGTCATATACAGTAGCTTTAGGTTGCTCAAACATGCATGAAAATGCCATAAACGGATTCTTTGGATTTTTCTGATCATTTTCATATATAAATCTTTGCATTTGGAGTTACAGATTAATTTCTATGATTTTTAGAAGTTTTAGCTATTTTCTGGAATTTCCTGAATTAAATTAAATCTAGAAAATGACTTATTGCGTCAGCTCTACATCACTGTGACGTCAGCTGGTGAACTGCGGCTGACCAGGTCAAACCTGACCAGTGGGGCCCACTAGTCAGTGACTCGAGGATGGTTAGTGTCACAGTCAAGTGGGCCCAGTCATAGTGCACGTCAGCTTGGTCAAAGCTGACGTGTGGGGCCACCGTGATTAGTTAAGACTAAACAGGAAACTAACTGCTATTGATTAAGGGCGTGGGGCCCATATGTAAGTGGGTCAGGAGGTTAATTAGTGGGTAATTAGCGCTAACTTGATGGCCACATCGACAGTCGCCGGAGCCTCGCCGGCGCTGACCTTGAACCGCGGCGGAGTTTGCTCGGAACTCGCCAGAGACGACGGATCGACGCGCCAGGGGCACCAGAAGATAGCCCGTTCCTGTGCGCATCTAGGGAGACCATCGGGAGGTGCGGGGGTGGCCGGAGTTCGCCGGAGTGGAGCCCGCGGCGGCTGCCGGAGTTCGGGGTTGGTGCGGGTTAGCGCTACGGTGTGCAAACGAGCGAGGTGAAGAGCTAGCGGAGCGCTACGCGATGCGGGGAGCAAGTTAGGCACGCCAGGGTGACCAAATGGTCACCGGAGCTACGCCGACGATGAGCTCAGGCGGCGGCGTGCTACGGCCAGCTACGAATCGACGGCTTTGGCGGCGGCAAGCCACGGGGTTAGGGGCAAGCGTGCGGAGCTCACGGTGGGTCGGATGAGGTAGACGACGAGCCTGGGAGGCGGAGACGGCTGCTAATCGGCGCGTCAAGCGGCTTTCGACGGCGAGGAGGAAGAAGACGAGGCAGCCGGCGATGCAGCCGTCCAGCCTTCGAGGCTGTGGTGGCGGCGGCGGACGATGGCGGAGACCGTGGACAGCATGGGGAGGCGAGGGGAGCATGGTGGTCGTGGCAAACGGCATTAGTGACGGCGAGCTCCGCTCGGGTGTGAGAAACAGAGGAGGGGAGAGCGTTCGGGGGTGAGAGGAAGGGTCCAGGCATCCAGGCGTCGCGCTGGCGTCGTCTAGGCACGAAGAGGGGAGCCAGGCAGGCTAGGAGGGAGGAGGTGGCCGGGGCGCGTGCGCGCGTCGACCACACGCGCGTCCTCCTGGCAGAGGAGGAACACGACAGGGGAGTTGGCGGTGGTGGGCTGGGCTGTACGGTGCTGGGCCAGGACAGGAGCTGGGTCGGTTGGTGGGCGCCAGGTAAGTTTCAGCTTCTTCTTCTATTTATATTTTCTGTTTTTTTGTTTTGATTTAGTTTGAGAACTAAATCATTTTAAAACTTTCTGTAAATTTTTGTGTGAGCTCAGAGAGATAGTCCAAGGCCACATGCAAATGTACAAAAATATTTGAACATTATTTCTTATATAGCAGAAATAATTCGAACCCAAATATGTTATTGATTTAAATCAAAGGCCCAAAATAAATTATTTCTGTGACTCCAAAAATATCGGTTTGAATTTTATCTGTTGCCAATATTTTCACAGAATAACAGGAACATTTTCTTGGACTCATTTGATGAAATTTAAATGTTGGTTATTTTTAGAGGTTTTTCTGAGGCTTTTGAAAATTCCTCAATTCAAGTGTCAATTGAATTTAAACATGATGCTCACATGGAAACTAGCCTAGGTCAGACCAGAATTAGGGATGTGACAACTCACCCCCACTAAACAAGAATCTCGTCCCGAGATTCAAGCTTAGGGTAACATGAAAGGGGAACACAAACTAACACAATCTTCACGATCCAGGTTGCACTTCATAAGAATGTTGATTCGATCACAATCATTGTCTCGATGCTTGCTCTGAGAACACCGACCAACATGGAAACGAGAGGAAAGGGAAATTCTAGAAGGATCGATCTTCTCGAATATCGAACAACTCAGGATCAACTCACGGAGTGAGACATTGAAACACCTCTCGAGCTGAGACGCGAAGCATACATCTAGAGGGATGGAGTGGAACAGATGGCGAAGGTTCACTAGGTAGACAACAATCCCGCTTTAAGAGGGTGGTGATTGGTTGTCAACGTAGCGAAGAGTTGAGTTGCCATGATACTATAACGAGATGATACTATAACGAGACATCTTGAGGGACGTGACTCGCAAGAATATTCCCTTAAGTGGCAAGAAGAATTACCTTTGATTCAAAGACCATTGAAACTCTTTATACCAGCTTAAGGCAAATCACAATCGATCATTTGAAGGAGTCCGGATGAAGGACATACCCGGACTAGTATGGATGATGTGGATTACCTTGTTGAAGACAGAGCCATAGATGATTTTGCTTATCATCGGAGATGGATGGGGCCCATGGGAGAATGGCACATTGGTGGTGCAAGCTGGGAACAAAATGCAAATGCTGGGAATGATTCTGGTAACTGGGGAGAAACTCAACAGTAGAGAGTGAGTCCACTGTTTGAAAAGTTGTAGCATAACCAAAGAAACTGGGAGCAATCCCAATTAGTGCTGATGATAACACCCAGTGCTTGTGCGTGCTCTCAAGAACTTGAGCATTTCCATATTCATCAAGGTTTTACCAATATCCGTGTCAAGGATCCTGGCAACACAACATACTACCCTGATGAATAATGATGGATGATGCAGATGCAAAGGAAGATAACACCTTCTCAGATTTCACCTTAGCGAGGCCAAGGAAACAAAATATGGATGATCGACCGAGAGACATTTAGCACTCCGCTTCTAATGTTCTCCTTGATGTACTAGCGTATCCTATTGATAGATATGGTTTGATATCTAGAACATCAAGTAAAAGGTCGGATTTCGGAAATACAAAAATCCATAAGGAACAACTAGGGAGTAAATACGAAATCCTTATGGGAAGGTGGCCAGCTTCCTCAATCAAGATATTACAATATTAGGTCTTCCGGCTGGGTGTGTTGGCCACGACATCCACTTCACCGAGTTACAGAGAGACCAATATTATAATTCTTGGAAAATGTTCCAACCATCATATCTGCCTGAGATTCAGATCTGGTTGGTGCCAGAATATTCCAGACTCATCAAGTCTAGAAAAAAAATGAAAGTTTGCAACACAAGTCGACGAGATGACGTTGCAAGATTCTCGGGAAATGGACTATGGTAGTAAGCTCCAAAACATGAGCTTGTTCTGCTACAAACATGTGAACACGTTGTCCCAGACAAGCATTCCCACATGGTAGTCTTACAATAAAACACTACCTAGTTCTGGTTGGGAACCATCAACGAGGATATCGAAGTTCTTTCATAAGTCCGGATTAGCTCTTATGAAGGAACTCCCTCTCCTTGAACAAATCAGTCAGTGGCTTGGTGTGCTAGATAATTCATATGGAATGAAGATGATCAGTCTAACAGACCACGGAATACTTCGCACGTGCATAACTGACTTGGGATGATTCCAGAGGAGGTAAAAACATGCTTTCTCGAATTCATGGCGGGACTTGCATCAAATGCACATGAATTAGAGGAAGTCACTCCTTTTAGCCGAACATCTGCTTCACGAATGGAACAAGAAAGCATTGTCCACAAAGTTTCCAACACTAGCTGGATGTTCAACATGAATCATAGGGAAGGTAGAAATGTTGCCGATGGGCTCAACAACATTTCATCCAGGTTTCCATATAGGTGGAATTCCACAATTATGTGAATAAGGTGATAGCATTGGTCAGACCAAAGGCTATAATGGTGTATGCCCGAGGAATCAACCACGAGTAAGACAACATTACGAACTTCGTTGGTTTTGACTTGATTTGATGATAGCCCATATGCAAATCAAAGATTTGGGTAAGACAATAGATCCAGCAATTGACCACGAGGATCAATCAATGAAGATATCATCTTTCTTCAACACACACACACACACACAAAGATATCCCTTTGGAATTAACTGAGTCGGACAAGCTTTCATCTTCCAACTCCCCAAGTTGTTGTTTAGCTTAACCATATCCGACACATATTCTTGGGGAAAGGGTGGTTTACAAGCTAACCAACTTGGTCACGAACTCAACATAGCGGTCAGGTGACGACCTGATGATACTTCCGAGAAGATATTCGGAAAATCACGAACCACCGGTATGTTACTAAGCTCGAGAACAATCTTGCTTCTAAGGGCAAGACGAAATGATCAAATAAGCAAGGATTGGCACTATCCTAACTCACCGATCGAAAAGTGCACCGGAAATAAGGACTAGGTAGCACAATCTATCTTAGAATGATGATTCAATAACCAACACGCTAAGAAGGAAATTATTGTCCATTAACTGCCAAGCAACGGGGTTGCTAGGAGTATTGATTTCACACATCATGGTTCACTTTCCGGCATTCCGGTTGCGACAACACGGGACCGAGGAATGAAAAATGATGGAAAGAAGTATCACTGCGTCAAGAAGAGATGGTGCAATTCTCATGACAATCCTGACATAAAGGGGGTAATACTCCAGGGTAGAACAGAGCAAAAGCTGGATTGGCATTTGATCTGCAGAACACAATTACTTTGACCCAATCCTAGATATGGATGAGGTACTGGAGTTTGTTTCTCCTAGTCATTCTAAAATAGAATGGCTTAACGGACCACAAGAATAATAAGCATCGATAACACGGATGCACAATTACTCCTGACTATCAATTGATAGATGATGGTCAGAATACAACTGAAGAGGGACAACTCAAGAGGACATATATCTTGCTGAGTTGTGGATGCATAGATTAATATGTCAAACCAATTTCAACAGGTTTCTTCCAGATAACCCATGCAGATAGGTAGAACTGGCAGAATCACAATTATGAATGGAGAACTCCTCAAGAGTACTCTGATTGTGGTATTTTGGTTCAAAGAATGTCTGCCTTAATGGTTCATGGTATTTGGAAGAAGGAAATACCACGGACCTCGAGGACTATCACAAAGTTACTAATATCCTAAAGGAACTAGCAAACACTATCAACATGAGATAAGTAGGGTGAATCTCGGTTCAAGAACCCGTGAATAGAATACCGCTAACTAATAACATCACGGGATGCTTTCGAGAATGATGGCCAGAATCATCACACGGGGAACACAAAACATGGCTAGTTTACTAGGTAATCTTCTAAGACACCTAGGGTCGTAATAATAACTCCAACATATATGTCGAGGCAATAAATTACCTCAATGCACCGATTGGTGTGCTTATTCTGACCATAAAGGACATTGGGAACAGAAAGAAAGGATTTGCAAATGCATCAGACTATTTAAAAACCTGGGATGACTCGGACAGCATAACGGCTGTAGATGCTCAAAATGATTTGAGACATCCTGCAAAATGGTGGCATAACCACTTAACATCACAATATCAAAGTTCTGAGATGAACTGTCAACACACAGAAGTAGTAGGAACTGAACTCGGGCTTGAATCCATCAATCCTATAAGTCTCTATCATAGTAACTCGTCATCCTGATAGATAGATGAGAAGACCTAGTTCTTAATCACCGTAGAAGATAAGAGGATGACCCGGATCGAAGGCCATAAGGTAAAGGAGTAAAAAGAGCCTTACGCTCCATCCCACAATCAATTCCCTTATATAACTAAAGAATTTCTAGACTCAACTTGACCGGTTTGGCTTGGTAATCCTCTGATGAACAAAGCTCGATACCAAAAGCTGTCAGGACCACGATTCCAAGTCACATCGATCTAGTCGGTAACACCTCATATCACTTTGCGGCCTCACACACGGTATTCCCACGGTGTCGCCTTACCATGGCCCGGGACCGTTTGCGCCTTTTGGCTCACGTATATGATAGTGTCGCTAGCATCCATATGACAGAGAACCCGGGCCGACATGACTAGTCATGAATCCAAAGTGGCACTAACATATAGGGGCCGACATGACTAGTCATGACTCAACATTCAGAGCATACAAGTCAAAGCACAAGCAGAAGCTTAACATGTCTGAGTACAGACATCTACAAATGAAAAAGGCTGCTAAGCCTGACTATCTACCAGATCCTGCCAAGGGCACAAGATCGTAGCTGAGGTAACAAGCTAAACGTCGAAGTTCACGCGGAACTACTAGCGAGACTAAAGTATCTCTACAAAACATAAAATAGGCAAACGTGAGTACAAATATACCCAGCAATACTTACATCAGAACTATCTACATATGCATCATTATCTACAAAGGGGGTGGTGGGGTTTAACTGCAGGATGCCAGCTTTGACTCGGTGGCTATCCTGAACCAAGACTGCAAGTAACTCTTTTGAGGTGGCGCACACGAGTCCACATATTCACCATATCAATACACCACTATGGATCCACTCCCGTCTCCCTACGAGAACGCCACCCATAGCACTCACGCTTATCTTGCGTATTTTAGAGTATCCACTTTCACTTCTCTATGAACTGTTATAGGCAACCCAGAAGACCTTTACCGCAGACACGACTATTCGAATAAATGATGATAACCCTGCAGGGGTGTACTTCTTCACACACGCTCTCACCACTTATCGCCGTTTACACGACATGTACTCGACAATCTTCAAGCGGAAGCCCAGCGAGGGTGTCGGCCACGACCTACCTAAACACTCAAGTCTCTAGGCTAGGTTATCGCCTATTCAGGTTCCATCCGCAGGGAGTCCGGCCGAGGTTTCCACATACGGCCCCGAACGATGTGTACAGGGTTCCGCGACACCAAACGGGCGTCTGGAATACCCGGCCACGTGCCTACCGCATCACAGCCCACCCCTCGAGTCAGCACTGCCCACGGCCTCCAGTATACTACAAACACCAGAAACTACTTGCAACTCCTGGACAGAGGACAAGGGTGGTTAAGAAGTCGAGAGGGGCACTTAAGCATTCCAATGCGTGGTAGTAATCGGTCATGGATCACAAACACGTAACTCAGTTCACGAGGACGGCTTCAATGAGACAACCCACCAAGTACTCCTACATGGCCTCTCACCGATACCTTTACCAAATCGTGTTCATACACTTAGCTCTCAACAGTAGGACATGTTCACACACCTCCGGTTCATCCCTGATGAATCAGACCTGACTCAACTCTAAGTAGTAGCAGGCATGACAAACATGCATGAATGAGTAGGCACATCAGAGCTCAAACAACTTCTACTCATGCTAGTGGGTTTCATCTATTTACTGTGGCAATGACAGGTCATGCAGAGGATAAAGGGGTTCAGCTACCGCAGCAAACAACAGATGAATCGTTGTTGTCCTAATGCAGTAAAAGAGAGCAGGAGCGAGAGAGTGGGATTGTATCAGAATGAACAAGGTGGTTTTGCTTGCCTGGCACTTCTGAAGATAGCATTAAGTCTTCATCAGTGTCAACGATCACAACGTCGGAACATCATCTACCGAGAGGGGACAGATACCGACAACAGAGAAGAAATACAATCAATGCAATGCACAATATGGTGCATGATCATGACATGTCAATATGCTGTGGTTTGAGCTAATGCAACTAGCTGCAGATTAAATGGAGTTGGTTTGAATCTAAGATTCAAATTCAAACTCCATATATGACATTTCAAATGCCATTAATTCAAATTGTCATATACAGTAGCTTTAGGTTTGTCAAACATGCATGAAAATGCCATAAACAGATTCTTTGGATTTTTCAGATCATTTTTCATTTATAAATCTTTGCATTTGGAGTTACAGATTAATTTCTATGATTTTTAGAAGTTTTAGCTATTTTCTGGAATTTCTTGAACTAAATTAAATCCAGAAAATGACTTATTGCGTCAGCTCTGCGTCACTTTGACGTTAGCTGGTCAACTGCAGCTGACCAGGTCAAACCTGACCAGTGGGGCCCACTGGTCAGTGACTCGGGGCTGGTTAGTGTCACAGACAAGTAGGCCAAGTCAAAGTCCACGTCAGCTTGGTCAAAGCTGACGTGTGGGGCCACTGTGATTAGTTAAGACTAAACAGGAAACTAACTGCTATTGATTAAGGGCATGGGGACCATATGTAAGTGGGTCAGGAGGTTAATTAGTGGGTAATTAGCGCTAACTTGATGGCCACGTCGACAGTCGCCGGAGCCTCGCCGGCGGTGACCTCGAACCGCGGCGGAGTTCGCTCGGAACTCGACACAGACGACGAATCAATGCGCCAGGGGCACCAGAAGATAGCCCATGCCCCTACGCATCTAGGGAGACCAATGGGAGGTGCGGGGGTGGCTGGAGTTCGCCGGAGTGGAGCCCGCGGCGGCTGCCGGAGTTCGGGGTTGGTGCGGGTTAGCGCTACGGTGTGCAAACGAGCGAGGTGAAGAGCTAGCGGAGCTATACGCGATGCGGGGAGCAAGTTAGGCACGCTAAGGTGACCAAATGGTCACCGGAGCTACGCCGACGATGAGCTGAGGCGGTGGCGTGCTACAGCCAGCTACGAATCGACGGCTACGGCGAGCGGCAAGCCACGGGGTTAGGGGCAAAGCGTGCGGGAGCTCACGGTGGGTCGGATGAGGTAGACGACGAGCTCGGGGAGGCGGAGACGACAGCGAATCGGCGCGTGCGGCTTCCGGCGACCGAGGAGGAAGAAGATGAGGTAGCCGGCGATGCAGGCCGTCACAGCTCTCGGGGCCAGGGTGGGGCGAAGCGGCGGACGATGGCGGAGACCGTGGATAGCATGGGGAGGCAAGGGGAGCATGGTGGCTGCGGCAAACGGCGTTGGCGATGGCGAGCTCCGCTCGGGTGTGAGAAACAGAGGAGGGGGAGAGTGTTCGGGGGAGAGAGGAAGGGTCCAGCGCCCAGTATCGCATCAAGGCTGCCTAGGCACGACGAGGGGAGCCAGCAGGCTTAGGAGGGAGGAGGTGGCCGGGCGGCGCGTGCGCTGGCCGGGCCACATCGCAAGGCCCTCCCGGCAGAGGAGGAAGGCGACAGTGGAGTTGGTGGTGGTGGGCTGGCTATGACGGTCTTTGGGCCAGACAGGGAGCTAGGTTGGTGGGCGCCGAGTAAGTTTCTGCTTCTTCTTCTATTTATATTTTCTGTTATTTTGTTTTGATTTAGTTTGAGAACTAAATCATTTTAAAACTTTCTGTAAATTTTTGTGTGAGCTCAGAGAGATAGTCCAAGGCCACATGCAAATTTACAAAAATATTTGAACATTATTTCTTATATAGCAGAAATAATTCCAACCCAAATATGTTATTGATTTAAATCAAAGGCCCAAAATAAATTATTTCTATGACTCCAAAAATATCGATTTGAATTTTACCTCATGCCAATATTTTCATAGAATAACAGGAACATTTTCTTGGACTCATTTGATGAGATTTAAATGTTGGTTATTTTTAGAGGTTTTTCTGAGGCTTTTGAAAATTACTCAATTCAAGTTTCAATTGAATTTAGACATGATGCTCACATGGAAACTAGCCTAGGTCAGACCAGAAATAGGGATGTGACAGGCCAACTCCATCGCCAGGCTTCCGCTTGAAGGTTGCCGAGATACACGACGTGTACATGGTGGTAAGTGGCGAGAGCGTGTGTGAAGAAGTACACCCGTGCAGGGTTAACATCATCTATTCGAATCGCTGTGTCCGCGGTAAAGGACTTCTGGGTTGCCTGTACAGATCATAGACAAGTGAAAGTGGATACTCTAAAATGCGCCAGATAAGCATGAGTACTATGGATGGCGTTCTCGTAGGAAGACGGGAGTGGATCCATAGTGGTGTATTGATTGGTGAATATGTGGACTCGTGTGCGCCACCTCAAAAGAGTTGCTTACAGTCGTAGTTCAAGATAGCCACCGAGTCAAAGCTGGCTTGCTGTAGCCAAACTCCACCACCCCTTTGTTGATACTGACGCATATGTAGTTAGTTCTGATGTAAGTCTTGCTGGGTACATTTGTATTCACGTTTGCCTATTTTATGTTTTGCAGAGAGACTTCCGTCTCACTAGTAGTTCCGCGTGGACTTTGACGTTTAGCTTGTAACCTCAGCTGCAAGCTTGTACCTTGGGAGGGTCTTGTAGTTAGTCAGGCTTCTCAGCCTTTTTCTTTTTTAGTTGTCTGTATCCAGAAAAGTTAAGCTTCCGCATGTGCTTGTTGCTTGTATGCTCTGTATGTTGGGTCATCAGACCCATGTTTGTAATATCTGGCTCTTCAGAACGTAATGAATAAATACTCTGAGTCGTAGAGTCTTGTTGTGATGCCATGTTTTATTAACACACATCGAGCATATTGTGTGTATGATTGAAATGCTTGGTTTGTGTGGGATCCGACAACCTAGTTGTTTATCCTTGGTAGCCTCTCTTATGGGGAAATGAAGTCTGGTGCTTCCACTGAGCCTTGGTAGTCTTCTACAGCCCGGTTTACGTAGTCCCGCTAGCCCAAAGATTACTGCTCCTAACACTTAGATTGGCGGCATGTGATTCACTTCGTTCTCGTGGTTCCGCCTTCTTCAGGGAAATGTCATGCAGTGACTTCCGGAGTCCTGCTAGCCTGCTACATCCCGGGTTCCCGGAGTCCTGTTAGCCTGCTACAGCCCAGGTTCCCGAAGTCCTGTTAGCCCAGTTGCTACATCCTGGATTCACACGCTGATGACCGACATGTTCGATGTTGTTTCATGTATGCATGTCCCCGTAAGTTAGTGCCACTTTGGGTTCACAACTAGTCATGTCGGCTCGGGTTCTCTGTCATATGGATGCTAACGACACTATCATATACGTGAGCCAAAAGGCGCAAACGGTCCCGAGCCAGGTGAGGCGGCAACCGTGGGAATACCGTGCGTGAGGCCGCAAAGTGATATGAGGTGTTACATGCTAGATCGGTGTGACTTAGGATCGGGGTCCTGACAGCTTTGGTATCAGAGCTCGATCCGTCAGTAGGATTACCAAGCCAAACAGGTCAAGTCGAGTCTAGAAATGCTTTAGTTATATAAGGGAATTGATTGTGGAAGGAACGTAAGGCTCTTTTTACTCCTTTACCTTATGCCCTTCTCGATCCGAGTCATCCTCTTACATTCTCTGGGGTTAAGAAACTAGGCTTCCTTGTCTTTCTATCAGGATCATGTGTTACTAATCCGTAGACTCTTAGGATTGTTGGTCTCAAGCCTCAGTTGAGTTTCTACTACTTCCGTGTGTTCATAGCTGGCCTCGGAACCTTGATATTGTGATGTTGAGTGGTCATGCCACTATTTTGCAGGATGTCTCAAATATTTTTGAGCATTTACAGCCGTTATGCTGTCCGAGTCATTACAGGTTTCTAAACAATCTGATGCATTTGCAAAATCTTTTCCTTTGTTTTCGATGTCCTTTGGGCCAGGTTTACCACATTAATTGCTAAGTTGGGGTACTCCATTGCCTCGGTATATATGTTGGAATTATTATTATGACCCTAGGTGTCGTAGAGAACCACCTGGTACTCCATCCATGTTTGTGTTCTAGTGTGATGACTCTGGCCATCATTCTCGAAAGCATTCCGTGATGCTACTTAGTAGTAGGTATTCGACTCCTGGGTTTTTGAGCCCAAAATTCACCCTACTTACCTCATGCTGATAGTGTTGCTAGTTCCTTTAGGATATTGGTCACCTTTGCGATAGTCCTCGAGGTCCGTGGTAAATCCTTCTTCCAATACCATGAACCAATATGGCAGAAGTTCCTCGTTGAACCAAAAGATCACAACCAGAGTGCTCTTGATGAGTTCTCGATTCTATGTTGTGACTGCCAGTTCTACCTTTCTGCATGGGTTATCCGGAAGAAATTTTGAGCTTTGCTCGACATACTAATCTATGCATCCACAACTCAAACATATGTTCCTTTGAGTTATCCCTCTTTAGTTGTTTTCTGACCTTCGTCTATCAATTGATAGTCAAGAGTATGTGTGCATTCGTTCATCGATTCCTATTATTCTTGTGTCCCGTCAAGCCATTCTAATCCGAAAGGACTAGGAGAAACAAACTCCAGTACCTCATCCATATCCAGGATCGGGTCAAATCATTTGTATTCCGCAGATCAAATGCCAATCTAGCTTTTGATTCTGTTCTACCCTGAAGTATTGCCCTCTTGATGTCAGGAATGTCATGATAATTGCACCAACTCTTATAAATTCTTGATGCAGTGATACTTCTCACCATCATCATTCGCTCCTCGGCTCCGTGTTGTTGTAACCGGAATACCGACAAGTGAACCGTGATGTGTGAAATCAATACTCCTAGCAACTAGTTGATTTGTAGTAAATGGACAATATTCTCATTCTTAGCGTGTTGGTTATTGAATCATCATTCTAAGATAGATTGTGCTACCTAGTCCTTATTTTCGGTGCACTCTTCGATCAATGAGTTAGGATTATTCAATCCCTTGCTTATTTGATCATATCGTCTTGCTCTGAAAAGCAAGATTGTTCTCGAGCTTAGTAACATATCAGTGGCTCGTGATGTTCTGAATATCTTCTCGAAAGTATTACCAGGTTGTCACCTGACCGCTATGTTGAGTTCGTGATCATGTTGGTTTTCCTCCAAACCACCCATTCTCCAAGAATCTGTGTTGGATTCCCCTAGCTAGTTGGTTAAGCCAAACAACAACTTGGAGAGTTGGAAGATAAAAGCTTGTCTGACTTAGTTCATGTTAAGGGATATCTTTTTGTGTGTGTGTGTGTGTGTTAGTTGAAGAAATATGATATCTTCATCGATTGGTCCCTGTGATCAGTTGTTGGACCTATTGTCTTGTCAAAACTTTGATTTGAGTATGGGCTATCGTCAAGTCAAATCATAACCAACGATGTTCGTAATGTTGTCTTACTCGTGGTTGATCCCTCGAGCATACACCATTACATCTTTTGGTCAGACCAATGCTACACCGTGTTTACATGATGGTGGAAGTCCAGTGATATGCAAATTCCGATGAGTTGCTGTTGAGCCCATCAGCAGCATTTTGTCTCCCCCATGATTCATGTTGAACATTACACTAGTGTTGGAAACTTTATAAGCATTGCCCTCATGTCCCGTTCATGAAGCATATGTCCGGTTGAAAGATGTGACTTCCTCTAATTCATGTGCATCTGATGCAAGTTGCCGCCGTGGATTCGAGAAAGCTTGTTTTTGCTTCCTTTGGAGTCATCCCAAGTTAGTCATGCTTGTGCGAAGTATTCTATGGTTTGATAGGCTCGCTACCTCCAGTCCATATGTGTCCCTAGCACACCAAGCAACTGATTGATTTGTTCAAGGAGAAGAAGTTTCTTCTTAAGAGCTTGACTTACGCAAGGACTTCGATATCCTCGTTGATGGTTCCCCCTGAACTCGGTAGTGTTTTATTGTAAGACTACTATGTGGTCATGCTTGTATGGCACAACATGTTCACATGTATGTAGCTAAACCAGCTCATGTTTTGGAGCTTGCTATCATAGTTCATTTCCCGAGAATATCGCAACGTCATCTCATCGGTTTGTGTTGCAAACTTTCTTTCCAGACACATTGTCTAAATTGTCCTATTACCAGCCAGATCTGAATCTCAGGCAGATATGATGGTTGGAAATTCTTCCAAGAACTATGATATAGGTTCCAGTGAAGTGGACGCACCTAGCTGGAAGCACTATTATTGTAGTATCTGGATTAAGCCGTTTGGTCACTTCCCATGAGGATTTCGCATGACTTATTCTAGAAGTTGTTCCTTATAGATTTTGTGATCACGAAGTCCGACCTTTACTTGATGGCCATGTTGATGCTTTTAAGCATGACCGTGGTAGCTAGAACATCAAGGAGAACATTAGAAGCGGAGTGCTAAATGTCTCTCGGTCGATCATCCAGATTTTGTTTCCTTGGCATTGCTAAGGTAAAAATCTGAGAAGGTGTTGTCTTCCTTTGCATCTACATCGTCCATCACTATTCATCATGGTAGTATGATGTGTCACCAGAATCCTCGGCATGGATGTTGGTAAGACCCTGATGAATATGGAAATGCTCAAGTTCTTGAGAGCACGCTCAGACACTAGGTTATATCCTCGGTATCAATTGCAATGTGCCTTCCATTTGCCGAGTTGTCTTATAACTCTAGTTTCCTTTCCAAACTAAGTATGCCATTCTTTCGAATTCCTTCAAACAATCAATTGTGAATTGTCTCAGGCTGGAATGAAGAGTTCCAATGATCTATGCATCAAAAGTAATTTTTTTCCACTTAAGGGAATAATTCTACGAGTCACCTTCCCTAAGGTGCCCCGTTATGGAATCATGGCAACTAACTCCTCGCTACTTTGAAACCCATGCACCATCTTCTTAAGCATGGAATTGTTGCCTACCAAATTGAACCTTCGTCGTCTATTCCTCTCCATACCTCTTGATGTGTGTTTTGTGTCTCAACTCAAGAGATGTTCCTACGTTTCACTCCATGACTTGATTTTGAGTTGCTCAATCTTCAAAAACATCGATTCTTTTAGAGTTTCCTTCTGTCGTCATCATCTTGGAAGAAGTTCTCAAAAACAAAGACGTCAAGATCAATTTGAATCAATGAATCAAAATCTTGAAAGGTGGAAGCTGGATCGAGAAGATTGTGATAGTTTGTGTCCCTTTTGTCCTCTTACCTCACATCTTGAATCTCGGGACGAGATTCTTGTTTAGTGGGGGTGAATTGTCACAACCCTAGATTCATGTTCGTAAATAGTGGAATTGCATCCATGCATCATGTCTAATTTTATCCGAAACCTGAAATGGGGACTGATAAACCCTAGTGGCAAATGAAATTCAACTAGGGTCAAAATTAAATCTTTTCAATGAACCCAAAATGCCCTTGATAAATGTTCATCACTAAATGATGCACACTTTTCTAGGTCATTCCTGGATTTTTGAATAAAATCATATTGTATTTGACTTTGGGCATTTAAACACTATAAATAATTTAAATGCTCAAATAATTCTGAGTTAAATGTGGGCCAATGGAATGATCCATGGAGTGTCCACAAATTATTGCAGCATTTTACAAAATGCTTTAGTATTTTTACTAAAGCCAAAACAGTAGTAGAAAAATAGAAAACAGAACAGGAGTAAAACAAAGAGAGAAAACCTACCCGGGCCTTACCTGGCAGAAGAGGCCCAGCCCACCAGGGGCTGGGTGGTATTCTTATTCCTGCCAGGAGGACATACAGGTGTGTGGCTTGCGCGCCGATGACGCCTTGCCACCTCCTGCTTCAGCCGTGCAGCCCCGACCCCTCTATGCGTGCCACGGAGACGCCCCGAGACCCATCTTTCCTCTCCCTCACTCGCTGCTCTCTCCCCCCTCCTCTGGTTCTCTCCCCCTCACTGCTCCTCACCTCACCGAACCATGCCGCCGCCACCGACGAGCTCCACCACGGCTGCAGCCATTTGCTCGCTCCCTCTCCGCGTCCCCGAGCTCCACCACGACCGCGTGGAGCAACATACCCGACGCACGCGACTAGAAGAGGCCCCAGTCGACTGGAGCGTCGTCGTCTTCACCTCTGGTGCCTGGAGATCGACTCCGTCGATTCGCCTCGTCCAGAGCGTCCCTGAGGCCGCTGACCTGCCCTGCCGCATCCCCGTGAGCTCCTCTCCGTTTTCCCTCCATCCTCGTCCTCGTTTTCGCACCGCAGCACCGCCCGCGCTCACGCCCGAACTCCGGCCGCCGCCCAAGTGGTCGCCGCCGTCGACCCCGGCCTCCCTACGCCCAGCTGCGTGCAGCCCTAGATGCGAGCGAGCGAGGGCTTCCTCGTGGTGCCCTCAGCGCGCCCAGCCGCTGCCCTAGCGCCACCCCGGCGAGCCGCCACCGCACTATAAGGTCGTCAGCCCTTAATCCGGCGATGGTGACGTGGCTAAGTCATTAGCCGCTAACAGCTGCACTAATTAACCCTAGAGGCACTGACAGCCGGGCCCCACCGTCTAACTAAACATGGTTTAGTATTTGTTTAGATTAAACTAACCTCATTGGTCCCACAGTGTCAAGATGACCGCCACGCCACCTGCTGACCCGACCCACCATCGGTGACAATAAACAACATCGGGTCATCGACTGGACCCCACCGTCAGGGTTTGACCTGGACTGACCCGTTGACTTGCTGACGTGGTGCTGATGTCACTCTGACGTCATAAATCCTTTTCTGGAATTCAAATAAGTCAAAATGATTTATTTAATTCAGAAAATGTCATAAACTTCTAAAAATCATAGGAAATTAACCGTAGCTCAGAATGAAATAATTTATATATGAAAAATTATCAGAAAAATCCAATCTATCCATTTATGCTACTCTCATGCATGTTAAACCAACTTATACCCCCCGTATAAGTGAAAACATGATAATGGCATTTTAAATACCCCTTATGGAGTTTGCATCCCTTGGTTCATATGGACTTCATTTAAGTTGTTGCTAGATGCATTAGTACAAATCAAAGCATATTGTCATGTCATGATCGTGCATCATATTGTCACATTTGCATTGATTGTGTTCTTCTCTATTGCCGGTGCTTGTCCCCTCTCGGCAGGCGTATCCCATTGATGGGTTCGATGACACTGATGAAGAGTTATAATATCTTCAGAAGTGCTAGGCAAGCAAAACCCCCCTTGTTCATTCTGATACAATCCCACTCTCTCGCTCCTTCTCTCTTTTACTGCATTAGTACAAGAACGATTCAACTGTTACATGCTGTAGTAGTTGAACCCCTTTCCTCTGCATTACCTGTCATTGCCACGGTACATAGATGAAACCCACTAGCATGAGTAGGAGTTGTTTGAGCCCTGATGTGCCTACTCATTCATGCTTGTTTGTCATGTGTGCTATTTCTTAGAGTTGTGTCAGGTCTGATTCATCAGGGATGAATTGGAAAGTTGTGAACATGTCCTACTGTTGAGAGCTAAGTGTGTGGACACGATTTGGTAAAGGTAGCGGTGAGAGGCCATGTAGGAGTACATGGTGGGTTGTTTCATTGAAACCGTCCTCAGGAACTGAGTTCTATGTTTGTGGTCCATGAACAGTAACTACCACACATTGGGTTCCGGTAACTCGGCCCCTCTCGGCTTATTAATCACCCTGATCTCTGTCCAGGAGTTGCAATTAGTTTTTGGTGTTTGTAGGTAGTGTTAGTAATCTACCAAGTGGCACCCAGCCAGGTGGGCTTGGGACAGACTAGGCACAATGGCACGGTGTACCAAGTGGCACCCGGATGGTGGGCTTGGGAACCCTGCTCACATCATTTGGGGTCGTGAGCGACACCGGCCGGATCTCCTTGCGGATGGAACCGAATAGGCGATAAACCTAGACTAGAGACTTGTGTGGTTAGTCAGCCGTGGCCGACTCCTCGCCAAAGCTTCCACTTAAAGGTTGCCGAGATACACGACGTGTTCATGGTGGTAAGTGGCGAGAGCGTGCGTGAAGAAGTACACCCCTGCAGGGTTAACATCATCTATTCGAATAGCCGTGTCCGCGGTAAAGGACTTCTGGGTTGCCTGTATAGTTCATAGACAAGTGAAAGTGGATACTCTAAAATGCGCAAGATAAGCTTGAGTACTATGGATGGCGTTCTCGTAGGAAGACGGGAGGGGATCCATAGTGGTGTATTGATTGGTGAATATGTGGACTCGTGTGCACTACCTCAAAAGAGTTGCTTACAGTTGTAGTTCAGGATAGCCACCGAGTCAAAGCTGGCTTGTTGCAGTCAAACTCCACCACCCCTTTGTTGATACTGACGCATATGTAGTTAGTTTTGATGTAAGTCTTGTTGGGTACATTTGTACTCACGTTTGCCTATTTTATGTTTTGTAGAGAGACTTCTGTCTCACTAGTAGTTCCGCATGGACTTCGACGTTTAGCTTGTAACCTCAGCTACGAGCTTGTACCTTGGGAGGGTCTTGTAGTTAGTCAGGCTTATCAGCCTTTTTCTTTTGTAGTTGTCTGTACTCAGACAAGTTAAGCTTTCGCATGTGCTTGTTGCTTGTATGCTCTGTATGTTGGGTCATCAGACCCATGTTTGTAATATCTGGATCTTCAGAGCCTAATGAATAAATACTCTGAGTCGTAGAGTCTTGTTGTGATGCCATGTTGTATTTGCACATATCGAGCATATTATGTGTATGATTGAAATGCTTGGTATGTGTGGGATCCGACAACCTAGTTGTTTATCCTTGGTAGCCTCTCTTATGGGGAAATGGAGTCTGGTGCTTCCACTAAGCCTAGGTAGTCTGCTACAGCCCGGTTTACCAGAGTCCTGCTAGCCCGATTACCGCTTCCTAACACTTGTTGGCGGCATGTGATTCACTTCTCGTGGTTCCGTCCCTTTGGGGAAATGTCACGTGGTGACTTTGAGTCTGCTAGCTCACATGACCCGGGTTCCTGAGTCCTGTTGGCCCGATTACTCTGACCTAGATTCACATGCTGATGACCGACATGTTTGATGTTGTTTCATGTATGCCTGTCCCCGTAAGTTAGTGCCACTTTGGGTTCACAACTAGTCATGTCGGCCCGAGTTCTCTGTCATATGGATGCTAGCGACACTATCATATACGTGAGCCAAAAGGCGCAAACGGTCCCGGGCCAGGTAAGGCGGCACCTGTGGGAATACCTTGCGTGAGGCCGCAAAGTGATATGAGGTGTTACATGCTAGATCAGTGTGACTTAGGATTGGGGTCCTGACAGACGGATACGTGGGATTCGCCAGGATGGAGCTCGTGGCGAACAATCGCGAGATATCATTACTAAGAAAAGGTTAAAACACTCGGGGCTATAACTTGCACCGGCTGACCACTAACAATGATACTAACATAGTTGTAAAATGTTCAAAGACCGTGTCTACGTGGTGTTTGGAATTATATGCAAAAAGCTAGCAAGATGTCGGTGCATTGCATGGAACATCAAGATGCAATTTTTTTTACAAAACACCTGTTGTGATTGACCCATGCAGGAGTAATACCATGTGTAAAAACTAATAATATCTCGAAAATTTTATCGGAAAAATGGTATCTTGAGAATTTCACCGAAAAAATGATATCTCAAGAAATATGAGAGATAAGGTGAGGAGGAGTGGGGCATGGTGGTGACTGGTGTTCGGACTGGGCGGAGGCATGGGGATGGACTGCACCGGCAGCGGCCACCATGCCAGATTGTTCCAGAGACTTCCTTTTTTAATTGCTCAGCAATAAGGTTGTGGGAGATAAGGATGAACGAGGCAATGCCTTATCTATAAATGTGGAGAGAGGTGCGGGTATGTTTTGTAAAATTGTCATAGTTTGCTTTCTATCCATCAGATATAGATCGGACGGTCTATATTACAAGATGGCAGGCACACCATCATCACCAACTCAGTTTTTTATAAGAGTACAAGTAAGAGTAGAGATAGAGACTATGGAGGAGCACCATCTACTGCTTCATGTGACACTCCTGCGCTCCATTTGGCGGCCGCAACGTCCCCTACGGCCACTGCCTCATGCGCTCCATTAGGCGGGTGCTGTTGGAATTTGGGGGGCGCACTCGTGCGACTGTTGGCAGCGACGATTTCTTCCCCGACCTCAGCAACCTCTTCCTCAATGACATGGGCGACAACCTCAACGCCAACGGTGCTGCTCCCATTGCATCGTAGGTGTTCTGTCCTTCCTATTCGAAATCATGGTAGAATTCATGTTTCTAGTATGGGTCCTAGATTCGATATGTTCATCTACTATGCTAGTCCACATGATTAGTTTAATCTCTGTTATAGCCATCATGATTTATTTTGTGCTTATTTGGATTAAATCTCGTAGTAGCTTGCTCATATATTCAACTGGCGCAACGTCCCCTACAGCCACTCCCGTTTCATGGACGGCCTGGTCGATGCCTCCAAGGTGCCCATGCATCCACTGCTATGAGTGCACGTCGCCATTTTGGGGCTCGCTGGCGAGCCTCGTGCATCACCTCAGGCAACCGTCCGTCGATCACTACTGGCCCACGGCGGTGAACATCAAGTACGAGACGTGCTACCTGTTTGCCGTGCTGGAGTCGCTGGAGGATCACTGCCGCCTGCTAGTCTCAGAGGAGGACGGCAGAGTCTTCCTCTTGACCGTGGGCACCGGTGAGGCCTGCGCAGGCCGCCGCCCCGTATCTGTAGTGTACATCAGGGGGAATTCCGCTGACGCTGACACTAACACGAGGCCGGTGTAGGGGTGCATGCTCACTGTTACTGCCCTTCAGAGGTACGTTGGCACCCCCACCGCCTCCATCACGCTGACTGGGACTGTGCCGAGCTGCTCCGTTCACGCCGATGTGGACATGGAAGACGCATGGTATGATTTCCCCCCAAGATGGTGCACGGGGACTCCAAGGAGGTTCACTTGGACATATGCATTACCAAGTCAAATGTTGATCATTAGTCTTCGCTCAATGTAATTCGCTGTCTAAGCATGTGGAGACTTCTTATTTATACAGTATAGAACCTTCCATGCCTGATCTTGCTCTATTAGAGTATCGTGCTTGAATAAAAGTGTATCCATTTATGGTTTAGTCTAGAATCTTCCATGTATGATTTTGCTCCATTAGAGTTCTCGCTTGCCATTTATGAGATTAACTGAGTTTTTTTACTATAGTACTGGAGAAAGACTTATGATGAACCATTTCTTACATCTCATTTGCCCCCTTCCAAGTCATCATGACTTAATCCCTTTGTCTAGGTGTATAGGAGCATGGTTAATACCTAATAGTATAGCCACCTGTTGACTATTAAAAAGTTCCATGTCATCTGTAGCCAACATGTATAACAATCGATACTCAAAAACTAATTCTTAAAGATCATTTCTTGCAAAGCACAATATGTGTTATTTCTTCACAAGTGGTGGATGCAGGTTGAACAGTTGAACGCTTTTGTTTGCAAAAGATACCTTTTTATCTATTTCACCCAGATGTTTGTGAGCTCTAGAGAAGAAATAATATCCGGAGAAACCTATTGTCGGTGTCACAACCGGCCGGTCTCAGGTAGGGGGTCCTGAACTATGCGTTTGAGGATCGAAGGCAATAGGAGACAAGGGACATGATGTTTACCCAGGTTCGGTCCCTCTTGATGGAGATAATACCCTAGTTCCTGCTTGATTGACTTAGACGAGTATAGGGGTTACAAGAGTTGATATACCTCGAGATCGTAATGGCTAAACCCTAGATGTCTAGCTTGTATGATTTTGATTTCCTCTACAGACTAAACCCTCCGGTTTATATAGACACCGGAGGGGCCTAGGGTTGTACAGAGTCGGTTTACAGAGAAAGGAAACTTCATATCCAAACGCCAAGCTTGTCATCCACACAACGGAGAGTCCCATCCTAACATGGGGGAAGGCCTTCTATCTTGTATCTTCACGGCCCATCAGTCCGGCCATGTCACCTAGCCTGGATGCCCAGGGACCCCCTAATCTAGGACTCCCTCAGTAGCCCCTGAACCAGGCTTCAATGACGATGTGTCCGGCGCGCAGATGGTCTTCGGCATTGCAAGGCGGATTCCTCCTCCGAATACTTCGAAGCAGTTGAACAAAAGAACTATATCCGGTTCTGTATAACAGTTACAACCCTGAACCACAAGGGTGGAATACTTAAACAAAATAAGTCATGTCCACTGATAGCTTTTTCGGCGAGACGTTACATTCGGGCCTTATTACTATTCCAAACCGTTTTGTGATCTCCCACTCCGCGCCTCGAGGCACGGCGTCTATTGACACGTCTTGTCAAAACAGAGATCTCGTGTCCCCTTATTGCGGGATCCTCATCAATACGAGTTTGGGTAATCCAACCATGCCGTTCGCACGACCCCTTGGGAATAAGCAAGTTTTTAGGCTTGTGAGGGAGTGCTTGATATTCACTGCTTCTATTAGAGGATAAGGACCCATCTTTTTAACCCACGCCTTTTTCTTCCCCAGCCTTCCCATCCTCGAGCTCTAGCGCCCAAGCTTCAGTCTTTTCCTTCGCCACCAAACATTCTAGCCATGTCCGGATCCGGCTCTCAAGGCAAGTGGATGGCCTCCTCCGTGACGGAGAAGGACATCAAGGAGCTCCGGGAGGGACAGCGGAAATCAAACACAGGCTCCCTGCCAAAGAGAAAGTTATCCCCACTCCAGAGCCCGGTGAGAGGGTTGTGTTTATCCCTCACTTCCTCCACGGACTAGGGTTTCCCCTCTGTCACATCCCTAGTTCTGACAATGCCTAGTGCATGCATTAGAGTGTTGCATCATGTTTAAATTCTTTTGAAACTTGAAGTGGGGATGACCAAGCCCTAGCACCAAAGCAATTCAAATAGGTTCAACTAAAAAATATTTTTCAATGAACCCAAATTGCCTTCAAAAATGTTCACCATTTTTGGAAAATGCTGGAAACAGTAACCAGAGATGTTGCACATTTTTCCATGACATTTGGATTATTGAATTAACTCATATTGTATTCGGATTGGGGCATTTAATTGCTATAAATATTATTAAATGCACCAACAATTCTGATAATAGCTAAGGGCCTCTGAGATAATTCAGTAATTGCCCATAATTAATTTCAGGATTTATAGAAGTGATTTGGTGTTTTACTAAATAAAAAAAACAAACTTGCATATTAGAAAACAGAACAAAAGTAGAAACTAGAGAGAGAGAGAGTACCTGGGCCACTTACCTGGCCTTAACTGTAGCCGGCCCATTAGGCAGCCCAGCCCACCAGGCAGTCGTGCCATCTTCAACCTCTGCCAGTAGGCAGAGGCGATGACGCACGCGCTCGCTGGGAGGCCTCCACCTCCTGCTTCCACTGCTCCCCCGACGCGCCTGTGCGCGCCACGCACTCCCCTGGCTCCCTCCTACTCTCCCCCGTCCTCACCCGCTCCTCTGTCTCTCTCCTTCGCTCTCCTTCTCACGCACCCGAGCGTGCCGCCGTGAGCTGTCGCGCCCACCGCCATCGCCTTGCCTCCCTGAGCCGTACAGAGCCTCCGTCACCTCGCGCTTCACCTCTTCACCGAAGGAAAGAAGCACGGAGGCCTCGAGCAGCCACCATCGTCTTCGTCTTCGAGTTCGGCCACCGACGACCGCCACCTCGATTCGCCATCGCAGGAGCTTCCCCGAGCCCGCTGAGCTGCTTCCCCGACCCCTTGTGAGCTCCTTCTCCTTCCCCCATGCTCTCCCCCTCCGTTCCTCTCCACTAGCTCGTTCTTCGTTGGAGCCGAGAGCTTCCGCCCGCCGGCCATGAAGCTGCCGTGGCTAGAGCGAGTTTCGCTCACGTCCGAGCACCGTTACATGCTCAGTCGGCCGTCAGCTGCCCAACGCCACCAATTGCGTCTCCTGTCGTGCTCCGTAGCCTCCTCCCCGATGAGCCCGTGTGTGCGCCGCCGTGCGAGGTCGTCGCTGACATCATTTCCGACCACCCCGCGGCCTCCCGTCGGGTCCTTTGGATGCGGACGAGCGAGAGCCCCACAGTGCCAGCGGCGTGATCGCTGTCCCTAACACGAGTCCGGCGAGCTCTCGTCGTCGGTTAGGTCATCGCCGGTGTAGATCCGGTGATGATGACATGGCGCGTCATTAGCAGTTAATCACCTGCTAATTGACCACATGACCCACTTACAGAAGGGCCCCACATCCTAATTAGCCGGCTAACAAAATACTTAGTATTAATTTAACAGGATGGACCCCACCCATTAGCTTGACCTTGCCACGACAGCCGTTGACCGACCCCACACGTTAGTGTTGACTTACCGACGTGGCGGTTGACTAGGCCCACCTGTCATCCACCCAAACCAGTCTGTGTCACTGACGTGTGGATCCCACATGTCAGGTTTGACCTGGACCCTCCTGTTGACCTGCTGAGGTCAGCATGACCTAATGCTGACGCAATAACTCATTTTCTGGATTTATTATTATTCAGGAAATTCTAGAAAATGGTCAAAACTTCAAAATTTTATAGTAAATCAACCGTAGCTCCAAATCAAATAATTTATATATGAAAAATGATAAGAAAAATCCAATCTATCCATCTGTACCATTTTCAAGCATGTTAGAACAACTTATAGCTACTGTTTAGGACAAATCAAATGAATGGCATTTAAATAACCATATGTGGAGTTTGAATTTGAACCTTGGGTTCAAACCAACTACACCTAATTGTGTTGCTAGTTGCATTAGGCCAAATCACCTCATATTTCCATCTCATAATCATGCATCATAATTGTTGCATTGCATTGATTGTGTTCTTCCTTGTTTGCCGGTGTTTGTCCCCTCTCGATAGACGTGGTTCCGATGATGTGATCAATGACACCGATGAAGAGCTATACTATCTTCGGAAGTGCCAGGCAAGCAAAACCCCCTTGTTCATTCCGAGACAATCCCACTCTCTCGCTCCTGCTCTTTTTACTGCATTAGGACAACAACGATTCATCTGTTACTTGTTGCGGTAGCTGAACCCCTTTATCCTTTGCATGACCTATCATTCCACAGTAAATAGACGAAAACCACTAGCATGAGTAGGAGTTGTTTGAGCCCTGATGTGCCTACTCATTCATGCTTGTTTGTCATGCCTGCTACTGCTTAGAGTTGAGTCGGGTCTGATTCATCGAGGATGAATCAGAGGTGTCTGAACATGTCCCATCTTGTTGAGAGCTAAGTGTGTGAACACGATTTGGTAAAGGTAGCGGTGAGAGGCCATGTAGGAGTACATGGTGGGTTGTCTCATTGCAGCCGCCCTCGTGAACTGAGTTACGTGTTTGTGATCCATGAAACAATTACTACCACACATTGGGCTCCGCACTCCAAGCTCTCTTGACTTATTAATCAACTTGATGCGTGTCCAGGAGTTGCAACTAGTTTCTGGTGTTTGTAGGATATGTGTTGGGGGCCGTGCGTAGTGCTGACCCTAGGGGTGGGCTATGTTGCGGTAGATACACCGAGGCACAGTGTACCGGGACGCCCGTTTGGTGTCTGGGAACCCTGCTCTCATCGTTTGGGGCCGTGAGCGACACCCCGACCGGATCTCCTTGCGGATGGAACCCGAATAGGCAATAAACCTGGACTAGAGACTTGTGTGGTTAGTCAGGTCATGGCCGACTCCTCGCCAAAGCTTCCGCTTGAAGGTTGCCGAGATACACGAGGTGTACACGGCGGTAAGTGGTGAGAGCGTGTGAAGAAGTACACCCTGCAGGGTTAATATGAACTATTCGAATAGCCGTGTCCGGAAAAGAACTTCGGGTTGCTGCAGTTCATAGACAAGTGAAAGTGGATACTCTAAAATGCGCAAGATAAGCGTGAGTGTTATGGATGGCGTTCTCGTAGGGAGACGTAGCGGATCCATAGTGGTGTATTGATATGGTGAATATGTGGAATCGTGTGCGCCACCTCAAAAGAGTTACTTGCAGTCGTAGTTTAGGATAGCCACCGAGTCAAAGCTGGCTTGCTGCAGTCAAACTCCACCACCCCCTTTGTTGATAATGATGCATATGTAGTTAGTTCTGATGTAAGTCTTGCTGAGTACATTTGTACTCATCTTTGCTTATTTTATGTTTTGCAGAGAGACGTCTGTCTCATTTGGTAGTTCAGCGTGGACTTGACGTTTAGCTTGTTACCTCAGCCACGATCTTGTGCCCTCGGCAGAGATCTGGTAGATAGTCGGGCTTCTCACCTTTTTCATTTGTAGATGTACGTACTCGGACATGTTAATCTCCGCTTGTGCTTTGACTTGTATGCTCGAGTGTTGGGTCATGAGACCCATGTTTGTAATATCTCGCTCCTCGAGCCTAATGAATAAATACTTGAGTCGAGAGTTATGTTGTGATGCCATGTTGTATTTACACATATCGAGCATATTGTGTGTATGATTGAAATGCTTGGTATGTGTGGGATCCGACAACCTAGTTGTTTATCCTTGGTAGCCTCTCTTATGGGAAATGTAGTCTTGTGCTTCCATGAGCCATAGTAGTCCACTACAGCCCGGTTCACCGAGTCTCGCTAGCCCAAAGACTACTGCCTGGACACTTGACCGGCCGGCATGTGTTTCACCCGCTCGTTCTGCCCTTTCGGGAAATGTCACTTGGTGACATCCGGAGTCCTTCCTAGCCTGCTACGGCCGGGTTAATGGAGTCCTCATAGCCAGTGCTACAGCCCGGATTCACACGTTGATGACCGACATGCTCGATGTGATTCATGTATGCCTGTCCCCATGGGTTAGTGCCGCTTTGGGTTCACGACTAGCCATGTCGGCCCAGGTTCTCTGTCATATGGATGCTAGCGACACTATCATATACGTGAGCCAAAAGGTGCAAACAGTCCCGAGCCATGGTAAGGCGACACCCGTGGGAATACCGTGCGCGAGGCCGCAAAGTGATATGAGGTGTTACCGGCTAGATCGATGTGACTTGGAATCGGGGTCCTGACACCCTCCACCCCTTTGTTAGAGATCTCATGTTCTATGCCGAAGGTGGTCGATAGAGAGCACGTGGATTGCGGCGGCGCCATGGTGAGCAAACTCCCCAAGGTTACCTGGCCGAGAGGGGCCTTTGTGGAGGCCGTCAAGACGTGGCAACAGGAGTGGTTCTACATCACCGAACCTCGCGGCACCAAGTGGGCGGCCACTCCTGCTTTCAAGTCCGGACCCCCGTTGCGGCTTGCGTCGTGGACCAACACGGGTTTGGACTAGGGATCATTCGATGAGGTGTTGAGGCTGCAAAAGTGCATCAAAAGTATCATAGAGAAGGACACCAGCCTCACTGACGTGATCCAGGTGATGCTCATCTGCCGAATCCTTCCCTGCCAATGTCGGCCTCTCCGCATGTGGGAGTTCAATCAGGAAGGGCCACGGACCCTGCAATGATTCTTCAGCAAGACGCATGAAGCAATATGGAAGCTACTCTTCAAGACTCAAAATTCGTGGCCACAAACGTCCGAAGACATTGGCCTTGACTGCAATCATCCGGCTTCCCTGGTAAGTGCTATATGTCCGAACATAACTTATTTCATCAATCAAAAAGGGGTGTACTGAGACTTTCGTCCTATAACAGGGCTAGACAAAGAAGGCGGAGCGGATCAGATGTCCAGCTCCACTGCTTGAAAACCCAGTTGATCCTCTATTAATGAAGATGCTGGTTCCGGCGCCCTATCAAGCGCCGGAGAAAAAGGCCAAGAAAAAGATCAAGGGGGCCAAAGGTGGCCTTCGCCGAAAAGATACTTCAGACACAGTTTTCGGAGAGACCGAAACTCACTCCTCCCATGAGGAAGATGAAGACGAAGACGAGGAGGATGAGGCAGAGAGCAATTCTCCCCCTATGGGGAGGAGGAAGAAAAGGGCAGCCTCTGTAGATCCAGAGGTGGAGGCAACCAAGAGGCGGGAAATATCCCTCCCGGATGGCTCGGATTCGGATGTTCAAGCCATCCCCAAGGGGCGCCCCCTGATGAAGCCCCTTGCCGCATTGTAAGTACACGAGGGTGCATTTCATGTGCCAAATCTTTATGATTGTAATTTAACACATTATATGGTGTAGTCCGGCCCGCGATCTCCCCCAACAATCATCGGAGGGGAATTCTTTGGATCCGAAGATGCTGGAGAGCGAGTCGCCTCCCCGCCTATCACCACGGACAACACTGAAGTGTTGTTCCGAAGGGCCTCTCCGGGCCACGGGGCGATACGGGAAGCCGCCGAAACGGCACCAGAGGGTAACGCCTTGCTCACCGAAAACACGGGGGAGCAATCCCCAAGGAGACTGACGGCGGGGGCTGTCGGATGTGGGGTTCCGGCAAACCCTTGAGGTTCGAAAACTGGGGTGCGCGCGAAGTCTTTCCCTCCTACCGATCTACGCCCTAGCTCGCAAAGATCTCGCAGACGAACTCAATGAACTCGCAACATAGAGAGACACGAGGTTTATACTGGTTCGGGCCACCGTTGTGGTGTAATACCCTACTCCATTGTGGTGGTGGTGGTGGATTGCCTCTTGGGCTGATGATGAACAGTACAAGGGAAGAACAGCCTCCTGAGGTTGAGGTGTTCTTGTGGCTAGGCTCTCGATCGGGTTGGATCAAGCTAAGATGAGATGCCTCTACTATGGTGGCTAGCTCTACTTATATAGGCCTGGTCCTCTTCCCAAATATCGGCGGAAGGGAGCCAACAACGATGGGAAAATTTGAAGGGGCGATTAGTACAAGCTATCCCGACAAAAGCGGTCTTCGCCGTGAAAAGCTACGTGGTGACGCCTGCCTTGGGCTCCACGATGACCTCCATCTTGCCGTTCTCCTGGTCTTGGTCTCGTTGCACCAATAAAGCAAACTTTGCCTTATGCCTCGGTACTCTTCGCCTGCGCTGGCCTCCTTAGCACCAAAGAGTAAATAAGGACGCTGCGTGCACTGGCGCCTGCCTGGTGCCGTTCGTCATGGCTCACGTCACGAGAGACTCATGAGTTTTTGCCCCGCCTTGATATCTCTGCTCCTCGTGAGCCTGCCTGGTTAGGCTACTCCAGAGGAGGTCTTGCGTCCTCCGCCTCACGAGGCTTGGACCCTCGCGAGGGTCTTGGATGCCTTGTTGATGAAGATGGGCCGACTGACGTCTTGGCTTGGCCATCTTGTGGCCGCATGACGAGCAAGTCTAGGGACCCCCGTTCCCAGAACACCGACAGTAGCCTCCGGGCCCAAGGTGCGCTCGGGTTTGGCTTTACGGCGAAGCCATGGGTCAAGTTCGGAGCACCGCGGGCCCCAAAAGCCTGCGGCCTCGGTTGACGCGTGGCGGTTGATTGGGCATGGGCGTCTCCGTTTCCCCATGCTGCCTCGGCGACTGCACGACTTGACAAGTCCCTGCGACATTCAAGGAAAACCATCATTACCTGCGATCATGGGAGACGCCGGTTGGCCTTCTCTTGCTATAAATGGGGAGTCGGGCGGAGCCCCCCTGCTCATCTCTTCCTCGCTTGCTTGCTTCTTCTTTGCTTCACTACTCGCAGTGCCTCCGATGGCGCCCCAAAGGAAGTTCTCTGCCGCTGAGAAGGGGAAGGCCCCTCGCGAGGGCCCCGGTTAACCGGCGCCCAAGCGCGGTGGCGGATGTCCGCGCAAGCATGCCACGACCACCGCTGTGACCCACCGTCGAGGCGGCGCCGCGACACGCGGAGGGGATCGTCCCAACCATGGTGGTCAAGTTTATCAGATGTGGGGTTTCAGCAAACCCTTGAGGTTCGAACACTGGGGTGGGCGCGAAATCTTTCCCTCCTACCGATCTACGCCCTAGCTTGCAAAGAGGACGAACTCGACGAACTCGCAACACAAAGAGACATGAGGTTTATACTGGTTTGGGCCACCGTTGTGGTGTAATACCCTACTCCAGTGTGGTGGTGGTGGATAGCCTCTTGGGCTGATGATGAACAGTACAAAGGAAGAACAACCTCCTGGGGTTGAGGTGCTCTTGTGCTTGTCGAACTTGTGCGTGTGAGGATTCGATGCCTACTACTGTGGTGGCTAGACCTATTTATAGAGGCCCTGGTCCTCTTCCCAAATATCAAGCAGGAAGGGAGCCAACAATGGCGGGCGAATTTGAAGGGGGACAACTAGTACAAGCTATCCTAGCCAAAGCGGTCTTCGCCTACGAAAAGCTCTGGTGGTGACGCTGTCTTGGGCTCCACAATGACCTCTGTCTTGCCGTCGTCCTGGTCTTGGTCTTGTTGCACCAATATAGCAACCTTTTCCTGATGCATCGGTACTCTTCGCCTGCGCTGGCCTCCTTAGCACCAAAGAGGAAACAAGGATGCTGCGGGTGCTGGCACCCGCCTGGCGCCCGCCTGGTGCCGTTCATCATGGATCACGTCACGAGTGCCTCGTGAGGTTTTGCCCAGCCTTGATATCTCTGCTCCTCGCAAGCCTGCCTGGTTAGGCTACTTCAGAGGAGGTCTTGCGTCGTCTGCCTCGCGGAGCTTGGACCCTCGCGAGGGTCTTGGATGCCTTGTTGATGAAGATGGGCCGTACGGCCTGCTGGCTTAGCCACGCCATGGGCCGTAGGCAGGCAAGTCTGGGGACCCCCATTCCCAGAATGCCGACAGTAGCCCCCGGGCTCAAGGTGCGCTTGCTACCTCTTGAGCACTGTGTTGGATTTCCTTCAAGAGGAAAGGGTGATGCAGAAGAGTATAGTAAGTATTTCCCTCAGTTTTTGAGAACCAAGGTATCAATCCAGTAGGAGGCTACGCCATGAGTCCCTCGTACCTACACAAAACAAATAGCTCAACGCAACCAACGCGATTAGGGGTTTTCAAGCCCTTCACGGTCACTTACGAGAGTGAGATATGATAGAGATGATAGATAATATTTTTTGTATTTTTGGTATAGAGATGCAAAGTAAAATAAAAAAGGCAAAGTAAAAAAGCAAAGCAATAATAAAGTGATGGAGATTGATATGATGAGAATAGACTGGGGGCCATAGATTTCACTAGTGGCTTCTCTCAAGAGCATAAGTGATTCGACGGTGTGTGAACAAATTACTTGTTGAGCAATTGATGAATCGAGCATAGTTATGAGAATATCTAGGTATGATCATGTATATAGGCATCACGTCCGAGACAAGTAGACCGACTCCTGCCTGCATCTACTACTATTACGTGCCTTGATGCCCCTACTGTCACTATGATAAATACCCCATCTTGTTATCCTCGATGGCAACAATACTATACGTGCCTTGATGCCCCTACTGTCACTAGGAAAGGACACCGCAAGATTGAACCCAAAGCTAAGCCCTTCTCCCATTGCAAGAAAAACCAATCTAGTAGGCCAAACCAAACTGATAATTCGAAGAGACTTGCAAAGATAACCAATCATACATAAAAGAATTCAGAGAAGATTCAAATATTGTCCATAGATAATCTTGATCATGAACCCACAATTCATCGGTCTCAACAAACACACCGCAAAAAGAAGATTACATCGAATAGATCTCCACGAGAGAGGGAGAACATTGTATTGAGATTCAAAAAGAGAGAAGAAGCCATCTAGCTACTAAATATGGACCCGAAGGTCTGAGGTAAACTACTCACACTTCATCGGAGGGCTATGGTGATGATGTAGAAGCCTGCATGGTGGATTCCCCTTCGGTGGAGCTCGAACAGGCCCCAAGATGGGATCTCGTGGGTGCGAGAAAGTTGCGGTGGTGGAATTAGGTTTTTGGCTCCGTGTCGATCGTTTGGGTGTACGAGGTATATATAGGAGGAAGGAATGCGTCGGTGGAGCTTGGGGCCCACGAGGCGGGCGCTACAGGGGCGCCCTCCGCCCTCGTGACCGCCTCGTGGCTTTCTTGACGGAGAGTCCAAGTCTCCTGGATCTTATTTGTTGAGCAAATCACGTTCCCGGAGGTTTCATTCAGTTTGGACTCCGTTTGATATTCCGTTTCTTCGAAACACCGAAATAGGAAAAAAAACAGCAATTAAAATTTGGGCCTCCGGTTAATAGGTTAGTCCCAAAAGTAATATAAAAGTGGAAAATAAAGCCCAATATAGTCCAAAACAGTAGATAATATGGCATGGAGCAATAAAAATTATAGATATGTTGGAGACGTATCAGGCATACCCAAGCTTAATTCCTGCTCGTCCTCGAGTAGGTAAATGATAAAAAGAGAATTTTTGATGCGGAGTGCTACTTGGCATAATTTCAATGTAATTCTTCTTAATTGTGGTATGAATATTCAGATCCGAAATATTCAAGACAAAAGTTCATAATTACATAAAATAATAATAATTCAAGCATACTAACAAAGCAATAATGTCTTCTCAAAATAACATGGCCAAAGAAAGTTATCCCTACAAAATCATATAGTCTGGCTATGCTCTATCTTCACCACACAAAGTATTTAAATCATGCACAACCCCGATGACAGGCCAAGCAATTGTTTCATACTTTTGACATTTTGAAAACTTTTTCAATCTTCACGCAATACATGAGCGTGAGCCATGGATATAGCACTATATGTGGAATAGAATGGTGGTTGTGGAAAAGACAAAAAGAGGGGAAGATAGTCTCACATCAACTAGGCGTATCAACGGGCTATGGAGATGCCCATCAATAGATATCAATGTGAGTGAGTAGCACTAGAGCTATAAGTATATGAAAGCTCAACAAAAGAAATTAAGTGGGTGTGCATCCAACTCGCTTGCTCACGAAGACCTAGGGAATTTTGAGGAAGCCCATCATTGGAATATACAAGCCAAGTTCTATAATGAAAAATTCCCACTAGTATATGAAATTGACAAAATGAGAGACTCTCTATCATGAAGATCATGGTGCTACTTTGAAGCACAAGTGTGGTAAAAGGATAGTAACATTGTCCCTTCTCTCTTTTTCTCTCATTTTTTTATTATTTGGGCATTTTCTCTTTTTTTATGGCCTCTTTTTTTTTCTCTTTTTTTCGTCCGGACTCTCATCCCGACTTGTGGGGGAATCACAGTCTCCATCATCCTTTCCTCACTTGGCACAATGCTCTAAAAATGATGATCATCACACATTTATTTTTCTTACAACTCAACAATTACAACTCAATACTTAGAACAGAATATGACTCTATGTGAGTGCCTCCGGCGGTGTACCGACATATGAAATGAATCAAGAGTGACATGTATGAAAGAATTATGAACGGTGGCTTTGCCACAAATACGATGTCAACTACATGATCATGCTAGCAATATGACAATGATAGAGCGTGTCATAATAAACGGAACGGTGGAGAGTTGCATGGCAATATATCTCGGAATGGCTATGAAAATGCCATGATAGGTAGGTATGGTGGATGTTTTGAGGAAGATATATGGTGGGTGTATGATACCGGCGAAAAGTGCACGGTATTAGAAAGGCTAGCAATGGTGAAAGGATGGGAAAAATGTGTATAATCCATGGACTCAACATTAGTCATAAAGAACTCATATACTTATTGCAAAAATCTAGAAGTTATCAAAGCAAAGTATTACGCGCATGCTCCTAGGGGGATAGATTGGTAGGAAAAGACCATCGCTAGTCCCCGACCGCCACTCATAAGGAAGACAATCAATAAACAAGTCATGCTCCGACATCATCACATAACGGTTCACCATACGTGCATGCTATGGGAATCACACACTTTAACACAAGTATTTCTCAAATTCACAACTACTCAACTAGCATTCAACTTGAAGAGGAAAGGGTGATGCAGAAGAGTAGAGTAAGTATTTCCCTCAGTTTTTGAGAACCAAGGTATCAATCCAGTAGGAGGCTACGCGCGAGTCCCTCGTACCTACACAAAACAAATAGCTCAACGCAACCAACGCGATTAGGGGTTTTCAAGCCCTTCACGGTCACTTACGAGAGTGAGATATGATAGAGATGATAGATAATATTTTTTGTATTTTTGGTATAGAGATGCAAAGTAAAATAAAAAAGGCAAAGTAAAAAAGCAAAGCAATAATAAAGTGATGGAGATTGATATGATGAGAATAGACCCGGGGGCCATAGATTTCACTAGTGGCTTCTCTCAAGAGCATAAGTATTCGACGGTGTGTGAACAAATTACTGTTGAGCAATTGACAGAATCGAGCATAGTTATGAGAATATCTAGGTATGATCATGTATATAGGCATCACGTCCGAGACAAGTAGACCGACTCCTGCCTGCATCTACTACTATTACGTGCCTTGATGCCCCTACTGTCACTATGATAAATACCCCATCTTGTTATCCTCGATGGCAACAATACTATACGTGCCTTGATGCCCCTACTGTCACTAGGAAAGGACACCGCAAGATTGAACCCAAAGCTAAGCCCTTCTCCCATTGCAAGAAAAACCAATCTAGTAGGCCAAACCAAACTGATAATTCGAAGAGACTTGCAAAGATAACCAATCATACATAAAAGAATTCAGAGAAGATTCAAATATTGTCCATAGATAATCTTGATCATAAACCCACAATTCATCGGTCTCAACAAACACACCACAAAAAGAAGATTACATCGAATAGATCTCCACGAGAGAGGGGGAGAACATTGTATTGAGATCCAAAAGAGAGAAGAAGCCATCTAGCTACTAAATATGGACCGAAGGTCTGAGGTAAACTACTCACACTTCATCGGAGGGGCTATGGTGATGATGTAGAAGCCCTGCATGGTGGATTCCCTTCCTGGAGCTCGAGCAGGCCCCAAGATGGGATCTCGTGGGTATAAGGTTGCAGTGGTGGAATTAGGTTTTGGCTCCGCACTGATCGCTTGGGTGTACGAGGTATATATAGGAGGAAGGAGTACGTCGGTGGAGCCGGGGCCCACGAGGCAGGGGCGCGCAGGGGGCGCCCGCCTCGTGACCGCCTCGTGGCTTTCTTGACGGTGGGTCCAAGTCTCCTGGATCTTATTTGTTGAGCAAATCACGTTCCCGGAGGTTTCATTCAGTTTGGACTCCGTTTGATATTCCGTTTCTTCGAAACACCGAAATAGGAAAAAAAACATCAATTCTGGGCTGGGCCTCCGGTTAATAGATTAGTCCCAAAAGTAATATAAAAGTGGAAAATAAAGCCCAATATAGTCCAAAACAGTAGATAATATGGCGTGGAGCAATAAAAAATTATAGATATGTTGGAGACATATCAGGCATCCCCAAGCTTAATTCCTGCTCGTCCTCGAGTAGGTAAATGATAAAAAGAGAATTTTTGATGCGGAGTGCTACTTGGCATAATTTCAATGTAATTCTTCTTAACTGTGGTATGAATATTCAGATCCGAAATATTCAAGACAAAAGTTCATAATTACATAAAATAATAATAATTCAAGCATACTAACAAAGCAATTATGTCTTCTCAAAATAACATGGCCAAATAAAGTTATCCCTACAAAATCATATAGTCTGGCTATGCTCTATCTTCACCACACCAAGTATTTAAATCATGCTCAACCCCGTTGACAAGCCAAGCAATTGTTTCATACTTTTGACATTTTCAAAACTTTTTCAATCTTCACGCAATACATGAGCGTGAGCCATGGATATAGCACTATATGTGGAATAGAATGGTGGTTGTGGAAAAGACAAAAAGAGGGGAAGATAGTCTCACATGAACTAGGCGTATCAACGGGCTATGGAGATGCCCATCAATAGATATCAATGTGAGTGAGTAGCACTAGAGCTATAAGTATATTTAAGCTCAACAAAAGAAATTAAGTGGGTGTGCATCCAACTCGCTTGCTCACGAAGACCTAGGGAATTTTGAGGAAGCCCATCATTGGAATATACAAGCCAAGTTCTATAATGAAAAATTCCCACTAGTATATGAAATTGACAAAATGAGAGACTCTCTATCATGAAGATCATGGTGCTACTTTGAAGCACAAGTGTGGTAAAAGGATAGTAACATTGTCCCTTCTCTCTTTTTCTCTCATTTTTTTATTATTTGGGCATTTTCTCTTTTTTTATGGCCTCTTTTTTTTCTCTTTTTTTCGTCCGGACTCTCATCCCAACTTGTGGGGGAATCATAGTCTCCATCATCCTTTCCTCACTTGGCACAATGCTCTAAAAATGATGATCATCACACTTTCATTTTTCTTACAACTCAACAATTACAACTCAATACTTAGAACAGAATATGACTCTATGTGAATGCCACCGGCGGTGTACCGACATATGAAATGAATCAAGAGTGACATGTATGAAAGAATTATGAACGGTGGCTTTGCCACAAATACGATGTCAACTACATGATCATGCTAGCAATATGACAATGATGGAGCGTGTCATAATAAACGGAACGGTGGAGAGTTGCATGGCAATATATCTCGGAATGGCTATGAAAATGCCATGATAGGTAGGTATGGTGGATGTTTTGAGGAAGATATATGGTGGGTGTATGATACAATGAAAAGTGCGCGGTATTAGAGAGGCTAGCAATGGTGGAAGGATGGGGAAAATGTGTATAATCCATGGACTCAACATTAGTCATAAAGAACTCATATACTTATTGCAAAAATCTAGAAGTTATCAAAGCAAAGTTTTACGCGCATGCTCCTAGGGGGATAGATTGGTAGGAAAAGACCATCGCTAGTCCCCGACCGCCACTCATAAGGAAGACAATCAATAAATAAGTCATGCTCCGACATCATCACATAACGGTTCACCATACGTGCATGCTATGGGAATCACACACTTTAACACAAGTATTTCTCAAATTCACAACTACTCAACTAGCGTTCAACTTGAAGAGGAAAGGGTGATGCAGAAGAGTAGAGTAAGTATTTCCCTCAGTTTTTGAGAACCAAGGTATCAATCCAGTAGGAGGAGGCTACATACAGTCGCTCGTACCTACACAAAACAAATAGCTCAACGCAACCAACGCGATTAGGGGTTGTCAAGCCCTTCACGGTCACTTACGAGAGTGAGATCTGATAGAGATGATAGATAATGTTTTTGGAATTTTTGGTATAGAGATGCAAAGTAAAATAAAAAGGCAAGGTAAAAAGCAAAGCAATAATAAAGTGATGGAGATTGATATGATGAGAATAGACCCGGGGGCCATAGATTTCACTAGTGGCTTCTCTCAAGAGCATAAGTATTCTACGGTGGGTGAACAAATTACTGTTGAGCAATTGACAGAATTGAGCATAGTTATGAGAATATCTAGGTATGATCATGTATATAGGCATCACATCCGAGACAAGTAGACCGACTCACCTTTTGCATCTACTACTATTACTCCACTCATCGACCGCTATCCAGCATGCATCTAGAGTATTAAGTTCAAGAAAACAGAGTAACACCTTAAGCAAGATGACATGATGTAGAGGAATAAATTCATGCAATATGATAAATACCCCATCTTGTTATCCTCGATGGCAACAATACTATACGTTCCTTTCTGCCCCTACTGTCACTGGTAAAGGACACACAAGATTGAACTCAAAGCTAAGCACTTCTCCCATTGCAAGAAATACCAATCTAGTAGGCCAAACCAAACTGATAATTCGAAGAGACTTGCAAAGATAACCAATCATACATAAAAGAATTCAGAGAAGATTCAAATATTGTTCATAGATAATCTTGATCATAAACCCACAATTCATCAGTCTCAACAAACACACTGCAAAAAGAAGATTACATCAAATAAATCTCCACGAGAGAGGGGGAGAACATTGTATTGAGATCCAAAAAGAGAGAAGAAGCCATCTAGCTACTAACTATGGACCCGAAGGTCTGAGGTAAACTACTCACACTTCATCGGAGGGGCTATGGTGATGATGTAGAAGCCCTCTGTGGTGGATTCCCCTTTCGGCGGAGCTCCGGAACAGGCCCCAAGATGGTACAGAAGGTTGTGGCGGTGGAATTATGTTTTTTTCTCCGTATCTGATCGTTTGGGGGTATGTAGGTATATATAGGATGAAGGAGTAAGTCGGTGGAGCTTCGGGGGGGGGGGGCACGAGGCAGGGGGCGCACCCTAGGGGGGGGCGACCTCCACCCTCGTGACCGCCTCGTGGCTTTCTTGACGGAGGGTCCAAGTCTCCTGGATCTTATTTGTTGAACAAATCACGTTCCCGAAGGTTTCAGTTCCGTTTGGACTCCATTTGATATTCCGTTTCTTCGAAACACTGAAATAGGCAAAAAACAGCAATTCTGTGTTGGGCCTCCGGTTAATAGGTTAGTCCCAAAAGTAATATAAAAGTGGAAAATAAAGCCCAATATAGTCCAAAACAGTAGATAATATAGCATGGAGCAATCAAAAATTATAGATACGTTGGAGATGTATCAGCGCTCGGGCTTGGCTTCGCGGCGAAGCCAAGGCTCAAATTCGGAGCACCGCGGGCCCCAAAAGCCTGCGGCCTCGATTGATGCATGGCGGTTGATTGGACGTGGGCGTCTCCGCTTCCCCATGCAGCCTCGGCGACTGCACGACTTGACAAGTCCCTGCGACATGCAAGGAAAGCCATCATTACCTGCGATCGTGGGAGACGTCGGTTGGCCTTCACTTGCTATAAATGGGGAGTGGGGCAGAGCCCCCGCTGCTCATCCCTTCCTCGCTTGCTTGCTTCTCCTTTGCTTCATTGCTCGTAGTGCCTCCGATGGCGCCACGAAGGAAGTTCTCTGCCGCCAAGAAGGGGAAGGACCCTCGTGAGGGCCCCGGTTCCCCGGCGCCCAAGCGCGGTCGCGGCCGCACGCGCAAGCATCCCGTGACCCCACCGTGGCCCACCGTCGAGGTGGCGCCGTGGCATGCGGAGGGGATGATCCCAACCATGGCGGTCCAGTTGATGAGGGAAAGCGTGCTATGGTGGCGTGGCCTCCTCGTTCGCGCTTCCACACGGCGGAGATGTCGCTGGAGTTGGTTGTCTGGTCGGAGAACCCGGCCGGCAACTGGCTCCAACTTCCGCGCTTCTTCACCGTTGAACTGTCGGCCTCTGGTCCGGGCGGACTCTGGCTGCAGGCGGATGGCTGCTGCAGCAACGCCTCTTGGGTTGTGGTCGAGACTTCCGCCGCGGGCAACATAGCCCTGGCCCGCGGCTGGCAGACGTTAGCCCGCGCGCGCGGCCTGGGCCGGCGATGCACGCTCCACTTCAAGTATGACGGTGGATCGACCCTCTATGTGAGGGCGTTCGGCGAAGATGGTCGTCGTGTCGGGTGTTGCCCCGAGACGAACGACGGTGAGGAGGTGCTCGGCCTTGGTGATGGTCGCGACGAGGATCAGGGCGAGACTGCCCTCGGCGGCGACCGCGTCTCCTCCAGCTACGGCAGCTCTTCCTCCGGTGATAGCTCCACCAGCGGTGGCTACGACCAGCCGCCGCGCCCACTTAGAAGGAGGCAGCGGGTCATCTCGTCGTCACGCCTCCGTGAAGCGTGAGGAGGGGCATGGCTAGGCTCGGGGCGTCGCTGAGGGCCTGCCTCCGTGGATTGCTGCAACGCCGCTTTGTTTAGCTTTTTCTTTTTCCCTGCATCAAAAAACAAAACCAGTATGGGCCCAGAGGGGCGTGTATCGTACTGTGGTTCTTTGGTTAATGCACTGTGCGTGTTATTCCCATGCCGTGTTGTTATTTTATGCAAAGATAACTTAACGTGGCACGTTTGGGAAGCCCTTTCCCTCACGAGGTGTCTGCTTTGCTCAGAAACTGCAAAAAAATCGTTAGGGGGTGCACTAAAGGACATGCCGTCCACCCAAGCCTTGATTTGGCGCTTTGTATCGCGGTACCCGAGGGGCACGGATTAGGAGAGATGTGCCAGCTTTCAGGCTCGAACGAGGGAGGCTCGCGAGAAGGCAGAGAGAAAAATGATCGCGCGAGAAGGCAGCGAGAAGAAAAATGCTCACAAGGGCACCTGCCTAGCCCCCTCACGAGGCATGCGAGAGAGAGAACATGTGCAAACCAGAGCCGAAAAATGCAGTAAAAAGGCTAGGGAATCAAATCAGCAACAAACACCAAGAGCAACTTCGATTAAGGAAAAGCGAGCCAACTACGGAAAGCAAATGAAAAGCCGCGTCCGGCACCTAATCTAGTCTTCAAGTCTTCTCACCAGCGCGGAGCTAAGTGATGTCCACTAGGCGTGGGAGGGAGCCCCAGGGCCTGAGGCCGGCGCTCCTGAGACTACGGGGCGTGTACAACCCCAACTCATTATTACGTGAGAGTGTCACGGGCGGTGATTCTTCACAGGCACCGGGCCTTCTTCACAGGCTCTGGGCCTTTCTTCACAGGCTCTGGGCCTTGCTTCGTAGGCTCTGGGCCTTGCTTCATGGGTAGAACTTCCTGAGGTGCTGGATGTTCCAGTCGTTTTGGATAGGTGTCGCGTCTTGCGTCTCCAGGCGCACGGCGCCACGCCTGGAGATGTGGACGACCCTGAACGGGCCCTCCCACATGGGCGAAAGCTTGTGCAGCCCTTCCCTGGAGAGGACCCGCCTCGGGACCAGGTCACCCGTCTCGAGCGTCCTAGAGCGAACGTTGCGGCAGTGGTAACGCCGTAGCGCTTGCTGATACCTTGCCGCCCTTAATGCAGCTTCGCAATGACGTTCCTCCCCCAGCACGAGATCCATCCCCTGCATGGCGTCCTGCTACGTTTCATCGAACGTGAGAACCCGTGGAGCGATGCTTGACTTGGTGAGGGAGGAACACTTCGGCTCCGTAGACGAGGAAGAACGGGGTCTCGCCCGTTGGCTTGGTAGCTGTGGTGCGGATGGACCACAACACGGACTGGAGCTCGTCGTGCCAGCCCCTGCCGCAGGCCTCCAGCTTCTTCTTGAAGGTTCTGGTCTTGAGGCCCCTCAGGACCTCAGCGTTGGCGCGTTCAGCCTAACCATTGCTCCTGGGGTGGGCCACTGAAGCGTAGTTGATCTGCGTTCCAAGGTTAGCACAGTAGGTTTTGGAGAGGTTACTAGTAAACTGCGAGCCGTCATCTGTGATGATGCGGTTGGGGACCCCGAAGCGGCTCACGAGGCCCTTGATGAACTTGACAGCAGAGCCGGCTGGAATGGTACGGACGGCTCCCACTTCCGCCCACTTGGTGAACTTGTCGATGGCGACGTAGAGATAGCGGTAGCCCCCTGGCGCTCGGGGGAACGGGCCTAGGATGTCCAGCCCCCAGACCGCGAATGGCCATGTGAGCAGAATGGTTTGGAGGCCGGCTGATGGATTTGCTTGGCATGGAATTGGCAAGCTTCACAGGACTTCACCAGCTCGGCTGCATCGTTGAGTGCTCTAGGCCAGTAGAATCCGCTGCGGAACACCTTGCCGACGAGGGTCCGTGACGATGAGTGGTGTCATCAGTCTTCCTTGATCACTGGATATGCAGCACAGCGTGACATCGTTTGGTCGTTTCCTGTATAACTCGCCGTCTTGGATACAATATGCCGTAGGTCGCCGTGCCACACGCTCCGTCCTCTTCCTTCTCCGGCAGCGTCCCGTGCGTCAGGTACTCCTTGAACTCCTTGGTCCAGCATTCCTCCTGGGGCTCGAACGCCAATTGCAGCCGAGCTCCTGAGGTCGAGCCACAGGCGAGGGCTCCTGTGGCCGGAGGCTGTGGGAGCTCCACCCGAGGCTGGGTCATGCTCGACAGAGGTGGCGTAGCTGATGGCTTGAAGATCCGCTCCTCGAAGACACCGGGCTCTTGCGGTTGCTGCTTGGACGCTCTTTTGGTGATGTCGTCGGCTTCCTTGTTGGTGCCCCGGGGCACGTGCTGTAGCTCAAGGCCCAAGAACTGCTTTTCCATCTTGCGCGCCGCCGCGAGGTAGGCGTCCATATGCTCGTCCTTCGGCTCGTACACCTTGTTGGAGAAGTTGACGAGGAGTTGTTAGTCGCCTTTGATGGTTAAGCGCTTCACCCCTAGAGCCGCCGCAGCCTTCAGACCAGCTATGAGGCCTTTGTATTCTACGATATTGTTGGAGATCTTCTCGCCATGCTGAAAACAGAATTGCACGACGTAGTAGAGCTTGTCCTGAGTGGGCGAGATGAGCACTGCTCGAGCCCCCATGCCCTGGTGTGCGAAGGCGCCATCGAAATACATGACCCAGCCATCGTGTGCCTCGCTTCCTGGAGAGGTGGACCGGTCTTCACATTCCTTAAGAGCCGGGGCGTCTGTCCATTCTGCCACAAAATCAGCGAGCGCGACTCCCTTGATGACCCTGGTAGTGCTGAACTCCAGCTGGAATGCTTGCAACTTGATGTTCCACTTAGCAAACCTTCCGGCTGGGTTACGGCTCCTAAGTACCCTCTTCAATGGGTAGGCTGAGACAACCTTGATGGGGTGGTCCTGGAAGTTGTGCTGCAGCTTGCGCGAGGCCACCAAGAGTGCGAGCAGGAGCTTTTGCGGCATGGGGTAGCGCGCCTCATGTCCCGCAATATGGTGCTGACGAAGTACACTGGGTGCTTGACGAGGGCTAGCACACTGTCGAGGCTCGGGTCCTGCGGAGATTGTGGCATATTCTGAGGTGGTGGGTTTCCTGACACCTGACCGTCCTCGGGAGCTTCTGTGATGCTGCCCAGCGGAGCTTGGTCTTCTGCCACCGATGGCCTTGCTTCGCCTTCCCGACCGCGCGCTGCATCAGCTCTAGCTTGGCGCGACACACCCTTGTCTTTGCGCTCCTCCCGAACCACCACCAGCACCCCGCTAGCGGAGTATGGTGTGGAAGCAAGGTAGAGCACTAGAGGCTCGAGAGGCCGCAGTGCCACCATCACCGGAGGGCTGCTGAGGTATTTCTTGAGGTCTTGGAAGGCTCGGTCGGCATCTGGGGTCCACTCAAATGGGCCCTTCTTCTTCATGAGCTTAAAGAAGGGTAAGGCGCGCTCGCCTACCTTGGGGATGAAAGGCCCTAACGCAGTCACCCGTCCCGCTAGCTTTTGCATCTCCTTGAGGGTCTGTGGTGGGCTCATGTCTTCGATGGCCTTGATCTTCTCCGGGTTCACCTCGATCCCCTCTGTGGGATACGAGGAACCCTAGCACTTGCCGGAGGGGACGCCAAATACGCACTTCTCCGGGTTAAGCCTCAAGTTCACTCGACAGAAGCTCTCAAAGGTCTCCTCCAAGTCTTGAATCAGCGTCCTCGCCTTGCGAGATTTGACCACTATGTCATCAATGTAAGCCTCTGTGTTTCTGCCGAGCTGCCGCCCCAAAGCGATGTGCATCAACCGCTGAAAGGTTGCGCCCGCGTTGCGCAGCCCGAAGGGCATGCAGGTGTAGCAATACACCCCGCATGGTGTCAGGAAGGCTGTCTTCTCCACATCCTCCACTGCCATCTTGGTTTGGTGGTATCCTGAGAAAGCATCCAGGAAACATAGCAAGTCGCATTTAGAGGTGGAGTCGACGATTTGATCAATGTGTGTAAGTGGGAATGGATCTTGGGGACAAGCCTCGTTTAGGTTGGTGAAGTCGACACACATCCGTTCCTTCCCGCCTTTCTTCGGTACCACGACGGGGTTCGCCATCCATTCGGGGTAGCGAACTTCTCGGATGGTACCTGCCGCCTCCAGCTTGCCTGTCTCTTGGATGATGAAGGCCTGATTCTCAGTGGACTGCCGTCTTGCTCGCTGCTTCATGGGGCGTACGTTGGGGCATACCCTTAGATGATGCTGGATCACCTCTCTCGGGACCCCTACCAGCTGATTGGGCTCCCACACGAATATCTCCTTGTTCGCGCACAAAAACCTCACTAAAGCTTCTTCTTGTCCCGGGTCGAGGCCGGTTCCTATGGTGAAGGTGGCTCCTGAAGACCCATCCTCATTGACCGGCACCTGCTTGGTCTCCGCCTTGTCTTGGGTGAACAACTGCTACTTCTTGGTGGGCGCGGTCTCCTTGGCCTCGGGCGTACTGGCGCCGGCTGGCCGTGCTGCTGCCGCGGTCTTGAAGGCAAGCCTGAGCGCCGTCACGACCTCCTTAGTGTCTCCCTTGACGGTGAGGACGCCCTTGCTCCCTGGCATCTTCATGAGGTTGTAGGCCGGGTGAGTTGCCGCCATGAATTGAGCAAGAGTCGGGTACTCGAGGATGGCATTGTATGGGAGACCGATGCGGGCGATGTCGAAGTCCACCAGCTCGGTGTGGTAGTTGTCGCGTGCACTGAAGGTGATAGGGAGGCGGATCAGCCCCAGAGACTGAGCGGCTCCTGTCGGATTTCGGGTTCCGGCAGACCCTCTAGGTTCGAACTCTGGGTGCACACGGAGATCTCACCCCCTACCTACCTGCACATCGTCGCCTCGCAAGGATCTAAACTACACAAAGAGCAACACAAGGGACACAAGGTTTATACTGGTTCGGGCCACCATTGTGGTGTAATACCCTACTCAAGTGTGTGGTGTGGTGGATTGCCTCAGGGGCTGATGATGAGCAATACAAGGAAGAACAGCCTCGCGAGGGTCTGTTCTTGGCCGGTGTGATGAACTGCTAGGGGGAGTTCGGTCGCTCTCTCTCTCTCTCTCTCTCTCTCTCTCTCTCTAGGTTGCTTGACCTCTAGCGCTGTTCTGGATTCCGGATCCCTCTACCCTGTGGGAGGCTAGTCCTATTCATAGGCAGAGGCCCCGGCCTCTTACCAAATATTGAGCGGGAAGGGCGCCAACAATTGGCCATTTTGAAGGGGAAACATCTGGTACACTTATCCCGACTAAAGTTGGTCCTCTTTGTCACAAAGGCTCTAGCAGTGACGCCTTGACTTGGGCTCCACGATGACCTCCTTCCCGCCGTTGTGATGGTCTTGGTCTTGTTGCACCGAAATGGTTGCCTTTGCTTGATGCTCTACTTTGCACTTGCCTCCTTTGCACCAAAGAGGAAATGAGGACAACTGCGGTGGCGCCCTCTTAGCGCCATTGGTCGTCATGGCTTGCGCCATGGGAACCTCGTGAGGTACCCCGCCTTGATCTCTCCGCCTCCTCGCGAGCCACTGACGAGGCCGTGGATCTGAGGAAGCTTCTTGTCGTCCGCCCCGCGAGGCTTGGCCCCTCGCGAGGGTCTTGAGCTTGTGCTGATGAAGATGGGCCGTGCTGGGCCACCCCTTGAGCCACGCCGCAGGCCACAGGCAGGCAAGTCTGGGTACCCCCGTTCCCAGAACGCCGACAGTAGCCCCCGGGCCCAAGGCGCGCCTGGACTTGGCTTAGCAGAGAAGCGAAGGGGCAAGTGCGAAGCGCCGCGGGCCCTAACAGCCTGTGGCCTCGGGCGCCGCGTGGCGGTTGATTGGACGTGGGCGTCCCTGTTCCCCCACGCCTCCTTATTTTGCGCCCAGCTAGGCGGACCCGTGGTTGCACACAGTCATCCCTCTTCTCGCCGCTCGACCGTCTCCTTCTCTTCCTCCTCTCGAGCTCCAGTCTCCGCTTCCAATCGAATCTCGAATCCTCCCCCTTCCTGTCGCCGTGGCTCCGACAAAGAAGGGAAAAGGGAAAAAGCATGTGCCTTCGCCCGCTTCGCCCGTCGACGGCCTCCTGCTTGTCGATCGGTCGATCATACTCAACCGAGAAGGCTTGGACAAGGTCAGTTACGCCCTCGCCACTATCTTCAACGAAAAGTGCGGAGGACGACGCGGTCTAGCCCAAGCGTCTCACTTCTCCATTGACATCATAGTCACCGAGGTCCAAGATGCCGCCCCGGCATACATAGGCGGACTAGTTCCCCTTTTCCAATTTCTTCAACATTGTGCTTTCCCATTACGAGATCCATATGATGCATTTGGGTCCTGAATCCATTACTCTTCTTGCCGTTTTCGCCTTTATGCGTGAGGCGATGATGGGCATCCCTCCTTGATTGCCTTGCTGTGCAACTTCTTCTCTTTGCGCCTCATCGACCCCACCCAATGCTCGGGGTGCGTGAGCTTCATTGCCGCACCAGAAACAGCGGCTTCGGGGATTGATTTCAGACTTCCTCCGCCCGCGTCTGGGTTCCGCGAGCGGTGGCTGTATGTGGTTGTCGGGGTGCCCAGCCCCCTACTTTCGGAGCCAACATTGCCCGCTATCCCCAATTTGGGCTGGGGCCAGGAGACGCTCACGAGCCCCCGGCTCATCTTAAATGCAGCATCGCTTGGCGTGCCAGGGGCGCTCGGCGTGTGGCGGTGCCCAAGGTGGTGAATGAGTTCCTCCTATGCCGCATTGCCTCTCGGCGCCATTCCCGCATGATGTGGGCCTTGGCGGGCGTGAGGACCGCATGAGGCTCCGGGAGGAGGACCTGAAGCCTGAAGTCTTTGAGGAAGGTTCTCATGATCCCGATCGGGGACCCTTCCCCGGCAAAGATCTCGCAAGGGGGTGCTTTCTTTGTACCTTTGCTCGAACAGGGTGACTTCATGAAGCAGATGCCCAGCTTAGACAAATGGGGCTGCGCCCATGCAGCGTCATGGGACCTCGCGAGAACCAGGTTGTGATCGCCCTTCCAGCTTGCCCACGGTGGTCCTTCCTCGAGTGGTGGAGTAGGGAGGCAAGGGCCACCGGCACGAGGGGGCCTCTCACGGGATGACGACGCCAGGCGGCACTCCTGAGGTGGCAGCTCCTGAGGCCCGCACTGCTGCGGTTGAAGGCGTTGAGCCGCGGCCCGCGACTCCCGTGGACGAGGCCCCGGCTACCCTTCTTGGTGAGGCGACCGACGGCGTGCGCCAGGACGACGCCAATGACGCTGGTCACCTTGGTGCTTCTTCCTCGTCGCAGTGACCCTGCTGGCGAACTCTGGGCAGCTCAAGCGTGGACTTTGAGGCTCCCCGGAAGAGAAGGGAGGCCTTGGGTAATGATTACCCTTGCCGCCTGCTGAAGCGCAGGAAGTATTTCGCCATTGATGAGTAAGCCTTCCCCTTTCCTAGTTCCTTATTTTCCGTTGCTTCGGCTGATCCTCGCTCCGCAGGGCCATTCCTGCCAAGCTCACGGAGATGGCTGAGGAGCCATCCCCCCAGGCCTCGCCCTCTCCACTGTCTCCAAACGCTCTGAGCTCAAGCACTGCCCTTGTGGTGAGGCCGGTCGGAGAGGTGAGCCATCCTGTGGTGCATCATGGTTCTGCGCACCTCGCGACCCTTCTTCGCGATCCTTCCCGGGGCATAGCCAGCCTGCCTTGGGCTCCTCGACTGGTCGTGGACGATGACTGGCTGAGGTCGGACCTTCGTTCTTCATTCTGGGACGAGCCGGCTCTAGGCCGGGCTTCTGGCGAGGCGTGCCCGGCCATTGCGGGGGCGCCAGCCCCCAGCCCCCTGCCCAGAGGGGGAGTGCTAATTCGCTGGCTGCCGCGCACACCTGGGGCAGATGACAACGCGGAAGACGTGCTAGTCTTGGACGTCTTCTCACCAGCGCGGAGCTAAGTGCTGCCACTGGGCGTGGGAGGGAGCCCCAGGGCCTGAGGCCGGCGCTCCTGAGACTCCGGGGCGTGTCTGACCCCTCACTCATTATTACGTGAGAGTGTCGCAGGCGGCGGCGAGCTTCACAGCCTTTGGGCCTTCTTCACAGTACCGGCCTTCCTTCATATCGCCAGACGAGGCCCCGCCTTTGCGCCACACTCTAGTGCCATCAACGACGACCGAGACCGAGGACACCACCGATGGGGTAGAGCGGTCGCCCGGCCAGTTCCCAGGCGACCACGAGTCCTCTGCCGGGTAGGCCCTGAGGCACCTCCCCGGCAGAGGGCCTACCTCCTGAGGACGCCTTGCTCCGAACGCCGCGGTGGTGATGCCGGATCTCGGCCCCTCTCCTGCAGCCCCTGGCGCCCTCCTCCCGAGGGGTAGGAAACTGTGGGATTGGGGCAGCCGTCCGCTGCGACGACATGTACCTCCTGCGATCCATGGTTAGCGTATGCCTGTCCCGAGGAATTAGCGGTACCCGATGTCGTTGCTTCCGTGGCGGTCGACGGGCTTTCCGGGGCTCTGGAAGAGCTCAGCTTCGGGTGCCTCGTCCCCCCAACTTGGGCCGAGGAGCGAGCCGTGTTCGTCCTCCTACGCGTGCCCTTAATCCATCATGTGGGGAACGTACTCTTCCAGGGCCGCCATCCCGAGTGCTGCACCGTAGTGCCCCGTGTGCCACGCAGCCCTGCTTGAGGCGCCCACTGGGGTGAAGCGATGGCCCAGGGGTCGTGGGCCGTGGGCGAGTACTCCTTCGGCTGGCGGGCGTGAGGCGCGCCGCTAGCTCCGGTCTTGATGGCTTTGGCTGGCGTTGGAGTGGCCTTGAGTCCGCGGAGCTGCGCGCGGCGTGGGGCGCCTGGACTGAGGTGGCGATTGGGTGCACAAGGGGTGAGCCTCCGCGGCGAAGCCTGTGAGCTCGCCACCCGCTCCAAGAAGACGTCGCGGCCGCCCTCCGGCAGCTGCATTGCGGTAGCTCTCGAGCCACCGTGGCGCGGCCCTTGAGTTTACTCGCTCCCGTCGGGTGTCTGACGCCGTGGGTGGCGTGGTTCGAGGCCTCGCCGCCGACCACGCTGCCGCGTGGAGAGCTGTCGTTGCTGACTTGCCGCCGCATGACCCGCGCTTCTGCGGACCGCGAGCTACTGCATGGGGTCGCCGGGCGGCGGCTCTGCGTGGGCGGGCCAGCCACCCGAGGATCGGGGTTCGCGGCCTGGTCACGGACATGATGATGAGGATGCGACGGGCGAAGCGGCAGAGCGGATTCAGGCGCACCTACCGGGCGCCAAATGTCGATTCAGGTTCCGGCGGACCCTCTAGGTTCGAACTCTGGGGTGCACGCGAGATCTCACCCCTACCTACACGCACCTCGTCGCCTCGCAAGGATCCGAACTACACAAAAGAGCAACACAAGGGACACAAGGTTTATCTTGGTTCGGGCCACCATTGTGGTGTAATACCCTACTCCGGTGTGTGGTGTTGTGGATTGCCTCGGGGGCTGATGATGAGCAATACAAGGAAGAACAGCCTCGAGGGTCTGTTTCTTGGCCGGTGCGATTTAAATGCTAGGGGAGTTCGGTCGCTCTCTCTCTGCTACGGATTCGGATCCCTCTACCTGTGGGAGGCTAGTCCTATTTATAGGCAGAGGCCCTGGGCCTCTTCCCAAATATTGAGCGGGAAGGGCGCCAACAATTGGCCATTTTGAAGGGGAACATCTGGTACACTTATCCTGACTAAAGTTGGTCCTCGCCTGTGAAAGGCTCTGACGGTGACGCCGGCTTGGGCTCCACCATGACCTCCTTCCCGCTGTTGTGATGGTCTTGGTCTTGTTACACCGAAATGGTTGCCTTTGCTTGATGCTCTCGCATGCGCTTGCCTCCTTTGCACCAAAGAGGAAATGAGGACACTGCGCGGGCTGGCGCCCTCCTGGCGCCCTTGGTCGTCATGGCTTGCGTCATGGGCACCTCGTGAGGTACCCCGCCTTGATCTCTCCGCCTCCTCGCGAGCCCGGGACGAGGCCGTGCACGAGGAAGCTTCTCGTCGTCCGCCCATGAGGCTTGGCCCCTCGCGAGGGTCTTGAGCTTGTGCTGATGAAGATGGGCCGTGCTGGGCCACCCCTTGAGCCACGCCGCAGGCCGCAGGCAGGCAAGTCTGGGTACCCCCTTTCCCAGAATGCCGACAGCTCCACCGCCCACTCCCGAGAAGGACTTGCTGAGGCCGAGCCGCTCTGGCGGCATGTGAAGAAGGCCGAAGGCTTCTACGTAGAGCAAGTTGAGTTCAGCACCGCCGTCGATGACGGTCTTGGTAATGGCCACGTTGCAGATGGTGGGCTTGCAGAGCATTGGGAGCATTCCGGAGCCGGTGGTGGAGTCTTCCGAGCGAAAGGTGAGGTCGGCCTCCGCAAAGCCCAACCCGGTGGAGCCCCCGGGTGCTTGGAGGCTGCCCCAATCTGAAGAAAGAAAGGTTTGACGTGGCGATCTGAAGGCGGTGCTTGAGAGCCACCCAGTAGTGTCGCAACTGCGTGGTGCGCCGGCACCGCGTAGCACGTCGTGAAGAGATTGCGGAGTTCCCCCCAGGATGCCACCGTGGATCCCGGGAGGTGAGCAGCCAGGCGCGCGGCTCGCAGGAGAGGGCCATGGGAAACCAGTTGGCCATGATCTTGTCGTCGCCTCCGGCCACGAGGACGGCCTCCTTGTAAGCCAGCAGTAACGGCGCCGGGTCTGCCACACCGTCGTAACACGGCGGCACCTCCTGCTTGAACTTGGTTGGCCACTGCACTCGCCGCAGGGCGGGGCCAGGGCTCGGTACCCGGACTCCCCGCTGCCGACGTGGGTCGCGGAGGTGGATGGCGGGGCACCCGCCATGGGAGCAGAGTGCGGCGACACGGGGCGCAGGTTGGTGGAGAGGAGCTCCAGCGCACCCCTACCTGGCGCGCCAAATGTCGGATGTGGGGTTCCGGCAAACCCTTGAGGTTCGAACACTGGGGTGCGCACAAAGTCTTTCCCTCCTACCGATCTACACCCTAGCTCGCAAAGATCTCGCGAACGAACTCGACGAACTCGCAACACAGGGAGACACGAGGTTTATACTGGTTCGGGCCACCGTTGTCGTGTAATACCCTACTCCAGTGTGGTGGTGGTGGATTGCCTCTTGCGCTGATGATGAACAATACGAAGGAAAAACAGCCTCCTGGGGTTGAGGTGCGCTTGTGCTTGTCGAACTAGTGTGTGTGAGGATTCGATGCCTACTACTGTGGTGGCTATACCTATTTATAGAGGCCCTGGTCCTCTTCCCAAATATCGAGCGGGAAGGGAGCCAACAATGGCGGGCGAATTTGAAGGGGGACAGCTAGTACAAGCTATCCTGGCAAAAGCGGTATTCGCCTGCTAAAAGCTCTGGTGGTGACGCTGTCTTGGGCTCCATGATGACCTCCGTCTTGCCGTCCTCCTGGTCTTGGTCTTGTTGCACCAATATAGCAACCTTTGCATGATGCCTCGGTACTCTTCGCCTGCGCTGGCCTCCTTAGCACCAAAGAGGAACACAAGGACGCTGTGTGGGTTGGCGCCCGCCTGGCGCCCTCCTGGTGCCGTTCGTCATGGCTCACGTCACAAGAGCCTCGTGAGTTTTTGCCCTGACTTGATATCTCCGCTCCTCGCGAGCCTGCCTGGTTAGGCTACTCCAGAGGAGGTCTTGCATCGTCCGCCTCGCGAAGCTCGGACCCTTGCGAGGGTCTTGGTTGCCTTGTTGATGAAGATGGGCCGTCCGGCCTGCTGGCTTAGCGACGCCATGGGCCGCAGGCAGGCGTGCTAAGGTGGCGTGACCTCCTCGTCCGCGCTTACACACGCCGGAGGTGTCGCCGGAGTTTGTCGTCTGGTCGGAGAACCCGGCCGGCAACTGGCTCCAACTCCCGCGCTTCTTCGCTGGTGAACTGCCGGCCTCTGGTACAGGTGGACTCTGGCTGCAGGCGGATGGCTGCTGTAGCAAGGCCTCTTGGGTTGTGGTCAAGACTTCCACCACGGGCAACATAGCCCTGGCCCGCGGCTGGCAGACGTTCGCCCGCGCGCGTGGCTTGGGCCGGCGGTGCACGCTCCACTTCAAGTATGACAGTGGATCGACCCTCTATGTGAGGGTGTTCGAGGAAGATAGTCGCCACGCCGGGTGCTGCCCTGAGACAAACGATGGTGAGGAGGTGCTCGGCCTTGGTGATGGTCGCGACAAGGATGAGGGCGAGCCTGCCCTCAGCGGCGACCGCGTCTCCTCCAGCTACGGCGGCTCTTCCTCCGGTGACAGCTCCAGCAGTGGTGGCTATGACCAGCCGTCGTGCCGCAACGCCCGCTTCGAAGGAGGCAGCGGGTCATCTCGTCGTCACGCCTCCGTGAAGCGCGAGGAGGGTTCTGGCTAGGCTCGGGGTGTCGCTAAGGGCCTGCCTCCGCGGATATCTGCAACGCCGTTTTGTTTAGCTTTTTTGTTTTTCCCTGCATCAGAAAATGAAAGCAGTATGGGCCCAGAGGGGCATGTATCGAACTGTGGTTCTTTGGTTAATGCACTGTGCGTGTTATTCCCATGCCGTGTTGCTATTTTACGCAAAGATAACTTAACCTGGCGCGTTTGGGATGCCCTTTCCCTCACGAGGTGTCTGCGTTGCTCAGAAACTGCAAAAAATTCGTTAGGGGGTGCACTAAAGGACCTGCCATCTACCCAAGCCTTGATTTGGTGCTTTGTATCGTGGTACCCGAGGGGCACAGATTAGGAGAGATGTGCCAACTTTCAGGCTCGAACGAGGGTGGCTCGCGAGAAGGCAGAGAGAAGAAAGATGCTCGTGCGAGAAGGCAGAGAGAAGAAAAATGCTCGCGAGGGCCCCTGCCTAGCCCCCTCGCGAGGCATGCGAGAGAGAGAACATGAGCAAACCAGAGCCGAAAAATGTGGTAAAAGGCTAGGGAATGAAATCAGCAATGAACACCAAGAGCAACTTCGATTAAGGAAAAGAGAGCCAACTATGGAAAGCAAATGAAAAGCCGCATCCGGCACCTAATCTAGTCTTCAAGTATTCTCACCAGGGCGGAGCAAAGTGCTGTCCACTAGGCATGGAAGGGAGCCCCAGGGCCTGAGGCCGGCCCTCCTGAGACTCCTGGGCGTGTACAGCCACAACTCATTATTACGTGAGAGTGTCACACGCAGCGATTCTTCACAGGCACCGGGCCTTCTTCACAGGCTCTGGGCCTTTCTTCACAGGCTCTGGGCCTTGCTTCATAGGCTCTGGGCCTTGCTTCATGGGTAGAACTTCACGAGGTCTTTGGATGTTCCGGGCATTTTGGATAGGTGTCCCTTCTTTCGTCTCGGTATGCGGCGCCCGAGCACAGAGATGTGGGCGACCCTGAACGGGCCCTCCCACATGGGCTAAAGCTTGTGCAACCCTTCCCCGGAGAGGACCCGCCTCGTGACCAGGTCACCCGTCTCGAAAGGCCCCTGGAGCGAATGTTGCGGCGATGGTAATAGCGCGGCTTCTTGGTACTCTTGCCGCCCTTAATGCAACCGCAACGATGTTCCTCCCCAAAGACGAGATCCATCCCCGCATGGCGCCCCGCTGCGTTCGTCGAACGCCGGAACCATGAGCGATGCTTGACTTCATGAGGGAGGACTGCTTCGTCTCCGTAGACGAGGAAGAACGGAGTCTCGCCCGTTGGCTTGGTAGCTGTTGTGCGGATGGAACACATCACGGACTGGAGCTCGTCGTGCCAGCCCCTGCCGCAGTCCTCCAGCTTCTTCTTGAAGGTTCTGGTCTTGAGGCCCCTCAGGACCTCTGCGTTGGCTCGTTCAGCATGACCATTGCTCCTGGGGTGGGCCACCGAAACATAGCAGATCTACGTTCCAAGGTTAGCATAGTAGGTTTTGGAGAGGTTACTAGTAAACTGCAAGCCATTATCTGTGATGATGCGGTTGGGGACCCCGAAGCGGCTCACGAGGCCCTTGATGAACTTGACAGCAGAGCCGACTGGAATGGTACGGACGGCCTCCACTTCCGCCCACTTGGTGAACTTGTCGACGGCGACATAGAGATAGCGGTAGCCCCCTGGCGCTTGGGGGAACGGGCCTAGGATGTCCAGCCCCCAGACCGCGAATGACCATGTGAGCGGAATGGTTTGGAGGCCCTGAGCAGGCTGATGGATTTCCTTAGCGTGGAATTGGAAAGCTTCGCAGGACTTCACCAGCTCGGCTGCATCGTTGAGTGTTGTAGGACAGTAGAATCCACTGCGGAACACCTTGCCGACGAGGGTCCGTGACGATGAGTGGTGTCCACAGTCCCCGCCGTGTATGTCAATTAGCAACTCCCTTCCTTGATCACTGGATATGCAGCGCAGCGTGACATCGTTTGGCCGTTTCCTGTATAACCCACCGTCTTGGATACAGTATGCCGTGGCTTGCCATGCCACGCGCTCTGCATTCTCTTCCTTCTCCGGCAGCATCCCATACGTCAGATACTCCTTGAACTCCTTGGTCCAACATTCCTCCTGGGGCTCGAGTGCCAAGAGCAGCCGAGCTCCTGAGGTCGTGCCACAGGCCGGGGCTCCTGTGGCCGGAGGATGTGGGAGCTCCTCCCGAGGCTGAGTCGTGCTAGAAAGAGGTGGCGTAGCTGATGGCTTGAAGAGCCGCTCCTCGAAGACACCGTGCTCTGGAGGTTGCCGGTTGGACGCTCTCTTGGCGATGTCGTCGGCTTCCTTGTTGGTGCCTCGGGGCACGTGCTATAGCTCAAGGCCCAAGAATTGTTTTTCCATCTTGCGCACCTCCGCGAGGTAGGCCTCCATATGCTCGTCCTTCAGCTTGTACACCTTGTTGGAGAAGTTGACGAGGAGTTGCGAGTCGCCTTTGATGGTTAAGCGCTTCACCCCTAGAGCCGCCGCTTGACCTTGAGCCGATTATGAGGCCTTCAGATACGTGTGATATTATTGTAGACCTTCTCGTCTTTGAAAACCGAGTTGCACGGCGTGGTAGAGCTTCTCTGAGTGGGCGAGATGAGCCTTTGCTCCAGCCCCGTGCCACAATGCCAAGGCGCCATCGAAATACATGACCCAGCCGTCTGGTGCCTCACTTCCTGGGGAGGTGGACCGGTCTTCTCCTTCCTCAAGAGCCGGGGCATCTGTCCATTCTGCCACAAAATCGGCGAGCGCAGCTCCCTTGATGACCCTGGTAGTGTTGAACTCCATCTAGAATGCTTGCAACTCGATGTTCCACTCAGCAACCCTTCTGGCTGAGTTAGGGCTCCTGAGTACCCTCTCCAATGGGTAGGCTGAGACAACCTTGATGGGGTGGCCCAGGAAGTAGTGCCGCAACTTGCGCGAGGCCACCAAGAGTGCGAGCAGGAGCTTTTGCGGCATGGGGTAGCACGCCCTCGCGTCCCGCAGTACGGTGCTGACGAAGTACACCAGGTGCTCGACGAGGGCTGGCACATTGTCGAGGCTCGGGTTCTGCGGAGATTGTGGCATATCCTGAGGTGGTGGGTTTCCTAAGACCTGACCATCCTCAGGAGCTTCTGCGATGTTGCCCTGCTGAGCTTGGTCTTCCGCCGCCAATGGCCTTGCTGCGCCTTCCTTCCTGACCCCGCGCTGCATCAGCTCTGGCTTGGCGCGGCACACCCTTGTCTTGGCGCTCCTCCCGAACCACCACCAGCGGCGCACTGGCGGAGTACGGTGTGGCGGCAAGGTAGAGCACCAGAGGCCCGAGAGGCCGCGGTGCCACCATCATCGGAGGGCTGGTGAGGTATTTCTTGAGGTCTTGGAAGGCTCGGTCAGCCTCCGGCGTCCACTCGAACGGGCCCTTCTTCTTCATGAGCTTAAAGAAGGGTAAGGCGCGCTCGACTAGCTTGGAGATCAAAAGCCCTAACGCAGTCAGCCGCCCCGCTAGCTTCTGCATCTCCTTGAGGGTCTATGGTGGGCTCATGTCTTCGAAGGCCTTGATTTTCTCCGGGTTCGCCTCGATCCCTCTGTGGGATATGAGGAACCCCAGTAGCTTGCCGGAGGGGACACCAAACACACAATTCTCCGGGTTAAGCCTCAAGTTCACTTGGCGCAAGCTCTCGAAGGTCTCCTCCAAGTCTTGAATCAATGTCCTCGCCTCGCGAGATTTGACCACCTTGTCATCAACGTAGGCCCCTGTGTTTCTGCCGAGCTGCCGCCCCAAGGCGACGTGCATCAACCGTTGAAAAGTTACGCCCGTGTTGCGCAGCCTGAAGGGCATGCAGGTGTACGCAATACACCCCGCATGGTGTCAGGAAGGCTGTCTTCGCCACATCCTCCAACGCCATCTTGATTTGGTGGTATCCTGAGAATGCATCCGAGAAACATAGCAAGTCGCACTAGGCGGTGGAGTCGATGATTTGATCGATGCGTGGAAGCGGGAATGGATCTTGGGGGCAAGCTTTGTTAAGTTTGGTGAAGTCGAGGCACATCCGTTCCTTCCCGCCTTTCTTCGGTAACATGACGGGGTTCGCCAGCCATTCGGGGTATCGAACTTCTCGGATGGTACCTGCCGCCTCCAGCTTACGTGTCTCTTGGACGATGAAGGCCTGCTTCTCAGTGGACTGTCGTCTTGCTCTCTGTTTCACGGGGCGTACATTAGGGCACACCCTTAGATGATGCTGGATCACCTCTCTCGGGACCCCTACCAGCTGATTGGGCTCCCACGCAAATATCTCCTTGTTCGCGCGCAAAAACCTCACCAAAGCTTCTTCTTGTCCCGGGTCAAGGCCGGTTCCTTTGGTGAAGGTGGCTCTTGAAGACCCGTCCTTGTTGACCAGCACCTGCTTGGTCTCCGCCTTGTCTTGAGTGAACAGATCATTCTTCTTGGTGGGCGCGATCTCCTTGGCCTCGGGCGTACCGGCGCCGGCTGGATGTGTTGCTGCCGCGGTCTTGAAGGCGAGCCTAAGCGCCGTCACGGCCTCCTTAGTGTCCCCCTTGATGGTGAGGACGCCCTTGCTCCCTGGCATCTTCATGAGGTTGTACGCTGGGTGAGTCACCGCCATGAACTAAGCGAGAGCCGGGTACCCCAGGATGGTGTTGTATGGGAGACCGATGCGGGCGATGTCTAAGTCTACCAGCTTAGTGAGGTAGTTGTCGCGTGTGCCGAAGGTGATAGGGAGGCAGATCTGCCCCAGAGAGTGGGCAGCTCCACCACCCACTCCTGAAAAGGGCTTGCTGAGGTTGAGCCACTCGGGCGGCAGGTGGAGAAGGCTGAAGCCTTCTACAGAGAGCAAGTTGAGGCCGGCACCGCCGTCAATGAGGGTTTTGGTGATGCCCACATTGCAGATGGTGGGCGTGCAGAGCATCAGGAGCATGCCGGAGCCGGTGGTGGAGCCGGAGTGGTCTTCTGAGCCGAAGGTGAGGTCGGCCTCTAGGGCAGCCCAACCTGGCGGAGCCCCCGAGCGCTTGGAGACGGCCCCGATCTGATGGAGGAACGGTATGTGGTGATCTGACGGCAGTGCTTGGGAGCCACCAGCGGTGCTGATCGCATGGTGCCACGGGCACCCGCGTGGCCTTGTGGTGAAGAGGTTCTGCAGCGTTCCCCAGTGATGCCACCGTGGATCCGGGAGGTTGAGCGACCCGGTAGCGCGGCTCACGGCGAGGGCCATGGGGACCAGTTGGCCATGATCTTGTCATCGCCTCCGACTTCAAGGACGGCCTCCTAGTACGCCAGCAGGAACGGCGCCGGGTCTGTCGCGCCATCGTAACCCGGCGGCATCTTCGGCTTGAACTTGGTTGCCCACTGCACTCGCCGTAGGGCAGGGGCCAGGGCTCGGTACCCACACTCCATGCTGCTGGTGTCGGCCGCAGAGGCGGGCGGCAGGGCACCAGCCATGGGAGCGTAGTGTGGCGGTACGAGGCGCGGGTTGGTGGAGAGGAGCTCCGGCGCACCCCTACCTGACGCGCGAAATGTCGGATGTGGGTTCCGGCAAACCCTTGAGGTTCGAACACTGAGTGCGCGCGAAGTCTTTCCCTCCTACCGATCTACGCCCTAGCTCGCAAAGATCTCACGGACGAACTCGACGAACTCGCAACACAGAGAGACACGAGGTTTATACCTGTTCGGGCCACCGTTGTGGTGTAATACCCTACTCAAGTGTGGTGGTGGTGGATTGCCTCTTGGGCTGATGATGAACAGTACAAGGGAAGAACAGCCTCCTGAGGTTGAGGTGTTATTGTGGCTAGGCTCTCGATCAGGTTGGATCAAACTAAGATGAGATGCCTCTACTATGGTGGCTAGCTCTACTTATATAGGCCCTGATCCTCTTCCCAAATATCGAGCGGGAAGGGAGCCAACAACGGCGGGCAAATTTGAAGGGGGCAGCTAGTACAAGCTATCCTGACAAAAGCGGTCTTCGCCTGCGAAAAGCTCTGGTGGTGACGCCGTCTTGAGCTCCACGATGACATCCGACTTTGACGTCCTCCTGGTCTTGGTCCCATTGCACCAATATAGCAACCTTTGCCTGATGCCTCGGTACTCTTCGCCTGCGCTTGCCTCCTTAGCACCAAAGAGGAAATAAGGACGTTGCGCGCGCTAGCGCCCGCCTGGTGTCGTTCATCATGGCTCACGTCACGAGAGCCTCGTGAGGTTTTGCCCCGCCTTGATATATCCGCTCCTCGCGAGCCTTCTTGGTTAGGCTACTCCAGAGGAGGTCTTGCGTCGTCCGCCTCACGAGGCTTGGACCCTCGCGAGGGTCTTGGATGCCTTGTTGATTGAGATGGTCCGTACGGCCTGCTGGCTTGGCCACGCTGTGGGCCGCAGGCAGGCAAGTCTAGGGACTCCCATTCCCAGAACGCCAACAGGGGCCTTGACCAGTCCGGCCCCCAGCCGAACACTATTCCAGAAAGCCAAGTGGCTCTGGAATTGATTAAGCGACCCCCCTCAAGGGAGGGGGGAGTGCCAACTGCCGCGGCAACCTCCACTAATCTGGAGGCACCGAACACACTGATGGAGGCACTACAACATGCTTCCGTCGTGGAGGAGCACCGCACCCTGATGGGTGTGGTGGTTGAAAAGGTTCAGTCCGCCAAGAGCAGGCTGAACGAGGCCTTCACTAGCCTGCTAACAGGCTTCAAGGTATGCGATGTAATATTCCTGGCCACTTTTCCTATGAAAAAGATGCCTGTGTATAGATAGTAGCCCCTGAGACTCTGGTCGTCTTTTGAAAAAGGGCAAACAGAGGATCGATAATATTCGCAGGAGATAATATACTTTTATATGTTGAGACGCAGGCTTCACTATTAGCGGCAATCGCCCAGGCCGCCGAAGTATCCGAGCTTAAGCGTAAGCTGGGGCCGGCCGATGAGGATCTCGTCCGCATCAACAAGAGATTTGATGAAGCACAAGGTATGTTTCAGAATACTTCGTTCATGCCTGTATTAATATGCAGATCTTGAGTCAAATCTCATGCGCTGCTAAGTGTATGATTGCAGGCAGTGCTACTGCGGTCGAGGCCCCTAGGGGTGAACTTGCCCAGGTCAAAGAGTAGGCGAGGGTTGAAAAAGCGGCCGCCGATAAAGCAGCCGAGGACTTGAATTCTGAGCAGGTCGTCCGCTGCCAATACGAGGAGCGGGTGACCGAAGTGGAGCAGGCATTCAAGGACGCCGCCAACAAGTGCGAGTCCCTTGAGGAGAAGAATAAAGCCCAGGCGACCGACCTTGCCAAGGCCCTTAAAGGCCAAGGAGACGCGGGTCGAATCCCGAGCGGCGCGTGAGGAGATCAAGCAGGCCGGACAAATAGCGGCTGGTAAGCCTTTTCTCTTACAGAGTAAATTTGGTAATCAGAAGTATGTCTTGCTCACTCGACTATGGAGTGCTCCAAACGCCTTTGCGGATCTTCTGAAGAGTGTCACCGACACAGCATAGTTCTTTCGGGCCCAGGAGGGGCACATGACGGAGAAGCTATTCTGGTCACAGTTCGCGGCATAGGAGCGCCCAACGCTGTTGAATGACCAGATAGCGAAATGGGCCGAGCTGCATAGGATGTCCAGATTGGCCATGAGGGACGTCATAGTCCGGCTGTGGCCAGCTGAACCCGTCCCAAGCAGCTATTTTGGCCAGGTGCAGCCACTTGTTGACGCGTTGCCCCGTATTGACGTGGTCAAGCGGTTGCCATGTATAGAAGGTGCGCGGCTGGCCTTTGCCCGTGTCAAGATGCACTGGGAAAAAATGAAGGCCACCGTCGTGGCAGTAGAGGGTCCGCCAGGAGGCAAGGACCATCGCACGCCGGAGCGCTATTTTGAAAACGTCCTGGAGGGTGCCCGCTTGATAGAGGGACAGTGCTCGAAGGACATCATATTTGAGTGAATGTATCCGAACTGCCCAGGCGTTGTATAAGCCAAAGCTTTGTAATATATTTATGTTGTTTATCTTAAAGTGTTTTTCCTCCTGTGCGGCCATTTTTATCCCTGAGAGTTTGCCAGTCATCGGCTTCAGCCCCCATGTAGATACTATGGTGGTGTTCGGGGTAGCACATAACCACACTTGACCCAACGTCTTGGTCCGTGAAGGAGGTGTTAGTGCGGCGAACCAGGCAATCGGACTATGCGGCTTTATTACTCCCACTTAGCCATAGGAGTTTGGCAATGGGACTATAAGATAGCCCCTGGTGCGTGTGCAGCTATCCAAACTTGGACGCCTTAAGCACGTGACTGGAAAGAGCCAGCTCCTTGTGTAATACGGAAGAAATCACTAGAGATTTAGTAGGTTGCCGAATTGTTGACCAGCTCTCGCCGCATCACGACAATCAGTTTTCGGCTTTCTCTACTGAGGTGTTTGACCGGACGAACCAGAAACACAATCGCAGTAGTTCTCCCTTTACTACCTTAGCCGAACAAGCGGAACGTAAGGTAGTAATCACAGGAGTCGGGCAAGCCAACTATTGACCAAAGACATGATTCGGATCCGATGCATATAGTGCCATATTCGGGACGCTTAAGCATACTATAAAACTGTTTGGGCTTATTTTGTTTGAAAAATGTACGTGGCCGGATAGAGCCCCTGGCGATTTGACTCGTGCCGAGGTATATACGACAATCTGGCGTAAAGAGGGAATACATATTAGGAAATAAGCCAATGCCGAACAGGGTTGGGCGAAACTGTTTCCATTATAGTCTGATTGATACGTCAAAACATATTTTTAAAGAGGATGCGATAAGCATCGAGGATATTTTACATGCCGAGCACAAGGGAAAGTTGTATCACTACAAAAAAATACACTTCCGTGATGATACGTGTTTGTCACAGTAGGTCACGTTTTCTGTCATGCATGTACATCCATGACAATTTTATGACAGAATCAAGATAGTCATACTTGTGATGTCGTAGAAGTGTTCCATGACATTACCAAAATTATCATCACGGAAGTGTCCACTTCCATGACGATAAATCGCGCATCACAGAAGTGCTTTCGTCACGGGTGACCAACACGTGGCATCCACCGTAACGGAACGCCATTAAGCTATCGGGTCCGGTTTTGGATCCGATAACCAGTTAACAACCCCGACCAATGGGGATTTTCCACGTGTAAAATCATCATTGGCTGGAGGAAACACGTGTCGGCTCACCATTGGAACAGATGTCATCCACTCATTGGACCCAAAGCGCCTATGATACGTCTACAAGTGGCACGGCCCAATAGAGGCCCATTCCTGTGAATAAGCCGGCCCGTTTGACTTGGTCAAGAGGTGGCGGGCTGGCCCACGACAAACCTGTTAACGGCCTGTTCGCATATAGCCCATTTACAGCCCACTAACCCAAGGCCCGTTTACGGCCTATCCGGATTAGGCCCAGTAGCGTCATCTGGGCTGTCCAATATAATTCCAGCTCGTTTTAACTTCCGGCCCATGTATGGCCCATGACGTCTTTCGGCCCATATGAGGCCCTTAGTAACCCTCGGCCGATTAACGGCCCGTGGTAAAACTAGCCCGTAATGAACAGTGTATCACTTTATACCCATTAACAGCCCATTATTCGGTCGGGCCGTTTCCATCCCATGTTATCTTTCGGCCTTCTCAGGGCCCATTTATTCTTGGGCTCATTTCCAGCATTCGTTTACTTTCGGCCCGTTACTGTCATTTTCTGCTTGTGGGCCAAATTCAGCCTATGGTTACAGTCGACCCGTTTGTGGCCCGTTAATACGTTGGGTCGTTTTCATAGCATCATAAAAGAGGGCCGATTAACGACGGCACGTTATGGTCGGCCCATGAGCGGACGATTTCAACTCTAGCCCATTTACGGCCATAATGTGGTATGTTATTGGCCCATGTTTGGCCAACCGATCATACGGCCCGTAGAAGGCCCATTGATGATACGGCCCGTAGAAGGCCCATTGTGTCCACGGCCCATATAAGGCCCATTGTTTCTACGCCCCGTAGAAGGCCCATTGTTTCTACGGCCCTTAGAAGGCCCATTGTTTCTACGGCCCGTAGGAGGCCCATGTTAACTACAGTAAATATGTAGCCCATGGTTAATGTGGCCTAGTTAAAAAAATAGGTTATTGCGGCCACTAGCAAAGCGCGGAAAAAGAACGGCACCGACTACAAAAAAACAAATAAAGAAGACAATAAGGAAATAAATAAGCAAGCAAGTTACGCTAGGCTATCACGGCTATTACACATATTACATCCACTGGGCATCAAAGTTCGCCACCAGTGCAAATATAGGGAACAAAGCAGCATATAAACGACATAGAAAAACAAGTCCTGAATTGAAACCACTTCAAAAGAGCTCAAGAAACAATATCCTGGGTACCCATAATGCTGGCAAGATGCTTAAATCCTCCAAAGACTTAACATTGCACCGTAAAGTATGCATCTGAATTACGCATGGACTTCCTCGGTCCTTGGCTTCTCGTCGCATAACATCTCGATCGATGTCTTTCAACTTGAAGTTGAGACTCAAGAAGTTTAATCGATTCAGTAACGAGTTCAAGAGTCGGTACCAAATAGTAGTAGCCGATGAACTTCGAACACTACATCAAGATAGGACTTTGGGGTTGTCTCGGTGTCTTGATTATAGTTTTTATCGACTTTCTTGGAGACCAACATGGATGTCTCACTATCTTGAACCTTATACGCATTACTTCCTTTACCATTGCATAACGGGGTACTCTTCTCCAATATTTTATCCGCGTTCTAAAAGAGAAACAAACAAACACATCACAGGAGTTTACAATGTAGTATATGAAACTCATTTTGGTAAACCAGTTCGGTAGTAAGGTGGACAGGATAACAACATGAAACAAACATATATCTATGTCGTATGGTCCTTTGTATGGTCTATATCATTCTAGTTTATGTTGCCAAATCAAGATAGATACTGATTCGAATCATATCTATTTAAGACAAAGCATCATAGACAGAATATAAGTGGGGGAAACTACACAACAATAACAACACTTGTAATGTGCATGGCATGAGAACATAACTGTTTATTCAATTGAAACTGAAATCAACATAGAGCAAGTTACAACAGCAAACGCGTTAAAGAAGCAGGTTTAAAACATACCTGTTGCGCCATTGGAATTTCAATTGCATCCTTCAAATTTGAAATTAGTTGGTATGAGTAAATAGAGTTGCAAGAGCAAAGTTGTATGAACCATAGCTACGGAACCTGACCTGAGAACAATTCTTCTTCTGCTTTAAGCGTTGACTTGGGGTTCGGAGTGGTGGTCCTCGTGCTTTGGGCACTGCAGTTGCCTTACTAACTGCTCGTGTTTGGGTGATCTGTGGTGGAGACGGTGTTGTGTCAACGGGAATTGGGTTACTATCTATTGGGGTTGGGGTTAGAAGGGGTGTTGCTGGTCCTCTGTCCAACTGGATAGGGGTACAATCTGCGTGAGTCTGGGTTATGTGTGGTGGGGTTGGTTCTTGGGCAAGTACAATCATGGTCTATCTCCATCGACAGGTAGCACGATCTTTTTTGAAGACCGTGTTTTTACTCCCACAGATACTGCCATCACCCCCTCCAATTGAAATGGCTGATAAACAAGAAAAGTAATTGAATGTACAGACATTGTAACATAGACAAAAGTGCAATGGATAGTAGGGAAGAAAAGCAGGGCATGAAATAATTCACATTTATGTTGTCTAACCAAAGCAGAATAGCAGGACATAATTTCACATATATGATGGCTAATTAAACAGGATAGCATGATGAATTTCACATGTATGATGGCTAACTAAACAGGATAAAATGACATACTTCAAAATATGATGACTATGTAAACATGATGACATGATATAACTATACGATGTGTCTATTAAAGTGGTTGGCATGCCATAAATCACAAACATGCCGTTGATGGAAACACGATGGCATGATATAATTCACGGATAGAATGACATAATTCAAAATATGATGACTATGTGAACAGGATGAGATGATATAACTATATTATGTCTTTAGAAAATGGGTTGGCATGACATAATTTAGATACATGCTGTCTATGTAAACATCATGGCATGATTCAATTCAAATATATCACTACTGGAATTAGCTTATTTGCCGTCTGCCAGTTTTTTGCCGTCTGCTTGCGGACATCAAAGAAGGTCTTTGCCATCAGCTACCAAACAACAGATGGCAAAGAAATGGCAGACGGCAAATAAGGTCTTTGCCATCTGTCATTTCTTTGCCGTCTGTTGGCGGACGGCAAAGAAACTTTGCCATCTGTCAGCGGACGGCAAAGAGGTGCTGGTGGGGTCCACTAGATGCCAGTACACTTCAATGGCAGACGGCAAAGAGGTGGCACTATTTTTTTTGCGGGTAAAAAAAACCGGTGCCCCCACCTCCTCTATCTCTATCCCCTCTGTCTCTGCCCCACACAACTCTCTCTCCCGCTCATCTCTCCCTCTCCCTCACGCGGGGCGAACGGGGTGTCCATCGACGCCGCCTGCCCCGGCAAGAATGCCGGCGACGAATGCCACGCAGCCGAGCGCCTCCCGACCCCGCCTCCCTCGACCCTGCGCCGCTGCGCCACCTCGCCTCCGCCCGCCGGTGCGCGCCGCCACCTCATCAAACACCAGGAGCCCCACCGCCTCGCGCTGCAGCCTGCGCCGCATCCACCTCCCCACAAGCTCGCCGCCCCACCGCGAAAGCCTCATCGCCGGTCGCCCCAACCTCGAGATCCGCCGCCGCCATGGGAGCCGAGCATGGAGCTCCCCCAGGCCCGGCCATGAGGGGGGACGGATTCTAGTTCCTATCAGATCTAGTGGCCAGGTATTCTTTTTTGCCATCAATTGTTTTTCTGGATTGTTGACTCATTGGGTGTGAGCGTTTCTCAGGTATTTTGCCTTGTTTTCCCCTGCCGGCGATTGGGGGCGGCGAGTACACGCAGGCAGCGCATGCGGTGGCAGATCTGCTGGACAGAGCAGCCGAGTCCAGCATTGGGAAGGTGGGGGAAGCGCTGCCAGTACTCCAACTAGACCAGAATGGCGCCTGTCCGTCTCTCGACTTGTTGGCGACAGATTAGAGCAGTCAATGAGGCACGACGAGCCGCAGGCCCATGGCTGGATAAAGAGGTACGAAGTTCCCCTAAGATAAACTAACACAGAATGCATTTGTTGGCATCACGTGATGCGGCGTAGATTGTGATGCTGATGCTGCTTAGTAAGCATGATTTATGAGCATAACTGTAATGCTTATACGAGCTGATTTGCTGTAGTACCTGCAGTTGGCAACAACTTCGATTCCGTCCATGAACTAATGGGAAAATGTCAGAACAATGACATTGCTACTGATGCCAAAAATGTACATGAAGTATGTATAAATTGGAGGCTATCTAAAAACAGTTTCTTATATAAAACAAGGGCGTAGCTAGGTCTCAGTCAAAGTCTGAGTGAAGTGATATATCTTTGTAAGAAAGGAAAAGGAAAATCTGAAAACTGAACTTTGCACGAATCTTAATGTATGGTCTCACGTATATAGCATCGACTGAGACATGACCAAGTTTTAGTCGACCGAGACTTAGCAAGAGTAATAAAATGATTATCTCGCCTTCTCTAATGCTTTTATTTATTTTACTTACAGTATTTCTACTTTCCTTGTTTGCTTACAAGCTGTTTTTTCTTTTTGACTCTGATGAATCCCCCAGGCCATTTTCAAGGACCCGTTCAGGAGGGGTGACAACCTCCTTCTAAGTCCTCGCTACTTTTTATCTTCGATGCTTCTTTCAAACTTTTTATGCACCAAAGATGCTGGATGCCATAAAGTAGGAAAAGTAAGATGCAGATGGGTCTTTGAAAAAAAATCACAGGAGAACATTGTTTCTGGGCACTGCTAAATTTTAAAAATAAAAACTGAATTTTGTGGCTTAAATTTAAAAATGAAAACTAAATTTTGTAGCTGTTTGATTTGCTTGGACATATGTGTGATCTGGTGGACAAAATAACCAGGTGTTTGTGCCCTGTTGTGTAAACACCCTAAAATTCCACTAGTTGACCTACTTGGCTCATAATTAATTGCTTATGAGACTGTCTCTTCAGATAAACAACTTTGCCTGTCAGACAACTGTTTGACTAACACAAATCTTAAATACTTGAACTGAGAAAAAAAAAGCTTCAGCTAAATCAGAGGCCAAGTTTCTACTGTATTTGGCGCAAAGTCGTTGGTTTGTTGATCTTTTCCTATTTATTACTCCCTTGTAGGTTATGTGCGACTGCTACACACCACAAGGTGTTCCAATCCCCACCAACAAGAGGCACAATGCTACCAAGATCTTCAACACCCCGAAGGTTGCAGCTGAGGAGACATGGTATGAATACCTCCGACGATATTTCAAGTTTTTTGTTGTTGCGGTGTTTCATATAAAAGTTGTAGTAGTGCTCTTGTGTCTTAACACACATACACATGTGAGAACATAATAAGTTGTACAATATAGATTAGTACCACACCGCACTCACTTTGCATCAGATGGAAATGAGTTAGGAAGATAAGAGTAAAATTGATGTCCCTGGAATTACAAATTTATTTAGCAGATACAGACAGAAAATGGTACAAAAAATGGGTTGAAGGACCACAAAATTTGGCGGTTTCCACATTTGTATCCTTATCTGCTTACGGTTAGAGCATTGATTAGGCTTATCTCTGAACCCAAACAGGTATGGAATTAAGCAGGAGTACACTCTCCTCCAGAAGGATGTGAACTGGCTCGTTGGCTGGCCCATTGGTGGCTTCCCTAGTCCTCAGGCAAGAAAACTCTCAGCATGCTCTCCAGCTTTCCATGTGTTAAACTTACATAAAAACTGAACATTGCATTTCACCAAGTGAAATGCTACATTTCTACTCCTAACCCATTCTCTATTTCATAGTGTTTTTGTTATGCAGGTTGGAAGAAAAGAAGAAGATCCAGAGAAGATCTTAGTAATAAGATAGTTTTTAGGAAAATAGATATTTAGTTTTAGGTCATTTCTTGTAATTTCAGATATGGAGTGCTTGTCTTTAGTTTTGTTTTGACTTTGTGAAACTTGCTAACTATGGATGAAACTGTGTAATATTGATGAAACTATGTATATGTATAGATATTTAGTGTTTGTTCATGTGTGTGTGTGTGTGTGCGTATGTGTGTGTGATTTTCTATGAAAATGAATTGATATAAGAAAAAAACAGAATTAAATGGGGCAATGTAGGTTCTTTGCCATCTGCCAGCAGATGGCAAAGCCTCTTTGGCCTCTGTTGGCAGACGGCAAAGAGCCAGTCTTTGCCATCTGCTGGCAGACGGCAAAGGCCGAAAAAATTTTGCTGTCAGCGGCGCACGGCAAAGGCTGTCGTTAGCCACCAAACGGACTAACATCATAATTATTGCCGTCTGCTTTCTTTGCCATCAGCTGCTGATGGCAAAGGCCCCTTTGCCGTCAGCCACAGAAAGCAGACGACAAAGTAGCTCTTTGCCGATCCTTACTTTGCCGGAGCCTTTTGCCGTCCGCGGCAGACGGCAATGACCTTTGCCGTCCACCGTTCCTGCCTTTGCCGTCTGCCGTGGCAGATGGCAAAGTAGCTGATTCCTGTAGTGTATGATTTAAATACTAAGGAAGTGAGCAGAGGGCAATCGCATATATGATGTGTCAACTAAGGAGATGGCATTCAATATCGTGTATATGATGTAAAAACTAAGCATTGCAATACAACATATGCATGATATGAGTAATATAACCTCGCCAAGTTTGAGCATACACCTCGTGGGGATAATAGGACTGGTCATCCGCCATGAATCCTCCTCTATAGAGCTATCTGTAATCAAAGAAGATATCTCGCTTCCCAGGTAGCATTGTCTCGCTCAAGACCTTGTTTTCACTCCGATTTCTCCATCACCAATTCAAATGGCTGATGCACAGGAAGAGCGATTGAATATACAAACATTGTCGACACAAGCAATGAGAAATACAAAAAGGACGACATGTTATAATTCACATATATGACGCTTAGCTAAACAAAGATGGCATTGCATAATTCACATATATAATGCCTTGCAAAGAAGATAGCATTGCATAATTCACATATATAATGTCTTGCAACAAGATGGTATTGCATAATTCACATATATGGTAATTAGACACTAAACAGGTGGCATTCACACAAAGCATGTCTAAACTAAGCAAATGACATAGCAATGCAAGACACCATATGCACGATATGAGCAACATAACCACCGCCAAGTTAGAGCATGCACCTCGGGGAATAGGACTGGTCATCTGTCTCTGAATCCTCCTCTCGAGGAGCTACTCGTAACCAAGAAGACAAAGCGCTTCGTCAGATAGCATTGTTCCGCTCAAGACCTTGTTTCCACTCCAGATTTTTCCATGACCGTGCCGAATGGCTGATGCATACGAAGACTAATTGAATGTACTAAAATTGTTGAAAAATTTAACACGTAATAAAAAATGATGTCATGATATAATTCACATATAAGATGACTGGCTAACCAGGGTGGCATTGCAAAATTCACATATATGATTCCTAGCTAAACAAGATGGCATTGCATGATTCACATATATGATAAAGAAACTAAACAGATGACATTGACACAAAGCATGTCTAAACTAAGCATATCACATACACCGGTTGTCAAAGTTGGCAACCAGTGCAAATAAACGCCACAGCAAAACAAGTCCGGAATTGAAACCACTTCAGAAGAGCTCAAGAAACAATATCCTGGGTACCCATAATGCAGGCAAGATGGTTAGCAAGCTTGTTAACTTTCTCTTGTTTGGCGCTTAAATCCTCCAGCGCTTACTGTTGCACCAGAAAGTATGCAACTGAATTCTGCAGGGATTTCCTCAGTCCTTCGGCTTCCAGTCGCAGAACATCTGATCGATGTCTTTCAACTTGAAGTTGAGACTCAAGAAGCCGAACTGATTCAGCAAATGAAGTTTGAAGAGTTTGGTGCGAGTAGTAGTGATAACTTTCGAACACTACATCAAGAAAGGACTTTGGGGTTGTCTCATTGTCTTCAATATGGTTTTTATTAGCTTTCTTGGAGACCAACAGGGATGTCTCACTATCTTGAACCTTATCTGCATTACTTCCTTTACCATTGCATGACGAGGTACTCTTCTCCAATATTTTATCCGCATTCTAAAAGAGAAAAAAACAAACACATCACAGGTTTACCATGTTGTATATGAAACTCATTTTGGTAAACCAGTTCAATAGTAAGGTCGACATGATAACATCATGAAACAAACATATATCAATGTTGTATGGTCACTGTATGGTCTATATCATTCTAGTTTATGTTGCCAAATCAAGATAGAGACAGTTCAAATCATATCTATTTAAGACAAAGCAGCATAGACAAAATATAAGTGTGGGAAACTACACAACAATAACAACACTTGTAATGTGCATGGCATGAGAACATAGTTGTTTATTCAATTGAAACTAAAATGAACATAGAGCAAGTTACAACAGCAATCATGTTAAAGAAACATGTTTAAAACATACCTATTGCGCCATTGGAGTTTCAATTGCATCCTTAAAATTTGAAATTAGTTGGTATGAGTAAATGAAGTGATGCAAGTGCAAAGGAGTATGAACCATATCTACAGAACTTGACCTGAGATCAATTCTTCTTCTGCTTTAAGTGTTGACTTGGGGTTCAGAGTGGTGGTCCTCGTGCTTTGGGCACTGCAGTTTCCTTACTAACTGCTCGTGTTTGGGTGCTTTGTGGTGGAGACGGTGTTGTGTCAACTGGAACTGGGTTACTATTTGCTGGGGATGGGGTTAGAAGGGGTGTAGCTGGTTCTCTATCCAACTGGCTAGGGGTACAATCTGGGTGAGTCTGGGTTATGTGTGGTGGGGCTGGTTCTTGGGCAAGTAGAATCATGGTTCTATCTGCATCGACAGGTAGCACGATCTTTTCTGAAGACCATGTTTTTACTCCCACGGATACTGCCATCACCCCCTCCAATTCAATGGCTGATAAACAAGAAAAGTAATTGAATGTATAGACGTTGTAAGATACACATGTGAAATGGATAGTAGGGAAGAAAACAGGGCATGAAATAATTCACATTTATGTTGTCTAACCAAATAGAATAGCATGACATAATTTCACATATATGATGGCTACTTAAACAGGATAGCATGACACAATTTCACATGTATGATGGCTAACTAAACAGGATAGAATGACATACATCAAAATATGATGACTATGTAAACAGGATGACATGATATAACTATACGATGTGTCAATTAAAGTGGTTGGCATGCCATAATTTACAAACATGCCGTCGGTGGAAACATGATGGCCTGATATTATTCGCGGATAGAATGACATAATTCAAAATATGATGACTATGTAAACATGATGAGATGATATAACTATATTATGTCTTTAGAAAATGGGTTGGCATGCCATAATTCAGATACATGTTGTCTATGTAAACATCATGGCATGATATAATTCAAATATATGATCTATATACTAAGCAAGTGAGCAGAGGACAATCACATATATGATGTGTCAACTAAGGAGATGGCATTCAATATTGTGTATATGATGTAAAAACTAAGCATTGCAATACAACATATGCATGATATGAGTAATATAACCCTACCAAGTTTGAGCATACACCTCAGGGGGATAATAGGACTGGTCATCTGCTTCGGAATCCTCCTCTAAGGAGCTATTTGTAACCAGCAAGATATCTGCTTCAGCAGTAGCATTGTGTGCTCTGAAGACCTTGTTTTTACTCCAGATTTCCCCATCACAAATTCAAATGGCTGATGCACAGGAAGAGCAGTTGAATATACAAACATTGTGAACAAATGCAATGATAAATACAAAAAAAGGACGGCATGATATAATTCACATATATGACACTTGGCTAAACAGCATGGCATTGCATAATTCACATATATAATGCCTTGCAACAAGATAGCATTGCATAATTCACATATCTAATGTCTTGCAACAAGATGTCATTGCATAATTCACATATATGGTAATTAGACACTAAACAGGTGGCGTTCACACAAAGCATGTCTAAACTAAGCAAATTACATAGCAATGCAAGACACCGTACGCACGATATGAGCAACATAACCCTGCCAAGTTAGAGCATGCACCTCGGGGGGAAATAGGACTGGTCATCTGTCTCTGAATCCTCCTCTGAGGAGCTATCTGTAACCAGCAAGACATGCGCTTCATCAGATAGCATTGTCTTCTCTGAAGACCTTGTTTCCACTCCAGATTTTTCCATGACTGTGTTGAATGGCTGATGCACAGGAAGAGTAATTGAATGTGCTAAAATTGTTGACAAATTTAATACGTAATAAAAAATGATGGCATGATATAATTCACATATAAGATGACTGGCTAACCAGGGTGGCATTGCAAAATTCACATATATGATGCCTGGCTAAACAAGATGGCATTGCATGATTCACATATATGATAAAGAAACTAAACAGATGGCATTCACACAAAGCATGTCTAAACTAACCAGATGACATATCTGATGTATAAAGCAAGCAATGCGAGGCACCATATGCATGATATTACCAACATCAGCATGCCAAGTAAGGGCGAAGACCTTTGGGGGTAAATAGGAATGGTCTTCTCCTTCTGAATCACCCTCAAAATAGTTATCTTCCTCTTGATTACAATCCAAAATGGGTAGAAGGGGGGCTGCCATTGCACCCACCATGGAGCGACATTTGCATGAAATTTTATTGCCACGCAAGGCTCGTGTCTTTTGCTCTACATGTTTAGCTCCATTATGTACAATAACTGACATGCATAGGAATAAAATATAGTGAGATTATGTAAGGAGTGCATGCATAAATCCAGAGTGATGGTAGCAAACTGTGGATAGACCCAAAACCAATGATAGGAGGCAGATAATAGCTTTAGTTAATAAATACAGATAATGGCTCCTTTAATGTTTGTTTTCACACAACATGAAACTCATAGTAGACACCCGAGATGAACCGGATAGTAGATATATAGTATTGATTGCTGCCCCAATATGTACCCCACAACCATTTTAAAACTCAAGTTTCAGCATTAGTTTCGACCTGACTTGGAGTCTAATAGGTGAACGGGACGATAAAGTAGCAAGTCATCATATTAAGCGATGCATAACGTAAGCAGACATGGAAGAGTGCGACCTCTCTTTCGGACTCGTGTAGTCCTCAAGGTCATCTGCTCAATTGATGATGGTAATGCAGTTGTCATGGCTGCCAGCGGCGAGGAAGAAGATCTGAGGCGGCGAAAGACAGTCTGGAGAGCGGATCCCTGTTGTGGTGAACCCTTCCGTCATTGGAGCAAATTGAGCTGGGTGGAACACAGTCTGGCGGAGCGAGACAAACCACACAAGGTTTTCTTTGACACTTATCTGTAACAGAAGTAATTGTGTAAGGGCTTATTTGAATTTGAGGGTTCTAACAATGCAGGGATAGGAAATACACAGGAATAGGATAGGAATGCACGTGCAAAATATAGAATCTAAAAACACGGGATTTCTACCAATCTGGGTGTTTGGTTCACAAGAATTGGAAGATCACAGGATGCAAAGAAGCATGGTGAGATTAAGGCAAACCACAAGAAAATGTACGGTTATAATGCTATTATGCTACTATCTCTTAGTCTTGTGCTTCATGAATATGAATTTGACAAGGAGGACAAGTGGAAATTAAAATTCCTATGGTTTTTCTTTCAAGGAGACACTAAAGGAACAAATCCTACAGTTTTCCTTTGCTCCATTCCTTTGCACCAAATTCATGAAAAGTAGTACCATAGGAAAATTTCCAATTCCTATATTTTCATTCACTTTTCCTTTCAAGCACTGGAGATTCTAGTAGGAAGGCTTGAGCAAGGAAAAGCCTACACTAAAAAAATGTTTTGTGCTACTTGTATTACTTTGGACCCAGGCCACTGCCCTACTAGCTCAACTCCCAGGGCCATCGACAAATGCAAAGCTCAAACGCGCAGAGATAAATAATGATGGCGTTCAAGAGAGTCCATCATGGATAGCTAAGTTGCCTGGTACCTCACTGCTTGTCATATAGTAGGATAAAATAATCGTATTTCCCATTACTCCGTGTGCTCAGTGCACAATATATATAACATGTAGAGTAAAAAAGATATGCAACAAGTGTACAACCTCTTTGGCGAAGCCATGTCGATCTCATCGTGATTGGGTTGGCCGGTGAGGATGCTCCGGCTGACTTGGCTGTCGGAGGAGGGGAAGAAGATCTTAGGCGTCTGGAGATGGAGCCCGAGGTACTGCTCCGCTGTGATGGAGGGTTTCATCGTTGGAGCAGCTCCGGTGAGTTGTACGACGCCGAGGCTGAAGCAGGACAAGAGAGACAATGTTAACCTGAGTGGAATTCTAATAGCATCTCCAATAGATGATGTAAAATACATAACCACAAAGTGATAGATGTGAAATACATCTGCCGCTCATCTCTGAACTTAACTGACCAAACTGAACTTGACTGTCGAAACTGAATTTTGCTGTCGAAACTGAATTTTAGTGTCGAAACTGAATGCACTAGAGGTGTGGCTACACGTTGTCGACTGACTTTTTCATCTCTGGTCAATCGATTTTGCAGCCGTTGGATACGAAATCAAGGGCTTGCAGTTCATCTTCAACCTCCACCCCCTTGAGCCGCCAGCCACCACCGGCCAAACAGCTGCCCGTGGCCGGCGGTGCGCTGCCTCGCCCGCCCCGAAAACGCTCCCCATCGCCGGTCCGCCGCCGCCCCGGCCATCCCTCTAGCCCCCCCCCCCCCCGTTCTGAGCTTTTTCTCCGGGGATCCCCACGCCACCGCCCCACCACTACCGGCGACCACCGCCCCCACCCTGAACCCTAAGATAGATAGTCGGGTACCTCTCCGGCAATCCCCTCCTCATGCAAGCTGTTTACGCCTTAACTTCGGCGAGCCCCCCCACCCCCTGAAAATCGACTGACCCAAAAGTCAATTTAGTCGCCTGAAGTGTAGCTAAATTGGAGCAGCATCGCAAGCAAGAGTAAGAGCGAGAGCAGTAGCGCGAGCAAGAGCAAGAGCACCAGCAGACAAGGCAGGGGACAGAGAGCAAGAGCAGAGTGATATGTCCATTTTGCATCATGCTTTTATATTGATATTTATTGCATTATGGGCTATTATTACATATTATGTCACAATACTTATGCCTATTCTCTCTTATTTTACAAGGTTTACATGAAGAGGGAGAATGCGGGCAGCTGGAATTCTGGGCTGGAAAAGGAGCAAATATTAGCGACCTATTCTACACAACTCCAAAAGTCCTGATACTCCACGGAAGTTATTTTTGGAAATAATAAAAAATACTGAGCGAAGAAAATACCAGAGGGGGCCCACACCCTGGCCACGAGGGTGGGGGCGCGCCCTACCCCCTGGGCGTGCCCCCTGCCTCGTGGGCCCCCGGGTGGCCCTCCGGTGCACATCTTCTGCTATATGAAGTCTTTCGTCCGATAAAAAATAATAAGCAAGCTTGGCGCCACGAGGCGGAACCAATCTAGGGCTCCGGCAGAACTGTTCTGCCGGGAAAACTTCCCTCCGGGAGGCGGAAATCAACGCCATCGTCATCACCAACGCTCCTCTCATCGGGAGGGGGCCAATCTTCATCAACATCTTCACCAGCACCATCTCCTCTAAAACCCTAGTTCATCTCTTGTATCCAATCTTTGTCCCAAAGCCTCAGATTGGTACCTGTGGGTTGCTAGTAGTGTTGATACTCCTTGTAGTTGATGCTAGTTGGTTTATTTGGTGGAAGATCATATGTTCAGATCCATTATGCATATTAATACCCCTCTGATTATGAACATGAAAATGATTTGTGAGTAGTTACGTTTGTTCCTGAGGACATGGGAGAAGTCTTGCTATTAGTAGTCATGACACTTCACCATTGTTTGGGCCTAGAGGAAGGCCATTGGGAAGTAATAAGTAGATGATGGGTTGCTAGAGTGATAGAAGCTTAAACCCTATTTTATGTGTTGCTTCGTAAGGGGTTGATTTGGATCCATATGTTTCATGCTAGGGTTAGGTTTACGTTAATACTTCTTTTGTAGTTGTGGATGCTTGCAATGGGAGTTAATCATAGTGAGATGCTTGTCCAAGTAAGGTCAGCACCCAAGCACCGGTCCACCCACATATCAAATTATCAAAGTACCGAACGCGAATCATATGAACGTAATGAAAACTAGCTTGACGATAATTCCCATGTGTCCTCGGGAGCGCTTTTCTCTATATAAGAGTTTGTCCAGGCTTGTCCTTTGCTACAAAAAGGATTAGGCCATCTTGCTGCACTTTGTTTACACTTCTTATTCGTTACCCGTTACAAATTACCTTATCACAAAACTATCTGTTTCCGATAATTTCAGTGCTTGCAGAGAATACCTTGCTGAAAACCGCTTATCATTTCCTTTTGCTCCTCGTTGGGTTCGACACTCTTACTTATCAAAAGGACTACGATAGATCCCCTGTACTTGTGGGTCATAACGGAGAAGCAGCGCAAGCGAGAGCTAAAGCAGCAGTAGCTCCTACTGATGTGGACGTCGCCGCTGAGGGAGCGACGCCGTGGAGGAAGTGGCCGGTGGCGACGCCGTGGATGGAGCCGCGCCGTGCCGGCTCGGACCGAGCGCCGGCAGCACCGTGAGATCGAATCAAGAAGAAAATGCGGCGATTAGTGTACAACCTCTTTGGTGGCGCCGATTAGGCCGCAGCTTCATCCGAGGAAACGGTGATGATGATGCTCTTCCGCAGTGCGGTGAAGACGGCGGTGTGGGATGGAGGTGGCGCGAAAGACGAGGGGAATATCGGGGCAGCTCCTTGGAGGTGGAGGACGGGGTGGCTGAACCGGCGGGATGACCATATCGACGACGGATCCTCATCCAGTACGGTGGATGAGCGACTCGAGATTTTGTTGTGGACGACGTCATCGGGGAAGAGGCTCCGACTGGGTGGCGGACGGAGGAGGGTGTGGGGCTTCGCGGGTTTTCCCGGCCTTGGTGTATGAATGGGTTGGCGGATCGGATGGGAGTGGGGAACCATGGCTTAGGGACCCGCTTGTCCGAAATGTGGGGTAAGTTATGAAAGTACCCCCACCTATTTGAGGCGGTTCTTTCGGTTCAGGTGTATCACGGGCATTTCACATGTCGGGATTTCAAAGGAGGTGGGAGTTTTCACGCGCATTGTAATTTTGGAATAGCAAGGCGCGGGTTGAGATGGAGGGAGTTATCGGAGCACAACGAGACAAATATTTATCTTAAATATTTCGGGGTAACAAGGCACGGGTTGAAGAGGCGGGAGTTTCGCAGCAAGATAGACAGAAACGCTAGCTTGAAATTTCGGCATAACAAGGCGCGGCTTGAAATTTCGGGAGAACAAGCTTAACGTGTACCAAAAAAAAGACAATTTAGACTAGTATGATATACTACGTACAATGTGTTTAACACGCACAACACACACACAGACACCATTTACACTAGTAAGGTACACGTGCATTGCACGCATGAGATTTGGCAACCAAATTATGAATAAATACCACATTATAGCATGTAAGATTTGAGTCATATATGCATGATGTAGATGTTCATTTAATTCTTATAGTTCATTTCATTCAAAATCATCTAGTTTTTATAAGAAAGCTAATCTATTTTAAGATTCATGGAATTGTGCATTGCAAGGCATAAAGTAAAAACAAATCATGTAGAAAAACATCTGGGCAATTCTGATATGGAAGATTCTAGAACAAAGAAGAAGTGATTTTGTTTTGAGGTTTGTGCATTATGCTTAAGTTCAACCATAGAGTCTTCTAGATTGTACATGTGGCAAAATCTGGTGGAATCTAGATGATATCCAATAGCCAGTAGTGCTCAAATTTGCTAGCTCTGCACCATCGGATTGGCCTCATCCAACGACCATCTTTCAAAGTTAAAGTTATCCGCACACTATATAAAAATATAATATAGAATATATAATATATATAGGGGTATAGATATAGATATGTGATGCGAAAGCCACCCATCATCTCCAATTAGAATAGTGTGTCCATGCACGGATGCAATGTGGCCAAACGATGTCTGCCATCGGTATCTCAAATTCAAACCAGTCTGACCTTGTTCAGTGTGTATACATTACAACATGGTCGTTTCCAAACCACACCTCGCAGATCTCTGTTATATTCATGCATGCATGGGTTTCGAACATCATGATCTCTTATTCAAATATTTGAATTCAACTTTACATTGATTATGACCTCAACTAGTCTTTTACACCCACACATTGGTCTCCTCTTTTTCTCTCGTGCATGCATGAACACACACTACCAGTTGGCATTATCCGTCGCACACATGCAATCTTTTTCTTCAGGTCGGTCTCCCAGGAAGGCACACACACACATCCCCCTCTCCATCATATCAGGCATTCTTTATGTCACGCCCAAGATGCGACCCTATCCTAAAGGAACTCGAAGGTCCCACCAAGGATAGAAGCGCATCTTGAAGACGCTTTTGCAAGGTGGATATCATTACATCAACATTACATAATAGATGGGGATACATACATAAGGCACAAATGCCACAAGAATACATCAACAACATACATGAGAACAACATCCGACTACGGATGAAACATAAACAGAAACTCAAACGACATCCACCACCTTTAGCCAGGGCTGCCGACACGGAACCTATCCCCGATCGAAGAAGAAGCGTAAGAAGAACTCCAAAACAAGTAACATCGCTCTCGGCGTCATGATCATCGCGAAACCTGTACCTGCAATCGATGGTGTAGTAATCATGAGCCACGAGGACTCAGCAATCCCATTACCATGGGTATCAAGACTAGCAAAGCTTAAAGGGAAAGGAAGGGTAAGGTGGTGAGGTTGCGGCAGCGACTAAGCATATATGGTGGCTAACAAACGCAAATGAGAGCGAGAAGAGAAACAAAGGAACGGTCGTCAACTAGTAATGATCAAGAAGTGATCACGAACTCCTACTTACGCCGACATAACCCGTAAACCGTGTTCTCCTCTCGATCAACCCCGAAAAGAGACACTCACGATTACGCATTACACGGTTGGTGTATTTTAGAAGAGTTTGCTTCAAGTTTACTACAACCGGATATTAACAAATTCCCATCGCCACATAACCGCTGGCACGACTCTCGAAAGTTTATACCCTGCAGGGGTGTCCCAACTTAGCCCATGATAAGCTCTCGCGATCAACGAAGGATATTCCTTCTCCCGGGAAGACCCGATCGATCTCGGAATCCGGCTACAAGACATTTCGACAAAGAATAAAACAAGACCAGCAAAGCCGCCGGATGTGCCGACAAATCCCGATAGGAGTCGTGACGTACCTCGTTCTCGTGGCACACCGGATAAGTCAAGCTACGAGTGAAACCAACCCTCGAGTTGCCCGTGGTGGCCCCAAGCAGTGCCGGTTCGGACCAACACTCGAAGGAGCACCGCCCGGGGGGCTAAATAAAGATGACCCTTGGGCTCCGGAAACCCAAGGGAAAAAGGGCATAGGTGAGGCAAATGGTAAAACCAATGTTGGGCCTTCTTTGGAGGAGTCTTATTCAAAGCGAACTGTCAAGGGGGTCCCATAAATCACCCAACCGCATTAGGGACGCAAAATCCGGGAACATAATACCGATATGACGGAAACTAGGGCGGCAAGAGTGGAACAAAACACCAGGCATAAGGCCGAGCCTTCCACCCTTTACCGAGTATATAGATGCATTAATAATATAAGAGATATTGTGATATCCCAACATAAACATAATCCAACATGGAGCAATCTTCATCTTCACCTGCAACTAACAACGCTATAAGAGGGGCTGAGCGAAGCGGTAACATAGCCAAACAAAGGTTTGCATAGGAAAGGTGTCAAAGGTTAGAGGCTGACATGGCAATTTGGGATGGCTTGACAAACATGTAATAGGTAGCGCATGCATAGCGATAGAACGAAGCAACTAGCATAGCAATGATAGTAATGAGATCCAAGGTGACGGTCATCTTGCCTGAAATCCCGCAAGGAAGAAGAACGAGTCCATGAAGAAGACGAACGGATGAAGCCGAACCAAGCGTGAGACGAAACGAATCCTCACGATCGCAAGCGAAACAGAACTAACAAGAAGAAGCACACAACATAGTAAACACACCACACATGAACAAGGCATGATGCACAAACAAGCATGATGCATGACCAGACTACATGAAGCTACTCATGGCAAGAGATGATGCAAACAAGACCAAAGACATCAAAGCAAGTTTAAATGAGGCGGAAACAACATAGAACAATTCGGTAAGTCCTCATATGCAAATTTCGAAATTGGTCCAGATCTGAATAAACCTTATATTCAAGTTGTTAAACAACAAGTTAAGATGCACCAAGATGATCTACACGAAATTCTAGTCAAGTTACATATAAAGTTCATTTAATTCGGAGCTACGGCCTAGAAGATAAACATGGCATTGATGCAAAATGCATACAAACATCAAGCAAACACCTCAAAACAATGATGCAACATGATAATATGAAACTACATGCAATTCTAAGCAAGTTTCATATATAGCACACTCAAAACGGAGCAACGGTTCAACACACACACATGAAACAAGTTTAAAGGACAAGCTGTCCAAAACAGAAACTAGGCATATTTCAAGCTTCAAAACACTATGCTACATCATCTCAACGTGAAAACAAAAGGCATGGACATGATGTACAGGTAAAGCATGACAAAACATGAACACTGAGCTATCTTCAGAAATCACTAGAACATGCTCAAACACACATGGCAAGATTGCAAATAATAACAGTTTCAGACTTTAGCAGAAATAACATCAGGTTGCAATGTTTAGAGCTATCAAACAACATGTTACAGGAACTTATCATGGCAAACAAAGGCATGGCATGATAGTACTAAATGCATAGAACAAGAGTCCTTTACTGCACATGAGCCACAAAGGATCAGAAAATATGATGGCACCCATGTAAACATGGCAAGTTATATTACATATTTAAACATGGCAGGAACAACAATAAGTAGACATGTTGGTGAGCTTGAACCACTCACCACAGAGCAATACATGGCATGGCAAGGCAATTTACAGTAAGAAGACATGGCATAGAAGCTATACATGGCAAGAACAACATCATAGCATACACGGATCAACTACAACAACCTTGGCAAAATTGAATAACATGTAAACAACCTGCCAGTAAACATTTTATAGCAAAAGTAGAGCTCGATTGACTCACTCTATGGCACTCCTTAATTGCAAAAAAGGGCATGAATGGATAGAGAATTACCATATTTTCAAAACATCCTTACTGAAGTATCTCAAAAAAGCATGGATCTCTCGGTAGCATCAAGTTTACATGGCATACAAATATCAGCAGAACAGGGGCTGAAATCAGCAACATCATGAATCCTACTTTGCATGCTTGTGCTAGTCATCACAGAGCTCACAAAAATACATGGCATACACCCCTGTAAAGATGGCATGGCATATTACAAAACACATGTAGGACTCAAGTTCATAGGGTGCACACATCAATCATGGCAAAAATGACAAAAGTGCAAGTTCTGATAAGAATCTGAAACTAACATCACATAGCCCTCTTCTAACAGCATTTCGGGCATCAAGATGAGCTCAAATGTAAATGATGCAATGAGATGAAATGATGTACTCGTCGAGACGAACAATTTGACATATTACACGCACGAAACGGAGCTGAAATATCTGGGACTTAGACGAATTTCACCTCGGGGACAAAGTTAACGGGCACGGGAACCGAGGCTCGCCGGAGCGGGGCTCGCTGGAGATGGCGGGGAAGGAGGCGAGGCTCGCCGGAGAGGGCGGATCCAGCCGGATCCCGGCGCGGGGAGGCGGAGGAGGTCGCCGGGCGCTGGGCGAGGCGGCGGCGACCGGCGCTGCGGGCGGCGGCGGCGGCGGCGGCATGAGGCGGCGCGGATGGGGAGGCGGAGATCGGGCGTGGGGAGGCGCGAGGTGGAGAGGAGGAGGCCGGCGGGGAGGTCGGGCTCGGCCTCGGAGCTCGCTGGGCTGAGCCGAGGTCGAGGGCGGCGCGCTGGCGGCGGCGGGCGGGCCGGGCAGACGGCACGGGCCGACGCGGAGGTGGCGGGCGCGGTCAAGCCGGGCGGGCCGGCTGTGGGCCCGCAGAAGGGCGCGGGGAGGAGAGAGAAGGCGCGGTGGGGTGAGGTGGCGGCGCGGGATTGGGGGAGAGTGGCGGCGGGGTGACGTGGCGCGACGCCATTGGACGGAGGGACGTGGCCGGCGGACATGTCCGACGCGGATGGACGTGTCCGGCGGCGCGGGGAGGAAAACTGCTAGGGTTCATCCGCGAATTTGGACGGGGAAGGCATATTTATAAGTAGAGGGAGCTAGGAGAGTCCAAATGGGGAGCGGTTTTCGCCCACACGATCGTGATCGAATGACCGAGAGCATGGAGGGGAGTTTGCTGGGTTTTGGGCCACTTTGGAAGGGGTGTTGGGCTGCAAAGAGAAGGAGGCTTTACGGTTACCCGGTTAACCGTTGGAGTATCAAACGACCTCCAAATGGCACGAAACTTGACAGGCGGTCTACCGGTGCTATACCAAGGCCGCTTGGCAAACCTCGGTCCATTCCGATACCGTTTAACACCCGCTCACGAAAAGAGGCAAAAGGGGGCGCCGGGAGACATAGGAGTGCCGGATTGGAAAACGGACAATAGGGAAAATGCTCGGATGCATGAGACGAACATGTATGCAAAATGAGATGCACATGATGACATGGAAAAAATGCAACACGCAAGCAAATGACATGGCAATGACGGCGAATAACTGGCAGACACCTAGCGCATCGAATCCGGGGTGTTACACTTTATCTCTCACGTGCATGCGCAACGATCGATGTTCCTCTATGTGTGTGTGTGTATATAGCTAGGTCTTTCATAGTTTCCCACATAAACCGATCAATCTATATATCTAGTGAGGTCTCACCCTCTTTCCCACGTCCACATCGATCAATCTATACCTCTCTATACAAGATTACATATATAGCTAATACACCCACATTAATTATATATCCAACACTCCCCTCTCATCATCCATGCCTTCCACTTCATCTCTGAGACGCGCGCACAATGGCGAAGACAGGGGGTAGCAAGGGCCCTGCCCCCCCTAACATCACTATATATCGAGGCTAATATGAATGTGATCATTAGACAATTGCTAGTAAAAATGGTTTAAATTGATGAGTTGGCCCTCCTCGTAAAGGATTAGCAATGCTTGGCCCCCTATCTTGTGGGACATTTTTCATGGCTCCACCACTGCGCGCAACAACGCACGTTCTTGCCCCCTCTCTCTAAATATCGATCTCGCAGTTGTGCACTCCTTCATAGTCTCCCTCCACTCGGCCCCTCGCACCATCTTCTAGCCCCCACCGGATTTTGCCACATGTACAATCTAGCAGACTCCATGGTTGAACTTAAGCATAATGCACAAATCTCAAAACAACAGTGGTTCTCCTTTTTTCTAGAATCTTCCGTATCATAACTGCCCAAAAAAAATTTCTATTTGAATTGCCATTATTTGTTTTTTACTTTATGATTTACAACGCACAATTCCACGAATCGTAAAATAGATTAAGGGCTTCTTTCATTCAAAGGATTCTCAAAGGAATTTTGGAGGATTCTAATCCTTAGGAATTTTTCCTATCTTGGTTGTTTGATTCGTAGGATTGTAAACCACAGAAATTTTTCCATATGATTCATTTGCACTAGATTTCATAGGAAACATCCCATCCACTCAAACCTCTTCGAAAGAATTCTGCGTTTTTTCTATGCAAAATCAAAAACTCGTACGATCCTATAGGATTCAAGACGACATTCCACTCTAATCCCATGTTCTTTCTATTCCCGTGTTTTGGAAATCGTACGAATCAAAGAGGCCCTAGGTTTTTTATAAAAACTAATTGATTTTGAATGAGATGAACTATAAGAATTAAACGAAGGTCTACATCAGGCATATATGACTCAGAGCTTACATGCTATAGTGTGGTATTTATTCATAATTTGGTTGTGAAATCTGACGCGTGCAATGCATGTGTACCTTACTAGTACTTCGAGTATGTGCAAAACACAATGGGACGCTACACAGTGTCTCTCTTACAGTTCATGAAGCCACGTGGCACATGTGGAGGCGTTGTCACGGCATCCTTGTTTGGATTGATCACAGTGACGTGCTGCTGGTTCCGCATTTAATGTACTCGTCCTCCCCGAGCCACACCGGGCGGTACATGCACGGTTTAAGATGTGCACGCACGCCACGCATGCACTCATTCCTCGCACGCTGCATCGGGTACACGGGCAGACACAATTTTGTACCAAGATCCACCCCATGTGATAATTTGACGTGTGTAAAGTCCTTCACTTCATTGATGGTCAATTAATACAGCGCATGCAAATTGAGTGGACGTGAGGGCGGAAGAAAGACATTACTACTCCACTGCGCGCATGCGAGTAGTTAAATCATGGGTTGCTAGTAGTACTTCCATTGGTCTCCTTCGTATTTTGTGCCAATTTTTGACAGTAACATAATCTTTACGCATCTAAGCAGTGTAGTCTACTTGAAATTTATGTTCCACTAAACTTATCGGGAGCCGTTTCGGGCCTCGAAACCAAAACCCATCAATTTATCTTTACCTTGTTCCCATCACATTCGAAAGTACTAGTGCTACAATTAAGTGCAAGCCTGCTCACACCTACTAGTACGTACCAAACCTGAATGTGTTCCCACTATGCAGGTATTAGTACTAGTGCTAGTACTTAGGTTATAAAAAGGGGAACTACCTAACCGAAAATTACTCTACCTTTCCTCCTCATAAGTGCTTCTTCTTCGTCCGTCCTTGCCATGTCCGATGCGCAGAGCTCTAGGTCGAGAACTACTCGTAACAAGGGAGAGGCAACCAAGGCTGCGGAAAAAAAAGAGGGCTCGCCACCACGTAGAGACCTCGAAAGATCTCTCACGGGCTGGCGATGGCTCCCAGGAGTGCCCTAGCCACAGAGGCGAACATGCCGAGTTGGCGGCGCTGGAGTCAATATCCCTCGACGGCATGCCCGATCAGCTCAATAAGCACCTCAATAAGCAGAAGGAGTTCATCCACGGCTTGGTGGAGCTGCTGAAGGTGAGCCTCGACGACATGCCCGCTGAGCTCAGTAAGTAGGGGAGTTGACTGCCGGCTTGGTGATGCTGCTGAAGAAGAGCATTGCCTCGGAGAAGAAGGCGACCCGTGAAATCCTGCAACTTCAGGAGGACAAGGCGAAGCTCTGCCACGAGCTCGACCTGCTGAAGTAGAAGAAAGCTGGCTAGAAGAAGCTGCATGAGAGTAGTAGTTCCTCGATGAAGATGCTGCAGGCCCTCGTCATGGAATAGAAGGAGGAGTTGGCGAAGCTCCGCATCGAGCACCCGGCTTCTGTCAAGGTACGTAATGCGGCCGTGGAACAGATGATGAAGGCTCGCGTCGAGAAATCCCGTGTCATGGATAGAATGAAGAAGATGGCGGAGGAGACGCGCAAGGAGATGGAGGTCGTGGAGGCGATGAGCACTACAAAAAAATACACTTCCGTGATGATACGTGTTTGTCACAGTAGGTCGCGTTTTTTGTCATGCATGTACATCCATGACAAATTTATGACAGAATCAAGATAGTCATACCGGTCTTTGTCGTAGAAGTGTTCCATGACATTACCAAAATTATCATCACGGAAGTGTCCACTTCCATGACGATAAATCGCGCGTCACAGAAGTGCTTTCATCAAGGGTGACCGACACCTGGCATCCACCGTAACGGAACGCCGTTAAGCTATCGGGTCGGGTTTTGGATCCGGTAACCCGTTAACAGCCCCGAGCAGTGGGAAATTTCCACGTGTAAAATTCTTATAGGCCGGACGAAACACGTGTCAGCTTGTCAGTGGATCAGATAGGCGCCTATGATATGTCGACACGTGCCACGGCCCACCACTGGCCCATTTAGCTTACAAAGCCTGCCCGTTTGACTTGGTCAAAAGTTAGCGGGCTGGCCCATGAAAAGCATGTTAACGGTCTCTTCGTGAATAGCCCATTTTACGGCCCGTTAACTCACGGCCCGTTAGGCCCTAAAGGAAATCGGCCCGACAACGTCATGTGGGCCGTCGAATATAACACCAGCCCATTTCACGTTGGGCCCATGTATGGCCCACGACGTCTTTCGGCCCATATGAGGCCTTCGTATCTTTAGGCCCTTTACAGGCCCACGGTGACTCTAGCCCATAATGAACAGTAATTTTCTTTGTACCCGTTAACGGCCCGTGATTTACATGGGCCGTTTCCATCCCATGTTAGCTTTCGGCCTATTGACGGCCCATACGTTCTTGAGCTCCTTTTCGGCCCTCGATTACTTCCGGCCCGTTACTGACCTGTTCCCCTAACGGGCCAAATTCGGCCCATGGCAAGAGTCGGCCCACATCGGCATGTTCCCCAAATGGGCCAAATTCGGCCCATGGCAAGAGTCGGCCTGTTACTGGCATGTTACCCTAATGGGCCAAATTCGGCCCATGGCAAGAGTCAGCCCGTTTCTGGCCTATTAACCCGTTGCGCATTATCCAGCCCGTCCTATATTCTGGCCCATTAACGACACGTTATGCCCGTTACAGAATTAAGCCTTTGCAGTTCTACGGCCTGTTAACGGCCCGTTACCGTGCTGGGCCAATATCAATTATGCCCGATTACGGCCCATGTAGACCCATTTATCCGACGGCCCGAGGCCCATCGATTGCAGCCCCATTTATCGACGGCCCGAGGCCCACCGATTATAGGCCCATTTATCGGCGGCCCGTAGGAGACCCATGGATCCTGCGGCCCGTATATGTCCCATGGTAGTTGCGTCCACTAGAAAACCAGGGAAAAAGATGACTAGCAAATAAATAAGGCCGAAACTAACGCTAGGCTATTAAGGCGATTGCACAGATTACATCCACTCGGCATCAAAGATCGCCACCAGTGCAAATATAGGAACACCCTACACTATACAAAAATGGCTTGCTGTTTTCTTCAGCCGGTGGCTGCACGTTAAGAATAAATTTTGTATCGCACCAAAACAAATTACAACTATATAACAAAAGGAAGGTTGGCATAAAACTTAATAGTCTAGCAGATAAATGCACCACCGAAGTTCGAAGCTTAGTTCATTTGACCCGATCACGCTTTTCATGCAGTATTGTCCGATGGAGCACCATAACCGTCACCTTCAGTTCCCCTAGGCTCCTGAACAACATAGCAAATGTCTAATAGTCTGGTTTGAAAACCATGCATATCTTGACGACATTGAGCAATGTTTCTCCTTGTTTCACAAAGGGCCTCTGTTAGGGAATGGATTTGTGTCTGGAGCGCAGATACAACATTGCTTTGAGCTTGCATATCTTGATCATGAGGCAGTTTGGACGATATTGCCTTAACGACCAACCCAGTATTATGCAGGAACGTGCTTTTGGCACTGTTAGTGGATAGGTCTTGACCCACCGCAAAGAAGAGCCGACATTGCGGTTATAGTTGCCTCGCCACCTTCAGAAGGTGGCGGTTCCACCATTTTTTCCATAGCTCACTGAAAAGTTGAGGTTTTACATTAGTAGTACCAGAACAGAAGATATTAAGGAGGAAGCAAAACCAAACAAAATAGCTTTGGTCTATATACATAACTTATTCTGGTGAACCCATGTAAAATATTAGTTGTATTTTATTGCAAAGTACATAATAAAACCAGGTTGCAAACCAGGTTCTTCACATTGTATTGAGGGCTAAGGATAAAGAGACGAAGTTTATAATACGGTAAGCATAGTATGACATCATTCATATCACAAAACAACTGAGAGCAGACAAACAGGCAATTGTAACGTTGTGTGGGCAAGTCCAAAGACGGAACTAGATTACGGGTCAAGATCAAAGGAACATCACTCCTCTCTTTTAAACCTTGTAAGGTGCAATGATACGCTAAGACAATTGTGTATAAAATTGAAAAGAGTAATAGACATTGGCTGCAAACCATGGAGTTCAAGGCACAAGTCAGAGTAAGTAGTAGTTAAAAGGCATGAGGATTAAGGACTGGCAACAACGGCTTTGACTGGTGTAGTCATACCCTTCTTCTTGGTGGTGTGACAGTCCTTGAAGATTTCCACAACATTTGGTTCAGGTACTTTTTGGTCCTTGCGGGCTTTCCTCTGCATTTCGAACAAGTCAATATAGATCTGATAATATGGTACATCGAAAAGAGTGAAACAGCAGCTAATTACAAGAGCCTCGCAGTGTGCAATATAGCTACGAGATCCTGTCGTCTGTTGGAATTTCACTTTTGTACGGTTGGCCTTGTTCTTTGAACAGTTCACCTACAAGAAGATAGGTTTGTGTGACACATGCGCAAATAGGACTTCAACATGTGATCTGATCACATATATATAATGTACCTGATACTTCGGATCAAACCAGTGTTTAACAAGGCCCCTCCAGTCTTCATCCGATATATTTTCCACTGGAGATGTTTGCGAAAGTTCACTGTTAGCCTTGCCTTCAAAGTGAGTTTTCCTCAAGTTATACCGATACTGTCGCAGAGCAGACTTGAAAACAGGGGTGCAAGCTTGTCTGGTTGCATCATCTAGGCTATCCAACTTGAACCGAATCTGTTGAAAATTATGGGAGTCTCATTATCGACAACCTAGAAAGTATGGGACAGAGCAAGACGATATTACTAGTTTCCATACATAACCATACTTACAGATAAATGGTCGAGGAAGGTGTTGAACTGGGTTTTGTCTTTGTCATTCCTGAACTGAATCCATGTTGGGCGGACACGTACATGACACCTAACGGCAACCGCTGCCTCTGATACTAACTTGGCTGACTCTGTAGCATCACGTGGCCTTTTTAAACCTGCCTCAAAACGGATCTCCATTCTTCCTCCTCTAGATTTAGTTAACCTATCGAGCATTATCCTCGATGTTTGTTTCCTCTTGCGCCTAGGTGCTAGTCCAACAACGAACATAGGAAGTGTTAGTGTACATCAAACTGTGAGACTACATATAAAGAAGCATGGAATCAGTAACTTGACTCCAAAGAACTAACTTCCTGTTGTTGAAGCTCACAAGGTTCATCTGATATTGCCAACTCGTATTGTGTCAAGAGTGCTTGGGAAGTAGTGTCAGGTGGCAAGGGAGCTTGGGAACATGCTGCTAGCTCAGTTGACGCACGAGTATGTCGTGCAGCTGGTAGTACTATGGTAGGTGTTGCAAGAACTAGGGCTGTCTTTGCTTGTTTGGTGGCAGCTATTTGTTTCGCTTTGGATTTTTTGCAGCTCGTGTAGCATGGGATGCCGCTTTTTGTAGAATTTTCCGCTGGACTTTGACCTTCTATTGCACCATCGGTACCGGCAGAATCTGCAGGATTCATCCGCTTCTTATTCCCCGCCATTCTGTGTTTCTTCGTCTTTCTCGTGCCATGTTAAGTCAAGCCGACAAGAAAAGCGAATAACAATTTAGTTCTTGAGAACAAATTGATGCGTGATGATTTAACTGAACTTTGATGTTAGACAACCACATGAGAGGACGATGTAATATGTATGAAAAACAGTGACGGAGGAGATAACCGTAACTATGATGTGTAAACTAAGAAGAAGACATTTCACCAAATTAGAAGCAATGCAATGGAAGGTAGACACCATATGAAAGATGCTACAAATATCGCTTCCGCCAAGTTAATGTTGTCTCATCATAAATGGCGTTTAAACAAATGTGAAGCAAGACAAGAAATAAATCATATGCAAGATGCAAACAACATCACACTACCATGTTAGAGGTCTCTCGTCATTAGTGCCATTGCATATTCACAGCTTATGATGTGTAAACTAAGGAGAAGGCATTTCAACAAATTAGAAGCAATGAAAGCTAGACACCATATGAAAGATGCAACGAATATCACTCTACCATGTTAAAACTGTCTCGTCATAAGTGCCATTTCAACAAATTAGTAGTACAAGCTAGAAAAGAATGTGAGATGTAACCTATATCACACTACGAAGTCAAACGTGTCTTATGATAAGTGATTGTTGCAGGTTACACAACAGTAGTAATTTGATGTAAGAACATGGTGTGATAGATGATATTGTATGTTCTAGAAACAGGAACACGTGTCTTACTCAAGTATAATGTGTAAAGTAAGCAGATGGAATTCAACAAAATTAGAAGCAATACAAGCTAGACATCACACATAACATGCAACCACATATACTTGATTGCCAAGTTAGAGGGAGCACCGGTGATGCTTTGCACTAGGGAGACGTGCTCGTCATAAACACAGCTTTGTTGAGTGTCTATGCATGTGTTGTCTTGGAAATCATCTTGGGGGTGTGGAGGAGTAGAAATCAGAGAGGCCCTCCGTTCGGAAGGAGCACCTTTATCCACCGCCTTGCTAACTTCCTTCCGCTTTATTGATTTTGAATTGTCAAGTAAAACCGACAAGAAAAAGCAATAAAATTCTCTTCGTAACTCATTCATGCATGATACTGACAATCACTACTTTGATGTAAGGAAAACACATGATACCAGGATGGAATATGTACGAAAAACAGGACGGCATGGCATGTTCACAACTGTTTGTGTAAACTAAGCAGAAACCATTCCAGCAAATAAGAAGCAATGCAAGCTAAGACACCACATGAAAGATGCAACCAATATGACTCTGCCAAGTTAAAAGCGTCCCATCATAAATGGAATTTCAACAAATTAGAAGCAGTGCATGCTATAAATCATATGAAAGATGCAACTAATGTCGCACTGCATATACTAAACGTGTCTTGTCATATTGATTGATGCGGGGTACAAAAAGAAACAATAGTTTTATGTAAGGACATGCTTAATAGACAGATGTACTATGTACTAAATACAGGAAGGCATGTCACATTAACAGGTATAATGTACTCCCTCCGTCCCATAATGTAAGACGTTTTTTGGCACTAATTTAGTGCCAAAAAACGTCTTACATTATGGGACGGAGGGAGTATAAGCTAAGCAGACTAGCACATGCAGTTTAACCAGATTGGAAGACTTACAATCTAGAGACCATATGCAACATGCAACCACATATCACGCTGCCAAGTTAGAGCAAGCACCTGCGATGCTAGTGTAGGGGAAATGTTGTAATCAACTACAGAGCTACGTTCACTATCTTCATCTAGCATTTCGCTTTCTTGAGAATCATGTCGGAGGTCGACGCTGCATTCTTTAAATGAGGAGTAGTCCCCTTGCCTGCCTACCTCGTCATAAGTGATTGATGAGGGATACACAAGAACATTAGTTTGATGTAAGAACATGGTTAATACACAAATGTAATAGTATGTACCAAAAACAGAAAGGGATGTCATATTCAAAGGTATAATGTGTAAGCTAAGCAGATGCAATTTAACCAAATTGGAAGCAATACAAGCTAGACATCCGGCTGGAGTGGTGAGCATGATCATCTAGGACCTGGGAGCCTTGTGGGAGGCGGGCTGCTTCGCCACCATCGCAGCATTTTAGTTGGCTTCCAGGTGATGCCTATCTTTGCCGGGCTTGTCATCGGCTCGGCCAAAGGCCCCGACTAGCTATTTGTCTTCTGGTGCTCACGGGATGGTGGTTCATGTAAAAAATATCTTTCCTTATCTTACCGACTTTGCCCTTCCGAATACAAGCTAGACACCATAGAACATGCAACCACATATGACACCGCGAAGTTAAAGCAAGCACCTGGGATGGTGGTTCATTGCGAGCGAGGTCATCAACTCCAGAGCTACGTTTACCGTCTCCATCTGCTGACACTGCATGATTTAAAGTGCCGAAACGTGTCTTGCCTAAGCACGAAGAAAGCTGGAGCGACTTCTCTCTTTTCTTTTTGGCTTCTCTCGTAGCAGCAGTCTGAAATACCCTTGCATAAAAACACAATAGTGAGAGTAAGGGTGGAGTGTGTGCAGAACTAGTGCACTGTAAAAGTAGCAGATAGAAGGTGGCTGAAAAATTAATGACAGGAGACATATGATAGCTCTACAGCATTGCATGGCAAACAAAATTAGATTCTACTCCGTATGATTTTGTAATATATGAGCATAGGAAATGCAGGTACTCCAAAGACACCACCACATGTGGTCATATCTAAGATAACAGTCGACTGAAAATAAATAGGTCAGTCAATTTTATTAATGAACCGTCCGATCTATAAGAAACGGGCAGCCTTCGTCTACCTCCCGCCAGTCACTGTTGACGATCTTTCTCGAACCGCCAGCGACCACCGGCCCAGACCCCTGCCTCCGCCACCCCGCCCTCCCATCGACCTCACACCACCCTCGTGCTTGGCAGCGCCCCCAGGCCATCCCTTTAATCCCGACCGACCTCCAGATCGGGCGCCAGTAGCTCTAGGCCGCACACGCCCCTAAGATAAACACCAAGGCGCTGCTTCCCCGGCGTAATAGTCGTACTAGCGCCTGTTACGCCGGGAATGCTTCCGTTAATTGGGAATCAACTGGCCAGAAATTGAAATTCAGGGGGGCCGCCGACCTCTAGCTCAGGTGAAATAGTATATGAGGAGAAACCTTGTGCATCGCGAGATACTAGTAACATCAAGTATCAAGAAGAAGCAGTCAACTAGTGTCTTACGTGGGATGAATACCGTGCAAGCAGAGACGTAAGATTTGGTAATAATAAGGGAAGAGGAGTACCTTCTTCGGTTGCTGGTGTGGTCACCTCCACATGTCGCGGCGATCTTCTTCTTTTTACCGGGGAAACCGATGTTCTGGAGGGTGCAGGCTTGGACGAACCCATGGCCAAATTGTTGACTGTGTTGCCGTGGCCGTATGTCGGCGGAGGGGAAGCAGATCCGAGGCGGCGAAGGACGGCGTAGCAGGAAAAACTCCGGTGCGGTGGAGGGTGGCGAAGTTGGAGCGGCAGCGGTGAGGCGCAGGACGGCGTGGTTGAACTGGCTCAGGTACGGACGGCTCGGCCTCGGCTTCAACTACTAGCCGTGGAGGGTGTTGCGGTTGAGGTTGCGGTGGACGATGATGTGGGGTATCGGCTCCGGCGTGATGGAGGAGGGCGGCGGTTGATGGGTGGGATGGGGTGGCGGACGGAGGACGCCGGGGTTTCGCGGCTGGTGGAGAGGTAGTTTTGGCGCCCATGGAGTACGAATGGGGAATCGGACGGGAGGGGGGAACCATGTTTCGGTCTGGGACGCACTTGTTTTTGGCTTTTTTGAACAGAAGATAGGACGCGCTTGTTTGAAATTTGGGGAAAGTACAAACTTTGCCCCCTCTTAAATTTCGGACCCATCATGGGTCGGGGTAGGATGGTAATCCCAGGTGTCCCAAATAGTGGGCGGAGCGATTTCGGCCACAGCGCATGTGTGCTTAGGCGGCCATTGTGTATGAATGTTTTTCGGAGGCGGTTGCGTGGCGTCTAGATGAAGCTAGAAACCTACCCCGGTTTAGACCTTTGGACCGGGCTGGCGGGTTTCACGGGTCGGAGTTATTAGAAAAGTAATTTCCTTGTACTACCAAACATTGGTCTCACGTGGTTTTGGGCGAGTATAGGCTCTTTTGGCGCTTCGTTCGAAATTTTGAAACACAAGCATTCATGTTTAGAGTACTCTTGAACTATGAGGATTGACCTAAATAGACAACGTTATATTTGACCTTGTATGTTTGAAAACCTCATTAAATTATCCGCTTCTTTTTGAAATTTTGACACTTGAAAATCCTATAACTACGATTATTTTGGAATGGAGGAGCTAAATTTGAATCTGTTTTGTACACGACTACATATGCTATTATGTACAAAATCAGAGCAAAGATTGGTGCCCCCATAATTTAGGTATGGTTTACAAATGCTATGATATCAAATTCAAATAATTGAATGGACTTCATGTTGAATTCGATTTTTTTAAACCACCTTAAGTTGAATTCAAATGTATGCTAGCTCATATGTAGCTATTTATAATGTCCATTGTGTAACTTCCAGATGTATAATGTGCTTTACACACAACATGAACTATACTCACGTTTATATTCGATTGCTAAAGCAATGCATTGTCTGGAGTTCAAAATACTAACTATGTGGATCAATTGTGTCGAATAATAATATAGACATGCTCAAATTCGATAGAATCTAGATGTCTGATGGATCAATGACCGCTCCTTACGCGAGTTGCAAATATCATGATCCGATCCTAATATTTGGATAAAATTTATATCTTTAATCTATGTGTAGAGCAGTCTTTTACGTGTAGTTTCACTATCCATCGGTGGTCTCTCACACATGATCAAACACTCTCTCCCGAGGTGTCTTTCTCGCACACATGCTCTAGATATAACCCTCCCTCCCTCTCGTAACCATTTACAACTGTTTTCACTAACCTTTATCACAAGCACTCTTCCTCTCGCAAACATACACACGCACAATCCTCATCGACCCTTTCTATATACATGGACATGCCTACGTGTCTCATGTACGCACATTATCTTTACGCCTGTCTCTCACGCATTGTCTCACACCTCTCTTCCTAATCGATTTAGTATGATTCTAGCAGAGCATTTTGTAGGATGCCCCTTAAAGTTAGGTTGGATGAATAGTAATATCAGAGATAAAGGGGTTACCTTAGTCCGATAACCTAGGGTTACAAATCCTAGATGGCTTCGTCAGTGGACACAGAGTCCTTCACAATTTTGCTATCTTTGTCTTGTACGACTAGTCATCCATGGGTCTTCCTAAATGTGTCATGGGCCGACCAATGTGGCGCAGGACGGAACCAAATGAAGGGCCTCACCTCGACCCACCGGACCTCACGTGGTGACACACCCTCTGCCCCCACGTCTCATTATCTTCTCACACCCACACATACCAACACAAACACCACACACACATAAAATTTCTTCTGGTGCCTCTATTCCCTCCCCACTTGCATATACACACTCAAGGGAATGGAATCTCTAGTCGTGACGTCATATTCGTCTCTCTCTCTCTAGACCACTCTCATTTCTCGTGCTATCTCTCCCACGCCCCCCTCCCGTTGGCCCCTCTATCCATGTCTCTCTCGAATACGTAATACACACACATACCTCTCTAGGCCCCGCCAAATGCATCAACTACACATTCACACATGTTACATCACGTACCCCATTGATCTAAAGAGCCCTCTCTTCACTTTTATTTCGCATAAAACATTCCTTTTGAATAATGTGTGGCCAAAAAATTATTTTAGAGTTTCTACATATATACAACATTACAAAGTTATATGGAGGAATACGAACGCTAATTTGCATTGCATGGTGCCCACAATGATATTTATTCCAAGACTGTGAATTTGTATATTTTTATATTATATACAAAGTTAGTCATAATAAAGAGAAACGAAGAGCATCTCTCTCTCCGTCAGATACACCCCTCAGACGCCTTTCACGTATGCACACAAAACTATCTCCAGGTCCTCTAAAAGTAAGCCCCTAGAAAATTCACGCGTGTTTCATCTTTCTCTCGCGATATATGCAATAACGATCATTGTATTTGAAGCGAAAGCACGATACATACATTGGACTTCATAATCCACTCATTACAGTCACCGTTTATGTTTAGTGGTTATTATACAGTTACCGGCTCACCATACAACTCTGTATTTGCTAATGACATGACTAGTTGACCAGTTAAACACTCCACATGGCACCTCTAGTGTTGCATCAGATTATCTCACTACCATCGTGCCCACCTGTCGACTTGTATCTACTCTACATCTACACTCTTATGAAATACATAAAATACACTCTTATAAAAAATAGAGTTGGTGATGATGGTGTGCCTGCCATCCTGCAATATAGGCCGTCCGATTTATATCTGACGGATAGGAAAGAAACTATGGCAATTTTGCAAAAAGGTACCCACACACCTCTCCATATTTGCAAATAAGGCCTTCCTCGTTCATCCTTTTCTCTCACAAGATAAACAAGTCATACAAATGCATCTTGATGTTACGTGCAACGCACGGGCATCTTGCTAGTAAGAATGAAAACAAACGACAAAAAAAATATTTTGACGGTGGTTCGAAGTCATGACCGCGGGCACAGCAGACAAGGTGGTCTTGTATTGGTATGCTGAGCCGTCTGTTTTAACACACAGGAGCTGGTGTGGTGATTATACACACACGCACGCATGCACACGAACTGCATCCACGCAACACTCACACAAACACATGCACCCACGCACGCACGCAACACTCACACGTACCCACGCAGCCACGCACGCACGCAACACTCACACGCACACACACACGCATGCATGCACACACCAGTACACCACACGACCAACACACACTCTCACGCTCAAGTGCTCAACCTACACGTGCATGCGCACACATCACGCCCTGACAGACACATACACAACCAGGTGATTCCCGCGCACGGGTTGGAGCCTTATCGTGCCTGCGTAAATTTGTGTTTATCTGACCTTTTCCCTATGCGAACTGACAGGTGGGACCCACAAGGAACATGGTCAATTTAAATAGTCAACATGGCTCCATGCAGACTATTTGGCCGGTCAACAGAGTGCAATCCGATGCTGAACTGTGAGCAAGTGACCGGATAATCACCGCAAAATGTATATAGTGACCGTAATCAGCTTATTCTGAAGTTCGGTGACCGTATTACGCTTTTCTCTCTGTAGGCCCTCCAAAACTACATCTCTACACGCTCGCATGTTACATCTAACAACTATGCAATACATCACTACTACTACACTCTAACACAATAAATCATATGTGTTTTTAGTTTTACTAGATATCATATTGTTACTTATAATTATTCAGTTTGCATACATTAAAATTGCCTTTGAAATGTATGGCCAGTATCATCTACCGCGCGGGAAAAATCCCGCACTTTCCTGTTTAATCGGGTTTGTATCGATGGATCGTGCGAAACAGCAAAACTATAGTACTATACAGTACAAGTGACAGTTCACTGGGCCGCCGTGTCGTCTACTCCTCCGTCGTAAGAGTGGAGCACTCGCTTTCATAAATCTTCTAGTCCCTTTCGCCGACATGTGGGACATCAAGCTACCGAGTCCACGTGCCATACCGGAATACAGTGCAGAGCAGCCGGGGTGAAGCACCCCAGTCATGGCGCCGGCGTAGTAATGAGCAATGAGGCGTCAAATCACAAAGCTGGACCTTTCCCGCAGTTAAGTTGGAGGGATGAAGTAATAATGCTAAAAAAAGAAGTTGGAGGGACGAAGCAACCATCATTTCACTCGTTCCTGAATCTGCTTCTCCCTCATCCTCTTCAACTTAACCATGTGTTGCTTCTGTCGTTGTTCTGCCTCATGTGGGACACGGATCGGCTTGGTAAAAGCAATCGACACGTGGGACTCAAGCATATTAGCAAACCGCCATCCGCGGCAAAATCACCTCCCTTTACTAATCTTGATTCTATAATTTTTAGATCAATATAATTGAGATTTGTATAGATAGCACACGAGGAGCAAAACCAAGTGGTACGGTTAAGGGCATCCACAATGTGTAGCCAAATGTGAAAATAGCTTTTGGCATCGTGGGAACCATTGTGGACGGTGTTGCCAAAGCCAAAAAGATGGAACCGAAGTTCCCTGATTGATTGATTGAAGGAATAGAAAAATACAACGTCTCTCCTCTTTCTCCCATGCTTGGACGCATGTAGTACAGTATAGAGCACAAATTCTACTCCCCTGTCCCTTCTATCACAAATCACAAAGAAGTGAGGCGTCAAATCACAAAGCACGAACGAAGCAACCATCATTTCACTCTTCGTTGACTCCGCTTCTCCATCGTCTTCTTCGAGAAACCATCTCACCGCACTAGTACTCCTAGTAGTAGTAGTAGTAAAGGACTTCCTGGATGCAAATAAGGCGGTTGTCTCGGCTTGCAGGTGGCACTTGCGAACGACTTACCGTGGTCTCCCTCAATGGTGTTCTCCGTCGAACGCACTTCGCCAAACCACAAAAAAAATCGACGACGTCACCGCAATTGGGAAGGAAGTCAAATATAGTTACTACCTCCATTTTTTTGTACACAAGGTCATTATTAGCAAAATTACAATTTGCAAAGGGCCACTAACACTAATCGAGGGAAAATTGATGGGGTTAGCAACCAAGGACATTAATATCCCCCGCACGCATGCGGAAGTGAGAAGGTTGGTTTGCATGGCGCTGCATTAATCAAGCGATGAGGAGTGAGATGGTTAGCTCTTTGGTCTTTCGAAAAAAATATGCATTAATTGACATGTGAAACGAGGATTTGTATCGATTAAATCCCACGAAGGAAAACCCCGCCTTTCTTTTTTAACACTAGTACTCCTAGTAATGCACGCATTACTTATCCTGTTTTGGGTCTAGGCCTTGCATTGCCAAACTTCGCCACACATTTTTGCCAATCTTGCCTAAAGTTTTCAAAATGAGGAGGTACACTTGCGACGGTCGCGGGTCGCACCACACCCTCACACGGTCGCTTCCTCAAGACGCTGCGGTCGCACCGACCTCACACGGTCGCTCCCGCACGCCGCAAAACCCAACCAAGGGAACGCACCCTCACTGACACGTGCTGTCGCATGTGAACAAACCAAACTCAGCCATCCTATCGCTGACACATAATTTTCGTTCATAGAGTATGTTTATCCAACCGCATGTTGGGGAGTATCCGTAAGGCCCGTGCGGTGGTCTGTTGGGGAAGAAGAAGAGGTGAGGAAGAAGGAAAGAAGGGTTAGGAGACGTAGGATATTCATCCAACCGCCTGAAATGGTAGACTGACCCAAGTCAGGCGACTTGCATAACAAATATAGTACAATATGTTTTTACACAGCAAAAGATCCATAAAAACAACAACATAAAGAAAAACTATCACTGCTCGCGGAAAGATGGCCTCGTCGTCTTTGGCTGCCGGCGCGAACCAGCCGTCGCTGCCGACGTGTGTCTCCGCACCGTGGTTGTCCTCGGCCTCCAGCTACTCGTTCAAGAGGAGCGTGCGGGCGCTCTGCACGGACGAGAGCACAGCCCGGTTCAAGTCGAGGACGTCCGGTTCCGCCTGCAGGAGGGTGTCGATGAGAGCGGCATCCGCCCACTCTGCATCGAGTCGAGCCTCTGCCGCCCGGTTCATGTCCAGGACGTCCGGTTCCGCCTGCAGGAGGGCCTCGATGGCAACGACATCCGCGCGCTCCGCCTCAAGTTGAGCCTCCGCCGCCCGGTTCACATCCATGACATCCGGTTCCGCTGCAGAGAGCCTCGATGGCAGCGGCATGCGCGCGCCTCCGCATCGAAGTTGAGCCTCTGCCTCCCGGTCCTCCTTTAGTATCGCCATGTTGAACCGCTGGTCCGCTTGCACCATGGGGGACTTCGGACGCCGCACGAAGTCGACGTCCATCGCTTTCATACCCATCGGGGCCTTCGCGCCGCGACCTCCGCAGCGGAACATTGATCGGCTTCCTCCTCCTCGTAGCTTGGCTTCAGAGAACTTCGGGATTGGCCCGCCGCAAAGCGAGCTTGGGAACGGAGGTCTGTGGCGCCCGACCGCCGCAGCGATTTCTGCTCGGGCGCTCGGCCAAGATCTTGTAGTAAGTGTTCTTGCAGCGCACCATGGCTTTCCGGCGAACTAGGGGACGCTTGATGCGGGCTAGGGGATCGAAAGGTGGGGGAATGGGCTGGAGATTTGGTGTAGTTTGAGGGCAGTGGCTGGCGTAGGCCGAGCAGCGAAGGTTCTTGTGTGAATAGTGATTCCGGTGACGACCGGTCAATCGGTTTTGACTGTACATCGCTCTTGTCGCGTTCGCGTTGCAGCCTGGCACGCTGGACCCTCCACGTCGCTCACCGAATGGAATGCGCTTTGTCTTGCGTTTTCTCTCGCTTGTGGGACCGCAGTTGAGAGCAAACCGACGTCCCTCCCCTCCCCGCCTGCGTCATTTATTATACCACCACTCCTCCATTTTATGCGGAGTAAATAAAACAGAGGGAGTATACTACGGATGAGGATCCTGACGTGGCGAACCCATTGAGTAACCCGACATACGGGCCTAGCAAGCATGGGGTTCGCCAGTAAGTGACCGAAAGGGAGGGTAAGGCAGGGATACCTACGTCAGAGGATCAACTTCCACTATACTACTTTGACCAAATGTTAGAGTAATAATATATGACATGCAACTTACACAAATGTTAGAGTAATTATATATGACATGCAACTTACACAAAGCATACAGGGTCTAATGCGTTTTTCGAGGCTAACTTTGACCAAATGTTAGAGTAATAATATACGACATGCAAATTACACAAAGCATACGGTCAATTTTGCATGTGAAAGGAGTTTCCAATGATATAATTTTCACATTATACATCTCATGTACTATTAATCTTGTCAATAGTCAAATTGGAAACCATCTCGAGTACAAATCTAGGAGTACGTATTTAATCTAACAATATTGATTGGGCGTTGTTGAATGTTCATACCTTTTTTATCATAGTAGAGATACTTTGACTACACATAAAACTTATGTGTAAAGTAGAAAGGATAGGAGGGAGTATATTGTACGTTCAAAAATGAAATGAACATTGAATACCCTTTATATATGATTTGCGGATGCTATGATCACCGGTTCAAAATTTTGAATCCGCCTTAGGTATCACGTGCCCACACTTCATTCCCTCTCGATTTCATCTCGGGTGCGGAGATCTATTGAAAGAGGACTAGGGTGGGTACAGGTGAATGATACTCGGCGGAATGTTCAAATGAGGCATGCGGGAGGATGGACTCATCGGAGGCGACATGATCGATGGAGAAGAGGGTTCGAGAGGAATGAGAAATAAGCAAACGCCACATGATTACACTTGAACGGCTCAAATAAACAATAAGTTTTCTCGCTTGGCCTACATAGTGAAAGGCCCACGCGCAATGCGGAGCAATCGACGCCTTGAATATGGCCGGGAAAACAGGGAAACCGACATGTGGGGCACACCCGTCGGGACGATGTAGCGCAGACTAGTCCAATGGAGGGGCTGGCCCACGACCTCCTCGCCACTGAAAACCGTTCATGTGGGTCGTTGGGGCCAACAACGGGGCGCAGCTCCGGCACCGCCTCTGGACATGGCGACCGCGGTGAGCGACACACTCATATCGTCGCTAGACATGGTCTGTTTCAGTGTGCCGAGGGTGGCGTTAGTGCTGTGGCACGACCAACGGTATGTTTGGTTTGTGCCCAAGTTGCCCCATCAAAGCATTGGGTAGCCAAAATTTTGGTTGAAGTTTTGGTTGCCCATGATTTGGCCGACATTGGCAAGAAAAATGAACTAGAGTTGGCTAGAGTTCATTGGCATGCCAAAGAAATGGCAACCATCCAAACAAAGACCAATCTTTGGGTCATGACCAAAATTTTGGTTGAGGTATTGGTTGCCCATGATTTGGACGACATTGGCAAGAAAAATGAACTAGAGTTGGCTAGAGTTCATTGTCATGTCAAGAAATGGCAACCATCCAAACAAAGACCAATATTTGGGTCATGACCAAAATTTTGGTTGAGGTATTGGTTGCCCATGATTTGGCCGACATTGGCAAGAAAAATGAACTAGAGTTGGCTAGAGTTCATTAGCATGCCAAAAAAATGGCAACTATGCAAACAAAGACCAATCTTTGGGTATGACCAAAAGTTTGGTAAGGTGGACTTTGGCAACAATCCAAACACACCCCAACACCGGGCTCGTCGAGGATGCACGGGGCACCGCGATGCGTCCGCGGAGTGGTGTAGCGCGGCCAACTGCATCCTATGGACCTGAGACCATGCCGGGTCATCTTGCCTTTTCAATGACATGCAGGGATCACATTTGAGCAAAGGGCATCTCCAACGTTGCCACAACCGCAGCTGACTACCCTGGCACACCAAAGCCCTTGTCCCTCGTGCCGTCGCGCGGTGCATTCCCAGCCAGCGCCAGCTGCCCGCATTCATGCCGTCCGTTTGTATGTCGTCGTTAAGAGGCTCGGTGCCCGAGGAACCAACTCCGGCGACTTAATGACGCACCCGGACGCTTGGCCTCATCGGAATGCGCTACTTAAAGCGGCAACGCCCAGCTAACCTCCACATCATAGCGCATCGTCCTCCTACCTGGCACCACATCCGCCATGACCGCAAGTGCGAACGCTCTGCGGGAGAGCTTGTCTTCGGGGATGAAGCTCGAGGTCGCCGCCCTCGCTCAAGTCGCCTCTCGCGACGCAATATCGGTGTAGATGGACACGGACGCGGCCGCACAAGCGGTGGCCACGCCGGCGGCCGACGACGGGAGCACCGTCAGCCACGCGTCCTACTTGCCGCCGTCCAACGTCCGGCACCGCCGAGGTCGGGGGCTCCTTCGAGGATGAGTAGGTCATGGGAGGCGGCAGGGCATGGTGTGCCAACTGGCCGGTCCGTATCCCGTGTTCTACTCTTCCTCGCCGGAGACCGCACCTTCACTTCACGGGTCTTGAACCCCGCCTGCATATAGAGATCGCATATGGAGGACGCCGGTCGCCGCCAGTAGAATAGGTTTAGGGTCGGGTTTCTTTTATTTTTCTGTCCTATAAAAGTTGGAAATGTAATGAAAATCTGCCGTGTTTGCATTAATCTCGGCCGGTGTATATGAACTTGCACAATAATATACATATTGTGGGAGTACTAGCAAGATGCCCGTGTGTTGCACGGAAGATCAAGATCTTGTGGGAGAAAAGGATGAACGAGGGAAAGCCTTATCTGCAAATGTGGAGAGGAGTGCGGGTAAATTGTCATAGTTTCATTCCTATCCGTTAGATATAGATCGGACGGCCTATATTGCAGGATGACAGGCACACCATCATCACCAACTCTGCTTTTTACTGAACCGAGACAAATCTAAAAAACCCAACTAAGCCAACCTCCCTGCATATCACGTGGGAAAAGACCCGGCCATGCCGTTTTAGTCGGGATTACCGGATTACTAGTAGTAGTATCGATGGATCGCGCGAAGCAACATTTTTTTGAGAGGGCGAAGCACCTACTAGCTTAAAAGGAAAAAAGGCGGTACACTCACAAAGACTTCGTCATGCGGTCGCATTGCACCCCACACACGCTCGGGTCCTGCACATGGCTCACGCGAACGGAACGCCGCTTCGCTTGCCTCTCTTCACCGACACGTGGGACTGCACTTGGAGAAACCGACAATGCGCCAAACTCCCCGCCCACCGCGAAAATCGTCCCACCCCCACACACAAAAAATTCCCCCAACCGATTCAACCGCCTTCGCCAAATATTCCCCAAAACCCTCCCCCGTCCCCCTCCACTCCATTCTCTCCGCCAAAGCCGCCCTCCGGCGCTACCGATACGCCGGTGCTGCGGTTCATCGAGGGGACGACGGCGATCCTCTCGCCCCACAAGACACTCTCGTAGACTGCCGTCCTCTAGCCGCGCCACCACCTCTGGCTACGTTCTTGTGGAGGCGCACGGCGGTCAGCGCCGCCACCGCTGGCAACGTTCGTGTGGAGGCGCACGGTGGTCAGCTTCTCCCACGGTACGTGCATTCTAGACTGAGGCCCCGTTCATGTCGGTGTAGCGCTGAATGTTAGCTGATAGACGCTGTTAATCTCACTATTTGCCGAAGTAGTTTACTATCAATATGTTCTGCTTAAGAAGCTTCCTTGCCCTGTTCTGCACTCAATCTGCTTAGCTGAGATGGCATTGCAAGGCTGATTAGTTGCTAAAATATCTTGCCATATATTTATTGTGACGTAGATTGCCATGGTCTAGTAGCCAATCTGTTAGGTGAAATAGCTCTACACCGTTTTGTACTCGATCTTTGTTGCTGCGATGGCCTTCGATAGTTCGATGGCTGTGTGCTCGGCCTCATTGACTGCTGAAACAGCCTGCCATAATTTAGCACTCAAATATGTTTGCTGAATTAGCTTTACATATATTTCGTTACTTAGATCTACTCGTCCAAATATCTTGCCATAGCTTTAGACATCGACCTAGGTATTTTTTTCTGGACTTCATAAAAAAGCATACATGTTTTTCCTGTAATATCTAGTAGAAGAACTAATTTGTATGTCTAACAGAGGGACAGTGCTTGGATAACTTCTGCTCGAAGATTCTCCGCTGCATATGTCAAGGGGTTGAAAACTTCATGAACTTTATCAGAGCTGAGTACGGTGGTCTGAAATCAGATGTACTCTGCCCGTGTAGCAGTTGTATGAATTCAGTTACAAGACCCCAGTCAACTGTGCAAAATCACCTACACTTGTATGGGATGTCGGTCACATATACTAGGTGGGTTCATCATGGTGAAGCTGTGAATGTCAATGTTATTGACTACGTGGAAGCAAAGCAGATCACCATCTTGATCCGCACTTTGATGCTCAGGTGGAAGAGGAGGAGGTGGTGGTGGTGGCAAAGCCAGTGATTTTGACCAACATTGAAACAATGCTACGAAATGCTCGTGCATTCCGTGAACTTTCGCCTGCAGAAGAAAAACGGTGGGCCCGCATGTTGGAACAATGCAACGTTGCTGTAACACCAGGAAATAAGCTGTCAGTATTCTCAGCTATGGTCACCTTTCTTCAGGTGAAGACATCTGAGCGGATGACCAACAAATCATTCGATGCGATGTTGGCTGCTTTCCGCAAATCTTTCCCAGACAAGTCTCGAGCTGCCACACACCTACAAAGAAATGAAGAATTTCCTTCGTGCTGTTGGAATTGGATATGATATGATCCATGTTTGTAAGAATAATTGTGTTCTGTTCCGAAAGGATTATGCCAACTTAAGTGAATGCCCGAAATGCAAATCATCAAGATGGAAAGATGGCGATGCTGTGAAGAGGATTCCTCATAATGTTCTGAGACATTTTCCAATTTCACCAAGATTGCAGAGGTTGTTCCATGATGCTGAAACAAGAGAGGATGTACTGTGGCATTCTAGGAACCAGGAGTACAGAGATCAGAATGTAATGAGCCATCCATCTCATGGTAGTGAGTGGAAAAGCTTCAACGATAAACACAAAGAGTTTGCTGCTGACCCGAGAAACATTAGACTTGGTTTACCTTTAGATGGATTTAATCCATTTGGCCACCAGAGCGCCACATATAGCATGTGACCAGTGCTTGTTATCCCTTACAACATGCCTCCAAATGTATGCACCAAAGAATCAAACTACATGATGGCCTTGCTCATCCCAGGTCCAAAAAGTCCTGGAAAGGATTTTGATTTGTTCATGAAGCCTCTTGTGGAGGAACTTCAACAGCTATGGAAGGGTGTTCTCACTCGAGACCTATATAGTAGCCCACCAGCTGATTATTTTCTGCGTGCTGTTGTAATTTGGCGCATCCATGATTATCCGGCTTTGGTGTAACACCCCAAAAATTTAACCATGATTTATTATAAAATTTTGCCAGGAAATTAAAAAATTTATTTTGTGGTTTATGTTTTAAATTCAGATCACTCTGTCCTTCTGATTTTCCTTGAGTTTTTCCTTCTAGGTGGAAACCTTTCAAAGATATTGTGGGACTTGTGTATCTTACTAAGGCCATTTCTTTTTATCAATGGAATTATTTCTGCAATTATTTTTCCTGAGCTTTATTCTTTTAAAATGGGTTCGCATAAGTTTTAGAGCCTCTTTTGCACTACAACCATTTGATAAATGCATTTAAAATTTTCACCAAAATTTGGGGATGTCATGTGATGTTTTTAAATCACTTTGATGCAAAAATATCTTTTATTCATTTGGAGATTTTGAGCTCTACCCCAAGTTTTCAAAACTGGTCCAGTTGGTAATTTTGCACTACAACCTATTTAAATACTTCATTAAAATTCCCACCAAAAATTGGAGATGTCAGTAGATGCATATAATTCAACTTTATGCAAAACCCACTGGTGTTCTTTAAAAAATTTGAGCAAATCATCCTCCTTTGCTCTCTGGACCAGATTGGCTTTTTCTACTGCAACCCTAATTTATTTTGCTCTAGTGCCCATGAGCTTTTTCCTGCTTATAGTCCTCCCTACCAAACCCTTAAGTCCGGGAGAATGGACCCATTGGAGTATTTTCTGTCCATGAAACTATGCCCTTTACTTGCCGTCCAGAATTGATTTTCTGAAAAACTTGCACTAACAAGTTTCTGTTTTTGCCAAAGTAATCTTGCTAACCTCTTCATCATCTAAAGAGACTAGGATCTGGAGATTTTGGCCACCCCAAGAGATGCCTCGAAGACCATGGCATTCTGCCAAAGACCTTGTGTGCATGACCAGTTTTGGCTTGGTTTTTAGTTTGCATTGTGGACTTGATCCCCTGACCAACCACCATGTCCATTAATCTCCTGGCAAACTCTAACCTAGACCTGTTAATCTCCAGCCTCATCCAAGCTCTCTAGCACACGCTGGCATTACGTCCGAGCACTGGCGCAGGTGTGCTCGGGCGCGCCAGGCGCCACGTTTTGCATCGCCAAGACGCAGCGAGTCGCCGCGTCCCACTGCCGCCTCCCCGCGCTTGTTCTGATCCATTCCCACTCACAGCCAGCACGCCCCGACCCCTCCCTCGCCGCAGAGCCCCCCTGGCCCCCTCCTAGCGCCCCACAGCAGCACCACCGCAAGTCGCCACCGCCGCGGCGCCAGCTCTGCCATGGACGGTGCTGCCTGATCCACTCCAGCCCGCCAGCTGCCCTCTGGAACAGCTCGAGCTCATCCACGAGCCCGCCCGCTAGCGCCCGTCGCCGCCACGTCGCCCTGCCAGTTACAGAACGGCGGTTCACCGACGTCCTTATCCACGACCGCAGAACCGACCTAGTTACGCTTTAAATGGAGAGCCCCGAGCTCATCCAAACCCCCAGGTAGCCTCAGGCCATCCCTCTGGAGCCCCCAGGGCCAGCAATCGACGGCGGGAAGCCTTCTTCCTCGTCTCCGATCAGTTCGGCCGCCGCCATGCTCCGGTGCCGTGCGTTGCAAGCAGAGCCTCCCCCGCCCATCCAATGCTTCCATCCTCCTCCCCTCGACCGTGCGGAGCCGCCCAGCCTCTCAGCTTCGATCGGGGGCCATCATAGCCCAAGACCCCAATCCACCAGAAGTTGCTGTCCGCCACAAAGCTCACCGCCGGCAGCTCCCTTCGTCCCCGCCACCCTCTCGACCATCGGGAGGACCGCCCTAGACCAGCGGATCCATCCCTGCCCTCGGGGCCCCGTGGGGAGCCACCGTTCGCCGGTGTCGATCGCCGGAGCCCCGCCTCTGCTCAGACAGAGGAGGAAGGAGGCGCGGCGACTGGTTAAACCTGACTAGTGGGCCCAAGGGACCCACTATCAGTGACGCAACCCCGCCGAAACGTGTTTAAGTGGAAGCGTATTCCACCGAATACGTCTTCGCTAGAGGAAAGCGTAAGCTCCCCGAAACGTTTTCTTTTTTCTGGTTTTATTAAAAATGGAATTTTGACTAATCTTTGACTGGCTATAACTTTTTAAATATAAGTGCAAATGACTTGATTCTTTTTCTGTTGTTTCTCAAATTCTGCCTAGTTTATTTTCATATTTATTTGAAAATTTTCCAAACAACTTTTTTGTACTGTTTTGAAACTATGTGTTAATTTGAATTTTCTCAAAATAGGATTTTTGAAGAAGGAAGCAACTTTCAAAAAGTGCGCCCCCTTGCATACTCTTGAAGGCAAGCATTTTGAACCCTGGCATAATATTGTGTGTGTTATTTGATACGGTTACAAACCACCTTGACATGGAGTATCCGTTATTTTATGTGATGTTATGATCATACTCATGAGTGCATATTGATGATTTCATGCTATTGGAGTTCGATATGTTTGTGATACTAGTCACCCTCGTTTGCCTTTCATGCCTACGGAAGGAATCCGGGAAAGCCTCTGTCTTGGGTAGACACGAGCTTGTCTCCGGTCTTCGTCGATACGGTTGTGTCCGGTATGGCATAGTGAGGTATGAGGAGTGTGTCGGCGTTCTGGGAACGGGTGTCCCCAGACTTGCCTGCCTGCGGTCTGCGGTGTGGCTCGAAGGAGGCCCAGCACGGCCCATCTTCATCAACGCAAGCTCAAGACCCTCGCGAGGGGCCAAGCCTCGCGGGGCGGATGACAAGGAGCTTCCTCAGGCACGGCCTCGTCAGGCTGACTCATGAGGAGGCGGAGAGTTCAAGGCAGGGTACTTCGCGAGGTGCCCATGATGCAAGCCATGACGACCGAGGGCGCCAGTCGGGCGCCAGCCCGCGCAGTGTCCTCGTTTCCTCTTTGGTGCATAGGGAGCAAGCGCAGGCGAGAGCATCAAGCAAAGGCATCCGTTTCGGTGCAACAAGACCAAGACCAGCCCAACGGCTGGAAGGGAGTCACGTGGAGCCCAAGCAGGCGTCACCACGAGCCTTTGGCGGCGAGGACCAACTTTAGTCCGGATAAGTGTACCCGCTGTTCCCCTTCAAAATGGCCAATTGTTGGCGCCCTTCCCGCTCAATATTTGGGAAGAGGCCTAGGGCCTTCGCCTATAAATAGGAGTAGCCACCCCTAGGGCAGGGAGAGGAGAAGAGATCCGAATCCTCATCAAGAAACCAGTAGCTAGAGCGACCGAACACCACCTAGCAGTTCATCGCACCCACCAAGAACAGACCCTCGCGAGGCTGTTCTTCCTTATCTTATTCCTCATCACCCAAGAGGCAATCCACCACACCACACACTGGAGTAGGGTATTACACCACAATGGTGGCCTGAACCAGTATAAATCTCGTGTCTCTTGTGTTGTTCCGTTGAGTAGTTTAGGTCCCAACGATTTGGCGAGGTGCGAGATGGTGGAGGGTTGGATCTCCGCACGCACCCCAGTGTTCGAACCTCAAGGGTCTGCCGGAACCCGAAATCCGACATTTGGCGCGCCAGGTAGGGGTGCGCCGGAATCTGCCTTTCGTTGCCTCGTTCTTCCCCGACCACCGCAACCATGTCTGACGCCCGTCGGGCCCGCGCCGAGCGCCGAGCCGCCCTCGCCTCCCATGTCGCCCAGACAGCTCCCGTCGGCGGGCGCCCTCGTCGTTCCCCGTCACCTGCCGTCAACGCCGCCACCGGCCCGGCGGGGAACGAGCAGCAAGCATCGTCCCAGCACCCGTCCATGAGGCGGGACGGCCGCACCGCCATGCCTTCGCTCACCCCCGCTGGTTCTTCGTCACGCGCGCCCCGCGCGGCCATGGAGGCCCGAGCTGCACTCATCGCGGCAAACGAGCTCCTGCGCTACCGCCCCGTCGATTACGTCTACGAAGAATGGCTTGACCGAGTCGCTGAGCTCGTCCGCGCTGCAGGAGGCGCCCCCGCACCGTCCGTCTCGCTGCACCGCACCCCGCCCCGCGCGGGCGATGAAGCTCCAGGGCGCCTCAGCTGCCTCCTCCTCAAGAAGGCGCCCTGGCCCCAAGGCGCGCGGCCCCTGGGCGGAACCCGCTCCGCCAGGCGCCGGTGCGGCAAGAGCAGAGCTGTCAAGAAGTTCCTCGCCCACGAGAAGCTACCCGAGCGCTCCCCGCTCCAGCATGTCAGGACCCTATGCTGCCCCCAGCCACGGCGCAAGGAGGCCCGCAAGACCAAGCTCTCTGTCGTCCAAGGCCCCCCGCGGCCACGGCGGGCTGCCGCGCCTTCACCTCCGAGCTGCGCAGCGTCGCGTGGCCCGCCAAGTTCAAGCCAGACCTGCCTCCTCGCTACGACGACACAGCTGACCCTACGGAGTTCCTCCAGCTCTACGAGCTGGGCATCGAGGCTGCCAACGGGGATGAAAAGGTCATGGCGAACTGGTTTCCCATGGCGCTCAAGGACGGAGCCCGCACCTGGCTCCTGAATCTGGCCCCAGGCACGATCTCTTCCTGGGCCGAGATGCGCATCCGCTTCATCGCCAACTTCTAGGGTACTTGCGACCGGCCACCCGCCGTGAGCGACATGCGCCGAATCAAGCAGCAGCCAGGGGAAACCCTGCAAAAGTACATCCAACGCTTCAACAACGCACGCCTCAAGATCCCCAGGGTAACGGAGGAGGCCATCATCTCTACCTTCTCCGACGGGCGCGGCGACGTCAAGATGAAGGAGGAGCTGGCGATGCATGAAGATCTGTGCACCTCCTTGGAGCTGTTCAACTTGGCGACCAAGTGCGCCAGGGCTGAGGAGGGGCGCCTCTCCCTCCTCGAGCTGCCTGCCACGGATCCCAAAGAAAAGAAGCCCAAGGCCAAGGACGTGAAGTGCAAGGGGGCTGCCGTACTCGCGGCCGAACCAGACACCAAGCAAGGCAGAGATCAGCCCGAGTCCTCCAAGGGCAGTCGGTACTGCGTGTACCACGACCTCCACACCCACAACACCAATGAATGCCAAGAGCTCTGGGCCGTACGCGAAGGAAGGGTCGGCAGACGCCCCGAGCGCAGCGACCGGGGCTACGGCCGAGGAGGAGGAAGGAATGCAGGATGCTGGGAAGACCGCGGCCCGCGCCAGGGGTGGCGCGACAAACCTCGCGAGGACCGTTGGAAAGACCTGCCTCGCGAGGGAGGCTGGAGGGATCAGCCTCGCGAAGATCGCCCGCAGGGGAACGCAGGCCTCCCTCGGCTGCCGCTGCAGCGAAGGAGAAATGAGGACCGTCATCATCGGGGCAGGGGCTGGGGCTTCAGAACCGCGTGCGATCGCTGCATCCTAGGCGGAGCTCAAGCCCCAGCCTCTCGGTGCATCTTCAAGCAGTTCGCCCTTGAAGTGAATGCAGTCCTCCGGCTCGAGGCCGCGCGCCCTCTCGGGTGGTCGGCGTGCGCCATCACGTTCGATTCAGCGGATCAGCTCAAGTCTTGCGCTGACCACGGCGGAGTTCTCCGATGCTTTGTTCCCCAATCATCGCGAACGTCTTTGGTCACCAAGACCCTCATCGACGGCGGGCAGGACTCAACGCCCCGTCCGTGGAAACATTCAACAATCTTCAAGTGCCTTACGATCAGCTTCAGCCAACCAAGCCTTTCTCCGGAGTCACCGACGGCTCCATGGTCCCGATCGGGCAGGTCCGCCTTCTGTCACCTTCCGGGGCTCGCGACAACTACCGCGACCGAGCTCATCGACTTCGACGTCGCCCACATTTGCCTGCAGACAACGCCATCCTCGGGTACCCGGCGCTGGCCAAATTCATGGCCGTCACCCACCACGGCTACAACGTCCTCAAGATGCCAGGGAGCGGCGGGGTCATCACGGTGCCCTGTGAAGAGAGAGACGCAGTGTGCTCCCTGGAGCGAGCCTTCCAGGCCGCATCGCTAGAAGACCCAGACCACAGCAGCAGGAGGCCTCTCGAGGCCATACCCAAGAAGAAGAAGACATCGACCGGCCCGGCTCCCCAAGAGGCATGCCTCTCAGGGCCCGCGCCCGGCCAGGGGGAGCCTCCTTCCATCGCATAGGAAAGTGCGCCCGGCGCCCTCCTCAGGCCGGGCTCGGGGGCTCTCCCCTGGAGGGCCGCCGTCCTCGCCAAGGTCACGAGGGAGGCGCTTGGGCACCACGTGGAGGCGTGCTTCGAAGCACGCTTCCGCATAGCGTGAGCAAGGCAAGGAGGGCCGAACTCTCAGGAGTTCGTCGGCAAGGCCATTCAGGAGCTACAGGAGTCAAGGGTCATGAGGGGCAGCTGCCGCCTACCCGCTGTGGCCCCCCATCCAGGAGAGGATGGTGAGCTGCACGTCTGCATCGACATACCAGGGCTCAACCGAGTCGCGTCTCAAGAGCGCCTCTGGCCCTCGCGAGTGGGACATTGCAAGGGCCCTCCCCACAACTACGTGCGCATGCCTCACGGCCCGCCAAACGCGGTTGCTGTGCACCAGCATCTCATGAGGGCCATCCTGGAGGCTCGAGAGGTCAGGCACGCCGCAGCCCTGGCGGAGATGGAGACGGCCCTCGAGGAGCCGCCAGCGCCTCCGGACCCTCCCGAGGCCCCCGGGCCTAGGGGCTCGTGAGGATCGGCTCCCACAGCCCACCAAGTCTGCTACACCAACACCCCTTCGTCCCCAACATCACCAGGTGACATCTTTAAGTTTTACTTCCGGCTGGGAGCGCCTTCAGGGCCGCATTATTCCCAGGCCGCGTGGGTCCGTCCCTGCAACATGTATCCCTTTTATTTCATGTCATTATCCTATCCTGTTGGGGGCGCCCCTCGGGCTGCATCATCCCCAAGCCGCTCGGGCCTGTCCCAGCGGCATGTATCCTCCTTACGTTTTTCTTAGGATTATGCTCTCGCTCCACCATGCTTGTTATTTGGTGAATTTTCCTGGGTGACGGAATCTTGCACGTTAAAGGGGGGGTGCCTGAGCATCGCGACTCAGGGCTCCTACCGGCTCTGCGGCCCTCACCCTCTGGTCTTGTCCATGGCATCGCAACCTGGCTTGCCAGCGACGGCTGAGACCAGCACGAGAGCCGGGACCCGAGGACGTAGAGATCCTGCATCTAGCCCAGCTTGGCGTTAAGGGGGTGCACGAGCATCGCGACTCAGGGCTCCTACCGGCTCTCGAGCCCTCACCCTCTGGTCTTGTCCATGGCATCGCGACCTGGCTTGCCAGCGACGGCTGAGACCAGCCCGAGAGCTGGGACCCGAAGACATAGAGCTCCGGCATCTGGCCAAATTTGCAGGAACACACTCGAAGATAAGGCCCAGAGCCAGGCGCAACCCGCCTTGAGGTAGGGCCCCGTGAGTCCCGCTACCGGCTCACGGGTGCCCAGATACTCCTTGTCCAGCCCTACCGTGCGGCCACGTGTCGTGGTGGGGCTGTATACGCCCGGGGCTCCTCCCGAGGGGAGCCCCTCCCACGCGCTGGAAGCACCATGCTCGCTACTGGCGAACATCGCCGAGGAGCGGCTATGCCCGTCTGGATGCGGAAGCGCTATGTTCGCGCTGGTGATAAACAACCGAGGGTGGCCTCCGGTCGCATCAACCTCGAGGAGCCCAGAGCTCCGGTCCGGCCTCATCGCAACGCCTCCTCGAGCGCGCCTTGAGGGGCTGGGCACGGGCTGTGCCTGGGTCACGCCAGACGCACGCCACCCGGCCAGCCCCGGGCCTGGTTCGTCGTGACGTCACTCCCCGAGCGGAGCCAAGGTACGAATGCCGTTTGAGCGTCAAGGGGGACTCCTGAGCATCGCGACTCAGTTGCCTAACTGGTCACGTAGCCCCTCACCCCTTAGTTCCGAAAGGCTAACGGCGGTTGAGGTACGCACGGGGCCGGGCTCTGCAGACGTAGACCGGTAGATCCGCCCACGTCTCACCTCCCTACTTGTTGTTCGTGCGCTAAGGGGGACTCCTGAGCATCGTGACTCAAGAGCCTAACTGGTCACGTAGCCCCTCACCCCTTAGTTCCGAAAGGCTAACGGCGGTTGAGGTACGCACGGGGCCGGGCTCTGCAGACGTAGAACAGTAGATCCGCCCGCGTCTCACCTCCCTACTTGTTGTTCGTGCGCTAAGGGGGACTCCTGAGCATCGCGACTCAGGAGCCTAACTTGTCACGTAGCCCCTCACTCCTTGGTCCCGTCCTGGTTTCCAGTCGGGGCTAAGGCGGCTAAGGTATGCGCGGGGCCGGGCTCTGACGGCGTAGAACATAAGCAAGTAGGAAGCGCAAATTTCAAGGAATTCAAAAGCAAATATTACAGTCCACACTTGTTATCGCAATCCGAATGCAAGTTTAAACACCTCCATGAGGCATGATACATGTGCAGGAATTAAAAGCAGGGCCAGAGCCACAACGGAGTCACTTGTCGTGGTGGAGCAGCATGAGTGGGTTCGCCTCGTGAGCAGCAGGGGGCAGCAGCGCTCGCTTGGCTTGGTCTGAAGGCCGAACTTCCCAACAGAGCCTCCGCGACCCTTCACAGCCTCGGCGTGGCAGCTGCATGCTCGCCGCTATGGCTCCAAAGAAGTTGTCTAGGTCGACGCTGGGATCGCTGAAGGTAGATGTGGTGAGGACCCGCTTGGCCGCAGAAGACAAGACACGCGCCTCGGCCTCAGCCGTGGGGCCAAGACCAAGGGAGACATCTTCAAGAGCGCGAACCAGGAAGGGAAGCAGCTTGGCGGGACCATCCTCGGCGCCGGCCAGCGGACTCTCCAGGCCGCTGTCGTAAAGCGTCTTCAGCAAAGAGCGAGCCTTCACCTCCATCCACGCGATCTTGAAGATATTGTGGGAACCTTTCAAAGATATTGTGGGACTTGTGTATCTTACTAAGGCCATTTCTGGTGTTCTTTGAAAAATTTGAGCAAATCATCCTCTTTTGCTCTCTGGACCAGATTGGCTTTTTCTACTGCAACCCTAATTTATTTTGCTCTAGTGCCCATGAGCTTTTTCCTGCTTATAGTCCTCCCTACCAAACCCTTAAGTCTGGGAGAATGGACCCATTGGAGTATTTTTGGTCCATGAAACTATGCCCTTTACTTGCTGTCCAGAATTGGTTTTCTCAAAAACTTGCACTAACAAGTTTGAGTTTTTGCCAAACTAATCTTGCCAACCTCTTCATCATCTAAAGACTAGGATCTGGAGATTTTGGCCACCCCAAGAGATGCCTAGAAGACCATGGCATTCTGCCAAAGACCTTGTGTGCATCGCCAATTTTGGCTTGGTTTTTAGTTTGCATTGTGGACTTGATCCCCTGACCTAACCACCATGTCCATTAATCTACTGGCAAACTCTAACCTAGACCTGTTAATCCCCAGCCTCATCCAAGACCTCTAGCACATGCTGGCATTATGTCGAGCACCTGGCGTGCGTGCTCCGGGCGCGCCCAGAGCGCACGTTTTGCATGCGCACGCACCGAGTCGCCGCGTCCCACTGCCGCCTCCCCGTGCTCGTTCTGATCCATTCCAACTCACACCAGCGCTTCGACCCCTCCTCGGCTGAGCCGCCGTGGCCCCCTCCTGGCGCCCCACAGCACCACACCGCAAGCCGCCACCACCGCTTCGCCAGCTCTGCCATGGACGGCGCCGCTCGAGCCACTCCAGCCCGCCAGGTGCCATCTGGAACAGCTCGAGCTCATCCACGAGCCCGCCCGCCAGCGCCGTCGCCGCCACGTCGCCCTGCCAGCTACAGGACGACGGTTCGCCGGCGTCCTTATCCACGACCGCATAACCGACCTAGTTACGCTATAAATGGAGACCCCCGAGCTCATCCAAACCCCCAGGCAGCCTCAGGCCATCCCTCTAGAGCCCCCATGGCCAGCAATCGACGGCGGGAAGCCTTCTTCCTCGTCTCCGATCAGTTCGGCCGCTGCCATGCTCTGGTGCCGTGTGTCGCAAGCAGAGCCTCCCCCATCCATCAAGTGCTTCCATCCTCCTCCCCTTGACCTTCCGGAGCCGCCAAGCCTCTCAGCTTCGATCGGGGGCCATCATAGCCCAAGACCCCAATCCACTAGAAGTTGCCGTCCACCGCAAAGCTCGCCGCCGGCGACTCCCTTCGTCCCCGCCACCCTCTCGACCACTGGGAGGACCGCCCTGGACCAGCGGATCCATCCCTGCCCTCGGGGCCCCGTGGGGAGCCGCCGTTCGCCGGCATCGATCGCTGGAGCCCCACCTCCGCTCAGACAGAGGAGGAAGGAGGCGCGGCAACTGGTCAAACCTGACTAGTGGGCCCAAGGGACCCACTGTCAGTGACCCAGCCCCGCCGAAACGTGTTTAAGTGGAAGCGTATTCCACCGAATACGTCTTTGCTAGAGGAAAGCGTAAGCTCCCCAAAACGTTTTCTTTTTTCTGGTTTTATTATAAACAGAATTTTGACTAATCTTTGACTGGCTATAACTTTTTAAATATAAGTCCAAATGACTTGATTCTTTTTATGTTGTTTTTCAAATTATGCCTAGTTTATTTTCATATTTATCTGAAAATTTTCTAAACAACGTTTTTCTACTGTTTTGAAACTATGTGTTAATTTGAATTTTCTCAAAATAGGATTTTTGAAGAAGGAAGCAACTTTCAAAAAGTGCGCCCCCTTGCATACTCTTGAAGGCAACCATTCTGAACCCTGGCATAATATCGTGTGTGTTATTTGATACGGTTACAACACCACCTTGACACAGAGTATCTGTTATTTTTTGTGATGATATGATCATACTCATGAGTGCATATTGATGATTTCATGCTATTGGAGTTCGATATGTTTGTGATAGTAGCCACCCTCATTTTCCTTTCATGCCTACCGAAAGAATCTGGGAAAGCCTCTGTCTTGGGTAGACACGAGCTTGTCTCCAGTCTTCGTCGAGACGGTTGTGTTCGGTATGGCATAGTGAGGTATGAGGAGTGGTGATTCTGTCTGTTGGTTGAAACATATTTGTTATGCTAATAATGCAGGGAATACTTAAACCTCCTGAGTCGGCCGTAGATCGAGTCTTGTTCCAAAGAACTCCCCATACTTGTCTCAGACTACCACTTGTCCCTCCTATAGGTAGGGTACGGTTCGATAAGTTGTCAACCCCTTTCCTAGCACACACCGCATGAGAGGCCATGGTGGAAGATACCAGCTGCATCCGGTAGGCATGCCACCTGGTCCGGGGGCATGGGTATTTCCGGTTGGAGCCGAGGGGGTAGCTCCCCTAGTTTGCGCGCGTTATAAATTTTTGTGATCCCATGCTAATCGAGGTTGTAGCCTCCCCACTTAGAGTTTCGCTTAGCGGGTGTCGTGGGTGATTCCAGACACCGGTGAGTTAGGCTGATGTGTGCGGTTAGGAGTGTTTTCAATTAAAAGACCGTAGACAGAATTAGTCCCGATGGACTAAAGAAATCCGTTACTCGTGGGTAAAGAGTACACCCTCTGCAGAGATTACATCTATTCGAATAGCCGTGTCCATGGGTAAGGACTAGAGTCTGGGATGGATCAAGTGTCGGTCTTAGTGTCGGTCTTTGAAGGAAAACTGCGAAACCAAAACATTGATTATGGCGTGTGACATATGATGATTATGATTATTGTTGACTAACCATTTACATTATTTGAATTATTGAGTATCCCTGGGACGGTTCTACCTCCTGGATATTCACTGTGATTATTCTTATATAAGCCCTTTATGTGGTGTCGCACAGACGCCCGACTGTAGCATGCTTGTTAGTTATTTACTCTATAAGCCCTTTATGTGGTGTCGCACAGATGCCCGGCTGTGGCATGTTTGTTCTTTAAATGATTTATAAGCCCTTTATGTGGTGTCGCTCAAACGCCCGACTGAGGCATGTTTTATATGTTCATCCCTTCGAGGCGTCGCTTCAGACACCCGATCGGTGCATTCTATTTCTATTCCCTTACTGCCTATTCATGTTGTATACGGATAACCTGCTCGCGTGCATCATGGACGGTTATTCTGTGATTAACATGTAATCATAGAATAGTTTCAGAGCATGACTATAATTTATTATATTATACCTGTGTTCATAATGTTTGCCAGTACATTCAAAAGTACTCGCTGGCTTGTCCCTGGCTATTGTCTTGGCCAGATTTCTTGCATGGAGAGGAGCGTTGCGATGACAGCCCCGGAACCCACGCAATGGTGACATCAGCCTCGCGAAGATAGGATTTACCCTGGTCAGCTGCTCCTATGGGAAATGGAGTCCCATTGACGCCGATGTGCCACAGACCGCTTCCGCCATCAACCACTAGAAACCTTGTGTTGTACTCATAGGCCAGAATGGTCTTGTACTACATATTATGTATTTTGCTTGGAGTTTCTGTATCTAGATGGTGTCTCATCAGCTAACAGTAATCCTGGGGCTGGTGAGCACAAGGGACCATTTTCTAGGAAATTAATATCCCGAAAATCCGGTCCTGATATTTGGGCACTATGTCAGGTCGAACGACACATGGTTACAATGCATGTGTTCGCTGTGACAGGAATCCGCTGTCATACGCAATACTTAGCAAGATCTGTTACATTGGACACCGTCGTTTTCTTCCCAAGGACACTACAAAAAAAAGACACATCCGTGACATTTTGGGCCGAACGAATTTTTTTTCTGTCATACATATGACACTTCTATGACGATAATTGTGACAAATCCCGGTATCATCATAGATGTGGTGGGCTCCTACTTCCATGACAAAAAATCATGATAGAAAATGGGCTTTTCATCCTGGGCGGGCCGGAGAAGCAGCTGCATGACATTCTTTAGGTCTTCCATGACGGAAAAAACCGTGGTAGAAGCGAAGGGGAGGAAAATTTCGGGGAGTTGCCGGTTACGGTGGGAGGTCGGGGGCGGAGCGATGCGCGTTTCTCTCGTACGTACGCGAGTGTGTACGAGGTATGCTGGCTCTAATCAAGCTTGAGCGAGGCGTTGGGCTCTAATCGAACCCGGCGACAGACTGCAGGCTTACGCGTTATCAACCCGGCGATCGACCGATGGTCGTTAATCGAACCCGATGGAGCGATTCCTTCACTACTGCGCTAATCAAGCCGATCGATTGGATGAACAGTGGCGTTGCGGGGGGTTGGATCAGCAGTGAGCGGTGGCGTTGCCTCTGGATGAACAGGAACCCGTGGTGTGGAGGGCTGGATGAGCGATGAAGCGGTGGAGGGTGGCCGTGGAGGGGTGGTTGAACAGGACCCGTGGTGTGGAGGGCTGGATGAACGATGAGCGATGGAGGGGTGCCCGTGGAGGGTGGTTGAGCGATGGCCGGTGGAGTAGCGGCGGTGGAGGCTGGATGAACAGGAGCCCGTGGAGGCTGGAGGAGGTCGACGGTAGCCCGTGGAGGCCGGAGGAGGTCGACGGTGGAGATGAACAGTATCTCGTGGAGTCCTGCTTTGCGGCACGCCACACCCTCCCGTTTCGACCGTAGCGCTCCAACACAAGTCTGTTTCGTTCGTTTTGCGGTACACCACACCCCTCCCAATGAACAGGACCCCCGTTTCGACCATAGCGCTACAACACAAGTCCGTTTTGTTTGTTTTGCGGTACGCCACACCCCTCCCGATCAACAGGACCCCGTTTCGACCGTAGGAGGTCCGTTTCTCCGCTTTTGCGATGCCGAGCCCTCCCGCTCAACAGGACCCCGTTTGAACGTGGCGGTCGAACACAAGGCCGTTTCTCCGTTGTCAGCGATACGCCAGCCTCGTTTCCATCGCCGTTCCGTCCAAGCCCTCCCGATGAACACGACCATGCATTCCGTTCCGACCCAGCGGTTGGCTCCCATGAACACGGCAGCGACGCTGTTTCTCCGTTCCGACCCAGCCATGTACGTATGCGCGATAGGCGTTAGAGACCCTGCCCGTATGTACGTATGTAGCCATATTTTCTTTCTTGCACCCTCGCCGCTATACGTACGTGTACATGCTACGTCCGCGCCTCTACTACGACACGTGCGCGCCTCTACATCCACCAGTATATATGTACGTACACGTTCGCAACCAAAATGACAACGCTACGTACGCTTCGACCAGGTGGGTCCTGACTGTCAGGCACTTCCTTGCGTGCGACGATGTAGCTGGTGGGTCCTAGCAGTCAGGGGGGCGAATCGTTTTTTTTCGGACGCACTTCCTTGCGTGCGAAGATGTAATTGGTGGGTCCCAGCAGATGGGGAAATGTTTTTCGCTTCATCGGTGGCCCGTCCGGTGGGTCCCCGCTGTCAGGTGGAGGAATAATTATTTTGCGTGTAATAAGGAGGCACTTCCTTGCTACGGTCATGCACCCAGCTGTCAGCCTCTCCACGTACAGTCCACGTCCGATGGAATCCATTCCTTGACCACGTTGACCACGCCGCGCCGAGAGCACCAGGGCGGTGGACGACGGCGAGGCCTAGGAAGGGGACGACGCGGAGCTGGGGAAGATGCGGCAGTGGATGCCCACGCATAGAGGAGTAAGAGGGTTCACTCGTTCGATTGCGGTGTGAGGATGCCGTCACCGCAGAATAATAGGGGGTGTGGGTGCGTAGAGGGATGGTCTGGCCAGCGGTAGGAGTAGTAGGGGCGGTGAGGCCTCCGCGGCATCACAGCCGGCCACGGGCGGCAGGAGCAGGCGACACGACCGGCGCTGCTTTGGGCGGCTGGAGCAAGAAGACCAGAGGTTGAGAAAGCACTACGGCCGTTGGATGGACATCGTACGGTCACTGGAGCTAGAATCGTTCAGATATTGACTAAAGTTGACAAAGGCCTCCGTCCCAGTCAACTTAGTAGGCCCACCAGTCAGCCTCCCACCAAGGTTGGTCCCAGCTAGCAGGGGGTATTCATTTTTTTTGTGCGTAATAAGGAGGCACTTCTGGTGGGTCCGAGCTGACAATGGGGGGGACGTTTTTTTTGTTAAATACGGTGGCCCGTCTTGTGGGTCCCAGCAGTCAGGGGGAAACGTTTTTTCCGCGAAATACTGGTGACTCGTCTGGTGGGTCCCTGCTGTCAGGTGGAGGAATAATTATTTTTTACATAATAAGGAGGCACTTCCTTGCGGCTACCGTGGACCCAGCTGTCAGCCTCTCCACGTACAGTACTCTTCCGATGGAAGTCGGTCGTTGACCACATTGACCACGCCGCACCGAGAGCACCACGGTGGTGGACGAAGGCGAGGCCTAGGAAGGGGGCGACAGGGAGCCGGGGAAGACGCGGCAGTTGAAGCTTCATGAGGAGAGAAGTCTGAGGTTCACTTGGTTCGGCTGCGGTGTGAGTTGTTGCCGTCGCCGCAGGCCTAGCCATGTGGGAATAGTAGGGGCGGTGAGGCCTCAGCGGCACCTGACAGCCCACGGGAGGCGAGGAGCATGCGGCATGACCGGTGCTGCTTTGCTGGCCGGAGCAAGAACACCAGAGGTTGAAGAAGCACTACGGCCGTTGGATGGCCATCGTCTGATCACTTTGGAGCTAGAATTGTTCATATTGACTAAAGTTGACAAAGGCCCCCGTCCCAGTCAACTTAGTAGGCCCAAAAGTCGGCCTCCCACCATTGTGGGTCCCAGCTAGCAGGGGGAGTATTCATTTTTTTGTGCGTAATAAGGAGGCACTTCAGGTGGGTCCGAGCTGACAGCGCGGGGAACGTTTTTTTCGTGAAATACGCTGGCCCGTCTGGTGGGTCCCAGCAGTCAGGGGGAAACGTTTTTTCATGAAATAAGGTGGCCCGTCCTGTGGGTCCCTGCTGTCAGGTGGAGGAATAATTATTTTGCGCGTAATAAGGAGGCATTTCCTTGCGGCCGCCTGGACCCGGTATCGGCCTCTCCACGTACAGTACTCTTCCGATGGAAGTCGGTCGTTGACCACGTTGACCATGCCGCACCGAGAGCACCAGGGCGGTGGTCTGGACGACGGCGAGGCCTAGGAAGGGGATGATGCGGAGCCGGGGAAGACGCAGCATTGGTAGCCCGCGCGGAGAGGAGTACGAGGGTTCACTGGTTCGGCTGTCGTCGCTGCAGAATAACAGGGGGTGTGGGTGAGTAGAGGGATGGCCTGGCCAGCGGTGGGAGTAGTACGGGGCGGTGAGGCCTCCACGGCATCACAGCCGGCCACGGGAGGCAGGAGCATGTGACACGACCGGCGCTGCTTTGGGCGGCTGGAGCAAGAAGACTAGAGGTTAAAGAAGCACTACGGCCGTTGGATTGACATCGTACGATCACTGCAGCTAGAATCGTTTATATTGACTAAGTTGACAAAGCCCTTGGTACGCGTCAACTTAGTAGGCCCACAGCTCGGATTTGGCAAAGAACATATAGCCCATTTGCGATTTGTAAGAATGTACATCCCATTTTTCAATTCTAATGGAATTTACTACAACCCATTTACGGGTTTGTTAAAAGTACAACCCAACTTCTAGGTAGGACAACAATTAATAATTTCAAACAACCGCTCAAAACAGAATTCAAAAAAAAATCCCACATTTTGATGGGATCCGAAATATTTTTATCCGAAATTTCTAGTCAGGTTAAATATAATTTCAAAATAAAGTTGTATCACGTTAAAATCCAAGAAATATTGCGCGCGCAACAAGTAATGAAATTAAAATTTCAAAATTCCAAAAATAATATATTTTTCAAACTAATTACGTGTTTGGTGCATAGTAATTGCCCAATTATTATAACTACATCCCATTTATTATTTCTTAAAGTCCATTTTCTTGTTAAGCCTAATGCATACCTCCTAGGAAACTTTGCAGCCCAGCGGGGCGGATAACAATTTGACCCAGATATTGTGTACAACTGTCGGCCCAGTTGCATTGTTGATGTTGAAAAAAGGCACTGTAGTACGGTACAACCTAACATGGTTACTCAGCCCACATTCAGGGTCACCGGAAAGGCCCAAACAAGGCTTCTGTAGAACTTTTTGTAGTCACTGAGCTCAATTAATAACTTAAGAAAAAAGTTAGATTATAGTGGAACCTAATTAAAAGCTGTCACGAGCAAATAAATAATTCAACGGGTCCCACTTGTGCGTGCGCGCACGCGCGCGCGCGCGCGCGTGTGTGTGTGTGTGTGAGAGAGAGAGAGAGAGAGAGAGAGATAGAGAGAGAGACCCATCGGTCGATGCTCAGAATACATCTTTCAGCCATATGCATTCCGATGCTCAGTAATAACTTATATAGTTGACACAATCATATAGAACATCATAGCACACTGAACTTGCATACAAAAATTTCACGCAGGCGGCACAATCAGGATGGAAGCAGTGGATCGCTACGGAAAGGGCCATGTTGAAACCAACGAAGTCGTACATAACGGTTCATCGTCCTTATAAATGACGGGGAAATATCTTGAATGTTGTGCAAAGAAAACAGACAAAAAACACAATAAGTTCTACTAGCACATTAAGTTGACGTACAACCCTTTCTAAAAAAAAGTTCAGGTACAAAAATTAGAATAGGACACAATCAAATGTACTGGAATATCAGTGCTTCAGACCCATAGCTCGGATTTAACTAGTACTATCTGACAAGATTCAGTTGTTACCTCAAATTAGAGCACATCCAGACAACCAGCCCTGCCTCTTCTCCCAAAGAAGTAGTGGCCTCCGCCACGCGATGGAGTAGGCCCTGTGCCATCCATCGTTCCGAGCAACACGGGGAAAGTCTGACGTTGACTCCTGTAATGGACGTTGTCGACGGACCCTGGCACCAGCGGGGGCGGCAGGACTTCGATTGATGGATTGACCACTTCTTCGACATGCACGAACACTCGATACAGGTACATCCCTAACGTGGTCCGCGGCGGCCTTGGTGGCGACGAATAGTACAACCCCGGTTCCTGCACCGGTATCACAACACCAATCACCTTTGGTATGGTGGACGGCTTCTTCATCCATGCATAACCGTCAGAGCCCAGCTGTCTGGAGGAACAAACATACTTACAAGCTCACCTCCAAGGTCGTTGATAAGCTCGTTCATGGACTCGTTGTTCCAAGCACGTCGAGGCAGGCCGTGGAAGGTAAGATTTGTTAAAAACTCAAGCTCGAGAGGGCACCGAGCCCCATCTGGGTGCCACCGATCAAAGCTCACCGGTAGCGCCATCGCAGAACAAGCGCCGGAAGATTCGAACACACGATCGCAATCGAAAGTTGTTCGGAACTCCGATAAAGAAATCAGCCGGTGGCGGACGGACTTCGACGAGCAAGTCACTTATTTGGATGTCGTGCGCAATGCCAAGAGCTTTGACAAGGTCGTCCGGCGAGACGGGAGGCGGTCACCGTTGATGGTTACCATCGGCACTTTGCCCGACAAAGAACCGGTCGTCAAGCGCCGCCATGCCCTTTGTTGGAGCGACAAAGACGCAGCCGATCGAAGGCGGGGACGGACCTCAGGATGTCCGGCTTGGAGATCCGTGTTGACCGATGACATGATAGTGCGCTTGAGTACAGGGAGTACTGGAGGGGGATTTGGGGGACCTGGAGTAGGAATCGAGATTCCAGAGGTGGGGGAGGGGCGGAGTGCAGGGATGAAAAGGTAGCATGAATTTCGAGCACGCAGCTAATATGCTCTCGGTGCTAAGCGCATCGAAAACACCGGTGGCGCCCACATGTCGGCCTAAGAGTCCTTATTCTTTCTTTTTTGGAGAGCCCGGCCTTTTTGTCAGGATCTTTTGAGAGCCCGGCCCGAGAGTCATAATTGACCTGTTTGTCATTGCGTTACTACTCGGCCCATATTCAACGACACCTCACTGGCCCAAACAAGTGTACATCATCGAAAAGACAGTGAGCTCAAATTATATAACTTGAGAAAAGGAGATATACTCTGAAGACAGGACAATGGTGATGCCCTCATTTAGCCCACCAGTAGTTCGAGACAATAAACAATTCGAAACAACAATATATACAACATTCAAACACCGACTAGTGACTACTCTTGACATAAACAAAGAAGACATGATAGTTCATAAGAAGTCTTGCTACACCACCAAAACGTACTCCATCTGCGAGCTTTCAGGACTCTCGTGGATCTAGACGAGAATGACATTCTAAGCGAAGCAACTATTACATAGAAAGAGTGACATAGACGAGGATGACCAAATGACAAGGAATATGCATAACAAAAAGAAAGAACTACCCATCCGTAACCAGCAGCAAAGACAACAAAGTAATTCAAGAGATGATCCAACACCATCATAATTTGCGACTGTGGCGACCCGACCGAATGGATCAAGTCTACGTGCTTAGGTGTCATCCTCGGATCGATATCTTTGACACACACGATACTCGAAGGATTTATAACAGAGGTAAATCACATGTATAAAGTAACGTAAATACTATTACCTCAATCCAAAGTATAGTGGAAGCAACAAGGTTGTGGATTCCCATCAACACCAACGGCAAAGTTGAGTATAGGAAATCGTAACCCTAACGTTATCACTTACTGTAAATGCGAAAAGTGCGCAACATGAAACGTTGCAGCCGAAAACGGGTCAACACATGGAATATCCGGCAATGCAACACATAGAGAGTAATGAAAGAATAAGCTATACTACATGCATATATGGCTGGTGGAAATCTCTACGGTTACAGTTTTGCAAAAAGCCAATTTTTCCCTACATCAAAGGAATAAATTTTACTTTAACTATCATGGTGGTTGAAACATCATTGAGAAGGTATAACCCCATCTCAATCCCAATTAAAGTGATTGACAACCCAACAGTATTAATTTAGAGTGATGAGATACATGTGAATACTCAAGTACTAGATACTCAGAATTGTCCATAACCGGGGACACGGCTAACCATGATTAGATTGTACACTCTGCAGAGGTTTGTGCACTTTTCCCCACAAGACTCGATCGCCTCCGTTGGTTTCTCGCCTTGCATGGTGTTTGAGAAGCGGATGACCGAGACACGATCTTTGAAACATTAACTCTCTACTCAGGATAGATCATACCAAACCTATAAAACCCACTACACCTTTGATCTACCTCTTGAAAGCTTCATGTAACTTACTCAACTATGCTAGAGCCCATAATAGCTTGTGGCTGCACACGGAAGTTTCTAGCATGAATAGTCTCGATTCCTTTGAGCACAGGTGGCGGTCCTTAGGAAGATCACACGGGTACCCCGAGATTTCCAAAAATAAAACAGACAACAATGGGTTCCCCAGGTGCCTCAATCCACCCAGATGTGTATTTAAGTTGCCACCTTAAGGTAAACCAGTAATTAACAATCTCACATCTGTTGTGAATATCTCTTAAACCCAAACCACGTCTACGAGCATAGCATAGCAATATAAGCAACACGTAGAAGTAACTCCCAAGGGTTTGATAGTAACAGGGCAATAGGTTCCAACCTCATCATCTACTTCCCAACCCACAAATTAATGACATCCTAATCATGCAATGTTTGAGGATTGAGCTAATGCATAAAACTGGGTATGAAAAAATATGATCAAGTGTTACTTGCCTGCAAAGTTGATGAAGATGATTCGCACTCAAAACGCTTGATAAATCTACTCGTCACACTCCGGTCAATCTATCGAGCAATCAATGGTAACCACACATAAGCAATCACTCCAAAAGATCGGAAAGATCGAAGAAACAATTCGGAAAACAACAAAACCAAGCAAATAACTCTTGCAACATAAAACAATTTCTAACAGTACCAAAATTATGGGAATTTGGCCTTATCAGAAATTTTAGGTCAAGAGCTTCGATTGGATAAAAGAATCAACTAAATCGGAGTTACGAAACTCAAGTTATGATCAAACAAAGTTTGAATACAAATCTGTTTGATTCAAATTTTAAAACTTTCAAAAACATGTTTGAGTTGGATTACTGGATAGAGGGGATCGTAACGAAGACGTAGGCGTTGGTTTCGTTGGATTTGGACTAACGAGTAAAAAGTTATGATCGTTTTAAATTTAGGGACTAATCTGTGAAGAAAATAATTACATACGGGTCCCTGGCAGAAATCTATTTATAAAAGAAAACTCTACCGAGCGAACGTTCGCTTTCTAACTCTAACCAGCGAACGCTCTGAATAACTAGATTAAAAGCGAAAACCGGGCTTTTAAAATAAGACCGAGATTAAAAGAAAACCGGATCGGTTTCGGGTTGTATCTGTTCGGAGAGGGAAACCGGCGGCGGCGGTGGCGGTTGACTCCGGCATGAGTCCCGAGGCGGCTGGGCTCCGTAGGCGGCTCGCCGCCGGAGAGACGGCGAGGCGACGGAGAGGGCGGCACTGGGCGGAGTGCGGGTGGTTATGATTTTGCAAAAAGCCAATTTTTCCCTACATCAATGGAATAAATTTTACTTTAACTATCATGGTGGTTGAAACATCATTGAGAAGGTATAACCCCATCTCAATCCCTATTAATGTGATTAACAACCCAACAAAGTATTAATTTAGAGTGATGAGATACATGTGAATAATCAAGTACTATATACTCATAATTGTCCATAACAGGTGACACGGCTAACCATGATTAGATTGTACACTCTGCAGATGTTTGTGCACTTTTCCCCACAAGACTCGATCGCCTCCGTTGGTTTCTCGTGACCGCATGGTGTTTGAGAAAGCGGATGACCGAGACACGATCTTTCGTAAACATTAACTCTCTACTCCGGATAGATCATACCAAACCTATAAAACCCACTACCTGCTGATCTACCTCTTCGAAAGCTTCATGTAACTTACTCAACTATGCTAGAGCCCATAATAGCTTGTGGCTGCACACGAAAGTTTCTAGCATGAATAGTCTCAGTTCCCTTTGAGCCTGGGTGGCGGTCCTTAGGAAGATCACACGGGTACCCCGAGATTTCCAAAAATAAAACAGACAACACTGGGTTCCCCAGGTGCCTCAATCCACCCAGATGTGTATTTAAGTTGCCACCTTAAGGTAAACCAGTAATTAACAATCTCACATCTGTCGTGAATATCTCTTAAACCCAAACCACGTCTACGAGCATAGCATAGCAATATAAGCAACACGTAGAAGTAACTCCCAAGGGTTTGATAGTAACAGGGCAATAGGTTCCTACCTCATCATCTACTTCCCAACCCACAAATTAATGACATCCTAATCATGCAATGTTTGAGGATTGAGCTAATGCATAAAACTGGGTATGAAAAGATATGATCAAGTGTTACTTGCCTGCAAAGTTGATGAAGATGATTCGCACTCAAAACTCTTGATAGATCTACTCGTCACACTCCGGTCAATCTATCGAGCAATCAATGGTAACCACACATAAGCAATCACTCCAAAAGATCGGAAAGATCGAAGAAACAATTCGGAAAACAACAAAACCAAGCAAATAACTCTTGCAACATAAAACAATTTCTAACAGTACCAAAATTATGGGAATTTGGCCTTATCAGAAATTTTAGGTCAAGAGCTTCGATTGGATAAAAGAATCAACTAAATCGGAGTTACGAAACTCAAGTTATGATCAAACAAAGTTTGAATACAAATCTGTTTGAATTCAAATTTTAAAACTTTCAAAAACATATTTGAGTTGGATTACTGGATAGAGGGGATAAATAACGAAAGCGTGGCGTTGGTTTCGTTGGATTTGGACTAACGAGTAAAAAGTTATGATCGTTTTAAATTTAGGGACTAATCTGTGAAGAAAATAATTACATACGGGTCCCTGGCAGAAATCTATTTATAAAAGAAAACTCTACTGAAGCGAGCGTTAACGCTTTCTTAACTCTAACCAAATAACGCCTCTCTGAATAACTAGATTAAAAGCAAAACCCGGGCTTTTAAAATAAGGCCGAGATTAAAAGAAAACCGGATCGGTTTTGGGGTTATCTGCCGGAGAGGGGAAACCGGCGGCGGCGGTGGCGGTTGACTCCGGCGAGTCCGGCGAGGCGGGCTCGGGTTCAGCTCGGTCACGGAGAGACGGCGAGGCGACGGAGAGGGCGGCGCTGGGCGGCGTGGGGTGGATCTCGGTGGCGGTGGCGACTTTGGGCGGCAAGGCGAGCGAGGGGAGAGAGGAGAGTCGGGGCGTCGGGGCCCGGTATTTAAGGGGGAGGGGCGGCGACTTGGCATGCGGGAGAGGGCAGAGGGAGACCGGGGCGGGCACGGACGTCGAGGTCGGCGCGGCGAGTCGTGGCGGCGGCGGTCTCCGAGCGGAGCTCGGGGACGAGCACTCAGGCGCTGGAGCCTTCTTTGGGCCGAAGGCCGGGCAGTCTTGGCGGGGAGCGGTGCTGGGCTGGCTCGGCCTCAGGCGGGGCCGGCCTGGCTCGGTCGGATGCGGCCAAATATTTTTTATAAACATTTTATTAACACACACAAACAAAAAGTAATAAAACAAAAGAAATAAAATTATATATAGGAATAATATATATCAAAATTTTCAGAAAAATATTTCCTACAACATGGACATTATTCTAGCTTCAAAAAAAATACTCAAAATTTCAAATAACCCAAACAGAGACACTTACCAATTTAAAACCAAATAAAATCATTTTAAAAAAATACAAAAATGGTTTCAAATTTATTTCTCTCCATTTTTCTGAGGTAGGGAATCATGTTACCCTATTTTCCATATATTTTATTTTTGGAGAAAAATAATTTGAATAAAACTCAAATAACTCCAATTGAGAATAAATTCAAAAGAACTTTGAATTTTAATTCTTTGAAACTCCCAACTCATATTTCATATAATTTGAAGAAGTCATTTTATCTTCGCTCTTGAAAATCATTGAGTTGCATAAAGTTTCAGAATTGGAAATATTCTCAAATGATATTCAAATATTTTGAACACCCCTTGTCATTTAAATAAATGGAAGAAGTCATGTCATCTTCTCTCCGAGGTTTTGTTATGAAAAGAATTTGAATTCCCGAAGATCATAAAAGAAAAAATGAAAGTTTGGGAAAGTCCTTTTATTCCCTCTGATTTAACTTTCAAAAAGTTTCAAACTCACTCACTTTCAGTCAATCAATCAAACAATCAACCAAAACTATCTATTTATTATAACATTCCAAAATTTAGAATTTTGGGATGTTACACAACCCCGCTTCAGCGACCAGTGATCTGGAGACACCAGTACTCCACCCTTTCGATGCAACAGCCCGATTACCTATCAACCTGAAGGCTTGAACCACATCACCGCCTGTCGTAATTGAGACATCCAAGGATCAAAGTTAATCTGGATGCCTTTGTCATTCTCACCTTCTTTTGGCTGCAGGCTGTATCGTTGACAATTAGGGGAGTATGCTCCCGAACTCCTAGGGCTCGCCGTGTAGACACAATTTTCCGTAGAAAACAGAGCCTCTCTGCCATCAAGGTCCTTGCCAACGACGATCTCCTGTTAATCGGATAATTTAGTCCGAGAAACAAAGAGTGTGAACCAAGGCTGTTTACCCGCCTCCAACTAAAAAATCCTAAAGGCCCCAACAAGCTGGTATCCTGCTCATAGACGTAATAGCCCTTTGTCCAGGATACTCACGTATTACACGGTGCTTGTATACAGTGGGCTTTTTGCAATATAACTTTTCTAGTTCATGTGTCCGAATGATCATCAGTCTTTTGCCGCCGTCTGATCGAGCGAGGAACCAGTTGTGCTACCCTGTTTTTGGCAAAGGTGGTGTAATTACAAAGGGCAGTAACTGTAGGGACACTGCATCATATCAAAAAGGACAGGCATTGTTAATGTAAGATCAGCATTGTTCAGAGTATGAGTAGGATAATGCAAGAAACAACATTGATATGTCCCTGTTGGAACTGGGAGGAAAATACAGGGAAATGTATACCGGGTTCGAAAATATAGAAGTGCCATGCATGGTTATACTCATGTTATCTTGCAATCGGTTCTTCACAGAAAACTACCATGTCATGCATGTTATGTAATCATGTTACATCCTCACAAACAAATTCTTCAAGGTAACTAACAGACCATGCATTGTTATATACTCGTGTTACGTGGGCAAATTTTTTGTGAGGATATTATTCTAGTCATTGATTCTTTGAAGGGCGAATATAGGTATGTACACATGGTAAGCATTGCAGGATTTCACTACTTCCAAATATAGAGTTCTCCATATGCACATTTACTTCCCTAATGTATGGTTAGATGAAACCAACAGTGTGGTGCATGTTTCTACATCATGAAAATGAGGAAACTAACATGGCCATTGATACACACTCATATTTAGTAGTAGTATGTAGATTACTGTAAAATAAGGATAATATCCATATATTCCTAACCGTTTGATTATTAGGGGTACAAATTGGCTGTAATGACATGGTCACAATCGCATGAATTAACTCATTCCAAATATAGCTGATTCTGGCGTCTCTAATATATTGCCATAGTTCTACTCAAATTCTGCTCAAACAGGATATGCCAATCATCAAAAAAGTTCAAGCAGTGTCATGGCGTCATCATTAACATGAGGCGGAAACAACTTACACGCGTCGTCCCAAAGCAATACGTGGTGCCATACGCTTTGTCGATCGCGTAGATGATGCCATTGTGTTCAATAGCATCACAGAAGTGTGTATCAGCTTTGACGATGATCCACTGCGAGCCGAGTTGTCTCCCGCTAAGAAAGGCACCGGCGTAAAGATAGCCGAGTCCGCGGCCGAACAAGGCAATTAGCTTGAAGTCTGCGTAATTCGCATGTCGTGTGGGTACTTGGAAGATTACAATCTTACGCAAAACAAGGTCCGTCAAGCGGCGTAGTAATCTAGATGACTTGGACCGCGATGGTAATACTCTATATAATCCAACGGAGGAAGGATAATCTCATGGGAGGTGCGGAAGTTCACGAGCACCAACTTTTACCGTCTTCTCGAAGGCAGCCATCGAAGAGGAGTTCATGCCGACCCAGTACATACCTGCCAAGAAGTTTCGGGCGATGGTGATCGGATCGATGTCGACGGAAATGATGTATGGCGACACACTACATACCTGCAAAGAAGTTTCGGCTAATGGAGATCGGATTGAAGTCGAGGGGCATCATGCACGCCTCCGTATCATGGTGAGCTAATCTCGCAAGACCAAATAGCAGCAAGCAGGGTGTCTTGAAAATCTTAGGCCTCGCTTTGACGATGGCCGTGTGCATGTCCCTCGAGCATGCAGCCAGCCGCAGGGCGGTCAACATATCCATACACGAACAACAGAGGTCGAGGATGTCACTGGGGAGAGGCTCATATGGATGCTGCGCGGTTCGCGTTAGGCCATGGTGGAGTTTGGAAGGGGGCTTGATTTACGGGGGAGAAGGATGTCGGTGCTGGAGCGGCTAGCGAGGGAATAGTGGTACTGGGGGAGGTGAGTGAGGCGAGGGTACACGGGGGCACAGTAAGATGGAGACGGAGACGGAGACAGAGAAGGAGATGGAGATGGAGTGGTGCTATGGGAGCAGAGAGGAAGACGAGGCGAGGCGCCAATGTGTCAGACAAGGTGTGACAGATCAAGACAAAGGCATGTGGTGAGGCTGACTTTGGTAACCCGAACACGCCGCCTCGCCTAGACTAGTGTCAGGCACAGGGTGTTGTCACTTCACTGTGAGGACCGGATGAATTGTATTTTGACCATCAAGTGTACCACAGTTGTACTACTACTACTACTACTACTACTACTACTACTAGTAGTAGGAACATGAGTACTCCAGTATTGTATAGCGGAAATAGGTCTCCCGTGCTAGCATGCATGTTCACTTCATCATTCAGGTATCATCCATATTGCAAGCAGAACCAAATTCTCGTGCATGCCCAATCAACGCATACTGCCGCGATGCATGCAAAGGTGGATTACAGTGCATCAAGGACGACATGCGAATCGTTCCACACTTGAGAAGAGGAAAAATGGAAAGGTAGAACGCGGCGAAGGAAGAGAACGCTGGCTAATGAGGCAGGGGAGGGATCGGCAGAAGTTAATGCTCCACGCCTAAAGGTTTTGGGAAAACCTGATTTTCATAAGGTGACTTATACTCACCTAAGCGGAGGGAGTATTCCTTAACCAGAGAATGTTACATCTCCCACTCACGGGCTCAAAAAAAGCTATGACACAATTTTTTTATCTGTTTGCATAGGTCCCACCTATCGGGAAGGATGGGCACGATACCTAACAGGTACGACTCCTCAGTCTACCCGCATAGCCTTTTCGTTTAGTCTACCTAGCCGTCTAATTAACTGCATGCATGCCACTTCTCCCATTTACTTCTCCATCGGGAACCGATTCGCCTCGGCTTCTTCACCTCCCCTTCGTCTTCATTTGCATCCAAACCACACTGCGTTCACATTGTTTTAACCTCTTTAAATAATCATCTACTACTTCAGTTAGACTAGCCATCTAATCCTAATTCTCCAAACCATAGCCCTCCGTTCCAGCGGTTCCAAATGGCGAAAGAGATCGAGATGCAGGTTTTTAGCGTCCAACATGTCCTCGTCGAAGGCTCGATGCACATAGTTGCCACTGTCACCATCCACCCAAGGGTTGTTCGGCAGTGGATCAACAATGTATCCAACTCCCTCAAAAAGGTAGAGACGAGGGTCATCGGTCTCGACCACGCAGTACAGGCGTGCCCACAGGAAGATCCGGTAGCGTTGCCGTCCTTCACCGTGCCTCGAAGATGATGTTTTGGTGTACCACATCATACACTCGCCCTCCATAGCAGGTGAGCTTCACGATTTCTTGTCTCGGGAGGACGTATACTTCTGTGGGGCAGCCATCGAAGGGGACAAACAGAAGCTGGAGCCGTACAACCTTGATTTAAAAAGCATCGCTGACCTACAAACCAGAATCAAAATTCCTGTAGAAGATTGTGCTAAACAGACACCATCCCTATTCGACGTAGCTAATTTTGTGCTCGGTACAAATCTTCAGAAGGGTGACGAGACAGTGGCATTAAGGTCGTCTGGATGGGATAATTATCCCTTGACGTACGAGTGGATAAAATATGCTCCCTCGATGCCCGTGTGAGTTTTGAGATAGCTGCAAGGTCCAAAGAGCTTGTTGCGAAGACGTCTCCCACAGAGAATGAGAACAAGAAGAAGAAGAAGAAGAAGAAGAAGAAGAAGAAGAAGAAGAAGAAGAAGAAGAAGAAGAAGAAAACACTGCACCAGTAGGAGGGCATTATGGATGGATGAACTATTTCCTCTCTTGTAAAAAAAAAATATTCCCTCTCGGTGTATATTGATATAGATGGACTATTTCGATGGTGTGCATGTCTTTGGAACAGAGTAGTAGCGTGGGTCCACTTGACTATAAGGAACTATTTATCCGCATATATAGCTTTCTCTGCTATTCCTTTCAGTGATCGGTATACAGTGCATGTGTCCGTAGACATGACAGCTTGTCCATGGAAGTTCAACTACGGCGACCATCACGTTTCATCTCGCGATTCCCACGACGCCTCTCCAACCCACGGCACCACGCCCCCCGACGTGCGCCTCACCCCTCTCGGCCGCACCGCCCCTCTGCCTTTGTGTGCATGACATGTGGGCCACCTAAAATGCGGCGAGCATCAAGTTTCTAGCACAGCAACCCGCGATTCCCACGACGCCGCTCGAATCCATGAAACCACACGTCCCCCGACCTGCGGCTCACCCCTCTTGGCCCCACTGCCTACGCCTTCAGAGCATTACATGTGGACCAGTCACCTATCGGGTCCACATGTTATTGACTCAAAGGTAGGTGTAGTAGGCTGAAGCTCAGTCCCGACGGCCCTGAGAGGGAAATGTAACTCCTGCGCCAGGGCTTGTGGTGCTCCCGCGGCACGAACTCATGCCAAACTCGAGATTTGTTTCTTTACTATACATGCACGCAACGATTTAATGGACATTGTAATCTCAACATGTGATGGGGAGCTCTAAATTTGAATTTGAAACTTATAAAACGAAAACATTCAAAACAAATAAACCGGGAGAGAGGGAGTATAACGAGGATGTGTCCCATACAAAATAAGTCCCTGGTTTGTCACCGCTAAGATGCGGTTAGAAAGGAGCACAGCGTCTTCCTACTCGTACGACAACAAATCGGCTGCAGACAGCATGGTCCGCCTTTGACCGCCATGTCCAAGGTTCGTGCTATCTTTTATTCAATCTCACCGTGGTTCCATCGTACCAATTCTTGCGGTGGCCCATTGCATGGCTGATCCTAATGTTGGACAAAGGTTCTATGAGAACGGTGTCATCGTTGTAAATGTTGTGCAAGTTGATGTTGGTACCCTCCCGTACATATGCAAGCCAATCTCCACTCGCACCGAGCCTAGCCTGTGAAACAGTGGGCAGGGGGAGAATTAGGAAATGGACACGGAAGTAGTCTTTAGAATGCACTTACTACGTGATCAAACTCATCTTACCTGCTCATCAGAGGAAATCCGAGTGCCCCTCGACGTCGGCATCTCAAGGGGCGTCAACTTGCAACTATACGACCACGCCGCGCTGGAGAGACCCCCAAGGATCATCCTCGTGCTTTCCACGGAACATCAAGATGCATTTGTATGAGTAGTTTATCTTGTGAGAGAAAAGGATGAACGAGGGAAGGCCTCTAGAGATAGAGATGGACACTACTACTACCAATGTGCTGGCTCGTGCGTTGCAATGGATCCAAACTAGTAGAATAATACTTGTTCACGTGCTTGAAATATAAACTCTAGTTTTGATATACATGTGTCGCCAGACACGACGGCTTGTCCATGGAAGTTGAACCACAAGCAACCATCACGTTTCTTGTTTCTACCATCGCCACACCCACACGCCGATTCCCACGATGCTGCTCCAACCCACAAAGACGACGCACTCGACGTGGACATGGATCCTCCGACGTGGCTATCACCGCCTTGCTCGCCTTTCCTTCGCCGATGTGTGGGACCCACGCTTATGGGTCCCACATGTCGCTGATGTAATGGTAGGATTGCTCGTGCCCCTCATCCCTCTCGCCCCACCGCCTTCCGCTTTTGTATGCATGACATGCGGGCGGTGAGCTGCGGCGACCATCAACTTTCTACCACAGACACACCCGATTGGACACGGTTTGCTGTTCGATCCGATCCGTACTCCGCACCATCGAATTTTCATCCAAATGCTGTGACAAATATCGTCCCGGCATCAATCCTCACCGGAGTACTTATGTACTACGGTAGTACCCGCCGGTGTGGCCATCTACGCCAGAACGCCCCGACGCCCAAATTGTGGTACCCTCGCCACGGCCACGCCACCACCGGCCGGTTCATCTAGAACGAGTGAGTCGTGAACCATGCCACCACCATGAGAATGACATGTGGGCCAGCCGCATTTAAGGCCCACATGTCATTGACTCATAGGCACTAAGCCATCAAGTTCGGTCCCGTGGGCCCCGAGAGGAAAATGTAACTCCTGCGGTAGGCCTTGTGGTGCTCCCGCAGTACGAGATCGTGCCAAAACTGGAATTTGTTTCTTACTACTGCTAGTACTAGTAGGAAGGTACACGTGCATTGCACGCATGAGATTGTGGTGGTTTGTGCATTATGCTTCTACATGTGGAGCTTTCTGGATTCTAACATGTGGCAAAATTTGGTGGAATGTAAGGTTAGGCAAGTTTGATTAACTTAGGTGAGTGTTTGGTTCAAGCCACACCTTAGGCAAGCCACACTAGCCCCTCATGACATACACACAAAAAATGTGGCAAGATTCCCTTAGGCTTGCCAACTTGTGGCAAAATTTGGTGGAATGTAAGGTTAGGCAAGTTTGATTAACTTAGGTGAGTGTTTGGTTCAAGCCACACCTTAGGCAAGCCACACTGGCCCCACATGACATACACACAAAAAATGTGGCAAGATTCCCTTAGGCTTGCCAACTTGTGGCTCTCATTTTGAAGAACTTATTAATAACTTTGCCTAAGCTTAGTTGTGGCAAATTTAGTCATAAATTAGGTTCAACCATGGAGTCTTCTAGATTATACATGTGGCAGAAGCTGGTGGATGATATCCAATGGCCAGTAGTGCTCGGATTTTCCATCTTTTTACCGTCGGATTGGCTTGATCCAACGACCAACTTTCAAAGTTTTTCACACATTATATAGGGGGTATAGATATAGATGTGCCGGTCCATTGCAATGGATCCAAAGTATATCTATTTAGTGGAGTGCACTCTAAACACATTATCTATTTATTTTTCTCTAACCTTCCGTAGGCATGCAACCAAGCCACATAAGCTTCATGGGTGCCCCCACATCATATTATTCATACTACGTTGATTGAAAAAAAGATAAATCACCCAAAACAAGATCTTCCCGTTTTTTGTTCCTACGATGTTGTGTCGTGCACGTATCTACTAGTTGTATAGTGGTAGTACTAGTAATATAATAGTATTAGGAGTACAAACTTGGTAGGAGTGGTACTAATACGGAATGCTCCTACTCTATCAACGAGCCCCGTCTGACACAAAATTTATTGGCTTCCGTATACTGACTAGATCTTCCCCTTGTTTCTGTTTTCCAACCCGGCGGCGGGCGGAGTGTCGGTTTGCTCAACGGGCGGTCCCACATGAAAGTGAAAATGCTAGGCAGAGGGGCGGAGCTACGTGAGGGCCAACACGTGCCCTGGCCCGTCCAACCTAGAAGGATTTTCGTAGTTGTACATCCAGTTTTGAGGCATGGAACGTCAACGTAAGGGTAATTTCTATAGCCTGGCTAGATCGGCACGCCTAACGCTTTTGCTTCAAGCTCCGCCACTACTAGGCAACACGCCTTCCCTAAGCTATGTGTCGTGCGGACGGGCCGTGTTGTACTCCCGATTCGGCCGTGTGGGGTGCGACCTTGAACGTGGCAGGCCTTTTCCTTTTACTAGCAATGTGCCCGTGCGTGCTATGACGGATCCAAAGTAGTCGAATAGTAGTATTTGTTCACAAACTTGAAAGAAATCACTATTGTTTTGATATACTCCTAATATATTACTCCCTCTGTACCTAAATATTTGTCTTTTTTGAGATTTCAAATGGACTTTCACATACAGATTATTTAGACATATTCTAGTGTTTCTAGCAAGATGCCCGCGCGTTGCACGAAGTTGATGGAAAAGGTAAGCACAACTTATAAATTGACGGATGGAGTACTAGTTACAGTGATGCCAAATTTTGGTCCCCATTGTATTTCATGCCAAATTTTGACCATAGATTAAACTAAGAAAATGTTCGCGCATGTCACCAAACATTATATTTTTCAAAACTATGTTCAAAGACGAATCCAATGAGATAATTTTTCTTGACATGCATTAACATTTTGTTAGTTAAATCTTTAGTCAAAATTTGGCACAAACTATAAAAGGGACCTATAAACCAAGACGGAGGTAGTACCCACTATGAAGGTAGTAACATAGTCTAGGGATATGTGTATGTTACTAGTGTATGTTACTCACCATTGTGGCTAGTCTAACACATAGGCGTGGTGCATTAACTCTCACGTTGTTTCTTATTTTTGACATAAATAGAGGAATCAACCAAGAAGAGATGTGGGGCTTGTATGCTTTTTATGACTTGAGACTATCAAACATGACATGCAAAGTGGTCGATTGCTGCACAAGAACAAATACAACCCACGCCAAGACACACGCATCTTATAGCATCACATCCAATGGCTATAAAAGATGAATGAGACCAAATTATATCTCATCTAGATGAGTTCTAGCAAAACTGTATTAATAATACTTAGTACTCCTGGGCCATGTATCATATAAGTATCATGTAGTACTTTATTTATTGCCATGTATGCCACATAGTTCAAGAGCGCTCTCTATATGTACCACCTTTTTTTTAATTTCAAGTTTTGCTCCATGGCGCAATCCATCGATACTACTATTGTACAAAAGTGGAGTATATACATTTTTTAAAAGGCTAGAGGGCGGGCAGTCTAGCTCGGTCGGTTTCACGAGAGGCGAGGGCCTTTGTGATTTGACGGCTCATTAATGCTGTCAAATCGAATAGTACTGCGCCGCCCGCTGCATGCCCGGCGCCTCCATTCAACCCCTCCGTTAAACCCACATGAAATGAGAATCCTACTCCGGCCACACGTCCATTCATGAGCGGGGCGGAATTAAACGCAACACCGGCCGAGCTCCTCCCGTCCGCCCTCAGTTTAAACGAGGCCAGACGCCGGCCAAGCTCCTACCGTCTGCCCTCTATTTACACGAGGCCAGAAAGACAGAGGGCAAGAATCGCACCCTCCGCCGCTCCCCATCTCCTCATTCACCATTTTCTCCACCCTTCCGATGGCTTCCGGCGAGCCGTTCTTCCGCATATTACCCGCTGGGTGGCCCGCCGAGCCCTCCGGATACGGGCGAGGCCGCTCGGTGCTTCACCAACCTCGCTTGGCCCGACGGAGCCGATTGCCGCTAAGCGGTAGCGTGGTTCAGCAACTTCGCCGCTCCAGTTCAGCTCGATGAGGAGTGGCGAAGTTGCTCCACGCCCACGGGCGGCGCAGCACGCTGCACGGGCGCCCGTCGCTGCTGCGTCGTACCACGCCACCATTGTCTGCGGTGGCCGCGCCTCCCATGTTCGTGGCGCGCCTCCCGTGCCCTACGGCAGCGCATGCGTGCAGAGGCGAAGCCGGGTGCGTGGAGAGCGACCCGGTCGGTGGCCAGCTTCTCCACGTCGCCGCCATCATCGAGGAGAAGTAGAACACGGGAGGCCTCCGCCACTTGGGACCCGTGAAGGCCACCGCCGAGGCGGCCAGCGGATTGGTGGTTTCTTTGCTGCCGTCTCTTCCGAGGACCTTCACAACCCCGCAAGTGTCGGCGGACATGAGGAAGACAAAGGGATCAGCGGTGCCATTTAGAACTAAAATAAGTCTAGATATATCCATTTCTAGGACAAGTATTTCCGGACGGAGGGAGTATTAATTATACAAGAGAGCCGGATTGGCACCTCTTAGTTCATGTAAATGTAATGAAATCCATCATGTTTATATGAAGATCCAACTTTTTTATACGAAATCCTTCATGCTTATATGAAATTAGTCTGTGTTTGCACGAATTTCATCTGGTTGGTTAGAGTTGTAAAAATGTATGCCGCTGGCGTTTGATGTAGTCCTCTGCGGAAGGAAGCGGGAGGAAATTTGTCGGCTGCCGTTGGAGATGCTCTTTATGCTGGAAATAATAGAGTGACATCCAATCCATTTGAGTTAATTGCCTGTATGATTGTCCCTCTTTAAATATTTAATTGCATGTACAAAGGTACACGTGACTTGTGGTGGCTACAACTTCGCATGTAAAGTTAAAAAGAAACAAGTACATCCTTAATATTCTAAGTACTCTGTGGGTTACACTGTCAGTACAGTAGCAAAAGAAGTATATATTAAATAAGTAGATTAATATATAATATACAAATCTAAAGTTAAAAGATAGAATTCGAACTCATGTCATCGCGTTGCGAGCATCCGGCGCTAACCAGCCCAAAGACATTTTGTTGTAGACCATGCTTTGGAGATATATCTCCATGTCTACTCTTATATATACTCCATTCGTTCCTAAATATTTGTCTTTTCAGATTTCAAATGGACTACCACATACGGATGTGTATGTAGACATATTTTAGAGTGTAGATTCACTCATTTTGCTACGTATGTCTTTTCGTGAAGGGGTGATTTGTCCTTGATTTATTTATGAGGTATCCAGATGGCACTCGCACCGCCAAGAAAAGAGGGTAACATGAAAATTATGGACTAATTTTGAGTATGTTGGTAAAGTCCGGTCATAGTCACTTGTTGAAATCTCTAAAGACAAATACTCCTCCGTCAGGAAATACTTGTCATCAAAATGGATAAAAGGAAATGTATCTAGACGTATTTTAGTTTTAGATGCATCTATTTTTATCCATTTTGATGACAAGTATTTTCGGACGGAGGGAGTAGAAAACAGAGTTGGTGATGATGGTGTGCGTACCATCCTGCAATATAGGTCGTCGGATTTATATCTAACACATAGGAAAGAAACTATGGCAATTTTGCAAAAATATACCCACACGTCTCTCCACGTTCGCTAATAAGGCCTTCCCTCATTCAGCCTTTTCTCTCACAAGATAAACTACTCATACAAATGCATCTTGATGTTCCGTGCAACGCACGGGCAACTAGTTAATTTCTTTTAAAGTAGTTGCTGCGATAATTGTGTTGAAGTGATATGTTTTATGTCTGCCCCGAATGATTTCAGATTCAAAGTACTCCCTCCGTTCAAAAATAGATGACCCAACTTTATACTAAAGTTAGTACAAAGTTGAGTCATCTATTTTGGAACGGAGCGAGTAGTAACAAAGAAAAGGTTGCCTTGTTAATTAACAGAAAACAGGGTGAAAACTATCACATGAGGCCGGTAAAAACAAGGCACACTGGGTTCAGCGTCATCGTCACTACTGATTGTCTTGTGCGAGAAGTCTACATATCGAGGGGGCTACCGAAGCGAGGTACCGAGACACAATGTTTGAGAGAGAAACCAATTGACAGATTATGATCAGATCGAGTTGTCACCCTTCTGCTGTCATTGTTGGGGGGGGGGGGAGGGAGAGAAAGACGTATCGAGAGTGTGCGCGGTAGGAACAGAGGCACAACTAGCGAGTGTGTATGTATGTGTGTGTGTTTGAAAGAGGAGTCAATAGATTATTATCAAGATCGATGTGCCACCCTACTCCTTCAGTGCCGGGTAGTGTGTGTGTGTGTGTGTGTATGTTTGAGAGAGAATCCAGTCGATAGATTAGTATCAAGATCGAGGTGTCACCCTACTCCTTCGGTGCCGGGTAGTGTGTGTGTGTGTATGTTTGAGAGAGAAGCCACTCGATAGATTAGTATCAAGATCGAGGTGTCACCCTACTCCTTCGGTGTTGGGAAGTGTGTGGGGGGGGGGGAGGGGGCACTGACACTCGCATATCTCTACTCTTATAAAAAACAGAGTTGGTGATGATGGTGTTCCTGCCATCCTGCAATATAGGCCATCCGATTTATATCGGATGGACATAAAGCAAAATATGGCAATTTTGCAAAAAGATACCCACGCCCCACTCCGCATTTGTAAATAAGGAATTCCCTCGTTCATCCTTTTCCCCCACAAGATAAACTTCTCATACAAATGCATCTTGATGTTCCGTGCAACGCACATGGGCATCTTGCTAGTAGGGAGAAGGAGTTTGTGTGACACATATCTAGCTATATTAAGGGATAGGTAGATAGAATATGTGTGAGAGACATTATTATACTTTGAGACATTAGTGGCTGTGGGTGGGCGGAATTAAAGGGGTGGGCGTGTTAGACATAGAGAGCGTGTGTGCTTACGTGTGAGAGACTTGTAGGACGGGTAGAAAGGCGAATTTAACTCCCGACGGAGGGAGAGAAATACATGAAGTGCTGCGTGTGTGATTCCGATGCCCACAGTGGAAATGAGATATGCATGCGTGTGAGAGAGATTGCACAATTCATTCATGTATCACTATCTACAAGTGGGCGTGCATCGCTTGAACATAAGTCAATATCTACTTCGTATTATGGGCAAAGGTACAATATCGATTCAACGCTATAAAGATTGGACACTCACATATCACTTTTTTTCTATTTAAATAAACCTTTTTCAGTTGTGCATGCCAAAGTTACGGTGATGTTTCTTCAAACAACCAATGTAGCTATCATGCACATGCGCCATTGTTACTCTTGCATTCAAATTCATTAGTCTTGGATGATTTAAGTTTCTATTTTGAAGTAATATATATGTAATATTCATATATGAATTCAACGGTTACGTAATTTATGAAATGGAGGCTATGTAATCATATGAGGTAACACTTTTAAGTAGCTAACTACAATATCCATTTCTTTTTGTGCGCCTCTACACTAACACGCCAATGCATTATGTTTAAAGTAAATAACCAATGGCACTAAATTATCTATTTACATGAGAAATACATAGGCTGAGCGTTTGATCCCTTTTTTTTGTGAACGCAGCGCCACTACACCCAGACGATTGGCGCCCATGTGAACGGCCAAGTTATCGGCGCATCATCCCGAGTTATTGTCTTTTTTACGGGTGGACTTCACACAAGTTATTAACTGCTGACGTGTGCCCCGTGTACACAGTCTAGCATGACCTTCCCGCTAGCACGGTCCAAAATTAGTTGAAACTGAATACAAACGATCCCGCGAGCGGCAAAATCTCTCGCCTCCTTCTAAAATTCCCGCCACCTTAGTCTTTAGCATGCGAAATCCCCCTTTTGTCCTTGGTGCACGGAGACCAATAGTTACAATACCGCCCTCATCTACATGATAGGTCAGGGCTGCTTTGGTAACTTCCGGTTCCCCCAACTACACGCCACCCCCATTTCCTCTCCCCTCCTACCGCAAAAACGACAAACTCCACAGCACCAGAGCATCTTACATCACGTCGTCCGTACTTCATCGCCCTTTCTCCCCTCCCCTGTTGAAACCCTAGACTGCTCATCCACCGGTGTACCATAGCCCAATCACTACCAGCGGCGTCCACCTCGCCGGATCTGCTTCTGCGGCCGCATCTATCTCTCCCACCTCCCCTAGAAACAAGTAGACTGCTCATCCACCACTGTACCACAGCCCATTCAGTGCCGGCCTTGTCCACGGCTCCGGATCTGCTTCGCCGGTACTCTCGTCAACCGCCATGCATCTGCAGCGGCTCATTCATACTCCCCGCCGGAGCCGCTCCACCGACGACCCCGTCGACGGCCTCTGATCCTCTTCGCCGACACCTTCCTCAACCCTACCGGAGGCGCTTCGCCGACACCTTCCTCAACCCTACCGGAGCCGCTTCGCCGACACCAGCGTCAACCCTACCGGAGTAGCTTCGCCTATACCATTCTCAACCCTACCGGGGCCGCTTTGCCAACTAACAAGTCCACGGCCTCAGATCCGTTTCCTCGCACCCTCATCCAACCTACCGGAGCAGCTTCTAACGCCCCGTCCACGGCCGCAGATCCGCATCGTCGACACCACCCTTAACCCAACCACCAGAGCAGCTTCTGATGCCCCGTCCACGGCCACAGATCCGCATCATCGACACCATCCTTAAGCCAACCACCGAAGAAGCTTCTGACACCCTGTCCACGGCCGCAGATCCGCGTCGTCGACACCATCCTTAACCCAACCACCAGAGCAGCTTCACCTACGCCCTCGTCCACGGCCACAGATCCGCTTCGCCCACACCATAGTCCACCCTACCGGAGCCGCTCCACAAACACCCTACTCGACGGTTCTATATCTCCTTACCGGACCCCGACAGCTAGCGCAACGTCATTACCCTCGATGTTTCTAACCTGATTCCCACCGTCTGGAGAGATGACAAGCACCTGCCACGGCCTAGGTACTTGTCACCTTTAAACCCGCCCAAAGATCACCGCCCGATGTACTTCAAATATACTAACCGATCGCTGTTACCTGTTATGTAGCTGGCAAAAACTACAAGGATGATGTTTCTTCTGGATCTAACAGCTTGGCCAACCAAGATCCTGGACTGAGGCATTGCTATGATCTTATAAGCGCATCTCTCTCTCTTGTATTGTTCTGTACTCGCCAAATGCTTTGCTAGGATTTTCGACCAAGTAATCCCTTTGTGCGCATAATGATTTCTACCATCTGGCTGCTAAATTAGATATGTAGATGTCATACATGATACTACCTCGTACCTCCGTTCCTAAATATAAGTCTTTCTAGAGATTCCACTATAGGCTACATACGGAGCAAAATGAGTGAATCTACACTGAAAAATGCATCTATATACAACTGTATGTGGTCCATCTTTGGAATCTCTACAAAGACATATATTTAGGAACAGGGCAAGACATTACACAAAATTGTAGGTGGCATGTAGGAATTCCCGGTGCACTACATTAGGCTCCCTTCGAGTGCCTCGCCACCTAGCATCTGAGTCATGGCTAGTTTATGGTACGCACACAATCGTTAATTGGTTGGTTTAAATATGCGCAAGGGATATGCAATGTAGTATCATGTAGAGATGTCTGAAATTAGTCGTGTCAACTTGCGTATAGGGTTACACAATGAAAAGTACAAGATGTATGTGGCAATTTCATGGAACATCGCAAAAAAAGGAGAGGCAGCGGTGAGCCTATACAGTGTGCTATGGTACGTCACTCCTCCATTGCAATCATCGTGACATGTTATTTGTATGCCAGTTCCATTAGCCAAGTTTCTTAGAGACAGTTATTATGAGTTATCCTAAGAAAATAAGCACATGTGAACATAAGCTCCATGTAATACGCCAACCAGTTCTTTTCATTGCGTTTTCAACTTATCTTTGGTATGATCAGTGGAAAGTCTAGATTGCATTATATATATTTTCATTTTGCTGCACATATGGAAATTAATTTGACTTGCAAACATCACAAATTGAACCCAATGCAGTAATTAATATGATAGGAAAACAGACCATCACTATTTGCTCAAAATGCAAATACAAAGATACCATCTACTTGGCACAATCTACTTTGGTCAATGTTTTCCATAGAGATCCCATTGCCTAATTTAAACGAAGAACGCATGACCCACATTTAAATGAAGAACAATTATTTGTTGAAATTGATGGTCCAAGTGGCTGGTTATTATCATATAGCAGCACCACCAGAAAGCATCATATAGCGGCAGCAGCTCATAGCAACTCATCATACATCAGCAGCGATCGCAATTCATCATATACCAATGAGCAGCTCATAGCAATTCATCCTTCAACAGCACCTCAAGGCCATGGCCTGGGTGGAGGGGAGGGGGAACAAGGTGCCTTCTGCCGCAGTGTGGCATCAGCCGTATTTGTGCAGCGCCCGCTGGAGTAGTGCGTTGGACGAACCATAGTGGAGCAGCTGCTGGAGACCATGAGAATGAGGGGCGGCGCCATAGGGAGGAGCAGCCATGGAGGTTTGCCACTACCCGCCGGCCATGTAGCCTAGCTGGACATAGCATCGCCGAGACCAGGGCAGATGGGACCAAAGGGCAACGGCTCACTGGAGGAACCCTAGTGCCGCAGTGGGGGATCGAGGTAGAGGGAAAGGGAGAGGAGATGCAAGCAAGGTGGCAATGAATGCTTGCGTGTTTGTTTTTACTTGAGGGTCGTGTGTGACACAAAGGCCGTTAGCTTGCATTTTGAGTGTAATATAGGCAGACAACAGAGTCATTTCACTATTCCCCTTCCCTTCAATTTTTAGTGAGTTCTACCCGAAACACCACCCTCCAAAGCGAAATTAGTTAAGCCCAAGCCCATAACTCAAAAATGACTACTTTACATCTTTTATGGCTTATTTTGACAAGATACCCTAAAAAGGCGGAATCAAACTGGCCCTTAACCTGCAATTCAATTGTGCGTGCAATGATTAATCACTCCCGCTCGCTATCTCTGTACATTTAGGCATCATCATACATGGCATAACCTAATACATGTCCATTCCATTGTAGAATCTGGAATATGCAATGTTTATGTTAGTTCATACGTTGCACATGATGTTTAAATGCCCCTTAAATCTGGTTAGTCAAGTGATGGTCTTTAAGCCTCCTTCTTTGCTTCTTTTCTTGATATGTAAGATTTGCTCACACATTTGTTCAATTGCTTGTTTGCATCAGCCAGCCATACTAGGACTGTTTGCTTTGATTACTTGCTGTTCTTGACCTAACACTCTAACAGAGCTTGTCAACAATTTAAACACTAAGGGCTGCTGTTGTGGGGCCTTGTCTAACTCATAGGTGAATAAAGGTTTGGCTGTACACCATAGTAGGCTCTGCAAGAGTACCTGGAGATCCAGTTCGAAGGTATGCCTAGTTTTTACATAGTGCAGACATAATAAATGCTCATTTCATTGTGTGCAAGTGCAAGAGATGCGGCATGTTTCATTATGTGGTGTTGTTTTGTTATAATCTCATCCTTTTGTGTTCACAGACTGGAAAGTATGCATATTTATCGTCCAACGAGACGAGTAACTAGTTTGTGTCACCTTGCAGAGGGGGTGCAATGAAGATAAGATTGAGGATTTCCAAGTACAAGATGTTAGGAATGAGCCTTGCAAGAGAAGTAGGAGCTGCGCTGAGCCTCTTGAACCTGCTAAGGTAAGTCACTGTATGTAACTCAACAGTTCAATTCCTTGTTTGTTTCAGGCATAGTTAATTTTCTCTTTTCAATTGCTTTATTTGTCCTCACTTAATGAGATGCCCAAATAATTATGCCTGATGTTCGGTACTTGTATCACTATTAGTTGACATAATTAAAGGCCTTACCATTTAATTACTCTACCGAAGTGTTCCTGAAGCTTTGAAGTCTATTAACCAACTATTATTGCATGAGGCTCACAATCTAGTTTATACTATGCTAATGATTGCATAGTTTTGCCTGCTGTTGTATGTTTGTATGAAACCCTCTGCTATTCATTATGCTCCCTAAGACTTTAATTGAGGTACAGAATGGCCAACAGCTTGCTTACTTATACGCAACGTGATGTCTAAATTTGTAACTTGTTTGTGTTTTCGATTGGGCCCCAACATCATGCTCCTCTGGTGAGCTAAGAGGGACTTCTGTATGCATGCTGCACAGACTATCTTTTTTATAATTTTTAAAATATCACCTGCTTATGCTTCATGACGTGTAACATTTTTTTTTTGTGAAAGTGACGTGTAACATTATTGTTAGTCCTGTTTTTCCATGTAGTACAAAATAGTGTCTTGTTCGCTTCACTGTTGTAACTATATTTTTCCCTAGTCATGTGTACTTACGTAAACATTTCAGGATGAAGTGACATCAACACAAAAATCAGTGAGCGTGCGGCATGGCCGTTACCGAATGATTATGGAATGGAATTGGAATGTGCTGATGTTCTCGAGCATCAACAAGAGGTGGCAAGACAACATGTACATGATTGTCAACGTATAATCAACAAGTTGAGACTGGACATGCAGGTATTAGATGCAGGAGTCAAAAATGAAACAAGACACCGAGGTAACCATGAAGGAATTGGAGATTTTGTAGACTGAAATTTATGCTATCTGAAGAGATTATAGTTCAAATGGAGTTAAGTTGATGCGCGTCAATGATGTATGAGCCGTATTTGCCCAGTGTATGTAATTTGCTGTTTGTGTATGCTTTATTATCACCTGTGCCGTACCATAATGCCCAGTGGGTATAATCGGCTGGAATTTCTTTATTGTATAGTGTAGGATTATTCTACCTTTCTATGCCTTGATCTATTTGTTGTATAGTGATGCTTTTTAGAGGTGATAGTATTGAGTAGGATAATTCCTTGAATATGTTATATCGTTCAAACGGGGGCCAACTCGCCCGACCATGGGACTTCTACGTCTCATAGGATCCATGGGCCTTCAACGTCTCGTAGGATCCATGGGCCTTCTATGTCTCGCAGGATCCATGGGCCTTCTACGTCTCGCAGTGTCCATGGGCCTTCTACGTCTCGCAGGATCCATGGGCCTTCTACGTCTCACAGTGTCCATGGGCCTTCTACGTCTCGCAGGATCCATGGGCCTTCTATGTCACGTAGGATCCATGGGCCGCCGACTCATTTACGGGTCTTGTACTGGCCTTTAATGGGCCGTAGACGGGCCTATAATGGAAATCGTACGTTTTATTGGCTGACCATAACGGGCCGTTAATAGGCTGGATTTGGTGATGCTATGAAAATGGCCCAACAGACTAACGGACCACAAATGGGCCGACTGTAACGACGGGCTGAATTTGGCCCAAAAGCAGAAAATGACAGTAACGGGCCGTAAGTAACCGAATGCTACAAATAAGCCCAAGAATAAATGGGCTCTGAGAAGGCCGAAAGATAACATGGGCTGTAAACGGTCCAACTGAATAACGGGCCCTTAATGGGTATAAAGCGATACACTGTTCATTACGGGCCAGTTTCACCACGGCCGTTAATGGGTCTAAAGTAATACACTGTTCATCGTAGGCCAGTTTCACCACGGGCCGTTAATAGGCCAAGAGTTACATAGGGCCTCATATGGGCCGAAAGACGTCATGGGCCATACATGGGCCAGAATTGAAAACGGGCTGGAATCATATTGGATGGCCCAGATGACGCTACTGGGCCTAATTCGGATTGGGCGTAACGGGCCTTGGGTTAGCGGGCTGTAAATGGGCTATATGCGAACAGGCCGTTAACATGCTTTCCATGGGCCGGCCCGTCACCTTTTGACCAATTCAAACAAGCCGGCCTTTTCACAGGAATGGGCCTCTGTTGGGCCGTGCCACATGTCAACGTATCATAGGCGCCTTCTGTCCAATGAGTGGATGACATCTGTCCCAACAATGAGCCGACACGTGTTTCCTCCAGCCAATGATGATTTTACACATGGAAAATCCCCATTGGTCGGGCTGATAACGGGTTATCGGATCCAAAACCCGACCCGATAGCTTAACGGCGTTCCGTTACGGTGGATGCCACGTGTCGGTCACCCTTGACGAAAGCACTTCTATGACGCGCGATTTATCGTCATGGAAGTGGACACTTCCGTGATGATAATTTTGGTAATGTCATCGAACACTTCTACGACAGCACATGTATGACTATCTCGATTCTGTCATAAATTTGTCATGGATGTACATGCATGACAAAAAACACGACCTACTGTGACAAACACGTATCATCACGGAAGTGTATTTTTTTTGTAGTGGGACAAGCCGCATCCTAGAAAATACCGAAGACATGTGTTCAATGCAAAGCATGAAAACCGTGACGCGCCAAAGAGGCTTACCACTGATGAGTTGCAAGTGGAATTAGAGAAGGTCAGGCATATTACACCAGGAAACCATCCTGGTAATGGTAGCGGGAAAAGGAAGTGTGGCACGGTAGAAGAGAGATTATTGTTTACCCACAGGTCCACTTTGTGGGACTTGGAGTATTGGAAAGATTTGGATATGCGGCATAATCTTGATGTGATGCACATCAAGAAAAATATATGTGACAACATTATCGGCACGCTTCTTAACATTGAAGGCAAGACGGCACGCTTCTTAACATTGAAGGCAAGACGAAAGATACCTTAAAATCTAGGATTGATTTGACACACCTGGGTATCAGAAAGGATTTGCAGGTGCAAGATGAAGGTAAACCACGGGATATGGCACGGTGTAATGCGTCTTGGACAAGGTAAAAAGAAAAGAATTCTCATGAGGTCACATCACGTGTGAGATTCCCACATGGATTTGCTTCCAACCACGAAAGGAGAGTCGGTCAGATGGAAACAAGGTACAAGGGTTGAAAACTCATGACCGCCACATCCTACTTCAAAGGGTTTTACATTATCCTTAGAGGATTGGGCATACGACTTATCTGAGCAGTTGCAGAGTTGGGACAATTCTTCAGGGAACTCTGCAGTAGAAATATCAGGATAGATGCTTTGGAGCGTCTTAGAGACAAGATACCAACTATACTATGCGACCTTGAGAAGATATATCCTCCAGCCTTCTTTGATGTGATGGTGCATTTGGTTGTTCATCTACCTGATGAGGCACTACTTAGAGGTCCAGTACAGTATGGATGGATGTACCCTATTGAAAGGCGGCTAGGCACTTTCAAGGGCTATGTTAGGAACAGAGCTAGACCCGGGGGTTCCATTGGAGAGGCCTACATTGCTTTCTGAAGCGTTGAAATTCTGCTCAAAATACATTGAAACGGTGATTAGCTTAGCAAAGAGGTGGGTGAAGACAATCCCGGCTCAATGTTTTCGATTATTCTGCTCGAGTTACAGGTGGAAGAGTCGACAAGAGGACAAACCTAAAGATTTGGGCAAAATGGTTTGGTATGTGTTGAATAACTCTCCGAGATACTACCTTATATCAAGTAAGTGCGATCTGCAGCTTATACATCGTAATCTACTAAACTTGCAGCACATTCTTATATATTTAGATGTTTGACGCGATCACTATGTTGTGTAGCATCTACAAAGAGGAGTTACTGCCGCAGAATCCAAGAAACATTGACAAACTGGTTATGGCAGGATTTCCGAAATGGTTCAAGAACCATGTAAGCTTTTGAAGTGCACTGTCAGTGTTTTTTAATATAGAATACATAAGATGATCAGCTTGTATATTTTCTAACCATAGGTTAAGAAGATGTGGGAGGATGGGGCAGGCAGTTGATGATGCCCTTTACTCACTAGTAATGGGTCCTGATACTCGGGTAAGACATTATGAATCTTGCGTTGTTGGAGATGTGCGCTACAACACCCTTGCACGAGACGAAGGCAGGAAGACACAAAACAGTGCCATCATAAGCACGGATACGTATGACAAAGAGACAACTGAAATGTATGCTAACATAACAGACATTGTTGAGTTGCAGTATATCTCCAGTTTTGAGGATCATCGGTGTGTGGTTCTGTTGTGCTATCGTTGGTATAACCTGTTTTCCAGGATCGCAAAACCCAAAGCTGATGATTATTTCAAATCCATCAATGTCAAGGCGGCGTACTAGACCAACGAGCCTTTTATTTTGGCAAATCAAGCAACACAGATATTTTTCTTGGAAGACACATTTGCACGTAGCGATGACTCGAGAGTATTGCAAAGGTTTGAGCAGAGGAATTCGTTTAATGAAGTTGCACAACAAGATGATGCTTACACTGCTCCTGATGTACAAGATAACACAGATGTTCCTAATATCTTTGAGAACCGTCACGTCAATGACACCGGCGAAAAGATTGCCTGTCATGCTGTGGACATACAAGAGTTGTTCAAGAATAAGCCAACGTTCGAGGACATTGAGGACGAAGAAGAAGACGACACCGTGGGGAATTACGATTCAGACTGATACACATGGCGAAGATGTTGACGCTGCTGCTGCGGATGATGATTACATTGCTTTTGTCATATTTGCCTGCGGAAGATGTTTTTATCTACTATGTGAAATTGTGTTTGCTATGACAATTGAAACCTGATGAACATGTTGTTTAGTATTTTGCTTTGTGAGAACATCACTTGTTATGTATGCTGATTTGTGTTTGGTGATTGTATGACAACTAAAACATGATGACATTGTTGTTTACTTGTACTCATATTTGGCTGTGAAACTTGAATTTGATGACATAGTTTGCTGTTGGACTGCAATTTGCTCGATGTCTTCGAATGAAAACAAAGCTGACCCGACAGGGCCTCTACTATCTATTTATTTATATGAGCAAAAGGGGATACCCCCTAATTTTCGTTAATAGAAATCATTAGATGTTCACAACACTACGCCCAGCCTGCTACACAAGTTTCATTCATTACTAGTTTCAGCAAAGTGCTCATGTCGTAGCCACTGAATACATCACGAGTGCTACATACACTGCAAATAAAGAGACAATCAGCCTACATAGCACATCGATTTTGCCCATTATCTTCACAATCTCTTTCATCTCCTCATTGCTGTCAAGGCCGTTCTGCAGCTGTTGCTTGGCCATGATCAGAGGAATTGCATCTTTAACATTCTGCTCTGCATCTTCCTCTTCTGCCGTTCCTTCAGTTACTTGTCCAACACGCCAACCTGCTGGTATTGGGATTCCTCGGCTAACCAAATAGTCAGTGTAGTTGCATTCCCCCACATCAGCAACTTCCCAGAAATATATATTATTACCCCATGATTTGGGCATTTGTAGAAGACTCGGCCAAGGTTGCGGATTGTGGTTGAGACGCGACGGATGACTCTGCATGATTTGCAGCAGTGGCACCACACCAATGGCAGCGGGTTGCGATGAGCAATCGGCTGCGGTGCTGCGTCTTGCGGGGTGTGATGAGACCCACAGGCGATGAATACGGGTGGCGACTTGGTGCATATCTGGTTGTTACTGAAGAGCGGTGTGGACGAGCAGCCAGCGGACATGGTTGCTGCGGCCAGAGCTTCTGATGCTAGGCAGAGTAAGTAGAGAAGAGGATAAGCGAACGTTGGATATGTCAGTTTCATTACTTGCAGAGTAGTATAGCACCATATATAGTCATATTCTAGGTTTGGATTCAAACCAGCTACAGGAGCACGTCTTTCTTTTTTCTAAAACTCGACAATGTCTCTTTACTTGTACACTAGTTTGTTCTGTACGCCTTCCCAAGTCTTTGATTTTCTTTCCCTTTTTTTGCGAGGAAGGAAGGAGGACAAAATTGAGAGTTCCTCGGACTCGAACCCAAGACCTCTCGGATGAAAACCAAGCGTGCTAGTCACTTATGTGGCGAACGTTCCCTGTGAGGAGGACGACAGATGAACGCATTTTCCTCGCAGTTTTCTTCCTGTATATAAAAAAGTATGCAACTTGGTGTCCGCTTAGTTAAAAATCGATTGTGCCAACCTTGACCATTGGATTGACATTCAATGTCTGTCGCGTTTCTTCAGTCTCTTCTTCCTCGAGCCACCAAAGCCAAACCAGCGCCGGCGGGACTGCCTGCTCCCGCCTCCCATGGCTGGCTGTGATCTTCCCCGGCTCCTGTTCGTTCCCGTCCGAGGCCTCACCATCGTCCTCCGCCTTGGTTCGCTCGCCGCGAAGCTGCCCTCCAGTGTTGTCAACATGGTCAACAACCGAGAGGAATAAGGAGATGACTGTACATGGTGAGGATGACAGTAGGGACCCAGCAGCGCGCGCAGTAATTTTGTTTTTTTGGGACGGAGAAGGGTATCAACTGGGTTGTGCGGGACCCGTGGCCCATCTAGCCCAGGCTTTTATTTCATATGTTTAGCACATGACCATCCCAATTTGTTTTTTTCCTTTCTGAAAAAATGGCTAGCCAGCTATTTTGTTTTTTGCAAAATAACCAACATAGGCCTACTTGCTTTTCTACGCCATGCTAGGCCGGAAATCTTTCAAGACGAGGAGGGATGCATTTTGCCTAGAAAATGGGCTATAAGTAATAAGAAATGGGCTATAAGTAATAAGAAATGGGCTATAAGTAATAATAAATGGGCTGTAAAATGAAAAAAATACATCAAACAGGCAATTAGTTCCAAAATGCTGTTTTCTTTCAGATTTTGATATTTTAAATTTCATTGTTTTTGTGCGGGTAAAATTTCATTGAATTTAAATTAACGTGTATTTATATTTAAAATTAATTTGAATCTGGCTAGAAATTTCGGGCTGTATGTTGTTTGGGACAGATTTGGAGGCTGACTTGTGGGTATACTAGGTTGACGTGTACTTTGGCTTTGTCAACTTAGTCCACAAACAATTCTAGCGAAGTGACCGTTGGATGTTAATCCAACGGCCGTCCGCTTCTTCAATATCCGATCTTCTTGCTCCGGCCGCCCAAACCAGCTCCGGTGGGACTGCTCGCTCCGCCTCCCGTCTGTCTTTGCCGCCTGCACCGCACCACCCCACCCTACTTCATTCTGGCCGGGCCATTCCTCTAATCACCCACACTTCCTGTTATTTTACGGCGGCCACGGCCGGACCAGTAAACCCTCGTACTCCCCACCGCGTGGGCAACCATTGCCGAGTCTTCCCCGGCTCCGTGTCGTTCCCTTCCTAGGCCTCGCCGTCGTCCACCGCCATGGTGCTCTCAGCGCGGCCTGGTCAATGTGGTCAACGAACGACATCTATCGGCCATGGACTGTACGCGCAAAATAATGATTCCTCCACCTGACAGCTGGGACCCACCGGAAGGGCCTCTGTATTTCGTGAAAAAAACGTTCCCCCCGCTCACATGTCGGACCCACCAACTATATCTTCGCACGCAAGGAAGTGCCTCCTTATTACGCACAAAAAAATGAATACCCACCCTGCTAGCTGGGACCCACCATAGTGGGAGGACGACTTGTGGGCCAACTAAGTTGACGGAGATGGAGGGCTTTGTCAACTTAGTCAATATGAACGATTCTAGCTCCAGCGATCGTACGATGTCCATCCAATGGCCGTAGTTCTTCTTCAACCTCTGGTCTTCTTGCTCCAGCCGCCCAAAGCAGCGCCGGTCGTGCCGCATGCTCCTGCCACCCGTGGCGGCGGTCTTGCCATGAGGCCTCACCGCCCCTACTATTCCCATCACTGCCAGTGCCCTCGCGACGGGCAGCCTCACACCGCAGCCGAACCAGTGAACCCTCGTAATCCTCTCCGCGTGGGCTTCCACTACCGCGCCTTTCCCGGCTCCGCGTCATCCTCTTCCTAGGCCTCGCTGTCGTCCACCGCCGTGGTGCTCTCGGCGCGGCTTGGTCAACGTGGTCAAGGAACGACTTCCATCGGACATGGACTGTACGTGGAGAGGGTCGATACCGGATCCACGGCCGCAGCAAGGAAGTGCCTCCTTATTACGTGGAAAATAATGATTCCTCCACCTGACAGCTGGGACCCACCGGACGGGCCACTGTATTTCGTGGAAAAAACGTTTCCCCCTGACTGCTGGGACCCACCAGCTTCATCTTTGCACGCAAGGAAGTGCGTCCGGGCAAAAAAAAACGATTCGCCCCCCTGACTGCTGGGACCCACCAGCTACACCTTCGCACGCAAGGAAGTGCGTCCGGGCAAAAAAAATGATTCGCCCCACAGACTGTTGGGACCCACCAGCTACATCTTCGCAGGCAAGGAAGTGCACGGCGGTCGGGACCCACCTGGTCGAAGCGTCGTGGCGTTGCCATCCTGGTAGCGAATGTGTGCGTACATCTTGGTCGAAGTAAGCGCGCCGCGTGTCGTAGTAGAGGCACGCACGTAGCATGTACACGTACGTACAGCGGCCAGGGTGCAAGAAAGAAAATACAGCCACGTATGTGTACATACGGGCGGGGTCTCGAACGCCTACTCGCGCATACGTACATGGCTGGGTCGGAATGGAGAAACAGCGTCGTGGTCGTGTTCATGGGGAGCCAACCGGCTGGGTCAGAACGGAATGCGTGGTCGTGTTCATCGGGAGGGCTTGTACGGAACAGGCGATGGAAACGAGGCCTGGTGTACCGCACAACGGAGGAAACGGTCCTCCTACGTTCGGAACGGGGTCCTGTTGACCGGGAGGGTTGTGGCGTACCGCAAAACGGAGGAAACGGACCTCCTACGGTCGAAACGGGGGTCCTGTTGATCGGGAGGGATGTGGCGTTCCGCAAAACGGACGAAACGGACCTCCTACGGTTGAAACGGGGGTCCTGTTGATCGGGAGGGGTGTGGCGTACCGCAAAACGGCCGAAACAGACCTCCCTACGGTCAAACGGGGTCCTGTTCATCGGGAGGGGTGTGGCGTACCGCAAAAAGGGACTCCACGGGATACTGTTCATCTCCACCGTCGACCTCCTCCAGCCTCCACGGGCTACCGTCGACCTCCTCCAGCCTCCACGGGCTCCTGTTCATCCAGCCTCCACCACGCGCTACTCCATCGGCTCCTGTTCAACCAACCCTCCACGGGCACCCATCCATCGTCTACTGTTCATCCAGCCCTCCACACCACTGGGTCATGTTCAACCACCCCTCCACGGGCACCCCTCCACCGTCTACTGTTCATCCAGTCCTCCACACTACGGGGTCCTGTTCATCCAGAGGAAAACGCCACCGCTCACTGTTCATCCAAACCCCCCCGCAACACTCACTGTTCATCCAATCGATCGGCTTCAGTTAGCAGCAGTAGCGAAGGAATCGCTCGATCGGGTTCAGTTAACAGCCATTGATCGATCGCTCGGGTTCAGTAACGCGTAGCCTGCAGTGCAATCGCTCGGGTTCAGTTAGAGCCCAACGCCTCGCTCGGGTTCAGTTAGAGCCAACGCCTCGCACACACGCGTACGTGTACGAGAGAAACGCGCATTGCTCGGCCCCCGACCTACCACCGTAACCGGCAACTCCCCGAAATTTTCCTCACCCTCGCTTCTACCACGGTTTTTTCCGTCATGGACGGCCCAAAGAATGTCATGCAGCTGCGTCTCCGGCCCGCCCAGGACGAAAAGCCCATTTTCTGTCATGATTTTTTGTCATAGAAGTAGGAGCCCACCACATCTATGATGATACCGGGTCTTGTCACAATTATCTTCATTGAAGCGTCATATGTATGACAGAAAAAATTTCGTTCGGCCCAAAATGTCACGGATGTGTCTTTTTTTGTAGTGGAGGAAGCAGTTACGATTCCGCGGCGGATTAGATCATTTGGGGTGATAATCTTCCTTCTTCTTTTGCTCCTGTGTTTCTTCTTTTGCTTCGGGTGTTTTGCCGCACGTGTCATGTTCTCTGCGAGGCATGAATAGAACAATGTTAACAATAAGATGACTAGCAAATTAGATCATTTTTATCGCCATATGGCACTGGGCTGCTGTGTTTCGTGCTCCTCCGTCGTAGTACTACTCCAGCGGAAAACTTGAGTATACCGCACGGTTCTTTGCTCCTCCTCAGGTCGTCGGCACATTTATACGAGCAGTCAAATCACAAGGCCCCGCCTTCCAGCGATAATGAGCCGTCAAATCACAAAGGCCCTCGCCTCGTGAAAAGGACCAAGCTAGACTGCCCCACCCTCTAGCCTTTTAAAAAATGTATACATTTGTACAGTAGTAGTATCGATGGATTGCGCCATGGAGCAAAACTAACAAGATGAAATTAAAGAAAAAAGGTGGTACATATAGAGAGCGCTCATCGCCAAATTATTCATATACTATATGACACTGCCCAATATGAAGGTACTAGTAACATAGACTACTAACTAGTCTATGTTATTCTCCACTATGACCAGCCAAAGTCGAGGCGCGGATACCAACGAGGGCCTGGTTGTGTCTATACTTGGACAACTCACCCGACTGCATGCACACCAGGCAGACGAAGCTTGTGTCGTGTTGGTGCCGTGTGCGGCCCGCACATTAACCAAAACCTCGCGCCTCCATCTTAGCCTCCGCATTTTAAACTTCTCAATCTCAAGGCCAAGGAGCAATGTGAAACCTATGATAGAGCCAGTCGGATGGTTGAGAACAGTACAATTTGTAGCTATAGGTGCGTGTGTGAGAGAGGACGAGTGCGTGCGTGCACCTCTTCTCGGAGTACAAGTGTATGTGGATCGCATCAACCTAGGGAGCAGTGCTGGTGCGTGTGAGAAGTCCCGAGAGATAGATGTAATGCGTCTGAAAAAAAGACTAGTCTATAGCTCGCTATGAGGCTATTCCTGTCGAATGCCAAGCGTAAGATATGTATCCGATGGTGCCAGTTTTTGCACGTACACAGCAGTAGAAAAAGAACTAGTACCATGGCATATGCTACACCACGGTCGAGAAAACATGCCGACGTTACACCATCCGCGAATAGTGCCGCACTTCAAACTAGAACCGTCAATAAATTTTGAGCGCGTCTCGTCACATTCCAAATTACTACTACTACCACGCTATATTTAATTGCAAACCTGTTCACACCGATCACAACCTAAACGGTTTCCCACTTAGGAGCGTATTAGTAGTACTCGGTTATAAATACTACTATGCTAAGATGACTGCACATTCCTCCTCAACTCCTCATCCACAAAAGACAATCAAGTCAATCAAGCCATGGCCAGCGTGAGTTCTGGGTCGAGAGATTTCCACCTGGGAGAGGTGAGCATGGAAGAGGAAGCACGAGAGATATCCCGCCTCATCGCGAAAGCAGCCGACATGTCGGCCAGCGCAGCGATAGCAAAGACAGAAGGTCCCGCGTGCGCTGAAGCAACCTGAAGGTCCCGCCGCGCCGTTGATGTAGCAGACTGGTCCGGCCACGCCGCAGAAGCAGCAGAGATGTCCCGCCGCGCCGCCGAAGCAGCACCGAGGTCCCGCCGCACCGCGGCAGCCTGGGAAAATTTCTCTTGGGCAGGCGAGGACTCTTACAGGCGTATGCATGCGATGGTCTATAGCCAGATGGATCAGATCTCCGGCTGGGCGAGGTTGTAGGACGAGGCTACCGGCGTCATCCGGCAACTAGGGGAGGGCAATGCGAAGCTCCGGGGCGAGCGCAACCTGCTGAGGGCAAAGATCGCCGGAAGGACGAACCAGGAGGAGGAGACTGCTGCCTTGTTGTAGAGGACGGTCGTCATCATCAAGAAACTTATGGACGAGAATGCCATGCTCCGCATCGAGCGCAACAGGCTGGTGGAGGAATCCATGGATGCTACCAAGTAGCGTATAAAGGACATGAAACTAATGAAAGAGATCATCGCGCGTCGCGAGAACTAGTCTCCACGACCTGCAGCGCATAAAGAAAGTAGAGGTCAGCGAGCCAGATTGTTGTATACATGCGTCTTCCTTTTTCTTTTGCCCTTGTGTTCCGGCGTAGCCGCATGTGGATTTTTTAATTATCTTCCTAATTATGTAAGACAATTATTATCCACTCTCTTCGTCCTTATATATATATTCATCAGTCTTGCTATAATTCGCAGTAGATGCTATATAGGTCCGTCGGATCTTACATCAAGATCCGTGCAAAATTTTCTTTTCAGATTTTCTTTTTTCTCTCTTAAATCTTAGTCGAGTGAGACATTTCCACGCCATTAAACAGAGGCTCGGGCGCCATTAATGGAGACCTTGGGAGAGAGGTGGACGACAGATGGAGGTCAAAGGGCTCGCACGCCTCCTGTACTCAAATAGCTACCCTGCACGGCGCCTCCTAGCTAATAAAAAAAGGGGGACGCGTGGTGGCACGTAAATGGTAAATAGAATGCCCACGGTTCCAATAATACTTGTGTTTCCGATTGTAACATGACAACACTTGTTCCAAAATGACTTTGTTGATTGTTAATGTGTGCGCCTTCGCAAATCGGACAACAAAATTACCACAACATGTTGGTTCCATGTCATGACACCAAGCCAAGTTTCATGATTTTCGTGCGTGTTTTGGATTTACAGGAATTAAAAAACCAAGTTTCTCAATGTTTCCAGCCGAGCCATGACGCTCAGATGTTTGAATTTCATTCCCATTTCTGGCATGGGACCTAGAAATTTACCCGAGGACGCACATGTGATTTTTCAAATAGCTTTGGTGCACTGAAGCATGTGCTTGTATTTAAAATTTGAATTATGCACACAAAGGTGACACGTTCTCTCTCAGAAGCACGAGCCTTCTTGAGAGAAGCTCCGGTTTGCAAGAAACGTATACCAGAACTTGTTCCTATTCTACAAAAAAATTTACCACAGCATGGTAGTACCATGAGATGACACCATGCCAGGTTTCATGATTTTCAGGCGTGTTTTTAATTTACAAGAATTTTAAAACCAAGCTTCTCAATGTTCTCGGCCGAACCACGATGCCCAGATGTTTGAATTTCATTCCCGTTTCTTGCATGGGACATAGAAATTCACCCGAGGACACACATGTGATTTTTCAATCAACTTTGGTGCACAGGAGCATGTGCTTGTAGTTCAAATTTGAATTATGCACATTAAATGACCAGAAACTCAATTAATGTATAAAAGAGGCCAAACGAACCCGGAATAATTCCAAAATTTAAGAGGGCACTCATATAGTTCTATGTTGCCTCTGTAAAGAAAATCTGGGGGAGGCAGCGTATATTGTTTCGCACACAAAGGTATAAAGAAATAAAGAAATAAAGAAATTAGCATACCTATTTAATTCTTGGGTTCTTATTATTTATGCCACTAGTTGTGTATCACTACTCAGTTTTGCCATTAGAAGTTACAACTACTCAAAAATGCCATCGATCCGTGAGATGGCTGCTCAAAAATGCAATTAGATATCTAAAAAATGCCATCGTTAAGTTAGATGTTTGCTCAGAAATGCCATTAAACATTGTTATTTTCACGTCAAACCCGTTGACCATGTTACATGACAAAAATAAGCCGATTCTCACAATAATAAGTTAATGGTGTCCAGCACAACACATTCCTCAAATAAAACTAAGCACCCTGGAATTCTTTGACAAAACTAAGCACCCTGAAATTCTTTGACAACTAAACTGCTGGCTATATGATGTTGACCATATATATTGTACGTATATAATGTGAAGAAACGAGTGGTAGTACTATACCAACTAAAAGATGAAATATACGAAATATAACGAGAAGAAACATAACATAGTTCTGCTGGGGGCTCAGCTCAACACGCCCCTCAAATAAAACTAAGCAACTAATCGGGTAGACACTGCATTAGAACCATCATGAGCAACGACACTGCCACCTTACTCGGAGTCCTTGTCCACGTCCTCGACTTCGTCCTTGTGCCTCTTCCTCTTGGGCGATACTTCTTTTCTTGAACCGCACACTTGGCTCTTGCTCTTCATCCAACCCTTGTAGATATTGAAACAAAGGTAGCCATCCATTGCAGCGTAGTGGATGTGGTCTATATCTAGTACAGTCCTTTGCCATGCACGATGAAACGCGTGTGTGGAGGTTTCTTGATTCAATATATGAAGGATGGACCATGGCTCCTGCCAGTGGTCAGCATTGAAGGCTGATCAAGGAGGGCACCAGCCTTCCTTCCGGAGGTCGAAGGGTAGCCTACAACGAGGCCTATCCGACCAGTGATTTCCTTGTCGTTCCTAAAGTCTACAGCAATGAATTTGACTTGGCCGCCCTTGAGGAACTTCTTAAATTCCTCGCACTCAACGTCGGCATGGCACATGTGGTAGACCAAGCATAAGTCATGCACGCAAACCTGGATCACGGCGGGCTTCTTCTTCTCTGCCTCCTTTAGATTCTTCTCGCTTCCCAGAACCGTGGTGTACTCAACATCTAGCCCAGTGACCCATTCATCATTTGAGTTTTCAAACATGCGTTTGAAGCGAGCAAGGCATTCTTTCACCGTTGCGGAAGAACGGGTGTAGATGACATCCAACTCATCTCCAGTGATGGTTCTAACCTTGTACTCACCGCCGATCATGGAGATTTGGGACGCCATGGATTTGGGAGGATGGTTAGGATTAGTGGAACTTCCGTAATGTGAAAGGACGGGACGACTAGGAGCGGTTTATCGATTGTAAAAATGTCGAGTGGGGGCGCGTGCGAATGGCAGGGTAGTGGCTTGCCTGGTGGATAAATGGATTCATGCACAATACTATGGGGGCCCAATTAGATGTCATGTCTACTCGACGCCCAATTAATTGGCTTTTAATGTCATGTCAAGCGTCGGGAAAATTACAGGTGATACGAAGCTTTCCATTCTCCCATGATACAGGCTTCCGAGAGCCCTTGGATCTGAGATCGAACGGTTGCATGGCGTGATTCTAGACCTATGGGTGAATATCCTATCCTGGAGGGTTATTCTGCAAATTTTTAGCAACTTAGCATGCGACCGTTCGATCTCAGATCCAAGGGCTGCCAGCAGCCCGTATCATGGTCGCGCCTACCACGACCGTCGCCTCGCTCGTGCGGTCGCGCCCTTGGAGATTTAACACGATGCATTAGGCTATCTGATGTTGGCATGTCATACATAGTCATCACTTAGTCACTCATACAACAAGGTTAGCTATAAGGTTGGCTATAAGAGTATTTTTTGTTTACTTCTCTCTATCTCTTTCTTTGTAGTATTTATTGCATTTGCCAAGGAGTGACCCCTTCCAATGAAATGGTGCTTAAATGAGGTGCTATGGGCATTAAATGGCTTAGTAACTCAAGTCCCCAATGCACAGGTGCTTAGTTTTTTGTTGCTAAGTTTGCTTCATCTAGGTACACGCGCTTAACACCGTTTCTTCCTAGGGTCACCAAGCTAGTCTCTCTCTTCCTAATTAACTTGCCACATCAGACTTTATGCCTATGTGGCACGCTTAGCACCTATAGGATCAAGTACAATAGTGGGCTATAAGCCCGCTTTACATGGCATTTTTGCATATGTGGGGGAAAGAGGCAAGGAAAAATTGGAGGAGTGGGCTCTCAAGCAAGAGCCAGCCTCTACATGATGGAGCATCGGGAGAGGCACCTGTATGGAGGTGGTCAGGGATCAGGAGACTCACGCCGGTCGTAGCACCACGGTTAAAATGATAATGGCAAGTAAAATCACCGGGCCCCACCTGTCCAGCAGTAACTCATTGTCAAATCACACAGCCCTACGTTTGCAGCAGCCTACTCCCTCATCTTCTCGCATCTCTGTCGAACCGACTAGGCGGAACTGCCCCGCCTACCACGCGGGAAAAGCCCCGTCCTCGACTTTTAAATAGTACAGTATGCTAATTTTATATCCATGGATTGTGCCATGGAGCAAAGCCTCAAGAAGATGGCGGTACACATGTACGGAGTATACAACACGCCCGTCGTGTTCGCGTCGCACCCCAGACGGTCGGTCGGCCTGGCACGCCGCTCTCCGAATGGAACGCGCGTCATATTGTGTTTGCACACACATGTGGGACCGCAATTGAGATCAGACCATAGGCACACTCCCCGGCCCCGCAAGTCGGGTGAGTTAATAGAAGAGGGAGACGAGCGATAGTACTACTAGAGAAGTGTTATAGGAGTACATACGTTGGTACCTGGACGATCCCTGCAAGACACAGAAGATTAGTTTATCCATGCATGTGACCAGACTCGAGCAGACACGCCTGGATTGGCTATCGTCTACATATCGTGCAGGCTGTGTTGTACAGGGCTATAGTTCTGGTGAGAAATCTAAAAAAAGGTTTCTTGTCATCTCGCAAAATTAGGTGTCATGTGCTTCGGATCACTGCGAGGGTTAAACAGCGACAACTGAGTTGTGCTAGTCATTGGGGGCACATGCACGAAGACTACTCGGCTGCCATCTAGGTCAAGCCGGCTATGTTAATTAGGACATCTATCGATGGACCCCTTTTCTACGAGTTTATCTTTAATTTGAGATTGATCCTCGTCTAGTTTGTCCGTCGGGATTCATCTTGTCTCCTTTGGGAAGTGAGGTTATGATTTCTTGTCATGTGGCATTTTTTCGTGTTATATGTTATAATCCGGTGCTTCAGATCAAAATGACGACAACTGTGCCTCTGGGGCACGTGCATGAAGACTTCTCGACAGTCATTGCCGAGGTCAAGCCGGCTTCGGCCGGTAGACAAAAGAAAACTAGTACTCCACTATATAGGCAGGAGCCTCCGCACTTGCTTGCTAGTGTTGCTCTCTTCACACTGTCTTGTCCTCTCCAGATCTAAACACGACAGCGATGGCCACACACACTCTCTCTACTCACCGCTGGTCACAGATCCAGCCGGATCCTCTCCGCTGGGGAAGGTAAGAAGGTGCAAAGTTCACGCGGTCGTGCTCGGCGACGGCTCTTACCCACTGCTGGTGCGTCCCGATCAGCGTGCCTTGCCGTTCTCTCCCAAGCATCGCTGGCGAGGGAGGGCCTCCCACCCCTTCTTCCTTGCTGCCGTAGTGTGGGAAGATCCGGCCTCCCGCCGCCCACCTAGCGACATCCCGACGACCCTCAGGTCTAAATTCCTTCGAAATCGGCCTTGCTCTACTTCCCGAGCTCCCGATGTCGCTTCATTTGTGTCTTTTACTATTTCTCAGGCCCCCTCGTAGATAGGATCGGTCGGCTGTTCGAAAACCACCTAATTTTTTACTGTTAAGAGGTAAAACGAGTTCATGCACTCGAATCTAGTAGTACTTGGTTCAAACAAGGAAGAAAGGGGGTGGGGGTGGGGGAAGATTTGTTACCTGAATCTAGGTGTCGGTGTACTAGAGTAGGGGTACCCTAGTATCCCTAACTCGTGCACGGGCAGTTGCAGCACTCCGCGGCAAGGCTTGCCTGGTCACCGCACAAGATCCTCCGTGGTTCCTTTGGAGCCATTCAAGAACAAAGTATTTAACCGAGAAGACAAGGCCCCAGCAAGAGGAGCTTGCCGGGAAGGCCACTCAAGGCACGCAGAAGACAAGACCCCGGCAAGAGGAGCTTGCCGGGAAGGCTCGGAGCGCGACAAGCCTCCGTACGCGACAAGGATTCGGCCGCGACAAGGCGCTTGCCGCGGCAGGCGACCTCTCTTCATCTCCGCTCCAGCTCATCCATCAACGTGTCGCCATGGGACCATTCCATGCGCGCGTGTCGAGAGGATGTGCAGCCAGCGGAGAGCAGCGATAAGCGGCGCTGACAAGCTTGCCATCGTGGCGAGCGGTGGCGCACCTGACGGTCTCTGTTGCACTGTTTAGGCGACATAGCCGGGCATTTAATGCTTTTGTCCCTTGCCGTCAGAGTTAGGTAGAGTACACTGTACACTGTTCAAGTAGGTGTACCAACTACTGTTTTTCCATTTGTACCCTCATCTACGTTGCCACCTGTCGGAGACCCCTTGAGCATATAAAAGAAGGCCCATGCGCAACGTAGAGGGGGTTCGGCCGGTTCGACTCATTCGAGACCAGAAACATTCACGCTAGGTTTTGTAGCTCTCCGTGCTCCCTAGCAAGAAGACAATACAATCATACAAGCAGCAGTAGGAGTATTATCTCTCCGGAGAGCTCCGAAGATGGGTAAACTGCTCGTGTGCTTCGCCTCGATCCGCTCTTCGTGCGATCTCCGCCCCCCTCCGAACCAAGAGGGACCCGGCCCGCCGGTCCCATAGGTGTTCTTGGGTACGATCAGCCTCCCCGACATCTTTGGCGCGCCACCTTCCTCACTGTGCCGTCACCTTCCTCACTGCTTCCACTTCCGGCCACTTTGTGAACTTGTCGATTGCGACGTACAAGTACTCAAAGCCCCCGACAGCTCGGGGGAAGGGGCCGAGAATGTCGAGCCCCCAGACCAAAAATGGCCAGGATAAAGGGATCGTCTGGAGAGCTTGAGGTGGCTGGTGTATCTGTTTGGAATGGAACCGCACGCTTCACACTTGCTTACTTGTGCGGTTGCATCACGGAGGCTGTCGGCGGAAGAAACCTTGCCGGAAAGCTTTGCGGCAAGGGCTCTTGCGCCAATGTGGTGACCACATATGCCTCCGGTATCTCTCGCCAACAGCTTCATCCATCTTCCCGCAAATACACTTCAATTTCACACCGTTGAGTCTTCTTACATGCAGGTGTCTTTGTCGACAAACTGGTACATACTTGACCGCCGGGCTACTCTTTCCGCTTCTTCTTGCTCTTCGGAAGTTCTCCTGTCTCAAGGAAATGGACAATCTGCTGCGCCCATGCTGGAGCTTGCGGCTCGACAACAAGGACTAAAGGCACATCTGCTGCTGCAGGAACATCAGCTTCTACGGCAAGAACCTGTGGTTCGGCCGGAGCTTGATGTTCCCCGGCAAGCTTGCCGGAGCAAAACTTTTCGGGAGCGTCTGCTTCAACGAAACACACCCTGGGGCTTGTCGGAGGAGACTGCCCCTCAACTCTGTTTGTGTCGATCTTGGGTACCTTCGTGGCGGCGGCTTCAGGAAGCTCTGCCGGAAAATAGTCACCAGAAATCAACTTCCTCTTCTTGTTCTGTCCTGTTGATGGTGTTACGGTTGGTTGAGTTAGCTTGAGCACAAAAATCCCTGGTTCCACAGGCAACTTAAGCGCAGCACACTTTGACAGGCCATCAGCAATATCATTCTGAGCTCTTGGAACATGTTCCATTTGTAGGCCGTCAAAGTGCTCTTCTAGCTTCCTCACTTCATCAACGTAGGCTTCCATCAATGGACTCTGATAATCTTTGTTCACTTGGCGGACGACAAGCTGCGAGTCACCCCTGACAATAAGCTTCTTGATCCCAAGGTCTACCGCGATCCTGAGACCGGCAAGCAAACCCTCATACTCTGCAGTATTGTTTGTTGCTTGCTCCTTGGGAAAGTGCATCTGGACTACGTACTTGAGGTGCTCTCCGGTGGGTGCGACAAGCAGCACGCCCGCACCGGGCGCCTTTGCAGCGAGAAGGCACCATCAAAGTACATCAGCCACTCTTTGCTTGCTTCCTTGACGGGAATGCTCATCTGGAATTTCTTCATCCGGTGTTGGCGTCCATTCTGCTATGAATTCTGCCAATGCTCGCTTTGGATAGTTGAAGTGCTTTCAAACTTGAGGCCAAAGCTTGACAGTTCGATGCCCACTCGACAATCCTGCCTGCCGCTTCACGGATTCTCGCAAGATCCTCTTCAGCGGAAAGTGAGTGACGACTGTTATCTCATGTGCTTGGAAGTAATGGCGCAGCTTTCTCGAGGCCATGAGGAGGCCGAAAAGCAATTTCTGCACTCCAGAGTACCTTGACCTAGCCCCCTCCAGGAGGGAACTGACAAAGTAAACTGGGCGCTGCACCATCCTTTTCTGCATCTGCTCCGCATACTGCTCAAGCAGATCCGTCGTTGTCGGGACCAGAGCTTGTCGGCGAAGCCCCCTGCTTGTCGCTGGATGTGTCTGCCGTGGTTGCTAACTCGTCATCCGCCTCCCTCTCCGCTACTAACGCAGCACTAACCACTTGATTGGCTGCCGCTATATATAGCAACAACTTCTCTTGTGGCTTAGGTGTGACAAGTGTTGGAGTGGAGGACAGGTATCTTAGGTTGAAGATAGTTGTGACCCGGATTTTGCGCCTCAGGCTTGCCAGACTAACCATAGGCGCAGTTGGCGCAGATTTCCTTCGCCGCCGCATCGCCCCCTTGCAGGAGAGGAGGAGACCTGCTTGGGAGTTCCAAAACGCAGCGGACATCATGAGGCTGCGCCCGGGCCTTAACTGGAATTTCACCGTCTTGGAGTTGGATGCGATGCTGCTAGAGCTGTTCAAGAACGACCCCGATCACCCCGAGTGGTTTAGGTTGCCGAGGGGGGTCGTCCCATTGTGCAACAACTCTGCACTCGACCGCATCCGCGCCATGATGCCGTTGTGCGATTCCCATGGGATCGTTCCAACCTGGCAAGAGCCTTCCGACGACATCGTGCAGCAATTCTTCGACAGCTTGGAAGAAGTGCCGATCCGCTCCGACGAGCAGAAGAAGCTCACCCGCGACACCACCGACGAGGAGATGGCGCGCATTGCCACAAGGTTGGAGGAGGCGGCAGCAGCTCACCGGGCGTCTTCGGGTACACCGTGGAGGAGGCAGATGCTGCAAAGGCGGCAAGCCTTGCCGAGCGAAGGGAGTTCGCCGGTGAGGAAGAGCTTGCCGAGCCCGAGGCTGAGTCGAGCGGACCAGCCGAGGGTGCTTCTTCCCCACCATCCAGCAGCTTGCCGCCAACGGAGCCCCCGGCTCCGCCAAAGAGGCGTCTCCGCAAGGCCGGAGACGAGACGGGCGGCAGACGGGCCTGACCGCGCGCGCTGACGCGCTCTACCATGCAAGCGATGTTGCTGAGCGCGCCCACACTGCTGCGACAACTGGGGCGGGATCCTCCCAGGCCACCGCCGACACCTCCGCCAAGCGGCCAAGAGAGCCCACTCTTCCACCTCGTCGCACTGGAGGTGAGCGAAAGTTTGATTTCTCCGCGCTCAGCTCCGATGAGGAAGAAGAAGAGTAAGCTTCAATATTGTGCTTGTATTTCTTCAATTTTGTTGCTTCATCTTGAATCTGATTTGCTCTGTTCTGAACTCTTTCCTTTTCAGAATATTTGGGCGAAGGCGTCGAAGAGAGCCAAGACCCGGTGGTCGTCGTTGAGGACGATCCTCCGTGGCAACAGGAGGCGTTGCTCGAGACCCCTTGCGGACCCGCAACCCTTCCTCGAGCAGCCCTCAAAGACAAATTTCCCCACTAGGACTTGGTCGAAAGAGGAAATAATGGGGGCGAAATGTAGCAGAGGCTGGCTATCCAACTGGTCTCTAGCTCTAATTGGGAAATAAAGGGAATGCAATACAAACTCAATATAAACCCGATCTATTGGTTGAAAAAGGAAAGAAAGTGGGGACTGCGGGACAAGTCAACAGAGTAAGTCCAGCACTAGATTTGCTAGCCTCACACAAAGATAAGGTGGCTATATACCGAACAAAAATGGGACCAACCCAGATATCCTCTTCTGATGTTTGTTGCTCTGAGCCGCTCTTATGTAATGCCACTGGTAAAATGTAGCAGTCGCACTGTTAAAAGTAAGGACACGTTAAACCAATGTTGTTTTCAATGTAATGCCTCCAGTAATATGAATCATTTGCACTTTTTTTCAGATCCTGCTAAATTTCCCATTAAGATAAGTTGCTTCTTTTTGTTAGATATGCAACTATCCTGGTCCGCCTACTCTCCCGTGCCCAAATACCGACTCTGTAGTAGCTGTTAATGTAATGTTGCTAGTAAAATGAAGCAATGGCACCATTAAAGTAATGTCGTATTTAACGGTTGTCATAGATAATCCTAATGCCCACACTAATATCTAGCAATGCTACTAGAAATTGCTACTGTCGTTGTACGATTGGCATTCAGATGCATGTTTCATCACTTGTTAGTCACCCTCCTTTCCACCTTTTTTGTGCAAATAGAGATATACATTTCCCGCTTGATCTTAGTTGAACTTCACAAATGATATCCAAATTATAGTTGAACATTCCAGGAGCTTCACGACAACCTTGATGTCGCTCAATTTTATTGCAACTAATGAAGAAGAAGCTCTGTGGGTTTCGTTTTCTGATGGAAATGGAACCGGGGCTGGAGCCCTTTTCTTAAAAAAAGAAGAAGAAGAAGCTGCTAGCTCATGGGACATTGCTTCATTTTAGGTGAACTACACCAAAAGGTCCCATGAATTGAATTATCCATGTTGGTGACTGGTGTCATCCCTTCTACGACGGCGTTGACTACAGATATGGTTCCCATCACGAGGTATGTTCCTTTTTGGTTTGATCATTTGCCAAAGATCCTGCATGTTGATCCTGCTCTTGTGCTACTGTTTTGGCACTGCCATGATAAAGCAGTAATGTTATTATTTTGCACCTTAATCTAGTGGCACTATTAATTTGAGGCAATGTTTTGGCACCGCTAGTGCCACTATTTTTTTATATATCGAAAGAGGGGGTTCCCTCCGATTTCATTAAAGAAACCCAACCATAGAGAACCATTATCCGACAATATCTCAGTGTAAATGGGCAGTTATGCAACTACTACTAGAACAGACTGAGTACTAGTAGGAGACAAGTTCCACATAAGCTAGGCAGGTAGGGGGACGCAGCACCAGCTCGACCAAGTTTGGGTTACAACCCAAATGCTACCATAGAAACATCAGGGGGAAGATAGGGACTAAAAGAGCCAGCTTCAGCATCCCTAGTCTAAGCACCCCCGGCCTTCATCCTTGCAACGCACGATACACCTCGTTTGCCACCTGCTCGACCCTAGTGTCACTGATAACATGAAGGAATAATACAGTTAAAATAGAGCGAGTGTCCTCTCTATCATTTCATTTCCAATGTAGATAAAGAAAGTGCTTCTCTTTGTTAATGTATGTTTCATCAACTAGTCCCATTGTTAATGTTTAAGCGTTTCTGCAAACTGGGGTGCTTAATTTTAGTTGATCTTCACAAAAATAGAGATTTGAATGCCTCAAGGCCCCTCCTTATACTACCGATGTACACTGATGTTCATCACTGGCAGAAGGTGTTCGGGGAGACTTGGGACGATTTCTAGTATGAGGCGTGGCGTACCGTATGAGGCGTCGCAGGGCCCACCTCGCCCTCGCAGCATGGCATACTATGATACTATCGCAATATTTTATTCTATTTATTTTGCATGTTTCATCAACTAGTGCCACTATAATGTAATCATGCGTTTTCATTATCTCAGGCAAACAGGTTATTCAGCTGCATTTTGGTGGAACTGCACAAATGTACGGATGGAACCGGCATATATGCAGAGTGCGAGGTGTGCCAAGTAAAAATTACTGAAACGAACCATGCTCCATGCACGCATTGGCATCCACCACCACCAGTGGGATGTGTGGCGCTCTCTGTGGACGGATCTTTCTCGGAAGCAAATCCTCTAATCAAATACTAGTAGCTTATATTAGCAGTTTTCTAGGGACTACTCTTTTCTGAAAGAAGCACCAATCTATTTTTCTTTATTTGTACGCAGTGTCACAACTTTGACCCAAGTCATGCAGAGCTATTTAAGGGTGATTGGCGTAGTACTCGGAGACTGATTGTAAGCATGATTTTCATTAGTTTTCACACTGATTGTAGGCATGAGCAGGTGGAAGATTAGGTTAGTGCGAAGGTTACCTTAAACCCTACCGCCACCGTTGAAATGAGGCGAGTATCGAGGGAACTGTGGAGAACGGCGGGGTAGCAACGTTGCGCCATCCGACCTCCTCTTCCAGTGGGAGAACGAATACTCATGTGGCTCCGGCTGGCTCTGCACCCTCACGAACGGCACAATGTACTCGATCGATTCGTTATCCTCTGGGTGCTCGACCTTCGACCTGTATGCCCACCACCTCCGCGTGACTTTCGCCTCCGGCGAATCTGTCTGCTCCATCGCCTAAAGGAGATACTGGATGAACTCGAAGGACTGCGGCATGACTGCCGCCGAGGAGTACATGTACATCGCCGCCGTCTCGCTCTTTCGCATACATTGCCACATGGCCCTCACCGTTCTTGAAATCTCCCACTCATTGTCAAACCAAGTAAGGATCTCCTTCAACCTGGCTAACTTTGCCTGGTCACCGTCGGCGATCTGCCTAATTCGCTGCTACATCCTCTCCATAAATGTCCTTCTGAGTGGTCCGGTGCTAGCTTTGGAAGATGGGAGGAGAGACGATGGTCTTGCAATAGAGAAGAGGGAGAGGCGAGATGGTGATTTTGGAATGGAAATGATGGAGAGGAGAGGTGATGGTTTTGCAATGGAGAAGAGGGAGAGGCGACACAGTGGTTTTGGAATGGAGATGATGGAGAGGAGAGGAGGTGGTTTTGCAATGGAGAAGAGGGAGAGGCGAGACGGTGGTTTTTGAATGGAGATGATGGAGAGGAGAGGAGGTGGTTTTGCAATGGATAAGAGGGAGAGGAGCATGCGGCAGCGATTTAGGATTGGACAAGAGGGTCAAGACAAAGGATCGGATCAAAATCAAAATCAATTTACCCTTCAATTAATAAAGCGACCGCACATTATCTAGTCTCCCTTTTTCTGGTAATAATTGACCATGATTTTCGCAAATAAAATATATGTTATACGTTGCAAAAATAATATAATTTGAAAGTACATACAGATACGTACCAAACGATACAATTTTTGGTGACATGCATTCACATTTTGCTTGTCAAATACAGTACATGGTCAAACTTTGACCCAAAATACGCAAATCAAAAAAAACTTCAAGACCAGCGCCGCTCTTCCGCTCTTCTCCTCTTAAACCACCACCGCTCCTCTCCTGTTCCAATCTAAATCCAGCGCTGCTCCTCTCCTCTTCCATTTCAAAAACATCGCCCCTCCTCTCCTGTTCCAATCCAAAACCAGTGTCGCTCCTCTCCTGTTCTAATCCAAAACCAGCGCTGCTCCTCTCCTCTTCCATTCAAAAACCACCGCCGGCGAGTGAAGGTACTGTGGAGAAGTAGATCGATGGAGGAGTACAACCAATACGTGAGGATCGCAGACGGCGACCCTGTGAAGCTAGCTAGGATGTTGAAGATACAGTCTTGGTTTGACAACAAGGACCAACTAGCGGCGACGGCGACATCCATGGCCAAATATCTGCAACAGTGCAAAAATACATCGATAATCCCAGAGGGAGTCGCACGGGAGTACATAGAGCCGCTCCTCTGGGCCATGGAGCAAACAGATTCACCGAATCCGATCGTGAGGGAGCGGTGGTGGGAGGATCGATCCCAGATGGAGCATCCACCAGAGATTGAAGGATCGAGCATCTACAGGGTGTCGTTTGTGAGGGTGTTGGGCTAGAGTGAGCTGGTGGATTCTTCGTCGACCGAACCCAACTGCAAGAGGAGAAAAACAGTTGGCCCGACGACGCTTCCCCGCCATCCTCTCCCTCGCCGTTCACATCATCTCACGGGGCGGCTGTCTGCCACCGAGTACTGCCCCCCCCAGCCCAATAGTAGGGAAGGTTGTGAATTGTCAGGAGGAGCTTAGGGTTGTTAGTATTTGCAGGTTGTGAATTGTGTTTTGTGTTGTGTATTTTGCGAGTACATTCAGATATGAATGTCTATCGAATTTCAGATTTGCAGTATTGAGCATATGAAGTATTTTATGAATTCTAGAGATCTATTTTTAGCACTTAAAAAATGTAGTTTCATAGGAGTATAAAAGTGCATAATGTGATTCTCAGAGAAGAAGCGCAAGTTTCGGGCCAGATAAGAAACTCCAAGTTCAGTTTCAAATAGGAAACTGCAACTTTCAGAGGCAGAGCATTTACATTAACACGGCCTTTTCAAACCGTGTTAACATCATGTTGGAAGTTTTATTCATGGTCAAAACTGGAACTACCAGCCAGTTAACATCATGCTGATCAACATTCATGCATAGCACATCTTCATATGATGCACAGTTAAAAAGATATGCTATTTTCAAAATGCCCACACAATGTCGAGTGTGCGAAAAACAGAGAAAATGAGGGACGAAGTTTTGGCAAGTGTTGGACGTGGTGTGCATAGATGACATTTGGGACCCACATGTCAATAAAGGCAGAGGCAAAAAATTTAGAGATATTTTCTCTGCACAGGTGGAACCGAACCCGGCGTAATAAATTGCCGGGTAGTGTCACTCGGCCACTAGGCTAGTTCAGTTGTTTCGTTATTTATAAGGCACTTCCTCGTGTGGTCGGATCTCCTCATGCGCCTTTGTGCGCTGGGCCATGACGCTGCTATCTCGCCATTGTGAACATGCTGAACAAACGAGAGGAACTGGAGAGGATCAGTATGTGGAGAGGCGGACAATGGGACCCACTGTGTCTATGGCCGTACGCAAGCAAGTGCCTCACCGAAAAAATACTTCCTCCTAATGCTATACTGACGTTGGGGCCCACGGGTTTGTCAACATAGTTACATTTTTTTAGGTGCTTCAACATAGTTACTATAGGAGATAAATTCACAACAAAGCCGGGGAGCTGGCAGGTATCATTTATTATCACTAGGGCAGCAAGTATCAGCTGGGTTTTGGGCTGCCCTGTCCAGGCTTTCTTTTTTCACATGCGCAGCCCACAACCTCGGATGGGAGGTCCATAGGCCTGTTTGCATTTTCTTGAGGGCCGTCATGTATTGACCGGCCTATGGACCTCCCATCTAAGGTTTTATTTTTCCTGAAACATCGGCAGCCCAATTTATGTATTTTTTTGAAGAAAACACAGAGGTTTGTTCTATTTTTCTATATAAGAATAGGAATGCCTGATCCAACTTATGTTTCCCTTCTAACTGTCAGGACCCCGATCCTAAGTCACACCAATCTAGCATGTAACACATCATATTACTTTGCGGCCTCACGCACGGTATTCCCACGGGTGTCGCCTTACCATGGCCCGGGACCGTTTGCGTCTTTTGGCTCACGCATATGATAGTGTCGCTAGCATCCATATGACAAAGAACCCGGCCGACATGGCTAGTCGTGAACCCAAAGCGGCGCTAACCTATGGGGACAGACATACATGAATCACATCGAGCATGTCGGTCATCAACGTATATATTCGGTCTGTAGCACTGGCTAACAGGACTCCGTATCCCGGCTGTAGCAGGCTAGGCAGGACTCGAATAACACCGCGTGACATTTCCCGAAGGGACGTATATAGGAACGAAGTGAAACACATGCCGCCAAATCAAGTGTCCAAGCGGTAGTCTTGGGCTAGCAGGACTCCGGTGAACCGGGCTGTAGCGGACTACTATCGCCGTAAGCACGAGACTACATTTCCCATATGAGAGGCTGCCAAGGATAAACAACTAGTTTGTCGGATCCCACACATACCAAGCATTTCAAACATACACACATTATACTTGATATGCGAGATACAACATGGCATCACAACATAACTCTACGACTCAGATATTATTCATTAGGCTTCAAGAGCGAGATATTACAAACATGGGTCTCATGACCCAACACTCGTGAGCATACAAGTCAAAGCACAAGCGGAAGCTAAACATGTCTCGAGTACGCATAACTACAAATGAAGAAGGCCGAGAAGCTCGGCTATCTACCAGATCCTGCTGAGGCACAAGATCGTAGCTGAGGTAACAAGCTAAACGTCAAGTCCAAGCGGAACTACTAGCGAGACCGACGCCTCTCCGCAAAACATAAAATAAGCAAACGTGAGTACAATTGTACTCAGCAAGACTTACATCAGAACTAACTACATATGTATCATTATCAAAAGGGGGTGGTGGAGTTTGACTGCAGCAAGCCAGCTTTGACTCGGTGGCTATCCTGAACTACGACTGCAAGTAACTCTTTGAGGTGGCGCACACGAGTCCACATATTCACCATATCAATACACCACTATGGACCCGCTCCGCCTCCCTCACGAGAACGCCATCCATAGCACTCACGCTTATCTTGCGCATTTTAGAGTATCCACTTTCACTTGTCTATGAACCGATATAGGCAACCCAGAAGTCCTTCTCCGTGGACACGGCTATTCGAATAGATCATATTAAACCCTGCAGGGTGTACTTCTTCACACACGCTCACCACTTACCGCCGTTTACACGACATGTACTCGGCAACCTTCAGCGGAAGCCCAACGTGGGTGTCGGCCACGGCCTACCTAAACACTCAAGTCCCTAGTCCAGGTTTATCGCCTATTCGGGTTCCATCCGCAGGAGTCCGGCCGAGGTTTCCCATACAGCCCCGAACGATGTGTGCAGGGTTCCCGAGATACCAAACGGGCACTCGGTACATCAGACCACGGTGCCTACCGCAACACAACCCACCCCTAAGGTCAGCGCGGCATGCCCCAAAGATGCTACAAACACCGAAACTACTTGCAACTCCCGGACCGAGGACAAGGGTGGTCAAGAAGCCGAGAGGGTCCATTGGTTTCGTGCCCAATGCGTGGTAGTAACTGCTTCATGGATCACAAACACAGAACTCAGTTCCCGAGGACGGTTTCAATGAGACAACCCACCATGTACTCCTACATGGCCTCTCACCGCTACCTTTACCAAATCGTGTTCACACACTTAGCTTACACGCAATAGGGCATGTTCATAACAATTCCAATCCATTCCCGGTGAATCAGACCTGACTCAACTCTAAGCAAAGAGGTGCATGACAACAAGCATAAATGAGTAGGCACAACATGGCTCAAACAACTCCTACTCATGCTAGTGGGTTTCATCTAATTCTTGTGGAATGACAGGTCATGCAAAGGATCAAGGGGTTCAGCTACCGCAGCAAGTAATACATGAGTCGTTGTTGTCCTAATGCAATAAAATAGAGCAGGAGCGAGAGAGTGGGATTATATCGGAATGAACAAGGGGGTTTGCTTGCCCGGCACTTGAAGATAATATAGTTCTTCATCGGTGTCATCGAATTCATCATCGAACGTCGTCTCACCGAGAGGGGACAAACACCAAGAATCGAGAAAGAACACAATCAATGCAATGCACATATATGATGCATGATCATGTTAAGGAACTGAATTCACCTAATGCAACAGTAATCCAAGTTAATTGAAGTGGAATTCAAACAAGGTTGAACTCCAACTCCAAATGCTATTTCATAAATTATCCTAATCATGATTCATCCTATTCAGTGAGGTTAACTTGTTCAAACATGCATGATCATGGCATAAACAGATTCTTCATATTTTTCTGATCATTTTCATATATAAATTATTTCCATCCGAAAGTTACGGTTGAATTTATATGATTTATTAAAGTTTAGGGCATTTTCTGGAATTTCCTGAATTAAAATAATTCCAGAAATCAGTTTACTGCGTCAGCATGATGTCGAAGTGACGTCATCAGGTCAACAGGGCTGGTCCGGGTCAAACTGACCAGTGGGACCCGCATGTCAGTAATTAGTTTAACTAATTAACTTTAATTAAAAACTAACCGGATTAGTTAACCGAGGGGTCCACCGTCACGACTCGTAGCAGCCAACAGTGGCCCACCACCAACGGTCGATGGTCAACTCGCGGCGTCTAGCCGGGCGAGGCCAGGCGCGCGGAGCAGAGTGCTTTACGCTCCGCCACCAAATGGGGCGCGGAAGGCGTCTACGTGGAGCTGGAGATGAACCGCGGCTCTTGGTGGAGTTAGCTTGGGTCGGGATGGCCGGAGTTGGCGCGGCGACGGGTTAGCGGCCGAGGTTCGCCAACTACGGGTTTGGGGTTAGAGGGCTCAGCGAGGTGCGGGAAGTGCATGGGCAGACCCGTTGGGGTGGGGTGAATGCAACGGGCACCCCGGGTGGCCGGAGAGTGGCCGGAGCACGTCGGCGACGAGCTCCAGCGGCGGTGCGTCAGTGATCGTGGTTGGGTCGTTGTGGTGCTTGGGGCGCGAGAGAGGAGAGGGAGTTAGATAGGCTCACGGGCGCCGCGTAGAGAGCCTCGTCGGGTCGGGATGAACCGGGCGACAATGACGTCAAAGGGATCTCCGGCGACTTGAGCTCGGTCGAGGTCGGTGTAGTGGCTTCGGGGCACTTGGAGCGAGCGGGACTCAGCTAGCTAGGGGTAGCGGAGTGCGGCGGAGCTCCTGGACATGGTGGGGAGGAGCATGGACGGCGGGAGCACGACTACGGCGGTGGCGCGTCGGCGATGGCGTCGTGGGGAGAGAGAGCAGGGGAGGAGATGGTCCAGGAGAGAGGAAAGAGGACGAGGGGTTCGGGAGGCGCGTGGCGCCTTCAAGGCCGAGGGGTTGCCAGCAAAGTAGCAGGAGGAGGTGGCGAGCTCGGCGCGGTCGCCAGAAACCTCCTCCGCCATCTTGGCAGAGGTAGGCGACGAGCGGCGTGGCGGTTGGTGGGCTGGGCCACCAACTGGGCCAGCGAGGGGAGGGGGAGAAGGCTGGGCCGGTTGGGCGCCAGGTAGGTCAGGTGAGTTCTGCTCCTTTTATTGTTTTCTGTTTTCTATTTTGTTTTAAATCTTTTGCCACTGTTTTGAATTTAAAACAATTCAAACAATGTCAAAACTCCTCTGAATATTTTTATTCTGCTAGATGGACTTTTCCAAAAGCTCATAAAATATTTCAGGGTATTTGAAATTATATTCTAATTATATGAATATAATTCAAATTCAAATAGCTAATGATTTAAATTCAAAATCCCAAGATTAATTCCTTATAAATGTTCAATATTTTGTTTGGGACCAGAACCCTTGCCAAAAAATTATCAAACATTTAAGAAGGACATTTTGGGAACATTGAATGAGATTTTAGGGGTTTTGCCCTCCTTTTATTTAAATTTTGAGGCTTCCAAATCTCCTCAGTTCAAGTTTCAAAAATTTTAAACATGATGCAACATGAAGGCTAGCCTAGTGCATGCCAGGACTAGGATGTGACAACTCACCCCACTAAACAAGAATCTCGCCCCGAGATTCAAGACGTGAGGTAAGAGGAAAAGGGAAGTCACAAACTATCACAATCTTCATGATCCATTTGCCCTTCTCGAAGATGTTGATTTACTCCATCATCTTGGTCTTGACGTCTTTGCTTTCAAGATCTTCACTCGACACGACAATAGAAAGAAAGGGGAAAACCCTGCATGATTCGATCTTCACGGAGATCAAGCAAATATGATCGACTCACGGACTGAGACGGTGACACATCTCGAGTTGAGACACAAAATACATCGAGAGGGATGGAGGAACAACCGATGGGGTTTGATTGGTGGCAACAATTCCACGCTTAGAAAGATGGTGGATGGTGTCAAGATGGCGTGGAAATATTTATCATGATCCCGTAACGGGACACCTCGAGAAAGGTGACGCAAGAACTATTCCCTTAAGTGGCAAAAAGAATTACTTTTGATACAGAGATCATTGAAACTCTTTATACCAGCCTAAGGCAATCATAAGCGATCATTTGGTGGAATGCAAAGGGATGGTACACCCGGACTAGAGTGGATGATGTGGACTACCTTGTTGAAGACAACGCAATGGATGATTTTGCTTATCATCGAAGGTGGGGGGGACCCATGGTAAGTCCACTTTTGAGGATGATCTTGAACAGAAATTACTAAGAAGGCAGCCCATAGTGAAATGGCATAAGGACGGTGCAAGCTGGGAACGAAATGCAACTGTTCGAATGTTCCAACCATCATATCTGCACGAGATTCAGATCTGGTTGATGTTAGGATATTTCAGACTCATCATGTCCGAAAAGGAAGGGTTGCAACACAATTGACGAGATGGCGTTGCGAGATTCTCGGATATGAACTACGATAGCAAGCTCCAAAACATGAGCTGGTTTTGCTACAAACATGTGAACACGTTGTCCTAGACAAGCATGACCACATGGTAGTCTTATAATAAAACACTACCGAAGTTCGGGTGGGGAAACATCATCGAGGATATCAAGTCTTAACATAAGTCATGATTAGCTCTTATGAAAGAACTCCTTTCCTTGAACAAATCAGTCGGTGGCTTGGTGTGCTAGGAATACATACGGAATGAAGATGATCAGTCTATCAAACCATAGAATACTTCGCACATGCATGACTCGACTGGAATGATTCCAGAGGAAGCAAGACAAACCTTTCTCAAATTCATGGCGGCAAATTACACCTAAAACACATAAATTCGAGGAAGTCTCTTCAACCATCCAAGCATAAGCTTCATGAACGGATCACGAAGGCATTGCTTACACAAGTTTCCAACACTAGGTTGATGTTCAACATGACTCATGGGGGAGACAAAATGCTACTGATGGGCTCAACATCAACTCATCGGAATTTCCATATCACTGGACTTCCACCATCATGTGAACACGTTGCTAGCATTGGTCAGACCAAAGATATAATGGTGTATGCTCGAGGGATCAACCACGAGTAAGACAACATTACGAGCACCGTTGGTACTGATTTGATTTGACGATAGCCCATACTCAAATCAAAGAATTGGGAGGACGATAGATCCAACAACTGATCACGAGGACCAATCGATGAAGATATCATCTTTCTTCAACATACACTTCACAAGAATATCCCTTTGGATCGATCTAAGTTAGGCAAGCTTTTATCTTCCAACTCTCCAAGTTGTTGTTTAGCTTAACCAACTAGCTCGGGGTATCCAACACAGATTCTTGGAGAAGGGGTGGTTCACAGGAAAACCAACTTGATCACGAGCCCAACATAACAGTCAAGAAACAACCCGGTAACACTTCCAAGAAGATATTTGGAAAGTCACGAACCACCGGTATGTTACTAAGCTCGAGAACAATCTTGCTTTTCAGGGCAAGACGATATTATCAAATGAGTGAGGACTAGACAAGATCCTAACTCATCAATCGAAGAGTGCAAGAAAATAAGGACTAGGTAGCACGATCAATCTTAGGATGATGGTTTAATAACCAACGCGCTTAAGGATGAGAATATTGTCCATTCACTACCAAGCAACAAGTTGCTCGGGGTATTGATTTCACACATCACAATTCACTTGTCGGCATTCCGTTACTGACAACACGGAACCGAGGAATGAATGATGATGGTGAGAAGTATCACTACGTCAAGAATTCATAAGAGGTTGTGAAATTTCCATGACACTCTTGACATAAAGATGGTAACACTCCAAGGTAGAATGTAACAAAAGCTGAATTGGCTTTTGATCTCATGGAATACAACTACTTTGACCCAATCCTAGAAATGGATGAGGTATCGAGTTTGTTTCTCCTAGTCATTCGAGCAATGTAATGGCTTGACGGACCACAAGGATAATAGACATCGATAAACGAATGCACACATACTCTTGGTTATCAATTGACAGACGATGGTCGGGGTACAACTAAAGAGAGCAACTCAAGGGAACATATAATTTTTCGAGTTGTGGAAGCATGGATTAGTATATCGAGCAAGCTCAACATTTCTTCCGGATAACCCATGCAGAAAGGTAGAATTGGCAGATTCACAATTATGAATGGAGAACTCCTCAAGAGCACTCTTATTGTGATCTTTTGGCTCAAAAGAACTTCTGCCATAAGCGGTTCGTAGTATTTGAAAGAAGGAAATACCACGGACCTCGAGGACTATCGCAAAGGTTACTAATATCCTAAAGGCACTAGCAAATACTAACAACATGAAGTAGGATGAATCTCGGATTCAAAGAACCTGTGAGTAGAATGCCTACTACTAAATGGCATCACGGGATGCTTTCGAAAGTGATGGCCGTAATCATCACATCGGGGATACAAAAGCATTGCTAAATTGCTAGGTGACTCCCTAAACATCTAGGGTCATAATAATAACTCCACATATATGTCGAGGCAATGGGGTACCTCATCGACCGGGTTGGTGTGCTTAATCCGCCCAAAAAGGACATCGGAAACGGAAGGGAAGGACTTGCAAATGCATCGACTATCTAGAGACCTGGGATGACTCGGACAAAGATAACGGCTGTAAATGCTCAAAATGATTTGAGACATCTCGCAAAAATGGTGGCATGACCACTCAACAAAGATCATAACAAGATTCCGAGATCATGATTATCATACAGAATAGTAAGAACTGAATCGGGATTAAAACCAACAATCTTAAAAGTCTAGGGATTAGTAACACGTCATCCTCGATAGATAGATGAGAAGCCTAGTTCTTAAACCCCGTAGAGAAGAGAAGAGGATGACTCGAGATCGGGAAGGCCATGAGGTATAAGGAGTAAAAAGAGCCTTACGTTCCCTTCCACAATCAATTCCCTTACATAACTAAAGCATTTCTAGACACAACTTCGACCAGTTTGGCTTGGTAATCCTCTGTGCAGTCAGCTCTCGATACCAACGCTGTCGGGACCCCGATCCTAAGTCACACCGATCTAGCATGTAACACATCATATTACTTTGCGGCCTCACGCACGGTATTCCCAGGTGTCGCCTTACCATGGCCCGGGACCGTTTATGCTTTTTGGCTCACGCATATGATAGTGTCGCTAGCATCCATATGACAAAGAACCCGGGCCGACATGGCTAGTCGTGAACCCAAAGCGGCGCTAACCTATGGGGACAGACATACATGAATCACATCGAGCATGTCGGTCATCAACGTATATATTCGGGCTGTAGCACTGGCTAACAGGACTCCGGTATCCCGGGCTGTAGCGAGCTAGGCAGGACTCGAATAACACCGCGTGACATTTCCCGAAGGACGGACATAGGAACGAAGTGAAACACATGCCGGCCAGTCAAGTGTCCAAGCGGTAGTCTTTGGGCTAGCAGGACTCGGTGAACCGGCTGTAGCGGACTACTATCGCCGAAGCACGAGACTACATTTCCCCATATGAGAGGCTGCCAAGGATAAACAACTAGTTTGTCGGATCCCACACATACCAAGCATTTCAAACATACACACATTATACTTGATATGCGTAGATACAACATGGCATCACAACATAACTCTACGACTCAGATATTATTCATTAGGCTCAAGAGCGAGATATTACAAACATGGGTCTCATGACCCAACACTCGTGAGCATACAAGTCAAAGCACAAGCGGAAGCTAAACATGTCTCGAGTACGCATAACTACAAATGAAGAAGGCTGAGAAGCCTGGCTATCTACCAGATCCTGCCGAGGCACAAGATCGTAAATGAGGTAACAAGCTAAACGTCAAGTCCAAGCGGAACTACTAGCGAGACCGACGTCTCTCGCAAAACATAAAATAAGCAAACGTGAGTACAATTGTACTCAGCAAGACTTACATCGTAACTAACTACATATGCATCATTATCAAAAGGGGTGGTGGAGTTTGACCGCAGCAAGCCAGCTTTGACTCGGTGGCTATCCCGAACTACGATCGCAAGTAACTCTTTGAGGTGGCGCACGCAGTCCACATATTCACCATATCAATACACCACTATGGACCCGCCTCCGCCTCCCTACGAGAACGCCATCCATAGCACTCACGCTTATCTTGCGCATTTTAGAGTATCCACTTTCACTTGTCTATGAACTGATATAGGCAACCCAGAAGTCCTTCTCCGTGGACACGGCTATTCGAATAGATCATATTAAACCCTGCAGGGTGTACTTCTTCACACACGCTCACCACTTACCGCCGTTTACACGACATGTACTCGGCAACCTTCAAGCGGAAGCCCAACGCGTGGGTGTCGGCCACGGCCTACCTAAACACTCAAGTCCCTAGTCCAAAGTTTATCGCCTATTCGGGTTCCATCCGCAGGAGTCCGCCGAGGTTTCCCATACAGCCCGAACGATGTGTGCAGGGTTCCCGAGATACCAAACGGGCACTCGGTACATCAACACGGTGCCTACCGCAACACAACCCACCCCTAAGGTCAGCGTTATGCGGCGGCCCCCAAAGATGCTACAAACACTGAAACTACTTGCAACGCCCTGACTGAGGACAAGGGTGGTCAAGAAGCCGAGAGGGTCCATTGGTTTCGGGCCCAATGCGTGGTAGTAACTGTTTCATGGATCACAAACACAGAACTCAGTTCCTGAGGACGGTTTCAATGAGACAACCCACCATGTACTCCTACATGGCCTCTCACCGCTACCTTTACCAAATCGTGTTCACACACTTAGCTTACACGCAATAGGGCATGTTCATAACAATTCCAATCCATTCTCGATGAATCAGACCTGACTCAACTCTAAGCAAAGAGTGTGCATGACAACAAGCATAAATGAGTAGGCACAACATGGCTCAAACAACTCCTACTCATGCTAGTGGGTTTCATCTAATTCTTGTGGAATGACAGGTCATGCAAAGGATCAAGGGTTCAGCTACCGCAGCAAGTAATACATGAGTCGTTGTTGTCCTAATGCAATACAATAGAGCAGGAGCGAGAGAGTGGGATTATGTCGGAATGAACAAGGGGGTTTTGCTTGCCTGGCACTTCTGAAGATAATATAGTGCTTCATCGGTGTCATCGAATTCATCGTTTAACGCCGCTCACCGAGAGGGGACAAACACCAAGAATCGAGAAAGAACACAATCAATGCAATGCACATATATGATGCATGATCATGTTAAGGAACTGAATTCACCTAATGCAACAAGAATCCAAGTTAATTGAAGTGGAATTCAAACAAGGTTGAACTCCAACTCCAAATGCTATTTCATAAATTATCCTAATCATGATTCATCCTATTCAGTGAGGTTAACTTGTTCAAACATGCATGATCATGGCATAAACAGATTCTTCATATTTTTCTGATCATTTTCATATATAAATTATTTCCATCCGAAAGTTACGGTTGAATTTATATGATTTATTAAAGTTTAGGGCATTTTCTGGAATTTCCTGAATTAAAATAATTCCAGAAATCAGTTTACTGCGTCAGCATGATGTCGCAGTGACATCATCAGGTCAACAGGGCTGGTCCGGGTCAAACTGACCAGTGGGACCCGCATGTCAGTAATTAGTTTAACTAATTAACTTTAATTAAAAACTAACCGGATTAGTTAACCGAGGGGGTCCACATCGCTGACTCGGAAGCGATCCAATGTGGCCCACCACCAACGGTCGCTGGTCAACTCGCTGGCGTCTAGTCACGGCGAGGCCAAAGGCGCGGAGCAGAGTGCTTTGCACGTTCCGCCACCAAATGGGGCGGAAGGCGTCTACGTGGAGCTGGAGATGAACCGCGGCTCTTGGTGGAGTTAGCTTGGCCTGGATGGCGGAGTTGGCGTGGCGATGGGTTAAGCGGCCGCGGGGGTTCGCCAACTACGGGTTTGGGGTTAGAGGGCTCGGCGAGTGCGGGAAGTGCATGGGCAGACCCGTTGGGGTGGGGTGAATGCAACGGGCACCACAGGGTGGCGGAGAGTGGCCGAGCACGTCGGCTGACGAGCTCCAAGGCGGTGCGTCTGGTGATCGTGGTTGGGTCGTTGTGGTGCTTGGGGCGCGAGAGAGGGAGAGGGAGTTAGATAGGGTCACGGGCGCCACAGAGAGCCTCTGCTGGGTCGAGGATGAACCGGGCGACGGCGACGTCAAAGGGGATCTCCGGCGACTTGAGCTCGGTCGAGGTCGGTGTAGTGGCTTGGGCACTTGAGCGAGCGAGACTCAGCTAGCTAGGGGTAGCGGAGTGCGGCGGAGCTCCTGGACATGGTGGGGAGGAGCATGGACGGCGGGGAGCACGACTACGGCGGTGGCGCGTCGGCGATGGCGTCGTGGGGAGAGAGAGCAGGGGAGGGAGATGGTCCAGGGAGAGAGGAAAGAGGACGAGGGGGTTCGGGGAGGCGCGTGGCGTCCCAAGGCCGAGGGGTAGCCAGCAAAGGCAGGAGGAGGTGGCGAAGCTCGGCTGGCCAGAAACCTCCCTCCGCCATCGGGCAGAGGTAGGCGACAGCGGGCGTGGCGGTTGGTGGGCTGGGCCACCAACTGGACCAGCGAGGGGAGGGGGAGAAGGCTGGGCCGGTTGGGCGCCAGGTAGGTCAGGTGAGTTCTGCTCCTTTTATTGTTTTCTGTTTTCTATTTTGTTTTAAATCTTTTGCCACTGTTTTGAATTTAAAACAATTCAAACAATGTCAAAACTCCTCTGAATATTTTTATTCTGCTAGATGGACTTTTCCAAAAGCTCATAAAATATTTCAAGGTATTTGAAATTATATTCTAATTATATGAATATAATTCAAATTCAAATAGCTAATGATTTAAATTCAAAATCCCAAGATTAATTCCTTATAAATGTTCAATATTTTGTTTGGGACCGAACCCTTGCCAAAAATTATCAAACATTTAAGAAGGACATTTTGGGAACATTGAATGAGATTTTAGGGGTTTTGCCCTCCTTTTATTTAAATTTTGAGGCTTCCAAATCTCCTCAGTTCAAGTTTCAAAAATTTTAAACATGATGCAACATGAAGGCTAGCCTAGTGCATGCCAGGACTAGGGATGTGACACTAACTATATTATATATATTTAAATTATTTTATATGTTATATATATTATTTTTATTGTCATCATATATTTAACAAATACTTACATATGTAAGAAAACAATATCCCACGTCTTATTAACTTATAAAAGTAATTTCATAACAATAAAATCCTGGATTTTTTTGGCAACAAAAATCCCCGTGATAGTGTACAAAACCTTGGTAAGATTTAAGGACCAATGTAATAAATCACTTATTATTTAAATATATATATATAACAAAATGTTCAGCCCCTGTTTATTTTTTGATAACATTGTTGCGCCCACCCCAACATTATAATTAGAATCAGCCCAGCAAAATTGTGTATTTCGAGAAAGTGCAAATGACCTGTAATTTTTTAGGAAAAACATAAGTGGGATGCATGGACACTACATTATTTGTTCACCCAGTCCAGCTAATGGACTGTAATTCAAAAAACAAGAGATATCAAATTGACTGTAAATTCTACCCCGCAAAAAAAGCCTGTAAATTCTGAAAAAATGGGTTGAATACGTGCCACATTTTTGGAGGCTGAAATGTGGGCCAATAGGTTGAAGCCAATGCAAGTCGTTGTCAACTTAGTCAACAAATAATTCTGGCATCATTAGCCGTTGGATTTACATCCAATGAACGACATCCATCTTCAACCTCTCGTCTTCTTCCTCCAGCGCCGCCGGGGCCACCTGCAGCTGCTAGCAGCTCTGCTTAGCACACTTCACTGTGAAGCGCTACTCCACCGTTGTCCAGGCCATCCCTCCACCCCTCCACACCTCCTGTTCTTCTCCACCGACTGCCGAACCACACTGCACCAGAACTAGTTAACCCTCATACACCTCTCTGTCTGCGACTCTACTCCCGCGTCTTCTCATCTCCGGCTCGTTGCTGTCCGGGGCCTCGCCGTCGTCCACCACCTTAGATGCGCTCGGCACGGAGTGGTCAATGTGGTCAACGAATGACACCATCGGAAGTAGACTGTACGTGGAGAGGCTAACAGCTAGGTCCACTGCCGCACGCAAGGAAATGCCTCCTTATTACGCGCAAAATAATGATTCCTCCACCTGACAGCTGGGACCCACCGGAAGGGCCTCTGTATTTCGTGAAAAAAACGTTCCCACCGCTGACAGGTCGGACCCACCAGCTATATCTTTACACGCAAGGAAGTGCCTCCTTATTGCGCACAAAAATAATGAATACCCCCTGCTAGTTGGGACCCACAATAGTGGGAGGCGGACTTGTGGGCCAACTAAGTTGACAGGGACGGAGGGCTTTGTTAACTTAGTCAATATGAACGATTCTAGCTCCAGTGACCGTACGATGTCCATCCAACGGCCGTAGTTCTTCTTCAACCTCTGGTCTTCTTGCTCCAGCCGCCCAAACTAGCACCGATTGTGCCTTGTGCTCCTGCCTCCCGTGGCCGGCTGCGATGCCGCGGAGGCCTCACTACCCCCTACTACTCCCACCGCTGTCCAGGCCATCCCTCTACTCACCCACACCCCTTATTATTCTACGGCGACGGCAGCCTCACACCACAGCGAACCAGTGAACCCTCATACTCCTCTATGGGTGGGCATCCACTGCCGCGTCTTACCCGGCTCCGCGCCGTCCCCTTCCTAGGCCTCGCAGTTCTCCATCGCCCTGGTGCTCTCGGCGCGGCGTGGTCAACGTGGTCAAGGAACGGCTTCGATAGGACATGGACTGTACGTGGAGAGTTTGACAGCTGGGTCCACGGCCGCAGCAAGGAAGTGCCTCCTTATTACGCAGAAAATAATGATTCCTCCACCTGACACCAGGGACCCACCATACGGGCAACTGTGCGAAAAAACATTCCCCCCTGACTGCTGGGACCTACCAGCGACATCTTCGCACGCAAGGAAGTGCGTCTGGGCAAAAAAATGATTCGCCCCCTGACTGCTGGGACCCACCAGCTACATCTTCGCACGCAAGGAAGTGCCTGACAGTCGGGAACCACCTGGTCGAAGTGTACGTAGCGTTGTCATTCTGGTCGCGAACGTGTACGTACATACTAGTCCATGTAGAGGTGCGCACGTGTCGTAGTAGAGGCACACACGTAGCATGTACACGTACGTACAACGGCTAGTGTGCAAGAAAGAAAATACGGCCACATATGTACATACGGGCAGTGTCTCGAACGCCTACTCGTGCATACGTACGGCCAGGGCTCGTGTACATGGCTGGGTTAGAACGGAGAAACAACGTCGTCGTCGTGTTCATGGGGAGCCAACCGGCTGGGTCGGAACGGAATGCGTCGTTGTGTTCATCGGGAGGGCTTGGACGGAACAGCCGATGGAAACGAGGCCTGGTGTACAGCAGAACGGAGGAAACGGCCTTGTGTTCGATTGGCCACGGTCGAAACGGGATCCTGTTCATCGAGAGGGGTCTGGCATACCGCAAAATGGAGGAAACGGACCTCCTACGGTCAAAACGGGGGTCCTGTTCATCGGGAGGGGTGTGGCGTACCGCAAAACAGAGGAAACAGACTTTTGTTGGAGCGCTTCTGATCAAAACAGGGAGTTACATTCGTTCATCGGGGAGGGTGTGGCGTATCGCAAAACGGACTCCACGGGATCTTGTTCATCTCCACCATCGACCCACTACAGCCTCCACGCCATCGCTCATCCACCGTCGACCTCCTCCAGCCTTCCACCGTGACTATTCATCCACGGGCTCCTGCTCATCCAGCCTCCACCGCACGCTTACTCCACCGCCATCGCTCAACCAGCCCTCTCCACGGGCTCCTGTTCAACCACCCCTCGACGGGCTACTGTTCATCCATCCCTCCACCGTCTACTGTTCATCCTGCCCTCCATGGGGTGGTCCTGTTCATCCAGCCCTCCACCGGGTCCTGTTCATCCAGCCCCAACCGGCTCGATCGATCGGGGTCCTGTTCATCCAGAGGCAACACCACGGGGTCCTGTTCATCCACCCCCACCGGGAACTGTTCATCCGCACTTCAAAGAATGTTCACTGTTTATCCAGAGGCAGCATCGATCGGCTTCAGTTAGCAGTAGTAGCGAAGGAATTGCTCGATCGGGTTCAGTTAACAGCCATCGATCGATCGCTCGGGTTCAGTAACGCGTAGCCTGCAGTGCAATTGCTCGGGTTCAGTAGGCGAACGCCTCGCTCGGGTTCAGTTAGAGCCCAACACCTCGCACCCATGCGCCTGGATGTATGAGAGAAACGCGCAAACCTCCGTGCATCACTCGGCCCCGACCACCCACTGTAACCGGGAACACCCCGATAATTTCCTCGCCCTCGCTTCTACCACAGTTTTTTCTGTCATGGACGGCCCGAAGAATGTCATGCAGCTGCGTCTCCGGCCCGCCCAGGACGAAAAGCCCATTTTCTGTCATGATTTTTTGTCATAGAAGTAGGAGCCCACCACATCTATGATGATACCGGGTTTTGTCATAATTCTCGTCATAGAAGTGTCATAAGTATGACAGAAAAAAAAATTGTTCGGCCCAAAATGTCACAGATGTGTCTTTTTTTGTAGTGTATACAGGTCTTAAAAAGGAAAATATGATCTTGAAGATCCTTTGGATACTCTGCCGCACGTCTACGCTGCTTTTCGCCTTGGTGTATGATCCTTTAAGAGGATCAACGATCGAGTATACATAAGAGGCCTGGAGAAAGGGGCCCTTGGTACCATCGAAAAGTTATGTGGGTTGTAAAGAACCTGAAAAAATAAAAATAAGAAGAAGAAAAAGAAGAATATGAGGGTCCGGATAAGGTCAAACCATATTGTGGACCTTATTTTTAGTAGGCCTCCATCCTAGCCCATGGTATCTTTAGTGTGTAGTTATGTACGTGCGGTACATATGCCGCTATCAGGTTGGGGCTTTGACAGAGGCTGAATTGCTAGTCTAGCTCTGGACGAGCCGGACTTCCATTTTGCAGGGTAGGCCGGACTCGTTTGACAGTATCCGGGGGCTTGACTCCCGATGTAGTATTCGTATTAATGAGGCCACCCTGTACTTCGGCTGCTAGGGTCGCGGTATGCTCCTCACTACGGAGGGAGCGCTCCATGTTTCCATTGACTGTTATGACGCCACGTGGTCCAGGCATCTTGAGCTTTAGATAAGTGTAGTGCAGGACTGCATTGAAACGGGCGAAAGCGGTTCGTCCAAGCAGCGCATGGTAGCCGCTGTGGAAGGAGACGATGTCGAAGATCAAGTCTTCGCTTTGGAAGTTATCTGGTGAGCCAAAGACGACTTCCAGCATTATGGATCCTGTGCAACAGGCCTCTACGTCGGGTATCACTCCTTTAAAGGTGGTTTTAGTGGGTGTCGGTGTCAAAACCGGCGGATCTCGGGTAGGGGTCCCGAACTGTGCATCTAGGCGGATGGTAACAGGAGACAAGGGACACGATGCTTTTACCCTGGTTCGGGCCCTCTCGATGGAGGTAAAACCCTACTCCTACTTGATTAATATTGATGATATGGGTAGTACAAGAGTAGATCTACCACGAGATCAGAGAGGCTAAACCCTAGAAATTAGCCTATGGTATGATTGTTGTTCGTCCTACGGACTAAAATCCTCCGGTTTATATAGACACCGGAGGGGGTTAGGGTTACATAGAGTCGGTTACAAATGTGAGGAGATCTACATATCCGTATCGCCAAGCTTGCCTTCCACGCCAAGGAAAGTCCCAACTGGACACGGGACAAAGTCTTCAATCTTGTATCTTCATAGTCCAGGAGTCCGGCCAAAGGTTATAGTCCGGCTATCCGGACACCCCCTAATCCAGGACTCCTCAAGAGCCCTGAACTAGGCTTCAATGACGACGAGTCCGGCGTGCAGATTGTCTTCGGCATTGCAAGGCGGGTTCCTCCTCCGAATACTTCATAGAAGATTTTGAACACAAGGATAGTGTGCGGCTCTGCAAAATAAGTTCCACATACCACCGTAGAGAGAATAATATTTACACAAATCCAATCTGCTATCGTATTCTGCAGCGTGACATCACACCACGGCCAAGCCTTTATTTGAATCGTTTTTACTGTCCCACCTCAACGCACTTAGCGAGGCGGTTTCCTTGGCACGCCTTGTCAAAGCAGAGATCGTGTCCCCTTATTCCGGGATTCTCATCAATACGGGCGTGGGTAACCCAACCGTGCCATTAATTACGGCGCTTGGGAGATAAGCGAGTTTTACCAGGTGGGTGGGGGGCACATAGTTTCGTCTGCCCATATAAGGGGATAACGATCCACCTTTCTCATCTACGCCTTCTTCCTCCTTTCCTTATCCATTTTCGCGCACTCGAGCTCCAGCGCCCAAGTCTGCACATCCCACGTCAACCTTCTCCAGCCATGTCCGGAGCGGGAGGCAAGTGGATGGCCTCCTTCGTCACGGAGGGACACATCAAGAAGCTGAGGAAAGCCGGATACTTGTCCAATGACATCACGCACCGGCTCCCCGACAAGGGGCAGCTCATCCCCACCCCCAGGCCCCATGAGAGGGTGGTGTTCCTCACCCATTTCCTCCGCTGGACTAGGTTTCCCACTTCACCCATTTGTCCTGGGACTCATGTTCTACTACGGCCTGGATTTCCACGATCCGCCCCGAACTTCATCCTCAACATCTCGACGTTCATCGTCGTGTGCGAGGCCTTCCTCTGCATCCAGCCCCACTTCAGCTTATGGCTGAAGACCTTCAATGTCAAACCGAAGGTAGTGGGCGGCCGCCAAGCAGAGTGCGGAGGCGCCATGGTGGGCAAGATGCCCAACGTTACATGGCTCGAGGTCTCCTTCGTGGAGACCATAAAGGGGTGGCAATCGGGGTGGTTCTACATCACCGAGCCGCGTGACCCTGAATGGGCAGCGGCCCCCGAATTCCGATCTGGCATCCCCACACGGCTCACCTCCTGGAAAGATACGGGCCTGTCGTGGGGTAATTCGGAGGAGCTGACCGAACTCCAAACCTGCATCCAAAACCTGGTGAGCAAGAAGCTCAAACTCATCAAGGTAGTCCAGGTCATGCTCATCCGCCGGATCCTCCCATGCCAACAACGGGCTTTCAATTTGTGGGAGTTTGATCCGGCACAGCACCGAACCCTGAGTAGGCTCTTCGACACTACGTACGAAGACGCCTGGAAGGTGCTGTTCAAGGGCGCCGAGGCTCCCGCATCCGCTACCGAGGATCGCGGATTCAGCGCGCAACATCAAGCCAACGCGGTAAGCTATTTTACCCTTTACGGGTTACTTGTTTTCCATAGTTTTATTCTATGTGGGATCTAAACTCCCTTACCTTTGTGACAGATTGGCGTAAGATGTCCGCAAATTGACTGTCTGCTCCCTTGTTCAAGACCCAGCAGACGCCCGCTTGACGGGGCTGCTGGTTCCGGCACCTTACGTGGTGCCGGAGAAGAAGGCCAAGAAGAAGGCCACGGGAACTCGAAAGAGTTCCCGGCGCCCGGTGGTGTCGGATTCATCGTCCGATGACTCCAAGGCGCACTCCTCCCATGAAGACGAGGAGGAGGAGGAAGAGGCCTCTCCCCCTCCAGTGGGGAGAGGAACCAAAAGGAAGGCTGCCCCAACCGGGGGGCGGGGGAGGGTCCAAGAAGGGGAGGACCCTTCCTCCGGACTACTCCACCAACGCCAACGACGGCGAAGAGGAGTGGCCATCCAGGGCCAAGCTCCTGGCAAAATCGCAAGTATCCGGATACCAGAATAACTCATGGCGTTCCTTTGTTGCACAATATCTTTTGACGCCGAATATAATCATGCAGTCCGCCCAAGGCATGCTTCGTCGAGCGGCTCCCTGGGTTCGTCGGATGTGAATAGCACTTCACTTCCGGCCGCCTCCTCTCCTCGCGCTGCGGATAATGCCGAGGTGGAGTCCGAAAAGGGTCCAAGCCAGGAAGAGGTGGTCCTGGAGGCGCCACAAGGCGACCTCCCGACTCCAAAGAAAGGGGACAAAACCCCAAGGGCTCCAAGTCCGCCCAGTGCGGACACCGCACCAAACCTTCAGTGGTTCCGAGTCCGGCAGCGCCCCTAGTAAGAAGGGCAAGTTTACGACGCCGGGTGACCTCCGGCCCAACCGAGGCACCGGATAATCTGCTGGAGGTGCTTAACGGCGCCTCCATCGACGAGGAGCAATGCACTATTATGAGTGTGGTGATCCAGAAGGTTCAGTCCGCCAAGAGCGGGCTGACTGAAGCCTGTGCCAGCCTTATAACAGGCTTTGAGGTATGTATTTAAGATATGTAAAAATATTACCGCATAGACAGTAGCCCCTGATGCTCAGTTTGGTGTTCGGAAAGAAAAACCGAACCGAGGATCTAAAAGATATACGCAGGAGTCTAACATAAGTATGTCAATATGGGAATGCAGGCTGCACTACTGACCTCTGCCGCACTGACTGTAGAGGTCGATGCATTGAAGCAGAGCCTCGAGCGGTCCGAGAACGAGCTCGGCCTTGCCAAGAAGCAGCTCGAAGACATGGAAGGTAAGTAATACCTTATGTAAGTATATAAAAAGATGTGGTTGCAAAAAATGACAGGACCAATGTGAGTATTACAGGGGCCACAACTGAGGTGGCTCGTCTCGGCCCTTGAGAGCGCCAAATGTGCGAAGGCCGAAGCCCAAAAAGCCCTCCAGGAAATTGAGGCGATGAAGAAGATAGCGGCGGATAAGGCATTCTTTATGCAAAGCAAGCACGTGAAAGTGAATTACTTGTTACTTACCCAAGTCCGGAGCTTTCCAGGAGCATTCATAGATCTTCCCCGGAGTGTGTCCGATGCTGCCGAATTCTACCGAGCCGAAGAGGGGAGCTCGACGGAGAAGGTGTTCTGGTCTCAGATATCGAGGCGGACATCCGGTGTTTTGAGCGACCAAATTGAAGCAAATGGTCTAGCTCCATAAGGTGGCGAACAGGCCATGAAGGGTCTAATAGTACTACTGTGGCTCGGGAAGCCATGCCCGGGAGCTACTTTGGGCTGATGAGGCGGCTGGTGGATGCTGTCCATGGCTTGAAGTCATCAAGCGCTCAGTATGCATCGAAGGTGCTCAGAGGCCTTGCCCGATGCTAAAGTGCACTGGGCAAGATGGACGCCGAGAAGCTTGTGACGACGGACCACCGCCGGGCAAGGAGCATCGCAAGCCCGAGATGTATTATGAGGGCGTCTGAAGGGTGTCTGCCTTATAGCAGATGAATGCTCCAAAGATGTAATTTTTGAGTAAACTCGCATTTGTGATCCTGTACGCTGAAAACTTGTTCATATGCGCTAAGCAACGCTTTTGAATTTAAAATATTACCTTATGTGCGGCCGTATATTAAATTTGATAGATGGCGAGTCGTCGGCTTCTGCCCACATGCCGCGAGTGCTGGGGTGTTCGGGATAAACTTGAGCGCTCTTTTTCCCATTCTTGGGTCCTTCGAGGGAGGTGCTCAACACAACGAACAAGACAATCGTACTATAATGCTTGAACACTCTCACTTAGCCATAGAATTCTATAATTTTAAATTTCGGCGAAGCCCCTAGTATTCAGAAGACCGAGTTCGGGGCGCTATCCACGCCTAGGCCGGACAAAGCCGACTCCTCGCTCTAAGTGGCATAAGTCTTTAGGGACTCAAACCTCTCGAACAGCGACCAGCTCTCGCCTCTATCATGACTGCCGTTTTAGCTTTCTCCATCGAGGTGCTTAGCCCAGCTCAACCGGGGCACAATCGCAGTGGTTCTCCCAGTGCTACCTTAGCCGATATAACGGAACGTAAGGTACCAAAACATGGGAGCCGGGCAAACACAACTATTGACCCAAGACATGATTCGGAGCCGATGCATATAATGCTATAAGTTCGGGGTGCCACACTTGTGAAAGTGTTCGGACTTATCACACCGTATGTCGGGGTACTTAAGCTCCTGGTGTATTTGGCCGTACCAAAGTGTACCGGTGCAACATGTCATTAATGAACATATATAGATAAAAAAGGGAATGCAATAATAGACAAAAGCTATGTATTGTTTATTCGAAAAGGCTGCGGTAAAAGCAGGACGATACAAATAGTGCGATAAGCAAGAGATGGGACTATTTGACATGTCCCTCCAGGGCGAGCTGCGGATGATATGTGAAACAAGTATACCGCTCGTTATAGAGACCACCGGACACTCGACGTAGCTTTCGCCTCCCTGGCTGTTGCATCGTGTGTTCGGCGATTATCTTGCGGACAGGCCTTCCAGAGAGTGGAGTCCTGAAAGTAAGAAAAAGAATGACAAAATCGGGAGCCCCTGGTGCGGTTGAGCCGCATTTTGGGCATGCCGTGGTCGTGCCCCTCCCCCTATGCCCATGGTATTTCCAGAGCGTAGTTATGTACGCGTAGTACTGGTTTCGCAATTTCACGAGGGCTGGGGTTGGGGCCGCATTGCTACGCTTGCTCGGAACGTGCCAGGCGGTCTTGTTGTAGGTTACTCCGGGCGCGCTTGACGGTGTTCGGACGTTTAATTGCCGGACTGGAGAATTGCCTTGAGAGGCTGCTTTGTACTTCCACCGTGAGGGCCGCCGTATGCTCCTCCGTTCAGAGAGAGCGTTCAGTGTTTCCATTGACCATAATGACTCCTCGAGGGCCTGGCATCTTGAGCTTGAGGTATGAAAAGCGGCACCACATTGAACTTTGCAAATGCGGTTCGTCTAAGCGGTCGCGTGATAGCCACCGCTGAACGGGACTATGTCAAGATTAACTCCTCGCCGAAATTATTCGGGATCTCAAGATCACCTCAAGTGTAACCGAGCCTGCATAGTTGGCCTCTACACCTGGTATGACGCCTTTAAAGGTCGTTTTTGTGGGTTTGATCCTTGAGGGTTCTATACCCATTTTGCGCACTGTGTCCTGATAAAGCAGGTTTAGGCTGCTGCCGCCGTCCATAAGGACTCTAGTGAGGTGAAATCCGTCAATGATTGGGTCTAGAACCAATGCGGCAAATCTGCCATGGCGGATGCTAGTGGGGTGGTCCCTGCGATCAAAAGTGATTGGGCAGGAGGACCATGGGTTGAACTTTGGGGCGACTGGCTCCAACGCATATATGTCCCTGAGTGCACGCTCGCTCCCTTTTGGGGATGTGGGTTGCGTATATCATGTTCACCGTCTGCACTTGTGGGGGGAAGCCCTTCTGTCCCCTATTGTTCGGCGGCCGGGGCTCCTCCTCGTAATCGCTATGCAGCCCCTTGTCTCTGTTTTCGGCACTTAACTTGCCTGCCTGCTTGAACACCCAACAATCCCTGTTGGTGTGATTGGCTGGTTTTCGGGGGTGCCGTGTATCTGGCACGAGCGATCGAGTATTCGGTCCAAACTGGACGGGCCCGGAGTATTCCTTTTAAATGGCTTTTTCCGCTGACTGGGTTTAGAGCCTCTGAATCCGGCATTAACTGCCGTATCCTCAGCATTGTCGCCGTTAATGCGGCGCTTGTGCTTGTTGCGACGTGACCTGCCATTGCTGTCCTTGGTATCCGAATTACCAGGGCTCTTGGTCATGTTATTACTACGAGCTAGCCAGCTGTCTTCTCCCGTGCAAAAGCGGGTCATGAGTGTTGTGAGGGCTGCCATGGATTTCGGCTTTTCCTATCCTAGGTGTCGGGCAAGCCACTCGTCATGGATGTTATATTTAAAGGATGCAAGGGCCTCTGCGTCCGGACAGTCGACTATTTGATTTTTCTTGGTTAGGAACCGTGTCCAGAATTGTATGGCCGATTCCTCCGCTGCTGAATTATGTGGCTTAGGTCATCGGGCGTCTGTGGTCACACATAGGTGCCACGGAAATTGTTGAGGAATGCAGCTTCTGTGTCCTCCCAACAACCAATTGATTCTCCGGCAAGCTGTTAAGCCAATGCCGAGCTGGTCCTTTAAGCTTGAGTGGGAGGTATTAGATGGCGTGTAGATCATCACCAAGGGCCATGTGGATATGAAGGAGATAATCCTCGATCCATACCGCAGGATCTGTTGTGACATCGTATGAGTCGATGTTTACGGGTTTGAAACACTCGGGGATTTGATGATCCATTACTTCATCTGTGAAGCATAGTGGGTGTGCGGCGCCTGCATTTCAGGATATATCACGGCGTAGCTCAAACGAGCTTTGTCTACTTTGTTCGCCCGCCGGATTTACCATATCCGCATGACGGTTATCGCCACGTGTCGTGGGCGCCCACGCGATCCGTAGATCGATCTTGTTTGCCTTGCCTTGTCCTCCAATATATCTCGCAGGTCTGGCGCATTTCCCCGTGCCTTGGTATTTTTTGAGCGACGCCAGGGTGCGGCTTGAGTGGAGGGTCGAGAGGCCTCTCTGTCGCGGCCACGAGGTGGCCGGTCGGCCGCATCATGCACTGGTGATGTAGGTCTAGGTGCTTCCTCCTCTAATCAGGGTAGCAGCCTGCGTTTTGGGTAGCTCTTGGAGGGGCGTTCGAGTTCGTACTCTTCGGCCGCAAGGACTTCAGTCCATCTGTCGACTAGCAAGTCTTGGTCAGCTCTAAGCTGTTGCTATTTTTTCTTGAGGCTGCTCGCCGTGGCCATAAGCCTGCGTTTGAAATGCTCTTGTTCGACGGGATACTCAGGCACGACAATTTCGTCATCGTCGAGGCTTGCCTCGTCTTCGGAGGGAGGCATGTAATTATCGTCCTCTACCTCTCTGTCTGCCGCTCTCTCATGAGGGCTGGTTTCTCCATCCTCCTGCGCTAAATCCTGCTGGAGGGGGTTGTCTTCGGCACTGTCCGGGGTGTTATTGTCTCCCGTGCCGGAATCACTGTTTTTGATTTGGCGGGATTTAGAGCGGCACCACTGACGCCGGCGCTTAAGCTACTTCTTGGAGGGGTCATCCTCCGTTGTTCCATCGCCGTTCCCTTCTTTTGGGGTGTCCACCATGTATATGTCATACGACGAGGTGGCCTTCCAAAGGCCCTCAGAGGCGCTGGTTCTTGGTTGTCTCCTGCATCGGCGCCCATACCGCCGATGTCATAGGAGTCAAGTCGAGCATGTCGGTTAAATCATCGGCAAGTGGCTACGAAGTGGGTGGTGGGTGGGCTTTGAATTTCTTTGTCGTCCGCATCCCAACCTTGCTGACCATAGTCCGGCCAGGGCTCTCCTGATAACGAGAGAGACTTTAGTGAATTCAGAATGTCGCCGAAGGGCGAGTGCTGAAAGATGTCCGCGGCGGTGAACTCCATGATCGGCGCCCAATCGGATTCGATTGGCATGGGCGCGGAAGGTTCGGAGTCCGAAGGGGAGTCCGGCACCTTGGAGTCACAAGCTTCGCAAAGGACAAGGCTGGTGTTCGGCTCGATCGCCATAGAGATTGCAGCCCCCGAGGCGGTGTACAGCCACCCATCCTTGATTGGCGCAGTCGGCTCCGAGCTGAGGGTCGGAGCGGACACAGGTTATCACGCCCAATATGCGACCCTATCCAAAAGGAACTCGACGTTCCACCAAGGATAGACCCGCATATTGAAACGCTTTTGCAAGGTGGATATCATTACATCAACATTACATAATTCATGGGGATACATACATAAGGCACGAATGCCACAAGAATACATCAACATCATATACAAGATCAACATCCGACTACGGATGAAACATAAATGTAAACTCAAACAATATCCACCTCGCTAGCCCAGCTGCCGATTCGGAACCTATCCCCTGATCGAAGAAGAAGCAGAAGAAGAACTCCAAAATAAGCAAACATCGCTCTCGCGTCATGATCATCGCGAAACCTGTACCTGCAACTGGTGGTGTAGTAATCTGTGAGCCACGAGGACTCATCAATCCCATTACCATGGGTATCAAGACTAGCAAAGCTTAATGCGAAAAGGAAGGGGTAAAGTGGTGAGGCTGCAGCAGCGACTAAGCATATATGGTGGCTAACTTACGCAAATGAGAGCGAGAAGAGAAACAAAGGAACGGTCGTCAACTAGTAATGATCAAGAAGTGATCCTGAACTCCTACTTATGTCAAACATAACCCAGAAACCGTGTTCTCCTCTCGATCAACCCTGAAAAGAGACACTCACGGTTACGCACACGGTTGGTGTATTTTAGAAGAGTTTGCTTCAAGTTTACTACAACCGGATATTAACAAATTCCCATCTCGCCACATAACCGCTGGCACGGCTCTCGAAAGTTTATACCTGCAGGGGTGTCCCAACTTAGCCCATGATAAGCTCTCGCGATCAACGAAGGATATTCCTTCTCCCCGGGAAGACCCGATCAGTCTCGGAATCCCGGCTACAAGACATTTCGACAGCAATAAAACAAGACCAGCAAGACCTCCCAGCGTGCCGACATCCTGATAGTAGCCGCGTGTATCTCGTCTCAGGCCACGACCGAATGAGCAGTACGTACGGCAACCGACGATACCCCAAGTTGCATAGGGGTGGCACCGCAAGTGGCTCTAGTTTGGACCAACACTTAGACAAGCATTGGCCCGGGGGGGGGGGGGCTAAAATGAAGATGACCCTTGAGAGCGCGACTCCCAAGGGAAAAAGGGGTAGGTGAGGCAAATGGTAAAACCAAAGTTGGGCCTTGCTGGAGGAGTCTTATTCAAAGCGAACTGTCAAGGGGGTCCCATAAATCACCCGACCGCGTTAGGGACGCAAAATCCGGGAACATAATACCGATATGATGGAAACTAGGGCGCAAGAGTGGAACAAAACACTGTGCATAAGGCCGAGCCTTCCACCCTTTACCAAGTATATAGATGCATTAATTAAATAAGATATATTGTGATATCCCAACAAGTAAACATGTTCCAACAAGGAACAACATCTCCATGTTCCAACAAGGAACAAACTTCATCTTCACCTGCAACAACAACGCTATAAGAGGGGCTGAGCAAAGCGGTAACATAGCCAAACAACGGTTTGCTAGGAAGGGTGCAAAAGGTTAGAGGCTGACATGGCAATTTGGGAGGCTTGAGGAACAAGTGATAGGTAGCGCATCATAGCGATAGAACGAAACAACTAGCACAGGAATGATAGTAGTGAGATCCAGGGTAGCGGTCATCTTGCCTGAAATCCCGCTAGGAAGAAGAACGAGTCCATGAAGAAGACGAACGGATGAAGCCGAACCAAGCGTAGACGAACGAATCCTCACGATCGCAACGAAGCGGGAACTAACAAGAAGAAGCACACAACGTAGTAAACACACCACACATGAACAAGGCATGATGCACAAACGAGCATGATGCATGACAAGACTACATGAAGCTATTCATGGCAAGAGATGATGCAAACAAGAGCAACACATCAAGGCAAGTTTAAATGAGGCCGGAAACAACATATAACAATTCCGGTAAGTCCTCATATGCAAATTTCGAAATTAGTCCAGATCTGAATAAACCTTATGTTCAAGTTGTTAAACAACAAGTTAATATGCACCACGATGATCTACACGAAATTCTAGTCAAGTTACATATAAAGTTCATTTAATTCGGAGCTACGGCCTAGAAGATATGAGCAAAACAAGTTAAACATGACATTGATGCAAAATGCATACAAACATCAAGCAAACACCTCAAAACATGGATGCAATATGATAATATGGAAGTTCATGCAAAATCAAGCAAGTTTCATATAGAGCACATTCAAAACGGAGCAACGGTTCAACACATACACCCTATACAAGTCATGACAACAATCTGTCCAAAACAGCAACTAGGCATATTGCAAGCATCAAAACAACAAGCTACAGCATCTTAACATGAGAACAAAAGGCATGGGCATGATTTAAAGGTAACGCATGACAAAACATGAACACTGAGCTATCTCCAGAAATCATTAGAACATGATCAAAATGACATGGCAAGATTGCAAATAATAAGTTTCAGACTTATCACGAAATAACATCAGGTTGCAATGTTTAGAGCTATCAAACAACATGTTACAGGAACTTATCATGGAAAACAAAGGCATGGAATGAATCTACTCAAAGCATATAACAGAAGTCCCTTAGTGACCATAAGCCAAAAGGGATCAGAAAATATGATGGCACCCATGTGAACATGGCAAGTTATATGACAGATTCATACATGGCAGGAACAACAATAAGTAGGCATGTTGGTGAGCTTGAACCACTCACCACAGAGCAATACATGGCATGTCAAGGCAACTCACAGTAAGAAGACATGGCATAGAAGGTATACATGGCAAGAAAAACATCATAGCATACACGGATCAACTACAACAACCTTGGCAAAATTGAACATGTAAACAACCTGTCAGGAAACATTTTATAGCAAAAGTAGAGCTCGATTGACTCAAGCTGTGGCACTCCATAATTGCAAACAAGGGCATGGATGGATATAGAATAACCATATGTTCAAAACATCCTTACTGAAGTATCTCAAAATAAGCATGGATCTCTCGGTAGCATCAAGTTTACATGGCATAAAAATATCGCCAGTAAGCAGGGGCTGAAATCGGCAACATCATGAAGCCTAGTTTGCATGCTTGTGCTAGTCACCACAGAGATCACAAAAATACGTGTCATACACCCCTCTAAAGATGGCATGGCATATTACAAAACACATGTAGGACTCAAGTTCATAGGGTGCACACATCAATCATGGCAAAAATGACAAAAGTGCATGTTCTGATAAGAATCTGAAACTAACATCACATAGCCCTCTTCTAACAGCATTTCGGGCCTCAAGATGAGCTCAAATGTAAATGATGCAATGGACTGAAATGATGTACTCGTCGAGGCGAACAATTTGACATATTACACGCACGAAACGAAGCTACGGATTCAGAGATACAATAGGTCAAAGGAGCACCAGAATATGCAAAAATTACGGGGACTTGTTGGATTTGGGGGTTAACCTCAAACGGATCTGGATCGGGCGCGGTTGACGAGGTTCGCCGGAGAGGATGCGGTGGCCGGGGCAGGGGAAGGTCGCCGGAGGAGGGTCTCGCCGGATCTCGCCAGATCCGGGCGAGTGGCGGCGGCCGGGCGGCGGCGGCGGCCCATGGCGGGCGCGAGGCCGGGCGGGCGATGTGGCTCGGCAGATGCCGCAGCGGCGGAGGCGGCGGGCGGCAACCGCCCGGGCGGGCGGGAGCGGAGGCGCGGGCGGGCGGCGGCGGCGGAGATGCGGGCGGCGCTGGGGCCGCTTCGTGGGGACGGGACGGGCCGCTGGGCCGGGCGGCGCGCGTGGCGGCGGCGGAAGGCCACGTGGCACCTCCGGATTGGCGCGGGGCGCGGGCGGACGTGTCCGGCCGCCAGGCGGACATGTCCGGCAGCGCGGAGGGAGATTTGCTAGGGTTTCATCTGCGCGAAAATGGAGGGTGAGGGGACGTTTTTATAGGTAGAGGGAGCTAGGAGAGTCCAAATGAGGTGCGGTTTTCGGCCACGCGATCGTGATCGAACGAGAGCATGGAGGGGAGTTTGCTGGGTTTTGGGCCACTTTGGAAGGGGTGTTGGGCTGCAAAGAGAAGGGGCTTTTACGGTTACCCGGTTAACCATTGGAGTACCAAACGACATCCAAATGGCACGAAACTTGAGAGGCGGTCTACCGGTGCTATACCAAGGCCGCTTGGCAAACCTCGGGCCATTCTGAAAAAGTTTAACACCCGCACACGAAAAGAGGTAAAAGGGAGCGCCGGGGGACATAGGAGTGCCGGATTGCAAAACGGACAACGGGGAAAATGCTCGGATGCATGAGACGCACATGTATGCAAATGAGATGCACATGACAACATGATATGAAATGCAGATGATGACATGGCAAAGTGCAACACGCAAGCACATGACATGGCAACAACGACGAATAACTGACGGACACCTGGCGCATCGAATCCGGGGCGTTACACAGGTGCAGCCTCTAGGGCACTGTTCGGCGGCAGAGCTAGATCATGCCCATCGTAACAGTGCGGCGCGCTCGGCTGTGGCTCGAACCCGTTGAAGATCAAGTCTCCGCAGACGTCAGCCGTGTAGTTCAAACTTCCAAATATGACCTGATGGCCAGGGGCGTAGCTTTCGATCTGCTCCAGATGGCTGCTTAATTGGCCCACAGCAAAGCCGCCCGAATCGAAAAAGTCTCACCCTGGACTGCATCGTTGTTGATGATCGGAGGAGCCATCGGGCCTAAAGATGACGACACAGTGGAACTCTCAATGAAAGCACCACTATCGGTGTCAAAACCGGCGGATCTCGGGTAGGGGTCCTGTCATGGTTTTGTCACGGCAGATATCCTCATGAAAGGACTTAGTCGTGGAGCCATCACTACGGTTTAGCTTAAAGGGGTTAAAGCGGACACAAGGACGCATGAGAGTTTATACTAGTTCGGCCCCTTCGATGATGGTAAAAGCCTACGTCTAGTTGTGATGGAATTGATGGGGGTTCGATGAGTAGGGAGCAAACAAGCTTCGCCTAAGTCTCGAGTTGTTGTCTGTTGTCCTAAATCGCCTCGGTCGCCCCTTATATACATGGGTGGCGCTGTCGGTTCACAGAGTCCCGACGCCGGGTTTATAGATGTATCCGCTCGGTCTCTGCTATTCCTAACTTACAATACAAGTTACATACCCACGCCGGTTTACGCCATGTGCCTTAAACCGGCTATGGGCCTCAAGCCCTCATCCGCCTACTTGGGCTTTAATATACTCAACCATCGATGAAGTTAACCTGGCCTGTCCCGCCGGTTTACGCAAAGAGTAATATTCCCAACACGAGGCCCCTGATTGATTTGAACAGGTTCATGTCAATCCTCAAAGAAAAAACTTCGTCTTCAAAGAACTTTGTGTAATTGGGTGAACCGCGATGATGTCATCTTCTCCGGTCGTCAGAAACCGCGTGACGCCACCTGTCATAAAAACTATCCACAATACCTTTTTTGTTTAATAGACCATGCATAATCGAGGCGCATAACTCCGCTTTCCAAACTCGCGCCCCTTGATTTTAGTGCCCGACACATGTCCCTTGCTTTATAAATAAGACCGAAGGTCATTTCTTTTTTCCTTCATGCCCCTCTCGCTTGCCTTCCTCGCACCGCCCAGCTTCGAGCTCCGCCACGTCAACTTCTGCACCAACCTTGGCCGCCAGATCACCTCGAGTATACCAGAGCATCGCGGCGGTCTTCCGCTTTCTTCCTCACCGTAAGTCTTCTATCTTTTCACCATAGATCTGTTCTAGGGTTTCCATGTTCTTCAGCGTTCATCGCTTGCTTCTTGCTCATATGATAACTTTTAGTCAAGTCTGTGAATCCTTGTTCTCCGTATTGGTAGTTTTTTAGCATCCGTTGTCACTTGCGCATCTCAAGGCCATAGATCTCCCTGCATCCTTGCTCAATGATTTGGTACCGCTCCGTTTTGTACCTTGAATATTTATTTCTTTTCTCAATATGCTCCAGATCCAAAACTGTGAAATACTTTTGTGAAACCTTTTTTCGCACATCCACTCTTGATTCATCAATGTTTCAGACTAGGCGGTTTAACTTTGTAGAAAAATTGACAACTCGGCATATACCATTAGTCCCCTTGTTGAACCGCCATTATTTCCCAGCTATGTATTGCCACCTTGCAGAACCCTGGTTTATAAGCAACTTCTTCCGGTTTAACAATGAATGTATCAATATATAGCCTTCCAACATATTCTTGAACCATATTACTGGTTTGCAGATTGCACCATGGCCAAGCAAGTGTACGAGTGTAACTGGGTCCCTTCTCGGGTGATCAAAACTCAATCGATAACTTAGTCAAGACCGCGCTTTAGGAAAAAAAGACGTCATTCATCGGACGGTCCGTGGGTCTTGAGAGTCCTCCAGAACCCAAGGATGGAGAGGTTGTTGTTTTTGCTGACCATTTAGCCCGGGGCTTCAGTCTGCCCGGTTCAAAGTTTTATCGGGATGTCTTGGCCAACTTCCAAATGCGTCCACAAGATATTGGCCCCAACTCCGTAACCAACATCTGTCACTTTCAAGTTCTCTGTGAGGTATTCTTTCAAGAGGAGCCCACAGTTGAATTATTCAGAGATTGCTTCCATCTAAACTGCCGCACCGAATTTTCTGACGGTCCCAACACCGAGTTGGGTGGTATGGCAATTCAAAAGCGGAAAGAGGTCACTTACCCTCACGCCAAACAGCACAGCCATCCCAAAGAGTGGAATTCAACATGGTTTTATCAAGAAAGATACCTCTCCGATGGAGAAAATCCTTTACCGGTTACCGTCCGGAGCGGCTAAGCAACACACATCCCTCCCTCACAGATCGACTGCTAAGGAAAGAAGCAAATATGCCCCTCAACTATCCAAGCTCCGGCCTTCATGGCCAACGAGTTGACAGGAGTTGACCTTGCTCGCTGCCGGATATCTTGGAGTATATCGCCTTAAGCTCAAGGCCCCCGGTTTGATGTGCAAATACACAGAAGATGTGAAAGACCCTCTACGGCATATTGAGATCCAGCTGACAGACGAAGAAGTTACTGAGGCTGTTAAGAGGATGTTAAACGAACCGGAAGCTTCTTGCGCCCAAACTGGCCTGCCTCCCTTTTCTGCCATTAACAAACCGCCAGCCGTAAGACTCATATCTTATGCATTTATAAAATCTGACTATGTTTAAGTACTCTTTGTTGATATTAACATCTTTCAAACAGGGTGATGATCCACTTTGGAGCAAGAAGCCTCCACAAGAGAAACCGGAGAAAATAACCCGGCCCAAGACCAGAGTTGTGAAGAAACCAGCCAATAGAAAGAAAACCACTGCCTCCTCCGATCCACCAGCTGACGATGATGTGGGTAATCCGGATCTTGAGGTAGAACTTGACTCACTTGGTTTATTTTTCACACGCCTTATTGATAATGATTATTGCCGTGGATGATGTCAAGTCACCATGCTGATGTTGTAGAGGTAATCGCTCTTTCTTTCGATTCAAACCCTTTACCTTCAGTAAAAATCCGACGGGCAAACCAGAAAGTTAAATTTTCTCATCCTCTTGCTTATTTGGACCAAAACTTTCTTATGAAGACACAACAGCATGAAGCTCGTCGCGCAACCCGGCAGAGCGGCCAGGTAGTTACCTCCGCCGGTTTACCGAACAGTCCGGTTCAGAAACGCCGTTTAGAGGTCTCTAAGTGTTTCGTCAATGCTTATCCTAAAGCGGGTTGCGTTCGTCAACCTCTTAATCCATATGACTCCGATTATCAGGTGACTTCTCATTCTTCGTCCGGCGAGTCGTCAGCCACCCAACTCCCACCACTTAAGACAGTCCTTGGGTGAGCCATATTCCTGATGATACTGTTTTGATATATCACTTTCAATGTTTACTGGACTGATCCGTCTTTTTCCTTTCAGGGCCAAGCCTAGGCCAAGCAAGAAAGCTCGCCTGGACAAAGCGGCAGAAGAAGACGACGCTCCTGAACCTAATTAAAATACCAAATCCTGAAGAACACATCTAGGATGATATGCTGAACGACCCACCATTGCAAGATCATGATGTTACCGTTGAAGAGGGACATGTTGATGCCACAGGCCCTTTAAATCAACCCACGAGTCCTATTTAAACTGACAAAACAGCGAGCCCACCAAAGCATACGGATAAACCAGCGACCCCAGTGCGAACCGGCGAAGCCAAGGATGATGATGTTGTTATCACTGGCTTTGGTCATTCCGAGCCAGGCAATCCCGTCACCTTGTTCAAGCATACTGCAAAGGATGAATTTACTGTGTTTGGTAAAGGCAAATGTAATGCCGATTTGGCTACTTATGCCGCTTTGAATCCCCAAGATCTTCATTCCGATTATCTGAATCAGTTATATACCAGCCGTGATTATGAAGCCGGTTTGGTAAATATGATGAAGGACAAATATGAGGTAAATTTCATATGATTCTCTTCTTGTATATTTCAATATGTCAGCTCGAATAGCCCCCAAGTGACGGTTTTAAGATGTGAACTTAAACCAAGACTTCCCAATATAATCCTAAGCAAAGATGTACTTTTGGGAAAGTAACCCCCAAGGACCGGTTTAACTTAATGTAGTTAAACCGGGACTTTTATACCATAAGAAATCCAGTATCCCTCAAGGACAGAGCAAATAGGCATTAGCCCCTAAGTGCCAAACTGAATACTTGTATTAAGCTTGGGACTTTATATAGAAATTGTAGGATGAAAAGCAAATATGCATTATATGTATGTAGGCTGATCTGAGCAAGAAAGAATATCAAATCACTGATCTTTAAGAAAACCTGAAATCCCAGCAAGCTGAAACCTCCAAAGCAAAGAATGGATTAACCAGCGCTTTAAGCGTCATGGAAAAGCTTAAAGAGGGTTTCAACAAGGAGCGGGCGGATTGGGCCACTGAAAAGGCCGCTTTAACTCAACGGGAAGAGAATGCTGAGGCTGCCCTTTAAACCGGTGGTGGATGAACTGACCAGTGTAAAGCGGCAAGTGCATGCCATGACCGCCGCTGTCTTTGGTAAGCCTTTTTGATTTCTGACGTAATGAGGCCTTCTCATGTAATTGCCAATTTATTAACCCTTTGAATGATACAGGGACACGTATTGGCCACTTGGGATCAGATGTGAGGAAGAAATTGAAAGCCTCTTATACATTGATAGAGCAACTCTATACTGGTGCACAGCGGATCATCAGCACCGCTTCTCACAACAACCCGGCACCGACCTTGATCCAGGACACCGTTAAAAGGTTGTCAATGCTTCCTGCCCGGGTTGAAGAGCTAAATAAATCTGCTGCTAGAACCGGTGCCATAAACACCTTAATCCGGGCCAAAGCGTGGGTGCCGGATTTTGATCCTGTTGAAGCGGCCCAGGGCTTCCCAAGCTTGAAGGAAGATGGGACAGAATTCAGCAAAGAGGATCTTCGAGCTATAAACCGGGAACTGCGCCCTTTGGCTTGTCAATTGGTTGAAGAGGCAAATCGGTGTCACTATCAAGCCCAATACAATGGCGAAAATAAACGAGTGCCTGCACCGATTCCTGAAGCGGAGAACCTTATTCCTACAATTCGTAAGCATTCTTACACTCGACATCGAACCGGCTGCTTTGATCAATGATGAAGCTGTATTCCAAGCATTAATGGGAATCGATCGAAAACTGTTGATTTCAAATTACCGGGTAGGGAATCAGAAGTTGAAGCGGCGCAGGATGACCCGCAACCATCAGGCCAAGCTGGCGACCAAGCATGAACCCGAGGCCGGTTTACATTACTGCTTCCTTATGTTATGCAGAAAAACAATTATCTTATCTGGGCACCGTGTTGCCTTGTAATAGACTAGCCGCCACACTTTTTCTTGATATGCCTTCGTGCATATTTATTACAACTTATGCTTCCGTTGATTCACCAATGCTAAACTGTTGTCTGTAGCAAAAAAGCTTAAAACGCCATTGTGGTTGTATAACCAGGCGGGTCATCATATCTATGTATGTGAAATCAAAGATAATACCTTAGATTTAAACATATGATAAAATATGGAAATGTATGATACCTGCCATCGTAGGGCATGAAGTTGGTTGTGCCAATCTTGAAGCGGAGTTGTAAGAAACCCGCTCTGCTGAAGGAGAAAACATCTCCTGTGTATATAGGGTCGGTTTATCAGGTAAACCGTTCCGGGTTAAGATGAACACCGGTGTTACTCCATAATAGGATGTTTATCAAAAATCAAACCAAGCAAAGTGTCTCCGGATGAAAAACAAACCGTGTCCCGTCAACTGACAGTCAAATCGGTTTAATAATTGTCGGTTTAAGAACACAACAAGAGAAATATGCAAAAAGAGAAACGAATTTCAAGCAAAGGCAAAGACAAAATATTTTGCGAAAAGAGGCTGTTTGAGCCGATCAAGTGGCATTACCATGATCGGACACGACCAAGCCCCCGATAGGCGTAGCTATGGTTCATGTCAGCCAGGTCCCCAAATGATGCAGTGGCATTACGCCGATCAAGAGGTGTCGCGATGGTTCGGGTTCGACCAAAGCCCCAAGTGATTCTGTGGCCTTAGGTCGATCAAGAGGCGGATCGGGTTCGGGACGTGACCAAGTCCCCAAGTGATTCTGTGGCTTTCGCCTATCAAAAGGTGTTGCATTGGTTCGGACACGACCAAGCCCCCAAGTGACATGATATAAAGCTTTGTTAAAAAGCTAACTCAAGGGGTAAACCGGAGACCGCTTTAAGATAAAAACTCCGTGTGACCACCCATGATGTAAAAATAACAGAGGCCCCGCTTTAGCTAAGGTTCCGGTTTATTGTATTGATCATAATATATACATTGTCATAATATGTACATAAGTAGAGCCGATGGCTCAAGTATAGTAGGACCGAAGATGAGCTATGTTCCACGGCCTGTTGGTCTCCTCCTCTGATGTACGTGAGTATTTATGCTCTCGAATATCAATCAGATAGTACGACACAGTGCAGATTCTTGCTGACCACGAAAGGTCCCTCCCAAGGTGGGAATAGCTTGTGCATATTAGTCTAGTCTTGGATGAGCCGGAGCACCAAATCTCCTTCTTGAAAGGTTCTGGTTCTAACTCGGCGACTGTGATAGCGACGAAGATCCTTCTGGTAGATCGCCGAACGGGTAGCTGCAATGTCACGCTCCTCATCCAACAGGTCCAAAGCGTCTTGCCATGCTACCTCGTTGTCCGCTTCAACATAAGCTGCTACACGAGGTGAATCATGACGGATATCACTGGGGAGAACCGCCTCCGCTCCGTAGACCATGATGAACGGTGTGTATCATGTCGATCTGTTGGGCGTAGTATTGATGCTCCATAATACAGATGGTAACTCCTCAACCCAACAACCCAGCGTTCACTGCAAAGGAACCATAAGCCGGGGTTTGATGCCTCGTAAGATCTCTTGGTTAGCTCTCTCTGCTTGGCCATTGGACTGTGGGTGAGCCACTGATTAAACGTCAAGCCAGATGTGCTCACGTTCACAGAACTCCTTCATAGCACCCTTAGACAGATTGGTACCATTATCAATAATGATACTGTGTGGAAAACCAAACCGTAAAATCACCTTTTTAATGAATTGAACCGCCGTGGCTGCATCACACTTGCTGACGGGCTCCGCTTCCACCCACTTTGTAAACTTGTCAACCGCCACCAAAAGGTGGGTCTTTTTGTCCTTGGACCGCTTTGAAAGGCCCAACCATATCCAGCCCCAAGTCGCAAACGGCCAAGTAATTGGAATCATCCTCAATTCTTGAGCCGCACATGAGCTGCCTCGAGAACTTCCGATACCTGTCACATCGCCTAACCAGGTCCTCCAGATCAAGATGAGCAGTCAACCAATAGAAACCGTGGATTTAAACGCCTTTAGCCACCGTGAGATTTTGAGCCGCGTGGTGACCACAATCTCCTTCGTGAATTTCGCAAGATTTCACAAATTTTCCTCCAAATGACACACAACGTTGAAACGCCTCGGACACACCGCAATGATGCAACTCGCCATTGACAATAGTCATGGACTTGGATCACCGGATTATTCGTCTGCTAGCGCCTCATCCTTCCGTAAGTCGCCCGTTCATGTACGCAAGATAAGGAACCGTCCAATCCAGAATGAGATGCAGAGCCGCCACCAACTGAACCTCCGGATCAGGAATAGCCAAATCCTCTTCACCAGGGAGCTTGACCGACGGGTTATGCAAGACATCCAAGAAGACATTAGGCAGGACTGGTTTTACGCTGAGAGCCCAGCTGGCTTAAAGCGTCCGCCACTTCATTTTTTCGTCTGTCCACGTAATCCACCTGATATCCCTTGAAGTGGCATGCAATAATAGCCACCTCACGACGGTATGCTGCCATGAGCGGGTCCTTAGAATCCCAAGTACCAGACACTTGTTGGGCCACCAGGTCCGAGTCACCGAAGCACTTAACTCGGCTGAGATTCATCTCCTTAGCCATCCGGAGACCATGGAGTAAAGCTTCAGACTCAGCTGCATTGTTAGTACAAGGGAACATTGCCGGAGAACGAATGTAACTTATCACCTCGTGGGGAAGTTAATACGACTCCAGCCCCGGAGCCCTCCAATTGCCTAGACCCATCAAAATGAATAGCCCAATAGGTGTGATCCGGCTTTTCTTCAGGTGCTTGTAGTTCCATCCAATCATTGATGAAATCCACAAGTGCTTGAGACTTGATCGCCGTCCGAGGCACGTATTTCAAACCGTATGCCCAAAGCTCTATAGCCCACTTGGCAATCCAGCCGCTTGCCTCCTGTTTTGAATTATATCTCCCAAAGGAGCAGAGCTGACCATCGTGATGGGATGTCCTCGAAGTATTCCTTAAGCTTCCGGCTTGCCATGAAAACTCCATACACCAGCTTCTGCCAATGCGGGTATCTTTGCTTGGACACAATAAGCACCTCGCTGATATAGTAAATCGGACGCTGAACCGGATATTCCTTGCTCGCCTCCTTGCGCTCTACCACAATAGCTACGCTGACTACACGAGCATTAGCTGCCACATATAGTAGCAATGGTTCTTTGTCAATCGGAGCAGCAAGAACAGGCAGATTGGCTAGCTGCTGCTTTAAGTCCTCCAATGCTTTATCAGCGGCCGGACTCCAGACAAAGGAATTTGCTTTCTTCAAAGATTCGATAGAAAGGGATCGCCTTCTCACCGAGGCGGCTAATAAACCGCTCAACGCTGCAATCCGCCCGCCAAGCTACTGGACATCATTGATACATTTCGGTTTAGCCAGGGAGGTGATAGCTGTGATCTTCTCCGGATTAGCCTCAATTCCCCTGTTGGACACCAGAAAACCCAATAACTTGCCTGCCGGTACACCAAAAACATACTTGGTCGGGTTGAGCATCATCTTGTACGTCCGTAGGTTATCAAAGGTTTCCTTCAAATCATCAACCAGAGTCTCCTTCTCCCTTGACTAAACCACAATATCATCCACATAGGCATGTACATTACAGCCAATCGCTTATGAAGGCAATTTTGTACACACCGTTGATAAGTTGCCTGGGCACTCTTGAGCCCAAAGGGCATAGATACATAGCAGAAGGCTCCAAAGGGAGTTATGAACGCCGTCTTCTCATGGTCCTTAACTACCATCTTGATCTGATGATAACCAGAATATGCATCCAGAAAACTCAAACGCTCACAACCTGCCATAGCATCAATAATCTGATCGATGCGGGGGAGGGCAAAAGGATCCGCCGGACAAGCCTTGTTAAGATCTATGTAATCCACACATTACGCGCCAGTGCCGCTTTTTCTTAAGGACCAAAGCACCGGATTAGCCAGCCATTCAGATGGAACACTTCAACAATAAAGCCACCGCTAAGAGCCCGCCACCTCCTCTCCAATAGCTTTGGCGCTTTTCTTCATTAAACCGGCGGAGAAACCGCTTCACCGGTTTGTACTTAGGATCAACATTAAGAGTGTGCTCAGCGAGTTCCCTCGGTACACCTGGCATGTCAGAAGGCTTCCATGCAAAAATGTCCCGATTCTCACGGATGAACTCGATGAGCGCGCTTTCCTATTTCGGATCCAAGTTGGTACTGATACTAAACTGCTTGGAAGAGTCACCAGGTACGAAGTCAACAAGCTTAGTCTCAGCTGCCGATTTGAACTTTAGAGCCGGATCATGCTCTGTGGTTGGCTTCTTCAACGGAGTCATGTCTGCCGGATCAACATTATCCTTGTAGTACTTCAACTCTTTCGTGGCACAAACCGACTCTTCATAGGCCGCATCACCTTCTTCACACTCCAAGGCAATCTTGCAACTTCCGTGAACGGTTATGGTCCCCTTGTGACCCGGCATCTTGAGCTGCAGATAAATATAACATGGCCGTGCCATAAACTTGGCATAAGCCGGCCGCCCAAATAAAGCGTGGTACGGGCTCCGGACCTTCACCACCTAAAAAATGAATGTTTCTGACCTGGAATTATGATCATCTCCAAAGGCCACCTCCAGAGCTATCTTGCCAATGGGATATGCTGACTTACCAGGTACCACACCATGGAATACCGTATTGGATGGTTTAAGATTCTTGTCTGTTAGCCCCATGCGGCGGAAGGTCTCATAGTATAAGATATTAATGCTGCTTCCTCCATCCATAAGCACCTTGGTGAACTTATAACCTCCCACCTGAGGTGCCACCACCAACGCTAGCTGACCTGGATTGTCAACCCGGGGAGGGTGATCCTCTCTGCTCCATATGATTGGCTGTTCGGACCAGCGTAAATAATGAGGCACGGCCGGTTCAATGTAATTCATCGCCGCTTGTGAAGCTTCTGGTCTCGCTTGTCTAAGCTAGTGGTGAATACATGATATTTCCTGCTATTCAACTGCTTTGGATTGCTCTGATAGCCCGACTGCTGCTGCTGGTTGTAACCACCCTGGCTATTTTGATTATTTTGATTGTTATGTCCACCCTGATCACCACTGAAGCCTGAACCGACATTTCCTCCACCGTGACCCGGCCCATGGAATCCGGATCCTGAGCTACCACCTGATCCGCGATTATATCGGAAAGCATTAGAATTTTTGAACTCCTGCATGATATAGCAATCCTTCCAAAGGTGGTTGGCTGGCGTCTCCTTCGTCCTGTGCTTTGGACAGGGCTGGTTTAATAGATAAGTCAGGCGGTCCGGGTTGGGGTTTGGAGCTCCACCATGATTCGGCGGTTTACCCTTCTGCCGCTAGCCCCTGTCCTGCTGGCTTAGTATTAGCGAAAAAATCCATATTGCCATCCGCTTTACGCTTGCCCCCGTTACCATGACCTGCCGTGTTGTTGTGTTGCTGCCCCTTGGAGTTGCCATTCTTCTTTCCCTTCCCTGTCTTGTCATCATCAGACTCGGGATCCTTGGTACCATTAGAATCAGCATACTTCACTAACGCAGTCATGAGGGTTCCCAGATCGTTACAATGGCGCTTCATCCGTCCCAATTTCAACTTCAGAGGTTTAAACCGGCAGTTGCTTTCCAAGGTTATAACCGCGGAGTCGGCGTTGATACGGTCTGATGAGTGCAAAATTTCCGAAACTCGGCGTACCCAGCGGGTTGTTGACTCTCCTTCCTCCTGGACAATGGCCGCTAAGTCCACTATTGACATGGGCTGCTTACATGTATCCTTGAAATTCTGGATAAACCGGGCTCGCCACTGGGCCCATGAACTGATAGAATTGGCTGGTAAGCTCTTTAACCAAATACGGGCTGTCCCTTCAAGCATCATGGTGAAATACTTTGCACACGCAGCTTCATGTACGTCAAGCATCTCCATGGCCATCTCATAGCTCTCTACCCATGTTTCCGGAGACAAATTGGATGTGTAACTTGGCACCTTGCGCAGGCCCTTGAAATCCTTGGGCAGGCGCACATTGCGTAAAGCGGGGACAAGACAAGGCACTCCCAAAGAACTAGAAGTAACTCCTGGCTCGATCGAGGTGGTTGGACGAACCGGCGTAAGCTGACGAGCCTCATGTTGCGCCGCTAACTCGGCGTCCCTGTGTGCTCGGGCCCGGTCCACCACTTCCTGAGCATCACCCGCCGAGTTATTGCCACGGGGCGCTTCACGGTTCCGTGCATTACTGGATACGGCCGGTTCATCCATCCTCCTGATGTAACTTGGCTTGGACGGGGGGTGGAATGAATTCGGTCACGGCTATATGAATATGCTTCCTGCTAAACCAAGGCTGTTCGAATAAGTTCCTTAACCCGGCGCATCTCCACCGCTTGCGGAGAATCACCTTCAATCGGGATGGCCTCCAGCCGTGAAGCGACGGCGATAAGATTGTCCATTGGATTGGAATAATGACCTGGAGGTGTCTGGACAGGCTGAGGCACGATATTATTCTGTCGAGGCAGCTCCATCAGGCGAGGCTGAACCGGCGCAACCGGCCCAGGTGGCTCCGCCCGGTTTATCACTGGCGGGTTATTAGTCCCTGCTCCTTGGGTATTAAAGAGGTTTCTAGCATCGAAAACCGTCGGCAGGCGAGACCGATGCTTCCTTTTCAGGACTTCATGCGACGCGCTCGTCCAAAGATAAGCATATAGGCTGCACAGATTCAAAGCGTTCGCTCTGCGGCCATCCTGTTGTTCTCGGTTGCTAGGTCGGCTTTGGCCTGAGTGATCTGTTCCCTCACCTTTGCAATTTCCGCGTTGTGGGCGTCCTGATCCGCCTGGTTAGCCTCCGCCATAAGCACGGCCAACGCATCAAACAGATCAGATAAAACTTGAGCCGGCGGGGCATTGTGGCCTCCTGCCCCGGCCGCCGCTGACCCGGAGAACATCACTGCTGCGGTTGAAGAGTGGACCGCCGCATGTGTACTGGCCATGAATATCCGAACCCGGTTGGGCAGATCAGAGGGGTCCGGAATACTGTTGCCATCGGAACAGCCCCCAATCCGGCCGTCTTGTAGCTGATACAATGATTCGGTTTCTCCGGTCAAAGACTCGTCGCCGGAATAAACGACGGTCTCGCTACCAGATTCCGATCCACCCTCATATTCTCCTCCGTGGATGACTCCCATGAAGGCACGCTTCATGGTCGGTTTACCTTGGGCAGACCTCGCACGCTGAGCCGTTTCGACGAGATCGGTGCAGATGTTCGGCTCAGGGCCCGGTTCACCGATATTGCCAATGAAGACAGGTATGCCACCAAAGGGGACCCGGTACCCGTACTCAATCGAGCCGGCCTCGGGGCCCCATCCTGAATCGTCGATGTAGAGCTTGCCGCGATGACTCTTGGTCATCCGGCCCATAGCGTAACCCTTGAGTCCTTCGAAGTTGCCCTCCAAGAACTTGAAACCATCGTGCGATAGCCCCACGGTGGGCGCCAACTGTCGTGGTTTTGTCACAGCAGATGTCCTCATGAAAGGACTTAGTCATGGAGCCATCGTTACGGGTTGGCTTAAAGGGGTTAAAGCGGACACAAGGACGCAGGAGAGTTTATACTAGTTCGGCCCCTTCGATGAAGGTAAAAGCCTACGTCTAGTTGTGATGGAATTGATGGGGGTTCGATGACTAGGGAGCAAACAAGCTTCGCCTAAGTCTCGAGTTGTTGTCTGTTGTCCTGAATCACCTCCGGGTCGTCCCCTTATATACATGGGTGGCGCCGGTCGGTTCACAGAGTCCCGACGCCGGTTTATAGATGTATCCGACTCGGTCTCTGCTATTCCTAACTTACAATACAAGTTACATACCCACGCCGGTTTATGGCTACAGGCCTTAAACCGGCTATGGGCCTCAAGCCCTCATCTGCCTACTTGGGCTTTAATATACTCAACTACTGATGAAGTTAACCCGGCCTGTCCTAGCCGGTTTACGCCAAGTAGTAATATCCCCAACAGGTCCCGAACTATGCGTCTAGGCGGATGGTAACAGGAGACAAGGGACACGATGTTTTTACCCAGGTTCGGGCCCTCTCGGTGGAGGTAGAACCCTACTCCTGCTTGATTAATATTGATGATATGGGTAGTACAAGAGTAGATCTACCACGAGATCAGAGAGGCTAAACCCTAGAAGCTAGCCTATGGTATGATTGTTGTTCGCCCTACGGACTAAAACCCTCCGGTTTATATAGACATCGGAGGGGGGTAGGGTTACATAGAGTCGGTTACAAATGGGAGGAGATCTACATATACGTATCGCCAATCCAGCCATACAACCCAAGGAAATTACAATACGGACACCGGACCAAGTCTTAAATCTTGTATATTCAAAGTCCAGGAGTCTGGCCAAAGGTTATAGTCCGGCCATCCGGACACCCCCTAATCCAGGACTCCCTCAGTGGGCTTGATTCTTGATGGATCAATACCCATTTTACGGACAGTGTCCTGATAAAATAGCTTAATACTACTGCCGCCGTCCATTAGGACTCGCGTGAGGTGGAATCTGTCGATAATTGGATCAAGGACCAATGCGGCCGAACCTCCATGACGGATACTGGTCGAATGGTCTCTGCGATCGAAAGTGATCGGACAGGCTGACCATGGGTTAAATTTTGGGGTGACTGGCTCTATGGCATAGACGTCCCTTAATGCGCGCTTGCTCTCCCGCTTAGGGATATGAGTAACATAGATCATATTCACCGTTTTTACCTAAGGGGGAAATTTCTTTGTCCCCCTGTGTTCGGCGGGCGAGGCTCTTCATCGTCGTCCTTGCTGGGTGGCTCTTTCCCCTTATGTTTGGTGTTTAGCTTACCGGCCTGCTTAAAGGCCCAACAATTTCTGTTGGTGTAATTGGCAGGCTTGTCAGGGGTGCCATGAATCTGGCAAGGCCTATCGAGTATTCTATCCAAACTGTATGGACCATCTTTGTTTCCTTTGAATGGCTTCTTCCGCTAAACGGGTTTAGAGCCACTGATTCTGTCGTTGACCGTCTATCTTTGGTATCTTCGTTGTTGCTTCGACGCTTGTGTTTGTTGTGTCGTGGGTTGCCGTTGCCATCTCTAGCTTCGGAGGTGCCAGGGTCGCTAGTGATGTTGTTTCTATGAGCGAGCCAGCTGTCTTCTCCCGCGCAAAAGCAGGTCCTGAGTGCGGTAAGGGCTGCCATGGACTTCAGTTTTTCTTGGCCGAGGTGTCGGGCGAGCCACTCGTCCCGGACGCCGTGTTTCAAGGCTGCGAGGGCTTCAGCATCCGGACAATCCACAATTTGGTTCTTTTTAATTAAGAACATGGTCCAGAGCTTTCGCGCTGATTCTCCGGGTTGCTGGACTATATGACTAAGGTCATCAGCATCTGGAGGCCGAACATAGGTACCTTGGAAGTTATCTCTAAAGGCATCTTCCAAATCTTCCCAGCTACCAATAGAGTTTTCTGGGAGGTTGTTTAACCACTGTTGTGCTAGTCCCTTGAGTTTTAGCGGGAGGTACTTGATGGCATGGAGATCATCACCGCGGGCCATGTGGATATCGAGAAGAAAATCTTCAATCCATACTACGGGATCTGTCGTTCCATCGTATGATTCAATGTTCATGGGTTTAAACCCTTCTGGCAACTAGTGCTCCATTACCTCGCCGGTGAAGCATAGGGGGTGTGCGGCACCTCTGTATCGGGCGACGTCATGACGCAGTTCGGATGAAGTCTGTATGCGGTTTTCGGCCTGAGTGAGGTTGTGCCTGCCGCGCTAGGACCGATGGCCGTCTTCTAGCGTTGGAGATCACCCTCTCCAACCATAGATCGAGCTCGCTCGGCCTGCTCTATTGTCCAGGTCCTGCCGTAGGTCGTAGGTGTATCATGGAGCCGCTGTCTCTGCCTCTACGGCGAGGTGGTACGGATTGGTGTTAGGCGTAGGTGGCCACTTTATCTCGTCCACGTGGCGGCCGGTCTAGTTCATCAGCACGGTCGTATCTGGATGGTATGGGCTCAACGGCCTCGTCGTCGAATTGTGCAAGTAGTCGACGCTTCGGATAACTCTTTATTGGGCATTGAAGGTTGTACTCTTCGGCAGCCAGGACTTGGGTCCATTTGTCGTTGAGTGTATCCTGCACGGCTTGGAGCTGTTGTTGCTCCTTTTTTAGGCTTCTCGCAGTGGCGATTAGCTGGCGCTTAAAGCGTTCCTGCTCGATGATACATCTCCAATGTATCTATAATTTTTGATTGTTCCATGCTATTATATTATCTGTTTTGGATGTTTAATGGGCTTTAATATGCTCTTTTATATTATTTTTGGGACTAACCTATTAACCAAAGGCCCAGTTCCAGTTTCTGTTTTTTTGCCTATTTCAGTGTTTTGCAGAAAAGGAATACCAAACGAAATCCAAATGGAATGAAACCTTCACGATGATCTTTCTTGGAACAAACGCAATCCAGAAGACTTGGAGTTGAAGTCTGGAACCCCGCGAGGCGGCCATGAGGTAGGAGGGCGCGCCCAGGGGGGTAGGCGCGCCCCCACTCTCGTGGGCCCTATGGAGCTCCACTGGCGTACTTCTTTCGCCTATATATACTCTTATACCCTAAAAACATCAGGGGGAGCCACGAAACCACTTTTCCACCACCGCAACCTTCTGTACCCGTGAGATCCCATCTTGGGCCCTTTTTCGGCGATCTGCCGGAGGGGGAATCGATCATGGAGGCTTCTACGTCAACACCATAGCCTCTCCGATGATGTGTGAGTAGTTTACGACAAACCTTCGGGTCCATAGTTATTAGCAAGATGGCTTCTTCTCTCTCTTTGGTTCTCAATACAAAGTTCTATTCGATGTTCTTGGAGATCTATTCGATGTAATACTCTTTTGTTGTGTGTTTGCCGAGATCCGATGAATTGTGGATTTATGATCAAGTTTATCTATGAATAGTATTTGGTTCTTCTCTGAATTATTATATGCATGATTTGATATCTTTGCAAGTCTCTTCGAATTATCGGTTTAGTTTGGCCTACTAGATTGATCTTTCCTGCAATCGGAGAAGTGCTTAGCTTTGGGTTCAATCTTGCGGTGTCCTTTCCCAGTGATAGTAGGGGCAGCAAGGCACGTATTGTATTGTTGCCATCGAGGATAAAAAGATGGGGTTTATATCATATTGCTTGAGTTTATCCCTCTACATCATGTCATCTTGCTTAATGCATTACTCTGTTCTTATGAACTGAATACTCTAGATGCATGTTGGATAGCGGTCGATGTGTGGAGTAATAGTAGTAGATGCAGAAACGTTTCGGTCTACTTGACACGGACGTGATGCCTATATTCATGATCATGCCTAGATATTCTCATAACTATGCGCTTTTCTATCAATTGCTCGGCAGTAATTTGTTCACCCACCGCAATATATGCTATCTTGAGAGAAGCTACTAGTGAAACATATGGCCCCTGGATCTCTTTCTTACTATATTGCATCTCTTTTATTTACATCACATCTCGTTTTACTATTTTACAATCTTTACTTTCCAATCTACACAAAAAATCCCAAAAATATTTATCTTATTATCTTTATTAGATCTCACATTTGCGAGTGACCGTGAAGGCATTGAGAACCCCTTTATCGCGTTGGTTGCAAGGTTCTTGATTGTTTGTGCAGGTACTAGGTGACTTGCGTGTTATCTCCTACTGGATTGATACCTTGGTTCTCAAAAACTGAGGGAAATACTTACACTACTTTGCTGCATCACCCTTTCCTCTTCAAGGGAAAACCAACGCATGCTCAACAGGTAGCAACAAGGATTTCTGGCGCCATTGCCGGGGAGATATATGGTCAAGTAAAGACATACCAAGTACCTATCACAAACTCTTCTACCTCGCATTACATTATTTGCCGTTCGCCGCTCGTTTTCCTCTCGTCCACTTCTAAAATGATTTTCAAAAACCTTTGCCTTTTCTTTGCCTCTTTTCCGTTCACCTCTTTCGCTTGCCTCTTGTGTGTCAGTGTGTTATATAGTTTGTTTCACCGTCATGGCTTGCCCACCTATCATTGTTATTACTCCCGATAATGAAGTTCTCAATTTTAAGCAAAGGGAAGGAGAAATCTAAAAATGCTTGGTATAGAATTTGCAATGCTCAAAACAGATCTACTAAAAAGCAATCCACTTCCGTTCTTCTTCGCAATTTTTACGTAGGCATTACTCCTTGGAATAGATATGTTCTTGACACCATTACCGGAGGGAATTTCTTGGGGAGCCATACTTTTGATTGTTATAATGATATGATAGATTTGTTAGGTCCGCCACCTCTTTTGGTCAATGGAACTATTTTAACTTTGGAACATGTGATGCAAAGGCTTGATATCATTGAAAATAAAATTGCCACTGTAGAGTTAATCAAAAATTTGGATAAAAAGATCCACAACCACATTACCGAATATGTATCTAAGGTAGGAGTTACTCTGAAAAATCTTATGGAAAAGGACCCCATAGTTAATGAGAAGATAGACCAAGATTCCACTAGAATTGATAAACTTGAAGATATTATTACCAACTTGGGATCCGCTTTTTCTGCCATGAAAAATACCTCAAATCCTCCTCCTACCAAAGTTTCCAAGTTCATCTATGTTCCTAAAAATAAGGGTGAATCTTCTAGTAATGAAAATGAAGATCTCAAATCAATAAGTGTTCACCCCAATTTTTTCGATATCATTAAGGAACCTTTTGCTACAAATGAATTTCTTGATTTCTTGCCTAGGAGTTTGATAATCAATAAAACAAAATAACCTCCTAAGGGTCATATGTGTTCAATTGAAGAATTGCTTAAAGGAGATGATAATACCTAGATCTATTCTTGCTTTATGCCTAGCTAGGGGCATTAAACAATAGCGCTTGTTGGGAGGCAACCCAATTTTTTTTGCTTATTGTTCCTGTTTAGTAATAAATAATTCATCTAGCCTCTGTTTAGATGTGATTTTATGTTTTAATTAGTGTTTGTGCCAAGTAGAACCTTTGGGAAGAATTGGGTGAAGTCTTTGCAATCTTGCTGAAAAAAAATCTTGGTGGTCGGGGAAGAGTGATGGTCTTTTCCTACCAATCTATCCCCCTAGGAGCATGCGCATAGTGCTTGGTTTTGATGACTTGTAGATTTTTGCAATAGTATGTGAGTTCTTTATGACTAATGTTGAGTCCATCGATTATACGCACTCTCATCCTTCCACCATTGCTAGCCTCTCTTGTATCGTGCAACTTTCGCTGGTACCATAAACCCACCATATACCTTCCTCAAAACAACCACCATACCTACCTATTATGGCATTTCCATAGCCATTCCAAGATATATTGCCATGCAACTTTCCACCGTTTCGTTTATTATGACACACTTCATCATAGTCATATTGATTTGCATGACCATGTAGTTGACATCGTATTTGTGGCAAGGCCACCATTCACGATTTTTCATACATGTCACTCTTGATTCATTGCCCATCCCGGTACACTGCTGGAGGCACTCATATAGAGTCATATTTTGTTCTAGTATCGAGTTGTAATCCTTGAGTTGTAAATAAATAGAAGTGTGATGATCATCAGTATTAGAGCATTGTCCCGTGTGAGGAAAAAAAAAGGAGAAAGGCCAAATGAAAAAGAGAAGTCCCAAAAAAAGGAGAAAGAAATGCCAAAAAAAAGAGAAGGCCCCCAAAAAATGAGAGAAAAAGAGAGAAGGGGCAATGTTACTATCATTTTTCCACACTTGTGCTTCAAAGTAGCACCATGATCTTCATGGTAGAGAGTCTCTTATTTTGTCACTTTCATATACTAGTGGGAATTTTCGTTATAGAACTTGGATTGTATATTCCAACAATGTGCTTCCTCAAATGCCCTAGGTCTTCGTGAGCAAGCAAGTTGGATGCACACCCACTTAGTTTCTTTTGTTGAGCTTTCATACATTTATAGCTCTAGTGCATCTGTTGCATGGCAATCCCTACTCACTCACATTGATATCTATTGATGGGCATCTCCATAGCCCATTAATACGCCTGGTTGATGTGAGACCATCTTCCTCTTTTTTGTCTTCTCCACAACCACCATTCTATTCCACCTATAGTGCTATGTCCTTGGCACGCGCTCATGTATTGCGTGAAAGTTGAAAAAGTTTGAGAATACTAAAGTATGAAACAATTGCTTGGCTTGTCATTGGGGTTCTGCCTGATTGGAGCATTTTGTATGACGAAGATGGAGCATGGCCAAACTATATGATTTTGTAGGGATGAGCTTTCTTTGGCTATCTTATTTTGAGAAGACATAATTGCTTGGTTAGTATGCTAGAAGTATTATTATTTTTATGTCAATATTAAACTTTTGTCTTGAATCTTCCGGATCTGAACATTCATGCCACAATAAAGAAAATTACATTGAAAATATGTTAGGTAGCATTCCACATGAAACATTCTTTTTTTATCATTTACCTACTCGAGGACGAGTAGGAATTGAGCTTGGGGATGCTTGATATGTCTCCAATGTATCTATAATTTTTTATTGTTCCATGCTATTATATTATCTGTTTTGGATGTTTAATGGACTTTAATATGCTCTTTTATATTATATTTGGGACTAACCTATTAACCGAAGGCCCAGTGCTAGTTTCTATTTTTTTTTGCCTATTTCAGTGTTCTGCAGAAAAGGAATACCAAACGGAATGAAACCTTCGCGATGATCTTTCTTGGAACAAACGCAATCCAGAAGACTTGGAGTTGAAGTCTGTTACTCCGCGAGGCGGCCACGAGGCAGGAGGGCGCTCCCATGTGGGTAGGCGTGCCCCCACCCTTGTGGGCCCCACGGAGCTCCACCGACGTACTTCTTTCACCTATATATACTCTTATACCCTAAAAACGTCAGGGGGAGCCACGAAACCACTTTTCCACCACCGCAACCTTCTGTACCCGTGAGATCCCATCTTGGGGCCTTTTCCGGCGATCTGCCGGAGGGGGAATCGATCATGGAGGCTTCTACATCAACACCATAGCCTCTCTGATGATGTGTGAGTAGTTTACGACAAACCTTCGGGTCCATAGTTATTAGCTAGATGGCTTCTTCTCTCTCTTTGGTTCTCAATACAAAGTTCTATTCGATGTTCTTGGAGATCTATTCGATGTAATACTCTTTTGTTGTGTGTTTGCCGAGATCCGATGAATTGTGGATTTATGATCAAGTTTATCTATGAATAGTATTTGGTTCTTCTCCGAATTATTATATGCATGATTTGATATCTTTGCAAGTCTCTTCGAATTATCAGTTTTAGTTTGGCCTACTAGATTGATCTTTCTTGCAATCGGAGAAGTGCTTAGCTTTGGGTTCAATCTTGCGGTGTCCTTTCCCAGTGATAGTAGGGGCAGCAAGGCACGTATTGTATTGTTGCCATCGAGGATAAAAAATGGGGTTTATATCATATTGCTTGAGTTTATCCCTCTACATCATGTCATCTTGCTTAATGCATTACTCTGTTCTTATGAACTGAATACTCTAGATGCATGTCGGATAGCGGTCGATGTGTGGAGTAATAGTAGTAGATGAAGAATCGTTTCGGTCTACTTGACACGGACGTGATGCCTATATTCATGATCATGCCTAGATATTCTCATAACTATGCGCTTTTCTATCAATTGCTCGGCAGCAATTTGTTCACCCACCGTAATATATGCTATCTTGAGAGAAGCCACTAGTGAAACCTATGGCCCCCGGGTCTCTTTCTTATTATTTTGCATCTCTTTTATTTACATCACATCTCGTTTTACTATTTTACAACCTTTACCTTCCAATCTACACAACAAAAATACAAAAATATTTATCTTATTATCTTTATTAGATCTCACATTAGCGAGTGACCGTGACGGGATTGAGAGCCCCTTTATCGCGTTGGTTGCAAGGTTCTTGATTGTTTGTGCAGGTACTAGGTGACTTGCGTGTTATCTCCTACTGGATTGATACCTTGGTTCTCAAAAACTGAGACAAATACTTACACTACTTTGCTGCATCACCCTTTCCTCTTCAAGGGAAAACCAACGCATGCTCAAGAGGTAGCACTCAAGTGGTTCCTCTGGTAAGATGAAGTGTTTGTCGCCGAGGCTCACATCATCCTCGGAGATTGGTACATAGTTACTATCCTCCGAGTCCTTGTTCCCAACTGGATCATTAGGGTTAACTTGCCCATCCTCCCAATCGTCATGTTCGGATGTTGGCTCGACAGGGGCTTCGGGGTCTTCAGCATTCTCCGGAGTGTTATTATCTCCGGTCCCGGTATTGCTGTCTTTTTCGCGACCCGATTTTGAGCGGCGCCACTGACATAGACGCTTTGGAGGTGCTTCAGCAGGCTTGTCCTCAAACGGATCCTTCCTGCCGTAGTCATCATCCTCTTTGGGTGTGTCCACCATATACACGTTATATGTGGAGGTGGTTGTCCAACGTCCGGTAAACGACGGGTCTTGGCCTTGTTCATCTCTAGCATCGTCGTCCATGCCAGCGATGTCTTCGGAGGCATAGTCCAGAATGTCGGTTAAGTCTTCGACAGTGGCTATGAGTGGGTGGTGGGTAGGACGTAAAATTCCGCGCTCTCAGCCTCTAGTCCGGGTTGGGCGTAGTCCGCAAGTGATTCCACTGTGATAGCGAGGGATCACATTAAGTCCACGGCCTCGTTTAAGAGCGAGGTTTGGACGTGGAAACCAAAGTCCGCGGGGCTGGCCGGGGTGAAAGCCTCCTGGCCCTACCGACTTCGAGAGCTCGAATCTGGAGTCCGGGGTCGAGTCCGGCCTTTCAATGATAGGGGGAACCTGGACTGGTTCCGTGTTCGTCGTGGACACGATTGCCTCCGGATCCTCGATAATGCGGTTTGCAACGAAGAGTCCGGTGGGATCCATACTCCCATCTTTGGACCTGATGGTCTGCTCCGGATCTAAGGCCAGACCGATGGTCGAGGATGTGAACCCTTTGAAAATCAAGTCTCCTCAGATATCAGTGATATAGTTTAGGTTCCCGAAACTAATTTGGTGACCAGGGGCGTAGCTGTCGATCTGTTCAAGGTGGCCAATCGAGTTGGCACACAGTGCGAAGCCGCCGAATACGAAAATTTGGCCGGGGAGGAAAGTTTCCCCCAAAACAGCATCATTGTAGATGATCGATCGAGCCATTGAACCTTCTGTCGACGGCACAGCGGAACTCTCAATGAAAGCACCAATGTCATGTCTAAACCGGCCGATCTCGGTATGGGGTCCCGAACTATGCGTCTGAGGATCGAAGGTAACAAGAGACAGGGGACACGATGTTTACCCAGGTTCGGGCCCTCTTGATGGAGGTAATACCCTACTTCCTGCTTGATTGACTTAGACGAGTATAGGGGTTACAAGAGTTGATCTACCTCGAGATCGTAAGGGCTAAACCCTAGATATCTAGCTTGTATGATTATGGTTGCCTCTACGGACAGAGTCGGTTTGCAGAGAAAGGAAACTTCATATCCGAACGCCAAGCTTGTCATCCACGCAAAGGAGAGTCCCATCCTGACACGGGGGAAGACCTTCTATCTTGTATCTTCACGGCCTATCTGTCCGGCCCATGTCACATAGCCTGAACGCCCGGGACCCCCTAATCCAGGACTCCCTCGCCTATCGATACTCGTTACACATGAGGTGACCCCCACATCCTTTGTCAAAATAAACAACTCCCCGGTCAATGCATTTCACTGTTTCGTGCAACGTACGGGCACCTTACTATATATTAGTACGACCATAAATTTAACTAACATTATAAATAGTACGAAAATGCTCATGCATGTCACCAAAAATTAGATCATTGAAAACTATGTTCAAATACGAATCCAATGATATAGTTTTTGTTGACATGCACTAACATTTTGTTAGTTAAATCTTCAGTCAAATTCAATGGGGGACTAATAAACCAACGCCCGGGGTAGTACTAGTGTGGAGGGCTGCGCTGCACGGGAGTCTCACCCCGCTCGTGGCACGGCAGCAAAGCCGTCATATCACAAAACCCCACCACTCTGAGTAATAAGTGGCGTGGTAAAATAAACGGACAAGCAACCATCACATCCCTCCGTCTTTTTTGCATTTCATCTCTCTGCATTTACTATCTCCGGTTCATCTCGCACACTTGATCCCTAGCTACTACTCCTAATATCCCTAGCTACTACTCCTAGTATGCCTAGCTACTACTCCTAGGGCCAGTTCTTTTGGCGGCTTAAAAAAATAAGCCGTCTCTTCCCCAGCTTTTCCCATAAGACTAGTCACAGTGGAGAGTAACAAAAGGCGCCTCACTCATTTATTTGGGCTTCTAAATTACTAGTACCTCCGTCCTGGTTTATTCGTACCATTGTAGTTTGTGCTAAATTTTGACCAAAGATTTAACTGATAAAAATGTTAGTGAATGTGACATGCATAAACATTTCATTAGTTAAATTTATGGTCAAAATTTGATACAGATTACAATGGGGACCAATAAACCAGGACAGAGGTAGTAGTTATGGGATTACTAATCTAGAAGCCAAAAATAACTGGCCCCTGGTACTCCTAGTAGCAGTACTCAATTAGAATTCCAATTCCACGGTACAACTTGTTAGGCAAAAAATTCGATACAGGGTGTAGGAAGCGGTTTGGGAATTTGCAGGCCTTCCCGACCAGTGAGATACTCCGTACAAAGTACGATAGAGAAATAACCACAGAGAAGGAAGCTAAAAGTAAACAATCAAATGAGCATTTTTGCATTTGTTTTGCATTGAATCGCTTCACAAGTTTGACTAGTGTTATTTTTCTACTCTTACAAAAACCGCATCATAATGTTAAAACGTGCATTTGCACATACATAAGTAATAGTAGTAGCACAGTCTGCAAGCATATATAGAGAGACACGTGTAGTGCGATAGTATATAGTAAAGTATGTCCTATATGCACGTACTTACAAAATGCGTACGGATTCCAAACTTTTCCTTTTACATACTTAATTAAGGACGCTAATAATTCCCGAATGTTTGGGATTTATCATTTGCGTCCCAAAACTAATGAGATCGCCTTCCGAAACTAAATTATTCCTAATAAAAGCCACAACGCTCGCAGGAGCGCTTGTGGCACAGCACAAGTGCCCTGGTGCGCGGCCGTTTCCCAGTGCGCTGACACAACGCCTCTTCCTCAGCCTCGCAACTCGTGAGGTGCTAATTGGCGTCCTGCCGGTGGGCGAGTGCGATCTCATCGATGTGGTGATCCGGCGCCAACAGGTACTCCTCCTCGCTGGAAGCGTACACCCAGTCCACGTACCGCCAAGCATAGATGAGGCACTTGGGCCCGACTGCACTTAGGGCTTTGGCACGGGCGTCCTCCGCCACCCTCACGGCCCTCGCACGAGCCTTCTGCCAAAGAGCCAATTGCCTGACTCTCACACGACATAGGCCTGTTAGGCAGCAAGCCTCGTGGCGCGCTTCTCTTCCTCGGCCTTCTTCTCCGCCTCTATTTTGGCGCGCTTTGCGTGGTGTTCTCCTCTTAGCGAGGAGCCGACGCGTCCTTCGACGCGCATGCTGGCAAGACTGGGAACGCCGACGCGTCCACCTCGACGCATCACGACGAGGAGCGGAACACCGACGCGTCCTCCTTGACTAGTGGCGGCGAGGATGGGAACATCGAGGCATGACCGTCCGCGTGGTGCAGCGAGGGGCACCTAGGGCTTGGGAGGGGCGATGCCATGGTGGTCGACGTGAGAGGGAGGGGGAGGAGATAGCGATGAACGTGAGCGTTCTTCCGAATGCCGTGGGAGGCGTAGTATTTATAGCGAGCGATGGCACACCTACGTAAGATATGGATTGAGCTTCAGTGACTTAACTGCGGGTGCAGTTGCGTCACTGACATGTGGGCCAGATGCCTATTGGGCCCACATGTCAGTGTCCCAATGCACCTGCGGTTAAGTAACTGAAGCAGCGGCCCGTAAGATATGTTGCGTGATTAACATAATAGTTACGTGGGCATATTTGTTGGAGTAAATTATAGGGGAGGGAAGGGTGGAAATATTGCTGGTCACAACGGATTGGACGAGCGCGGGGGGAGGAGAGTCATGCATGCAGATTTTTTCCACACGGGATGGAGTGGTGGGACTGCTGGAGGGAGAAGGAGAGTCAAGCAGGCGTTTAGATTTCAAGGTGCACTAAATTATTGCATGCGATGATTAAGGCTAGCCATAGTGGTGGTAATGTGGTATCTTACTAGCTTGTATCATGCACACGGGAATAGCAAACATGATGATGTGGCAAAGAATTAAAGAAGAGAGGGGGTTAGAGTAACATAGGTAGATATCGTATCATGTTAAATACTATGCTACTTTGTGTCATGCAGGGCACTATAAAGGTAGTGAGGGAGTCCTGGATTAGGAGGTGTCCGGATGGCCGGAATATAACCTTTGGCCGGACTCCTGGACTATGAAGATACAAGATTGAAGACTTAGTTCCGTGTCTGGATGGGACTTTCCTTGGCGTGGAAGGCAAGCTTGGCGATACGGATATGTAGATCTCCTCCTATTGTAACCGACTCTGTGTTACCCTCGCCCTCTCCGGTGTCTATATAAACCGGAGGGTTTTAGTCCGTAGGATCTAACAAGAATCAGACCATAGGCTAGCTTCTAGGGTTTAGCCTCTATGATCTCGTGGTAGATCTACTCTTGTACTACCCATATCGTCAATATTAATCAAGCAGGAGTAGGGTTTTACCTCCATCGAGAGGGCCCGAACCTGGGTAAAAACATCGTGTCCCTTGTCTCCTGTTACCATCCGCCTAGACGCATGCTTTGGGACCCCCTACCCAAGATCCGCCGGTTTTGACACCGACATTGGTGCTTTCATTGAGAGTTCCTCTGTGTCGTCATCTTTAGGCCCGATGGCTCCTCCGATCATCAACAACGATGTGGTCCAGGGTGAGACTTTTCTCCCTGGACAGATCTTCGTATTTGGCGGCTTTGCACTGCGGGCCGATTCGCTTGGCCATCTGGAGCAGATCGAAAGCTACGTCCCTGGCCATCAGGTCAGATTTGGAAGTTCGAACTACACGACTGACATCCGCGGAGACTTCATCTTCGACGGGTTCAAGCCACAGCCGAGCGCGCCGCACTGTTATGATGGGCATGATCTAGCTCTGCCGCCGAACAGTGCCCTAGAGGCCGCACCCGTGTCCGATCCGACCCTCAGCTCGGAGCCGTCTGCACCAATCGAGGACGGGTGGCTGGACACTGCCTCGGGGGCTGTAATCTCTAAGATGATCGAGCCGAACACCAGCCTTGTCCTTTGCGAAGCTTGTGACTCCAAGGTGTCGGACTCCCCTCCGGACTCCTAACCTTCATACCGCTAATCGAATCCGATTGGGCGCCGATCATGGAGTTCACCATCATGACATCTTTCAAAGACTCGCCCTTCGCGACATTCTGAATTCACTAAGGTCTCTCTCTTTATCAGGAGAGCCCTGGCCGGACTTTGGTCAGCAAGGTTGGGATGCGGACGACGAAGAAATTCAAAGCCCACCCACCACCCACTTCGTAGCCACTGTCGATGATTTAATCGACATGCTCGACTTCGACTCCAATGACATCGACGGTATGGACACCGATGCAGGAGACGACCAAGAACCAGCGCCTACAGGGCACTGGAAGGCCACCTCGTCGTATGACATATACATGGTGGACACCCCAAAAGAAGGGAACGGCGATGGAACAACGGATGATGACCCCTCCAAGAAGCAGCTTAAGCGCCAGCGTCAGCGGCGCCGCTCTAAATCCCGCCAAAGCAAAAACGGTGATTCCGGCACGGGAGACAATAACACCCCGGACAGTGCCGAAGACAACCCCCTCCAGCAGGATTCAGCGCAGGAGGATGGAGAAACCAGCCCTCATGAGAGAGCGGCAGACAGAGAGGTAGAGGAAGATAACTACATGCCTCCCTCCGAAGACGAGGCAAGCCTCGACGACGACGGATTTGTCGTGCCTGAGGATCCCGTCAAACAAGAGCATTTCAAACGCAGGCTTATGGCCACGGCGAGCAGCCTCGAGAAAAAACAACAACAGATTAGAGCTGACCAAGACTTGCTAGCCGATAGATGGACTGAAGTCCTTGCGGCCGAAGAGTACAAACTCGAACGCCCCTCCAAGAGCTACCCAAAACGCAGGCTGCTACCCCGATTAGAGGAGGAAGCACCTAGACCTACATCACCAGCGCATGATGCGGCCGACCGGCCACCTCGTGGCCGCGACAGAGAGGCCTCTCGGCCCTTCACTCAAGCCGCACCCCGGCGTCACTCAAAGAATACCAAGGCACGGGGAAATGCGCCAGACCTGCGAGATATATTGGAGGACAAGGCAAGGCAAACAAGATCGATATATGGATCGCATGGGCGCCCCACGACACGTGACGATAACCGTCATGCCGGATATGGTAAATCTGGCCGGCCGAACAAAGTAGACAAAACTCATTTGAGCTACGTCGTGATATAGCCCAGTACAGAGGCGCCGCACACCCACTATGCTTCACAGATGAAGTAATGGATCATCAAATCCCCGTGGGTTTCAAACCCGTAAACATTGAATCATACGATGGCACAACAGATCCTGCGGTATGGATCGAGGATTATCTCCTTCATATCCACATGGCCCGTGGTGATGATCTACACGCCATCAAATACCTCCCACTCAAGCTTAAAGGACCAGCTCGGCATTGGCTTAACAGCTTGCCAGCAGAATCAATTGGTTGCTAGGAGGGCCTCGAAGCCGCATTCCTCGACAATTTCCAGGGCACCTATGTGCGACCACCAGACGCCGATGACCTAAGCCACATAATTCAGCAGCCAGAGGAATCGGCCAGACAATTCTGGACACGGTGCCTAACCAAGAAAAATCAAATAGTCGACTGTCCCGACGCAAAGGCCCTTGCAGCCTTCAAACATAACATCCGTGAAGAGTGGCTTGCCCGGCACCTAGGACAGGAAAAGCCAAAATCCATGGCAACCCTCACAACACTCATGACCCGCTTTTGTGCGGGAGAAGACAGCTGGCTAGCTCGTAGTAATAACATGACCAAGAGCCCTGGTAATTCGGATACTAAGGACAGCAATGGGAGGTCGCGTCACAACAAGCACAAGCGCCGCATTAACGGCGACAATGCTGAGGACACGACAGTTAATGCCGGATTCAGAGGCTCTAAACCCGGTCAGCGGAAAAAGCCATTTAAAAGAAATACTCCGGGCCCGTCCAGTTTGGACCGAATATTCGATCGCTCGTGCCAGATACACGGCACCCCCGAAAAACCAGCCAATCACACCAACAGGGATTGTTGGGTGTTCAAGCAGGCAGGCAAGTTAAGTGCCGAAAACAGAGACAAGGGGCTGCATAGTGATGACGAGGAGGAGCCCCGGCCGCCGAACAATAGGGGACAGAAGGGCTTCCCCCCACAAGTGCGGACGCTGAACATGATATACGCAACCCACATCCCCAAAAGGGAGTGGAAGCGCACTCGAGGACGATACGCTGGCGTTGGAGCTAGTCGCCCAAAGTTCAACCCATGGTCCTCCTGCCCGATCACTTTCGATCGAAGGGACCACCCCACTAGCATCCGCCATGGCGGATTCGCCGCATTGGTTCTAGACCCAATCATTGACGGATTTCACCTCACTAGAGTCCTTATGGACGGCGGCAGCAGCCTGAACCTGCTTTTATCAGGATACAGTGCAAAAAATGGGCATAGATCCCTCAAGGATTAAACCCACAAAGACGACCTTTAAAGGCGTCATACCAAGTGTAGAGGCCAACTGTACAGGCTCGGTTACACTTAAGGTGGTCTTCGGATCCCCGGATAATTTCCGAAGCGAGGAGTTAATCTTCGACATAGTCTCGTTCCGTAGTGGCTATCACGCACTGCTAGGACGAACCGCATTTGCAAAGTTCAATGCGGTGCCGCACTACGCATACCTCAAGCTCAAGATGCCATGTCCTCGAGGAGTCATTACTGTCAATGGAAACACTGAATGCTCTGTCCGAACAGAGGAGCATACGGCGGCCCTCGCGGCGGAAGTACAAAGCAGCCTCTCAAGGCAATTCTCCAGTCCGGCTAATAAACATCCGGACACCGTCAAGCGTGCTCGGAGTAACCTACAATAAGACCGCCTGGCACATTGCGAGCAAGCGTAGCAATGCGGCCCCAACCCCAGCCCTCGCGAAATTGCGAAACCAAGATTACGCCAGACATAACTACGCCCGGAAATACCATGGGCATAGGGGAGGGCACGACCACGGCATGCCCAAAATGCGGCTCAACCGCACTAGGGGCTCCCGATTTAGTCATTCTTTTTCTTACTTTCAGTACTCCACTCTATGGAAGGCCTGCCCGGCAGTACAATCGCCGAACACACGATGAAACAGCCTGTGGAGGCAGAAAGCTACGTCGAGTGTCCAGGTGGTCTCTATAACAAGCAGTATACTTGTTTCACATATCATCCCGCAGCTCGCCCCTGGAGGGGGACATGTCAAATAGTCCCATCTCTTGCTTATTGCACTATTTGTATCATCTTGCTTTTCCCATAGCCTTTTCGAATAAACAATACATTGCTTTTGTCTATTATTGCATTCCCTTTTTTTATCTATATATGTTCATTAATGACATGTTGCACCCGTACACTTTTGTACGGCCAAATACACCAGGGGCTTAAGTACCCCAACATACGGTGTGATAAGTACGAACACTTTCACAAATGCGGCACCCCGAACTAATAGCATTATATGCATCGGCTCCGAATCATGTCTTGGGTCAATAGTTGGGTTTTCCCGGCTCCCATGTTTTGGTACCTTACATTCCGTTATATCGGCTAAGGTAGCGCTCGGAGAACCACTGCTATTGTGCCCCGGTTGAGCTGGGCTAAGCACCTCAGTGGAGAAAGCTAAAACTGACCGTCATGATAGGGGAGAGCTGGTCGCTGTTCGAGAGGTTTTCAAGTCCCTAAAGACTTATGCCGCTTAGAGCGAGGAGTCGTCTTTGTCCGGCCTAGGCGTGGATAGTGCCCCGAACTCGGTCTTCTGAATACTAGGGGCTTCGCCGAAATTTAAAATTATAGAATTCTATGGCTAAGTGAGAGTGTTCAAGCATTATAGTGTGATCGCCTTGTTCGTTGTGTTGAGCGCCTCCCTCGAAGGACCCAAGAATGGGAAAAAGAGCGCTCAAGTTTATCCCGAACACCCCAAAGACTCATGACATGGGGGCGTGTTTACGACTCGCCATCTCTCAAAATTAATATACGGCCACACAGAAGGTAATATTTTAAATTCAAAAGCATTGCTTAGCGCATATGAACAAGTTTTCAGCGTACAGGATCACAAATGCGAGTTTACTCAAAAATTACATCTTTGGAGCATTCATCTGCTATAAGGCGGACACCCATCAGGATGCCCTCATAATACATCTCGGGCTTGCGATGCTCCTTGCCCGGCGGTGGTCCGTCCGTCACAAGCTTCTCAGCGTCCATCTTGCCCCAGTGCACTTTAGCACGGGCAAGGGCCCTACGGGCACCTTCGATGCTTACGGAGCGCTTGATGACTTCAAGCCATGGACAGACATCCACCAGCCGCCTCACCAACCCGAAGTAGCTCCCAGGCATGGCTTCCCCAGGCCACAGCTGGACTATGAGACCCTTCATGGCCTGTTCGGCCACCTTATGGAGCTCGACCAGCTGCTTCAGCTGGTCACTCAAGGGCACCGGGTGTCCGACCTCAGCATACTGAGACCAGAACACCTTCTCTGTCGAGCTCCCCTCTTCGGCTCGGTAGAATGCGGCAGCGTCGGTCACACTCCGGGGAAGATCTGTGAATGCTCCTGGAAAGCTCCGGACTCGGGTAAGTAACAAGTAATTCACTTTCACGTGCTTGCTTTACATAAAGAATGCCTTACCCGCCGCTATCTTCTTCATCGCCTCAATTTCCTGGAGGGATTTTTAGGCTTCGGCCTCTGCAGATTTGGCGCTCTCAAGGGCCGAGGCGAGCTCGGACTCTCGAGTCTTTGAGTCAAGCTCCAAACTCTCGTGTTTTTCCACGAGAGCCTGGAGCTCTTGCTGCACCTCCGCCACCCGCGCCTCCTGCTTCTCTCGCTCGGTGCGCTCCACGGCCGCCTTGTCTTCGGCCTTGGACAGCGCTTCCTTCAGGGTCGCCACCTCAGTTGTGGCCCCTGTAATACTCACGTTGGTCCTTCATTTTTTGCAACCACATCTTTTTATATACTTACATAAGGTATTTCTTACCTTCCTTGTCTTCGAGCTGCTTCTTGGCAAGGCCGAGCTCGTTCTCGGACCGCTCGAGGCTCTACTTCAATGCATCGACCTCCGCAGTCAGTGCGGCAGAGGTCAGCAGCGCAGCCTGCATTCCCATATTGACATACTTATGTTAGACTCCTGCGTATATCTTTTAGATCCTCAGTTCGGTTTTTCTTTCCGAACACCAAACTGAGCATCAGGGGCTACTGTCTATGCGGTAATATTTTTACATATCTTAAATACATACCTCAAAGCCTGTTAGAAGGCTGGCACAGGCTTCAGTCAGCCCGCTCTTGGCGGACTGAACCTTCTGGATCACCGCACTCATAATATTGCGGTGCTCCTCGTCGATGGAGGCGCCGTTAAGCACCTCCAGCAGATTATCCGGTTCCTCCGGTTGGACGGGGGTCACCGGCGTCGTAGGCTTGCCCTTCTTACTAGGGGGGCGCCTACCGGACTCCAGAACCAGTGAAGGTTCCGGTGCGGTGTCCAGCCTAGGGCCGGACTTGGAGCCCTTGGGGGTTTTGTCCCCTTTGCGCCTGGAGTCCGGGAGGTCGCCTTGTGGCGCCTCCAGGACCACCTCTTCCTGGCTTGGACCCTTTTCGGACTCCACCTCGGCATTATCCGCAGCGCGAGGAGAGGAGGCGGCCGGAAGTGAAGTGCTATTCACATCCGACGAACCTGTGGAGCCGCCGACGAAGAATCGAGCCCGGCCTTGGGCGGACTGCATGATTATATTCGGCGTAAGATACTTGTGCAACAAAGGAACGCCATGAGTTATTCTCGGTATCCGGATATTTACAGTTTTGCTGTGGGCTTGGCCTGGATGGCTACTCCTCTTCACCGTCGTCGGTGTTGGTGGAGTAGTCCGGAGGAAGGGTCCTCCCTTCTTGGACCCTCCGGCCCCTCGGTTGGGCGGCCTTCCTTTTGTTCCTCCCTCACCGGAGGGGAGAGGCCTCTTCTTCCTCCTCCTCGCCTTCATGGGAGGAGTGCACCTCGAGTCATCGAACGATGAATCCGACACCATTGGGCGCCGGAACTCTTTCGAGTTCCCGTGGCCTTCTTCTTGGCCTTCTTCTCCGCACCACGTAAGGTGCCGTAACCAGCAGCCCGTTAAGCGGGCATCCGCTGGGTCTTGGGCAAGGGATCCGGACAAATAATCTGCCCGGACGTCTTCTGCCAATCCTGTCAAAGGTAAGGGAGTTTAGATCCCGCATAGAATCAAACTATGGAAAACAAGTAACCCGTAAAGGCTAAAATAGCTTACCGCGTTGGCTTGATGCTGCGCGCTGAATCCTCGATCCTCGGTAGCGGATGCGGGAGCCTCGGCGCCCTTGAACAGCACCTTCCAGGCGTCTTCATACGTATTGTCGAAGAGCCTACTCAGGGTTCAGTGCTGTGCCGGATCAAACTCCCACAAAATGAAAGCCCGTTGTTGGCACGGGAGGATCCGGCGGATGATCATGACCTGGACTACGTTGACGAGTTTGAGCTTCTTGCTCACCAAGTTTTGGACGCAGGTTTGGAGTCTGGTCAGCTCCTCTGAATTACCCCACGACAGGCTCGTCTCTTTCCAGGAGGTGAGCCATGTGGGGATGCCAGATCGGAATTCGGGGGCCGCTGTTCAGGGTCACGCGGCTCAGTGATGTAGAACCACCCCAATTGCCACTCCATGAAGGAGCCCTCGAGCCATGGAACGTTGGGCATCTTGCCCACCATGGCACCTCCACACTCCGCTTGGCGGCCACCCACTACCTTCGGTTTGACATTGAAGGTCTTCACCATGTTTAACTGGGGCTGGATGCAGAGGAAGGTTTCGCACCTGACGATGAACGCCGAGATGTTGAGGATGAAGTTCGGGCCGATCGTGGAAATCCAGGCCGTAATAGAACATGAGTCCCAGACAAATGGGTGAAGTGGGAAACCTAGTCCGCGGAGGAAATGGGTGAGGAACACCACCCTCTCATGGGGCCTGGGGGTGGGGATGAGCTGCCCCTTGTCGGGGAGCCGGTGCGTGATGTCATTGGACAAGTATCCAGCTTTCCTCAGCTTCTTGATGTGTCCCTCCATGATGGAGGAGGCCATCCACTTGCCTCCCGCTCCGGACATGGCTGGAGAAGGTTGAGGTGGGATGTGCAGACTTGGGCGCTGGAGCTCGAGTGCCCAAAAATGGATAAGCAAAGGAGGAAGAAGGCGTAGATGAGAAAGGTGGATCCTTATCCCCTTATATGGGCGGACGAAACTATGTGCCCCCCACCCGCCTGGTAAAACTCGCTTATCTCCCAACCGCCGTAATTAATGGCACGGTTGGGTTACCCACGCCCGTATTGATGAGAATCCCGAAATAAGGGGACACGATCTCTGCTTCGACAAGACGTGCCAAGGAAACCGCCTCGCTAAGTGCGCTGAGGTGGGACAGTAAAAACGATTCGAATAAAGGCTTGGCCGTGGTGTGATGTCACGCTACAGAATCACGCCGCAGATTGGATTTGTGTAAATATTATTCTCTCTACGGTGGTATGTGGAACTTATTTTGCAGAGTCGGACACTATCCTTGTGTTCAAAATCTTCTATGAAGTATTCGGAGGAGGAACCCGCTTTGCAATGCCGAAGACAATCTGCTAGCCGGACTCGTCATCATTGAAGCATGGTTCAGGGGCTACTGAGGGAGTCCTGGATTAGTGGGTGTCCGTATGGCCGGACTATAACCTTTAGACGGACTCCTGGACTATGAAGATACAAGATTGAAGACTTCGTCCCGTGTCCGGATGGGACTTTCCTTGGCGTGGAAGGCAAGCTTGGCGATACGGATATGTAGATCTCCTCCCATTGTAACAGACTCTGTGTAACCCTAGCCCTCTCCGGTGTCTATATAAACCGGTGGGTTTTAGTCCGTAGGACGAACAACAATCATACCATAGGCTAGCTTCCAGGGTTTAGCCTCTCTGATCTCGTGGTAGATCTACTCTTGTACTACCCATATCGTCAATATTAATCAAGCAGGAGTAGGGTTTTACCTCCATCGAGAGGGCCCGAACCTGGGTAAAAACATCGTGTCCCTTGTCTCCTGGTACCATCCGCCTAGACGGATAGTTCGGGACCCCCTACCCGAGATCCGCCAGTTTTGACACCGACAGGTAGTCCCGTATCATACACTAGTATCATGCACATGATACTAGTATATGCTACTTTCTACTATGAGTAGCCTAAAGAGAATATTAACTAATCTCTACTCTCTACTCTTATACTCCCTCCTTTCTGGTTTATAGGGCTTATCTCAAATTTTTTGTTTTCCCATTTTATAAGTCTCAATTTGGTTGTTCCCCATCACATTCTCAGATTTCAAGGTGCAATAAATCATTGCATGCAAGTATTAAGAGAAAATCGACCAATGCATGTACTTTATGCATGCACGTGTTGCAATTAATGCATTGGTAAACACAATTTTTTGAAGAAAACAAGCGCATTAATTGAGTGGTTTTGCAAACTACAAAAATTGTTTCACGACTCACCATCTACCTTGGTTGGTGAGATTTTTTAATTGAGCACTATAAACCGGAAAGGAGGTAGTAAAAAGCAAAGTTGGTGATGATGGTGTACCTGCCATCCTGCAAACACGCAGAAGCTATACCGTCAGGCCTACGGTATGGGTCTAGTAAACATGATATCTAGTGGGTCCCGCATAGTACTCAAGAACCCTTTGGGGGCATGCAGTCGTTTATCCACCGGGCAAGCCAACGACCCCACGCCGTTCGCACACCCTTCTCGTCCCCGTCTTCTACCTTACAACAGTTCGCTCCCAGTCGTCCCATCCTTTAACATTACACCCGTTCAACTTCTCCTAACCCGCCTCCAAAATCCATGGCCTCCCAAATCTCCAAGATCATCGCTGAGTACTAGGTTAGAGCCATCACCAGCGATGAGTTCATCGTCATATACATCCATAGATCCGTGACGGTGGAAGCATGCCTTGCTCGCTTCCTACGCATGTTCAAAAGTTCAAAGGATGAGTTGGTCGTTGGGCTAGATGTTGAGTACACCACATTCCTTGTCGGCGTTTTTGTGCGACATATGCCAATGGGTGGCTTATCATGGTAGGGGATAGTAAGACGTCGCCGGTGCCAAGAAGCGGGATGAGGCATAGACACGTACGCCGGTGAACTTTACCCAGGTTCGGGGCTCTCCTAGGAGATAACACCCCTAGTCCTGCTCTGCGGGGTCTTTGCGTGATCACTATCTCAAAAAGTAGCTACAAGTTGCTCCTTGAGCTGTTTGCTAGAGGAGTAAGAAGGGCAAGGCTAGCTCCCTCTTCTCTCTATGTGTGTGATTGTGTAGTCTAAAAGTCAGAAACCTTTGCATGGGTGCCCTGGGGGGTTTATGTAGGCCTACCCCCCATGGGTACAATGGTAAACTAACCGGGTGTAGGCCCAGGCCGTCAGTGTCTCTTGTGGCCGGCTTCTCCGCTAGCTGCTGGGGCCCGCCGACTGGTGGGCCCTGCTAGCTGTCTTGTACTTGACCGACAGGCTGCGCCCGCCGCTCGCGGGTCTCGTCGGCGGCTCATCACTGTAGTCGTGCTTCTAATGACTCTTGCTTTGTCGGGGAAGGCATGGCTATAGTCCCGCCGCCTGGCGGGCGATCACTGTAGCCATCCCCCATCTCTTCTGGTTAATGGCGCACAAACTCCTAGGAAGGGGTCGGGCCGCCCTCTGGGTGTCGGCCTCCCCCTTGGCCGACTGGCCGAGGCTAGCCGCCTTCTGGTTACTCGCTGGCAGGTAGGGCCCGCCGCCTGCTGACCGTATCGACAACTCGTCGTGGGAGCATGGTCCCTTCTGACTTGGGTGATGTCACGAGCGAGGGGCCACAGTGCCGCGCCGTGCAGGAGATCTCTGGCTGGTACGGCGCACTATGGCCACGACTCGCCCTGGATTCGAGGGTGGCAGGCTTCGTTGTAGCCACGCCTCATCCCATCATGCTTAAGAGGGCGCAGGTTTTGAGGGCGCCTGGGGCCGCCTCCTAGGAGGCTGCCCGCTTCGTGGCCGTCTTCTGGGGTCCACCGCCTTCCGGCAGCCGGCCGCTTGGACCAGCCGGCTATGAGAAGGCGGCGACCAAGCTTTGAGGCTTGAGGGGCGCAGTCGGCCCCGATGTCTTGAAATGTCATGGGGGCAGATGAGGCTAGCCATGGCCAATAACTCCGACAATAGTACCCGAAACTGGTGGGGTGCCGCGGCTGGCAAGGCGGGGTGCCCCTGTAGCTTTCTACCCTGAGTAGTCTTGTTTGCTTGTCTTGTCCGTCTTGCCGACTGCAAGGAGTCGGATGCGGAAGATGGCCGCTTGATGAATTTTGAACCGCCAAGGCGGGAACCAGGTGGCGCGCTAGCTAGGCATCTAGGCTTGCCGCCCGCCGCTCGCACGCCACGCGGCGTCAGCCAGCCAGGCTGGCTTGCCAGCCCACAAGCATGACGGGACATGCTACAGGTTGGGCCCGCCACTACCAGGCCTCGGCATGTGCGCGGATCCGCTACGGCCGAGGCGGGGCGGTTGGGATCCCTCGCGCCATTACCATGCGTCTTTACCGCGTGGTAAATGCGGGGTCGTGGGGACATGGGCGCAGTTAATCCTACGACCCCACGCCCCGCCTCCTTGGCTTCGTAGCTAGGGGCTATAAATCGGGGGAGGAGGGGAGAGGCAAAGGCACGCGCGCTCTCCTCTCCCTCGTCTCCTCTTGCTTCTTCCTTTCCTTCGCCACCGCCGCACTCGCGCTCCATCGAAGTGCTGTCGCGGCTCGTCGTCGCCTTCGAGCTTCTTCTTCCTGAGCATTCTCTCCGCTCTGCCGCGGGCTCATGCGCTCGTCACCGCCATTCGTCTTCGTCGAGCTCGGGCCGTCATGGAGCGCTCCGGAGACTGGGACGGCTCCAACGTCCATGAAGACCATCTCACATTCCTCCGCGACACGCGGCGGCTGCCCGGCGCAGGCTAAATCAAGACGCGCGTGCCACCCGCCGACGAGATCTCGCCGGTGCCGGAGGAAGGCGAGCGCCTCATCTTCCGCTCGCACTTCCACAGTGGCTTCGGCTTGCCGGCAAGCGGCTTCCTCCGCTTGTTCCTGACCTTCTACCGACTCCAGCCGCACCACCTCACACCGAACATGGTGGTGCTGCTGTTGGCTTTCGTCACCCTCTGCGAGGGTTATCTTGGCATCCTCCCCACCCTCGAGCTCTGGGGGCCTTCTTCTACACCAAGCTTCGCACCTCTCTGAAGGAGGAGGCGGCCCAATGTGGGGCTTTCATTGATGTGTGGCGTCTGGGTGCTAGAATGCCTTCCCAGCCATCAAGTCGATACAGTCGGTCAAGCTGTGGCAGAAGTCGTACTTCTATGTGAAGAAGGTCAACCCGGCGATCGACTTCATCAACTTGCCGGCTTACGTGGCTGTTCCGCCTGCTGAGCCCCGCACCAACTGGGGCTTCAAGCCGAAGTCCCTGTCGCTCGACGCCTCCGCTGCCATCGCCCGCCTCAAGGTGATGAAGGAGTCGGAGGGCCTCAAGGCGTCCGACTTGCTAGTCGCCTTCGTGGGGCGCCGAGTCCTCCCGCTCCAAGGCCGGCCTCACATCAAAAGCCAGATGAGTGGGCATCCCGACCCATGCCGGATGTGCACCAAGGAGATGCCGACTGCCGAGGTGGCCTATCTAGTGAATGAGATTGCCAACCTCAAGCTCGAGCCGGAGGAGTGGCGGTTCGACAAGCGGCCGTACTCCCGCGCAGATCAGCTGCCTATGGTAAGCTCTTGATTCTTTTCTATCCCTCTTGCCAGGTTCTCTCTTGCCGTGTTTTCTCTCGCCGGGTTCTCTCTCACTGGGTTCTCTCTTGCCGGGTTCTCTCTTGCCGGCTTCTCTCTCGCCGGGTTCTCTCTCGTTGGCTTCTCTCTCGCTGGGTTCTCTCTCGCCGGCTGACCAGCTCGACCATGATGCAGGTCCTCCACTCCCAGCTACAGGCCAACGTCAACTTCATGCCGGACCAGGAAGTGAGTGACGTGGCGGACCCCGACTTGGGGGCGGCCGCCCTGGAGGACGACGCCACAGGCGGTGGTGGTGGAGCAGGCGGCTCCGTAGGAGGAGGAGGCGTGGAGGACTGGTCAGATGACGACGAGGAGGAGGAAGAGGAGGAGGAGGTGCCGCGCCGCCCACCGCCTTCCGACAGGGCGGGCACAAGCTCCTCAGTCGGACCAACCGCACCAGGCGGTGGGCCGAAGCGCCGAGGTGCGTTGCTATTCAGCAGCCACCCCAAGAAGGCCAAGCACTCGGCCGCCGAGGCCAAGAACACGGTCGCTGCGACCAAGCGGCGCGAGGCTGCCGCGAAGGCGGCCAAGTTCCAGAAGGCCCCCAAGCAACCTCCGACGGTGTCAGCGTAAGTCCTCAGCCTTTCTTGTGTCTTATTTTGTTCTTTTATCTTGTCGACTCCTTTTGAATCTCCTTCTCACCCCTCTTTTGAGCAAGGCCCCGCTCTCTCTTGAGTGGTCAACCTCAGCCTCCATCGTTAGGGCGGCGGAGGGCTCTACCAACAACCACCGCATAGACCCGGCCGCTGATCTCTGGGAGGCGCAGGAAAGGAACGGACGGGAGGTGGGGAAGGAGAAAGAAGCCGCCGCCAAGAAGGCGGAGGCCGACAAGGCGGCGCAAACGGACACGGACGCAGCGGCCAAGGCCCAAGTCGACATCGCGGACAAGGAAGGGGCGAGGGATGCCGCACGCCAGCAGATCCCGCAGCTCATCACCCCCCTGCGCTCCACACCACCAGCGCCAGAGTTCTCAACGCCAGCTGGGGGAGCCGGCGATGAGCAGCCGGTCATGGAGAGGGAATGCGGTGATGTCGTCTTGCCAGAGGTGGAGGTGCCTCCACGACTGCCGACTGCAGACGTGCAGGGCAGCCAACCAGCCGCCCCGTTGGTGACGCCAGCCGGAGGCGAGCTGGTGATGGCCTCGGCTCCCATGGCCCGCACTCCAGTGCGTCGTCGTGTGGAGAAAGCTCCTGGCCCCTGAAGGCTGGTGGAAGTCAGGAGCGCCAGCTCGTCGACCCCTGAAGCCGAAGCCACCAGCGCCGCGCTGTCAGAGTGGGTGCACGGGGGCGGGACAAGCGCCTTGATCAAGGCGGCGCAAGATGTCCAGGCCGATTTCAAGGCCGAAGCCGCCGCCCTCTCGTAATGCATGAAGGCGTTCATGAAGACGCGGGCCACCGTCCAGGTACGTAACTTGCTTCTTGCTTTTTATTCATGTAATATTCGGTGGGGGCGTGCCAGCGCACCCACTAGGTGTAGTCCCCGAGTTCTAGGCCGGCTGCTGAGCAGGCGGCCTGGAACTTCATAGTGGGTTCTGAGCTCTGGCTCACTTCTTTTTTTGTTCTTTTGTTGCAGGATTACCACAACATCCGCACGGCCACCTTCAACGCGAATGTCCAGGAGAGGGACCGACGGACCGCCGCTTTGACCGAAAGCCGGAGTAAGCACTCCATCTTCTTTTCTCCATGGGGCCACAACAAGACCATGCTGGTCAGTAGTCCCCGAGATGCGAGCCGACTGCTGAGCAGTTGGGTCGGATCTTCCGGCAATTACTTTTCTTCTTTCTTGATTTTTGATATATTTTCTTTATTTTCCTTGCAGGAACCAATGTCGTCTTGCAGCAGCAACTGGGCTAAGCCAACACCGCACTGTGTGCAAAGGAGGACGAGTGCAACAGGGTGGCCCAGGAGCGCGACCGCCTGGCCAAGGAACTGAAGGACCAGGCGGAGCTTCACAAGACGGCTCTGAAGCAGGCGGAGGACAACGAGGCCAAGATCCTGGCCGAGTTCGAGACGAAGTGCTCGGGTTGGGCCAATACGGAGGCGGCACTGACCGCTGGTTATGGCCAGATCGAAGACATAGTCGATGGTGAGCTTTCTTCTCTTCTCTTAACTACTGGCTATCCAGCGAGGCGGCTTCTAGCTTCTGACTCCTGACTTATCGTTTGCTTGTGCAGACTTCTTCCCCGGCCATTCCGCAGTTGCCAACCACGCCATTGAGGCTCGCCGCGAGGAGCGAAGGGCGGAGGGCGCGAAGATTGCCGTTGATGCCCCTCGGACCCTTGGCGAGCAGCTCCTTGGCATCCATGCTCGTCTCCAACCGGCCCACCTGATGCTCCGCCGGCTGTAGCATGCTGGGGCTCAGGCAGTCTCCGCCCTCTGGCCAGATAGGCAAGCCCACGCACGCCCAGTCAGACCACCGACTGGTTGGAAGTGGCCGCCGGCCGTCTTGAGGCGTGGGCTCCGCGGCCCGTGCAGCAGCACGACGGGCCTTGGAGTTCACCAAGGCATGGTACCCTGTGCTAGATCTAGCCCAGTTGGCCAAATTTCGGCAGGAAGTCGGCGCCGAGCTGGTGGCGGTGGAGCGCGACCTCACGGTTCGCGCAGCAGTGATCGCCGAGTATACCAACACCAGTGACTTTGTCCCTGAGCTGAACGAGAACGGCGCCGAGGCGCCGCCATAATGGTTCGGCCTGAACCCGGATGATGGCGAAGACTCGGAAAAGGAGATCGCTTCCAGTGACAAAGGGGAAGACGAGGAAGATGAGGATGATGAAGCCGGTGCGCCGGAGGTCGGAGCGGACGGCCAGCCTCAACTCGACCGTGCCTCCAGCACCAAGCCGCGTGCAAGCACGCCGACCGTTGCCGAAAGCGGCAAAGCCGAAACTCGCCAGCCGGCCACTCCACCAGCTGGCGCCCCCGACTCCACCAACCTGCCGGACTCACCTGCTGCCCCTTTGGTCTAGGCCGCCAATTTATCGTAGCTTTTTCTTCTTAGTAGTCTTCTCAACAAACTTTTGTTAAATTTGCACAATTCCACCCGCGGGGTATATTCAAACTATGTTGAATATTGGCCGATGACCTTTTGGTATGTAAATTATTTCCTGCACAAGTTGTGCTTTTGTCGAGTTCCGACTTTTCTTACTTTTTATTCCTTGGCTTTTTCCTTTGCCGCCCTCCCATGGTTTTCCTACTTTCCAGCCGGACAGCCGCTCTACGGACTGCAACCTGGTCAAGTATTTCACCATTGTGGGAGGACAAGTACTTTGGCCGATTGGAACGTTGCAAGCTAAGTAGGAAGCCAGCTGGCCGGCTGCTCAGCAGCCGGTCGGTGAGGCGAAGGGCCGGCCTGTCATATGTCGATGTTTTGGTCCTTAGCCAGTTTTCATGTGAGCACTATTTCTTGCCTTTAACTCTTGCTAAGCGAACAGCCGCTCTGCGAGCTGTGGCTTGTGGCAAGAGAGGGCTTAGGTGCTTGCACATTACTTGTCCGACTGCAGGAAACACCGACATAGTACAAGGCGGCAAGCCCCCGGGCCGACTAGTCGAACCCGGTTTCAGGCGGAGGAATGAAATAACACATTCATAGGCATAATACTTATCATATAGATAAAAAGGGGTAGCCCTCGAGTGCTCCTCGAGGGACCCGAAGTCTTCGTACTTAATACAAAAGGTAGTGTGGTACATACTGCATCAATTGTAAAATCTTCAAAGGAGATTTGCATTCCATGGGCGCTCTGTTTCCTTGCCAGAGTCGTCCCTCTTGCGCGCCCTGGGCTTCTGGGCATCGATCAGGTAGTATGAGTCATTGCCCAAGGCTTTCCTGATGATGAAAGGGCCTTCCCAAGGGGTCGAGAGCTTGTGCTGGCCGGCTGTTCGCTGGATCAGCCTGAGCACAAGGTCTCCCTCATGGAAGGATCTTGGCTTGACCTTCCGGCTGTTGTAGCGGCATAGACTCTGCTGGTAGATGGCGGACCGACTGAGTGCCAACACTCGGCCCTCTTTTAGCAGATCGACATTGTCTTCTCGTGCTTCCTTTGCCTCCGCCTCTGTGTACATGGTGACACGAGGTGAGTCAAACTCGATGTCAGTTGGGATGACGGCCTCAACACCATATACAAGGAAGAAGGGTCTGAAGACGGTTGACTAGTTCGGAGTGGTGTGCAGACTCCAGAGGACGGCTGGCAGCTCGTCGAGCGAGCAGCCGGCTGAACGCTCCAGAGGCTCGACCAGTCGGGGCTTGATTCCGGACAAAATGAGGCCGTTTGCTCGCTCAACCTGGCCGTTTGACTGTGGGTGAGCAACGGACGCTAAGTCCAGTCGGATGCCCTGCGTCGCATAGAAACGGGCCAAGGCGCCCTTGGTGAAATTTGTGCTATTGTCGGTGATGATGTTGTGATGTACGCCGTACCGAGAGGTGATGTCTGCGATGAAAGTCAAAACAGTCAGACCGTTCAGCTTCTTGATTGGCTTCGCTTCCACTTGGTGAATTTGTCCATGGCAACGAGCAGATAAGTTATGTCGTCGCGTGCTGTCTTGAATGTTCCCACCATGTCCAGTCCCCAGACGGCAAAAGGCCAGGCAAGGGGAATGGTCTTGAGTGCGGAGGCCGACAAATGCTGCTTGGAACGGAACTTCCGGCATCCCTTACATCTCTTGACCAAGTCTTTGGCATCTTCAAAAGCAGTTGGCCAGAAGAAACCATGGCGAAAAGCTTTGGCGACAAGTGATCTTGAGGCCGCGTGGTGGCCACACTCGCATTGGTGGATATCCTTGAGGATTGCTTGGCCCTTCTGTAACACTGCGCCTCACGAGTTCTCTATTGACGATGGTGTATGCTGCTGCCCAACGTTGCATCTGTCGGGCCGAGATCTCATGAGTTGGCAGCTCTTTGTTCACCAGAAACTTCAGGATGGGCTCTGCCTGAAGGAAATATGCCCTAGAGGCAATAATAAAGTTAATATTTATTTCCTTATTTCATGATAAATGTTTATTATTCATGCTAGAATTGTATTAACCGGAAACTTAGTACATGTGTGAATACATAGACAAAACAAAGTGTCCCTAGTATGCCTCTACTTGACTAGCTCGTTTATCAAAGATGGTTATGTTTCCTAAACCATAGACATGTGTTGTCATTTGATGAACAGGATCACATCATTAGGAGAATGATGTGATGGACAAGACCCATTCGTTAGTTTAGCATTATGATCCTTAGAGTTTCATTGCTACTGCTTTCTTCATGACTTATACATGTTCCTCAGACTATGAGATTATGCAACTCCCGAATACCGAAGGAACACCTTGTGTGCTATCAACAATCACAACGTAATTGGGTGATTATAAAGATGCTCTATAGGTGTCTCCGATGGTACTTGTTGAGTTGGCATAGACCGAGATTAGGATTTGTCACTCGGATTTTCGGAGAGGTATCTCTGGGCCCTCTCGGTAATGCACATCACTATAAGCCTTGGAAGCAATGTGAGTAATGAGTTAGTTGCAGGATAATGCATTACGGAACGAGTAAAGAGACTAGTCGGTAACAAGATTGAACTAGGTATTGAGATACCGACGATCGAATCTCGGGCAAGTAACATACCGATGACAAAGGGAACAACGTATGTTGTTATGCGGTTTGACCGATAAAGATCTTCATAGAATATGTAGGAACCAATATGAGCATCCTGGTTCCGCTATTGATTATTGACCGGAGATGAGTCTCGGTCATGTCTACATAGTTCTCGAACCCGTAGTGTCCGCACGCTTAACTTTCTATAAAGATTTGTATTATGAGTTATGCGATTTGATGACCGAAGTTTGTTCGGAGTCCCCGATGAGATCGGGGACATGACGAGGAGTCTCGAAATGGTCGAGACGTAAAGATCGATATATTGGAAGGCTATATTCGGACATCGGAAAGGTTGAGTGATTCGGGTATTTTTTGGAGTACCGGAGAGTTACGGGAATTCGTATTGGGCCTTAATGGGCCATACGGGAAAGGAGAGAATGGCCTCAAGGGTGGCCGCGCCCCTTCCCCATGGACTGCTCCGAATTGGACTAGGGAAAGGGGGCACCCCCTTCCTTCCCTCTCCTTCTCCCTTCCCTTTTTTCCTATTCCATGTGGGAGGTGGGATCCTACTAGGACTAGGGAGTCCTAGTAGTACTCCACACTTTGGGCGCACCCTATGAGGGCCGGCCTCCTCCTCCCTCCATCCTTTATATACGTGGCCAGGGGGCACCCCATAGACACACAAGTTGACCATTGATCTCTTAGCCGTGTGTGGTGCCCCCTCCACCATAATCCACCTCGGTCATATCGTCGTAGTGCTTAGGCGAAGCCCTGTGCCGGTAATTTCATCATCACCGTCATCACGTTGTCGTGTTGATGAAGCTCTCCCTCGACACTCTGCTGGATCGTGAGTTCGTGGGACGTCACCGAGCTAAACGTGTGCAGATCGTAGAGGTGCCGTACTTTCGGTACTAGGATCGGTCGATCATGAAGACGTACGACTACATCAACCATGTTGTCATAACGCTTCCGCTTACGGTCTACGAGGGTACGTTGACAACACTCTTCCCTCTCGTTGCTATGCATCACCATGATCTTGCGTGTGTGTAGGAAATTTTTTGAAATTACTACGTTCCCCAACACTGCCCATGATGGTGCTTGAATTTCTTCTACCGCCACTATGGCCACTTGTACGGAGGCGGTTGGGTTGGGGGGTGGCGGGTTGGAGTCGGCTGCCACTTGCTGTGTCGTTGAAGTCCCTAAGCCGACTGCTGAAGTCCCCAAGCCGACCGCTGCAGTCCCCTGGACGGGATTTGAAGTCCCCGGGCCGGGTGCGACTGCTGCAGTCCCCGAGCCGCCTGCCGAAGTCCCCGAGCCGACTGCTGCAGCCTTTTAGTCGGATCCGACTGTTTTAGGAGCAGCCAGCACGAAGATAGACTCTGATTCTAGAGAAGGCTTGATCGACGGCTTGCAGAAGTACTGGAGGGAGACGCCGGCTGGTATTTCTTGACGGGTGGAGTCGATCCGTGCCAAGTTATCAGCTGGCTCATTGTCGTTTCGTGGCACGTGAAGGAACTCTCACCCTTCAAAATATCCGCTGAGTTGCTGGACGAGGAATCGGTAGCTTGCCATATTCGCATCCTTGGCGTCCCAATCGCCAGACGACTGTTGGACCACCAAGTTAGAGTCATCGTAGAACAGAATCCGGCGAATGCCGAGCTCTTTGGCAAGCCGGAGTCCGTGTACTAGTGCCTCATTCTCGGTCACATTGTTGGAGGTGGCAAAATGGATTTGCAGTGTGTATCTGAGCTTGTCACCTTTGGGAGAGGTGAGGACGATGCCGGCTCCCAAACCGGTGCACATTTTCGAACCATGAAAGTGCATCCGCCAATGGGTGGAGTCCGGCGCTGGCGGCAGCTACTGGGTCTCGGCCCAGTCGACAAGTCGGCCAGCGCTTTGGACTTGATGGTGGTGCGAGGCTGGTAGAAGATGGTGTGGGGAGCCAACTCGATGGCCCATTTGGCCACTCGGCCTGAAGCATCTCGGCTGCCTATGATCTCAGCAAGCAGGTCAGTGCAAACAACCGTGATGGGGTGCTCTTGAAAATATGGCTTTAACTTCTTAGCGGTAATGGGCACTCCGTAGCACATCTTCTGGTAGTGGGGGTAGTTTTGCTTGGAAGCCGACAACACTTCACTCAAATAATACACCGATCTCTAGACCGGCAGAACCTTGTCGTCTTCCTTGCGCTCAACTACCATGACTGTGCTGACCACCCGGCTGGTGGCGGCGATGTAGAGGAGCATGGGCTCCTTAGCAGTCGGCGCGGCCAGGATAGGCGGCGTGGTCAACATCTTCTTGAGCTGGAGAAAAGCCTCATCCGCCTTGTCATTCCACTCGAAGCGATTAGTTTTCTTCAGGAGCTGGTACAGGGGAAGTGCCTTCTCGCCTAGCCGACTGATGGAACGGCTGATGGACGCCTGGAAGCCGGTGAACTTCTGGACATCTCTCAGTCGGGTAGGCTTCTCCATCCTCTCGATGGCCTTGATCTTCACAGGGTTGCACTCGATGCCGCATTTGGAGACCAGGAAGCCGAGGAGGTGGCCGGCTGGTACTCCAAACACGCACTTCTCTAGGTTGAGCTTGATCTGAAATCGGGGCAGATTTTCAAAAGTCTCCTCGAGATCTTCTAGGAGGGTCCCATGCTTCTCCGTCTTCACCACAACATCGTCCACATAGACGTGGGCGTTTCTGCCGTGCTGCTTGAGGAGGCACTTCTGCATGCAACATTGAAACGTGGCGCCAGCATTCCTCAAGCCGAATGTCATCGTCAGGTAGCATAAGGCTCCGAATGACGTGATGAAAGAGGTCTTCAGCCTATCAGCCGGGTTCAACTTGATCTGGTGGTACCCTGAATATGCATCCAAAAAACTCAACAGCTCGCATCCGGCTGTGGAGTCTATCACTTGGTCAATCCTTGGCAAGGCAAATGGATCTTTGGGGCAAGCTTCGTTGAGGCTAGTATAATCAATACACATGCGCCACTTGTTGTTCTTCTTCAGTACAAGGACTGGGTTGGGCAGCCAATCTGGATAGAATACTTCCATAATGAAGCTGGCTGCTAGGAGCCGGGCTATCTCTTCACCAACAATTCTTCTCTTCTCCTCCGACAGGCGGCGAAGGGGTTGCTCGACCAGTTTGGCGTCAGGTCGGACGTGTAGCTTGTGCTCGGCGAGATCCGTCGGAACACCCGGCATGTCCTTATGGGACCATGCAAAGATGTCCCGATTCTCACGGAGGATATCGACGAGCTTGCTTTCCTATTTGTTGTCGAGGTTTGCACCTATGACAGCGTACCTCTCCGGGTGCTCTGGGTCCAATGGTATCTTTTTTGTCTCCTTGGCTGGCTTGAAGGAACCTTCAGCTTCTGACTCCTTGGGATCAGGGGACATGTTCGGCTGCTTGCCGGCCATGGCCACAACCCGATCAAGGAGCCGCTTCTCGGCAGAGATCACAAGGGTCTCGGCCAGCCAACTGCTAGCGGCCGCACAGGCGGACGACTTCTGGTAATCTCCGGAGATGGTAATAACCCCTTTGGTGCTTGGCATCTTCATCTTGAGGTAAGCATAGTGCGGCACAACCATGAATTTGGCCAAGGTAGGTCGGCCAAGCAGTGCATGGTAAGGGCTCTCTAGGTCAACTACTTCAAACCAGACGGGCTCTCGGCGGAAATGATCTTTGTCTCCAAAGATGACATATATCTTGATCTTGCCGATTGGTGAGTGAGAAAGGCCAGGAACTATGCCATGGAAGATAGTCCGACTGGGCAGGAGATGCTTCGGCTTGATGTTCAACTTCTCCATGGTGTCGCGGTACAAGATGTTTATGCTGCTACCGCCATCTATCAGGACTCGAGAGAAGCGAGCAGCTCGCCTCTCCGTAGCAAACGTGGCTTCCAACAACAGAGCGTAGGAACCCGGAGAAGGAATCACTTCCGGATGATCGGCTCGACTCTAACTGATTGGCTTTTCTGACCAGTGCATGACTCTGGGGCTTCAGTAGCTACGGCATTCACCTCTCGGGACTGCTGGCGACGGCTGCGCCTGTCATAGGCCACACTGGTGAAGACGACGTAGGCTCCTTGCTCTTATGGGTACTCGTCTTAGATGGTAGCAACTGGCCGGGCCGCCTGCTGCGGAGGAGGAGGCGGCGGCGCTGGCCAGCAGGCGGAGGAAGCAGCAATCCTTCGCCCTTGGAGATTCGGGTGAGCCAGTGACACTTCCGAGTGATGTAGTTGGACGGCTTCGCGCCGCTGTGGAACTTGCAGGGCGCATCAAGGGTTTGCTCATAGGAGAAGGCGGGAAACAAGTTTGGCTTGCCGCCCCTCTGACGTTCAGGAGCAAGATGCCCCTCTGGCTGCTGGTCTTCGACTGTCGCCACCTGCCGGCTGGTGGAAGCCGGTTGTGGCGCCTTGCGCTTGTTGTTGCTTTGCTGCTGACGCTGATTCGTGTCACCAGCCGGAGTCCAAGGGGCCTGAGGAGCCACTTTGCCAGATGCATCAACTTGAATCTCTGTCTTCATGGAGGAGTCGGCCGTGGCATACTTGTCCGCTATGATCAGCAGCTCGTCGAGGGTTGCCGGCTCGTCACAGAGAAGTCGGTGCTTGAACAGGGTGCCTTCTCTGCACCCGACTATGAAGTACTCGATAGCATGCACCTCGTGCACGCCTTCGCAAGAGTTGCGTAGCTCGGGCCAATGCGTGAGGTGGTCGAGAGTTGATTCGATGGGGCCTTGAACGCGCAAAGAGAGCTGACGGGGCTTGGGCGGCCGCTTGTACGTGCTGGTGAAGTTGCGGATGAAGGCTTCAGTGAAATCTGCCAAGCTGTTGATGCTACGAGGCTTCAGGCTGTTCAGCTATGTCCGGGCGGTGCCCTGGAGCATAAGCGGAACGTACTTCACGGCAACGCGCTTGTTGCCGTTTGATATGCTGACGGTTGTGGAGTAGTCGACCAACCAGTCTTCGGCTTCACGGAGCCGGTGTACTTGGGCGTGTCTCTTGGGAGCATGAACCCTTTGAGGAAGGGCTCATCGCGGATGCGGGGGGGCGAAACAAGGCGGGCCCAGCACGTCTTCTTCTTCTAGCGCCAGGGATCGATTGAGACGGTCGATCCGGTGGCGGGCATCATTTTCTCCGATTCCTTCTTGGGGGCCAAGCCGGCCACCGAGACTCGGATGATCAACAGGCGGCGGGAAGACGCGCCTTTCTCAGTGCAGGGGAGGCTGATAGTCGCCTGGTCGCTCTACCGCTCGTGGGCAGCCGTCTTGGTCGCGCTCGATGGTGATGTGCGTCCTGCTGCGGCTTGCAGCCGACTCCTTGTCTCGTTGTCCGTGGGCGCCACCAGTCGGTGTCCGGGATGTCACGCCGTGCTCTCAGCGAGGAGGCGGGTCGCCGTTCTGCCAGTTGGGTTCCTCGACGTGGCAGCCGGCTTCTTGCTGCTCAGCAGTCGCGTCAATGAGCCGTTGGACGCGCTCTGTCATGTGGCGACGCTCGTCGCCCTCGAGGTTGTCCAGCTCATCTGCTGCCGCCTGGGCAGCTCGTATGTTCTCCATGGGCGTGGCGTAGACGAGGCGGTCTGCCCTGAACATGCTGGCAATGGTTGCGCCGTGTTGCTGGGCCCGCCAAGAGCTGGCGTGCTACCAACAGCGCAGTCCATCTCACGCTGGTAAGCCTTCGAGAGGCATCTCATGCTGGCTAGCTTCTTGGCACTCTTGACGAGCTGGACGCGACGATCTTCCAGTGTCTCGGCGTCAGCATCTTCTGCAATGGGTGCAGACAGGTCTCGTAGCGCCGCCTCGAGCGGATCTCGGGCGCCGTCACTGGAAGCTCCATCGTGGCTGATGACGAGCACCTCCGTGACGGTGCTGTCGCCGCTGTCGACGCGAGGGAGTGGATTGTCGATGACCACCACATTGATGGGGAACGCGTCGAGGGATGTCGTGTCGGAGTTGACAAGCATCGGGTCGGTGGAGCCGGTCGACTCCAAGTCAAAGGTAGGCTCATTGGCGATGTGGAGCTGGTCGAGGAGGCTGACGAGGCGGCTCTCGGGGCCGTCTGTGCCTGCGTCGGATGTAGGCTCATCGGAGAGGCGGATCTCCCCAACACGATCAGCGAGGCAGCTCACCGCGTGATACGTCCATTTTGCATCATGCTTTTATATCAATATTTATTGCATTATGGGTTGTTATTACATGTTATGTCACAATACTTATGCCTATACTCTCTTATTTTACAAGGTTTACATAAGGAGGGAGAATGCCGGCAGCTGGAATTCTGGGCTGGAAAAGGAGCAAATATTAGAGACCTATTCTGCACAACTCCAAAAGTCCTGAAACTCCATGAAAGTCATTTCTGGAAATAAAAAAAAATTCTGAATGGAAGAAATATGTCAGGGGGGCCACCACCTGCCCACGAGGGTGGGGGGCGCGCCCTACCCCCCAGGGCGCGCCCCCTGCCTCGTGGGCCCCCTGTAGGCTCTCCGGTGGCCATCTTCTGCTATATGAAGTCTTTCGTCCAAGAAAAAAATCATAAGCAACCTTTCGGGACGAAACTCCGCCGCCACGAGGCGGAACCTTGGCGGAACCAATCTAGGGCTCTGGCAGAGCTGTTCTGCCAGGGACACTTCCCTCCGGGAGGGGGAAATCATCGTCATTGTCATCACCAATGATCCTCTCATCTGGAGAGGGAAATCTCCTTCAACATCTTCACCAGCACCATCTCCTCTCAAAACCCTAGTTCATCTCTTGTATCCAATTCTTGTCTCCAAGTCCGGGATTGGTACTTGTAGGTTGCTAGTAGTGTTGATTACTCCTTGTAGTTGATGCTAATCGGTTTATTTGGTGGAAGATCATATGTTCAGATCCTTTATGCATATTAATACCCCTTTGATTATGAACATGAATATGCTTTGTGAGTAGTTACGTTTGTTCCTGGGAGAAGTCTTGCTATTAGTAGTCATGTGAATTTGGTATTCGTTTGATATTTTGATGAGATGTATGTTGTCTATCCTCTAGTGGTGTTATGTGAACATCTACTACATAACACTTCACCATTATTCGGGCCTAGAGGAAGGCATTGGGAAGTAATAAGTAGATGATGGATTGCTAGAGTGACAGAAGCTTAAACCCTAGTTTATGCGTTGCTTCGTAAGGGGCTGATTTGGATCCATATGTTTCATGCTATGGTTAGGTTTACCTTAATACTTCTGTTGGAGTTGTGGATGCTTGCAATAGAGGTTAATCATAAGTGGGATGCTTGTTCAAGTAAGAACAGCACTCACATATCAAATTATCAAAGTACTGAACGCGAATCATATGAACATGATGAAAACTAGCTTGACGATAATTCCCATGTGTCCTCGGGAGCGCTTTTCTCTATATAAGAGTTTGTCTAGGCTTGTCCTTTGCTACAAAAAAGATTGGGCCACTTTGCTGCACTTTATTTACTTTTGTTACTTTTTACTCGTTGTCGGCGTTCTAGGAACGGGGGTCCCCCGACTTGCCTGCCTGCGGCCTGCGGCGTGGCTCAAGTGGGGGCCCAGCGCGGCCCAGCTTCATCAGCTCAAGCCCAAGACCCTCGCGAGGGGCCAAGCATCGCGGGGCGGACTACATGACCCTTCCTCAGGAGCAGCCTCATCAGGCAGGCTCACGAGGAGGCGGAGAGATCAAGGCAGGGTACCTCATGAGGGTACCCCGTGACGCAAGCCATGACAATCGAGATTAGGCGGGAGCCAACCTGCGCAGTGTCCTCGTTTCCCCTTTGGTGCAAAGGAGGCAAGCACAGGTCGAGGCATCAGGCAAAGGTTACCGCTTCGGTGCAACAAGACCAAGACTAGCAGAGCGGCAGGACGGAGGTCATCGTGGTGCCCAGGACAGCGTCACCGTCAGAGCCTTTGGCAGCCGAAGACCAACTTTAGTCAGTATAAGTGTACTAGATGTTCCCCTTCAAAATGGCCAATTGTTGGCGCCCTTCCCGCTCATTATTTGGGAAGAGGCCCAGGGCCTCCCTCTATAAATAGGACTAGCCACCACACAGAGAGGGGACGGGTCGAACCCACCGGAGAGAGAGAGAGAGAGAAGCGACTGGACTCACCCAAGCAGTCCATCGCACCAGCTCAAGAACAGCCCCTCGCGAGGCTGTTCTTCCTTTGTACTGTTCTTCAACAGCCCCGGAGGCAATCCACCACACCACCCCCTGGAGTAGGGTATTACACCCCAACGGTGGCCCGAACCAGTATAAATCTTGTGTCTCTTGTGTTGTTCATCGTTCCTAGTTTAGATCCCTTGCAAACCATTAACGCGTGAGCTGGTAGGGGAAAGATCTTCGTGCGCACCCCAGAGTTCGAACCTCAAGGGTCTGCTGGAACCGGAAATCCGACACTCGTTACAAATTATCCTATCACAAAACTATCTGTTACCACTTATTTCAGTACTTGCAGAGAATACCTTGCTGAAAACCGCTTATCATTTCCTTCTGCTCCTCGTTGGGTTCGACACTCTTACTTATCAAAAGGACTATGATAGATCCCCTACACTTGTGGTTCATCAAGACTCTTTTCTGGCGCCATTGCCGGGGAGTGAAGCGCCTTTGGTAGGTGGAATTTGGTAAGGAAAATTTTATATAGTGTGCTGAAATTTACTATCACTTGTTACTATGGAAAGTAATCCTCTGAGGGGCTTGTTCGGGTTATCTTCACCCCGACTAGTAGAGCAAAGAGTTGCTCCTCAACCTACTGAACCTACTGAAAATGAAAATGTCTACTTTGAGATTCCTTCGGGTATGTTAGAAAAAATGCTAGCTAATCCTTTTGTAGGAGATGGAACGAAGCATCCTGATGAGCACCTAATATATGTGGATGAAGTTTGTGGATTATTTAAGTTTGCAGGTATATCCGGTGATGTTGTTAATGTAGGGGAACGTAGTAATTTCAAAATTTTCCTACGCACACACAGGACCATGGTGATGGCATAGCAACGAGAGGGGAGAGTGTTGTCTACGCACTCGTGAGACCGTGAAGCGGAAGCGATCACAACGTAGAGGAAGTAGTCAGACGTTCTCCTCGCGATCCTGCCGATCCCAGCGCCAAGCATTCGGCACCTCCGAGTCGATGATGACGTAGAGGAAGTAGTCAGACGTTCTCCTCGCGATCTAGCCGATCCCAGCGCCGTTACTCCGGCGCCTCCGAAGTTCTTGGCACACGCTCAGCTCGATGAAGCTCCACGGGCTCCGATCCACAAAGCTCCGGGAGAAGGAGTTCCACAAGACGACGGCATGGTGACGATCTTGATGTTTCACCGTCGCAGGGCTTCGCCTAAGCACCGCCACGATATGACCGAGGTGGAATATGGTGGAGGGGCACCGCACACGGCTAAGGAGCGATCTCAAGGATCAACTTGTGTGTTCTAGGGTGCCCCCTCCCCGTATATAAAGGAGGGAGGGAGGAGGTGGCCGCCCAAGGGGGCGACCAGGAGGGGGAAACCTACTCCAAGTAGGTTTCCTCTCTTTCCTTATCTTATTTGGAGGGGAAGGAAAGAGTACTAGTATTTAGGAAGTAGTACTAGTAGTAGAAATAGGAAGAGGGAAGGAGAAAGGAAAGGGGGCGGCCCCCTCCCCAATCGGATTGGGCTTGGGGCGCGCCTCCCTTGCTCCTTCTCCCTTCCTCCTACATGGGCCCAATAAGGACCATATACCTCCCGGGGTTCGGTAACCTCCCGGAGCTCCAAACTTCTCCGGAACCTTTCCGGTGTCCAAATATATCCGTCCAATATATTAATCTTTATGTCTCGACCATTTCGAGACTCCTCGTCATGTCCGTGATCATATCCGGGACTCAACAACCTTCGGTACATCAAAATACACAAACTCATAATATATCCGTCATCGAAACCTTAAGCGTGCGGACCCTACGGTTCGAGAACAATGTAGACATGACCGAGACACATCTCCGGTCAATAACCAATAGTGGGACCTGGATGCCCATATTGGTTCCTACATATTCTACGAAGATCTTTATCGGTCGACCGCATAACAACATACGTTGTTCCCTTTGTCATCGGTATGTTACTTGCCCGAGATTCGATCGTCGGTATCCAATACCTAGTTCAATCTCGTTACCGGTAAGTCTCTTTACTCATTCCGTAATACATCATCTCACAACTAACGCATTAGTTGCAATGCTTGCAAGGCTTATGTGATGTGTATTACCGAGAAGGCCCAGAGATACCTCTCCGACAATCGGAGTGACAAAACCTAATCTCGAAATACGCCAACCCAACAAGTACCTTTGGAGACACCTGTAGTACTCCTTGATAATCACACAGTTACGTTGTGACGTTTGGTAGTACCCAAAGTGTTCCTCCGGTAAACGGGAGTTGCATAATCTCATAGTTATAGGAACATGTATAAGTCATGAAGAAAGCAATAGCAACATACTAAACGATCAAGTGCTAGGCTAACGGAATGGGTCATGTCAATCAGATCATTCTCCTAATGATGTGATCCCGTTAATCAAATGACAACTCATGTCTATGGTTAGGAAACATAACCATCTTTGATTAACGAGCTAGTCAAGTAGAGGCATACTAGTGACACTGCTGTTTGTCTATGTATTCACACATGTATTATGTTTCCGGTTAATACAATTCTAGCATGAATAATAAACATTTATCATGATATAAGGAAATAAATAATAACTTTTATTATTGCCTCTAGGGCATATTTCCTTGAGTCTCCCACTTGCACTAGAGTCAATAATCTAGTTTACTCAAGAATGATTCTAACACCCATGGAGTCTTGGTGCTGATCATGTTTTGCTCGTGGAAGAGGCTTAGTCAACGGGTCTGCAATGTTCAGATCCGTATGTACTTTGCAAATCTCTATGTCTCCCACTTGGACTTGGTCCCGAATGGAATTGAAGCGTCTCTTGATATGCTTGGTCCTCTTGTGAAATCTGGATTCCTTTGCCAAGGCAATTGCACAGTATTGTCACGGAAGATCTTCATTGGTCCCGATGCACTAGGTATAACACCTAGATCGGAAATGAACTCTTTCATCGAGACTCCTTCATTTGCTGCTTCCAAGCAGCTATGTACTCCGCTTCACATGTAGATCCCGCCACGACGCTTTGTTTAGAACTGCACCAACCGACAGCTCCACCGCTTAACAAAAACACGTATCCGGTTTGCGATTTAGAATCGTCCGGATCAGTGTCAAAGCTTGCATCGACGTAACCATTTACGACTAGCTCTTTGTCACCTCCATATACGAGAAACATATCCTTAGTCCTTTTCGTGTATTTCAGGATGTTCTTGACCGCTGTCCAAAGGATCCACTCTGGATTACTTTGGTACCTTCCTGCCAAGCTTACAGCCTAAGCATACGTCGGTCTGGTACACAGCATTGCATACATGATAGAGCCTATGGCTGAAGCATAGGGAACATCTTTCATTTTCTCTCTATCTTCTCATTGTGGTCGGGCATTGAGTCTCGACTCAATTTCACACCTTGTAATACTGTGCAAAAACCTTTCTTTGCACGATCCATTTTGAACTTCTTCAAAACTTTATCAAGGTATGTGCTTTGTGAAAGTCCAATTAAGCCGCCTTGATCTATCTCTATAGATCTTGATGCCCAATATGTAAGCAGCTTCACCAAGGTCTTTCATCGAAAAACTCTTGTTCAAGTATCCCTTTATGCTATCCAGAATTCTATATCATTTCCGATCGGTAATATGTCATCTACATATAATATCGTAAATGCTACTGAGCTCCCACTCACTTTCTTGTAAATACAGGCTTCTCCATAAGTCTCAGATAAACCCAAATGCTTTGATCACACTATCAAAGCGTTTATTCCAACTCCGAGATGCTTGCACCAGTCCATAAATGGATCGCTGGAGCTTGCACACTTTGTTAGCTCCCTTTGGATCGATAAAACCTTCTGGTTGCATCATATACAACTCTTCTTCCAAAAACCCATTCAGGAATGCGGTCTTTACATCCATTTGCCAAATTTCATAATCATAAAATGCGGCAATTGCTAACATGATTCGGACAGACTTAAGCATCGCTACGGGTGAGAAGGTCTCATCGTAGTCAACCCCTTGAACTTGTCGAAAACCCTTTGCGACAAGTCGAGCTTTGTAGACAGCAATATTACCGTCAGTGTCAGTCTTCTTCTTGAAGATCCACTTGTTTTCTATTGCTTGCCGACCCTCGGGCAAGTCAACCAAAGTCCACACTTTGTTTTCATACATGGATCCATCTCGGATTTCATGGCCTCAAGCCATTTTGCGGAATCTGGGCTCACCATCGCTTCTTCATAGTTTGTAGGTTCATCATGATCTAGTAGCATGATTTCCAGAACAGGATTGTCGTACCACTCTGGTGCGGATTTTATTCTGGTTGATCTACGAGGTTCTGTAGTAACTTGATCTGAAGTTTCATGATCAACATCATCAACTTCCTCACTATTTGGTATAGATGTCGCAGAAACTAGTTTCTGTGATAAACTACTTTCCAATAAGGGAGAAGGTATGATTACCTCATCAAGTTCTACTTTCCTCCCACTCACTTCTTTCGAGAGAAACTCCTTCTCTAGAAAGGATCCATTCTTAGCAACAAATGTCTTGCCTTCGGATCTGTGATAGAAGGTGTACCCAATCGTCTCCTTTGGGTATCCTATGAAGATACATTTCTCCGATTTGGGTTCGAGCTTATCAGGTTGAAGCTTTTCACATAAGCATCGCATCCCCAAACTTTAAGAAACGACAACTTTGGTTTCTTGCTAAACCACAGTTCATAAGGTGTCGCCTCAACGGATTTTGACGGTGTTCTATTCAGCGTGAATGCGGCCGTCTCAAGAGCATAACCCCAAAACGATAGTGGTAAATCTGTAAGAGACATCATAGATCGCACCATATCTAGTAAAGTGCGACACGACGGTCGGACACACCATTGCGCTGTGGTGTTCCGGGTGGCGTGAGTTGCGAAACTATTCCGCATTGTTTCAAATGTAGACCAAACTCGTAACTCAAATATTCGCCTCCACGATCAGATCGTAGAAACTTTATTTTCTTATTACGATGATTTTCAACTTCACTCTGGAATTCTTTGAACTTTTCAAATGTTTCAGACTTATGTTTCATTAAGAAGATATACCCATATCCGCTTAAATCATCCGTGAAGGTGAGAAAATAACGATATCCGCCACGAGCCTCAACATTCATTGGACCACATACATCCGTATGTATGATTTCCAACAAATCTGTTGCTCTCTCCATAGTACCGAGAACGGGTTTTAGTCATCTTGCCCATGAGGCACGGTTCTTAAGTGCCAAGTGATTCATAATCAAGTGACTCCAAAAGTCCATCAAGATGGAGTTTCTTCATGCGCTTTATACTGATATGACCTAAACGGCAATGCCACAAATAAGTTGCACTATCATTATCAACTCTGTATCTTTTGGTTTCAACATTATGAATATGTGTATCACTACTATCGAGATTCATTAAAAATAGACCACTCTTTAAGGGTGCATGACCATAAAAGATATTATTCATATAAATAGAACAACCTTTATTCTCTGATTTAAATGAATAACCGTCTCGCATCAAACAAGATCCAGATATAATGTTCATGCTTAACGCTGGCACTAAATAACAATTATTTAGGTCTAAAACTAATCCGAAGGTAGATGTAGAGGTAAGCGTGCCGACCGCGATCACATCGACTTTGGAACCATTTCCCACGCGCATCGTCACCTCGTCCCTTTGCCGTTGTTCGCTAATCTGTAGTCCCTGTTTCGAGTTGCAAATATTAGCAATGTAACCGATCAAATACCTGTGTGCTACTGCGAGCTCTAGTAAGGTACACATCAATAACATGTATATCACATATACCTTTGTTCACCTTTGCCATCCTTCTTATCCACCAAATACTTGGGGCAGTTCCGCTTCAAAGGACTACCGCCTTGCAGTAGAAGCACTCAGATTCAGGTTTAGGTCCAGACTTGGGTTTCTTCTCTTGAGCAGCAACTTGTTTGCTGTTCTTCTTGAAGTTCCCCTTCTTCTTCCCTTTGCCTTTCTTCTTGAAACTAGTGGTCTTATTGACCATCAACACTTGATGCTCCTTTTTGATTTCTACCTCCGCAGCTTTCAAAGATTGCGTAAGAGCTCGTGCATAGTCTTTACTAACCCTTGCATATTATAGTTCATCACGAAGCCTTTGTAGCTTGGTGGCGGTGATTGAAGAATTCTGTCAATGACACAATCATCCGGAAGATCAACTCCCGGTTGAGTCAAGTGATTGTAATACCGGACATTACGAGTATGTGCTCACCGATGCACCCATTCTCCTCCATCTTGCAGCTATAGAACTTATTGGAGACTTCATATCTCTCAATCCGGGCATTCTCGTTGAAATATCAACTTCAACTCTTGGAACATCTCATATGCTCCACGACTTTCAAAACGTCGTTGAAGACCCGGTTCTAAGCCGTAAAGCATGGCACATCGAACTATAGAGTAGTCATCGACTTTGCTCGCCAGACGTTCTTAACGCCGTCGGTTGCATCAAGAACACGGCACCTAGCGGTGCATCCAGGACGTAACTCTTCTGTGCAGCAATGAGGATAATCCTCAGGTTACGAACCCAGTCCGTGTAATTGCTACCATCATCTTTCAACTTTGCTTTCTCAAGGAACGCATTAAAATTCAACGGAACAACAGCACGAGCCATCTATCTACAAACTGACATAGACAAGCAAGATACTATCAGGTACTAAGTTCATGATAAATTTAAGTTCAATTAATCATATTACTTAAGAACTCCCACTTAGATGGACATCTCTCTAGTCATCTAAGTGATCACGTGATCCAAATCAACTAAACCATAACCGATCATCACGTGAGATGGAGTAGTTTTCAATGGTGAACATCTTATGTTGATCATATCTACTATATGATTCACGCCGACCTTTCGGTCTCCGTGTTCCGAGGCCATATCTGCATATGCTAGGCTCACAAGTATAACTCGAGTATTCTGCGTGTGCAAAACTGGCTTGCACCCGTTGTAGATGGACGAGAGCTTATCACACCCGATCATCACGTGGTGTCTCAAGACGCATTTAACTTTGGCAACGGTGCATACTCGTGGAGAACACTACTTGATAATTTTAGTGAGAGATCATCTTAAAATGCTACCGTCAAACAAAGCAAAATAAGATGCATAAAGGATAAACATCACATGCAATCAATATAAGTGATATGATATGGCCATCATCATCTTGTGCTTGTGATCTCCATCTCAAGCATCGTCATGATCACCATCGCCACCGGCGCGACACCTTGATCTCCATCGTAGCATCGTTGTCGTTACGCCATCTATTGCTTCTACGACTATCGCTACCGCTTAGTGATAAAGTAAAGCAATTATGTATGCGTTGCATTTCATACAATAAAGCGACAACCATATGGCTTTCGCCGATTGCCGATAACTTCGGTTACAAAACATGATCATCTCATACAATAAAATATAGCAACATGTCTTGACCATATCACATCACAACATGCCCTGCAAAACAAGTTAGACGTCCTCTACTTTGTTGTTGCAAGTTTTACGTGGCTACTATGGGCTGAGCAAGAACCGTTCTTACCTACGCATCAAAACCACAACGATATTTCGTCAAATAGACTCCGCTTTTAACCTTCTCAAGGACCGGGCGTAGCCACACTCGGTTCAACTAAAGTGAGAGAGACAGACACCCGCCAGCCACCTTTAAGCACGAATGCTCGTGAACGGTGAAACCAGTCTCGCGTAAGCGTACGCGTAATGTCGGTCCGGGCCGCTTCATCTCACAATACCGCTGAACCAAAGTATGACATGCTGGTAGGTAGTATGACTTGTATCGCCCACAACTCACTCGTGTTCTACTCGTGCAAATGACATCAACGCATAAAACCTGGCTCGGATGCCACTGTAGGGGAACGTAGTAATTTCAAAATTTTCCTACGCACACACAGGACCATGGTGATGGCATAGCAACGAGAGGGGAGAGTGTTGTCTACGCACTCAGAGACCGTGGCGGAAGCGATCACAACGTAGAGGAAGTAGTCGTACGTTCTCCTCGCGATCCTGCCGATCCCAGCGCCGTTACTCCGGCACCTCCGAGTCGATGATGACGTAGAGGAAGTATTCGTACGTTCTCCTTGTGATCTAGCCGATCCCAGCGCCGTTACTCCGGCGCCTCCGAGTTCTTGGCACACGTTCAGCTCGATGACGCTCCACGGGCTCCGATCCAGCAAAGCTCCGGGGAGAAGGAGTTCCACAAGACGACGGCGTGGTGACGATCTTGATGTTTCACCGTCGCAGGGCTTCGCCTAAGCACCGCTTCTGATATGACCGAGGTGGAATATGGTGGAGGGGCACCGCTGCAGCTAAGGAACGATCTCAAGGATCAACTTGTGTGTTCTAGGGTGCCCCCTCCCCGTATATAAAGGAGGGAGGGAGGAGGTGGCCGGCCCAAGGGGCGCGACCAGGAGGGGGAAACCTACTCCAAGTAGGTTTCCTCTCTTTTCCTTATCTTATTTGGAGGGAAGGAAAGAGTACTAGTATTTAGGAAGTAGTACTAGTAGTAGAAATAGGAAGAGGGGAAGGAGAAAGGAAAGGGGCGGCCCCCCTCCCCAGTCGGATTGGGCTTGGGAAGGCGCGCCCCTCCTTGCTCCTTCTCCCTTCCTCCTACATGGGCCCAATAAGGCCCATATACCTCCCGGGGTTCGGTAACCTCCTGAGCTCCAAACTTCTCCGGAACCTTTCCGGTGTCCAAATATATCCGTCCAATATATTAATCTTTATGTCTCGACCATTTCGAGACTCCTCGTCATGTCCGTGATCATATTCGGGACTCCGAACAACCTTCGGTACATCAAAATACACAAACTCATAATATAACCGTCATCGAAACCTTAAGCATGCGGACCCTACGGTTCGAGAACAATGTAGACATGACCGAGACACATCTCCGGTCAATAACCAATAGCGGGACCTGGATGCCCATATTGGTTCCTACATATTCTACGAAGATCTTTATCGGTCAGACCGCATAACAACATACGTTGTTCCCTTTGTCATCGGTATGTTACTTGCCCGAGATTCGATCGTCGGTATCCAATACCTAGTTCAATCTCGCTACGGTAAGTCTCTTTACTCGTTCCGTAATACATCATCTCACAACTAACTCATTAGTTGCAATGCTTGCAAGGCTTATGTGATGTGTATTACCGAGAAGGCCCAGAGATACCTCTCCGACAATCGGAGTGACAAAACCTAATCTCGAAATACGCCAACCCAACAAGTACCTTTGGAGACACCTGTAGTACTCCTTTATAATCACCCAGTTACGTTGGGACGTTTGGTAGTACCCAAAGTGTTCCTCCGGTAAACGGGAGTTGCATAATCTCATAGTTATAGGAACATGTATAAGTCATGAAGAAAGCAATAGCAACATACTAAACGATCAAGTGCTAGGCTAACGGAATGGGTCATGTCAATCAGATCATTCTCCTAATGATGTGATCCCGTTAATCAAATGACAACTCATGTCTATGGTTAGGAAACATAACCATCTTTGATTAACGAGCTAGTCAAGTAGAGGCATACTAGTGACACTCTGTTTGTCTATGTATTCACACATGTATTATGTTTCCGGTTAATACAATTCTAGCATGAATAATAAACATTTATCATGATATAAGGAAATAAATAATAACTTTTATTATTGCCTCTAGGGCATATTTCCTTCAGTTAAGAGGAAGGTCTTCCCTTTATCTTTGAAGGGAGATGCATCGACATGGTATAGGCTATGTGATGATACGGGGTCATGGAACTATAAACGATTGAAATTGGAATTTCATCAGAAATTTATCCTATGCATCTTGTTCATCGTGATCGCAATTGTATATATAATTTTTGGCCTCACGAAGGAGAAAGCATCGCTCAAGCTTGGGGGAGGCTTAAATCAATGTTATATTCATGCCCCAATCATGAGCTCTCAAGAGAAATAATTCTTCAAAGTTCTTATGCTCGGCTTTCTCATAATAATCAATCCATTCTCGGTACTTCTTGTGCTGGCTCTTTTATGATGAAGACTATTGAATTCAAATGGAATTTATTGGATAGAATTAAACTCAACTCCGAAGATTGGGATCTCGACGAAGGTAAGGAGTCAGGTATGACACCTAAGTTTGATTGTGTTAAATATTTTATGGATACTGATGTTTTCCGTAAATTTAGCACTAAATATGGACTTGACTCTGAGATAGTAGCTTCATCCTGTGAATCTTTTGCTACTTATGTTGATCTCCCCAAGGAGAAGTGGTTTAAATATCATCCTCCCATAGAAGTAAAAGTAGCTCCACCTATTAAAGTTGAAGAAAAGACTATCACTTATAATGATCCTATTGTTCCTACTTCTTATCTTGAGAAACCACCTTTCCCTGTTAGGATAAAGGATCATGCTAAAGCTTCAACTGTGGTTCGTAAAAGAAATATTAGAACTTATACACCTCCTGAGCAAATTAAAGTTGAACCTAATATTGCTATTGTTAAAGATCTCTTGGCTGATAATATTGATGGGCATGTTATTTATTTCTGCGGTGAAACTGCTAGAATTGCCAAACCTTGTGCTAAAGATAAACATAGACCTGTGGTAGGCATGCCTGTTATTTCTGTTAAAATAGGAGATCATTGTTATCACTAGACCATAGTGGCGCACGTTGCCGCACCCGTCTATTGTGGCAATAAAATTGTAGTCATTTTCATATATGTATATGCAGAGACACCGAATATGAAAGTGAAATTCGCATGAACCTACTTCTTTGTTAGTCTGAAAAAAGTGTTTTGCCGTGCCAAGAACGAACTGAAAAAATAATTGAACATTATAGTGGGAGGACATCAGAGTTAGGGAAATTATTTAGATTCAAAACTGATCCACCGACATGCAAATTCTTTGTACGTAAGAAAGAATGATGATGTTTCATTGAACCATCTCAAAATAAGAACTCTGATAAACTTCTCTCCTTCGTTAGTGAACCCATATACATACATGAATTTCAGCATTTTCTGTATTAGTTCACCGTGTAAATTTTGTCCACAACTATTTAGAATTTAATTGCAGAGCGGTGCTTGTTTTTCCCTTCTTTTAAGCTGCATCAACATAATTCTTCAGCAAAAAGTACATCATGCAATTTAGCTTATTTTCCTATGAGTTAGCAAGCTCTTTTAGGGCATCTCCAACGCCAGCCAGATGGCAGGATAGATTTCCTATTGATTTCCCGGCCGATTAGCAGTTAGCCCATAAAATCCTAGCTTCAAGTGTGGCGTCGATGCAAAGGTTTGCATCAGGCGCTAGGCCTTTTTTCTTCGCTCCGCTAGGCATACGTCTTCCTCAACGTGAGAATGCATCATATAATTTATTCATGCAATTCACTGTTGCTACCAGATATAAATAATTTCACCTTGTATTGAGATAATTTGAAAGCAGTAGAGGGCCGGGAAGGTGTAACCTGTAAGTTACATAGGATGAATTTTCAGATGTGAAACAATTACACAAAAATTTGGAACAACCAGAAAAGTATCAAGCATTTTTCATGCAATCGACAATGATACTTTGTTGATAGATAATCGTAAAGCCAAGAGGTAGATGAGTCTACATGCTGTTCTAATCTTTACCTAACGTTGCTCTAGAATCTAAACCACGTAAACAATTCTGGACAAGACTCATCGTCGTATCGATTCTGAAATTGGAGCAGTTACATGACATCGCGAATGGGAGCAGGATGCCAATTATTCCCCATGGATGGATCTGCAAGGTTGAAATAAATCAGGACAAGACACATCTCGTATCAGTTACAGAATTGGAGCAGTTATAGGAAATAGGGAATGGGTGTATCTGCAAAGTTGAAATAAACATCGGACCTGCTGCGAGGAGGCGACATGGGTTGTAGAGGAGCTCCTCGCACAGGATCCGTCGTCACATCGCCTAAGGCCCACTTAATTATCATCGCCTCTCCTCATCAGAAGAAAGAGAATCAACAAAAGATGAACTCCAAATTCAATGGCGAATGACCTGGGATGGGATGAAGCCTTGAAAGGGGGTGGGGATGGAACAGCCGAACCGAGGAGACTATATGGACGCGAAACATCATAGACGGCATGGAAACTGACTTGAAATTATCCACCGCCCCATCGCCCGCCATTAAATTCCCACATTGATTTTCTTCCCGAATCTCCGGCTACTTGACTTCAATCGACAGCGACGGTTTCTAGGCCGGCGAGGCGTGAAGCGCTCGCCTCGTACATGCCGCTTACCCAGCCGCGATGAGTGCGTTGTGGTGGATATTCTTTTTTACTTGGGACGGGAAGAAACTGGATGACACGGGCCCAGCAGGCCCAAACAACAGCAGATCGTTGATTTTGTTGCGAGAGCAGCGGCCCAGTCCGTCTACCGCTCCTAGTGGGGTGGAAGGTGCATCGAACGGCCAAAAACGCGTAGAAGTGCTGATCCGACGGTTGAGGTGCTAATAGCCTGAGAAGGCTGGAAAGGTGCTCGGTTGTAATGTTTCTAAATGCCTTGTGCGATATGGGTGCTAGTGTTAGTGCAATACCTTATGACTTATACAAAGAAATTATGCATGATATTGCCCTGCTGAGATAGAAGATATTGATGTCACAATTAAACTTGCCAATAGAGATACTATTTCACCTATGGGAATTGTAAGAGATGTCGAAGTCTTGTGTGGGAAAACTAAATACCCTGCTGATTTTCTTGTTCTTGGTTCCCCACAAGATAGCTTTTGTCCCATTATATTTGGTAGACCCTTCTTGAACACCGTCAATGCTAGGATAGACTGCGAAAAGGATGTTGTTACTATAGGCTTGGGTGATATGTCTCATGAGTTTAATTTCTCTAAATTTAGTAGACAACAACGTGAAGAAGAATTGCCTAGTAAGGATGAAATTATTGGTCTTGCTTTTATGGCCGTACCTCCTAGTGATCCTCTAGAACAATATTTGCTAGACCATGAAAATGATATGTTTATGAATGAAAGAAGGGAAATAGATGAAGTGTTCTTTAAACAGGAACCTATCCTGAAACACAATTTGCCTGTTGAAATCCTAGGGGATCCTCCTCCACCCAAGGGTGATCCCGTGTTTGAGCTCAAACCTTTACCTGATACTCTTAAATATGCTTATCACGATGAGAAAAAGATATATCCTGTTATTATTAGTGCTAACCTTTCAGAGAATGAAGAAGAAAGACTATTCAAACCTCTGAAGAAGCACCGTGCTATTATTGGATATACTCTTGATGATCTTAAGGGCATTAGTCCCACTCTATGTCAACATAAAATAAATTTGGAAGAAGATGCCAAACCAGTTCGTGATCATCAACGAAGGTTGAATCCTAAGATGAAGGAAGTGGTAAGAAAGGAAATACTAAAGCTCCTTGAGGCAGGTATAATTTATCCCGTTGCTGATAGTCAGTGGGTAAGTCTTGTCCATTGTGTCCCTAAGAAGGGAGGTATTACCGTTGTTCCTAATGATAAAGATGAGTTGATCCCGCAAAGAATTATTACAGGTTATAGGATGGTAATTGATTTCCGCAAATTAAATAAGGCTACTAAAAAAGATCATTACCCCTTACCTTTTATCGATCAAATGCTAGAAAGATTGTCCAAACATGCACATTTTTGCTTTCTAGATGGTTATTCTGGTTTCTCTCAAATACCTGTGTCAACCAACGATCAATCTAAAACTACTTTTACTTGCCCTTTTGGTACTTTTGCTTATAGACGTATGCCTTTTGGTTTATGTAATGCACCTTCTACCTTTCAAAGATGCATGATGGCTATATTCTCTGATTTTTGTGAAAAGATCTGTGAGGTTTTCATGGACGACTTCTCCGTCTATGGATCCTCTTTTGATGATTGCTTGAGCAACCTTGATCGAGTTTTGCAGAGATGTGAAGAAACTAATCTTGTCTTGAATTGGGAAAAGTGCCACTTTATGGTTAATGAAGGTATTGTCTTGGGGCATAAAGTTTCTGAAAGAGGCATTGAGGTTGATAAAGCCAAGGTTGATGCTATTGAAAAGATGCCACGTCCCAAGGACATCAAAGGTATAAGAAGTTTCCTTGGTCAGGACGGATTTTATAGGAGGTTCACTAAGGACTTCTCAAAAATTTCTCGGCCTCTGACTAATTTAATACAAAAAGATATACCATTTGTCTTTGATGATGATTGTGTAGAAGCATTTGAAATACTTAAGAAAGCATTGATCTCTGCACCTATTGTTCAGCCACCTGATTGGAATTTACCATTTGAAATTATGTGTGATGCTAGTGATTATGCTGTAGGTGCTGTTCTAGGGCAAAGAGTTGATAAGAAATTAAATGTTATTCAATATGCTAGCAAAACTCTAGACAATGCTCAAAGAAATTATGCTACTACTGAAAAAGAATTCTTAGCAGTTGTATTTGCTTGTGATAAGTTTAGACCTTATATTGTTGATTCTAAAGTAACTATTCACACGGATCATGCTGCTATTAAATATCTTATGGAAAAGAAAGATGCTAAACCTAGACTTATTAGATGGGTTCTCCTGCTACAAGAATTTGATTTGCATATTGTTGATAGAAAGGGAGCTGAGAACCCCGTTTTAGACAACTTGTCTAGGTTAGAAAATGTTCTTGATGACCCACTACCTATTGATGATAGCTTTCCTGATGAGCAATTAAATGTCATAAATTCTTCTCGTACTGCTCCTTGGTATGCTGATTATGCTAATTATATTGTTGCCAAATTTATACCACCTAGTCTCACATACCAGCAAAAGAAAAAGTTTTTCTATGATTTGAGACATTACTTTTGGGATGACCCACATCTTTATAAAGAAGGAGTAGATGGTGTCATTAGACGTTGTGTACCTGAGCATGAATAGGAATAGATCCTACGCAAGTGTCACTCCGAGGCCTATGGAGGGCACCACGCTGGAGATAGAACTGCACATAAGGTATTGCAATCCGGTTTTTATTGGCCTACTCTCTTCAAGGATGCTCGTAAGTTTGTCTTATCTTGTGATGAATGCCAAAGAATTGGTAACATTAGTAGACGTCAAGAAATGCCTATGAATTATTAACTTGTTATTGAACCATTTGATGTTTGGGGCTTTGATTATATGGGACCTTTTCCTGCCTCTAATGGTTATACACATATTTTAGTTGCTGTTGATTACGTTACTAAGTGGGTACAAGCTATTCCAACTAGTAGTGCTGATCATAACACTTCTATTAAAATGCTTAAAGAAGTTATTTTTCCGAGGTTTGGAGTCCCTAGATATTTAATGACTGATGGTGGTTCACACTTTATTCATGGTGCTTTCCGTAAAATGCTTGCTAAGTATGATGTTAACCATAGAATTGCATCTCCTTATCACCCGCAGTCTAGTGTTCAAGTAGAATTGAGTAATAGAGATATCAAATTAGTTTTGCAACAGACTGTTAATAGATCTAGGAAGAATTGGTCCAAGAAACTCGATGATGCATTATGGGCCTATAGAACTGCATATAAAAATCCTATGGGTATGTCTCTGTATAAAATGGTTGATGGAAAAGCATGTCACTTACCTCTCGAACTAGAACATAAGGCTTATTGGGCTGATAAAGAGCTCAACTATGATTTCAAACTTGCCGGTGAGAAGAGGTTATATGACATTAGCTCACTTGATGAATGGAGAACCCAAGCTTATGAAAATGCCAAATTGTTTAAAGAAAAGGTTAAAAGATGGCATGACAAAAGGATACAAAAGCGTGATTTTAATGTAGGTGATTATGTATTGCTATACAACTCTCGTTTAAGATTTTTTGCAGGAAAACTTCTCTCTAAATGGAAAGGCCCTTACGTTATCGAGTGGGTCTATCATTCCGGTGCCATAAAAATCAACAACTTCGAAGACACAAATCCGAAGGTGGTAAACGGTCAAAGAATCAAACACTATATCTCAGGTAATCCTATAAATGTTGAAACCAATGTTATTGAAACCGTAACCCCTGAGGAATACATAAGGGACACTTTCCGGAACGTTTCAGACTCCGAAAAGGAATAGGTATGTGGTACGGTAAGTAAACCGACTCCAAAACAGTTTTTATGGCAATATTTCTCCGTTTTGGAATATTTAGAAAAATAGAAAAATAAGAAGCAGTCTGGGAAGGACACGAGGCCTCCACGAGGGTGGAGGGCGCGCCCTACCCTACTGGGGGCGCCCCCTACCTCGTGGGCACCTCGTGTGTTCTCCGGACTCCGTTTTCTTGCACATTACATATTTTGGCCAGTAAAAATTCGTTATATAATCTCCCGAAGGTTTTGACCACCGTATCACGCAATTATCCTTTGTTCTTGTTTCGAGCCGTTTTTTGTCAGGGTTGTCAAGGCCAGGCATCATGTCGTCCCCCTCCTCCAACAATGGTGACAACGGTTCTCGGCTAATGAAGATAGAGCTGAAGAGGGAAGAACCCATGGAGATCAACAAGAATGATGGGATCAAGAAGGCCACGAAAGATCAAGCTCCGGCAGCAAAAGACATCCTTCAACTTGATCATAATCTTCTTACCCCAACTGAGATCGAAGCTTTCAAGATGATTGAGTTAGCTTCAGATACGTAACAAATATCTCACACGTGAAAATATTTTGTTGAAGGAGCATATTGTTGCACTCAAGGGCATTATCCGCAAGCTGGAGGACCTCTTACGCTCGATGTGCGACTATCCATCATCAACAACTCCACCTTCTTCACCAACAAAGGATACATAATCACATGGGTATGGGCACTCCCCTTGGCAACTGCCAAGCTTGGGGGAGATGCCCCGGTATCGTATCACCATCACACTCCTATCTTTACCGTTTTTCTTAGTTCGATCCTATTAGTAGTATCTTGATCTAGTAGAATAAAGTTTTGGTATGATCTAGTTTTGAGTTTTGCTTTATGATCTCTCTACGTAATCGAGTCTGTGAGCTATATAATAAATATTAGTGTTGAGTCAAGGGCTTGATTATCTTGCTATGATCTTGAGTGAACAAAAGAAAAGAGAAAAAGAATAAAAAGAAACAAAAATATCATATTGATCTTATTGAGAGTAATGACTTCACATAGAAAGAGTATGATGATTAAAAATTGTTGGGAGTTGGCAAACATAGCTTTGGTCATCGTTGCAATTAATAGGAAGTAATAAGGAAAGAGAGGTTTCACATATAAATATACTATCTTGGACATCTTTTATGATTGGGAGCACTCATTAAAATATGACATGCACGAGTTGATGTTGGACAAGGAAGACAACATAATGGGTTATGTTTTCTTATATCTGAGATAAAATATATTGTCAAGGACCATCCAACATGTTTAGCTTGCCTTTCCCCCTCATGCTAGCCAAATTCTTTGCACCAAGTAGAGATACTACTTGTGCTTCCAAAAACCCTTAAACCAGTTTTGCCATGAGAGTCCACCATATCTACCTATGGATTGAGTAAGATCCTTCAAGTAAGTTGTCATCGGTGCAAGCAATAAAAATTGCTCTCTAAATATGTATGATTGATTGGTGTGGAGGAAATAAGCTTTATACGATCTTGTGATGTGGAAGAAATAAAAGCGACGGACTGCATAATAAAGGATCATATCACAAGGGGCAATATAAAGTGACGTTCTTTCGCATTAAGATTTTGTGCATCCAACCCTGAAAGCGCATGGCAACCTCTGCTTCCCTCTATGAAGGGCCTATATTTTATTATTATCTTCTTCCTTATGCAAGAGTCGTGGTGATCTTCACCTTTCCTTTGTACACTTTATCCTTTGGCAAGCACAGGGTGTTGGAAAGATCCTGATAGGTATATCTAATTGGATGTAAGTCGGCATGAGCTATTATTGTTGACATTACCCTTGAGGTAAAAGGTTGGGAAGCGAAACTATAAGCCCCTATCTTTCTCTGTGTCCGATTAAAACTCCGTAAACACAAGTATTGCGTGAGTGTTAGCAATTATGAAAGACTAAAGGATAGTTGAGTATGTGGACTTGCTAGAAAGCTCTGACATAGACTCTTTCTGATGTTATGATAAATTGCAATTGCTTCAATGACTGAGATTATAGTTTGTTAGTTCTCAATAAAGTTTCTAATTCATACTTGGCTTTGTGAATAGATTATTACTTGAGCATAAGAAATCATAAGACAATGTCCATTTATGTTGCTGTTTCGAGAATACTCATGATGCCCTCATGTCCGTATTTTATTTTATCGACACCTCTACCTCTAAACATGTGGACATATTTATCGTTATCGGCTTTCGCTTGAGGACAAGCGAGGTCTAAGCTTGGGGGAGTTGATACGTCCATTTTGCATCATGCTTTGATATCAATATTTATTGCATTATGGGCTGTTATTACATGTTATGTCACAATACTTATGCCTATTCTCTCTTATTTTACAAGGTTTACATAAGGAGGGAGAATGCCTAAATTTGGAATTGAATTTGGAAAAGGAGCAAATATTCAAGACCTATTCTGCACAACTCCAAAAGTCCTGAAACTCCACGAAAGTCATTTTTGGAAATAATAAAAAATACTGAACGGAAGAAATACGTCAGGGGGGCCACCACCTGCCCATGAGGGTGGGGGGCGCGCCCTACCTCCCAGGGCGCGCCCCCTGCCTCATGGGCCCCATGTTGGCTCTCCGGTGGCCATCTTCTGCTATATGAAGTCTTTCATAGAGGAAAAAATCATAAGCAACCTTTTGGGACGAGACTCCTCCACCACGAGGCGGAACCAATCTAGGGCTCCGGCAGAGCTGTTCTGCCAGGGACACTTCCCTCCGGGAGGGGGAAATCATCGCCATCGTCATCACCAACGCTCCTCTCATCGGGAGAGGGCAATCTCCATCAACATCTTCACCAGCACCATCTCCTCTCAAAACCCTAGTTCATCTCTTGTATCCAATTCTTGTCTCCAAGCCCAGGATTGGTACTTGTAGGTTGCTAGTAGTGTTGATTACTCCTTGTAGTTGATGCTAATTGGTTTATTTGGTGGAAGATCATATGTTCAGATCCTTTATGCATATTAATACCCCTTTGATTATGAACATGAATATGCTTTGTGAGTAGTTACGTTTGTTCCTGAGGACATGGGAGAAGTCTTGCTATTAGTAGTCATGTGAATTTGGTATTCGTTCGATATTTTGATGAGATGTATGTTGTCTATCCTCTAGTGGTGTTATGTGAACATCGACTACATAGCAATTCACCATTATTCGGGCCTAGAGGAAGGTATTGGGAAGTAATAAGTAGATGATGGGTTGCTAGAGTGACAGGAGCTTAAACCCTAGTTTATGCGTTGCTTCGTAAGGGGCTGATTTGGATCCATATGTTTCATGCTATGGTTAGGTTTACCTTAATACTTTTGTTGTAGTTGCGGATGCTTGCAATAGAGGTTAATCATAAGTGGGATGCTTGTTCAAGTAAGAACAACACTCAAGCACTGGTCCACCCACATATCAAATTATCAGAGTACCGAACACGAATCATATGAACGTGATGAAAACTAGCTTGACGATAATTCCCGTGTGTCCTTGGGAGTGCTTTTCTCTATATAAGAGTTTGTCCAGGCTTGTCATTTGCTAAAAAAAGGATTGGGCCATTTTGCTGCACTTTATTTACTTTTGTTACTTGTTTCTCGTTACAAATTATCCTATCACAAAACTATCTATTACCACTTATTTCAGTACTTGCAGAGAATACCTTGCTGAAAATTGCTTATCATTTCCTTCTGCTCCTCGTTGGGTTCGACACTCTTACTTATCGAAAGGACTATGATAGATCCCCTACACTTGTGGGTCATCACCGCGCAAGCAACCTCCACGCCATGCAGCGCGTCGGTGCAAACACCGTCTGGATTGTCGGGCTGGCTGCGCTCGCCGGGAAGGAAGAGGGTTCCCGCCCAGAACAGATCTCCGGACAACGGTGCACCTAGCCCCGCGGTGGGTACCAAATGTCAGGGTTTTGGTGTGACATATGTCAACGGGTGTCTTATCATGGTGAGGGATAGTAAGACGTCGCCGGTGCCAGGAAGCGGGATGAGGCGTAGACACGTACGTCGGCGAACTTTACCCAGGTTCGGGGCTCTCCTAGGAGATAACACCCCTAGTCCTACTCTGCGGGGTCTCCGCATGATCACTATCTCAACAAGTAGCTACAAGTTGCTCCTTGAGCTGTTTGCTAGAGGAGGAAGAAGGGCAAGGCTAGCTCTCTATTCTCTCTATGTGTGTGGTTGTGTAGTCTAAAAGTCTGAACCCTTCGCATGGGTGCCCTGGGGGGTTTATATAGGCCTACCCCCTAGGGGTACAATGGTAAACTAGCCCGGTATAGGCCCAGGCCGTCAGTGTCTCTTGTGGCCGGCTTCTCCGCTGGCTGCTAGGGCCCGCCGACTGGTGGGCCCCACCGGTTGTCTTGTACTTGGCCGACAGGCCGCGCCCGCCGCTCGCGAGTCTCGCCGGCTGGTCATCACTGTAGCCGTGCTTCTAATGACTCTTGCTTTGTCGGGGAAGGCATGGCTACAGTCCCGCCGCCTGGCGGGCGATCACTGTTGCCATCCCCCATATCTTCTGGTTAATGGCGCACAAACTCCTAGGAAGGGGGAGGGCCGCCCTCTGGGTGGCCGCCTTCTGGTTACTCGCTGGCAGGTAGGGCCCGCCGCCTGCTAACCGTACCGACAGCTTGTCGTGGGAGCATGGTCCCTTCTGACTTGGGTGATGTCACGGGCGGAGGGGCCACAGTGTCGCGCCGTGCAGGAGATCTCCGTCTGGTACGGTGCACTATGGCCACGACCCGCCCTGGATACGAGGGTGGCAGGCTTCGCTGTAGCCACGCCCCGTCCCATCGTGCTTAAGAGGGCACAGGTTTTGAGGGCACCTGGGGCCGCCTGCTAGTAGCTGGCCTCTCTAGAGGCCGCCTGCTAGGAGGCACCCGCTTCGTGGTCGTCTTCTGGGGTCCGCCGCCTTCTGGCAGCCGGCCGCTTGGACCAGCCGGCTATGAGAAGGCGGCGACCAAGCTTTGAGGCTTGAGGGGCGCAGTTGGCCCCGATGTCTTGAAATGTCATGGGGGCAGATGAGGCTACCCATGGCCAATAACTCCGACAGTCCTGGAAAGCGAGAAGATTCTAAAGAAGGCAGAGAAGAAGAACCCCTCCGTGATCCAGGTTTGCGTACATAATGTGTGCTTGCTCTACCACATATGCCATGCTGACGTTGAGTGCAAGGATTTTAAGAACTTCCTCAAGGACAAAAGAGTGAAATTCGTTACTGTAGACTTTAGGAACGACAGGAGTGTCCTTGGTCGGATAGGCCTCGTTGTAGGCCAGCCCTTCGATCTCTAGAAGGCAAGCCTGGTGTCCTTCTCTCAGTCTTCAATGTTGACCCTGGCAGCAGCCATGATTGATCCTTCGTACGTTCAACTGAAGAAACCTCACCACGAGTTTCATCATGCATGGGAGTCGAAGACAATAGATGAAGATCACATCTTGTACGCAGCAAAGGATGCCTACCATTGTTTAAATATCTACAAGGGTTGGATGAAGAAGCAGAGCCCAGTGTCATGTTCAAGCAAAGAAGCATCGGCGAAGAGGAAGAGGAAGAGGGACGAGGACGAAGTCGAGGACATGGACTCGGACTCCGAGTAAGGTGGCAGTGCCGTCGCTCATGCTGGTTCTACTGCAGTGTCAAGCGGACTAGTTGCTTAGTTTTATTTCAGGGGTGTGTTGTGCTGAGCCCCCAGCAGAACTATGTTTATGTTCTTTCTCGTTATTTGAACTCTTTAGTACGTACAGTAGTACTAGTATGTCTTACGACTGTTCTTCTTGTAGTTGGTACTACTACTCGTATCTTTGTGTTCCTACTGTACTTAATAGTACGTACTCATAGTATAATTTGGGTCAGTCAATTTGTGAAAGAAGTTCGACGGAGCGAAGGAAGAAGACGACAGAGAAGCTACCCCAGTATCTATATTATTGTGGCAGGGTGCCCATGATCTATCTTATGAGTGTTGGGTGTGGAATGCAGTTCGCTGGAAAAAATGGATCGTGCCCAGGGTTAAACGGATGGCGGGGGTGGGGGGAGCATGGCGGTGGCAGGCGGTTCAGGGGAGGGCAGGGCGGTGGCGGCAGGCGGTTAGGCGTGTGGTGGGCTGGCGGCTCGATGCCTGAGAGAGAAGATGAACAGTGCATCAATTTCGGAGTTTGAAGAAGCCCTTCTGGCCATCCATGTTGCATCCAACGACTCACAAGAGTCGACTGACCCAAATTGCTCCTTCAGATTGCAGGATCCACATGGCGTTCAAGGTCTCTAAGGTAGATTCCGCGTCCGCACCCGGTTTGCAAGCTCGGCGTGGGCACGACCGGCTTCCGCCGCGACATCCACCATGCGCGCCTCCTCCGCGCGGGCGGAGATGACAATGACATGCTAGCTCCTCCTCGCCGATGTGCTGGAGCACGCACTCGTCCTCTCTTCGTACGCTGCGTGCATAGACGCAGCTCCACCAGCTGCTCATGTGCTTGGTAGTGCGGCGGCATCGCGAGGAGGGGCTGCAGACGATGTGAGCGGGCGAGCCTTCAGCTTCATGGCACAGGGATGGCGGGGACACGATGATGATAGGTGATAAATGGTTGGCCGGAGCAGGCAAGCGCCGGCATGCGCAACGGCGGCGGCGACATATTGATGAGTGCATGTATGGGAGCTTAGTTTAGTTTTATATAGGGTCGGTCAAACTTAAAAGAACACCGTACTAGTACACGTAAACATTAGACTGAGGCAGCGCTTATATCAGTTACCACAGCAACGATACGAAATCCTGTCCAACCGCGTGCACCGCGGCCGCGTGGTCGATCGAACGGTGCGTCACCGTGTCGCGCTCGAAGGACATCCACCAAACCTTTTTGTGTGTGTGAAAACAATCGCCGAATATTACTCAACTTTTTTCCTGGAAAAGTTCTTCACGCTACAATATTTCCATATATCTGAATTTAGCTTCAGTTCGTGTTTATTTGGATTTGGACATTTTAGGTGCACCCTAGTTTTTTTCATACTAATTTTGTGTGTGTGACTGAGAGAGAATGTGTGTATGTTTCCATATGTGTGTTGTGACGGAAGGGCAATGTGGAGACGGTGTGCGTGTGATAGAGACATAGAGAGGTGTGAATGTGCAAATGATCATGCATGAGTGAGACATGGAGAGGTGTGAATGTGCAAATGATCATGCATTAGTGAGACATAGAGAGATGCTGATACGTTGTGTATACATGAGAGAACGGTCTTCTATTTGTACTTGTGTGTGTGTGTGTGTGTGTGAGAGAGAGAGAGAGAGAGAGAGAGATAGGAGCATCTGTAACACAACAACCATCTCTCTCGATTCGTTCATCCCTCGCACGATCGCATGTAACACATGCATCAACGCATGCATTTTGACACCCTCACCCGGCCCCTGCCCATCTCAAGGCCCGCACATCGCTCTCTATTTCGCACACATAATCTCTTCGTGAAAACCCTATTTAGCATGTAGCTTTCCATCACATACACACATTCTCTCCATAGGTTTGATTTCTCTCAATATCACACACACACACACACACAGCACACACACTCCCCCTCCCCCGAGCGCACAATTCATCCCCGTCCAAGGTTATATGGCGACCACTCTCGCTTGTGCTTCTCTGACCTCAGCATGCACACTACCTCAATATTCAAAGAGGGCATCGAGGAGATCAAAGACGGCGACCACACTGCACTAGGGAATGCGGGGCCATTTGGAAGCAGGATGATGTGACGACGGCTGACTCACTCCTCCATCCTCTCTCTGCCGCACAAAATTAACAATCCCTCTCTCTCCTACACAAAATTATCAATCCCTCGACCCACGCTATCCTTCCCCTCTCGTCCATGTTTTTCCAGCTCTCTCATCAAATCCGTTATCTCTTCTCCTTCCACGTGTACAAAATTTGGATGCACACGCATCTCACGTATATTACATGTCTCCATCTTTCTCACAGACCTAACTTCTCCCTCTCTCTCTCTCTTTCTCTCTCGATCTCTCTATCTCTTGTTAGGTTTGTCTCCTACTCTCTCGCCCACATACATACAATCTTTCCCGCCCTATCTTCTCCATCTTCGCAAGCTCTCTCTACACGTTTCATTCACACATTGGGATGTGTTCAAAATGTTGCTTTTATAATGGATGACATAGAGTTATGGTTAGTTTTGTTGCATCCTACAAAGTAATAACTATGAAATGCATTTAGATTTTCATTAGATTGGGATTATGTGAGTTTGAGCATATTGTGAAGTACTATAGACCTCGTATACATATTGGAATTCAACTATGATTCTAACTATTGAATTGTATAAACCATTACATTCGAAGTCAGTAGCCTAATATATTTATTTCACGATTACAACAAATGATTAATTCACTACAAACTAAGAAAACAAATGTTTACTCCCTCCGTTTTTATTTAAGTCCGCGTATTAGTATTGGTCAAAGTCAAGTTTTGTAAACTCTCACAAAGTTTATAACAAAAAATATTAACATATACAATGACAAATAAATACCATTAGGTTCATTATTGAATGTACTTTCACATCGTACATATTTGCTATGGTAAATGTTTATATTTTTCTATAAAACTTGGTCAAACTTTAGGAAGTTTGACTTTGATCAAACCTAATATGCAGAGTTAATAAAAACGGAGGGAATACTAGTAGTTACTAGTACTACTAACTACTAGTACTACTCGCTAGTTGCTTAGCCCAATCACCCAACACGCCACACGGGGAGTTCAGTGTCACAAAATTTTGAGGTCGGCAGGAAAATCTCCCACGACCCTGATTCGAGAAGTGCGAAGTTATCAGCATACCCTTCGGAACAGGCCTACGAATAACGCTTGGTAGGGGGCTGTTTTGGTAACTTCAGGTTCACCCTACCCAGCCAACCCACCCCGGCACCCAGAGTAGTACACCTAGATACTCCCCATTTTCTACCCCCACCGCAAAATAGACTTCTCCATGGCGCCGCAACCTTCGTGCTCCTTCCCTTCTACATTGGCGCACTCGTCCACCGCAGCGCATCTGCCTCATCGACGACGTCATACGCCGCACTGGAGCCGGTCCACCATCGTCATCGTACACGGAGCCTCTTCCCCGACACCGTCTTCCATGGTCTCGGGTCTGCTTCTCGGAAGCCGACCCCAAGCGCAGAAGCACCACCGTCGTGGACAATGAACTAACTCCCGTTGCTGACCATGATGCACGGAGGCCTCCGCGACCATCGTACTGCTCCTTGATTGGTAATGTGTGTATTGAATCTCTTAGCAGTACATGTGCAGTTCCAATTTTGTTCATACCTACCCTTCAAATTTCCTGATTGCTATTGTTCCTGTAAAAGTAATTAGTTATAGCCTCCCTTAACCAACATAATATCACCTTGTAATTGTGCGTCGCTCCTGTATCTCGCTGTGCTTGGGTAGGTTCTTCATCTGCAACCAGTAGTGTGGCAAATGATGGAAAGTTTTTTAGAACTAGCAAGATGCCCATGCGTTGCACGGAACATCAAGATGCATTTGTATGAGTAGTTTATCTTGTGGGAGAAAAGGATGAACGAGGGAAGGCTTTATTTGCAAATGTGGAGAGGGGTGTGGGTATCTTTTTACAAAATTGCCATAGTTTCCTTCCTATCCGTCAGATATAAATCAGACGGCCTATATTGCAGGATGGCAGGCACACCATCATCGCCAACTCTATTTTTTATAAGAGTAGATATAAATATCAATATAAAATAAATATAAGAGTAGAGAAGAGAGTAGATATAGCAGGGACGTCGGGAAAGGATCGCGCGCGCGGGGGGAAAAGCGGCCGGGCACGCGCTAGTTTTGGCGCGCAGCATCCGACGCGCTTTATAAAATCCAACGCCCTCCCACCGCTTTGTGCCTTGCCGCCGCTCTCTCTCCCCGCTCTGTGCCTCGCCACCGCTCTCTCCTCGCTCTTTCTCGCGTCGCCGCCGCCGCGCCACTACGTCGCCGCGTCATCGGGAAACTTGGGGATACCGTGACGTCCGCGCGCGCCCCTCCGGCGGCTTCTCCGCAGTGATCTAGTTCTGTGGGTGCGCCTCGGCCTCGGCACTTTTGACACCGCCCACGAGGTCGCTCGCATGTACGACGCGGCGGTGTGGCGCCTCCGGTGGCCTCATAGAACATTGAACTTCCCCAATGTGCCAACGCGGGAGCGGGCGCAGGAGCTCACGCCTCCGCCGCGGCTTATCACCGATGAGGATCGTCACGACAATCGGAGGCAGGAGCACCATCTCGGCATCGCTGAGATGGATGAGGAAGCCATGGCACTGTGGTGCCAACGCTTCCCACAGGACATCATCAACGAGTGTGAGTTCTACGCGCAAAGGAGGGAGGAGAGGGAGAAGAGGATGGCGGAGCGAGCCGCCAATCACGAGGACAAATCTACGTGGAAAGAGGCCGCTCAATTCAACATGAAGCTAGGAGCAGTGTAGCCCTGGGACTCCGACGATGATCGGTATCTTCACGCCTACATTGAGACGTCTGCGGAGGGCATCACCGAGGAGGAGTCGGATGACGAGGAGTAGTTGAACTATCTATTTTTTTTATCTATCTATGCTGATAACTATCTATGTCTCTACTCTCTAGTCTCTGTTTCTAATTCTCTATCTCTACTCTCTTCTCTACTATCTACTACTCTTATAAAAAATAGAGTTGGTGATGATGGTGTGCCTGCCATCCTGCAATATAGGCCGTCCGATTTATAGGAAGGAAACTATGGCAATTTTGCAAAAAGATACCCACGCCCCTCTCCACATTTGCAAATAAGGCCTTCCCTCGTTCATCCTTTTCTCCCACAAGATAAACTACTCATACAAATGCATCTTGATGTTCCATGCAACGCATGGGCATCTTGCTAGTTGTTGCAAAAAGCCCATGTGTGTGTGATGTGTGTGTGTGATGTGTGTGTGAGAGAGAGGGAGAGAGGAGGAGGACGGAGTGCGTGTGTGACAAAGACAAAGAGTGTGTGTGCGAGAGGTATCAGCTTAAAAAGAGGCGATAGTGTGTGTGTGCACGATCGAGAGGGTGTGTCTCAAGAAGGGACAAAAAATCTACATAGATACAAGGAGCAAGAGAGAGACATGTACGCGATAGTGGAAGCACGAGTGTGCAGGTGTATAAACCTATCTGGAGGCTAGTCGATCAATGCTTGTGAGAGAAATACGAGTTGGTGGTCCGAAAGCGAGAGTGTTGTGTGTGAGAGAGAGACAGTAGTCGGGAGTGGAAGCGGGAGTTGTGTGTGTGAGAGAGAGAGGGGGGAGTTTGTCTGATCGGTAAACATATGAATAATGTCAGTTTTAAAGCTGGGATGGAGATGGAAAGGAGACCGCAACAAATGTTATGTCTGCGGGAGAGAGTAATTTTAGTGGTATGAGTCATATCTAGAGAGATATAGGGTGTGTGAGAGAACCCTATAGAGAGAAAGGCAAAGTGGAAGACGAGTGAGAGAGTGTGTGTGGTGGTGAAAAAGAAAGCTTAGGTACCTAGTGATACCAGAGAACGGTAGAGACATGAGAGATAATGAAAACCGTGTAATGTATAATGATAGGGAGAGTGTGACACTTCTCAAGGGAGACGTCGAGAGACCATGTTTGTGAAAATAGGAGAAACATGAAGTGAGCGTGCGGGTGAGCTGGAGAAAAGGGAGTGATAGCTACATGAAGGAGCATGCGAGAGAGATGGGCGTGAAAGGAGATTCAAATATTTAGTTGTGTGTATAGAAAATGTCAACACAAAAGGGATTCAAATATTTGAATTCGAGATGATGATACATGTAATTCATACTCGAACCAAAATTGATCTATCAAACATGCATACTCATATGAATTCATGCGCATCTATGTTATTTAATATGTAGATATTACTTATCCATACATTTTAGTAGAACATAATTTGGTTTAAAAATTTTGAATTCAACCTTATGATTTTCAGATCATTGTATTTGTAAATCATATAATATATATAAAGGAGCAGCATTCTTTGTTGTGCTTTTGAAAGTATATATAAAAAAATGATGTATATAGGATTTTATTCCAACAAAAATGGATCCTGCCCGAACAAAAATAGAATACAAACTGGATTCGAATTGAGTTGGCACCGTAAACGTGCACTCTTACTGTGCAAAATTTTGAGCGAAGCCGGGAAGTCGCAGTAACCGCCTGAAACCAAAATCTGTGAGATGGAAATTACTGCCTATCCCTGACACGCAAAGCCTATCAACTAGATTTCTATAGGTTTCGATAGGGTAGGTTTGTAATTTCACTCAAACGTGACATAACTGCCTCTCACCCGGATTCATACACGGTGGGCGCCAAAACACAGTGTCTCCTCGGCCGAAATCGACTCCCTCCCCGATTCATACACGGTGGGCGCCAAAACAAACTCTCGTCGGCAAATATTCGGTGTATGCGAGATTACCGTCCTATCCCCAACCGACTAATATTGTTGTGATGTAGGAAATTTTAAATGGGGGCTAAGTTTGTAAATTTCCTCGCATTTGAGACAAGCACGCCCTGAAGACATGGTTCCCCCTCCCTCTCTCCCTCCATTTCCCCCTTCATACTCCGTGGGTGCCAAAACACCCTCTCCACCCCAGCCTCCTCCGTCTGCCACCCCATCCACCACCGTCCTCCTCCACCATGCCGGAGCTGATACCCCGACGCCGTCGTCCATTAGAAGAGAACGACCTCTCTCATCCATGGCTTCGGATCGTGATCCTTGCATGTAGTCCTCTCGCTTCATCCCCGTTGTCGTCCACCTTGCCGGCGCTGCTCCTACGACCGTCTCGTCCACCACGCCGGGATATTTCCCCCGTCGCCACCGTCTACCCTCCTAGATTTGCTTCCACGCCGCTGACAGCCATCGCTACTACAACACCGTCAAATTCTCAGCAGATGCATACACGGCGCCACACAAAAGGCGGTACTCTTTCGTATCTTCTCAACCTATTTATCGCACAAAAGGCGCCACTGCTTTACTCTGATTTCTTGTCCATCACTTACTTGTTAGTTGAAAGCAAAAATTGGTTGTGAAGTTGCCTTTGTCCGGTTTGCACCTACAGATCTGCCATGGCACGCTCAACACTATACTCGCAATGCTTATGGTTTTCCTCTTTCATGTTCCACACTAGTTAAATGATAATAGACTAAATTTCAAAACTGAGTCAGTCGAATTTTGAGAGCTCGCCGGAGTTCACCGGTGCGAAGGAAGGGGCTCGGGTGGGGACGATGGTTGTGGGGGGTGGTGGCCTGGCGGTGGTGGGGCCTCGCCGAACAAAGAAAACTTGATGCGGGCGGGGGCGGGGGTGGAGGTGGCGGAGGAACACAGGCGGTGGGGGCGGTTCAGGGGAGGGTGGGGGGGGTCAGGGCCGGTGTTTCGGCCGGCGGTCCGTGCGGTGTTTTGTATGGGAAGAATCAGAGACGAGGAAGAAGAAGGGTTAGGAGACGTAGGATCTTCATCCAACTGCCTGAAATGGTCGACTGACCCAAATGAAAAAAGTCATGCGACTTGCATGCAGACATTCCTTTATATTCAGTATCATCATCGTAGCTGCTTAGCACTGCTCCTGAATCCATCAAGCCAAACAACGTGACACTCATAATTCCAAACTTGTTGCTCAAATACAAATCTGATATGATGTTGATATTACTAAAACAAATAACATTTAATTGGTCAGCTAATGTTTGAACTTTACTTTCGAAAAGCACGTGCACCACATATAGAGAGACATCAGGGAGTTGCATTCTTAATGCGCTCTGATTCATCATGTGTGGGCACTGCTCAGCGAACATTTTATTATCCAAAATCTTCTTGATCTTCTTTAGCATGTTCCTCTTCCATTCTTCTTTAATAAGTACTCTCTCCGTTCCTAAATACAAGTCTTTGTATAGATTCCACCATGGACTACATATGGAGCAAGATGAGTGAATCTACTCTTCACCAGTATGTGATCCATAGTGGAAATCTCTACAAAGACTTATATTTTCGAACGGAGGGAGTATGATAGTAGTACAGTATGTTCATTGTAGTGAAGAGGAGCAAGGACATTTGCAGTGTAGAGGTCTATTCGGTCGGTTGTGATGGACACTTTCAACTCTTCGAGCCTCTTTGATTTTTAGGATTTTGTAAACATAGGAATAGGAATTGTAGTGGCCTACCCACTTGAATCCTATAAGATTAGCAAGGAAACACGGGGAGCTGTGTCGCCTTTGAGAGTTACACTGATATTAACAGTACCGCACCTTCAGTTGAAGAGAGCCGGTGTCCGAAGCCTTTCTAGCCGTACCGGCAATAGTAGCCTATATTTTCCAGCAAGTTCCACTTTGCTGATTTTACTTGTGAAGCTTATGGTTTTCCCGTTATATCTACACTATGATATGTGTAGCTGCTTTGTGTCACACTAGCAGCAGTCCACTCTTGAAGCTAAACAACACACAAATCATAAGTCCAAAGCTTACTGAAAGTGCTAGTTATCGACTAGAGGGGGGTGAATAGGCGATTTTTAGGAAAGTATTCAAAACACGGATGTTTCAAAGACAAACATTAGAAATGACCTAATTGATATGCAGCGGAAGATAGACTACAACAAGCAAACCATAGTCTAGTATGCAACAACGTGAAAGTACAAGACTAATAGCAGCTTGGTAGTAGGATCAAGATGGAAGATAGTGAGAAGCCAATCAATAAAAGTAGTCAGGCAATGAAGTCAAACAGGTATGACAAATAGGCAATGACTTCACGAAGACAAACTCTAAGTAAGGTGAGGGAGAAGATAGAACCACCACTTGTTGAAGACACAGATTTGTTGGACCAGTTCGATTCTTTGTGACAACTGTACATCCGGTTAGGGAGGCTGAGATTCAACTCGAGAAGACCACGTCTTCACCTTATTCCCCTTGAGCTAAGGACACACGGTCCTCGCCCAATCACTCTGGTAAGTCTTCAAGGTAGACTTCCGAACCTTCACAGACTGCGTTCACCGGCAATCCACAATGACTCTTGGATGCTCAGAACGCGACGCCTAACCGGCTGGAGGATTCGCAGTCCTCAAGTGTAATAAGTCTTCAGGTCACGTGGACAGAAAGACTTCAGTGATGCCTAACACTCTTTGGCTCTGGGTGTTTGGGCTTTGTCCTCGCAAGGATTTCTCTCTCTCAAAGGCTTCAAGGTGGGTTGCTCTCAAACGACAAAAGTCGTGCACTAACTCTGAGCAGCCACCAATTTATGGTGTAGGGGGTGGGCTATTTATAGCCACTAGGCAACCCGACCTGATATGTCCGAAATGACCCTGGGTCACTAAGGAACTGACACGTGTTCCAACGGTCAGATTTCAACCACATGCGGCAACTTTACTTGGGCTACAAGCAAAGCTGACTCATCCAACTCTGGATAAGTTTTGCTCTCATTGTCTTCGCTCGAAGACATAGGATTTGGGTTGAGCATCACTTGGTCATTCGACTATGATCACTTGGACCCCACTTAATAGTACGGTGGTTCCTATGACTCAACAAAGAAGAAAAGGAAACAACGAAACGACCACAGTCTTCAAGGCTCCATAGTCTTCACTCAATGTCTTCTCATGTCATAGTCTTCAATGTGAATATACGCACATACCACCATTGTTGTCAATGTCTTCATACATTTTAGGGGTCATCTCCGGTAGGTAAACCGAATCAATGAGGGACACTACCTGCGTTATCCTGCAATTCTCACAAACGCATTAGTCCTCAACCACATTTGTCGTCAATACTCCAAAACCAACTAGGGGTGGCACTAGATGTACTTACAATCTCCCCTTTTGGTGATTGATGACAAACTGGTTGAAGTTTTCAACGGGATAAAATATGTGAAATTGTAAAGGATAGGGATTGTCTTCATAAGTGGCAAAGGCTCCCCACGAAGATGTGCATATAAGTAGTTTGCTTTTGGAATGCAAATGCACATGGCAGGTTGTACTTGTGGAGATCCTCTTCAACTTATGAAGATAATTCATCATGCATGAAATGATATAACTAAGAGAATGACATGCATAATGAAAAATGGACGTCTACAGAATGATCTAAGTGCGGAAGTTATCGTCGCACATGAGGAATTTATCATTGCACCAGAGTAAAGCAAATAAGTAGCAGACGACCATCGAGTTTAAGTGTTACAACTCAAAGAACCAAATGAATCAAAAGCAAGAGTTGTAAACACTAGGCAAAATATTATGCAACCGCCCTTATGAACCCGCTTGAAGACTATCAAACTCATACGCTTCTCCCCTTTTGTCAAGAAGGACCAAAAAGGTTTGAAGACATAGAGCATCTACTTGTCCTCTTCAGAAGTAGATGATGCAGCAGGGTTGTCGTTGTTGGTTGGCGGTGCAGACGAACTTGGTGCAGTGTCGATGCGTGTAGAAGTAGGGGGTGGTGAAGTAGCATCGGCTTCATCATCGATCACTCTGGCATTGACAGTTGCCGCGGAGGAAGAAAATTCAGAGTCTTCAAGTGATGGAGTTCGTCGTAGGAATGCATTCCATGGAGGAGTGGAGTCAAACTTGAAGCGTTCAGTGAAGCCATCGTCTTGAAGATCTGCTTCAGCACTGAGTAGGGTCAAACTCTTCCATGATCGCCGACAGGTCTCGTGAGTGACAAAAGCATTCTTGGTGGCAAGGTTTCAATGTGATTGGCGTCCACCAAGAGGCTTTGCATTTGTCGCTTGAGCCAGGAGTGATGTTTATCTTGTTTACGATGCGGTCACGACAAGAAGTTCTCGATCATTGAGGACTCGAGAGCGCTTCCGAGGCCTTTGGCCAATTGTGCTCTCAGCGGCTTCAGTCCGCGCACGATGAGGCAGACGTGTGTTCCCAGCCAGGGGATAGACACGAGATACCGCCTCGACGCTTTCTATGGGTTGAGAGAAGCTATGGTGATCTGCATTCTGAAGACAAAGTGGCGTTTTGGCAGGCTCAGGGTATATGGCTTCAACAGACATATCAACCTCTGGTAGAAAGATCAGATGATTGCGAGCAGAGGGCTGATAGTCGATAGCAGAGTGCATCTTGATGAGGCGCATGACCCATGGAGCATAAAATTTCAGACCAAACAGATTAGATCCAGACGCAGCCAATTGTCGGATGAAGAATTCTTGCGTGTTAAAGCTGATGCCATTGAGGATGTAAAAGACCAATGTCTTCATTGCTCCTTCAAGTTTTGCAGACGATGAATGCCCTTTGATAGGCCATAGAGTTCGCCTGATGATGTGATATATTGTACGAGGCAGATACTCAAGGTCATCAACAAAGAAGTGCTGAGGATATTCAGCGTCATGTGGCAGTGGCTTCATCATGTTCAACATCTGACTCATGTCGGGTTCTGGCTTATGAAATATGCTCTCCAGTGCATCGCGGTGGAGTTGACAACCAGGTTCAAATAGCTCTCCGGGAGTGGGTAGGCCTGTGGGCTCAATGACGTCAAGAGCTTTGGCTTCATGATGAACATTTCCTATCATCCACTCGAGAACCCATGTCTTCGTATCTCTGTTGTAGCCGCGGATGTGGAGGGTAGCTTAGAATTGAAGCACAAGTTCTTCATTCCAGTGCTCTTTTTGTCTGTTACGAAACCAAGCAGACCTGCATCACAAAAGCAATCAAGTGCTTCTTCTAAGCACGGCAGTCCGGCAATGGCTTCAGTGTCGAGGCGCATATGAGGGAAAATGCGCCCTTGATCATACAGAACGCATGAGTAATAGCTTCATTGCTGATAGCTCCAGAAACCTCAGATGATATCCTTGGCCTTGTGTAGGGGTTCTTTGCTCTGTCAAAGAAAGTGTTGTGGGCTTTGAAGCCATTTGCATTGAAAGAACCTGTAGAGGTGGCAGTGCCTGGAAACCTTGGCAGTCTTGGTTTCGCTTACGGACCCGAGGCCTATGCGCAATATGATAGTCGAGGCCGAGGACCGTGAGGCATGAGGCGGAGGGACCAGAACGGGCCATCTTACTGTGACTAGCTCACCATAGTTGTATGCTTGCTCAATTGTGTAAGGCCTTGGTGGCGGAACTGGAGCAGTGGCAACAACTGAGGCTTCAGGCTGCTCAGCAGATGCTTCGGGAGCAGTTGCCTCATTGGCTTCAGGCACATTTCCTTCATTGGCTTCAAGAGCTGTTGGTGCAGGCTCCACATTTGCTTCAGCCATGACCACGTCATTGGCTTCATTGGTGTTGGATGTGGCAGCCTCATTGTTTTCAACCTCCACTTGAGGAGCTGGAGGGTCGGGCACTGGCACGTTGATATCAGGAATTACTTCTTCAATTATAGGGGGTGTAGGGACACGTTCTTCTTCTTCTTGGGTGTCATCGGCTGATGCAGCCGGATTGTCTTCAGCAGCTTTGGCTTCAGACTCGGAGACATTCACAGTTGGAGTGGCTTCTGAAAACACTTGACGTGCAACAGGTTGGTGGTGCACTTCTCCTTCTGGAACGCTCGAGAGAGGTACTTGAGGCCTTTGACCTTTGTGAAGCCTGCGAAATGCTGGCGACGCCTTTGGAGATGGGGTTATGCGGGCCTCAAAGTCTTCCTCTTCTTCTTGCTGTTGTTGTTGGGGAGTGACTTGTTGCTGGGGAGTACTAGGGGAGTCTTGTTGTTGCGGGCGATCAGCCCATGAAGCATCCTGAGCAATTGGCGTCAGAGGACGACCAATGCTAATGAGTTCGCTGTTAAATGCGAACAGGCGATGATACCACATTGTACTCGATTTGAGGAAGAACTTCATCATCTTCAACATTGTCATGGTGACCAATGTCTTCGAAGTGATGGGATCAAGCTGCTGGAATCTCTTGACTTGAGAGCCTCTGTGGAAGCAGGCTCATGAACAGTCATGCGAAGTTCTTGGGTTGCCGACGCGGGACGAACCACTAAAATGGGTTCAACAACCAAGGGCGCTGTGGGAGCAGCCCAATTCTTCTTGGTCTTAAGCTTCTTCTTGGAGGGAGCAGCATCAGAGGCGTCAGGATTTTTCCTTTTTCTGGCTTCAGCCTCGGCAGCCCTCGTCTTCTTCTGTTCAGAATCGGTTGACCGGACCTTTGGCTTCAAGCCAGTCATGCTGCTTGGGAAGACCATGCGGGGTTCTTCCTGCCTTGAAGGTGCAGCTTGGTCAGTTGAAGACTTCTTTCTCTTTGCAGCCATCCTGGGGTCAATGCCAGGACGGCCAAGAGCCTTGCGCTTCTCAGCCTCATTGTAGGCTAGCACACACTTGTCAGCCAGACTCTTCATGCACTCACGAGAGCCTCTGGCTTCTTCACGCTTCTTGACAAAGGCTTCCTTGAGGTCGTGCAGCATGACCTTGAAGTTTTTGACGTCTTGCATGCTGAGTGCAGCCATATGCTTCTTGAACTGAGCTTTCTCATAATCAGTCTTATGCTTCAGTTCAACAATCCGCTGAGCAAGAGCTAGCTCAGAAGCAATGGCGCCATTGAAAGAGACGTTGAGGCCAATAGGAATTTGCAAATCTTCAAAGCTGATGTTCGGGGTGTCAAACCACTCATCAATGAAGTGATGGATGATTGCCACATCAAAGAGAGGTAAATTGTTGAAGATTTCTGCTTCTTCTTTGCTCTTGATAAGTTGCTCAAGAGCATCATCTGCAAGATCTTCATCACTGGACAGATCAATGTGCTCTTCACGCAGAATGGCAGTAGGAGTCGATGTCGATTCAGTATTCTTGACAATTTTCTTTCTCTTCTCCGTCTTCTTGGAGATACGGGATTGATCTTGATCGCATTAATCGGCTTCGTGGAGGTGCAAGAGCTGCTGGCTTCACACGTGAAGCTTTTGGAGGAGCAGCTGACTTTGGAGCCTTGACTTTCTTAAGCTTCTGCGGCTTTGTAGCAGGAGCAGGAGCTGGAGCTGGGGCTTCATCAGACTCAGCATCGTCATCAGAGTGATCCACTTTGGCACCTTGGACCAAGAGGTAAGTGATGAGGCCATCAAGGTTTGAAAAGGGACCGATGACATTAGGTTCAACATCATTCGAGCCGTCAGCACGGGGAGCAGAGGGACCAGGGTTGAAGTCTAATCCCAATGACTTCTTGTTTTCCTTGGCCGAAGCCTTTGCATGCTGGAAGTTGCGCTTGAAGAGATTATCGTCACGACACCAGAGCAAAGACGTTGGGTCGGCATTCTCAGGCTGAGGTCCACGGACAATACAAGGATAGAAGCCTTGTGCAATAGCTTCAGCCATGTTCTTGGGTGGAAGGCCTCGAAAGAGAATATCACCCCAAGGGCTTCTGATAGAATTCTTCTCGGCGTATTCCTGGGTGACGAAATTGTACTTGAACCACTGTTCAACCCAATATCGTCGAATCCATTGGATTCGCGTCTTGCGCTGATTGTAAGTCTCTTTGGGATCTGTCTTGTAAAGCTCTGCGAGGTCATCAAGCAGATCTTTTGAGGTTCCCTCACGACGCTGTCTGCCGCCCTTCCTGACTGATTTATCTGCAGCCATGAATTTCAAACTGAATGGCTTCACGTTCAAAGGCTTCAAAGGCTTGCGTTTGCTGGACAGACAGGAACTGGCTTCGGGAGAGTTAGTTTGATGCTGTAAGAATTCTGCAAACGAATGCAGACTATGAGAACCAAGGGATTCTCCCACGGACATGTACCTATGACAGCATTAGAGATGCGAGGGAAGGGGAAGAGGTCATATGCATTCATAGAAGATTTTGAAGATAAATCGGTTTGAAGATATTGACCTCATGATGCGAAGACATTCACTTATACGCTGAGAGTTGGTTCCAGATTTGCACGAATCCGTGAATAAGTACAAGTGAGGAATCTAACTAGTTGTGAAGCTTAAGTGAATATACTAGGCAGTACGAGATGCGCATGAATAGATCTATCGTAGTATGGGCAGAAACCAATTTTGGCAAGTAGGATGAATCTTGAAGATAAAAAAGATGGTAAAAATAGAGTTATATTTACCACTCGAAGAACTGCTAGACGGGAAGAAGGGGGAAGCCGAGCAGTTCAATCCACCGTGCCCTAACTTGGCGACGGAGGACACCTACGGCGGCGGCGGAGATGACGATGTTCGCGGCCGACGTGAGGACGGCGTCGGAGAAGTCGCAGCAGCTAAGCGCTTCGTCGTCGGCGTCGTCGAGAGCTAGCGGTGGCGCTAGGGTTTTGACGAGGTGGAGAGGTGGAAGAAGATTTTCTTTACCGCAGGGGACATGTATTTATAACGAGGTGTGCGGCACAGCGCAATTACGCAGGTGCCCCTGGCGGTTCACATCTGTGGGGCATGTGGCAAGCATGCAACATGCTCTGAGTTGTCCCATGTTCCCACGCCCGCCAGGTTTGTCGGATGGTGGTTCCGGCTTCTCCGGATTTCAACAGTAAGGATGAAGCATTTAAAACAGACTTAAAGTTTGTCTCTGTGTCTTCTGCTGACAAGGACGTAGAGAAGACATTCGACAGTTTCAATAGAATGCATATGATTTGGACATATAGAGTTTGAGATAGAAAGCATAGAGAGATTGGGGTCCGATCACATTCACTTAGTTCAAAAGATTCAACTTGGAAGACATAGCTATAAGTGAATGTTGTAGAGGGCAGAACCATATATATATATATATATATATATATATATATATATATATATATATATATATATATATATATCGACAACAACCAAATCAACATAGTGAAGAAAATCATGAAGATAGGTTGAAGTTGAAGACAAATCAAATGCGAAGATATTGCAGAAATAACACCATGAGTGAAACACTTCAAACAGAGAAATTTGGTGGTGGCGTTACCCACCGTATAGGAAGTATTAGACCCAGACACGGTGCACAATTATCGTGGCGCTCCGAAGTCAAATTCCATGTTAATGTATTCACACTCAGAATGTAAGTCTTCATTGATTGAAGATATACGTTACTTCGTGTGTTGCACATCTAAGTCATCAACATGCATAAGTGTTAGGATGTGTGCTTGATCACAGGACATTTGAGGATTCCAAGATATTTAGCTCACACCGTGACTTGCAAAACCTTTTCTCATCCAAGGGCTTTGTGAAGATATCTGCCAGTTGCTCTTCAGTGTTGACGTGAATGATGTTAATATCTTTCTTCATGACATGATCCCTGAGAAAATGATGACGAATTTCAATGTGCTTTGTCTTCGAGTGCTGGACTGGATTGTTGACAATCTTGATGGCGCTTTCGTTGTCGCAGAAGAGAGGTACTTGTTTCAGATTGATGCCATAGTCCTTGAGAGTTTGCTTCATCCATAGAAGCTAAGCACAGCAAGATCCAGCAGCAATGTATTCAGATTCAGCAGTTGAGAGTGATACACAGTTCTGCTTCTTTGACGATCAACAGACAAGTGATCGTCCCAGAAAGTGACATGTGCCTGATGTAGATTTGTGATCCACCTTGTCACCAGCATAATCAGCATCCGAAAATCCAACCAAATCAAATTTTGAGCCCTTTGGATACCATAATCCGAGTGTTGGGGTGTGAGCCAAATATCGAAGAATTCGCTTCACAGCTAAGCGATGTGATTCCTTTGGTGCCGCTTGGAATCGAGCACACATGCAAACACTAGCATAATATCTGGCCTAGATGCACATAGGTAAAGTAAGGAACCAATCATGGAGCGGTATACCTTTTGATCGAACTCTTTACCATTGTCGTCGGGACCTAGATGGTGTTTGGCTGGCATTGGCGTCGTGTATCCTTTGCACTCTTGCATTCCAAACATCTTCAGACAATCTTGGAGGTATTTTTCTTAAGATATAAAGATGCCATTCCTTTGCTGACGAATTTGAAGACCAAGGAAGAACTTGATCTCTCCCATCATGGACATCTGATATTGTTCTTGCATCATGTATCCAAATTCATCACTATACTTCTGGTGGTGCGGTAGAAGATAATGGCATCCACATATATTTGGCATACAAACAGTTCACCATCATATGTCTTCGTGAAGAGTGTGGGATCAAGGGATCCAGGTTTGAAGCCTTTGCTCTTGAAGTCTTTGATCGTATCATACCGGTAGCGAGGAGCTTGTTTGAGGCCATCGGTGCTTTATTTAGCTTGTACACCATATCGGGATGTTTTGGATCTTCAAAGCCCGATGGGTTGAGCGACATATACTTCTTCTTCAATCTTGCTTTGTTGAGAAATGCACTCTTCACATCCATTTGATAGAGCAAGATGTTGTGGTGGTTAGCATAGGCTAGTAGTATGCGAATAGCTTCAAGCCTAGCTACAGAGCAAATGTTTCATCGAAGTCAATTCCTTCAACTTGAGTATATCCTTGAGCCACAAGCCGTGCTTTGTTTCTGACGACTTGACCATGCTCATCTTGCTTGTTTCGATATATCCATTTGGTGCCAATAATGTTATGCTTGTGAGGGTCAGGGCGCTTGACAAGTTCCCAAACATTATTTAGCTTTAACTGTTGAAGTTCTTCTTGCATAGCTTGTATCCATGCGGGTACCATAAAGGCTTCAGCAACTTTCTTGGGTTCTGATATTGACACAAAAGAAAAGTGCCCACAGAAATTTGCTAGTTGTGTTGCTCTTGAGCGAGTAAATGGACCAGGTGCATTGATGCTATCGATTATCTTCTCAATCTGTACTTCATTTGCAACTCGAGGATGAACTGGACGAAGACTTTGCTCTTGCTGATCATTGTCATCATTGGGAGGATTGTCTTCAGGCTAAGCATTGTCTTCAGGTTGGTTAGGTGCAGAAATGATAAGTTCTTCTTCTGGTTGTGCTTCAGAAGGCATAATTTCACCAGTTCCCATTAACTTGATAGATTCGTTGGGTGGAGCTTCGTCTAGTGTACTTGGCAGAAACTCTCTTTGTGAACCATTGGTTTCATCAAATCGCACATCTACAGTTTCGACGATTTTGTAGAGATAAAGGTTGAAGACTCTGTAGGAGTGCGAGTCCTTTCCGTAACCGAGCATGAAGCCTTCGTGAGCTTTAGGTTCAAATTTTGACTTGTGATGGGGATCCTTGATCCAGCACTTAGCCCCAAATACTCTGAAGTAGCTGACATTTGGCTTCTTGCCAGTAAGGAGCTCATAGGATGTTTTGTTCAAAAGCTTATGGATGTAAACACGGTTGATGATGTGACATGATGTATCAATAGCTTCAGGCCAGAACTTTCTTGGTGTCTTGTACTCGTCGAGCATTGTTCGAGCCATCTCAATGAGGTTACATTCTTGCGCTCCACGATGCCATTTCTTTGAGGTGTGTATGGAGCAGAGAACTCATGAGTGATTCCATGGTATCCAGATAAAGATCAAGTCCGGTGTTCTTGAATTGATGTCGTTATCACTTCGATATGCTTGATCTTGACGCCATAATTATTCATTGCTCGATTGGCGAAGCGTCTGAAGACATCTTGCACTTCAGTCTTGTAGAGAATTATGTGCACCCATGTGTATCTTGAGTAGTCATCAACAACGACGAAGCCATAGAGACAAGCAGTTGTTGTGAGGGTAGAGTAATGAGTAGGGCCAAACAAATCCATGTGTAACAGCCTGAAGGGTTGAGATGTCGTCATGATTGTCTTCGAGGGGTGCTTTGGCCTAGTCATCTTTCCAGCTTCACAGGCACCACACAAATGATCCTTCTTGAACTTGACACCTTCGATGCCTATGACATGCTTCTTCTTGGCGAGTGTGTGTAAGTTCCTCATGCCAGCATGCCCCAGCCTTCGATGCCAGAGCCAGCATTCTGAAGCTTTTGCAAGAAGACATACGACAAGCTGTGGACCTGCTGAGAAATCTACCATGTATAGATCATCTTTCCTATACCCTTCAAAGACTAGAGACTTGTCAGATTCCATTAGTACAAGGCAACGATATTTTCCGAATATCACAATCATGTTCAAGTCACAAAGCATTGAGACAGACATCAAGTTGAAGCCAAGGGATACAACAAGCATCACTTTATCCATGTGTTGATCCTTTGAGATTGCAACTCTACCTAGACCCAATACCTTGCTTTTACCAGTGTCAGCAAATGTGATATGACTCTTGTCGATGGGCGTAAGGTTGAGTCCATGAGAAGACTTCGATCACCAGTCATATGATTAGTGCATCCACTGTCCATAATCCATTCTGAAGCATGAGGTGTCATACCCTACAGTACAGTTAGGGGGATAGGCTTCACCAAGAGCATAAGCATAAACATTTGTCAGGCAAGTGGATTATTGAAGCTTAAATCAAGATTAGGACTGATATGATGAATGGCAAATGATTCAGGAACAAAATACATAGTGAGACCATTTGGGCATTTGATCTTGTGCCCTACAAGATGTTTTAGGTCCCCGACAATAGCATCGACGCCTTTGATTTTAAATTTGGAGACCCTTTCCTGCAAAAAGAGAGTTAATTCTTCTTAACCACCCACATCTTGAGGGGTGGCTTAGAAGCAATGAGTCTAAGTGCAGCATCTCGAGAACTTCGCTTTGGAGCCCTAGCAAATAGCCTAGCAGGAGATGAGCGATACTCATATGAATAAGCGTAAAAGTTCTTAGTTCTATGAACATAGCGGTTTGAAGACCTGCGCTCATATTCATAAATTTGAGTACGGTTTCCACCGCAAAACATTGGCGTTAGGGTGACTCGGTGAGTCCTCGGTGCATGTATGAAGCCTTTGGACCATATGAGGCCTTAGGTCTGTGGTTTGTCTTCTTCCCAGGTGGTGTCATGATGACATTCACTAGAAGATTCTCAAGACAGCTTTTGGGAACCCAGATCTTCTTCATAGGTGGTCCATTCCTGCAGTTAGTACCAATATACCTGGCAAACACTTCACCATTCTGATTCTTGAATAGCTTATAGTTTGCATCAAATGATTCATCAATGATAATAGGGTTAGCACGGGTAAAGACAGATAAGGTGGAAGGATCCACTGAAGGTCCCTTTGCAGCAACCCATGTGGTTTTGGGATACTGCTCAGGCTTCCAGTAGGAACCATCAACATTCATTTTCCTCTCGAACCCAACACCCTCTTTCCCAGGGTTTCGATTTAGAATCTGCTTTTTGAGGACATCGCAAAGTGTCTGATGCCCTTTCAGACTTTTATACATCCCTGTTTCAAGCAAAGTCTTCAACCTAGCATTTTCATCAAGAATAGCAGTGGTATCCTCCGCAGAGGGGTTAGTTACCACATTAGTAGTTGAAGACAATGCAACGATGCAGATTGAACATTCAGCAACAGAGGTAGCGATATCACGCTCAAGACATTTTAGACATGGTGGTTCAAATCCATCTTGAGCGGAACTGATCTGTTGAGCGCGAAGTGACTCATTCTATTTTTGAAGATCTTCATGAGCCGCTCTCAATTTCTCGAGCTCTTGCTTCCTTTAAAGATAATCATAGGAGAGATTTTCATGAGTAGTTGAGAGCGTTTCATGACGACTTTCAAGTTCTTGGTACTTAGCATGAAGATTTTTAATGTCTTCAACTAAGGACCGTGGAACGTGTCATTTCCGCGTCCAACAGGTCATCGCTTTTGTCTAACAGTTTTGAGTATGTTCCATAGCTCTTTGTTGTTCGGTTGCAATTTTAGCAAGTGTTTTGTAGCTGGGTTTGGATTCACAATCAGAGTCATCTTCACTTGATGTTTGAAAGTAAGCATCACGTGATTTTACCTTGGCACCGTGTGCCATGAAGCAGTAGGTGGGAGCAGGGTCGTCCTTGTCATCAGCTTCAGCGTTGATGTAGAAGTCATTGTCTTGATGTTGAAGATGGACTTGGCAACATAGGCTGTGGCTAACGCCCGGACTTACAACGCCAGGTCGGACTCCTCTTGGGGCTCCACCTCCACCTCCTCAGAAGCAGACTCCTCATCTGAATCCATTTCCTTGCCAACAAAAGCACAAGCCTTGCCAGATGAGCTCTTCTTATGCGATGAAGACTTAGATGAGGACTTGGAAGAAGACTTTGAAGATTTCTTCTTCTTCTTCTTGTCATCAGAATCATATTCCTTGCTCTTCTCTTCTTCTTCTCATTGTCCCACTGTGGACACTTTCGGAGATATAGTGTCCAGTTTTCTTGCACTTGTGACAGTTCTCTTCTTGTAGTCATGAGTGGAAGCTTCATCATTTCTTGAGCTGGATCGTGAAGACTTTACAAGCCTTTCTTCCTAGCGAACTTGGAACTTCTTCACAACCATAGAAAGTTCCTTTCCAATGTCTTGAGGATCATCGAACCGCATGATCGATTCTTCTTCGATGAGGAAACAACTTTTGCCTTCAAAGCGCGAGTTCGGCCATAGTTGGGACCATAGATATCTCTTTTCTCAGAAAGCTGGAACTCATGTGTGTTGAGCCTCTCAAGTATATCAGACGGATCGAGTGTAACGCCCTCGATGCGGCTATATCTCCCACGTGTCGAAGCACGACTTAGAGGCATAACCGCATTGAAAGCAAATGTCGCAAGTGAGGTAACCTTCACACAACCCATGTAATACATAAGGGAAAGAGATACATAGTTGGCTTACAATCGCCACTTCACACAATACATGAGTAAAGCATTACATCATCTGAGATACAATCAAGGTCCGACTATGGAACCAAAATAAAAGAAGACTACCCCAAATGCTACACGGATCCCGATCGTCCCAACTGGGCTCCACTCTTGATCAAGCTGAAACGAAACAACACAAAGAACAAGATCTTCATCGAGCTCCTCTTTGAGCTCGAATTAAATCACACGGTTTCATCGGCACACGCAAATTGGTTTGGGAAGTATCTGTGAGTCACGGGGACTCAGCAATCTCACACCCGCGAGATCAAGACTATTTAAGCTTATAGGTAGGAGAAGGTAGTGAGATGGAGCTGCAGCAAAGCGACTAGCATATCTGGTGTCTAACATACGCAAATGAGAGCGAGAAGAGAAGGCAAAAGCACGGTCGAACAACTATGATCAAGAAGTGATCCTAGAATAACCTACGTCAAGCATAACTCCAACACTGTGTTCACTTCGGACTCCGCCGAGAAGAGACCATCACGGTTACACACGCGGTTGATGTATATTAATTAAGCTCAACTTCGGGTTTTCTACAACCGAACATTAACAAATTCCCATCTGCCTCATAACCGCGGCCACGGCTTTCGAAAGATAATACCCTGCAGGGGTGTCCCAACTTAGCCCATCATAAGCTCTCACGGTCAACGAAGGATATTCCTTCTCCCGGGAAGACCCGATCAGTCTCGGAATCCCGGTTTACAAGACATTTCAACAATGGTAAAACAAGACCAGCAAAAGCCGCCCGATGTCGACAAATCCCGATAGGAGCTGCACATATCTCGTTCTCAGGGCACACCGGATAAGCGAAGCGTACAGGTACCAACGTAACCCAAGTTGCCAAGGGACGGTCCCGCACGGTGCTCTAATTTGGACCAACACTCGGAGGAGCACTGGCCCGGGGGGTAAATAAAGATGACCCTTGAGTCTGCAGAACCCAAGGGAAAAAGGCTTAGGTGGCAAATGGTAAAGCCAAGGTTGGGCCTTGCTGGAGGAGTCTTATTCAAAGCGAACTTTCAAGGGGGTCCCATAACACCGGTATGACGGAAACTAGGGCGGCAAGAGTGGAACAAAACACCAGGCATAAGGCCGAGCCTTCCACCCTTTACCAAGTATATAGATGCATTAATTAAATAAGATATATTGTGATATCCCAACAAGTAAACATGTTCCAACAAGGAACAACATCTCCATGTTCCAACAAGGAACAAACTTCATCTTCACCGCAACTAACAATGCTATAAGAGGGGAAATTTGAGCAAAGCAGTAACATAGCCAAACAACGGTTTGCTAGGAAAGGATGGTTAGGGGCTTGACATGGCAATATGGGAGGCATGATAAGCAAGTGATAGGCATCATAGCATAGGCATAGCAAAAGAGCGAGCATCTAGCAAGCAAAGATAGAAGTGATTTCGAGGGTATGGTCATCTTGCCTGAAATCCCGCAAGGAAGAAGAACGAGTCCATGAAGAAGACAAACGGATGTAGACGAACGAATCCTCACAACTCCGGAACGAAACCGAAGCTAAGCGAGAAGCAAACCAGAAAGAAGCAAACAACATGGTAAACACACAAGCATAAACATGGCATGATGCACAATCAAGTATGATGCATGTCCGGTTTAAATAGCATGGCATGACAATATGCACAAACAAAACTACAAGTTGAATGGAGCCCAATATGCAACGAGTTGCATATTGACGAAACACCACATCAATTATTTAGTTCTCTCTTGGTTATGGACCCAACAATATTAGATGTTATTAAACATGGCAAGGGGTGAAGCATAATTAAACTACCTATTTAGGCAAGTTTAAATGAGGCCGGAAACAACAAACGATAATTCCGGAAAATCCTCATGTCATTTAGCAATTTAATGCAACAACAATTTTAAACATTTAAATGTTGTTATCATGATGCGGATGATATATACAAGTAATATGCAATTTTTATGAAAATGTTGACATAAGCATGTTATGAAGCATTTGGTCACCATGGCGGAACAAAAAGGGTGCCACGGCGGTGAATCCAAAAATGATGCCACGGCAACATATCGGTTCTGGTAGGTCACGGAGATACCGGTGCAAAAGGAAGTGAGCGTGAGCGAGTCATGCAAGATGGTGGGGTGCTCCCGGTTATCGGGTTCCCACGGGTCGACGGCATGGCAAAATGGGAGGAACGTGCACGAAACAAACGGGCACGGTGCAAACATACGGTTCATCTCAGACAACATGCATTCGTTCGGTCCACGGTTGATCGTCTCGGGGCTTATACCTTCGAAGCGTGCATTCGGGGTGGAACGCGTTTCGTAGAGGAAGTAGTCGTACTCGCGATGGTAGTTTTTCACAGGTCATAGACGTTCCCGGGTCATGGGTAGAGGTACTCGACGCATCATCGTGGTACTTGGCAAAATTCTCGGAGAAGATTGACGGTCCGGGTACGGGTCTTGCAGTGTAGTCAAACTTGGTGTATCCGAAGAAGTACTTGGTGAATCCACGTAGTCGAACACCGGTCGTAGTGGTACTTGCCGCTCATTGTGTAGTTGAACACGGGGTTCCTCGGAGGATCGGTCTCGGTGATCCGATGGCAGCAGCAACGCTGATATCTGAAGCAGCGATTGGAGGAGCTCCCGGCGATGCAGGGGAGCAGCTGGGACTTGGTGAAGAGCGGTGGCGGCAAGGCTTGCTGCCGGCGTGGGGAGGTAGACCGGCGGGGCAGGAGGTCGATGCCGATGGAGTACTTGGAGGCGGGGCGACGAGCTCGATGCCCGCGACGTCGCGAGGGAAGGAGAAGGACGGCTGGGACTGGGCGATGGGGCCGACCGGATCTGGAGCTTGAGGCCGCGGCGCTGAGGAGGTCCGGCCGACGCCACGGACGACGCGGCTGCTGCTAGCGATGGGGTTGAGGAGGCCGGGCGAGGCAGAAACGACGGGGAGGCGAGGGACCGAGAGGAGCGTGGTGGCTGGCTGATGGAGGAGGGAGACGAGTGGAGGGGAAAGGGAATCGAGCCGAGGCTCTTCCTGGCGGCGCAAGCAAGGGGAACGAGGGAGAGAGCGAGGGATCGGGAGGAGAGGAGGCGAGCACTAGGGTTAGAGGCGCGGTTGGGCCTTAGAGGCCGGCCCGGTTGAGAAGGAAGTGGCCAGAGGCCTGGCTGGAGGCCTGGCTGGGCTGCAAGGCTGCTGGGCTTATTGTCTCCCTTTACTCTTTTATTTTCCAAAACAGAAAATACCAACGAGGAAAAGAAGAGGAAAGGAAGTGTTTGGGATAGCATTTACGCATGGGGATAATTTTCCCGGACTCGCAAAAATATGCTCGTTCCAAGAAAAATAGAAAGGCCATGATTGAAAGATTTAAATTTAAACTCATTTGAATTTAATTCAAATGGGTTTGAACTAGGACTTGATAAAAGTAAGGTCCAAAAATGTTGAGGATTTCGGTGGGGCTCCGGAAAATGACGAAATAATTTATTGGACAAAGTTTGAGGTCAAGAAGTGAGATAACAAAGGCATGGGGAATTATTCTGCAAGTGTGTCAAAGGTAATTCCACATCAATGGAATATTTTATAATAGCTCCATAAATATTAGGAGGATATGTTATAAAGAGAAAACACCATGTGAATTCCCTCGATTTAAATAGATCAAAATATCTATGCAATTTATTTAGTTGAGGTTGCAAAAGATTTATGAGATGATGGCATGATGACATGATGCAATGTAAAAATAAAAGAGCAAGCACAAAAGAAACACACGGCGAAACCCGGAATATATGGAAGTCTTCTGGAGCGTCGGTCTCGGGGCGTTACATCGAGTGTCTTGAAGTCAGGACGTTCTTGTATCATGAGGGCAAGGGTGTCAAAAGATTTGCCAAGTGACCTCAGTAGTGTCTTGACGATTTCATGCTTGGTGATCTCAGTGGCGCCGAGGGCATGAAGCTCATTTGTGATGTCAGTGAGGCGATCAAACGTGAGCTGGGCATTTTCATTGTCGTTTCTCTTGAAGAGGTTGAAGAGGTTGCGAAGAACGCTGATCCTTTGATCTCTCTGGGTTGAGACGCCTTTGTTGACCTTGGATAACCAGTCCCAGACTAGCTTCGACATTTCCAGAGCACTCACACGGCCATACTGTCCTTTGGTTAGATGACCACAGATGATGTTCTTTGCAGTAGAGTCCAGTTGGATGAACTTCTTGACATCAGCAGGGGTGACACCTTCACCAGATTTGGGAACGATGTTCTTGACGACATACCAGAGGTCGACATCAATGGCTTCAAGATGCATGCGCATCTTATTCTTCCAAAGAGGGATAGTCGGTTCCATCGAACACGGGGCAAGCAGCGGAGACTTTGATTATCCTGCGATCGACATAGCTAAAACTCCGGTGGTTAAACCGAATCACACAGAACAAGGGAGTACCTTGCTCTGATACCAATTGAAAGTGCTAGTTATCGACTAGAGGGGGGGTGAATAGGTGATTTTTAGGAAAGTATTCAAAACACGGATGTTTCAAAGACAAACAATAGAAATGACCTAATTGATATGCAGCGGAAGATAGACTACAACAAGCAAACCATAGTCTAGTATGCAACAACGTGAAAGTACAAGACTAATAGCAGCTTGGTAGTAGGATCAAGATGGAAGATAGTGAGAAGCCAATCAACAAAAGTAGTCAGGAAATGAAGTCAAACAGGTATGACAAATAGGCAATGACTTCACGAAGACAAACTCTAAGTAAGGTGAGGGAGAAGATAGAACCAGTCACTTGTTGAAGACACAGGATTTGTTGGACCAGGTTCGATTCTTTGTGACAAGCTGTACATCTGGTTAGGGAGGCTGAGATTCAACTCGAGAAGACCGCGTCTTCACCTTATTCCCCCTTGAGCTAAGGACACGGTCCTCGCCCAATCACTCTGGTAAGTCTTCAAGGTAGACTTCCGAACCTTCACAGATTGCGTTCACCGGCAATCCACAATGACTCTTGGATGCTCGAACGCGACGCCTAACCATTTGGAGGATTCACAGTCCTCAAGTGTAATAAGTCTTCAGGTCACACAAGCAGAAAGACTTGATGATGCCTAACACTCTTTGGCTCTGGGTGTTTGGGCTTTGTCCTCGCAAGGATTTCTCTCTCTCAAAGGCTTCGAGGTGGGTTGCTCTCAAACGACAAAAGCCGTGCACTAACTCTGAGCAGCCACCAATTTATGGTGTAGGGGGTGGGCTATTTATAGCCACTAGACAACCCGACCTGATATGTCCGAAATGACCCTGGGTCACGTGTTCCAACGGTCAGATTTCAACCACACACGGCAACTTTACTTGGGCTACAAGCAAAGCTGACTCATCCAGCTCTGGATAAGTTTTGCTCTCATTGTCTTCGCTCAAAGACATAGGATTTGGGTTGAGCATCACTTCAGTCATTCTGACTATGACCACTTGGACCCCACTTAACAGTACGGTGGTTCCTATGACTCAACAAACAAGAAAAGGAAACAACGAAACGACCACGATCTTCAAGGCTCCGTAGTCTTAGCTGAATGTCTTCTCATGTCATAGTCTTCAATGTGAATATCTTCACATACCACCATTGTCGTCAATGTCTTCATACATTTTAGGGGTCATCTCCGGTAGGTAAACCGAATCAATGAGGGACACTACCTGTGTTATCCTGCAATTCTCACAAACGCATTAGTCCCTCAACCACATTTGTCGTCAATACTCCAAAACCAACTAGGGGTGGCACTAGATGCACTTACACTTACTTCTTCAAATACTAATTACGATATGATACTGATATTAGTTAACAGACACACATTTAATTGGTTAGGTAATGCTCCCACTTCATTTTCCAAATGCATGTGGCCACATATAGAGAGAGACAGCATGGAATTGCATTTCTTTGGGTGCTGTGATTCATCATGAGTGGGCAACCAACATTGTATGCAAAGAATCAGAACCTCAAGAATATGCTTCCTCTTCTGTTCTTTAACATGTTCCTCTTTTGTTATTCTGTATTTAGTACATACAATATGTTCCTTATCAGGAAGGGGAGCAGGGACATCTGCACTCAACGGTGATAGAGCTGGCACAGACGTGATCGACAGGCTTTCAATTAGTAGCGACAATACAACACCGTATTTTCCAGCCAGTTCCACTTTCCTGATTTATATATCCTGGTTATGGTGTACCCTTTTATGTACACTACGATCTGCCTAGTTGCTGTGTGCTCTTGTTATCATGGTTTGGCAATAAACTCTCTACAAAGATATTATGAACCTACCATACGCTAACTATCCTTACTTACGGAGCCTTTTTTGTGTACTTGTGCGGATTATATTAATGCACACACCATATTATAGCACACATGGGCTCTCTCATGAGAATCCGGTGATAGCACACAAGGGTTTCTGAGCGCCCATATATTAGAATATCCTCTTGCATTACAAAGATAATCTCACTACTATTTATGTTTTCATGCTTCTCGGATATTATCGTAAACACGGTGAATATCGAGAATCCAGCGCATCGAGAAGAATATTGTGGAACCTTTGCAGCGACTTACAAAATTGGCACCAAGGCATTGAGTGCCATTCTGGATGCAATGAAACTCATACGCTCCCCACCTGTAGATTCTTGTTTCAGAATATGATCCTAATGACTATTCTGACCTCGAGGAGTCAAAGGCAGATGGTCTGTATTGTTCACCCATCAAGGTGCATGTTCTAATTTGGCAAGGTTTTATTGATTGCGTGTATCTTGCATAAGGTGTCTCGCATTTCTTCTACTTTATTGCATCGCCATCTGCTTTATTTACTCATCATATATGTCAAGATGCCATGCCATCCATTATCAATACATATTTCATTTGTCATCATACCATGTTTTTCCACTCAAATGTTGTTCTTGTGCATCAGACATCAAAAAGGAAGAGAGTGATTGCCGAATCTGAAGGAGCACCAGCAAAGTCCTTGAAAAACATGCTGGTGCCGGAGAAATCAGACAGCACCCCACTTATATTGGCTCTACAACTAGTGACACAAAACGTAGGACCGACTCCAGCAGACTGTACCCATACTTCACTGGCCACACCACTAGCCCCACCACACAGGACCTGCACTCCAGCAAAAGGTATGCCAATTTCAGTTGCCATAGCACCAGTTGTACCACAAAAAATCCCACACCAGCAAAAAGTATAGCAAGTCCACCGGATGAAGACCTGTCCCAACTACAGAGACAGCCAATTCATGCAGATTGGAACCCCATTCCAGTTATTCCTAGTTTAAAAGACAATCCTTTCAATGTTGTTAGGGACTACGTGCATATATTCCCATCATGGGAAGATTATAGTGAAGACAAAAACCATTTTCACATCTTCTTGTCCCACTTACTTGAAGTGCTATTATTCATGGATATTATTTTCATGTTTTCTGTTGATTTAACACATCAATGATTTACATTACATTGTTGTAAGTAGGCGAGGGTCAATCTGGATAGTCATGATGAGCAAAGCATGCTGCTTTTCAAGGAAGCATTGCAGCAGTATTGGTGTTACCTGAAGAAATCACACTTTGATGGCAAGTCTATAAACGAATTTTCGGTGAAGTCTCCTATGCTAAATTTAGAAGACATTGAACGGAAAAACCTTGTTATGCACTGGTCTCGTTCCCAGGATGAGGTACTGTCTATGATATCACATGACAATTTGAACTTCTACTTTTCCGCATGTGCCTTACGGATCTCTTTTGCAGGAAATCTGCCCGAAGAAGAATTCCGGTTTGAAAAGGCCGACAGGATATCGCAAATATGTTGCCTGCTGCTTTGCTCTTGTTAGTACCTGTTGTCCTGTATCACTTTACTTGCATTCATACCTTGTTCATTATGTGACAGCAATATGCATGATAGCTTGCTTATCAATTGTTCGTGCCAAATTATCTGATCTGTATGAATGGTTACATTAGTGTAGAATATATCCAATGCCAATGATTTTTTAGCTCTGCATTGTTCTTGTAAGTACCTGCTGTCCTTTATCAGTGTACTTGTATTGAGAGCTAGTTGTTCATGTACCATCACTCTGCAACTTATTTTCCTTTGCCCTCCATTTTATACACATCAGATCTATATTTACTCTTACCATAAGGTTGGATAACACCGATGGTACTGAAGAAGTTTAGCTCTGCATTGCTCTTGGCTGTACCCTTTGCCTGTATCGTTGTACTTACATTTATAGCTACTTGGTTATGCAGCATCACTCTTCATCTTATCTTAAATATTCTCCATTTTTTCTTATATTACCACATCTTTATTTACCCTTAACAAAATGTAGAATAAAGGCAATGCTTATGAAGAAGATTCTGTGGTAAACTTCTTGATTGCCCCCCCCCCCCCATCAGCATGGACAAGGGCTTTATAGAGCCTGTCTTCACGACTAATGTAAGTTTGTCCTTCTCATCCTTCAAACTTTGTTGAGTATATTTGGTTATGCATGACTGCAATAGCTGTTTATTTTGGGTGTTTGCATAAAATTGCATGTTTAAAGTTTATTATGTAGTTCATAACAAAAGTTTGTCCTTCTCAATTTAAGTTTTCAGTTGTACAACCAAGTTCCTTCTTCATACCATATAAATTAAACTATACAGAGCAAGTGCTCTTCCTTTGCACTACATGTATGCTTCTGTTCTTGATCCGTAATCTAGTGGTGTGGTGATCCTACCCACTACAGCACAATGTCATATTCTGCAGTGTCTTAACTATGAACAATGTCATATCATTCTACTATTATTTAAACCGTCTCTTTATTTGCCAATCTGAAATGGGATAAATTGATAGCACACTAACCATTGATACTTATGAGTTCTTGATCTGTAATCCAATGGTGTCATGAAGTTGCCAACTCCTTCACAATGGCATTTCCTGCCATGTCTTAACCTGAACAATACCATATTGTGTTAATGCTATTTTAAACAGTGTCACCTTATTCGTCAATAAGAAATGCGATGAATTGTCAGCACTGATACTTATATGTGCAAAACTTGTCATCTGTCTGCTTGTTTCTCTTTCAGAGTGAGGAGCATATAAGCGTCAAACAAGCGCAGTCTCATCAACTTGCTCAGCTGCTTGTGTTGTAGCTCCCGAGCAGGGCTAACCTTTCTTGAACTCTATTGAAGTGCTATCGGTTTTGTATATTATTTTGTCGACGTGTTTATTTGCACTGGTGGCGATCTTTGATGCCCAGTGTATGTAATCTGCTGTCTGCTTGTGCTTTATTATCATAGTGGCGAACTTTGATGCCAAGTGGATGTAATATGCGGTAATTTATTTATTGTAGAATCTAGGTTTTTTCTTATTCTTGATGTTGCAGTTATTTCACTGTATATATCATGCCTTCGCAGTAAACCTGCCAAACCGTAAAATTATGGTACATAATCGGTCCGTCATATGCAAATCACTATGTAAGATCCGCATCATGGGCCCGGTCATCTTGGTCTGTTAACAGGCCTAAATGTAAACTGGCCCACTAGTAGTTTCGGGCCTTTAATAGGCCGAGTAAACCGCCGGCCCTATTTTTGCAAGAAATTCAATGGGCTTTTAGTAGGATGAAAAGTAGGTTGGGCCTGAAATGTGCCGAACAGCTCACGGGCCGACAGCAGGCCGAAATAGACTCCGGCCAATGATTGTGCCAATCACATCACATGCCGTTAATAGGCCAAAATTGTCTCGGTCCTTGTTTGGCCCAATCAGATTATCGGTTGTGAGCAGGACGGATGCAAAGCGGGCCATAGTTAGGCCCAACTATATGACGGGCTTTGAACAGGCCGAAATAAATATAGGGCCAAAATGTTAAACGGGCCTTTAATAGGACGAAACTAATATCATGCCCTATTACTAAATGGTCCTTTAGCAAACAGAAATCCTGACCGGGCCTCAAGTGGGCCCAAAAGCACAGCGTTTAGTTGACGGGCCGAATCTGATATGGGCCATAATTTAGCCCAAAACCTCTTAAAGGGCCAGATCTGATCTGGGCCGTAATATGGCCCAGAACGTGGTAGGCTATTAACGGGCCGGATCTCATATGGGCCTTTATTAGGCCCAGAACGTGGCATGCTATTAATGGACCGGATCAAATATGGGTCGGCATTTGGCCCAAAACATGGCAGCCTGTAAACGGGTCGGCCCACTAGTGTCGTCAAAATCTTATGGGCCTTTAGCTGGGCCGGCCCATTATGCTCTGCAAAATCTTGTGGGCCTTTAGCTGGGCCGGCCCATTATAGTTTGCAAAATCTTATGGGCCTTTAGTTGGGTCGGCCTGTTTAATCTTTATGGGCCACTTTTGGGCCGGTCCACGTGTCAACATATCATAGGCGCATCTCGCCCATAGGATGAGTGACACATGTGCCAACGTGGCGCTGACACGTGGTTCCGTCGGCCAATGAGAATTTTACACATGGAAAATCGGCATTGGTCGTGGCTTTTAGCGGGTTATCGGATCCAAAACCGGACCCGATAGCTTAATGGTGACCTGTTACGGTGGATGCCACGTGTCGGTCAACCTTGACGAAAGCACTTCCATGGCACGGCATTTATGGTCATGGAAGTGGACACTTCTGTGATGATAATTTTGGTAATGTCATGGAACACTTCTATGACATCACAAGTATGACTATCTTGATTCTGTCATAAAATCGTCATGGATTTACATGCATGACAGAAAACATGACCTACTGTGACAAACACGTATCATCACGGAAGTGTATTTTTTTGTAGTGGTGCCTCATGGGCAAGATGACTAAAACTCCGTTCTCCGGAACAATGGAGCAAGCTAATGACTTACTGGAAATAGCATACCGACATATGCGGTCCAATGAGTGTTGAGGCACACGGCGGGTATCGCTATTTTCTAACCTTCATAGATGATTTGAGCAGATATGGGTATATCTAGTCAATGAAACACAAGTTTGAGACATTTGAAAAGTTCAAAGAATTTTAGAGTGAAGTGGAGAATCAACATAACAAGAAAATAAAGTTTCTATGATCTGATCGCGGAGGCGAATATTTGAGTTACGAGTTTGACCTTCATATAAAACAATGTGGAATAGTTTCACAACTAATGCCACGTGGAACACCACAGCATAATGTTGTGCCCGAACGTCGTAACCGTACATTGTTAGATATGGTGCGTTCAATGATGTCTCTTACCTATTTGCCACTATCGTTTTGGGGTTATGCATTAGAGACAGCCGCATTCACGTTAAATAGGCACCGTCAAAATCCGCTAAGATGACACCATATGAATTGTGGTTTGGCAAGAAACCTAAGCTATCATTTCTTAAAAGTTTGGGGATACGATGCTTATGTCAAAAGGCTTCAGCCTGATACGCTCGAACCCGAAGCGGAGAAGTGCGTCTTCATAGGATACCCTAAGGAAACCATTGGGTACACCTTCTACCACAGGTCCGAAGGCAAGATCTTTGTTGCTAAGAATGGATCCTTTCTAGAGAAGGAGTTTCTCACGAAAGAAGTGAGTGGGAGGAAAGTAGAACTTGATGAGGTAATTGTACCTTCTCTTGAATTGGAAAGTAGCACATCAAAGAAAATTGTTCCCGTGATGCCTACACCAACTAGAGAGGAAGCTAATGATGATGATCATAAAACTTCGGATCAAGTTACTACTGGACCTCGTAGGTCGAACAGAGCATGTTCCGCACCAGAGTGGTACGGTAATCCTATCCTGGAAGTCATGTTACTAGACCATGACGAACCTACAAACTATGAAGAAGCAATGATGAGCCCAGATTTCGACATATGGCTTGAGGCCATGAAATCTGAGATAGGATCCATGTATGAGGACAAAGTATGGACTTTGATGGACTTGCCCAATGATCGACAAGCCATTGAGAATAAATGGATCTTCAAGAAGAAGACTTACGATGATGGTAATGTTAGTGTATACAAAGCTCGACTTGTCGCAAAAGGTTTTTGAAAAGTTCAAGGGGTTGACTACGATGAGACTTTCTCACTCGTAGCGATGCTTAAGTCCGTCCGAATAATGTTAGCAAATGCCGCATTTTATGATTGTGAAATCTGGCAAGTGGACATCAAAACTGCATTCCTTAATGGATTTCTTAAAGAAGAGTTGTATATGATGCAACCAGAAGGCTTTGTCGATCCTAAAGGTACTAACAAAGTGTGCAAGCTCCAGCGATCCATCTATGGACTGGTGCAAGCATATCGGAGTTGGAATGTACACTTTGATAAGGTGATCAAAGCATATGGTTTTATACAGACTTTTGGTGAAGCATGTATTTACAAGAAAGTGAGTGGGAGCTCTGTAGCATTTCTAATATTATATGTAGATGACATATTGTTGATTGGAAATGATAGAGAATTTCTGGATAGCATAAAAGGATATTTGAATAAGAGTTTTCCAATGAAAGACCTTGGTGAAGCTGCTTATATATTGGGCATCAAGATCTATAGAGATAGATTAAGACGCTTAATAGGACTTTCACAAAGCACATACCTTGACAAAGTTTTGAAGAAGTTCAAAATGGATCAGTCAAAGAAAGGGTTCTTGCCTGTGTTACAAGGTGTGAAGTTGAGTAATACTCAAAACCCGACCACAGCAAAAGATAGAGAGAGAGAATGAAAGTCATTCCCTATGCCTCAGCCATAGGTTCTATAAAGTATGCCATGATGCGTACCAGACCTATTGTGTACCTTGCCATGAGTTTGGCAAGGGGTTACAATAGTGATCCAGGAGTAGATCACTGGACAATGGTCAAAATTATCCTTAGGTACCTAAAGAGGACTAAGGAAATGTTTCTCGGTTATGGAGGTGACAAAGAGTTCGTCGTAAAGGATTATGTCGATGCAAGCTTTGACATTGACCCTGATGACTGAGTCTCAATCTAGATACATATTGAAAGTGGGAGCAATTAGCTAGAGTAGCTCCGTGCAGAGCATTATAGACATAGAAATTTGTTAAATACATACGAATCTGAATATGGCAGACCCGTTGACTAAACCTCTCACACAAGCAAAACATGATCACACCTTAGTACTCTTTGGGTGTTAATCACATGGCGATGTGAACTAGACTATTGACTCTAGTAAACCCTTTGTGTTGGGGATATTATTACTGGGTATAAACCGGCTAGGAGAGGCCGGGTTATCCCCATAATGAGTTATTTATATTTGAAGCCCATGAAGACAAGGAGTGTGGCGCTTCACGAAGGCCCAGGGCCCAAAGGTGGATTAGGGCCTGTAGACATAAACCGCCATATCATATGTAACTTGTGTTGTAAGATAAGAAAGGGTAGAAACCGAGCTGGAGATGTTTATGAGCCAGCCTCGGGATTCTATAAACCGTCGGGCGTCAACATGTGTATATAAAGGGATGACCCGGCGGCGGTTTAGGGACAACAGACAACAACTCAAGAGCTAGGCATAGCGAATTCTCTCCCTGGTCATCGAAACCCTAGCAATTCCACAACAACTGGATTAGGCCTTTACCTTCACCGCAAGGGGCCGAACCAGTATAAACTCCTTGCGTCTTTTGTCCGCTTTAACCCCTTTAAGCTAACCCGTCGCGATGGCTCCATGACTAAGTCCTTTCACTAGGACATCTGCCGTGACAAAAGCACGACAATTGGCGCCCACCGTGGGGCTATCGCACGATGGTTTCGAGTTCTTAGAGGGCAGCTCCGAAGGGCTCAAGGGATACGCTGTGGTCCGGATGACCAAGAGTCATCGCGGCAAGCTCTACATCGACAACACAGGATGGGGCCCCGAGGTCGGCTCAATCGAGTATGGGTACCGGGTCCCTTCGGCGGTATTCACGTCTTCATTGGCAAGATTGGCGAGCCGGGCCCTAAGCCGGACATCTGCACCGACATCGTCGAAACGGCTCAGTGTGCGAGACCTGCCCGGGCTCAGCCCGCAATGAAGCGTGCCTTCGTGGCAGTCATCCACAGAGCGGAATCTGAGGATAGATCGGCATTTGGAGGTGAAACCGTCGTTTACTCTGATGACGAGTCATCTAATGGAGAGATCGAGTCATTGTACCAGCTGCAAGATGGCCGGTTTGGGGGCGGTTCCGATGGCGACAGTATTCCGGACCCCTCCGATCCACCGAGCCGGGTTGCGATGTTCATGGCCAGTACACAGCCTACGCAGCACTCCTCGACTGCAGCGGCAATGGTTTTCGGATCAGCAGCGGCGATAGTAGCCAGGGCAGGAGGCCTTGTGCAACCACCGGCTCAGGTTTTATCCGACTTGTTTGACGCTTTGGCAGCGCTGCTGGCGGAAGTTAACCCGGCGAATGAGGATGAGCATAACACAGAAATCGCGAAGGTGAAAGATCAGATAACTCAAGCCAAGGCAGACCTGGCAGGTAAGGATACCAGGATGGCTGCAGAACAGGCCGAGTTGGATGCACAGGCTTACAGGCTTATGTTAGATCAGAGCACGTCAAATGATGTCATGAGGAGAAGGTACCAATCTCACCTGCCTCCGGTTTATGAGGCAAGGAATCTCTTTAACACACCAGGAGCCGGAACCAGTAATCAGCCAGTCGTAAACCGGGTGGAGGCACCTGGAACGGGGGCGCCGGTTCAGTCACGCCCGATGGATGCACCTCGTCAGAGCAATGACCTATCACAGCATGTCCCAACACCACCAGGTCATTACTCTAACCCGTTGGATAACATTGTTGCCGCCGCTTCACGATTGGCAGCTCCCCCGATCGAAGGCGAGTCCCCAGTAGCGGTCGAGACACGACGGGCTAGAGAGCACCTTCAGACAGCCTTGACTCAGCAGCAGGCTTATTCATACAGCCGCGAGAGGATTCATTCCACCCCTCGCCCAAGCCGGAGTTACAACAGGCATATGGATGAACTGGCCGTGTCGAGCAGTGTGCGGAATCGTAATCCGCCTCGTGACCATAACCCGGCGGGTGGCGGTGTTGATGCTCAGGACATGGTGGACCGTGCTAGGGCACGTCGAGAGGTCGAGTTAGCGGCGCAGTACGCGTCCTGTCAGCTTACTCTGGTTCGTCCAACAACTTCGGTGGAACCAGGGGTTACCTCCAGTTCTTTGGGGGTGCCATGTCTAGTCCCGGCTCTACGCAATGTACGACTGCCCAAGCATTTCAAGGGCCCACGTAAAGTTCCAAATTACACTGCCGATTTATCCCCCGAGTCATGGGTCGAAAGCTATGAGATGGCAATGGAGATGCTAGATGTGGATGATGCGGCATGTGCTAAATATTTCACCAAGATGTTGGAAGGGACAGCTCACTTGGTTGAAAAACTTGCCAGCTAACTCCATTGGGTCATGGGCCGAGTTAAGGGCTCGGTTCATTCAGAATTTCAAGGACACATGCAAGTAGCCCATGTCAATTGTGGACTTAGTTGCTTGTGTCCACGAGGAAGGAGAATCAACAACCCATTGGGTGCGCCAGGTTTCAGAAATTTTGCATTCATCGGACCGCATCAACGCTGATACAGCAGTTTTAACGTTGGAAGGCAATTGCCGGTTTGCACCTCTGAAGTTAAAGTTGGGACGGCTCAAACGTCACTGCAATGACATGGGACGCTTATGGCAGCTATGGCGAAGTATGCTGACTCTGATAGTACCAAGGACCCTGAGTCTGATGATGACAAGACAGGAAAGAGAAAGAAGAGTGGCAGCACCAAAGGGCGGCAGCATAACCCGGCGGGTCATGGAAATAGCGGTAAGCGTAAGGCGGATAACAGTTTAGATTTTGTGGCTAATACCAACACGCAGGATAATGATTAGCGTCGTAAGGGTAAACCGCCCCCGCTTGGTGGAGGATCAGGTCCCAATCCTGAGCGCCTGTCTCACCTGTTAAACTAGCCTTGCCCAAAGCACGGGTCGCGGGAAAATCCAGCCACGCACCTCTGGAAGGATTGTTTTATTATGCGGGAGTTCAAAAATTCAGATTTTTTCCAGTATGATCATAGACCGCCCGGCGGTTCAGGCCCCGTATCTCATGGGCCGGGTTATGGTGGAGGCAGTTCCGGTTCAGGATTTCATAGTAATCAAAGCGGACATGGCAATCAAGGCAATCAGGGCAACCAGGGTGGTTATAATCATCAGGGGAATCAGCAGCAACAGCAGCAGTCGGGTTACCAGAGCAACCCGAAGCAGTTGAATAGTGGGCAGTACCATGTCTTCACCACGAGCCTGTGCAAGCGCGATCAGAAGCTTCATAAAAGGGCAGTGAACTCCGTTGAACCGGTGGTGCCCCGTTACTTGCATTGGTCTGAACAGCCCATCATGTGGAGTCGAGAGGATCATCCACCCTGGGTTGATAATCTGGGTCATCTAGCATTGGTGGTGGCGCCTCAGGTTGGAGGCTATAAGTTCACCAAAGTACTCATGGATGGAGGGAGTAGTATCAATATCCTTTATTATGAAACCTTCCGCCGCATGGGGTTAACAGATAAAAATCTTAAACCGTCAAACACCATTTTTCATGGTGTGGTGCCTGGTAAATCGGCGTATCCAGTTGGTAAAAATAGCTCTGGAGGTTGCTTTTGGAGATGAGCATGATTCAAGATCAGAAACATTGACTTTTGAAGTGGTGAAGATCAAGAGCCCATATCATGCCCTGTTTGGACGGTCGGCTTATGCCAAATTCATGGCAAGGCCATGTTATGTTTATCTGCAGCTCAAGATGCCGGGCCATAAGGGGACCATCATAGTACATGGGAGTCGTAAGATCACTTTAGAATGTGAAGAAGGTGATGTGGCCTATGCTGAGTCGGTTTGTGCGACAGAGGAGTTGAAGTTCTACAAAGACAATGTTGATCCGGCGGATATGACTTCTTTGAAGAAGCCAACTATAGAGCATGATCCGGCCTTGAAGTTTAAATCGGCTGATGAGACTAAGCTGGTTGATTTTGTTCCTGGCGATTCATCCCAGCAGTTTAGCATCAGCGCTAACTTGGCTCCGAAATAGGAAAGCGCGCTCAGAGTTCATCCGTGAGAACCGGGACATCTTTGCATGGAAACCTTCTGACATGCCAGGTGTACCGAGGAAACTCGCTGAGCACACTCTTAATATTGATCCCAAGTTTAAACCAGTCAAGCAATTCCTCCGTCTCTTCAACAAAGAAAGATGCAAGGCCATTGGTGAGGAGGTAGCCAGGCTCTTGGCGGCTGGGTTTATCATTGAAGTGTTTCATCCTGAGTGGTTGGCTAATCCGGTGCTAGTACTTAAGAAGAATGGCACCTGGCGTATGTGTGTGGACTACACAGATCTGAACAAGGCTTGTCCAGCGGATCCTTTTGCCCTCCCTCGTATTGATCAAATCATTGATGCTATGGCGGGTTGTGAGTGTTTGAGTTTTCTGGATGCATATTCTGGTTACCATCAGATCAAAATGGCAGTTAAGGACTAGGAGAAGACAGCTTTCATAACTCCCTTTGGAGCCTTCTGCTATGTATCTATGCCTTTTGGACTCAAGAGTGCCCAGGCGACTTATCAGCGCTGTGTGCAGAATTGTCTTCATAATCAGATCGGCCGCAATGTTCATGCCTATGTGGATGATATTGTGGTGATATCCAGAAAGGAGGAGACATTGATAGATGACTTGAAGGAGACTTTTGATAACCTCTGGGTTTATAAGATGATGCTTAATCCGGCCAAATGTGTCTTTGGTGTACCGGCGGGCAAGCTCTTGGGTTTTCTGGTGTCTAACAGGGGCATTGAAGCTAATCCGGAGAAGATCAAGGCTATAACTTCACTGGCTAAACCGAAGTGTGTCAATGATGTTCAATGCTTGGCAGGCCGGATTGCCGCCTTAAGCCGTTTTATCAGTCGCCTTGGGGAGAAGGCCATCCCTTTATATCAGATGCTGAAGAAGACAGATGACTTTGTATGGAGTGACGCCGCCAAAGAAGCGTTTGAGGACCTAAAGTGGCAGCTAGCCGAGCCTCCTGTCCTTGCTGCTCCTGTTGATAAAGAGCCCTTGTTGTTATATGTGGCTGCTAATGTCCGGGCTGTTAGCGTGGCTATTGTGGTGGAGTGCAAGGAGGCCGCAAAGGAGTATCCGGTTCAACGGTCGGTTTATTATATCAGTGAGGTACTTATTGAGTCCAAGCAGAGGTAGCCACATTGACAGAAGCTGGTGTATGGAGTTTTCATGGCGAGCCGTAAGCTTAAGCAATATTTCCAGGGTCATCCCATCACTGTGGTCAGTTCTGCTCCTTTGGGGGATATAATCCAAAACAGGGAAGCAACTGGCCGAGTTGCGAAGTGGGCTATTGAGCTTGGGCCTCACGGGTTAAAATATATGCCCCGGACGGCGATCAAATCTCAGGCACTTGTGGATTTCATCAATGACTGGACAGAGTTACAGGCGCCAGAAGAGAAGCCGGATCATACTTATTGGACTATTCATTTCGATGGGTCCAGGCAATTGGAGGGCTCAGGGGCTGGAGTCGTGTTAACTTCCCCACGAGGTGATAAGTTTTGTTATGTTCTCCGTTTAATGTTCCCTTGCACTAACAATGCAGCTGAATATGAGGCTTTACTCCACGGTCTTCGGATGGCTAAGGAGATGAATTTAAGCCGGGTTAAGTGCTTCGGTGACTCGGACCTGGTGGCTCAACAAGTGTCTGGTACTTGGGATTCCAAGGACCCGCTCATGGCAGCATATCGTCGAGAGGTGGATATTGTTGCAGGTCATTTCAAAGGTTATCAGGTTGACCATGTGGACTAGCGGAAGAACGAAGCGGCGGACGCTTTAAGTCATTTGGGTTCCCAACGTAAACCGGTTCCACCCAACATCTTTCTGGATGTGCTACATAATCCGTCGGTCAAGCTCCCCACAGAGGAGGATCTGGCTGTTTGCTACCTCTTGAGCACTGTGTTGGATTTCCTTGAAGAGGAAAGGGTGATGCAGCAGAGTAGAGTAAGTATTTCCCTCAGTTTTTGAGAACCAAGGTATCAATCCAGTAGGAGGCTACGCGTGAGTCCCTTGTACCTACACAAAACAAATAGCTCAACGCAACCAACGCGATTAGGGGTTATCAATCCCTTCACGGTCACTTACGAGAGTGAGATCTGATAGAGATGATAGATAATATTTTTGGTATTTTTGGTATAGAGATGCAAAGTAAAATAAAAAGTTAAAGTAAAAAAGCAAAGCAATGATAAAGTGATGAAGATTGATATGATGAGAATAGACCCGGGGGCCATAGATTTCACTAGTGGCTTCTCTCAAGAGCATAAGTATTCTACAGTGGGTGAACAAATTACTGTTGAGCAATTGATGAATTGAGCATAGTTATGAGAATATCTAGGTATGATCATGTATATAGGCATCACGTCCGAGACAAGTAGACCGACTCCTGTCTGCATCTACTACTATTATCCACTCATCAACCGCTATCCAGCATGCATCTAGAGTATTAAGTTCAAGAAAACAGAGTAATGCCTTAAGCAAGATGACATGATGTAGAGGAATAAATTCATGCAATATGATAAATACCCCAACAATACGTGCCTTGCTGCCCCTACTGTCACTGGAAAAGGACACCGCAAGATTGAACCCAAAGCTAAGCACTTCTCCCATTGCAAGAAAAACCAATCTAGTAGGCCAAACCAAACTGATAATTCGAAGAGACTTGCAAAGATAACCAATCATACATAAAAGAATTCAGAGAAGATTCAAATATTGTGCATAGATAATCTTGACCATAAACCCACAATTCATCGGTCTCAACAAACACACCGCAAAAAGAAGATTGCATCGAATAGATCTCCACGAGAGAGGGGGATAACATTGTATTGAGATCCAAAAAGAGAGAAGAAGCCATCTATCTACTAAGTATGGACCGAAGGTGCGAGGTAAACTACTCACACTTCATCGGAGGGGCTATGGTGATGATGTAGAAGCCCTCCGTGGTGGATTCCCCTTGGTGAACTCAAAACAGGCCCCAAGATGGGATCTCGTGGGTACAGAAGGTTGCGGCGGTGGAATTAGGTTTTTGGCTCCGTATTTGATCGTTTGGGAGTACGTAGGTATATATAGGAGGAAGGAGTACGTCGGTGGAGTACAGGGGGCCCACGAGGCAGGGGGCGCGCCCTAGGGGGTCGCCCTCCACCCTTGTGACCGCCTCCCTCCTTTCTTGACGGAGGGTCCAAGTCTCCTGGATCATATCTGTTGAGAAAATCATGTTCTCGAAGGTTTTATTCCGTTTGGACTCCGTTTGATATTCCGTTTCTTCGAAACACTGAAATAGGCAAAAAACAGCAATCCTGGGCCGGGCCTCCGGTTAATAGGTTAGTCCCAAAAACAATATAAAAGTGGAAAATAAAGCCCAATATGGTCCAAAACAGTAGATAATATAGCATGGAGCAATCAAAAATTATACATATGTTGGACACGTATCATTGTTCCTGACCCGGAGGATGAAACTTTGGCCAGGTGGCGGCTCTTCATGTCATCCCAGATTGGACGGTCCCATATTTGGCGAATATGAACAGGGGCGAGTTACCGGAGGATGAAACTTTGGCCAGGCAGATAATCCGGCGGTCCAAGTCCATGACTATTGTCAATGGGAAGTTACATCATTGTAGTGTGACAGGGGCGTTTCAGCGTTGCGTGTCTCCTAAAGAAGGCTGTGAGATTCTGCGTGAGATCCACGAAGGAGATTGTGGTCACCACGCCGGTTCAAAGTCTCTCGTAGCCAAGGCTTTTCGTCACGGTTTCTATTAGCTAACGGCTCATGCCGATGATGAGGACTTGGTAAAAAAGTGTGATGGTTGTCAAAAATTCTCATGGCGCGCTCATGTACAGGCTCAAGAGTTGAGGATGATTCCAATCACTTGGCCGTTTGCGACTTGGGGGCTGGATATGGTTGGGCCCTTTAAGAGATCTAAGGATAAGAAGACCCACCTTCTGGTGGCAGTTGATAAGTTCACTAAGTGGGTGGAGGCAGAGCCAGTTAGTAAGTGTGATGCAGCTACGGCGGTTCAATTCATCAAGAAGGTGATTTTCCGGTTTGGCTTTCCACACAGCATTATAACTGATAATGGCACTAATCTGTCCAAGGGTGTTATGAAAGAATTTTGTCAACGAGAGCACATCTGGCTTGACGTGTCGTCAGTGGCCCACCCCCAATCTAATGGTCAAGCGGAGAGAGTCAATCAAGAGATTTTGAGAGGCATCAAGCCCCGGCTTATGGTTCCCCTGCAGAGGACGCCGGGTTGTTGGGTGGAAGAGTTACCTTCTGTGTTATGGAGCATTAATACCACCCCCAACAGATCTACGGGTTACACGCCTTTTTTCATGGTTTACGGAGCAGACACAGTTCTCCCTAGTGACATCCGTCATGACTCGCCTCGTGTGGCGGCCTATGTCGAAGCTGACAATGAGAAGGCATGACAGGAACCACTTGACCTGTTAGATGAGGAGCGTGACATTGCAGCAGCTCGTTCAGCGATTTACCAGCAAGATCTACGTCGCTATCACAGCCGCCGGGTTAGAACCAGAACTTTTCAGGAAGGCGATCTGGTGCTCCGACTCATCCAGGATCAGACTGATATACACAAGTTATCCCTGCCTTGGGAAGGGCCCTTTGTGGTCAGCAAGAATCTGCATAACGGGTCATCCTACCTTATCGATGTTCGAGAGCACAAATACTCACGTAAATCGGAGGAGGAGACCCACCGGCCATGGAATATCGCTCATCTTCGGCCTTACTATACTTGAGCCACAGGCTCTTCTTATGTACATAGTTATGACAATGTATATATTCTGATCAATATAATAAACCGGAGCCTCGGCTAAAGCGGGGTCTCTATTGTTTTCTTACATCATGTGTGGTTACATGGGGGCTTCTATTATAAAGCGGAGTCATGTTTGCTCATTTGATCCGGCTTATAAAGCCATATATGAAGAATCACTTGGGGGCTTGGTCGTATTCGAACCATAGCTACACCTCTTGATCGCCGTAAGTCCACCAAGGAAATCACTTGGGGGCTTGGTCATATTCGAACCATAGCTACACCTCTTGATCGGCGTAAGGCCAAAAAGAAATTATTTAGGGGCCAAAGAGAGTGTTGCAAAAGCACAACTCAAACATAGGCACCCACTGAGCACAGCTCAAAATATTGCTTGGGGGCTCTTTGCTTCTCAAAGAACAAAGAGTCTACACCCTTGTAATAGGCTATCAAGCCAGGCTTGGAAGCCAGGTGTATTCACCTAAAACCCCGGGTTATCCTGCCTCTTTAAGTAAGCCACTCCATCCAGGTAATCCTGGTATGACCCGCCGAACGTTTGACAAGTCAATCTCATAGACCCTGAACTTGTCAAAGTTAAAACGACGATTGGTTAATGTGAGGTCCATCTTAAAAGGCTTTGTAAAATGGTTTAACTCAGTGGCCTGGCAGCCCATGAAAAGCCTCGATTTGGGGCCTGGCAGCCCGTGAAAAGCCTCGCATGCTCTTTTTTGCTTTATTTGCCAAGTTTTTTCTCTTTTGATGAGGTTTATAATATTTTATGATAGACCGGCGTTTATTGACCCGGCTTGGCTTTCAACTACAAGTTGTCAGTACGTTATCAATTATAATCCGGCGTTTATTAACCCGGTCTAGTTTCGACTATAAGTCGCCAGTATTATATATGGTTAATCCGGTGTTTATCAAAACCCGATACGGTTTTATCATAAATCGGAACAATATGGAAGGAGTTATTAGTACTCAAGATTGGGGTTATCTCCCTTACTACAATAAAGTTGGCCAACCAACAATGTGATTCAATGTCATAGGTATCATCTATTTCATATTTGATTATTTTCACATACAGCCTTGGTTATAAACCCTGGCTGTATATTTGGGCATCATAACCCGTCCGGCGGTAAACCGCCAGGACACTTTCAACTTCTTGTATGCAGGAACAGCTTGAATAAACCACTATGGATTATGAACATAATATATCCTAAACATGGTGGATTAACAGTGTCAGGCAAAATAAATATGCACGATGGCATAGCAGACCAAGTGTTTGAACTAGCCTATTACAAGGCGCTTTAATGCCCAAAAGGATAATTGTTTTCAGCAAGTGTTGCAGTACGCAGAAAGATAAACCGGCCTCCGGATCATGACTCATCACCAGGCTGACTTGACGGCTGTGGATCACCTTGCGCCGGTTCATCCTCCTCCTCTCTACCCAGTGGCTGGAAGTCAATGGTTTCCCAATCGATCCCAGTTAGGGCTTGGAATACAGCTTCATCGCTTATAAGTGTGGACGGTTCAACGTCAGGGGCATAGGTATGCTTACGGATTGGCGGGATAAGATTTTGAGCGTCCAGAGTTGGTGCAGCAACTCGTTTGTTGTTGACGTCATAAATCGCATGATAGTATGACAGATCAGTTTCTTCAGCCAATTGGCAAGCCAGTGGACGCACTTCTTTGGTTATGGCTTGGAGGGCATCATTGTCAAAATCTGATTCGTCTTCCTTTAAGCTTGGATACCCTTTACCCACATCCACCGGATCAAGATCACCCATGCTTTAGCCCGGGTTAGCGCGATCAGAGCACCTACCCTTGCGGCCGATCTTTTTAACTCTTCAACCCAGGCAGACAGCATTGACAACCGTTCTAGGGTTTCTTGATTAAGGTTGGGGGCGGCTTGTTGTGAGAAGCAGTGCAGATGATCCGTTGCGCGCCGGTATATAATTGTTCTATCAGAGTATATGCAGCCTTCAATTTCTTCCGCGTGTCAGCACCCAGATGGGTAATGCGAGTTCCTGCATCATTACGAGCATCAGTAAACCGGCAGCTGATAGGTTAATATATGCTAAAAACCTGAAGTGAGGATACTTACCAAACACAGCAGTGGTCATAGCATTTATCTGCCGCTTCAAGCCATTCGGTTCTTCTGTCACTGGTTTAAGGGCTGCTTCTGCATCCTCAGCCCTTTTCTGCAAAGTGGATTTCTCTATATCCCAATCCGCCCATTCCTTCTTGAAATTTCCCTTCAGCTTCTCCATGGCTGATAAGGCACTGGTCAGCTCATCTTTGGCTTTGGAGGTTTGCTTCTTTGGGACTTGATGTTTTCTTGAAGATCAGCGGTTTGGGCTTCTTTTTTGCTCATTTCAGCCTATAAGAGATGTATATATCATGAGTTGACAATTCATATTTGAAGTACCAAGCACATAACAAGTTATACACTTGGTACTTGGGGGCTAATGCCTATTTGCTTGTTAATGAAATTTTACAAAGTCCCAAGCACAATACAAGTATTATTCTTGGCACTTGGGGGCTAATGTATATTTGCTCAAAGTAAACAGTGGTAAAAGTCCCGGTTCAGCTTGGAAAGATAAACCGGCCCTTGGGGACTACACAGGCGAAAGTAACAAGATTATTATTCTAAAGTCCCAGTTCATCTTAATAAGTTAAACCGGCCCTTGAGGGCTACACAAGCAAAGTTGAAGTATTCTAAAAGTCATGGTTTAGATTGATATCATAAACCGGCCCTTGGGGGCTACTGGAGTTAACATTTGGGACAAAAGAGGAACAGATATGCAAAGTTCAGCGGCAGTTACCTCATATCATTCTTTCATCAAGTTCACTAAGCCGGCTTCATAATCGCGGCTTGTGTACAAACGGTTCAAGAAGCCAGAGTCAATATCTTGGGCGTTGAGATGGGCATAGCTTGACAAATCTGTATCCCACTTGCCTTTGTTCAGGACAGAAGCTTCTTCCTTGGCACTATGCTTTGATAAAGCGACAGGATAGCCAGGGGTGGTATGACCAAAGCCAGTAATCATAACATCATCCGCCTTGTCCTCAGCAGCCTTCACTAGACTTGATGGTTTGTCAGCAGCCTTAACTGGGCTTGACGGTTTATCAGTGTCTCGGACTAGGCTTGTCGGTTTATCAGACTAGCCTGTTGGATTAACCTCCACTTGTTCAACAACAAAATCATAATCTTGCGGCGGCGGGTCATTAAGCATGGCGTCAGCATTTGTATCCTCCGGATCTGGAGTTTTTTCCGGTTCAATAGCTACATTATCGTCAGCCGGTTTATTTAACCGGGCCTTCTTGCTGGGTCTAGGTTTGGCACTGAAGAGAACAAACATAAAGGTCAATACATCGGACAAATATAATATATCAAGGATAAAATTAAAACATAACTCACCCAGGAACCGTCTTGAGGGGTGGAAGTTGTGTGGCCGTTGACTCGCCAGAGGATGAATGAGGGGTTCCCTGATAATTCGAATCAGACGGATTAAGAGGCTGTCGGAAACAACCCGCCTTGGGGCAAGAAGTATCAGGAATATAAGAGACCTCTGATCGACATTTCCGGACTGGAGTGTTCGGTAAACCGGCGTTGGTAATTACCTGGCCACTGTGCCGGGTTGTGCGGCGGGCTTCGTGTTGCTGCTTCTTCAAAAGAAAGTTTGGGTCCAAGTGAGCTAGGGGGTGTGAAAATTTTACTTTCCGGTTTGCTTGACGGATTTTCTGTGTTGGCAGAGGATCTGAACCGGAAGAAAGGATAATTACCTCTACATCATCAGCTTGGCTGCCTTCAGCGTCGTCCTGATAATAGTCATTGTCAATGAGGTGTATGAAAAAAGAGCCAAGAGAGTCAAGTTCTACCTCTGAGTCCAGATTATCCAGGTCAGCATCAGCATTTTGGTCCAGAAGACTCAGTGGTCCTTTTCTTGGCAGGTTTTTTAGTAACCTTGGTCTTGGGGCGAGGTGTCTTGGTCGGTTTATCATGTGGGTTCTTCTTCCAGAACGGATCATCGCCCTATCAAAGATGGACAAAATTTTGGGAGATTATTTAAAAGGATTAAGCTAAAATAAAACCAAGTCTGATTCCAGTCCTTGGGGTGACTATGAAGCTTGGCGTGAGGGAAGCTAGCATCTTCCTCTTTTGAATAGCCATTCCACCAAGTTCAGTGTTGGGTCCGTCTGTAAATTCTGTACGAAGGTTCAAATAGAAGAAATCCCTAAACAGTTCAACTGTGGGCTCCTCTTGAAGATAAGCCTCGCAAAATACTTGGAAATTGCAAACATTGGACACAGAGTTTTGTCCAATGTCCTGAGGATGGAGTTGGAAGCTAGCAAGTACATCTCGGAAGAATTTTGATCCAGGAGGGCTAAACCCTTGGCCCAGGTGGTCAACAAACACGACTACTTCTCCATCCTTGGGCTAAGGAGGATTTTCTGGACCAGGGACTCTCCAGTGGATAACTTCTTTCTTTGCTAAAGCGCCGGTTGCGGCACAGCCATCTAGTTGCTCTTCCATAACCCGGGAAGGGACCAAGTTACAAGCATAAAATTGTTTGGCCATTTCAATGAAAAGCTGGAAAAAGATCAATGCCGGTTTAAGATATATGACGGATAAGCATAAAGCGACGCAAGATCAGAAGCAGAAACAGAGGCATATACACATTGTTAAACCGGAGTCTGACATTATTAAACCGGAGTCTGACATTGGAGGAGTTACAAACATAAATGAGTCAGCGGTTTAAGAGGGGACTAATGGTACCTGCCGGATTATCATTTTCTAAAAGAGTTAAACCGCCTACATTGGTATGGAAGGTACAGATCTAAAAAGTCTAAGTAAGGGAAAAACAAGTTTCACAGATTGGTATGGAAGTTTCAGATCTGCAGCGTATCAGTAAATCACAATATACTCAGACCTAAAATACAGGTGTTTAAGCAGTTCATCAGGTCTGGATGAGGTTTTTCTATACGAAGAAGATGTCTTAAGGATGGAAAAGGGGATTATAACTGCGACTGCGTAAGAAAATGTCAGATCTGAGGTCGTCATTCACACTACGAAGATGAACAAAGAAGAACAGCTTCGAACTTTGATGAACGCCGAAACCCTAATGGCCGATCTAGAACAAGGAAAAGCGAGGCTTACCGCTGCTGACAGAACAGCGAAGGCGCGCCGCGTTTCTCTGGTACATTCAGGTTGATGCAGCGGCCGGGGATGAAGTCGAGGGTAGAGCTTGACGACGGCGGCCGCGCGTAAGGGTCAGGTCGGCGCAAGGAGGAAGAAGAAGTGAGGAGGTACGGGGGAAATGAAAAGGACCCCCCGGTCTTATTTGTAAAGTGAAGGGATAAGTGACAGGCGCAAAAATCGAGGAGCCCAAAAGTTGGATATGTGACAGAGTTGTCGCCTCGATTGTTGGAGGCTCATTAATGAAAGGGAGATATATACAATTTTTTATAACATGTGACATCATGGTGGTTTATTTTGAGCCTGGAAGATGATGTCATGGAGGTTTACGAGATTTACATGAAGGTGCTGAAGATGGAATTTTCCTAAGTGTTGAAGATTGACATGAACAGGTTCAAATCAATCTGGGGCCTAATGTTGGGGATATTACTACTGGGTATAAATCGGCCAGGAGAGGCCGGGTTATCCCCATAATGAGTTATTTAAAACATAAAAGAGGCTGGGCAACTCGCTTGGAGGATGCACCCCCGGTCGCGTCCTTCGTTGGCCGTCCGATTCTGGTCAGCTGAGTCTTCAGTTTGCTGCCTCCCGTTCGATCGTTGCAGGCTGTGTCGCGGCTGGTTTTGACCGGGTGGTGAAAAGGCAGGGGCGAATGACCTGTGGGCTCATGGCGAATGCCGATAGGCTGGGTCAAACGCTCCTAGGTGTTCGCACGCCTCTCCAGGCACGCCGCCGCGTGCGTCGCGCGCGCTGCTGGTGGCTGCTTTTGCCGTTCGCTGCTTTGGTTGGTTGGTTACTGCCATTTCTGCACCCGCGCATGTGTTGTACCAATGGCGGGTGGGCCGATGCCGCCCCTGGTCCCGTGTGTCAGCTGAGTTAGCTGCATGCCATGCGGTGTAGGTTAGTTTTCTTGGGTCAACCGCTTTTGGCGGGTCGTTCCCCATCTTGTTGTGCGCCGTGCGTTAATGGAGACGATTGCGGAGGGTCAGCCATTGCATGTGCACCCGGCTTCAGCACCCGCCTTTGGCTTGTGGCAATGACGGGTGGGTCGGTGCTGCTCCTGGTCCCGCTCGACAGTTGCACTGGATGCGCGTCTCGTCAAGGTCGTCGCGTCGTCGTTTGCATTCGCGTTTGGGGCCCTCACGTGTAGAGTCTGTCCGGTGATGTGCGCCTGTGCCTGACTCTTGCATCGTGCTCTGCCTGCCTGACTCCTGCGCCATGCCGCGTCTCGTCTATGGCAGCAAGAGCGTGCGGTGTGGGTGCCGCCAACCCAATCCATAGCAGCCACAACCCTTGCTCCTCCCTTCCTCGTCAACATAGCCGCCGCGCCACCTCGCTCCTCCGGTTCTCCCTCCCCCATCAGCCCTGTGAGCTCTTCCTCTTCTTTCGACAAGATCCATCGCCTCACGAGGTCCTTATCCACCCCAGCTCGTGAGGAAGTCGTGGGAGGAGGGGCTCAACCGTGCGTCGCCATCCGGAGAAGAAGGAGAGGCATGGATGCCAGCCAGGGAGGCGGATCGGTTCGCCTCCGCTGCGTCGTGAGCGCCACCGCCGCCTCTGCATCCACCTTGCTCCGCATAATAGCATTTGTGCGGAAGCGGGGAGAGGCGACCACGAGCAGATGGCGTCGGCAGCAACGGGTGAGGTCCGGTAAGATGGGCTCGGCCTCCCCACATGCGTTCAGGATGGCGTGCCAGACGGCTCGGAATGTGCGCGCCCGGCTCACAAGAGGTATGCTTCAGAGCACGCCGGCGGCAACGTGCACCGCGAGCTCCCGGAGCAGCCCAGCCAGAGCCCCTCCATACTGGAGGAACCCTGCGTCTCCATCCTCACCTCCACCCACAGGTAATCCCATTCCCCTCCGTGCACTCTCTTTCCTCTGTTTTGATTTCACTGGTTTTATGTCAGCCAAGGAGAGTGAGAGAAGGAAAGGAGGGAGAAAGAGATAGGAAGTGGAGAGGGAGGTGCGGCATGGAACGGGTGAGGGTCACTGGTCTGCACCGGCGAGGTCGGGCATGATCTGGTGCTTGGTGGTTGCTCGATCTGCTCCTTGGATCAGGGCCTCCAGGACCAACAAGGAGGCTCTCAAGCTCGTCTTCTAACTTGCAGCTGCCTATACAGGCAGCGGGAGCGCCGCTTAGACCATGGGGGGCGGCTTGGTCCAGCTACAGCGAGCGCATCTAATTCAAACACATAAAGGTGAGCTTCACACATCGTTCCCTCTTTTATTCTTCTCAGGCAACGAGGGACAAGTGGATGTCGTGCTGTCATGTGGAAGGCAACATGTGCTAATTCATATATGGAGTTGGTGTTGAGCCTGACGGTAGTAGACACGAAAGGTGCCCGTCGCTTGATCTTGAGAGTTGATTCATATATTTTTTGAAACTGTGAAGACATTTATTAGATTGCCATGATTGCTTCTTGTCTTTTTGGTGTGTTTTGTTCTACTGATAAGTGGCAAGAAAGAAAAAACTGCTTGAATTATAGATTATGTTGTAAGAAAATTATGTGAAAGGAATATGGACTGCGTATATAGGTATGATGCAACCTTTTTTCATCCCGAGATTGGATTACACGTTCCTTATGTTTATATGGAATAGTACGCCTGATTTCTTTTCATTCACAGCTCAACTCGAGCAAATCTTGATTTCTTGATTTTTTTTGGTCGACGTAGCATCTGCGACTGACTTTCGTCTCTAGCCAGTTCTGCTCTGTAATTGTAGAATATATGTTGTCATGTGCTTGCTTCAGATTTCTGTGTCCGGATGACTATATGAACAAAACTCACAAGGTCCTGTATCATCAACTAACAACCAACTTCTTTGTTTCATTGTTCATGTGTGCCTTCCGGTCCATCAGATATGGTTGTGCTTGACCTGCCTTCCGTTGACAATCATCTTTCAATTGCATACTGTGTGGTTGGATGTTGGTTGAACTACTGTTGCCTTATAAACAAACATTTTTCTATCTAATCTTTTCTTCTTGCTTTTGCAATAAGCTGCATGTGTTTCCAAATACCAGATACTTCTTACTTTTGGAAGAAGTTTGACCTTCTTATTATGCATGCAGGTTGTTGATACATGAGTTATTGGCTTCCTGCTGCAAACCGAAATAATTCCTCCGTGAGCTATCAAAACCGTATGTGGCTAACCATTCTTTTATGTTTAACCTAGCAAAGGACAAATTGCTTCTTCTTTTCAAAAACTAAATTTTGATGTCTGAAGTTCGTGTGGAACACTATATTATGAATTAACAATCAGTTCACAGGTTCTTGATTGTCTGTAGCCTTCTCTGCCATGCCAGGCTTCTCTCTGATAAGATTTTAAAACCACTTCACAGTTTATATAGACCTAAAAGTTGTATTATGCAAGAAACCTCAAAAGCTATTTGGCTTTGGCATTTCAGTAATTGACCTATGCTAATGTCGTCGTGTTACTATTATCCGTTATCACTTGGACAGGAAGATCAATAATTTTGTGGAAGCATAAATATGCCAATGTTTTTTTCAATATATTTGTTGTATGACCCATAGGAGATGAATATTTTTTAGGTGCTTAAGATTTTTTTTGGATGGAGTTCAAATTGAAGCTAGGTAAAATGGGATCTTATATAGATAATGAGATAAATGTGTAGTTGGCACTCCTCACCTCCCTCCTCCTGTTGACCTGTGGTCGTCGCCATGGGTCCTCTGTATCAAGAATCTTGCTACTTATGAAATAGAGATATTTGAGGCTTCCTTTTAGGCCTTTCAACCCATTATTTTAGCTTCCTTTGGCAGATGATGCACAAGATACAAAATGATCCACCCATGTTGCCCAGTTATTCCATTGTGTCAATCAGGTTATTCCATTTTCATTGTTTCCTTTTGGGTTCAACTATTGACATTTTCCCTCTGTCGTAGTGGTTAGTAGTAAATTAATTGAAATGAATATATGCGTACAATGCAATTTCTTTTTAGTACATATCACAGAGATTCTGTTGTACTTGCGTTCTTGCATAGTGAGCTAAGCATGCCATACATAATAACAGTGGCATCGAATTGGGAGTGGCTTTCTCAGTATGAGGGAGCTGAAGCGTGGAAATCTTCTTGATTTTCCGCAGCTTGCTAATGATGAAGATGATGTCAATAAAGTATTAAGGTGGCACATTTAAACACGAAATTTTACACCACTTTTTGCTTCCGTTTCTTTGTATGAAAACATTGTTTCCTCTGCAACTTGTGAGACACCAAACATTTCTCATTTTCGGTAGGCTTAGTTCAAGGATTCCACTTGGGTAATTTAGATTATGTTGCTAGAGTATTACTCCCTCCGTTCCTAAATATTTGTCTTTCTAGAGATTTCAACTAAAAAATGCTTCCTTAACTGGTCTATACATGTTATACATATATGTTTTTTTCAAGCCCACATTTTTCAGCGTGATAAACATATTTTCAATATAGCATGATATCGAATATGTCCTTGCAAAATGAAACTATTTTCTTCGACGACATGGCTTTGCCGGGTCTCTGCGCCATTTGGTATTCCATGAAGTGCTTCTTGGTATTCTACAACCGTTTACTCTGAATTCTGGTCTTCATGCCTTCAGACAATTTTCAGGTTGCTTTTCCACGATTTCAAATAACTTATATTGCGCTCGGGGCGTATCTAGATCTAGCACAGAAGAGATGTGTTTCTTGAAGACCCGAAAAATGATAATACTAACAGGATTGTTTTTAATAATGCCAGTACTGCTCCATAAAATAAACATAGAATTACAAAGCTCGTGTTCACTCCTGCAAAAAAAATTCATAACAGTTAATTCTGCTGTAGTTGTAGATGTACATCCTTTATTCTCGCAACAGTTACTTCTAAGGCCATTCATATCGTTGTAGATTTTGCCTATTCTCTGAGATGGATGATGATGAGCGGTGCAACAGAAAATTCAGAGCTGAGCTTTATACACTTCAGTGGGTAAGTGAAGTTCCAGTTTTTCTTCTTTACCCTATTACTGCTCTGTTGTACAGAGAGCAGTGAGTTTATATTAGCTAAATGTTAGATTGGAATGCAGGAGTAGCATGACAACACCAAGGTAGAGACCTGAAGAGAAGCAAGGGGATGGACCAAGGAAACTAGAACCATGCTGTCGTGATGTGAATCATGCCGTCTTTGTCCATCTCCATGGAGGTATATATACATAGGTTAGGTATAGGAAAGGAGGCCGTCTCCATGGAACTCTGACTGATGTGTAATGTCCTCATAGGACTGGACCGTTTACAGAGGGAGTACTTGAAAATAGATTCTTTATATATTGTTTGGTTCCATCAGCCGCATAACCTAAATTAGCAATTAGGTATCTAAACAGTGTAGTGTAACCATTGTGCTTGCTGCAGTTTTACTTTAGTGTTGAAATGTTTTTGTTAGCTTGTTCTGTACTACGAAATATTTTTGTTTTCCCAGCCATTGTTTTCTAAATCCTATCAGCATATTACCTGATATGGCCTTTGAAGTTTCTGTTTTATAACGAGCTTTGCATCGGTCAACTTGAGTATGGTATGGTTTATTCTTTTCTGTTGCGGCTATTCCATAGCAGAGATGAAACAATAAATCAGTTGAGATGCATCGCATGATCTTTTTCTCTTGACATTGATGGGTATTGAACCCATAGATCAGCTTATCAATGGAACTCTTATCGGGTTGAGAAGGTGTCACAAAAACTAAAGAGCAGTTTTAACATGGTCCCTTATTAACTCTTACCTTCTTACCTATTAGGTGAAGGGGGTAAGAGGGACCTTGTTAAAAAGCGAAAGCTCAAAAACAGGGCGATTAGCTAAGGAAAGAAGCTAAGAAGCATCAGTAAGGACTTTTAGGATGGTACCATGGTCAAATGCATCCTAGGATAGGTACTTTAAGAATTATGGTGTGTTCTTCTCCTTTTTTGTTTACCTTAGCCACATAGGTTAGCCTCAATTTATTATTATCCTTTTTATAGAGTAGATGCTTCCATCAAAACTGATATCCACAGGGTCAGTTCGAGATCCCCTCATGCTCAACCGTCGAACTGGCCTACGACACCATCGATTCTCAATCAAAACAATGGCAGCTTATAAATAACCATTGGAATAACTGCAGAAATTTACTTCCATATGAGTGCATCCCTAAATAGAAAGGATCGCATCACAAGATCTATAATGCCTAGAAAACGAGACAAAAGGGGTGGGAATCGCCATAAAAAAGAGGGGAGATGCAAGATCGAGATCAATGGAAAGTAAATCCATGCATGCAGACAAATCCGAAATCAAAAGAGGTAAGAAATCGCACCGGTCGGCGGCTGAGGAAACGCCTCTGTCACCCAGCTGAGGAACCAAGAAAGAAAGGAAGGGGATAGACAGTCTCCGCTGGATCCGCCCCCTGCCGCTTCATATTCAGCTCCTCACGGGTCACAGGCATCGCTCTACGTGGGCTGGCTAAATAACATATGGGCTATCCTAATACCTCCTGATCCCTATATCTTCATATATGCACAGCAAAGACATGATTTTTTTTCTTAGGTTTCTTATCTTTTTCCCTCTATTTTTGCAGGAAAAAGATGCACGGCCATGCTTCTCATCATGATAACCATGTTTTCAAACTTGCTAAAAAAATACAACCATGCCAACTTTACTCTCATCATAGTGGCCATATTTTCAAACTGAACATATTCATAATATGCAAAGTTTCTCTTTTCCCAGACTATTATTTAACAACGTAATAAACATGTTTAAAAAAATAGCATGATTAGTTGAAGGTTCTTGCAGCATGAAACTATTTTCATCGACAGCATGTCTTCAGCAGGTCTCTGCGCCATTTGGCGCAACGGGTCAACTAGTTTATATTTGAAGCCCATGAAGCCAAGGAGTGTGGCGCTTCACGAAGGCCCAGGGCCCAAAGGCGGATTAGGGCATGTAGACATAAACCGCCATATCATATGTAACTTGTGTTGTAAGATAAGAAATGGTAGAAACCGAGCCGGACATGTTTATGAGCCGGCCTCGGGATTCTGTAAACCGTCGGGTGTCAACCTGTGTGTATAAAGGGACGACCCGGCGGCAGTTTAGGGACAACAAACAACAACTCGAGAGCTAGGCATAGCGAATTCGCTCCCTGGTCATCGAAACCCTAGCAATTCCACAACAACAGGATTAGGCCTTTACCTTCACCGCAAGGGGCCGAACCAGTATAAACTCCTTGCGTCCTTTGTCCACTTTAACCCCTTTAAGCTAACCCATCGCGATGGCTCCACGACTAAGTCCTTTCACTAGGACATCTGCCGTGACAAAACCACGACACTTTGGGTGTTGGTCACATGGCGATGTGAACTATGGGTGTTAATCACATGGCGATGTGAACTAGATTACTGACTCTAGTGCAAGTGGGAGACTGAAGGAAATATGCCCCAGAGGCAACAATAAAGTTTTTATTTTATATTTCCTTATTCATGATAAAGTTTTATTATTCATGCTAGAATTGTATTGATCGGAAACCTTAATACATGTGTGAATACATAAACAAACACTGTGTCCCTAGTGAGCCTCTACTAGACTAGCTCATTGATCAAAGATGGTTAAGGTTTCCTCACCATTGACATGAGTTGTCATTTGATAATGGGATCACATCATTGGGAGAATTATGTGATGGATAAGACCCATCCGTTAGCTTAGCATAATGGTCGTTCAGTTTTATTGCTATTGCTTTCTTCATGCCAAATACATATTCCTTCGACTATGAGATTATGCAACTCCCGGATACCGGAGGAATGCCTTGTGTGCTATCAAACGTCACAACATAACTGGGTGATTATAAAGATGCTCTACAGGTATCTCCGAAGGAGTTTGTTGAGTTGGCATAGATCGAGATTAGGATTTGTCACTCCGAGTATCGGAGAGGTATCTCTGGGCCCTCTCGGTAATACACATCATAAGCTTGCAAGCAAACGACTAAGGAGTTAGTCACGAGGTGATGTATTATGGAACGAGTAAAGATACTTGCCGGTAACGAGATTGAACTAGGTACGAAGATACCGACAATCGAATTTCAGGCAAGTAACATACCGATGGACAAAGGGAATTACGTATGTAGTCATAACGGTTTGACCGATAAAGATATTCGTATAATATGTAGGAGCCAATATGGGCATGCAGGTTCCGCTATTGGTTATAGACTGGAGAGGTGTCTCGGTCATGTCTACATAGTTCTCGAACCTGTAGGGTCCGCACGCTTAATGTTCTATGACGATTTAGTATTAAATGAGTTATGTGATTTGGTGACCGAATGTTGTTCAGAGTCCCGGATGAGACCACGAACATGACGATGAGTTTATAAATGGTCGAGAGGTAAAGATTGATATATAGGACGATAGTATTCAGACACCGGACGTGTTTCAGGGGGGGGGGGGGGTATTGGGTACTTATCGGGTCACCGGAAGCGGTTCCGGGCACCCCCGACAAAAGTATGGGACTTATGGGCCAAGAGGGGAAACACACCAGCCACAAGGGGCTGGTGCGCCCCCCATATGGGCCGGCCTAAGGAGGGGAAGGAAAGGGGAGAAGGGAAAGGAAATTGTGGATTAGGATTCCCACTTCCTTCCCTCTTCCCCCTCTTTCCTTCCCCCTCAGTTATATATGGCAGGGGGCGGCTTGGGAGGGACTCCAAGTAGGATTCCTCCTACTTGGGCTCTCCTATGGCTGCTCCTCCCTCCCATCCACCTATATATATGTGGGGGGCACCCTAGCACACCCAGGCAATTGTTTAGTCGTGTGTGGCGCCACCCTCCACCGTTTACACCCCTGGTCATATTTTTGTAGTGCTTAGGCAAAGCCCTGCGAGGGTCACTTCACCATGACCGTCACCATGCAGTCGTGCTGACAGAACTCATATACTACCTCGACGTCTTGCTGGATCAAGAAGGCGAGGGACCTCACCGAGCTGAACGTGTGCAGAACACATAGGTGTCGTGCATCGGTTGAAGCGCGAAGAAGTTCGACTACATCAACCGCATTGTGAAACGCTTCCGCTTACGGTCTACGAGGGTACGTAGATACACTCTCCCCCTCGTTGCTATGCATCTCCATGGATAGATCATTGCGTGTGTGTAGAATTTTTTTTGTTTTTCCATGCAACGATTCCCAACAGTCATAACTTTGCGCTTTTCTATCAATTGGTCGACAGTAATTTGTTCATCCATAGTATTATTTGCTATATTGAGAAAAGCCTCTAATGAAACCTATGGCCCATGGGCCTATTTTCCATCATATAAATTTCCGATCTACTATTTTGCAATCTTTTACTCTTCGATCTATAAACCAAAAAACCCCAAAAGTATTTACTTTATCTTTTGTTTAGTTTTATCTATCTCTATCAGATCTCACTTTTGCAAGTGACTATGAAGGGATTGACAACCCCTTTATCGCATTGGGTGCAAGTGTTTGATTGTTTGTGCAGGTATTGGTGATTTGTGCGTTGTCTCCTACTGGATTCATACATTGGTTCTCTAACTGAGGGAAATACTTATCTCTACTTTGTTGTATCACCCTTTCCTCTTCAAGGGAAAAACCAATGCAAGCTCAAGAAGTAGCAGTGACCGCATGCGGTATGCTATGTCTGTCACCCCATGGAATCCCTTAGAAAATGTGAATGAGTCGCCATCAGCTACATTTAATTGAATTGCTTGTAGTAAGCCACAGTTTCTGATCTCAGGTGTAATTCAAGGATTTGCTGCAGAGATACAGTTATATTGGCAATGTTCGAAACTAGATCTAAAACTTTCAAGTTTGTGTTAAGAAATATACCACTACTAGAAAATCTGAGTGTGGACTAACTATTTAGCATATTTTCATGTTAGGGTTGTACATTTATGTACTTCACATTTTCTAAAGAAAAAACGAGTTAGCATTGCAAGTGTGTAATACACTTTCTTGTAGTTAGAATAGAAACACCCTAACAAATTGTGTGAGACTACAATTAAACGGCGCGGCTGTAGAGGGTTTACCATGTTCCTCTCTTTGGAACTTCATTCAGGTAAAACACAACTCACCAAATGAAATCGTCCTGAACAAAGTCCTTGTCTGTAACAATGACCTCGATATAGCACGATTGGATGCGTTCGTTTGAGAAGGAAAATACCTAGTTTCACTCAGGGTTACTGTTCTCAAAATGACATGTTTGGTGCACCTGTAATTTCCAAGCTCAATATCCACATGTGTCACAAATCCTAATCACATCCTTTGCATGGAGTTATTTGGCCTTGACAACACACACATAGAGATATGTCATCTGCTCTAGAAGGTCATGTGTGCTTGTGCTCTTGTAACCTGCTTCCATGAAACCACCAAGATGGAATGATGTCTCTTTAAAGGACTAGTCCCGAAGTCACAGCTACGGTGGAAAAATCTTGCTAGTTCGCAGAAGGACCTACTTGTGCCTGCAACAAAATCCATGACCGTATTACCAAGAAGAGATTCAAGTATGGTATAATTGACACATCATTAAAAATAGCAGTGTAGGATTGATGATAAAATATAGCAAGCCATGGGCCAGTACTCAGTAAAGCTTTGCCAACACATCACAGACACGATATCCTTTACTACCTCATTCCAGGCATGATCCTAAATTGTATTTGTTATAGCCAAAAAAACTTAAGAGAACTTACAAATTCTACCAGGAATAGAACAATAGGTATTTGCAACAACACATGCAAACTCAAATGAGAATTTTTGTAAACAAAATAAAATGTATAATGCATGCTTAAGTATAGATAAAAGTTTGACATGCATGCACAAATACATTTTTGGTTAGTTTCCCGGTTACACTAAAGAACTTAACTTTGGCTGACATAGCAAAGACTACTCCTAGTTTTAGAGAAGATAAAAAGTCTACGCCTTAAAAAAATTAGACATGGGTACTCTAATGGAGATCATTGTTCACAAAGAACTACCTATCAAAGGGCAATTCCTATGCAAACGGAAAGTCAAGTTTCGAAACAGGAACAAGTCATACTCAAAGTTCACGAAGCACATGATTAAACTTACCTGATCTCACCCATTACGTTTTCAGTAAACAAAATTACGTAATCACAATTTGTCTACTAATATTTTTTTAACAATAAAAGGTGGTTGTGACAAGTTATTGTAGGCACTTCCAATTTCGAACAACTTCTAATTTTTGGCACTATTTAAAATTACATTAACAACATTTGGAAAGTCTTACCATAGGTTTAAAATTTTGAAACTTATGAAATTTTAACTTTCAAAAAATAAGACCTCTAGAAAATATCAAATTTCTAAATATGCACTTATGAAATATAGATTTTTTAAAAGAGATGGAATTATTGGAATTTGGAAACTTCCATGGGGCAACAACTGAAAAAATGCCATGTCTGTCGGGCTCAACCCTATCCAGGCAACGCGACTCCAGAACATTAGTGGTTCCAGTGCACGCGCTTGCATGGGCACCACCCTTGGCCCGATAGCATGCCACCTATTCAAGAGCATGTGCCTGTGTGTGGACCGAATGCATAGCCTGACAGCGCGAATCCAGCACGCCAACTATTGTATCGCATGTGTCTACATCGGCCCCATCCCCTAGACCGATAAGGCGGCTCCAGCTTCCCAGTTGCAACACACGTGCCTTCTTTGGCCCTACTCCTTGTCCCAATGGCATAGCTCCAACATGCCAACTGTTGCCGTGCACGCACCTACTTGGCCCCACCTCGACTCAACAACTTAGGTCCATCATGTCAACTCTAGCACGAACACACATGGGTGATATCCACCCCTTCACTGACATAGTGGCCCTGGCAGGTCTCCCATGTGTACCCCCCCCCCCCCCCTCGATGAGCAATCCAGCACACGTGAAGAGGGAAATCGTGTTTCCTCACTACGGGCGTGTTAGACCATGGAAGAGAAACTTTGTTATACTCAAGAAGCGTGTTTGTGGCCGTCATTTTCCCTCCTCCGTGTGCTCAAGTGATCTATCTTTACCTTTAGGTCCAATTAAAATATTGACAAACGATAAAGTATTTGTGACATGAATGAATTATTTTGTCCAATTTTTTCCTTGTATGCAGTCCCTAGTAGTCCGAGCAATAACTAAATAGGCAATATTGTTCCATCCAAAGTTGTATAGTCGGCCTTTTAATAAGAAAATAACACTCATATGTCCCCTCTATGTTTCATTTTATTTTAGGGCACTATAAAAATGGAAAAAAGTGTGGAGCTTGGTCTTCTCGTGTGAGGTGCTTCGTGTTGTGTGAATGACTGATTCTACCGCACCTTACCATTTTTGAAGTTGTGTAGGGTTCACATGCAAGTGACCACATGATAATCCCAAAGTGCAAGGAATTGTTGTAGCACTTTCCAGTGATGGAGGTCGCAAGTATGAAGTGTCAGACCCACAAGGAGCTAAAGGTAATATCAATATTCTCTCAGGTCTTATCAGGCATTGATACAAGTCTACATACATCGAGCATTTGCTTTATCTAGGAAAAAAACTAGAACTACTCTGGGTATGAAATGATAGGTTTGCAAGACAACAAAGAAGGTAAACATAAATAATAGGTGCTGCCTAAGTAAAGATACAATATAATACAAATAGAGAGTGTGGAATAGTGATGGTATGGTGTGCGGAATTGTCCCTAGGCAGTCACCTAAGTTACTAAACCGGTCATCATTGCAATGGAGAGGCCTCTGCAAGCATGACATCTCTTACATGTAATTTTATGCGCTTATGATTGGAAATATTAGCAAGCATCCACAACTACAAACAAGTTCATTCAAGTAAAACCCAACAATAGCATTAAGATATATTGGCCCCCCTTCAATCATGTATGTATCAATTTCCATGGTCCGGCGAGGTTTCAGTCACTCATGTTCCCATATGCATAGTCTTGTCAACATACAACTAACCTCTATGGTGTGATCCACGTGCACGGTCATATAATGGGTAGCAAAGGACAATAACATAATCACAAGCAACTCAAACCAATCATGGAAATTCACCAATTGACCCATATGTCGAGAGTAATCTACTCAGACACAATAGTGACAACATATATCTTTGGATAATAATTCATAGCATCAAAACACCATGTTCAAGTAGGGGATTACAGTGGGTTGCGGGAGAGTGGACTGCTAAAAAGAGGTGATGAAGGTGATGAATATGTTGGTGAATACAACGACATTGATGAAGACGATCGTCGCGATGATGGTTTCCCTGGCGGCACTCTGGTGCCACCGGGAGAGAAGGGGAGAGAGGCTCCCCCTCCTACTTATTCCTCCATGCCACCCCTCGAGATGGGGAGAGCTTCTCTCCTCTGTCCTTGTCCACCATGGCTCTCGAAGGGGTGAGACCCCCTCCAAGATTGGATCTCTTCTCATTGTCTCTCTGTTTTGCGATACCGTTTTCTAGCCAAACACCGTTTCTTACATATCCGGAGATCCGTAACTCCGATAGGACTGAAATTTTGAGGGGATTTATTCCATAAACTAGATGTCTTGTTGCGAAAGAACAGATGCAACAAACTTAAGGAGTAGCCACCCTGGCCAATGGCACGCCCCTGGCCGAGTGAGGCCTCGGGCACCATCCTGCGTTGATTCCTTCTCCCAAAAATAATATATATTCCATAAAAAATCCTAATAAATCGCTGGGTATTTTGACCTTCCTAGACATTGTTTTTCTACAAAAAAACATGCAGAAAATAGCAACTCTCACTGGACACTAAATTAGTAAGTTAGTCCAGAAAAACAATATAAAAGTGCACCAAAACCATATATATATATATATATATATATATATATATATATATATATATATATATAAAAATAATGTTAATATAACATGAATACTTCAAAATTTATAGATACGTTGGAGACGTATCAACACACAGGAAGCATGCTATGTCCATCACCCCATGGCACATCCCTTAGAAAATGTGAATGAGCCGCCGTCCGCTCCATTTAATTGCAATGCTTGTAGTAATCCATCGTTTGCAATCTCGGTTATAGTTGAAGGATCTACCACAGAGATACAGTTAAATCAAAAGTTTTGAAAATAGATCTACAACTTTCAAGTTTGTGTTAAGAAATATATCACTCTAAAAAAAACCGAACGTGGCCTACATATTTAGCATATTTTTATGTTTTTAGAATTATGTACTTCACATTTTCTAAAGGAAAAAAGGTTAGCATTGCATATGTCTAATCACATTCATATGTAGTTTGTATAGAAATGCCCAGAAATTTTTTCTTGGATACTAGAATTAATAAATGGCGCGGCTGTAGCGGGTTTGCGTCGCTCTTCTCTTTGGAACTTCATTCAGGTCAACCACAAATCTCCCAATGATATCGTCATTAGAAAATTCCTTGCCTTTAACAATGACCTCGATATAGCAGGACTAGATGCGTTCCTTCGGGAAGGAAAATACATGGTTCCACTCAGGGTTAGTGTTCTTCTCAAAGTGATGGTTGTTGCACCTTTAGTTTCCAAGCTTAATCTCCACATATGGGTCATAGCTCCCAGTCACATCCTTTGCGTGAAGGTCTTTAGCCTTGACAACACGCGCATAGAGATACAACATCTTCTCCAGAAGGTGATATGTGCTTGTGATCTTGTCACCTGCTGCCATAAAACCCCAAGTTGGGATGATGTCTCTTTTAAGGAGTAGTCCCCAGGTTGCGGCCGCGGTGGCTGAATCTTGTCGGTTCATAGAAGGACACACTTGTGCATGCAACAAAATCCATGACAAGGTATTATCATGAAGAACTTCAAGTATGGCAGACGTGACACATCATTACGAACAACACTATACGATTGGCGATCAAATATCATAAGTCATCATTCAGTACTCAGTATGCTTTGTTGACAGATCACAGACACGATATCCTTTAATCCCTCATTCCAGGCACGGTCATAAATTGTATTTTGTCATAGCTAAAAAAACTTCAGAGAACTTGCAAATTCTACCAGCAATAGAACAATAGGTACTTGCAATAACGTATCCAAACTCGAATGAGAGTTTTTCAAGGACTTTGCTAGGGAGACTAGGGACTGGGGCTTTTGTAGGCTTGTATATTGGGTTGTTAGAGTCCGAAAAAGTGTCAAAGGGATGAAATAAAAGCAAGAATGTGCTAGGAACACATAGGACTGAAGTCTCTTCATAGGAAGTCAGGGAAACTGAGATAGTTTCCTATGGATAATATTTCTCTTTTCTTGGCTACAAATGTTGCTATGGTCACCAAATGCATATGAACTCAATTCTGTTTTTTTTGCGGGGTAACTCAATTCTGTTTCTTACATACATGTTGTTTGTCATATGGATCCAAGAGATTGATACATTTGAAACATATGATAGGTTATATTGTCATCTTCAAACATGAAAACAATCTTAACTAGGGACACAAAAGTGAGTGCTCTAGCGCTCATATACTTGAAAGGTGCTCCCCCATGGTCTACGAGCATGTAAGCAACGCTCATTTTATATTTAAAACTTTGAAAAGTTGCCTATGGAACCATATTCCTATGATATTTAGAATAATGTAACAAGTTTGATCACCTTTGCTCTAGTCTATGTTTCTCTCTCAAACCCGTTTATGCTTGGCAAGCCTAACCAGTGTGCAACCATCCTAGCCGACATGATCACTTTCAGGCCAACCTTTTTTCAAAAGGGGACCTCTTGGAAATTTCAACTTTCTAAGTTTGCACTTATGGAAAATTGATTATTTTTCCAATAAAAGGTGAAATTATGGGAATTTGGAAATTTGCACATGGAACAAGTAAAAAACTGCCATGTATGTCCGGCCCAGCCTTGCTCGGCAACGCGGCTCCAGAATACTAGTTGTTTCAGAGCACACGCTTGTGTAGGCCCCACCCCATGTTCGACAGCATGCCAACTGTTGCAGTGCATGCGCCTGTGTGGGCCCGAACTCGTGGCCTAGCAACGCGACTCCAACACGCCAACTGTTGCAGTGCATGCCCCTGCATGGGCCCTGTCCCCTACATGTTGCTTCATCATGCCAGCTGTAGAGCATACGCCTGCTTGGGCCTCATTCCCTAGCCCAACGGCACAACTCTAACATGCCAATTGTTGTCGTGCACACACCAGCTTGGCCCCACCCCCTAACTCGGCAACGCAGCTTTAACATGCGTGTTGTTGTCGTGCACGCAGTGGTTGGCCCCACGCCCAACCAGACAACACGGCTCTAGCAATGCGAGCTTTGGCAGCACACACATGTGTGTATGCTCCATCCCTTTCCCGACAGCACGGCCCCAACACGCCTCCCACTTGCGTGCCCCTGTGCACTCCCCGACACGCGCGAGAAGAAAATTGTGTCACAACAACCCCACCTACCGTGCTCAAGCGTGTATTGGCTCACCACAGGCGCGGTACACCGTCGAAGAGCAACTTTGTTCTACCTGGAAGCTTTTTGATAGCCGCCATTTTCCCTCCTCGGTGTCATCTCTCTTCACCTCTACGCTCAATTAATTTTTTGACAAAGGGGAAAGTATTTGTGACATGAATGAAATTATTTGTCCATTTTTTCTTGCACACATTCCTTAGTAGTCCAAGCAACAGTTACATATGCCACATTTGTGACATTTACCGTCCTGGAAGATGTGCAGGGTTGACGTGCAATTGACCATACATGTGTCATGCCTAGTCTGTCGTGCCATGGCACGTCCCTTAGAAAATGTGAACGAGTCACCGTCACCACATTTAACGGCAATGATTGTAGTTAAATGCTGTTTTCAATCCGAGGTATAATTGAACGATTTAGTGCAGAGATACGGTTAAATTAACATGTTTCAAACGAGATCTTAAACTCTCAACTTTGCGTGAAGAAATATACCAATCTCCGAAAATCCAAGCACAGACTAAATAATCAGCATATCTTCGTGTCAGGGTAGTACATTTATGTACTTTGCATTTTCCAAGGAAAAAAAGGGTTAGCATTGCATATGTGTAGTACACTTACACGTGTAATCGGTTTAGAAACGCCCTAGAAATCTGCATGGCGACGAGAATTAAACAGCGCTGGTCTAAACCTTAAACCTGATTGTAACAGAAAAGAAAAAGAAAAAATACCCAACAAATCTTACCAGCAAAACAACCCGTGGCCACCCTCCCTCGCACGCCCGAAATCTTACCTCGCACGCCGCCGCCCTCAAGAACAGGCTTTGTCCCACTCGCACGTCCACGAGGCCCCACATGTAAGCACCCCGCGCACGCGCACGCCGGGCTCTTGCGCTTGCGCGACGCCATTAACGAACTGAACGAACCGACTAAACCCCACGCATCCCGATGTACAAAACCCGCCCGCGGCTTTCTCTCCCTCCTTCCTCCCATCTTCGTCCCCAAGGAAACAATCCCGGGGAATAAAAAAAATTCCTGTGAAATTAAAGGAAGGCGATCCCCAGTCCGATCCCTCCAATCCCCACTTCCATCCACCCTCAAAGCCGCGAGCTTTCCCTCGCCCGTGCTCCAGGGCGCGAGGTTTCCGGATGGCTTTGGAGCTGCGGCTGGCGCCGGCGGCGGCGGAGGAGGAGAGGCGCCTGTCCGAGGAGGACGAGCTGCTGTTCCAGGACATCGCGAGGGAGGTGGGGCGGCTGAGCCTCCGCGAGCCCGAGGTCGAGGCCCAGGGGCGGCGCCAGGAGGACGCGGCCGCGGCGGACGGCCTCCTCCCTCTTCCGGCGGTTCCTGAGCACCCTAGGCAGCAGGGGGGCCTGTACCGGCCTCCCTTATCCGTGACGAGGGTTCTGTCGCTCGTGGTGCAGGAGGCCGGCCCGGTGCCGCCGCCGTTCTCGCCGCCGCCGACGGCGGTACCCGGCGGCCGTAGGGTGCTCGACGAATGGCACTTCCCGGGCGATCATCTCGGCCGCTGTCGCGCCCCTGTCCACCAGAACTTCCGCGCCGCGGGATCCGTGCCGCCGCGCGCCACCTGGCCTGGCGACGCGTACGCCCGCGCAAGGGCGTTTCCTGGGCGCGCGGCCAGCACACAGCTGGTCGAGGACATCATCCTGTTTCTCGCCAAGAACGAGCAAACGGTGCTCAACATGCTGTTCTGGGGAGCCCCCGAGGACGCGGACGCCGTGGCAGCGGTGATAGTCCAGCACGCCGTCCCTCTCATCGAGAGCAGCCACGGGACGCGCCTGCTCGTTGTCGTCCTCAGCCGCTGCAACCATATGCTCCAGGAAGCGATCGTCGCTAGAATCACTCGAGACCACAAGAAGTTTTTCAAGATTTGTGCTGCGAGGCATGTGCATATAACACTCGCGTTTCCCCTTTGGCTTGTTGTTTCTCTTCTTGCCGATTCGTTGCAGAGGATGTTAAATATGAAGTTTGTTTGATATCTTTCAGGTCAGGTGAGGTGGTGAGCATGATCAATTCCTGCATATCCGAGAAATCACTGGAGCTTCTGAGAGATGCAATCGTGCCATGGGTGACTCCGTTCATGATGGCTCGCCTTGTAACGGATTCGAGTAGACTCATGGTGGTGCATGCCTTGGTGCAGTGTGTTCCTTATCCATACTTTGCTGAGGTACTTTGAATTTATTCCCCCATCCAGATTCTAACTGGCGCAGATATAGATACCAATGTGTGATTATTGTGTTGTGGTAGTAACATTTTTGCATGATTTCGTTGTTGCTTATAAAGTTACTCAATCCAAAGCAATAATACAACTAAGAAATGGATTTGCCATTGCATTGTGTTTATAATTAACCAATATGTGTATCCACCAGAATATGTGAAGTTTCTTTTCTTGTATGTGCACAAATGACGAACATTGCATTATTAACCAGCTGTAGATTTCCTAAGATGATGTATATACCATTTTCAAGAGTAGGTAAGCACAGGAGTGTGTTACACACACTTGCAGTCATGCTAATTTAGTAGATTTTTATTTGGAAAATTAATTGTGTACTGGCTACCAACTTCAATAAACAGTTCCCTTTTACCCAAATGTAGTAATCCTATTAGTACAAATAGTGCTTGTGTGATTCATGTAGATGGGCATAGTCCAGCAACTCTATTGTAATAGTGGGGGCATGTTTAGCTCTCTTGATCACCTTGCTTTGCTAAGCAAGGAAAAACTAACCCACATGAGCAATGCTCAAGGAAATAAGATTAGTAAGGTAATGTATTTCGTTCTTTACCTTGAAAGGTTAAAATGAGTACAGTAAAACAATGACTAAGCACTATATTATTCAGGCAGACCACAACATCACAGAAAATCAAACCTTGCCCACATTGGGTAGTCAAATTTGGCTCTTGACCATGGCCATGAGAAGCAGCTTTTAGTACAGCAAGATTCTGACCCATACAAATACATATATTTGATAGGCAAGGTTAGGTGGCCATTTCGTTTTGCACTGACAAGGGAATCAAGCATGCCCTTGTATTTTGTTCTCATGTACATAGGTCCCATGTTGATTTCAAAGTGGTAAAGTGGTTCCAGCCAAGGTGCCTGGACATTAATTTAGATGTATGAAATTATAGTTAAATAATAGTTCAGATGAATATTGTTGATGTGTTTTGCTGAACAGTTGCTTACTATTTTATCTTTGCTTCTAAATGTATTCATTGACGCTATATCTTTTTCACAGTTTGTAAGTCATCTCTCATACGTTATTGCGAGAACCGAGAATGAAGCCATATCAAAATTTTGTCTTGCCTGTCGTGCTTACTTTCAGTTTATGTTACTTGTTTTCCTCCTATTGTGGCCATATTCCTCTTATTCCCATGTGTTGACATTTTGCATTATATTGGCAGTTTATTTTTGATGCTGTTGCTACGAACTGCTTAGCACTTGCTATTCATCCGCATGGAGTGTCCCTCCTGCAAAGTTGTCTGGAGCATGTCGGATGGACAGAAAAGGATAATGTTTTGTCAAAAGTCTCTTGTTGCAGCACCGATCTTGCTCAAAATCGTTTTGGGTAACTATCTATAATGAATTTTGATGATAATCCTACTGACCGTCATTCTATTCCATGCAAACACATCAAACTATTATCTGGTAGCCTTTAATTAATCCCAAACATTTAGCCTTTTCAAGCAGATTCCTGCAAAAAAATTGAATTCAAGCTTAGCTCAATTTGTGTGTTCTCATATTTATATCGTATGCATAACTGGTACATGTGCATTATCCATCTATATGTACAGTATTTACTTTAATAATACAATTTAGCAATGTTATCTCAGAATTGGTAATATAACCTGAAGTATTGGGAAGCAAAAGATCGAGTTAGCAGTACTGTTGTTCTTTGATGGCCATTATATGAAACAAAATTGCGGGGGCCATTATATGAATTTTGTTGTCTCAACATTATTTATTGTTTCTACTACCAAGTACCACCATAAGTAATTTTTCGATCTGTTGATCTATGGATCACAACTTTGTGCCCTAAATGGCTTACCGTTTCTCTTTCGTTTTTTCTTCCAGAAACTACATTGTTCAGTATGTCCTGAAACAAAGAAACCCATCGTACTTGGCAATTATCGCTTCCCGCTTCAGGTCTAATTATGTGACACTCTCAAGACAAAGATATAGCAGCAATGTGGTTGAAACGTGCCTAGAAGTTTTTAATGACAGAGATCGATCTAACATTGTTCATGAATTGATTCGGTATCATCCCTTCAGAGATTTAGTGTCAGATGAGTTTGCTAATTATGTCATCTCTAGAGCCCTTACAACCTGCAAGGTAATCTGCCTCGGCCATGATTTGTTTTCATAGTATATTTTCTAGCTCAGAAACAGAGATGCTAAGAGTTCCTGGCTGTGTCCAGGTTCCTCTTCGGGATCGATTGGCCACTGCTATCCTTTCCCTTCAAAATGTCAATCGCCGTCACCCTCATTGTCTGAAGATGTTCAACACACTTTCTGAGCTTGGCTACAGATATTGAAAAGAAAATAAATTTCAGACCTAATAGGTAACAGACACTTTTCTCTATATGTTGCTATATTGATTGGCACTGTACTTATTCAGCAGCCATCTTTGCAGGGTTTCGGGAGAAGCTGTTCCTGTATATTATAAGCAGTTCTGGCTGAGGATGTTGTCAACTCATCTGGTGGGCGTCGTTCCTTTTGTAGTGTGCTGGTCACACTTTGTCTCGATATTAGGATTGTTTGGGCGAGGGGTACCAAAACTCTCTCGAGACAAATACCCCCATCCAAACACACCTTTTCGTTTGTGTGAACTTGAATTTGCCTTGTGCTTTGTTGTGCCCATTTCTGTATGTGAGATGTCTCCAGGCGTTGTTATTAGTTGTTACTTCTGTAGTTTGCTGCATGTTGTTAAAAAGAGTGAACAATGTTTGTGTGAGATGTTAAGGTGGTTGTGCTACTAGTTTTTATCAATGCTGTTGTGGAACTTCAGTATTCTATTTGGCAAAGCATATTCAACCAAAGCTAGAACTAGTTAAACAAGACTCATCTTTTTTACATCTCTCCTACTCAACATGCAAATACATCTTCCTTGTTGTTATGCAAACTTGTATAAATGTTTTAAACACTTACTACATAGGAGTCAGTGGCATCAAGATCGGGGAAGCCCACCCATGCGCCTCACTAAATTTACACGGTGTTCATACTTCAACTTTTCTAGATTGTTTTCGTAACCTAAGAGTATTTATTCCTACATCGCCTATGTATTTTCTATACCTTTTTTGTGGGGTTTTTTTTTGTGGGGTCTATGTATTTTCTACTGTACCTGAGAAGTCTGTCGTTTGACTAAGCACCTCTTTTTGGTGACTGGGTACACAATTGATTGATTTGTAACATCGAACTTATTGGATCTCAAACTTCTTGTTGGGATGATGCCGACTCACAGCTCCAATTGCTTGGTTGGACTGATTTCTACGATTCTAGTGAGTGGAATCTATGATAACAAAATTTTGTCAAATATTATCCTGCAGTTTGCGATCTTACATAGGAGTTCCAATCTGATTCAAAATTTGCGATCTTACAACCTTGCAACCCACCTTTATTTCAACTAAAATCAATTGATCTCCTTGATTGTTGAATTAGTACAGATTGTACAACACATATCAGGGGGAGTATAGTAACCAAATGCCCTACACAAAAGGCACGCAGGCCATGCATCGGGTGGAGATCTAAAGAATACGATAACATGTACTCCCTCCGTTCCCAAATAATCGTCTTTCTAGAGATTTCAACAAGTGACTACATACGGAGCAAAATGAATGAATCTACACTCTAAAACATGTCTACATACATCCGTATGTTCTAGTCTATTTGAGATGGCTAGAAAGACAATTATTTAGGAATGGAGGGAGTACATGCAACGTTACAAACTCATGTTAATATTGGAACGCGGCCGGAGAGGATGTTCAGGCGGGAACTAATTGGAAAACTTGAGATTGGTGAAAACATCTGCAAATTGAGAGCTCAATGGAACATGCAGAATCGTGCTTCACCAAGGGCAATACAGTCATAAACCAAGTGTAGATCTTGTTTGGTACGTTGATGTTGTACCGGACTTGAAGAGACATACCTTACACTAATGGTGTCGAATAAACAAGTGTGGCGCGAGAAGGAGGGTGATGTAGTTCATCAAGGAGCCGACCCAACATGATTCTGTCGAGCAATTTGCAATGGTACAGTATTCTCCCTTTGCACTCGACCGTGATATTGTGTGTTGTTTGGATGACCAGGACATCAAGTTTTTTTTAACGGTCACTAGGGAGGAGAGCTTCCCCACCTGAATATATTACCACTCAAATGATGCAGCAGATCATTACAAGAGAACCATGGATGAACAAGTTTCACCTAGTAGGAATTGCATAGGAAAGGAAATGGAGCCATTGTGTAGCACAGTGTCTATCATCTGTCTTTTTAAAACCCCCAGAGAGAGAAGTTAGCGACAATATTCCTTAGTGTTACTTGGGAGGGGTGGTCCTCATTTCTGAACACCAGAGCATTCCTGGAGTCCCAGAGCTTCCAAGCAATGGTCAAGACCACCAATGGCCAGATGTTGGGGTTGAGGCCCGAAATTGCCGGGGGTTGATGTAGAGCAATGAGGGAGGTCGGTGTAGGCAGGCCCAAGAGAGACCACACTTGGACAGCATAGGAGCAGTTGCAGATGAGGTGAAGGGCATCCTCACATGGGTCTTGGCATCATGGGCAGGAGGCAGATTGAGCAATGCATGCCACAAGATCATGTGATGCCGCTGTGTAGAATCAAAGCACACAGTGAGAAGCCCCCTTGAAGTACTGCAATATGTATTTAATCAGTTTCAGATGTGAGTCGCTCGATCATGCATGAATACGAGAACTTGTTGGGCAACATGAGAATTATATGGCATGTTAAGGCGATGTGTTTGTAAGACCTGGCAAGATTCTAGAGGGTGGTGTTGGGAACCGGTTTGGCATCGGTCGAGGAGGATTTAGAATGAGCGTCCATAGGTGTATTTTTTTGACTTGGTCGATAGGTGTATTGATGGGGTTGCAGTTGAGCATGTCGGTGTGACAGAAGCATAGTTACCTGATTCATCATTCGTTCAGTTCGCGATTCGAGTTCGCGGTTTGAATTCGCTATGATATTATGAAGAGGGTTAGGTAGGGGGTATACATCTCTGATACGCGAATCGAAGATCTAGTTCGTGAACTTGCTATCTCCGGATCAGAATAGTTACAATTCGCATGCAAAAATAGCCATTGAAGACCCTAGATCAATAATAAATAAAAATAAAAATAATATGTTGGTTGGTCCAGCCCAAAAGAGGTCCATGAGGCCACGACCTATTGCTCGTCCGCTGCTCCAGAGCCTACTTATAAACCTACTAGTTCTCAAAAAAACTTCTAAACCTACTCGAGCACCGCCTCCTCATGTGCCTCAGCATATCCATGCTCGTTCTTTCTCTTGTTGAACCTCCACATGTGCATCTGCAGCAAGGAGTAAGGGCTGATGTTGCACGACAACCGGGTTGAACGTCTCACCATAACCAATCCCATGTTGGGTGAACCCCCGGAAAACCCAACTTGCCTTGTAGCGAGCCAATGCACCATCACTGTTGAATTTTATGGCGAAATATCCACTTGCCCCTAACCACATTGAAATATACAGGTTTAGGAACCAAAGACCAAGTTCCATCTGTTATTAAAGCATTAAACTCATCTATCATTGCTTGATGCCAATTACGAGGAAGGAATAGGAGAAATATATTGGAAAGAATCTATAAAAAGAAACAGGCACTCGAGCATGCATTGAGTTGGAGGGAGTCATAGACTACCACAAAATCCTTTTATACTCACCCTAGTGACATTCATCCGCAAAGCGTCACGACAGTTTCCAAGACCCCTAACTGTACTTACACCTAGGTGTGCATCTAGTGTGTATTGTGTGTGGACTATCAAAAACGCATTAAAAGGGAGACGTGACGAAGTGGTAGAGTCCGATGCAGAAGGAGAGGCAGATTACATGGGATCTTGGACAGGAGAAACTTGGATGGCAGACACATGATCTAAGGGGGCCTGTGTGAGTTCGCTAGCAAAAGTTGCAAGGGTGGGAACTGCATACTTGGTTGTGGATGCGGTCCCATGATGGAGTGGCGATGCCAGGAGTATTGTGCGGGGTGGAGGTGGGAGTTTGGGTGGGTAGATGACACACACAAGTTGCGATCGACGTGGAGACCAAGGGGAACATGCGAGGCTAACGTCATACGAGGTGGGTGGGCAGGGGGCGTGGCAGATCTGGTGCGGGATCTAGTGTGGGCGAAAAATTAGCAAGGCAACATGTGGTGGCCAACGGGGCTAAATCCGGTAGATCTCGGGTGGGGGTGATATGCCTCCAACATATCTATAATTTATTAAGTATGCATGCTATATTTACATCAATTATATTTGGTTTTGGTGCACTGTTATATTGTTTTTATGGACTAACTTATTAATCAAGTGCACAGTGCCAGTTCCTGTTTTTTGCATGTTTTTTGTTTTGCAGAAAATCCATATCTAGGAAGGTCCAAACACGATGAAAATTTGAGGATATTTTTTTATGGAATATATGTCTTTTTTGGGAGAAATAATCATTGCAAGATGGTGCCTGGGGCCCCATAAGGCAGGCCGGCGCACCCTACCCACCAGAAGAAGCTGGGAGAAATTAATTGAAACAACACTTAAAGTGGTGAAGAATAAGAGAAAGAGAAGAAGGAGAAGCAAGGGTAAAAAGGTATATCCCCCAAATAATGTTGCTCTTAAGAGCATGACCTATGTGATTGGATCATGAGTTATGGAAAATGATGCACTTGATGACGATATTGTTTTTATTCTTATGACACAATGTTCGTAGAAACTATCGAGGATGATTTTGTTATGCCTACTACTTGCTATGATGGTTATGATTGTGGAGATAATTTTGATACTTATTATAATCTTGAAAAAAATTGGCACCAACTTGAAAAATTATGATGATAATGATTGTTATACTATTGGTGTTATTCGTGATATTAATGATGAGAGTGATTATTTAGAAGGAGATGCTAATGATATGCAAAACCGTAAGCTTGGGGATGATGTGTTTGATGAGAGTGACATGTTTGAGAATGTATTTGCTACAAATAATGGTTATCTAAGCTTGGGGGTGCTATGTTCAATAAAGATGATCTTTTTAGTCCCTCCTACTTTTGATGAGCAAATTTATTATGATGATTACATGCCTCCTATTTATGATGATTGCAATAAAGATGAAAGTGGGTTTGAAGGAGTGTCAACTCTAGATATTAATTATCCCACTATTTTGTAGGGCGTTGAATCTTATTTTAATGATAAAAGTGGATTTGGAGAGGGCATAACTTTATTTAATGACGATTACATTATTTTGGAAGAGGTTTTAATTGATTATGATGAGAAAAAAGTTGCTATTTATGATGGTTATTGTGATGAAACTTATGCTAAAAATAGTAGTGATAATTATTATTGTGAAACTTGTCATAGTTATGATCATCCTACTGAACATTACTCTTTTAATGTGGAATCCATTTATAGTGTTCAATTTTTTTATGATACTCCCATTATGAATAAGAAGAAATTTGCTTATGTGGAAATTAATAAAAATTCTACGCTTGTGGGTCATGAAAAGAACATTTTATGTGACAATTATATTGTTGAATTTATTCATGATGCTACTAAAAATTATTATGAGAGAGGAATATATGCTTATATATATTTCAACAACATCAAGTTTCCTCTCTTTATGTTGAAAGTTTTAAAGTTACACTTGTTTTGTCTTCCTATGCTAGTTAATTCTTTCTCCAATAAATTGTTTACTTATAAAATTCATATGCATAGGAAGTGGGATAGTCTTACATGTGTTTTCTATATGAATCATGATTCTCCCTTCAGGTTTAGATTCTTACTTTTATGTGAGCATCATTAAAAATATCAATGCCTAGCTAAAAGGCTTTAAAGAAAAGTGCTTGTTGGGAGGCAACCCAATATTTATTATTACTATTTTTGTGGGTTTACATGATTAGTGATAATGTAGTAATCAAGTTTTATATCTTTATGAGAAACGATGGTAATAGGGATGCCCAGTCGCAAACAAAAAAATTATAAAGGACACTCCCTGAAAAAAATTGAAAGTTGGCAGGCACCTGTGGATTCGGCTAGCGATGGGGTAGTCAATATTTTCCCATTGGCAGTTTCTTTTTTTTGCATGTTTTTTATTTCGTAGAAAATCCATATCTAGGAAGGTCCAAACATGATAGAAATTTAAGGAGATTGTCTATGGAATATATGTGGTTTTTGGGAGAAATAATCAACGCAAGATGGTGCCCAAGGCCCCCACAAGGCAGGTGATGTCGCCTGAGACTGCGTCGGTATTTCCCCAAAGAGGAAGGGATGATGCATAACAGCTACGGTATGTATTTCCCTCAGTTGTGAAACCAAGGTTCAATCCAGTAGGAGAACCAACCAACACTATGTAAACGGTACCTCACACAAAGAACAAATACTTGCAACCCAACGCGTAAGAAGGATTGTCAATCCCTCCACGGTAAAAAGATAGATAACTTTGTGGTAGATTGGATAAATAGATCTTGATAAAACACGAAATAAAAGATGCAAACAAAAAGTGCAGCAAGGTATTTTTGGGTTTTTGGAATAATAGATCTGGAAATAAAAGTTGCAAATTATATATCAGAAAGCAAATATGATAAAGAATAGATCCGGGGGCCATAGAATTCACTAGTGGCTTCTCTCAAGAAGTAGCACACGGTGGGTAAACAAATTACTGTTGGGAAATTGATATAAGATCAAATAATTATGATGATATCCAAGGCAATGAATTATAGGCATCACGTCCAAGATTAGTAGACCGACTCCTACCTGCATCTACTACTATTACTCCACACATAGATCGCTATCCAGCATGCATCTAGTGTATTAAGTTCAAGGAGAAATGGAGTAATGCAATAAGAACGATGACATAATGTAGACGAGATCTATTCATGTAGGAATAGCCCCCGTCTTGTTATCCTTAATAGCAACGATACATGTGTGTCTTGCTGCCCCTTCTGTCACTGGGAAAGAACACCGTAAGATCGAACCCATCACAAAGCACCTCTTCCCATGGCAAGAAAAATCGATCTAGTTGGCCTAACTAAAGCAAATATTCAAAGAAGAAATACGAGGCTATAAATAAGCATGCATATAAGAGATCAAAGAAGACTCAAATAATATTCATGGATAAAAAGATCTGATCATAAACTCAAACTTCATCGGATCCCAACAAACACCTCAAAAAGTCATTACATCAAATAGATCTCCAAGAGACCATTGTATTGAGCATAAAAAGAGAGATAGGAAGCCATCTAGCTACTGCCTACAGACCCGTAGGTCTATGGTGGACTACTCACGCATTATCGAAGAGGCACCAATGAGGATGATGAACCCCTCCGTGATGGTGTTAGATTGGATCTCGTGGTTCTGGAACTTGCGGCGGCTGGAATTGTGTTTCGTCAACTCTCCTAGGGTTTCCGAAATGTTTGGAAATTCATAGGGCGAAGAGGCGTTGCAGGATGGCTCTGTGGGGCCCACAACACCCCTGGGCGCGCCTGGGCTCCTGGGCTCGCCATGGTGGGTTGTGCTCCCCACGGGCCTCCCCCAGGTGCATTCTTGATCCCCAAGGTGTCTTCTGGTCCAAAAAAATCTCCAAAAAGTTTTGCTGCGTTTGGACTCCGTTTGGTACTAATATTCTACGAAGTAAAACACAAACAAAAAACAGCAACTGGCACTGGGGCACTATGTCAATAGGTTAGTCCCAAAAAATGATATAAAGTTGCTATAAAATGATGGTAAAACATCCAAGAATGATAATATAACAGCATGGAACAATAAAAAATTATTGATACATTGGAGACGTATCAGCATCCCCAAGCTTAATTCCTACTTGTCCTCAAGTAGGTAAATGATAAAAACAGAATTTTTGATGTGGAATATTGCCTAACATGTTCATCACATATTGTTTTCTTTTATAGCATGGACATTTGGACTTTTATATGGTTCAAAGCAATAGTCTAGTTTTGACATGAAGATTTCAATACTCAAGCATATCAACAAGCAATCATGTCTTTCAAAATATCAACACTGAAGAAAGTTATCCCTAGCCCATTATGCTGAATCATTGATCCATTCACGAAACACACTCGCATATTAGCTATATCCAATGCTCAAGTATGATCATAGTGCTCCCTAGTTGGTGCTTTACAAGAGAACATGGAGACTCAAATAAAAATAAAAGTTGCATAAAGTAAATAGATAGGCCCATCATAGAGGGAAGAAGGGATTTGTAGAGGTACCAGAGCTTAAAGCTTAAATTGAGAGATAAAATTTTTTGAGAGGCATACTTTTCCCGTCAATGAAAACGACCGAGTAATTCCCAACATGTTCCATGCTAGATATATTATAGGCGGTTCCAAACATAAAATAAATTTTATTCCCCTTTCCACCATACTTTCACACTCCACGGCTAGCCGTATCCACGGCTACCGTGTCGGGGGAAACGACACCTACAGGATCACGAGGAATCCCTTTTGCTACGGTTGGCGAGCGCGGGTTCCTGTGGAAAGAGCGGGATTGAGAGATCAACGCAGGGGGGTTATCCAGATTCGGGCCGCAAGTGATGCGTAATACCCTACACCTGTTGGTTTATGTTTATCTGGTGTTCTTGGACTAGCTACAGAGCGTGCAGGGTCCAAAAAGTCTGAATCCTTCCTCAGTATGTTATGGGCCTCCTTTTATAGCCAAAAGGGGTTGCCACAATGGCACACAGGAGGTGGAAAGTTGTACAGTAGTCGAGTCTATCTCCTGGCACCATAGGACAAACGCATTTAATGCGCTGCCGACGTGACCTTCTTGCTTTATCGGGGATGGCAAGGAAGCTTGTCCCAGTTGTCGCCGCCTCGCCTGGCTTCAACGCGCGTCCGAGATGATGAGGCGTGTGGCGCCACGCTGGCTGGCTAGCTGCTGAGTTGGTGCGGTGGCAGTCTTTACGAAGATCTGCATGCCACCACGCATGTGCTTGCTGAGTTGGCCTAGAGGTCGCACGTCGCCACGCAGGTGCTCGCCTAGTTGGCGGGCTGGCAACTGCATGGGAACGGCGGTGGAGTCTTGCCAGATGTGGGCCTGGCTGCGGCCCCATGGATGTCTTCGGCAAGGGTCTTGTCGGGGCCCCGGCAAGGGTCTTGTCGTTGCGTCGTGGGCGTCCCCGGCAAGGGTCTTGCCGGGGGGGTCTCATGGGTATCCTTGGTAAGGATCCTGCCGAGGATCTTCGTCTTCTGATTCTCATCTAGTCTTGTATGTTCTTGGTCTTCACAAAGATCTGCATGCCACCATGGAGGCGCTTCCCGAGCCTTGGTTCCAATGTGGTTGAGGGCGTTGGAACCCTTAGGCTCAAGGGCGGCAGCTCCGCTGGCGTTGGGCAAGTTGCCCCGGCAAGGTTCTTGCCGGGGCTATGGAGGCCGCCCCGGCAAGGGTCTTGCTGGGGGAGTTCACCTCGCCCTTCTGCTCTTCGTGTTTCTGGCTTGGCCTCGCTCTAGTTGTCTTGTGGCTTTGCTTCCTTCCTCTGCGCCGCTAAGTGTGGCCGCAGGCGCGACTCCAACTGCCCACGCACAAGTAAAGGGGTACAAAATAGGACCCCTCCTTTTGTGCACCGACAGGAGCCCCCGGGCCTGGGCCACACATAAGCGCAACGCATTGTTGGGCTAGGCCCAAAATGGTGCACGGGCATGCGGGGCCGAGTTTTACCGCAGTAACTCCCTTGCCAGTTGCGCTTCCTCATGACCCGCGTTGAATGCACGACGTGGGGGTCAGGCGTGACGTGGGGGTCATGCATGGGGTGGTCGCTGCACGCATGCGTCACATCATGGTAAAGAGGCGGCTCGCTCCTTCCCCATAAAAAGAGGAAAACGCAAGGGCACGGCTCTTTACTAAGTGGACTCGAGTCGTGGCCTTCAAGGCGCCCGTGCCCCATGATCACGGGGTCGAAAACAGTCGCCTCGCTTGTCTCCTCGATTTTGGCTTTGTTGCCACGTGCCCCCATGCCTCGAAGATGGTAGGCGGTGGACGCAGGGGGGGCACATGCCTTAAATGACGAGGCGGGAAACCGGGCCATCGCTGGTTGGAGCAGCGGGTCGGTCTCAATTCCCTGTGCCCCTGGCGGCCGGATTCGTTAAGTGGGGCGGCCGAGCCCCGGCCCCGCCCCTTTATAAGAAGGGGAGGGGGATGGCACCCTTCAATCTTTCATCATTCATCTCCTTCCACCTTGGCTCCTTCCTTCCTTCTGCTATGGCGAGAGGGTGTGCCGACACTCCGATGGCGGCGACGAGGGTCTCTGCTCGACAGCGCGGCCCTCCTTCCCAAGAGCTCGTGGCGGCGGAGCCGGCCATGAGAGGAAGGGGGAGGGGGCAGGGTCTAGGCCGCCGGGGCGCTCAGGGAAGAGGAGGACGGGGCGGCGCACCGGTCGCACCGACCTCGCCTCCACCAGCGACCCCTCCCCTAATGGAGGGCCACGTCGAATACCAGCCCCACGAGTTCGTCATCAGGCTACATCAGTCAGTGTGCCGTCGTCTTCGTCTCCCTACTCCGTTCGCTCGGGAGATGGAGCTCGACCCGCCACAGGCTCTGAGGCTGCATATGAGGGGCTGCAGGAATGGCAGCATGCGGGTCGACGTCGACTTCCCCGCCCCTCACGTCATGTATCTTCGTCGCTGATGGAAGACCTTCGCTCGTGCCCACAGCCTGTCGTAGGGGCTCGTTCTCCACTTCAAATTAATGGAGAACGGCCTGCTCTCCGTCAAGGTCTTTGGGCACTTGGGGACTCGCCTAAGGTGTTGCGTGGAGAGCTCCTCCAATGATGAAGACTCCTCCTCAAGCGGGAGTGACGAGGAGGACAGCGATAGCGACGACGAGGGTGTCAAGCGGGAGGACGCCAACTCCGACTCCGACTGAACGCGCCGCCCTCCTCCCTCGGCCACGTGCCCTGCCGAGGGTCTTCCTCGTCAAGCTCTCCATCGACGCGTTCCCCGTCGCCTCCTTTCTGCCTTCACCTGCCGCACCTGGGAGGAAAATGGCAAGAACGGGGATCACGGGGCACCTATCTTTTTTAGTTTTTAAGCCTGCGGGCACTTGTTAGATTTAAACCTTGTAATCCCCTTGCTCATGTTTACATTCCGTACGAACGGTACCTATTTGGGAAGTATTAATGAAAAAGGGTGCTTGCCGGGTTCTTTGTGCGTGTGCGAGGCCCATGCCAAGGAATGAGTCCTTGTTATTTTTAAGATAAACATTGTTGCCCGGCAACAGGCCTTGCCGTCCCCCCACTTCATTCACGAACATACTCACGCTCTTGGCGGAGGCAGGGGTGAAGTAGGGTTGGGCCCTTCGTTTGCTTCCTTGTCACCGCAACTACAACCAAGTTCTGGCCCAGGAAATAGTTCTTGGGCACAGAAAGGGGGAGCGCGGTGGTCCAGGAATAAACGAGGCTTCATACGTCCCAATTCCATACGGAAATGCATAACAGGAGATAAAGGACTTATCTGAATCTGCAGCCCTCGGCAAGCTTGTCTTGCCGTGGTTGGGTGCTTGAATCTGCAGCCCCCGGCAATGGCTTGCCGGGGTTGGGGATGTCGATCCGTCTGCCTGCCCTTAAATGGCTTAGCAGAAACGCCTGTGCAGCCTGCGAACCAAAGAAAAGACTGGAAAGGACGGAAAGACACACACCCGACCTCTATGCTAGGGGTTAGTTGCAGCCGGGCACTATCAACCCTACCAGAGAGAGACTTAACCTAGCAAGCATGCTAAAACTTAGGGCGCCAGTGCTTCATTTATTTATGCTCAGGGTCTGCGCCTGGCTCTGTACAAAGGCTTACATGCCTTGTCGGCAAGGCTCGTACAAAAGGTGGTTTGCCGGGAGGCCCGGCAACAGCGCCTCATGGGTAAAACTTACGAACATGTTCGATGTTCCGGGAGTTGCTCACTGGGATACCATCTTCGGTAGGCGGACTGCGCTAGGCCTAGTGACTCGTATTACCCGATAAGGGCCTTCCCACTTTGGCGTCTACTTGTTGGAATTCTTGGCCGACTGAACACGCCGAAGAACAAGGTCGCCTTCCTCAAGACTTCGGGCATGAACCTATTGTAGCGGCGCAAGGCTTGCTGGTAGCTGCAGCTCGCACAGCCACCCGAAGACGATCTTCCTCAAGGAGTGTCGCGTCATCTTTACGCAACTGCTCTTGCTCAAGCTCGTCATAAGCGAGCACTCGAGGTGACCCATATGTGAGTTCCGTGGGGAGAACTGCTTCTGCCCCGTATACCAGGGCAAAGGGTGTCTGGCCGGTGGCTCGATTTGGCGATGTTCTGATCGACCAAAGAACCGTCGGCAACTCATCAATCCAGCGCCTTCCACACTTGTGTAGCCTGTCAAAAGTTTTTGTCCTCAGGCCTCGCAGTACTTCAGCATTTTCCCTCTCCGCCTGGCCGTTGCTCCGTGGGTGTGCCACTGAAGCGATACAGACCTTGCTACCGAGGTCCTGGATGTATTGCATGAAGGTGCGGCTTGTGAACTGTGTGCCATTGTCGGTGATGACCCTGTTTGGCACACCAACACGGCAAACTAGCCCCTTGAAGAACTTGAAGGCTGACTGTGGTGTCACCTTCCTCACTGCCTCCACTTCGGGCCACTTTGTGAACTTGTCGATTGCGAAGTACAAGTACTCAAAGCCCCTGACAGCACGGGGGAAGGGGCCTAGTATGTCGAGCCCCCAGACTGAAAATGGCCAAGAGAGAGGGATTGTTTTAAGGGAGTGAGCTGGTTGATGAAGCTTCTTTGAATGGAACTGACACGCTTCACACTTGGTTACTAGCGCAGCTGCATCCTGGAGGGCTGTGGGCTAGAAGAAACCCTGCCGGAACGCCTTGCCTGCAAGGGCCCTTGACCCTATGTGGGAGCCACACATACCTCCATGTATCTCTGCCAACAGCTCTAGTCCGTCCTTTTGAGGAATGACTTCAGCCTAACTCCGTTTGGCCTCCTTCTGTACAGGGTATCATCCACAAACTGGTACATGTTGGACCGATGGGCTACTTTCTCTGCTTCTTCCTGCTCCTCGGGGAGCTCTCCTGTTTGGAGGAAACGGACGGTGGGCTGCGCCCATGCCGGAGCCTGGGGCTCGACGGCAAGGACCAAAGGCACATCTTCGGCTGCAGGGGCAGCTGCCTCTATGGTCAGGGCCTGGGGCCGCGTCGGAGGTAGTTGCCCCTCTGCACGCTTGGGGTACCCGGCAACCTCCTTGCCGGCGGCTCCTGGGACCTCGGCGGGAAGGTACTTGCTGGGGCTTGTCTTCCTTCGCTTGTTCTGCCCTGCTGATGGTTCTACGGATGGTTGTATCAACTGAAGTACAAAGGTACCTGGTTCCACAGGCAACTTGACGGCAACGCGTTTCGACAGGTCATCGGCAATGCTGTTCTCCGCTCGGGGAACATGTTCTGCCTGTAGGTCGTCGAAACGTTCTTCCAACTTCCTCACTTCATTCACGTAGGCCTCCATCAACGGGCTCTGGTAATCTTTATTAACTTGCTTGACAACGAGCTGCGAATCACCTCTGATGATGAGCTTCTTGATTCCAAGGTCTGTCGTGATCCTGAGGCCGGCAAGCAACCCCTCATACTCCGCTGTATTGTTCGTTGATTTTTCCCGGGGGAAGTGCATCTGGATTACGTACTTGAGGTGCTCTCCGGTGGGTGCGACGAGTAGCACGCCAGCACCAGCACCTTGGAGTGAGAAAGCTCCGTCAAAGTACATAATCTACTCACTGCTCGTCTCCTTGCCGGGAAGGATGGTCTCTTGAATCTCCTCGTCGAGCGTTGCGGTCCACTCTGCTATGAACTCTGCCAAAGCTCAGCTCTTGATCATTGAAGTACTTTCAAACCGGAGGCCAAAGCTCGACAGCTCCAATGCCCACTCCACAATCCTCCCTGTCGCATCTGGGTTGTGCGAAATCCGTTGCAAAGGGAGGCGGGTGACGATGGTGATCTCGTGCGCTTGAAAATAGTGGTGCAGCTTTCTCGAGGCCATGAGAAGGCCGAAAAGCAGCTTCTGCATCCCAGAATATCTTGACCTAGCCCCCTGCAAGAGGGAACTGACAAAATACACTGGGTGCTGCACCATCTTCTTCTTCTGTCCCACTTCGCCCATCCGCTCAAGCTCTGCCTCACCGGGTCCGGGCCTTGCCGGGGGCTCTGGTTCGCTGGCGTCAGGCTCTGTCGGGGAAGACCCCGGCCCGCCATCCGATGGCTCAGATGCAACTACTGCTTCTCCCTCAAGTTCCCTCTATGCCACCAACAGAAGATCTTGACCACTTGATTCGTTCTTTGCTAAAATGCAGACAACGACTCACGTGGTTTAGGCGCGACTAGTATTGGTGTGGAGGAGAGGTACCTCTTCAAATCTTGCAGTGCCGCCTCTACCTCCGAAGTCCATTTTACTGGACCCGCCTTTTTCAAAACTTTGAAAAAGGGGAGGGCACGCTCAACAGATTTGGAGATGAACCTACTCAGGGCAGCAACGCAGCCGGCGAGCCTACAGACGTCTTTGACCCGTTTCGGCACCTCAATCTGCTCGATTGCCTTGATCTTGTCGGGATTTGCTTCGATTCCGTGTTGAGACACAAAGAACCCGAGAAGTTTGCCGGAGGGGGCACCGAACACGCACTTCTCTGGGTTGAGCTTGAGGTTGATCTTGCGCAGGTTTGTGAATGTTTCTTCTAAATCTTGCACGAGCGTGGTCTTGTCCTTGGTTTTGAACACTATGTCATCCATATAAGCTTCCATATTTCTATGTAGCTGGGGTTCAAAACCAATCTGGACTGCTCGGGCAAATGTCGAACCATCTCTCTTCAACCCGAAAGGCATTCGTACAAAACAGTACTTACCAAATGGGGTGATGAACGCGGTCTTCTCTTCGTCTTCCTTCATCATGAAGATCTGGTGGTACCCTAAATAGGCATCGAGGAATGACATCAGGTCATACCCGGCGCTGGATTCTACAATCTGGTCGATGTGTGGCAGAGGGAAAGGATCCTTTGGACAGGCTTTATTGATGTCTGTGTAGTCAATACACGGCCTCCACTTCCCATTTGCCTTACGCACCACCACCGGATTGGCCAACCACATGGGGTGGAGTACTCCTCTTACCAGGCCTGCCGCCTCCAACTTCCTGATCTCTTCAATCATGAACTCTTCTCGCTCCAGAGCTTGCTTCCTGACCTTCTGCTTGACGGGCCGCGCGTGAGGACAAACAGCAAGATGGTGCTCAATCACCTCCCTGGGAATGTCGGGGATGTCAGATGCTTGCCATGCAAATACATCGACATTCGCCCGCAGGAAGGCGACGAGCGCACTTTCCTATTTGCTGTCGAGGGTGGAGCTTATAGTGAAAGCCCCACCCGTGCCGACCTCCTTGATGGACACCTTCTTGGTTTCTGGTGGTGCAGCCTTGGACTTCTTGCTCTTGCTGGTGGAGCTCTCTGGCACGTCCTCAACGGGAGCACAGCACTCCGAAGAGGTGCGCTTGCCGGAGTGGGTGCAAGAGGTCTTGCCAGCTTTCTTCCTTCCGGGGGCTTCAGCGGCAGGAGCAAGTGCCCTAGCGGCAGCTGCTGCAACTGCTTCTCGGTAGAGTTGGTCGGCGCAAATGAGCGCGTCTTTCTTGTCAGAGAGGACGGTGATGATGGTCAGCGGCCCCGGCATCTTCAATGTGTTGTAGGCGTAGTGTGACGCCACCATGAACTTGGCCAGCGCTGGGCGACCAAGGATCCCGTTGTACGGCAGGGGGATCTCGGAAACATCAAAAACGATCTTCTCCGTCCTGTAGTTCAGCTCACCCCCGAACGTAACGGGCAGCGTGATTTTACCTTTCGGTTGACTCCTTCCCGGGTTGACCCCTTGGAACGTGCCCATCTCCTTGAGATCTCCATCAGGAATCTGCAGCTTCTTGATCATAGCGGGCGAGATCAAATTCAGACCGGCCCCACCATCAACCGGCACTTTGGTCACCTTGAGGTTGCGCATTGTTGGTGAAACCAACAACGGCAAACACCCGACCACAGTTGTGCGATCAGGGTGATCCTCGGTGTCAAAAACGATGGGCGTGCGGGACCACTTCAGGGGCTTCTAGGCATCGAACGACGGCTCTGCCGCAGTGACCTCACGCGCCCACTGCTTCAGCTGGCGGTGTGAGATGTGCAACGAGGCGCCACCGTCGATGCACATGGCCTCTGTAGCCTTCTGGAACTCGTGCTCGCCGGACTCCTCGTCGTTGTCGATATCATCATCTTCCTCTTTCTTGTCGCGGCCCCGAGCGGGCCTCTCTTGTTGGTTATCTTTGCTGCGGCGACCCCCTTTGGCCGCCACGCTTCTTGCCGGATCCCTCAGCACCATCCTGACCCTTCTCCTTGTCTCGCCTTTAATATTCAGCCTTCTGCTTTTCTGCAAGCAGCTCAACCTGTCGGCGGTTTTGGAGGTCATGGCCCTTGGTGCAGTGGATCTTGCAGTACTGCTTATCAGAGCCTCCTGGCTTGACAGCGGCCGCCAGGGCCAAGCAGGCGGCACACCCGGCAACCTCCTTGTCGGGGTCGTCAGCCTTGGCCTTTTTGGCGGTGCCGAGCTCGCCGGATCCCTCAACGACAAGCACAGTCTTGCCCTTGCGCTTCCTGTTGTAGCGCCGACCCTTCTTTATCGGGGCGGCGGTGTCTTCGTCTGTAGAGTCGGTTTCCGCACCGGCGTCCTCGCCGAGGTACTTCCTACCCTCTTCAGCTCGAGCACATCTATCGGCCAGAACATAAAGTTTGGCCACATCCTTGACCTTGTTCATTGCCAACTCTTCACGCATCTTGCGGTTGTGCACATTCTGATGGAATGCGCTGATAACGGCGGCGGGATGAACATCTGGGATGTTGTACTGCACCAGGTTGAACCTTTGTATGTACTTGCGCAGGTTTTCACCTTCTTTCTGGGGGATGATGTGCAAATCACTTGCCTGGCCATGAGCTTGGTGGCCTCCAGTGAAGGCGCCAACAAACTCATGACACAAATCGGACCAAGAAGAAATGGAATCCGCTGGCAAGTGCATCAACCACGACATGACGTTGGGTTCGAGTGCCAACGGGAAGTAATTGGCAAGCACTTTGTCGTCGCGAGCTCCAGCAGCTTGCATCGCGATGGTGTAGATGCTGAGGAACTCCGACGGGTGGGTCTTGCCGTTGTACTTCTCGCCAACATCGGGCTTGAACGTGCGGTGCGAGGGCCACTGGAACTGTCGCAGCTCTCGGGTAAAGGCTGGACAGCCCACCTTGTAAGGCAGGTCACCGGGGCCCCCCGGTACCGGGTGGTCCATAGTAGGCCCCGCACGCCGATCTGACTGATGGCACGTCTCCCGTCGTCGTTTGATGGTAGTTCGAGCATCTTCCTGGGCCCGTTCCCGTAGGACTTGATGTTGGTCGTGGCAGGTTCGCAGGTCGGACGACGTTGTGGAAACATTGTCACCGACATCGGGTCGACGGGCCGGTGGCTGTTGTCGCGGCCTCTGGGGGGGGAGTGCATCGTGGTCGCAGCGTCTCTGGTCCCCCCACCACCGGCATGCACCGGCTCGTCAGGACGCCGGTGCGAGGGTCCCATTGGGAGCGGCTCGTCTTTGTTGGTGAAGCTGACAAGGCTTCGGATGGTGGCTCTCCACTCGTTGAGCTTCTACGCAGTAGGGGGGAAGTCGAGGAGCAGTTGCACGCGCGCCAACGCTTCTGCTGGTGTAGGCGGCGGCGAGATCTGCGTAGACCATGACGCGCTCCGACTTCTAACCGGGTTAGAAGGGGCTCTGTTGCGGTCTCGTGGTCGCACGCCGCCTGCACTGGCGTCTGAGCGCGCGCGCCGGCCCGTGTCGGGGAGGCTGATCGTACCCGCGGACACCTATGGGGCCGGCGGAGCAGGCCCCTTGTGGTTCGGAGGGGGGCGGAGATCGCACGAAGAGCGGATCGAGGCGATGCACACGAGCAGTTTACCCAGCTTCATAGCTCTCCGGAGAGATAAAACTCCTACTGCTGCTTGTTTGATCTATTGTGTTCTTGCCAGGGAGCAATGCGAGCTACAAAACCTAGCGTGAGTGTCTCTGGCCTCCGGTGGGTCGAATGAACCAAACCAGCCGAACCTTGCGAAAAACGCGAACCTCATCTACGTTGCACTCGGGCCTCCTTTTATATGCTCAAGGGGTCTCCGACAGGTGGCAACATAGGCGGGGGTACAAATGTAAAAACAGGAGTTGGTACACCTACTTGAGCGATTATGCGGTGCAAAATACCTAACTCGACGGCAAGGGACAAAAGCAATAAATGCATGTCATTGTCGCCCCAAAGCGATGTATATGAGACCGTCAGTGCGCCTCCGCTCGCCACGATGGCGAGCTTGTCAGCGCCGCTTATCGCTGCTCTCCGCTGGCTGCACAGTTGCTCGACACGCGCGCATGGACTGGTCCCGTGGCGACACGTCGCTAGGTGAGCTGGAGCGGAGACGGAGAGAAGTTGCATGCCGTGCAAGCGCCTTTGCCGCTGCCGAATCCTTTGTCGCGCCCGGAGACTTGTCGCGCTCGAGCCTTCCCGCAAGCTCCTCTTGCCGGGCCTTGTCTTCTGCGTGCGAGGAGTGGCCTTCCCGACAAGCTCCCTTGTCGGGGCCTTGTCTTCTCAATCTAATACTTTGTTCTTGAATGGCTCCAAGGAGCCACGGAGGATATTGGCGGTGACGAGGCAAACCTTGCAGCGTGGTGTTGCAACTGTCTGCGTGCTGCAGTACGGGATACTAGGGTACCCCTACTCTAGTACACCGACAGAGCCCCCGGCTGGGCCGCACAGTGCCGAAGCGCTTGTCGGGCCAGGCCCGTAATCGCAGACGGACACGCGTGGCCTCGACCACGCCGCAACTCGCCCGGACCCACCACGATCTCCACTAACGGCACGCGCCGGACGTGGCATCGTGCGAGAAGATCGTGGGCGCGGTCGTGGGGTTCTTTATTAATATAAGCGAACGTCCGCCCTCCTCCCCTTTATAAGCGGAGGAAACAGAGGCGGGCCGACCACCACTGCCATTGCTGTCTTGTCAAGAAACCACCGCCGCTCCCCTCTTCTTCTCCGGTGCGAAGAGGGCAGCGTCCCGCCCCCCTTTCGCCGCAAGCACACTCACCACCGTCGACCTCCTCCGCCCTCCTCGCCATGGCTCCGAAGGCCGATAAGGAGAAGGGCGTCAAGTCGGTCGAGGCGCAGCTTTCGCGGGCGCTGCGCAAGGAACGAGCCATCTTCCCCGCAGCTCGGCGACCTTTGGAGCTGCGGACGTCTTCTACCTTTTCTGGTCGACGGAGACTCGTGCGCATCCGCTGCGACGAGGGTGCTCCGCCTCCGCCGCTGATCCGCCCCAACAGGTACCCTTTCTTCGCCATTTTCTTCTATTGCGGTCTTTGCCCGCCGTATTCTCGAAGTTCTTTTGCGACATAATGAACACCTTTAGCCTCCGCCTCCTTGATTTCACCCCAACGCCATCTTGACCATGGCCGTTTCGCACATTTGTGCGAAAACTTTGTCGGAGTCCACCCGAATGTGGCACTCTTCCGCCATTTCTTTGTTCCCCAGCGTCGAGAGAGGAGAGCCACTTGCGGAGGGATAGCACAGGTCTCTAGGATCGGCAAGAAAGAGGCCTACCTAGAGGGGGAGTTCCAGAACAAGTGGGAGGAGTGGAGAGCCAACTGGTGATGGGTCGTAGAGGAGGACCCACAGCCTTTCACCGCCGTGCGCCAAACCCCAATAGCGCGCGGCAAGGATTGGAGTAACTTGGCGCCGGAGGATGCGGTTGAAGATAGCTGTGACCAATTCTGCGCCTCGGGCTTGCCGGGTTGACCGTAGGAAGCAGTTGGCGCAGACTTCATTCGCCGCCAGACGCTTCCCTTGCAGGAAAGGAGGAGGCCTGCTTGGGAGTTCGAGAACGCGGCGGACATCATGAGGCTGCGCCGGCCTGAATTGGAACTTCACCGTCATGGAGCTGGATTCAGTCTTTGCTCGAGCTGTTCAAGAACGACCCCGAACATCCAGAGTGGTTCAGGTTGCCGCGAGGGGTCGTCCCATTGTGCAACAACTCGGCGCTCGACCGCATCCGCGCCATGATGCCACTGTGCGACTCCCACGGGATCGTCCCAACCTGGCAGGAGCCCCCCGACGAGGTCGTGCAGCAATTCTTTGATGACTTGCAAGAAGTACCGATCCGCGCCGACGAGCAGAAGAGGCTCACCCGCGACACCACCGACCAGGAGATGGCGAGGATGGCCACCAGGGTGGAGGAGGCGGCAGCAGCCGCTGCCGCTGGAGCCTTCGGGTTCACCGTGGAGGAGGCGGACACGGCGAGGGCGGCAAGCTCTGCCGAGCGAGGGGAGGTCGCCGGCGAGGAGGACGAGCTTGTCGAGCCCGAGGCCAGGTCGAGTGGACCCGCCGAGGGCGCTTCTTCCCACCGTAAGCGACTTGCCGCCAGTGAGCCTGCTCCGCCGAGGAGGCATCTCCACAGAAGTTGGAGACGAGCCAAGGCGTCAAACTGCCCACGGCAGCGCCGCTCGACGCGCTCCACCGCGGCAAGCGAGGTTGCCGCGGGAGCGCCTCACACTGCAGCGACAACCGGGGCGGAATCTTCTCAGGCCACCGCCGATGCCTCCGCCAAGCGGCCAAGAGAGCCCACTCCCCCGCCTCATCGCACCGGAGGCGGGCCGGAGTTTGACTTCTCCGCGCTCAGCTCCGAGGAGGAGGGCGAAGAGTAAGCTTCTCGAGATTGTGCTTGTATTTCTTCAATTTTTATTGCTTCATCTTGAATCTGATTTGCAGTTACGGACTCTTTTCTTTTCAGGACGCTGGCCCAGAGAGCGGCGAAGAGGGCCAAGATCCCGACGATCGTTGTTGAGGACGATTCTCCCGTGGCGATGGGGGACGCGTCCGAGACCGCCTTGCCGGACCCGGCAACCCTCCCTCAGAGCAGCCCCCAGAGTAAGTGTGCAGTTTTCTTCTTACTATTAGGTGTGCAGGGGTGCTCCTTCATTGTTGATATCTGCTTGTGTAGGAGCAGAGCAGCCTCATCAGGAGGGCTCGGAAGCCGCCTCCGAGATCCTGCCCGCTGCCACTACGCCGCCAAGGGGGGAACTCCCGGCAAGGGAGCTCCCTCCGACAAGGAGGCCACCCCGCAAGGGAGGCCACTCCGCAAGGGAGGCCACCCCAGCAAGGGACGGGCGCCCGACCCTCCAGTGGTCGAGGTCGTAGCTGCGGATCCGTTGCAGGTAACTCCCTTACACGAAATTTTCCCTTGGGCTTGCTTTCTATTTCTCTCTTTTTGAATATCTGCTTGATCGCTCTTTCTTCGTCGACGCAGACCCGATGGAGGTCGAGGCACCGGGCGAGGAGGAAACGCGGCAACACCGACGAGGCCGCCGTCAAGAAGAAGAGGTCATCATCGTGGAGGAAGAGGCCGTCGCGACGAGCCTGTCGGCGAGGAGGCCACCGAGGCTGCACGCAGAGGCCGTGAGGGGTCGGGCGGTCAGACCGACGGCCCCGAGGTCGCAGGAGCTGCAAGCGCTACACCGACAGCCGACTTCGGCCACCGCTGCCGTGGCGTCAGTTCGAGGAGCCCGGCCCGGCGCCTACTGAAGGCCGGGCGGCGTCTTCATCAAGCTCCCCGGGAGCCAAGCCCAGGCACCGGTCGAGGGAGAAACCTTTGACGGCGAGCTACTCGCCTCCATTGGCCGACGCTGGTGGACGCGCTGGGCAGCAGCGGGCGAAGTCCGAGGAGGAGCAGCATCGAAGAAGCTGTTGTCGCTCTACCGCGCCGGCAGGCCAAGTTAGAGACCCGGAAGCCCTTGTCGCGAGGGCGGAGCAGATATGGAGAAGCGCCGAGGAGCTCCGAGCGCCAACAAATAAGCCCTCCGCGACGTGGCGGAAGCGCTGGGCAGCTCGCAGAAGAGCACACGGCCTTCATCCTTGAGAAGGCCGCGAATCGGCGAGGAGCAGCGGCTGGTTGCCGAGAAGCTCGCCGCCACAGAAAGCGAGCTGGCGCAGCGGAAGGTCAACCTGGACAGCCACGAGGAGGACCTTGCCGCGCGCGAGGAGTCGCTTGGCGGGGCGCTTCAGGAGGCGAAGGACGCTGCTGCAGCCGCCGAGGCTGCCAAGGAAGAGCTGAAAGCGAAGGTGGCACAGCTGGAGGCCACCCTCAAGAAGAGCGGCGAAGAGCTTTCCGTGCTCAAGCGTGAGCGCGAGAAGGACGCCTACACCCTTGGCGAGCTGCAGAGCCGTCTCGCCGACAGGCCAAGGAGCTCGACGCCGCCAAGGATTCAAAGGCGGATCTCGAGCTGAAATCGACCACTCGACGCAGACGTTGGATGGCGCCAGAGAGCGGGAGGTGGCCTTGTTGGAGGCGATCAAGACCAAGGAGGAGCTGGCTGGCGAATGCTGCCTCCGCCCGTAACACTTTGAGGAGAGCATGGAGCCTTGGACCGAAGGTCTTGTGGACACCGCCGCCGACATCCACAACGAGCCGATGGAGCTGGGGATGGCGGACTCGTGATACTCCTCCGACGAGCATCTCCAACCCAGCGCCAAGCTCAGCCCGTTCTTCAAAGGCGTGGTGACGGGTCTCCGGCGACTCCGGGAAGAGGTCCCGAAGCAGCTGGCCGAGGAATCGCGCCAAGTTTGTGCGGCGGCCCTCGAGAAGGTGTTGATGAAGGTGGCCTTCCGCAACCCGGGCCTCAACCTTAACGGCGTCCTCAGATCCTTGCCGTCCGAAGCCAACATGGAGGAGCTCAAAGCCCTTGTCGCACCATTGTGGACAAGGTGAACAAGATCAAGCGGATCGAGGGCGACCGCGTGGACTAGGCCGCCAACCTTATCTTTCCCTTGTCGCTGCTGATCATGTTTAGAAAACTTTGTTAGATCGGCGACAAGTTATTCTGTAATATACTCTATCTTAGGTGAACGATCAATGCAATGTTATTTCCTCTATTTGATTTCTTCCTTTATGCGTTTACGCCTTACGCATTCAGGGGGACTTGTCGGTGCGGGCAATTTTGTCATGGCGCCGAGTGCGGAACGTCAGCAGCCTGCTGGCAGTGCCGCCTCCGACAAGCAACCTTGTCGCGACCAGCCGCAGCTCACTTAAGTTGTTGAGCGGACTCGAAACAAAGTAAGGGCGCGACTAGCCGGCGAGTTGGTTCCTCTGCGCACAGGTTTTCCATACAAAGTACTATCGTTCGAGGAAGATAACTTGAAAATTTAAAAGTTGATTGCTCAAACTTTGGCAACTTAGCTTTTCGGTCTCTTGCTTCCCGATGAGGTGGAACTTCCTCGAGCGTCCCTGGTCCATAGTATTATCTCTTCCTCCCCCCTGGTTAACTTGTGCGCGAGGGAGCCTTCTTTCCTTTGAGAAAAGAAAAAGAAGAGGAAATAACATTATGGAGCCTAGCGGCTCGATTCTGCTTACCGGGTGTGGTTGCTGCACAAAGTGTTAGCCAAAGCATGCAATAAATTGATGAAAGCATGAACTTGACAAGTTGTGCGCAACACACGAAGCTTTTATCGATGCACGGGTCTGCGCCCGGCTTTGTACAAAGGATTACATGCAATCGCGGCAAGACTTGTACAAAAGGTGGTTGCCGGAACGGGTTCCGACAACCGCGCCCTATGGGTAAAACTTACGAAGATGCTCAATGTTCCAGGAGTTGCTCACCGGAATGCCATCTTCGGTCTCAAAGCGACAGCGAGGCCTAGTGACTCGTTTCACCCGATAAGGGCCTTCCCACTTCAAGGCCAACTTGTTTGAATTCTTGGCGGACTGAACGCGCCGAAGAACAAGGTCGCCTTCCTCGAGACTTCTGGCACTAACCCTGTGGCTATGGTAGCGACGCAGGGCTTGCTGGTAGCGAGTGGCTCGCACAGCGGCCTGAAGACGATCCTCCTCGAGGAGCAGCGCGTCATCTTGTCGCAGCTGCTCTTGCTCAAGCTCATCATAAGCGAGTACTCGAGGCGATCCGTATACGAGTTCCGTGGGGAGAAATGCCTCTGCTCCATAGACTAGAGCAAAGGGTGTCCGGCGGTGGCTCGATTTGGCGTCGCCTGATCGACCAAAGAACCACCGGCAGCTCCTCGATCCAGTTTCTTCCGCACTTGTGCAGCTCGTCGAAAGTTACGGTCTTGAGCCCGCGCAAAGCACTTCAAAGATTTGCCCTTCTCGCTTGACCGTTGCTTCTCGGGTGAGCAACAGAAGCAAAGGCAGACCTTGGCGCCAAGGTCTTGGACATACCGCATGAAGGTGCGACTAGAATTGTGTGCCGTTGTCGGTGATGATCCGGTTGGGGATTCGAAAGCGGCAAACAATTGACTGAAGAACTTGACTATCGACTGTGCGGTCACCTTCCTCACCGCTTCCACTTCCGGCCACTTTGTGAACTTGTCGATGGCGACGTACAAGTACTCAAAGCCCCCGACAGCTCGGGGGAAGGGGCCGAGGATGTCGAGCCCCCAGACCAAAAATGGCCAGGATAAAGGGATCGTCTGGAGAGCTTGAGCTGGCTGGTGTATCTATTTGGAATGGAACTGGCACGCTTCACACTTGGTTACTTGTGCAGTTGCATCCTGGAGGGCTGTCGGCGGAAGAAACCTTGCCGGAAAGCTTTGCCGGCAAGTGCTCTTTTGGCGCCAATGTGGTGACCACATATGCCTCCATGTATCTCTCGCCAACAGCTCGGCCCATCTTCCCCGGCAATACACTTCAATTTCACACCGTTGAGTCTCCTTCATACAAGATGCTATCGACAAACCGGTACATACTTGACTGCCGGGCTACTCTTACCGCTTCTTCTTGCTCTTCGGAAGTTCTCCGTCTCAAGGAAATGGACAATTCTTTGCGCCCATGTTGGAGCTTGCGGCTCGACAACAAGGACTAAAGGCACATCTGCTGCTGCGGGAACATCAGCTTCTACGGCAAGAGCCTGCGGCTCTGCCGGAGCTAGATGCTCCCCGACAAGCTTGCCGGAGCAAGACTTGTCGGGAGCGTCTGCTTCAACGAAACAAACCCTGGGGTCTGTTGGAGCAAACTGCTCCTCAGCACTGTTGGTGTTGATCTTGGGGACCTTTGCAACGACGGCTTTGGGAAGCTCTGTCGTAAAGTAGTCACCAGAGGCCAACTTCCTCTTCTTGCCTTGTCCTTTTGATGGTGTTACGGTTGATTGAGTCAGCTTGAGCATGAAAATCCCTGGTTCCACAGGCAACTTAAGTGCAGCACACTTTGACAGGCCGTCAGCAATATCATTCTGAGCTCTTGGAACATGTTCCATTTGCAGGCCGTCAAAGTGCTCTTCTAGCTTCCTCACTTCATCGACGTAGGCTTCCATCAACGGACTCTGGTAATCTTTGTTCACTTGGCGGACGACGAGTTGCGAGTCACCCCTGATAATAAGCTTCTTGATCCCAAGGTCCACTGCGATCCTGAGACCGGCAAGAAAACCTTCATACTCTGCAGTATTGTTTGTCGCTTGCTCCTTGGGAAAGTGCATCTGGACGACATACTTGAGGTGCTCTCCGGTGGAGTGCGATAAGCAAGACGCCGCAAGCACCGGGCGCTTGCAGCGAGAAGGCACCATCAAAGTACATCAGCCACTCTTTGCTTGCTTCTTTGGCGGGAATGCTCGTCTCCTAATCTCTTCATCCGGCGTTGGCGCCCATTCTGCTATGAATTCTGCCAATGCTCGCTTTTGGATAGTTGATGTGCTTTCAAAGTTAAGACCAAAGCTCGACAGCTCTAGTGCCCACTCGATAATCCCGCCTGCCGCTTCGGATTCTCGCAGATCCTCTTCGTGGGAAAGCGAGTGACAACTGTGATCTCATGTGCTTGGAAGTAATGGCGCAGCTTTCTCGAGGCCATGAGGAGGCCGAAAAGCAATTTTTGCACACCGTAGTACCTTGACCTAGCCCCCTCGCAGGAGGGAACCCGACAAAGTAGACTGGGCGCTGCACCATCCTTTTCTCGTGATCTGTTCATGCGTCTTCGCGGACTCGTCCTTGTTGGGACCAGAGCTTGTCGGCGAAGCCCCCTGCTTGTCGCTGGATGTGCTCGCCGCGGTTGTGGGCTCGTCATCCGCCTCCCTCTCCGCCACTAACGCAGCACTAACCACTTGATTGGTTGCCGCTATATATAGCAGCAACTTCTCTTGTGGCCTAGGTGCGACAAGTGTTGGAGTGGAGGACAGGTATCTCTTCAAGTCTCGCAGCGCAGCCTCCGCCGGGAGTCCATTTCTTGGACCCGCTTTTTCAAAATCTTGAAAATGGCAGGGCGCGCCAAAGCAGACCTAGAAATAAACCTGCTGAGAGCAGCCACGCAACCGGCAAGTCTCCGTAGACATCCTTGACGCGCTTTGGTGCTTCAATCTGCTCAATGGCCTTGATCTTGTCGGGATTAGCTTCAATCCCTCGCCGAGACACGAAGAAGAACCCGAGAAGCTTGCGGAAGGGACTCCAAACACGCACTTCTGGGGTTGAGCTTGAGGTTGATCTTGCGCAGATTTGCAAAGGTCTCGGCCCAAATCTTGAACCAAGGTTGCTTTGTCGTTGCTTTTGACCACTATGTCATCCATGTAGGCTTCTACATTTCTGTGCATTTGCGGCTCAAAAGCGTCAAGGACTACCCTTGCAAATGTTGAACCAGCATTCTTCAAACCGAAAGGCATCCGTATGAAACAGTATGTGCCACATGGTGTCATGAATGCGGTCTTCTCTTCATCTTCTTCAGCCATGAAGATCCGATGGTATCTCGAGTATGCATCAAGAAACGAAAGCAAATCACATCCAGCCGTGGAGTCAACAATCTGGTCAATGCGCCGCAAGGAAATGGATCTTTGGGACAAGCTTTATTAACATCCGTGAAGTCAATACAAAGTCTCCATTTTCCATTTGCCTTGCGCGACGACTACAGGATTGGCCAACCACGTAGGATGGAGCACTCCTCGACAAGGCCTCGCCGCTTCCAGCTTTCTTGATCTCTTCGCTATGAATTCTTGGCGTTCCACCGCTTGCTTCCGACTTTTTGCTTGATGGGCCGCGATGAGGACAAACGGCCAGCGGTGCTCAATCACTTTCTGGGAACACCGGGATATCGACGGTCGCCATGCAAACACGTCGACATTCGCCCGCAGGAAAGCAACGAGCGCGCCTTCCTATTTAGGGTCGAGAGAGGCACTGATGGTGAAGGTACCCCTAGTGTCGTCCTCCTTGGCGGGCACCTTCTTGGTCTTCGGCGGAGCCACCATCTTCTTGCACTTGCCGGTGGAGCTCGATGGTGCGTCCTCGATGGTAGCGCGGCACTCCGAAGAGGTGCGCTTGCCGGAGTGAGCATCAGAGCCCTTGCCGGACTTGGACTTGGTCTTCTTCCCCCCGGGAGCTTCAGCAGCAAGTGTTGGGTAGTCTGTCACGCTGCCGCATCCCGGTAGATCTTGTCGGCACAGATAAGGGCATCCTTCTTGTCGCCGTGGGATGAGATGACGCTTATCGGGCCTGGCATCTTGAGTAGGTTGTAGGCGTAGTGAGAGTCCGCCATGAACTTGGCGAGTCTTTGGGCGACCAAGTATCCCATTGTAAGGCAATGGGAAATCGACAACGCCAAATGTAACCCTCTCGACCCTGAAGTTCAGCTTTCACGCCAAATGTGACCGCAACGTAATCTTCCCTTCGCTTGCTCCTTCCCGGATTGATTCCTTGAAGGTACCGGTCTCTTCGAGCTTCGCCGTGGATTTGAAGCTTCGAGCACCGCGGAGGAGATCAGATTCAAGCCGCCCCACCGTCAACTAACATTTTGTGACCTTGAGGTTGCGGATGGTTGGAGAGACCAACATCGGCAAGCACCCGATCGCAGATTATGCGATCAGGGTGGTCCTCAATATCAAAAATGATAGGCGTCTTGACCACTTCAGAGGCTTGCGTGACTCTACGGATGGTTCCGCTGCATTGACCTCCCGCATCCATTGCTTGAGTTGGCGGTGGGAGGTATGCAGGAAGCACCTCCACAACGCAGAGAACCTCTGTGGCTTTCTCAAACTCCTGCTCATCGGGCGCCGTCCCTCCATATCTTCGTCGTCATCATCATCTTCATCCTTGTCGCGCCGCTGGGAGGTCGATCTCCTTGTCGCCGCTTGACTTTTGCCAAGGGCGTTCTCCCCGGCCGACGCTTTGTTGCTTGCTCCCCAAAGACCTTCCTGGCCTTCTCCTTGTCGCGCCGCTCGTACTCAGCTCTCTGCTGTTCGACAAGCTGCTCGACTTTCTTGCAGCTCTGGAGGTCGTGGCCCTTGGTGCGGTGGATCTTGCAGTACTGCTTGCCGGAGTTGTCCTGCTTGTCGGCGGCCGCCACCGACTGGTGGTTGGCGTCAGCGGCAACCTCCTTGCCGGAGCCACCAGCCTTGGCGTTCTTGTCGCCACCTCCATTGCCGGACTGCTCGACTGCTAGCGCTTCTCTGGCCTTCTTCTTCCTGTTGCCTCGCCGCCGGCCCTTCTTTGCCGGGCGGTGTCATCACCGCCGATCCTGCTTCAGCATTCTCTCCTGGAGTCTCCTCCTTCTCGCCACAGGCACACTTGTCGGCCAAGGCGCACAGCTCACCGACGCCCTTGACTTTGCACATCGCCATCTCCTCCTCATCCTGCGGTTCCGCACATTCTCGATGAAATGCGCCGATCACCGCGGCAGGGTGGACGCCTGGGATGTTGTAGTGCACACGGCTGAACCTCTGAATGAACTTGGCGCAGGGACTCTCCTTCCTTCAGGCGAGCAAGTGAAGGTCACTCTTGGCCATGAGGTTTGTGGCCACCGTGAAGGCGCCAACAAACCGATGGCACAGATCTGCCCAAGAGGATATGGAGCTGTCCGCAAGTGCATGAGCCAAGATCTCGACGTTGGGCTTGAGCACGAAGCGGGAAGTAGTTGGCGAGGATCTTGTCGTCCCGCCCCCGCAGCCTGCACCGCGATGGTGTAGATGCCGAGGAACTCCGACGGGTGCGCGCCCCGCCATCATACTTCTCCGCACGTCCGCTTGAAGTTTTTCCGGCTGGGCCATCGGACTTGCCGCAGCTCATGAGTGAACGCAGGGCAACCTACCGCAGACGGCAAGTTGCTCGCCCCTCCGGGCGTGCATGTCAACAGAAGGTCCAGCGCGCTTGTCGGATTGACGCCGCGCTTCTCTTCGGCGCGCTGCAAGTTCGAAGCGCCCTCTTGTTGTCGCCATGAAGAACTTGGCGCTGATCGCGGCGAAGCTCATGGATCCGACGACGCAGCGGGAGTCGCTGTCGAGGTGGATCCGGTGAGTCGGCGATCTTGGCCTTCTTGGCGGAGAGTGCACGGTGGTTGCACCTCCCTACGCCTGCCGCCACCGGCTCGCGTTTTGTCGTCTTGCCGCGGCAACGATGGCGTTGGTTGCCGCGGAGCGTCGCCGTTGGCAAAGCCGATGAGGCTCTGGATAGTGGCCCTCCACTCGTCGACCTTGTTGGCCATTGGAGGATAGTCGAGGAGCAGCTGAGCTCTTGCCAGAGCTTCTGCTGGAGTAGTAGGCGGCATTGGAGAACGGTGCGAGGAGCGGGACATGCTCGGACTTCTAACTACGTTAGAAGGAGCAGCGCCCCGTCCGGGCGCATCAGATCTCACTAGTGCCCGGCATGTTGGCGCGCATGCTGGTCTTGAGGGTCTCGATCCAACTAACGTATGGCGTTGTGAACGCCATGACGTTGTTGGTCCCGTCTCGAGATGGGCGCTGGGGACGCGCGACGCCGAGGTTTGCGGTGCCTTGTCCTTGGACTTGGCAACGTCGCGAGCACCTTCGTCGGCGCCGTCTTCCGCCAGCTGCCCCGCCCCACCACCCGCTTGCTGCGGTGAGGGTGGGTACGACGCGACGGTTTCGCTGCCGCCAAGCCTTCTTCTTCGGTGGCATGTTGAGGAAGATGTTGATGACGCTGCTCGCGTGAACGCCGGATCGGATTCACACGGCCTCGACGCTTCTACCGGGCGCGCCAGAGATGTCGGGAGGCTGATCGCACCGCGGACACCTATGGGGCCGGCGGAGCAGGCCCTTGTGGTTCGGAGGGGGCGGAGATCGCATGAAGAGCGGATCGAGGCGATGCACACGAGCAGTTTACCCAGCTTCGAGCTCTCCGAGAGATAAAACTCCTCGCTGCTTGTTTGATCTATTGTGTTCTTGCCAGGGAGCAATGCGAGCTACAAAACCTAAGCGTGAGTGTCTCGCCTCCGGTGGGTCGAATGAACCGAACCAGCCGAACCTTGAGAAAACGCGAACCTCCTTCACGCTGCACTCGGGCCTCCTTTTATATGCTCAAGGGTCTCCGACAGGTGGCAACATAGGCGGGGTACAAATGTAAAACAGGAGTTGGTACACCTACTTGAACAGTGTACAGGTAAAAATACCTAACTCGACGGCAAGGGACAAAAGCAATAAATGCCTGTCATTGTCGCCAAACAAAGGTAACAGAGACCGTCCAGTGCGCCTCCGCTTCGCCACGATGGCGAGCCTGTCAGCCGCCGCTTATCGCTGCTCTCCGCTGGCTGCACAGCTGCTCGACACGCCGCATGGAACGGTCCTGCATGGCGACACGCCGCTGGGTGAGCTGGAGCGAGACGGAGAGAAGTTGCATGCCGCGGTAAGCGCTTTGCCGCCCGAATCTCTTTGTCGCGCCGGAGACTTGTCGCGCTCGAGCCTTCCGGCAAGCTCCTCTTGCCGGGCCTTGTCTTCTGCGTGCTCGAGTGGTTTTCCCGACAAGCTCCCCTTGTCGGGGCCTTGTCTTCTCAATCTAATACTTTGCTCTTGAATGGCTCCAAGGGAGCCACGGAGGATATTGGCGGTGACGAGGCAAACCTTGTCGCGTGGTGCTGCAACTGTCCGTGCACGAGTACGGGATACTAGGGTACCCCTACTCTAGTACACCGACAGCCTGGTTCGTCCTGCGAGTGGCGCACGGGGCTCTTTCCGTGACGGTGCCCGGGGGCTCCGGCATGGCGGTGTTGCTCATCGTGCGTGGCTTGGGAAGGGCGCGGCGCGGGCCCCAGCTGGGGTGCCGTAGAGGCTACCGCGCCGCCCGTGGGTAGCGCGGCCCCGCCCCGGGACCCAGCGGCCCGTGGCTCGTCGTCTCGGATTCGGACGACGCCGCTCACCTGGCTCCGATCGTCAGAATGTCGTGGATGCTCGCGGGCCACGTCTCCGGCCCCATCCATGGGCACCCGGTCGCCTGCTCGTGCTGGCGCGGACGGGCCGGCCCCGGACGAGCCGATCGCTGTGATCCCCTTTCTCTTGGGGGCCATGGTGATGATGAAGTCGGTGTGCTAACCTTCAAATAGGATTTTCATAGCTTGCGCCCCCTACCTGGCGCGCCAAAGATGTCAGGGGAAATGACACCTACGGGATCACGAGGAATCCCTCTTGCTACGGTTGGCGGGAGCGGGGCTGTGGAAAGAGCGGGATTGAGAGATCAACGCAGGGGGATTATCCAAGTTTGGGCCGCAAGTGATGCGTAATACCCTACTCCTGCTGGTTTATGTTTATCTGGTGTTCTTGGACTAGCTACAGAGCGTGCAGGGTCCAAAAAGTCCTAATCCTTCCTCAGTATGCCGCAGGCCTCCTTTTATAGCCAAAAGGGGTTGCCACAGTGGCACACAGGAGGTGGAAAGTTGTCCAGTAGTCGAGTCTATCTCCTGGCACCGTAGGACAAACGCATTTAATGCACTGCCAACGTGCCCTTCTTGCTTTATCGGGGACGGCAAGGAAGCTCGTCCCAGCTGTCTCCGCCTCGCCTGGCTTCGACGCGCGTCCGAGCTGACGAGGCGTGTAGCGCCATGCTGGCTGGCTACTGAGTTCGTGCGGTGGCAGAGTCTTCATGAAGATCTGCATGCCACCACGCAGGTGCTTGCTGAGTTGGCCTAGAGGCCGCACGTCGCCACACAGGTGCTCGCCTAGTTGGCGGGCTGGCAGCTGCATGGGAACGGAGGTGGAGTCTTGGCAGATGTGGGCCTGGTTGCGGCCCCACGGATGTCTTCGGCAAGGGTCTTTCCGGGCCCCCGGCAAGGGTCTTGCAGCCGGGGGGGGGGGTCTGGTGGGTATCCTCTGCAAGGATCGTGCCGAGGATCTTCATCTTCTGATTCTCATCTAGTCTTGTATGTTCTTGGTCTTCACAAAGATCTGCATGCCACCAAGGAGGCGCTTCCCGAGCCTTGGTTCCAATGTGGTTGAGGGCATTGGAACCCTTAGGCTCAAGGGTTGCAGCTCCGCTGGCGTTGGGCAAGTTACCCCGGTAAGCTTCTTGTCGGGGCTGTGGAGGCCGCCCCGGCAATGGTCTTGTCGGGGGAGTTCACCTCGCCCTTCCGCTCTTCGTGTTTCTGGCTTGGCGTTGCTCTGGTTGTCTTATGGCTTTGCTTCCTTCCTCTGCCCCGCTAAGTCTGGCCGCAAGCGCGGCTCCAACTGCCCGCGCACAAGTAAAGGGGTACAAAATAGGACCCCGCCTTTTGTGCACCGACATACCGTCCATACCAACACTTTCCAAGGAATTTATTATTTGACAAAACATAAAGTAAATTTCTTTTTCATTTCGGGACTGGGCATCCCTATTACCGCCGTACTCTCATGCAATGACAAGTGAATAAACACTCATCTTGAGAATAACACATCTAGCATGGAAAAATATTGGCCACCCCCTGCCGCTTCATGAGCGGTACGAGCACACAAAAAGGAAATTCATTTTGAAAATTTAGAGATGGCACATACAAATTTACTTAGAATGGCACGGGAATACCGCATATAGGTAGGTATGGTGGACTCATATGGCAAAACTGGGTTTAAGGATTTTGGATGCACAAGTAGTATCTCCAGTTAGTACAAATGAAGGCTGGAAAATAGATTGAGAAGCACCCAACCAAGAAACAAAAATTCACATAAGCGAGCATTAAGCATAACTAACACCGAATAATGCACCATAAGTAAGATATAATTTCATTGCATAAATATTAACTTTCGTGCTTGCATAGGGAATCATAAACCTTAACACCAGTATTCTTACTAAAGCATAATTAGTCACCAACATGACTCACATATCACTATCATCATATCTCAAAACTATTACGAAGAATCAAGTTTATTTTGTCCAATGATCTTCATGAAAGTTTTTATTATATCCCTCTTGAATATCTATCACTTTGGGACTAATTTCATATGTTGCAATTGCTTTTGATAAGCTCAAACAAATTTAGTGAAGAACATGAACATAAAAAATTTCATCTCTCAAAATAATAGAAGTGAAGAATTTCTTACAAAAGTACTAAATCTCAAATAAATCTAAGTGAAGCATGAGATAATTTCTTTAAAAATATTAAATCACACCATGCTCAAAATATATAAGCGAACCACTAGAGCAATTACATAGCTCAGAAAATTTAAGTGAAGCATATAGAGCAATTCTCACAAATCATAGCATAATTTTGGCTCTCTCAAATAGGTGTGTCCAGCAAGGATAGATGACACAAACTAAAAAGCAAAACAAGCAAAGACTCATATAATACAAGACGCTCCAATCAAAACTCATGATATGTGATGAATAAAAATATAGCTCCAAGTAAAATTACCGATGGTTGTTAGAAGAAAGAGGGGATGCCTTCCGGGGCATCCCCAAGCTTAGTTGCTTGGTTCTCCTTGAATATTAACTTGGGGTGCATGGCATCCCCAAGCTTAGGATCTTTTCACTCCTTATTCCTTCATCCATCGTGATCTCAGCCAAAACTTGAAAACTTCAATCACACAAAAATTAACAAAACCTTCGTGAGATCCGTTAGTATAATAAAGCAAAGGGAAACGTTTAAAGCCGGACGACCGGCCGAAACTCGGCCGGTCATGTCCACGCTGGCTACAGGCCCACCTACCACCGCTTAGTTTGTCTCCCTTATCCCGCAGGAAGCGCTCCACACCATTCGTTCCTTTTCCTTATCCCCTCGCTCGTCTTCTTCCCATGTGGCTCTCCCAAATAAATTCTCGCCGGTAATGACCGCCGTCCATGTCAGGAGCAGCCGTTGTCCACCTGCCCGCGCTGCTCAGGTGAGTGGCCGCCATCCACCCGCCGCGCTATTCCGACGGGCATCCGCACATCCACCACCGCAGCTGTGTGGCATCCCAGCTTGCGGCGCGGAGTGGGTGCTTCAACCGGCGGTGACCATGCTACAACAGCGGCGAGCGGAGTGGCAGCCGGTGGCGACCGAGGATGACCGCAGGCTACCACCGAGTGCTACAACCGACAAGCAATTTTGCTGGAACCATGGCAACAAGTGTGGGAGATCTGGTGAGGTTCTTTTTTGCTGGAAGCAGCCCCAAATGTTTCTACCATTGTCTTCTTTTTTCGCTAGAACTAGTCATTTGTTGCCACCACGGTTGTGTTTTGTTGGAACCAGCGTACCAATTTGCTACCATCATGTTTGACTTTTGCTCGAACCAACCCCAAATTTTGCTACCATGTTTTTGTTTGGTAGGGGTAGGACCAGAGTACCAATTTTGCTACAACCATCTTCGGTTTTTGCTGGAATCAATCAAAATTTTTGCTACCATGTCTTTTTGTTTGATAGAACCAGTGTACCAGTTTTTGCTACCACCGTCTCGAGTTTTGCTACCATCAGCATGGTTAATTGGTACATCCTTTTTCACGATGCGCTGAGACCCACGACTATGTGTTTTTGCTGCAACCATTCTTGTTTTTGCTACTACGGTGTTCAGGATTGATGCTTATGTTGACTGTTTTTGCTACTACCATGGATGAACAAGGGAAGGCCATGGAGTTGATTTGCTGGGACGGTGGACGGTGGTGGTGGCGGAGCTGCAACAGCAGTTGGTGGTGGGGATGCGATCGTGTGCCCCCGTGCTGCAACCACGGGGCGGTTGGGAGTTCCAACGACGACCTCGGGCATGACGGCGGTGACCTCGTGCGCGACGACGATGACTTGTTTGCGGCGCGCTGGCACGAGCCACCAACGGCAAGCGCAGGTCACGGGGCGGCCGATGAGTGCATTGTTTTGCGGCGTGCGGGAGGCCAGCGAGTGCAGATGAAGACGACCAGATGCGCTGGGTCGCGTTGGGCTCTATCCTCTTTTTTTGCGAGATGAACGCAAGATCGTACGGTCTGAAAGCGATGTATCGTGTGGTAGGGTAGCGACCGGCCCAAATTTGGGCCGGTGCGCCGGTGCCTATCACTCGCCTAAAGCAAATCACCACTCTAAGTACTGTTGCAAATCCATTCATATTTTATTATTTAATTACACCTACTATATTCTAACTTTAACATGGCTTATATGCCCCGATACAATCCATAGATTCATCAAAATAAGCACACAACGCAACGAAAACATAATCTATCAAAAATAGAACAGTTTGTAGCAATCTAAACTCTAACCATACTTCTGTAACTACAAAAATTCTGAAAAATTAGGACAAAGTAGGCAATTTGTATATAAATCTTGTGTAAAAAATTCAGAATGTTTCGTCACTTCTGTGAATTTAAACAATTCTGTTACTGGACGCAAAAGTTTATGTTTTTCAACAAGATCAAATCAACTGTCAACCAAAGCTATCCCAAAGGCTTTACTTGGCACAGACACTAATTAAAACATAAAAACACAATCATAATAGTAGAATAATTGTGCAAACACTCAAAAACAGAAAGAAAAAGGCAAAAATAAATTTTATTCATTGCGTTGCCTCCCAACAAGCGCTATCGTTTTATGCCCCTAGCCAGGCATAATGCATAGATTCAAGTATTATCATCTTTCGTTTTTGATCCATAGGATGCCCACATGATTGATTTATATGGTGGCTTAATTCTTGTTCTAGGGAAGTGTTCCATACCCTTTCTTAGTGGAAACTGAAATTTAATATTCCCTTCTTTCATATCAATCACGGCACCTATAGTGCGTAAAAATGGTCTACCAAGTATGATAGGACAAGACAGATTGCAATCAATATCAAGAACAATAAAAATCTATGGGAACATAGTTTCTGTTTGCAAGAATAATAACATCATTAGTTCTTCCCAAAGGCTTTTTAATAGTGGAATCCGCCAAGTGCAAACTAACAGAACATTCTTCAATATCGGTAAGACCAAGCACATCATATAAATATTTTGAAATAGTGGAAACACTAGCACCCAAATCACATAAAGAAAAACACTCATAATTTTTAATCTTGACTTTGATAGTAGGTTCCCACTCATCATATAATTTTCTAGGAATTGAGATCTCTAATTCCAACTTTTCTTCTAAAGCTTTCATCATGGCATCTACGATATGTTTAGTAAAAGCTTTATTTTGTTCATAGGCATGAGGTGAATTTATCATGGATTGCAACAAAGAAATACATTCAATCAAAGAGAAATTTTCATAATTAAAGTCTTTGTAATCTAAAAGAGTGGGCACATTAGTAGTTAAAGTTTCAACCACTCCAAGCCCACTTTTAACAATTTTTTCATTAAGATTTTCACCCACCGAATTATCGGGACGCCTTGTAGCTAAAGTTGACTCTTATTCAGTACCTTTATCATCAATTTTAATCTTACTAAACAAGTAATAGATAGAATAAACACCAATCATTTTAAGATCTTCGTCATTTTTATGGAAGCAATTGGTACAAAATGCTCTTTCTAAGAATTCTCTTTTAGCTCTAAGCATAGTGGTTCTTTTCTTACTTTCATTCATAGAATCATATAAAGCTTTAATTGATTCATTGACATCAACCTTGGGTGGAAAATTTTTAATCTTGAGATTTTTTACATCATGGGAAATTCTATCAATTCTTCTAGACATATCATCAAGTTTACTCAATTTTTCTTCTATCGTAGTATTGAAAACCTTTTGAGCATTGATAAATTCTTTAATATTACTCTCAAGATCATAGGGGTTCCTATTATTATTGTAATAAGAATTACCATAGTAATTACCATAATTATTAGAGGAATTTCCAGGAAAAGGCCTAGGATTAAAATTACCTCTATAAGCATTGTTATTGAAATTGTTTCGCGAGACAAAATTCACATCTACGGGATCACTATTTTGCTCAATCAAAGTAGATAAAGGCACATCATTAAGATCAACAGGAGCACTTTTACTAGCAACCAATTTCATAAGAGCATTAACTTTTTCACTCAAAGTACTAATTTCTTCAGTCAAATTAACTGTTTTTACTAGTAGGAGCTCTTTCGGTATGCCATTGTGAATAACTTGCCATAATATTAGCAAGTAATTTAGTATCCTAACCCGTGGCGAAATCTAAAAGATTTCTAGAAACAAAATGCAATCCCGTATAAAAATTTTGTATGATCATCCAAAGATTTAAACCATGCGTAGGACAATTTCTTAGCATTAATTTCATTCTTTCCCAAGATTGTGAAACATGATCATGCTCAAGTTGCTTAGAATTCATGATCTGAGTTCTAAGGGAAATAATTTTTGCGAGCGGAAAATACTTCGTAATAAAAGCATCCTTGCACATAACCCAAGAATCGATATTATTACGAGGCAAAGAAGAAAACCAAAGTTTTGCATGATCCCTCAAAGAGAAAGGAAATAATTTCAACTTTAGAATATCATTGTCCACATTTTTTTATTTTGCATATCATACAATTCTACGAATGTGTTTAGATGGGATGCGACATGCTCGTTAGGAGTACCGGAAAATTGATCTTTCATCACAAGATTCAACAAAGTGGCATTAAATCACAAGATTCCGCACTAGTGGCGGGAGGAGCAATCGAAGTGCTAATAAAATCATTATTATTGGTATTGGAAAAATCACACAATTTGGTATTTTCTTGAGACGTGGTAACTACACAAACAAGAATGCAAACAAAAAGATAGATCTCACGACAAAACGGCGAACAAAAAAGAGGGCGAATAAAACAGCAAATTTTTGAGAAGTGGGGAGATGAAAATGAGAGGGAAATGGCAAATGATGTAAATTGCAAGGACATGAGATTTGTGACTAGGAACCTGATAGATGTTGATGATGTCTTCCCGGCAACGGCGCCAGAAATTCCTTTTGATGTCGCTTGAGACTGCATCGGTATTTCCCCAAAGAGGAAGGGATGATGCAGGACAGCTACGGTAGGTATTTCCCTCAGTTGTGAAACCAAGGTATCAATCCAGTAAGAGAACCAAGCAACACTATGTAAACGGTACCTGCACACAAAGAACAAACACTTTCAACCCGACGCGTAAGAGGGGTTGTCAATCCCTCCACGGTAAAAAGATAGATAGTTTTGTGTTAGATTGGATAAATAGATCTCGAGAAAACATGAAATAAAAGATGCAAATAAAAAGTGCAGCAAGGTATTTTTGGGTTTTTGGAATAATAGATATGGAAATAAAAGTGGAAAATTATAGATTGGAAAGAAAATATGATAAAGAATAGATCCGGGAGCCATAGATGTCACTAGTGGCTTCTCTCAAGAAGTAGCACACGGTGGATAAACAAATTACCTGTTGGGCAATTGATATAAGATCAAAGAATTATGACCATATCCAAGGCAATGGTTTATAGGCATCACGTCCAAGATTAGTAGACCGACTCCTGCCTGCGTCTACTAATATTACTCCACACATTGACCGCTATCTAGCATGCATCTAGTCTATTAAGTTCATAGAGAAACAGAGTAATGCAATAAGAACCATGACATGATGTAGACGAGATCTATTCATGTACGAATAGCCCCAATCTTGTTATCCTTAATAACAATGATACATGTGTGTCTTGCTGCCCCTTCTGTCACTGGGAAAGAACACCGCAAGATCGAATCCATCACAAAGCACCTCTTCCCATGGCAAGAAAAATTGATCTAGTTGGCCTAACTAAACCAAAGCTTCGAAGAAGAAATAGGAGGCCATAAATAATCATGCATATAAGAGATCAAAGAAATATTCATGGATAAAAAGATCTGATCATAAACTCAAACTTCATCGGATCCCAACAAACACACCGCAAAAAGTCATTACATCAAATAGATCTCCAAGAGACCATTGTATTGAGAATCAAAAGAGAGATAGAGAGAGGAAGCTATCTAGCTACTGCCTACGGACACATAGGTCTATGGTGGACCACTCATCCATCATCGGAGAGGCACCAATGAGGATGATGAACTCCTCCATGATGGTGTTAGATTGGATCTTGTGGTTCTGGAAATTCCGACGGCTGGAATTGTGTTTCGTCGACTCTCCTAGGGTTTCTATAATATTTGGGAATTTATTGGGAAAAGAGGCGGTGCGGGAGGGCTCCATGGGGCCCACAACCCCCTGGGCACGCCCTGGTGGGTTGTGCTCCCCACCGGCCTCCCCCCAGGTGCTTTCTTGATCCCCAAGGTGTCTTCTGGTCCAAAAAAATCTCCAAAAAGTTTCGTTGTGTTTAGACTCCTTTGGTACTGGTATTCTGCGAAGTAAAAAACAACAAGTGGCACTGGGCACTATGGAAATAGGTTAGTCCCAAAAAATGATATAAAGTTGCTATAAAATGATGGTAAAACATCCAAGAATGATAATATAACAGCATGGAACAATCAAAAATTATAGATACGTTGGAGACATATCAGCAGGCCAGTGGGACCTACCCCAGGGCGCGCTAGGGGGGCTTGTGGGAAGCCCATAGGTCGGTTGGAGCCCTTCTTTCACTCAAGAAAGCTAATTTATGGAGAAAAATGTGTAAAAATTCCATCCCGATCGGATTTACGGTTCTCAGGCTATAAAAGAAATGGTGAAGGGTCTAAAAACTGACGTAAAAAACTGAAGACTGAAGAGAGATCCAATCCAGGGGAGAGATCCCTCTCTCCCCGAAGGGGCAAAGGAAGAAGAAGGAGGAGGGAGGACCATCCCCCTCTCCTACGTTGGCGCTGAGACACCATCAGGGACATCTCCTCCATCACCATCACCACCAACTTCTCCTCCATTCTCATGGTGATGTGTGAGTAGTTCATCTTCAAGGCTGAGGGTTTGTACCAGTAGCTATGTGTTTGATCTCTCTCACTCATGCTCTTGATTTGGCACGATCTTGATGTATCATGAGCTTTCTTCATAAAGTTGGATCACATGATGTTCACCCCCCCCCCCCTCTCTCTTATTTTCGTGGTGAATTGAGTCTTGCTCTTTGAGGTTTCTTTATGTTGGATTGAATATTTTGGATTTGAGATCATTTGATGCATGTCTCACTTGTGGATACTCGTGGTGACATTGGGGTATCTAGGTGACATTAGAGTTGATTGATGTGTATCATATGGTGTTGTCGTGGTACGATCTAGAACTATTCATGAGACTTTGGGGTGGTTCATAAGATTGATTGGAAACACAATTTTGAGGTGGTTTACTACCTACACAATTTCATTCTACTTTCTCCAATTGGAATAGAGACTTTGGAGTTATTCTTTGTCACACTTTGAGAGATTGTTATGTTAATGACGTTGAGAGATTGCACTAGCGAAAGTATGAACCCTAGGCCTTGTTTCTAAGCACTGAGACACCCATTTACTCACTTTTTGTTACTTGTTACCTTGCTGTTTTTATTTGTTCATATTATAAAAAGCTATTTCTACCATCCATATTACACATCTATCATCATCTCTTCGCCAAACTAGTGCACCTATACAACTGACAATTGTATTGGGAGTGTTGGGGACACAAGAGACTACTTGTATTTGGTTGCAGGATTGTTTGAGAAAGAACTAACACTTGTGATAGGAGTTGGGATTTCCCTGAAGAGGAAGGGTGAAGTAATATAGTAGTAGAAAATATTTTCCTCAGTAAAGAACCAAGGTTTATCAAACCAATAGGAGATGCATGCAAACGGGGGTACCTAGGGTTACCCTAGCTAGGTCAGTTACATCAGGGGATATACATGCCGAGGATCGCATATTGTCTTAGAGTAGGTGACAAATCTTCGGAAGATTCCATCTTGAGTACGTCGTGGGGCCCGACAAGCATGTCCCACTGGTTGATAGTTTGGGGATCCTCGGTTGAGCCCATGCTTGGGGGCCGACGTGGTTGAAACCCTCCTATGTAGGACACCATCCATGTCCATATATGGAAACCATTTTTTATCGAATATAACATGCGTGGAAATGATGGCTTTGCCTGATGAGAGATCAAAGCACCTATAGCCCTTTGCTCCAAGAGATAACCAATAAAGACACAATGGTAGAATGTGGGGCTCGTTTATGATGTGGGGTGTCATGCGAATTTGAAAAACCAAAGGCAACCAAACACATGCAAGTGGTTGTGGTTTGGATGGATGCAAATGGGAAGATATTAAGATGTAATGTAATTGGTAGATATCATAGACTAAGGAGATGAGGTGTCAGTGGAGTGACTCAACCAAAATTGAGGAGGCTAGTTGGCCTGAAAAAGCAAGGTGCAAAGAATGTCATTTTTTTGTGAATTAGAAGCTCAACTTTATCGTTTGGGGGCAAGAAAATGCTAAGAGATCTGATGCGGCTTGAACTACGTCTGTATTTCCCCAAAGAGGAAGGGATGACGCAGCACAACTACGGTAGGTATTTCCCTCAGTGATGAGACCGAGGTTATCGAACCAGTAGGAGAACCACGCAACACTACATGAACGACACCTGCACACAAAGAAAAAATACTCGCAACCCGGCGTATTAAAGGGGTTGTCAATCCCTTTCGGGTAACCGCGCCAGAAATTTGCAAGTAGACAGGATAAAAATATGGTAGATTGGATAAATAGATCTCGAATAAAATAAAGTGTAGCAAGGTATTTTTTTATTTTTGGATAATATAAATCTGAAAATAAAAGAAAATAAAAATAGATCGCGAAGGAAAATATAATAAAGAAGAGACCCGGGGGCCGTATGTTTCACTAGTGGCTTCTCTCGAGAAAAATACCATACGGTGGGTAAACAAATTACTGTTGGGCAATTGACAGAACTTCAAATAATCATGACGATATCCAAGCAATGATCATTATATAGGCATCACGTCCAAGATTAGTTGACCGACTCCTGCCTGCATCTACTACTATTACTCCACACATCGACCCGCTATCCAGCATGCATCTAGTGTATTAAGTTCATGGAGAAACGGAGTAATGCAATAAGAACGATGACATGATGTAGACAAGATCTATTTATGTAGAAATAGACCTCATCTTGTTATCCTTAATAGCAACGATACATACGTATCGGTTTCCCTTCTGTCACTGGGATCAAGCATCGTAAGATCAAACCCATCACAAAGCACCTCTTCCCATGGAAAGAAAAATTGATCTAGTTGGCCTAACTAAACCAAAGATTCAAAGAAGAAATACGAGGCTATAAGTAATCATGCATATAAGAGATCAAATAAGACTCAAATAACTTTCATGGATAAAAAGATAGATCTGATCATAAAGTCAAAGTTCATTGGATCCCAACAAATACACCGCAAAAGAGTTACATCAAATAGATCTCCAAGAGACCATTGTATTGAGAATCAAAAGAGAGAGAGGAAGCCATCTAGCTACTAACTACGGACCCGTAGGTCTACAATGAACTACTCACGCATCATCGGAGAGGCACCAATGAGGATGATGAACCCCTCCATGACGGTGTCTAGATAGGATCTAGTGGTTCTGGAACTTGTGGCGGCTGGAATTGATTTTCGTTGAGTCTAGGGTTTCTGGAATATTGGGGTATTTGTAGAGCAAAGAGGCAGTGCGGGAGGCCACCGAGGTGGGCACAACCCACCTAGGCGCGCCCTGGTGGGTTGTTCCCCCCTCGCCCCCCCCCCCCCCCCCAGGTGCTTCTCCGGCTCATTGGGTGTCTTCTGGTCCATCAAAATTCCACGAAAAGTTTCACTGCATTTGGACTCCGTTTGGTATTGATTTCCTACGATGTAAAAAACAAGCAGAAAACAGCAACTGGCACTTGGCAATCTGTCAATAGGTTAGTACCAAAAAATTATATAAATGACTATAAAATGATTGTAAAACATCCAAGAATGATAATATAACAGCATGGAACAATCAAAAATTATAGATACGTTGGAGACGTATCAAGATCCCACTGGTAGAAAGGACTAGAGAGCAATTCTTAATAAGTGACTTGGTGTATAGAATCCAAGTTCCTAACAATATAAGGAGAAGTGAGAACATTGTGAAGTTGGAAGTTATATGGATGTAGTGTGGTAGAACTGGTAGCAACAAAAAAATCAAGGGCACTGGTAGCAACAATTGGTAAGAACTTTTCATTTCCAATAATAATGCTATAAGAATTATATTTTAAAGAAGGTACAACGATGTCACGTTACTATATGTGCTGGTGACGTGAGAGGACTCCCCAATGTCTATTTCTAAATCATGGAAAGTGACACACGTATGGCACGAAGTACTCCGGCCCTAAAAAATTTACAACTAAAGTTGCCATCGGAAAAGGAAAAAATAAACCCCAAAAAAACTAAAACTTGCCATCTGAAAGAAAGTTATCATGCTTGATAACTAAAGTTGCCATCCTTGCGTCACTAAATTTGCCATAAAAGACGTTCGAAGTTGTCATGTGTTTGTGCTACACTTGTGGCACTTATCACGGTCCTTTCTAAAAGTGCAATGATATTTGTTAATACGCAATAAACATTTTTATACACACGGTGATTTTTTAATACACAAAGAACACTTCTACACCACGCGCACATTTTTCAAATATGTGGCAAACATTTTTCAAGTATGTGGCAAATATTTTTCAAATATGCGACATACATTTTTCAAATACAAGATGAATAATTTTTAAACACATGGTGATTTTTTTTCAATACACAAAGAACACTTTTACAATACACACACATTTTCATGTACGCAATAAACATTTTTAAACACATGGTGATTTTTTTAACACACAAAGAACACTTTTACAATACACACACATTTTTCAAATATGTGTCAAACATTTTTCAAGTATGTGGCAAACATTTTTTAAATAGGCAAACATACATTTTTTCAACTAGGAGATGAATAATTTCAAATATGGAATGAACATTTGTATACACCAAGGTAGCCATTTTAACAGTATTTTTTCATATTTAAGAATGTTTTACCAGTCTCATTATTTCAAATATATGGATAAAAAATCCAAACAAACTATAGTGGACTGGCCCACAGCCGCGCAGTATGCTCGCGCTCACTCACTATTCCTTGCATGAACGCGCCATCCTGGTGAAATCACCCACAAATCTACTCTAATGGATTCATTTCACCCTCAACTCAGATTTGGAATAACTTAGACGTCAAACTTAAGAAGACTGGGTTAATGTGGTGATACATCTCCAATGTATCTATAATTTTTTATTGTTCCATGCTGTCATATTATCATTCCTGGATGTTTTACAATCATTTTATAGCAACTTTATATCATTTTTTGGGCCTGACCTATTGACATAGTGCCCAGTGTTAGTTGTTGTTTTTTGCTTGTTTTTTATTTCATAGAATATCCCTATCAAACGGAGTCCAAACGCAGCAAAACTTTTTGGAGATTTTTTTTGTACCAGAAGACAACTTGGGAGCCAAGGAAGCACCAGAGGGGAGGCCTGTGGGGCCCACAAGACACCAGGGCGCGCCAGAGGCCCCTGGCTTGCCCTCATGGGTTGTGGGGCCAAGGGGGTCTCCTCCACCGTCTCTCAGCTCTATAAATACCCAAATATTCTAAAACCCTAGGGGAGTCGACGAAACACAATTCCAGCCACGCAAGTTCTAGAACCACGAGATCCAATCTAAAGCCCTATTCCGGCACCTCGCCGGAGGGGAACACGATCATGGAGGGGTTCATCATCCTCATTGGTGCTCCTTCGATGATGCGTGAGTAGTTCACCATAGACCTACGGGTCCGTATGTAGTAGCTAGATTGCTTCTTCTCTCTTTTTGATTCTCAATACAATGGTCTCTTGGAGATCTATTTGATCTAATGACTTTTTTGTGGTGTGTTTGTTGGGATCCGATGAAGTTTGAGTTTATGATCAGATCTATATCCATGAATATTATTTGAGTCTTCTTTGATCTCTTATATGCATGATTATTTATAGCCTCGTATCTTCTCCAAAACTTTGGTTTAGTTAGGCCAACTAGATTGATTTTTCTTGCAATGTGAAGAGGTGCTTTGTGATGGGTTCGATCTTGCGGTGTCCTCACACAATGACAGAAGGGGTAGTGAGGCACGCATGTATCGTTGCTATTAAGGATAAAAATATGGGGTCTATTCCTACATGAATAGATCTTGTCTACATCATGGCATCATTCTTATTACATTACTCCGTTTCTCCATGAACTTAATACACTAGATGCATGCTGGATAACGGTCGATGTGTGGAGTAATAGCAGTAGATGCAGGCAGGAGTCAGTCTACTAATCTTGGATGTGATACCTATATTCATGATCATTGCCTTCAATATCGTCATAATTATTTGTTCTTATATCAATTGCCCAACAGTAATTTGTTTACCCATCGTGTGCTATTTTCTCGAGAGAAGCCACTAGTGAAATCTCCTGCCCCCGGGTCTATCTTCTATCATATTTCTTTCAGATCTATCTTTTATCGTATTTGTTTTCAGATCTATTATTCCAAAAACCCAAAAATACCTTGCTGCACTTTTTCTTTACTTATTTATTTCATGTTTTATTTAGATCTATTTATCCAATCTCATAAAAATTAATCTATCTTTTTACCGAGGAGGGATTGACAACCACTCTTACGCGTCGGGTTGCAAGTATTTGTTCTTTGTGTGCAGGTACCATTTACATAGTGTTGCTTGGTTCTCCTACTGGATTGATACCTTGGTTTCACAACTAAGGGAAATACTTACCATAGTGGTGCTGCATCATCCCTTGCTCTTTGGCGAGATATCGACGCAGTCTAGCCACGTCATGTGGCTATAGCACCCTAAGACCGGCTCTATGCACATCTATCACATCCACTAACATCCACATAATATCAATCTTGGGACGCCCACCAAACACAACATGCATGTCGCAACATACACGCTGTATGGGTGGACAAGTAGGTATCACAACACAATTCACCAAAGATGTAACAACAACATATCTACAACAAATCCGAGGAGTTAAATTTAAAGAATGAATTCATTAGAAGGGTTTTGTGACCAAGATACAACTCATAACGGAAGCAAAATATACCTTAACAATGACATTAATATCCCTGCCTAGACCACTGTCTTTGGGATAATCAGCTAACGTTGTCCTTTAATAAGCATATTTTCAAAACGCTATCATCTGATTTGTAACAATCTAGATCAGAAAATAATAATAAAGTAAGGTGAGTAAAGAACTGTACTCTCAAGACTTCCATTAGATCTATCGGACGGTGTCCCGGCTAAGGGACCTCTCACCATGTCGATGATACGTCTCCAATGTATCTATAATTTTTTATTGTTCCATGCTGTTATATTATCAATCTTGGATGTTTTATAATCATTTTATAGTCATTTTATATCATTTTTAATACTAACCTATTGACATAGTGCCAAGTGCCAGTTGTTGTTTTCTGCATGTTTTTACATCACAGGAAATCAATACCAAACGGAGTCCAACTGCAACAAAACTTTACGGAGATTTTTTTGGACCAGAAGGCACCTAATGGGCCAAGGCTGCACCTGGGGGGTGCTCCGAGGAGAGCACAACCCACCATGGCGCGCCAGGAGGCCCAGGCATGCCCTGGTGGGTTGTGCCCACCTCGGGTGCCCCCGGACCGCCTCTTTGCTCTATAAATACCCCAATATTCCGAAAACCCTAGGGGAGTCAACGAAAATCAATTCCAGCCGCCACAGAGTCCAGAACCACCAGATCCAATCTAGACACCATCACGGATGGGGCTCACCACCTCCATTGGTGCCTCTCTGATGATGCGTGAGTAGTTCTTTGTAGACCTTCGGGTCCGTAGTTAGTACCTAGATGGCTCCCTCTCTCTCGCCGAATTCTCAATACAATGGTCTCTTGGAGATCCATATGATGTAACTCTTTTTGCGGTGTGTTTGTTGGGATCGGATGAACTTTGGGTTTATGATCAGATCTATCTTTTTATATCCATGAAATTATTTGAGTTTCTTTGATCTCTTTTATGCATGATTGCTTATAGCCTCGTATCTCTTCTCCGATATTTGGGTTTTGTTTGGCCAACTTGATCTATTTATCTTGCAATGGGAAGAGGTGCTTTGTAGTGGGTTCGATCTTACGGTGCTTGATCCCAGTGACAGAAGGGGAACCGACACGTATGTACCGTTGCTACTAAGGATAAAACGATGGGGTCTATCTCTACATAGATAGATCTTGTCTACATCATGTCATCGTTCTTATTGCATTACTCCATTTCTCCATGAAAATACACTAGATGCATGCTGGATAGAGGTCGATGTGTGGAGTAATAGTAGTAGATGCAGGCAGGAGTGGGTCTAATAATCTTGGACGTGATGCCTATATAATGATCATTGCCTGGATATCGTCATGATTATTTGAAGTTCTATCAATTGCCCAACAATAATTTGTTTAACCACCATTTGCTATTTTTCTCGAGAGAAGCCACTAGTGAAACCTACGGCCCCCGGGTCTCTTTCTCATATTATTTGCCTTTGTGATCAACTTTTCATTTGCTTTTATTTTCAGATATATTAAATCAAAAATACAAAAATACCTTGCTGTGTTTTATTCTTATTTATTTTATTTAGCGTTCGATCTATCAATCTACTACAATTTTATCTCACGTCCGTTTTGCCTATCTTGGGCGCCGTACCCGAAAGGGATCGACAACCCCTTTTACACGTTGGGTTGCGAGTAGTTGTTATTTGTGTGCAGGTGTTGTTTACGTTGTGTTGCTTGGTTCTCCTACTGGTTCGATAACCTTTGTCTCATAACTGAGGGAAATACCTACCGCCGTTGGGCTGCATCATCCCTTCCTGTTTGGGGAAATACTGACGTAGCTTCAAGCCGCATCAAAAGGAATTTCTGGTGTCGTTGCCGGGGAGGATCTTCAACATATACTAGGTTCCTAATCATAAATCTCATCTCCTCGCAATTTACATTATTTACCGTTTGCCTCTCGTTTTCCTCTCCCCCACTTCACAAAAAATTGTCGTTTTATTCGTCCTCTTTTTCATTCGCCGTTTTCTTGCCGGATCTATTTTTGTGTGCAATCTTGTTTGCTGTTATTATCGTCATGGATAGTTCTTCTCTATTGCGTGCACTCCCGAGAACGAAGTTCTCAACTTTAAACAAAGGAGAGGAGAAAATTTAAAAGATGCTTGGTATAGATTTTTTAATGCTCATAATAGATCTATTCGAAAGCAATCTACCGTTGTTATTCTTTGTTGTTTTTATATGGGCATCACCACTTGGTATAGATTCGTCCTTGATACGATTACCGGTGGAAATTTATTGATGTGTCCCTCTCTTGATGCTTTTAATTCTATGGGAAATTTAGTAGGCTCACCACCCCTTATGATTAATGAAACGACTTTGACTCTTGAGCATGTCATGGAAAGGTTAGATGATATTGAAAAGAAAATGCTTACTGAAGAGCATATTGAAAATTTGGATAAAAAGATGCATAATTTTGCTACTAAAATTGGGTCAAAAGCGGGGGAATTTTTTAAGTTGTTAAAAGAAAAGGGAACCATAATTCATGAAAGAATTGAAGAAAGCTCGTCTCGGATTGATAAATTGGAAGAAATCTTTAGTAATTTCAGTATGGCTTTTGCTTCCGCTAAAACTGTTGAAGAAACTGTCGCAAAAATTAGCAAGACTACCCAAGTTACTGATAAGTCTCCAATGTATCTATAATTTTTTTATTGTTCCATACTGTTTTATTATCAATCTTGGATGTTTTATAATCATTTTATAGTCATTTTATATCATTTTTTGGTACTAACCTATTGACATAGTGCCAAGTGCCAGTTGCTGTTTTTTCCATGATTTTTACATCGCAGGAAATCAATGTCAAACGGAGTCCAAATGCCATGAAACTCCAAGATGATTTTTATGGGCCAGAAGGAAGGCAATGGGCCCTGGTTGCACCTGGAGGGTGGCCCGAAGGGGGCACAACCCACCAGGGCGCGCCAGGAGGCCCAGTGGCGCCCTAGTGGGTTGTGCCCACCTCGAGTGCCCTCGGACCGCCTCTTTGCTCTATAAATACCACAATATTCCAGAAACCCTAGAACAGGCGTCGAAATATTCATCCAGCCGCCGCAGAGTTGAACCACTAGATCCAATCTAGACACCATCACGGAGGCGTTCACCACTTCCATTGGTGCCTCTCCGATGATGCGTGAGTAGTTCCTTGTAGACCTTCGGGTCCATAGTTAGTAGCTAGATGGCTTTCTCTCTCTCTCTCTCTCTCTCTCTCTCTCTCTCTCTCTCTCTCTCTCGCTGAATTCTCAATACAATGGTCTCTTTGAGATCCATATGATGTAACTCTTTTCGATGTGTTTGTTCGGATCTGATGAACTTCGAGTTTATGATCAGTTATATCTTTTTATATCCATGAAAGTTATTTGAGTTTCTTTGATCTCTTATATGCATGATCTCTTATAGCCTCGTATTTCTTCTCCGATATTTGGGTTTTGTTTGGCCAACTTGATCAATTTATCTTGCAATGGGAAGAGGTGCCCGGTAGTGGGTTCGATCTTACGGTGCTTGATCCCAGTGACAGAAGGGGAAACGACATGTATGTATCATTGCTACTAAGGATAAAAAGACGGGATCTATATCTACCGCCATATAGATAAATGGATCTTGTCTACGTCATGTCATCGTCCTTATTGCATTACTCAGTTTTTCCATGAACTTAATACACTAGATGCATGCTGGATAGCGGTCGATGTGTGGAGTAATAGTAGTAGATGCAGGCAGGAGTCGGTCTACTAATCTTGGACGTGATGCCTATGTAATGATCATTGCCTGGATATCGTCATAATTATTTGTAGTTCTATCAATTTCCCAACAGTAATTTGTTTACCCACCGTTTGCTATTTTTCTCGAGAGAATCCACTAGTGAAACCTACGGCCCCCGGGTCTTTCTTCTTATATATTTGCCTTGCGATCTACTTTTCCTTTGCATTTTTATTCAGATCTATTAAACCAAAAAATACAAAATACCTTGTTGCGTTTTATCTTTATTTATTTTATTTGGTGTTCGATCTATCAATCTACTACAATTTACCTCACGTCCGCTTGCCTATCTTGAGGCGCCGTACCCCGAAAGGGATTGACAACCCCTTTAACTCGTCGGTTTGCGAGGTGTTGTTGTTTGTGTGTAGGTGATCTTTACGTTGTGTTGCTTGGTTCGATACCTTGGTTTCATAAGTGAGGGAAATACCTACCGTCGCTGTGCTACATCATCCCTTCCTCTCCGGGGAAATACCGACGTAGTTCCAGCTACCATCAAGGAGAATTTCTCGCGCCGTTGCCGGGGAGGATCAAGTTAAGATAATCTCCTGGGCACGTGCCAATTTCTGGTGCCGTTGCCGGGGAGGATCAAGTCAAGATAGTCTCCCAGCCACGTGCCAATTTCTGGAGCCATTGCCGGGGAGGATCTTCAACATAACCAGGTGCCTAATCACAAATCTCATCTCGTTGCAATTTACATTATTCGCCATTTGCCTCTCGTTTTCCTCTCCCCCACTTCACAAAAATTTGTCGTTTTATTCGCATTTCTTTTTCGTTCGCCGTTTTCTCGTCAGATCTCATGTTTTGTTGTGTTGCCATGTGCCTTCTATTTGCTTGCATCTTCGCTTGTTAAAAATCTATTGTTATGGATCCTCGTCCACTTGCTAATCTTTTCAAAAGATCCAATTATGATGAACCAACTGGTAGTGAATTGAGTGCACTAGATTATCTTTATGAAGTTTTGCTTGAGATTCATGAATCTGAAAATTGTGATGAAGAAATTTATGAAGTGATTCATGATAGCTCCTTGAATGAAAAGCATGATTGCAATGATTTTACTATAAATTCTATTAATGTCAATTGTGCTAATAATATGCAAAACCCCAAGCTTGGGGATGCTAATTTTGATATGTCCACTACTTATTGCAATGATCATGATTGGGGTGATTCTTCTTGTGATCTTGAAAATTTATTTAAGCCTCATGATGAATATGTTTGCGATAATATTAAAAGTGGGTTTGGAGTGGCATGTACTTAAAAAAGGGACTTACTTTATTTTAGAATTCCACAATGAAATACTGAATTTTCTAGCAATTATACTACTCCGATCCGAAATAAAAAAGAACCCTCAAATTATTTTGAGAAATTAAAGTAAGCACGCTATTCTAAATCGATGTAAAGTCAAACTTTCTAGTATATTATATTACGGCTTTATTACATTCACGGAAAGGATATAAAATGAGAAATCTTTGCCATCCAATCTGATTAGAATATCATAACATAAAATATAAGTGGCAGAGTCATGACTTTATTTGAAGATCCCACTATTTTGGAAGAGTGTCAACTTTGCATGCATATGGATCATAAAAAGAAAATTTTATTTGATAGCTATATTGTTGAATTTGATTATGATCCTACATATAATTATTATGAGAGAGGAAAATATGGTTGTTGACATTTTCATGTTACTAATTTACCTCTCGTTATGTTGAGATTGCTATTGTTTCTTTCTTCTTCCTTACATATGCTAGGTATATCTTGTCTTGATAATTTGTTTGCTTATAAAATTCCTATGCATAGGAAGTATGTTAGACTTAAATGTGTTTTCATATGTTTTATGATGCTCTCTTTGTGTTTCAGTTATTATCTCTCATGTGAGCATCATTGAAATCTCGAAGCCTATCTTGATGGCTATAAAGAAAGAGCTTGTTGGGAGGCAACCCAATGAATAAAATTTATTTTTGCTTTTTGATTTCTGTTCTTGAGTGTTAGCACAATTATTCTACTGTTATGATTATATTTTTTGTGTTTTAATTAGTGTTTGTGCCAAGTAGAACCAATATGATCTTCTTGGGTGATAGTTGTTTGATCTTGCTGAAAAAGACAGAAACTTTGTGCTCACGAAAATAATTGGCAAAATTCACCTGAACGTGATAAAATGCTAATTATTTTTGCAGAAGATCATTATACAAATTATCTAGGTTTTCCTAGTTTTTCAGAATTTTTGGAGTTCCAAAAGTATACGAAAAAAATCAGATTGCTACAGACTGTTCTGTTTTGACAGATTCTGTTTTCTTTGTGTTGTGTTCTTATTTTGATGGCTCTATGGTTTTCCTTGATGAGTTTTTGCCATAGAAAAGATGGAATACAGTAGATATAATACAAAAACAAAATAATAATTTGTTCGATACAGCACTTATAGTAGTGGTTTATTTTTTTCCACTAACGGATCTCACAAAGATTTTGTTGAGTTTTGTGTGATTGAAGTTTTCAAGTTTTGGGTTATCTTACGATGGATGAAGGAAGGATGTAAGAGCCTAAGCTTTGGGATTCCCCGGCATCCCAAGCTATTATCCAAGAATGAGCAACCAACTAAGCTTGGGGATGCCCCCGAGTGGCATCCCTGCTTTCTTCCAACAACTATCGGTATTTTACTCGAGGCTATATTTTTATTCGTCACATGATATGTGTTTTGCTTGGAGCGTCTTGTATGATATGTGTCTTTGCTTGTTTTATTTTGTGTTTTAAGTCATCAATCCTTGCTTAGCACACCTATTTGTGAGAGCCAAAATATTATCATGACTTGTTAGAATTGCTCTCTATGCTTCACTTAAATCTTTTATGAGCTAGGACTTGCTCTAGTGCTTCACTTATATGTTTTTGAGCACGGTGTGCTTTGTTATTTTTGAAGAAATGCTCTCTTGCTTCACTTAAATTATTTTGAGAGAAAGAAAATTTGTTATGCTCATGATCTTCAATTATATTTGTTTGAGCTTATGAAAAACAACACATAAAAATTAGTCCCAAAGTGATAAATATCCAAGAAGGATAAAGTAAAATACAATGTCATGAAGATCATTGGACAAAATAAACTTGATTATTAGTAATAGTTTTGAGATATGATGATGTGAGTTATGTTGATGAGTAATTGTGCTCTAGTAAGAATATTGGTGTTAAGGTTTGTGATTCCCTATGCATGCACGAAAGTCAGTAATCATGCAATGAAAATTATATCCTACTTGTGGTGCATTATTCGGTGTTAATTATTCTTAATGCTTGCTTATGAGATTACTCGTTTCTTGGTTGGTCGCTTCCCAATCTTTTGCTAGCCTTCATTTTGCACTAAGTATGACCTCTACTTGTCCATCCAAAATCCTTTAAACCAATTTTGCCACATGAATCGACTATATCTACCTATATGTGGTATTATTTTTCCGTTCTAAGCAAATTTGCATGTGCCACTCTAATTTTCAAAATAAACTTCTCTTTTGTGTGTTTGTTTTGCTCGCGGAACAGTAACGGGTGGCTAATATTTTCCATGCTGGATGTGTTATTCTCAAGATGAGTGTTTATTCACTTGCCCTTTGCACGAGAGTAAGGCAAAGGTCTTAGGGATGCCCAAATTCGAAATGCAAAATTGAATTTACTTTATGTTGTCAAATAATAAATTCCTTGGAAAGTGTTGGTATGGAGGGCACCCGTGGATACGGCTAGCCATGGAAAGTGAAAGAATGGTGGAAAAAGGAATAAACTTTATTTTTTGTTTGGGAACCGCCTATGGCATATCTAGCATGGAAAGTGTTGGGAACTCTAAGTCATTTTCATTGGTGGTATGGATACACCTCCCAAAATGTTTTTATCTCTAATTTTTCGCTTTGAGCTCTGGCACCTCTACAAATCCCTACTTCCCTCTGCGAAGGGCCTTTCTTTTACTTTATGCAATTTTTATTTTGAAATTTGAGTCTCCATCTTCTCTCATAAAAAGCACCAACTAGGAGGCAATATGATCGTGCTCAAGTATTGGGTGTAGTTAATATTCGAGTGTGTTATATGAATGGATCAATGTTTGAGCATGATGGGCTAGGGATAACTTATTTTAGCATTGATATTTTGAAAGACATGGTTGCTTGTTGATATGCTTGAGTATCTAAATTATTATGTCAAAACTTGTCTATTGCTTTGAATCACATAAAAGTCCAAATGTCCATGCTATAAAGAAAAGAATATGATATGACATGATGAACAACACTCCACATGAAATTTTTTGTTTTTATCACTTACGTACTCGAGGACGAGTAGGAGTTAAGCTTGGGGATGCTAATACGTCTTCAACGTATCTATAATGTTTGATTGTTCCATGTTGTTTTATTATCAATCTTGGATGTTTTATAATCATTTTATAGTCATTTTATATCATTTTTTGGTACTAACCTATTGACATAGTGCCAAGTGCCAGTTGCTGTTTTTTCCATGTTTTTTACATCGCAGGAAATCAATATCAAACGGAGTCCAAATGCCACGAAACTCCACGATGATTTTTACGGGCCAGAAGGAAGGCAATGGGCCCTGGTTGCACCTGGGGTGCCCGAGGGGGCACAACCCACTGTATGCGCCAGAGGCCCAGGTGCGCCCTGGTGGGTTGTGCCCACCTCAGGTGCCCCCGGACCGCCTCTTTGCTCTATAAATACCACAATATTCCAGAAACCCTAGAACAGGCGTCGAAATATTCATCCAGCCGCCGCAGAGTCCAGAACCACCAAATCCAATCTAGACACCATCACAGAGGCGTTCACCACTTCCATTGGTGCCTCTCCGATGGTGCGTGAGTAGTTCTTTGTAGACCTTCGGGTCCATAGTTAGTAGCTAGATGGCTTTCTCTCTCTCTCACTGAATTCTCAATATAATGGTCTCTTGGAGATCCATATGATGTAACTCTATTGCGGTGTGTTTGTTGGGATCTGATGAACTTCGAGTTTATGATCAGTTATATCTTTTTATATCCATGAAAGTGATTTGAGTTTCTTTGATCTCTTATAGCCTCGTATTTCTTCTCCGATATTTGGGTTTTGTTTGCCAACTTGATCTATTTATCTTGCAATGGGAAGAGGTGCCCGGTAGTGGGTTTGATCTTACGGTGCTCGATCCCAGTGACAGAAGGGGAAACGACACGTATGTATCATTGCTACTAAGGATAAAAAGACGGGATCTATATCTACCGCCATATAGATAAACAGATCTTGTCTACATCATGTCATCGTTCTTATTGCATTCCTCCATTTTTCCATGAACTTAATACACTAGATGCATGCTAGATATCAGTCGATGTGTGGAGTAATAGTAGTAGATGCAGGCAGGAGTCGGTCTACTAATATTGGACGTGATGCCTATGTAATGATCATTGCCTGGATATCGTCATAATTATTTGAAGTTCTATCAATTTCCCAACAGTAATTTCGTTACCCATCGTTTGCTATTTTTCTCGAGAGAAGCCACTAGTGAAACCTACGGCCCCCGGGTCTTTCTTCTCATATATTTGCCTTGCGATCTACTTTTCCTTTTCATTTTTATTCAGATCTATTAAACCAAAAAATACAAAAATACCTTGTTGTGTTTTATATTTATTTATTTTATTTGTCGTTCGATCTATCAATCTACTACAATTTACCTCACGTCCGCTTGCCTATCTTGAGGCGCCGTACCCCGGAAGGGATTGACAACCCCTTTAACTCGTCGGGTTGCGAGGTGTTGTTGTTTGTGTGCAGGTGTTGTTTACGTTGTGTTGCTTGGTTCTCCTACTGGTTCGATACCTTGGTTTCATAACTGAGGGAAATACCTACCATCGTTGTGCTACATCATCCCTCCCTCTCCGGGGAAATACCGATGTAGTTCCAGCTGCCATCAGTTACTAAGAGCAAGGGTGCAACTTCTAGTAAAGAGGATCTTAAGATGATTAGTATCCACCCGGATTTTGTTGAAGTTATAAGAGATCCCTTTGGCAAGAATGAATTCTTTAAATTTGTTCCTAGGAAGATTGTCATTGAAAACCTCTATGCTAAATCTCTAAGGAATTCTAAGTGTTTGATTGAAGAGTTGAACAAAGATGACAAAACTTAGATCCTTGCTTTATGCCTAGCTAAGGGCGTAAAACTATAACGCTTGTTGCGAGGCAACCCAATGAATAAAATTTAATTTTTGCTTTTTTATTTCTGTTATTGAGTGTTTGCACAATTATGGTATTGTTATAATTGTGTTTTTTGTGTTTTAATTAGTGTTTGTGCCAAGTAAAGCCTTTAGGATCTTCTTGGGTGATAGTTGTTTGATTTTGCTGAAAAACAGAATTTTTGCGCTCACGAAAACAATTCTCATTTTTTACCAGAGCGCGCTAAAATGCCAATTCTTTTTGCAGTAGATTAATATACAAATTTCTCATATTGTCTTAATTTTTCAGAATTTTTGGAGTTCCAGAGGTTTTCGAAATAGTTAGATTGCTACAGACTGTTCTGTTTTGACAGATTCTTTTTTCTTTGCGTTGTGTGCTTGTTTTGATGGCTCTATGGTTTTCTTTGATGAGTTTTTGCCATAGAAAAGTTGGAATACAGTAGATATAATGCAAAAACAAAATATGAATTGGTTTGGTACAATACTTATAGTAGTGATTTGTCTACATCATGTCATCGCTCTTATTGCATTACTCTGTTTCTCCATGAATTTAATACACTAGATGCATGCTGGATAGCAGTCTATGTGTGGAGTAATAATAGTAGATGCAGGCAGGAGTCGGTCTACTAATCTTGGATGTGATGCCTATATAATGATCATTGCCTTGATATCGTCATGATTATTTGAATTCTATCAATTGCCCAACAGTAATTTGTTTACCCACCGTTTGCTATTTTTCTCGAGAGAAGCCACTAGTGAAACCTACGGCCCCCGAGTCTCTTTCTCATATTATTTGCCTTTGCGATCTACTTTTATTTTTAGATCTATTAAACCAAAATACAAAAATACCTTGTTACATTTTATTCTTATTTATTTTATTTGGCGTTCGATCTATCAATCTACTACAATTTTATCTCACGTCCGTTCTGCCTATCTTGGGCGTCGTACCCGAAAGGGATTGACAACCCCTTTTACATGTCGGGCTGCGAGTAGTTGTTATTTGTGTGCAGGTGTTGTTTACGTTGTGTTGCTTGGTTCTCCTACTGGTTCAATAACCTTTGTCTCATAACTGAGGGAAATACGTGAAGGAAATATGGCCTAGAGGCAATAATAAAGTTGTTATTTATATTTCCTTATATCATGATAAATGTTTATTATTCATGCTAGAATTGTATTAACCGGAAACTTAGTACATGTGTGAATACATAGACAAAACAGAATGTCCCTAGTATTCCTCTACTTGAGTAGATCGTTAATCAAAGATGGTTAAGTTTCCTGACCATAGACATGTGTTGTCATTTGATGAACGGGATCACATCATTAGGAGAATGATGTGATGGACAAGACCCATCCGTTAGCTTAGCATGTTGATCGTTCAGTTTTATTGCTATTGCTTTCTTCATGACTTATACATATTCCTTTGACTATGAGATTATGCAACTCCCGAATGCCGGAGGAACATCTTGTGTGCTATCAAATATCACAACGTAACTGGGTGATTATAAAGATGCTCTACAGGTGTCTCCGGAGGTGTTTGTTGAGTTGGCATAGATCGAGATTAGGATTTGTCACTCCGTGTATCGGAGAGGTATGTCTGGGCCCTCTCGGTAATGCACACTATAAAGCCTTGCAAGCAATGTGACTAATGAGTTAGTTGCGGGATGATGCATTACGGAACGAGTAAAGAGACTTGCCGGTAACGAGATTGAACTAGGTATGATGATACCGACGATCGAATCTCGGGAAAGTAACATACCGATGACAAAGGGAATGACGGATGTTGTTATGCGGTTTGATCGATAAAGATCTTCGTAGAATATGTAGGAGCCAATATGAGCATCCAGGTTCCGCTATTGTTTATTGACCGAAGATGTGTCTCGATCATGTCTCCATAGTTCTCGAACCCATAGGGTACGCACGCTTAACGTTCGATGATGATTTATATTATGAGTTATGTGATTTGATGACTGAAGTTTGTTCGGTGTCCCGGATGAGATCACGGACATGACGAGGAGTCTTGAAATGGTCGAGAGGTAAAGATTGATATATCAGAAGACTATATTCGGACATCGGAATGGTTCCGAGTGAATCGGGTATTTTTCGGAGTACTGGAGAGTTACGGGAATTCACCGGGGGAAGTTAATGGGCCTTATTGGGCTTTAGTGGAGAGAGGGAAGAAGGGCCACGAGGTGACGCGCACCTCCCCCCTGCCCAAACCAAATTGGACAAGGGGTGGGGGCGCTCCCCCCCCCCCTTTCCTTCTCCCTCTCCCTCCTTTCCTTCTTTACTACTCCGAAAAGGAAAGGGAATCCTACAAGGACTTGGGAGTCCTAGTAGGACTCCCTACACTTGGCGCGCCCCTAGGAGGGCTGGCCTCTCTCCCTCCCTCCTTTACGTGGGCAGGGGTGATAACCCACAAGTATAGGGGATCGCAACAGTTTCGAGGGTAGAGTATTCAACCCAAATTTATTGATTCGACACAAGGGGAGCCAAAGAATATTCTCAAGTATTAGCAACTGAGTTCTCAATTCAGCCACACCTGGATAACTTAGTATCTGCAGCAAAGTATTTAGTAGCAAAGTAATATGATAGTAACGGTAGCAGTAGCAAAAATAATATTTTTGGGTTTTGTAGTGATTGTGACAGTAGCAACGAAAAAGTAAATAAGCGAAGAACAATATGTGAAAATCTCGTAGGCATTGAATCGGTGATGGAGAATTATGCCGGATGCGGTTCATCATGTAACAATCATAACATAGGGTGACATAGAACTAGCTCCAATTCATCAATGTAATGTAGGCATGTATTCAGAATATAGTCATACGTGCTTATGGAAAAGAACTTGCATGACATCTTTTGTCCTACCCTCCCGTGGCAGCGGGGTCCTAACGAAACTAAGGGACATTAAGGCCTCCTTTTAATAGAGTACCGGAACAAAGCATTAACACATAGTGAATACATGAACTCCTCAAACTATGGTCATCACCGGGAGTGGTCCCGATTATTGTCACTTCGGGGTTGCCGGATCATAACACATAGTAGATGACTATAGACTTGCAAGATAGGATCAAGAACTCACATATATTGATGAAAACATAATAGGTTCAGATCTGAAATCATGGCACTCGGGCCCTAGTGACAAGCATTAAGCATAGCAAAGTCATAGCAAAATCAATCTCAGAACATAGTGGATACTAGGGATAAAACCCTAATAAAACTAACTCGATTACATGATAAATCTCATCCAACCCATCACCGTCCAGCAAGCCTACGATGGAATTACTCACGCACGGTGGTGAGCATCATGAAATTGGTGATGGAGGATGGTTGATGATGACGACGGCGACGAATTCCCCTCTCCGGAGCCCCGAACGGACTCCAGATCAGCCCTCCTAAGAGGTTTTAGGGCTTGGCGGCGGCTCCGTATCGTAAAACGCGATGAATCTTTCTCTCTGGTTTTTTTCTCCCCGAAAGTGAATATATGGAGTTGGAGTTGAGGTCGATGGAGCGTCAGGGGGCCCACGAGGCAGGGGGCGCGCCCCCCACCCTCGTGGGACAGGTGTGGGCCCCCGACGTGGATTCTTCTTCCAGTATTTTTAATATTTTCCAAAAATATGTTCGGTGGAGTTTCAGGTCATTCCGAGAACTTTTGTTTCTTCACATAAATAACACCATGGAAAGTCTGCTAAAAATTGCGTCAGTCCGGGTTAGTTCCATTCAAATCATGCAAGTTAGAGTCCAAAACAAGGGCAAAAGTGTTTGGAAAAGTAGATACGACGGAGACGTATCAACTCCCCCAAGCTTAAACCTTTGCTTGTCCTCAAGAAATTCAGTTGATAAACTGGAAGTGATAAAGAAAAACTTTTACAAACTCTGTTTGCTCTTGTTGTTGTAAATATGTAAAGCCAGCATTCAAGTTTTCAGCAAAGATTATGACTAACCATATTCACAATAGCTCTTCGGTCTCATGTTTACTCATGTCAATGGCATAATCAACTAGCGAGCAATAATAATAAATCTCATATGACAACACTTTCTCAAAACAATCATGATATGATATAACAAGATGGTATCTCGCTAGCCTCTTCTGAGACCGCAAAACATAAATGCAGAGCACCTTTAAAGATCAAGGACTGACTAGACATTGTAATTCATGGTAAAAGAGATCCAATCATAGTCATACCCAATATAAATTAATAGTAATGGATGCAAATGACAGCAGTGCTCCCCAGCTGGTGCTTTTTAATAAGAGGGTGATGACTCAACATGAAAGTAAATAGATAGGCCCTTCGCAGAGGGAAGCAAAGATTTGTAGAGGTGCCAGAGCTCGGTTTTAAAGCAGAGATAAATAATATTTTGAGCGGCATACTTTCATTGTCAACATAACAACCAAGAAATGGCGATATCTTCCATGCTACACACATTATAGGCGGTTCCCAAATAGAATGGTAAAGTTTATACTCCCCCTCCACCAACAAGCATCAATCCATGGCTTGCTCGAAACAACGAGTGCCTCCAACTAACAACAGTCTGTGGGGAGTTTTGTTTGCAATTATTTTGACTTGATATGCATATAGCATGGGACTGGGCATCCCGGTGACCAGCCATTTTCTCGTGAGTGAGGAGCGGAGTCCACTCCTCTTGAGAATAACCTGCCTAGCATGGAAGATACAGATAGCCCTAGTTGATACATGAGCTATTCAAGCATACAAAACAGAATTTCATTTGAAGGTTTAGAGTTTGGCACATGCAAATTTACTTGGAGCAGCGGTAGATACCGCATATAGGAAGGTATAGTGGACTCATATGGAATAACTTTGGGGTTTAAGGGATTGGATGCACAAGCAGTATTCTGTTTAGTACAAGTGAAGGCTAGCAAAAGGCGGGAAGCGACCAACTAGAGAGCAACAACAGTCATGAACATGCATTAAAATTAATAAACATTGAGTACAAGCATGAGTAGGATATAATCCACCATGAACATGAATATCGTGAAGGCTATGTTGATTTGTTTCAACTACATGTGTGAACATGTGCCAAGTCGAGTCACTTAAATCATTCAAAGGAGGATACCACCCCACTATACCACATCACAACCATTTTAATAACATGTTGGCACGCAAGGTAAACCCTTATAACTCATAGCTAATTAAGCATGGCACGAGCAACTATAATCTCTAATTGTCATTGCAAACATGTTTATTCATAATAGGCTGAATCAGGAACGATGAACTAATCATATTTACAAAAACAAGAAAGGTCGAGTTCATACCAACTTCTCTCATCTCAATCAGTCCATCATATATCGTCATAATTGCCTTTCACTTGCACGACCGAACGATGTGAAAATAATAAGAGTGCACGTGCATTGGACTAAGCTGTAATCTGCAAGGATTCAATAAACAGGAGAAGACAAGGCAATATGGGCTTTTGGTTAAATCAACAATAATGCATATAAGAGCCACTTCAACAATTTAATCATGGTCTTCTCCTATCGACCCCCAAAGAAAAGAAAAGAAATAAAACTATTTACATGGGAAAGCTCCCAACAAGCAAAAGAAGAACAGGAAATATTTTTGGGTTTTCTTTTTAATTATTACTACTACAGCAATAAAATTAAACTAACTAAAAGCTACACTAATTTTTTTTGGCTTTTCTTAAGGTTTATTAAACACACAAGAAGAAAGCAAGAAAAAAGCAAAATAAACTAGCATGGATATTACAGAGAAAGAGTATGAGCACTGACATCTAGCAATGAGTGTGTGTGAACATAAATGTAATGTCGGTGGGAAATACGTACTCCCTCAAGCTTAGGCTTTTGGCCTAAGTTGGTTTATTGCCATGGGTGGCCTGGCAGATATCCAAAGTGGTAGCCGGGTCGATCGCGATGCGGCGATTATTGCCTCCTGGCTGCAGCGTGGCGGCGAGCTGCCTCGCCTCCTCCTCGTACACATCTGCCTCCTCTCTGGTAATAAAATGTCTTCCTTTTGCCTAATAATCAAAGAAGGCAGGAGCAGGGAGAGTAATACGAACATCACGACGTCTGTCAAAGATTAAGCGATACCGGAGAGGTGATTCATTTCTCTTGACAAACTGGTGGTGAACCATAGCATTAAAGTCTAAATAAGTAGGAGGAAATTCAATATCATCATTATGTATGGTTACACCAAGAAAATCAGCTAAGCGGGTTGCATAAATTCCACCAAAGAAATCTCCATTAAATCTATTGTGATGCAACCTACGCAACAATGGCTCCCAAATTATAAGATTTGTCTCCTAACACAGCACTCCTAAGAATACTGAGGTCAGGGACACACATATGACATGCTTCATCTTTACCATTTATGCACCTACCTATGTGTAACATCCCAAATTTTCAATTTGGAATGTTATACATAGATCATTCGTGCATATCATATTTTATTGCATTTCGATTCGCGATCCTCGAAATCCTAAGCAACTCAAGGACCCTCGGAGAGAGTTTGGGATTTCTCTGTTTTCATATTTGAATTTTATCAAATATTGAAACGAGGATTATTGGTTTTAATTATTTTTCCCTCCGAAAATATTTCATATTAAAAATACATGAGAGGAGATAATATGACTTCTCCAAAATAATTGAAATATTGGAGGAAAAATATTAAAATCAAATATTCGATTTTATTCGGATTTTATTGCTATTTTATTTGCATTAGAAAAATTGCACGTTTTTCAAAAATTGCATTTTAGGGCCAAGAAAATGTTCACTTCGTTCTAAATATTTTATTTAGACGGTGAAAATTTGTTTTGGCATTTTTAGATTTTTATTTTATTTTCTAGGATTTTTTTGTTCGTCGGAATTATTTAAAAAAGTTTCATGGGCCCGGGTCAAGCTCAGCCGAGCTGCCCGCCTCAAGCGCCGCCATCTCCCTCCAGGAGACCGAGACCGCCGCCCCGACCCGGAGTCGGGCCGGGACTCCGCCTCCCCGCCGCCTTGCCCCCTCCTCCAAGCAGCCCCCCCTCCTTAAATACCCCCCCGGAACCCCATCCACCACCCAACCCTGCACTTTGCCCGCCCTTGCCGCCGCTTCTTGCCGCTGCGTCGCCGTGTTGCCTTGCGCCGCCGCCGCCTCGCACCCGCCATCACGCCTCGCCGGAGCCTCGACGGAGGTAACGCCGCCGTTGCCGCCGCCGGTTTTTTTTAAGAAAACCGATTCGTTCGTTAGCCGGTTCGTCAGTTTTCTTTTTCTCGGATTTTTCCGCGATTATTTTCAATCGCAATTTCTAATCTGATTTACGTTTCAGTTTATCTTTCCGCTCGTTTACCGGAATCAGGCGATTCAAGCGCCTAGATCTTCGTATGGAAACCCTCTTTCTGTTTAATCAACTTGAACAAGATTTTGGTACTGTAAGATTTGACTTTAGTTCAGATTAGTAAACGGATCTTGTTTCTTTCGCAGTTGAGTTTCGTTGCTTTGTTTGATTTGATTCTTTTTGCAAGCCGGAGTTCTTAAGTCGAATTTTCTGGTCAATTCTTCTTATTTGAGTTTTTCCCAGGCATCTTTGCTTGATTGCTTATGTATGCTATTGTTTGTTTGCGATAGAGTTCCCGGAGTGCGAAGCGTGCTACTACGAGTCCCTAGGTTTTGCGGATCGTCAGCAAGGCAAGTAACACATTGATCATACTCTTTCCATACCCAGTTTTTATGCATTAGTTTCAATCCTCAAACATTGCATGATTAGGATGTGATTAACATGTGGGTTGGGAAGTAGTTGATGAGGTAGAACCTATTGCCCTGTTAAATTCAAACCTTGGGATTTACTTCAACGTTATGCTTACTGCTATGCTATGCTCGTAGACGTGGTTTTGGGTGAGTGAAATCCATGACAGATGTGAGATTGCTAATTAATGGTTCAACCTAAGGTGGCAACTTAAATACACATCTGGGTGGATTGCTTGTCGGGCACCTAGAGAATCCAGTGTTGTCCTAGGATATCCTGCAGTACCCGTGTGATCATCCTAAGGTCCGCCACCCGTGCTCAAAGGAACTGAGATATTTTCATGCTAGAAACTTCCGTGTGTAACCACAAGCTATTATGGGCTCTAGCATAGTTGAGTAGGTTACATGAAGCTCTTGAAGAGGTGGATCAGCAGGTAGAGGGATGTAGGTTTGGTATGGTCTGCAGGAGTAAAGAGTTAATGTTTACGAAAGATCTGTCTCGGTCATCCATTTCTCAAACACCATGTAGTGCGAGAAATCCAACGGAGGCGATTGAGTCTTGTGGGGAAAAGTGCTAAACCTCTGCAGAGTGTACAATCTAATCATGGTTAGCCGTGTCCCGGTTATGGACAATCTTGAGTATCTAGTACTTGGAGTATCCTAAGTATCTCATCACTCTTAATTCATATTGTTGGGTTGATAATTACTTTAATTGGGATTGAGTTGGAGGAACCTTCTCAATGATGTTTCAACTACCATGATAGTTAAAATAAAATATATTCCTTTGTTGTAGGGAAAATTTGGCTTTTCGCAAAAACTATAACCCTAGAGATTTCCACCAGCCAAATATGCATGTAGTGATAGCATTATTCTGTTCTTGCTCTACTTTTTTATATTGTCAGCATATTCCATGTGCTGACCCGTTTTCGGGCTGCAACGTATTATGTTGCAGACTTTTTAGACGAGGAGTAAGGTTTGTTAGGTCGTTGCCGTGCAGCTCAGCTATGCTGTTGGAGTTGATGGACTCACTTTATCTTTCAAGACTTTCGTTGTTATCGTATTAGATGGCCTTAAGCCATATTTATTGTAATAAGTTCTATTTTGAGACATTCGATGTAATAAGTGTGTGATTGCTACTCTGTTATAAATCCTTCGAGTACTGTGTGTGTCAGCATTACCAATCCAGGGATGACACTGAAGCACAGAGAATTGACCGTTTGAGGTCGGGTCGCTACAAGATGGTATTAGAGCACACGCTAAGTGTAGGACACGACCACTAAGATAAACCATAGGTCACTCTCTCTACTCATTTCTGACTCCTCTCCATTTTCTACTCGTTAGGATGGTGGAGTTGAAGAATAAGTTTGCACAACCGGATGAAGACACACCCTTTGGACGCCACTTGAAGGAAGTCACTAGGTACTTGAACATTGGAATGCCAAGCTTCACCGGGACGTACAACACCACTTTACCAGAAGAGGAGTGCTGGGTGATTCAAGTTCAAGTTCGAGGAAGGACGTTCTCTCTAACCACTAAGCCCATAGAATTTTCTTTTGAAGCACCCACCTAGAGTCTAGGCAAGAGCATGGCAGCCCACATTACCATGGGACGCATTGGAGAAGTCTACAACAAGGATCTTAAGGACAGTATCTATCAGATATGTGGGCACCGAGACGAGCAATGGGAGATGATCAGCACCAAGAAGGACAGATCCATTGCAGCTTTTATCCAGGAGTTAAACAAGCACATTCGATGCCAGGAGAATCAGATGTGTGCAGATATGATAGATTTAAAGAAGGTGAAGACTAGGATCATCGAGCTGGAAGAAGAATTGGAGTCTACACACGATGGATATGAGGAGGAAATTGCAACACTACTGGAGAAGAATGACGACCTTATAAAGAAGATCGGAGTATTCATGGGAGATCCAGCACTGGGAGGAGAGGACGATGATTTCACTTGCCCGGAGAACTACATCATCATCGACGACACCGATGCCGACCCCAGTGATGATGACTTTGAAGACGAAGCTGGAGCAGACATCATGGAGTCTTCCACCAATCAAAATTTCTAGATGACCACCAAATAATTAGTAGTATTCCCCCATGTATAAAGTAGTAGTTGAGCACTTTCTACGATAGTTCTAGACCGCTTGTATGCCCTTGCTTGATTTGATTGAGTGAAATGTTTGTGTTTGTCTCATGTGCATATGGGTAGTGCTTTCTCACTAGACCCCTTTTCTATTCTAATCTCTTCCCTCTAAACCCGTCAGATGCCTCCGAGACGTGACACCGAATTTGCCTTCCCGCCAGAGCTCACTCAGTTGATCCAGCAGCAGAATGCCTTGATGCAATTGCTAGTCCAGAACCAGGGCAACAACAACAACAACAATAACAAAAACCCACCTCCATTTGACAACTTAGCTCGCTTTCTGAGGTTACAGCCGCCGGTGTTTTCCAGTAGCACCGAGCCTATAGTTGCTGATGATTGGCTACACCGTATTGGAAGGGAGTTGACCACCGTAGGATGCACAGATGCTGAGAAGGTGTGCTTTGCCGCACATCAATTGGATGGACCAGCAGCCTCATGGTGGGAGAATTATACGGCCACTTTCTCCATAGCCAACGTCACTTGGGATCAGTTTCAGCAAGCTTTCCACACAGCCCATGTCTCAACTGGAGCTATGAATATGAAGAAGCGTAAGTTTTGCAACTTACGCCAGGGGAACCGTACTGTGGCTCAGTACGTGGATGAGTTTAGCAAGTTATCGCGCTATGCCCCTGATGATGTGGCCACGGATGCCGCGAAGCATGAGAAGTTTATGGAAGGGCTGCATGATGAGATGAGCATGCAGTTGATGGTGGCAACATTCAAAAACTACCAGGAGTTGGTAGATAAGGCTCTTATGATTGAAGGGAAGCAGCAGCAGATTTAGAGCCGTAAGAGGAAGTATGGGCAGGGGAGGTATAACTCAGGAGCTCAGTAGAAGCCTCGCCTAACCCCGAACTCGGGAGGACTTGTTCATAACCATGGAGGTCATAACCACACCGGAGGAAGTTTGCATAACCACAATGGTTCTAAGAATGGGACTGGGAACAGAACAAACAACAATCAGAACCGCCCCAATCCATCCACACCCGCCAAGAGAGATCTAAGTCACATTACTTGCTTTAAGTGCGGGAAGACTGGACACTATGCCACGGAGTGCCCTGAAGCGAAGAATGGAAACGGCAATGGGAGAGTTGGGAAGAAGCCCAATCCATTCAACAAAGGACAAGTGAACCACGTTAACGTGGAGGAGGTTGAAGAGCAGCCAGACACGGTTATAGGTAAGTTTTTGGTTAAGTCTTTTACCGCCCTTGTACTCTTTGATACTAGTGCATCGCATTCATACATATCAAGGGGATTCGTGGATAAGTTTAAACTACCAACCCAAACCCTTAGGACCCCTCTATTAGTGAGTTCACGTGGAGCAGAGTACATGGCTAGTCGATGGTGCGACCAGATACCCTTAACCATTGGAAGCCATGTTTTTCCGTCCGACCTAATAGTCTTGGAGTCACAAGGATTGGATGTGATATTAGGCATGGACTGGATGTCAAAGTATGGAGGAAGCATTGACTATGCTAGTAAGTCGATTCATCTCACCACCCCAGAGGGAAAAAGGATTAAGTATGTATCTAGGCATGTGCCTAGGAGGACCCAAGTAAATACCCTCACGGGAGTTGTTCAGGAAGAAGTGCCTGTAGTGAAGGATTACCCGGATGTTTTTCCTGAGAGTTACCAGGCATGCCACCGGATCAAGACATCGAGTTTTTGATAGAGTTATTGCCAGGTATAGGACCAATATCAAAGAGACCCTATCGGATGCCCGCAAATGATCTGGAGATTATTAAGAAGCAGATCAAGGAGTTGTTGGAGAAAGGTTACATTCGACGAAGTTCATCACCCTGGGGAGCCCCAGTGCTTTTGGTTGAGAAGAAGGATAAGTCTCTAAGAATGGTTGTTGATTATCGGGCCTTGAATGAGGTGACGATCAAGAACAAATACCCACTGCCGATGATCAATGATTTGTTTGACCAGCTGCAAGGAGCTAAGGTGTTTTCGAAGATCAATCTGCGATCAGGATACCACTAGTTGAAGATTCGAGAGAAGGATATACCAAAGACCCACACGGTATGGGTTGTATGAATATACGGTCATGTCATTTGGACTGACTAACGCCCCTGCCTACTTCATGAGCATGATGAACAAGGTGTTCATGGAATATTTGGACAAATTTGTGGTGGTGTTCATTGATGATATAATGGTATACTCGAAGAATGAGGAGGAGCACAAAGAGCATTTGCGTTTAGTTCTCGAGAAACCCAGGGAACACCAGTTGTATGCCAAGTTCAGCAAATGCGAGTTTTGGTTGAAGGAAGTTGGATTCCTTGGACATGTCTACCAGGAGAAGGTATAGCAGTAGACCCCACCAAGGTTCAATCGGTCACTGAATAGTTGGCACTCACTTCAGTTAGCGAGATCCGCAGTTTTCTTGGACTCGCGGGATACTATTGGAGATTCATTGAGAATTTTTCCAAGATTGCGAAGCCAATGACGGAGTTATTGAACAAGGATACCAAGTTTAAATGGACGAAAGAATGTGAGGCAAGTTTTCAGGAGTTAAAGAAACGTTTGACTACAACCCCAGTACTGATTCTGCCGGATATACGCAAGGATTTCCAAGTGTATTATGACGCCTCTCGCCTAGGACTTGGAAGTGTGCTTATGCAGGATCAAGAGTTGTTTCGTATGCCTCACGACAACTAAAACCGCATTTAATTGAATTATGCCACGCATGATTTGGAGTTAGCAGCAGTAGTGCATGCGCTCAACACTTTGAGACATTACCTTATTGGAAACCGTTGTGATGTGTACACGGATCATAAGAGTTTGAAGTACATCTTCACATAGAAGGAGCTGAACCTTAGGCAGAGGAGATGGTTGGAGCTTATAAAGGATTATGACATGAAGCTTCACTATCATCCAGGTAAGGCCAATGTCATAGCAGACGCTTTGGGTCAGAAGACATATGCTAACACCCTAGTGAGCACAGGATTACCAAAGGAGTTAGCAGAGGATCTCAGGGAACTTCGATTGGAGATTGTTCCTAGAGGTTTTGTTGCAACAATGGAAGTTCAGCCTACCTTGTTAGGAAAGATTCGAGAAGCTCAAAAGGATGACAAAGAGATTGCCGAGATAAAGGAGAGAATGAGCGAAGGAAAGGACAAAGGTTTTCGTGAGGGTGAGCGCGACACCTTATGGTTTGAGGACCGTGTTTTTCTGCCCAATAACACAGAGATCAGGAAGTTAATACTTCAGGAGGCTCATGACTCACCATACTCGATACACCCCGGAAACACCAAGATGTATTTGGATTTGAAGGAACGTTTCTGGTGGACTGGTATGAAGAAGGATATTGCCGAGTATGTAGCCGTATGTGATGTATGTCAGAGAGTGAAGGCAGAGCATCAAAAGCCAGCAGGATTGTTACAGCCTATGCCGATACCCGAATGGAAGTGGGATAAACTTGGCATGGATTTTATTACCGGATTACCCAGGACCAAGTCAGGATATGATTCTACATGGGTAGTAGTTGATCGCTTGACCAAAGTGGCTCACTTTATCCCAGTGAAAACGATTTATACAAGTGCGAAGTTGGCCAAGATATATATGACCAAGATCGTATGTCTGCATAGAGTTCTGAGGACCATCATATCAGATAGAGGAACACAGTTTACCTCAAAGTTTTGGCATCAGTTGCACCAGACTTTGGGAATGAGATTGGAGTTCAGTACAACATTCCACCCGCAGACGGATGGATAGACCGAGAGAGTCAACCGGATTCTGGAGGATATGTTGAGGGCTTGTGCGCTAGATTATGGATCTAGTTGGGATGACAATTTGCCTTACGCAGAGTTCTCATACAACAATAGCTACTAAGCTAGTTTGAAGATGGCACCTTTCGAAGCCCTGTATGGATGAAGGTGCAGAACACCGTTGATGTGGGATGAAGTAGGAGACCGACAGTTGTTTGGACCAGACTTAATCAAGGAGTCTGGAGAGAAAGTTAAGTTGATCCGAGATAGACTGAAGGTAGCCCAGTCCAGGCAAAAGAGTTATGCCGATTTGAAACGCAAGGAGGTCACCTATGAAATCGGAGACAGAGCATATCTGCGAGTATCACCCTTGCGAGGGGTGAAACGTTTTGGAGTTAAGGGAAAGTTAGCCCCGAGATTTGTAGGACCGTATCGTGTTTTGGAACGTATGGGAGAAGTTGCCTACAAGTTGGAGTTACATGAAGGACTGTCAGGAGTTCATGATGTGTTTCATGTTTCCCAGCTGAAGAAGTGTCATGCTGAGATGGCCGATATACCGTTAAGATATACAGTACCCTTGGAGGCAATTCAGTTGGACAGTGATTTGACCTATGAGGAGAAGCCAGTCAGGATTCTTGAATTGGCCAGTCGAGTCACCCGCAGCAAGGTTATCAAGTTTTGCAAAGTTCAGTGGAGTCACCATACCGAGGATGAGGCCACCTGGGAATGAGAGGATGATCTCCGCAAAGACCACCCACACCTATTTTCTAGCCAACCCGAATCTCGAGGGCGAGATTCATCTTAAGGGGGGTAGGTTTGTAACATCCCAAATTTTCAATTTGGAATGTTATACATAGATCGTTCGTGCATATCATATTTTATTGCATTTCGATTCACGATCCTCGAAATCCTAAGCAACTCAAGGACCCTTGGAGAGAGTTGGGGATTTCTCTGTTTTCATATTTGAATTTTATCAAATATTGAAACGAGGATAATTGGTTTTAATTATTTTTCTCTCCGAAAATATTTCATATTAAAAATACATGAGAGGAGATAATATGACTTCTCCAAAATAATTGAAATATTGGAGGAAAATATTAAAATCAAATATTTGATTTTATTCGGATTTTATTGCTATTTATTTGCATTAGAAAAATTGCAGTTTTTCCAAAAATTGCATTTTAGGGCCAAGAAAATGTCCATCTCGTTCTAAATATTTTATTTAGACGATGAAAAATTGTTTTGGCATTTTTAGATTTTTATTTTATTTTCTAGGATTTTTTTTGTTCGGTGGAATTATTTAAAAAGTTTGTTGACCGGGCCGAAGCTCACCGAGCCGGCCCGCTCACAGCCGCCGTCTCCTCCAGAGACCGAGGCCGCCGCCTGACCCGTAGTCCGGCCAGAATCCGCCTCCCCGCCGCCTTGCCCTCCTCCAAGCAGCCCCTCCTTAAATACCCCGAACCCTCCACCACCCAACCTCACGCTTGCGCCTGCCCGATCAAGAAGACTGCTGCCTTGTTACGCCAAGCGCCGCCGCAGCCCGCCTCGCTGGAGCCTCGACGGAGGTAACGCCGCAGTTGCTGCCGCCGGTTTTTTTTAAGAAAACCGATTCTGTTTTTTAGAAACCCTAGTTCGTTTTTTTAAATCGGTTCGCCGGTTTTTCTCGGCTTAGTTACTTAGCGGACGTTCGTCCGTACGTTCGTTTCAAGAACGGTTTTCGCTCGTTAGTTACAGATAACGAATGCTCGTTCGTTAGCCGGTTCGTCAGTTTTCTTTTTCTCATATTTTTCCGCAATTACTTTCAATCGCGATTTCTAATACGATTTTCGTTTCAGTTTATCTTTCTACTCGTTTACCGGAATCAAGCGATTCAAGCGCCTAGATCTTCGTATGGAAACCCTCTTTCTGTTTAATCAACTTGAACAAGATTTTGGTACTGTAAAATTTGACTTTAGTTCAGATTAGTAAACGGATCTTGTTTCTTTCGCAGTTGAGTTTCGTTGCTTCGTTTGATTTGATTCTTTTTGCAAACCGGAGTTCATAAGTTGAACTTTCTGGTCAATTCTTCTTATTTGAGTTTTCCCATGCATCTTTGCTTGATTGCTTATGTATGCTATTGTTTGTTTGCGATAGAATTCCCGGAGTGAGAAGCGTGCTACTACGAGTCCCTAGGTTTTGTGGATCGTTAGCAAGGCAAGTAACACATTGATCATACTCTTTCCATACCCAGTTTTTATGCATTACTTTCAATCCTCAAACATTGCATGATTAGGATGTGATTAACATGTGGGTTGGGAAGTAGTTGATGAGGTAGAACCTATTGCCTTGTTATATTCAAACCCTTGGGACTTACTTCTACGTATTGCTTATACTGCTATGCTATGCTCGTAGACGTGGTTTTGGGTGAGTGAAATCCATGACAGATGTGATATTGTTAATTAATGGTTCAACTTAAGGTGGCAACTTAAATACACATCTGGGTGGATTGCTTGTTGGGCACCTGGAGAATCCAGTGTTGTCCTAGGATATCCCGGAGTACCCGTGTGATCATCCTAAGGTCCGCCACCCAGGCTCAAAGGGAACTGAGATATTTTCATGCTAGAAACTTTTGTGTGTAGCCACAAGCTATTATGGGCTCTAGCATAGTTGAGTAGGTTACATGAAGCTCTTAAAGAGGTGGATCAGCAGGTAGAGGGATGTAGGTTTGGTATGGTCTGCCCGGAGTAAAGAGTTAATGTTTCTGAAAGACTGTGTCTCCGTCATCCGTTTCTCAAACACCATGTAGTGAGAGAAATCCAACGGAGGCGATTGAGTCTTGTGGGGAGAAGTGCGCAAACCTTTGCAGAGTGTACAATCTAATCATGGTTAGCCGTGTCCCCGGTTATGGACAATCTTGAGTATCTAGTACTTGGAGTATCCTAAGTATCTCATCACTCTTAATTAATATTGTTGGGTTGATAATTACTTTAATTGGGATTGAGTTGGAGGAACCTTCTCAATGATGTTTCAACTACCATGATAGTTAAAATAAAATATATTCCTTTGTTGTAGGGAAAAATTGGCTTTTCGCAAAAACTATAACCCTAGAGCTTTTGCATGTAGTGATAGCATTATTCTGTTCTTGCTCTACTTTGTTATATTGTCAGCATATTCCATGTGCTGACACGTTTTCGGGCTGCAACGTATTATGTTGCAGACTTTTTAGACGAGGATTAAGGTTCGTTAGGTCGTTGCCGTGCAGCTCAGCTATGCCATTGGAGCTAATGGACTCACTTTATCTTTCAAGACTTCCGTTGTTATCGTATTAGATGGCCTTAAGCCATATTTATTGTAATAAGTTCTCTTTTGATACATTCGATGTAATAAGTGTGTGATTTCTACTTTGTTATAAATCCTTCGAGTACTGTGTGTGTTGAGGATATACCCCGCGGTGTAAACCGCCAGAAGTATGACCCGCCCGGAGCTTGGCGATTCACGTGTAATCCTCCCGGACTTGGCGGCTCATAGTAACCCGGCGGGCGGGTCAGATGGATGACAAAGCCCAAGGCCTGTAAGGCGGCTCATGTTAATGGTGGGCCGGTTCATGAGGAAAGCACAAGGAATATTCTCTTATAAAGGAATCAAGACCCGGACTTATATCCGGCTTGTAGTAGAAGGTAGGCTAGTCCTAATCCTATTTGGACTCTACATGTAACCCGTCCCTCTAACTTATATAAGGAGGGGCAGGGCTCCCCAAAGAGGGACAAGCAACAAGAAACAATATCTAGGGCTAGACACAAAGAGGAGAGCCGACTTACGGCGACTCCCTCATGAGCATAATGAGACCTAGCCTCAAACAGCATGTAGGGCTATTACCGGATGATGTTTCCGGGGCCAAGCTGTCTAAACCCTTGTCTTGCGTGTTGATCCGCCCTGCGTCTCTCGTCCCACTCAACCCCTCTCAAGCTACCACATAGATGCGTTGGCCTCGCGACTAAGTCCTGACACTAAGGACATCTGCCATGACAAATCTACGACAGTTGGCGCCCACCGTGGGGCCTGCGCACGGTGGTGTTGAGTTTTTGGAGGGATCTATTCAGGGATCGAGGAGCTCGCGATCGGCCGGATGAAGAACCGGCACGAGACAGTCACACAGTATTACTTTGGATCTGGAGTACAAGATTTGAGTTGAAGAAAAAATTAGGGTTGCATGATGCTTGTAGCTGTGATCGGATGATCTGTCGAAACCGGATCAACTTTCACTATGTCGCCTAGACGGAGAGCAATTTTCCGCTGCAATACACGCGGCTTCCGAGTCGTTTGAAGTCTCGTGGTTCAAAAAACTCCATGATGGAAGGGGATAAGGTCATGGAATCTTCGTCTCCGTCCTCATCGCGGAGCCGCCATCGGCGCCTCCGTAGCTCGCCACAGCCACTGCCGAGCCGGGCGCCTCTCACCATGCCGTGGACTCGACCCTGCCCCGTCTGTCCGCCTCGGCCTCTGGTCTGCCTCCGCCTGCCTCAAGCCGCTGCAGCCGCCGGGGCCTTCACCTCCGCCTGCTTAAACCGCTGCGGCTGCAGGCACTCTCCACATCGCCGAGCCGGCTGTTGTTGTTACCGCGAGCCACGGACGCCTCGACGCTTAAGCCATGACCCTCATTGTTGCACCCCGCCTTCCGAGCTGCCGGAGACGGCTGTACGCTGGCCCTTGCCGCTGCTCCACCGCCGTGAGCCGCCCCTAACCACCATCACCGCTTTGTGAGCCGCTTCTGAAGGCGCGCCCGCGTCTGAAGTTGCCCTTTCAGTCGCCGCGACCTCAAGCCGGCCATACCTCCATGTCCACGGCTTCGTTGACCCACCGCTGCGGTTCCCCTTTTGCTTGCAAGCCGCCCTCTTCTACCTACGAGCCGTCGGCCGCCTTAACCAGCGCCTCCACGAGTCATCATGCTCATGGAGCTTCCGCCGATGCCTCAAGCTTGTCTTCGCGGCTGTTTTGTCCTCGCCAGATCTGCCGCTGCTATCACTTTTAAAGCCACCTCGCCATCATGCATCGTGCGGCCGCCGCCCATCTCCGCTTGAGCCATCTCTCCGACGCGGTCTCCGCCTCCGCTTTGTGATCCGCTCTGCTGCCTTCCGGCCTTGGCATACAGGTGGCCTCGAATCTCCTCCGTCCGCGCCCGGACGGGTCTGGCCCCGCAAACTCCGCATGTTTCGCCACTTGCCTTCATCACTGTTTTGAGCTGCCCCGTTGTGGATGGCCTCGCCTCTGACCCGTACTGGATGAGGATGAGAACAAGGAAGGAGGGGATTGGAAGAAACCTTGTGGATAGAATTTATGCCGAAGCCTGGGAAGTTATACGCAAGGGCTACACAATTTTCCCTCTGAAGAGAGAACTGCGGCCACCATGAAGCCGCTGTCGTGGCGCGCCCCATTGACCCGCCGTCGTCGCGGTTACGCCCTAGGTCGCCGTTGCCACTTAGCCAAGTCATCGGTGCCCTTCCGCCGCGGTCTGACGCTGCTGGGCCGCCCTGGCTGTGCCCCGCGAGCCCCCTGTTTCAGCCGCTTGCTGTGGCTGGGACCTGAAGAAAAGAATCAGAATACTATCAGCTGCTGACAATTGCTACACATGGCAAAAGTAAACCTGGCCTAACCCATCTGATCAAAAGAAATAGAGTACAGAGAAGAAGAAGCGGCCAAGCTGGCTATGTGATATTAAGCAAAGCATGCTTCTCACGCCCCATTAAATTGGCATTTACCTATGTTGTTTTTTCATCCTGGATATGTCCAGTATTATCGGACGGTAGCGTCCATGGTCATCCGACAAAATATCACGTTTTATTTCTCCTATGCTCTCTCATCACATGTATTAGTTCATTCCACAACATTTGCTCTGGCCTACAGTATTTTTTATGCAGAACAATTACAAAAGTGGTGATTATCGCGCATATGGAGTGCGCGCCAGCATTGTTCTACCGGGTCGTCCGTGTCGCGTTGCCTGGTGGAAAAGACCAAGGCCTCTTTGCTTCGTTTCATTTGAGTCGCCGCTCGAGCGGTGCTTACGGTGGACAACTATTATTGGGGGCAAGAAAAACAGTCCAAGTTACAACAGTACTAGACAAAGAAGGTCACGTGGGTGTTGTGCTACATCACATCAGTGGAGCTCAAAGCGTGTATATATTAATCAGCATTATCTGGCACCAGCATCTGTGTTCTTTTGGCAAAAACAAAATCAGGTGAAATTATTGTTATACCGCGGAGATGGAGGCGTGCCAACATCATTCGGCATGTGTCGTCCGCCCTTATTCAACGGACTTCGCGGCCGCTCGGCCGTGATTGATTTCAGCATCACCATGGTGATCATCAACTCCGCGGTGATAATTACTGACCTGACCCATCAGGTGAAATTCATCCAATATATTTTATATTATATATTGCTTTCTTTCAAAGAGCAATTACTCTAGCTTGCAAGTTCTCCAGTGCAGGACAAGTTATATCACTGAGACGTTGAATGACTCGTACCGGTTTATATCATGATCAAATATGAAGAATCTCAAGACAACTCCTCGAGTCGTCTTAAGACTCGGGGGCTACAATGACATGACTCGGCGAAATTGGCCGGTGTTGGTGAATTCAAGAACTCCGGGTCATTGGAGGGAAGGTAACCCGGTTCCAGAGGCTACCGCTATATTGGTGAAAAATTTAAAGGCCGCGAGAAAATTTCCGGCTTAAAAAGAAGGATTCCGGTTTAAAATCCGGTTTAAGAGACATCTCTCTCCCACAAAGCACTGGCACTCTTAATATCCGGTTTAAAAACCGGTTCAAGGAAAATTTATTTACCACAAGGCTTTGAAGCTCTCAAATCCGGTTCAAATCCGGCTCAAGGTAAATTTATCTCTCACAAAGTTTTGAAGCTTTCAAATCCGGTTTAAACTTCCGGTTCAAAAAGCATTAATCTCTCGCAAGTTCGAGTTCTCAGAAAAATTAAAGGTTGCCAAAAGAACTTGCTGCCATGATGTGCGGTTCAAACTTGGGTATCCTGCCTTACGGCTTATCTTATTATGATCACTTGGGGGCTTCCTGTTCAAACATAGGTCGTATTCGAATCAAAGAGAACATAGCTGTCGATACCCTCTTGATCGGCATACTGCCAAACCCACTAGGGGGCTTCTTGATCATATCTGAATCATAGCTTAACCCCTTCGGGTCTGATGTGGGTCGTATTCGAACCAGCGTCATTAAACAACTCTTATGGTCACTTGGGGGCTTCCTATTCAAACATAGGTCATATTCGAACCAAAGAGAACATAGCTGTCGTTATCCACTTGATTGGCATCCCCAAAGCCACTGGGGGCTGTATGATCGTATTCGAATCTTAGCTTAACCCCTTTGGAATGGTTTACTGATCGTATCCGAATCAGAAGCCTCAAAAAGTTTTATTCTATCTCTGGTAAAGTTTATTGCAGCCACAATTACTTAACTTGAGACCTTTTGGGGGTTATATCTCAAATGTATATAAGTGTATTATGATTAACCCGGCTTGACTTTTGACTATAAGTCGCCAGCTTATGACAACTATCATCTATGTGGAAGCATTGGCTTCTAAGGATTGGGTTATCACCCTTACTACACAAGTCATGTAAACCGACAGTACAAATTCAATATCACAGTGGTTATATGTGAGGTATTATGACCCGCCCCGCGGTAAACCGCCAAGGGTGTTTGTGATCTACTTGTGTGCAGGGTAAGACTACATTTGGGTGGTTACCATACAGCTCTTGACGTTAAGTCGCCAGGCATATGTTATTTAAACTCATGTAGGATTTGCAGAACTATGACTTATATAAATGCTTCAGTCCAAGCTCATCACTGAAATTGGTGTCTCAAAGGGTTATCAATTATTGATTTTCTCAAGGGCTATAGGCCACCGGGTTACAAAATTCCGGCTTACAATGAATGCGCATTAAGTTGTCATCGGCCAAGAGCCGCCAGGAATTTAAACTCCAGATTTACTTGTCAACCGATGAGGTATTCAAATCTTTAATAGCCAAAACTGGATGGATTTTCATTATGATATTGAATGATTGAGGTTTTCATACCAGATTATATTATTCAAATCTTGAATAGCCAACATGGCTGGATTTCTATTGTGATTATCAATAACCAGTGTTATGATTGAGGTTTTCGAAGTCGCTTTAGCGCAACGGCTATTATTTTTACCAATGGGCATGATTTATTATACAATGGAGGAAATAGTCCGGAGTCGTTGCAGGCTTACAACCCGGCACTTGGGGGCTACATTGTTCAAATCAAGATTACACCGAATATACAAGTCCCATGACACTGCCAGCATGCACCATGGCACTTGGGGGCTAATGCAAAGACATTTTTTGCTCAACTTATTGAAGACCCGACTCATCATATTCTAAATGAGCCGGCCCTTGGGGGCTACCAATTGCTCCTGTCAAAAATTCAAGGTACACAAGCATTAATCCATTATATTGAACGGTTCACTATTCAGTTGGTAGAGTACAAGGCTCTTAACCTTGTGGACGTGGGTTCAAGCCCCATGGTGGAGACTATATTATATGATGTTATTATCAATTATATACAAAGTCCCAGCTCATTATTGTCTTACTAAGCCGGCCCTTGGGGACTACACATTGCTGTTCAAATTTACATGGTTATATCTACAAAGTCCCTGCTCATTATTGCATAATGACCCGGCCCTTGGGGGCTACACTGGTTGAAGTTTTCATGAGCATAAAGCAATTACAAGTCCCGGTTCTTTGCAAGCATGACAACCCGCACTTGGTGGCTACATGTGTGGAATATTCAGTTTATATGATTGAGATGAATAAACCGGATTTCTTCAAGGTTGCAACAGTTATTGGAGCAAGTCTTAAACCATCACTTTGTTCTGCTCAAGACTTGGGGGCTAAGGTGTAATATGGATATAAGGGAGAAAATCTTAAAATTATCATTTGAGAAAATCAGGAGGATCAATTACATAAACCGGTGTCAACAACAATTATGACCCGGCATAAATACATTTTATAATTCGGCAGTTTTTTGGTAATGATAAACCGGCAAATTCTACATCTTCAAGCCGGCTGACTATCAGATGAGTATTTCAAGACCAATATTTTTTAAGCCGGAGCTTTGGAAACCGAGTCAAATGGATTATTTCTTATAATATTTCTCAACAAGAGATCAATGTCAGCAAATTGACTCTGAAGCTGGCCTGTTGACCCGGATTTCTCAAAGGAAGTATCTGGATCTTTTGCATTGGTAAAATTGGGACATATCTGCAAAGGAGATTTGCTATGAGATCATGGATACATATCAAGGAAGAAATGTCAAGGACTTAAGGATGATCAGGTGCCGGCTTACAAGAATATTTAACCCGGAGTACAACCTATCAAATTTGTTCTTGTGTTTATGTTACAGATCAGTTTAACATGGATAAAATCAAATTAAACTGGGGGCTAATGTCGAGGATATACCCCGTGGTGTAAACCGCCAGAAGTATGACCCGCCCGGAGCTTGGCAATTCACGTGTAATCCTCCCGGACTTGGCGGCTCATAGTAACCCGGCGGGCGGGTCAGATGGATGACAAAGCCCAAGGCCCAGAAGGCCGGCTCATGTTAATGGTGGGCCGGTTCATGAGGAAAGCACAAGGAATATTCTCTTATAAAGGAATCAAGACCCGGACTTATATCCGGCTTGTAGTAGAAGGTAGGCTAGTCCTAATCCTATTTGGACTCTATATGTAACCCGCCCCTCTAACTTATATAAGGAGGGGCAGGGCTCCCCAAAGAGGGACAAGCAACAAGAAACAATATCTAGGGCTAGACACAAAGAGGAGAGCCGGCTTACGGTGACTCCCTCATGAGCATAATGAGACCTAGCCTCAAACAGCATGTAGGGCTATTACCGGATGATGTTTCCCGGGGCCCGAAGCTGTCTAAACCCTTGTCTTGCATGTTGATCCGCCATGCGTCTCTCGTCCCACTCAACCCCTCTCAAGCTACCACATAGATGCGTTGGCCTCGCGACTAAGTCCTGACACTAAGGACATCTGGCGTGACAAATCTACGACAGTGTGTGTCAGCATTACCGATCCAGGGATGACACTGAAGCACAGAGACTTGACCATTTGAGGTCAGGTCGCTACAAGATGGTATCAGAGCACACGCTGAGTGTAGCAGATGACCACTAAGATAAACCATAGGTCACTCTTCTCTACTCATTTCTGACTCCTCTCCATTTTCTACTCTTTAGGATGGCGGAGTTGAAGAACAAGTTTGCACAACCGGATGAAGACACACCCTTTGGACGCCACTTGAAGGAAGTCACTAGGTACTTGAACATTGGAATACCAAGCTTCACCGGGACGTACAACGCCACTTTACCAGAAGAGGAGCGATGGGTGATTCAAGTTCAAGTTCCAGGAAGGACGTTCTCGCCAACCACTAAGCCCATAGAATTTTCTTTTGAAGCACCCACCTGGAGTCTAGGCAAGACCATGGCAGCCCACATTACCATGGGACGCATTGGAGAAGTCTACAACAAGGATCTTAAGGACACTATCTATCAGATATGTGGACACCGAGATGAGCAATGGGAGATGATCAGCACCAAGAAGGACAGATCCATTGCAACTTTTATCCAGGAGTTAAATCAGCACATTCGACGCCAGGAGAATCAGATGTGCGCAGATATGATAGATTTAAAGAAGGCAAAGACTAGGATCATCGAGCTGGAAGAAGAACTCAAGTCTACACGCGATGGATATGAGGAGGAAATTGCAACACTACTGGAGAAGAATGACGACCTTACAAAGAAGATCGAAGTATTCATGGGAGATCTAGCACCGGGAGGAGAGGACGACGATTCCACTTGCCCGGAGAACTACATCATCATCAACGACACCGACTCCGACCCCAGTGATGATGACTTTGAAGATGAAGCTGGAGCAGACATCATGGAGTCTTCCAACGATCAAAATTTCTAGATGACCACCAAATAATTAGTAGTATTCCCCCATGTATAAAGTAGTAGTTGAGCACTTTCTACAATAGTTTTAGACCGCTTGTATGCCCTTGCTTGATTGAGTGAGTGAAATTTTTGTGTTTGTCTCATGTGCATATGGGTAGTGCTTTCTCACTAGACCCCTTTTCTATTCTAATCTCTTCCCTCTAAACCCGTCAGATGCCTCCGAGACGTGACACCGGATTTGCCTTCCCTACCGAGAGCTCACTCGGTTGATCCAAAGCGAGAATGCCTTGATGCAATTGCTAGTCTAGAACCAGGGCAACAACAACAACAATAACAACAACCCACCTCCAGTTGACAACTTCGTTCGCTTTCTGAGGTTACACCCGCCGGTGTTTTCCAGTAGCACCGAGCCTATAGTTGCTGATGATTGGCTACGCCGTATTGGAAGGGAGTTGACCACCGTAGGATGCACAGAGTGTACAATCTAATCATGGTTAGTCGTGTCCTCGGTTATGGACAATCTTGAGTATCTAGTACTTGGAGTATCCTAAGTATCTCATCACTCTTAATTAATATTGTTGGGTTGATAATTACTTTAATTTTGATTGAGTTGGAGGAACCTTCTCAGTGATGTTTCAACTACCATGATAGTTAAAATAAAATATATTCCTTTGTTGTAGGTAAAAATTGGCTTTCGCAAAAACTATAACCCTAGAGCTTTCCACCAGCCAAATATGCATGTAGTGATAGCATTATTCTGTTCTTGCTCATCGTGTTATATTGCCAAAGCATATTCCATGTTCGAATTCGTTTTGGGCTGCAACGTATTATGTTGCAAACTTTTCAGACGAGGAGTAAGGTTCGTTAGGTCGTTGTCGTGCAGCTCAGCTATGCCGTTGGAGTTGATGGACTCACTTTATCTTCCAAGCCTTCCGTTGTTATCGTAATAGATGGCCTTAAGCCATATTTATTGTAATAAGTTCTCTTTTGAGACATTCGATGTAATAAGTGTGTGATTGCTACTCTGTTATAAATCCTTCGAGTACTGTGTGTGTCAGCATTACCGATCCAGGGATGACACTAAAGCACAGAGACTTGACCTTTTGAGGTCGGGTCGCTACACTATGAAGAGAGCAAAATAATGTATAGCAGGAAAATGAATGCTCCCGATGGTAGCTTGTGCTATGTCTCTAGATTCCCCCATAGTTATACTAGCAAGAAATTCTCTAAATTCAGATTTGCGAGGTTCACTAGCACTACCCCATTGTGGAAGTTTGCAAGCAGTGGTAAAATTCTCTAAGTCCATAGTATAAGATTTTTCATAAAGATCAAGCAGGACAGTTGGAGAATTGCCTGAAGATGAAAATTCAAACCTCCTCACAAAGGAACTAGTGAGATAGTGGTACTGGCGGCACTTTTCTCCCTCGAAGCTCACAAGATCAGCGTTACGCAAATATGCGTTAAATTTTCCTTGATTCCCGCTCGATCCATAAAATTTTCTGAAGGCCATTCACAAGGCCGCACTAGAGCGTCCCTTGGTGGCTCATCGTTAGCATCACGCATTGCAAGCCTGGGTCCTTGCTTCCTTGAAGAACCACCTTGGTACATTTTCCTAAGCATATTTCTTCCTCTGAAAACTTTCTGAATTTTTTAGTAACTTCATATAAAAGTGGACCAAGCTCAACAAAATTGATAGCAACTACTCCTACAAGTGCCTAGAGACTATAACATGCATTAGAACTACTTGGAACCATATAAATTTGACATGTAAGCTCAAGAACATGGTCACCTAGGCAGCACAAATTTTCAATGAGTAAAGCACTAGAGAAAAAACTAATTGGACCAATGGAGGAGTCACATACCAAGGAACAATCTCCCCAAGCAGTTTTGTGAAAGATGCTTTGAGCAAGGAGATCTAAAATCGCAGCAAAATGAGCTAGAACTCGTGCTTGAGATGGATGGTGATTTTTTGGGAGGAAGAAGAAGTGTGTGGGTGCAGGAATAAGTGGAGGGGAGCCACCATGGGCTCACGAGGCAGGGGACACGACCTGGACCCTCGTGGCCAGGTGCTTGCTCCCCCTGCTGTGTTCTCAGTGCCAGATATTCTCAAATATTCCAGAAAAAATCATATTCCATTTTCAGGGCATTTGGAGAACTTTTATTTTCGCGGTATTTTTATATTGCACGGATAATTCAGAAAACAGACAGAAAAAATACTATTTTTACTTTATTTCAACTAAATAACAGAAGTTAAAGGAGGTTACAGAAGGTTGTGCCTTCTAGTTTCATCCATCTCATGCTCATCAAAAGGAATCCACTAACAAGGTTGATCAAGTCTTGTTAACAAACTCATTCCGAATGACATGGAACCAGAGAAATTTCAAATAACACTAGGTTACCTCAACAGTAGGTAGAGGAAATTCAAAACCTCCAAGAATAATCGATGGAATTTTTCCAATAGAATTTATACTGTGGACTTGAGGTTGTTTCCTCGGAAAGTGTACCGTACGCTCATTACCATTAACATGAAAAGTGACATTGCCCTTGTTGCAATCAATAACAGCCCCTGCGGTATTCAAAAAGTGTCTTCCAAGAATAATAGACATACTATCGTCTTCGGGAATATCAAGAATAACAAAGTCCGTCAAAATAGTAATGTTTGCAACCAGAACAGGCACATCCTCACAAATACCGACAGGTATAGCAGTTGATTTATCAGCCATTTGCAAAGATATTTCATTAGGTGTCAACTTATTCAAGTCAATTCTACGATATAAAGAGAGAGGCATAACACTAAAACCGGCTCCAAGATTGCATGAAGTTGTTTTAACATAGTTTCTTTTAATGGAGCATGGTATAGTAGGTACTCCTGGATCTCAAGTTTCTTTGGTATTCCACCCTTAAAAGTATAATTAGCAAGCATGGTGGAAATTTCAGCTTAGGTATCTTTCTTTTATTAGTAACAATTTCTTTCATATACTTAGCATAAGGATTCATTTTGAGCATATCACCAAACGACACGCAAGAAGATTGGTCTAATCATTTCAAAGAAAGCGCTCAAAATCCTCATCATCCTTTTTCTTGGATGGTTTGGGAGGGAAAGGCATGGGTTTCTGAACCCATGGTTCTCTTTCTTTACCATGTTTCCTAGCAACAAAGTCTCTCTTATCATAACGTTGATTCTTTGATTGTGGTTTATCAAGATCAACAACAGGTTCAGTTTCTACATCATTATCATTACTAGGTTGTGCATCATCATGAACATCCTCATTAATATTATCACTAGATTCATGTTCATTACCAGATTGTGTTTCAGCATCAGAGATAGAAATATCATTTGGATTCTCAGGTGTTTCAGCAACAGGTTCACTAGAAGCATGCAAAGTCCTATCATTTTTATTTTTCTTCTTTTTAGAAGGACTAGGTGCATCTATATTATTTCTCTTAGAATCCTGCTCAATTCTCCTAGGGTGGCATTCAGGATACAAAGGTTCCTGAGTCATCTTACCAGTTCTAGTAGCCACTCTAACAACATAATCATTATTCTTACTATTTAATTCATTGAGCAAATCATTTTGAGCTTTAAGTACTTGTTTTACTTGAGTGGTAACCATAGAAGCATGTTTAGTAATGAGTTTAAGTTCACCTTTAACTCTAGACATATAATCACCCAAGTGTTCAAGCGTATCGGAATTGTATTTCAATTTTCTACCAAAATAAGCATTGAAGTTTTCTTGCTTGACAATAAAATTATCAAACTCTTCTAAGCATTGTCTAGCAGACTTGTAGTGAGGAATATCACCTTCATCAAATCTATAGAGAGAATTTACCTTTACTACCTGTGTCGGGTTATCAAGACCATGAGTTTCTTCAATAGGCGATGGTTTAAGAGCATATGTTTCTTCAACAAAGTGTAAATTAAGACCATGTATTTCTTCAATAGGAGGTAAATTCTTAACATCTTCTGCTTTAATACCTTTTTCTTTCATAGATTTCTTTGCCTCTTGCATATCTTCAGGACTGAGAAATAGAACACCTCTTTTATTTGTAGTTGGTTTAGGAATAGGCTCAGGAGCTGGCTCAGGAAGTGTCCAATTATTTTCATTGGTCAACATATTATTCAATAGAATTTCAGCTTCATCTGGTGTTCTTTCCCTGAAAACAGAACCAGCACAACTATCCGTAATCTCCTAAGCATCGGTTAGTCCATTATAAAAGATATCAAGTATTTCATTTTTCTTTAGAGGATGATCAGGCAAAGCATTAAGTAATTGGATAAGCCTCCCCCAAGCTTGTGGGAGACTCTCTTCTTCAATTTGCACAAAATTGTATATATTCCTTAAAGCAGCTTGTTTCTTATGAGCAGGGAAATATTTAGCAGAGAAGTAATAAATCATTTCCTGGGGACTACGCACACAACCAGGATCAAGAGAATTAAACCATATCTTAGCATCACCCTTTAATGAGAACGGAAATATTTTAAGGATATAAAGGTAGCGGGTTCTCTCATCATTAGTGAACAGGGTGGCTATATCATTTAATTTAGTAGGGTGTGCCACAACAGTTTCAGATTCATAGCCATAAAAAGGATCAGATTCAACCAAAGTAATTACATTAGGATCAATAGAGAATTCATAATCCTTATCAGTAACACAGATAGGTGAAGTAGCAAAAGTAGGGTCACGTTTCATTCTAGCATTAAGAGATTGCTGCTTCCATTTAGCTAATAATTTCTTAAGATCACTTCTATCATTGCAAGCAAGAATGGCTCTAGCAGATTCTTCATCCAGAACATAACCCTTAGGCACAACAGGCAATTCATATTTATTAGGGGGAGAGTCTTCATCATCACTATCTTCAATATTATCAGTTTCAATAATTTCATTCTCTCTAGCCCTAGCAAGTTGTTCATCAAGAAATTCACCAAGTGGCACAGTATTAACAAGCATAGAAGTAGTTTCATCATAAGTATCATGCATAGCAGAAGTGGCATCATCAATAACATGCGACATATCAGAATGAATAGCAAAAGCAGGTTTAGGTGTCGCAAGCTTACTCAAAACAGAAGGTGAATCAAGTGCAGAGCTAGATGGCAGTTCCTTACCTTCCCTCGTAGTTGAAGGATAAATTTTTGTCTTAGCGTCTTTCAAGTTCTTCATAGTGACCAGCAGATATAAATCCCAAGTGACTCAAAGAATAGAGCTATGCTCCCTGGCAACGGCGCCAGAAAATAGTCTTGATAACCCACAAGTATAGGGGATCGCATCAGTTTTCGAGGGTAGAGTATTCAACCCAAATTTATTGATTCGACACAAGGGGAGCCAAAGAATATTCTCAAGAATTAGCAATTGAGTTGTTAATTCAGCCACACCTGGATACCTTAGTATCTGCAGCAAAGTATTTAGTAGCAAAGTAATATGATAGTAACGGTAGCAGTAGCAAAAATAATATTTTTGGGTTTTGTAGTGATTGTGACAGTAGCAACGGAAAAGTAAATAAGCGAAGAACAATATGTGAAAAGCTCGTAGGCATTGGATCGGTGATGGAGAATTATGCCGGATGCGGTTCATCATGTAACAATCATAACATAGGGTGACACAGAACTAGCTCTAATTCATCAATGTAATGTAGGCATGTATTCCGAATATAGTCATACATGCTTATGGAAAAGAACTTGCATGACATCTTTTGTCCTACCCTCCCGTGGCAGCGGGGTCCTAACGGAAACTAAGGGATATTAAGGCCTCCTTTTAATAGAGTAATACATGAACTCCTCAAACTATGGTTATCACCGGGAGTTGTCCTGATTGTTGTCACTTCGGGGTTACCGGATCATAACACATAGTAGGTGACTATAGACTTGCAAGATAGGATCAAAAACTCACATATATTCATGAAAACATAATAGGTTCAGATCTGAAATCATGGCACTCGGACCCTAGTGACAAGCATAGCAAAGTCATAGCAACATCGATCTCAGAACATAGTGGATACTAGGGATCAAACCCTAACAAAACTAACTCGATTACATGATAAATCTCATCCAACCCATCACCCTCCAGCAAGCCTACGATGGAATTACTCACGCACGGCGGTGACAATCATGAAATTGGTGATGGAGGATGGTTGATGATGACGACGGCGACGGATTCCCCTCTCCGGAGCCCCAAACAGACTCCAGATCAGCCCTCCTGAGAGGTTTTAGGGCTTGGCGGCGGCTCCGTATCGTAAAACGCGATGAATCTTTCTCTCTGGTTTTTTCTCCCCGAAAGTGAGTATATGGAGTTGGAGTTGAGGTCGGTGGAGCGTCAGGGGGCCCACGAGGCACGAGGCGTGCCCAGGGGGGCAGGCGCGCCCCCCACCCTCGTGGACAGGGTGTGGGCCCCCTGACGTGGATTCTTCTTCTAGTATTTTTAATATTTTCCAAAAATATGTTCCGTGGAGTTTCAGGTCATTCCGAGAACTTTTGTTTCTGCACATAAATAACACCATGGAAAGTCTCATCGAAAACAGCGTCGATCAAGGTTAGTTCCATTCAAATCATGCAAGTTAGAGTCCAAAACAAGGGAAAATGTGTTTGGAAAAGTAGATACGACGGAGACGTATCAAGGGGCACTCCAAGATTTGTCTTAGCCGTGTGCGGTGCCCCCCTCCATAGTTACACACCTCGGTCATATCATCGTAGTGCTTAGGCGAAGCTCTGTGCCGGTAATTTCATCATCACCATCGCCACACCGTCGTGCTGATAGAACTCTCCCTCGTCCTCAACTGGATCAAGAGCTCGAGGGATGTGATCGAGCTGAACGTGTGCTGAACACGGAGGTGTCGTACATTCGGTACTTGGATCGGTTGGATCGTGAAGACGTTCGACTACATCAACCGCGTTACTAAACGCTTCCGCTTTCGGTCTGTGAGGGTACATGGACACACTCTCCCGTCTTGTTGTTATGGATCTCCTAGATAGATCTTGCGTGATCGTAGGAATTTTTTTGAAACACAGTGTTCCCCAACAGTGGCATCCGAGCCAGGTCTATGCGTAGATGTTATATGCACGAGTAGAACACAAAGAGTTGTGGGCGATAATAGTCATACTGCTTACCACCAATGTCTTACTTTGATTTGGTGGTATTGTTGGATGAAGCGGCCCGGACCGACATTACATGACCGCATTCATGAGACTGGTTCTACCGACGTGATTCACACACAGGTGGCTGGCGGGTGTCTGTTTCTCCAACTTTAGTTGAATCGAGTTTGACTACAGCCGGTCCTTGTTGAAGGTTAAAACAACACACTTGAAGAAAAATCGTTGTGGTTTGGATGCGTAGGTAAGAACGTTCTTGCTAGAAGCCCGTAGCAGCCACGTAAAACTTGCAACAACAAAGTAGAGGACGTCTAACTTGTTTTGGCAGGGCATGTTGTGATGTGATATGGTCAAGACATGATGAGATATAAATTGTTGTATGAGATGATCATGTTTTGTAGAAGTTATCGGCAACTGGCAGGGCCTTATGGTTGTCGCTTTATTGTATGAAATGCAATCGCCATGTAATTGCTTTACTTTATCACTAAGAGTTAGCGATAGTCGTAGAAGCAATAGTTGGTGAGACGACAACGATGCTACAATGGAGATCATGACGGTGCTTTCGAGATGGAGATCAAAGGCACAAGATGATGATGGCCATATCATGTCACATATTTTGATTGCATGTGATGTTTATCCTTTATGCATCTTATTTTGCTTAGTATGGCGGTAGCACTATAAGATGATCCCTCACTAAATTTCAAGGTACAAGTGTTCTCCCTGAGTATGCACCGTTGCTACAATTCATCGTGCCAAGACACCACGTGATGATCGGATGTGATAAGCTCTACGTTCACATACAACGGGTGCAAGCCAGTTTTGCACGTGCAGAATACTCAGGTTAAACTTGACGAGCCGAGCATATCCAGATATGGCCTCGGAACACTGAGACGGAAAGGTCGAATGTGAATCATATAGTAGATATGATCAACATAGTGATGTTCACCATTGAAAACTACTCCATCTCACGTGATGATCGGACATGGTTTAGTTGATATGGATCACGCGATCATTTAGATGACTCGAGGGATGTCTATCTAAGTGGGAGTTCTTAAGTAATATGATTAATTGAACTTTAATTTATCATGAACTTAGTCCTGATAGTATTTGCATATCTATGTTGTAGATCAATAGCTCGCGTTTAGCTCCCTGTTTTATTTTTGATATGTTCCTAGAGAAAAACTGTGTTGAAAGATGATAGTAGCAATGATGCGGACTGGGTCCGTGATCTGAGGATTATCCTCATTGTTGCACAGAAGAATTATGTCCATGATGCACCGCTAGGTGACGGACCTATTGCAGGAGCAGATGCAGACGTTATGAACGTTTGGCAAGCTCGGTATGATGAATACTTGATAGTATAGTGCACCATGCTTTATGGCTTAGAAACGGCACTTCAAAAACGTTTTGAACGCTACAGAGCATATAAGATGTTCCAAGTGCTGAAATTGGTATTTCAGACTCATGCCCGAGTCGAGAGGTATGAGACCTCTGACAAGTACTTTGCCTACAAAATGGAGGAGAATAGCTTAGCTAGTAAGCATGTGCTCAGGATGTCTGGGTACTACAATCGCTTGAATCAAGTGGGAGTTAAACTCCCAGATAAGATAGTGATTGATAGAGTTCTCTAGTCACTATCACCAAGTTACTAGAACTTTGTGATGAACTACAATATGCAAGGGATGATGAAAATGATTCTTGAGCTCTTCGCGATGCTGAAATTGGCGAAGGTAGAAATCAAGAAATAGCATGAAGTGTTGATGGTTAAACAAGAACACTAGTTTCAAAAAAAGGGCAAGGAAAAGAAAGGGAACTTCAAGAAGAATGGCAAGCAAGTTGCCACTCCCATGAAGAACCCCAAAGCTAGACCCAAGTCTGAACTGAGTGCTTCTACTGCAAAGGAAATGGTCACTGGAAGTGGAACTGCCCTAGATACTTGGCGGATAAGAAGGATGGCAAAGTGAACAAAGGTATATTTGATATACATGTTATTGATGTGTACTTTACTAGTGTTTATAGCAACCCCTCAATATTTGATACTAGTTCAGTAGCTAAGAGTAGTAACTCGAAACCGGAGTTGTAAGATAAATAGAGACTAGTTAAGGACGAGGTGACGATGTGTGTTGGAAGTGATTCCAAGGTTGATAAGATCACCATGGCATACTCCCTCTACCTTCGGGATTAGTATTGACCCTAAATAAATGTTATTTGGTGTTTGCGTTGAGCATGAATATGATTGGATCATGTTTATTGCAATACATTTATTCATCTAAGTCACAGAATAATTGTTGTTCTGTTTACATGAATAAAACCTTCAATAGTCATACACCCAATGTGAATGGTTTGTTGAATCTCGATCGTGATTATACTCATATTCATAATATTGAAGCCAAAAGATGCAAAGTTAATAATGACAGTGCGACTTATTTGTGGCACTGCCGTTTAGGTCATATTGGTGTAAAGCGCATGAAAAAACTCCATGCTGATGGGCTTTTGGAATCACTTGATGCTTGCGAACCATGCCTCATGGGAAAGATGACTAAGACTCCGTTCTCCGGAACAATGGAGCGAGCCACTGACTTATCGGAAACAATACATACTGATGTATGCGGTCCGATAAGTGTTGAGGCTCGCGGCGGGTATTGTTATTTTCTGACGTTCACAGATGATTTGAGTAGATATGGGTATATCTAGTTAATGAAACATAATTCTGAAACATTTGAAAAGTTCAAAGAATTTCAGAGTGAAGTGGAAAATCGTCGTAACAAGAAAATTAAGTTTCTATGATCTAATCATGGAGGCGAATATTTGATTTACGAGTTTGGTCTTCATTTGAAACAATGTGGAATAGTTTTGCAACTCACGCCACCTGGAACACCACAGCGCAATGGTGTGTCTGAATGTCATAACCATACTTTATTACATATGGTGCGATCTATGATGTCTCTTACTGATTTACCACTACCTTTTGGGGTTATGCATTAAAGATAGCTGCATTCACGTTAAATAGGGCACCGTCTAATCTGTTGAGACGACACCGTATGAACTATGGTTTAGCAAGAAACCTAAGATGTCGTTTCTTTAAACTTGGGGTTGCGATGCTTATGTGAAAAAGCTTCAGCCTGATAAGCTCGAACCCAAATCAGAGAAGTGCGTCTTCATAGGATACCCAAAAGAAACTGTTGGGTACACCTTCTATCACAATCCGAAGGCAAGATCTTTGTTGCTAAGAATGGATCCTTTCTAGAGAAGGAGTTTCTCTCGAAGAAGTGAGTGGGAGGAAAGTAGAACTTGATGAGGTAGTTGTACCTTCTCCCGAATTGGAAAGTAGTACATCACAGAAATCAGTTCCAGTGATTCCTACACCAATTAGTGAGGAAGCTAATGATGATGATCATAAAACTTCAGATCAAGTTACTACCGAACCTCGTAGGTCAACCAGAGTATGGTCTGCACCAGAGTGGTACGGTAATCCTTTCTAGAAGTCATGTTACTAGACCATGATGAACCTACGAACTATGAGGAAGTGATGATGAGCCCAGATTCCGCGAAATGGCTTGAGGCCATGAAATCTGAGATGGGATCCATGTATGAGAACAAAGTATGGACTTTGATTGACTTGACCGATGATCAGCAAGCCATTAAGATTAAATGGATCTTCAAGAGGAAGATGGACACGGATAGTAGTGTTACTATCTACAAAGCTCGAATTATCTAAAAAGGTTTTCAACAAGTTCAAGGTGTTGACTACGATGAGAGTTTATCACTCGTATCTATGCTTAAAGCCTGTCCGAATCATGTTAGCAATTGCCGCATTTTATGAAATTTGGCAAATGGATGTCAAAACTGCATTCCTTAACGGATTTCTTAAAGAAGAGTTGTATATGATGCAACCAGAAGGTTTTGTCAATCCGAAAGGTGCTAACAAAGTGTGTAAGCTCCAGTGATCCATTTATGGACTGGTGCAAGCATCTCTGAGTTGGAATGTACCCTTTGATAGTGTGATCAAAGCATATGGTTTTATACAGACTTGCGGTGAAGCCTGTATTTACAAGAAAGTGAGTGGGAGCACTACAACCTTTCTGATAAGTATATGTGAATGACATATTGTTTATCGGAAATGATGTAGAATTTTCTGGAAAGCATAAAGGAGTGTTTGAAAGGAGTTTTTCAGAGAAAGACTTCGGTGAAGCTACTTACATATTGGGCATCAAGATCTATAAAAGATAGATCAAGACGCTTGATAAGACTTTCGATGAATACATACCTTGATAAGATTTTGAAGGAGTTCAAAATGGATCAGTGATAACCCACAAGTATAGGGGGTCAATTGTAGCCTCTTTCGATAAGTAAGAGTGTCGAACCCAACGAGGAGCTAAAGGTAGAACAAATATTCCCTCAAGTTCTATCAACCACCGATACAACTCTACGCTTGCTTGACGTTCGCTTTACCTGGAACAAGTATGAAACTATTTTGCAAGAATAAATCTACGAGTACTTTGCGGGAATAAAACTACGAATAAATTGCAAGGTAATAAAAGTGGATAGCTTTTGTCAACAAGAAAGTTATTTGTCCCTAGGCAATCGATAACAAGTACCGGTAATCATTATTGTAATTTTATATGAGGGAGAGGCATGAGCTAACATACTTTCTCTACTTGGATCATATGCACTTATGATTGGAACTCTAGCAAGCATCCGCAACTACTGAAGATCATTAAGGTCGTGAAACCCAACCATAGCATTAAGTATCAAGTCCTCTTTACTCCCATACATCATACCCCAGTTACTCCGGTTTAAGTTTTTGCCACTCTCGCAACCCACCATAAGCGAACCATGAACATATTGCAACACCCTACAGCGGGGACCCCTCGCGTTTGCGCGAGAATGGAGGGCACCGTAGGACAGCACCATAAATAAAATATACAATCATACCAACCAAGATCACGATTGACCCACAGGACAAAATGGATCTACTCAAACGTCATAGGATAACCATAGATCATTGGGAAATAATATATGGAGTTGAGCACCATGTTTAAGTAGATATTACAGTAGGGGAAAGAGGTGTTATGCCGCTGCATAGAGGGGGGGAAAGTTGGTGTTGACGGTAGCAAGATTGTTGATGTAGATCGCCGTCACGATCCTTGCCCCGGCGGCACTCCGGCGCCACCGGGAGGAGTAAAGTCTAATTTAAACCTTGAGATTGTAGTGTCGGTCGAAAGCAAACCCTCACCTCTATATCCCTGAAGTCCATACCCTGTCCTCTTTAATCCTGGTCATTTTTAACCTTGATATTCTTTTAGGAGTGGATTTGATGACGTGGCAATGAAGACCGGGTTTGTTGACTTTTTCATCTAAAAATAGAAGTGAGTGTATGCATGCATGCCATGGTGCGTGGTAGCATTCATAGTGTACCATGCAGGTCGGTCGTTTTTCTTCTGGCGCCCGGCACCGCTACAACTTACAACTGCTCCTCGTTGGTGAGGTTGCGGCGCTCGCCGACTTCCGCATCGCCGGGGTTCGCTCCGGCGTGCTCGCGAGCTAGAACCAGTACGTTAATCCGCGCTGCCCACAGTGGCACGGTGGCACCATCTAGTTTCTCTTCCGCATCATGTACATGACGCTTGTCGCTGGCTGGGTCTCCATATTGCAGCACACCCATGCGGCTCGCACGTGCTCGAGCACGCCAAGCGGCCACGATGTTGTACCCAATGACACCGCACCAGCCACCTTCCTCCCTCGTTAACCCCCTGGCATAGCTGCTTCGCCCCTCGTCTTCTTCGTACGATGCCTTCTAGCCGCAACAGCTAGGTTATGGTGACCGCGTGCTTGGACCAAACCGAAGTAACCGCGTGGACATGGACGCCACCCGTTTACGTCTGCAAATAGTGTCGTGCCATGACGGAAACAAAAAGGTCGATGAGATGCCCGGGGTCGCTGCCGGTGCTAGTGCAGCCTCCGTCCCAGCTGACAAGTGAACCCCACACATGGCGTAATCCACCCATCCCGGTCTTTCTCGATGCCACGTAGGCAATCCCTGTTTGGATATGACCGCAGGTTTAAAAATGGCCGGGATTAGATAAAACAGGGTATAGACTTCAGGGATTTGAAGATGAGGGTTCATTTTCAACTAGCTCTACAATGTTAAGGTTTAAATCAGACTTTACTCCACCGGGAGAGAGGGGGAGAGAGCCCCCTCCTTCTTCTTCTTCCTTGGCCTCCCCCTGGATGGGAGGAGAGTTCCCCCTCTGGTCCATGGTCCCCATGGAGTCGGAGGGGCGTGAGCCCCTTCGAGATTGGATTTCTGCTCTGTTCTCTTCTGTTTCGCGTTCCCCAGATCTGGCCGAAAACCGTTTCTTATATTCCTAGAGATCCGTAACTCCGATTGCGCTGAGATTTTAACACAATTTTTCCCCGGATATAAGCTTCCTTGCGCCCGAAGTAGAGCTCCAACCGACGTTCGAGGAGGGCACAACCCACCACCGCGCGCGAGGGGCCTCTGGCGTGCCCTGGTGTCTTGTGGGTTGTGTGGGCCTCCGTTTGCGGTGATTCCAACTCCCCAAAATCACATATATTCCAAAATAATTCTCCGTGAAATTTTATTGCATTTGGACTTCGTTTGATATGGATACCCTGCGATACAAAAAACATGCAGAAAACAGGAACTGGCACTGGGCACTGGATCAATAGGTTAGTACACTAAATCATATAAAAAGTTGCCAAAAACATGTAAAAGTTGAATAATATTGGCATGAAACAATCAAAAATTATAAATACAATGGAGATGTATCAATCAGTGAAAGAAGGAGTTCTTGCCTGAGTTGTACGGTGTGAAGTTGAGTAAAGACTCAAAAACCCGACCATGGCAGAAAATAGAAAGATAACGAAAAGTCATTCCTTATGCCTCAGTCATAGGTTCTATAAAGTATGCTATGCTGTGTACCAGACCTATAGTGTACCTCACCATGAGTTTGGCAAGAGGGTAGAATAGTGATCCAGGAGTGGATCACTGGACAGCGGTCAAAATAATCCTTAGTGGAATAAGGACATGTTTCTCGGTTATGGAGGTGACAAAAAGTTCATCGAAAAGGGTTACGTCGATGCAAGGTTTGACACTGATCCGGATGACTCTAAGTCTCAATCTGGATACATATGAAAGTGGGAGCGATTAGCTACAGTAGCTCCGTGCAGAGCATTGTAGACATATAAAATTTGCAAAATACATATGGCCTGAATGTGGCAGACCCGTTGACTAAACTTCTCTCACAAAGCAAAACATGATCACTCTTTGGGTGTTAATAACATAGCTATGTGAACTAGATTATTGACTCTAGTAAACCCTTTTGGTACTAGTCACATGGAGATGTGAACTAACCACATAAAGATGTGAACTATTGGTGTTAAATCACATGACGATGTGAACTAGATTATTGACTCTAGTGCAAGTGGGAGACTGAAGGAAATATGCCCTAGAGGCAATAATAAAGTTCTTATTTATATTTCCTTATATCATGATAAATGTTTATTATTCATGCTAGAATTGTATTAACCGGAAACTTAGTACATGTGTGAATACATAGACAAAACAGAATGTCCCTAGTATGCCTCTACTTGACTAGCTCGTTAATCAAAGATGGTTAAGTTTCCTGACCATAGACATGTGTTGTCATTTGATGAACGGGATCACATCATTAGGAGAATGATGTGATGGACAAGACCCATCCGTTAGCTTAGCATGTTGATCGTTCAGTTTTGTTGCTATTGCTTTCTTCATGACTTATACATATTCCTTTGACTGTGAGATTATGCAACTCCCGAATGCCGGAGGAACACCTTGTGTGCTATCAAACATCACAACATAATTGGGTGATTATAAATATGCTCTACAGGTGTCTCCGAAGGTGTTTGTTGAGTTGGCATAGATCGAGATTAGGATTTGTCACTCTGTGTATCGAAGAGGTATCTTTAGGCCCTCTCGGTAGTGCACACTATAAAGCCTTGCAAGCAATGTGACTAATGAGTTAGTTGCGGGATGATGAATGACGAAACGAGTAAAAAGACTTGCCGGTAACGATATTGAACTAGGTATGATGATACCGACGATCGAATTTCGGGCAAGTAACATACCGATGACAAAGGGAATGACGTATGTTGTTATGCGGATTAACCGATAAAGATCTTCGTAGAATATGTAGGAGCCAATATGAGCATCTAGGTTCTGCTATTGGTTATTGACCGAAGATGTGTCTCGGTCATGTCTACATAGTTCTCGAACCCGTAGGGTCTGCATGCTTAACGTTCGATGGCGATTTATATTATGAGTTATGTGATTTGATGACCGAAGTTTGTTCGGAGTCCCAGATGAGATCACGGACATGACGAGGAGTCTCGAAATGGTCGAGAGGTAAAGATCGATATATTGGAAGGCTATATTCGGACATCGGAATGGCTCCAAGTGATTCGAGTATTTTTTGGAGTACCGGAGAGTTACGGGAATTCGTCGGGGGAAGTTAATGGGCCTTATTGGGCTTTAGTGAAGAGATGGAAGAAGGGCCACGAGGTGGCGCGCGCCTCCCCCCTGCCCAAACCGAATTGGACAAGGGGTGGGGGAGCCCCCCTTTCCTTCTCCCTCTCCCTCCTTTCGTTCTTTCCTACTCCGAAAAGGAAAGGGAATCCTACAGTACATGGGAGTCCTAGTAGGACTCCCTACACTTGGCGCGCCCCTAGGAGGGTCAGCCTCTCTCCCTCCCTCCTTTATATACGTGGGCAGGGGGCACCCCAAAGGCACTCCAAGATTTGTCTTAGCCATGTGCGGTGCCCCCCTCCACAGTTACACACCTCGGTCATATCATCATAGTGCTTAGGCGAAGCCCTGCACCGTTAACTTCATCATCACCGTCACCACGCTGTCATGCTGACGGAACTCTCCCTCGTCCTCAACTGGATCAAGAGCTTGAGGGACATCATCGAGCTGAACGTGTGCTGAACACGGAGGTGCCGTACGTTTGGTACTTGGATCGGTTGGATCGTGAAGAAGTTCGACTACATCAACCGCGTTACTAAACGCTTCCGCTTTCGGTCTACGAGGGTACGTGGACACACTCTCCCGTCTTGTTGTTATGCATCTCCTAGATAGATCTTGCGTGATCGTAGGAAATTTTTTGAAATACTGCGTTCCCCAACAATACATACCACCGTTGTGCTGCATCATCCCTTCCTCTTTGGAGAAATACCGACGTAGCTTCAAGCCGCATCAGTCGACTCCCGGCCCGATGAGCTGGGCTGAGGACCCCTTGTTGGTTATGATCTAGGCCACTTCAGGCAGGCCGTGGTGGATAACAACAAGACTCCAGGAGACTTGATGTACAATATAAGGAGTTGGATTTGTCGAGGAATCTACCTCTTTGTACATAGCCGACTAGAACCCCCCGACGGTATGTTATATAAGTCGGGGCAGGCTCGTAGATAGAAAGACAAAAATCTCTCGGTACTTTGTACTCTTGATACACTCCAACCCAATGAAGCACAAAGCAGGACACAATGTTTTATCTCCTCAGGAGAGCTTGAACCTGGTAAACTTTGTGCCCTTGTTATCATCATCCTAAGGCATCTAGCTTTGGATACCATACCGAGGAATCTGCTGGATTTAGCTCTGATGGTGGTGGCCCATAGAAGTCCTGCTAGGTGATTGTCGCACTTCGATGGGAGTTCGAATCAATGCTCAGATCGGCTCTGATGCGATCTTTCCGCTAGGGCAGATGTTCATCTTTGGCGGTGTCACCCTTGTTGTCAACTCGACCGGCCATCTCTGCTAGGTCAAATCTTTTGCTCTAGACCAGATAGTGAGATTCCACAACATGGAGTACGACGCGGATCTCCGCGGAGAGCTGGTCTTCACGGGTTTGTTTCTCGCCAGATCCAAGAGGAGCATGAGCGCTCACCCCGGGCCCGATGTGAGACCAGGCCCTAGAAAAGCGTGAGAAACCTGTGCCGAGATTGATGTTAGATTGGATCCCAAAGCCACTCTCCTTGGGCACGATGTCAAACTGAAAGTGCAACTATCCCTAGGTGGTTTTGGTAATTCATAACAACATATAGCTCATTGAGCTAATGCTATTCCAAGACAAATATTCAGGAAAGCTCAATGAATGGCATGGCACGGATGATGAAAGTGGATCCCTCAAAATATTAAGGACAAAGGATTGGCTCAAGCTCAAAAGCTCAAGACTCTACATTTTACATTTTAGTGATCCAAGATCACATTGAGTCTATAGGAAAAGCCAATACTATCAAGGAGGGATGAGGTGTTGCTTAATGAGCCTCTTGCTTCATGTGCTTAGTGATATGCTCCAAAACCCTCCACTACTTTCTCACATCCACATATGACCTAAACCTAAAGTCAAATTCGGACCTACCGATTCTTTCTATCCGGCGCCACCGAAGTTCAAATGTCACGACCAACGCCACAAACCCTAGGCAAATCGGTCTCACCGATAGGGATCTCGGTCTCACCGAGATGGGATTGCATTCTCTCTGTTTCCCTTCGTAACGTTTCGGTCTAACCGAAGCGAGCGATCGGTCCCACCGAGATTGCAATGTAAACCCTCTGTTTCCTTTCGTAACTTTTCGGTCTCACCGAAAGAGCGAATCGGTCCCACCGAGTTTACCTGACCAACTCTCTGGTTAGCTAATTACCAAAATTGGTCTCACCGAGTTTGTGTAATCGGTCTCACCGAGATTACATTATGCCCTAACCCTAACCATATCGGTCCCACTGAGTTGCTTGTCGGTCCCAATGAAAACCCTAATTGATCACTAGGTTTACTAAATCAGTCCGACCGAGTTTGTTGATTCGGTCCCACCGAGTTTGGTAAATTGTGTGTAACGGTTATATTTTGTGTGGAGGCTATATATACCCCTCCACCTCCTCTTCATTCGTAGAGAGAGCCATTAGAACAAACCTACACTTCCAACTTACCAGTTCTGAGAGAGAACCACCTACTCATGTGTTGAGGCCAAGATATTCCATTCCTACCATATGAATCTTGATCTCTAGCCTTCCCCAACTTGCTTTCCACTCAAATCTTCTTTCCACCAAATCCAAATCCTGTGATTGAGAGTTGAGTGTTGGGGAGACTATCATTTGAAGCGCAAGAGCAAGGAGTTCATCATCAACACACCATTTGTTACTTCTTGGAGAGTGGTGTCTCCTAGATTGGCTACGTGTCACTTGGGAGCCTCCGACAAGATTGTGGAGTTGAACCAAGGAGTTTGTAAGGGCAAGGAGATCGCCTACTTCGTGAAGATCTACCGCTAGTGAGGCAAGTCCTTCGTGGGCGACGGCCATGGTGGGATAGATAAGGTTGCTTCTTCGTGGACCCTTCGTGGGTGAAGCCCTCCGTGTACTCGCGCAACCGTTACCCTTAGTGGGTTGAAGTCTCCATCAACGTGGATGTACGATAGCACCACCTATCGGAACCACGACACAAGCATCCGTGTCTCCAGTTGCGTTTGAATCCTCCAAACCCTTCCCTTTACATTCTTGCAGGTTGCATGCTTTATTTTCCGCTGCCTATATACTCTTTGCATGCTTGCTTGAATTGTGTGAAGATTGCTTGACTTGTTCAAAGATAGCTAAAATCTACCAAAGTCTAAAATTGGGAAAAGGTTAAGTTTTTAATTGGTCAAGTAGTCTAATCACCCCCTCTAGACATACTTCAAGGTCCTACAAGTGGTATCAGAGCTTTGGTCTCCATTTGCTTTGATTTTCATAGCTTTTGGTGGTCATAGCCTTGGTTTCACAACCTAGGAGAGTATGGCGTCTAGCGAGGGAAATTATCACCATAGAGGTCCTTACTTTGATGGCACTTATTTTGCTAGTTGGAAGCATAAGATGAAAATGCATATTCTCGGACATAAACTCGTCGTTTGGGCTATTGTGTATATTGGTTTGCAAGGTGAATTCTTTGAGGAAAGAACCGAACCATGAAGCTAGCGCGGAAGAGTTGAAGATGCTGCAATACAACGCTCAAGCTTGTGATATCCTCTTCAATGGCTTGTGCCTCAAGAATTCAACAAAATCAGCCGTCTTGAGAATGCAAAGGAAATTTGGGATACTTTGATTGATATGCATGAAGGTACCGACTCCATCAAGGAATCCAAGTTGGATGTGCTCCAAAGTCACTTGACAAATTCAAAATGAAGGATGGTGAAGGTGTCATTGAAATGTACTCTAGGCTTGCTCTTATCACAAATGAGATTGCCGGCTTAGGAAGTGAAGAAATGACCGACAGATTCATCATCAAGAAGATCCTAAGAGCATTGGATGGAAAATATGATACAGTGTGCACATTGATCCAAATGATGCCGAATTACAAAGATCTCAAGCCAACGGAAGTCATTGGAAGAATTGTTGCTCATGAGATGTCACTCAAGGATAAAGAGGAACTTCACAACAAGTCAAGTGGTGCTTACAAAGCCTCATGTGAAGCCCCCACATCATAAAGTGAGAAACAAACCTTCAATGAAGAATTGAGCTTAATGGTGAAGAACTTCAACAAATTCTACAAGAATAGAAGCAAAGAAATAAGCTCTAAGTCAAGGTCCTACAATGACAAAAGATCTTCTAGTCGAGAGCGCAATTGCTACAATTGTGGGAGACCCGGACACTATTCCAATGAGTGTACGGCACCCTACAAAAGAAGAGAAGATTCTTCCAAGAGAAGAAGTAGAAGAGAAGAATCACCACCAAGAGAGAGAAGGAGTAAAGATGATCGTTATGAACGAAGACCCTCACGGAGAAGCAAGGATTCAGAAAGGAAGGACAAGTCATCAAAGAGCTACACAAAATGAAGACATAAAGCTCATGTTGGTGAATGGGTATCCAGCTCCGACTCCGACAATCACTCCGAGAGAAGCTATCACTCCGACTCCGAATACACTCAAGATGAAGGTGTTGCCGGTCTAGCACTTGTGTCAACCAACTCATACGACATATTTGATTCACCAAATGAAGGAATTGGAAGATGCTTCATGGCCAAAGGTCCTAAGGTAACACACCCCAAGTATGTTGATTTTAATAGTGATGAAGATGACTTGCTAGGTGATGATGATTTACTTGTTGACAACTCTAGTGATGAATACTATGATGAAACGTCAATTAATCATGCTAATCAAGATGAAATGAATGACAATGATAAGGAGAAGACGAGCGTCTAACTAAAGAACTAAACACTCTTAAGTTAGCTCATGAAACTATCTTCGAAGATCATCGAGAACTTTTAAGGGCTCATGAGAAGCTACGCTTTGAAAAGCTCAATCTTGAGCAAGAGCATGAGTTCCTAAAAGCAATCAATGATGATCTCTGTAAGAAAAGTTCTTCTTACATTGCCAAGCGTTTACTCTTATCTACTTACATGCCTCAAGTCAAGTCTAGTTACAAGAACAAGAAAGATTCTTCCTCTAGTAGTAACAATAACAATGCCAAATCCATTGTTGCTTCTAGTAGTTCTCTTAATTCCACTAATGATTCTCTTAGCCAAGTTACACTTGAGCAAGAAAACAGCTTATTGAAGGGAATTATAGAGAAAGGTGTATACAAGAGCCTTGCCGGGAGTAAGCAATTTAAGGAAATTGTACGCAAGCAAGGAAGGCACCGGAAGAATCAAGGTGTTGGTTTTGAAAGAAAGTTCAATGACAATGGAGTAGAGTGGGAAGAAGATCAATACCCCAAGACGAAGTTTGTTCCTCAACAAGAGAAGTATGATCCTACTTCCTTCAAGGGAACACAAGCACAAGATGATCTTCCACCACAAGAACACAAGAACAAAGGCAAGGACAAGCTTCAAGAGGAGATTGATGCATTTGAAGAAGCACCTAAGGCCTTGGTCAAGTGGGTTCCCAAGACTACGCCAAGTTCTACTTCATCAAGTACAACTACTACACCAAGGATTCCCATCAAGATGATGTGGATCCCAAGAAGAAGAACTAGAGAGTTCTTGAGGGTGACTCCGCCAACATTCTTCACTCATATCATTATGGCAAGGACAAGTGCAATCATCTTCCATATCTTGCACTAGTTCAAGGAGTCATAAACCCTCATGTTGGTAAGGTAAGGGACAAGGTAACCTAATGCTTTCATGGACATCATTTTGTGTGTGCATCACTCTATGTCTATGGATATTCTTGTTTGTTCCTTGTGGGACTAACCCATGTAGGTATTGAAAGTGCAACTCACTCCAAAGGTTTGCTCTAAAAGATCTACATCAACATTGAGCATCCACATCTTCAACACCTACATGAAGTCATCATCGACAAAACCCAAGGTTAGTTCATCCCTCTAAGGGGGATCTCACATCTAGGGGAGCTTAACTCTAAGAATTGAGTCAAAGCAACTCTAATGATGTGAACACATAAATGCTTTATGTAAAAGTGGTAACCCCACTTGAGCTTAAACGATGAGTATGACCTATGATCAAATGTTCTCATTTGACTCCTAAGTCAATATACTCATATATAGATGACCTAGTCATCGCCAACTGTTTGATAGATGCTAGAATTGGTTGTGCATGCTTTGTCACATATTTCATTTGTCATTTTATTGTGTGAGCATGTTGGTTGCATATTTTACTCATTCGAGGACATCCACTTTTTGTTTTGATTGATTGGCTTCTTTTTCTTTGGCCAAGTGGATGGACAAGAATGCCTAAGAACCTTCTCTAGCTATCTATGCTTTTCTCGTCTCAAACTCTATTCATGCTACATCACAAAATTTGATCAAGTCAGATTCAAACCACTGTGTGAGGAGCACTCGGAGTCCCCGATTCGTCATAGACTTAAACTTCCAAAACTTCTTTGTGATTTTCGGTCTGGCCGATTCATCCATTTTGGTCATACCGAGATTACTAAGTCGATCTAGGTTTTCATCTCGGTGCAACCGATTTGAACTTTTCGGTCACACCGAGTTGTTGTAACTATTAACAGTTTTGCATCTCGGTGCCACCGAGTTGTTCCAGTCGGTCACACCGACAGTGTCGGGCTATATATTCACACGGGCAAATTTTGGAAAACTTTCTCCGGAACTCCTCGCCCGCGCATAGCTCACTCTGCCTACTAGGTCTCCGGATCGTCGACTTCGTCGCCAGACGCCTCATGTCGCTGGTCTCCGCCGCCGTCAATGGGATTCTTCTCCGCCATTGCTGCCGTAGAGAGTTCACCGCCGAACTAGGGAATGAACTCGATCACAGTGCTATCCTCGTCTTATTATCAGCACATTGTGTTCGTAATGCTTCTTGCCACGATTGAAACACTTCTATCCAGTCAAAACAATCCTTAGAATAGGTGTGATTCGAAAATTTAGGGTTAGGTTTCCGCCGAAACCATCTCGGACCCACCGAGTTGAAAAACTCGGTCCCACCGATTTGGCTAACACCATTGCACTAGTAAGTCTCGGTCTGACCGAGAATTGCTAATCGGTGTGACCGAATTTGAAAACTTTGTGAAACCCTAGCAGTCTGGTGCCACCGAACTGTGACTCGGTCTGACCGAGTTCACTAGTTTAGGTTCGAAAACTGCTTCGGTATCACCGAGTTTGAAAATCGGTAGATCCGAAATGCTTTCTGTGGAAAACTAAAACTATGTTTTTTGAATCATTCTTTTGAAAAAATCTCTGCATTTTGTGATGCTCATCCACTCTACCTCATCTATAACTATTCACAGGGTCAGCAATCAGTGTAAGCAGCATGTCAGACCAAAGTGATAGCCAGAACAGGTCAGAAGAACAGATTCACATGAGTGAGGGCACTAGTCCCTCTAGCAGCTCGAGATGAGGGGAGCGAGCACTCCCGACAATTTGCCCAAGGCTGCCACAAGGACAAGGAAGAAGAAGACCTCAGAGTCTGAGGATGAGGATTATGTGGCAGTTGAGAATGAGGCTAGTTCCAAGAAGAAAGTGCTCAAGAAGGAGTACAGCTCAACTGCAGTTAAGCCAGGAATGAAGATCAAAAGGCCTGCAGGAAGACAACCAATGTCCAAAGCCAGAGTCTCCACTAAAGCTTCTTTGGAATCCCAACCCAAAGAGCATGCTGCTGCTAAAGGAAAGAAAAGGAAGGAAAGGGTCAAGAAGACCATGGCCAGAGTGATCGGAAAGCCTTCCATGATGGAAGAGGAAGAGGAAGAAGAGGTTGCTGAACCAGCACCCAAGGCACAAAAGCTAATGGGTGATGCTATCAAATCAGGGGCTGCAACTTCAAAGCCCAAAGTAGCACCCAAAGCTGCCCCCAAGCCCAAGAGTGCACCTAAGAGGAATACCAGGAGTATACCAGCTGCTGAGAAGAACAAGGCCCCAGTGCCTGATGTTGTCACCGAGGAAGATGAAGAAGGGCAGGTCCTAAGGAAGCTCAAACCCAAGATTCCAGACCACAATGATGCTCATCCTGTGGCTGAGAACATGAAGATCGGAGAGACTTAGGGTTGAGGCTATGGAGAGGCAGATCCATATGCCACTGTGGAGAAGGACTGTTGTAGATTACAGGTTCCACACCAAGGAGCAGCAGGACTTCTATGAGACCATCTTATTGGATAAGAAGCCCATAGTTTGTGATATGAGGTGGGTCGACCGGACCTACATTCGTGGAGAATGCAAAACACTATCCTGGAGTGTATGATGCCTTCAAAGGCGTGTGGAGTTGCAGATTTTGTTGGGCGAAGCTCACAAACCGGAATGACGAGCTCATTATGCAATTCTACTCCACAGCACATTTCTATCCAGATGGCAAGATAGTTTGGATGTCAGAAGGAACGAGATACCAATCGACCATAGAGGAATGGGCAAGTCTGATCAATGCCCCAAAGGAAAGTGAAAATGACTTGGACATTTATTCCATGAAGAAGATGGATCATAACTCAATGTCACGGATGTACAAGGAGATCCCAGATGATGCACTTGAGACTTTCAAGTTTGGGTCAGTTCATTTTCTTTTGTCAGGGCTGCCTACGATCAACTGGATCCTAAGGCACACTCTGTTGCCCAAATCAGGTGACCACAACATGATCAGAGGGCATGCAATTAATTTGCTTCACATTTTTTATGTACCCCAGAAATTCAAGGTCATGAGCCTCATAGTTGAAACTATCAAGAGGACATCAGCAGACCAAAAGAGGAGCTGTGGATATGCCCCTGATTCAGGAGTTGATTAACTCAAAGATGGGCACAGGGAAGTATCTGTTGGATAAGGAACACTTGGTTCTCTATCCTGAATTTGAAGACAATCAAGTTGTCATGACTGAGAATTAACCATCCTCAGTACAAGCTCAAGAGAAGAAGGAGAAGGCAAGGAAAGAGAAGGCTGCCAAGATGCCAACTCTAGCAGAGGCATCTGAATACTTTCTGAAGAGCAAGCAGGACCAGCTTGGTTACTTGATAGCATCAACTCATGGGATTGAGAAGGGGTTGGCCATCCTAACTCAAAACCAGGAGAGCTGGAAAGAATCATGGAACAAAAATTCTATGATCTTGATGTCAAAGTAACTGAGATTCAGTCAGTTGTGGAGCAGCTACAGGATGACATGCAGGAGAGGAAGGGCAGGACAACAACTGATGCATTTGCCAGAGTGCCTTGAGCTCAGAGATCAGCTGCAGAGCCAGTACTATGCTATTACCTGTGAGACATTGATGATCATGTGTTTGATCATAAGCTACACTTATTCTTGTTATATGCTATTATCTTACTTATCCTTATATGATCATTCACTGTGCTTGGTGATGAGTGCATGTATTCAATCTTTATTATTTTGAGCGCTCCACCAAGATGTATGTGACATGGAAGAGTAACCCATGAGCCTATTCCTTGTGCATTTGCAGTCCAAAGCAAATCTTAAAATATGCACAAATTTAGGGGGAGCTCTTGCTTATCACATACTTCCCAAAGCGACGATGTTTTCCAATTTTATTATCATTTGTCAAAGCTTTGATCTATATGTTGTCATCAATTACCAAAAAGGGGGAGATTGAAAGTGCAACTATCCCTAGGTGGTTTTGGTAATTCATAACAACATATAGCTCATTGAGCTAATGCTATTCCAATACAAATATTTCAGAAAGCTCGGTGAATGGCCTGCACGGATGATGAAAGTGGATCCCTCAAAATATTAAGGACAAAGGATTGGCTCAAGCTCAAAAGCTCAAGACTCTACATTTTACATTTTAGTGATCCAAGATCACATTGAGTCTATAGGAAAAGCCAATACTATCAAGGAGGGATGAGGTGTTGCTTAATGAGCCTCTTGCTTCATGTGCTTAGTGATATGCTCCAAAACCCTCCACTACTTTCTCATATCCACATATGACCTAAACCTAAAGTCAAACTCGGCCCTACCGATTCTTTCTATCCGGCGCCACCGAGTTCAAATGTCACAACCACTGCCACAAACCCTAGGCAAATCGGTCTCACCGATAGGGATCTCAGTATCACCGAGATGGGATTGTAATCTCTCTTTTTCCCTTCGTAACGTTTCGGTCTAACCGAAGTGAGCGATCGGTCCCACCGAGATTGCAATGTAAACTCTCTGTTTCCCTTTCGTAACTTTTCGGTCTCACCGAAAGAGCGAATCGGTCCCACCGAGTTTACTTGACCAACTCTCTGGTTAGCTTATTACCAAAATCGGCCTCACCGAGTTTGTGTAATCGGTCTCACCGAGATTACATTATGCCCTAACCCTAACCATATCGGTCCTACCGAGTTGCATATCAGTCCCACTGAAAACCCTAACGGTCACTAGGTTTACTAAGTCGGTCCGACCGAGTTTGTTGATTCGGTCCCACCGAGTTTGATAAATTGTGTGTAACGGTTAGATTTTGTGTGGAGGCTATATATACCCCTCCACCTCTTCTTCATTCATAGAGAGAGCCATCAGAACAAACCTACACTTCCAACTTACCAGCCCGAGAGAGAACCACCTACTCATGTGTTGAGGCCAAGATATTCCATTCCTACCATATGAATCTTGATCTCTAGCATTCCCCAACTTGCTTTCCACTCAAATCTTCTTTCCACCAAATCCAAATCCTGTGAGAGAGAGAGTTGAGTGTTGGGGAGACTATCATTTGAAGCACAAGAGCAAGGAGTTCATCATCAACACACCATTTGTTACTTCTTGGAGAGTGGTGTCTCCTAGATTAGCTAGGTGTCACTTGGGAGCCTCCGACAAGATTGTGGAGTTGAACCAAGGAGTTTGTAAGGGCAAGGAGATCGCCTACTTCGTGACGATCTACCGCTAGTGAGGCAAGTCCTTCATGGGAAACGGCCATGGTGGGATAGTGTGACGCCCCCGATTCAATCATACACTAATCATGCACGCAAACGTGTACGATCAAGATCAGGGACTCACGAGAAGATATCACAACACAACTCTAGAACATAAATAAGTCATACAAGCATCATAATACAAGCTAGGGGCCTCGAGGGCTCGAATACAAGTGCTCGATCATAGACGAGTCAGCGGAAGCAACAATATCTGAGCACAGACATAAGTTAAACAAGTTTGCCTTTAAGAAGGCTAGCACAAACTGGGATACAGATCAAAAGAGGCGCAGGCCTCCTGCCAGGGATCCTCCTAACTACTCCTGGTCGTCGCCAGCGGGCTGCACGTAGTAGTAGGCACCTCCAGCGTAGTAGGAGTCGTCGTTGACGGTGGTGTCTGGCTCCTAGACTCCAGCATCTGGTTGCCACAACCAGAAAGAAAGGAAAGGGGGAAAAGGGGGGAGAAAGCAACCGTGAGTACTCATCCAAAGTACTCGCAAGCAAGGAGCTACACTACATATGCATGGGTATATGTGTAAAGGGGCCATATCGATGGGTGAACTGCGTAATGCCGTAATAAGAGGGGATAACTAATCCTGTTGAAGACTACGCTCGGCAGCCTGCCTCTTGCAAAAGATGTAGAAGAGAGTAGACTGAAGTCCTCCAGTAGCATCGCATAGCATAATCCTACCCAGCGATCCCCTCCATGTTGCCCTGTTAGAGAGCGATCACCGGGTTATATCTGGCACTTGGAAGGGTGTGTTTTTATTAATTATCCTGTTCTAGTTGTCATAAGGTCAAGGTACAACTCCAAGTCGTCCTATTACTGAAGATCACGGCTATTCGAATAGATTAACTTCCCTGCAGGGGTGCACCACATTACCTGACACGCTCGATCCCATTTGGCCGGACACACTTTTCTGGGTCATGCCCGGCCGCGGAAGATCAACACGTCGCAGCCCCACATCACCTCTCACTTTCGAAGAAGTTGTAGTGTTGAAATTTTATCTAGCAAAATACCAGAAGAGTATGACTCATGAAAACTTTCGAGTTCACACATATTAAGGAAGGCATAGGTTCAACCCGTTAGGGTATCGTGGAAACATATACCACAAGCTTCAATAGTAAATACCACCAGCTCGAAAACAGAGCATGGTTGAGAAAATAGAGGATACAAATTACCAAAGGCTTTATATATCTGTGGAAAGGCTCACAAGGTTATTTGAATATGAACACTGTCGGATAATAATCCAACAAAGGACTTGACGGTCCACAAAGGATCTGATGTGAGTATCGGTACTCAACCAGAAAAGGAAAGAATGCAAATGCATCAAAGTTATAGAATCATTCCGACTAATTCAAGCATAAATGCAAAGGAATTATGAATCCAAATCAAAGGATCAGAAGTAGACGCTCTGATCAAGGATGGATAGGTTGAATAGTCTTAGGGGCACAATTTAACGACAATATGATTGGCGAGAACCAGCTCAGACCTGGAATGACGTCTGAGCCAAAAGGAAGAATTCTAGTATTCTACTGATGATCGCGAGCATTCACAATGTATTGAATCAAGGAACTCAAAATGATAATGACAAAGGAAGCGAATAAGATTACCAGACTTAAAATTAATCATAATGCAAGTAAGCAAGAATTTCAAGAGCAAAAAGGCTCCTGAGGATTTTCGGAAGATCGAATGGTATTTTGAACACTTTTGTGAAATACTTGAATCAACTGGGGATGAGCGGATACTTGGTAAGTGCGATAATTATCCGTAGGGGTATTCAGGTGACAAAGAACAACAAGGCAGTAAGCTCAAAGAATTCTCGGAACAACAGAGAGAATTTTGGGGTATCTTGTAATAACAAGATCAACTGGGAAACATTGTATGAATGGCGAGTTTACGTGGTTATCCATAGGGGTTTATCGATGGAAGTGAATTGCAAAAGCGACGCCTTAAAGTCTCAAGAGAACATCGGAGAGTATCTTCGGATTCTTACAGTGCGGCAGATGGTCATCTGGAGTGAGGGGCTCTCCGGGAGAAAGTCTTTCGAGAACCTAAAGTTAGTCTTTTTAACAAAATCATTTAACCCGAATAGGGGAGAGATTAGAGTCCTAGAGTAAAGATCGAGGAGTAAAAGATTCTAATACCACCCAATGGCGACGTGGGCCCATAGGCCACACAGCCATGTTAGTAAAGGTTTTGCAATGACTAGACTCAACTTCGCCAAGGAGTTGGAAAGGATTCCTGAGCAAATGGGCTCGATACCAACTTGTGATGCCCCGATTCAATCAGATACTAATCATGCACGCAAACGCAGTACGATCAAGATCGTGGACTCACGGAAGATATCACAACACAACTCTAAAACATAAATAAGTCATACAAGCATCATAATACAAGACAGGGCCTCGAGGGCTCGAATACAAGTGCTTTCGATCATAGAAGAGTCAGTGGAAGCAACAATATCTGAGTACAGACATAAGTTAAACAAGTTTGCCTTAAGAAGGCTAGCACAAACTGGGATACAGATCGAAAGAGGCGCAGGCCTCCTGCCAGGGATCCTCCTAACTACTCCTGGTCGTCGTCAGCGGGCTGCACGTAGTAGTAGGCACCTCCAGCGTAGTAGGAGTCGTCATTGACAGTGGTGTCTGGCTCCCGGACTCCAACATCTGGTTGCGACAACCAGAAAGAAAGGAAAGGGGGAAAAGGGGGGAGAAAGCAACCGTGAGTACTCATCCAAAGTACTCGCAAGCAAGGAGCTACACTACATATGCATGGGTATATGTGTAAAGGGGCCATATCGGTGGGTGAAGCTGAGAATGCCGTAATAAGAGGGGATAACTAATCCGCCGAAGACTACGCTCAGCGACCTCCGCCTTGGCAAAGATGTAGAAGAGAGTAGATCAAGTCCTCCAAGTAGCATCGCATAGCATAATCCTACCCGGCGATCCCTCCACGCCGTTGCTCGTTAGAGAGCGATCACCGGGTTATATCCGGCACTTGGAAGGGTGTGTTTTATTAAGTATCTGGTTCTAGTTGTCATAAGGTCAAGGTACAACTCCAAGTCGTCTCATTATCAAGATCACGGCTATTCAATAGATTAACTTCACTGCAGGGTGCACCACATTACCCGACACGCCGATCCCATTTGGCCGGACACACTTTTCTGGGTCATGCCCGGTCGCGGAAGATCAACACGTCCCAGCCCCACCTAGGCACAACAGAGAGGTCAGCACGCCGGTCTAAACCTAAGCGCACAGGGGTCTGGGCCCATCGCCCATAGCACACCTGCACGCTATGACGCTGGCCGGAAGCAGACCTAGCCTAGCAGGCGTTCCAGCTCAATCCGGCGACGCCGCTCGATCGGCCGACGTCACGACATGCTTCGGCTGATACCACGACGCCGGTTGCCCATATCTTGCCCCACGTGGCGGTTAGCGCGTATAAGGTCAACGGCCCAACTCATATCAAATACCAAGATCTCGTTAAGCGTGTTAAGTATCCGCGAACGCCGAACAGGGCCAGGCCCACCTCTCTCCCAGGTGGTCTCAACTCAATTGCCGCTCCGCCACAAAGATCGGCTACGAGGGGCCGTTGGGACAAAGGTCCTTTCAGCCCCCAATCCGTGAATCACTCGCGGGTGCTCCTCGAGCTGACCCGACTTTAGTCACGACATGTATCATGTATAAAGTATATAGTATATACCCGTGATCACCTCCCGAGTGATCACGACCCGATAGAATAGCACGGCCGACGGACAAGAAGGTAGGGCCACAGATGGAATACTAGCATCCTATACTAAGCAGTAGGATAGCAGGTAAGGGTAACAACTGTAGCAACAATGACAGGCTATGCATCAGAATAGGATTAACGGAAAGCAGTAACATGCTACACTACTCTAATGCAAGCAGTATAGAGAAGAATAGGCGATATTTGGTGATCAAAGGGGGGGCTTGCCTGGTTGCTCTGGCAAGAAGGGGGTGGTCGTCGATGTAGTCGATCACAGGGGTACCAGCAGCGGTCTCGGGGTCTACTGGAAAGAAGTAACGGAGGGGGAACACAATAAATAACAGAGTAATCAAATATAACACAAAGCAAGACGCGGCAATATGTTGTGCTAGGGGTGACCTAACGCAGGGATAGGTGATACCGACGAAGGTGGGGAACATCCGGGAAAGTATCCCCAGTGTTTCGCGTTTTCGGACAGATGAACCGGAGCGGGAAAGTTGCGTGTTTGCTATGCTAGGGATGTGTGGCGGACGAACGGGCTGCGTATCCGGGTTCGTCTCGTCGTTCTGAGCAACTTTCATGTACAAAGTATTTCGATCCGAGCTACGGTTTATTTTATATTAATTTTTAAAGATTTAATTCATTTTCAGGATTTATTTAATTATTTTAATGCAACATTATCCAGAACAGTGATTGCTGATGTCAGCATGACGTCAGCAGTCAATAGAGGTTGACTGGGTCAAACTGACGTGTGGGCCCAGTGGGACCCACCTGTCATACACTGTTAAGTTAATTAGGGTTAGGTTAAACTAATTATTGCTTAGTTAGACTAACAGGTTAATTAGATTAATTAAGTAGGATTAATTAACTTAAATAATTTAGTTAATTAATCAATTAATTAAATTTATTATTATTATTTTATTATATATATATTTTTTCTTTTTCTAAAAACATTCTGAGTGGGTCCCCTTTGTCATAGGGCCCTGGGGCCTTGCGGTTCGAAAGGCCATAGCTAAGGCGCCTGGCGACGGTGAGCCAAGCTCGGTCAGCGCGACCAGGCGAGGCCAACATGATCGCCGACAGGAGGCCAGTGGAGGCCAGTGATGAGAGGCCAGCAGCGGCAGTGACGAGGCGGGCGAGGGCTGGTGGCAGCCAGGCTCGCCGGTGTGTGGCGAAGAAGAAGTGGGCTGGCCATGACGGCGCGAGGGCCGAAAGGGTCACGGGCGAAGAAGGAGGGACTAGAGTGGGGGCACGTCGGAGGCGGGTGCAGATGGTCATGTGATGGTCGACGCAGTGGCCGTGGGCGGTCTGGCAGATGAGGCAAGCGGGCGACGACGCCGCCACGGAGGCGTGTCGGCGGCCACGCAGCGTTCGGCCGGCCACGGTAGGCGGAGGCGGTGCCGGGGCGGCCAGCGCGTGAAGAGGTCAAGCGCCCAGCGCAGCGCCAGGCCGGCGGGCGTGGCGTGCGAGAGCGCGGGTCGCGCGGGCATGGTGCGGTGAGCGAGCCTCGGACGCGGCCGGAGCGCGTCAACCACGGGCGAGTTCGGCGGGGACCGCGGCGACGAGCATGAGCGTGCGAGGGAGAGGGAGGGAGCTCATGGTGGGGGAGTAGGGACCGTGGCAGCGGGGGTTGAGGGGGGCGACGGGGACGACGGGCGACGTGGGAGCATGCCAGTGGGGAGGAGGAAGCGGGCGGCGGGGAGCTCCGGCGACGCCCAACGGCGAGGGCGGGCTGGTCGTCGAGGGGGTGGGCTCCTCCCGATCCAGATCCAGACGAGGGAGTGAGGGAATGGGGTGTGGGGCGACGGGGAGTGGGTTAGGGTTTCGGGGGTTATGGGATAAGGGAGTGGGGGTTGGTTCGGCCGGTTGGGCCTTTTGAGCTGGTTTACCGACAATGGGCTTGATTGGCCTGTGGGTTAGGGTTTTTTTTTCTGTTTTATTCTTTTCCCTTTTTCTTTTATTTATTTTCCTTTTTGTTTTATTTCATTTTAAATCATTTAGGCATTTTCTAAAAATATGTTTTCTTTACTATAATTACCCTTGTAATATTCGGCACCCACCGAACATTTTTGTTTCATTGTTTGAAAACTTTTGTTGTTTGCCTATATTTTAAATTTGAATTTGAATCGTTTTGAACTAACGTGATTTTATCAACAGCAACCGAGGTGATGTGGCATCATTAGCAAAGGTTTACTGTAGCTTAATTCTCCGGGCGTCACAGATAGACAAGGTTGCTTCTTCGTGGACCCTTCGTGGGTGGAGCCCTCCGTGGACTCGCGCAACCGTTACCCTTCGTGGGTTGAAATCTCCATCAACGTGGATGTACGATAGCACCATCTATCGGAACCACGACAAAAACATCCATGTCTCCAATTGCGTTTGAATCCTCCAAACCCTTCCCTTTACATTCTTGCAAGTTGCATGCTTTATTTTCCGCTGCCTATATACTCTTTGCATGCTTGCTTGAATTGTGTGAAGATTGCTTGACTTGTTCAAAGATAGCTAAAATCTGCCAAAGTCTAAAATTGGGAAAAGGTTAAGTTTTTAATTGGTCAAGTAGTCTAATCACCCCCCCTCGAGACATACTTCAAGGTCCTACACAAACCCGTCCCTAGAAGAACGTGAGAAACTTGTGTCGGGATTGATGTTAGATCAAGTCCCGAAACCGCTTCCTCTGAGCATGATGTATGAATCTGGCCCGAGAGGAGCAGGAGAAATCTTTACCCGGATCGATGTCAAATTGGATCCCGAAGGCGCTTCCTCTGAGCCCAATATCAGATCAGGCCCGACAGGAGTGTCAGAAACTTATCCTAAACTTGATGTTAGATTGGATTCAAGAGCTCGCTAAATTGGATTTCTCGATCTTGGTGTCAGATCGGATCATGGAACTTCCGGCGGGAGTTGATTTTTTTGGCCCACCCACCACCCATCTTGTGGCTAACATCGAAGATCTTATCGATGTCCTCTAAGGAACCACTGACAAGGTCGATGATGTGGAAGAGGAGATCAGCGAGCCAGCTGATAGTCGACCACCAGCCATTGTGCCCTCATGCAAGTGGAGCGATACCTCTATGATATCTACATGGTGGATACGTCAAACGAATGGCGGTGGCAATGACGATGGCGATGGCCAGAACAACGCGAACAACAATGACGACGCCAATGAAACAACGGCAATGCCCCCAAGAGCCTTCTACCCAAAGTGTCACTACACAAGGGGGGGCCAGACAGCGAGTTTGGTCCCTAAGATGAGAATATCCTCAACAATCACTTGACAGCCCGTGCCACGACGAATTCGGGAGAGGCTTGCCAGGTCGGCCAAGAAGGTCAATAGGGACCAGGAAGAGTTGCTCGCACGGGCTCAGTTTGCCGAAGGCCGTTGGCAACAACTCCTCCAATTCTAGGAGGACATGAAAAACAAGAAGAAAACAATAAACCCTCTTTCCCCTCCCCTCCTAGGTTGTATTCCATGTTGTAACATCATCGCCCACAAGTCTCGAACGCCGCTGCCAGCCGCCATACCGACAAGACCGACCATGCCCAACCCTCTCGCCTCTGCTAGTGATACACATATGTGCTCCCAATTAGCACTAACATGTTGTGTGCTGCCAAGTAGCACCAACATATACTCCTTACACGGGTGTGCTCACAACTAGAACTAACATGTGCTCTCTATGTGGACTAACCTATGCTTTCAACCAGTATTACCTGTGCTTTCTATGTGTATGTGCTCCTAACTAACACTGACATGTGCTTTCTCCACCAAACTAATTGATACTTAAAAAAATGAAGAAAATAAGATGAAAGAAAAATAATCAAGGAACCGCAAAAAAACACCGGTGAACCTCACTAGGCAACTCCCATCCCGTGTCGAGCGCCTCGCCCGCTCCTCTAGAGGGGGCGAGTCTATACCTCGCTTATACCAAGTTGGAAGCCGCCCTCCCCGCAACACTCGTACATGGGCCAGGTGACCCACATCTCGCGAGCAAGGCCTAAGCTCGGGCGTGTGTAGGTTAGTAGTTTTTCTTCTTATTTTGTTCATATTTTGAAACTTAAAATTACTTCTAAAAAAATAAAACCATGAATTTGAATTATTTTAAAACATATCCAAAAAAGGTTCACAAAAATATATATGAAAAAACATTACTCATGCATTTAAAAAAATGTTAAACATGCAAAAAAAAAGTGTTTCCAGTGTATCTAAAATATGTACAATGTGTATGAAAAAAAGGAGACATCAAAATATATATTTGAAAAAAATGTTAGTTAAGAATTTAGGAAATGTTAGTGCGGTGTAATATTTTTAGCATAGTTTCAAAAATTGTTGATAGCACTAAAAAATGATTGAAAGTGTATTTAAAAATGTTTCACAAATATTCAAAAAATTGTTCAAAAGCATGTGGTTCAAAATGTTAATCATGCATTTAAAAAATGCTTAACGTGTATAAAAATGTTTCAGGTGTATACGAAAAATCACAATGTGTATGAAAATCAGTAGACATCAACACATATATTTGAAAAAAGGTAATCATGTATTTAATTTTTAAATGCATAAAGAAATGTTACCAACGTATAGGAAAAATATTAAATATGTATTTTTTTGGGACAACAAAACATTTATTCGAAAGAAATAATCATGTATTTGAAAACGTTTACAAGTTTTTTATTGTGTATGAAAAATGTAGAATGTATATGAAAAAGTAGACATCAAAACATATATTTACAGAAATGTTAACCATGTATTTGGAAAATGTTAAACATGTATAAAAATGTTCTTGTCATACAGTATAATACTCTCTCCGTCCCAGAATAAGTGTCTCAACTTTAGTACAACTTTGTACTAAAGTTAGTACAAAGTTGAGACCCTTATTTTGGGACTGAGGGAGTATGTATATAAAATGTAGACATCAAAAAAATTATTTTATTTTTTTGTTAATGATGTATTTAGAAAATTTTAAACGTTTGTATACAAAAATGTATAATGTATATGAAAAGAATGGTAGACATCAAAACATATATTTTAAAAAATGTTAATCATGTATTCAAGGAGTAGATGTCTTAAGGTTCGCTCTAGCCTTTGACATGATCGTAGCTAACACCCTCTTTGAAAATAGAGAATCGCATTTGGTGACTTTTAGTATTGGTCAACACTCTAGCCAGACTGAGTTCGTCCTCTTGAGAAGAGAAGAGAAGTGTGCTTGCCTAAGTCGTAAGGTGATACATGGAGAGAGTGTTGTCTCTCAACATAAGCTTGTGGTGGATAATTTCCGCTTCCGAATTCATGTCCAGTGAGATAAAGCACACCAAAATCGCTAGAACAAAGTGGTGAAAGCTCAAGGTGGAGGCAAATTAGGCTTTCAAGGAGAGGGACATTAAGGAGGGCCCTTGGGAGGAAGGAGGGGATGCAAACGGTATGTGGATGAATAGGTGACTTGCATCTGTAAGGTGGCTTTAGAGGAGTTTGGAGTGACCAGGCAAAGTAGAAGCAAAGCTAAAGGTACCTGGTGGAAGAACGATGATGTCCAAAAGGCTATTAAGGAGAAGAAGGACTGCTTCAGATGCCTACACCAGGATAGAAGTGTAGACAACATAGAGAAATACAAGGTGACAAAAAGGCTGCAAAGAGAGTTGTGGGGTGAAGCAAATGGTCGGGCATATGAGGACCTCTACCAGCACTTATACATGAAGAAAGGTGAAAAGGGACGTTTATAAGATGCCCAAGATCCAAGAAAGGAAGACGAGGGATGTCAACTAGGTCAAGTGCATCAAGGATGACGAAGCAGTTCAGTTCCTGGTGAAGGATGAGGAGATTAAGCATAGATGGCGAGAGTACTTCAAAAAAAATTCAATGAAGAGAACGGGTAACTCTACCATTGGGTCGAAGGATTCCTTTGATGATACCAGCATGCGTTTTGTGCGACGATTCCAGAAATCTAAGACCAGGGAGGCTTTGAAAATGATGAAACGAGGCAAGGTGATGGGCCCTACTTGTATCCCCATCGAGGTGTGGAGAGGTTTTTGAGACATAGTGATAGTTTGGCTAACTAAACTTTTCAACATCATTTCTCAGGAAACAAAGATGCTAAAAGAATGGAGGCAAAGTATATTAGTACCAAACTTTAATAACAAGAGGGATGTTCAAATTTGTACTAACATAGAATTAAGCTGATGAGCCATATAGTGAAGCTATGACTGAAAGTCATTAGGCACCGCTTAAAAGATGACAAATGTGACCAAATATCAAACTGGTTTCATGTCCGGGAGGTCGACCATGGAAGCCATTTTCTTTATACGACAACTTATGGAGAAATACATGGAGCAAAAGAAGGACCTGCCGATGATGTTCATTAACTTGAGGAAGGCCTACGATAAGATGTTGCGGAATGTCACGTGGTGTTACTGGGAGAAACACAAAGTCCCAAGAAAGTACATTACCCTCATGAAGGACGTGTACGATAATGTTGTGACAAGTGTTCGAACAAGTGATGGCGACACTGATGACTTCCTGATTATAATAGTACTACACCAAGGGTCAGCTCTGAGCTCTTATATTTTTTTCTTTGGTGATGGATGAGGTCACAAGGCATATACAAGGACATATCCCATGATGTATGCTCTTTGGGGATGATATGGTACTAGTCAATGATATTCGACCGGGGGTTAATAGAAAGTTAGAGCTATGTAGACAAACTTTAGAATCGAAAGGTTTCAAACTAAGTAGAACTAAAACTGGGTACATGAGGTGCGGTTTCAGTACTACTAGGCACGCGGAGGAGGAGGTTACCTTTGAAAAGCAAGTGGTACCTTATAAGGACACCTTTCAATATTTGGGGTCAATGTTTGTAGAATGATGGTGATATCGATGAAGATATGAGCCATTGAACCAAAGCGGGAGTCGATGATGTGGCACCAAACTTCCATTGTTCTCTATGACAAGAGAGTGCTATAAAAAAGACATGTTCTGTAGGATGGTGATTTGACCCACAATGTTGTATGTTGCTGAGTGTTGACCGAGGCGACATGTCCAACACTGGAGATGTGCATGTTGAGATGGATGTGTTACTGCACAAGAAAGGACCGGGTCCGACATAATGGTATACATGAGTGAGTTGGGGTAGCATCGATTGGAGATAAGCTTGTCCAACATCATCTGAGATGGTTTGGGCATATACAACAGGCCTCCAGAAGCTCCAGTGTAGGGCGGATGGTTAAAACGTGTTGATAATGTCAAGAGAGGTTGGGTGTAGACCAAACTTGACATATGAGGAGTCCGTGAAGAGAGACCTAAATGACTGAAATATCATCGAAGACTAGCCATGGAGAGAGGTGAGTGAAAGCTAATTATTAACGTGCCAAAACCATGAATTTGTTTTGAAAGAGAGAAGTCCACTTTACAACCCTGAACTTACCACTCGGTTTAAGATTCAACCCTCAACTTTAAAAATGGTCATTCTACACCCCGAACTAACCATCTGGGCCAAGAATCAACCCTCCACCCGGTTTTGATTCCCTAGAGCGGTTTTGACTGCTTGATTACTGACCGGGCACAGCCACGTCAGATTTTTGACCCCTCTCTGTTTTGACATGTTTTTTGCCCTGCCCTCTCTCCCCCGCTGGTGGCAGCAACAACAACAGCGGCCACCATGCATGCTCGTGCACTAGTGAACAAGAGGAACTCCCGTGCTTGCTCCGCTACCATGCGTACCCCCATGCTCCTGTGTATCCTATCGTGTGTGCTCGTGTTGCCTTTCTACCCAGCAAGCGGCAGCGTGGGTAGAGTAGTACAACGAGCAACAGCTGAATGAATCGGCAATAGGAAGTGGGAGTTGCACGTCCTGCAACTAGTTCACACTCCCGATAAAAGACCGCAAGAAGCGATAGAGCAGAGCCAGCGCTCGCACAATGATGGCCCACTATTCATCACATGGCCGCACCAGAACAATGCCCGCACGACACCATGCCCGCTGCACTACCGAGGAAGGGGTGGAGCAGCTCGTCGTCTCCATCCTCGACGACCCCAGCATCAACCGTGTCATGCATGCGGCTGGCTTCTCGATCTCCCAGGTCAGGGGGAGCGTCGAGGGTGTCGCCATCTTGTCGTATTTCACCAGGAGGGACCAGAAAGGCGCTAGGGTGATGCCTATTTGAGGTACGAGTGCTCTTGATCCCGGACTTCTGCGGCGGAGGTGGCCGTCGGCTGCTCTGCATCGACACGGAGGCGGGACGGGCTGGAGGAGCGCCAATCGGCTTCTTTACACGCGGGTTGGAGTGTGATTTTGTAGTTTAGCCCTTGGACACTCTGTTAATTTGGCGCATGTGTGACCCTGAGTGACATGACTATGTTGATGGCGAAGTCAACTCGGTCAAAACCAGATGCGTCAGTGAAAACCGGCTTTACTCACGCCTAGGGTTGAATTATGAACGGTATTGAAAGTTTAGGGTGTATAGTAACCGGTTTTAAAGTTCGAGGTTGAATATTAAACCAAGTAGCAAGTTGAGGGTTGAAAAGTGGACTTCTCTCATTTTGAAATCTTGTGGGTTTCAGCTATAGCTTGCCCCAACTTATTTGAGGGTTTTTGTTGTTGTTGCTGTTGTTATGGCTGTTGCTGTTGTTGTTGTTGCTGTTGCTGTTGCTGTTGTTGCCTGATATATATGAAAAAAGTACATATGTGTAGGAAAAAAGAAGCAAAAACCAAAAGAAAACATGGAAGAAACAAATAAAATCAAAGAAGAAAATAACAACAAAAACAAATAAGAAAAGAAAAAAAACCTAAAAGCCAACGAAACAACGAAAATATAGTGTACCAAATAAAATTGATGAAAACCTTAAATAAAAACACAGAAAGGAAAAAAACAAGAAAGAAACAAAAGAAAACCCCAAAGAAAAACAAGAAACAGATGGGACATAATGAAAACCAAAAAACTCATAAAAACACAAAAAAACAAAAAAAAAACAACTAAAAACCAGACAACCCGAACCATTATATACAACAAAAAACCACCAACCTACAGCTACGAAACACAACTACCGAAAGGAATGAGCGAAAGTCAGGCTGCAGGTGGGACTGTAGGTGGGCATCCCACCACGATCCCACCAAGTCCCACCATTGCTTGATGGGCATCAGGGGAGAGCCCACTAGAAAATTGGTAGTTTAAACGGGCATAAGTGGGATCCCACCTAAAATGCGTTGTACAGGACAAACCCACAAACCCATGACGGCCATCACCCTTGGATGAAAGAAATCTCCACGACAGCTCGATAGATAATTTTGCGCTCGAACAATCCACTGATACGCGTAGGCACACGCCATCAGGAAAAACGAATGTCATGGTCAAAACTCTGTCCCGGCGAGCTCCTTGCTCAGCGCAGTCACCACGGCGTGGTAGGCTGGTTTAGCCGGCACCGTGAAGATGGTGCCAGAGTCAAGGATGACGCCGCCTCCGTCTCGACGTCCCAGACGGCGCGTGGTGTCTTGAGGAACTCCCCGACAATGGAGACGGTCGAGGCAGTAGGAGAAGTGGCCACCGAGCAACAACGGCGTCTGGCGTGCGCGGGGAGCGATGGCGGCCTGAAGTGGGCGACGGGAGAGGTGTTCCGAGCAACATCTGTGATGGGATGGCAGCAGGTGGAGGCGGAGGCGGGGGCGGTGGGCGGCGGGAGAGGTGTTCGACCAGGCAATAGGAGAAGCGGCCGCCGAAGTGGAGGGCGCCGGGCGACGCGAACGAGATGTCGCTGTAGCAGAGGTTGAGCATGCCGTCGAACCTAAATCCACCTCTGTTTAGTTGGGGGAGGTGGTTCCGGGCATTCCCTAAACGGCGCCCGCTGCGCCCGCTATAGGCATCCGCGCAAACGGGCGCACACCTCTCCCTCCTTCATGCGTCTTCTTTGGGCGCCCATCGTCCCTTCTTTTTCTGTTGTAAAGCACAAAAACGCAAGCGCGTTGGGCGGAAATCGAACACACAACCACCTCTTCGTTCACACCAACCACCGACCAACCCACCACTCCTAGCTCATGTGTTCAAAAATATCTTCTTCACTGTTTTCTTCCATGTCTATTTTTTTCGTTTTTCTTCTTTATTCAGAAGGGTTCTGTTTGATGTTTTTCTTCTTCTTTTGTTCACTTGAATGAACTATTTTACAAATGATGAACTTTTCCAAAATCGAAGAACATTGTTCCAAATTTGATGAACACTTTTTTGGATTGGATGAACTTTTTTCCAGAATTGATGAACCTTTTTCAAATTCGATGAACTTTTTTTAAATTCGATGCACTTGTTTCGAATTTGATGAACTTTTTCCAAATTTGATGAACTCTTTTACAAAATCGATGAACTTTTTTCAAATCCGATGAACTCTTTTTCCAAAACTGATGAACATTTTTTGAATTTTGATGAACTTTTTTCAGATTTAATGAAGTTATTTTCAATTTCGATGAACTTATTTTCAAATTGATGATTTAAGAAAAATCGGTGAACTTTTTCCAAAATCGATGAACCTTTTTTCAAAATTTGATGAACTATTTTTTAAATCCTTGAACTTTTTTCTCAAGAGTTGTGAACTATTTTTCGAAATGGATTAACTTTTCTCAAATTGCTGAAATTTTTTCAAAATTTTATATTTTTTTAAAACCAATGTACGTTTTGTAATTCATGATATTTTTTCAAAATGTTTAAAAATAATTCAAAAATAAAAGCGCTACAGTAAATGACATGTGCGCAATAAATTACGCGCCTACGAATGTTCTTTAATGTGTTCACTCTGCAATATTGCAGTAGCAAGCAGTAGGGCAGGTGGTTAGAAAAGCTCGTACGCCACTGCCATAGCGTGAGTTTGATCCTGGTCTGAACCACTTTTTGGGGTTTTTTTTCGCGCTACCCACGAGCTAGCTTTGTCGATCGAAAATTTTTCTGGGCCGGCCCGGTCGCGTCGCCTTCAGGCGCCACTTAGGAGTTCTCGTGGTTCCGTTCCCACTGATATATCGGGGAAGAGGTTAGTAGTCGGGGAGATTTTTTTTTGAGGTGAACTAGGGATTTTATTCAAAAGATAACACAGAAGGAATACAAGTGATGTTCGGTAGGATCCCTAGCCACAAGCGGCGACCAGAAGGGAGAGCTGAAGCAGCCTTTGCAATGGCATGAGCTTCAGCATTGGCTTCCCTACACTCATATCTAAAACTAGCACTCACAAAATCTTTCATATCGAAAAATTTTCTGGGCCGGCCCGGTCGCGTCGCCTTCAGGCGCCAGTTAGGAGCTCTCGTGGTTCCGTTCCCACTGATATATCGGGGAAGAGGTTAGTAGCCGGGGAGGTTTTTTTTAGGTGAACTAGGGATTTTATTCAAAAGATAACACAAAAGGAATACAAGTGATGTTCGGTAGGATCCCTAGCCTGGCGGCGATCAGAAGGAGAGGCTGAAGCAGCCTTTGCAATGGCATGAGCTTGACATTGGCCTCCCTACACTCATATCTAAAACTAGCACTCACAAAATCTTTCATAGACTCTCTAATTTCACTAATAACTTCTGACATAAGATGATAGCACATTCTCCCCGATGTCCGAGACCACTTGCATACAATCAGAACCTATGATCACATGTGAGAGGTTGAGGTCCTTTGCTGTAGCTAATGCCTCATTTGACGCATAAGTGCTTCCAGATTCGCTGCATCAACCAAGCCATCAAAAGTGACACCAAGAGCCCAAATACCTCCCTTCCTTGTCCTCGCTTATCGCCGAGATTGCACCCCTTTTGCTGCTCCGAGATTGCACCATCCACATTGATTTTAACTGCCTCCCCTCTGGCGCCTTCCACTGTGGGATCATTGCTGTGGTGGCCCAAATCCAGCAGGTTTGCTCATAGAGACAATGTCAAGGTCCTCTAGGTATCTGTTGATAAAACACATAGTGGACAAGGGCTTTGAAATTCTTCCTCATGGATCGCTCTCCTCCTTGCCCACCAGATGGCCCACATGGTGACCAAAACTTTTGCCAACTCCTTCTGTTCCACTGTATCAAACAGCCAAAAGAGCCACAATCTGGGATCATCGGAGTTATTAGATAGCACATGCTCCACGGTCTCCTCATCACCCAGCGCCCACACACACCTTGCCATCCGTGGTCAAAAGTGAGTGTCTCCAAGTATCATTCTCCGCACCACACAAAGAACAAGCTGGCGAGTCCGCCATCTTCCTTCCATGCCTCGTGGTACCAATCGGCAAGGATGTATGTGATAGCCTCCATACAAAAATTCTGACTTTTGAGGGGACCTTGACCTTCCATAGCAAGGACCACGACTTCTTCTCCCGAGCTTGATTCGAGTGGCCTCCCCTGTGTTCCAGCCAATCTTCCCTTTGAAAATTGATAGCGTTGATCATCCTGTATGCTGACCGGACCGAGAAAAAACCCTTTCTGTCATAGTGCCATGCCCAGAAATCTGGTTGCACCCTCGAACTCGAAGGTATATTAAGAATCACATCGACATCTGGTGCAAGAAAGTGTTGTTCTATCACCTCCCTCCTCCACGTCCTCGTTACGGGATCAATGAGTTCTGAGACAAATTGTGGTGGGTTTGTCGATATTGGGCGAATAGGCCTCAACACGTAATCACGAGGTAGCCGTTATCCTCGAGATGCGTGTACCTATCCCAGAACCAATCCTCTTAATCAGTCCAAGAGCAAGAATGTCTCTTCCCTCAAGTATCGAGCGCCACACCTGTGATGGGTGTGGTCCTAAGGTTGCATCAAGAATGTCCACCAAAGGGTAATACCGAGCTTTTAAAATCCGCGCACTAAGTGTGTCTGGTTCCTGGAGCAGACGCCATACCTGCCTGGATAATAGAGCGAGGTTGAAAAGTTCAATATCTCTGAAGCCTACACATAGTCCTCCATGAAACCCATGCTGGCTTCCTCTGACCTTGCTTGCTACCCCACCAAAACTTTCGTAGTAGACCATTGATATGTTCACATAATCCACGAGGTAGCTTAAAACATGCCATGGAGTATGTTGGTATGGATTGAGCAACCGACTTTATGAGTACTTCCTTGCCTCGTCTTTGAAAGACACTTTTCCATCCATCCTTGGATGTGCTTTCAAATCCTGTCCTTCAAATACCTGAAGCAACCCTCCTTCGCCTTGCCAACATCAGTAGAAAGCCCAAGATATTTCTCAGTCAATGCCTCATGGGGTTAAGGGCTAGCCCACTTATTTTTTTACCTTGTCCAATGGGAGCCCATTAAAGAAGATTAAGTGGGATGGGATGGTTAGTCCCACTTAATCCAATTGCATCCTGAAGCGAAAGCAAGCGAGCGAGCAGTTAATGGTAAGCTAGTTCATATGTGCGGGCACTGCAGGCGAGGGGAGCTATCGTCTTGCTATAAGCGAGATATAGCTCCAGCGCTCTAGCCCTAAAAAAAGCTCCAGCTCTTTGTAAGTACCACGTGTCGGTCCAGCAACGGGCCTTTTTTTTTTTGAGAATAAGCAACGGGCTTTGTGACGTCTGGAAGGTGTGTGACAAGGCCGGCCTACAACCTTGGTTAGCAATCCTTTGCTCTTGCCTATCTGATTCAACTAGACCCAGCCCAGCCCTTCCTTCTGTCAATTTGAAATCGACCCATGAGAGCAGAAAGCTGGCAAGGGCCCAATATACAAGCGTGCTCTGGTCTCTTCGCTCTGCCGTCATCGTCACCGCTTCTGCTCGCCGCCGACCTATGGATCCCACGGCGCCGCAGCGCGGCACCAAGCGCCCCCTGCCTGCGACCGCCGCCGGGGACGACGACGACGACCGCTCCGCTCTCGGGTAAGTCAACCCAACCCCCTCCGTCCGGCCTGACCCCTATCCGTTTTCTCCCGTTCTCGCCGGTACCCCGCCTTAGGGTTTCGCGCTCCGGTTAGGCTGATGTTTTCCATCTTTTCTCCTGTCAAGGGACCGCAAGGTGCGGTTCCCCAAGGGGAAGAAGGCCAAGCACCGCGACCCTGCTGCCGCTGGCAGCAGCGGGGAGGGGGGCGCCGCCGCGGAGGACATCGACGAGCTGATGAACCCCGAGCTCGCGGCGGTGAAGCGAGCGCGACGGCGCCACCGCAGGGAAGGGGACGACACGCAGGGCACCGCCAACGTCAAGGGCTTCGAAATGCGCTACAAGGTATGCAGTGCTATTCCTGCCCTTGAGTTTCTTCAGAGGGCTTGATTTCTTATGTGGATCGGATAGTTAGGATTCTTATCCAAGTGATTGTAGTCTTGTAGTTTCTAGTTTCTATGAAGTCTCGTCGGAATTTACAAGCTGCCATATGGCCATATGAGGCAGCATAACTGCCCAGATGATGTCTAGGCAGCATTGGAGCTAGTTGATGCTATACTGTGTTGTCGTGCTACTTTTAAATGCATTTTTCTCACATGGCTCCGACCAATTAGACTATTAAAGTATGCCAATTATGGATATTATTTGGTAACATGCCAACTTGGTGAAATTGCCCAGTAACTTCGAATGATCCTGTATTTTTTGTGGAGGTTCTGATGGAAAATTGCAGTCCTGAGGGCATTAAAGATAAAAATAGAGAAGGTGTTTGCGTTTATGTGTGGTCACTGGTCTAGCAAAACATCCGGTGATAATGTAAAAACAGGAGCAAACACCAAACAGAAAAAACTAGTGGCATAGACCAGGCCTATACCAATTGGTTTAGTATCTATGGTTAGATTACATATATTATTAATTGGGCATTTATTTGGTTCATGTTGAAGCCATGGGCCTATGTTAAAGGATTAGGGCATCTCCATTGCATAGGCGCTTGTATAGATGTTTAAGGATTAAAAATAAAAAAAACACTTCCTAGCGTTTGTGTAAGAGCCTGACTTTCCAACGCTGAGATGTTATGGGGCGCTAAGTCTTTCACTTAAAATCAGACTTGGCAGCGCTAGCTAGCAGGCGCCAGGAAAAATTCTCCCAATGAGCGAAACATCCGAGATTAGGATCCCTAGCGTCCGTCCTTAGCATCGCGTTGTACGTGCCCTTAGTGTTTCTTACGATGCATATTGCTCACATCTTAGCATGTTCTATGCAGGGAAGGATGCAGTTTTTTTACATCGTTTTGGTAAAAAATGAACTCGATTATTTTACTATGCTTTTCAACTTATGACTGAAATATTACATAGCTGCTCTTTCCTATTGCTTGGCTGTTGTATAAAATCCTGTGATCATGGCTTTTACTTAGCCTTTTTCGTATTTTGACTTCTAAGCACGACAATATATTTGTACCCGCACTTTGCCCTGCTTATCATTGCTAGTATGATTATTAGGCATAAGTTTGAAGCTAACCACTTTGCTATCATTGTCAGATAACACAGACTTTGATGTTCAACAGGACGACGCCAACTTTATCGATGATGGTATTGAGATAGAACCTTTTAACTTGGAGCAAGAGAGGGAAGAAGGATACTTTGATGAAAATGGGAATTTTGTGGAGTTTGCAAGAGGCAACGATATGAAGGTATGGTCTATTTTATGTTTATTGTCTTGGATGTTGCACATGGAGTTACAATCTGTAATTTGGTGACGCAATCACGCAATCACCTATTTTGTACAGGATGCCTGGTTGGATAATGTTGAAGTAGACACCAAATTTGCTGGAAAGGTTCAAAAGAAAAAAGACAAAGAAGAGGAGTTCCAGGACCTTTCTTCTGATGATATTGGAAAGATAAAAAGGAGAATAGCAAACATGCTTGAACCAGCAGAAACGGTATGTTCAATTGCAGCTTCTGTATAGCTTTAACTTTAACATTGTGATAGTTACAAGAGGGGCACAAGGTTCCCTTGTTGTATTATTGGATTACCGGCAACATCACTAGAGAAATGATTTAGTGAATTAGTTTAACTTATGTCTCAAGGTACTTGGTGACATAAACCTGGCAGTGTGTTACTTTTTACCCTTACATCTTTGCTGTATGGATAATCAATCCGAATTGCACTGCATGTCTGTAACGCACAATGCTGTTTGTACTTATCATGTCTATTGGAGACTGAGGGAAGCATGCTCTTGATATGCTTGTGTGCTGCAGTATCTTCTCTCAGTGCTGATGAATGCATGTTAAATCTTTTCTTGAACGGTGTTCTGCCAGATAATTCAGGCTTTGAAACGATTGAAGAGTACATCTACTGACAATCGTGGAAGAATGACTGAGGGGACCAAGCGCATATTTGATGAGCTGACAGAAGCTGCCATGAAGCTAATGGAGAATGGGGAGTACAGTATGTGTTCCTTTTCTGTTTAACTTTTTTAGTTTATTAGTTTTTAAACCATTCATTAATCATTTTGGTATGGCAATAACCTTCTGATGATCTGCATTCTTATATCATTTTTATTGTCCTGGTGTAGATGTATATTCAGATGATCGGGAGACATTTGTACGCGAGGCTGGTTAGTACCTCCCTTATTACTAACTTATCCATATCTTCTTTTTCTTATCCCCATGTTTCACTTCTGATACTACTACATGTTCCCATTCCCAACGTGAAAACAATATTGCATTAGTGTTACTAGTCAAAACCCAATAGGCGACAGTTGAAATGAACGCTATATGAAATGCGTGTGCTTAACGAATATGCTTAATATCAGTGATCACCAAACAGGTACCAGTTTTGTGACATTGTTTCAGTAAAAGCTTGCAAGTTACATAGATATGCTACATTTTAGGTTATGTCTATTCCCAAAAGAAACAGATCCATCTGTGTTACTGCAATTAATACATGAAATGAATACTTTCCACCCATTTGAATCCATTCCCCCGCTTGAATGAATAGAAGTGCTTTAGATGGTTCATACTACTGCTATCACCGATTCTGGAACTACCATTGTCTATACAAGATGGGTGTTGACATAACTTAGTCAAGCTAACATGATGGCTCATTAAACAAACACACAATATATTTTCCCCATTCAAAAGATGACCCACGGGTAGATGAACTAAGAATCTATACCCAGCTTACAAAAGGTGATGGTAGAAAATGATAAGAAGCAGATAGAGCCTGTTGGTCTAAAAATCCATGCGGATATGTGCTACTTTTACGAATAGTCTTGTAGCTGTATGAGCATTGTGCTTTTTTATGCTTATTGCAAATTATTCCTTAATATTGTCTCAATGGGGATCGCACCTGATTACATGTTTCCATCATTTTGCCTTTTGCAGAGGGTTATGAACGTCTAGCGCGTGCTCGACTTGGCATACCAGAAGTTGAAGAAGATATATTTGCAGACGCCACAGAGAGTGGCCCAACTACCACATCCTTACTGGAGATGGACAGTGGTCCTTCAGCTGCCAATACCTCTGCGACAACTGCTATAGCAAATGATGATGATAATAACTTCGACATGTTCGGTGAAAATGACGACACTGATGTCAATCCTGATTCTGATGCAAAAACTTTAGATTCAGGTTGCAATCCCGAGCCAGTACCACAAGATGCTTCTGGAACCTCAGGTGCTGAAAGTAAGCTATTATCTCAGTGAATTTCATGCTCTCTCCATTTTTTTAATCAAGAATCATGTCTGTACTTATTAGCAACTCTTTTGGTTATTCTTGCAGAGGTTGGTAATGGAAGTGCGGACTCAGATTATGTCTACGATCCATCGTCAGGGTAGGTTATAGATCTTACTTTACAGTAATTTGCTGCAGTTACACACTCTAATTATATAATTATACAATTTAGTTTTCGTCACAGCAAGAGATATGTAGTTAGCAGCTGACTGTTGTACTGTTGAACTCATCACTTGCGTTGATTATACTCTGTTTTTGGTTTTCATGCAGTTACTATTACAGCAGCAGTACAGGCTATTACTATGATGCTGCATCTGGGTGTTATTGCGCTGCATCTACAGGAACCTGGTATTTCTTTTTGCGTTTTTCTTTCATTCACAATCAACTGATGTTGTTTCTTTCTGTGTTGCTGACCACTTTTTTGTGGGTGCAACAACTTGCTTACTGTGACGACCGATCGTTGGAGATCGGTGGCACAGGAAGGAATTTGGGGGAGGAAGAGATAGACTCAGGGGAGAGGCAGGAGAAAGGGGATGAGATTTAGAGTAATGAGCGTTTCTCTCGCTGCCCTGTCTCACGCAATCCAGGTGTTTAATACAGACACGCACCCTGGCCACATACGGCCCACTGGGCTCAGCCCAAACTCACACTAGACCCTTTCTCCCTCAGGGTCCACTGCTCAGGTGGGAGCAGGTGTGACAATTGCCCCCCTTGAGCGGAAGCGGCATCATCCCAACATGGGGTTGTCGGGTATCGATGACGAAGCACCGTGTAGTCCTCCCAGGTTGCAGAATCCGGAGAGAGCGATGACCACTGTACACGAACCTGGATGATGGAAGTGTTGCCTTTCTTGACCATTCGGCGATCCAGTATTGCCTCAGGCTGTAGTGGCGCAGCAGTGAGGTCCGGTGTTCGAGGAAGCTCAGCGAAGACCGGAGAATAGTCTGGTGTGAACGGCTTCAGCTATGAGACGTGGAATACCGGGTGGATGCGACTGTTGGCTGGCAGTGTCAGTTTATATGCTTGAGTACCAATGCACTGCTCCACTGTGAACGGACCAAAGAACTTGATTGCTAATTTTGGGCAAGGGCGATTGGCCACGGTGGACTGAGCATAGGGCTGTAATTTGAGCAAAACTTGATCACCGACATTGAAAGAACGCTCTGTCCTGTTCCGATCAGCCTTCTGTTTGCATCTGTTTTGTGCCTGGGCAAGTTGAGCACGTAGCCTGTCATTGTGTGTTGCCCAGTCCAAGTCTGCATCCTTGTTGTCTGGCAGGTTCAGAGATAAGGTGGGCAGGCCACCGAGGTTTGGTTCTTGACCATAGAGAGCTTTGAATGGAGAAGTATTCAAGGAGGAGTGATGAGTGGTGTTATACCAAAATTCAGCTGTTGGAAGCCACTTGCGCCATTGTTTGGGTGTTTCATGGACTGCACAATCGGAGATACATTTCAAGGCATTGATTCACCCGTTCACTCTGTCCGTCTGTCTGAGGATGGTAAGCCGTGGAATAGCTGAGTTTCGTGCCCGCTGCTTCCAACTGAGCACGCCACATGGCACTGGTGAAAATCTTGTCACGATCGGAGACAATCGAATGGGGCACTCCATGTAACTTGATGATGTTATCCCAAAATGCTCGAGCCACTGTTGCTGCTGTGAACGAGTGACGTAGTGGGACAAAGTGAGCATATTTGGTGAAGCGGTCGACCACGACCATGATCACCTCGTAGCCCTCAGAAGCTGGCAATCCTTCTACGAAATCCATGGTTAAATCCCTCCAAGGTTCAGTGGGTACTGGGAGAGGTTGAAGGAGACCGGGCGTCTTCAAGTGTTCATGCTTCGTGTGCTGACATACTGAGCACTGCCGGACAAAATCCTCCACTGCTTGTTTCAGACCGCGCCAAGCAAACAACTTTTTGACCCGCTGATACGTAGCTGTTACTCCTGAGTGACCACCAATCGCACTTGCGTGGAATGCATTGATCAATTTGGTCTGTATAGCGGTGTTGGCCCCAATCCAGATCTTGCTGTGCAAACGAATGATGCCTTGCCGCAGCTCGTACCCTTGTTCATCTGGACTGCAAAGGGCCAGGCGTTGGAGCAGATCTTGGTTGTCTGTGTCCGTTTCATAAGAATTCATCACTTCCTGAAGCCACTGCGGTTGACAGACAGACAAAGCATCGATTGAGAGCAGATGGCCGACGCGCGACAGTGCGTCTGCTGCGCCGTTCTCCGGGCCACGACGATACTTGAAGGAAAACTGTAACCCCACCATTTTGGACATGGCTTTGCGCTGCAACTCTGTTTCCAGCTGCTGATCGCCGAGGTGGCACAAGCTCTTGTGATCCGTGACAATGACGAACGGCGCATGCTGCAGATAGGGCCTCCATTTTTCCACTGCCATCATCACTGCAAGGAATTCCTTCTCGTAAATTGACAGTCGCTGGTTGCGGACACCGAGCGCTTTGCTGAGATAGGCAATTGGGTGGCCGTCCTGGACGAGCACCGCTCCCACGCCCGTGTCACACGCATCTCTCTCTATTGAGAATGGGCGAGTGAAATCGGGCAAGGCCAGGACAGGGGTATTAGCCATGGCACTCTTGAGGAGCTCGAACGCGGCTTGGGCTTGCTCCGACCACTTGAAGCCCTTCTTGGTGAGCAGCTGAGTGAGTGGCTTGGCAATGATTCCATAGCGAGAGACGAATTTGCGGTAGTAGCCTGTGAGGCCGAGGAAACCGCGAAGCTCCGTTGGATTGGTAGGAGTGGGCCAAGCTCGCATCACACTTGTTTTGCTCTCGTCTGTGGCAACACCCTCCTTGGAGATCACATGTCCCAGCTACTCGATTCGGGGTTGGGCGAAAGAACACTTGGAGCGCTTGGCGTACAATTGATGCTGACGAAGAAGAGCAAAGACAGTGCGCAGATGCTCCACATGCTCCTGCAAGGTATGGCTGAACACCAAAATGCCATCCAAAAACGTGATGACAAACTTACGGTTTGGGCTGGAGAGGACAGAATTTATCAGGCACTGGAATGTTGGTGGTCCATTGGTGACGCCGAACGGCATGACACGGAATTGAAAATGTCCGTGATGGGTCTTGAATGCTGTCTTCTCCTCATCACTTTCGCGCATCCGAATTTGATGGTAGCCAGCGCGCAAATCGATCTTGGAGAAGACTGCTGCACCGGCTAATTCATCCAGCAGTTCGTCGATGACCGGAAGGGGAAACTTGTTCTTGATGGTGACGGTGTTCAAGCGGCGGTAATCGACACAGAATCGCCACGTTCCATCTTTTTTCTTTACCAGGAGAACGGGGGCAGCAAATGGGCTCATGCTATGCGTAATCACCCCCGTGCGTAGCATCTTGGTGACTTGACGCTCGATCTCATCTTTCTGGAGTGGAGAATAGCGATATGGCCTGCAATTCACTGGAGCTGCACCGGGTTCCAGATTGATTGCATGATCATACTGACGATGCGGGGGAAGTCCTGTTGGTTCTTCAAAGACATCACTGAAATCTGTGAGCACTTTCTGAATGATTGCAGGAAGTGGCCCCTCCGACTCTGAACCTGTAGTTGGTGTCGTCTGAATTTCAAGCAGGGCCGCCCTCCAAATTTCATTGGCTTCCTGCATCTGCCATAATGTGGCTGCGTCCATGACCGATACTGCTGCTGTTTCTTCTGTCCGAACGCGTGTCAGCTGAATGGTGCACCCGTGCCTCTGGAAGTTCATGGTCTTCAGACTCCAGTCACACTGCATGGGGCTGTGTACAGCTAACCAGTCCACTCCCAGTACTGCGTCATAGACACCCAAATCGAGCACTCGCATGTCTGTGCTGAACTCATGACCTTGTGTGCTCCAAGTGAGGTTTGGAACCATGGACGTGCAGTGTAAGCGCTGACCGTTGGCCACGCGAACAGCAATAGCAGGAATGCTAGTATGCTTGGCTTGAATTCTGGCAGCGAAGGATGAATTGACGAAGCTATGTGTGCTGCCTGAATCCACCAGCAACAGCATGGTCTGGGTGCCCACTGTTGCACGCAGGCGCATTGTTTCTGGAGCTTCAGTGCCTTGCACTGCATGTGCCGATAGTAAACAGCAAGCTGCTTCCGTCGCTGGGACCGGTTCATCCAGCAATTCCAGCACGAACGGCATCATCGAGAGCACTTCTCCATGTTCACCCACTTCGATCGCCGGTTGGCGCTAACGCTTGCACCGATGCTCCTTGGAATATTTATCGCCACAACGAAAGCATAGGCCATGCGGCGTCGGTAATCTCGAGCCGACGTTCGGCCAAAATCATCGGCACTTTCGCGATGGCTGTAGCTGACGCGTGGCGGCACCCGGTGTTGCGGACCAATTGAGGGAGGCGGTCGGCCAGCAGAGGTGGTGTACGACCGGTGACGGTCGGCGGACACGGGCGTTGCTGCTCCAATTCCTTCTCCTGAATCCTGGCGAAGACCGTGGCGCGAGTGATGCTGGATGGAGCTTGAAGGCGCACCGCGGTGCGCAGTTCATCTTTGAGACCCAGCAGGAATTGAGTGACAAAGAATTTGGGACTAAGAGTGGCGTCCAATGCCAACAGATTGTACATATAGACTTCAAATTGTTGCCTGTACTCGACGACACTGCCCGTCTGACGAAGTTGAAGTAGTTTGTGCATCAGGGACTCAAATTCTTCACGGCCAAACTCCTCCACTACCGCTTGGCGGAACAGGTCCCACGTGATCTCGCTGTGGGTCTGACGGAACGCCCGAAGCCAGAGAGCAACATGGCCGTCGACGTATAGAGCCGCCGTGGCCACCCAGTTGTGTAGCGGCACACGGTACAGCTCAAAATACGCCAAGCAGCGATCCAACCAGACACGCGGAGCCTCGCCGTCAAAACGGGGAAACTGATGCTTGGGCGGCCTAACAGCGTACTCCTCGTGCAGGACGGGCGGAGGTGCACGCTCCGGCGGCGCCCGTGGTCCGTTGGGCCTTGCGGCGAGGTGGCCCGTCGTTGGTGAGGCGTCTGATCGAAGCTTGTCCCGTCATGGTCAACGGAAAAGGTAGCGCTTCGGAGAGGCGCCAGACGCGGATCGGGCGGAGGGCGCCAGGCGCAGATCGGGCGGAGGGCGCCCGTCTGTGGTCCGAGGCGAGGCGGGGGTGGTTGTTTCTGCGACTCCACCCGCATTCCGGGGATGTGGAACACCGCCGCCGATGGATCCTCCACCTGCGACCCCGATGACGGAGCCGACGACGCCAAAGGGGACGTGACCTTGCGCACGTCATCCACGTCCGCCCGGGTGAGCCCAATCTGCTTGGTTAGGCTCTGGAGCTCTTGGGAGACTTGGTTGTTGAAGGCCGTCTGCGCCTCCGCGCGCTTGTCGGCGAGCACCTTCTCTTCATCGAAGCGGGAGAGCAGCGTCTCCATGAGCGCGGTGAGATTGGCGGTCTGCTCCCCCATGGCGGTGAGGAGCTGCCGCGTCTGAACGGAAGGCTTGGAGGGCGCCGTGTCACCTGCCCCGAGCGGATCGAACCCCGCGTAGGATTTCGTGCGCTTCACCGGAGTGAATCGCACCTACCGCGATGGATGTTACCGATCCGGCCAAGGGAGTAGCGGTGCCGCGGCGCAAAAAATTTCTGGGCTCGGAAACTGGCTCTGATAACCAATTGTGACGACCGATCGTTGGAGATCGGTGGCACAGGAAGGAATTTGGGGGAGGAAGAGATAGACTCAGGGGAGAGGCAGGAGAAAGGGGATGAGATTTAGAGTAATGAGCGTTTCTCTCGCTGCCCTGTCTCACGCAATCCAGGTGTTTAATACAGACACGCACCCATTGCACACACGCACCCTGGCCACATACGGCCCACTGGGCTCAGCCCAAACTCACACTAGACCCTTTTTCCCTCAGGGTCCACTGCTCAGGTGGGAGCAGGTGTGACACTTACTAGCATGCCTTTTGGTTAATACGTTTGTGGTAATTACAGTATGACCTGCTTAGAGGAATCGAATACCGTGGAACAATTGTGATGTGGATGAAGTTATCATGTTGACGTGGGCGTTATCCAAATTGGGGACTAGATCATGGTAGTTAGGATTGGATCCTTGAATCTTAGTAGTGAGTTTGTTACTCCCTCCGTCCCATAATATAAGAACGTTTTTGACACTACACTAGTGTCAAAACCGTTCTTATATTATGGGACGGAGGGAGTATTTCTTAGTGTAGTTCTGGTTATCCTGGAATGATCCGAGGTTCATTGCAGTCATTCTCGGTTATAGAGGAATTGCTTATTGTTTTATTTCACAGTGATTTTTCATTGGGTTGCCTTGTAATGCTTATCTTATTTCATCATCATGATAAAGGGGATAAGCATGATTCCAGGTTTACTGCCAGTTGCTGTCAATTGCTAGCCTGTTATAAATTTGTTACATGTAACACGTGTCCACTTAACCATTGTAATAAAAGATGTACCCCATATATCATAAGGGTGTATCCCATATGAAAAATAGCTTGATTTTAGGCAGGTAATCACTGGCCACTGCTAGTGAAGCATCCATACCTAATTACCTCGAGCATCCCAGTATCCCTGAGCATTTCAGCTTGAGTTGTTTTTTGTTTCTAATTTGATGCATTGCCAATTGGCCATAGAACTGCAGAATGCATCCAAGAAAAGCTTTTGACACAAGAAAGATTCAGAACACAAGGGGTAAACTAGCTTTGTCAGTTTGAACAGGAAACACTGTTTTGTGGAAACAGTACCAGATCCAAACTGTGCTGTTACCATAATCTCATGTAACTGAGTGATGGATACGCTGGCTTTGCTTCCATTAATAGAACAAAGTTGCTTGTCGTCATCCATATCATATAACCGCAGTATTTTTGTACTCCCTCTGTAAAGTAATATAAGAACATTTAGATTACTATAGTGATCGAAACGCTCTTATATTACTTCACAGAGGGAGTAGTTGATATACCCTATGAGATAATCCTTGTTGCAGGTCTCTGATTGCTGGTAGTATCTGTGCTGATGTGCTATATTGTATTTGCAGGTACTCGTACAACGAACAATCAGGCACATACACAGAAATGCACGGCGAACAAACCGGCATGCACAAAGAAGTAGAGGCAGAGGGGGTCAAGGAGTAGCCGAGGTGTAACAGTTCGCCCCCAAGATAGGTGGTTTCTACTCCCCAGTGTTTTGTTGATGTGGTGTAGCTTCAGTATGCAGTAGAGGCCCCCTGGATCTCAACTATCATGGCAGAATTATCATGTTGACGAGGAAAATAGTTGGTTACTTAAGATTGTAGGATGTTAGTTGAAGTTCATGCGATCATCCACGGAGCGTTTGCTAAGTTATGAGTTGTCATTTTTCTCTAACCATTTGCCTACTGGCCCACCATGTTCATGCAGAAAGAAACCTGTAACATGTGTTATAAAACTCATAATACATCACCCTTCGTGAAATTGGAACAAAACTGTAACTTGTAGGATCATATAGAAGCAAGACGCTTGTTGGTCCTGATTGAAGTTGCTTTGACAGAAGGTTTTATATAGCCCTTAATGGTGAGCACTTGCTCTTCTCTTCGTTGCTCTATACGCGTGGTTTCCCACATGGAAATTATACATTTATCTTTGTTAATACTTCTTCCGTTCCCAAATATTTGTCTTTCTAGAGATTTCAACAAGTGACTACATACAAAGCAAAATGAGTGAATCTACACTCTAACATATGTCTACATACATCCATATCTTGTAGTCAATTTGAAATGTTTAGAAAGACGAATATTTGGGAACGGAGGGAGTACATAATTAGAGCATCTCCAACAGCCGCGCTAAACTAGCGCCGCGCCGCAAAATAGGTCGTTTTAGCGCCAAGAACGCTGTCAGGCGCTTCAAGACGCTGCTAAAACGGGTTGGGCGCGCGGTCAAAAACACTTACCCGCGCGGCACACTCGAGTGCTCGCGCCCGCTCTTCCTCTCGCTTCCACCTCGACCGTCACAGGCCGCCGCCACAAGCCCCGGCGACTGCCTCGGGCTTCCCGGCCTATCCTCGCTACCGCCGCCCATCCTCCTAGTACCACGGTGCTGCCTCCGTCGTCGAGGAAACGCTGAAGGCCACGCTGGGCCATACCGCAAGGTGTTTGACAAAACGCCTACAAGGTATGTATTGCTCAAACTTCATGAATTTGGTGCATGTTTTGAATTGTAGTTTTATAGTATAGTATTGAACATTGTAGATGAGTTAAATCGTATGATTCTTAGAAGAAGAATTTGATATGGAAGAGGAGGATCTTGCAATGATCGTAGCTATGCATATCAATAAAAAACCGAAAACGGTGGTTCGGTTATGGGTCGGGAGAAAATTTAGAGAGATAGGATTGATGCCCATAATGATTGATGAAGAACTATTTCGTGGAGAATCCCACATACCCGAGTCGTATTTTCGCCGGTTTAGGATGAGCACCGACTTGTTCAGCGCATTGCGGAGAAACTAGCGAGCCATGACCGGTTTTTCCGGCAAAGGAGGAATGTCACGGAGAGCTCGGGCATAGCACTTTTACGAAGGTGGCGGCCGCTTTGCGTATGTTGGCATACGATAACCCGGCTGATCTAGTTGATGATCATTTGGCTATGGGTGAGAGCCAAGCCATCATGTGTGTCAAGCGCTTTGCAGTTGGAATTGTGCAAGTGTTTGGCGAGGAGTATTTGAGATCTCCCACTGCTGAAGACGCCGCAAGGCTATTGACGATGAACAAAGCGCGCGGCTTTCCTGGCATGCTTGGCTCAATAGATTGCATGCATTGGAGTTGGAAGAATTGTCCAAAGGCATGACATGGGCAATTCCACGGCCAAAAAAAGGGTTCCACTATAATCCTTGAAGCGGTGGCCGATCAGGAGACTTGGATTTGGCATGCATTCTTTGGAATGCCTGGATCTTTGAATGATATCAATGTTGTCAACCGGTCACCTTGATGAATAAGATTGCAAGCGGTGAGTTGCCACCGTGCAGCTTTGTAGCAAATGGTCAGACGTACAACTATGGCTATTATCTAGCGGATGGCATCTATCCAAAGTGGCAAACCTTCGTGAAGCCGTTGAAAAAACCGGAAGGTAAGAAAAATCTTGATTTCCACAATGCTCAGGCGGCGGCTAAAAAAGATGTGGAGAGAGCATTTGGGATTTTGCAAGCCCAATTTGCTATTGTGAGAGGACCGGCAAGATTTTGGGATCAAAAATGCTTTGGTACATCATGCACGCTTGTGTGATCATGCACAACATGATCATCGAGAATGAGCGTGGCCAAGATTTAGACTACTCACAATATGAGCTCTTGGGACATCCCGTGCGAGTGCGGCGGAGGGCTGAAAGGGTAACCCGTTTTGTTGCCTCCTATCATGCCATTCAGCGTCCATAACGCACAAGGAACTTCGAGAATGATCTAATTGAAGAGTGGTGGGCATGGCATGGACGGCAAAGAACATGATGATATCTGCACTCGACATTGTATTGTTCATGAACTATTTGTTGTGTTGTAATAATTTATTTTGAACTATTTGTTGTTGTCTTGAACGATAAACTATTTGTTTGAGTTGTAATGATTTATTTTGAACTATTTGTTATTGATTTTTATTTTGTTTGTTTGATCATTTTTGCTCATCTTTTTTGAAATGTACATGTGATTTATGCGGCTTGTATTTTCTCTTTGGAGCCTACATTATAAGCGCTGCTTCTTGGAAGCCTTGAGCAGCGTCACAGAAACCAGCAAGGCTAACAGGTTTTTTGGCAACGCTTTAAGCCTTGGTTGAAGATGCTCTTAGGATACTGCATTTAGAAAAAGCTTGTAGAATTGGGGCTGCGTAGGGAGACACAGTATCTGTGGTCTATGGTCCAGCTCGTGACCAAATCGAGCGGAGAAGAGTCGATAGGAAAAAGAATCTTGCGGAGATCAGATAGAACATTCCGAGAAGAGACGGTAACTCGCAAGGCCAAGCGCTGGCTGTCAGCAGTCGTCCGGCTGCAGGACAAGAACTTATCATACGTGCGTATGTCGGTAGAATAGAAACTAATAAGCGCTAGTGTTTTCATGCGGTTTGCTAGCTGTAAAATTTTACTACTACTCGTACTAGTAAGTACGCACGTGCGTCACGTCTCTACTAAAATATGTTCTATTATGAGAAATAATAATTCTATCATAACATAAACCTACTTCCCGAGAAGCTGAAATCTCATGTAAAGAGCATATAATGCGTAAGTCATATAATTGATTGGAAATATTTTGCTTAATTAATTAATTGATAGAAAAACACTCCATCAAGAAAATTAAATTATGCCCCCCACCCCCGCCCCCGTAGCTAGTGCATCTATTAAGCGGACGCCGTTGCAACACCTCCCCGGCAACCATGATACATGACAAACCTATATAGATGTTCATCATGCAGAAAAAACTGTTTGTCATATATCGCAGTCATGACCTTTTAATCTGCATAACTTAATTCATGTGTTATTCATAGCTTAGAGTCATCACTAAATGTAAAAAGAACTAAATTTTAGGTATAATATTACCCATCAAGAGAAATATATCTTCAATCTTAGTATCTTCTAGTTGGTACCTACGAATGGGCCAGAAAAAAAAAGATATGCAGGTGTGTGTATAGAGGCAATGGAAATTAGTAGTTTACACATGAGCTGATCAAATGACATAATTTTATCATAATTCTGAGATACAAGTTTGTGCATCTAAGAAACGAAACATTTTTGTTTATACAGAAACAAACCATCAAGATGCGTCAATATGACATCCTCGCCCATGCGGCTGTACCAAGCACTCTGAGGTACACGTGAAACCAGTCACAGAAGTCTCCCTAACAGACAAATCGGATGCACAAACCACTAAAGGTGGAACCACCCTTACTCATAACCTGAAGGTCCTGGCCAATGTAGTCCATCTGTGGTCATTTAGTGTCAATCGTTCCATGGCAAGGTCCAAAGCAATGAAGGTATATGCAACCTATTATTTCAAATAGCATGCTTCTCTTGTGAATTTTCACAACAAAGCACGTACCCGACTTTTAATCGTTTGGAAATTAACAACATAGCATTAGGATTATAAGTCGAATTGTTCTTAGTGAGAAACAAGAAAATCAAATAGTAGCTAACATGACCATGATGCTCCTTAATGTGTATGAAAGTGATAATTTTTTCTAATGAAAAAATCCAAACCATTATGTACTCCTAATTTCGACATCATTGTCATCTCGAGCTTAAATACGCTATAATCAGTGGTTTATTACTACATGGATGGATAATAAATCTTACAATTTCATGAAAAATATAAGTTGATAGTACTACGATAAAGGATCAAATTATTATTTATGGGAGTTCATTGCTGCACAAATAGACTGCCCTTAAGATTTATATGCCCAAGAAAAATGGACAAGAGATGCAGTAAAAAGGAATCCATAAGTTGATGACATGCACCTTCAAAAGGGATCCATTTTTTTGCTGAATGGACTAATCTATACAGCCGTATAGCAATCTCAAAGCTCTCTCACCTATATACGGATCGAGATCCTCCAAGGTAGCTCAGCCTACTGCAGAGGGACGTGATGTGTGTATCCCCCGTTCGTAAGCCATCTGACGACAGCAGAAGCATTCACTCGCAATGAAAACCATCTCCATGGTGTTGGTCGGCTGAGCCACGCCGTCGTTGTCGCATCGCTGCAGGCCAATCAGCTGATAACTGAATGTAGGTTTCAAACTTGTTATCTGAATTAGGCCATGTCGCTGTAGCATTCCACTTGCTACTTGGACATTTTCAGACTTGATAACTGAATTTTGTTTGGGAAAAGAGATTAAACATTCCATTTGCTTGCACAAATAAATCGGCATGACGTAACCTTGCCACCGGCGGATCTCTTGTTCGTGTACCTTTTCCGGACCCCAAAGCCCTTTAAACCAGGGGCATATAGCTAAATTTAAATGCCCAAGCTTCGTTTGAATTTTTAAATTCCATGCCAACATGAGGGACCAAACCGGACAATAAACCTCTGCAATAGAAAAGTAATCATGAGCAAAAAAACTTGTGCAAGTGCCATATTTCAGGATAAGAGAAAAAATGTGATTCTTACTGAAAATTATGAGACCTCATGAAAATAAGCAAGAAGTAGGAATACTTGGGACAGCTAAATCCATCTAGTGTACAGAATGAAATTAAAAAGTGGTGCTACTTACGTATTGAACCATGGTACTATGTGTTAGCCTCTTCTTCCATCTCAATATACAAAATACAACAGGATGATTCTTCCTTCTATAAAGAGGAAAGTTTGATCAAGTTGAAAGCAGTCTTCAAAATTCTGTCAGTTTTAGTGACCTATTCATGGGAAGATGGCATGAGAAAGGGAAAATTCAGACTTACGCACCAGATTGAGAAAGAGAGCAGGTTGTCCTCATTCGGTTGCTTCTTCCATGAGTAAAGGGCAGAGGTTGATCAACTTGAAAGCAATATGATATTCCTAATTCCAACAATTCCAGTGAGCGGTTAATGGGGAAGATAGCAGGAGAAATTAAACTTTAAAATTACGTACAAGATTGAAGAAAGCAAACTTCAGAATTAGGTACAAGATTGAAGAACAGAGCACTTCATTCTTGGCGATCCATTCCTTCACCAGAACGCGATTGAAAGAACAGAGCAGGTCGTTCTCCAGCGATCCACTCCTTCACAAGAAGGCCGCCAGCCTCGCCTCTACTCGGACCAGGCCGCCCGCCTTTGCGCCGGCGCGTGCGTCGCTTGCCGCCGATGGGATCTCCCGCGCCGACCCAACCAACTGCACGCCGATCTTCGAGGCGTCGGCGTAGTGACAGCGCAGGGGCCTCCATCCCCGTCTCGATCCATTCTCGTGAGAGTTATTGTTATCTCGACGGTTAGATCTAAACGTGGCATTTTGTTGGCAGGCAGAGTTTTCGTCCGCCGACTTAAATTGCTAAACGCGCTTCTCGTGAGAGTTATTGTTATCTCGACGGTTAGATCTAAACGTGTGGCAGGCAGAATTTTCGTCCGCCGACTTAAATTGCTAAACGCACTTCTCGTGAGAGTTATTGTTATCTCGACGGTTAGATCTAAACGTGGCTTTTTGTTGGCAGGCAGAGTTTTCGTCCGCCGACTTAAATTGCTAAACGCACTTCTCGTGAGAGTTATTGTTATCTCGACGGTTAGATCTAAACGTGTGAGTTTGATTGAATGATTCTAATTGCTTCAAGTTGTTGTGTGTACAACTGTACATTAGATGAGGGACGCATAGGGATGAATATATTTGCTTGTTTAATAGTAGTAGAGACTAGTGCTACTCGTGAACGATATCCGTATGCGCATTTTCGGCATTAGAGATAGGAGGAGGAGGTGAACTGTAATGCTTCGCATATATACCACCTGTGATCCGGGCAACCCTTCGTCTGGCAGATCGGTCAATGGATATTTGTGGTTACCTTTTTCAGTTTTGCTAGAACTCATCTAGATGAGATATAATTTGGTCTCATTCATCTTTTATAGCCATTGGATATGATGCTATAAGATGCGTGTGTGCTGAGTGGGTTGTATCTGTTCTTATTTTCAAAATGAATGAGACCAAATTATATCTCATCTAAATGACTTCTAGGTACTCCCTACCTTTTTACACCGGTGAGTCAAAGTCAAAATCCCAGCTTCTGTTCACACGTAATAGCACGTACGTGCCGCTGCTACAGTGACTGCTAGCCGAAGAGGATGCAAGTTGCGACAGCTACAGGATCCAGCCTGCGTTCACACGTCGTAGTTGTACTCGTACGTGCAGCTGCTGCTAGCCGATCGAGTAGGACGCAAGTCGCGACGTCTATAGACTACAGGAGGATCTACTCGAGTACCCGTATCCAAACTGTCGCGTCTCATGGATGCACTGCACGTACGCCTTGATATCCAAAAGACCCTTCCATCGGTTCTCACACGTGCAAGTGCAAGTCAAGTCAAGGCTCACCCGTGCAAGCTCCGAGCACTGGTGGAAAAAGCGCTCCGTCTCTATAAGTCATGTTCGTAGGAATCATGATTAATGGGACCTTTAGTCATGATTACGGAGGTGAACCGCGACCAAAGGCTGGGCCAGGCGCTCGGTGGCCAGTGCACGTCAGTCTTTAGTCGCGGTTTGCCAGACAACCGCGATTAAAGGCAAGACTTTAGTCACTTGCCATTAGACCAACCGCAACTAAAGCCCTCCCTATATATACCCATCCAAAGCCCAACACTTAGCCATTTGGAGCCATTCTCTTCACAAGTGGGTGTAGATTCTACTTTGTTCGTCTCTGCGCCCTCGACGCCGCCGTCGCCCTCGCCCTCGGCGCGCCGCCCGTCGCCCTCGCCCTCGGCCTTGCGCCGCCCGTCGCCCTCGCCTACAGCGCCGCCCGGCCGACCTCGGTCTGCCGCCTCGCTCGCCCGCCCTCAACGCGCCAGCCGGCCTCCTCGCCCATTGGCGCCCTCAACGCCGTGACCGGCCTCCTCGATCGCCGCCTCCCTCGCCCTTGTGACGCATCACCCTTCCTTGGCTTCTCCGGCGTGCCTGGCGGCAAGCGGCGGCGCATGCCAGCTCCTTCAAAATTAAAATAAAGCACAAAAGAAATAAAACAATACAAATTAAGCAGAAAACAGGTTTAGGGCGGGCTAAAACCCTAAACCTGTGGCGGCCTTTAGTCGCGGTTGGCGGAAAGAACCGCGACTAAAGGTCCTCCGCCCGACGGTCGCCTGGCGCCCACGTGGACGGGCCGTTAGTCGCGGTTCTTAAGCAGCCGCGATTAAAGGTGGGGCATTAGTCGCTTATTTGGTCGCGGTTGCCAACCGCGATTAATGGCGATTATGAAACCGCGACCAGCGCTTTTTTCCACCAGTGGAGACCAGTACTAGTATACATCTGACACCCGCCCGACAAAAAAATATGAAGACGTATACATACACGTACGTACGCACGCACGCACGCATGCACGCAAGCATGAAATCAAGCGTGACCATGCACCAAAGACGACTAGTACCGGACAAACAAACAAGCAAATTGACGCATATGTTGGTCAGAACGCGCGAGGCCGGCCGGTCTTGGTCGATGGGGCGAGCTCACATGAACCACGTCCGGATACGGAAACAATCATGTGCGTACGTGCGCACAAGCTACGTAGCTCCATCTTTCTTGCACTCTGTTATACGTACGCGTGAGCCGGATTGATTAGGAGAAGGCTCGACGAATCCGTTCCAAGCTCGCACCCGTGATGCCCCAGATACGGTGCGCAGAAGAGTGCGCCATCTCCGTACCCCGGTCCTCTCTGACAATTCCAATGATCCATTTGACCGGCCGGGACGGAGCAATGCCTAGCTAGCGGCGTATAAATACGGAGCTTGCATTCTTAGCATGCTCCTATACGAACCTATTACAATTCCGATAGACGGCCGATCAATGCAACGGAGTGCAGCAGCGGTTGCTACTAGGACCCAGACCACGATGTGCGCCACCGAGGAAGAGAACAAGAAGCAGCAAGGCTGTACGCTTGGTGCGGCGGCGAGCAAGGGCGGGCCGTCCGTCGAGGCGCTGGCCATGGCCGGCCCACGCCTCTGCATGCCGGCGGCGGCGTGCTGCTCCGAGTCCGACCACGTCGAGGACGACGACGCCGCCACGCCGCCGGAGCACCTGCGCGCCTTCGAGGCGTTCCTGGAGGAGGTCGTGCCGGTGGGCATGATCATGGCGTCGCGGCGGGAGGAGGAAGCGCGCCTCCGTCGTGGCGGGAAGCCGCGGAGCTACGACGACGACGTCAAGGAGAAGCTCAAGCTGTGGGCCAGGGCAGTGGCCAGGGAGACCACGGGAGGCACGAGATGAGTTAGGCTGGCTGCACCTACACGTGCGTGCAATGCATGCGTGCGTGCAATTAGGATCCATGATTCAATTTGTTTCTTCTTGGAGCTAAGAATAGCTAAGCTAAGTTACCCCAGCTAGAAGGAGAGCTAGGTTCTGTTCAATTCATTCTGTTGATGAGTTTGTAATTGTTATGTTTGTCTGTACATACACGGCCGGTGACATTCTAGCGAAATTGTTAAATGGTACTAGTACTTGAGTGTGTTCTCTGATCAAGAGGGTAAGAACTTGAGTATTCTACAGCACAAAAATCAGTTTAGCTACATATCAGTCCACTGATTTTCAAATTCTAGGTCAATCAATTTTTGAACGAAAGAAGGGCCTCGCCGGAGAGAAAAAAAAGGGGCCGCCGTCATCACCCCAGTGTCTATCTTAAGGTTCAGGATGGGGACGGTGGTAGACAGCGGTGGTGGGGGCGGTGGTGTGGGAATTCGCCGGAGAAAAAGCTCGGGGGCCTGTAGAGGGATGGTCGGGGCGGCGGAGGACCGGCGGTGTGGAGTGGTTCTGGGGAGGGCGGGGCGACGGGGGCCGGCGGTTAGGCCGGTGGTAGCTGGTGGCGGGGAGGAAGTAGATGTGCGGGAGGTTAAAGAACTGGTTGGGGCCGTTGATTTTGCATCCGCCGTTCACAAAATCGACTGACCGCAAGAGAAATTTTCAGCTGACTGACGTCCAGCCACTCCCCACAAAAATTCCTAGACACCACAAAGAAATATAGGAAGTGCATGGTTTGTGGTTTCTGAGCGTGGCTCGTTTAACCTCACGCAGTATTTTCATTTTTCTCTTATACACTACATAAAGAAATATAAGATTTTAGATCAATACAAATTTTATATTTCTTTACAAAGGAAGTACTTTCCTATCCGTGGTATTCAGTATCGACTTAGGTCATCTCTACTATATATTCATGTTTTGATCAATGAAATAATACTCTCTCTGTAAACAAATATAGTGATCTAAACGCTCTTATATTTGTTTACGAAGGGAGTATACCAAAATTCTTGTCTTAGATTTGTCTAAATACAAATGTATCAAGTTATATTTTTGTATTAGATACATCTATATCTAAACAAATCTAAGACAAAAAATTTGGAACGGAAGAAGTATCTTCTACATAAAGTATACTACTGGATTTGTATTCGAAAAAAGAGGTTTTCTAGGGTACATTTTTTGACTTGGTATCCAGTTTATATTTTATTATTTTTGTGAATGATATTTGACTAGTTAAAATATGGTCAAATTTTGATATTATTTTTTGATGAAATCCAATAAACCAGGACAAAGCAAGGGAAAAGAATTCTATGAGACCAGGTCTCACGGGTTAGCAGGTGAGACCCATCCTGATGAATGACACGTGACATTCACAAATCACAAAGCATTTACCCCACCCCCACTTGAAATCAGGGAGGAGAGATTAGATGCTTTGTGATTTATGAATGCCACGTGTCATCCATCAAGGCGGGTCTCACTTGCTTTATATGAGACCTAGTCTCATATAAATTTTTTCTCAAAGCAAGTACCTAAAACAATCAAAAGTTGGCCTTGGAGGAACGGTCTGTTGTTCCAGGGCTAGCTCTGCTAGATCTTAGGCAACACAAAGCACCGACATTTCACCTTTACTAGGTTTTCATGCGAGTATTGAAACTCAGACGGGTCAAATTGTTGTAAGAAGCAGATCAGATGGCCGAGAGTTCGAGGACTTGAAGAAGCCGCCTTATTCGACATCTATTAGGAAGAGATATATGTGGGCTAGGCTACATCTTCCTTATGCAGATCGCAAGCAAATAACGATTCTCTTATGATGGCTTTGTCTTTTTTGTTAAGTTGTGATCTAAATTCATATATATAGTATAAAGGCTATAACTTCTAACAGAGCCGAGCGGAGGCCCGTCGCCGAGAGGCTTCGGCCGTAGCGGAGCGGAGTCTGAAGTTAACCCATATTGGCTCCCCCCTCCCCCGTGCGTGTGTGGTATGGATCAGTCACTATTAGGAAAAGGTCTACTAATGGCGCACTAGTTTTACCTATTAATGGTGCACCACTGGTGCGCCATTAGTATCACGTCACTAGTATTTTTTACTAATGGCGTACCAGTGATGTGCCATTAATATCTGTGGTGCGCCATTAGTATAGGCCACGGTGCGTCATTAGTATAGACCACTGATGCGCCATTAGTATAGGCCACGGTGCGCCATTAGTATCGACCTAGATCACCTCTACTACATATATCCTTCGTAAGCCGCCGCACAGGATACATTGACCAGCTGTAAATCCTTGGCATTTGTAACATCTCTCGATATAGTGAAATTTCATTTGCTGGCACCCGTGATTTTTTTCTCCTTTGTGTTGGAGGGGGGTTTCACGGTAAATCTTGTATCCCTCCACTACAAAAAAAAACAATTCCTTGATAATATGTGTTTGTTACAGTAGGTCATGTTTTCTATCACGCATGTACATTCATGATGATTTTATGCAGAATCAAGATAGTCATACATGTGTTGTTGGGGAAGTGTTCCATAAAAATAATCCATTTTTCGTTGCGGAAGTGTACATTTCCATGATTATAAATGGCACGTCATGGAAGTGATTTCATCAAGGGTAACCAACATGGGGCAGCCATCGTAACGGGTCGCTGTCAAGCTATAGGGTGCCGGTTTTGGATCTGATACCCGTTAACAGCCCCGGCCAATGGAGATTTTCTGTGTATCAATTTCTTATTTGCCTACTAAACCACGTGTGTGCTCTACGTTGCTACAGATGTCGCACATCCAACGTACGATACAAGCCAATGAAAAGGAGACACACGACAGGGCCCAACAATGGCCCATCTACTTAAAAAGCCGGCCCAATCAGAGGCACACAAAATTTAGAGAAAAGTTAGCGAGCCGGCCCACTAACGGCCTCCTTGCACATGGCCCATCAGCAGTTCCGGTCCATTAACAGTTCGCCATGTATACGGGCCAAACTACATCCTGGTGTGTTTTCGGCCTCTTAACGGCCCATTCCAGAGTTGGGCCAATTCCAGCCCGGTGCGTCTTTCGGTGTGTTAATGACCAACGGTAACCTGGGCTATTTGTGGCCTAACGTAACATTCAGCCTCGGGTGATTTGGATGCTTGTTTATTTGGTTCTGTGCAGAAATAGAAACTTTTGCGTCCAGTATTTGAATTTCCATTCTATACTGTAAGATGATCAATTGCTGAAATTTTTACACGGTAGTGCTATACAAATTGTCGACGTTTACTTAATTTTTCAGAATTGTTGGATTACATAAGTATGACCAAAAATTAGATCTTTACGTATTGTTCTGGTTTTTGACAGATTATGTTTTTTTTCTTTTTTGTTTGTTTTAAAGTTTCTATGACTTATATTGGGGGATATAAATTATGGAAATGATATAATACAATAAACATCAATTGGGAATAATTATGAATCTTGTCTTGACAGTACCTAAGTAAATGATATATTTTATTATACTAACCTATCTCACGAGGTTATGTTAAGTTCCGTGTGAATAAAGTTTTCAAGTTTTGGGTGAGCTGAAGATATGCGAAGAACAAGGAGCGGCAAGAGTCTAAACTTGGGGATGCCCAAGGCACCCCAAAGAAAAATCAAGGAAGACTCAAGCATCTAAGCTTCTGGGGCATCCCCTCTTTCGTCTTCAAAACCATCGTATATCTTACTCGGAGCTATATTTTTATTCTTCACATGATATATGTTTTGCTTGGAGTGTATTTGTTTTTATTTTAGTTTTGCTTGTTTATCTTTGCAATCATCTTTTCCTGATCACACCTATAAAGAGAGACACACATTCATCTTAAATTTGTAGAATGCTCATTCGTACTTCACTTGTATCTATTTGAGTTGAGGCAATTGCTCTAGTACTTCAATTATATTTGTTTGAGCATGGCGATATGTTTTGTATAAATTATTTACACTCTTTTGCTTCACTTAAATATTTTGAGTGTTAGATAGAAAGTGGTAATTTGCATGAGTTATATGTTTGGTCCAAAAATGATAGGTATATGCTCATCCGTACTTCACTTATATCTATTTGAGTTGAGGTAATTGTTCTAGTACTTTACTTATATTTGTTTGAGAATGGTGATATGTTTTGTAGAAATTATTTGTACTCGCTTGCTTCACTTAAATAGTTTTGAGACTTAAATAGGAAGTGGTAATTTGCATGAGTTAGATGTTTGGTCCAGAAATGATAGGTATATGTTCATCCGTACTTCACTTATATCTATTTGAGTTGAGGCAATTGCTCTAATACTTCACTTATGTTTGTTTGAGCATGGCGATATGCTTTGTATAAATTATTTGCACTCTCTTGCTTCACTTCAATATTTTTGGGAGTTAAATAGGAAGTGATAATTTGCATGAGTTATATGTTTGGTCCAAAATGGTATATAAAGGTGGTATAATAAAAACTAGCATGGACATGTAGATCATTGAATATGATAAGTTTGATTCCTTGCAATAGTTTTGCGATATTGAGGTAATAATATGTGAGTGTGTTAGTAAATAATTAGAGCCAAGCATGAATATTGGTGTTAAAGTTTGTGAGTCCTTATGCATGAAAGTGGTGACCGCTAGCATTAGTGAGGAAGTCGGGAGTGTGATTTCTCTTTGATTGAATAAACTTTTGTGTGATCGGATCGGGGGCACGCGATGGTTAATGATACGTCTCTAGCGTATCTATAATTTTTGATTGTTTCATGCTATTATATCATCAATCTTGTATGCTTTATATACAATTTTATATCATTTTTGGGAACTAGCCTATTAACTCAATGCCCAGTGCCAGTTCCAGATGATGCAACAAAGAGGGTCTCTACAGTCCTTTCTACGATGGAACTTGCTAAGGCACCTGAAGCACTTCCCCTCGAAGCTTAAGAAGGCAGCCATCGCACTGGTCCAAGCGAGGTGCCCGTCACCGCTCCCTATTATCCGCCAGGTCTGAGCTGGAGCGCTTACTTCACCGGGATGAGACCTCTGTCCATCCATCGTCCATCCACAAAGGGGAATGGGTGACGCCTGAATCCCGTACCAACACTATCGATTTAATTCGCTGCCTATCCAGAAGAGGCTGCGAGCCCAGATCCATGGCACCAAGGGATGGAGCATAGCTGGATCCCTCTCCAGATAGCAGGATACGAGGCGGAGAAGCCGGATTTTGGGAAGAGGCATGATGGGACGATTACATATCTTTCTCCAAGAACGGACCGGTGGATGTAGGGGAGTGTATGTCCGCTCACAGAAGACCGTGAAGAGCGTGACAGACCCATGCAGATTGTAGGAGTCGGGGCCTGAACTAGGCAATGACTAGGGATGGAGGCCGCCGTGGCCGGAGCTCGGTATTGGGGGTGCTGGAGGAGAGGACTTCCTTTTGCTGGATGTATTTTATGCCAGATGTGTATCCTCGAAATAGGCTTTCGCCCCGCTTTATATATAAAGCACCAACTGATGATAAACCACGGTCGAACGATACAAGGTGGTGAGGTTGCCCTCTTACAAAGCCGATCCAAAGATAGGCCGGAACACGTAGAACGCATGCGACTACGCTACCAACAAAGAGTACATGAAGATCTAAACACCCCGCCACGCTACAACCTAGACCACCTAAGCTCCACGACAACGACCTCAAGAGGGAGAACGACGCCGAGTGTCGCCATTGCCAAGTCCACAACGGATAGAGGTCTTCACTCGGAGCTCTGGCACGGAGAGAAGAACCACCACGACGGCTTCAAGAAGAGTGCAGCACCCGCGGGTGTCGCTGTCATCAGCACCAAGGCACGAGCTTTCGCTCGGCAACTCAGCCGTGTCACCACGAGGCCACCAAGACAAGCGCGACGATGTCAGATCCTCAGATCCAGATCAGGGCGCCACCCCTCCGGCAACCCGTCGCAACCCCTCCCGTTGACCACACAACCCGAGAGGAGAGCCACCACCACCGCAATGATGCCCGCCGAAGAGAAAACCTGCGGACTGCCATCCGGGGCCGCCGCCCCGTGATGACCCACAAGTATAGTGGATTTATCATAGTCCTTTCGATAAGTAAGAGTGTTGAACCCAACAAGGAGTAGAAGGAAATGAAAAGCGGTTTTCAGCAAGGTATTCTTTGCAAGCACTGAAATTATCGGTAACAGATAGTTGTGTGATAAGATAATTCGTAACGGGTAACAAGTAACAAAAGTAACTAAGGTGTAGCAAGGTGGCCCAATCCTTTTTGTAGCAAAGGACAAGCCTGGACGAACTCTTATATAAAGCAAAGCGCTCCCGAGGGCACATGGGAATTACTGTCAAGCTAGTTTTCATCATGCTCATATGATTCGCGTTCGTTACTTTGATAATTTGATATGTGGGTGGACCAGTGCTTGGGTGCTACCTTTCCTTGGACAAGCCTCCCACTTATGATCAATATCTTCTATCTCAGCAGGTGCAATATCATTCATAATTTCTTCGTATAGAGTAAAAGGAATTGCACACTAGCACCCACATCGCATAAGCCATGATATCAATGATCTCCTATTTTAACAGAAACAACAGGCATGCCAACAATGGGTCTATGTTTATCTTTAATATCGGGTTTAGCAATTCTAGCAGCTTCATCACAAAAAAATAACATGCCCATCAATATTATTGACCAAGAGATCTTTAACCATAGAAATGCTAGGTTCAACTTTAATTTGTTCAGGGGGCGTAGGTGTTCTAGTATAACTCTTACGAACCACAGTTGAAGCTTTAGCATGATCCTTTGTCCTAACAGGGAAAGGTGGTTTCTCAATATAAGCAGTAGGAACAATACGATCAACATTATAAGTAATAGTTTCTTCTTCAACTTTAATAGGTTCAACTACTTTAACTTCAATGGGAGGATGATATTTAAACCACTTCTCCTTAGGGAGATTAACATGAGTAGCAAAATATTCACAGAAAGAAGCTACTATCTCATAGTCAAGTCCATATTTAGTGCTAAAATCATGAAAAGCATCGGTATCCATAAAAGATTTAACACAATCAAACTTAAGGTTTATACCTGACTCCTTACCTTCGTCGAGTTCCCAATCTTTAGAGTTGCGTTTAATTCTTTCCAATAAATCCCATTTCAATTAAATAGTCTTCTTCATAAAAGAACCAGTACAAAAAGTATTTAGCATGGATCGATCATTATGAGAAAGCCGAGCATAAATTTTTTGAATAATAATTTCTCTTGAGAGCTCATGATTGGGCATGAATATAACATTGATTTAAGACTCCCCCAAGCTTAAGATATACTTTCTCCTTCACGAGGCCAAAAATTATATATATAATTCTGATCACGATGAACCTGATGCATAGGATAGAACTTCTGATGAAATTCCAATTTCAATCGGTTGTAGTTCCATTATCCAATATCATCACATAGCCTATACCATGTCAATGCCTTTCCCTTCAAAGATAAAGGGAAGACCTTCTTCTTGAAAACATCCTCGGGCAAATCTGCAAGCTTAAATAACCCATAAACTTCATCCACGTAGATTAGGTGCATATCAGGATGTAATGTTCCATCGCGTGTATAAGGATTAGCTAGCAGTTTCTCTATCATACCCGAAGGAATTTCATAATAAATATTTTCAGTAGGTGCAGTAGGTTGAGGAGCAACTCTTTGCTCTTCTGTTCGAGGAGAAGATACCCTGAACAAGCCCCTCAAAGGATTATTTTCCATAGTAACAAGTGACAGTAAATTTCAGCACACTATATAAATGTTTCCTTACCAAATTCCACTTACCAAAGGCGCTTCACTCCCCAGCAACGGCGCCAGAAAAGAGTCTTGATGACCCACAAGTATAGGGGATCTATCGTAGTCCTTTCGATAAGTAAGAGTGTCGAACCCAACGAGGAGCAGAAGGAAATGACAAACGGTTTTCAGCAAGGTATTCTCTGCAAGCACTAAAATTATCGGTAACAGATAGTCGTAATGGGTAACAAGTAACAAAAGTAACTAAGGTGCAGCAAGGTGGCCCAATCCTTTTAGTAGCAAAGGACAAGTCTGGACGAACTCTTATATAAAGCAAAGCGCTCCCAGGGACACATGGGAATTACCGTCAAGCTAGTTTTCATCATGCTCATATGATTCGCGTTCGTTACTTTGATAATTGGATATGTGGGTGGACCGGTGCTTGGGTGCTGCCCTTCCTTGGACAAGCCTCCCACTTATGATTAACCCCTCTCGCAAGCATCCGCAACTACGAAAGAAGAATTAAGATAAATCTAACATATGGATCCAAATAAGCCCCTTACAAAGCAACGCATAAATTAGGGTTTAAGCTTCTGTCACTCTAACAACCCATCATCTACTTATTACTTCCCAATGCCTTCCCCTAGGCCCAAATCATGGTGAAGTGTCATGTAGTCGACGTTCACATAACACAACTAGAGGAAAGACAACATACATCTCATCAAAATATCGAACGAATACCAAATTCACATGATTACTTATAACAAGACTTCTCCCATGTCCTCAGGAACAAACGTAACTACTCACAAAGCATATTCATGTTCATAATCAGAGGAGTATTAATTATCATTAAGGATCTGAACATATGATCTTCCACCAAATAAACCAACTAGCATCAACTACAAGGAGTAATCAACATTACTAGCAACCCACATGTACCAATCTGAGGTTTTGAGACACAGATCGGATACAAGAGATAAATTGGAGTTTGAGAGGAGATGGTGCTGGTGAAGATGTTGATGGAGATTGACCCCCTCTCGATGAGAGGATCGTTGGTGATGACGGTGGCTTCGATTTCCCCCTCACCGGAGGGAAGTTTCCACTGGCGTAACAGCTCACGTGAGCCCTAGATTGGTTCTCGCCTGTGTTTCACCTCGAGATGGCGGCGTCATTCCAAAAGCTTCCTTCTGATTTTTCCAGGTCAAAACACACCATATAGCAGAAGATGGGCATCGGGGGCCTGCCAGGTGGCCCACAAGACAGGGGGCGCGCCCTCCACCCTTGTGGATGGCAGGTGGCCCCCCTTTGGTGCTTTCTTCGCCCAATATTTTTTTATATATTCCAAAACAATTCTCCGTTAAGTTTCAGGACTTTTGGAGTTGTGCAGAATAGGTCTCTAATATTTGCTCCTTTTCCGATCCGTAATTCCAAATTACCGGCATTCTCCCTCTTCATGTAAACCTTGTAAAATAAGAGAGAAAAGGCATAATAATTGTGATATAATGTGTAATAACAACCCATAATGCAATAAATATCGATATAAAAGCATGATGCAAAATGGACATATCAACTCCCCAAGCTTAGACCTCGCTTGTGCTCAAGCGAAAGCCAAAATCGAAAAATATGTCCACATGTTTAGAGATAGAGGTGTCGATAAAATAAAATACGAACATGAGGGCATCATAATCATATTTAGAACAACAACATTTGAAGGAAATATGCCCTAGAGGCAATAATAAACTTGTTATTTTATGTTTCCTTATTCATGATAAATGTTTATTATTCATGCTAGAATTGTATTGATCGGAAACCCAAATACATGTGTGAATACATAGACAAACACTGTGTCCCTAGTGAGCCTCTACTTGACTAGCTCGTTGATCAAAGATGGTTAAGGTTTCCTAACCATGGACATGAGTTGTCATTTGTTAACGGGATCACATCATTAGGAGAATGATGTGATGGACATGACACATCCGTTAGCTTAGCATATTGATCGTTCAGTTTTATTGCTATTGCTTTCTTCATGTCAAATACATATTCCTTCGACTATGAGATTATGCAACTCCCGGATACCGGTGGAATACCTTGTGTGCTATCAAACGTCACAATGTAACTGGGTGATTATAAATATGCTCTACAGGTATCTCCGAAGGTGTTTGCTGGGTTGGCATAGATCGAGATTAGGATTTGTCACACCGAGTATCGGAGAGGTATCTTTGGGCCCTCTCGGTAATGCACATCATAAGAAGCCTTGCAAGCAAAGTGACTAATGAGTTAGTTGCAGGATGATGTATTACGGAACGAGTAAAGAGACTTGCTGGTAGCGAGATTGAACTAGGTATATGGATACCAACGATCGAATCTCGGGCAAGTAACATACCGATGACAAAGGGAGTAACATATGTTGTCATTACGGTTCGACTGATAAAGATCTTCGTAGAATATGTAGGAGCCAATATGAGCATCCAGGTTGCGCTATTGATTATTGACCGGAGAGGTGTCTCGGTCATGTCTACATAGTTCTCGAACCCGTAGGGTCCGCACACTTAACGTTCGATGAAGATTCAGTATTATATGAGTTATGTATTTGATGGCCGAATGTTGTTTGGAGTCCCGGATGAGTTTATGGACATGACGAGGAGTCTCGAAATGGTTGAGAGGTAAAGATTGATATATATGGTGATAGTATTCGGACACCGGAAGTATTCTGGATAGTATCGGGTACTTATCAGAGTATCGGGGGGGTGGGGGGGTTACCGGAATCTCCGGGGGGAAGATATGGGCCATATGGGCCATAAGAGGGGAGCACACTAGCCCACAAGGGGTGGTGCGCCCCCCTCTGGCAGGAGGCCGAATTGGAGAAGGAACAAGGGGGGTTCGCCCCCCTCCCCCTTCCTTTCTCCCTTCCCCCTTCCCTTTCTCTCTCCAAAAAAAACAAGGGGAGGCGGGTGGGAACGACCCCAAGTAGGATTCCTCCTACTTGGGGCGCCCCCTTGCTGCTCCCCCACCTATATATATGTGGGGAGGGGGCGCCTAGAACACACAACAATAATCATTAGCCGTGTGCGGCGCCCCCCTCCACAGTTTACACCCCCGGTCATAGTTTTGCGGTGCTTAGGCAAAGCGCTACAAGAATCACTTCACCATCACCGTCACCATGCCGTCGTGCTGATGGAACTCATCTACTTCCTCGACACCTTGCTGGATCAAGAAGGCAAGGAACGTCATCGCGCTGAACGTGTGCAGAACTCAGAGGTGACGTACATTCAGTGCTTGATCGGTAAGAGCTAGAAGAAGTTCGACTACATCAACCACATTGTCAAACGCTTCCGCTTTCAGTCTACGAGGGTACGTAGACACACTCTCTCCCTCTCATTGCTATGCATCTCCTAGATATATCTTGCGTGAGCGTAGGATTTTTTTTTTTGAAATTGCATGCTACCTTTCCCAACAGTGGTATCAGAGCCAGGTTTATGCATAGATGATATGCACGAGTAGAACACAAAGAGTTGTGGGAGGTGATCGTCATACTACTTACCATCAATGTCTTATTTTGATTCGGCGGTATTGTTGGATGAAGCGGCCTGTACCAACCTTACATGACCACGTTCATGAGACCGGTTCCACCGACATACATGCAACTAGTTTTGCATAATGGTGGCTGACGGGTGTCTGTTTCTCCTACTTTAGTTGAATCAAATTTGACTGCGGTTGGTCCTTGTTGAAGGTTAAAACAGCAAACTTGATAAATCACCGTTGTGCTTTTGATGCGTAGGTAAGAACGGTTCTTGCTAGAAGCCCGTAGCAGCCATGTAAAACTTGCAACAACAAAGTAGATGATGTCTAACTTGTTTTTGCAGGGCATGTTGTGATGTGATATGGTCAAGACATGATGTGATATACATTGTTGTATGAGATGATCATGTTTTGTAAAAGTTATCGGCAACCGGTAGGAGCCTTATGGTTGTCTCTTTATTGTATGAAATGCAAATGCCATGTAATTGCTTTACTTTATCACTATGTGTTAGCAATAGTTGTAGAAGCAATAGTTGGCGAGACGACTGATACGTCCATTTTGCATCATGCTTTTATATCGATATTTATTGCATTATGGGCTGTTATTACACATTATATCACAATGCTTATGCCTATTCTCTCTTATTTTATAAGGTTTACATGAAGAGGGAGAATGCCGACAATTTGGGATTACGACTGGAAAAGGAGCAAATATTAGAGACCTATTCTGCACAACTCCAAAAGTCCTGAAACTTCACGGAGCATGTTTTTGGAATATGTAAAAAATATTGGGTGAAGAAAATACCAGAGGGGGGGCCACCAGCCAGCCACAAGGGTGGAGGGCGCGCCCTACCCCCCTCGGCGCGGCCCCTAATACGTCTCCAACGTATTTATAATTTTTTATTGTTCCATGCTATTATATTATCTGTTTTGGATGTTTATGGGATTTATTAAACACTTTTATATTATTTTTGGGACTAACCTATTGACCTAGAGCCCAGTGCCAGTTCCTGTTTTTCCCCTTGTTTCAGTGTTTCGAAGAAAAGGAATATCAAACGTAGCCAAAACGGAATGAAACCTTCTGGAGAAGTTATTTTTGGAAGAAAAGCAACCCGGGAGACTTGGAGTCCACGTCAAGAAAGAAACTAGGGACGCACGAGGTAGGGGGGCGCGCCCACCCCCCTGGGCGCGCCCTCCACCCTCGTGGCCCCCTCGTGGCTCCCCTGACGTACTTCTTCCGCCTATATATCTACATATACCCTAAAAACTTCGGGGAACATCATAGATCAGGAGTTCCGCCGCCGCAAGCCTCTGTAGCCACGAAAAACCAATCGAGACCCTGTTCCGGCACCCTGCCGGAGGGGGGATCCCTCACCAGTGTCCATATTCATCATCCCGGCGCTCTCCATGATGAGGAGGGAGTAGTTCACCCTCGGGGCTGAGGGTATGTGCTAGTAGCTATGTGTTTGATCTCTCTCTCTCTCTCTCGTGTTCTTGACTTGGCACAATCTTGATGTATCGCAGCTTTGCTATTATAGTTGGATATTATGTTGCTTCTCCCCCTCTACTCTCTTGTAATGGATTGAGTTTTCCCTTTGAAGTAATCTTATCGTATTGAGTCTTTAATGATTTGAGAACACTTGATGTATGTCTTGCCATGCGTATATGTGGTGACAATGGGATATCACGTGATTCACTTGATGTATGTTTTGGTGATCAACTTGTGGGTTCCGCCCATGAACCTATGCATAGGGGTTGGCACACGTTTTCGTCTTGATTCTCCGGTAGAAACTTTGAGGCACTCTTTGAGGTCCTATGTGTTGGTTGAATAGATGAATCTGATATTGTGTGATGCATATCGTATAATCATACCCACGGATACTTAAGGTGACATTGGAGTATCTAGGTGACATTAGGGTTTTGGTTGATTTGTGTCTTAAGGTGTTATTCTAGTATGAACTCTAGGGATGTTTGTGACACTTATAGGAATAGCCCAACAAATTGATTGGAAAGAATAACTTTGAGGTGGTTTCGTACCCTACCATAATCTCTTCGTTTGTTCTCCGCTATTAGTGACTTTGGAGTGACTCTTTGTTGCATGTTGAGGGATAGTTATATGATCCAATTATGTTATTATTGTTGAGAGAACTTGCACTAGTGAAAGTATGAACCCTAGGCCTTGTTTCCTAGCATTGCAATACCGTTTACGCTCACTTTTACCATTAGTTACCTTGCTGTTTTTATATTTTCAGATTACAAAACCTATATCTACCATCCATATTGCACTTGTATCACCATCTCTTCGAACTAGTGCACCTATACAATTTACCATTGTATTGGGTGTGTTGGGGACACAAGAGACTCTTTGTTATTTGGTTGCAGGGTTGTTTGAGAGAGACCATCTTCATCCTATGCCTCCCACGGATTGATAAACCTTAGGGCATCCACTTGAGCGAAATTTTCTATTGTCCTACAAACCTCTGCACTTGGAGGCCCAACAACGTCTACAAGAAGAAGGTTGCGTAGTAGACATCAAGCAATGTATGGCGCCGTTGCCGGGGAGGTGAGTGCTTGAAGGTATATCTTTGGATCTTGCAATCGAATCTTTTAGTTTCTTGTTTTATCACTAGTTTATATAAAAGAAAACTACAAAAAAATGGAATTGAGTTTGCCTCATACGCTTCATCTTTTTAATATCTTTCGTGGGAATGATGGAAAGGAAAATTGTGCTCAAGTGCTAGAAGAAGAATTAAATAGAATGCTTGGCATAAAATATGTGAATGATGAGCATGATTGCAAAGTTGTTAGTATGAATTCCTTGAATATCCATGATGCTAATGATATGCAAAGCCACAAGCTTGGGGATGCTATGTTTGATGATATGTTTAGTCCCCCAAGTTTTGATGAGCAAATTTATTATGATGAAAGCATGCCTCCTATTTATGATGATTATTGTGATGACACATATGCTATAAAGAATAAATATAACCATGAATCTTTTCACCATGATTTTAATTTTCAATTGGATTATGCCTCACATGATAGTTATTTTGTTGAGTTTGCTCCCACTATTATTCATGAGAAGAAATTTGCTTATGTGGAGAGTAGTAAAATTTCTATGCAAGTAGATCATGAAAAGAATTATTTAGGTGTTGGTTATATTTTTGAATTCATCCATGATGCTACTGAAAATTATTATGAGGGAGGAATATATGCTTGTAGGAATTGCAACAATATCAAGTTTCCTCTCTATGTGCTTAAAGTTTTGAAGTTATGCTTGTTTTGCCTTCCTATGCTAGTTGATTATTGTTCCCATAAGTTGTTTGCTCACAAAATCCCTATGCATAGGAAGTGGGTTAGACTTAAATTTGCTAGTCATATTCTTCATGATGCTCTCTTTATGTCTCAATTGTTATGTTTTATGTGAGCATCATTGAAATCATCATGCCTAGCTAGGGGCGTTAAACGATAGCGCTTGTTGGGAGGCAACCCAATTTTATTTTAGTTTCTTGATTTTTGGTTCTGCTTAGGAATAAATAATCCATCTATCTTATGTTTAGATGTGGTTTTGTGTTTTAATTAGTGTTTGTGCCAAGTAGAACCTTTGGGAAGACTTCGGTGAAGTCTTTATGATCATGCTGTAAAAAACAGAAACTTTAGCGCTCACGAGATTAGCTTCAACTTTTTACTGCAGAGTGCTATTTAGTTGATTATTTTTTCATATGATTACTAGACAAATTCCTCAGGTCCACCAATTTATTTTAGAATTTTTGGAGTTCCAGAAGTACACGTTTGATACAGATTACTACAGACTGTTCTGTTTTTGACAGATTCTGTTTTCATTGTATTGCTTGCTTATTTTGATGAATCTATGGCTAGTAAAGTAGTTTATAAACCATAGAGAAGTTGGAATACAGTAGGTTTAACACCAATATAAATAAATAATTAGTTTATTACAGTACCATGAAGTGGTGTTTTGTTTTCTTTCGCTAACGGAGCTCACGAGATTTTCTGTTAAGTTTTGTGTTGTGAAGTTTTCAAGTTTTGGGTAAAGATTTGATGGACTATGGAATAATGAGTGGAAAGAGCCTAAGCTTGGGGATGCCCAAGGCACCCCAAGATAATATCCAAGGATAACCAAGAGCCTAAGCTTGGGGATGCCCCGGAAGGCATCCCCTCTTTCGTGTTCGTTCATGATATGTGTTTTGCTTGGAGCGTCATTTTACTTTCTTTAGCTTTGCTTGCTGTTTGAATAAAATACCAAGATCTGAAATTATTAAATGGGAGAGTCTTCACATAGTTGCATAATTATTCGGCTACTCATTGATCTTCACTTATATCTTTCGGAGTAGTTTGTTATTTGCTCTAGTGCTTCACTTATATCTTTTAGAGCATGGTGGTGGATTTGTTTTATAGAAACTATTGATCTCTCATGATTAACTTAGATTATTTTGAGAGTCTTAAATAGTATGGTAATCTTCTTAAATAATCCTAATATGCTAGATATTCAAGAATAGTAAAAACTTTCTTATGAGTGTGTTGAATACTAAGAGAAGTTTGATGCTTGATGATTGTTTTGAGATATGGAGGTAGTGATATCAAAGTTGTGCTAGTTGAGGAGTTGTGAATTTGAGAAATACTTGTGTTGAAGTTTGCAAGTCCCGTAGCATGCACGTATGGTAAACGTTATGTAACAAATTTGAAACATGAGGTGCTCTTTGATTGTCCTCCTTATGAGTGGCGGTCGGGGACGAGCGATGGTCTTTTCTTACCAATCTATCCCCTAGGAGCATGCGCGTAGTGCCTCGCTTTTGATGACTTGTAGATTTTTGCAATAAGTATGTGAGTTCTTTATGACTAATGTTGAGTCCATGGATTATACGCACTCTCACCTTTCCATCATTGCTAGCCTCTTCGGTACTGCATTGCCCTTTCTCACATTGAGAGTTGGTGCAAACTTCGTCGGTGCATCCAAACCCCGTGATATGATACGCTCTTTCACACATAAACCTCCTTATATCTTCCTCAAAACAGCCACCATACCTACCTATTATGGCATTTCCATAGCCATTCCGAGATATATTGCCATGCAACTTTCCACCGTTCCGTTTATCATGGCACGCTCCATTATTGTCATATTGCTTAGCATGATCATGTAGTTGACATAGTATTTGTGGCAAAGCCACCGTTCATAATTCTTTCATACATGTCACTCTTGATTCATTGCATATCCCGGTACACCGCCAGAGGCATTCATATAGAGTCATACTTTGTTCTAGTATCGAGTTGTAATCATTGAGTTGTAAATAAATAGAAGTGTGATGATCATCATTTTCTAGAGCATTGTCCCAAGTGAGGAATAAAAAAAGAGAAAGGCCATAAAAAAGGAAAAAAAGAGAAGGCCCAAAAAGAGAGAGAGAGAAAAAGAGAGAAGGGACAATGCTACTATCCTTTACCACACTTGTGCTTCAAAGTAGCACCATAATCTTCATGATAGAGAGTCTCTTGTTTTATCACTTTTATATACTAGTGGGAATTTTTCATTATAGAACTTGGCTTGTATATTCCAACAATGGGCCTCCTCAAGTGCCCTAGGTCTTCGTGAGCAAGCAAGTTAGATGCACACCCACTTAGTTTCTTTTGTTGAGCTTTCATACATTTATAGCTCTAGTGCATCCGTTGCATGGCAATCCGTACTCCTTGCATTAACATCAATCGATGGGCATCTCCATAACTCATTGATTAGCCTCGTTGATGTGAGACTTTCTCCTTTTTTGTCTTCTCCACATAACCCCCCTCATCATATTCTATTCCACCCATAGTGCTATGTCCATGGCTCGCGCTCATGTATTGCGTGAGGGTTTATAAGGTTGAGATTACTAAAGTATGAAACAATTGCTTGGCTTGTCATCGGGGTTGTGCATGATGAGAGCATTCTTGTAGACGAAAATGGAGCATGACTAAACTATATGATTTTGTAGGGATGAACTTTCTTTGGCCATGTTATTTTGAGAGGACATAATTGCTTAGTTAGTATGCTTGAAGTATTATTATTTTTATGCCAATATGAACTTTTATCTTGAATCTTTCGAATCTAAATATTCATACCACAATTAAGAAGAATTACATTGAAATTATGCCAAGTAGCATTCCACATCAAAATTTCTGTTTTTATCATTTACCTACTTGAGGACGAGCATGAATTAAGCTTGGGGATGCTGATACATCTCCAACGTATCTATAATTTTTGATTGTTCCATGCTATTATATTATCTGTTTTGGATGTTTATGTGCTTTATTAAACACTTTTATATTATTTTTGGGACTAACCTATTGACCCAGAGCCCAGTGCCGCCTCGCTTTTTTCCCTTGTTTCAGTGTTTCGAAGAAAAGGAATATCAAACGGAGTCAAAACGGAATGAAACCTTCTGGAGAAGTTATTTTTGGAAGAAAAGCAACCCGGGAGACTTGGAGTCCACGTCAAGAAAGAAACGACGGAGGCACGAGGCAGGGGGGCACGCCCACCCCACTGGGCGCGCCCTCCACCCTCATGGGCCCCTCGTGGCTCCCCTGACGTACTTCTCCGCCTATATATCTCCATATACCCTAAAAACTTCGGGGACCAGTATAGATCTGGAGTTCCGCCGCCGCAAGCCTCTGTAGCCATGAAAAACCGATCGGGACCCTGTTCCGACACCCTGCCGGAGGGGGGATCCCTCACCGGTGGCCATCTTCATCATCCCGACGCTCTCCATGATGAGGAGGGAGTAGTTCACCCTCGGGGCTGAGGGTATGTACCAGTAGCTATGTGTTTGATTTCTCTCTCTCTCGTGTTCTTGATTTGGCACGATCTTGATGTATCGCGAGCTTTGCTATTATAGTTGGATCTTATGTTGCTTCTCCCCCTCTACTCTCTTGTAATGGATTGAGTTTTCCTTTGAAGTAATCTTATCGGATTGAGTCTTTAATGATTTGAGAACACTTGATGTATGTCTTGCCATGCGTATCTGTGGTGACAATGGGATATCACGTGATTCACTTGATGTATGTTTTGGTGATCAACTTGCGGGTTCCGCCCATGAACCTATGCATAGGGGTTGGCACACGTTTTCGTCTTGATTCTCCGATAGAAACTTTGGGGCACTCTTTGAGGTCCTATGTGTTGGTTGAATAGATGAATCTGAGATTGTGTGATGCATATCATATAATCATACCCACGGATACTTGAGGTGACATTGGAGTATCTAGGTGACATTAGGGTTTTGGTTGATTTGTGTCTTAAGGTATTATTCTAGTACGAACTCTAGGGCTGTTTGTGACACTTATAGGAATAGCCCAACGGATTGATTGGAAAGAATAACTTTGAGGTGGTTTTGTACCCTAACATAATCTCTTTGTTTGTTCTCCACTATTAGTGACTTTGGAGTGACTCTTTGTTGCATGTTGAGGGATAGTTATATGATCCAATTATGTTATTATTGTTGAGAGAACTTGCACTAGTGAAAGTATGAACCCTAGGCCTTGTTTCCTAGCATTGCAATACCGTTTACGCTCACTTTTACCATTAGTTACCTTGCTGTTTTTATATTTTCAGATTACAAAAACCTATATCTACCATCCATATTGCACTTGTATCACCATCTCTTCACCGAACTAGTGCACCTATACAATTTACCATTGTATTGGGTGTGTTGGGGACACAAGAGACTCTTTGTTATTTGGTTGCGGGTTGTTTGAGAGAGACCATCTTCATCCCACGCCTCCCACGGATTGATAAACCTTAGGTCATTCACTTGAGGGAATTTGCTACTGTCCTACAAACCTCTGCACTTGGAGGCCCAACAACGTCTACAAGAAGAAGGTTGTGTAGTAGACATCCCCCCCCCCGACCTTGTAGGCCCCCTGGCAGGCCTCCGGTGCCCATCTTTGGCTATATGGTGTGTTTTGACCTGGAAAAAATCAGAAGGGAGCTTTCGGGACGAAGCGCCGCCGTCACAAGGCGAAACTTGGGCAGAACCAATCTAGGGCTCCGGCGGAGCTGTTCTGCCGGGGAAACATCACTCCGGGAGGGGGAAATCATCGCCATCGTCATCACCAACGATCCTCTCATTGGGAGGGGGTCAATCTCCATCAACATCTTCACCAACACCATCTCCTCTCAAACTCTAGTTCATCTCTTGTATTCGATCTTGGTCCCAAAACCTCAGATTGGTACCTATGGGTTGCTAGTAGTGTTGATTACTCCTTGTAGTTGATGCTAGTTGGTTTATCCGGTGGAAGGTTATATTTTCAGACCTTAATGATAATTAATACTCCTTTGATTATGAACATGAATATGCTTTGTGAGTACTTATGTTTGTTCCTGAGGACATGGGAGAAGTCTTGTTATAAGTAATCATGTGAATTTGGTATTCGGTCAATATTTTGATGAGATGTATGTTGTCTTTCCTCTAGTGGTGTTATGTGAACATCGACTACATGACACTTCACCATTATTTGGGCCTAGGGGAAGGCATTGGGAAGTAATAAGTAGATGATGGGTTGCTAGAGTGACAGAAGCTTAAACCCTAGTTTATGCGTTGCTTCGTAAGGGGCTAATTTGGATCCATATGTTTCATGATATGGTTAGATTAATCTTAATTCTTCTTTCGTAGTCGTGGATGCTTGCGAGAGGGGTTAACCATAAGTGGGAGGCTTGTCCAAGGAAGGGCATCACCCAAACACCGGTCCACCCATATATCAAATTATCAAAGTAACGAACGCGAATCATATGAGCATGATCAAAACTAGCTTGACAACAATTCCCATGTGTCCTCGGGAGCGCTTTGCATTATATAAGAATTCGTCCAGGCTTGTCCTTTGCTACAAAAAAGGATTGGGCCACCTTGCTGCACCTTAGTTACTTTTGTTACTTGTTACCCGTTATTTAATTATCTTATCACACAACTATCTGTTACCGATAATTTCAGTGCTTGCAGAGAATACCTTGCTGAAAACCGCTTGTCATTTCCTTCTGCTCCTCATTGGGTTCGACACTCTTACTTATCGATAGGACTACGATAGATACCCTATACTTTTGGGTCATCAATGACCATGACGCAACGATGGATATCAAGGTGTCGAGCCGGTGACGATGGAGATCATGACGATGCTTTGGAGATGGAGATCAAAAGCACAAGATGATGATGGCCATATCATGTCACATATTTTGATTGCATGTGATGTTTATCTTTTATGCATCTTATTTTGCTTAGTACGACGGTAGCATTATAAGATGATCCCTTCACTAAATTTCAAGGTATAAGTGTTCTCCCTGAGTATGCACCGTTGCGACAGTTCATCGTGTTGAGACACCACGTGATGATCGGGTGTGATAAACTCTATGTTCACATACAACGGGTGCAAGACAGTTTTGCACATGCGGAATACTCGGGTTAAACTTGACGAGCCTGGCATATACAGACATGGCCTCGGAACACTAGAGACCGAAAGGTCGAACATGTATCATATAGTAGATATGATCAACATAGAGATGTTCACCATTGATGACTACTCCATCTCACGTGATGATCAAACATGGTTTAGTTGATTTGGATCACGTATCATTTAGATGACTTGAGGGATGTCTATCTAAGTGGGAGTTCTTAAGTAATTTGATTAATTGAACTTAATTTATCATGAACTTAGTCCTGATAGTTTTTGCATATCTATGTTGTAGATCAATGGCCCGTGCTACCGTTCCCTTGAATTTTAATGCGTTCCTAGAGAAAGCTAAGTTGAAAGATGATGGTAGCAACTACACGGACTGGGTCCGTAACTTGAGGATTATCCTCATTGCTGCATAGAAAAATTATGTCCTTGATGCACCGCTAGGTGTGCCACACCCTCCAGCAACTGCGGACGTTGTGAACGCCTGGCAGTCGCGTGTTGATGACTACTCGATAGTTTAGTGTGCCATGCTTTACGGCTTAGAATCGGGACTTCAAAGACGTTTTGAACACCATGGACCATATGAGATGTTCCAGGAATTGAAGTTAATATTTCAAGCAAAAATCCCGAGTTGGGAGATATGAAGTCTCCAACAAGTTCTATAGCTGCAAGATCGAGCAGAACAGTTCTATCAGTGAACACATACTCAAAATGTCTAGGTATCATAATCACTTGACTCAGTTGGGAGTTAATATTCCAGATGGTAGTGTTATTGACAGAGTTCTTCAATCACTGCCACCAAGCTACAAAGCCTTCGTGATGAACTATAATATGCAAGGGATGGATAAGACAATTCCTGAGCTCTTGGCAATGCTGAAAGCTGCGGAGGTAGAAATCAAGGAGGAGCATCAAGTGTTGATGGTTAACAAGACCACTAGTTTCAAGAAAAAGGGCAAGGGAAGAAGGGGAACATCAAGAAGAATGGCAAGCAAGTTTCCACTCCCAGGAAGAAGCCAAAGCTGGACCTAAGCCTGAAACTGAGTGCTTCTACTGCAAAGGGACTGGTCACTCGAAGCGGAACTGCCCCAAGTATTTGGCAGATAAGAAGGATGGCAAAGTGAACAAGGTATATTTGATATACATGTTATTGATGTGTACCTTACTAATGCTCGTAGTAGCGCCTGTGTATTTGATACTGGCTTGGTTGCTCATATTTGTAACTCGAAACAGGGGCTACAGATTAAATGAAGATTGGCTAAGGACGAGGTGACGATGCGCGTGGGGAATGGTCCAAGGTCGATGTGATCGCCGTCAACACGCTACCTCTACATCTACCTTCGGGATTAGTTTTAGACCTGAATAACTGTTATTTGGTGCTAGTGTTGACCATGAACATTATATATGGATCTTGTTTAATGCGAGACGGTTATTCATTTAAATTAGAGGATAATGGGTGTTCTATTTATATGAGTAATATCTTTTATGGCCATGCACCCTTGAAGAGTGGTCTATTTTTGTTGAATCTCGATTGTGGTGATACACATATTCATAATTTTGATGCCAAAAGATGCAAAGTTGATAATGATAGTGCAACATATTTATGGCACTGCCGTTTAGGTCATATTGGTGGCAAACAAATGAAGAAACTCCATGCAGATGGGCTTTTGGAATCACTTGATTATGAATCATTTGATACTTGCGAACCATGCCTCATGGGCAAGATGACTAAAACTCCGTTCTCCGGAACAATGGAGCGAGCTAATGACTTATCGGAAATAATACAGATACATCTCCAACGTATCTATAATTTTTTATTGTTCCATGCTCTTATATTATCAATCTTGGATGCTTTATAGTCATTTTATATCATTTTTTGGTACTAACCTATTGACATAGTGCCAAGTGTCAGTTGCTGTTTTCTGCATGTTTTATACATTGCAGGAAATCGATACCAAACGGAGTCCAAATGGAACGAAACTTCACGGAGATTTTTATGGACCAGAAAACACCCAATGGGCCAAGGCAGCGCCTGGGGGGGGGTGCTCCTAGGGGAGCACAACCCACCTGGGCGCGCCAGGAGGCCCAGGCATGCCCTGGTGGGTTGTGCCCACCTCGGGTGCCCCCCGGACCGCCTCTTTGCTCTATAAATACCCCAATATTCCAGAAATCCTAGGGGAGTCGAAGAAAATCAATTCCAGCCGCCCCAGAGTCCAGAACCACTAGATCCAATCTAGACACCATCACGGAGGGGTTCACCACTTCCATTGGTGCCTCTCCGATGATGCGTGAGTAGTTCTTTGTAGAACTTCGGGTCCGTAGTTAGTAGCTAGATGGCTTCCTCTCTCTCTCTTGATTATCAATACAATGGTCTGTTGGAGATCCATATGATGTAACTCTTTTTGCGGTGTGTTTGTTGGGATCAGATGAACTTTGAGTTTATGATCAGATCTATCTTTTTATATCCATGAAAGTTATTTGAGTTTCTTTGATCTCTTATATGCATGATTGCTTATAGCCTCGTATTTCTTCTCCGATATTTGGGTTTTGTTTGGCCACCTTGATCTATTTATCTTGCAATGGGAAGAGGTGCTTTGTAGTGGGTTCGATCTTACGGTGCTTGATCCTAGTGACAGAAGGGGAACCGACACGTATGTATCGTTGCTACTAAGGATAAAACGATGGGGTCTATTTCTACATAAATAGATCTTGTCTACATCATGTCATCGTTCTTATTGCATTACTTCGTTTCTCCATGAACTTAATACACTAGATGCATGCTGGATAGCGGTCGATGTGTGGAGTAATAGTAGTAGATGCAGGCAGGAGTCGGTCTACCAATCTTGGACGTGATGCCTATATAATGATCATTGCCTGGATATCGTCATGATTATTTGAAGTTCTATCAATTTCCCAACAGTAATTTGTTTACCCACTGTTTGCTATTTTTCTCGAGAGAAGCCACTAGTGAAACTTACGGCCCCCGGGTCTCTTTCTCATATATTTGCCTTTGCGATCTAATTTTCCTTTGCTTTTATTTTCAGATCTATTAAACCAAAAATACTAAAATACCTCCCTGTGTTTTATTCTTATTTATTTTATTTGGCGTTCGATCTATCAATCTACTACAATTTTATTCACGTTTGTTTGCCTATCATGAGGCGTCGCTACCCGAAAGGGATTGACAACCCCTTTTACGCGTCGGGTTGCGAGTATTTGTTATTTGTGTGCAGGGGCTGTTTACTTGTGTTGCTTGGTTCTCATACTGGTTCGATAATCTTGGTTTCATCACTGAGGGAAATATCTACCGCTGTTGTGCTGCATCATCCTTCCTCTCTGGGGAAATACCGACGTAGCTTCAAGCCGCATCAGAATGAATTTCTAGCACCGTTGCCGGGGAGGATCTTCAACATATACCAGGTTCCTAATTACAAATCTCATCTCCTTGCAATTTACATTATTTGCCATTTGCCTCTCGTTTTCCTCTCCCCCACTTTACAAAATTTGCCGTTGTATTCGCCTTCTTTTTCAATTTGCCATTTCTCGTCAGATCTATCCTTTGCTTGCAATCATGAGTGATTTCGGTATGGCACCAACCTATGATGGCCTAACTCCTAAGATTGGACGTACGGGCAATCTGGATGCTAAAACTTCTATCCTGGGCAAGGGAATGTTATGGGAAAAGAACGTATTCAAGAATTTTTCAATTGTGTTGGAAATCTAAGTCTTGATGATGCTCCTGTACTTAGGACTATTAGATCTTATGCGGAAGTTATTTCAGCACTAGTTCTGAAACTTGAAAGCAAATTTCCGTACTCATCCTACTTTGCAAAGATTGTTATTTTTATCTTCCTGTTATAAAGAATCCTAAAGCTAAAAAGTGGGCCACTCTCATTCTTATGAATGAATTTGACTACATAATACGGGAAGCTAGGGAAATCTTTGATTTTTTTTGGTATGAATCATGAAAAGCCCGTGATAGATGAAATTCTTTACAATAGTGATTATGCGCTAAGGCACTTGCTTGGGGATAATAAAATCTTCGATGAGAATCTTAAAAAAGAAGTCCTCGTTTTAGATATAACCCAACAAGTTTTCAATAATGTTAATCGACATCACTCTTGGATTGTTGCGGGAATCAAAGGGGATGTGATGAAAACCAACTTAGAAATGCTAAAGTTTCTATGGATAATATGTTTTATGTTGTCTTCACAAAACCTCATGACAAGAACACCCCTGAGGAAATTAAGAACAAAGATGACAAAACTTAGGTCCTTTGCTTTATGCCTAGCTAAGGGCGTAAAACTATAGCGCTTGTTGGGAGGCAACCCAATGAATAAAAAAATATTTTTGCTTTTTGATTTCTGTTCTTCAGTGTTAGCAAAATTATGCTACTGTTATGATTGTGTTTTTTGTGTTTTAATTAGTGTTTGTGCCAAGTAGAACCTTAGGATCTTCTCGGGTGATAGTTGTTTAATCTTGCTGGAAAAAACAGAAACTTCTGCATCCAGAGTTAGAATTTTAATAAATCACAGAGGCGACGAAAAACTCTGAATTTTTTACAGTACAATTATATACAAATTTCTCAGGTCGTCCTATTTTTTCAAGATTTTTGGAGTTACAGAAGTATTCGAACAATTCAGATTGCTACAGACTGTTCTGTTTTTGACAGATTATGTTTTCCTTGCGTCGTGTGCTTGTTTTGATGGCTCTATGGTATCCTTTGATGAGTTTTTTCCATAGAAAAGTTGGAATACAGTAGATATAATGCAAGAATAAAATATGAATAGATTGCAACAGTACTTATAGTAGTGATTTATTTTCTTATACTAACGGATCTTAGGAAGGTTTTGTTGAGTTTTGTGTGATTGAAGTTTTCAAGTTTTGGGTTATCTTACGATGGATGAAGGAATAAGGAGTAAGAAGAGCCTAAGGTTGGAGATGCCCCGGCATCCCAAGCTATTGTCCAAAGAGAGCAAGAAACTAAGGTTGGGGATGCCCCGAGTGGCATCCCCTCTTTCTTCTAACGACCGTCGGTAATTTACTCGAAGCTATATTTTTATTCGTCACATACTATGTGTTTTGCTTGGAGCGTCTTGTATGATATGAGTCTTTTCTTGTTTTATTTTGTGTTTTATGTCTTGATTATTTGTTGGACACGGCTATTTGAGAGAGCCAAAATTATGCCATGACTTGTTAGAATTGCTCTCTATGCTTCACTTAAATCTTTTATGAGCTATGGATTTGCTCTAGTGCTTCACTTATATGTTTTTTAGCACGGTGTGCTTTAGTATTTTAGAAGAAATGCTCTCTTGCTTCACTTAGATTTATTTGAGATTTAGTAAAATTTTCAAGAAATTCTCTCTTGCTTCACTTAAATTAATTTGAGAGAAAGAAATATTATGCTCATGATCTTCACTTATATTTGTTTGAGCTTATCAAAAGCAACACATGAAAATTAGTTCCAAAGTGATAGATATCCAAGAAGGATATAATAAAAACTTTCATGAAGATCATTGGACAAAATAAACTTGATTCTTAGTAATAATTTTGAGATATGATGATGTGATATGTGAGTCATGTTGATGAGTAATTATGCTTTAGTAAGAATATTGGTGTTAAGGTTTGTGATTCCCTATGCAAGCACGAAAGTCAATAGTCATGCAATGAAATTATATCCTACTTATGGTGCATTATTCTATGTTAATTATTCTTGATGCTCGCTTATGAGATTATTCGTTTCTTGGTTGGTCGCTTCTCAATCTTTTGCTAGCCTTCATTTTGCACTAAGTATGATCTCTACTTGTGCATCCAACAACCTTTATACCAGTTTTGCCACATGAGTCCACTATATCTACCTATATGCGGTATTCTTTTGCCGTTCTAAGCAAATTTGTATGTGCCATCTCTAATTTTCAAAATAAACTTCTCTTTTGTGTGTTAAATACGCTCATGAGCGTGAGGGGAGGCCAATATTTTCCATGCTAGATGTGTTATTATCACGATGAGTGTTTATTCACTTGTCATTGCACGAGAGTAAGGCAAAGGTATTAGGGATGCCCAGTCCCGAAATGAAAAATGAATTTACTTTATGTTGTCAAATAATAAATTCCTTGGAAAGTGTTGGTATGGAAGGCAACCGTGGATTCGGCTAGCCATGGAAAGTGAAAGTATGGTGGAAAAAGGAATAAACTTTATTTTCTATTTGGGAACCGCCTATGATATATCTAGCATGGAAAGTGTTGGGAACTCTAGGTCATTTTTCATGGTGGGAAAGACACACCTCCCAAAATGTTTTAATCTCTAAGTTTTTCACTTTGAGCTCTGGCACCTCTACAAATCCCTACTTCCCTCCGCGAAGGGCCTTTCTTTTACTTTATGCAATTTTTATTTTTGAATTTGAGTCTCCATCTTCTCTTATAAAAGCACCAACTAGGAGGCAATATGATCATACTTCAGTATTGGGTGTAGTTAATAGGAGAGTGTGTTTCATGAATGGATCAAAGATTGAGCATGATGGGCTAGGGATAACTTATTTTGGCATTGATATTTTGAAAGACATGGTTGCTTGTTGATATGCTTGAGTATTAAAGTTGTCATGTGAAAACTAGACTATTGCTTTGAATCACATAAAAGTCCAAATGTCCATGTTATAAAGAAAATAATATGAGATGACATGTTAGGCAGCATTCCACATCAAAAATTCTGTTTTATCACTTACCTACTTGAGGATGAGCAGGAGTTAAGCTTGGGGATGCTGATACGTCTCCAACGTATCTATAATTTTTTATTGTTCCATGTTGTTATATTATCAATCTTGGATGTTTTATAATCATTTTATATCATTTTTTGGTACTAACCTATTGACATAGTGCCAAGTGCCAGTTGTTGTTTTCTGCATATTTTTTACATCGCAGGAAATCGATACCAAACAGAGTCCAAATGCAACGAAACTTCATGGAGATTTTTTATAGACCAGAAGACACCCAATGGGCCAAGGCAGCACCTGGGGGTGTTCCGGGGGGAGCACAATCCACCAGGGCGCGCCAGGAGGCCCAGGCGCACCCTGGTGGGTTGTGCCCACCTCGGGTGCCCCCGGACCGCCTCTTTGCTCTATAAATACCCCAATATTCCAGAAACCCTAGGGGAGTCGACAAAAATCAATTCCAGCCGCTGCAGAGTCCAGAACCACCAGGTCCAATCTAGACACCATCACGGAGGGGTTCACCAATTCCATTGGTGCCTTTCTGATGATGCGTGAGTAGTTCTTTGTAGACCTCCAGGTTCGTAGTTATTAGCTAGATGGCTTCCCCTCTCTCTTTTGATTATCAATACAATCAATACAATAGTCTCTTGGAGATCCATATGATGTAGCTCTTTTTGTGGTGTGTTTGTTGGGATCGGATGAACTTTGAGTTTATGACCAGATCTATCTTTTTATATCCATGAAAGTTATTTGAGTTTCTTTGATCTCTTATATGCATGATTGCTTATAGCCTCGTATTTCTTCTCCGATATTTAGGTTTTGTTTGGCCAACTTGATCTATTTATCTTGCAATGGGAAGAGGTGCTTTGTTGTGGGTTCGATCTTACGTTGCTTGATCCCAATGACAGAAGGGGAACCAACACGTATGTATCATTGCTACTACGGATAAAACGATGGGGTCTATTTCTACATAAATAGATATTGTCTACATCATGTCATCGTTCTTATTGCATTACCACGTTTCTCCATGAACTTAATACACTAGATGCATGCTGGATAGCGGTCGATTTTGTGGAGTAATAGTAGTAGATGCAGGCAGGAGTAGGTCTACTAATCTTGGACGTGATGCCTATATAATGATCATTGCCTGGATATAATCTTGATTATTTGAAGTTCTATCAATTGCCCAATAGTAATTTGTTTACCCACTGTTTGCTATTTTTCTCGAGAGAAGCCACTAGTGAAACTTACGGCCCCCGGGTCACTTTCTCATATATTTGCCTTTGCGGTCTACTTTTCCTTTGCTTTTATATTCAGATCTATTAAACCAAAAACAAAAATACCTCCCTGTATTTTATTCTTGTTTATTTTATTGGTGTTCGATCTGTCAATCTACTACAATTTTATTCATGTCTGTTTGCCTTTCTTGAGGCGCCGCTACCCGAAAGGGATTGACAACCCCTTTTACACGTCGGGTTGCGAGTATTTGTTATTTGTGTGCAGGGGCTGTTTACGTTGTGTTGCTTGGTTCTCCTACTGGTTCGATAACCTTGGTTTCATCATTGATGGAAATACCTACCGCTGTTGTGATGCATCATCCCTTCCTCTTTGGGGAAATACCGACGTAGCTTCAAGCCGCATCAATACATACCGATGTATGCGGTCCGATGAGTGTTGAAGCTCATGGTGGGCATTGTTATCTAACGTTCACAAATGATTTGAGCAGATATGGGTATATCTACTCGATGAAACAAAAGTCTGAAAAATTTGAAAAGTACAAAGAATTTCAGTGTGAAGTGGAGAATCATCGCAACAAGAAAATAAAGTTTCTACGATCTGATCACGGAGGCGAGTATTTGAGTTACGAGTTTGGCTTTCATTTAAAATAATGTGGAATAGTTCCACAACTCACGCCATGTTGGGGATATAACTCCAAGGTATGACCCACCCAGGAGGGGCCGGGTTATACCGTTGGCAACTTATTGCGAAGAAGGCCTAAGAGGTCCAAGAAGACCTAGGGATGGCGGTTCATAAAACAAGCTCATTGGAGGCCCAAGACCTAGAGGTGATTCAAGATCCGAAGGTGTGAGCCGCCTGTTGGCTAAGTTGCTCTGTAAGGCAGGTTTAGTTAGAAACCGAGCCGGTCACGTTGTGTGAGCCGGCCGGGACTCTGTAAGCCGCTGGGAATCAACCTGTATATAAAGGTGAGACCCGGCGGTGGGTTAACTCAAGAGACAAGTAACCAATAACTAGGTCAAGCGTATTCGCTCCCTTGTAATCGAAACTCGACCAATACAACTAGAAGCAGGACGTAGGCTTTTACCTCATTGAGAGGGGCCGAACCTGGGTAAACTCCTTGTGTCATTTGTCCCGTTCAAATCCTTTTAAGCTAACCTAGTGCAATCGCTGCACACCTAATTCCTTTCACTAGGGCATATGCCGTGAAAAATCCATGACAGTTGGCGCCCACCGTGGGGCCAGAGCACGGTGGTTTCGAGTTCTTGAAGGGAAGCTTCTCAGGGATCAAGGGATACGCCATGGGCCGGATGACCAAGAGTCTCCGCGGCAAGCTTTACATCGACGGCGCTGGCTGGGGTCCCGAGGCCGACTCAATCAAGTACGAGTACCGGGTCCCCTTTGGCGGAATTCATGTCTTCATCGGCAAGATTGGAGAGTCGGAGCCTGAGCCGGACATCTGCGCCGACACGATCGAGACAGCTCAACGCGCCTGACCCGCCAAGATCCAACCCGCCAGGAAGACTATATTCATTGGCTTTGTCCATGGGGAGGATCTCGAAGAAGGTTCTATGTCAGGTGGAGAGAAAACCATCTACTCAGGTGACGAGTCCTCAATTGGTGAGACTGAATCGATCTATCAATTGCAAGATGGTGGGCTTGGGGGTTGTTCCGATGGCGACAGTATTCCGGACTCCTATGAGCCGCCGAGCAGGGCTACTGTTTTCATAGCTAGTATGCAACAGATGTTGAATTCATCAACTGCTATGGCTAGGACCTCTGGTTGAACGACTGCCGTGACGACTGGGGCGAGCGGCTCTATGCGCCTACCGGCTCAGGTCTTATCTGAGCTCCTGGATTCTTTGGCTACTCTGTTAGCCGGGGAAGTAACAACAACGACTCAAGTGCAGCATAAGGTGGAAGTTGCAAAGCTACGAGATGAGGTAGCTCAGGCTAAGGAGGAGTTAATGCCGAGAATGCTAGGATGGCAACAGAGCGAGCCGCGTTGGAAGCTGAGTCCCAATGGATTCAAGCAGAAAATTTCCGGTTAAATCTTGACCAGAACATCTCAAACACCGTTATGAGAAGAAGGCACCAGAGTCGGCTACCTCCGGGGTTTGAGGCAAGGAATCTTTTCAATACACCTGGGGCAGGAACAAGCAACCCACCCGGCGTAACCCGGGCTGCCGAGGCGCCCGTGGCCAGGGCAGTGGCTCAACCGCGTGTAGCAGACCCGCCTCGTTTGAATTTAAACCCGCCTCAGCAGGTGTCAACACCGTCAGGTCATTTTTCCAACCCATTGGATAATATGATTGCCGCGGCTTCGCGGCTAGCGGCTCTTCCGGTAGAAGGCGAGTCTCCTGCTGAGGTTGAGGGCCGGAAGGCCGTGGAGCTTCTTCAGACAGCAGTAGCTCAACAGGCGGCTTATTCATATAGCCGTGATCGAATTCATTCAACTCCACGCCGCAGCCGAAGTTATAACCGACACATTGAGTCGCCGGCGGTTTCCAGCAGCAAGCGGCATCGTAACCCGCCGCATGGTCATGATCCGCCCCATGATAATAACAATGCTCAGATTCTGATGGATCAAGCCAGGCAAGTCGAGAGGCAGAACCGGCGGCTCAGTTAGCGGCTCATCAATAGCTTCAGCATAACCCTTTAGCGTCTGTAGAAGCCGGGATGACTTCTAGGATAGTGGGTGTGCCATGCTTAGCACCGGCTCTTTGCAATGAGCGACTGTCTAAGGATTTCAAAGGTCCCCGAAAGGTGGCCAATTACACAGTTGATCAACCTCCCGAAGCCTGGATTGAGAGCTATGAGTTGGCTATGGAGATGTTAAATGTCAATGACGATGTGTGCACCAAGTACTTCACCATGTTGTTGGATGGGCCGGCTTGAACCTGGTTGAAGGGATTTCCCCCTAATTCTATCAATTCATGGGCGGAGTTGAAAGCACGTTTTATTCAGAATTTCAAAGATACATGCAAACAACTTGTGTCAATCATAGACCTAGACACTTGTGTCCAGCGCGAAGATGAGTCGGCCCACCATTGGGTCCGACGGGTTTCTGCTATTATCCACTCATCGGAGAGCATCAACGTTGGCTCTGTTGTCTTAATTTCGGAGAAGAATTGTCATTTCGCCCCTCTCAAGCAAAAGTTAGGGCGGCTCAAACGTCACTGCAATGACATGGGAGAGCTCATGGCGGCTCTCATCAAATACGGCGACTCTGACAATACTAAAGACCCTAGGTCTGATGGGGAGAAGTCTAACAAGGGGAAGAAAAATGGCAATGGAAAAGGGCAGCAGTCAAAGATGACAGGTCATAACCAAGGTAGCAATGGTAAGCGCAAGCAGCCCGACGGCGGGTCAGAGTTTGTGGCTAATACTAGTGCACAGGATAACGACTGCCGCCGGAGGGGTAAGCTATTTCCTCAGGCGGGAGGATCAAAGTTCAACCTTGAAGCGATGTTGATCCAGCCCTGCCCAAAGTAGAACTACCAAGATAGACCGTCGACTCACCTGTCGAAAGATTGTTTTATCATGAAGGAGTATAAGAATTCCAGCTCGCACCAGGACCATAGTAATAATAATGGCCTGCACGGCAGGTTAGGATCCGGCTCACACCGGCCCAACTTTGGAGGTGGCGGCTCAAATTATGGATTTCAAGGCCAGGGCAATCAGGGCAATTATAACCAGCAACCTAATCAGGGGAATCAGCAACAACAGTCAGGGTATCAGAGTAATCGGAAGCAGCTGAATAGCGGCCAATATCATGTTTTCACCACAAGCCTATGCAAGTGAGATCAGAAGGTTCATAAACGAGCGGTGAGCACGGTTGAGCCAGCGGTCCCTCGATACTTACGATGGTCAGAGCAACAAATTATATGGAGCCGTGAGGATCACCCGCCCCGGATTGACAATTCGGGTCAGCTGGCTTTGTTGGTAGTAGCTCCTCAGGTTGGACGTTACAAGTTCACTAAGGTGCTTATGGACAGAGGCAGCCGTATCAATATCCTTTGTTATGATACTTTTCACCAGATGAATCTGACGGACAAAGATCTTAAGCCGTCCTCTACGTCGGTATTTCCCCAAAGAGGAAGGGATGATGCAACACAACGACATTAGGTATTTCCCTCAGCGAAGAAACCAAGGTTATCGAACCAGTAGGAGAACCAAGCAACACAACGTAAACAGCCCCTACACGCAGATAACAAATCCTCACAACGCGACGTGTTAAAGGGGTTGTCAATCCCTTTCAGGTAGCGGCGCCCCAAGATGGGCAAACGGACGTGAGGAAATTGTAGTAGATTGATAGATCAAACGCCAAATAAAGTTAATAAGAATAAAACACAACAAGGTATTTTTGTGTTTTTTGTTTAATAGATCTAAAAACAAATGCAAAGAAAAAGTAGATCGCAAAGGCAAATATATGAGAAAGAGACCCGGGGGCCGTAAGTTTCACTGGTGGCTTCTCTCGAAAAAAAATAGCAAACAATGGGTAAAAAAATTACTATTGGGAAATTGATAGAACTTCAAATAATCATGACGATATCCAGGCAATGATCATTACATAGGCATCATGTCCAAGATTAGTAGACCGACTCCTGCCTGCATCTACTACTATTACTCCACACATCGACCACTATCCAGCATGCATCTAGTGTATTAAGTTCATGGAGAAACGGAGTCATGCAATAAGAATGATGACGTGATGTAGACAAGATCTATCTATGTAGAGATAGACCCCATCATTTTATCCTTAGTAGCAACGATAGATACATGTCAGTTCCCCTTTGTCACTGGGATCAAGCACCGTAAGATCGAACCCACTACAAAGCACCTCTTCCCATTGCAAGATAAATAGATCAAGTTGGCCAAACAAAACCCAAATATCGAAGAAGAAATACGAGGTTGTAAGAGATCATGCATAAAAGAGATCAAAGAAACTCAAATACTTTCATGGATATAAAAAGATATAACTGATCATAAACTCAAAGTTCATCAGATCCCAACAAACACACCGCAAAAGAGTTACATCATATGGATCTCCAAGAGACCATTGTATTGAGAATTCAGTGAGAGAGACGAAGCCATCTAGCTACTAACTACGGACCCGAAGGTCTACAAAGAACTACTCACGCATCATCGGAGAGGCACCAATGGAGGTGGTGAACCCCATCCGTGATGGTGTCTAGATTGGATATGGTGGTTACGGACTCTGCGTGGTGGATCAATATTTCATCGACTCCCCCAGGGGTTTGGGAATATTGGGGTATTTATAGAGCAAAGAGGCAGTCCGGTGGGCACCCGAGGTGGGCACAACCCACCAGGGCGCGCCTGGGCCTCCTGGCGCGCCCTGGTGGGCTGCGCACTCCTTGGAGCACCTCCCAGGCGCAACCAGGGCCCATTATGTGTCTTCTAGTCCATAAAAAATCTTCGCGAAGTTTCAATGCATTTGGACTCCGTCTGTCATGGAATTGTCATGGCAGATGTCCTAGTGTGAGGACTTAGTCGTGGAGCCATCTCAACGAGATTAGCTTAAAGGGGTTAAACGGGACAAATGACACTAGGAGTTTATACTGGTTCGGCCCCTTGCGGTGAAGGTAAGGGCCTAATCTAGTTTTAGGTGGTATTGCTAGGGTTTCGATGACTAGGGAGCAAATACACTTAACCTGGCTCTTGATCTGTTGTTTCTTCTCCTAAGCCGTCGCCGGGTCGTCCCCTTATATACACGGGTTGACGCCCTGTGGCCTACAGAGTCCCGGCTGGCTCATACAACGTGTCCGGCTCGGTGACCTTTCTTTACATGCCTTACAATACAAGTCTACGTACATGGCAGTTTATGTCCGTGGGCCTTAAGCCGCCTTCGGTCTTGGGCCCTCTGCTAAGCCTATCTACGAATCGCCATTTTTAACATGCTCTTGGGCTTCATATGAGATGAACCGCCATTGGGATGACCCGGCCCCTCCTGGGCGGGTCATACCTGATAGTCATATCCCCAACATTAGGCCCCAGGTTGATTTGAACTTGTTCATGTCAATCTTCAATACTTAGAAAAATCCTTCCTCCTCTTCCTGTGAAATATTGTAACCCGCCATGACGTCATCTCCGGAATTTAAGATAGCCCGTCGTGAAGTCACCTGTCATTAATGCTTCACAGAACCCAAACCTTAATGAATCTCTTTCTTTACTGACCCTTCCAAAAATCGAGGCGTCCGCGTCATCGCTTATCCATTTTCTGCCTCCTCAATTCTCGCGCCTGTCATTTATCCTTCCCATCTTATAAATAAGGCCTCGGGCTCTCCTCTCATTCTCCCCTTTCCTTCTCAGTCTCTTCTTCCTCTTCGCGACGCATCGACCCGCATGAACTCCGCCGCCGTCGACCTTCGTCTCCGACCTCAGCTCTGGCCGCTGCATCACCCTGAATGGACCAGAGAACCACGTCGCCTCTCCGTCACCCCGTCAGCATCAGTAAGCCCTCTCCTCTTTCGCCATAGGTCTGGCATTAGGGTTTCGGTGTTCATCAGTGTTCTTCAGTGTTCGTCGCCGCCATTCTTTATCCTTGTTTATATCCATGGATTAGATCCAAAAACCACACAAATCTCGCGCGGTAGTAGTTTCAGCACCTGTTTTTGATACTAAAATATACCCTCATCGCTACAGATCCTTTTTAGAGCACCTCTGCTTTTCCACTGTCACCTCTGTAGGTTTCGAATTTATTCTTCTTTTTCTGAACAGTTTCAGATCCAAATCTATAACTTTAATCTGCGAAACCTGTTTGTCCAACACTTAGTAGAATTTCACCCTTTGCCAGATTTTTAACACGTGTACCTTTCATGGCGGCTTACACGTCCAGCTTACAATTATTCATATACCATTGGCCCACTTAAGCCGCCATTTTGAATGTATACTGTCAGCGTTTTAACCTGTGATTTCACCAACTGACTTGAGCTGGCAAATTTTTCCTTTTCTTAGGCTTTCTTTCTTTCACAATGCCGCCCAAAACAGTCTAGACATGCAACTGGGTTCCCTCTATTGTCACTGAGGGCACTTTTAAGGACTTTTTCAAAGTCGGATATTTACCTGCCAAGAGTGTGATGCATTACCGTGCTCCTGACCCGTGCAAAGAAAAACCTCAGCCGAAAGACGGCGAAGTCATCGTTTTTACCGACCATATGAACCGGGGCTTCTCACCGCCCGACTCTAAGTTCTTCCGAGACGTTCTGCACTTTTTCTAGCTAAACCCTCAAGACATTGGACCCAATTCTGTGTCAAATATTTGCAACTTTCAAGTCTTCTGTGAGGTGTACCTTCAAGAGGAGCCTAGTATTGAGCTCTTTAGAGAGTACTTTTACTTAAACCGCCAGACTGAATTCACCAATGGTCCTAGCTTGGAACTCGGCAGAATTTCAATTCAACATAGAAGAGACGCCATCTTTCCTTACACATGCTTGCCGAGTCATACCAAAGACTGGAACCAGATGTGGTTTTATTGCAAGGATACTTCTCCGGCTGACGAAAATCCACTGTCGGGTTATCATGCTGAGCGTCTGGACCCAAAACATAACCTTCCCGAAAAACTTACTGCCGCTGAATGGAAGAAGATTTCTCCTACCATTGTGAAGGTCAAAGCTCTGCTAGGAAACGGGCTGACTGGCATTGATTTAGTCAGGTGTTGGGTTTCTTGGCGGACCATTCCCTTGAGCCGCCGTACCGGCTTAATGTGTACCTACACTGGAGGTGAGAAAGATTCATTGCACCACAGCTCCGCACCATTAACTGAGGAAGCAATCAATGAAATGGTGAAGTCTCTTCTGAATGAAGACCCGGAAGATAGTGTCGAAGTGGGTCTGGCTCCTTTCTGCAAGCTTAACCCGCCACCAGATGTAAGCATCCAAACTTACTTATCTTTACCTCATCATTTGAATATCTTATTAACTCAACCTTTGATAACCTTGCAGGCTAAGTCGGAATTCTGGAAAGTGGAGTATGATCACAAGGCTGCTAAGAAGGCCAGGGCTGCCAAGAAGGCTGCTAGGAAAGCCGCCAATAAGACCACCAAGAAGAATAAGAAACCAAGCGCCTCTGACCTGCTCAAGCTGGATGATACCTCTGAGTCGGAGGTAGCCCTTGACTCTCTTGGCTTATTTTTCAACCATCTTATTGACAGTGATTATTATCAGGCTGACACGGAGCCAGCCAAGCGGTGAAGAAGAGGTAACTATTATTTCCTCCGACTCAGACCCTTTGCCAAGACAGAAACTTCGACAAGTAACCCGGAAAGTAAGGTTTTCACACCCCTTGGCTTATTTGGATCCTCACTTTCTTTTGAAGCAACAGCAACACGAGAACCGCCGCCAGACCCGGACCAGTGGAGGTGACGAGTTCTCTTCCGGATTACCGAACACTCCTGTCCCTCAAAAGCGTCGAAACGAGGTTCTTTTTCTAATTACTCATTTTATCTTCTTGGCAGATCTTATCTGTGTACCTTCTAACTCTGTTGATAACCTTTAAACAGGAACTTGCCCGCTCTTCCTCTGGCGACTCATCTCAAACTGAGTTGCCGACTTTCAAAACCGCCCCTGGGTAATAGCAATTAATTTTACCCTGTAATTCTTCATACCTTTATATTTGTACTAACTTGTCACAATCTGCGTACTGGACAAGCAAAACCCAACAAGAAGGCGAAGGTGAATAAACCAGCTGAAGCGCCGAAAACTGCTGAGCCGGAGACACAAGTCTTCGTTCCTGAAGCTTCTGATAAAGAGCCGGAAGAACCTGTTACTATCACCCGCCTGAGATTCCGGATCTCAGTGTTGATGGCACTGCTACTAATCCTTCAACTTCTGCCCCCTTAGCCTCACCTAAGCCGTCAGAGGCTCACAATGATGACGTAGTGATTACTGGCACCGGCTTTGTTGAACCGGGAAATCCAATAGCTTTGGCCAAACACACTGCCAAGCAAGAGGTTATTCAGAGGCGGAAACTGAAGTTTGATATATCCCATTATGCATAATTGAGCAGCAATGAGATCCTCTCCGGCTACCTCAGCCAGGTCCACTCCAGCCGCGACCTTGAAATTGATATGGTGAAACAAATGCACCAGAAATATGAGGTATGATTTCCAGCTTTAAGTAATTTATATACATATCCCGCTAGCCCCCAAGTCTACTGGCTATGATAAGATTGAATAGATTGTAGACTTTAGAAAAATCCATAAACTTCTGTCCTAGAATCCCTCCTTGTCCGGTTTAAATTTAAACCAGATGTTTGCTCAAGTGGGAGTTTTGCATCCGTAGTACCCAAAGGCTGGTTTAGCCCGCAGGAATGAACCGGTCTTACTTGTCTTTGTATAAGAAAACAGAGCTTGATTGCATAGCCCCCATGAGTCGGTTGGGGCTATTTACAGCAATTCCGGCTCATGATAAAAAAGATACAAACGATATGCATTAGGCCCCAAGTGCCAAGTGATCTTGCTTGCAAAGTACTTGGGACTTTATTCATAAGAGTCGTTGTCTTAAAAAATTGCTTCGATAGACATTAGCCCCCAAGTGTCAAGTGTTGTTGCTGGCAAAAGACTTGGGACTTGTATTCTTGATATAAATGTTGATAACTCCATACTTTATACAGGCTGCCACTGCTGAACTGGAGACCCAATTGAATGATGCGAAGACCCGGCTGGCGACTCAGGAAACTGAGACCTGGAAAGCTGAGTCAAAATTCCAGTTTAGCGTGGCTGAGTCGGAAAAAACTGAAGACCAGCTTTGAAGCAGAGAAGAAGACTTGGGCGGAGGAAAAGACGGTTTTAACGCAGCGTGCTGAGAAGGAAGAAGCAGCGCTTCAAGAAGTGACCACTGAGGTCACCGGATTAAAACACCGTGTAACTCAGATGGTTTCAGCTATCTTTGGTGAGCCACCTTACCAATCATCAACCATGAATCTTTATTTTGATCACATAACCCGCCATTTAATCATTCTGTAATATATACAGGCCCCAGGAGCAGCAATCTCAATAAAGACATGCTTGTGAAGCTTAAAGTTGTTTACACACTTGTCGAGCAGCTGTACATCGAGACTCAACGTGCATTAGCCGCCATTTCACCAGCAGGTCAAGCACCAACTTTGCTGATAGATGTTTTGAAGAAACTCTCTGTGCTGCCTGTAAGATTTTAGGAGATAAAGCGATCATCTGCAAGAGCTGGCGCTGTGACAGCTTTGAGCCGGGCCAAGGCATGGGTACCAGAGCTTGACCCGTCTGAGGTAGCCACTGTTACCCAAGTTTGAAAGAAGATGGTACACCTTTCGATCAAAAGGACTTCTCAGCTTGCATGAAGGAAATACGTCCAATGGCCACTCTGATTGCCAATGATTCGGAACTCTCCAAGTACCATCCGGCTTATAACCAGGAGAATAAAAAGATGCCGACCCGGCTTACAAAGTGATGGATTTAATCCCGCCAATCCGTAAGCACACTTTTGCTCCTAAAGTCGATCCGTCTGAACTTATAGATGACGAGGCTGAATTTGAAGCTTTATCGGTCATCACCAACTTTTCAGACGATGGACGAAGATGAAGAGTCGGCAAAGGATGATGCAGAAGACTCCAAGCAACCAGACCACAAAGATTGAACCGCCAGGCGGTTCTAAACACTTGATCTTTTGAAAAACACTTTGATCTCATTTGGCCCGTGGAGGCATGTAATAGGGTAGTAAAACTTCGAGTCTGTTGTGCCATCGTGCACGTTTTTCTTTGATCTGCCAATTGAAGATCTGCTACTGATGCTTATGATATCACCTGTTTTGAGTCTGTTCCTGTATGCAAAACAGATCAAAAGTGTCCCACGGTTTACCGCGGGACGGGTCATAATACCCAATACATAATCACTGGAAACTAAAATAGCTTATAACCAGGACTGGCTTAATTATAAGAAAATATGTCATACCTGTGATATTTGATCATACTGTTGGTTTACCAAATCAGTAGAGTAAGGGTGATACCCCAAACTTGAGCACTTGGTAATTTATCATTTATTGCCGGCTTATGAAAAAAGCCAAGCCAGTTTAATAAACACCGGATATTATGTTACCTCATACTGGGGACTTATAGTCAAAACCCAGGCCGGGTTAATAAACACCAGATATTATGTTACCTCATACTAGTGACTTATAGTCAAAACCCAGGCCGGGTTAATAAACACCGGATTTTAATTTATCATGTACTGATGACTTATAGTCGAAAGCCAAGCCGAGTTAATAAACACCGGCGAATTGTGATAATAAAACCTTATAATCCTTCAAAACCCAGGCCGGGTTAATAAACACCAGATATTATGTTACCTCATACTAGTGACTTATAGTCAAAACCCAGGCCGGGTTAATAAACACCGGATTTTAATTTATCATGTACTGATGACTTATAGTCGAAAGCCAAGCCGAGTTAATAAACACCGGCGAATTGTGATAATAAAACCTTATAATCCTTATTCGATAAACCTCAAAAAATTGTCGAATAAAAACAAACGAAAAACGAGGCTTTTCATGGGCTGCCAGGCTGAAATCCGAGTGCTTTCACGAGCTGCACCAGCCACTGAGTTAAACCATTTTACAAACCTTATAAGATGGACCTCACATAACCAATCATCATTTTAACTTTGACAAGTTCAGGGTCTGCATGAGATTGACTTGTCAAACATTCGGCTGATCACTCCAGGAATACCTGGGCGGAGTGGCTTACTTAAAAAGGCAAGATAACCCGGGGTTTTACGTGAATACACTTGGCTTCCAAGCCTGGCTTTTAAGCCTATCACAAGGGTTATAGCAACTCTTGTTCTTTAGAACAAAAGGAGCCCCAAAGCAATATTTCTGATCTATGCTCAATGGGCACCTATGTTTGAGTTGTGCTTTTGCAACAGACTTTGGTCTTTTAAACCTGGGTAGCAAGCCCCCAAGATTTTTTGTGTGGCCTATAGGCCGGATCAAAGGGTAATCATAACTTTGGTCTATAAAGCAGAAGCCCCCAAGTGACCAAAAACTCGTTGTTTAAAGAGAAAACAACAGAGGCCTTGCTTTAACAGGGATGCAGACTTTACTATATTAATCATAATATATATATTGTCAAAATATGTACATCAGAAGAGCCGGTGGCTCAGGTGTAGTAAGGCCGAAGATGAGCAATATTCCAGGGCCGGTGGGTCTCCTCCTCCAACTTACGTGAGTCTTTGTGCCCTCGAACATCGATAAGGTAGTATGACCCATTGTTCAGATTCTTGCTGACCACAAAGAGGGTCCTTCCCAAGGTGGGGATAATTTTTGCATATCAGTCTGATCCTGGATGAGCCGGAGCACCAGATCGCCTTCTTGAAAAGTCCTGGATTTAACCCGGCGGCTGTGGTAACAGCACAGATCTTGCTGGTAAATCGCCGAACGAGCCGCCGCGATGTCACGCTTCTCATCTAACAGGTCAAGTGCTTCCTGTCGTGCTTTTTCATTGTCAGCTTCAACATAAGCCGCCACACGAGGTGAGTTGTGACGAATGTCACTAGGGAGAACCGCTTCTGCTCCGTAGACCATGAAGAAAGGTGTATAACCCGTGGACCTGTTGGGGGTGGTGTTAATGCTCCATAACACGGAAGGTAACTCCTCCACCCAACAACCCGACGTCCTCTGTAAGGGAACCATAAGTCGGGGCTTGATGCCTCTTAGGATCTCTTGATTGGCTTTCTCAGCTTGACCATTGGATTGGGGGTGAGCCATTAATGATATATCAAGCCGGATATGCTCTCGTTTACAAAATTCTTTCATAGCCCCCTTGGAGAGATTAGTACCATTATATGTTATAGTGCTATGTGGAAAGCCAAAGCGGAAGATCACCTTCTTCATGAATTGAACCGCCATGGCTGCATCACACTTACTGACCGGCTCTGCCTCGACCCACTTAGTGAACTTATCAACCGCCACCAAGAGGTGGGTCTTCTTAACCTTGGACCTCTTGAAAGGCCCAACCATATCAAGCCCCCAAGTTGCAAACGGCCAAGTGATTGGGATTATCCTTAGCTCCTGAGCCGGAACATGAGCTCAACGTGAAAACTTCTAACAACCGTCACATTTTCTGACCAAACCCTCACCATCAGCATGAGCTGTCAGCCAATAGAAACCGTGACGAAAGGCCTTGGCTACCAGAGATTTGGAGCCGACATGATGACCACAATCTCCTTCGTGGATTTCACGCAGAATCTCACAGCCTTCTTTAGGAGAAACGCAACGCTGAAACACCCCTGTAACACTGCAATGGTGCAGCTCCCCATTGACAATTGTCATTGACTTAGACCGTCGGGTTATCTGCCTGGCCAAGGCCTCATCCTCAGGTAACTCACCTCGGGTCATGTAAGCCAAATATGGAACTGTCCAATCAGGAATAGCATCAAGAGCCGCCACCAATTGTGCCTCTGGGTCAGGAATAGCAAGGTCCTCCTCCGTAGGCAACTTGACCAAAGGGTTGAGCAGAACATCCAGCAACGTATTTGGTGGCACCGCCTTACGCTGAGAGCCTAGCCGGCTTAAGTTATCAGCCGCCTCATTCTTCCTTCGATCAATACGTTCAACTTGGTAACCTTTGAAGTGACTTGCAATGGCATCGACCTCTCAGCGATAAGCCACCATAAGCGGGTCCTTAGAATCCCAAGTACCAGAGACCTGTTGGGCCACCAAATCTGAATTGCCAAAGCATCTCACCCGGCTTAAATTCATCTCCTTGGCCATCCAAAGACCATGGAGCAGGGCCTCATACTCAACTGCATTGTTAGTACAAGGGAACATTAACCGGAGGACATAAGAAAATTTATCACCTCGTGGGGAAGTCAAAACAACTCCAGCCCCCGAGGCCCTTCAACCAAGTATGGGCCGTCCCCTCCAACATCAGGGGGAAATACTTTGCACACGCAGCTTCGCTAACATCCAGCAATTCCATGTCCATCTCATAACTCTCGATCCGTGCCTCAGGAGGTAAGTCGGCTGTGTAGTTAGGCACCTTGTGAGGACCCTTGAAATCCTTGGGCAGACGCTCATTACGTAGAGCCGGCACTAAACATGGAACGCCCAAATTTCTAAAGGTTATACCTGGTTCCACTGAGGTCGTTGAACAAACCGGAGTAGGTTGATGGGCCGCACATTGTGTTGCTAGTTCGGCCTCTTGACGTGCTCTACCTTGATCCACCACGTTCTGAGCATCAACACCTCCGCCCGCCGGGTTATGTCCATGGGGCGGGTTATGGTTCCGTCCACTGCTTGACACAGCCGGCTCATCGATACGCCGGCTGTAACTCCGACTCGGGCGAGGGGTGGAATGAATCCTGTCACGACTGTATGAATAAGCATGCTGCTGAACCAAAGTTGTCTGAAGGAGCTCTCTAGCCCTCCGTGTTTCAACCGCCGTCGGAGACTCGCCTTCAACCGGGTGAGCCGCCAATCGTGACGCTGCAGCGATCATGTTATCCAAAGGGTTAGAGTAATGACCCAGTGTCATCGGCACGTGCTGTGGCGGGTTATTGCTCTAACGAGGCGGGTCCGTTGTGCACGGATGAACCGGCGCACCCGTCTCAGGCGCTTCCACCCGGTTTACCACTGGCGGGTTACTGGTTCCCGCCCCTGGCGTGTTGAAGAGATTCCTTGCCTCGTAAACCGGGGGCAGACGAGTTTGATGCCTCCTTCTCATGACATCATTTGAAGTGTTCTGATCTAGCATGAGTCAGTAAGACTCTGACTGAATCCGCTGTGTCTGAGCATCCAAAGTAGCCCGCTCCTCGTCCATCCATGCGTTTTCCACGTTTAGCTCCTCCTTGGCCTGTGCTATCTCATCACGCAATTTTGCGACCGTCGCATTATGCTGATCCTGCTCCGTCGGGTTAACCACCGTTGTTAACAACGCTGTCAGCTTATCCAGCACGTCAGTTAAGGCCTGAGCCGCCGGGCGCACAGGGCCTCCTGCCCCGGCTGTCGTCGCCGCTGCTGACCTGGAAATCAATGTCGCTGCAGTTGAAGAATGTTGTTCCGGCTGTGTACCGGCCATGAAGATCGCGACCCGGTTCGGCGGCTCGTAGGGGTCCGGAATACTGTCGCCATCGGAATAGCCCCGAAGTCGGTCGTCTTGCAGTTGATACAATGATCCGGTCTCGCCGGTGGACGACTCTCCATCAGAGTAAACAACCGTCTCACCACCAGACGCCGATCTATCCTCAGATTCCGCTCCATGGAATCCCACGAAGGCACGTTTCATGGTGGCCTGAGCCCGGGCAGGTCTCGCACGCTGAGCCGTCTCAATGATGTCGGTGCAGATGTCTGCTACCTCTTGAGCACTGCGTTGGTTTTCTCTTGAAGAGGAAAGGGTGATGCAGTAAAGTAGCGTAAGTATTTCCCTTAGTTTTTGATAACCAAGGTATCAATCCAGTAGGAGACCACGCACGAGTTCCACGCACCTACACAAACAAATAAGAACCTCACAACCAACACGATAAAGGGGTTGTCAATCCCTTCACGGTCACTTACGAGAGTGAAATCTGATAGATATGATAAGATAATATTTTTGGTATTTTTATGATAAAGACTAAAAGTAAAGAAAGCAAATAAACGGCGCCAGAAATAGCTTGTTGTCGGGAGATTAATATGATGGAAGATAGAACCGGGGGCCATAGGTTTCACTAGTGGCTTCTCACAATATAGCATAAGTATTACGGTGGATAAACGAACTATTGTTGAGAAATTGATAGAATTGAGCATAGTTATGAGAATATCTAGGTATGATCATGTATATAGGCATCACGTCCGTGAAAACTAGACTGAAACGATTCTGCATCTACTACTATTACTCCACACGTTGACCGCTATCCAGCATGCATCTAGAGTATTAAGTTCATAAGAACAGAGTAATGCTTTAAGTAAGATGACATGATGTAGAGGTATAAACTCATGCAATATGATATAAACCCCATCTTTTTATCCTCCATGGCAACAATACAATACGTTTCGTTTCCCTTTACATCGGGATCGAGCACGCCAAGATTGAACCCAAAGCTAAGCACTTCTCCCATTGCAAGAAAGATCAATCTAGTAGGCCAAACCAAACTGATAATTCGAAGAGACTTGCAAAGATAACCAATCATACATAAAAGAATTCAGAGGAGATTCAAATATTGTTCATAGATAATCTTGATCATAAACCCACAATTCATCGGATCTCGACAAACACACCGCAAAAACAAGATTACATTGAATAGATCTCCAAGAAGACCGAGGAGAACTTTGTATTGAGATCCAAAGAGAGAAGAGCCTTCTAGCTAATAACTATGGACCCGAAGGTCTGAGGTAAACTACTCACACATCATCGGAGAGGCTATGGTGTTGATGTAGAATTCCTCCGCGATCAATGCCCCCTCCAGCGGAGCGCCGGAAAAGGCCCCAAGATGGGATCTCACGGGTACAGAAGGTTGCGGCAGTGGAAATAGGGTTTTGGCTCCATATATGATGGTTTGAGGGTACGTAGGTATATATAGGAGGAAGAAGTAGGTCGGTGGAGCAACAAGGGGCCCATGAGGGTGGAGGGCGCGCCCCCTACCTCGTGCATTCCTCGTTGATTTCTTTACGTAGACTCCAAGTCCCCTGGATCACGTTTGTTCCGAAAATCACATTCCCGAAGATTTCATCCCATTTGGATTCCGTTTGATATTCTTTTTCTGCGAAACACTGAAATAGGCAAAAAAACAGCAATTTGAGCTGGGCCTCCGGTTAATAGGTTAGTCCCAAAAATATTATAAAAGTGTATAATAAATCCCATTAAACATCCAAAATAGAATATAATATAGCATGGAACAATAAAAAATTATAGATACGTTGGAGACGTATCAAGCATCTAAGCTTAATTCACCTTTCGTCCTCGAGTAGGTAAATGATAAAAACAGAATTTTTGATGTGGAATGCTACTTAGCATAATTTTCAATGTAATTCTCTTATTTGTGGTATGAATATTCAGATCCGAAAGATTCAAGATAAAAGTTTAATATTGACATAAAAATAATAATACTTCAAGCATACTAACGAAGCAATTATGTCTTCTCAAAATAACTTGGCCAAATAAAGTTATCCCTACAGAATCATATAGTCTGGCTATGCTCTATCTTCACCACACAAAATATTTAAATCATGCACAACCCCGATGACAAGCCAAGCAATTGTTTCATACTTTTGGTGTTCTCAAACTTTTTCAATCTTCAGGCAATACATGAGCGTGAACCATGGATATAGCACTATATGTGGAATAGAATGGTGGTTGTGGAGAAGACAAAAAAAGGAGAAGATAGTCTGACATCAACTAGGCGTATCAACGGGCTATGGAGATGCCCATTAATAGATATCAATGTGAGTGAGTAGGGATTGCCATGCAACGGATGCACTAGAGCTATAAGTGTATGAAAGCTCAACAAAAGAAACTAAGTGGGTGTGCATCCAACTCGCTTGCTCATGAAGACCTAGGGCATTTTGAGGAAGCCCATCATTGGAATATACAAGCCAAGTTCTATAATGAAAAATTCCCACTAGTATATGAAAGTGATATCATAGGAGACTCTCTATCATGAAGATCATGGTGCTACTTTGAAGCACAAGTGTGGAAAAAGGATAGTAGCATTGTCCCTTCTCTCTTTTTCTCTCATTTTTTTGGGCCTTCTTTTTTTATATGGCCTTTTTTCGTCCGGAGTCTCATCCCGACTTGTGGGGGACTAGTCTCCATCATCCTTTCCTCACTTGGGACAATGCTCTAATAATGATGATCATCACACTTTTATTTACTTACAACTCAATACTTAGAACAAAATATGACTCTATGTGAATGCCTCCGGCGGTGTACCGGGATATGCAATGAATCAAGAGTGACATGTATCAAAGAATCATGAACGGTGGCTTTGCTACAAATACGATGTCAACTACATGATCACGCAAAGCAATTATGACAATGATGAAGCCTGTCATAGTGAACAAAACGATGGTATGTTGCATGGCAATATATCTCGGAATGGCTATGGAAATGCCATGATAGGTAGGTATGGTGGCTGTTTTGAGGAAGGTATATGGTGGGTGTATGATACCGGTGAAAAGTGCACGGTATTAGAGAGGCTAGCAATGGTGGAAGGATGAGAGTGCGTATAATCCATGGACTCAACATTAGTCATAATGAACTCATATATTTGTTGCAAAAATCTACAAGTTATCAAAGCAAAGTATTATGAGCCTGCTCCTAGGGGGATAGATTGGTAGGAAAAGACCATCGCTCGTCCCTGACCGCCACTCATAAGGAAGACAATCAATAAATAAATCATGCTTCGACTTCATCACATAACGGTTCACCATACGTGCATGCTACGGGAATCAAAAACTTTAACACAAGTATTTCTCAAATTCATAACCACTCAACTAGAATGAATCTAATATCACCATCTTCATATCTCAAAACAATTGTCAAGCATCAAACTTCTCATCGTATTCAACACACTCATAATAAAAACTTTTTTACAAATCTTGGATGCCTATCATATGATATTAGGACCAATTTTTATGATTAAAGCAAATTACCATGCTGTTTTGTAGGACTCTCAAAATAATATAAGTGAAGCATGAGAGAACAATAGTTTCTATAAAACAAATCCACCACCGTGCTCTAAAAGATATAAGTGAAGCACTAGAGCAAAAACTATATAGCTCAAAAGATATAAGTGAAGCACATAGAGTATTCTAATAAATTCTGAATCATGTGTGTCTCTCTCAAAAGGTGTGTACAGAAAGGATGATTGTGGTAAACTAAAAATCAAAGACTCAAATCATACAAGACGCTCCAAGCAAAACACATATCATGTGGTGAATAAAAATATAGCTCCAAGTAAAGTTACCGATGGACGAAGACGAAAGATGGGATGCCTTCCGGGGCATCCCCAAGCTTTGCCTTTTTGGTGTACTTAGATTAACTTGGGGTGCCATGGGCATCCCCAAGCTTAGGCTCTTGCCACTCCTTGTTCCATAATCCATCAAATCTTTACCCAAAACTTGAAAACTTTACAACACAAAACTCAAAAGAAAATCTCGTGAGCTTTGTTAGCGAAAGAAAACAAAACACCACTTCAAGGTACTGTATTGAACTCATTCTTTATTTATATTGGTGTTAAACCTACTGTATTCCAACTTCTCTATGGTCTATAAACTCTTTTACTAGCCATAGATTCATGAAAATAAGCAAACAACACACGAAAAATAGAATCTGTCAAAAACGGAACAGTCTGTAGTAATCTGTAACTACCACAAACTTCTGGAACTCAAATAATTCTACAAAAATAGGAAGACCTAGAAACTTTGTTTATTGATCTACTGCAATTGGGATCAGTATTTTATCACGTTCTGGTGATTTTAAACAATTATTTTCGTGAACAGAAAGGTTCTGGAATTTTCAGCAAGATCAAATAACTATCATCCAAGAAGATCCTATATGTTTAACTTGGCACAAACACTAATTAAAACATAAAAACAAATCTAACCAGAGGCTAGATCAAATAATTATTCCTAACATAAGCAAAAAAGCAAAAAAACTAAAATAAAATTGGGTTGCCTCCCAACAATCGCTATCGTTTAACGCCCTTAGCTAGGCATTGATAATTTTAATGATGCTCACATCAAAGACAAGAATTAAAGCACAAAGAGAGCATCATAGAACACGTGATAAACACATCTAAGTCTAACATACTTCCTATGCATAGGCATCTTATAGGCAAACAAACGATCATAGTAAGCAAAAACTAGCATATGCAAGGAAGTGGAAAGAAACAATAGCAATCTCAACGTAACGAGAGGTAATTTAGTAACATGAAAATTTCTACATCCATATTTTCCTCTCTCATAATAATTACATGTGGGATCATAAGAAAATTCAAAAAAATAGCTATCACATAAAATATTTTCAACATGATCCACATGCATGCAAAGTTGACACTCTTCCAAAATAGTGGGATTAACATTAACTAAAGTCATGACCTCTCCAAACCCACTTTTATCAAAATTTTCATAAGATTGAACATTCTCCAAATATGTGGGATCTAAAGTTGACACTCTTCCAAACCCACTTTCAATAATATTGCAAACACTATTATCAATCTCATATTCATCATGGGGCTTAAATAAATTTTCAAGATCATAAGAAGAACTATCACCCCAATCATGATCATTGCAACAAGTAGAGGACATAGCAAAACTAGCATCCCCAAGCTTAGGGTTTTGCACATTTTTAGCACAATTGACATCAATAGAATTTATAGTAAAATCATTGCAATCATGCTTTTTATTCAAAGATCTATCGTGAATCGCTTCATAAAGTACTTTATCATAATTTTCAGATTCACGAATTTCAAGCAAAACCTCATAAAGATAATCTAGTGCACTCAATTCACTAGCAATAGGTTCATCATAATTGGATCTATTAAAGAGATTAGCAAGTGGATGAGGATCCATAAACTTTTAGCAAGAGAAGATGCAAGCAAAAAGAAGGTACATGGTAACACAAGCAAACAAAAGATCGAACGGAAGAAGGGCGAATAAAACAGCAAAGGTGAAGTGGGGGAGAGGAAAACGAGAGGCAAATGGAAAATAATGTAGTGCGAGGGATAAGAGTTTGTGATGGATAGTTGGTATGTCTTGACTTGTGCGTAGACTCCCCGGCACCAGCGCCAGAAATCCTTCTTGCTACCTCTTGAGCACTGCGTAGGTTTTCCCTTGAAGAGGAAAGGTTGATGCAGTAAAGTAGCATAAGTATTTCCCTCAGTTTTTGAGAACCAAGGTATCAATCCAGTAGGAGACCACGCGCGAGTCCCACGCACCTACACAAACAAATATGAACCTCGCAACCAACGCGATAAAGGGGTTGTCAATCCCTTCACAGTCACTTACGAGAGTGAGATCTGATAGATATGATAAGATAGTATTTTTGGTATTTTTATGATAAAGACTAAAAGTAAAGAAAGCAAAATAAACGGCGCCAGAAATAGCTTGTTGTCGGGAGATTAATATGATGGAAGATAGACCCGGGGGCCATAGGTTTCACTAGTGGCTTCTCTCAAGATAGCATAAGTATTACGATGGGTAAACGAATTACTGTCGAGCAATTGATAGAATTGAGCATAGTTATGAGAATATCTAGGTATGATCATGTATATAGGCATCACGTCCGTGACAAGTAGACCAAAACGATTTTGCATCTACTACTATTACTCCACACATCGACCGCTATCCAGCATGCATCTAGAGTATTAAGTTCATAAGAACAGAGTAATGCTTTAAGTAAGATGACATGATGTAGAGGGATAAACTCATGCAATATGATAAAAACCCCATCTTTTTATCCTCGATGGCAACAATACAATACGTGTCGTTTCCCTTTACATCCTTTGGGATCGAGCACACATAAAGATTGAACCCAAAGCTAAGCACTTCTCCCATTGCAAGAAAGATCAATCTAGTAGGCCAAACCAAACTGATAATTCGAAGAGACTTGCAAAGATAACCAATCATACATAAAAGAGTTTAGAGGAGATTCAAATATTGTTCATAGATAATCTTGATCATAAACCCACAATTCATTGGATCTTGACAAACACACCGCAAAAAGAAGATTACATCGAATAGATCTCCAAGAAGATCGAGGAGAACTTTGTATTGAGATCTAAAGATAGAGAAGAAGCCATCTACCTAATAACTATGGACCCGAAGGTCTGAGGTAAACTACTCACACATCATTAGAGAGGCTATGGTGTTGATGTAGAAGCCCTCCGTGATCAATGCCCCCTCCGGCGGAGCGTCGGAGAAGGCCCCAAGATGGGATCTCATGTGTATAGAAGGCTGCGGTGGTGGAAATAGGGTTTTGGCTCCGTATATGATGGTTTGAGGGTACGTAGGTATATATAGGAGGAAGAAGTACGACGGTGGAGAAACGGGGGGCCCACGAGGGTGGAGGGCGCGCCCCCCTGCCTCGTGCCTTCCTCGTTGATTGCTTTACGTAGACTCCAAGTCCTCTGGATCACGTTTGTTCTGAAAATCATGTTCCCGAAGGTTTCATTCCATTTGGATTCCGTTTGATATTCTTTTTCCGCGAAACACTGAAATAGGCAAAAAAAACAGCAATTTGGGTTGGGCCTCCAGTTAATAGGTTAGTCCCAAAAATAATATAGAAGTGTATAATAAAGCCCATTAAACATCCAAAACAGAATATAATATAGCATGGAACAATAAAAAATTATAGATACGTTGGAGACGTATCAATGTCCGGCTCAGGGCCCGACTCGCCGATCTTTGCCGATGAAGACGTGAATTCCGCCGAAGGGGACCCGGTACCCGTACTCAATTGAGCCGGCCTCGGGGCCCCAGCCTGCATCGTCGATGTAGAGCTTGCCGCGACGACTCTTGGTCATCCGGCCCATGGCGTATCCCTTGAGCCCTTCGAAGTTGCCCTCTAAGAACTTGAAACCATCGTGCGATAGCTCCACGGTGGGCACCAACTATCGTGGAATTGTCACGGCAGATGTCCTAGTGTGAGGACTTAGTCGTGGAGCCATCGCAATGAGATTAGCTTAAAGGGGGTAAACGGGACAAAGGACACGAGGAGTTTATACTGGTTCGGTCCCTTGCAGTGAAGGTAAAGGCCTAATCCAGTTTTAGGTGGTATTGCTAGGGTTTCAATGACCAGGGAGCGAATACGCTTAACCTGGCTCTTGATCTGTTGTTTATTCTCCTAAGCCGTCGCCGGTCGTCCCCTTATATACACGGGTTGACGCCCTGCGGCCTCTGAGTCCCGGCTCGCCTGGCGATAATACGGCTCGATGACCTTTCTTTACATGCCTTACAATACAAGTCTACGTACATGGCAGTTTATGTCCATGGGCCTTAAGCCGCCTTCGGTCTTGGGCCCTCTGCTAAGCCTATCTACAAACCGCCATTGTTAACATGCTCTTGGGTTTCATATGAGATGAACCGCCATTGGGATGACCCGGCCCCTCCGGGGCGGGTCATACCTGATAGTCATATCCCCAACACCGTCTGATATTGATTTCCTGCAATGTAAAAAACATGCAGAAAACAACAACTGGCACTTGGCACTATGTCAATAGGTTAGTACCAAAAATGATATTAAATGACTATAAAATGATTATAAAAAATCCAAGATTGATAATATAACGGCATGGAATAATCAAAAATTATAGATATATTGGAGATGTATCAATGTATTACAGAACGAGTAAAGAGACTTGTCGGTAACAAAATTGAACTAGGTATGTGGATACCAACGATCGAATCTCAGGCAAGTAACATACCGATGACAAAGGCAATAACGTATGTTGTCATTACCGTCCGACCGATAAAGATCTTCGTAGAATATGTAGGAGCCAATATGAGCATCCAGGTTCCGTTATTGGTTATTGACCAGAGAGGTGTCTTGGTCATGTCTACATAGTTCTCAAACCCGTAGGGTCCGCACTCTTAACGTTCGATGACGATTTAGTATTATATGAGTTATGTGATTTGGTGACCGAATGTTGTTCGGAGTCTCGGATGAGATCACGGACATGACGAGGAGTCTCGAAATGGTCGAGAGGTAAAGATTGATATATGGGATGATAGTATTCGAACACCAGAAGTGTTCCGGATAGTATCGGGTATTTATCGAAGTACCGGGGGGTTACCGGAACCCCCGGGGGGAAGATATGGGCCATAAGAGGGGAGAACACCAGCCCACAAGGGGTGGCGCACCCCCCCCCCTTAGGTAGGAGGCCGAATTTGAGAAGGAAGAAGGGGGTTCGTCCCTCTTCCTTTCTCCCTTCCCCTTCCCTTTTCTCTCCGGCAAAAAAAGGAAGGGGGGAGGCCGAATTGGGGAGGACCCCAAGTAGGATTCCTCCTACTTGGGGAGCCCCCTTGCTGCTCCCCTCCCCCTCCCACCTATATATATGTGGGGAGGGGCGCCTAGAACACACAACAACAATCATTAGCTGTGTGCGGCGCCCCCCTCCACAGTTTACACACCCGGTCACAGTTTTGCGGTGCTTAGGAGAAGCCCTGCAAGAATCACTTCACCATCACCGTCACCACGCCATAGTGCTGACAGAACTCATCTACTTCCCCAACACCTTGCTGGATCAAGAAGGCGAGGAACGCATTGCTCTGAACGTGTGCAGAACTCGGAGGTGTCGTACGTTCGGTGCTTGATCGGTCAGAGCTAGAAGAAGTTCGACTACATCAACCGCATTGTCAAATGCTTCCGCTTTTGGTCTATGAGGGTATGTAGACACACTCTCCCCCTCTCGTTGCTATGCATCTCCTAGATAGATCTTGCGTGAGCGTAGGATTTTTTTTTGAAATTGCATGCTACGTTTCCCAACACATATAGTGCCATATAATTTCTTATGCTAAAGTAACAATTCATTCCCAAGATAAAGTATGAATCAGAAACTTCATTGAAAACTAACAAACTATGATCTCCGTCATTGAAGCAATTGCAATTTATCATAACATCAAAAAGAGTCAATATAAGAGCTTTTCAGCAAGTCCACATACTCAACTATCATTTAATGTTTCACAATTGCTAACACTCACGCAATACTTATGGGTTCAAAGCTTTAATCGGACACAGAGAAAGATAGGGGCTTATAGTCTCGCCTCCCAACCTTTTACCTCAAGGGTAATGTCAACAATAATACTTTATTATAACCTACATCCGAGTATATATATATACATATACATACATACATATATATATATATATATATATATATATATATATATATATATATATATATATATATATATATAAATATATATATGGGATCTCTCCAACACATGGTGCTTGCCAAAAGAAAAAGTGTAAAAAGGAAAGGTGAAGATCACCATTGACTCTTGTATAAGGGTAGAAGATAAAAGTAAAAGATAGGCACTTCGCAGAGGGAAGCAGAGGTTGTCATGTGCTTTTATGGTTGGATGCAAAAAATCTTAATGCGAAAGAACGTCACTTTATATTGCCGCTTGTGATAAGGAACTTTATTATGCAGTCTATCGCTTTTATTTCTTCCATATCACAAGTTCGTATAAAGCTTATTTTCTTCACACTAATAGATCACTCATATTTAGAGAGCAATTTTTATTGCTTGCACCAACGACAACTTACTTGAAGGATCTTACTCAATCCATAGGTAGGTATGGTGGACTCTCATGACAAAACTGGTTTAAGGGATGTTTGGAAGAACAAGTAGTATCTCTACTTGGTGCAAAGAATTTGGCTAGCATGAGAGGGAAAGGCAAGCTCAACATGTTGGAGGATCCATGCCAATATAACTTCTATTCGGATATAAGAAAACATAACCCATTATGTTGTCTTCCTTGTCCAACATCAACTTTTTAGCATGTCATATTTTAATGAGTGCTCACAATTACAAAAGATGTCCAAGATAGTATATTTATATGTGAAACCTCTATTTCTTTATTACTTCCTATTAATTGCAACAATGACCAAAACTATGTTTGTCAACCCTCAACAACTTTTATTCATCATACTCTTTATATGTGAAGTCATTACTCTCCATAAGATCAATATATGATCTTTTTATTTCTCCCCCTTTTTTTCTTTAATTTCCTCAAGATCATAACAAGAAAGCAAAGCCCTCAACTCAAAACTACTCTGTATTATATATAACTCACGGACTTGATTACACAGATAGAGATCAAAACAAAACTCAAAGCTAGATCGTACTAAAAACTTTATTCTACTAGATCAAGATATAACCAAAAGGATCGAACTAAGAAAAACGATAAAGGTAAAGATGTGATGGTGATATGATACCGGGGCACCTCCCCCAAGCTTGGCAGTTGCCAAGGGGAGAGCACATACCCATGTATTTATGTCTCTTTCTTCGGAGGTGGTGATGATGGAGTTGCTGATGATGTAAGCTTGTCATCCATCTTCCAAGGCATAGGCTCAACATCATAGAAAGATGAACGAGTCTCCGGGATTCTCAAATCTGCAGCCAAACTCATCCTCTTAAATCTGTATTTATACTCACAGTTTTGGTTTTGTACGTTATAGGTCTGGGCTTGGAGATGCTCGATTTTCTCATGAAGCTTGAAGATGGCCTCTCCAATGTTCTTGGCATCCAGCTTGTGATTGTTGGAGAACTCCGCGATCATCATGTGATTGGCATTGAGTCCATGTTCCACCATCCCTTGGCACTTGAAAACCTGCTGCTCCATTTCTTCGAGTCTTGTCTCCACACTTCCGGTCTTCTTCGGCCCCTCAACATCGCGGATGTGTAGCACCCCCTCACGCATCTCAATGGTTTGAGGGTGTTGCAGTGATACGTCTCCAACGTATCTATAATTTTTGATTGTTCCATGCTATTATATTATCCATCTAAGATGTTTTATATGCAATTATATGATATTTTATATGATTTTTGGGACTAACCTATTAACCCAGAGCCCAGTGCCAATTTCCGTTTTTCCTTATTTTTGAGTATTGCAGAAAAGGAATACCAAACGGAGTCCAATTGACCTGAAACTTGACGGAGATTATTTTTGGACCAGAAGAAGCCCACGGAGCACCGGAGATGGGCCAGAAGAGTCCCGAGGCACCCACGAGGGTGGGGGGCACGCCCCCTACCTCGTGGCCGCCTCGGAGACCCCCTTGACTTGTCCCCGATGCCAAAACCTCTTATATATATAGAAACCCCCAGAACATAACCTAGATTAGGAGTTCCGGCGCCACATGCCTCTGTAGCCACCAAAAACCAATCGGGAACCTGTTCCGGCACCCTGCCGGAGGGGGGAACCCTCACCGGTGGCCATCTTCATCATCCCGGCGCTCTCCATGACGAGGAGGGAGTAGTTCACCCTCGGGGCTGAGGGTATGTACCAGTAGCTATGTGTTTGATCTCTCTCTCTCTCTCTCTCTCTCTCTCTCGTGTTCTTGATTCGGCACGATCTTGATGTATCGCGAGCTTTTATATTATAGTTGGGTCTTAAGATGTTTCTCCCCCTCTAATCTCTTTTAATGGATTGAGTTTTCCCTTCGAAGTTATCTTATCGGATTGAGACTTTAAGGATTTGAGAACACTTGATGTATGTCTTGCATGTGCTTATCTGTGGTGACAATGGGATATTCACGTGATCTACTTGATGTATGTTTTGGTGATCAACTTGCGGGTTCCGTAACATTGTGAACTTATGCATAGGGGTTGGCACATGTTTCCGTCTTGACTCTCCGGTAGAAACTTTGGGGCACTCTTTGAAGTTCTTTGTGTTGGTTGAATAGATGAATCTGAGATTGTGTGATGCATATCGTATAATCATACCAACGGATACTTGAGGTGACATTGGAGTATCTAGGTGACATTAGGGTTTTCGTTGATTTGTGTCTTAAGGTGTTATTCTAGTACGGACTCTTGAATAGATCAATCAGAAAGAATAACTATGAGGTGGTTTCCTACCCTACAATAATCTCTTCGTTTGTTCTCTGCTATTAGTGACTTTGGAGTGACTCTTTGTTGCATGTTGAGGGATAGTTATATGATCCAATTATGTTATTATTGTTGAGACAACTTGCACTAGCGAAAGTATGAACCCTAGGCCTTGTTTCAACGCATTGCAATACCGTTTATGCTCACTTTTATTATTAGTTACCTTGCTGTTTTTATATTTTCAGATTACAAATACCTATATCTACCGTCCATATTGCACTTGTATCGCCATCTCTTCGCCGAACTAGTGCACCTATATAATTTACCATTGTATTGGGTGTGTTGGGGACACAAGAGACTCTTTCTTATTTGGTTGCAGGGTTGTTTGAGAGAGACCATCTTCATCCTACGCCTCCCACGGATAGATAAACCTTAGGTCATCCACTTGAGGGAAATTTGCTACTGTCCTACAAACTGTAGGGGAACGTAGCAGAAATTCAAAATTTTCCTACGTGTCACCAAGATCTATCTATGGAGAAACTAGCAACGAGGGGAAGGAGAGTGCATCTACATACCCTTGTAGATCGCTAAGCAGAAGCGTTCAAGAGAACGGGGTTGAAGGAGTCGTACTCGTCGTGATCCAAATCACCAGAGATCCTAGTGCCGAACGGACGGCACCTCCGCGTTCAACACACGCAGACAGCCGGTGGCGTCTCCCATGCCTTGATCCAGCAAGGAGAGAGGGAGAGGTTGGGAAGACTCCATCCAGCAGCAGCACAACGGCGTGGAGGTGGTGGAGGAGCGTGGCAATCCTGCAGGGCTTCGCCAAGCACCGCGGGAGAGGAGGAGAAAGAGAGGTAGGGCTGCGCCAATAGGAGAAGAACTTCTTGTGTTGGGCTGCCCCTTTGCCTCCACTATATATAGGGGGAGAGGGAGGGCTGCGCCCCCACCTAGGGTTCCACCCCTAGGGGCGGCGGCCAGCCCAAAACCCATCTAGGGTGCGGCCAAAGGGGGGGAGAGGGGAAACTTGCCCCCCAAGTTAGGTGGGTGCGCCCCCTCCCCAAACCCTAGGCGCCTTGGGCCCTTGTGGAGCGGGGGGGGGGGGGGAGGGGGCGCACCAGCCCACCTGGGGCTGGTCACCACCCACACTTGGCCCATGCAGCCCTCCGGGGCCGGTGGCCCCACTTGGTGGACCCAGGACCCTCCCGGTGATCCCCGACGTTACCGATAACACCAAACTCTTCCGTGACCAAAACAGGACTTCCCATATATAAATCTTTACCTCCGGACCATTCCGGAACTCCTCGTGACGTCCGGGATCTCATCCGGACTCGAACAACATTCGGTAACCACGTATATCTATTCCCTATAACCCTAGCGTCGCCATTACCTTAAGTGTGTAGACCCTACGGGTTCGAGAACCATGCAGACATGACCGAGACGTTCTCCGGTCAATAACCAACAACGGGATCTGGATACCCATGTTGGCTCTCACATGTTCCAGCAATCCCGTATGCAATTCCCTTTGTCTAGCGGTGTAGTACTTGCCCGAGATTCGATCGTCGGTATCCCGATACCTTGTTCAATCTCGTTACCGGCAAGTCTCTTTACTCGTTCCGTAACACATCATCCCGTGATCAACCCCTTGGTCACATTGTGCACATTATGATGATGTCCTACCGAGTGGGCCCAGAGATACCTCTCCGTCAGCCGGAGTGACAAATCGATCTCGATTCTTGCCAACCCAATGCAGACACTTTCGGAGATACCCATAGTGCACCTTTATAGCCACCCGATTCACGTTGTAGACGTTTGGTACACCCAAAGCATTCCTACGGTATCCGGAGTTGCATAATCTCATGGTCTAAGGAAATGATACTTGACATTAGAAAAGCTTTAGCATCTGAACTACACGATCTTTGTGCTAGGCTTAGGATTGGGTCTTGTCCATCACATCATTCTCCTAATGATGTGATCCCGTTATCAACGACATCCAATGTCCATGGTCAGGAAACCGTAACCATCTATTGATCAACGAGCTAGTCAACTAGAGGCTTACTAGGGACATGGTGTTGTCTATGTACCCACACATGTATTTGAGTTTCCTATCAATACAATTATATAATGGATAATAAACGATTATCATGAACAAGGAAATATAATAATAATAACTAATTTATTATTGCCTCTAGGGCATATTTCCAACAGTCCCCCACTTGCACTAGAGTCAATAATCTAGTTCACATTGCCATGTGATTAACACTCACAGGTCACATCGCCATGTGACCAACATCCAAAGAGTTTACTAGTGTCACTAAACTAGTTCACATCATCATGTGATTAAGACTCAATGAGTTCTGGGGTTTGATCATGTTTTGCTTGTGAGAGAGGTTTTAGTCAACGGGTCTGCAACATTCAGATCCGTATGTACTTCGCAAATCTCTATGACATATCGTAAATGCTGCTTCCACGCTCCACTTGAAGCTATTCCAAATGGTTGCTCCACTATACGTATCAGGTTTGCTACTCAGAGTCACTCGGATAGGTGCTAAAGCTTGCATCGACGTAACCCTTTACGCCGAACTCTTTATCACCTCCATAATCGAGAAACATGTCCTTATTTACTCCAAGGACAATTTTGACCGCTGTCCAATGATCCATTCTGGATCGTTCTTGTACCCTTAGTCGACTCATGGCAAGGCACACTCGTGCGGTACACAACATAGCATACTATAGAGCCTACGATGCGAAGCATAGGGACGACCTTCGTCCTTTCTCTCTTCTGCCGTGGTCGAGCTTTAACTCTTAACTTCATACCTTACAACTCAGGCAAGTTCTCCTTCTTTGACTGGTCCATCTTGTACTCCTTCTAGATCATGTCAAGGTATGTGCTCATTTGAAAGTACTATCAAGCGATTTTGATCTATCCTCATAGATCTTGATGCTCAATGTTCAAGTAGCTTAATCCAGGTTTTCCATTGAAAAACACTTTTCTACATCATTTCCGATCAACAATATGTAAACAACATATACTCATCAGAAATGATATAGTGCTCCCACTACTTCTTTGGAAATACAAGTTTCTCATAAACTTTGTATAAAGCCAAATTCTTTGATCATCTCATCAAAGCATATATTCCAACTACGAGATGCTTACTCCAGTCCTTAGAAGGATTTCTAGAGTTTTGCATACTTGTTAGCATCTTTTAGGATTGACAAAAACTTCTGGTTGTATCACATACAAACTTTCCTCAAGAAAACCGTCGAGGAAACAATATTTTGACATCCTATCTGCAAGATTTCATAAATAATGCAGTAACTGCTAATATAATTCCAACAAACTCTTAGCATCGCTACAAGTGAGAAAGTCTCATCGTAGTCAACTCCTTGAACTTGTCGGAAAACAACTTAGCGACAAGTCGAGTTATCTTAATGGTGACACTTACCATCATTGTCTGTCTTCCTTTTAAAATCCATCTGTACTCAACAGCCTTACGACCATCGAGTAGTTCTTCCAAAGTCTACACTTTGTTTTCATACATGGATCCTCTCTCGGATTTTATGGCCTCTAGCCATTTGTCGGAATCCGGGCCCACCATCGCTTCTCCATAGCTCGTAGGTTCATTGTTGTCTAGCAACATGACCTCCAAGACAGGATTACCGTACCACTCTGAAGCAGTACGCGTCCTTGTCGTCCTACGAGGTTCTGTAGTGACTTGATCCGAAGTTTCATGATCATTATCATCAACTTCCACTTCAATTGGTGTAGGTGCCACAGGAACAACTTCCTGTGCCCTGCTACACACTGGTTGAAGTGATGGTTCAATAACCTTATCAAGTCTCCACCATCCTCCCACTCAATTCTTTCGAGAGAAACTTTTCCTCGAGAAAGGACCCATTCTAGAAACAATCACTTTTGTTTCCGGATCTGAAATAGGAGGTATACCCAACTGTTTTTGGGTGTCCTATGAAGATGTATTTATCCGCTTTGGGTTCAAGCTTATCTGGCTGAAACCTTTTCAAATAAGCGTCGCAGCCCCAAACTTTTAAGAAACGGCAGCTTAGGTTTCTCTAAACCATAGTTCTTGCGGTGTCATCTCAACGGAATTATGTGGTGCCCTATTAAAGTGAATGTGGTTGTCTCTAATGCCTAACCCATGAACGATAGTGGTAATTCGATAAGAGACATCATGGTACGCACCATATCCAATAGGGTGCAACTATGATGTTCGGACACACCATCACACTATGGTGTTCCAGGCGGTATTAATTGTGAAACAATTTCCACAATGTCTTAATTGCGTACAAAACTTCGTAACCAGATATTCATCTCTATGATCATATCATAGACATTTTATCCTCTTGTCACGAAGATCTTCAACTTCACTCTGAAATTACTTGAACCATTCAATAATTCAGACTTGTGTTTCATCAAGTAAATATACTCAGTATCTACTCAAATCATTTGTGAAGTAAGAACATAACGATATCCACTGCGTGCCTCAGCATTCATTGGACTGCACACATCAAAATGTATTAGTTCCAACAAGTTGCTTTCTTGTTCCATTTCACTGAAAACGAGGCTTTCAGTCATCTTGCCCATATGGTATGATTTGCACGTCTCAAGTGATTCAAAATCAAGTGAGTCCAAACGATCCATCTGCATGGAGTTTCTTCATGCATATACACCAATAGACATGGTTCGCATGTCTCAGACTTTTCAAAACGAGTGAGTCCAAAGATCCATCAACATGGAGCTTCTTCATGCGTTTTATACCAATATGACTCAAGTGGTAGTGCCACAAGTATGTGGTATTATCTTATATCTTTTGGCATGAACATGTGTATTACTACGATCGAGATTCAGTAAACCATTCATTTTAGGTGCAAGACCATTGAAGGTATTATTCAAATAAACAGAGTAATCATTATTCTCCTTAAATGAATAACCGTATTGCGATAGACATAATCCAATCATGTCTATGCTCAACGCAAACACCAAATAACAATTATTTAGGTTTAACTCCAATCTCGATGGTAGAGGGAGCGTGTGATGCTTGATCACATCAAGCTTGGAAACATTTCCAACACATATCGTCAGCTCGCCTTTAACTAGTCTCCGTTTATTCCGTAGCCTTTATTTCGAGTTACTAACGCTTAGCAACCGAACCGGTATCTAATACCCTGGTGCTACTAGGAGTACTAGTAAAGTACACATTAACATAATGTATATCCAATATACTTCTATCGACCTTGCCAGCCTTCTCATCTACCAAGTATCTAGGGTAATTACGCTCCAAAGGATCGTTCCCCTTATTACAGAAGCACTTAGTCTCGGGTTTGGGTTCAACCTTGGGTTTCTCCACTAGAGCAGCAGCTGATTTGCCGTTTCATGAAGTATCCCTTCTTGCCATTGCCCTTCTTGAAACTAGTGGTTTCACTAACCATCAACAATCGATGCTCCTTCTTGATTTCTACTTTCGCGGTGTCAAACATCGCGAATATTTCAAGGATTATCATATCTATTCATGATATGTTATAGTTCATCAGGACTTAGTGGCTTGGTGGCAATGACTTTGGAGAAACATCACTATCTCATCTGGAAGATTAACTCCCACTCGATTCAAGTGATTGTGGTACTCAGACAACCTGAGCACAAGCTCAACGATTGAGCTTTTCTCCCTTAGTTTGCGAGGCTAAGAGACTGCGTCGGAGGTCTTATACCTCTTGGCGTAAGCACGAGCCTGAAATCCCAATTTCAGCCCTCGAAACATCTCATATGTTTCGCGACGTTTCGAAATCGTCTTCGGTGCCTCAACTCTAAACCGTTTAACATTACTGAACTACCATGTAGTTATCAAAACATGTATGTCAGATGTTCGCAACATCCACAGACGACGTTCGAGGTTCAGCACACTGAGCGGTGCATTAAGGACATAAGTCTTCTTCGAAGCAACAAGGACAATCCTTAGTTTATGGACCTAGTCCGCATAATCGCTACTATCAACTTTCAACTGAATCTTCTCTAGGAACATATCTAAACAATAGAACTAAAGCGCGAGCTTACGACATAATTTGCAAAGACCTTTTGACTATGTTCAGGATAATTAAGTTCATCTTATGAACTCCCACTCAGATAGACATCCCTCTAGTCATCTAAGTGATTACATGATCCGAGTCAACTAGGCCATGTCCGATCATCACGTGAGACGGACTAGTCATTATCGGTGAACATCTTCATGTTGATCGTATCTACCATATGACTCATGCTCGACCTTTCGGTCTCTTGTATTCCGAGGCCATGTCTGTACATGCTAGGCTCGTCAAGTCAACCTAAGTGTTTCGCGTGTGTAAATCTGTCTTACAACCGTTGTATGTGAACATTAGAATCTATCACACCCGATCATCACGTGGTGCTTCGAAACAACGAACTTTCGCAATTGCAGTACGATTAGGGGAACACTTTCTTGAAATTTTAATGAGGATCGCCTTATTTACTACCGTCGTTCTAAGCAAATAAGATGCCTAAACATGATAAACATCACATGCAATCAAAAAGTGACATGATATGGCCAATATCATTTTGCTCCTTTGATCTCCATCTTCGGGCTCCATGATCATCATCGTCACGGGCATGACACCATGATCTCCATCATCGTGTCTCCATGAAGTTGTCTCGCCAACTATTACTTCTACTACTATGGCTAACGGTTTAGCAATGAAGTAAAGTAATTACATGGCGTTATTCAAAGGACACGTAGGTCATACAATAAATAAAGACAACTCCTATGGCTCTCGCGGTTGTCATACTCATCGACATGCAAGTCGTGATTCCTATTACAAGAACATGATCAATCTCATACATCACATTCTTTTTGGCCATATCACATCACATAGCATACCCTGCAAAAACAAGTTAGACGTCCTCTAATTGTTGTTTGCATGTTTTACGTCGCTGCTATGGGTTTCTAGCAAGAACGTTCCTTACCTATGCCAAACCACAACATGATATGTCAATTGCTATTTACCCTTCATAAGGACCCTTTTCATTGAATCCGATCCGACTAAAGTGGGAGAGACGGGCACCCGCTAGCCACCTAATGCAACAAGTGCATGTCAGTCGGAGGAACACATCTCACGTGTAAGTGCGTGTAAGGTCGGTCCGGGCCGCTTCATCCCACAATACCGTCGAAACAAGATTGGACTAGTAACGGTAAGCATATTGAACGAAATCAACACCCACAACAACTTGTGTTCTACTCGTGCATAGAATCTACGCAATAGACCTAGCTCTGATACCACTGTAGGGGAACGTAGCAGAAATTCAAAATTTTCCTACGTGTCACCAAGATCTATCTATGGAGAAACCAGCAACGAGGGAAGGAGAGTGCATCTACATACCCTTGTAGATCGCTAAGCGGAAGCGTTCAAGAGAACGGGGTTGAAGGAGTCGTACTCGTCGTGATCCAAATCACCGGAGATCCTAGTGCCGAACGGACGGCACCTCCGCGTTCAACACACGCACAGCCCGGTGACGTCTCCCATGCCTTGATCCAGCAAGGAGAGAGGGAGATGTTGGGGAAGACTCCATCCAGCAGCAGCACAACGGCGTGGTGGTGGTGGAGGAGCGTGGCAATCCTGCAGGGCTTCGCCAAGCACCGCGGGAGAGGAGGAGAGAGGTTGGGCTGCGCCAACAGGAGAAGAACTTCGTGTGTTGGGCTGCCCCTTTGCCTCCACTATATATAGGGGAGAGGGAGGGCTGCGCCCCCACCTAGGGTTCCACCCCTAGGGGCGGCAGCCAGCCCAAAACCCATCTAGGGTGCGGCCAAAGGGGGGGAGAGGGGAAACTTGCCCCCCAAATTAGGTGGGTGCGCCCCCTCCCCAAACCCTAGGCGCCTTGGGCCCTTGTGGGGGGGGGGGGAGCACCAGCCCACCTGGGGCTGGTCCCCTCCCACACTTGGCCCATGCAGCCCTCCGGGGCTGGTGGCCCCACTTGGTAGACCCCCGGGACCCACCCGATGGTCCCGGTACGTTACCGATAACACCCGAAACTTTTCCGGTGACCAAAACACGACTTCCCATATATAAATCTTTACCCCCGGACCATTCCGGAACTCCTCGTGACATCCGGGATCTCATCTGGGACTCCGAACAACATTCGGTAACCACGTATATCTATTCCCTATAACCCTAGCGTCATCGTACCTTAAGTGTGTAGACCCTACGGGTTCGGGAACCATGCAGACATGACCGAGACGTTCTCCGGTCAATAACCAACAGGGGGATCTGGATACCCATGTTGGCTCCCACATGTTCCACGATGATCTCATCGGATGAACCACGATGTCAAGGATTCAAGCAATCCCGTATGCAATTCCCTTTGTCTAGCAGTATAGTACTTGCCCGAGATTCGATCGTCGGTATCCCGATACCTTGTTCAATCTCATTACCGGCAAGTCTCTTTACTCGTTCCGTAACACATCATCCCGTGATCAACCCCTTGGTCACATTGTGCACATTATGATGATGTCCTACCGAGTGGGCCCAGAGATACCTCGCCGCCGACGGAGTGACAAATCCAGTCTCGATTCGTGCCAACCCAACAGACACTTTCGGAGATACCCGTAGTGCACCTTTATAGCCACCCGATTACGTTGTGACGTTTGGTACACCCAAAGCATTCCTCACGGTATCCGGAGTTGCACAATCTCATGGTCTAAGAAAATGATACTTGACATTAGAAAAGCTTTAGCATATGAACTACACGATCTTTGTGCTAGGCTTAGGATTGGGTCTTGTCCATCACATCATTCTCCTAATGATGTGATCCCGTTATCAATGACATCCAATGTCCATGGTTAGGAAACCGTAACCATCTATTGATCAACGAGCTAGTCAACTAGAGGCTTACTAGGGACATGGTGTTGTCTATGTACCCACACATGTATCTGAGTTTCCTATCAATACAATTATAGCATGGATAATAAACGATTATCATGAACAAGGAAATATAATAATAATAACTAATTTATTATTGCCTCTAGGGCATATTTCCAACACAAACCTCCGCACTTGGAGGCCCAACAACGTCTACAAGAAGAAGGTTGTGTAGTAGACATCAAGCAGTTTCTGGTGCCGTTGCCGGGGAGGTTAGTGCTTGAAGTATATCTTTAGGTCTTGCAATCGAATCTTTTTGTTTCTTGTTTTATCACTAGTTTATTCTATAAAATAAAACTACAAAAAATGGAATTAAGGTTGCCTCATATGCTTCATCTTTTTAATGTCTTTCATGAAAATGATGGGAAGGAAAATTGTGCTCAAGTATTAGAAGAAGAAATACATAGAATGCTTGGCATAAAATATGTGAATGATGAGCATGATTTCAATGTTGTTAGTATGAATTCTTTGAATACCCATGATGCTAATGATATGCAAAGCCACAAGCTTGGGGATGCTATGTTTGATGAAGATGATATGTTTAGTCCCCCAAGTTTTGATGAGAATATTTATTATGATGAAAGCATGCCTCCTATTTCTAATGATTATATTGATGAAAGTGGGTTTGGAAGAGTGTCAACTTTAGGAATTGATGATCCCACTATTTTGGAGGGTGTTGAATCTTATTGTGATAATTATAAAAGTGGATTTGGAGATGTCATGACTTTATTTAGTAATGATTCCACTATCTTGGAAGAGGTTTCAATTGATTATGATGAGAACAAAGTTGCTACTTATGATGATTATTGTGATGACACTTATGCTATAAAAAGTAGTGATGATTATATTTATAAAACTTGTCATGATTATGATTACCCTTTTTCTGAACAATACTCTTTTAATGTGGAAACAATTTATAGTATTCGAGTCTCTTATGATACTCCCACTATTCCGAATGAGAAGAATTTTGCTTATGTGGAGAGTAGTAAATTTTCTATGCTTGTAGATCATGAAAAGAATGCTTTATGTGATGGTTATATTATCGAATTCATTCATGATTCTACTAAAAATTATTATGAGTAAGGAACATATGCTTGTAGGAATTGCAATAATATCAAGTTTCCTCTCTATGTGCTTAAAGTTTTGAAGTTATGCTTGTTTTGCCTTCCTATGCTAGTTGATTATTGTTCCCATAAATTGTTTGTTCACAAAATCCCTATGCATGGGAGGTGGTTTATACTTAAATGTGCTAGTCATATTCTTCATGATGCTCTCTTTATGTTTCAATTCTTATGTTTTATGTGAGCATCATTGAAATCATCATGCCTAACTAGGGGCGTTAAACGTTACGCTTGTTGGGAGGCAACCCAATTTTATTTTTTTTCTTTGCTTTTTGCTCCTGTTTAGTAATAAATAATTCATATAGCATCTGTTTAGATGTGGTTTTATGTTTTAATTAGTGTTTGTGCCAAGTAGAACCTTTGGGAAGACTTGGGTGAAGTCTATGCGATCTTGCTGTAAAAAACAGAAACTTTAGCGTTCACAAGATTAGCTGCCATTTTTTACTGGAGAGTGCTTTTAGGTTGATTCTTTTTGCAGATGATCAATAGATAAATTCCTCACGTCAAACAATTTATTTCATAATTTGTGGAGTTCCAGAAATATACGTATGATACATATTACTACAGACTGTTCTGTTTTTGACAGATTCTGTTTTCATTGTGTTGTTTGCTTATTTTGATGAATCTATGAGTAGTATAGAAGGGTATGAACCATAGAGAAGTCAGAATACAGTAGATATTACACCAATATGAATTTAGAATGAGTTCACAACAGTACCTAAGTGGTGATTTATTTTCTTATACTAACAGAGCTTACGAGTTTTCTGTTAAGTTTTGTGTTGTGAAGTTTTCAAGTTTTGGGTAAAGATTCGATGGACTATGGAATAAGGAGTGGCAAGAGCCTAAGCTTGGGGATGCACAAGGCACCCCAAGGTAATATTAAAGGACAACCAAGAGCCTAAGCTTGGGGATGCCCTGGAAGGCATCCCCTCTTTCGTCTTCGTTCATCGGTAACTTACTTGGAGCTATATTTTTATTCACCACATGATATGTGTTTTGCTTGGAGCATCATTTTTTTTTTTGCTTGCTGTTTGAATAAAATACCAAGATCTGAAATTCCTAAATGTTAGAGAGTCTTTACATAGTTACATAATTATTAGACTACTCATTGATCTTCACTTATATCTTTCGGAGTAGTTTGTCGTTTGCTCTAATGCTTCACTTATACCTTTTTAGAGCACGGTGGTGGTTTTATTTTATTGAAATAGATGAACTCTCATGCTTCACTTATATTATTTTGAGAGTATTTTCAGAACAGCATGGTAATTTGCTTTGGTTATGATTTTAGTCCTAATATGATAGGCATCCAAGAGGGATATAAAAAAAACTTTCATATAAGTGCATTGAATACTATGAGAAATTCGATACTTGATGATTGTTTTGAGATATGAAGATGGTTATATTAGAGTCGTGCTAGTTGAGTAATTTTGAATTTGAAAAATACTTGTGTTGAAGTTTGCAAGTCCCGTAGCATGCACGTATGGTAATCGTTGTGTAACAAATTTGAAACATGAGGTGTTCTTTGATTGTCATCCTTATGAGTGGCGGTCGGGGATGAGCGATGGTCTTTTCCTACCAATCTATCCCCCTAGGAGCATGCGCGTAGTCCTTGGTTTTTGATGACTTGTAGATTTTTGCAATAAGTATGTGAGTTCTTTATGACTAATGTTGAGTCCACGGATTATATGCACTCTCACCCTTCCATCATTGCTAGCCTCTTCGGTACCGTGCATTGCCCTTTCTCACCTTGAGAGTTGGTGCAAACTTCGCCGGTGCATCCAAACCTCATGATATGATACGCTCTATCACACATAAGCCTCCTTATATCTTCCTCAAAACAGCCACCATACCTACCTATTATGGCATTATTCCGAGATATATTGCCATGCAACTTTCACCGTTCCGTTTATTATGACACGCTTCATGATTGTCATATTGCCTTGCATGATCATGTAGTTGACATCGTATTTGTGGCAAAGCCACCATGCATAATTTCATACATGTCACTCTTGATTCATTTCCCATCCGATACACCACCGGAGGCATTCATATAGAGTCATACCTTGTTCTAGTATCGAGTTGTAATCTTTGAGTCGTAAATAAATAGAAGTGTGATAATCATCATTAATAGAGCATTGTCCCATAAAAAATAAAAAATAAAAGAGAAAGGCCAAATAAAAAAGAAGGAAAGGCCAAATAAAAAAGGGAAAAAAAGAAAGGCCAAATAAAAAAAGGAAGGCCCAAAAAAAAGGGACAATGCTACTATCCTTTTACCACACTTGTGCTTCAAAGTAGCACCATGATCTTCATGATAGAGAGTCTCTTATTTTGTCACTTCCATATACTAGTGGGAATTTTCATTATATAACTTGGCTTGTATATTCCAACGACGGGATTCCTCAAAATGCCCTAGGTCTTCGTGGGCAAGCAAGTTGGATGCACACCCACTTAGTTTCTTTTTTTGAGCTTTCATACATTTATAGCTCTAGTGCATCCGTTGCATGACAATCCCTACTCCTCGCATTGATATCAATTGATGGGCATGTCCATAGCCCGTTGATTAGCCGCGTCAATGTGAGACTTTCTCCTTCTTTGTCTTCTCCACACAAACCCATCATTATATTCTATAACACCCATAGTGCTATGTCCATGGCTCACGCTCATGTATTGCATGAAAGTTGAAAAAGTTTGAGAATACTAAAGTATGAAAAAATTGCTTGTCTTGTCATCGGGGTTGTGCATGATGGGAGCATTTTGTGTGACGAAAATGAAGCATGGCCAAACTATATGATTTTGTAGGGATGAGCTTTCTTTGGCTATGTTATTTTGAGAAGACATAATTGCTTGGTTAGTATGCTTGAAGTATTATAATTTTTATGTCAATATTAAACTTTTGTCTTGAATCTTATGGATCTGAATATTCTTGCTACAATAAAGAAGATTACATTGATAAATATGTTAGGTAGCATTCCACATCAAAAATTCTGTTTTTATCATTTACCTACTCGAGGACAAGCAGGAATTAAGCTTGGGGATGCTTGATACGTCTCCAACGTATCTATAATTTTTTATTGTTCCATGCTATTATATTATCCATCTAGGATGTTCTATATGCAATTATATGCTATTTAATATGATTTTTGGGTCTAGCCTATTAACCCAGAGCCAACTGCCAGTTTCTGGTTTTTCCTGTTTTTGAGTATGGCAGAAAAGGAATACCAAACGGAGTCCAACTGACCTGAAACTTGATGGAGATTATTTTTGGACCAGAAGAAGCCCACGGAGCACCGGAGATGGGCCAAAAGAGTCCCGAGGCACCCACGAGGGTGGAGGGCGCGCCCCCCTACCTCGTGGCCGCCTCGGAGACCCCCCTAAATTGTCCCCGACGCCAAAACTTCTTATATATACAGAAACCCCCAGAACATAACATAGATCAGGAGTTTCTCCGCCGCAAGCCTCTGTAGCCACCAAAAACGAATCAGGACCTGTTTCGGCACTCACGAGGGGGATCCCTCACCGGTGGCCATCTTCATCATCCTGGCACTCTCCATGACAAGGAGGGAGTAGTTCACCCTCGGGGCTGAGGGTATGTACCAGTAGCTATGTGTTTGATCTCTCTCTCTCTCTCTCTCTCTCTCTCTCTCTCTCTCGTTTTCTTGATTCGGCATGATCTTGATGTATCGCGAGCTTTGCTATTATAGTTGGATCTTATGATGTTTCTCTCCCTCTACTCTCTTGTAATGGATTGAGTTCTCCCTTCGAAGTTATCTTATCGGATTGAGTCTTTAAGGATTTGAGAACACTTGATGTATGTCTTGCATGTGCTTATCAGTGGTGACAATGGGATATTCACGTGATCTACTTGATGTATGTTTTGGTGATCAACTTGCGTGTTTCGTAACATTGTGAACTTATGCATAGGGGTTAGCACACGTTTTCGTCTTGACTCTCTGGTAGAAACTTTGGGGCACTCTTTGAAGTTCTTTGTGTTGGTTGAATAGATGAATCTAAGATTGTGTGATGCATATCGTATAATCGTACCCACGGATACTTGAGGTGACATTGGAGTATCTAGGTGACATTAGGGTTTTGGTTGATTTGTGTCTTAAGGTGTTATTCTAGTACGAACTCTTGAATAATCAATCAGAAAGAATAACTTTGAGGTGGTTTCGTACCCTACAATAATCTCTTCGTTTGTTCTCTGCTATTAGTGACTTTGGAGTGACTCTTTGTTGCATGTTGAGGGATATTTATATGATCCAATTGTTGAGAGAACTTGTACTAGTGAAAGTATGAACCCTATGCCTTGTTTCAACGCATTGCAATACCATTTGTGCTCACTTTTATCATTAGTTACCTTGCTGTTTTTATATTTTCAGATTACAAATACCTATATCTACCATCCATACTGCACTTGTATCACCATCTCTTCGCCGAACTAGTGCACCTATAGAATTTACCATTGTATTGGGTGTGTTGGGGACACAAGAGACTCTTTGTTATTTTGTTGCAGGGTTGTTTGAGAGAGACCATCTTCATCCTACGCCTCCCACGGATTGATAAACCTTAGGTCATCCACTTGAGGGAAATTTGCTACTGTCCTACAAACCTCTGCACTTGGAGGCCCAACAACATCTACAAGAAGAAGGTTGTGTAGTAGACATCATGCAGCACCTCCGCAAGGTAGGGGTTGATGACCTTCTCGAAAAACTTGTCCTTGGGGGCGCTTGGAGATGTCATGGTGATCTAGATATGTCAGAAAAAAAGCTCAAAACAAGAACAAAAGATATTGTCATGGTATGGTGGTTGTCGGTGTCTTGGGAATGGTCGTCCCGAGACTTGCCTGCCTGCGGCCCACGGCATGGCTCCACCTGCGGCCCTGTACATCCCATCTTCACCAGCAAACACTCAAGACCCTCGCGAGGCGGACGACACAAGGCCTCCTTGGGAGCTGCCTCGCCAGGCTGGCTCGCGAGGGGCGGAGAGATCAAGGCAAGGGGAACCTCGTGAGGTTCCTACGACATCATCCGTGACGACTAAGGCCAGGCGGGCGCCAGCGCGCACAGTGTCCTCATTTCCTCTTTGGTGCTAAAGGGGCAAGCGCAGGCGAGGAGTCCCGAGGCATCAGGCAAAGGTTCCCATATCGATGCAACGAGACCAAGACCAGCAGGACGGCAGGGCGGAGGTCACCGTGGATCCCAAGACGGCGTCATGACTAGAGCCTTTGGCAGGCGAAGACCACCTTTAGTCAGGATAGCTTGTACTAGCTGTCCCCCTTTAAATTGGCCGTTGTGGCATCCCTTCCCGCTCAATATTTGGGAAGAGGACCAGAACTCTATAAATAGGACTAGCCACCACAGTAGGAGGCAACTGATTCAGGTCATCCTCACCCATACAAGTCCACCGAGCACAAGAACACCTCACCCCAGGAGGCTGTTCTTCCCTTGTACTGTTCATCCTCAGCCCAGGAGGCAATCCACCACACCACACTGGAGTAGGGTATTACACCACAACGGTGGCCCGAACCAGTATAAATCTCGTGTCTCTTGTGTTGCGGGTTCATTGAGCTAGGCTTTGAGATTACGGTGAGGCTGATGGCGTGATTAGGTAGGGGGAGATCTTCATGCACACCCCAGTGTTCGAACCTCAAGGGTTTTGCCGGAACCCGAAATCTGACATTTGGCGCGCCAGGTAGGGGTGCGCCGGAGCTTTCCTTCCACCAGTTGATCCGCCGACACTCCGCGGCTCCGATGTCCGACGACCCAAGGACCTACGCCGACCGCTGGGCAGCTTGGCCAGCCCGGGCGGCACCGCCTGCCCAAGAAGACCTCAACCCCGCGCCCCAGGCAGCACGCGCACCGCCAAACCCCACGGGGCGCGGGTGGCGCGGGCACACGCCATCTGTCCTTACTCCAGAACAAGAGCGGGCAGCCGCAAGGGCCTCAAGCCACACTGCGGCCACGGCGCCGCACACCCGACGGGAACAAGCAAACATGAGGGTCGCACTCACGGTGGCTCGGGATCTGCTGCGATGCCGGCTAATGGAGAGCGCCGGGATGCATTGCTGGAGCACGTCGCCCAGCTCCTGGACGCCGCGGCCTCAGGGGCACCGCCCTTCTGCTCCCTGCTTACGCCTCAGGCCGCGGTCGGATCGCATGATGGCCTCGCCGCGCCCGCGTGCCCCCGGTCGCACCCGGAGGCTTCATCGACACCGGCGCGACCAGCAGCACTGGACGCCCAATCGCACCCGTACCACCTCCAGTGAGCGCGGGCACGAGCGTTGCCACCTACGGCCCCGGCGGGATGCCGCCCTACCATCCTCAGGGGTGCGCTAGGCCGGGCAACGTGGAGCGTGGGGCACTTCGGCGAGGTCTTCGAGGCGACGGCCTCGGAGGCCTACGTGCCCCGCATGGTGGACCAGGAGTACACGCTAGAAGGCGACCCTGGCTCGTTCCTCGAGCCAGGCTGGGAGGAGGAGGCGCTAGAAGCCGAGGCCTTCCAAGAGCCTCCCGGGAGCCTCACCGACCATGCCGGCGACAACAGCTACATGGTACCGCTAATCTCTCAGGAGCAAGCTTACGCTAACCATGGGTCGTAGGAGGATCAGGTCACAGTAGCGGATGGCGGCCCCAGCTCGACGGCCTCCATTCCGCCAGGAGGAGTGCACTAGGGGCTGCAGGGGAGGGGTCAGGAGCAAGGCCCCTTCCCACGCCGCACGAAGTAGGGCGCCCCCCGGAGGTAGGCCCTCTTCCGGGGAGGCGCTGGTGAGCCTTCCCCCGGCAGAGGACCCATGGTCGCCGAGGGTGCCGCTGGCGTCCCCTTTGCCCCTTGGCGTCGTCCTTGTTTCCGGACGCCCCCAATGGTGGTCGAGGGTGGCGCAAGGCGAGGCCCTCGTCTGGCGATATGAAGTAAGGCTCGCGCCTGTGAAGGTCTCCGCTCGTGACACTCTCACGTAATAATGAGTGGGGCTGTACATGCCCTGGAGTCTCAGGAGTGCCGCCCTCGGGCCTCAGGGGCTCCCTCCCACGTCCTAGTGGCAGCACTTAGCTCCGCGCTGGTGAGAAGACAAGAAGACTAGACTAGGCGCCAGACGTGGCCATTTGCTTTTAACCTCTTTTCTGTAGCCCTACTTTATGGCTTTGGATTTAAGTTTGAAGTCGAATTTTCATTGGTGTGCGCGGGGGGTGCCTTTTCTTATTTGTGTGATTTCTTGCAATCTGGTTCCTTGCCTTGATTTGGGGTTCGCACCCGCTGCCTCCCCCTCGCGAGCCCCTCGCAAGCGGGGGCTGGGCATAGCGCGCGCTGCTCACATGCCCTACTATGGCCGGCACTTGCTTCTCACGAGGCCCCCTCGGGCGGATCGGCAGGCTCCTCAGAAACTCCCAATCTCATGAGCCAGTTCGGGACCTGCCCCGGCTAAGGTAAATCACTGCAGCAAACTCGCAGCAGGACTCACGGGCTCATGAAGACACATACCTAGTTGGGCTTAAAGAATAGAGGCAGTAATCTGTTTACATAAGGGGCTTCCCATCCCAAAATGCTCTTACAACTTCTAGGGTCGTGCCCGAGTTTTCGCATGCAGGATAAAAAACAGGGAAGCACGGGTTCAATCGGACATTTCACTCACGGCGTCCCCGGGTCGCCCTCAGACGCGTCACTGTCGTTGCTGTCGCCATCGCTAGCATCACCATCATCGTCACCAGCGCCGCCCTCGCCGTCGTCGACCACGTCGCCTTCATCCGCCGCGACTACCACCGCATCTTCATCAAAAGTGAAGGCCCTGACCAGCGCGTCCACATTGTCTTCCACCCATCGCGCCAGGTCACCCCGGATGGCCTCGGGTACGGGGGCAATGGCGGCGTCAAAGTCGAAGTTGGGGTAGGTGTTCTGGAGGTGCACTACAAAAAATACACTTCCGTGATGATACGTGTTTGTCACAGTAGGTCGCGTTTTTTGTCATGCATGTACATCCATGACAAATTTATGACAGAATCAAGATAGTCATACATGTGTCATAGAAGTGTTCCATGACATTACCAAAACTATCATCACGGAAGTGTCCACTTCCATGACGATAAATCCCGTCCACGAAGTGCTTTACGTCAAGGGTGACCGACACGTGGCATCCACCGTAACGGAACGCCGTTAAGCTATCGGGTCAGGTTTTGGATCCGATAACTCGTTAATGACCCCAACCAATGGGTATTTTCCACGTGTAAAATCATCATTGGTGGAGGAAAGCGATGTCGGCTCATCGTTGGGGACAGATGTCATCCACTCATTGGATGAAGGCGCCACGACACGTGGCACGGCCCATCAAGTTTAAATGGGCGGACCAACTAAAGGCCCACAAGATTTTGCAGACCATAATGGGCGGCCCGACTAAAGGCCCACGAGATTTTATGGACCATAATGGGCTGGCCCGACTAAAGGCCCACAAGATTTCAAGGGCCATAATAGGCCGCCAGGTAAAGGCCCACAAGATTTGTGTGTGCCATAATGGGCCGCCTGTAAAGGCCCACAAAATTCTTGCGGATCATAATGGGCGGCCCAGCTAAAGGCCCACGAGATTTCATCGACATTAATGGGCGGCCCAACTGTAGAGGCCCACAAGATTTTGAGGGCCCTAGTAGGCCGCCCATTAACTGGATGCCATGTTTTGGGCCAAATGCCGGCCCATATTTGATCCGGTCCATTAATGGCCTGCCACGTTCCGGGCCTAATAATGGTCCATGTAAGATCCGGCCCGTTAAAAGCCTCCCACTTTCTGGGCCAAATCACGGCCCATATCAGGTCCGGCCCTTTAAGAGGCTTTGGGCTCAATTCTGGCCCAGATCGATTCGCCCGTTAATCTGGACGCTATGCTTTTGGGCCCACTTGCTAAAGGCACGATATTAGTTTCGCCTATTAAGGGCCCGTTAACATTTACGCCCTATATTAATTTCGGCCCGTTAAAAGCCCGTCATATAGTTAGCCTAACTACGGCCCGGTTTGCATCCGACACGCTTTCGCAATGGATATCCGATTGGGCCAAACAAGGACCGAGACAACTTTGGCATGTTAAAAGCCCGTGAATTGATTCGCACAATCATGGGCGGGTCCATTTCAGTTGCTGCCGGCCGTGACCTATTCGCACGCTTGTGCCCAACCTACTTCTCAGCCTCCTAAAGCCCATTGAGTTTTCTTGCGAAAAGAGGGTCGGGGTTACTCGGCCTATTAAAGGCCCGAATCTACTAGTGGGCGGTTTGACGGGCCCATGATGCGGATCATACATCGTGATTGCATGACGGCCCGATTATGTACCGTAATTTTACGGTTTGGCCGGTTTATCGCGAAGACAGGATATATATACAAGAAAATAATCGCAGCATCGTGAATAAGAAAAACCTAGACTATACAATAAATAAATTACGGCATATTACATCCACTTTGGGCATCAAAGTTCGCCACTATGATAATAAAGCACAAGCAAATAGCAGATTACATACCTTTGGGCATCAAAGATTGCCACCGATTGCAAAATAAACACGCCGACAAAATAATATACAAAATCGACAAAGACTTCAATAGAGTTCAAGAAAGGTTAGCCTCATTGGGAGCTGCAGCGCAAGCAGCTAAGCAAGATGATGAGGCGTGCTTGTTCAACACTTATATCTTCCTCACTCAAAGATAAACAAGCAGATGTGATGACGGTTTTGCACATAAAAGTGTCAAGTCTTGACAATTCATCACATTTCTTCTTGATGAATAAAGTGACACAGCTTTAAAATTGCATTAACACAATATGGTATTGTTCGGGTCAAGACATGGCAGGAAATGACATTGTGAAGGAGTTGGCAGCTTCAATGACACCACCGGATTACAGATCAAGAAATCATAAGTATCAATGGTTAGTGTGTCAATTTATCCCATTTCAGATTGGCAAATAAAGAGACGGTTTAAATAATAGTAGAATGATATGACATTGTTCATAGTTAAGACATTGCAGAATATGACATTGTCTTTGTAGTGGGTAGGTTCACCACACCACCGGATTACGGATGAAGAATGAAGCATACATGCAAAGGTGCAAAAAGAAGATCACTTGCTCAGTATAGTTTAATTTACATGGTATGAAGAAGGAACTTGGTTGTACAACTGAAAACTTAAATTGAGAAGGACAAACTTTTGTTTATGTACATAATAAACTTTAAACATGCAATTTGATGCAAACACCAAAAATAAACATGTGTTGCAGTCAAGCCTACCCAAATCAACACAACAAAGATTGAAGGCCTGAGAAGGACAAACTTACATTACTGGTGAAGACAAGCTCTATAAAGCCCTTGTCCATGCTGATAGGGGGGGGGGCAATTCAAGAAGTTTAGCACAGAATCTTCTTCATAAGCATTGCCTTTATTCTACATTTTGTTAAGAGTAAATATAGATGTGATAATATATGAAAAAATGGAGAATATTTAAGATAATATGAAGAGTGATGTTACATGACCAAGTAGCTATAAATGTATGTGCAGCGATACAAGCAAAAGGCACAGCCAAGAGCAATGCACAGCTAAACTTCTTCAGTACCAACCTTATGGTGTAGAAAATGGAGGGTAAAGGAAAATAAGCTGCAAAGTGATGGTACAAGAACAACTACCTGTCAATATAAGTACACTGATAAAGGACAGCATGTACTTACAAGAACAATGCAGAGCTAAAAAAATTCATTGGCATTGGATATATTCTACACTAATGTAACCATTCATACAGATCGATAATTTGAGCGAACAATTGATAAGCAAGCTATCATGCATACCTGTCATCACATAATGAACCAGGTATGTATGCAAGTACAGTGATACAAGACAACAAGTACTAACAAGAGCAAAGCAGCGGGCAGCATATTTGCGATATCATGTCGTTCTTTTCAAAGCGGAATTCTTCTTCGAGCAGATTTCCTGCAAAAAAGATCCGTAAGGCACATGCAAAAAGTAGAAGTTCAAATTGTCATGTGATTTCATAGACAGTACCTCATCCTGGGAAAGAGACCAGTGCATAACAAGGTTTTTCCATTCAATGTCATCTAAATTTAGCACAGGAGACTTCACCGGAAATTCGTTTATAGACTTGCCATCAAAGTATGATTTCCTCAGGTAACACCGATACTGCTGCAATGCTTCCTTGAAAAGCACAAGCAAGCTTTGCTCTTCATGACTATCCAGATTGACCCTCGCCTAGTTACAACAATGTAATGTAAAACATTGATGTGTTGATCAGCCAGTAAAACAGGAAAACAATAACCATGATTAATAGCACTTACACGTAAGTTGGACAGAAGATGTGAAAATGGTGTTTGTCTTCACTATAATCTTCCCATGATGGGAATATATGCACGTAGTCCCTAACAACATTGAAAGCATTGTATTTTAAACTGGGAATAAATGGAATGGGGTTCCAATCTGCAGGAATTGGTCGTCTCTGCAGTTGGGATAGGTCTTCGGCCGGTGGACTTGCTTGCATTTTTTGTCGGAGTGGGATTTTTCTGTGGTACGGCTGGTGCTATGGCAAAAGAAATCGGTATACCTTTTGGTCGGAGTGCAGGTCCGTGTGGTGGGGCTAGTGGTGTGCCATTGAAGTATGGGTACAGTCTGCTGGAGTCGGTCCTATGTTTTGTGTCACTGGTTGTACAACCAATATAAGTGGGGCGCTGTTTGATTTCTGCGGCACCACCACGTTTTTCAAGGACTTTGCTGGTGCTCCTTCAGGTTCGGCAATCACCCTCTTCCTTTTTGATGTCTGATGCACAAGAACAGCATTTGAGTGGAAAAACATGGTACGATGACAGATGGAATATGTATTGATAATGGATGGGCATGGCATCTCGAGTTATATGATGAGTAAGCTAAGCAGATGGCGGTGCAACAAAGTAGAAGAAATGCAAGACAACATATGCAAGATACGCGCAATCAATAAAACCTTGACAAATTAGAACATGCACCTTGATGGGTGAACAGGACAGGCCATCTGCCTTTGACTCCTCGAGGTTAGAATATTCATTAGGATGATATTCTAAACAAGAATCAACAGTGGGGAGCGTCACGAAGTTTCATTGCTTCCAGAATGGCACTCAATGCCTTGGTGCCAATTTTGTAAGTCATTGCAGTGTTCCACAATATTCTTCTAATGTGCGGATTCTGATATTCACTGTAATTGCGTATAATATCTGAGAACCATGAAAACATAAATAGTTGTGAGATTATCTTTGTAATGCGTATTTATATTCTAATATAGGGCGCCTCTAAACACTTATGTGCTATCACTTTGGATTACGATGAGAGAGCTCATGTGTGCTGTAATATGGTGCGTGCATTTATATAATCCGCACAAGTACCCAAAAAATAGGCTCCGTAAGTAAGGATATTTGGCGGATGATAGGTTCATAATATCTTTATAGAGAGTTTATTGCCAAACCATGATAACAAGAGCACACAACAACTAGGCAGATCATAGTGTACATAATAGGTACACCATAACCACAATATATAAATCGGGAAAGTGGAACTGGCTTGAAAATACGGTGTTGTATTGCCGCTAGTAATTGAAAGCCTATCGATCACGTACATGCCAGCTCAATCGAACATGGTAAAGAAGAGCAAGTAGATTTTGGATAATAAAATGTTGGTTGCGCAGTGCCCACACATGATGAACCAGAGCGCATTAAGAATGCAACTCCCAGCTGTCTCGACCATTTCGTGCAGTTGGATGAAGATCCCACGTCTCCTAACCCTTCTTCTTCCTCGTCTCGATTCTTCCCATGAGAACACCGCACGGGCCGCCTGCCGGACCACCGGCCCCCACCGCCTGTGTTCCTCCGCCACCCCCACCCCCACCCGCGCCCCAACCCCCACCCGCGTTGAGTTTTCTTTGTTCGGCGAGGCCCCACAACCACCCGAGCCCCTTCGATCGCACCGGCGAACTCCGGCGAGCTCTGAAAAATCGACTGACCCAATTTTGAAATTTAGTCTACTGTGATTTAACTAGTGTGGAATATAAAAGGGGAAAACCATAAGCATTGGGAGTATAGTGTTGAGCGTGCCATGGCGGATCTGAAGGTGCAAATCGGACAAAGGCAACTTCGCAACCAAGACAAGAAATCAGAGTAAAGCAGTGGCGATCTATTTTCTTGCTGCGATAAATAAGTTGAGCAGATACGAAAGAGTACCGCCTCTGGTGTGGCGCCGTGTACGCATCTGCTGAGAATTTGACGGTGCTGCGGTAGCGATGGCTGTCGGCGGCGTGGAAGCAGATCTAGGAGGGTAGATGGTGGCGGTGGGGCGCGGTGGACGAGACGGTCGTAGGAGCGGCGCCGACAAGGTGGACGACGGCGGGGATGAAGCGAGAGGACGGGATGCAAGGATCCCGGTCCGAAGGCGTGGATGAGAGAGGTCAATCTCTTATAATGGACAGCGGCATCGGGTATCGGCTAGGCATGGTGGAGGAGGACGGCGGTGGATGGGGTGGCGGACGGCGGACGGAGGAGGGTGGGGTGGAGAGGGTGTTTTGGCGCCACGGAGTCTGAATGGGGAAAATGGAGGTAGAGAGGAAGGGGGAACCATGTATTAGGCGCGCTTGTCTCAAATGCGAGGAAATTTACAAACTTAGCCCCTGCTTTCAAATTTCTACTACATCACAAAGAACATTAGTCGGTTGGGGATAGGACGGTAATCTCGCATACACCGAATATTTACCGACCAGAGTTTGTTTTTGGCGCCCACCGTGTATGAATATGAATCAGGGAGGGAGTCGATTTCGACCGAGGACACACTGTGTTTTGGCGCCCACCGTGTATGAATCCGGGTGAGAGGCGGGCGGTTACGTCACGTTTGGGTGAAATTACAAACCTACCCCTATCGAAACCTATAGAAATCCAGCAGATAGGCTTTGCGTGGCAGGGATAGGCAGTAGTGATTTCCATCTCGCAGATTTTGGTTTCAAGGTTATCATGCGACTTTTCCCACTTCGTTCAAATTTTGCAGAGTGCACGCTTTTTACCGTGCCAACTCAATTCGAATCCCGCTTTGTGTTCTATTTTTTCAAGCGGATCCATTTACAATTGGTATTACATTATACATACATCATTTTTTATATATACTTTCAAAAGCACAACACCATTTATACATAAATATGGTTTACAAATGGCATGATCTCAGATTCATAAGGTTGTATTCATCAATTTGGATTTTCAAATATTTGAAACCACTTTATGTTGAAATCCAATGTATGCATTCCTCGCTAACTGCCTCCAATTAATGTGTGTTTCATGCGGTTTTTTAACTTCTCAAACATGTATAATGTGTTTCACACACGCAACATATAGTGTAATCCCGTTTAGACATTAATTGCATATAAACCATGCATTGTTTGTAATTGAAGAATCTATGGATCACCAATATTGATAAACTATATAACATCACACGTGTGCCCAAATTCAAATGAATATGCATGTTTGATACACCAATTTGCGTTATGATATTATCGATGTCGTGATTTCCAGCTTTAAATATTTGAATCCCTTTAATCCAGATATTCGTCTCATATAGCTATCACTCATGCTTATATAGGACTATCTCTCTGGACCTATACGCTGCTCATCGCCTCTCGGTATCTCTCGTGCTACATGTATGTCGACAATGATCTTTTATCTTCGTAATAATAATCGACAGTACTCTCTCCCTCGACCTTCATCACTCTATCTCTCTCTAAGTATATCTCGCTCCCTGCTATGTGTCTCTAACTATGATTCTCCATGTGGAATCTCTTTCTCTCACACAAACACAAAACTTTGTCTCCCGGGGTCTCATTTCTCTCTACTATTCCCATATGTGCCACTCGCACACCCCTCATAGAGAGATGTCTTTCGCTCCTTAGATATGAGAACCTACGACTCTTGCTCTTCAATATCTCTTTCTCACACACAAACACAAACTCTGTCTCCTGTGGTCTCATATTTCTCCATTGTTCTCTTGTATGTCGCTCACACACACCCTCACTCCCTAGAGATATCTTGCGTTCCCTCATATGTCTCTCTAGCTATCACTCGCATTGTGAAATATCTTTCTCTCTCGCAGACACAAAACTCCGTCTCTCTGGATCTCATTTCTCTCTGATATCTGTTTGTATGTGACTCACATGCACCCTCTCTCTATCTCTCTCACACCCACACACATAACCTAGCCTTCTGATCCACTAGACTCCTATCTCTAACGCACACTAGCTAGCATCTTTATCTTTCTATTTATCTGTTTCTCCATCAACCTTCTTTCTCGCCCTCACTCTTGATTCCTATCACGCACGCTACATATGTTTCTCTCTACATGCAGTCAAGTGCCCTCTCACACACATATATAACTTCACCCTTTGAACCACCCGACGGTCATCTCCAACACCCAAACTAGCGGATGTCCCTCTAGCTAGCATCTCCATCTGTATCTATCTGTAGTTTCTCCGTCAACATTTCTTTCTCGCACGGAGTCTTGCTTCCTATCACCCACACTATATATGTCTCTCCATACATATGCATTTATAGGTTGATCTCTTTTCCACAATCGTTGCGCCTCACCCCCTCTGCTCGCCATAGATGCATGCTCCAGCCCATGCCACTATATCTTAAAGACAAAAACACATGCTCAATTGTCGGGCCTTCTTCCCTGCATTCTCACATGCATGCATATTGTCATACCTATCCGTCTCTCCCATGTCATTGATCTTATGACTTATGTCTTCTTTCTTTTATCTCGATCATGTGGCACACACACACACACATCCCACGATACATGTATACCTCTCACACATGCACGTTCAAGGTCTCTATGTCTCCATCGTAGTTAATTACCCTCAATCGAATGCCACATCGAATCGTTCTCCTCTTTGTGCACATAACTTCCGCTGGATGGGTAAAACACACACTCACACTTAACAATCTCCTTCTAGCTACCCCCCCCCCCCCCCGCGCCTCTCACTCTTTCCCTATATCCCCGAAACCAATAAGACCATCCCTTTGTTTAATTCCCGCCTATATATGCACCATTGATATATAGTAGTCTTCCTTGGTGTCTCTCGAACAAAGACGTTCTCTCGATGTCGACTCCTCTCACGCGCGCGCACCTTCTCTTCCCTCTCTACGGGCACTTTCTCTCTCGCACACCATCGTTGGTGGCCTCTGCCATACACATCACCTCTCTATGATGAAGCCATGCACACTTAAATTACATCCGCCACAGAGGACCCCGCGACACACACACACACACACACACACGCACACACACACCCCCCCACACACAAACTAAGACTCCATCTCTCTCTCTCTCACACACACACATGCACCCCCCACACACACTTAGACTCCATCTCTCTCTCTCACACACACACACAAACTAAGACTCCATCTCTCTATCTCCTCTCTCTCTCTCTCTCTCTCACACACACACACCCCACACACACACTAAGACTCCATCTCACACACACATGCTCTAGGCGGAGCATTTGTTCCTACCACCCTTCATCCAACCTTACCCGTATGATAAACAATCACCTTTATTTACTTGCATAACATGGACAAATTCCACTTTACTTTAGTAGTCAACAAACTTATCATCTGCACCTTATAAAAAAACAAGTTGGCGATGATGGTGTGCCTGCCATCTTGTAATACAGACCATATGATCTATATCTGACGGATAGAAAGCAAACTATGATAATTTTACAAAAGATACCCGCACTTCTCTCCACATCATTATCTCCCGCAACCTCATTGCTCAGCAATTAAAAAATGTATAAGTCTCTGGAACAATCTAGCATGCATGGTGGCCGCTGCCACCTGCCGGCGCCGTCCATCCCCATGACTCCGCCCATTCTGACCACCAGTCACCACCACGCTCCACTCCTCCTCGCCTTATCTCTCATCTTCCATTTTTTCAATGACATTCTCGAGATACCAATTTTCCTATAAAATTCTCGAGATATCATTAGTTTTTACACATGGGATTACTCCTGCATGGGTCAATCACAACAGGTGTTTTGTAAAAAGATGCATATTGATGTTCCGTGCAATGCACGAGAATCTTGCTTGTAATTATATAACGCAAATCACGAAAGGTGAAGTGACATTTTTTGACACAACCACGTTAACATGGCCACGTAAATCACTAGCTAAAGTAAATACCATTATACTTATATCCCGATGCAAAAGGTTGAGTACATGTCCGAAGAGTAGAGTCGCACACACGCACTCTGTCTCTCAGAATCTCTCACACACACACACCAGTTATGTGACGCCCACTTAAGCAGACACGAGTATGTTACAATTTGTGCACCCGTGGGTACACGTGATGCTGCACATTTATTTAAGCCGGAAGGCGAACCCAAACAGTAGCTTCATTCATTCCCCTCCCGCCGCCTCTTCTCTGCTCGCTGTCGCCCGGTAGCCATGGGCCGGCCAAAGGTAACAACATACGCCATACTCCCGCCAGAGCGATGCTTTAATATGGAAATTTTAGTGGTCATGCATGCATCTTTTTGTGCTAGCACTCCTATATAAGGGTTGACCGGTCGCTTCTCGCGGACGTCTTGTGGCAAGCGATGGAAGAGGAAGGAGAAGGGAAGCGGGCTGTGGAGTAATGTTTTTACCACAATTTCTTAGGAAACTGAGTGCAATAATTGAGTAGTTATGCAAACTACCAGTACTACACCTGAAACGGTTCAAAACCTATACTCCCTTGCCGGTAGTAGCGCTTCCGCGTGAAACGGTTAGCGTCATACTGGAGCGTCGACACAGACATTAATGCCCGGCAGAGCGGAGGCGACCTCTCACTGGCGCCCGGCTTTGAAGTGGCGCGACGGCCGAGAGAGCGCCGCGCTTCTCGGCACGCGATCGCTCAGCGTCGAGATCTGGCCATAGGCCCTGTTTGGATCCATTGGTTAGAGTTAGTTTGAGCTAGTTGGGGCTCAAATAGCCCTAAAGTATCCAAGCATGAGGGTTTAAATTGGAGCAAGTTGCACCGAAACCACCAAAAAAACTATCCCACCCAAGAGGTGCTAACTGGAGATACTTCTCATTGGGACCAATGAAAAATAAATTTTATCTATCCAAGAAGAGCATATATTGTCAAACTAATCCTGTCAACCAAGCACCTCTTTGGCTACTGATTAGTTCAGGGTTAGTCATGAGTTAGTCTAACCTCTAGCTAAGTTAGAGTATCAAACAGAGAGCAGTATAGGACATGCAAGTTGCTCAAAGCATACATGCAAATTAAATGCGTGAAAGGATTTTTTTCTTTTTGAAAACGAAACGTGAAAGGAATTTTTTTAGAATGCTCTTGGCATGTCGCTAACATGTGATAGTTAACCGACCTCAATGGACGGCAGAAATGCCAACCCGCCGCACTTTGATAGAGACGAGGAGGGAGAAGCGATACAGGTTGCTGGATTACTAGAGATAGGTGTCGCACGGAAGCCAAAAAATATGGTGATAGCATGGGTTAGCCATGTACTAGTATGATGTAACTACACTAGGCTGCCATGTTTCGTACTCTTCTGGTCCACTGTGGAGATGATTGGTTAATTTCATATCGCTGAATAATATTAAATATTATGAGTGCAGACGCTCCACCACGAGGTTCCTTGCTCCTTCTCGATCGTCCGGAATCTATGTTCTTCCACTCTATTTTTTTACGTGAGCTTTGTTCATCCTTTTGCCAACACGCGAGACATCAAGGTGCATGTGTTATGCAAGGATCGTTCCATCTATATGAAGAACACGTGGGACTGGAACTACGAGACGGACATGTACCCAGGAGTGGACGTACGAACCTGAGTAATGTAGCGTAGTAAGTGAAGTAGAAAGGCACAAATGGTATGAACATGCGTGGCATATAGGGTGTGTTTGGTTGCGTTCTCGACTCAGCATAGTTTTTCCCTCTTCATGCATGCTCAACTCAACACCCCTCTTCATGCATGCTCTCTTCATGCATGCTTCTAGTGTATTTGTGCTAAACTAGTGTGGACTCATGCACCCTCAATACACTCTACCAAACACCCAAAAGTAGGTCGAGAAGGGAACTCTTAGGCGGCGTTTGTCTCTTACTACGTACTACCACTAAATGTTATGCGTGCAATGCACGATGATGTTATGGAGTACGTGCCTAAAGTACTCTACTACTACTATATTAGTTGGAGGCACATATTAACTTTTATATTTGTTTACGTGTATGCCCCGAGACCTTCCAACTAGACGTGTCTTTCTCTCCAGGTCGCACTTTGTATCGTTCATATACCACTAAGTACTACTACGTGTGGTCTCCGACCCAGAAGTGGAAGAAGTGGAGACGCTCTACCACACCGTTTTTTTTATCTTTGGGCTCTACCACGCTGTTCATGTCCCACTGCTCACGACATGTGGGACATCCAAAGACGTGTCGTGTTTGGCACCCTTCGTCAGAAGAGTTGAAACGCTAGCATTCATCGTAAATAAAAAATAATTATAAATCGGCGGTGATACTATTTTTTGCGAACCAATCAGCGATGATACTATACCATGCGGTTTCCTTGCTCCTCGATATCGGAAAGAATACTTCGTTCGCCAACATGTGGGACGTCGACCATCTTGGTCCACTTGCCATGCACGCAGAACTCAAGGGAGTCACCTGTGTCGTCATACCGCAAAGATAACAATGACTAATGAGCCGTCAAATCACAGGCCCACTTCCCACTTTGAAGTTGCTCAGACGAAGGAACCATCATGACTTCGTTGAATTCCGCTTCTTGAAGAAAACTACTGTGCCAGTGATCTGCTAGCTGATAGTTACTCCAACAGAGGCCTCCTTTCGCTCATAGGATAGGAATATGAAAATCATAGGAAGTGAGATGACATGCATCTAAATTCCTATAGAGAAAGAGATGCCATTTGATGCTTAGGATAGGAATTTTTCCATTTAGTCTAGGCTAATGTCTTCGGTAATTTGATCTAAAAACTACAGTAGTAACTAGTACTAGTATTGGTACATGCTCGTACTCAGACACAGACACACACACTAACTACTAGTACTACTACTTCTCACATGCTAGCCAGACGCCGTCGTTCTCCTTCCGGCTTTGTCGGCGACACCCCACCATGCTTGGATCTCCGCCGACCTCTCCGCAGCAGTGCATGTGTCCTTTTCTTTCTTGCGGCGGCGGGCCTCTCTTGTCTTGAGTGCTTTCTGACTTTTCCGCTCCCTCTGTGCGGCTTTGGTCGCCTCTTGCTCTACCGCCCATTCGGCCTTGGCATCTTCAAATTCCTCCCACATAGTTGTCAGGTCGCGAGCGGCGATGAACTCGGCACGGCGGGATGCCATCGCTTCCCTACCATTTTGTGTGCGGTCGTGGGCGGCGAGGAACTCGGTGCGGCGGGATGCCATCGCTGCCTTACCGGTTAGTGTGCGGCGCGGTGGCATGAACGACGCTTGGTGAGAGCTCTGGGGTGGAGTGGCCGGACAACCGTATAGTGCATTGGTTTGTCAAGAGCTCAAGGACAGAAGACGAAGCAAATTTGGATTCCCTTCAATCCTGGTCATTTATTACCGAGTAAAATGCATTGGCGGTCATCGAACTTGTCTTGATAGCTCACTTTGATCATTGTATACGAGATATGGTGATTATACGGTCCATCGGCTCAACAGATAGCTCCGTATTTGTCTGGTTGACCAGTCAAACAGTCCACATGCGCCTCATCAACTCGTGTTCTTTATCTATCTATCTATGCGGCCTACCCGCTGCTGAAGAAAGAAATAAAACCAAAATTATGCGTATGTGACATTCTTTGTTTAGACATTTGCTTTGGAGGCCTCCGCGAACACCGAAAGCATGTATTCACCTGGCTCAACACCAACGGTCATACTCGTGACTCGGCGCCTTGCTCATGTATATCGTCCATCACAATGACAATCTATAAAACAGCCTAGCTAGAGAGGGTACTATGGTGCGGAGTATGTACTACCGTGAGCAACCAATCATAGTGCCACTGCACACGAGTGTGTGTCTGATCGATTCGTCCATTAATCATAAGTTATGTATGGTTGTGTGGTGTCTAATGGTGGTCATCGAATGCTAGCTGGTGACAAGAGCGGTTGCATGGACGCCTGGTTGTCAATACGCGCCGTGACACGCTTCAAAGGCTCGTCATCCATGAGTTCACATTTTACCACCACGCCTTGCCGACTGCCCTGGCCTACCGAAACCCCTTCCATCGCTAGCGAGCGCTTCCCGCCTGAAACGATCACCGTCTCTCCCGAATGTCAATGCCGCATTCACCATCCTTAACTGCAGGTGCAGTTGGTGTGTCACTGACATGCGGGCCTAATGGCCGTTGGGCCCACATGTTAGTGAGACAACGCACTTGCGGTTAAGTCACTGAAGCAGCATCTGCATTCACGCCCGACGCGACCTCTCACTGGCGCCGGCATTCAGCAGCGCGCCGGCCTAGAGAGCGCCACCCGCGCGGCATCCCGGTGCAAGCGACTGCTCCGCGTTAATGACACCACGGCTGCCGACGAACCTACTTCCACCGGCCGTCCATCCGTCTGCCTCGGCTCATTGCCATTCGCCCGCTATATTAACTTGAGCACAGCTCCCAGCCATAGCCAAAGACCCACACTCATTCTCCTCCGGTCCCTTCCTTTTGTTGGCACCACTCCAACCATGGCCTCCGGGCACTCCAAAGATCTCTTGGACGTACTGTCGCAGGAGCAGACGAAGGACATCGGTGGCTCCGCTCCGGGCGCACTCCAAAGCTCTCTTGGACGTACTGTCGCAGGAGCAGACGAAGGACATCAGTGGCTCCGCTCCGGGCGAACTCCAAAGCTCTCTTGGACATACTCTCGCAGGAGCGGACGAAGGAGATCGCCGGCTCCCCCCCCCCCCCCGGCCGCCCTCCGCCGCCACGACCACAAAGCCGACGCGCGCGCGCGGGCGCAACCAGCAGCGAGGAAGAGTAGTACACGGTAGGTCGCCACCGCTCTGGTCCTAGGAAGGCCACCGCTCCTCCACTCAGTCGACGCCAAGCTTGGTGGGATAAAAATCGGCGGCCGATTAGCCGCTTGATGGTGACGTGGAGGCGGAAATCTTCATAACCTTGTGCTCCGGAGGAGGAGGTTATCGGGGCGGATAAGGAGGAGGCAAAGGCAATGGCCGGCTTTCTCGGGTTCATGGCCGGACATGGTGGTCGGGGCCAGCGATCGTTTAGATTAGGTTCTGATGAGGTTTTAGTACGGTTTGTGCGAAATATGTAATGAATTTCATCTAGTTTATAGGAAAAGTTCTCGAAATGTAATGTATTTCATCCGGTCAATTTGAAATTTGCTTTGTTTGCACGAATTTCGTCCGGTTAGTTCATATAGTTGTCGAAAGGTATGCGGGCAGCATCGGATGGCATCCATCAGTGTCCTCGGACAGATGCCGGTGTAAATTTGTGGGCCAGCGCTGGATATGCCCTAACTATCATGCTATAATCGCTAACAATCCTCCATTATTTGGCAGGGAACAGTTATCCCTTGATCAAAATCAGATCCGCGGTGTTCCGCACTCCTCCCGCGTAAGAGTGTAAACTCTTGCTTACATCAAAATGGAGCAAGTGGACGACACTGTAGCACGTCATATCACTCAAACTAGCCCGCCTAACGAGCGGGAAAGCACCGCCCTCGTCATTTTGTTCTGGATTTCTATCGATCGATCGCGCGAAAATGTTACGCTTCGCAAGTTCTAAAGGAAAAGGCGGCACACTTACGACTCGTACGCGTCGCAACCCCGACAGTCCGGCTCGCACGCCGCTCACCAGAGGGGACACGCGTTGCCTTGCAATTTCACTACCATGTGGGACCGTAATTTAATAAACCGTCGATAGCCGAAATCTAATCGCTCGGCGGGCGTCGGCTGAGAAGAGAGAAATGGGGGAGGGAGAAGAGATCGCCCGCCCGCCGCGCACGGACTCCAAGAAATATATGGTGATAATGTGAGGTGGGCTATGCTGGAGTCTGGACCGCTTCCGGAGCCCGCTCTCACCACCCTGGCCCCTCAAGACACCAGCTGCCCGCCGCATGCATGCATAGCAAGTACTCCCCCCGTTCCTAAATATTTGTCTTTCTAGAGATTTCAACAAGTGACTACATACGAAGCAAAATGAGTGAACTTACACTCTAAAATATGTCTACATACATTCGTATGTTGTAACCATTTGAAATGTCTAGAAAGACAAATATTTGGGAACGGAGGGAGTAGTACTCCTTATGTGGAGGAGAGAGAGGCATTGACAAAGTCAAGGAGTGGGCTCTGCAAGAGCCCGTCTCTACACGTGCTCCTAGGTATAAATAAAAAAATTCTAAAAAAAGGAATAAAAAACAATTGTGTCTTAAAAAAGAAAGGTAAAAAACATTTGAGAGGAAATAGATAGAGAGAAAGTGAGAAAAAGCTGTAACATGGGCATTACATGTGGAAGGAGGGAGTGGTGCACATGCCAAGTTCACTGGGCTGCCGTGTTTCACACTCCACCGTCAGAATAAAGATGGAGACAATAGCTTTCATCAAAAATAAACAATGAATACTCGTTGCTCATCCTCTATATCGGAAAGAATACTTTCATTCGCCGACATGTGGGACGTCGACCATCCTGGTCCACCTGCCATGCACAAAATTATCCTGGTCTACCCCGGTCGTATCGCAGGCCCAACCTTTCCCACTGTAAGTTGTTCGGACGAAGGAACCATCATGACTTTGTTGAATTCTGCTTCTTCAAGAAAACTTACTGTACCCGCAATACTGCTACCACACGCGAAGACTGGACGGCACTGTACCACGTCATATCACTGAAACCCACTAGGCCAAACTAGCCCGCCTAGGTCATCTATTTTGGAATGGAGGGAGTACGTCTCTGCACTGCTATGATTTTGTGTTGCACGTTCTCTGTACTTTTTCTACGATTTTCCTACCCTATGAACCAAATGAGGCCTGAATGTATGTCGCTAAGCCTACAATTTTAGGAGCTAGGGCTATTGGTCGATTGACGAGGGATGAGTATAAGCGTACCACGAGCTCATCAGCCCCAACGTTTCTCTTCGGTGAGTGTTTTGCAAGTACTATAGCTCGCACAGTAGCTACCCTACTAACACCAAGAATCATCAAACAAGCCCTGCTGATATGATAAACAGTTCAAACTTACATCTAAGCATGCCATATATTACATCAAAAGCTGGTGAGGATACATCTGTTTCCATAACTCGGAGAGGGTTCGCATGATTCACTATCAAACAAAAGTAGCAAGATCCGCCCACACAAGGCGATTGCACTAGCCCTAAGATGGTTTCATAACATGCATCGTTCTGGTAATTAAACACAGGGCAATGCAAACTAACCTGAAGGATTAGCGCGACCAACTATTTCTTGTCATCGATCTCTCGGGCAATGACCACAGCACGGACAGCGGCATGGGAATCGATTTCTGGGGCGATGTCCGCAGGACTGACCGCGACATCGGAATCGATCTCTGGGGCGATGCCAACAGGGCGGGCCACGACATCGGAATCATCAAGGACGTCCACCGGCACCTGCACAACCCTAACATATTAGCAAGCACATTGCAAATAATCAAAAACCACAACTATGGTAATAAGCCATTATTTTTTACCTTGTGCAGCTCACCGGGGGATCTCATCCCTCCGGGGGCCATCTCCTCGTCCTCGATGGGGGCCATCACCTTGCAAGGAGAATACTGCTTCTCAACAGTGACTATCTCCTCAAACTCGGTCTTGAGCCTCACATAGGTGGCAATCAGAGTTCCTGGGGTAGGCACGGTGGGGCCCTTGCTGTTCTTCCAACTTTCTTTGAGGAGTTCGTCCGCCAACGTCCTCAACTCTTGGGCGGTGCTTGTTTCTTGGAGTTCTTCGTCTCCATGGGTTGGCCCGCCAACATGGTCAACTCGTTGGTCGGTGCTCGCTTCACGGAGATCGCTGTCTCCGATTGGTTTTCCGCCGCAACTCTTTGCTTAGTGCTCCAGGATCCATCAATGAACTGACAAACAAAAAGCAATCGAAAGGAAACCACAATCGCAATGAAAACGGGAAAATAATAGGATGTGAGAATCGGTCGGTGCTTCGCAAAAAGAAGATTCTTGGAATGAAAATATAGCAGCATAACTGATTCGGCCACCTTTCCTTCGCCGATGGGGAAGAAAAATGGCGAAGTGAGTAGCCTGGAGTGAGGTTTTCTTCAAGAAAGGGAAGAAAGGGCTTGAACGAGCATTCCGGTGAAATGATGGTTGCTTCGTCCAGTCCAACTTGGAGGCCACCTTACCACTGCTGGTAAAGGTGTGGGTTTTGTGATATGGTCATGACGGCCACACCGGGGTGACAGGTGAGTCTCGACTGTAGCACCTCGCTGTGATTTGGTGGATGGCACGCGGGCCTGGATACTTTGAAATGTCCCGCATGTAGATAGAGCGGCTAGTCATATAGGAGCGCTCAATATTGTGCACCGCGACCAAGGCGGAGAGGAAAACGAGAGAACTACGTAATTAATGCATGAGTTTAATTAGGGTAGTTTTGTATAGTATGAGATACATTCCTCCAATCGCAAAATGCCTTGGTTCATGAGGTTTGAGATTTGAGCCCTATAAACCGGAAGGGAGGGTATCGCACACGGTGTAGTCTAGTCACTTGTTGAAATCTCTAGAAAGGCAAATACTCCTTTACGGTTTACAAGTCTATACTACTCCCTCCGTCTAAGGTGTGTAAGTCATCTTATTTAAAACCAAATAGTCCCAATGCACTTAGGCGCAGTGCATTAACTTCTACCTTGTTTCTTGTTTCTTGACATATCAACCAATAAGAGATGAGAGGTGTGCATGCTTTTAATGACTTGCAATGGCTAGTTTGTTGCATGCAATGCTATTAATTAGCAAATAAACATTGGTGACCCCAGGAGGAAATGGTGCTAAGCACGTGGACCTATGCAGAATGAGTATCAACCAATGGATAATGGAGTTTAATTGTTAAACAATACTCCCTCCTTTCCGGTTTATAGGGCTTATCTCAAATTTTTATGTTTTCCATTTTATAAGGCTCAATTTGGTTGTTTTCCATCACATTTTCAGATTCCAAGGTGCATTAAATCATTGCATGCAAGTATTAAGAGAAATTTGACCAATGCATGTACTTTATGCATGCATGCATTGCAACTAATGCATTGATAAACATACTTTTTTGAGGAAAACAAGAGCATTAATTAGGTGCTTTTGCAAAACTACAAACTGTATTCCACCACTCACCATGTACATTGATTGGTGAGATTTTTGAATTGAGCACTATAAACCGGAAAGGAGGGAGTAGCAATTTTGTCTCATGCAAGAGCCTGGCTAGTATATGCGTGCTCCAAGGAACCGCACCACGCAGTGTTCGTGAATCGCCATGTTCGGGTTGCACTTGGCTCTTCGCCTCTTCGAGAAGACGAACAATGTTGCTACTCCTACTTCTATAGTATCGAATCCACTGCTGCATGTCCGTCCACCTCGTGCGGGAGGGATAGCGTGTAGTGAAAGCTTCTACTTACTGCTCCTGCCTTTGCGTCTATGACAGGTGGGCCCAACAGGTGGTTGGCCCTCCTGTCATGCAGCCAAAGGCAGGTGCAGTTAAGGCACCGGAGCTCAGTCCGCGAGGGAGAGGGCGTCGTAGTAATCAAATTTCTCGGTCTTGTACGAGTTGACGTGACACATCAAAGCACTGCACTCGATAAAAGTCTTTTTACACATTTCAAATGGGCTACTTCGTATGTAGGAGTAGACATATTCTCGCTTCGTATGTAGTCACTTGTTGCAATCTCTAAAAAGACTTATATTTGGAAGCGGAGGGAGTACAACGCATGCATGCATGCCGTGACTTTCCTTTTGATACTTGCACGTGTTGATTTGATGCACCTTGCCAAATTTTGACTATAAATTTAACTAACCAAATTTTCATGCATGTCACAAAAAATTACAGGGCTGTTTGGATTGTGACTATGTTTGTCTTATGTTGCCACATTATTTTTCCCACACTTGCCTAACCTGAGTTGCTCAAATTGTTAGACACACTTTGGCTTGCCTAAGGGAATCTTGCCACAGTTTTTATGTCTATGACATGTGGGGTTCACTGCTAATAAAAAAATTCTTGTCTTAGGTGTGGCTAATAAAAAGACTTATATTTAGGAGCGGAGGAGTAGAAAATATAAATAATAATGCATGTTGGGGCAACCCACGTTTCCGCTTAATTTTAGCCGTGGGCTTGTTCACAATTTTTACGAGGGGTGGTTGTTCATTTAATGGAGGGACTTGTAGTGCGGACTTGAACGATACAAAATCTGACCTGGCACACCGTAACACCACTTGGAACAAGCGGGTAGCTATCTCAAAAAACAATCAACAACTAAAAAAAACCACGACCTGGCATGTAGTAGTACACAATTTTAAACGATTGTTTTGATGGAGTGAAAAAGGAAAACTACCCCACTACTTATATATAGGCCGGAGCCTCCACGCTTGCTTGCTAGGGTTGCTCTATTCAAATACTCTCATCCTCTCCAGATCTAAACAAGATAGGGGTAGTAACACTGTCTTCCTCCCTTCAAAAAACACTGGCTTTCTATCCTCACCATTGGTTACACATCCGGACGTATCCCCCTCCGCCGGTGAAGGGGAGGAGGGGAAGCGTTTAGGCCGTCGTCGACAGTGAGGGAGGAGACCCACTTCCGGCCGCACCGTTATCTCTGGCCAAGCGACGGCGCAGGAGGTCCTCCGATCCCTTCGTCGTTGCCTTTGGGCGTATCCGGCCTCCCGCCGCCCACCTATCCACATCCCGATGACCTTCAGGTATATCTTCGTTCAAAACCGCCTTAGCTCTACTTCCCCAGCTTGCTACGTCGCTGCATGTGCATCATTTTCTACCTCTCAGCCCCTCTTGATCGGATGGTCCAACGTCACCTATTTTTTTCTTCTATTGTTAGAGGTAAAGCTACTTCATGGAGTCGAATCTTGTACTCCCTCCGTCCGAAAATACTTGTCATTGAAATGGATGTATCTAGATGTATTTTAGTTCTAGACACAGCCATTTTGATGACAAGTAATTCCGGACGGAGGAATACTAATTCAAACAAGAAATAAAGTGGGGTGGGGAATTTAGTATGTACATCGGACTTGGTACAAACAGGAAGGAAAGGGGTGAAAGTAGTACAGATCGGTCATCCAACGGTCTCTTGGTCGAAAAAGGAAATATAGGGGTAACGATGTACACAGTGGTATGACCAGGACTAGATTTGCTATCCAGACATAGGAGTAGGTGGCTAGAGTGAACAAAAATGGGACCAACCCAGATATGTTTCTTGGATGTTTGTTTCTCGGGGCAACAAACTATGAATCACCACTTTATGCCCATGTTTACATACATGGTGCTGTACTGCTGGTGCACCCACTGCCCCATGCCCTTATACCAAATATTTAGGCTCTGGTCGGAATAAAGGGGCAGAAAACATAGATCTTGATGAAAATAGAGGAATAGGAAAGGAATGTAGGTATAATACTATGGAACAACGAACCGGAGGAAACTCTCAAGAGAATGTGTTCGGATGGACTACGAAATGTACATATTTGTTTTTTTAGAGTAGCATGCTTGGCAGTATGAGATGTTATATGTTTATTCAGCTACACAGTGACTACTTTGTCCTCACCTCACGTACCACACATAGGTTGATTTTTTATTCCGGCAAACACTGACAAAGAACTTTGTCTAACGCATGGCGGCGAGTGCCTGCCTCGGGCTTCCGCTCAAAAAATGAGCAGCGCGTGGATGTTTCTAATCCTATGGAATCAGTACTACTAGACCAGCTTTCCTATGAAACACTATTCACCTTTCCCGTGTTCCGAACGGTTGGAAGGGAAAGAATACCGTAGGAATTGTGTTCCTATGAAAATACTGCACCAAACCTGTGAACCGAACACAGCCTTAGTTGTTCTTAATATAATGTCCCTGGTAAAAATGAAGCCATGCCACTGTTTTTGCCTGTAATTGTTTGAGACTCTGACAAGTTTAGCCAAATGTTTTTGCCTGTAATTGTTTGAGACTCTGATTGTTTCCTCTGTGCCTTTTTGTGCAAACAGGGATATCCAATTCACACAGTTCTTTGTTGTGACCTTTGGTGCCTTTGCACAAAACTCTTCTTAAAAGAAGTGACTTTTGTGTAGTTTAACTGGAATGTCAGAATGGAACAGTTGGTTCATTTTGGTGGAACTGCACAAAGGGAGATTTGTGTTCCAATCGTCATCATCCATATTGGCGCCATAACCTTCCATTAGGTAAGAATGATATTTAATGCATGTGTTCATCTCTATTTTCCGACTGCCATGAGAAAATAATGTTGTTTTTTGCTAGTACACTTGTACTCCCTCACTGACAAAACCAATTCTGAATTAGAAGGCCAATCATGTACTTGGTTTCACCAACTGGTGGGGAGAAAGAGAAACAGAGCATGAAGAGGAAGAAGAAGAAGAATAAACAGTGCCAAAGGCGATCTTCTTGAAGCAGAGGCCTCGATCGAGGCCATTCAAGGGCTCCGCAACGACTACCTTACATGTGATACGATCCTCCGAGGAGCCCTTCCACTTCTGCTGTCTCACTTAATTAATTAGGAGTACTTAAGTACCACTAATTTATTCTTGCCTAATTTTCTGTTGGAGTTAAACAAATCTTTAGTAGGACCCTATCTTTGAATCATATGCGTGTGAATGTTTGTCTATGGAGGTGAATCATGTGGTGGAGCAGGGAGGGAATATTATTAGTGTCATGACATAATAGTGCTATTGTTTTGCATGTCAATTTATTGCCATTGGTTCAATGAGGCAATGTTTTGCGTATTGTCCATCATGAATTTGATGCTACTGTTTGAGTAATATGCTAATGTCTTCCTATCCTTTCTTAGTAAGCTAATGAAGGTTTCACCTTGTTCCTACTTGTGCAAACAGGGATCATGTCGTGCCAATCATACATTTTAGTGAAACTACACAAGACAATACAATGAACTGTATCCCAGCCAGTGCTTTAACTCTGCTGGATGTTCTTGATAATCTTCGATATAATCTCAAAGATCGGTAAACAAGAGTGATTTCAATCATACATTTGAAGTGCACAAAAATATATACTATTGTGTGATTCCAGTGAGTGCTTTATCATCTCTTATGGGACTACATGAATAAGTTTTTTTTCTTAGGTTGGTACGGGCCTAAGGCCTTCATCCATATTATTTTGCTGTCATCTCTATTTGTATCATGCTACTGTCATGAGAAACTCCTTTATCTTTGCACTTTTAAGTTTTGCAACCTATGATAAATGGAAATGCTTTGAGTGTTGAGTTGAGCTAATTGGCACTGATTAAATAAACTAATACCTCTCTTTAAGCAAGACTACTATGTTGCTAACTTTAACCATTAAGATAATGAGGGTGCTTCTATTTGTTAGTGTATGTTTCATCAACTAGTCCCACTATTACAGTAATCTCACTCTCTCAATATATGTGCCAACAGGGATGCTTGATTTTGGTGGAACTGCACAAAAACTTTGGGTGCTTCATTGCCTCGTGACTTCCGTCCTTTCTGTCGATCGCTAATCTCCGCTTGCTTTCTTCCTTTCTTTGTCGATCGCTTGGCTTATCTCGGCTTCCGGTCAAGGGAAATAGTAATTGATATGCTACCTCACACATGTTGGTACTGGTCTTTATCCTGATTATTGTGCCTGTCATATGTATTGGTAATTTAGTGCTTTGTACTCTTTGTTTGCCGATTTCATAAAGGAGTAATTTGGAGCTGAACTCACGGACAAATCATTACATCGGGTGATTTCAGTAGAACTGCACAAAATGATCAGATGGACAGGTACTTATGATGCTTCTATGTACTCCAAAGTTCACTGAGACAAGCATCAATGTTGACAAGAAGTGCCTATATTCATTCGAGTATCAACCGGCGTCAACCAATTTTCAAACTCCAAGTATTAGGAGAGTGAACGCCAAAATATTGCTTGGTGCATAGCCCGAAAACGCATGATCCATCTTTGGTCCCAACTTGTGCCTCTTGGTTATCGGCACATATGGTAGCGAACTATATGGCATGGAGTCTAAAGATTCCGGACAAGTTGGTTGACGCGTATATTCATCTCGACACTTAATTAGTCTGCACTTGCGCCAAGGATGCTCCATTTCGGTTGAACTGCACAAAAATTTGGGTGGTTCATTTTCTCAATCGCCTCCTTTCTAAATGCGCAATGTAGAATTTTGGCGAGATCAGGACCAAGATGAGCGATAAACTAGTTGGATGAAAGTCGTGGCCAAGTTGCTCAAACCTCCCTCGGCACGAGGCCACTATTTGAGGATAAACCTACAAGCAAAGTTCAGATTTTCTGTGTTGCCTCTTATGTACTCGAAAGTTTACTCGTACAAAAACTAATTTTAGCAAGAAGTACCTCCGATTGAACACCATTTACCAGTCTGTACCCTAGGTAACTAAAGTTCGCCCATGGATCATATTGGATGTGATCTCAATCATTTGGATGCATAAACATATTGAACATGTGTATATCTGAGAATCTTTTTGTGAATTATGTATGAATATTGTCGTGTGATCTATCAATCATTTGGATGCATAGATATGCTGAGCTTGTGTATATATGAATCTTTTGAGTTGTTGATAGTGAATGTTGGCTATGAAAATGAACGTGTCCTGTGAACCTGAGTTTGATATGAATGTTTACCTTTTCTGTTGTATTTGTGTGTGCACTTGTTAGTATGCCTACTATGGGGTATAAAACGCAAGTCTCTTATAAAAGTAATGTTGTGTCCAATTTATGTTTTCCCTTCTAACCACATATATATTTATATTATTACTATTATCATATATTTTATAGAGACTTATATATACATTATAAAAACATCCCATGTGTTATTAACTTATAAAAGTAAATGTTTAACGGAAAATCCTGGTTGTTTTTGACTCACAGGCAAGGAAAATCCTGGTGATTGCGTACAAAAGCTTGCGAAGATTTTGAAGGACCAATTTAATAATAACGCGCTCATTTTTATTTTGAGCAATAACTCGCTAATTTCTTAATTATATATATAAAAATGTGCCTCTCCGGTTTATTCTTTGATATTAATTGCTCCTTCTAACATAACATTATATATATAACGAGCCCACCTAATACGTGTATTTCAAGGAAGTGCAAATGGGCTAAGATTTCTTAGAAAATATAAATGGGCCTGATTGACGCGAAATTATTTGTTCACCCAGCCCAACAAATGGACTGTACATTCTAGAAAACATGGGTTAAATATATGCCACATTGTTGCAGGCTGACATGTGGGCCAATAGGTCGAAGCCTACGCAGTGTGTTGTCAACTTGGTCAACAAATGATTGTGTCCTCCACAGCCATTGGATTTATATCCAACGGCCGGCATGCACCTTCAATATCTCATCTTATTCCTCCAGCGTCGCCGGGACCACCTGGTCCGGCCTCCAGCGGTTAGCGGCTCTGCTTAGCATGCATCGCTGCAAAGCGCTACCCCACCGTCGGCCAGGCTATCCCTCCATTCCTCGACACCTCCTGTTATTCTCCACAGACTACAGCCCCATGCTGCAACAGAACCAGTTATTACCCTTCTCCTCCTCTCAATCTGCGACTCCACTGGCGTGTTTTCCCATCTCCGAGTCGTTCCCGTCCAGGGCCTCACCGTCGTCCACTGCCTTGCTGTGTTCGGTGCGGCGTGGTCAACAAACGAGAGTCATCGAAAGAGGACTATACGTGGAGAGCCTGACGGTTGGGACCCATGAGGTCCATGGTCGCACGCAAGGAAAGTTCCTCCTTATTAAGCTGAAAAAATGTTTCCTCCACGGCAATTTGGGACCCGCCCGGTTGTATCTTCGCACGGAAGGAAGTTCCTCCTTGTTTTGTGAAAAAATTATTCATCCCGTTGACCTGGGACCCGTCGATTTGGTGGCTGACTTGTGGGCCTACTAAGCGGACGATGTACGCGGCTTTGTCAACTTAATCAACAAATGATTCTAGCAATTTGGACCGTTGGATGTTAATCCAACAGCCGTGCTCCTTCTTCAACCTACGTTCTTGCTCCCTGTCTCCCGTGGGTGGCACTGCTGGCTGTCTGCCCTTGAACCCGAACCGATGAAGTTTCCCACTCCTCTCCATCTGCGACTCCACCGCCATGTCTTCCCCATCTCCGGGTCGTTCGATGCAGGTGCGCTCAGACGGTGTGGTCAACGTGGTCAACAACCGAGAGTCATCGGAAGATGATCAGACGCGTGAGAGGTCGACGGTGGGGATGCACCACGCCCATGGACGCATGCATGCAACGGAACGCGGGCGAGGTCAACGTGGTCAAGGAACGACTTCCATCGGAAGTATATTGTACGTGGAGAGTCTCAGCTGGGTCCATGGCCGCAGCAAGTAAGTGCCTCCTTATTGCGCGGAAAATAATGATTCCTCCAACTGACAGCAGGGACCCACTGGATGGGCCACCGTATTTTGCAAAAAAAAAATGTTTGCCCCCTGACTGCTGGGACCCACCTGATGGGCCACCGTATTTCACGAAAAAAATGTTTCCCCCGCTGTCAGCTCGGACCCACCGAAAGTGCCTCCTTATTATGCACAAAAAATGAATACTCCCCCTGCTAGCTGGGACCCACCTTGGTGGGAGGCTGACTTGTGGGCCTACTAAGTTGACGGGGACGAAGGGCTTTGTCAACTTAGTCAATATGAATGATTCTAGCTCCAGTGACCGTACGATGTCCATCCAACGGCCATAGTGCTTCTTCAACCTCTGGTCTTCTTGCTCCAGCCGCCCAAACCAGCGTTGGTCGTGCTTCATGCTCCTGCCTCCCGTGGCCGGCTGTGCTTCCGCGGAGGCCTCACCGCCCCCTACTATTCCCACCGCTGGCCAGGCCCTGAGGCGACGGCAGCCTCACACCGCAGTCGAACCAGTGAACCCTCGTACTCCTCTCCGCGCGGGCTTCCACTGTCGCTTCTTCCCCGGCTCTGCGTCGTCCCCTTCCTAGGCCTCGCCGTCGTCCACCGCCGTGGTGCTCTCCGCGCGGCGTGGTCAACGTAGTCAAGGAACGACTTCCATCGGAAGAGTACTATACATGGAGAGGCTGACAGCTGGGTCCACGGCCACAGCCCAGTTTTTTTGTGATTTGCTAAGTAAGTCGCTTTGTCAGGCCTGTTGGGCTGCAAATCTTTCAAGACGAGGAGAGCTTTCATTCGGCTGGCCGATAAAATGGCCCATCAGTAATGAGAAATGGGCTGTACATTTTTAAAACACATCAAACCGGCAATTAGTTTCAAATATCTTTTTTTTCATTTCGAGATTTTAAATTACATTAATTTTTATGCGTGGAGAATTTTGTTGGATTTTATATTGATATACATTTATTTTTAAAATCAGTTTGAATGTGAGTCAAAATTTTGGGATTAAAAACAGTTCGGACCGCACCGAAATATGCAAAAATTCGTATATTTTTTTAACCGTGGCCACAATATGGGCTGTAATGCTAACAAAAAGAATATGGGCTCCAAAAAAACCTTAAGAATTAGCAAATGGGCTGTAAAATATTAGAAATAATGGCAGATGGGATGTATGCTGTTTTCCATAGATTTGAGGCTTTCCTAAAAGGTTGGGTCGACGACAGCAAAGGCTGTTGGATGGCCATCCAACGGCCGTCGTGCTTCTTCAATCTCTGCTCTTCCTGCTCCAGCCGCTCAAACAAGCGCCGGCGGGACTGCCTGCTCCCTCCTCCCCGCCGCTGGCTGTGCTGCCGCGCAGGCCTCATCGCCCCACCGTACTCCCATCGCTGGCCTAGCCATCCATCTACTCACCCACACTGCTTTGTTATTCTCCGTGACGGCAGACGAACGATAAACCCTCGTGGTCGTACTCCCCTCCGCGTGGGAAATAATCGCCAAGTCTTCCTCGCCTCCGTGTCATTCCTTTCTAGGCCTCGCCGTCGTCCACCGCCATCTGGTGCTCTCGGCGGCTGCCTGGTCAATATGGTCGGCAACCGACATGCATCTGAAGTGGATCAGACGTGGAGAGGCTGACAGCTGGGTCCATGGCCGCACGCAAGGAAATGCCTCCTTATTACGCGCAAAATAATGATTCCTCCACCTGACATCGGGGACCCACCGAAAGGGCCTCTGTATTTTGTGAAAAAACGTTACCGCCCCTGACTGCTGGGACCCACCAGCTATATCTTTGCATGCAAAGAAGTGCCTCCTTATTACGCACAAAAAAAGGAATACTCCGCCTGTTAGCTGGGACCCAGTATAGTGCCAGGCTGACTTGTGGGCCTACTAAGTTGACGGGGACGGAGGAATTTGTCAACTTAGTCAATATGCATGATTCTAGCTCCAGTGACCGTACGATGTCCATCCAACGGCCGTAGTGCTTCTTCAACCTCTGGTCTTCTTGCTCCAGCCGCCCAAACCGGTAGCCGGTCGTGCCTCGTGCTCCTGCCTCCCGTGGCCGGCTGTGATGCGGCGGAGGCCTCACCGCCCCCTACAACTCCCACCACTGGCCATGCCATCCCTCTACTCACCCACACCCCCTGTTATTCTGCAGCGACGGCAGCCTCACCCTCGTACTCCTCTTCGCGTGGGCATCCACTACTGTGTCTTCCCCGGCTCCGCGTCGTCCCCTTCCTTGGCCTCGCCGTCGTCCACCGCCGTGGTGCTCTCGGCGTGGCGTGGTCAATGTGGTCAATGACCGACTTCCATCAGAAGAGTACTGCGCGTGGAGAGGCTGACAGCTGGGTCCACAGCGGCCGCAAGGAAGTGCCTCCTTATTATGCGCAAAATAATTATTCCTCCACCTGACAGCAGGGACCCACCGGACGGGCCACCGTATTTCGCGAAAAAAATGTTTCCCCCCTGACTGGTGGGACCCACCAGCTACATCTTCGCACGCAAGGAAGTGCGTCCGGGCAAAAAAAACGATTCGCCCCCCTGACTGCTGAGACCCACCAGCTACATCTTGGCAGGCAAGGAAGTGCGTGACAGTCGGGACCCACCTGGTCGAAGCGTACGTGGCGTTGTCATTCTGGTCGCGAACATGTATGTACATATATACTGGTCGATGTAGAGGCGCGCACGTGTCGTAGTAGAGGCGCGCACGTCGCATGTACACGCACGCGTCGTCTGATGGCGAGGTGCAAGAAAGAAAATACGGCCACGTATGTGTACATACGGGCGGGTCTCGAACGCCTACTCGCGCGACACGTCGCCCGGGGCTCGTGTACATGGCTGGGTCGGAACGGAGAAACAGCAACGTCATCGTGTTCATGGGGAGGCAACGGAGTGCGTCGTGTTCATGGGGAGGCAACGGAATGCGTCGTGTTCATGGGGAGGCAACGGAATGCGTCATGTTCATCGGGAGGCAACATAACGCGTGGGAGCCAACCGGCTGGGTCGGAACGGAATGCGTGGTCGTGTTCATCGGGAGGGCTTGGATGGAACAGGCGATGGAAACGAGGCCTGGCTTACCGCACAACGGAGGAAACTGAGCTCCTACGTTCGAAACGGGGTCCTGTTGATTGGGAGGGGTGTGGTGTACCGCAAAACGGAGGAAACGGACCTCCTACAGTCGAAACGGGTGTCCTATTGATCGGGAGGGGTGTGGCGTACCACAAAACGGACGAAACGGACCTCCTACGGTCGAAACGGGGGTCCTGTTGCTCGAGAGGGGTGTGGCGTACCGCAAAACGGACGAAACGGACTTGTGTTGGAGCGCTACGATCGAAACGGGGGTCCTGTTCATCGGGAGGGGTGTGGCGTGCCGCAAAAGCAGGACTCCACGGGATACTGTTCATCTCCACCGTCGACCTCCTCCGGCCTCCACGAGCTACCGTCGACCTCCTCCGGCCTCCACGGGCTCCTGTTCATCCAGCCTCCACCGCCGCTTACTCCACCGCCATCGCTCAACCACCCCTCCACGGGCACCCCTCCACCGCTCATCGCTCATCCAGCCCTCCACACCACGGGTCTGTTCAACCACCCTCCACCGTCTCGTTCATCCGACCCTCCACACCACGGGTCCTGTTCATCCAGAGGCAACGCCACCGCCAATCGCTCATCCAACCCCCCGCAACGCCACATCGCTCATCCAATCGATCGGCTTGATTAGCAGCGATGGCGAAGGAATCGCTCCATCGGGTTCGATTAACGACCATCGATCGATCGCTTCGGGTCGATAACACGTAACTGTAGTGCAATCGCCGGGTTCGATTGAGCACAAGGCCTCGCTCGGGTTCAGTTAGAGCCAAGGCCTCGCACACACGAGCGTACGTGTACGAGAGAAACGCGCATCGCTTGGCCCCCGACCTCCCACCGTAACCGGCAACTCCCCGAAATTTTCCTCCCCCTCGCTTCTACCACAGTTTTTTCCGTTATGGACGGCCCAAAGAATGTCATGCAGCTGCGTCTCCGGCCCGCCCAGGACAAAAAGCCCATTTTCTGTCATGATTTTTTGTCATAGAAGTAGGAGCCCACCACATCTATGATGATACCGGGTTTTGTCACAATTATCATCATAGAAGTATCATATCACTAGTAGAAAAGGGGGCAAAGGTCCAGGCCGGGTCAGCCCATTAGTCCCGGTTCAGTCCAGAACCGGGACCCATGGGGGCATTGGACCCGGTTCGTGAGCCCCGGGGGCCGGCCGACCACGCCGGCCATTGGTCCCGGTTCGTCTGGACCTTTTGGTCCCAGTTGGTGGGACGAACCGGGACCAATGGGCTCGCCTGGCCCACCACCATTGGTCCGGTTGGTGGCTTGAACCGGGACCAAAGGCTGCCTTTAGTCCCGGTTCATGCCACCAACCGGGATCAATGAGGTGCCTATATATACCCCCTCACAGAAGATCGAGCACACCGCCTGCTTTTTTTTCCGCCGAGGGGAGAGGGCTTAGTGGTGCTCTAGCTCACCTCCTATGCACACAAGGTGTTCGATGGAATGCCCGAGCCACACTACTTAAGCTTTCTCCTCTCCAAGCGCGGATGGCCCAAGTGACCCAAGGAACGTATGGTTTGCTTTAAGCGCGGATGACATTAATCCTTTTGGGGAGCAGAGCAGCAATCACAGCACCTGGCCCGTGACTCTATGTATGTATAACTTCCTCCTTGGATGTGCATGAAGCGGAAGTTCATTATGATGCCAGTTCTCATCCAAGGCCCTAAGCAACCCGGCAACGACATTGATGTGTACCTAAGGCCATTTGTTTAAGAACTTTTAACGTTGTGGAATGGAAACGGTGTACGACGTGGGATGAGCACAAACAGCAGAATTTTGACCTAAAGGCGTTCTTGTTCGTGACCATCAATGATTGGCTCGCTCTCAAGAACCTTTCAGATGCATAAACAAGGGATACCACGCATGCACGCACCGCTTACTTGACACCGATAGTATATACCTAGGAAGCTACAGGAAGAATGTGTACAGGCCATCGTCGATTTCTTCCGACCAACCATCAATGTCGAAAGAAAGGCAAGCATTTCAAAGGCGAGGCAGATCACCGGAAGAAGCCCGCCATGCGCATCGGTGATCACGCATTTGCTATGGTCAATGATTTACACGTAATCTTTGAAAAGGGTCCCGCGGACTAGCTGTTCGAATGACGCCGAGAAACACGCACCCATGTGGAAGAAGAAATCTATATTTTGGGACCTACCCTCCGGAAAGACCTAGAGGTCCGCTCTTCGATCGACGTGATGCACGTGACGAAGAACCTTTGCGTGAACCTGCTAGGCTTCTTGGGCGTGTATGGGAAGACAAAAGATACACCTGAGGCACGGGAGGACCTGCAACACTTGCACGAAAAAGACGGCATGCCTCCGAAGCACTATGAAGGTCCTGCCACCACGCTCTTCTGACGTAAGAGAAAGAAATCTTCTTTGAATGCTCGCCAAGTATGAAGGTCCCGACTGGCTTCTCGTCGAATATAAAAGGAATAATAAATATGCCGGAGAAAAAGTTCCAGAACCTAAAGTCACATGGCGCCACGTGATTATGACGCAATCGCTTCCGGTTGTATTGAGGGGCTTCTACCGAAAACGTCCGATTAGCCATTGTGAAGCTATGTGAGTTCCTCAATGCAATATCTCGAGAAGGTGATCGATCCAGAAATCGTACCAACGCTTAAGGAGTGATGTGGCGCAATGTCTTGTCGGCCGAGCTGGTGTTCCCACCATCCTTCTTCAATATCATGACGACGCCCTAGTTCATCTAGTCGATGAGATTGTCATTACGGGGCCCGTATTTCTACACAATATGTTCCCCTTTGAGAGGTTCATGGAGTCCTAAAGAAATATGTCCGTAATCGCTGCTTAGGCGAAGGAAGCATCTCCATGGGCCATCAAACGAGAGGATGTCATCGGGTTTTGTGTTGACTTCATTCCTGGCCTTAAGAAGATAGGTCTCCCTAAATCGCATATGAGGGAGACTGACCGAAAAGGCACACTTGGAAGGGACTCAATAATATGCAGGGACGGATATTCTTGGTCTCAAGCACACTACACGCTTCTCTGAGAACTCTACCTTGGTGACCTCAGATGTCAATGAACACAAGAACGATCTGCGCTCCAAACACCGGCGGTCGACGATCGGATTACATGTGAACACATCAGGACTTTCAAATAGCTTGGTTGGAAACACGTCTCAGAGGTGACAAGACTGTTTGTGATGAGTTGTACTTGTTGTCCAGGGGACCATCTTTGACTGTATTGATTCACAAAGGATACGAGATAAATGGGAATACATTTTACACGATTGACCAAGATCAAAAGAGCACCAACCAAAACAGCGGTGTCCGCTTTGATGCAGCAATCGAGAGGGGAAAGGACACATATTATGGTTACATAGTGGACACATGGGAACTTGACTACGGACATGATTTTAAGGTCCCTTTGTTTAAGTGCAAATGGGTCAATCTGTCAGAGGAGGCGAATGCAGGTAGACCCACAAAGACGGAATGAAAACAATGGATCTAAAAAATCTTGGGTACACCGACGAACTGTTCGTCCTAGCCAATGATGTGGCACAGTTATCTATGTGAAGGACATGTCTACTGCATCGAGAAAAGAAAAGATAAGGAAGCGAATACATCATACGATGAGCCAAAGCGCCACATAGTTCTTTTCGGGAAAAGGGACATCATGGGAGTGGAGGGCAAGATAGACATGTCTGAAGATTATGAAAAGTTTCATGAAATTCCTCCCTTCAAAGTCAAGGCTGACCCAAGCATCCTGATAAACGATGAAGATTATCCATGGTTACGGTGCAATAAGCAAATGACACAAGTGAAGAAAAAGTGAAGACTTTCTCCCGCAACTATTATGATGATACCATGCCAACTTTGTAAATGCATTAGTATGATACTATTGTCCGCTTTTGTACATGCACATGCTATGTGGGTGAAATTATGATACCATGCCAACTTTCAACTTTTTCGAGTTCATTTGAAATGCTTTAATGTCTTATGGTTCAGCGCCAGAATACCTGCTAATCCCGGTTCGCTCCTTGTCAACTATGTTCTCACCAAGAACACTCTCAAGAGGGCAACCACGTGGGCCATTGGTCCCGGTTTATGCAGACCTTTTGGTCCCGGCCCACGCACGAACCGGGACCACGCGCCGCCTCGGCCCATGACCATTAGTCCCGGTTTGTGCCACAAACCAGGACTAAAGGGTTGGTCCTCATTGCGCTCAGAGTTTAGTCCCACCTCGCCAACCGAAGGGCGCTCACATCGGTTTATAAGCCTGTCCCTCTCTGCCTTGTTGAGCTCCTCTCAAAGTGAAAACAGATGCCCCTATATAGGGAATTTGACCTAAATTCATAGTGAATTTCTCTGAAATTCATAGAAATTTATTATGAATTTAGGTTGAAGTTTCTCTATAGGCGCATCTATGTTCATTTTTTTAGTAAAGTTAATCACAAACTTGTGATTCACACAAATTTCAAAGAATTCAAATTTTAACTATTCAAATTTGAAAACTAATGGCACTAACAGAAAGTTTATAATTTTTCTAAAACTAATGGCACTAACAGAAAGTTTATAATTTTTCTTACCTAAAAGCAAAAAGAATTAAAAAATAAAACAAAAACAAAAGAAAATAAATAATGCAAAAACAAAACAAAATAACTGGAAACAAAATAAAAATCGCAATAATAAGTATTTTTTTGTAAGTAGAAACAAAATAAAATAAATAAAGCAACAAAGAAAACAAAAAAACGAAAAAAGTGTTTTCAAATTTGAAAACTAATGGCACTAACAGAAAGTTTATAATTTTTCTAAAACTAAAAGCAAAAAAGAATTAAAAAATAAAGCAAAAAACAAAAGAAAATTAATAATGCAGAAAACAAAACAAAAAAACTGGAAAAAAATAAAAATAGCAATGATAAGTATTTTGTTGTAAGTAGAAACAAAATAAAATAAATAAAGCAAGAAAGAAAACAAAAAAAGTGTTTTCAAATTTGAAAACTAATGCACTAACAAAAAGTTTATAATTTTTCTAAAAAATAAAGCAAAAGGAATTAAAAAATAAAGCAAAAAACAAAAGAAAATAAATAATGCAGAAAACAAAAAAAAATTGGAAAAAAAATAAAAATAGCAACAATAAGTAAAGAAAACAAAAAAACAAAAAAAGTGCTCTCCCATCGGGCCCCCACGGCCGAATACGACTAGAAACCCTACCATGGGCCGTGATTCAGTTCGCAAAGGCCCAAAGAGGCCTGTGCAAAGCAAAGTGTCAGATTAGGCCCATAGGCCTGCAGTTCAGAGGAGTTCGAGAGAGAGAGGAGGTAGCAGTGCTTATAAGCAGGTGGTCGACGCTCTCAACTAGCGAGGTGGGGCTAAACGCCCACCACCACGCCGCTGTGCAAGGCCATTGGTCCCGGTTGGTGGCACGAACCGGGACCAATGACACCCTTTGGTCCCGGTTGGTGGCACGAACGGGACCACGATATCTTTTGGTCCCGGTTCGTGGCACCAACCGGGACTATCGTTCTTTAGTCCCGGTTCGTGCCACCAACCGGGACCAAACGCCGCTTCCCGCCCTTTGGGCTCTTTGAAAAGAGCCTTTGGTCGGTTGGTAGCACCAACCGGGACTAAAGTGTCTTTGGTCCCGTTGTCTTTTCTAACCGGGACCAAAGGCCGGTATATAAGTAGCACTTAGGAAAATTTGGCGAACTCATCGCCAGCGATTGCCCCGGCCGCGACGCTGAAGCTCATCGAGCGCCGCCAGTTGCCCAGATCAACGCTGCGCTGCGCTTCGACGCGCCGCCCGCCGCCAGACGCCGTCTGCGCTGCCGCTTCGACGCCGCGCGCCGCCCGACGCCGTTCAGACGCCCCGTCATCGCCCTGCCCGTCGCCGCCGAGCTGCCCGACGCTTCGCTTCGCCGCCGACGCTGCGTCGTTGTTAACGCCCGTCGTCATTGCCGTCAGCTGGGAAGCACCACGCCGGCTCCGCGACTGTTCATCCTCGAGGCCGTTAAATCGCCGTCAGACCGATTCTCGCCGGCGACCTCGACCCTCCCTGCACTATGAGCCCTTGCCTCCTCCCTTTCCTTCTCATTGTCGTCCCCGACGCCATCCGTAAGCGCTGCCATACATCGCTAACCATCGCCGCCCGCCAGATAATGCTCTGTATAATGCTCACTGTATGTATGTATGTATGTATGTATGTATGTATGTATGTATGTATGTATGTATGTATGTATGTATGTATGTATGTATGTATGAATGTATGAATGTATGTTCACTGTATAATGCTCTGTATATGCTGTATAATGCTCGTTTTTGCATTTTTTTTGTTACCAAGAAAAAGGTCTATTTTTTGGTGATATGTATGTTCATATGCTCATTAATATTTAAGAAAATGTTCATATGCTCATTTAAGAAAATGTTCATATGTAACATTTAAGAAAAAAAGTAAATGTATGTATATTCATATGCAAAGAATTATTTTTGGATGAAATGAGATGAGATGAGATGTGTTTTGTGTTGGAGAAGAAAAGAGGAAGAAGGAAGAAGGAAGAAGAAGGAAACGAGGGTTAGAAGGGGGTCGATATACCCCCTCCCCGATAACATTTTTTTCCATGTATATATGCAAAAGTTACATTTTTAGAAAAGTTTTATGTATCTAGCTAGGAAAGGAAGAAGAAGAAAAAGAATGAGAGGAAAAAGGAAAATAAGAAGAGGAAGAAAGGAGAAGAAGAGGAATAAATAAGAAGAAGAAAAAAGAAGAAAAAAAGAGGAGAAGAAGAAAGGAATAGAGGAGGAGAAGAGAAAATAGAAGGAGATCTACATATCTGTATCGCCAAGCTTGCCTTCCACGCCAAGAGAGTCCCATCCGGACACGAGATGAAGTCTTCAATCTTGTATCTTCACAGTCCAACAGTCCGGCCAAAGGACATAGTCCGGCTGTCCGGATACCCACTAATCCAGGACTCCCTCACATGTCATCTGATCTTAGCTTGATCGAACCCAATCGAGAGCCTACTCACAAGAACACCTCAACCTCAGGAGGCTATTCTTCCCTTGTACTGTTCATCATCCGCCCAAGAGGCAATCCACCACCACCACACTGGAGTAGGGTATTACACCGCAACGGTGGCCCGAACCAGTATAAACCTCGTGTATTTCTGTGTTGCGAGTTCATCGAGTTCGTCCGCGAGATCTTAGTGAGCTAGGGTGTAGATCGGTAGGAGGGAAAGACTTCGCACGCACCCCAGTGTTCGAACATTAAGGGTTTGCTAGAACCCCACATCCGACATTTGGCGCGCCAGGTAGGGGTGCGCCGGAGCTCCTCTCTGCCAACCTGGGCCCCGTATCGCCGCACTATGCTCCCATGGCGGGAGCCCCGCTGTCCACCACTGCGACCAACATTGGCATCGAGGCATCTGGGTACTGAGCCCTGGCCCCCACCCTGCGGCGAGTGCAGTGGCCAACCAAGTTCAGGCCGGAGATGCCGCCGCGTTACGACGGCGCGGTAGACCCGACGCCGTTCCTGCTGGCGTACGAGGAGGCCGTCCTCGAGGCCGGAGGCGATGACAAGATCATGGCCAACTGGTTCCCATGGCCCTCGGTGGCGAGCCACGCTCCTGGCTGCTCAACCTCCCGGGATCCACGGTGGCATCCTGGGGGGAACTCCGCAACCTCTTCACCGCTCTCTACGTGGTGCCGGTGTACCACGCGGTCGCGGCACTGCTGGGTGGCTCTCAAGCACCGCCTTCAGATCGCCACGTCAAACCATTCTTCCGTCAGATCGGGGCCGCCTCTAAGCGCCCGGGGGCTCTGATACGTCTCCAACGTATCTACAATTTTTTATTGCTCCATGCTATATTATCTACTGTTTTGGACCATATTGGGCTTTATTTTCCACTTTTATATTATTTTTGGGACTAACCTATTAACCGGAGGCCCAGCCTAGAATTGTTGTTTTTTGCCTATTTCAGTGTTTCGAAGAAACAGAATATCAAACGGAGTCCAAACGGAATGAAACCTTCGGGAACGTGATTTTCTCATCAGATATGATCCAGGAGACTTGGACCCTCGGTCAAGAAAGGAGGGAGGCGGCCAAGAGGATGGAGGGCGCCCCCCCTAGGGCGCGCCCCCTGCCTCGTGGGCCCCCCGAAGCTCCACCGACGTACTCCTTCCTCCTATATATACATACATACCCCCAACAGATCAGATACGGAGCCAAAAACCTAATTCCACCGCCGCAACTTTCTCAGATCCACGAGATCCCATCTTGGGGCCTGTTAGGAGTTCACGGAAGGGGTATCCACCACGGAGGGCTTCTACATCATCATCATAGCCTCTCCGATGAATTGTGAATAGTTTACTTCAGACCTTCGAGTCCATAGTTAGTAGCTAGATGGCTTCTTCTCTCTTTTTGGATCTCAATACAATGTTCTCCCCCTCTCTCGTGGAGATCTATTCGATGTAATCTTCTTTTTGCGGTGTGTTTGTTGAGAACGATGAATTGTGGGTTTGTGATCAAGATTATCTATGAGCAATATTTGAATCTTCTCTGAATTCTTTTATGTATGATTGGTTATCTTTGCAAGTCTCTTCGAATTATTCGTTTGGTTTGGCCAACTAGATTGGTAGTTCTTGCAATGGGAGAAGTGCTTAGCTTTGGGTTCAATCTTGCGGTGTCCTTTCCCAAAGTGTCAAGAGGGGCAGCAAGGCACGTATTGTATTGTTGCCATCGAGGATAACAAGATGGGTTTTTATCATATTGCATGAATTTATGCCTCTACATCATGTCATCTTGCTTACAGGCGTTACTCTGTTTTCATTAACTTAGTACTCTAGATGCATCTTTGGATAGCGGTCGATGAGTGGAGTAATAGTAGTAGATGCAGGCAGGAGTCGGTCTACTTGTTTCGGACGTGATGCCTATATACATGATCATACCTAGATACTCTCATAACTATGCTCAATTCTGTCAATTGCTCAATAGTAATTCATTCACCCACCGTAAAATACTTATGCTCTTGAGAGAAGCCACTAGTGAAAACTATGGCCCCCGGGTCTATTCTCATCATATTAATCTTCCTACGCTTTATTATTGCTTTGCTTTATACTTTGCCTTTTATTTTACCTTGCATCTTTATACCAAAAATACCAAAAATATTATCTATCATCTCTATCAGATCTCACTCTCGTAAGTGACCGTGAAGGGATTGACAACCCCTTATCGCGTTGGCTGCGAGGAGTTATTTGCTTTGTGCAGGTACGAGGGACTTGCGCGTGGCCTCCTACTGGATGATACCTTGGTTCTCAAAAACTGAGGGAAATACTTATGCTACTGTGCTGCATCATCCTCTCCTCTTCGGGGAAAACCAACGCAAGCTCAAGACGTAGCAAGAAGTATTTCTGGCGCCGTTGCCGGGGAGGTCTATGCAAAAGTCAACATACCAAGTACCCATCACAATCCCTTATCTCCCGCATTACATTATTTGCCATTTGCCTCTCGTTTTCCTCTCCCCCACTTCACCCTTGCCGTTTTATTCGCCCTCTCTTTTCCGTTTGCCTTTTTCTCATTCACTTTTTGCCCGTGTGTCGGATTGCTTGCTTGTCACTATGGCTCAAGATAATACCAAATTGTGTGACTTTACCAATACCAACAATAATGATTTCCTTAGCACTCCGATTGCTCCTCTTGCCAATACTGAATCTTGTGAAATCAATGCTGCTTTATTGAATCTTGTTATGAAAGATCAATTCGCCGGCCTTCCTAGTGAAGATGCCGCTACTCATCTAAATAGCTTCGTGGATTTGTGTGATATGCAAAATAAGAAAGATGTTGACAATGATGTTGTTAAATTGAAGCTATTTCCTTTTTCGCTTAGAGATCGTGCTAAAGCTTGGTTTTCGTCCTTGCCTAAAAATAGTATTGATTCTTGGAACAAGTGCAAAGATGCTTTTATATCTAATTATCCCCCCCCCCCCCCCCCGCTAAGATCATCTCTCTTAGAAATGATATTATGAATTTTAAGCAACTTGATCATGAACATGTTGCACAAGCTTGGGAGAGGATGAAATTAATGATACGTAGTTGCCCTACTCATGGTTTAAATTTGTGGATGATTATACAAAAAATTTATGCCGGATTGAATTTTGCTTCCAGAAACCTTTTAGATTCAGCCGCGGGAGGCACTTTTATGGAAATCACTTTAGGAGATGCTACTAAACTCCTAGATAATATTATGGTTAATTATTTTCAATGGCACACTTTGAAAGATCTACTAATAAAAAGTGCATGCGATAGAAGGAATTAATGTTTTGAGTGGAAAGATGGATGGACTTATGAAATTATTTGCTAATAGGAGTGTTTCTTCTGATCCTAATGATATGCCTTTGTCTACTTTGATTGAGAATAATAATGAATCTATGGATGTGAATTTTGTTGGTAGGAATAATTTTGGTAACAATGTGTATAGAGGAAACTTTAATCATAGGCCTTATCCTAGTAATTCCTCTAATAATTATGGAAATTTTGTCGGTGTACTAGAGTAGGGGTACCCTAGTATCCCGAACTTGTGCACGGCGATTGCAGCCCTCATGGCAAGGCTTCTGGGTGACCGCCAAGGTCCTCCGTGGTTCCTTTGGAGCCATTCAAGAACAAAGTATTCAAGCCAAGGAGACAAGGCCCCTGCAAGAGGAGCTTGCCGGAAGGCCACCCAAGGCACCTAGGAGACAAGGCCTCGGCAAGAGGAGCTTGTTGGAAGGCCCGGTGAGCGACAAGCTTCCGGACGCGACAAGACAACAATCTGCGGCAAGGCGCTTGTCATGCAGACCACCACTCAGACTGCGGCTCCAAAGACATCCACTAACGTGTCGCATACAGGACCTTTCCAGCGCGCGTGGCAAGAGGTCAGGCTGACGGTGAGCGCGTATGGCAAGCGGCCGACAAGATTGCCATCGTGGCAAGCGGTGGCGCTTCGACGGTCCTTTCTCGCGACCGTTAGGGCGACGAGACGGGCATTTAATGTCTTTGTCCCTGCCGTCGTGGTTAGGTATGATACATCGTACAAGTAGTTGTACCAACCGCATTCCTTTTTCCATTTTTACCCTTGTCTACGTTGCCACCTGTCGGAGACCCCTTTAGCATATAAAAGGGTGCCCATGCGCAACGTAGAGGGGGGCTCGAAAGGTTCGAAGCCAGAGAACACTCACGCTCGGTCTTGTTAGCAGCTTGTGTGTACTGTAGCACTCAGCGCTCCTGAGCAAGAACTCAATACACTCAGACTTGCAGCATGAGGTGTGTTATCTCTCGGGAGAGCTCCGAAGCTGGGTAAGCTGCTCGTGTTAACCGCCTCGATCTGCTCTTCGTCGACCTCGCCCCCCCCGCCGCCGAACCGAAAGGGGCTCGGTCCGCCGGTCCCATAGGTGTTCGTGGGCTAGATCAGCTTCCCCGACATCTTTGGCTCATGTCGGTGTACTAGAGTAGGGGTACCCTAGTATCCCGAACTTGTGCACGGGCAGTTGCAGCCCTCCGCGGCAAGGCTTACCGGGTGGCCGCCAAGGTCCTCCGTGGTTCCGTTGGAGCCATTCAAGAACAAAGTATTCAAGCCAAGGAGACAAGGCCCGGCAAGAGGAGCTTGCCGGAAGGCCACCCAAGGCACCTAGGAGACAAGGCCCCGGAAGAGGAGCTTGCCGGGAAGGCCCGGTGAGCGACAAGCTTCCGGACGCGACAAGACAACAACCACGGCAAGGCGCTTGCCGCGGCAGACCTCCACTCTGTACCTGCGCTCCAGCACATCCACTAACGTGTCGCCCTGGGACCTTTCCAGGCGCACGTGGCAAGAGGTCGTGCGACCAGCGGAGCGCGGTGGCAAGCGGCGCTGACAAGATTGCCATCGTGGCAAGCGGTGGCGCCCCTGACGGTCCCTTTTCGCGACCGTTAGGGCGACGTGAGACGGGCATTTAATGCCTTTGTCCCTGCCGCCGTGGTTAGGTATGATACATCGTACAAGTAGTTGTACCAACCGCATTCCTTTTTCCATTTTTACCCTTGTCTACGTTGCCACTGTCGGAGACCCTTTAGCATATAAAAGGAGGCCCATGCTAACATAGAGGGGGTTCAAAAGGTCGAAACCGAAACACTCACGCCGGTCTAGTTAGCAGCTTGTGTGTATCAGTAGCATTCAGCGCCCCGAGCAAGAACTCAATACACTCGGACATGCAGCGGTAGGAGTGTTATCTCTCGGAGAGCTCGAAGCTGGGTAACCGCTCGTGTGCTTCACCTCGATCTGCTTCATGCGACCTCCGCCCGCCCAACCGAAGGGGCTCGGTCCGCCGGTCCCATAGGTGTTCGTGGGTCGATCAGCTTCCCGACATCTTTGGCACGCCAGTAGGGGCGTCGAGATTGTGTGAACTCGCTCCGGCGTCCACACGAGCTAGATCTTCATCATCTTCATCGACATGCCACTGAAGAAGAAGGCTTCGGCGGCAGATGTTCCGTCCGTGTCGAACCCACCACCACCGGAGCAAACGGGTGGTGGGGTAGATGCCGGCGGAAGAATGGACGTCGACGGGGGAGTCCACGGTGCTGCCAAGTCCAAGGACAAGGCTGCAGAACCTCGGCGTTCAGACATGCACCGCGCCCGTCTCAGAGGCGCGACCGACAGCGTCATGGTATTCGTAACGCCATACGCTCGTTGGACCAAGATCGAGCTGGTGGATCTCGGGATGCTCAAGACCAGCATGCATCGCCAACATGCCGGGCGCGAAAGCGAGGCATCGGTCGCTCGACGGGATATCGCTCCTTCTAACATAGTTAGAAGTCCGAGCATATCCCGCCTCGCGCCGCTTCGCCATCGCCACCCACCACTCCAGCAGAAGCTTTGGCGAGCTCAATCGCTCTCGGATTACCCTCCAACAGCCGACAAGGTCGATGAATGGAGGGCCACCATTCAGTCTCATCGGCTTTGCTAACGGCGACGCCCGCGGCAGCCGAGTGCATTGCCGCGGCAGGATCGCTAAACACGAGCCGGTGGCGATTTAAAACCGTGGGGGTGCAACCACCATGCACTCTCCGCGAAGGCCAAGATCGCCGACTCGCCGGATCCACCTCGACGGCGACTCCACCGCATCATCGGATCCACGAGCTCGTCGCGATCAGCGCCAAGTTCTTCACGAACGGCAAGAAGAAGACGCTCGAACTCGCATCGAGCGCCAAGAGAAGCGGCGTCAATCCGACCAGCGCCCGGGCCCTCTGTCGACATGCATGCGCCAGGGGAACCAGCGACTTGTCAGACGTGGTAGGTTGCCCTGCGTTCACTCGAAAGCTGCGGCAAGTCCAATGGCCCAGCAAGAAGAATTTCAAGCCAGACGTACCAGAGAAGTACGACGGCAAGACGCATCCGTCGGAGTTCCTCAGCATCTACACCATCGCGGTGCAAGGGACCTGTGGAACCAGGGATTTTTGTGCTCAAGCTGACTCAACCGTCTGTAACGCCATCAACCGGACAGAGCAAGAAGAGGAAGTTGATCTCTGGTGACTATTTTCCGGCAGAGCTTCCCGAAGTCGCCGTCAAGAAGGTCCTCAAGATCAACACCAAAGGGTGCTTTGAGGAGCAGTCTGCTCCGGCAAGCCCTAGGGTTTGTTCCGTTGAAGCGAGGCGCTCCGACAAGTTTTGCTCGGCAAGCTTGCCGGGAACGCCAAGCTCCTACCGAGCCGCAGGTTCTCACCGTGGAAGAAGATGTTCCGCAGCAGCAGATGTGCCTTTAGTCCTTGTTGTCCAGCCGCAAGCTCCAAAGATGGGCACGCAGATTGTCCGCTTTCCTTCAGACGTGAGAACTTCCGAAGAGCAAGAAGAAGCGGAAAGAGTAGCCCGGCAGTCAAGTATGTACCAGTTTGTCGACAACACACTGTACAGAAGAAGACTCAACGGTGTGAAATTGAAGGGTATTCACCGGGAAGACGGACAAAAGCTGTTGGCAGAGATACATGGAGGCATATGAGGTCACCACATTGGTGCAAGAGCACTTGCTGGCAAAGCGTTCCGGCAAGGTTTCTTTTGGCCGACAGCCCTCCAGGATGCAACTGCACAAGTAACCAGTGTGAAGCGTGCGGTTCCATTCCAAGCAGATACACCAGCCAGCTCAAGCTCTCCAGACGATCCCTTTATCCTGGCCATTTTCGGTCTGGGGCTCGACATCCTCGGCCCCTTTCCCCGAAGTTGTCGGGGCTTTGAGTACTTGTACGCTGTAATCGACAAGTTCACAAAGTGGCGGAAGTGGAAGCGATGAGGAAGGTGACAGACACGGTCGGCGATCAAGTTCTTTAGGTCGATTGTTTGCCGTTTGAAATCCCTAACAGGATCATCACCGACAACGGCACGCAATTCATGAGCCGCACCTTCATGCAAAGACGTCCAAGATCTTGGCGCCAAGGTTCCGCTTTCGCTGTTGCTCATCCGAGAAGTAACGGTCAAGCGGAAAGGGCGAATGTTGAAGTGCTGCGCGGGCTCAAGACCAGAACTTTCGACAGGCTGCACAAGTGCGGAAAGAACTGGATTGAGGAGCTGCCGGTGGTTCTTTGGTCGATCAGGATGACACCAAATTGAGCCACCGCCGCACACCTTTCGCTCTAGTCTATGGAGCAGAGGCAGTTCTCCCCACGGAACTCGTATACGGATCACCTCGAGTGCTCGCTTATGATGAGCTTGAGCAAGAGCGATATGCGACAAGATGACACGCTGCTCCTTGAGGAGGATCGTCTTGAGTCTTTACGAGCTGCTCGATACCAAAGAAGCTTCGCGCCGCTACCATAGCCGCAGTTAATGCCAGAAGTCTCGAGGAAGGCGACCTTGTTCTTCGCCGCGTTCAGTCCGCCAAGAATTCCAACAAGTTGACGCCAAGTGGGAAGGCCCTTACCGGGTGAAACGAGTCACTAGGCACGCATCGTTCGCCTTGAGACTGAAGATGGCATTCCGGTGAGCAACTCTGGAACATTGAGCATCTTCGTAAGTTTTACCCGTAGGGCGCGGTTGCCGGAACCTGTTCCGGCAACCACCTTTTGTACAAGTCTTGCCGATGTTGCATGTAATCCTTTGTACAAAGCCGGGCGCAGACCCCGTGCATAAGTAAAGCTAATGTGCTTCGCACATCTTGTCAATTTCATGCTTTCTACTTCTATTTTGCATGCGTTATCGACACTTTGTGCAGCACCTACCCCCATGGCAATAACGAGCCATAAGGCTCCATATCTTTATTTTCTCTTCTTTCTCTTTCTCAAAGAAAGGAAGGTTCCTCGCCCACAAGTTTGCTGTGGGGAAAGGAGAAGATAATGGTGTGGACCAAGCGTCGCTCAAGGAAGTCTAGCCTTACCGGGAAGCAAACGACAGAAAAGCTAAGTTGCCAAAGTTTGAGCAATCAGTTTTAAAAAAATTTAAGTTATCTTCCTCGAACGACCGTACTTTGTATGGAAAACACATGCGCGGAGGAACCAACTCAGTAGCTAGTTGCGCCTTACTTTGTTTCGAGTCCGCTCAACAACTTAAGTGAGCTGCGACTAGTTGCGACAAGGTTTCTTGTCGGTAGCAAGACCGCCAAAGAAGTTGCCGACGTCTCAAGACTCGGCCATGCCTGTGTGCTCATGACAAGTTCCCTAAAAGTGTAGGGCAAAAACATAAAAAGGAAGGAACCAAGTAAAGAAAATAACATAGCAATTGCTACCCGAAATAGAGTTATATTACAAGATAGCTTGTCGCAGCTCTAATAGATTGTTCTCATAACATGACCAAAGGCGGCAAGAAAAGAGAAAGCAGGTGGCCTAATCTACGCGATCGCCCTCAACCCTCTTGATCCCGCTCACCTGTCCACGATGGGTGCGACAAGGGTCTTGAGCGCTTCCACATCAGCATCCGGCGGCAAGGACTTGAGGACGTTGGTGAGGTTGAAGCCTGGGTTGCGGAAGGCCACCTTCATCAAGACCTTTGAAGAGCTCCAGCAGATCTGGCGCGACTCCTCGGCCATTGCTTTGGGATTTCTTCCTGAGTCGCTGGAGGGCCGCCACCACGCCCTTGAAGAACAAGCTGAGCTTGGCGCTGGGTCGGAGGTGCTCATCGGAGGAATATCCAAGATCCTCCATCCCAGTGCGCCCAGACTCCTCGTCGATGGCTGCGGCAACATCCACGAGACCCTCGGTCCGGTGCTCCACATTCTCCCTAAAGGTATTCTCAGGCGGCAAGAAGACTTCGCCAGGCGCCTCGTCGGCCTTGATCTTCTCCTTCAAGGCCACCTCCTGCTCCTCGGTGCCGCCCAGCGCTGAGTCAAGGTGGTCAACTTCAACTCAAGATCTGCGTTGGAGTCCTTGGCAGTGAGCTCCTTGCTCCTCTCGGTGAGACGGCCTGCAGCTTGCCAAGAGTGTAGGCGTCCTTCTCGCTCACGCTTGAGTGCAGCAAGCTCCTCGCCGCTCTCCTTGAGATTGGCCTCCAGCTGCATCACCTTCGTCTCCAGCTCCTTCTTGGCGGCCTCGACAACTGCGGCAGCATCCTTTGCTTCCTTGAGAGCCCCGCCAAATGTTTGCTCGCGCGTGGCTAGATCCTCCTCCTGGCTGTCAAGATTAACCTTCCTCTGCGCCAACTCGCCTTCCTCGCAGATAGCTTCTCGGTGGCAAGTCATTGTTGCTCCTCGGCTTCAGCCTTCTCGAGGAGGAAGGCTTTGCGCTCCTCGGCTAGTCGCTCCCGCTCCTCGCCAAGGACCGGAGAGCTTCTGGTTGAGGCCGAAGCTCCTCCGCGCAATTCTCGATGTCCGCTCCGCCTTCGCGACAAGCGCTTCCGGGATTCCAGCTTGGCTGTCGGGCGCGGTAGAGCGACAAGACTTCCGCAATTTGCTCCTCCTCAGACTTCGCCCGCTGCTTTGTTTGGTGCGTCGACCAGCGTCGATCCAGCGAAGGCGAGCAGCTCTTCATCAAAAGTTTCTCCTTCGCCGGCGCCACGAGCTCGACGCCCATGGGAGCTTGATGAAGACGCCATCGCCGGCCTTCAAATAGGCGCCGGGCTGGGGCTCTTCGGAGCCCAACGCTGCCGCAGCGGCGGAGGGATCGGCGGTCGGCGTAGCGCCTGGCGCTCCTGCGGCCTCAGGGCCGTCAGTGCGATCGCCGGACCCCTCGCCAGCTTCTGCGGCGGCAGCTTTGGCGGCCTCTTTCGGCGGGCTCGTCGGCGCCGACTTCTTCTCCGATGGCGTGGCGTCGCCAAGATTGCAGCAGCGTCCTCCTCGCCGGCGGCCTCGGTCTCCATTAGCTCTGTGGAAGATGGATCTGACGACCGGAAAATGAAGAAAAGTCAAGCAAATATTCAAAAAGAAGATCAGAAGAAGAAGAACACAAGGAAAGTTTTCAAGCAAGAGGATTACCTGTGCTAGGGTCTGCAGTCATGGTCTCCGCCACCAGGGGATCGCTGGAGTTGTCCCTTGCCGGAGAACTGCCCCTGTTTCCCCTGCTTATAAAGAGGGAGGTGGCGGATGTTCCGTCTTTCCGAATAAAGAAACCACCCACGATCTCTCACACGACGCCGCATTCGACGCGTGCCGTTCGTGGAGGGTGTGGTGGGTCCGAGGAGAGTTACTGGCAGAACCTGTGCCACGCGTGCCTGCCTGCTTTTGGGCCCGGCCCAACAGCGCTAAGACTGCAGTGTGGCCCAGTGCCCGGGGCTCTGCCGGTGTACTAGAGTAGGGGTACCCTAGTATCCCGAACTTGTGCACGGGCGATTGCAGCCCTCCGCGGCAAGGCTTACCGGGTGACCGCCAAGGTCCTCCGTGGTTCCTTTGGAGCCATTCAAGAACAAAGTATTCAAGCCAAGGAGACAAGGCCCGGCAAGAGGAGCTTGCCGAAGGCCACCCAAGGCACCTAGGAGACAAGGCCCGGCAAGAGGAGCTTGTCGGGAAGGCCCGTGAGCGACAAGCTTCCGGACGCGACAAGACAACAACGCGGCAAGGCGCTTGCTGACAGACCACCACTCAGACTGCGCTCCAGACATCCACTAACGTGTCGCCTGGGACCTTTCGGTAGCGTGGCAAGAGGTCTTTGACGAGCGCTGTGGCAAGCGGCGCCGACAAGATTACCATCGTGGCAAGCGGTGGCGCCCCGACGGTCCCTTTCTGACCGTTAGGGCGACGTAGACGGGCATTTAATGCCTTTGTCCCCTGCCGTCAGGGTTAGGTATGATACACTGTACAAGTAGTTGTACCAACCGCATTCCTTTTTCCATTTTTACCCTTGTGTACGTTGCCACCTGTTGGAGACCCCTTTAGCATATAAAAGGAGGCCCATGCGCAACGTAGAGGGGGGTTCGAAAAGGTCGAAACCAGAAACACTCACGCTCGGTCTAGTCAGCATCTTGTGTGTACTGTAGCACTCAGCGCTCCTGAGCAAGAACTCAATACACTCAGACATGCAGCAGTAGGAGTGTTATCTCTCCGGAGAGCTCCGAAGCTGGGTAAACTGCTCGTGTGCCTCGCCTCGATCTGCTCTTCGTGTGACCTCCGCCCCCCCCCCCCTGCCGAACCGAAAGGGGCTCGGTCCGCCGGTCCCATAGGTGTTCGTGGGTCAGATCAGCTTCCCCACAAATTCCTACAACAATTCTTATGGAAATTTTAATAAGATGCCCTCTGAATTTGAGACTAGTGTTAAAGAGTTTATGAATTCTCAAAAGAATTTTAATGCTTTGCTTGAAGAGAAATTGCTTAAAGTTAATGAATTGGCTAGGAACGTTGATAGAATTTCTCTTGATGTTGATTCCTTAAAGCTTAGATCTATTCCTCCTAAGCATGATATCAATGAGTCTCTCAAAGCCATGAGAATTTCCATCGATGAGTGCAAGGAAAGAACCGCTAGGATGCGCGCTATGAAAGATGCCTTTATTAAAGCGTGTTCTTCCAATTTCCATGAAAATAAAGATGAAGATCTAAAAGTTATTGATGTATCCCCTATAAAATCTGTGTTTTGCAATATAAATCTTGACAATGATGAGATTGAAAATGATCCACCTTTACCTAGAAGGCGTTCCAAAAATTCGGAGTTTTTAGATCTTGATACTAAAATTGATAAAAGTGGGATTGAAGAAAGTAAAACCCTAGATGTTCCTAAACCCACTATTTTGGATTTCAAGGAATTTAATTATGAAAGTTGCTCTTTAATTGATTGTATTTCCTTGTTGAAATCCGTGCTAAATTCTCCGCATGCTTATAGTCAAAATAAAGCGTTTACCAAACATATTGTTGATGCCTTGATGCAATCTTATGAGGAAAAACTTGAGTTGGAAGTCTCTATACCTAGAAAAATTTATGATGAGTGGGAACCAACTATTAAAATTAAGATTAAGGATTATGAATTTTATGCTTTATGTGATTTGGGTGCTAGTGTTTCCACTATTCCCAAAACTTTGTGTGATTTGCTAGATTTTCGTGATTTTGATGATTGCTCTCTAAACTTGCATCTTGCGGATTCCACTACTAAGAAAAATATGGGAAGAATTAATGATGTTCTTATTGTTGCAAATAGGAATTATGTGCCCGTAGATTTTATGGTTCTTGATATAGATTGCAATCCTTCATGTCCTATTATTCTTGGTAGACCTTTTCCTTAGAACGATTGGTGCAATTATTGATATGAAGGAAGGGAATATTAGATTCCAATTCCCATTAAAGAAAGGCATGGAACACTTCCCTAGGAAAGAAGATAAAATTACCATATGAATCTATTATGAGAGCCACTTATGGATTGCCTACCAAAGATGGCAATACCTAGATCTATCCTTGCTTCTATGCCTAGCTAGGGGCGTTAAACGATAGCGCTTGTTGGGAGGCAACCAAATTTTATTTTTAGTTTTTTAGTTTTTGTTTCTGTTTAGGAGTAAATAATCCATCTACCTTCTGTTTAGATTAGGTTTTATGTCTTAATTACTGTTTGTGCCAAGTTAAACCTATAGGATCTTCTTGGATGATAGTTATTTGATCTTGCTGTAATTTCCAGAAACTTTTGGTTCACGAAAAAATTTGTTAAAAATCACCAGAACGTGATAAAATAGTGATTCCAATTGCTGATGATCAATAAACAAATTGCCTAGGTCTTACTATTTTGGATGAAGTTTTGAAGTTCCAGAAGTTTGTGTTAGTTACAGATTACTACAGACTGTTCTGTTTTTGATAGATTCTGTTTTTCGTGTGTTGTTTGCTTATTTTGATGAATCTATGGCTAGTAAAATAGTTTATAATCCATAGAGAAGTTGGAATACAGTAGGCTTAACATGAATATAAATAAATAATGAGTTCATTATAGTACCTTGAAGTGGTCTTTTGTTTTCTTTCGCTAACGGAGTTCACGAGATTTCTGTTGAGTTTTGTGTTGTGAAGTTTTCAAGTTTTGGGTGAAATTTTTCGATGGATTATGGAACAAGGAATGGCAAGAACCTAAGCTTGGGGATTCCCATGGCACCCCCAAGATAATCTAAGGACACCAAAAATTCAAAGCTAGGGGATGCCCCGGAAGGCATCCCCTCTTTCGTCTACTTCCATCGGTAACTTTACTTGGAGCTATATTTTTATTCACCACATCATATGTGTTTTGCTTGGAACGTCTTGTATGATTTGAGTTAAGCTTGGGGATGCCTGATACGTCTCCAATGTATCTATAATTTTTGTTTGCTCCATGCTACTTTATCATTTACCTACTCGAGGACAAGCAGGAATTAAACTTGGGGATGCCTGATACGTCTCCAATGTATCTATAATTTTTGGTTGCTCCATGCTATATTATCTACTGTTTTGGACCATATTGGGCTTTATTTTCCACTTTTATATTATTTTTGGGACTAACCTATTAACCGGAGGCCCAGCCCAGAATTGTTGTTTTTTGCCTATTTCAGTGTTTCGAAGAAACGGAATATCAAACGGAGTCCAAACGGAATGAAACCTTCGGGAATGTGATTTTCTCATCAGATATGATCCAGGAGACTCGGACCCTCGGTCAAGAAAGGAGGGAGACGGCCACGAGGGTGGAGGGCGCGCCCCCTGCCTCGTGGGCCCCCCGACGCTCCACCGGTGTACTCCTTCCTCCTATATATACCTACGTACCCCCAACAGATCAGATACGGAGCCAAAAACCTAATTCCACCGTCGCACCTTTCTGTATCCACGAGATCCCATCTTGGGGCCTGTTCTGGAGCTCCGCAGGAAGGGGTATCCACCACGGAGGGCTTCTACATCATCATCATAGCCTCTCCGATGAATTGTGAGTAGTTTACTTCAGACCTTCGGGTCCATAGTTAGTAGCTAGATGGCTTCTTCTCTCTTTTTGGATCTCAATACAATGTTCTCCCCTCTCTCGTGGAGATCTATTCGATGTAATCTTCTTTTTGCGGTGTGTTTGTTGAGACCGATGAATTGTGGGTTTATGATCAAGATTATCTATGAGCAATATTTGAATCTTCTCTGAATTCTTTTATGTATGATTGGTTATCTTTGCAAGTCTCTTCGAATTATCCGTTTGGTTTGGCCAACTAGATTGGTAGTTCTTGCAATGGGAGAAGTGCTTAGCTTTGGGTTCAATCTTGCAGTGTACTTTCTTGCTTAAGGCGTTACTCTGTTTTCATTAACTTAATACTCTAGATGCATGCTGGATAGCGGTCGATTAGTGGAGTAATAGTAGTAGATGCAGGCAGGAGTCGGTCTACTTGCTTCGGACGTGATGCCTATATACATGATCATACCTAGATACTCTCATAACTATGCTCAATTACACAATTGCTCAACAGTAATTGCTCACCCACCGTAAAATACTTATGCTCTTGAGAGAAGACACTAGTGAAATCTATGGCCCCCGGGTCTATTCTCATCATATTAATCTTCCTACACTTTATTATTGCTTTGCTTTATACTTTGCCTTTTATTTTACCTTGCATCTTCATACCAAAAATACCAAAAATATTATCTATCATCTCTATCAGATCTCACTCTCGTAAGTGACCGTGAAGGGATTGACAACCCCTTATCGCGTTGGTTGCGAGGAGTTATTTGCTTTGTGCAGGTCACGAGGGACTTGCGCGTGGCCTCCTACTGGATTGATACCTTGGTTCTCAAAAACTGAGGGAAATACTTACGCTACTGTGCTACATCATCCTCTCCTCTTCGGGGAAAACCAACGCAAGCTCAAGACGTAGCAGGCTCCGCCAGGTTGGGCAGCCCCAGAGGCCGACCTCACTTTCGGCTCAGAAGATCACCCCGGCTCCACCGTCGGCTCTGGCATGCTCCCAATGCTCTGCACGCCCACCATCTGCAACGTGGCCATCACCAAGACCCTCATCGACGGCGGCGCCAGCCTCAACTTGCTCTCAGTAGAAGCCTTCAGCCTTCTGCACGTGTCGCTCGAGTGGCTCGGCCTCAGCAAGCCCTTCTCGGGAGTGGGTGGTGGAGCTGCCCACTCCCTGGGGCAGATCCGCCTCCCTGTCACCTTCGGCACGCGCGACAACTACCGCACCGAGCTAGTGGACTTTGACATCGCCCGCATCGGCTTCCCGTACAACGCAATCCTTGGGTACCCGGCTCTCGCTCAGTTCATGGCGGCGACTCACCCGGCCTACAACCTCATGAGGATGCCAGGGAGCAAGGGTGTCCTCACCATCAAGGGGGACACTAAGGAGGCCGTGACGGCGCTCAGGCTCGCTTTCAAGACCGCGACAGCAGCACAGCCGGCCGGTGCCGGTACCCCCGGAGGCCGACCGGGCCTTCCAAGACCTCAAGAAATACCTCACCAGCCCCCCGGTGATGGTGGCACCGCGGCCTCTGGTACTTTACCTTGCTGCCACCCCGTACTCCGCCAGCGCGACGCTGGTGGCGGTTCGGGAGGAGCGCCAAGACAAGGGTGTGCCGCGTCAAGCGAGAGCTGATGCAGTGCAGGGTCAGGAAGGCGCAGCAAAGCCGTCAGCGGCGGAAGACCAAGCTCAGCAGGGCAACACCACAGAAGCTCCTGAGGACGGTCATGTCTCAGGGAACCAACCACCTCAGGATATGCCCCAATCTCTGCAGGACCCGTGCCTCGATAGTGTGCCAGCCCTCGTCGAGCACCCGGTGTACTTCATCAGCACCATACTGCGGGACGCGAGGGCGCGCTACCCCATGCCACAAAAGCTCCTGCTCGCACTCTTGGTGGCCTCGTGCAAGCTGCGACACTACTTCCAGGGCCGCCCCATCAAGGTCGTCTCAGCCGACCCATTGGAGAGGGTACTCAGGATCCCTAACTCAGCCGGAAGGGTCGCTGAGTGCAACATCAAGTTGCAAGCATTCCAGTTAGAGTTCAGCACTACCAGGGTCATCAAGGGAGCCGCGCTCGCCGATTTTGTGGCATAATGGACAGATGCCCCGGCTCTTGAGGAAGGAGAAGACCGGTCCACCTCCCCAGGAAGCGAGGCACCAGACGGCTGGGTCATGTATTTTGATGGAGCCTTCGCGCACTAGGCGCGGGGGCTGGAGCAGTGCTCATCTCGCCCACTCAGGACAATCTTTACTATGTCGTGCAACTCTGTTTTCAGCACGGCGAGAAGGTTTCCAACAACATCCCAGAATACGAAGGCCTCATAGCTGGCCTGAAGGCTGCGGCGGCTCTAGGGGTGAGGCGCCTCACCGTTAAAGGCGACCCGCAACTCCTCGTCAACTTCTCCAACAAGGTGTACGAGCCGAAGGACGAGCACATGGAGGCCTACCTCGCGGAGGTGCGCAAGATGGAAAAGCAGTTCTCGGGCCTGGAGCTGCAGCACGTGCCCCGGGGCACCAACAAGGAAGCCGACGACATCGCCAGGAGAGCATCCAAGCGGCAACCGCAAGAGCCCGGCGTCTTCGAAGAGCGGCTCTTCAAGCCATCAGCTACGCCACCTCTTTCAAGCATGAATTAGCTTCGGGAGGAGCTCCCACAGCCCCCCGCTACGGGAGCCCCAGCCTGTGGCCCGACCTCAGGAGCTCGGCTGCTCTTGGCGCTCGAGCCCCAAGGGGAGTGCTGGACCCAGGAATTCAGAGAGTACCTGATGCACGGGACGCTGCCGGAGAAGGAAGAGGATGTGGAGCGCATGGCTCGGCAAGCCACGGCATACTGTATCCAAGACGGCGAGTTATACAGGAAACGACCGAACGATGTCACACTGCGCTGCATCTCCAGCGATCAAGGAAGGGAGTTGCTGATTGACATACACGGCGGTGACTGCGGACACCACTCGTCGTCACGGACCCTCGTCGGCAAGGTGTTCCACAGTGGGTTCTATTGGCCTACAACACTCAACGACACGGATGAGCTGGTGAAGTCCTGTGAAGCTTGCCAGTTCCACGCCAAGCAGATCCATCAGCCTGCTCAGGGCCTCCAAACCATCCCGCTCAGGTGGCCGTTTGCGGTTTGGGGGCTGGACATCTTAGGCCCGTTCCCTCGAGCGCCAAGGGGCTACCGCTATCTCTACGTCGCCGTCGACAAGTTTACCAAGTGGGCGGAAGTGGAGGCCGTCCGTACCATTCCAGCCGGCTCTGTTGTCAAGTTCATCAAGGGCCTCGTGAGCCGCTTCGGGGTCCCCAACTGCATCATCACGGATAACGGTTTGTAGTTTACTAGCAACCTCTTCAAAACCTACTGTGCTAACCTTGGAATGCAGATCTGCTACGCTTTGGTGGCCCACCCCAGGAGTAACGTTCAGGCCGAACGCGCTAACGCGGAGGTCCTGAGGGGCCTAAAAACCAGGACCTTCAAGAAGAAGCTGGAGGCCTGCGGCAGGGGCTGGCACGACGAGCTCCAGTCCATGCTGTGGTCCATCCGAACCACCGCCACCAGGCCAACGGGCGAGACTCCATTCTTCCTCATCTACGGAGCTGAAGCAGTCCTTCCTCACGAGGTCAAGCATCGCTCCGCACGAGTCCTGGCGTTCGACGAAACGCGGCAGGACGCCATGCGGGGGATGGATCTTGCGTTGGGGGAGGAACACCGTCACGAAGCTGCATTGAGGGCGGCAAGGTACCAACAAGCGCTGCGGCGATACCACTGCCGCAACATCCGCTCCAGGACGCTCGAGGTGGGCGACCTCGTCCTGAGGCGGGTCCTCTCCAGAGAAGGGCTGCACAAGCTTTCGCCCATGTGGGAGGGCCCGTTCAGGGTCGTCCATGTCTCCAGGCCGGGTGCAACGCGCCTGGAAACACAAGACGGGATACCCATCCAGAATGCCTGGAACATCCAGCACCTCCGGAAGTTCTATCCATGAAGCAAGGCCCGGAGCCTGAGAAGCAAGGCCCAGATCCTGAGAAGAAAGGCCCAGAGCCTGTGAAGAAGGCCCGGTGCCTGTGAAGAATCGCCGCTCGTGACACTCTCACGTAATAATGAGTGGGGCTGTACACGCCTCGGAGTCTCAGGAGCGCCGGCCTCAGGCCCTGGGGCTCCCTCCCACGCCTAGTGGACAGCACTTAGCTCCGCGCTGGTGAGAAGACTTGAAGACTAGATTAGGTGCCGGACGCAGATTTTCATTTGCTTTCCGTAGTTGACTCGCTTTTCCTTAATCAAAGTTTGCCTTTGGCGTTCCTTGCTGATTTGATTCCCTCGCCTCTCACTGCATTTTTTCCGGCTCAAATTTTCTCGTGTTCTCTCTCTCGCATGACTCACGAGGGGGCTAGGCAGGTGCCCTCGCGAGCATTTTTTCTCCTTTCTGCCTTCTCGCGAGCCACCCTCGTTCGAGCCCAAAAGCTGGCGCATCTCTCCTAGTCCGTGCCCCTCGGGTACCGCAATACAAAGCACAAAGTCAAGGCTTGTGTGGACGGCAAATCCTCTAGTGCACCTCCTAACGAGTTTCTTTGCAGTTTCGGAGCACACACAGACACCTCGTGAAGGAAAGGGCGTCCCGAACGCACCAGGTTAAGTTGTCTTTGCACAAAATAACAACACAGCATAGGAATAACACGCACAGTGCAATAACCAAAAGGAATCACAGTTCGATACACGCCCCTCTGGGCCCATACTGGTTTAGTTTTTGATGCAGGAAAAAAGAGCTAAACAAGGCGGCGTTGCTGCAATCCGCGGAGGCAGGCCCTTAGCGGCGCCCCGAGCCTAGCCAGACGCCTCCTCGCGCTTCACAGAGGTGCGGCGACGAGACGACCCACTGCCTCCTTCGAAGCGAGCGCGATGGCATGGCGGCTGGTCGTAGCCACCGCTGCTGGAGCTGTCGCCGGAGGAAGAGCCACCGTAGCTGGAAGAGACGTGGTCGTCGAGGGCGGGCTCGCCCTCATCCACGTCGCGACCGTCACCAAGGCCGAGCACTTCCTCACCGTCGTTCACCTCGGGGCAGCACCCGGCGCGGCGACCGTCTTCCCCAAACACCCTCACATAGAGGGTCGACCCACCGTCATACTTGAAGTGGAGCGTGCACCTTTGCCCGAACCCGCAGCAGCGAACGTCTGCCGACCACGGGCGAGGCTATGTTGCTGCGGCGAAGTCTCGACCGCGACCCAAGAGGCCTTGCTGCAGCAACCATCCGCCTGCAACCAGAGCCCGCCTGGAGCAGGGCCCGGCAGTTCATCGACAAAGAAGCGCGGAAGCTGGAGCCAGTTGCCGGCCGGGTTCTCCGACCAGACGACGAACTCCGGCAACACCTTCGCTGAATGGAAGCGCGGGCGAGGAGGCCGCGCCACCATTGCGCGCCTCCCCTCATCGGCTGGGCCACCATGGTTGGGATGATTCCCTCCACGTGCCATGGTGTCGCCTCGACGGTGGGCCACGGCGGGGGTCGCGGCGTGCTTGCGTGAACGGCCGCGGCCGCGCTTGGGCGCCGGGGAACCGGGGCCCTCGCGAGGATCCTTCCCCTTCTCGGCGGCAGATAACTTCCTTCGTGGCGCCATCGGTGGCACTACAAGCAATGGAGCAAAGAAGAAGCAAGCAAGCGAGGAACAGATGGGCGACGGGGGCTCCGCCCCCCTCCCCATTTGTAGCAAAAGAAGGCCAACCGGCGTCTCCCACGATCGCAGGTAATGATGGTTTTCCTTGCATGTCACAGGGACTTGTCAAGTCGTGCAGTAGCCGAGGCAACGTGGGGAAGCGGAGACGCCCGCGTCTAATCAACCGCCACGCATCAACCAAGGCCGCAGGCTTTTGGGGCCCGTGGTGCTCCGAACTTGACCCTTGGCTTCGCCGCAAAGCCAAGCCCGAGCGCACCTTGGGCCCGCGGGCTACTATCAGCGTTCTGGGAACGGGGGTCCCCGGACTTGCCTGCCTGCGGCCCAAGGCGTGGCTAAGCAAGCAGGCCGTACATCCCATCTTCATCAACAAGGCATCCAAGACCCTCGCAAGAGTCCAAGCCTCGCGAGGCAGACGATGCAAGACCTCCTCTGGAGTAGCCTAGCCAGGCAGGCTCATGAGGAGCGGAGATATCAAGGTGGGGCAAACCTCACGAGGCTCTCGTGACGTGAGCCATGACGAACGGCACCAGACAAATGCAAACGCGCGCAGCGTCCTTATTTCCTCTTTGGTGCTAAGAGGCCAGCGTAGGCGAAGAGTACCGAGGCATCGGGCAAAGGTTGCTATATTGGTGCAACGAGACCAAGACCAGGAGGACGGCAAGACGGAGGTCATCATGGAGCCCAAGACGGCGTCACCACCAGAGATTTTCGCAGGCGAAGACCACTTTTGTCAGGATAGCTTGTACTAGTTGTCCCCCTTCAAATTTGCCCGTCGTTGTTGGCTCCCTCCCCGCTCGATATTTGGGAAGAGGACCAGGGCCTATATAAGTAGAGCTAGCCACCATAGTAGAGGCATCTCATCTGATCTTAGCTTGATCAAACCCGATCGAGAGCCTACTCACAAGAACACCTCAACCTCAGGAGGTTGTTCTTCCCTTGTACTGTTCATCATCCGCCCAAGAGGCAATCCACCACCACCACACTGGAGTAGGGTATTACACCACAACGGTGGCCCAAACTACTATAAACCTCGTGTCTTTCTGTGTTGCGAGTTCGTCGAGTTCGTCCGCGAGATCTTAGTGAGCTAGGGCGTAGATCGGTAGGAGGGAAAGACTTCACGCGCACCCCAGTGTTTGAACCTTAAGGGTTTGCCGGAACCCCACATCCGACAGGCCCCACCAAAACTTTCTATCCGGCGCCACCGAGCTCTCTTGACAAAGCCACTGCCAGAAACCCTAATCAATTCGGTCTCACCGATGGAATCTCGGTCTCACCGAGATGGGCTTGCAAACTATCTGTTGCCTATTGCATTAATTTCGGTCTCACCGAAATATGAAATCGGTCCCATCGAGTTTGCTTGGCCAGCTCTCTGTTGTGCTTATTACCCAAATCGGTCCCACTGAGTTTGAGTAATCGGTCCAACCGAGATAAAGCTTTACCCTAACCCTAGCACGTCGGTCCCACCGAGTTGGTCATGTCGGTCCCACCGAAAATCCTAACGGTCACATATGTACTGAATCGGTCCGACTGAGTTTTCTGATTCGGTCCCACCGAGTTTGGTATAATGTGTGTAACAGTTAGATTTTGTGTGGAGGCTATATATACCCCTTCACCCACTCTTCATTCGTGGAGAGAGCCATCAGAACATGCCTACACTTCCAACATACATTTTCTGAGAGAGAACCACCTACACTTGTGTTGAGGTCAAGATATTCCACTCCAACCACATAAATCTTGATCTCTAGCCTTCCCCAAGTTGCTTTCCACTCAAATCATCTTTATACCAAATCCAATCCTACGAGAGAGAGCTGAGTGTTGGGGAGACTATCATTTGAAGCACAAGAGCAAGGAGTTCATCCTCAACACACCATCTATTACCTTTTGGGGAATGGCTCTCTTAGATTGGCTAGGTGTCACTTGGGTGCCTCCGTCAAGATTGTGGAGTTGAACCAAGGAGTTTGTACGGGCAAGGAGATCGCCTACTTCGTGAAGATCTACCCTAGTGAGTCAAGTCCTTCATGGGCGACGACCATGGTGGGATAGACAAGGTTGCTTCTTCGTGGACCCTTCATGGGTGGAGCCCTCGGTCGACTCGCGCAACCGTTACCCTTCGTGGGTTGAAGTCTCCATCAACGTGGATGTATGATAGCACCACCTATCGGAACCATGGATAAAAAATCTCCGTGTCTCCAATTGCGTTTGCACACTCCAATCCCATCCCTTTACATTCTTGCAACTTGCATGATTTACTTTCCGCTGCTCATATACTCTTGTCATGCTTGCTTGATATGTATTGTGAATGTTTGAACTTGTGCGAAAACTCCACTTCAACTTAAAGTATTTAAAAACTGCAACTTTCTTGCCAAGTGTCTATTCACCCCCCTCTAGACACCTCTTCTCGATCCTTTCAACTTGACCGAGATTCGATCGTCGGTATCCTCATACCTATTTCAATCTCGTTACCGGCAAGTCTCTTTACTCATTCCGTAATGCATCATCCCGTAACCAACTCATTAGTCACATTGCTTGCAAGGCTTATAGTGATGAGCACTACCGAGAGGGCCCAGAGATACCTCTCCGAAACACGGAGTGACAAATCCTAATCTCGATCTATGTCAACTCAACAAACACCATCAGAGACACCTGTAGAGCATCTTTATAATCACCCAATTACGTTGTGATGTTTGATAGCACACGAGGTGTTCCTCCGGTATTCAGGAGTTGCATAATCTCATAGTCAGAGGAACATGTATAAGTCATGCTAAGAGCAATAGCAATAAAACTAAACAATCATTTATGCTAAGCTAACGGATGGTCATGTCCATCACATCATTCTCTAATGATGTGATCCCATTCATCAAATGACAACACATGTCTATGGTTGGGAAATTTAACCATCTTTGATTAACGAGCTAGTCAAGTAGAGGCATACTAGGGACACTCTGTTTGTCTATGTATTCACACATGTACTAAGTTTCCGGTTAATACAATTCTAGCATGAATAATAAACATTTATCATGATATAAGGAAATATAAATAACAACTTTATTATTGCCTCTAGGGCATATTTCCTTCAGTCTCCCACTTGCACTAGAGTCAGTAATCTAGATTACAAAGTAATGATTCTAACACCCATGGAGTCTTGGTGATGATCATGTTTTGCTCGTGGAAGAGGCTTAGTCAACGGGTCTGCAACATTCAGATCTGTGTGTATTTTGCAAACTTCTATGTCTCCCTCCTTGACTAGATCGCGGATGGAATTGAAGTGTCTCTTGATGTGCTTGGTTCTCTTGTGAAATCTGGATTCCTTCGCCAAGGCTATTGCTCCAATATTGTCACAAAAGATTTTCATTGGACCCGATGCACTAGGTATTACACCTAGATCGAATATGAACTCCTTCATCCAGACTCCTTCATTTGCTGCTTCTGAAGCAGCTATGTACTCTGATTCACACGTAGATCCTGCTACGACGCTTTTTTGGAACTGCACCAACTGCAGCTCCACCATTCAATATAAATACATATCCGGTTTGTGACTTAGAGTCATCTGGATCACAGTCAAAGCTTGCATCGACGTAACCATTTACGACGATCTCTGTCACCTCCATAAACGAGAAACATATCCTTAGTCCTTTTCAGGAATTTCAGGATGTTCTTGACCGCTGTCTAGTGATCCACTCCTGGAATACTTTGGTACCTCCCTGCTAAACTAATAGCAAGGCACACATCAGGTCTGGTAAACAGCATTGCATACATGATAGAACCTATGGTTGAGGCATAGGGAATGACTTTCATTTTCTCTCTATCTTCTACAGTGGTCGGGCATTGAGCCTGACCCAATTTCACACCTTGTAACACAGGCAAGAACCCTTTCTTTGACTGATCCATTTTGAACTTTTTCAAAACTTTATCAAGGTATGTGCTTTGTGAAAGTCCAATTAAGCGTCTTGATCTATCTCTATAGATCTTGATGCCCAATACATAAGCAGCTTCACCGAGGTCTTTCATTGAAAAATTCTTATTCAAGTATCCTTTTATGCTATTCAGAAATTATGTATCATTTCCGATCAACAATATGTCATCCACATATAATATCAGAAATGCAAGAGAGCTCCCACTCACTTTCTTGTAAATCTGAGGCTTCTCCAAAAGTCTCAGATAAAACCATATGCTTTGATCACACTATCAAAGTGTATATTCCAACTCCGAGAGGCTTGCACCAGTCCATAAATGGATCATTGGAGCTTGCACACTTTGTTAGCACCTTTTGGATCGACAAAACCTTCTGGTTGCATCATATGCAACTCTTCTTTAAGGTATCCATTAAGGAATACAGTTTTGACATCCATTTGCCAAATTTCATAACCATAAAATGCGGCAATTGCTAATATGATTCAGACAGATTTAAGCATCGCTACGAGTGAGAAGGTCTCATCGTAGTCAACTCCTTGAACTTGTTGAAAACCTTTGGCAACAAGTCGAGCTTTGTAGACAGTAACATTACCGTTAGCGTCAGTCTTCTTCTTGAAGATCCATTTATTCTCTATTGCTTGCCGATCATCGGGCAAGTCAACCAAAGTCCACACTTTGTTCTCATACATGGATCCCATCTCAGATTTCATGGTCTCAAGTCATTTCGTGGAATCTGGGCTCATCATCGCTTCCTCATAGTTCGTAAGTTCATCATGGTCAAGTAACATGACCTCCAGAACATGATTACCGTACCACCCTGGTGCGGATCTTACTCTGGTTGACCTACGAGGTTCAGTAATAACTAGATCTAAAGTTTCATGATCATCATCATTAGCTTCCTCGCTGATTGGTGTAGGAATCACTGGAACTGATTTCTGTGATGAACTACTTTCCAATTCGGGAGAAGGTATAATTACCTCATCAAGTTCTACTTTCCTCCCACTCACTTCTTTCGAGAGAAACTCCTTCTCTACAAAGGATCCATTCTTAGCAACAAATATCTTGCCTTCAGATCTGTGATAGAAGGTGTACCTTGATCTCCTTTGGGTATCCTATGAAGACACATTTCTCCGATTTGGGTTCGAGCTTATCAGGTTGAAGCTTTTTCACATAAGCATCACAGCCCCAAACTTTAAGAACGACAACTTGGGTTTCTTTCCAAACCACAGTTCATATGGTGTCGTCTCAACGGATTTAGATGGTGCCCTATTTAACGTGAATGCAGCCGTCTCTAAAGCATAACCCCAGAACGATAGCGGCAAATCAGTAAGAGACATCATAGATCGCACCATATCCAATAAAGTACGGTTAAGACGTTCGGACACACCATTACATTGTGGTGTTCCAGGTGGCGTGAGTTGCGAAACTATTCTGCACTATTTCAAATGAAGACCAAACTCATAACTCAAATATTCACCTCCACGATCAGATCGTAGAAACCTTATTATCTTGTTACGATGATTTTCCACTTCACTCTGAAATTCTTTGAACTTTTCAAATGTTTCAGATTTATGCTTCATCAAGTAGATATACCCATATCTGCTCAAATCATCTGTGAAGGTCAGAAAGTAATGATACCCGCCGTGAGCCTCAACACTCATCGGACCGCATACATCAATATGTATTATTTCCAACAAGTCTGTTGCTCGCTCCATTGTTCCGGAGAACGGAGTCTTAATCATCTTGCCCATGAGGCATGGTTCGCGAGTATCAAGTGATTCCAAAAGCCCATCAGCATGGAGTTTCTTCATGCTCTTTACACCAATATGACCTAAACGGCAGTGCCACATATAAGTTGCACTATCATTATTAAACTTATATATTTTGGCTTCAATACTATGAATATGTGTATCACTACTATCGAGATTCAACAAAAATAGACCAGTCATCAAGGGTGCATGACCATAAAAGATATTACTCATATAAATAGAACAACCATTATTCTCTGATTTAAATGAATATCTTCTCGCATCAAACAAGATCCAGATATAATGTTCATGCTTAACGCTGGCACCAAATAACAATTATTCAGGTCTAAAACTAATCCCGAAGGTAGATGTAGAGGTAGGGTGCCGACGACGATCACATCGACTTTGGAACCATTTCCCACGCGCATCGACACCTCGTCCTTAGCCAATCTTCGTTTAATCCGTAGCCCATGTTTCGAGTTGCGAATATGAGCAACAGAACCAATATCAAATACACAGGCGCTACTACGAGCATTAGTAAGGTACACATCAATAACATGTATATCAAATATACCTTTCACTTTGCCATCCTTCTTATCCGCCAAATACTTGGGGCAGTTCCGCTTCTAGTGACTATTCCCTTTGTAGTAGAAGCACTCAGTCTCAGGCTTAGGTCCGGACTTGGGCTTCTTCACTTGAGCAGCAACTTGCTTGCCGTTCTCTTGAAGTTCCTCTTCTTCCCTTTGCCCTTTTTCTTGAAACTAGTGCTCTTGTTAACCATCAACACTTGATGCTCCTTCTTGATTTCTACCTCCGCAGCCTTTAGCATTGTGAAGAGCTCGGGAATTGTCTTATCCATTCCTTGCATATTATAGTTCATCGCGAAGCTTTTGTAGCTTGGTGGCAGTGATTGAAGAACTCTGTCAATGACACTATCAACAGGAAGATTAACTCCCAATTGAGTCAAGTGGTTGTGGTACCCAGACATTCTGAGTATATGTTCACTGACAGAACTATTCTCCTCCATTTTGCAGCGGTAGAACTTATTAGAGACTTCATATCTCTCAATCTGGGCATTTTCTTGAAATATTAACTTCAACTCCTGGAACATCTCATATGCTCCATGACGCTCAAAACATCGTTGAAGTCCCGGTTCTAAGCCGTAAAGCATGGCACAATCGAACTATCGAGTAGTCATTAGCTTTGCTCGCCAGACGCTCATAACATCCGGAGTTGCTCCTTAGCTGGTCTTGCACCTAGCGGTGCTTCTAGAACGTAATTCTTCTGTGCAGCAATGAGGATAATCCTCAAGTTACGGACCCAGTCCGTGTAGTTGCTACCATCATCTTTCAACTTAGCTTTCTCTAGGAACGCATTAAAATTCAAAGGAACAGTAGCGCGGGCCATTGATCTACAACAACATAGACATGCAAAATACTACCAGGTACTAAGTTCATGATAAATTAAAGTTCAATTAATCATAAGAACTCCCACTTAGATAGACATCTCTCTAGTCATCTAAATGATCACGTGATCCAAATAAACTAAACCATGTCCGATCATCACGTGAGATGGAGTAGTTTTCAATGGTGAACATCACTATGTTGATCATATCCACTATATGGTTCACGCTCGACCTTTCGGTCTCAGTGTTCCAAGGCCATACCTGCATATGCTAGGCTCGTCAAGTTTAACCCAAGTATTCTGCGTGTGCAAAACTGGCTTGCACAAATTGTATGTGAACGTAGAGCTTATCACACCCGATCATCATGTGGTGTCTCGGCACGACGAACTGTAGCAACGGTGCATACTCAGGGAGAACACTTATACCTTGAAATTTAGTGAGAGATCATCTTATAATGCTACCACCGTACTAAGCAAAATAAGATGAATAAAGGATAAACATCACATGCAATCAAAATAGGTGATATGATATGGCCATCATCATCTTGTGCCTTTGATCTCCATCTCCAAAGCACCGTCACGATCACCATCGTCACCGGCTTGACACCTTGATCTCCATCGGAGCATCATTGTCGTCTCGCCAACTATTGCTTCTACGACTATCGCTACCGCTTAGTGATAAAGTAAAGGAATTACATGGCGATTGCATTTCATACAATAAAGCGACAACCATATGGCTCCTGCCAGTTGCCTATAATTGTTACAAAACATGATCATCTCATACAGCAATTTATATATCATCACGTCTTGACCATATCACATCACAGCAAGCCCTGCAAAAACAAGTTAGACGTCCTCTACTTTGTTGTTGCAAGTTTTACGTGGCTGCTACGGGCTTCTAGCAAGAACCGTTCTTACCTACGCATTAAAACCACAACGATTTTTCGTCAAGTGTGCTGTTTTAACCTTCAACAAGGACCGGGCGTAGTCAAACTCGATTCAACTAAAGTTGGAGAAACAGATACCCACTAGCCACCTGTGTGTGAAGCACGTCGGTTGAACCAGTCTCATGAACGTGGTCATGTAATGTCAGTCTGGGCCGCTTCATCCAACAATACCGCCGAATCAAAGTAAGATGTTGCTGGTAAGCAGTATGACTATTATCGCCCACAACTCTTTGTGTTCTACTCGTGCATATAACGTCTACGCATGGACCTGGCTTGGATGCCACTGTTGGGGAACGTAGTATTTCAAAAAAAATCCTACGATCACGCAAGATCTATCTAGGAGAAGCACATCAACCAGCGGGGAGAGTGAGTCCACGTACCCTCGTAGACCGAAAGCGGAAGCGTTTAGTAACACGGTTGATGTAGTCGAACGTCTTCGCGATCCAACCGATCCAAGCACCAAAAGTACGACACCTCCACGTTCAGCTCGATGACGTCCCTCGAGCTCTTGATCTAGTTGAGGCCGAGGGAGAGTTCTTTCAGCACGACGGCATGGTGACGGTGATGATGAAGTTACCGACGCAGGGCTTCGCCTAAGCACTACGATGATATGACCGAGGTGTGTAACTGTGGAGGGGGGCACCGCACACGGTTAAGAGAAACTTGTGTGTCCTTTGGGGTTCCCCCCTCCCACGTATATAAATGAGGGGAGGAGGAGGAGGCCGACCAAGAAGGGGCGCGCGCCATGGGTAGTCCAACTAGGATTCCCAATCCTAGTTGGAGTCCCCCTCCATCCAAGAGAAGGAGAAGGAGGGAAGGAGGAAGAGGGGAGAAGGAAAGAGGGGGCGCCGCCCCCTCCCTAGTCTAATTCGGACTGGCCAGGGGGGCCTCCCTTGTGGAACTCCTCTCCTTTCCACTAAGGCCCATGAAGGCCCATGAACTTCCCGGGGGGGGGGGGGTTCCGGTAACCCCCGATACTCTGAAACTTATCCGGAACGACCCAAACCATTCCGGTGTACGAATGTAACCTTCCAATATATGAATCTTTATGTATCGACCATTTTGAGACTCCTCGTCGTGTCTGTGATCTCATCCGGGACTCTGAACAAACTTCAGTCATCAAATCACATAACTCATAATACAAATCGTCATCGAACGTTAAGCGTGCGGACCCTACGGGTTCGAGAACTATGTAGACATGACCGAGACACATCTCCGGTCACTAACCAACAGCGGAACATGGATGCTCATATTGGCTCCTACATATTCTACGAAGATCTTTATTGGTCAAACCGCATAACAACATACGTTGTTCCCTTTGTCATCGGTATGTTACTTGCCTGAGATTCGATCGTCGGTATCCTCATACCTAGTTCAATCTCGTTACCGGCAAGTCTCTTTACTCGTTCCGTAATGCATCATCCCGTCACTAACTCATTAGTCACATTGCTTGCAAGGCTTATAGTGATGAGCACTACCGAGAGGGCCCAGAGATACCTCTCTGAAACACAGAGTGACAAATCCTAATCTCGATCTATGCCAACTCAACAAACACCATCAGAGACACCTGTAGAGCATCTTTATAATCACCCAATTACGTTGTGACATTTGATAGCACACAAGGTGTTCCTCCGGTATTCAGGAGTTGCATAATCTCATAGTCAGAGGAACATGTATAAGTCATGATGAGAGCAATAGCAATAAAACTAAATGATCATTTATGCTAAGCTAACGGATGGGCCTTGTCCATCACATCATTCTCTAATGATGTGATCCCGTTCATCAAATGACAACACATGTCTATGGTTGGGAAACTTAACCATCTTTGATTAACGAGCTAGTCAAGTAGAGGCATACTAGGGACACTTTGTTTGTCTATGTATTTACACATGTACTAAGTTTCCAGTTAATACAATTCTAGCATGAATAATAAAAATTTATCATGATATAAGGAAACATAAATAACAACTTTATTATTGCCTCTAGGGCATATTTCCTTCAGTTCCATGATCCAATATCATCACATAGCCTATACCATGCCAATGCCTTTCCCTTCAAAGATAAAGAGAAGACCTTCTTCTTGACAACATCCTCGGGCAAACCTGCAAGCTTAAATAATCAACAAACTTCATCCACGTAGATTAGGTGCATATCAAGATGTAATGTTCCATCTCCTGCATAAGGATTAGCTAGCAGTTTCTCTATCATACCCGAAGGAATTTCATAATAAATATTTTCAGTAGGTGCAGTAGATTGAGGAGAAAATCTTTGCTCTTCCGGTCAAGGTGAAGATATCCCGAACAAGCCCCTCAAAGGATTATTTTCCATAGTAACTAGTGACAGTAAATTTCAGCACACTATATAAATGTTTCCTTACCAAATTCCATTTACCAAAGGCGCTTCAGTCGCCGACAATGGTGCCAGAAAAGAGTCTTGATGACCCACAAGTATAGGGGATCTATTGTAGTCCTTTCGATAAGTAAGAGTGTCGAACCCAACAAGGAGTAGAAGGAAATGACAAACGGTTTTCAGCAAGGTATTCTCTGCAAGCACTGAAATTATCAGCAACAGATAGTTGTGTGATAAGATAATCCGTAACGGGTAACAAGTAACAAAAGTTACTAAGGTGCCGCAAGGTGGCCCAATCCTTTTTTTAGCAAAGGACAAGCCTGGACGAACTCTTATATAAAGCAAAGCGCTCCCGAGGACACATGGGAATTACTATTAAGCTAGTTTTCATCATGCTCATATGAGTCGCGTTCGTTACTTTGATAATTTGATACATGGGTGGTCCGGTGCTTGGGTGCTGCCCTTCCTTGGACAAGCCTCCCACTTATGATTAACCCCTCTAGCAAGCATCCGCAACTATGAAAGAAGAATTAAGATAAATCTAACCATAGCATAAAACATATGGATCCAAATCAGCCCCTTACGAAGCAACACATAAACTAGGGTTTAAGCTTTTGTCACTCTAACAACCCATCATCTACTTATTACTTCCCAATGCCTTCCCCTAGGCCCAAATCATAGTGAAGTGTCATGTAGTCGACGTTCACATAACACCACTAGAGGAAAGACAACACACATCTCATCAAAATATCAAAAGAATACCAAATTCACGTGATTACTTATGACAAGACTTCTCCATGTCCTCAAGAACAAACGTAACTACTCACAAAGCATATTCACGTTCATAATCAGAGGAGTACTAATTATCATTAAGGATCTGAACATATGATCTTCCACCGAATAAACCAACTAGCATCAACTACAAGGAGTAATCAACACTACTAGCAACCCACAGGTACCAATCTGAGGTTTTGAGACAGAGATCGGATACAAGAGATGAACTAGGGTTTGAGAGGAGATGGTGCTGGTGAAGATGTTGATGGAGATTGACCCCTCTCTATGAGGGGATTGTTGGTGACGATGGCTTTGATTTCCCCCTCCCGGAGGGAAGTTTCCCCGGCAGAACAGCTCCGCCGGAGTCCTAGATTGGTTCTGCCCAGGTTCTGCCTCGAGATGGCAGCGCTTCATCCCGAAAGCTTCCTTCTGATTTTTTCCAGGTCAAAACACACCATATAGAAGAAGATGGGCATCGGGGGTCTGCCAGGTGCCCCACAAGGCAGGGGGCGCGCCCTCCACCGTTGTGGATGGCAGGTGGCCCCCCTCTAGTGCTTTCTTCGCCCAATATTTTTTATATATTCGAAAACAATTCTCCGTGAAGTTTCAGGACTTTTGGAGTTGTGCAGAATAGGTCTCTAATATTTACTCCTTTTCCGTCGTAATTCCAAATTCGGTATCGGCATTCTCCTCTTCATGTAAACCTTGTAAAATAAGAGAGAAAGGGCATACGTGTTGTGACATAATGTGTAATAACAACCCATAATGCAATAAATATCGATATAAAAGCATGATGCAAGCGGACGTATCACCCGGCATCCTGTCAGCGAGACACCGACAAAGAAACACATCAACGCACTTTCACCCACGAGGGAAGAGCGACGACATTCCATCTACTCCTATCCCGACATCAGTCTCTATGTCTGGGTAGGAGCCTCCACCGTAGGAGGCACCCACACCTGCGTCCCCAGCCAATACCCGATGGACTGGGGGGGACAAGACTCCGAGAGCCGACGGCCGCCGGCGAGCCAGCCCCGACCTCTTGGCCAGGCGGGCTCACACGACGCCATGTCCGTGGCCACCGGCGCCGATCCGCATACCGGTGCAACGGTGACACGACCACCACCATCAAGCCCCATACCTGTAAGAAAACGCCCACGGGCGCAACCCGGACCGAGCCCACCCTCACCTACCCGGGGCTCGCCGCGATCTGCCTCGGGTCCAGATCTGGTCCATTCGAGCACAAACCCTAGACCAAACGCCTCCGTCGCACAGGCGGCCAAAGACCCTGCATCACTGCCGCCCACCGCACGCATCGGCTCTGGTCCTGAAAAAGGGAAGGTGCAACCTCCACCCCGCAGTGCGAGCATGGCCGCGACGGACGCAACGCCGCAGCCACACCACGCCCGCTCAGCCGCTCCCCCTAGTCAGCACCCGCAGAGCCAACCACGGGCAGAACACCATCGCCGCTGCGCAGCAGGCCGGCGCTACGCCCCTGGCCGCCGCAGCCTGACGACCGACCTCGTCGCCGCGCCCAAGCACACCCCGCCCGGCATGCTGCCCGACACACAACAACCACCAGCCCACCACTGCCGCACCAGAGTGCCGTCGCCGGACTACGGAGACACCGCACCGCGACGCCTAGCACCCGCGTCACGCCCTGCCATGGAAAGGCCGATCTGCGTCGCCCCCCACCCGCAAGAGGATGCCACCGCCCCGCCGCCGCCGGCTCCGGTCGGGCATAGCCCGGCCGCGCCCCCTGACGGCGGCGAGGGAGGGTGAGGAGGGAGGAGGAGGACCAGCGGCCGAGATCTGGGGATCCCTCCACGCCGCCACGGCCTTGGCGAAGGAAGGGGGCTGGACGTGTATCCTAGTTGGGAGAACCACGGTGTTGCAATAATAATAAGAATTAATTCTCATAATGTAAATCTTCTATCGTGATACCACCTTCGTCCGGGCTTATTAGACCCACTCTTATTTTGGGCTAAAATTTGACTATAAATTTAACTAATAAAGTTCAAACTATATTTCATAGAAATTATAGTATGAGAAAGCCTTTTTAAATACAAATCCAATAATATACTTGTCGTATCATATAATTTATATTTTGTTAGCTTTGTAGATGATCAAAGTTTGACCGAAAATACGAGGATGCTCAATAAACCGGAACGGAGGTAGTAGTACCAGGCACGTTAAAAATCTCTTAGGGCAAACTTTTGACCTATGCATCTTCAATCATGATAGTATAATGAACATTATAAATAAATAAAATTATATTCAAATTCGTAGACCGCAACATGCGCCTTGTACGCTGTGCATGCAGTGCTCGTGTTCAATTTGCCGTGATTAACTGACGTGGTTAATGGCACAGCCGTTGTCTTCCTAATATACTACATCACTTATCACGATATTAACTACCCGGGCGACTAATATTGCAGGAGTAATTCTTTAATTAATTTCTTATTTAATTCTTTAACTACTTGATTGGACCAACCCCACAACCATTGTAGTGGTATTGTATATTCCAACCATAAGAGCATAACACAAATCAACCTGTGGTTGCATGATTATATGTACAGTGGTATATCAGCCCACCATGGATTAAAGTTCTGGTGCTTGTATTTTTTTTAAATTTATTTTAGGACTTTTGGTGATGTGCATTTATTAGGAGTAGACGTTCTCGTCGACTACGAGCTATTTTTGGTGACTTCGTCAATTTCAAGATGATATATCGGCTCGGTCTTTCGAAGGTGCTCATGGGATAGGGTGTGCGTGTTTATAGGGATGAATGTATGCGCGTGTATATAAACGTATGCATCTGTACCGGTGTTGTTGCTTGTATCGGTGTTGTTGCTTTGTAGTATAAAGGAGGGAGAAACTCTTTTTCGATAAACATATGTGTCTGTACCGTGTCAAAGAAAACCATGAGAGCTTAACGAAAATGACTTTTCTCTTTCATAAAAACTAAACAAGGTATGGAGTGAGCTTTCTTTCTTTCTGGCCACGAAAACACTTTGAGTTGACAAAAGCGTGCATTTTACAATTAACATAAAAAACAAGATCAATCTTGATCAATCTACATATGGACGGACGAAAGTGACAGATTTGGTCGCAAATACGACGTGCTTACAGAATCCTGAATTTGAATTCTGCGACACGGGCACACAGAACAGCACCATGTGCCAGCGCTCTAAAATTTCAATTCCCAAGAAAAGCTCTAGATTTTGACGAGTTTTGGCGACAACGAAATCCAGCCAGCCAGCCATACCGATATGCCCTCGATCGGGATCACGTGGAGACATGCCCAGCACGAACCAGTCGACCGGAGACAAAGGGGATTTGTGCCCTTTCTTTTTCCGTCACAGACGGGATCCCGCCGCCTGGTTGCTTCGTAACCAATAACGCCGCTACTAAATTATAGAGCTGACGCTCAGATCTCATCTCCCCACCCAACCCAACCCGCAGCCCCAGTGGATTCTCCAATCCCCCGCAGAAAAGGGCGCCAGTGCATCCGTCCCGGTTCCCAGCGGCAATCCGTTACCACCAAGGCGGAAGATTTAGTAGTAGTCCTCGTCTAGTTCTTGCTCAGCTCCACCCATACCGAATCTAGCCTCGCGGCAGCTTCGTGTTGACTCGTCCGTCCTCCTCCCCGGCTTGGGAGCGCTCGTGGTCGTGAGCTTCTTGGATCGGCGGCGCTTCCGTTTTCCGTGCCCTTTGGAGCCTCGGATCCAAGAAACCGGCTGGGGGTTGGTTTCTTGGATTTGGATTTGGATCTCCCTCCCGCAATGGCGGCGCTCGTGGAGCTCTTCACGAGATCCTACTCGTCCTCCACGCCGGTGGACTGGGAGGCGGAGGCCTACCCGGCGTACGGCGACTACGCCGTGCTCCCCATCCTTGTCGCCTTCTTTCCCGCCCTGCGCTTCCTCCTCGACCGGTTCGTCTTTGAGGTAAACTGCTTGGCTGCTCCGCTCTTCGGTTTTTAGTGGTTCGTCGGATCCGGAATGCCCGTGCCAAGCTGCCGTTAGTTGCTGGATAAGCATTCCCCCTTGAGTTTCTTGCTTCAGTATTGCTAGTGATGGATCAGTTTTCTCATAAAACTTATGTGCCTGGATGACAGTTTCGGTAACTGTGCATGTTCTGATGTGAGCCTCTGTAACTATGGATCAAATTGTCAATCAGCAGATAGAAAAACAAATACTAGAAACTAGAGAAATACAGCACCATAGCAATAATGTACTGCATTTTGATTGAGATTGTGCTGGATTCGGCTCGATAAAGCTGTGGTCATCGTGACTGCTTTTTTGAAAGTTGCCTTCTCTTTAACAAAATAATCGAATCATTGACACGCTCTTAGATGCCACTTGTTTTCCCTCTTGTTTAGGGTGGTACTTTTAAACATCTTCATACTGTGAAGTGTGTGATTCTTTGCGAGTAAAATTTGTTATGCTATATTGCTAGTGAATCTGCCGTGAGGCAGGACATGCTACTATCCAAGTTTATCTAGAAAATTATAGAACATGCACTGGAAGCTTAACATTGGCAAAATATCATCCTCTCTTACTTTTTTGAATTTTCAAACCGGGGGGGGGGGGGGGGGGTGTTCCCCACCTTAATTAATTGCCCAACAAAAAGGGTTTGCAGCCCATCGCAAGATAGGGTCCAAGTGAACAGGGGGCACAGGGGAGAAGAGATTGAGCAAAAAATAACACACACCGACAGCACACATAGCAAGGGAGAACAAAGAGGGAAAACACAACAATGAGCACCGTGTCAGATCCCGCTAGGGATCGACAGGGAATCGAAGTGGATAGAACCAAGAAATCAAGGAAAAAGTAAGAACTGAAGAACCAGAGCACTTTTGATCGATACCCCTCTCTCAGGTTACAAGGCCTTATATAGGCTAGGGAATTACAGTGGCTTAATTTGAAAGTAAAGGAAAGGAAAAAGCAGCAAAAGGGGGAAACAGAGATAGGCATAGATCAGGTCTTCCTCTCATCCTAGCCCTCCAATCTTCTCTCTTATCTTCTCCCACTAGTACCTGACACACCACTGGTGTAATCACTGTTCCAAATATCGGTCAGTGAACTGCCGATATGGTCAGTTAACTGCTATTCGGACCCTTCCCGATATGAGAACGTGCTATTCGAGCCATTAACTGGTAGGCCAAATCATTGGCCTGCTACGCATTTTTAGCCCGAAACTGGCCTGTTCCCTCCCTACTTTTCGGTGTGCAGGTCTATGGCCTTCCAGATTGGCTGCAACATCATCAGAACATCAAGGCAACATTTTTCCGTGTTGCTATGTAGCCTAGGGTTGTATATTTAGACACTTGGTACATTGCATGTTGCTATTAGCCTAGGATATATAGATATGGCTCTAGTTAACCTACCGATATATGGTTACCGATAAATTCAGTTAAATGGCAGATTCGCCGATTAATCCCTACTCAGCACCTTGCTGATATGGTACCAGTTACCGATATCTTGAACACTGGGTGTAATCTAAAGGCTTCGGCCAGCCGAGAGCAAACCACGACACTACACCGTCGGCGCATTCAAAAGGCTCCGCACATCCGAGACTGCACAATGCAGCAACACCACCTGTGTCGTGGGGTACATTCAAAAGGTCACGTGAGGCCAAGACGGCGCCACGGCACCTGTGTGCCACCAGCGTAGTCAAAGGGCATCGCCTAGCAGACCAAACCACGGCACTGCACCGTCAACGCAATCGAAGGCACCGCGCAACCGAGACTACACAACACCGTGCGCCACCTGTGTTGGGGTGTAAATTCAAAAGGTTACGCGAGGCTGAGATGCAGACGCGACTGCAAGGTCGACTCACCATGTCGACTAGTCGACGAATCGCAGCTGCATGGTCGACTTGTTAAGAGTCGCTACCCCAGAATGACTCGTCGACTCGAAAACCTTGCTGAGACGACGCCATGACACCTGTGTGCCACTGGCGTAGTCGCAGGGCATCGCCTAGCAGAGATACACCAAGGGGCACTCGAGACCGGCCACACTACCGTCGACCCCAGACCGGCTACACCACCACCACCCGCACCGACCCACAACCACCAACCTCAAACATCCTCTCTTATTTAACTTAGCTGCAGTATTGCTCTTGAATCTATCTCGACTTAGGTTTACTGCTATTTCCCTCTTAACTAAGCTCAAACTCTAACAAGTTGCTTCAAATGTAAATTGCAGAGTGATTATTTCTTGAGGCACTGACCTGATTATATTTCCAGTTTATGGCTTCGTTGCATACAAAATTTTGAAAACAATGGAGCCCCCTCCAGACTCCAGTAGAGATCAGTGGATCCATTTGTGGTTTAGCAATTGCTGATGCAATAGTGGTTCAATTTTTTTTATCTAACATGGTTGCAGTATGCATTATTACTAATATATGATTACGCCAAATCCACTGTTGTAGTACGTGTGGTAACTCATGTTGACATGAAAAATAACTCCTATTTTGACTCTAAATTATCGACTGCAAAGAGAGGGGAACTGAAATAAGCCAGAACACACTAGTTTTGTGCCAGTTTGTTATATTCGCTGTCATGTCACATTAAAACTGTACGCCATGAGCAAATCATATGCTAGAATGGTGCAATCATGACTGGGATGGTCATTATGTAGCGTTCGTGCTATTCCAGTACGCCCCTACATGCGTATATCATAGTTCTTTCATTTCATTATATTTGCAGATATTAGCAAGAAGGCTTATATTTGGAAAAGGGTATGACAAGCTTGCTGAAACAGACGAAAGGAGAAAGAAAATCAATAAATTTAAGGAGTCCGCCTGGAAATTTGTTTATTTTCTTTCCGCAGAGGTCCTTTCATTATCTGTAACATACAATGAACCATGGTTTACAAACACCAGATACTTCTGGGTAGGGCCTGGCGAGCAGCTATGGCCTGATCAAAAGATGAAGTAAGCGAGAGAAACAAGAACAAGCTCTTTTATTCTTCACTCCAGCATTGCTTTTACCCAAAAGGCTTCAACCTTAATTTTTCTTTTCTTTCTCCCAGACTGAAGCTTAAGGCTGTATACATGTATGCTGCTGGATTTTACACATATTCCATCTTTGCCCTTCTGTTCTGGGAAACAAGACGCAAGGATTTCGGAGTCTCGATGTCTCACCATGTGGCAACTGTTGTTCTGATTGTTATGTCCTACATTTGCAGGTTTGTACATGAGTGTAATTGCCCTTCTATACGTAATGATACACAGCATTGCCAGGTCTTGATGTTATTGTTATTTCTAAACAGATTATCTCGTGCTGGCTCGGTCATTTTAGCCGTCCATGATGCGAGTGATATATTCCTAGAGATCGGAAAGATGGCCAAGTATAGTAGCTGTGAGGGGCTGGCTGTTGTAGCATTTCTACTTTTTGTGGCTTCTTGGATCCTTCTTCGGCTAATAATTTTCCCTTTCTGGATCCTGAGAAGCACAAGGTAAACATTTTTTACAGCTTGTAGGTTGCTCTGGTGTCTGGTGCCACTCCGACTTTTTAATTCCACTAACATTTATATCGCGTTTTATTGATTGATTTGATGCTCTCTGTGTCTTTTTCAGCTATGAAGTAGCTGTGATCCTTGACAAGGAGAAAAAAGAATTTTACAGCTCCGTATACTACTATCTTTTCAACAGTCTCCTGTTCTCACTTCTAGTCCTTCACATATATTGGTGGGTACTAATTTACCGGATGCTAGTGAAACAAATCCAATCCAGAGGACGTGTTGGTGACGATGTTCGATCCGGTCCGTGATTTGTCTTGCCCATTTTTCTCGTTGTTAAATCTGTTTTCTTTCACAGCAGCATATTGATTTCTTATAAGCCACCTGCTATTAAACAGATTCTGAGGGAGAAGAAGACCACGAAGATTAATCTGTAGGTTGCTGGATGCTTAACTGAAGAATTATATAATGTGTTCCCTACAGGAAGATACGTCCATCACCCTAGGCACTGATTTCACTAGACCGCCGGATCAATCTTCGTGTCAAACATGGCAGCCACAATTTGCAGGAGTTGCTACTACAGCTACTTGTGCTATCATATACAAAGTTGGTGTATATTTGATCTGGATCCGTATTTGTATAAAAGAGAGCACAATAAGTTTGTTCAGTCTAGGAAGGATTTGATTCATGATGCGTTGACGTCGTTGTGTAATATGCTGTGGCAACTCAATTTACAACTTGGTGTATCTTGCATTGTAATGGGTAATCTGGATAAGAAGTTCCAAAGAAATCTTCAACATTCTTAGAGCATCTCCAGCAGTTCCCCAATAAGCATCTCCAGCTGCTCCATCAAAGTTTTTTGGGGTTTTGTATGTAGTCTGCTTTTGCAACTTCCGAATAAACCCATCCCCAATAATTTGAATTTTTTTCTTGTTCTCTCTGCACTTGCATATAAAACACGGACATCTTCATTTTTATCATCATAGGAATTCAAATAATTATGTTTCAGTTTCAAACCACAATTTATGAAATTTAAATTTGAATCTCCAAGACCTTCAAAATTGTACCTATATTTAGTTCTAAAATTACCCATCTATAACATCTTATTTACATCTTGGCATATGATGTTGCCTTGGAGCCTTGTTTTGCATGACTGGTCTCATTTCATCCCAAACTTTAGCAACGTTTCCGTATCAGGGACTGAAAACTGCCTTGCTTGCCAGCATATGCTATTGCTGACAGATTAGGCAGTTGGTTTCATCCCTCGTAGCACAAAGCTAGAATGTTAACTGAAAGCCTGTGCCCTTGCATGTGGTGTGTTTAATAGTATAAGTCGATGGAGACAAAAAGCAAGTTGAGGTTTTAGGAAAAAGACAAAGGTAGTTGAGGCCGTTTCATTCCTTTCCGGTTTCGTTTGGAAGGCCGTTTCATCATTTTGTCTGTTCATTCTTTTCCGGCACCTGCTATTGTCTATGTCTGCAGCTTGATAATATCTGTAATGTTACATGTCTGAGTATCTTCTTAGTTTAATTTATCTATTTTCTTACTCAAGGGGAGTTCGTTTCTTTAGATGAGCCAACGCAATGGCCGAGTTTTCGTCAATTATTTTTTATTACTTCTTGGCTGGGGCAATGCATTGCATATTGTCTGGTGCTAGAACTCTTATTTACCAAGGAGAGTGCACAACTTTATGTATGCCTCTGTTAAAAAAAACCTTTATGTATGCCTAATGTCTTGTCAAACATACGGAGTATGATGGATTCACTTTTACTGTATAGCCTGAATAAGACTTAGATGACGAACAGAGAAGGGTACTCAGCAACTCGTTGAGTACAAACCAAAAGTAGTACAAAATAGAAACCTGCTAATGGTCCTACATAACTCTGTAATATAAATTGACCTCCAAGACCTATATTTACTTCTAAAGTAAAATTTCAACCCATCTGAACATCTTATTTACATCTTGTCATGTGATGTTTACTTAGGACTTTGTGTTTGCATGACTGATCTCATTCCATCCTAAACCTCACCACTTCACCCCGGTTGTACAGGAACATCTGGTTTCTGTATCAGGGACTGAAAACAGCCTTGCCTGCCAGCATATGGTATTGTTGACATCTTAGGCAGTTGGTTTCATTCATCGTAGCACAAAGCTGGAATGTTAACTGAAAGCCGGCACGCTTGCATGTGGTGTGTGTTTGATAGGTGTAACTCTATGGAGACAAGGCAGGTTTTTTTTTGAACGAAGGCAAAAGATTTGCCTCTTCAATTAAATAAGGGAGAGAATAGTTTAGAGTTTTTTACAACGCACTCACAAATGCGGCATGGCAATACTCGGACACTATGATGTTCCCTAGTTTCTTTGCGCCGGCCGTCACCCAAAGTTTTGCATCTTCTAAAATGTTGGTAAGAAGAATCGTCGGCGGTGCGCTTTTGTGGTGGAAAACGCGGGCGTTTCTCTCGTTCCAAATTACCTAAGAAACGAGGGAGGCCATTGCGTCTCGGTTAGGAATATTACTAGTGGTTGGGGCGCGCCCGTGGCGCGCCTCTTGAGGCGGTCTTGTGCGTCTCAATCTTGTCTATGCACATTACGACGGCTGGTTGCGTCCTTAATCTCAGCTTGGTTATGCACATTGACTTGTTTGATTGTGTGAGTCACGTCGTCATAAGATGTTAGTAGGCAAAATCGATTTGCGAAGTGATTGTAATATGAATAAAAAACACAAGTTGAATTGGTCATGTTCACCTATACACAGAAAGGAAGTAACACACTCAATTTACTAAAGGAAAATGACGCACAATTAAAAGATACGATACCTAAAAGAGCTACCATGGACCATCCTTAGGAATGCAGTTCGAACTGTCTTTATTACGATACCTACCTAATAGAAGATACATACAAGATGCAAGTTAGCTTGTAGGGTAACAGTTCTAAATATACCACAGGGTTTATTTCAGAACATAAATGCAAATATTGATGTCAAAAATAAGACACAAAATACCAAATAGAAGATACATACAAGATGCGAGTTAGCTTGTAGGGTAACAATTCTAAATATACCACAGGTTTATTTTGAGCATAAATGCAAATATTGATGTAGGAAATAAGACACAAAATACATGTCATTATGCGTTGATTAAATCTTAGGCCGCGCTTGGATTGCCGTTTTGCGGCGATTTACACGCGGAATATACACACGTGTAAAATTAGCAGGTGCGGCAGGGAAATGGCTCCTTGGTTGGCCGTTTAGATCCGAGAAAACCGGGCGGGTCTGTGCCTTCCATCCGGAAAAAATAAACACGCCTTTCACCCTCCGTTTCTTTTCCACCCGGATTTTACTCGTGCCCAGTTTAATACGGGCGGAAACAGTTACACGCGTAAAAGAAATACATCCACGAAACGGCAATCCAAGCGCGGCCTTAGCTGGCAGACGTAGGTGTTTGGTACTGATGGACATGTGATTAAAACTGAGTATTGCTATTAAAAAAAAGTGAGTAATTGAACTATGACTTTTTTTGCGAAATAAGAGCTTTCATTCATTAAACAACGGGGTTACAATCGTTTTGCAGGCAAACAACTAAAAAACTTGGTACAAAATTTATCCAAAGACATCTTCTCCTAGTTGATGTTGCCTGCTTAGCATACAAATGTGCCCCTTCGTTAGCCTCACGACCACCAAAATTTAATTGGAATGACTGCAAACTCCCGCTGAGCTCTTCTATTTCCTCGAGTATCGGAGCTATCACAGAACGATTTTGGCTTCTGTCCCTTCATAGCTTGACAACCTCCTGGGCATCAGACTCAACAATAACCTTTGATAGACCAATATCACAGGCGAGTCTAACACCATCACGTACAGCAAGGGCCTCCATAATTAAAGCATTGGCCGTCTAACCATACCAGATGGCTTGGCCCCTTAGTAAGGCACCACTATGATCACGTACAATCACTCCTGTAGCTCCCTCATTGTTGTTTGGCGAGAAGCCAGCATCCACATTCAGCTTAATTATGCCAGAAGCTGGAGGTTTCCACCTTGGCCACTCATGGTATTGCTTCCCTGAAGCCTGTCCTGTTAGTGTAAGATCGTAGGCAATATCAGCAGTCAACTTCACAGATTTAGACATGGGTCTTATATAGTACTAATAGCAAAGTAATTAACAGCCAGTTGATTAGAGACCAAACAAAACACAGATGACATGTGAATAACCCTACATATATACACAACTTCAGTGATATTTGACAATGGGTGAAAACTCACTTGTTCCTTATACCAAGAAGTGCACAATGTACACCACAGGCAGTTGATGATACTGGAGCTAACGGTATAGCTGCAGCTCCACAAATTGCGGTAGCCAGTGTTGACCTTGCACTATCCGAATTTACTCTCTAATAAATGTGGCCGTATGCATCGTTCTGATGCAGAGGCCGGGGAGTCCCCCCTTTTCGAAAAAAAAGAAAAAAAAAGGATTTTCAATTCTTCGAAGTCCGTCTGTAAAGCTTTCATAAGACTGAACAAAGTTCCAGGTTAATATTAAACCCTGGGCAATACCTATGTACGTTAGCCATTACAGGCGACCATAGATCTAACAAAGCAGATCATAACCCAGCGATACATTTGTTAGGTGCTGCATTACATATATATTAACTGGTTCAAAAGTAAAGCACAACATTGCGAATTATACTATACATGACACAAGGCATATGGCTGCACATAGTATGCGAGACAGGTTATATATATGCATGGACGGTGTTGAGAGGTGACTCTCACAGCCGATGTATGGTGAGAGAAAGACGGTTTCACCTTGCGTTTGAATGCGATTGATGGTGTTGAGAGCGCAACACGGATCGTGGTCGTTATGCATTGCCATTGCTTGGTGGCAGGAGGCTGCGCGGCTGTAGGGGGGCAGCACGGTCGCGTCGACGGCTATACGTCGCTCATGCAGAACATCCACCCCACGCGCATGTGCTCGATGCCCATTGGCTTGGTATAATGGGCTAGTAGTGTGGGTAGAGAACTCATGGACTGGTCCTAAAGTGAAGATATTGTAACATGTACCCATGCAAACCTCAAGTAACATGTATCTTCAGTGAAGTGTCTCAATTTAGCCGATGATACTTGTCGGCTATATAATGGAATTAGATATGAGTCTCACTAATTGTCTGAAAAAATATGGACAGAAGCCAGCTTAGTTCATAGTCCTCAATGGGTCATGATAAAGCTTGTTCAACCATGCATTGAATAATCACCTAGGAGGCAACTTTAAGATAATTAAAATAACTTGTCTTGCCAAGTTTAAATAAAATGAAGGGTTGTACTGAAGTTCTAGTGAGGAATATCTCGCATGATCACAAAGGGGCATTAAATTTAGTCAATAGAAAAATGGAAGCATCTGCTGCAACACAAACAACTCAAGATTCACTTGTTCAAACTATATCTGAACAAAAAAAACAATAATCTGGGCTGCAGTATATGACCAATAAATATAGTATGCGTCAAGATTCACAATACTGGTCATCACTTTGAAAAATTAAGTATTACAAAATACATAACTATATTCTAGGTTCATTTACAGATAAAAGGCAACATACAAGTCGAGCAGAAAAATAGTGAAGCCAACCTGAACAATACTGACCCTCTGAGTGAGCTCGATCCAGTCTCCTCCGAAACACACTTGTGGAGTGCACATTTCCATGAAACCAGACTCACACTGTACAAGGAAAGATGAATGAAAAGATGGAAGTCAAAGGCTCAAAGGTATCAGATCGAAAAGAAATATAAGGAATGCATCTATCATGTGTCATGCATGTGTGTGTGAGTAGCTTCTCATAGTGAGTGAAAACCTTGCAGGCAATCTTGAGCATAGCAAAATGGGAGACCAGACAAACAAAAGATGTGGAATACGCTAATGTCTATTAATCCAGGAAATAATAAATTCCAGATCTGTGTTTCAATAGGAACATCACCGTTGCCATGGGCCCAAAAGAGGGTACGAATGATAAACTATATTTAGGAATAATGCTCGTGCATACAATAACGAATAAAATCACCTTAGAAAATAAATCGTTCCAAGTTCATTCTCATGCGAGCGCACCAATGAATTGTGAAATTGTTGTGCATATGCCCATGATCAAACCTCTTGCACATAAAGCTATAACGATAGCTAAAGGGAGGGGCTGGAGGAGGCGAAAGGAAAGATGAATTGCTCAGAGTAATTCAAGATACTAAAAGAAGTCTTGAGAATAATCCAAACTCCTACATAACAGTACATAAACTATTTGCTTCAGCATGTGATCTTTTCAGTTTGAGAAGAGTTCAAAACCATTATACAAATTCTGGCAAGTCTTCCTACTCTACAATACTAATCTAAAGCAAAATAAAATTATAGTCAGTTTGTTCATTGTCACAGAAGAAAATAATTTAGCTAATACTAAATCTAACTAAAAGGACTAATTGTAATTATTTGGTTAGGCTGCTCACCAAGAAATTTTCCATAAGAAGTGGACCTTGCAAGAACTTGGAATGAGTCAGGTGGATCTAAAACAGCGCATGTCATCACGTCCTCCTGCAGTCCTTCTCCCACCCCTCATGTATCTGGTCACCTCGTCACATTAGCCTGCAGGTGACTGCCAGCCTGGAGGAAGAAGGTGGCGATCCTGAGTATATGACCAAGTTAGATATTTAGCAACACACGAAAATCAAGTGCAGATCCTAGTATAGTTCTTATCTAATTATACAGCCAAGCCAACAAGAGCATTTACCAATATTACAAAGGAAACATAGTAAAATTCCAGTACCTACAGGACTAAATTAGGACACATAGGGTATCAAATCATATGATTAAGAACAGTAACCCTGTTCAGTATAAGAAACCTAGAAGGCTAGAACGGTAGAACCAGCACCATTGTAGCTTCATATAGTAAGAACAGAACTCTGACTGGGGAAGTAAAACACCATGTATATATATATATACACACACACACCAAATCTGCACAAGATGCAGCCTGCAGATGTGGTACACCATGAACTGTACAAACAAATCAGATTGAACAACCATTTAGCTCCAAAATTGCATCAAATATGTTTGACAATCAAGATATTCAGAAAAAGGTAAATATCAATGAACGTATCCTATGGACATACCAAGATGTAAGATAACCACATGTTCAGCTCTCGCAATCAGATTGAAAACAAAATCTGAGCCAGCTGCCTGTATCACTCAATCACTCGTATGTTGAAAGACTGTTCGAACCTGATGACCCAGTGGCCGTGGCAGCAAGAACAGAGAGAAGAAAAGGGAACAACCTAGACATGGTGATGTCGGTGCTTTGGCGTGTGATGTCGATCAGCCCATTGTCGGAGGAGTCGGGCTTGATCAGGTTGCTGTGGATGCCATGGCAGCGGCAGCCTGGAGTCGAAAAAAGGCCTTCCTGCACCGCCATGAAACGAGGTCAAGCCCGCCAGAGACCTCGCCGGCGCACCCGACACTGCGGCGGCTCGCCGAGACAGGGCCTCCATGCCGGCAGCGCCATGGCGCGGATGCGAGGCATGTCCCCGCGAGACGGAAAGATTCAAGGGCCGAGACTCCTCGTCGGCCCTCTCCTAGGCACCTCGCCTCCCTCCCGTGTGCTCCCGAGATCCAAATCAAGTAGATCGGGGGATATGAGGGTGGAGGTGGAGCACGCGGTGGATTTGGCGGAGCAGCAGGAAAGGGGCGGGGGTGGTGGGGGGGGTGAGGGAAGGAGAGAAGGGGTGGGCCGCCATGCGGGGGAGGACGTGGGTGGCGGCGGCGGCTGCGGACGAGGGAGAGGGAGAGGAATTGGGGGGCGAGAGGGTGAGCGAACCCTTCCGTTTTTTTGTCCCTTCCATTGTGTTTTTTATCGCCTAGCTAGTCCTACGTGGATAGCGCGAGCGGGCGCTCCTTCCGCGCACGTTAATGATTCTCGATTGTCGGTTCTTCTTTGCCATCATGCGTTGACGGTTTCATCCAAGTGCCACTCGGAGGTGTCCATATGTGCAAGTCCAAGCTTCTCTATGGTAAATCTCCAAATTCTAAGCGTGTAGCGACACTTGAAGAAGAGATGTGTCCCCGTTTCTTGTTTCCTCTTGCAAAGCGGGCAAGGCCACAGTTTTGCCAACCACGCTTCTGCAGACGATCGGCTGTCCAAATCCTATCTTGCAAGGCCAACCAAGCAAAGAATTTAACCTTCGGAGGTGCCCAAGCCTTCCAAACCATACGGTCCATGGGGGAGAGGGTCAAGCCTAGAAACCGAGCCTTGTAGGCGGAGCTCGCCGTGTATATCCCGTCGTTCTCATGCTTCCAAATGATATCATCTTCCGCTTGCATATCAAGGCGGAAGTCATGCAAGAGCATCCAAAGGTTGAAGAATTCCGATATGTGGTTGACAGAGATAGTGGTGCCTTGCTTTATTTTGAGGATCCAAGCATTCTCCTTGAGAGCCTCGCGCACCCTCCAATTCTTTCTTGTCGAGGCCTCAAAAATTAGCGGTGCAATGTCCTTGGGCTTACGACCAAAAAGCCAAGGGAAGTCCCAAAAAGGCGTTTTGGCGCCATTCCCGACGGTGATAGTCGTAGATGCATAGAAGAACTCACGGTCCTCTACGGTGCAGGGGTTGCCAAGGCCAACCCAAAGTTTTCAAGTTGAGGTTTTAGAAAAAGACAAAAGGCGAGTGGTAAAAACTTCAAAGGGTAAATATGTCTTTTCACTAATTACCCTCTAATGAAGATTTAATGTGTTGGCCCGCTCCCGATCCAAATCAAACCTGACCCAAAAGCGACCATGGACAAGCGTTATTGGATTCGTGCTCTAGCTAACTCATCAAAAAAATTCGAACTGATGAAAAGAGGCAGGCAATATATTTCAACACTTTGCCTCACGTCTAGACTATATTAGTCATTAGACGTGGGATTGATGTAGGTCACATAATCCCTTTTTTTGTTAATACTGTATTCGCAGGGATCTGAACTCAAGACTTCTTGCCTCAGATACCATATAAAGTTTGCAGAAGCGTCTTCCCTCCTGTGGAAGGCCACGTGGTCTTTATCAATAATGCATGGCTTATTCCGCATATGCATACAAGAGTTGTTACAATCGTAGCTTACAAACAAAGATAGAATGTCAAAGATAAATATTAAATATGGTAACAACCTCTATCTATACAACTGTCCAAGCCATCCTTCTAAATCCTTCTCTGCCACCATATCTCCGTGAATATCTTCAAACGGTAACATTCGTATGGTACAAACATATGGCTTAGGGTATCTCCAATGCCGATCTACAAACCGAACACTGCCTCCATTCATGGATTGGGGGGGGGGGGGGGGGGCAGGCCCAAACATGTATGCTGGAGCCGGCCATCTCAAAGCTAGTCGCATGCATTTGTCGTCAATTTGTTTTTGTGAGTTTGCACACTCAAAATAGCCACTTATGCAGTTTTAGTTTAGCTAGTAAATGTTCAAATGCAACAGCAGTTCTAATTTAAATATTAGAATCCAACAAAGTATTCAAATTTTAATAGTTCACACTTGAATATAACTAGCACATATGTACTAGTTGTCCCCTTTAACAGACGGGAGATGCTTAATCAAGTCTTCACTTAGTTGCTCATGAGTTGCTCGATGCCGTATTTGTTGATGCATTTGAACAAACTCATAAATGTGGCCGGATTCTACTCTGGAAGTTTGATAGGATCACCCATATTCTCAAATTCAAGAGCTATGGCAACATCCTAACCCTCATCCTCCACGATCATGTTGTGCATGATCACACAACATGCCATCACCTCCCACTAGGTCTCTGGGCCCCATTGTTTAAAAAGGTCCACAAACAACTGTAAAACGTGCTTGCAAAACTCCCCTTTAACATCCTTTCTAACTGCTTCTTGTCTTTGTGCAAAGTAAGACTTTTTCTCGTCAAGTGGGTCGAATATGATCTTGACAAAGGTAGCCGACCGAGGATAGATATCATCAACTAGATAGTATCCCATGTTGTATTCATGCCCATTGACAGTATAGTAGCAAGGAGGAGCTCTCCCTCTAGTCAGCCTAGCAAACAATGGTGTCGCTGCAACACATTGATGTCATTGTGAGACCCGGGCATGCCAAAAAAAGCGTTCCAAAGATCTTGTGATGCAACTGCTTCAAGAATGATGGTGGGCTTCATAGCATGACCATGATATTCCCCTTGAGAGCTTATGGACATTTCTTCCATTTCCAATGCATGCAGTCAAGAGATCTGCGCAAACCTGGCCACCCTCTAGCTGCAGACATTGCCAAGATCCTCTCGGTGTCTGCCACAGTTGGTTCTCTCAGGTACCAACGTCCAAACACCGAGACCACGACAGTAGCAAATCTTATCATGGCATCTTTGTATGTGCTCTCAGACATCCTTATATATTCGTCCCACGAATTAGCGGCCATGCCATATGCAAATTCACAACCCTGAACTCCTAAAACAGGCCAGGATTTAACTCCCCTCCTCATTGACCGGGTTTGACCCGTTGACAGTCCAGGCAGCAAACCATGTTAGCAAAAAATTCAAAATTCCATAAGAAACTGTAAAAGAAAAAAATCCAGGGAAATATTTTTTTTGAAAAATAATTAGAAAATCAGTAAAATATAAATAATGTAACATCAAGAAAATAATACCAAGCATTTGGAACAGAGCTTTTGATTTCTTTTAGAATTATGAATTTTCCCCAATTTTCAGAAAAAGCCCCGATTGTTTTTAAAAAATTCAGGTTTTTCAGAATTTTGAATTTTTTTTCAGAATTTTCAGAATACAATCCCATTTTTTTATTTTCCAGATTTTGAACCTTTTTTCAAATTTATATGATTTTTATTTTTTATTTTATGGATTTTTTTCTAGATTTCTTTTACAGATTTAGGACTAAACATGGCAATGCAAGCTTCAAACTAAGATATACTCTCTCTGTCCCATAATATAAGAAAGTTTTTAACATTAGTGTAGTGTAAAAAACGCTCTTATATTATAAAATAGAGGGAGTAAATTTGATGAGACTGATAGGTGTGTGATGCAATAATTTATCTTGGCGATGTACTGTTCTGCTGAACACGCATGCATGTCTTGTCCGGTAGCGTCACACTGAGCTGCTCAAGCTCTATAAAACCCACCACTCGCATTCCACAATCTCACTCACACACAATTCAACAATGGCTTCCATGATCTCCATCCCCTTGCGCTGCTCCCTGCTACTTCTCCTCCTTGTCCAGTCCACACACTCCTCCGTCAACCAGAAACTCAAGAACGCCATTGCCGAGGAGCACAAGCAGCCTCATCCTTCGACCTCGCACACCTACATCGTCCTCGCCAACCACCTCGCCAAGCCGTCCAAGTTTGACACCCTCGAGCGTTGGTACGCGTCCATGGCGGGCAAGAACTCCGACCGCATCCGCCACACCTACGGCACAGTGATGCACGGTTTTGCGGCCCGTCTCACGGACGGCGAGGCCCAGCGCATGGCGACCGTCCCCGGCGTGTCCCGCGTGTACAAGGACAGGGCGTACCACACCCAGACCACGAGGTCGCCGTGGTTCATGGGCCTCCACGACGACTTCGGCGCGTGGCCGGACGCGGAGTTCGGCGACGGCGTCATCATCGGCTTCGTCGACACCGGCATCTGGCCGGAGCTCGCCAGCTTCAACGACGCCGGGCTCGGCCCTGTCAGGTCGACCTGGAGGGGCAAGTGCGTGGACGCCCCGGGATTCAACGCCAGCTTGTGCAACAACAAGCTCGTCGGCGCCAAGTCCTTCGTCACAGTAGAGCTGGATGCCGGTGGCCTCCTAACCGATCCGAGTCCGAGGGACATCGCTGGGCACGGAACGCACGTGGCGTCGACGGCCGCAGGCGCCGAGGTCCCCTCGGCCGATCTCTTCCAGTTCGCGGGCGGGAGAGCGAGCGGCGTGGCGCGCATGGCAAGGATCGCCATATACAGGGCGTGCAACATAGGATGCTTTGCCTCAGACGTTGTCGCGGCTATCGACGCCGCGGTGACCGACGGCGTGGACCTCCTCTCCATGTCCATCGCATACCCCGTGGAGCCCTTCTACGACGACCTCCTCTCCGTCGCCACGTTCGGCGCTGAGCGGAGAGGCGTCTTCGTCGTCCTGGCGGGCGGCAACAAAGGCCCGACAGCGTCAACCATATCCAACGTGGCCCCGTGGATGACCACCGTCGGCGCCGCCACCACGGACCGGGTGTTCCCGGCGACGCTCACGCTCGGCAACGGGGTGGTGCTCACCGGGCAGTCCCTGTACAACATCCCGTTCTCCCAGTCCCAGGGCGCGGGCATGATCCCGCTGGTGCGCACCTCCTGCGGAGAGTATGATCTGACGCCCGACAAGGTCATGGGCAAGGTCGTGGTGTGCTCCCGGGATGCAGGAGCTTCGGCCGGCTTTGACGTGGAGAGAGCCGGCGGAGCCGGGATAATTTCCGCCGATAGTACGGAACGGTTCTGGGACACGGTAATGGCCCAACCCTTCCCCTTCCCGGTCTCCTGCTCAGCTCCGCCGGCGGCAAGAAGCTGGCCGATTACATGTCGTCCATAGCGTACCCGGTGGCGTCCTTTAACTTCACCTGCGACACGGTCACCGGCGAGAACCGGGCGCCGATGGTGGCGGGCTTCTCCTCGCGGGGCCCTAACCCGATTGTCCCCGAGATCCTGAAGCCGGACGTCATCGCGCCGGGAGTGAACATCCTCGCCGCCTGGTCAGGTGCCGCCTCGCCATCTCACTCCGAGATGGACCCGCGGAGAGTGGAGTACAACATCCTTTCGGGGACGTCGATGGCGTGCCCGCACGTGGCCGGCGTCGCGGCCCTGATCAAGAAGCGGCACGGTGACTGGACGCCGGCCATGATCCGTTCGGCGCTGGTGACGACCGCCGGCCCGCTCGACAAGGACGGCAGGGACATCGTGGACAGCGGCAGTGCCATCGGCGCCGTCGTCATGGGCGCGACGCCGCTGGCGGCCGGGGCCGGGCTCGTGCTCCCGCGGCTCGCCATGGACCCGGGCCTGGTGTACGACGCCGGCACGCAGGACTACGTCGACTTCCTCTGCACACTCAACTACACGGTGGAGCAGATGCGGATGTTCGTGCCGGAGCTGACCAAGTGCGCGAGGACGATCCCCGGCGGCGTGGCCAACCTCAACTACCCGTCGTTCGTGGTGGTGTTCGATGGCCGCACCCGCGTCCGCACACTGACGCGGACATTGACCTTGGTGTCGGCGCGCCCCGAGAGCTACAACGTGACGGTCGCGGCGCCCGACGGGGTGAAGGTGACCGTGACGCCGGCGACGCTGGAGTTCAGGTGGCCGAAGGAGAAGAGGAGCTACAGCGTGCAGTTCAGCAGCGAGGCGGAGGCGAAAGCGAGGCCGGCCGGCACGTGGGAGTTCGGCCACATCGCCTGGGAGAACAGGAAGCACCGGGTCAGGAGCCCCGTCGCCTTCAAATGGGACAACTGATGCCATGCATGTAGGCCGGGACCCTGAGAGTGTGAGTCTGATTGCCTGAACTCTGAGAGAGTAATGTTGTGATACTTGAGACTTGAGAGTTGATCTGTAATGAAGAAGAAGAAGAATCAGCATTTCATTGTGGTGAACTTGTGATGGGGAGAAAGGAATAATCATCATGTTATTTTTCTCCTGTCCAATTGCATCTATTTTCGTATGGATCGTCGATTCGTCGTCCAACTTCATGGAATGGAATCATACATACTACTACATAATTTTACGGGTCTGTCTAGATCTCAGTCGACTGAGACTTCGCGAAGTCTAAGTCAACTGACGTCATATATAAACTGATCGCACGTTTAACTCTGTTTAACTCCGTTCACTTGCCTGGAGTTCGGTTTCCCTGTTCGTTATGTGTTGGCCTGCGTCGGCCTGTGTTGGCTCACACGTGGGCTGTTGCTGGGCTGTATTGACATCGTCTATTCATTGTGCCTGTGTTTATTTTTTTATTTTTTATCTGTGCTTTTTACTGGAATTGCTAGAACATTGTCCCGTTGGGTGTACTACACAGCACAGTGTAGCTCTTATTTTTTACGCTAGCGTTGCTAATGCTCTGTATCTTCTTTTCGTGTCATCTTGCTATTTTTGTTCTTTATTTATCATTTTATTCAAAAATTATTTTGAATTTTTAAATGATAAAGAAATCTTCAATATAACAAAGAAAAATAAAAACAAACAAAATGAAAAGAAGAACAAAATTTAATTGTCTGTAACCGACGGATAAGCAACTATATGCGGCCGACTTTTGTGCAAATGTGTATAAATATTAGGCTGTATTTAGGCTGTCAAATATATCGGTGTATGTGTCAACTCTCCCAGCCGGTGTACATTCTAGTGTGTCTCAAACAAACTTAATACATACAAAAAGTGTAATTGTTCTAAAAAAAGTGTAGTGTGTTTGTATTTCTTTGAGCACATATTTTTGACACAAAAAAGAAGGAAAATAAATTAAGAAACTATGTGCATCCCACGTGTGTGCAAATCGAGTGGCATTATTTTTTAGAAAAGTATCCAAACATCACTAATTTAGAAAAGAAACAATAACACAAATCCAAAGTGCAAAAATAAATAGAAAGAAAAATAGAAAGTACAAAATCAAAATTGAAAAATTGAAAAATAAATTCACATACTGGGACGCCCAAGCTCCTAGGCCCCCGCCCCGCCCGCACCCAAGTTATGCCCGACTGCTGGCGTCGCTTGCAGTTGCATGCAAACTATAACATATGTGGTTGCACGTGGGGCGCCGTGCAGCTGGTGGGGCGTTTGAAAGAAGAAAACACCATTACTTAGAAAAGCTAAAGGACCTACAAGAATAAAAGTAGAAAAATAGAAATAGTGGCAGACATGCAACCACGGTAGGGGCGACACTTGCATTTGCAGCCTGCTATCCCCTCAAGTTAAAAGCGCCGCTAAGTTGGAGTTGCGTCAAATACATGCAGTTGAAGTCGGGTCGATACTTGTAGTCGTTTACCGAGTGCGGACATACAACTGCTACCCCTCCCCTGGTCAAAACACCAATGAGTTGAAGTTGCAGTCGAGGGAGACACTTGTAGTTGGGGGTGGGGGGGGGGGGGGGATAACGCTTGCAGTTTCATGGCTACTGTCGGGCATGCATCTATCCCACTCCTACCCCGTCGTTGTTGCCTTCAAAAAAATAAATCCCCAGTTGGAACCATGTTGGAAGACATGGAATTGCAGTTGGGGGACAACACTTGTAGTTGCATGACTATTGTGGGACATGCAGTTGATCCCATCTCCTCGAGGTCCCTCCGAGAAAACAAAAGCCTGATTGCAACCAAGTTAGAAAGACATGCAGTTACATGACTACAGTTGGACATGCAGTTGCGGGTCGGGTGCGACGCTTGCAGTTGCGGAGATGTTGTCGGGCTTGCAACTGGCCCGCCTCCTCTACCGGTGCCCCCCCCCGACAGAACAAAAAAGCCTAGTTGCGGTCGGGCTAGAAGACATGCAATTGTGGTCGGGTGCAACATTTGCAGTTGCATGCCTAGTGTCGGACATGCAACTGGCCCGCCCCCTCTCTTGACAAAGCAAAGGTCCAGTTGCAACCATATTGGGGGACATGCAGTTGCGATCGGGTGCGGCGCTTGCGATTCTTGAGGCTGTTGTCGCTTGTAATCGAAGTTGCCCTCCGATGTAACAAAAAGTCCGATTGGGTCAGGTTACAAGACATGCAATTGCTGTCGGGTGTGACACTTGTAGTTGCATTCCTAGTGTCGGACATGCAACTGGCCCGCCCCCTCTCCTACCACCCCCTCCGACAAAACAAAGGTCCAATTGCAACCACGTTGGGGGACATGCGATTCTTGGTCAGTGGCGCTTGCGATTCTTGAGGGATGTTGTCAGACTTACTGGCCCACCCCCTCCGACTGAACAAAAAAGTCCAGTTGCGATCAGGTTACAAGACATGCAGTTGCGGAGCTATTGTCGGGCTTGCAACTGTTGGAAATATGCCCTAGAGGCAATAATAAATTAGTTATTATTATTATATTTCCTTGTTCATGATAATCGTTTATTATCCATGCTATAATTGTATTGATAGGAAACTCAAATACATGTGTGGATACATAGACAACACCATGTCCCTAGCAAGCCTCTATTGGCTAGCTCGTTGATCAATAGATGGTTACGGTTTCCTAACCATGGACATTGGATGTCATTGATAACGGGATCACATCATTAGTAGAATGATGTGATGGACAAGACCCAATCCTAAGCCTAGCACAAAGATCGTAGTTCGTATGCTAAAGCTTTTCTAATGTCAAGTATCATTTCCTTAGACCATGAGATTGTGCAACTCCGGATACCGTGGGAATGCTTTGGGTGTACCAAGCGTCACAACGAATCGGGTGGCTATAAAGGTGCATTACAGGTATCTCCGAAAGTGTCATTGGGTTGGCACGAATCGAGGCTGGGATTTGTCACTCCGTGTAAGCGGAGAGGTATCTCTGGGCCCACTTTCGGTAGGACATCATCATAATGTGCACAATGTGACCAAGGGGTTGATCACGGGATGATGTGTTACGGAACAAGTAAAGAGACTTGCTTGGAAACGAGATTGAAAAAGGTATCGGGATACAAGCGATCGAATCTCGGGCAAGTACAATACCGCTAGACAAAGGGAATTGTATACGGGATTGATTGAGTCCTTGACATCGCGGTTCATCCGATGAGATCATCGTGGAACATGTGGGAGCCAACATGGGTATCCAGATCCCGCTGTTGGTTATTGACGGAGAACGTCTCGGTCATGTACGCATGGTTCCCGAACCCGTAGGGTCTACACTTAAGGTTCGATGGCGCTAGGGTTATAAAGGAAGTTTGTATGTGGTTACGAATGTTGTTCGGAGTCCGGATGAGATCCGGACGTCACGAGGAGTTCCGGAATGGTCCGGAGGTAAAGATTTATATATGGGAAGTCTGTTTTGGTCACCGGAAAAGTTTGGGGTTTATCGATAACGTCTGGGACCACCGGGAGGGTCGAGGGTCCACCAAGTGGGGCCACATGCTCGAGAGGCATACATGGGCCAAGTATGAGAGGGCACCAGCCCCTAGGTGGGCTAGGGCGCCTCCACCATGGCCCATGCGGCTAGAAGGGAGAGGGGCAAACCCTAAGGCGAGATGGGCCCTAAGGCCCATACTCCTGCGCCTCCTCTCCTCCCCTTGTGGCCGCCACCCATAGATGGGTTTTGGGGGCTGCCGCCTCTAGGGGTGGGAACCCTAGAGGCGCACCTCCTCCCTTCCCTATATATATGAGGCCAAGGGGCTGCCCAAAGGACATGAGAGCCTCTCCTCTCCAGCGCAGCCTGCCTCTCCTCCTCCTCCCTCCCTTGGTGCTTGGCGAAGCCTGCTTGGGATTGCCACGCTCCTCCACCACCACCATGCCGTTGTCTGCTGCTGGATGGAGTCTTCCTCAACCTCTCCCTCTCTCCTTGCTGGATCAAGGCATGGGAGGCGTCACCGGGCTGTACGTGTGTTGAACGCGGAGGTTGCGTCCGATTCGGCACTCGGATCTCCGGTGATTTGGATCACGGCAGTACGACTCCTTCAACCCCGTTCTCATGAACGCTTCCGCTTAGCGATCTACAAGGGTATGTAGATGCACTCTCCTTCCCTAGTTGCTAGTTTCTCCATAGATAGATCTTGGTGACACGTAGGAAAATTTTGAATTTATGCTACGTTCCCCAACAGTGGCATCATGAGCTAGGTCTATTTCATAGATTCTTTGCACGAGTAGAACACAAAGTAGTTGTGGGCGTTGATTTTGTTCAATATGCTTACCGTTACTAGTCCAATCTTGTTTCGACGGTATTGTGGGATGAAGCGGCCCGGACCGACCTTACACGTACTCTTACGTGAGACAGTTCCACCGGTGACATGCACTTGGTGCATAAGGTGGCTAGCGGGTGCCGATCTCTCCACTTTAGTCGAACGGATTCGATGAAAAGGGTCCTTATGAAGGGTAAATAGCAATTGGCATATCATGTTGTGGTTTTGCGTAGGTAAGAAACGTTCTTGCTAGAAACCCAAAGCAGCCACGTAAAACATGCAAACAACAATTAGAGGGCGTCTAACTTGTTTTTGCGGGGTATGCTATGTGATGTGATATGGCCAAGAAGAATGTGATGTATGAGATTGATCATGTTCTTGTAATAGGATTCACGACTTGCATGTCGATGAGTATGACAACCGGCAGAGCCATAGGAGTTGTCTTTATTTATTGTATGACTGCGTGTCATTAAACAACGCCATGTAATTACTTTACTTTATTGCTAACGGTAGCCATAGTAGTAGAAGTAATAAGTTGGCGAGACAACTTCATGGAGACACGATGATGGAGATCATGATGATGGAGATCATGGTGTCATGCGGTGACAATAATGATCATGGAGCCAGAAGATGGAGATCAAGAGGAGCAATATGATATTGGCCATATCATGTCACTACTATATAATTGCATTTGATGTTTATTATGTTTATGCATCTTGTTTACTTAGAACGACGGTAGTAAATAAGATGATCCCTTACACAAATTTCAAGAAGTGTTCTCCCCGATTGTGCACCGTTGCTCTGATTAAGTAAACTTCTAAGCACCACGTGATGATCGGGTGTGATGGATTCTTACGTTCACATACAACGGGTGTAAGATAGATTTACACAGTAAAAAACACTTGGGGTTAACTTGACGAGCCTAGCATGTACAGACATGGCCTCGGGAACACAGAGACCGAAAGGTCGAGCATGAGTCGTATGGTAGATACGATCAACATGAAGATGTTCACCGAGTCGACTAGTCCGTCTCACGTGATGATCGGACACGGCTTAGTTGACTCAGATCATGTAATCACTTAGATGACCCGGAGGGATGTCTATTCGAGTGGGAGTTCATAAGATGAACTTAATTATCTTGAACATAGTCAAAAGACCTTTTGCAAATTATGTCGTAAACTCGCGCTTTAGTTCCTTTGTTTAGATATGTTCCTAGAGAAAATATAGTTGAAAGTTGGCGATGGCGATTATGCGGACGATAGATAGCTTATGTCCTTAATGCACCGCTTCGGTGTCTTTGAACCCCAAAGCGTCAAATGCGTGGATGTTGCGAACATCGGACATACACGTTTTGATAACTACATGATAGTTCGGTTAAGCGGTTTAGAGTTGAGGCACCAAAAGGCGTTTTCGAAGCGTCGCGGAACATATGAGATGTTTCGAGGGCTGAAATTGGGATTTCAGGCTCGTGCCCACGTCAAGAGGTATGAGACCTCCGGCGATTTTCTTAGCACGCAAACTAAGGGAGAAAAGCTCAATCGTTGAGCTAGTGCTCGGTATCCGAGCACAACAATCACTTGAATCGAGTGGGAGTTGATCTTCCGGATGAGATAGTGATGTTTCTCCAAAGTCATTGCCACCAAGCTGCCGGAAGCTTCGTGATGAACTATAACATACCGAGGATAGATATAATGATCCTTTGAGGTATTCGCGTTGTTTGACATCACGAAAGTAGAAGTCAAAAGGGAGCATCAATTGTTGATGGTTGGTGAAACCACTAGTTTCAAGAAGGGCAAGGGCAAGAAGGGATACTTCATGAAGCGGCAAATTAGGCTGCTGCTCTAGTGAAGAAACCCAAGGTTGAACCCAAACCCGAGGCCGAGTGCTTACGTAATAAGGGGAACAGCCCTTTGGATCAGCATTACCCTAGATACTTGGTAGATAAGAAGGCTGGCAAGGTCGATAGAAGTATATTGGATATACATTATGTTAATGTGTACTTTACTAGTACTCCTAGTAGCACCAGGGTATTAAGATACCGGTTCGGTTGCTAAGTGTTAGTAACTCGAAATAAAAGGCTACGGAATAAGCGGAGACTAGCTAAAGGTGAGTGACGATATGTGTTGGAAGTGTTTCCAAGGTTGATGTGATCAAGCATCGCCGCTCCCTCTACCATCGAGATTGGTGTTAAACCTAAATAATTGTTATTTGGTGTTTGCGTTGAGCATATACATGATTGGATTATGTCTATACATGTCTGATTTATTCATTTAAGGAGAATAATGGTTACTCTATTTATTTGAATAATACCTTCGATGGTCTTGCACCTAAATAAATGATTTATTGAATCTCGATCGTAGTGATACACATTTTCATGCCAAAAGTATAAGATAGTAATGATAGTACCACTTACTTGTGGCATCGCCATATAAGTCATATTGGTGTAAAGCGCATGAAGAAGCTCCATGTTGATGGATCTTTGGACTCACTCGTTTTGAAAAGTTTGAGACATGCAAACCATATGCATTGGTGAATACACATGATGAAACTCCATGCAGATGGATCGTTTGGACTCACTTGATTTTGAATCACTTGAGATATGCAAAACATACCACATGGGCAAGATGGTGAAAAGCCTCGGTTTCAAGAAGATGGAACAAGATAGCAACTTCTTTGGAAGTAACACATTTTGATGTGTGCAGTCCAATGAGTCTTTGAGGCATGCAGTGAATATCGTTATGTTCTTACTTCACAGATGATTCGAGTAGATGTTGAGTATATTTACTCGATGAAACACAAGTCTGAATTATTGAATGGTTCAAGTAATTACAGAGTGAAGTTGAAGATCATCGTGACAAGAGGATATAATGTCTATGATATGATCATAGAGATGAATATCTGAGTTACGAGTTTTGGCACACAATTAAGACATTGTGCAAATTGTTTCACAATTAATACCGCCTGGAACACCATAGTGTGATGGTGTGTCCGAACATCATAATTGCACCCTATAAGATATGGTGCGTACCATGATGTCTCTTATCGAATTACCACTATCGTTCATGGGTTAGGCATTAGAGACAACCGCACTCACTTTAATAGGGCACCACGTAATTCCGTTGAGATGACACCGTATGAACTATGGTTTAGAGAAACCTAATTTGTCATTTCTTAAAAGTTTGGGGCTGCGGCGCTTATGTGGAAAAAGTTTCGGTTGATAAGCTCGAACCCAAAGCGGACAAAATGCATCTTCATAGGACACCCAAAACAGTTGGGTATACCTCCTAATTCAGATCCGGAAGCAATAGGGATTGTTTCTTGAATCGGGTCCTTTCTCGAGGAAAAGTTCGTCTCGAAAAGTTGAGTGGGAGGATGGTGGAGACTTGATGAGGTTATTGAACCATCACTTCAACTAGTGTGTAGCAGGGCACGTGAAGTTGTTCCCATGGCACCTACACCAATTGAAGTAGAAGCTTATGAAAGTAATCATGAAGTTTGGATCAAGTCACTACCGAACCTCGTGGGGCGACAAGGACGCCGTCTTGCTTGAGTGGTACGGTGATCCTGTCTTGAAGGTCATGTTGCTAGACAACAATGAACCTATGAGCTATGGGGAAGCGATGGTGGGCCCAAATTCCGACAAATGGTTAGAAGCCATGAAATCCGAGATAGGATCCATGTATCATAACAAAGCATGGACTTTGGTGGACTTGCCCGATGATTGGCAAGCCATTGCAATAAATGGATCTTTAAGAAGAAGACGGACGTGGACGGTAATGTCACCTTCTATGAAGCTCGACTTGTGGCGAAGAGTTTTTCACAAGTTCAAGGAGTTGACTACGATGAGTTTTTCTCATCCGTAGCAATGCTTAAGTCCGTCGGAATCATGTTAGCATAAGCTGCATTTATGAAATCTGGCAGATGGATGTCAAAATGAGTTTCCTTACCAGTTTTCGTAAGGAAAGATTGTATGTGATACAATCAGAAAGTTTTGTCGATCCTAAGGATGCTAAATAGGTATGCTAGCTCCAAATGATCCTTTCTAAGGACCGGAGTAAGCATCTCGGAGTTGGAATGTGCGCTTTGATGAGATGATCAAAGATTTTGGGTTTATACAAAGTTTGTGAGAAACTTGTATTTCCAAAGAAGTGAGTGGGAGCACTATGGAATTTCGATAACAATATGTTGTTGACATATTGATGATCAGAAATGATGTAGAATTTCTAGAAAGCATATAGGGATGTTTGAAAAGTGTTTTTCAATGGAAAACCTGGATTAAGCTACTTGAACATTGAGCATCAAGATCTATAAGGATAGATAAAAAATGCTTAATGGTACTTTCAAATGAGCATATACCTTGACATGATCTTGAAAGTGTTCAAGATGGATCAGTCAAAGAAGGAGTTCTTGCCTGAGATGTAAGGTATGAAGTTAAGAGTTAAAGCTCGACCACGGCAGAAGAGAGAGAAAGGACGAACATCGTCCCCTATGCCTTAGACATAGGCTCTACAGTATGCTATGCTGTGTACCGCACCGGAAGTGTGCCTTGCCATGAGTCAGTCAAGGGGTACAAGAATGATCCAGGAATGGATCATTGGACAATGATCAAAATTGTCCTTGGAGTAAATAAGGACATGTTTCTCGATTATGGAGGTGATAAAGAGTTCGGCGTAAAGGGTTACGTCGATGCAAGCTTTAACACCTATCCGAGTGACTCTAAGTAGCAAACCGGATACGTATAGTGGAGCAACCATTTAGAATAGATCCAAGTGGAGCGTGGAAGCAGCATTTACAATATGACATAGAGAATTGCAAAGCACACACGGATCTGAAAGGTTCAGACCCGTTGACTAAAACCCGTTGACTAAAACCTCTCTCACAAGCAAAACATGATCAAACCTCTGAACTCATTGAGTCTTAATCACATGGTGATGTGAACTAGTTTAAGACACTAGTAGACTCTTTGGGTGTTGGTCACATGGCGATGTGACCTATCAGTGTTAATCACATGACGATGTGAACTAGATTATTGACTCTAGTGCAAGTGGGAGACTGTTGGAAATATGCCCTAGAGGCAATAATAAATTAGTTATTATTATTATATTTCCTTGTTCATGATAATCGTTTATTATCCATGCTATAATTGTATTGATAGGAAACTCAAATACATGTGTGGATACATAGACAACACCATGTCCCTAGCAAGCCTCTATTGGCTAGCTCGTTGATCAATAGATGGTTACGGTTTCCTAACCATGGACATTGGATGTCATTGATAACGGGATCACATTATTAGTAGAATGATGTGATGGACAAGACCCAATCCTAAGCCTAGCACAAAGATCGTAGTTAGGTATGCTAAAGCTTTTCTAATGTCAAGTATCATTTCCTTAGACCATGAGATTGTGCAACTCCGGATACCGTAGGAATGCTTTGGGTGTACCAAGCGTCACAACGTAATCGGGTGGCTATAAAGGTGCATTACGGTATCTCGAGAAAGTGTACATTGGGTTGTACGAATCGAGACTGGATTTGTCACTCCGTGTAAACGGAGAGGTATCTCTGGGCCCACTCGGTAGGACATCATCATAATGTGCACAATGTGACCAAGGGGTTGATCACGGGATGATGTGTTACGGAACAAGTAAAGAGACTTGCTGGAAACGAGATTGAACAAGGTATCGGGATACCGACGATCGAATCTCGGGCAAGTACAATACCGCTAGACAAAGGGAATTGTATACGGGATTGATTGAGTCCTTGACATCGCGGTTCATCCGATGAGATCATCGTGGAACATGTGGGAGCCAACATGGGTATCCAGATCGGCTGTTGGTTATTGACCGGAGAACGTCTCGGTCATGTATGCGCATGGTTCCCGAACCCGTAGGGTCTACACATAAGGTTCGATGGCGCTAGGGTTATAAAGGAAGTTTGTATGTGGTTACCGAATGTTGTTGAGTCCGGATGAGATCCCGAACGTCACGAGGTGTTAGGAATGGTCCGGAGGTAAAGATTTATATATGGGAAGTCCTGTTTTGGTCTGGAAAAGTTTGGGGTTTATCGGTAGCGTCTGGGACCACCGGAGGGTCCCGGGGTCCACCAAGTGGGGCCACATGCTCGAGAGGCATACATGGGCCAAGTATGAGAGGGCACCAGCCCCTAGGTGGGCTAGGGCGCCTCCACCATGGCCCATGCGGCTAGAAGGGAGAGGGGCAAACCCTAAGGCGGATGGGCCCTAAGGCCCATACTCCTGCGCCTCCCTCTCCTCCCCCCTTGTGGCCGCCACCCATAGATGGGTTTTGGGGGCTGCCGCCCCTCTAGGGGTGGGAACCCTAGAGGGGGCGCACCCTCCTCCCCTTCCCCTATATATATGAGGCCAAGGGGGCTGCCCAAAGGACATGAGAGCCTCTCCCTCTCCAGGCGCAGCCCTGCCTCTCCTCCTCCTCCTCTCCCTTGGTGCTTGGCGAAGCCCTGCGGGATTGCCACGCTCCTCCACCACCACCATGCCGTTGTGCTGCTGCTGGATGGAGTCTTCCTCAACCTCTCCCTCTCTCCTTCTTTGGATCAAGGCATGGGAGGCGCCACCGGGCTGTCACGTGTGTTGAGCAGCGGAGGTGCCGTCAGATTCGGCACTCGGATCTCCGGTGATTTGGATCACGACAGTACGACTCCTTCAACCCCGTTCTCATGAACGCTTCCGCTTAGCGATCTACAAGGGTATGTAGATGCACTCTCCTTCCCTAGTTGCTAGTTTCTCCATAGATAGATCTTGGTGACACGTAGGAAAATTTTGAATTTATGCTACGTTCCCCAACAGCAACTGGCCAGCCCCTCAGATAGAACAAAAAAGTCTAGTTGCGGTCGGGTGCGACACTTGCAGTTGCATTCCTAGTGTCCGCCATGCAACTGGCCCACCCCCTCTCCCGTCGCCCTCTCCGACAAAACAAAGATCCAGTTGCAACCATGATGGGGGACATGCATTTGCGGTCAGGTGCGGCGCTTGCGATTCTTGAGGTTGTTGTCGGGCTTGCAATCGCACGCCCCCTCTGGCGCCCCTCCGTGAACAAAAAATTCGATTGCTGATCGGGCTAGAAGACATGTAGTTCAGTCGGGTGCGACACTTGAAGTTGCATTCCTAGTGTCGGACATGTAACTGGCCCGCCCCCTCTCTCGTCGTCCCCTCTGATAAAACAAAGGTCCAATTGCAACCATGTTAGGGGACATGCAGTTGTGGTCGGGTGCGGCACTTGCAGTTGTGGGAATGTTGTCGGGCTTGCAACTGGCCCGCCCCCTCTACCGGCGCCCCCTCTCTGACAGAACAAAAACTTCCAGGTGCACTCGGGCTTGAAGACATGGAGTTACGGTCTGGTGCGACACTTGCAGTTGCATTCCTAGTGTTGGACATGCAACCGGCCCTACTGATCTCTACTCGAACCATAAACAAAGTTAAAAAAATCTCAAACCAGAAACAAAGTCTAGTTGGCCGGTGACAAATATTTTCGAGAAGAAAAAAGATAAGTTACACGCCAATGACATACATACAACTGTATGTGGCCGATATGCATGACACTGTGTGCTCGACGGGTGTGTCGGCGATAATATTTTTGGAAAGAAAGAAAGTTGCACACGGACATGGACAATAAAACATGTAATTGCATGTGATTCAATGTACATGCAATTGTGTGCGATCGATATATGTGTAAACAAGTGACAATATTTTTTAAAATAATAATAGCAATTGAAAAAGAAAAGAAAAAGAAAATGGGAACAAACCAAAGCGAACAGCCCTATTAATCGCTCCTGTCCCAGGCAACACGAGCACTAACAGAAAATTCAGCCTAGAAGAAAGCCCAAATAACAGACAAAGGAAAAGCCACACACCCCTCACGGCCAGCCCATGGGGCATCTCTGTCCAACACAAAGAATAGAAGAGAAGGCAAGAAAAGAAAAAGGAAACAAGGCAATGGGCCGGGAGCACAACTAAAACAGCCCGATACATCACATGGAAAACAGCGATCCTGAATCTCAAACAGAAAACGATCGAAGGTCAAAGTATATCGACTGAGACTTCCTTAAAACTCAGTCGACTGAGTTTTAGCCGTCCCATAGTTTTAATCCGTAGACCCACATTTGCAATTTGCATGGCTCTCTGAGTGGCTGACCATGCATATTTCCTTGGTGAATACTTGAGATGTACTTCTATCATGGATGGTACTGTACGTCATACGTCTAAACAGACTGGTGTTGCTTCCGCGCATCATCTGCCGTCGTATTGTATCGGGAGAAATGCTACTTGGAGAGAAGCAGATTTGAAAATAGCTAACATCGTCATATTAGAAAGTATCAACACCTATCTACCCCTAATAATTTAATTTTAATTTTTAACTTTTTTTAATAATAAAGCATGCAGTACTTCTGGTGGTACGTCATTGGCATTTTTGCGGAAATCCTCTTATGTTTTCTCAGGGCCAGTCCTGAGATTTCAGGGGCCCGGGGCGAAACTATAATCTGAGGCCCTTCGGGGCCCTTAGTATAAATGTTTAAAATAGTAATCAACATAACTCGATGTAATTGTGTATACGAAAGCAGTCAAGTGCATCGATCCAAATTAAATCTGTGTGCATATCAAATAATGTATTACAGAATACCTTAAAAATTAACCATTTTCTATATCACAAAAACAGTCAAGTGCGTCCAAAAACACCTTATTCATGTGTTCAGAAAAAAATAAACATTTTCTTTCACGGACCTCTCCATTGCTCATTTTTCTTGAGTAATGGCTACACAAAAAATGTCATGAATTTTCATCCAAAGGATATTTAGTATTTTTGTCCTTCCCTTTCATGCCCCTTATACACTAATATGTCCCACACTTTATTATCAAGATTATCCGAATTGCTTGTATAATAAATGTCCATAGTAATAACTGGCTCCTCATCAACACTAGCAGATTTTGGCGTAGATGAATTAAATATGTGCTCAGGATCACTCACAATGGTATAATCTATGTTGATGGCAACATCGTCTTCTCTTGGAGTAGGACAATTATCTCCTTGAGTAGCATTAGTTTGGTCATTGCTAATTCGTCTGGATTTCTTGAAGTGCTTGTATCTCTCTTAAAATATTTACGAAGAGATCGTCTCAATTACCCTTTCATCTCCTCTACCTCATTCTTCCTTTTTCTTTTACCACTGCTGGATGGATATTTCCGACTAGAGCCTGACATGATGGTGCTGACATTAAAAGGAACAATTAGCTTCTATAATTAGGATAAAAGCTATGTAGATATTAGATAAATTACAGAAAATCTAGGGAGTACCTTCTCTCTAATCTAATCAGGCCATAATTTTATTTTGTGCCCAATGATTCGAGCGCCGGACAATGCGACAATTCTCCTGGTTCAATCGATCGAGATTCGAGAATTCAGATTAGAAAAGAAATAGGAAGAACACTAGAACAGTGCAGGGGAGGTCAGAGGGCGCGAGGAGATGTAGTCGTACCTGGCGTAGTCGTTCTCGTTCGTGAGGAAGCCTCGTGGAACTGTTGAACTCGAAGACGAATAGGCAAAACCGCAAAAGAAGGAAGGGATCAAGGGAACGACCGTAATCGGGGTCCTCCCGTGATCCGAACGATCTATAGGAAACAACCTTTTTTTTACGCGAAACTTAGGACTTTTATTGCATTAGAGAGGTATGGTTACAATCAGCCAAGAGGCTGCTTACAAGGAAGGAAGGACAGCTGTCCAACCAGCATTCTGACACTGCTAAAGTAGTAGCTCGTTTAGCACAAAGATTCGCAGGGCCATTAGCATCCCTGGAACTATGCTGAACCGTAAAAGAAGCGAAACTTAAAGCTTTGTCCCTAATTTCATCAAAGATAGGCGCCAACAATGATCTGGTATTGTGACGCAAGAACCAAAGGTTGACAACCTCTGAACAATCAACCTCCATGACAACATGCAAGTACCCTCTGAGTTGGGCAAAAAATACACCCTCTCGCATTGCTTGCACTTCAACGATAAAAGAGTCTGTAACCCCAGGCAAGGGTTTGCTCCATGCACCCATGAAAGAAAGATGGAAGCGAGCCATACCTCCCGCTCCTCCCACTTGTGCCTGAGTGTCAATAGCTCCATCGGTGTTGATTTTCACCCAGCCAGGATCAGGTGGACGCCAACACTGATTAACTCGGCCAACATGATGAGTTTTAGGTAGTTCTAACAAGGTCAGATCATCTCTCGCTTGCTTGATTGCATGTGCAGGACTGTACCCTTCCTCATCATGGGTCCATTGGTTTCGTGAACTCCAGATTGTATGCATAATATTTATTATCTTGCATCTATCTGATTCGTCGAACATACTGTCAACAATAAGATCTAGTGTCCAAGTCTCCGGATGCAAACGGGGTAGTTTCAAACCCAAGATTTCCTTTGCCGCGTTCCAAAAACTTTTTGCATGGGAACAATGGACAAGAGCATGCATCAAATCCTCTTCTATAGCTTTGCAAAGGTCACAAAGAGAATTTGTTTTGATATGTCGATATCGCATGGTAGCATAGTCAGGGAGAATTCCCCTTAGTGCTCGCCACCAGAAGACCCAAACTTTCGGGATAACTTTGAGCTTCCAGAGAGCTGTCCATACTTGTTTCTGTACCGATGAAGTTTCCGCTATCATCCCTTCCTCTAGAGCATGTTGCTCGTTCCGAGTCACAAGAGCGCGATAGGCCGATTTCACGGAATGTCGCCAGATCTCTCTAGAGCCCAAGCTAAGGAATCCTCTCCACCTCCTTCCTGAATAGGAATATTCAGAATTGCCTCGGCATCCGGTGCGAGAAAGTTCCTTCTTACTAGTTCAACACCCATGTTCCTGTATGAGAATCAATTAGATCAGAGACCAGGTCAATTGGATCATTGCCCTGCCGTCCTATTGGCTTGAGTGTTGGCATAGTGGGTATCCACCGATCATTCCATACAGAGATGGTTTGGCCGTTGCCCACCCGTTTAATGAGCCCCAGATCCAAAGCTTGACGGCCCGCAATAATTGCCTTCCAGGTTGCCGATGCCGACTAAGCAGCATGCGCTCACATGAAGTCACCATCCGGGAAATATTTACCTTGCAAAGCTCGTGAGCATAGTGACTCTGGATGGGTGAGAAAGCGCCAACCATGCTTGCCGAGCAGAGCCAAATTAAAATTTCGAAATTCTTTGAATCCCACCCCGCCTTGTATTTTTGGTGCAGACAGTCTCTCCCACGACAGCCAATGCAAGGATCGCCTGTCTATAGAACTGCTCCACCAGAATCGCGCCATAGACGAAGTTAAATGCTTGCAAACTTTCTTCGTAAGCTAAAAACAAGTCATACTGTAGGTCGGAATTGCTTGGATTACTGATTTTAGCAAGACCTCCCTCCCTGCACATGCAAGATTCCGCTCCGCCCACCCCTGCATGTTTCCTCGGCTCCTCTCACCAATATGATCAAATGACCCACTAGTGATCCTTCCTACTGCCGTTGGTAGGCTGAGGTACCTTTCCGTGAAAGCTTCCACAAGTATACCCAGTTTTTGTTTCATAGCTTCTCGCACAGGTTGGGTTGCATTCGGACTAAAATAGATAGAACTCTTCTCTTTGTTCATAGCTTGGCCTGAGCACTCCGCATATATATGTAGAATTTCATTCAATCTGTCTGCACTTGCCAACTGCGCACCAAGAAAGATGAGGCTATCATCCGCGAACAACAGATGATTGACCTAGGGTGATCTAACACTCACGCGAATACCGCGATCAATGTGTGCGCCACCAAAATTGTTCATCAGTGAGGTAAAACCCTCGGCACAAATTAGGAAGAGAAAGGGGGACACTGGGTCCCCTTGCTGAAGACCTTTGGAAGGTGTAAAAAATGGAAGGAGCATGCCATTCACCTTAACAGAAAACCTTACCGACGAGACACACTTCATTATCAAACGAATAAACATCATCATTGCTTCCAGATAATGCCACTCTACACGGTAATATGCTTTTAACATATCTAGCTTAACAACACATGTTGCTTTCTTACATTTCTTCCGCTTCCTCATAGCATGTATACTCTCATAGGCCACCAAGATGTCGTCAGTGATCAAATGCCCTGGTACAAAGGCGCTCTGCTCAGCCCCTATTATCTCATCCACTAGACCTCGTAGTCTATTAGTGATTGCCTTTGCTGCAATTTTATATAGTACCGGACAGAGAGCAATAGGGCGAACTGAGAAATTTTCTGTGGATTTCGTACCTTGGGTATTAGAGTAACGACCGTGTCGTTCAGCCCAGCAGGTAGTTCTACACCATTCAAAAAGTCCAAAATGGCCATGGTGATATCTCCGCCCAAAATGTTCCAGTGCCGCTGGAAGAACCCGACAGTGAAACCATCGACGCCCGGTGCCTTGGACGGGGCCACTTGGAATAGTGCTGCATTGACCTCCTCTGCAGTAAAATCCTGCGCAAGTGATTCATTCATAGCTTGATTACGGTCGAGAACAAACTGTAATAATTCAATCATATCTCTGTAGCCTTGGGAGAGGTACAGGTTTTGATAGAAATTGAGAATTTCAGACTTTACTTCCTCTGGATCATCACATATCCGCCCATCATTCTGTTCTAATGAAGTAATTCTATTCATTCTACGACGTTTCGAACCGCATGCATAGAAAAACAGAGTATTTCTATCCCCGGCTCGGATGTATGAGACCCTGGACCGTTGTTTGATCCATATTTCCTCCTATCGAAGTGCCTCTTTGAGCTGAGCTGCAACTGACAGTTCATCTGCTGATGGACCTGTGCCAATCGATTGCGCCATTAGACGCTTGAGATTTTTCTGCAGTTTTTTTAACTTTCTTTGCCATGCTTCCGAACTCACGGTCATCCCATGAGCCAAGAGTTTTTTGGACTGAAGTAAGTGCGGCCATTACTCCCTCCAACCCATTTTGGCCAGCACCTATTTTCCATGCATTCATAACCAGCTGGTCATATTGCGAATGGGACTTCCAAACATTTTCATACCTAAAGGGGCACCGGCTAGCAGGCCACCTACTAGGCTCAGTTGTTCTCAACTCCGCTAGGACATAGCAGTGGTCCGAAGCAGTTGAGCTAATGTGCTTCACACTTGTATATTCAAACAATTGCAAGAAATCATTATTGGCTACCGCCCTGTCGAGACGAGCTTTAACATTTGAACTGCCCTGTTGTCTATTATCCCAAGTAAAAGGGACTCCTCTCCATCCCAAATCTTGGAATGAGCAATAATCTACAACCTCGAGGAAGGCTCAAGATTCGCCATTACAGTGCAGGGTGTTCACTAAAGTGTTCCTCCCCATACATCGTCTCATTAAAATCCCCCATGCAAAGTCATCCATCATGATGTACCCCGTGCAACGTACGCAAGAACCCCTAACTCTGAAATCTGTTTTCTAAACGAGGTTCCCCGTAAAACCCTATGAACCGCCAAGATTTTTGATCTTGCTCGTTCCTCCTGACTATCACATCAATATGTGCTTGACTATAGTTCTTCAGTTCAACATGAATGTCCTCGACGAGCAGTGCCAATGCCACCACTCAAGCCATCACTATCAACAAAGAAAGCTCCTGCAAACCCCAAAAGAGGTCGCAAATTTTCCACACGTTTACCCCTTATCTTCGTCTCCATGACAAAAAGAAGGGCGGGACCTTCCCGCTTCACAATTTTGCGAAGCTCCCGAACTATCTCAGGGTTCCCAAGCCCTCGACAGTTCTAACTCATGCAATTCATTGGGACGGGCAGGGCTGCTTCGCAGCCGCCGCCGAAGTCCCAGAATTCTTAGGTGTAGGTTTTTTCTCCTTGCTATCTCTTTCCAAAGTGTCTTCATCTTCTGTTTTGGTCGCCTGTGTTATAGGACCATCTCGAAGAACAAGTTGCTGCCCATCACCCTCTGTGCCATTGGTCAGACGTGGCAGCACAACTTGCCTATACACTTGCTTGGTATCTCTATCACCTCCCTTGCGTTTATGTGGGTTCTTTACCGGGGAGTTAACTTCTGTACCTTTCTCCTTCACTCTACTCGACTGTGTAGTGTCTTGCTTAGTACCTTTAGCAGAAAACTACTCTTTGTTCGAGCCCTCACTGGATGCAGCACGTCTGCATTCTTCCGGCGGCCGGAGGCCCTTACCAAAGGGGATATCACCATTGGCATCACGTGCTCCCGGCCTCGGACATATTAGATCCGAGTGGCCTAACCGGCCACATGAGAAGCAAAAATGTGGGTTGTTCTCATACTGTATATCATACTCATCAGTGCTCCCATGTCTCGCTGACTCGATGAAGACCCATCTCCTCAAGGGTTTGGTTACATCCAGCGTAACCCTTGTCCTCAGGAAGCCACCCGCATGATCAAAGGTGATTCCAGTCACTTGTTTGTTAATTTGCTAAGCTATTGCCTGCCCCATGCATCATTACGGAGGTTGAATGGTAAATTGACCACTCTAATCCACACTTCCAGATGATTGAATTTGAGTTCTGAAGGTCTCGTACATTCATCTAATTCTGACAAGATTACGGCATGTTTGCTAACATGCCACGACGAGCCCTCCCACAGCGATTGTAGTACCGCTGGGTGGAGAATTCTGCCACAAACATGTTCAACCCAACAGATCGGAAAATCAAACCTTTAGGGTTACCCCATGTTGGCCTTAGGGAATTAGTGATGGTCTGCATATGGAGGGTGTTGTGGTATAACCTTCCCCGCCAGTGCCCACTTTGGTTGTCCGCCCTCGTCGCGATCGTCAATCACTAGAGGCGTGGCTTCCTCCTTAGTGATCTCCAGCTTCCCTAGTGCTTCTGCCAGTCGAGCCCTTTCCGTTTTGGGTGACAAGGAGCCGACACCCTTCTGCCTAGCAGTCACGGACGACAAAGTCATCCTCTCCCGGTGCGCGAAGTAGATCACCCCGCTGATGAACTCAACGTGCGCCGCCAAGTATCCATACGCTAACCCTAATCGCCTCCCAGGAGGCTCCAGGGTTTATGCTAAAAAAACAAACAATAAACAACCTTTTTTTTCTTTCGAGAAGAATCTACAGGAAACGAGTATCCCTTTCTACGTTCGTCTCTGCCTGTGGCCTGCGTATACATGGGCTTCACTTTTTTCCGTTCTAAATCAGGGACATAACAGTACGTATGCATACCTGTTGGGACAGGCCCCCTGAGTTTTGGGGGCCCGGGGCGGCCGCCCCGTTCGCCCCCCTCCAGGGCCGGCCCTGTGTTTTCTGATAATTGAACTTGCAGTCCCTTTTTAAAGCGGATCTGGGAAAACGATTCGTTCTTACAAAAAGCACCCTACACTTTTTAGTATTCAACCCACGATCCTTTGTTTCATTTTTATCCAGCCGTTCCCTTTCCAGCCACGGCGGAGGAGGAGAAGTAGGGCGGCGGCGGAGGATAAGTAGGATGGAGGCCGCATCGCCGGCGCGTGTGATCGGGTGAGGGGCGGCGCCTGTTTCATCCGGCTCCTGTCACCCGCTTGGGCCCAATTCAGCCTGGTACTGATGCTTCCACAAAGAAATCGGATTAGCACGAGAATACAAAATAACTGGCAGGGGATGCTCTTGAAACAACCTCTCCTTTGACTCAATTGCAATTGGCTTGGCTGCATATCTTCGGTGAAGAAAGCAGGGATGCAGATGGGGTAAAGAACGAACCCACAACGCGAGCGAAGAAAGCAGTCGATGGCACCGTCGTAGTTGTCCTCCCGCATGGAGTTGAGTGATACGTCCATTTTGCATCATGCTTTTATATCAATATTTATTGCATTATGGGCTGTTATTACACGTTATGTCACAATACTTATGCCTGTTCTCTCTTATTTTACAAGGTTTACATGAAGAGGGAGAATGCCGGCAGCTGGAATTCTAGGATGGAAAAGGAGAAAATATTAGAGACCTATTCTGCACAGCTCCAAAAGTCCTGAAACGTCACAGAAGTTATTTTTGGAATTAATAAAAAATACTGGCGAAAGAATCCACCAGAGGGAGCCCACACCCTGGCCACGAGGGTGGGGGCGCGCCCCCCTGCCTCATGGGCCCCCTAGCAGGCCTCCGGTGCTCATCTTCTTCTATATGAAGTCTTTCGTCCGAGAAAAAAAATCATAATCAAGCTTTCAGGAAGAAACTCCGCCGCCACGAGGCGGAACCTTGGCGGAACCAATCTAGGGCTCCGGCGGAGCTGTTCTGCCGAGGAAACTTCCCTCTGGAGGGGGAAATCATCGCCATCATCATCACCAACGATCCTCTCATTGGGAGGGGGTCAATCTCCATCAACATCTTCACCAACACCATCTCCTCTCAAACCCTAGTTCATCTCTTGTATCCAATCTTTGTCCCAAAGCCTCAGATTGGTACATGTGGGTTGCTAGTAGTGTTGATTACTCCTTGTAGTTGATGCTAGTTGGTTTATTTGGTGGAAGATCATATGTTCAGATCCTTTATGCATATTAATACCCCTCTGATTATGAACATGAATATGATTTGTGAGTAGTTACGTTTGTTCCCGAGGACATGGGAGAAGTCTTGCTATAAGTAGTCATGTGAATTTGGTATTAGATTCGATATTTTGATGAGATGTATGTTGTTTTTCCTCTAGTGGTGTTATGTGAGCGTCGACTACATGACACTTCACCATTGTTTGGGCCTAGAGGAAGGCATTGGGAAGTAATAAGTAGATGATGGGTTGCTAGAGTGATGTAAGCTTAAACCCTAGTTTATGAGTTGCTTCGTAAGGGGCTGATTTGGATCCATATGTTTCATGCTATGGTTAGGTTTATCTTAATACTTCTTTTGTAGTTGCGGATGCTTGCAATAGGGGTTAATCATAAGTGGGATGCTTGTCCAAGAAAGGACAGCACCCAAGCACCGGTCCACCCACATACCAAATTATCAAAGTAATGAACGCGAATCATATGAGCGTGATGAAAACTAGCTTGACGATAATTCCCATGTGTCCTCGGGAGCTTATTCCTTCATATAAGAGTTTATCCAGGCTGGTACTTTGCTACAAAAAGGATTGGGCCATCTTGCTGTACCTTATTTACTTTCATCACTTGTTACTCGTTACAAATTACCTTATCAGAAAACTATCTGTTACCGATAATTTCAGTGCTTGCAGAGAATACCTTACTGAAAACCGCTTATCATTTCCTTCTGCGCCTCGTTGGGTTCGACACTCTTACTTATCGGAAGGACTACGATAGATCCCCTATACTTGTGGGTCATCAAGACTCTTTTCTGGCGCCGTTGCCGGGGAGTGAAGCGCCTTTGGTAAGGAAAAATTTATATAGTGTGCTGAAATTTACTATCACTTGTTACTATGGAAAGTAATCCTCTGAGGGGCTTGTTCGGGGTATCTTCACCCCGACCAGTAGAGCAAAGAGTTGCTCCTCAACCTACTTAACCTACTGAAAATGTTTACTTTGAAATTCTTTCGGGTATGATAGAGAAACTGCTAGCTAATCCTTTTACAGGAGATGGAACATTACATCCCGATTTGCGCCTGATCTATGTGGATGAAGTTTGTGGATTATTTAAGCTTGCAGGTATGCCCGAGGATGTTATCAAGAAGAAGGTATTCCCTTTATCTTTGAAGGGAGAGGCATTGACATGGTTTAGGCTATGTGATGATATGGGATCATGGAACTACAACCGATTGAAATTCAAATTTCATCAAAAGTTTTATCCTATGCATCTTGTTCATCGTGATCGTAATTATATATATAGTTTTAGGCCTCGCAAAGGACAAATCATCGCTCAAGCTTGGGGGAGGCTTAAGTCAATGTTATATTCATGCCTCAATCATGAGCTCTCAAGAGAAATGATTATTCAAAAAATTTATGCTCGTCTTTCTCTCAATAATCGCTCCATGCTCGATACTTCTTGTACTGGCTCTTTTATGATGAAGACTATTGAATTCTAATGGGATTTATTGGAGAGAATTAAATGCAACTATGAAGATTGGGATCTCGACGAAGGTAAGGAGTCAGGTATAACACCTAAGTTTGATTGTGTTAAATCTTTTATGGATACGGATGTTTTCCGTGAATTTAGCACTAAATATGGACTTGACTCTGAGATAGTAGCTTCTTTTTGTGAATCCTTTGCTACTCATGTTGATCTCCCAAAGGAGAAGTGGTTTAAATATAATCCTCCCATTGAAGTAAAAGTAGTTGCACATATTAAAGTTGAGGAAAAGACTATCACTTATGATGATCCTGTTGTTCCTACTGCTCATATTGAGAAACCACATTTCCCTGTTAGAATAAAGGATCATGCTAAAGCTTCAACTGTGGTCAATAAAAGTAACATTAAGACACCCAAACCCCCTGAGCAAGTTAAAGTTGAACCTAGTATTGCTATGGTTAAAGATCTCTTGGCTGATAATATTGATGGGCATGTTATTTACTTACGTGAGGAAAGCGCTAGAATTGCTAGACACGATACTAAAAATAAACACAGACTGTTGTAGGCATGCCTATTATTTACATTAAAATAGGAGATCATTGTTATCATGGCTTATGTGATATGGGTGCTAAGCGCAAGTGCAATACCTCATTCCTTATACAAAGAAATTATGCATGATATTGCACTTCTTTGAGATAGAAGAGATTGATGTTACAATTAAGCTTGCCAATAGAGACACTATTTCACCAGTTGGGATCGTTAGAGATGTTGAAGTCTTGTGTGGGAAAGTTAAATATCCTGCTGATTTTCTTGTCCTTGGTTCCCCACAAGATAGCTTCTGTCCCTTCATATTTGGTAGACCCTTCTTTGCTAGGATAGATTGCGAAAAGGATGTTGTTACTATTAGTTTGGGGGATATGTCTCATGAGTTTAACTTTGCTAAATTTCGTAGACAACCCCGTGATGAGGAATTTCCTAGTAAAGATGAAATTATTGGTCTTGCTTCTATTGCCATGCCTCCTAATGATCCTTTAGAACAATATTTGCTAGACCATGAAAATGATATGTTTATAAATGAAAGAAGAGAAATAGATGAAGTATTCTCTAAATAGGGACCTATTTTGAAACACAACTTGCCTATTGAAATCTTAGGGGATCCCCCTCCACCCAAGGGTGATCCCGTGTTTGAGCTTAAACCATTACCTGATACTATTAAATATGCTTATCTTGATGAAAAAAAGATATATCCTGTTATTATTAGTGCTAACCTTTGAGAGCATGAAGAAAAGAAATTATTGAAAACTCTGAAGAAGCACCGTGCTGCTATTGGATATACTCTTGACGATCTTAAGGGTATTAGTCCCACTTTATGCCAAAGACAAAATAAAATTGGAGAAAGACGCTAAACCAGTTGTTGATCACCAACGATTTATTAAATCCTAAGATGAAAGAAGTGGTAAGGAAAGAAATACTAAAGCTTCTGGAGGCAGGTATAATTTATCCCGTTGCTGATAGTCAGTGGGTAAGTCCTGTCCATTATGTCCCTAAGAAGGGAGGTATTACCGTTGTTCCTAATGATAAAGATGAATTGATCCCACAAAGAATTGTTACAGGTTATAGAATGGTAATTGATTTCCGCAAATTAAATAAAGGTACTAAAAAGGATCATTACCCTTTACCTTCTATTGATCAAATGCTAGAAAGATTATCCAAACATACACATTTTTGCTTTCTAGATGGTTATTCCGGTTTCTCTCAAATACCTGTGTCAAAAGAGGATCAAGAAAATACCACTTTTACTTGTCCTTTCGGTACCTTTGCTTATAGACGTATGCCTTTTGGTTTATGTAAAGCACCTGCTACCTTTCAAAGATGCATGATGGCTATATTCTCTGATTTTTGTGAAAAGATTGTTGAGGTTTTCATGGATGATTTCTCCGTATATGGAACTTCTTTTGATGATTGCTTGAGCAACCTTGATCGAAGTTTTGCAGAGATGCGAAGAAACTAATCTTGTCTTGAATTTGGAGAAGTGCCACTTTATGGTTAATGAAGGTATTGTCTTGGGGCATAAAATTTATGAAAGAGGTATTGAAGTTGACAAAGCTAAAGTTGATGCTATTGAAAAGATGCCGTGTCCCAAGGACATTAAAGGTATAAGAAGTTTCCTTGGTCATGCCGGTTTTTATAGGAGGTTCATTAAGGACTTCTCGAAAATCTCCAGGCCTCTGACTAATCTCTTACAAAAAGATATTCCTTTTGTCTTTAATGATGATTGTGTAGAAGCATTTGAAATACTTAAGAAAGCTTTGATTTCTGCACCTATTGTTCAGCCACCACTGGAATTTACCCTTTGAAATTATGTGTGATGCTAGTGATTATGCTATAGGTGTTGTTCTAGGACAAAGAGTTGATAAGAAATTAAATGTTATCCAATATGCTAGTAAAACTCTAGACAATGCCTAGAGAAATTATGCTTCTACTGAAAAACAATTTTTAGCAGTTGTATTTGCTTGTGATAAGTTCAGATCTTATATTGTTGATTCTAAAGTAACTGTTCACACTGATCATGCTGCTATTAAATATCTTATGGAGAAGAAAGATGCTAAACCTAGACTTATTAGATGGGTTCTCTTGCTACAAGAATTTGATTTGCATATTATTGATAGAAAGGAGCGAGAGAACCCGCTGCGAACAACTTGTCTAGGTTAGAGAATGTTCTTGATGACCCACTACCTATTGATGATAGCTTTCCTGATGAACAATTAGCTGTCATAAATGCTTCTCGTCTGCTACATGGTATGCTGATTATGCTAATTACATTGTTGCTAAATTTATACCACCTAGTTTCACATACCAGCAAAAGAAAAAGTTTTTCTATGATTTAAGACATTACTTCTGGGGTGACCCACACCTTTATAAAGAAGGAGTAGATGGTGTTATTAGACACTATATACCTAATCATGAACATGAACAGATCCTGCGCAAGTGTCACTTCGAAGCTTATGGAGGACACCACGCTGGAGATAGAACTGCACATAAGGTATGCAATCCGGTTTTTATTGGCCTACTCTCTTCAAAGATGCCCGTAAGTTTGTCTTATCTTGTGATGAATGTCAAAGAATTGGTAATATTAGTAGACGTCAAGAAATGCCTATGAATTATTCACTTGTTATTGAACCATTTGATGTTTGGGGATTTGATTACATGGGACCGTTTCCTTCCTCTAATGGGTATACACATACTTTAGTTGCTGTTGATTACGTTACTAAGTGGGTAGAAGATATTCCAACTAGTAGTGCTGATCATAACACCTCTATTAAGATGCTTAAAGAAGTTATTTTTCTGAGGTTTGGAGTCCCTAGATATTTAATGACTGATGGTGGTTCACATTTTATTCATGGTGCTTTTCGTAAGATGCTCGCTAAGTATGATGTTAATCATAGAATTGCATCTCCTTATCACGCGCAGTCTAGTGATCAAGTAGAATTGAGTAATAGAGAGATCAAATTAATTTTGCAAAAGACTGTTAATATATCTAGAAAGAATTGGTCCAAGAAACTTGTTGATGCATTATGGGCTTATAGAACTGCATATAAAAATCCTATGGGTATGTCTCCGTGTAAAATGGTTTATGGAAAAGCATGTCACTTACCTCTCGAACTAAAACATAAGGCATATTGGGACATTAAAGAGCTCAATTATGATTTCAAACTTGCCGGTGAGAAGAGGTTATTTGACATTAGCTCACTTGATGAATGGAGAACTCAAGCCTATGAGAATGCCAAACTGTTTAAAGAAAAAGTTAAAAGATGGCATGACAAAAGGATACAAAAGCGTGAGTTTAATGTAGGTGATTATGTGTTGCTATTCAACTCTCGTTTAAGATTTTTTGCAGGAAAACTTCTCTCTAAATGGGAAGGTCCTTACGTTATCGAGGAGTTCTATCGCTCCGGTGCCATAAAAATCAGCAACTTCGAAGGCACAAATCCGAAGGTGGTGAACGGTCAAACAATCAAACATTATATCTCAGGTAATCCTATAAATGTTCAAACCAATGTTATTGAAACCGTAACCCCGGAGGAATACATAAGAGACACTTTCCAGAACGTTTCAGACTCTTAAAAGGAATAGGTATGTGGTACGGTAAGTAAACCGACTATAAAACAGTTCTAATGGCAAATTTTCTCTATTTTTGGAATATTTAAGAAAGTAGGAAAATAAGAAGTAGTCCGGGAAGGACACGAGGCATCCACGAGGGTGGAGGGCGCGCCCTACCCCCCTGGGCGCGCCCCCTGCCTCGTGGGCACCTCGTGTGCTCTCCGGACTCCGTTTTCTTGCACGATACTTCTTTTGGTCGGTAAAAATTCATTATATAATCTCCCTATGGTTTTGACCACCGTACCACGCAAATATCCTCTATTTTTGTTTCAAGCAGTTTTCTGCCAGGGTTGTCAAGGCCAGGCATCATGTCGTCCCCCTCCTCCAACAATGGTGACAACGATGCTTGGCTAATGAAGATAGGACTGAAGAGAGAAGAAACCGAGAAGATCAACAAGGATGATGGGATCAAGAAGGCCATGGAGGACCAAGTTCCGGTAGCAGAAGGCATCCTTCAACTTGATCACAATCTTCTTACCCCAACTGAGATCAAAGCTTTCAAGATGATTGAGTTAGATCGTATACAAAACAAGTATCTCACACGTGAAAATATTTTGTTGAAGGAGCATATCATCGCACTCAAGGGCATTATCCGCAAATTGGAGGATCTCCTACATTCGATGTGCGACTATCCATCATCACCTCCATCTCCTTCACCAGCGAAAGAGACATAATCATGTTGGGGAACGCAGTAATTTCAAAAAAAAATCCTACGCACACGCAAGATCATGGTGATGCATAGCAATGAGAGGGGAGAGTGTTGTCCACGTACCCTCATAGACCGAAAGCGGAAGCGTTAGCACAACGCGGTTGATGTAGTCATACGTCTTCATGATCCGACCGATTAAGTACCGAACGTACGACACCTCCAAGTTCAGCACACGTTCAGCCCGATGACGTCCCTCGGACTCTGATCCGGTAAGTGTTGAGGGAGAGTTTAAATCGACCTGACGGCGTGGTGACGGTGATGATGTTCTACCGACGCAGGGCTTCGCCTAAGCTCCACTACAGTATTATCGAGGTGGACTATGGTGGAGGGGGGCACCGCACACGGCTAAAAGATCAAACAATCAATTGTTGAGTCTCTAGGGTGCCCCCTGCCCCCGTATATAAAGGAGCAAGGGGGGAGGTGCGGCCGGCCAAGAGGGGCGCGCCAGGAGGAGGACTCCCTCCCTTTTCCTTGTTGGATTAGGAGTGAAGGGGGAAAGAGGAGGGAGAGAGGAAGGAAAGGGGGGGGGGGCGCCGCCCCCTCTCCTCCTCCTATTCGGACTAGGGGGGAGGGGTGCGCGGCCCTGCCCTGGCCGCCTCTCCTCTTCTCCACAAAGGCCCACGATGGCCCATTAAGCCCCCGGTGGGTTTTGGTAACCCCTCGGTACTCCGGTAAAATCCCGATTTCACCCGGAACACTTTTGATATCCAAACATAGGCTTCCAATATATCAATATTCATGTCTCGACCATTTTGAGACTCCTCATCATGTCCGTGATCATATCCGGGACTCCGAACAACCTTCGGTACATCAAAACATATAAACTCATAATATAAGCATCATCGAAACGTTAAGCGTGCGGACCCTACGGGTTCGAGAACTATGTAGACATGACCGAGACACGTCTCCGGTCAATAACCAATAGTGGAACCTGGATGCTCATATTGGCTCCTACATATTCTACGAAGAACTTTATCTGTCAAACCGCATAACAACATACGTTGTTCCCTTTGTCATCGGTATGTTACTTGCCCGAGATTCGATCGTCGGTATCTCAATACCTAGTTCAATCTCGTTACCGACAAGTCTCTTTACTCGATTACGTAATGCATCATCCCGCAACTAACTCATTAGTCACATTGCTTGCAAGGCTTATAGTGATGTGCATTACCGAGAGGGCCCAGAGATACCTCTCCGACAATCGGAGTGAGAAATCCTAATCTCGAAATATGCCAACCCAACAAGTACCTTCGGAGACACCTGTAGAGAACCTTTATAATCACCCAGTTACGTTGTGATGTTTGGTAGCACACAAAGTGTTCCTCCGATGGCAGGAGTTGCATAATCTCATAGTCATAGGAACGTGTATAAGTCATGAAGAAAGAAATAGCAACATACTAAACGATCAAGTGCTAAGCTAAAAGAATGGATCAAGTCAATCACATCATTCTTCTAATGATGTGATCCCGTTAATCAAATGACAACTCATGTCTATGGCTAGGAAACATAACCATCTTTGATCAACGAGCTAGTCAAGTAGAGGCATACTAGTGACACTGCTTGTCTATGTATTCACACATGTATCATGTTTCCGGGTAATACAATTATAGCATGAATAATAAACATTTATCATGATATAAGGAAATAAATAACAACTTTATTATTGCCTCTAGGGCATATTTCTTCAGTCTCCCACTTGCACTAGAGTCAATAATCTAGTTCACATCGCCATGTAATTTAACATCAATAGTTCACATCTTTATGTGGTTAACACTCATAGTTCACATCGATATGTGACCAACACCCAAAGGGTTTACTAGAGTCAGTAATCTAGTTCACATCGCTATGTGATTAACACCCAAAGAGTACTAAGGTGTGATCATGTTTTTCTTGTGAGATAATTTTAGTCAACGGGTTTGTCACATTCAGATCCGTAAGTATTTTGCAAATTCTATGTCTACAATGCTCTGCATGGAGCTACTCTATCTAATAGCTCCCACTTCCAATATGTATCCAGATTGAGACTTAGAGTCATCTGGATCAGTGTCAAAAACTTGCATCGACGTAACCCTTTACGATGAACCTTTTGTCACCTCCATAATCGAGAAAGATATCCTTATTCCTCTAAGGATAATTTCGACCGCTGTTCAGTGATCTACTCCTAGATCACTATTGTACTCCCTTGCCAAACTCAGTGGTAGGGTATACAATAGATCTGGTACACAACATGTCATACTTTGTAGAACCTATGGCTGAGGCATAGGGAATGACTTTCATTCTCTTTCTATCTTCTGCCGTGGTCGGGCTTTGAGTCTTACTCAATTTCACACCTTGTAACACAGGCAAGAACTATTTCTTTGACTGTTCCATTTTGAACTATTTCAAAATCTTGTCAAGGTATGTACTCATTGAAAAAACTTATCAAGCGTCTTGATCTATCTCTATAGAACTTGATGCTCAATATGTAAACAGCTTCACCAAGGTCTTTCTTTGAAAAAATTCCTTTCAAATACTCCTTTATGCTTTCCAGAAATTTCTACATTATTTCTGATCAACAATATGTCATTCACATATACTTATCGAAATCTTTGTAGTGCTCCCACTCACTTTCTTGTAAATACAGGCTTCACCGCAAGTCTCGATAAAACTATATGCTTTGATCAACTAATCAAAGCGTATATTCCAACTCCGAGATGCTTGCACGGTCCATAGATGGATTCTTTGGAGCTTGCACATTTTGTTAGCACTTTTAGGATCGACAAAACTTTCTGGTTGCATCATATACAACTCTTCTTTAACAAATCCATTAAGGAATGTAGTTTTGATATCCATTTGCCAGATTTCATAAATGTGGCAATTTTCTAACATGATTCGGACAGACTTAAGCATCGCTATGAGTGAGAAAATCTCATCGTATTCAACATCTTGAACTTGTCGAAAACATTTTTGCGACAATTCTAGCTTTGTAAATAGTAACACTAGTATCAGCGTTCGTCTTCCTCTTGAAGATCCATTTATTTTCTATGGCTTGCCGATCATCGGGCAAGTCAACTAAAGTCCACACTTTGTTCTCATACATGAATCCCATCTTAGATTTCTTGGCCTCAAGCCATTTCGCGGAATCTGGGCTCATCATCTCTTCCTCATAGTTCATAGGTTCGTCATGGTCAAGTAGCATGACCTCCAGAACAGGATTACCATACCACTCTGGTGCGGATCTCACTCTGGTTGACCTATGAGGTTTGGTAGTAACTTGATCTGAAGTTACATGATCATCATCATTAGCTTCCTCACTAATTGGCGTAGGAGTCACAGGAACAGTTTTTGTGATGAACTACTTTCCAATAAGGGAGCAGGTACAGTTACCTCATCAAGTTCTACTTTCCTCCCACTCACTTATTTTGAGAGAAACTCCTTCTCTAGAAAGGATCCATTCTTAGCAACGAATATCTTGCTTTCGGATCTGTGATAGAAGGTGTACCAAACTGTCTCCTTTGGGTATCCTATGAAGACACATTTCTCCGATTTTGGTTTGATCTTATCAAAACTTTTTCTTATAAGCATCGCAACCCCAAACTTTAAGAAACGACAACTTTGGTTTCTTGCCAAACCACAGTTCATACGGTGTTGTCTCAACGGATTTAGATGGTGCCCTTTTTTACGTGAATGCAGCTGTCTCTAATGCATAACCCCAAAACTATAGTGGTAAATTGGTAAGAAACATCATAGATTGCACTATATCCAATAAAGTATGGTTATGACGTTCAGACACACCATTACATTGTGGTGTTCCAGGTGGCGTGAGTTGCGAAACTATTCCGCATTATTTCAAATGAAGACCAAACTCGTAACTCAAATATTCTTCTCCATGATCAGATCGTAGAAACTTTATTTTCTTGTTACGATGATTTTCCACTTCACTCTAAATTTTTTTGAACTTTTCAAATGTTTCAGACTTATGTGTCATCAAGTAGATATACCCATATCTGCTCAAATCATCTGTGAAGGTCAGAAAATAACGATACCTGCCGCGAGCCTCATCAGATCGCATACATCAGTATGTATTATTTCTAATAAGTCAGTTTCTCGCTCCATTGTTCCGGAGAACGGAGTCTTAGTCATCTTGCCCATAAGGCATGGTTCGCAAGCATCAAGTGATTCATAATCAAGTGATTCCAAAAGCCCATCAGCATGGAGTTTCTTCATGCGCTTTACACCAATATGACCTAAACGGCAGTGCCACAGATAAGTTGCACTATTATAGTTAACTTTGCATCTTTTGGTTTCAATATTATGAATATGTGTATCACTATGATCAAGATCCAACAAACCATTTTCATTGGGTGTGTAACCATATAAGGTTTTATTCATGTAAATGTAACAACAATTATTCTCTATCTTAAATGAATAACCGTATTGCAATAAACATGATCAAATCATATTCATGCTCAACGCAAACACCGAATAACACTTATTTAGGTTCAACACTAATCCCGAAAGTATAGGGAGTGTGCGATGATGATCATATCAATCTTGGAACCACTTCCAACACACATCGCCACTTCACCCTTAACTAGTCTCTGTTCATTCTGCAACTCCTTAATCTTAGCAACTGAACTAGTATCAAATACTGAGGGGTTGCTATAAACACTAGTAAAGTACACATCAATAACATGTATATCAAATATAGCTTGTTCACTTTGCCATCCTTCTTATCCGCCAAATACTTGGGGTAGTTCCGCTTCCAGTGACCAGTCCCTTTGAAGTAAAGCATACAGTCTCAGGCTTAGGTCCAGACTTGGGTTTCTTCACTTGAGTAGCAACTTGCTTGCCGTTCTTCTTGAAGTTCCCCTTCTTCCCTTTGCCCTTTTCTTGAAACTAGTGGTCTTGTCAACCATCAACACTTGATGTTTTTCTTGATTTCTACCTTCGCCGATTTTAGCATCGCGAAGAGCTTGGGAATTGTTTTCGTCATCCCTTGCATATTATAGTTCATCACGAAGTTCTACTAACTTGGTGATGGTGACTAGAGAATTCTGTCAATCACTATTTTATCTGGAAGATTAACTCCCACTTGATTCAAGTGATTGTAGTACCAGCACAATCTGAGCACATGCTCACTGCTTGAGCTATTCTCCTCCATCTTTTAGCTATAGAACTTGTTGGAGACTTCATATCTCTCAACTCGGGTATTTGCTTGAAATATTAACTTCAACTCCTGGAACATCTCATATGGTCCATGATGTTCAAAACGTCTTTGAAGTCCCGATTCTAAGCCGTTAAGCATGGTGCACTAAACTATCAAGTAGTCATCATATTGAGCTAGCCAAATGTTCATAGCGTCTGCATCTGCTCCTGCAATAGGTCTGTCACCTAGCGGTGCATCAAGGACATAATTCTTCTGTGCAACAATGAGGATAATCCTCAGATCATGGATCCAATCCGTATCATTGCTACTAACATCTTTCAACTTAGTTTTTCTCTAGGAACATATCAAAATAAACGAGGAGCAACATCGCGAGCTATTGATGTACAACATAGATATGCTAATACTACCAGGACTAAGTTCATGATAAATTTAAGTTCAATTAATCGTATTACTTAATAACTCCCACTTAGATAGACATCCCTCTAATCATCTAAGTGATCATGTGATCCAAATCAACTAAACCATGTCCGATCATCACGTGAGATGGAGTAGTTTTCAATGGTGAACATCACTATGTTGATCATATCTACTATATGATTCATACTCGACCTTTCGGTCTCAGTGTTCCGAGGCCATATACGCATATGCTAGGCTCGCCAAGTTTAACCTGAGTATTCTGCGTGTGCAAAACTGGCTTGCACCCGTTGTAGATGGACGTAGAGCTTATCACACCCGATCATCATGTGGTGTCTGGGCACGACGAACTTTGGCAACGGTGCATACTCAGGGAAAACACTTTTATCTTATAATGCTACCGTCAATCAAAGCAAAATAAGATGCATAAACGATAAACATCACATGCAATCAATATAAGTGATATGATATGGCCTTCATCATCTTGTGCTTGTGATCTCCATCTCCGAAGCACCATCATGATCACCATCTTGACCGGCGCTACACCTTGATCTCCATCGTAGCATCGTTGTCGTCTCGCCAACTATTGCTTCTACGACTATCGCTACCGGTTAGTGATAAAGTAAAAGCAATTATGGCATTGCATTGCATACAATAAAGCGACAACCATATGGCTCCTGCCAGTTGTCGATAACCCGGTTACAAAACATGATCATATCCTACAATAAAATATAGCATCATGCCTTGACCATATCACATCACAACATGCCCTGCAAAAACAAGTTAGCCGTCCTCTACTTTGTTGTTGCAATTTTTACGTGGCTGCTACGGGCTGAGCAAGAACCGTTCTTACCTACGCATCAAAACCACAACGATAGTTCGTTAAGTTAGTGCTGTTTTAACCTTCACGAGGACCGGGCGTAGCCACACTCGGTTCAACTAAAGTTGGAGAAACTGACACCTGCCAGCCACCTGTGTGCAAAGCACGTCGGTAGAACCAATCTCGCGTAAGTGTACACGTAATGTTGGTCCGAGCCGCTTCATCCAACAATACCGCCGAACCAAAGTATGACATGCTGGTAAGCAATATGACTTGTATCGCCCACAACTCACTTGTGTTCTACTCGTGCATATAACATCTACGCATAAAACTTGGCTCTGATACCACTATTGGGGAACGTAGTAATTTTAAAAAAATTCCTATGCACACGCAAGATCATGGTGATGCATAGCAACGAGAGGGGAGAGTGTTGTCCACGTACCCTCATAGACCGAAAGCGGAAGCGTTAGCACAACGCGGTTGATGCAGTCATACGTCTTCACGATCCAACCGACCAAGTACCGAACGTACGGCACCTCCGAGTTCAGCACACGTTCAGCCCAATGACGTCCCTCGAACTCCTATCCAGCCGAGTGTTGAGGGAGAGTTTCGTCAGCACGACGGTGTGGTGAGGATGATGATGTTCTATCGACGCAGGGCTTCGCCTAAGCTCCACTACAGTATTATCGAGGTGGACTATGGTGGAGGGTGGCACCGCACACGGCTAAAAGATCAAACGATCAATTGTTGTGTCTCTAGGGTGCCCCTGCCCCTGTATATAAAGGAGCAAGGGGGAAGGTGCGGCCGGCCAAGAGGGGGCGCGCCAGGAGGAGTCCTACTCCTATCGAGAGTAGGACTCCCTCCCTTTTCCTTGTTGGATTAGGAGTGACGGGGGAAAGAGGAGGGAGAGAGGAAGGAAAGGGGGGCGCCGCCCCCCTCTCCTTGTCCTATTCAGACTAGGGGGGAGGGGCGCGCGGCCCTGCCCTGGCCGCCTCTCCACTTCTCCACAAAGGCCCACTATGGCCAATTAAGCTCCCGGTGGGTTCCGGTAACCCCTCGGTACTCCGGTAAAATCCCAATTTCACCCGGAACACTTCCGATATCCAAACATAAGCTTCCAATATATCAATCTTCATGTCTTGACCATTTCGAGACTCCTCATCATGTCCGTGATCACATCCGGGACTCCGAACAACCTTCGGTATATCAAAACATATAAACTCATAATATAACTGTCATCGAAACGTTAAGCGTGCGGACCCTACGACTTCGAGAACTATGTAGACATGACCGAGACACGTCTCCGGTCAATAACCAATAGCGGAACCTGGATGCTCATATTGGCTCCTACATATTCTATGAAGAACCTTATCGGTCAAACCGCATAACAACATACGTTGTTCCCTTTGTCATCGGTATGTTACTTGCCCGAGATTCGATCGTCGGTATCTCAATACCTAATTCAATCTCGTTACTGGCAAGTCTCTTTACTCGTTCCGTAATGCATCATCCCGCAACTAACTCATTAGTCACATTGCTTGCAAGGCTTATAGTGATGTGCATTACCGAGAGGGCCCAGAGATACCTCTCCGACAATCGGAGTGAGAAATCCTAATCTCGAAATACGCCAACCCAACAAGTACCTTCGGAGACACCTGTAGAGCACCTTTATAATCACTCGATTCACGTTGTGACGTTTGGTAGCACACAAAGTGTTCCTCCGGTAAACAGGAGTTGCATAATCTCATAGTCATAGGAACATGTATAAGTCATGAAGAAAGCAATAGCAACATACTAAACGATCAAGTGCTAAGCTAACGGAATGGGTCAAGTCAATCACATCATTCTCCTAATGATGTGATCCCGTTAATCAAATGACAACTCATGTCTATGGCTAGGAAACATAACCATCTTTGATCAACGAGCTAGTCAAGTAGAGGCATACTAGTGACACTGCTTTGTCTATGTATTCACACATGTATCATGTTTCCGGTTAATACAATTATAGCATGAATAATAAACATTTATCATGATATAAGGAAATAAATAATAACTTTATTATTGCCTCTAGGGCATATTTCCTTCAATCTCCCACTTGCACTAGAGTCTATAATCTAGTTCACATCGCCGTGTGATTTAATATCAATAGTTCACATCTTTATATGGTTAACACCCATAGTTCACATCGATATGTGACCAACACCCAAAGGGGCATATTTCCTTCAAATCAAATGGGTATGGGCACTCCCCTTGGCAACTGCCAAGCTTGGGGGAGGTGCCCCGGTATCGTATCACCATCACACTCCTATCTTTACCGTTTTTCTTAGTTCGATCCTTTTGGTAATATCTTGATCTGGTAGAATAAAGTTTTAGTATGATCTAGTTTTGAGTTTTGCTTTATGATCCTTCTATGTAATCGAGTCCGTGAGCTAAATATAATAAAGATTAGTGTTGAGTCAAGGGCTTGATTATCTTGCTATGATCTTGAGGGATTTAAAGAAAAAAGTAAAGAATAAAAAGAAGTAAAGAGATCATATTGAGCTTATGGAGAGTAATGACTTCACATATAAAGAGTATGATGAATAAAAGTTGTTGAGAGTTGACAAACATAGTTTTGGTCATCGTTGCAATTAATAGGAAGTAATAAAGAAAGAGAGGTTTTCACATATAAATATACTATCTTGGACTTATTTTATGATTGTGAGCACTCATTAAAGTATGACATGCTAAAGAGTTGATGTTGGACAAGGAAGACAACGTAATGGGTTATGTTTTCTTATATCCAAAATAAAGTATATTGTCATGGATCATCCAACATGTTGAGCTTGCCTTTCCCCCTCATGCTAGCCAAATTCTTTGCACCAAGTAGAGATACTACTTGTGCTTCCGAATATCCTTAAACCCAGTTTTGCCATGAGAGTCCACCATACCTACCTATGGATTGAGTAAGATCCTTCAAGGAAGTTGTCATGTTGCATGCAATAAAAATTGCTCTCTAAATATGTATGATTTATCAGTGTGGAGAAAATAAGCTTTATACGATCTTGTGATGTGGAAGAAATAAAAGCGACGGACTGCATAATAAAGGTCCATATCACAAGTGGCAATATAAAGTGACATTCTTTTGCATTAAGATCTCGTGCATCCACCCTAAAAGCACATGACAACCTTTGCTTCCCTCTGCGAAGGGCCTATATTTTATTCTTATCTTATACCTTACACAAGAGTCATGGTGATCTTCACCTTTCCTTTTTACATTTTATCCTTTGGCAAGCACCTTGTGTTGGAAAGATCCTGATATATATATATATCCAATTGGATGTAAGTTAGCATGAACTATTATTGTTGACATTACCCTTGAGGTAAAAGGTTGGGAGGCAACACTATAAGCCCCTATCTTTCTCTGTAATACGATTAAAACTCCATACCCATAAGTATTGCGTGAGTGTTAGCAATTGTGAAAGACTATATGATAGTTGAGTATGTGGACTTCTTTGAAAAGCTCTTATATTGACTCTTTCCAATGTTATGATAAATTGCAATTGCTTCAATGACCGAGATCATAGTTTGTTAGTTCTCAATGGAGTTTCTGATTCATACTTCACATTGTGAATAGATTATTACTTGAGCATAAGAGATCATATGACAATATCCATTTATGTTGCTGTTATAAAAATGATCATGATGCCCTCATGCCGTATTTTATTTTATCGACACCTCTATCTCTAAACATGTGGACATATTTATCATTATCGGCTTCCGCTTGAGGAAAAGCGAGGTCTAAGCTTGGGGGAATTGATACGTCCATTTTGCATCATGCTTTTATATCAATATTTATTGCATTATGGGTTGTTATTACACGTTATTTCACAATACTTATGCCCATTCTCTCTTATTTTACAAGGTTTACATGAAGAGGGAGAATGCAGGCTGTTGGAATTCTGGGCTGGAAAAGGAGCAAATATTAGAGACCTATTCTGCATAGCTCCAAAAGTCCTGAAACTTCACGGAAGTTATTTTTTGAATTAATAAAAAATATGGGCGAAAGAATCCACCAGAGGGGCCCCACACCCTGGCCACGAGGGTGGGGGGCGCGTCCTACCCCCTGGGCACACCCCTGCCTCGTGGGCCCCCTGGCAGGCCTTCGGTGGCCATCTTCTGCTATATGAAGTCTTTCGTCCGAGAAAAAAATCATAAGCAAGCTTTCGGGAAGAAACTCCGCCTGCACGAGGCGAAACCTTGGCGGAACCAATCTAGGGCTCCGGTAGAGCTATTCTGCTGGGGAAACTTCCCTCCGGGAGGGGGAAATCATCACCATCGTCATCACCAACTATCCTCTCATCGGGAGGGGGTCAATCTCCATCGACATCTTCACCAGCACCATCTCCTCTCAAACCCTAGTTCATCTCTTGTATCCAATCTTTGTCCCAAAGCCTCAGATTGCTACCTGTGGGTTGCTAGTAGTGTTGATTACTCCTTGTAGTTGATGCTAGTTGGTTTATTTGGTGGAAGATCATATGTCCAGATCCTTTATGCATATTAATACCCTCTAATTATGAACATGAATATGATTTGTCAGTAGTTATGTTTGTTCCTGAGGACATGGGAGAAGTTTTGCTATAAGTAGTCATGTGAATTTGGTATTCGTTCGATATTTTGATGAGACGTATGTTGTTTTTCCTCTAGTGGTGTTATGTGAACGTCGACTACATGACACTTCACCATTGTTTGGGCCTAGAGGAAGGCATTGTGAAGTAATAAGTAGATGATGGGTTGCTAGAGTGACAGAAGCTTAAACCCTAGTTTGTGAGTTGCTTCGTAAGGGGCTGATTTGGATCCATATGTTTCATGCTATGGTTAGGTTTACCTTAATACTTCTTTTGCGATTCTATGGATGCTTGCAATAGGGGTTAATCATAAGTGGGATGCTTGTCCAATAAAGGACAGCACCCAAGCACCGATCCACCCACATACCAAATTATGAAAGTAACAAACGCGAATCATATGAGCGTGATGAAAACTAGCTTGACGATAATTCCCATGTGTCCTCGGGAGCGTTTTCCTTCATATAAGAGTTTGTCCAGGCTTGTCCTTTGCTACAAAAAGGATTGGGCCATCTTGCTGCAACTTATTTACTTTCATTACTTGTTACTCGTTACAAATTACCTTATCACAAAACTATCTGTTACCGATAATTTCAGTGCTTGTAGAGAATACCTTACTGAAAACCGCTTATCATTTCCTTCTGGTCCTTGTTGGGTTTGACACTCTTACTTATCGAAAGGACTACGATAGATTCCCTATACTTGTGGGTCATCAGTGAGGCAGAGGGTGGTGGCGGCGGCGCGACGGCAATGCGGCAGGGTTCCCTGCGTGCGTGCTCCTACTCATGGCCAAGTGAAAAAGAAAGAATTGGGAGGAAGAGAGGAAGAAGAAGAAAGGAGAGGATCTGGGCAGCGCAGGAGTTCTGGTGGTGCGGCGTGCGCGGGGTTGAGGAAGAAGGAGAAAGGAGAGAATCTGGGAGGCGTTGGAGTTCCCGGTGGTGCGGCATCCGCGAGGGCGTGGGAGAGGTGGTGGATCAATCGCTGAGCGCGTGGAGGAAGGAGGGGAGGCACTCGGGAGGCTTGTGAGATTTGGGATGCGGGGAGAGGCGTTGAAGCAGCGGTGACCATTGAGGAGGGGGAGTGTTGCGCATGGTCCCTCGCTGGACAGAGAGGGAGTGAGAAGAAGGCGTTGGGGAGAGACGACATGATTAGGGGGCTGAGAAGATAAGGCTGGACTACAGATGAATAAGGTAAAACAAATGCATGCACATGTCCCTCCTGAGCATCTTCATTTGTTTCTCGCCGTGCACCCATGCATGCATTTGTTTGCTTCTGGAATTTTACATACACACTGTCCGACTGTAAGTGTTGTGGAAGAATGTTAGCTTACTACAGTAAATGAAACAATCTTCCACAACACTTACAGCCAGACTGGCTGGGTCAATGAATGCATTCATAAGGAACTTGCAAAGCTGCATATGAGTTCCCAAGAAATCTTCCAACATTCTTTAGAGCATCTCCAGCTGGTCCATCAAGTTTTTTGGGGTTTTTATGTGAGCTGCTTTTGCAACTTTCAAATAAACCCATCCCTAATGAAAAAAAATCTAGCTCTCTCTTCACTTGCATTAAACACATAGGCACCTTCATTTTATTATCATAAGAATTAAAATAATTATGCTTCAGTTTCAAACCCATAATCTATGATATAAACATAACAAATGGTCCAAATGCATCAAAGTAAACATGAAGAAGTTTATTGTACATGGAGCTCCCACAAATGCTCAAAAAGGTCTTCCAAAAGTAGTTCAGGCCCGGCGCAGTCTTTGATCTGTTGATACACTTGAAGAAATTTCTAGAGTTGGTGTTCATCACTCTGATGGTTGACACGCGATGTATAATTTTTTTCTTCCCCTCATTCTCATAGCAGAAGTCTTTTGGCTAGACTTGCTCCTTCTTTGTTATCATGTTTTGCATGCTCATGCATGTTCTGATGATGCTGTCATGATGCTCCAGAAATGCTTTTGGTCCCGAAATCAAATACTCTTGATTTCGAAATCTTGCAGGGCCCAAACAATGGCAAATCATGCTCGCAATGCCTCAAATGCTTATTGTTGCCTGAGGGTTTGATATTGTCTTCACAAATATTGACCATGACGGATATATTCCATCTGCAAGATAGCAACTTGTGTTGTAAGTTCACTGGTGGTGCCTCCATGTTAGATAGCCTTGCAAATAAATGAGATCATTACACATTTAGGTCATTTTGAGATCCCGATAGACCAAAATATGAATGGCAAATTCATAGATCATTTGATGACATAACTTTGAAGAATTATGGTTGCATCTTTACTGTGACATTTCAGTTGCCCATGTTATGTTGCAGGGAAATTCTTTCACCTTCAGTGCATGCAATCGATGCTTCCAAGCATGATGAGGAAGTCTTTTGATGCACTCATCTGCAGAAACTTATAGTGTCCATGTCATTTGGTGCTTGGAGATATTTCTCTCCAAAGATCTCAATGAAAACCTTCACAAATTTCTTCCAACCTTTTATGACTGTGCTCTCTGCACTCCACTCCAATCATCAAGGGCATGTTTGTTTCTGTGCATCATTTTTTGCGCGCCAACTTCAACTACTGCTACTTCTTGAGCTTGCGTTGGGTTTTCCCTTGAAGAGGAAAGGGTGATGCAGCAAAGTAGAGATATGTATTTCCCTCAGTTTGAGAACCATGCACGAATCACCAATACCTGCACAAACAATCAAACAACTTGCACCCAACGTGATAAAGGGGTTGCCAATCCCTTCATGGTTATTTGCAAAAGTGAGATCTGATAGAGACAGATGAAACTAAACAAACGATAAAGTACATAATTTTTGGTTTGTAGATCGAAAAGTAAAAGATTGCAAAATAGTAGATTGGAAACTTATATGATGGAAAATAGACCCTGGGGCCATAGATTTCACTAGAGGCTTCTCTCAATATAGCAAATAATACGGTGGGTGAACAAATTTCTGTCGAGCAATTGATAGAAAAGCGTAAAGTTATGACGATATCCAAGGCAATGATTATGAAATATAGGCATCACATCCGTGTCAAGTAGACCGAAAGGATTCTGCATCTACTACTATTACTCCACACATCGACCTACTCCTGCCTGTATCTACAGTATTAAGTTCATGAAGAACAGAGTAACGCATTAAGTAAGATGACATGATGTAGAGGAATAAACTCAAGCAATATGATGTAAACCCCATATTTTTATCCTCGATGGCAACAATACAATACGTGCCTTGCTGCCCCTACTGTCACTAGGAAAGGACACCACAAGATTGAACCCAAAGCTAAGCACTTCTCCCGTTGCAAGAAAAACCAATCTAGCTGGCCAAACCAAACCAATAGTTCGAAGAGAATTACAAAGACACCAAATCATGCATAAAAGAATTCAGAGAAGATTCAAATAATATTCATAGATAAGCTGATCATAAATCCACAATTCATCAGATCTCGACAAACACACCGCAAAAGAAGATTACGTCGGATAGATCTCCGAGAACATCGAGGAGTGATACGTCTCCAAGGTATCTATAATTTTTGATTGTTCCATGCAGTTATATTATCATTCTTGGATGTTTTATAATCATTTTATAGTCATTTTATATTATTTCGTGGGACTAACCTATTGACATAGTACCTAGTGCCAGTTGCTGTTTTTTGCATGTTTTTTACATCGCAGGAAATCAATATCAAACGGAGTCCAAACACCGCGATTTTTTTGGAGATTTTTCATGGACCAGAACACCCATGATGGGCTAGAGCAGCACCTGGTAGGTTGTGCCCACCTCGGTGGCCTCCCGCACCCCCTCTTTACCCTATAAATTCACAAATATTCTGAAATCCCTCGGGGTTAACCTAGATGAGAAGTTCCGCCGCCGCAGGCCTCTGTAGCCACTGAAAACCAATCTAGACCCTGTTCCGACACCCTGCCGGAGGGGGCAATCATCTCCAATGGCCATCTTCATCATCCCGGCGGCCACCACGATGAGGAGGGAGTAGTCCACCCTCGGGGTCGAGGGTTTGTACCAGTAGCTATGTGTTTAATCTCTCTCTCTTTCTCTCGTGTTCTTGAGATGTCACGATCTTGATGTATTGCGGGCTTTGTTAATATAGTCGGATCATATCGTTTTCCCCCTCTCTATCTTGTTGTGATGAATTGAGTTTTTCCCTTTGAGATTTCGTTGTTATCGGATTGAATAATTTTATGGATTTGAGAACACTTGATATATGTCTTGCAATTGAATACTCGTGGTGATAATGGGGTATCGTATTCATTCACTTGATATATGTTTTGGCACTCAACCCGCGGATTCCCGAGGTGACATTGGGGTAATCCATGCATAGGGGTTGATGCACGTTCTTGTCTTTGTTTCTCCGGTAGAAATCTTGGGGCAATCTTTGAAGTTTTTTTGTGTTGTATTGAGTATTATGAATTTGAATTTGCTTTGGTGTTATTTTAGTACGAACTCTAGGATACATCGAACGAAAATAATAGCTTTGTGTTATTTTAGTACGAACTCTTGAATAGATCGAACGGAAAGAATAGCTTTGAGGTGATTTCGTACCCTACAAACAATTTATTCTTATGTTCTCCACTAGATAGGAACTTAGGAGTGATTCTTCATCGCACTTTGAGGGGTGGTTATATGATCCAATTATATTAGCATTGTTGAGAGGCTGCACTATCGAAAGTACGGACCCTAGGTCTCATTTTCAAGCATTGTAATACCGTTTTGTGCCCGTTTACTATTTGCTACCTTGATGTTTTTATTTATTCAGAAAAAACATATTTCTACCATCAATATTACACTTTTATCATCATCTCTTTGCCAAACTAGTGCACCTATACAATTTGCCATTGTATTGGGTGTGTTGGGGACACAAGAGATTTCTTATATTTGGTGCAGGGTCGTTTGAGAGAGACCATCTTCATCCTACACCTCTTACGGATTGATAAACCTTAGGTCATCCACTTGAGGGAAAATTGCTAATGTCCTGCAAAACTCTGCGCTTGGAGGCCCAACACGTGTCTACAAGAATAAAGTTGCATAGTATACATCAAGGAGAACATGGTATTGAGAATTAAAGAGAGAGAAGAAGCCATCTAGCTACTAGCTATGGATCGGTAGGTCTGTGGTAAACTACTTACGCTTCTTCGGAAGGGTAATAGAGTTGATGTAGATGCCCTTCGTGATCGAATCCCCCTCCGGCAGGATGCCAGAAAAGGCCCCAAGATGGGATCTCACGAGAACAAAAGGTTGTAGCGGTGGAAAAGTGTTTTCGTGGATACTTCTGGTGGTTTGGGAATATTTGTGAATATAAAGGCCGACGAATTAGGCTAGGGGAGTCACGGGGGGCCCACAAGGCAGGGGCACGCCCTACCCCCTTGTGTCCGCCTCGTGGCTCTTCTGACTTGATCTCCAAGTCTCCGGGGTGTCTTTCGGTCCAAGAAAAATCATCACGAAGGTTTTATTCCGTTTGGACTCCATTTGGTATTCCTTTTCTGCGGAACTCAAAAACAAGGAAAAAAAACAGAAACTGGCAGGGCTCTAGGTTAATAGGTTAGTCCCAAAAATAATATAAAATAACATATTAATGCATATAAAACATCCAAAACATATAATATAATAGCATGGAACAATAAAAAATTATAGATACATTGGAGAAGTATCAAGCATCCCCAAGCTTAATTCCTGTTCGTCCTCGAGTAGGTAAATAATAAAAACAGAAATTTTTATGTGGAATGCTACCAAACATATTTATCCATGTAATTTTTCTTTATTGTGGCATGGATGTTCAGATCCATTAGATTCAAAACAAAAGTTTAATATTGACATAAAACAATAATACTTCAAGCATACTAACAAGGCAATTATGTCTTCTCAAAATAACATGGCCAAAGAAAGTGTATCCCTACAGAATCATATAGTCTCGCTATGCTCCATTTTCATCACACAAAATATTAAAACATGCACAACCCCGACGACAAGCCAAGCAATTGTTTCATACTTTTGATGTTCTCAAACTTTTTCAACTTTCACGCAATACATGAGCGTGAGCCATGGACATATCACTATAGGTGGAATAGAATATGGTGGTTGTGGAGAAGACAAAAAGAAGGAGATAGTCTCACATCAACTAGGCATATCAACGGGCTATGGAGATGCCCATCAATAGATATCAATGCGAGTGAGTAGGGATTGCCATGCAACGGATGCACTAGAGCTATAAGTTTATTAAAGCTCAAAAAGAAAACTAAGTGGGTGTGCATCCAACTTGCTTGCTCATGAAGACCTAGGGAAATTTGAGGAAGCCCATCGTTGGAATATACAAGTCAAGTTCTATAATGAAAAATTCCCACTAGCATATGAAAGTGACAACATAGGAGACTCTCTATCATGAAGATCATGGTGCTACTTTGAAGCACAAGTGTGGAAAAATGGATAGTAACATTTCCTCTTCTCTCTTTTTCTCTCTCTCTTTTTTTGTTTGGCTTCTTTGGCCACCTTTTTTTATTTAGGCTTCATTGGCCTCTCTTTTTTTCCTCACATGGGGCAATGCTCTAATAATGATGATCATCACACTTTTATTTACTTACAACTCAAGAATTACAACTCGATACTTAGAACAAAATATGACTCTATATGAATGTCTCCCGCGGTGTACTGGGATGTGCAATGACTCAAGAGTGACATGTATGAAAGAATTATGAACGGTAGCTTTGCCACAAATACGATGTCAACTAAATGATCATGCAAAGCAACATGACAATGATGGAACGTGTCATAATAAAATGGAATGGTGGAAAGTTTCATGGCAATATATCTTGGAATGGCTATGGAAATGCCATAATAGGTAGGTACGGTGGCTGTTTTGAGGAAGGTATATGGTGGGTGTATGGTACCAGCAAAAGTTGCGTGGTACTAGAAAGGTTAGAAATGGTGGAAGTGTGAGAGTGCGTATAATCCATGGACTCAACATTAGTCATAAAGAACTCACATACTTATTGCAAAACTCTATTAGTTATCGAAACAAAGTACTATGCGCATGTTCCTAGGGGGATAGATTGGTAGGAAAAGACCATCGCTCATCCCCGACCGCCACTCATAAGGAAGACAATCAAAAAATACCTCATGCTCCAACTTCGTCACATAACGGTTCAGCATGCGTGCATGCTACGGGAATCACAGACCTTAACACAAGTATTTCTCCAATTCACAATTACTCACTAGCATGACTCTAATATCACCATCTTTATATCTCAAAACAATCATAAGGAATCAAACTTCTCATAGTATTCAATGCACTTTATATGAAAGTTTTTATTATATCCCTCTCGGATGTCTATCATATTAGGACTAAATTTATAACCAAAGCAAATTACCATGCTGTTTAGAGACTCTCAAAATAATATAAGTGAAGCATGAGAGTTCAATAATTTCTATAAAATAAAGCCACCACCGTGCTCTAAAAAGATATAAGTGAAGCACTAGAGCAAAATTGCCTAGCTCAAAAGATATAAGTGAAGCACATAGAGTATTCTCATAAATCACGATTCATGCATGTACCTCCCAAAAGGTGTGTACGGCAAGGATGATTGTGCCAAACTAAAAAGCAAAGACTCATATCATACAAGACGCTCCAAGCAAAACACATATCATGTGGTGAATAAAAATATAGCCTCAAGTAAAGTTACCGATAGACGAAAACGAAAGAGGGGATGCCTTCCGGGGCATCTGAAGGAAATATGCCCTAGAGGCAATAATAAAGTTGTTATTTATATTTCCTTATATCATGATAAATGTTTATTATTCGTTCTAGAATTGTATTAACTGGAAACTTGATACATGTGTGAATACATAGACAAACCAAAGTGTCCCTAGGATGCCTCTACTTGACTAGCTCATTAATCAAAGATGGTTAAGTTTCCTAACCGCAGACATGTGTTGTCATTTGATGAACGGGATCACATCATTAGGAGAATGATGTGATGGACAAGACCCACCCGTTAGCTTAGCATAATGATCGTTAAGTTTTATTGCTATTGCTTTCTTCATGACTTATACATATTCCTTTGACTATGAGATTATGCAACTCCCGAATACCGGAGAAACACCTTGTGTGCTATCAAAAGTCAAAACGTGGCGGGTGATTATAAATATGCTCTCTGAGGTGTCTCCGAAGGTGTTTGTTGGGTTGGCATAGATCGAGATTAGGATTTGTCACTCCGAGTATCGGAGAGGTATCTCTGGGCCCTCTCGGTAATGCACATCCCTATAAGCCTTGCAAGCAATGTGACTAATGAGTTAGTTGCAAGATGATGCATTATGGAACGAGTAAAGATACTTGCCTGTAACGAGATTGAACTAGGTATGAAGATACCAACGAACGAATCTCGGGCAAGTAACATACCGATGGAAAAGGGAATAACGTATGTTGTCATTACGGTTTGACCGATAAAGATCTTCGTAGAATATGTAGGAACCAATATGAGCATCCAGGTTCCGCTATTGGTTATTTACTGGAGTTGTGTCTCAGTCATGTCTACATAGTTCTCGAAACCCGTAGGGTCCGCACGCTTAATGTTCGATGACGATTTGTATTATGAGTTATGTGTTTTGGTGACCGAAGATTGTTCGGAGTCCCGGATGAGATCATAAACATGATGAGGAGTCTCGAAATGGTTGAGAGGTAAAGACTGATATATTGGAAGGTAGTATTCAGACACCGAAAGGGTTCCAGAGTGTATTGGGTACATACCGGAGTACCGGAGGGGTTACCGGAACCCCCCGGGGAAAGATATGGGCCATATGGGTCATAGGAGGGAGGCTAACCAGCCCACAAGGGGCAGGTGCACCCCCCCACCACTACAAAAAAAGACACATTCGTGACACTTTGGGCCGAACGGATTTTTTTCTGTCATACATATGACACTTCTATGATGATAATTGTGACAAAACCCGGTATCATCATAGATGTGGTGGGCTCCTACTTCTATGACAAAAAATCATGACAGAAAATGGGCTTTTCGTCCTGGGCGGGCCGGAGACGACTGCATGACATTCTTTGGGCCGTCCATGACGGAAAAACCGTGGTAGAAGCGAGGGGAGGAAAATTTCGAGGAGTTCCGATTCACGGTGGGACGTCGAGGCGGCGGTGCGCTGCTTTCTCGTGACACGCACGTCTGCTGCAGGTGTGTAGGCGTTGGCTCTAATCGAACCAGAGCGAGGCGTTGGGCTCTAATCGAACCCGGCGAGGCGTTGGGATCTAATTGAACCCGGCGATTGCACCGCAGTTACGCGTTATCGAACCCGAGCGATCGATCGATGGCTGTCAATCGAACCCGATCGGCGATTCCTTCGCTACTATCGCTAATCGAAGCCGATCGATGCCTCTGGGATGAGCAGTGGCGTTGCGGCGGGGGGGTTGGATGAGCGATGGCGGTGGCGTTGCCTCTGCATGAACAGGACCCGTGGTGTGGAGGGCTGGATGAGCGATGAAGCGGTGGAGGGGTGCGGTGGAGGGTGGTTGAACAGGACCCGTGGTGTGGAGTCTTTGGATGAGCGATGAAGCGGTGGAGGGTGGTTGAGCGATGGCGGTGGAGTAGCGCGTGGTGGAGGCTGGATGAACAGGAGCCCGTGGAGGCTGGAGGAGGTCGACGGTAGCCCGTGGAGGCTGGAGGAGGTCGACGGTGGAGATGAACAATATCCTGTGGAGTCCCGTTTTGTGGTACACCACACCCCTCTCGATGAACAGGACCCCCGTTTTGACCGTAGCGCTCCAACACAAGTCCGTTTCGTTCGTTTTGCGGTATGCCACACCCCTCCTGTCGGGGATATACCCCGCGGTGTAAACCGGCCAGAAGTTAACCCGGCCGGACTTGGCGATTTACTTGAGGTCCCGCTGGCACTTGGCGATATTCATCTGGTGACCCGCCCAGACCTGGCAATTTACCAGATGACCCGTCAGGACGTTGTAACTCACTGGTGACCCGGCGGACGGGTCAGAGGAGCGACAAGACCCGGTGGCCCATCTGGCGGTTCATGAAGGCCAGTTCAACTATTGTGGGCCGGTTTAAGAGGAAAGGCATGAGGAATATTTACCTTACAAGGAGTTAAGACCAGGACTTGTATCCGGTTTGTATTAGAGATAGACTAGTCCTAATCCTAATAGGACTCCACATGTAAATCGCCCCTTCAACATATATAAGGAGGGGTAGGGCTCCCCAAGGGGGGACAAGCTACAAGCAAGAAGAAACAATCTTAGGGCTAGACACAAAGAGGAGAGCCAGTTTACGGTGACTCCCTCGTGATGATAATGAGACCTAGCCTCAAACGGCATGTAGGGTTTTTACCGGATGATGTTTCCCGGGGCCCGAAGCTGTCTAAATCCTTGTCTTGTGTTGCGTCGTTCGATTCCGCTCAACCCCTCTCAAGCTACCACATAGATGCGTTGGCCTCGCGACTAAGTCCTGACACTAAGGACATCTGACGTGACAAATCCACGACAGTTGGCGCCCACCGTGGGGCCTGCGCATGGTGGTGTTGAGTTCTTGGAGGGATCTTTCTAAAGATGGAGAAGTTCATAATTTTCAGATGAGAAGAGCCGTGTTAAATGCGTATGTGCACCGTCAAACGCGGCCAGCGATCCTTCGTGGGTCAGTATCACTTTCCGTTGCATCGCCGCAAAAAGCCAAGTGCAAAGGAGGTTTCATCAGTACGGATCAAGATCATCAAAATACTGTTATTTCCGTATGATTCACCGAGTTGCCGCTGTTGCAAGCGGGAGTTGCCGAGACGATTGCCTGAAGCCGGATCGGTTTGTGTTTTTTCAAATTTGGTTGCTATACAAGGAATCTTCCCGGAAGTTAACTCAAGAATTAAATAAAGGAAGAAGGTGCTACGCAGGGTTATCACATGAAGATCAGGGAAAAAGTGACTCTCTGCATCCGGGCAGGTCATGGCAGGGACTCTCGGTCAAACCGCTCTGATGCTTCTAGTACTTTGTCACGTGAAAGCCAACATCAATTATTTCCTTTTTGGGAAGAGGGCTAATACTACTTGAGTACTAGTACTAGATCAAGACGTGTTCTCTTTAATGACTACATCCATCCGAATTGGAAGGAGGCAAGTGCTACTACAGGATCATCCTCATGGTAGGGTAAAAAAAAAACAACCACGGTCCGGAGTGGATGGGGTCGTGGGCGTGGATTCGTTTCACTGCCGCTGCGGCCATTGCAGCGCCTCGACCCGCCCAGTTGGCCTTGGCCGTCCACGCGCCGCTTCACCTCTTCGCGGGGCCGCTGCTCAAGCCGTCGGTGCGTTTTTTATCGTTGTTGTAACCACGGCTGCGGACCTGCCTCCACAAGCCGCCGCAGCGCGTTGTTCCGAGTCGCTGCACGTCCGTTGTGGGCTTCCTCTACTTCATCATCCATGGTTTCACCTCGGGCCGTTTTCACTGCTGTGGTCCACCCTTTCCGTCGTTGCCTTGGGCGAGCGATTAACTTGGTGTTTGTAAGACTCCATCATCATCCAGACGAACGGTGATATCCATCTATTTTTCTTAACACATTGTTTTTATCAAAGAACAATTACTCGGCCTATATCTTTTTATACAGGACAAGTGCTTACTATAAAAGTGATGCCCTCATGCGGACGGTAGCGCTAGCTGCTCTACACTGACATCTGCGTATATCACACCGATAAATCGAACGCAAACCGCCGCCCGTAGTCCGGTTTACAACACCGCGGCGGACCATCAAATGCGCTTTCGTGCGGCCGACTCGGCCGTGATTAATTTTAGCACCACTGTGGTGATCATCAACTCCATGGCGGATAATTTCTGGCCTAACATATCAGGTGATATCCATCTAAAATATATTTTATTAGTGCATATTATTTTTGTCAAAGAGCAGTTTATCTTTGCCTTGGCCTGCAATATTGTATGCAGGACAATTATTCATTATACACGTGGTTTATACCATGGGTACGAAGCCTGTGGCAACGCCCTGCCGGTGTTCGTCCGTGCCACATTACACGGGGAATGGACGCGTGCAAGACGCCTCACTTACTGCCCGGTTTACATCAGCTTGCCGGGACCGTGCCTGCGTTTGACTCGCCCGTCCGAACCGGTTTACAACACCGTGGCCGGTTCATCTGCCCAAGCCACCTCTAATACTGTGGACGTCTCTACCTTCCACTTATTGCGGCCTGGTCTACATCAATATACCAGGCCGCACCTGTCTGCATGAGCAAGTCACAGCTTGGGTAGCCCGGTTTTGTTTCAAAATGGAGGCAAATTATCATATACTATCAACCGCCGTCTACACTGGATGGCTCAATGGGTAGGCACACAAGTCGCCGCCACTACAATTTGGTTAACTTCATATCGCCAGTTGGAAGGAACCATTGGCCGAGATTCGACACGGCTCATACGGGATCATTTATAACCCGCGCGATCATCACAACCTTCACGTGGATTCACATCGTGTTATCAACACCAATGATATACAAGTTATGCGGTTTATATCACGGTCAAATATGGAGAGTTTCAAGCCAACTCCTCGAGTCACCTTGAGACTCGGGGCTCTGATGACATGACTAAGCAAATCTTGCCAGCAAATTTAAGAACCCGGTGACGATGGAGGGAAAGATAATCCGGTCCCGGAGGCTCTTGTTATTTGAAGGCCGTCGAGAAAATTTCCGGCTTAGTAAGTATATGACAGTTACAAAATCGGCTCAATGAAGAAGTTCCGGATCATCGAGAAAGGATTCCGGTTTAAAATCCGGCTCAAGAAGTCGGTCTCCTGAAGCTCTCAAGTATCCGGTTTACAATCCGGTTCAAGGGAAATATATTCTCCCACAAAGCTCTCAAGCGCTCAAATCCGGTTTAGAAATGTCCGGTTCAAAAGGAATTAACTTCTCAAGTTCGAGTTGAAAGGCCATCAGAAAATTTCCGGCTGAAAATGAAGATTCCGGTTTACAATCCGGTTCAAGGGAAAGATGTCTCCCACAAAGCTTTGAAGCTCTCAATATCTGGTTCAAAATCCCGGTTCAAGAAGGATTTATCTCTTGCAAAAAGTTAAAGGGTGCCAAAGAAGACTTGCTGCCATGATGCGCGGTCCAAACATGGGTATCATGCCTTATTGGCTTATCATATTATTGGTCACTTGGGGGCTTGGTCGTATCCGAACCATAGCCACTCCTCTTGATCGGCCTAGTGCCACAATATCACTTGGGGGCTTGGTCGTGTCTGAACCAATGCAACACCTTTTGATAGGTGAAAGCCACCAGATCACGTGGGGACATGGTCAAGTCTGAACCAGTCACGCCTCTTGATCGGCCTAAGGCCATAGAGTCACTTGGGGGCTTGGTCGAACCCGAACCATTGCCACGCCACTTGATCGGCATAATGCCATGGTTTCAGTTGGGGACCTGGCTGACTTGAACCATAGCTACACCTTATTGGGAGCTTGGTCGTGTCCGACCATGGTAATACCATCTGATCGGCTCAGTAAAGCCTCTTTTTGCAAACGGTCTTATCATTGCCTTTGCTTCCATATTTTTTCATAACTGTTATTTGGTTTTTGTTGCGTCTTTAAACCGACATTGTTAATCCGTTTCAAACTGTCAATTACAAATTGGCGGAACACGGTCAAATCCTAATCCGGAGACTATCTGCCCGGTTTGATTTTATGTTACCATCTTATTATGGAGTAAACCGGTGTTCATTAACCCGTCTTGACTTTCAATTACAAGTTGTCAGTACATGATCAAATCATAATCCGGAGACTATCCATACATGCGGTTTGACTACGAGTCGCCAGTATTATATTGGTTAAACCGGTGTTTATCACAACCCGGTACGGTTTTATCATAAACCAACACAGTATGAAAGGAGTTATCATTACTCAAGATTGGGGTTATCACCCTTACCACAAAAAGTTGGTAAACCAATGATGTGATTCAATGTCATAGGTATGATATATTTCATTGATTATTCTTAAGTGCAGCCTTGGTTATAAACCTGGGTTATATGTTGGGCATTATGACCCGTCCGTGATAAACCGCCGGGACACTTTAAACTTGTATGCAGAGACAGGTTGAATAAAGCATGATGATAAATTATCCGGTGTTTATTAAACCGGATCTGGCTTTAAGACGATAAGTCGCCAAAGATATGATGAGAAATTATCCGGTGTTTGTTAACCCGGCACGGCTTTGGACTATAAGTCGCCAGTACATATTTGAATTGCGCCATTGGAATCATGCGCTTATAAATCATTGGGTTATATTATTCAAATAGCCAAACTTGGCTGAATTTTCATTATGATATTGAATGAATAAGGTTTTTCATACCAGATTATATTATCTTGAATAGCCAACATGGCTAGATTTTTATTATGGTTATCAATAACCAATATTATGATTGAGGTTTTCTAAGTCGCTCAAATAAGAATGGCTATTATTTCATCAATGGGTATGATTTATTCTACAATGGAGGAATAGTCCCAGTCGCCGCAGCTTACGACCCGGCACTTGGGGGGCTACATTATTTAAGTTGAGATTATATCAAATATGCAAGTCTCATGTCGCCGCAAGCATGCACCATGACACTTGGGGGCTAATGCAAAGTAATTTTTGCTCATATTATTGAAGACCCGACTCATCACATTATAATGAGTCGGCCCTTGGGGCTACCAATTGCTCACATCAACAGTTGAAGGTACAAAGCTTTTTCATTATATTGAAGGGTCCTTTGCTTTCGGTTGGTAAATCACAAGGCTCTTAACCTTGTGGACGTGGATTCAAGTCCCATGATGGGGTTACATCATATGATGTTATTTTCATTGAAGTATATATTAAGTCCCACTCAATATTATCTTCATCGAGCCGGCCCTTGGGGGCTACACTTGGTTGAAGTTTTTATGAGTATAAGACAATTACAAGTCGAGTTCTTGCAAGCATGACAACCCGACACTTGGGGGCTACATAGTATGGAGTATTCAGTTTTTACTAGTCACTTTGGGATGAACAACATGGATTTCTTTGAGAGTGGCAGTATTTATATTGAAGCAAAGTCTTAAGCCACCACTTTGTTACGCTCAAAGACTTGGGGGCTACAGGTATTATATTATTATCGAAGAAGTATTTTCAAATTCTACGATTGAGCAAACTAGGTTGACCCGGCGTCACCAATCATTATGACCCGTGGCTGCAACCCGGCGTCATTAATAATCATGAATGGCGTTGGCAACAATCATGAATCGGTGTATGCGCAACAATCATGACTCGAAATTATCAAGTTTTTATAACCCGACAGTCTTTGGCAATGATAAAACTGGCAAGTTCTGCATCTTCAAACCGGTTGAATATCAGATGAGTATTTCAAGACCAATATTTCTTAAACCGGCGCTTTGGAAGCCGACTCAAGTGGATTATTCTTCACAATATTTTTTCTATAAGAAGCCAACATCAGCAATTTGAGTATGAAGCTAGTTATTGACCCGGATTTTCTAGAAGGAGGAAATGACAAAGGACTTAAGGACGATCAGGTGCTGGTCTACAAGAATTCTTAACCCGGAGCACAACCTGCCAAAATTTGTTCTGGTGTTTATTTTGCAGCATAAGTTTACCATGGATAAATCCAAGCTAAACTTGGGGGCTAATGTCGGGGATATACCCTTGGTGTAAACCGCCGGAAGTTAACCGGCGGACTTGGCGGTTTATTTGAGGTCCTGGCGGCACTTGGCGATATTCATCTGGTGACCCGCCTAGACACGGCAATTATACGGATGACCGCCAGACGTTGTGACTCACCGGTGACTGGCGGACGGGTCGAGGAGCGACAAGACCGGTGGCCCATCCGGCGGTTCATGAAGGCCGGTTCAACTATTGTGGGCCGGTTTAAGATGAATGGCATGAGGATTATTTACCTTACAATGAGTTAAGACCATGACTTGTATCCGGTTTGTATTAGAGATAGACTAGTCCTAATCCTAATAGGACTCCACATGTAAATCGCCCCTTCAACATATATAAGGAGGGGTAGGGCTCCCCAAGGGGGGACAAGCTACAAGCAAGAAGAAACAATCTTAGGGCTAGACACAAAGAGGAGAGCCGGTTTACGGCGACTCCCTCGTGATGATAATGAGACCTAGCCTCAAACAACATGTAGGGTTTTTACCGGATGATGTTTCCCGGGGCCCGAAGCTGTTTAAATTCTTGTCTTGTGTTGCGTATCTCGATTCCGCTCAACCCCTCTCAAGCTACCACATAGATGCGTTGGCCTCGCGACTAAGTCCTGACACTAAGGACATCTGACGTGACAAATCCACGACACCTCCCGATCAACATGACCCCCGTTTCGACCGTAGGAGGTCCGTTTCCTCCATTTTGCGGTACGCCACACCCCTCCCGATCAACAGGACCCCCGTTTCGACCGTAGGAGGTCCGTTTCCTCCGTTTTGCGGTACGCAGGCCCCTCCCAATCAACAGGACCCCGTTCCGAACGTAGGAGGTCCGTTTCCTCCATTGTGCGGTACGCCAGGCCTCGTTTCCATCGCCTGTTCCGTCCAAGCCCTCCCGATGAACACGACCACGCATTCCGTTCCGACCCAGCCGGCTGGCTCCCACGCGTTCCGTTGCCTCTCGATGAACACGACGCATTCCGTTGCCTCCCCATGAACACAACGCATTCTGTTGCCTCCCCATGAACACGACGCATTCCGTTGCCTCCCCATGAACACGACGACGATGCCGTTTCTCCGTTCCGACCCATCCATGTACACGAGCCCTGGCCATACGTATGCGCGAGTAGGCGTTCGAGACCCTGCCCGTATGTACGTATGTGGCCGTATTTTCTTTCTTGCACCCTCGCTGCTGTACGTACGTGTACATGCTACGTGCGCACCTCTATTACGACACGTGCGCGCCTCTACAACGACAAGTATGTACGTACACGTTCACGACCAGAATGACAACGCTACGTACGCTTCGACCAGGTGGGTCCCGACTGTCAGGCACTTCCTTGCGTGCCAAAATGTAGCTGGTGGGTCCTAGCAGTCAGAGGGGCGAACCTTTTTTTGTCCGGATGCACTTCCTTTGCGTGCGAAGATGTAGCTGCTGGGTCCCAGTAGTTAGGGGGGCGAATCGTTTTTGTTTTTGCCCGGACGCACTTCCTTGCGTGCGAAGATGTAGCTGGTGGGTCCCAGCAGTCAGGGGGGCGAATCGTTTTTTTTGCCCGGACGCACTTCCTTGCGTGCGAAGATGTAGGTTGTGGGTCCCGATGGTCGTGGGCGAATCGCTTTGTTTTTGCCCGAACACACTTCCTTGCGTGCGAAGGTGTAGCTGGTGGGTCCCAGCAGTCAGGGGAAACATTTTTTAGCGAAATATGGTGGCCCGTCCGGTGGGTCCCCATTGTAAGGTGGAGGAATAATTATTTTGGGCGTAATAAGGAGGCACTTCCTTGCCGCGGCCGTGGACCCAGCTGTCGGCCCTCTCCACGTCTGATCCACGTCCGATGGAAGCCGTTCCTTGACCATATTGACCACGCTTGGCCGAGAGCACCAGGGCGGTGGACGACGGCGAGGCCTAGGAAGGGGACGACGCGGAGCCGGGGAAGACGCGGCAGTGGATGCCCACGCGTAGAGGAGTATGAGGGTTCACTGGTTAGCTGCGGTGTGAGGCTGCTGTCGCCGCAGAATAACAGGGGGTGTAGGTGAGTAGAGGGATGGCCTGGCCAGCGGTGGGAGTAGTAGGGGGCGGTGAGGCCTCCGCCGCATCGTAGCCAGCCACGAGAGGCAGGAGCACGAGGCACGACCGGCGCTGGTTTGGGCGGCTGGAGCAAGAAGACCAGAGGTTGAAGAAGCACTACGACCGTTGGAAGGACATCGTACGTTCACTGGAGCTAGAATCGTGCATATTGACTAAGTTGACAAAGCCCTCCGTCCCCGTCAACTTAGTAGGCCCACAAGTCAGCCTGCCACTATACTGGGTCCCAACTAACAGGGGGAGTATTCATTTTTTTTGTGCGTAATAAGGAGGCACTTCCTTGCGTGCGAAGATATAGCTGGTGGGTCCGAGTGTATGCATCAAACTAAATAAAGATCCTACTACACCAAGTGTACGCATCTAACTAACTGGCTCAGTTAGACGTTACTATTTATTAAGCTGTGGAGATTGGTTGACGGCTTGAACCAGATGGGTGCCTGACGGGGGAAACTCCAGCCAGCAGGTCAAAGTCTGATATTTGCGACCCTCTCTCCTACTTTGGGCTGCAGAGCATGGCGGCACATATCAGGGTATGGTGCATGCAGAGACGCATGGTACGCTGTGTACACACAATTTTTCTTGATGAACGAAACCGCACTGCCATCATGATCCTTGTCGTCGGTTATCTCCTGGTTAATCGGATAATCAGTCTGACAAACAGAGAGCATGCACCAAGGCTACTTACCAGCCTCCAGTCAAAAATTCCTGAAGGCCCAGAGAAGCCGGGATCCTGCTCAAAGACCTTGCGGTGGATCGTGATTGTATTCCATGAAACAACACGTCGTCCGGTATGCGAACGATCATCAATCTTTCATCATCGTACGATCGAGCCAGAACCACCGCAATCGCCATGCCGCTTTTCTTTGAAAGGTTACGGGATTAGGAAGGGTAGGGACACCGGGCAGCCTACAACATCATATCAAGTTGGAGTCAAATAAAAAGGGCTCTTGATTTAGTCAATCTTAAGAATAGCATGTTATGAGCATGAATATTTTTTCAGTAAATGTTGACAGTAATATAAGCAATCCATCATGATATCATAGGAAAGTAACATACTGCTGTAACAACCGTTTGTAGCGATGACTAGAGTAGGCTAGCAATACGTCCAGCCATAGAAGGAGTCGACAGCGTAAATAAAGCCCTTGTATTCAATGGCATCAGAGAACGTTGGAGGATGTATGATCCTGCGATGGACGTGCAGATTTATCCACTTACAACAGTGACCTGTCAGATAGGCGAGACCGCGGTTGAAGAACGCAATTAGCCTGAAGTCTTTATAATTTGCAGATGTTGTGGGCACTTGGCAGATTACAACCTTGAGCAAATCAAACTTGGTATCATGTTGGCTCTTGTAAGATTCCGAGTATTACGGGCGCGGTGCCAAAGCGGTCTGATGTTAATCGAAGGAAGGGGGATCAATCGCGGTGTAGACCTCCACGAGCATCCAGCTGCCGCGACCGTCAACGAGCACCATCCAGACGTGTTCATGCCGACCTGTACATACCGTTAATGTAGCCGAGGCGGATGGGGATCGGATCGCGATGAAGGGGTTGATGCTCGCCACCCTCGATCGTTATGCTGCGTGACATGCCGTTTCAAGACCAGCGGCATCGGCAAGCAAGGAGCTGGCTTAAAAGCTCGGCACGAGGGCTTTGAGTAAACGGTACAGCCCTCGACGAGCACGCCGGCGGCGGCATGGTATCGAGATTGTCTACACGCGAAACAATGAGCTTGATTACCTCTGTGGGGAGCGAATTCTAGCCACTCTTCGTGACGCTGCTCGGTTCTCGCCATTGTTAGTGCTTGGGTTTTGGACGAGGGGCGCCTTAGCGGGGATGGAAGCTTGGACGAGATTATGTGCGGACAAAGATGGAGAAGCGAATATGTGCTGCAGGAAGTGGACAGGTGATGATGACTACAGCACGCCTCTTGACTTACGAGACACATACCAGCAGCCCGGGTCATATCGATGCCAGACAACTTGCTTGAGTGATCACAGTACTGGTACTCCCTACAGTACCTACTACAGTACTATGCCCTAGCTTGCTAGAGTAGAGTAGTAGAGTAGGACTCTACTCTACTACTAGCACCGGAGGAGTAGTATATTCTAATATAAAATAGTTACAAACTTCAATGCCCGAGTGTGGAACGACTACGAACCATGCTCAAAGACCGTGTCTACGTGGTGTTTGGACTTATATCCAAAAAAATAGCAAGATGCCCGTGCATTGCACGGCACACCATCATCACCAACTCGGTTTTTTCTCTACTCCTACTCCTATAAAAGACTTCGGTTGGTGATGATGGAGGCGAGGCGTGTTCAGCCCGGGCGCTTGGACGGCGCAGCACTATTCGATTTGCTATAAAAACAAAGAAGAGTAGTAGAGATAGAGACATAGGGAGGAGCACGAGGTTGTGGGATATTAGGATGTACGAGGCAAGGCCTTATCCGTAAATGTGGTGCTAGTTGAGGGTATCTTTTGTAAAATTGTCATAGTTGGCTTTCTATCCGTCAGATATAGATCGGACGGTCTATATTACAAGATGGCATGCATACCATCATCACCAACTCGGTTTTCTATAAGAGTAGATATATATAGATATAGATAGATAGATACTAGGGAGTACTAGTAAGGACACCATCTACTGCTTCGTGTGCTACTCCGACGCTCCATTCGGCGGCCGCAACATCCCCTACAGCGACCCCTCCTGCGCTCCATTCGGCGGGCGCTGTTGAAATCTGGGGAGCGCACTCTCGCGACTGCTGGCAGCCACAACTTCACCGACAACGACTTCTTCCCCGACCTCGGCAACCTCTTCCTCAACGACATGGGCGACAACCTCAACGCCAATGGTGCTGCTCCCGTTGCACCGTATGTGTTTCTGTCCTTCCTGTTCGAAATCGTGGTAGAATTCATGTTTCTACTCAGTATCCTACTACTATGCTAGTCCACATGATTAGTTTCATCTCTGTTATAGCCGTCATGATTTATTTTGTGCTTATTCAGATTAAATCTCGTAGTAACTTGCTCATATATTCAACTGGCACAACGTCCCCTACAGCCACTCCCGTTTCATGGACGACATGGTCGAAGCCTCCAAGGAGCCCTTCATCCACTGCTATGAGTGCCCAATGCCGTTTTGTGGCTCGCCGGCGGACATGGTGCATCACCTCACGGATGCGTGCAGCGGTCACTGCTGGCCCTTGGCGGAGAACATCAAGTACGACATGTGCTACCGGTTCACCATGCCGGAGCCGCCGGAGGATCACCGCCGCCTGCTAGTCTCGGAGGAGGACGGCAGCGTCTTCCTCTTGATCCTGCGCACCGGCGAGGCCCGCGCAGGCCGCCTGCCTTCTGTAATGTGCGTGTGGGCGTCGCCACGACACCGACATCGACAGGCGGATGTACGGGTGCATGGTCAATGTTACTACCCCTCCAGGTCGCGTGGGCGGCGACACCGGCCTCATCGGACGGACTTGGACTCTTGGGAGCTGGGACTATCCCGCCAATGTGGACTTGGAAAACCCATGGCATCCTTTACATGCCAACACGGTGCACAGGGACTCCAAGGAGGTTCACCTGGACATAAGCATTATCAAGTGCACTTAGAGAACATGTAGTGTGTGTGTGGGCGCTTATGGCCCGTGTCTTTGACGCTTTTGATTCTGTAAGCTTGTCGTTAAACTTGAGTGGCTTTCGCCGCAGTCCTTCCTTTGAACTGCTCCTCTCAGTGAGCCGATGTAAGACACTTTGGGTTTCATATGATAAGGGAACCGGGGAGGAGCCTCCCTGTTCTTCTAATTTTTTTTACGCATTATTAAGTTAAATGTTGATCATTAGTCTTCGCTCAATGTAATCCGCTGTCTAAGCATGTGGAGACTTCCATGCAGGATCTTGCTCTATTGGAGTATCGCGCATGAATAAAAGTGTATCCGTTTAAGGTTTAGTCTAGAATCTTCCATGTATGAATTTTTACTACTGATCGGTGAAAGACTTACGATGAAGCATTTCTTACATCTCCTCTGCCCCCTTGCAAGTCATCCTGATTTAATCCCTCCATCTAGGTGTATAAGAGCATGGTTAATATTACTTAATAGTATAACCAACTGTTGACTATAAGAAAGTGCCATGTCATCTGTAGCCAACATGTATAACAATCGATACTCAAAAACTAATTCTTAAAGATCATTTCTTGCAAAGCACAATAAGTGTTATTTCTTCACAAGTTTTGGATGCAGGTTGAACAGTTGAACGCTTTTGTTTGCAAAAGATACCTTTTTATCTATTTCACCCGGATGTTTGTGAGCTCTAGAGATGAGATAATATCTGAAGAAACCTATCGATACCTTTTTATCTATTTCACCAGGATGTTTGTGAGCTCTAGAGATGAGATAATATCCGAAGAAACCTATCGATACCCGTTACACATGAGATGACCCCCACATCCTTTGTCAAAATAAACAACTCCCAGATCAATGCATTTCACTCTTCGGTGCAACGCACGGGCACCTTACTACTATAGATTAGTATGACCAAAAATTGAACTAACATTATATATAGTACGATAAATACTGATGCATGTCACCTAAAATTATATCATTCAAAACTATGTTCAAATACGAATCCAACGATATAGTTTTTGTTGACATGCACTAACATTTTTCCAGTTAAATCTTCAGTCAAATTCAATGGGGGACTAATAAACCATGACCGATGTAGTACAAGTGTAGAGGACGGCGCTGCACGGGAGTCTCACCTCTCACCCCGCTCGTGGCGCGGAAGTAAAGCCGTCATATCACAAAACCCAACCACTCCCAAAGAATAAGTGGCACGGTAAAATAAGCGGACAAGCAACCATCACATCCCTCCGTCTTTTTGCATTTCATCTCTCTGCATTTACTTTCTCCGGTTCATCTCAAGACACTTTTCGATCCCTAGCTACTACTCCTAGGGCCGATTCTTTTGGCGGCTTCCAGCTTTTCCCACAAGACTAGTCACGGTGGAGAGTAACAATAAGGCGCCTCACTCATTTATTTGGGCTTCTAAACTACTACTCCGTCCTGGTTTATTCCTCACCATTGTAATTTGTGCTAAATTTTGACCAAAGATTTAACTGATAAAATGTTACTCCCTCCGTCTAGGTGTGTAAGTCATCTTATGAAAACCAAATAATCCCAAAACACTTAGGCGCGGTGCATTAACTTGTACCTCGTTTCTTGTTTCTTGACATATCAACCAATAAGAGATAAAGAGTGTGCATGCTTTTAATGACTTGAGATGTCAAACACGACATGAAGTGGTTAGTTCATTGCAGGCAATACTATTAATTAGCAAATAAACATTAACGTTTCTCGTTTTCTCCTCCTCCTTGGTCACGGTGCACAACCTAAGATGACTTACTCACCTAGACGGATGGAGTAGTGCATGTGACATGCACTAACATTTCATTAGTTAAATTTATGATCAAAATTTGACCTGATTACAATGGGGACCAATAAACCAGGACGGAGGTAGTAGTTATGGGATTACTAATCTAGAAGCCTAAAAGAATCGGCCCCTGGTACTCCTACTAGTAGTAGTACTCAAGTTGGAATTCAATTGCACGGCACAACTTGTTAGGGAAAAAAATTGATACAGGTGTAGGAAGCGGTTTGTGAATTTGCATGCCTTTCCAACGGTGAGATACTCCGCATACAAAATCTGACGGAGAAATAACGACAGAGAAGGAAGCTAAAAGTAAACAATCAAACGAGCATTTTTGCATTTGTTTTGCATTGAATCGTTTCACAAGCTTGACTAGTGCTGTTTTTCTACTTTTACAAAAACCGCATTGTAATGTTAAAACGTGCATTTGCACGTACATAAGTAATAGTAGTATTCCCTCGGTATAGGTGTACAAGTCTTCCCTCCTTGGTCACGGTGCACAACCAAAGATGACTTATTGACCTGGACGGAGGGAGTAGCACAGTCTGCAAGCATATATCGAGAGAGACGTGTAGTGCGATAGTATATAGTAAAGTTTGTGCTATATGCACGCGTACTTGCAAAATGAGTCTGAATACACAAGGTTTCCAAACTATCACTTTTACATACTTAATTAAGGACGCTAACAAGTCCTGAACGTGATGGATTTATCATTTGCGTCCCAAAACTAATGAGATTGCCTTAAGAAACAAAAATTATACTCCTCCTAAAAGCCACGGCGCCGCAGAGTGCTTGCGGTACGCCACGAGTGCCACGATGCGCGGCCGTTTCCCGATCTTGCCGACACAACGCCTCTTCCTCGGCCTGCGCAACTCGCGAGGTGCTGATTAATGACTTCTTGCGGCAAGCGAGTGCGATCTCACCGATGTGGTGATCCGGCGTAACAGGTACTCCGCCTCATTTGGAAGCGTTCATCCGATCCACGTGCCGCCAAGCGTAGATGAGGCGCTTGGGCCCGACTGCACTCGAGGCGTCGGCACGGGCGTCCTCCGCCACCCTCACGGCCCTCAGCACGAGCTCTATACGCCAAAGAGCCAATTGCACGACTCTCTCGGACGCGACATAGGCCTCCCGGGCAACTTGTTCATGATGCGCTTCTCTTCCTCGGCCTTCTTCTCCACCTCTATTTTGGCGCGCTCTGCTAGAGGCAAAGCCTCCCACAAGGCGACATCCATTTCTTTCCAAAGCTCCTCAAGGCTGGGGGGCTCGACGGGCGGCGCGGCGTTCTCCTCGTAGCGGGAGCCAACGCGTCCTCCGACGCGCGTGCTAGCAAGATTGGGAACGCCGACGCGTCCACCTCGACGCATCGCGGCGAGGAGCGGAACACCGACGCGTCCTCCTCGACTAGTGGCGGCGAGGAACTGAACGGCGACACGTCGCGTCGCGGCGAGGAGCGGAACACCGACGCGTCCTCCTCGACTAGTGGCGGCGAGGAACGGAACAGCGACGCGTTGCGTAGCGGCGAGGAGCGGAACACCAATGCGTCCTCCTCGACTAGTGGCGGCGAGGAACGGAATGGCGACGCGTGACCGTCCACGCGGTGCAGCGAGGGGCTCCTAGGGCTTGGGAGGGGCGATGCCATGGTGGTCGACGTGAGAGGGAGGGGGAGGAGATAGCGATGAACGTGAATGTGAGGGGGAGGAGATAGCGATGAACGTGAACGTGAGGGGAGGATATAGCGATGTCGTGGGGCGCGGTATTTATAGCGAGCAATGGCACACCTACGTAAGATATGGACTGAAGTTGCAGCGACTTAGCTGCAGGTCCGGTTAAATCAGCGACATGTGGGCCAAACACCTGTTGGGCCCATATGTCAGTGACCCAATGCACCTGCAGTTAAGTAACAACTACGTGGGCATATTTGTTGGAGTAAATTACGGGGGAGCGAAGGGGTGGAAATATTGCTGGTCACAATGGATTGGACGAGCGTGGGGAGGAGAGTCATGCATGCAGATTTGTTCACACGGGGTGGAGTGGTGGGACCACCGGAGGGAGAAGGAGAGTTTGGCAGGCATATTGTTTCCACACATGGAGAGAAAAAGATTTGGAGATGAACGGGCTACCTGCAGGTATGGGGAACGGTGCATAATAAGTCATCTTGCATGCCGGGCTAGGTATAGTCTCAAGTCATTAAAAACATACACGCCCCACACATGTTCATATTTCAAGGTGCACTAAATTATTGCATGCGATTATTAAGGCTGGCCATAATGGTGGTATCTTAGCTGGTATCATGCACACGGGAATACTAGCAAACATGCTGATGTGGCAAAGAATTAAAGAAGAGAGGGGGGTTAGAGTAACTACTGTTCATGCATGCATTGGTAAACACATTTTTGTGTGAAAAACGACAACACTAGTTGAGTACTTTTGCAGACTTCAAAAACTATTCCACCGCCTCTACTATCTTGCTAAGAGTAGGTGAAAATTTTGAATCGAGCCCTTTAAACTAGAAGGGAGGTAGTGGTACTCTAATAGCTAACCTTGTTGTGATGACAAGATAGGACATGGCACGCACCGGACGGAGGAACTAGTCTGCATTGTGCATTTAAGTTTTATGCGAAGTCAATGTACCTCTACTTTCACCGGACTTATGGAAAATGTATCAACATTCACAATGTCAAATCAATATTTTTACACTCATTATAAAACGTAGTTCTTATACTCATTATAATCAGTATTGTAGATATTGATATTTTTAGTATAAATTTGGTCGTGGGATTTCATTGATGCCTGTCAAAGCGTGGAGGAAGCGGAGCTTAGGGCTTGCATTGCTGGTCTCTACTGTCATGACCGGTTTTTCAATAAAATACTTACTGAGAAATCGATCTCTTGATTCCAGTATAGGAAGAATTATCCATACTGGTAGACAAATACTTGATGCAGAAGGCCAGTAGCATTAAATATATTACAGGGTTGAGTGAGGCTGCTCAACAATTTATTACAAACACGCCAATATTGTACATAAGGGCGGTTACGATCTGAGGGTGTGGTGGCATACTCTTGACTCGAGATAAAAGTGGTGGTGGATATATCACGATGGAGTGGATAACATGACTCCTAAGCTGGCAGCTCATCGGCGTCGAGGTGAGGCTCGATGAATTTATTTGGGTAGCGGAAGCGGATATATCTGATGACCAAATCCAGGATCGCACGAGACTGGCTGGGACTCCTCTAGGCGTCGAACTTCGCTATCGAACTCTTCATCCATGAGATCGCGCCGTCAACATCTGGCCAAATCAACAAGCGGTGAGTACTTTGAAAGTACTCGCAAGACAGTTCGGACATAAGATATAACGAATGCATGCATGAATGCGTCATGAGAAAATAACAATGCACATTCAAATAATAAATATTTGCACAACATGATAAGTAAAAAGGAAGTCGGGCGGAAGTCCTCCCGAAATCCCAACAAAATAACTGAAAATCGATCGGGTGTCTGGAGCGACGCCTCGAAGGGTAAACAATTAAATTATCATGCCGCAGTCGGGCATCTAAGCGACACCACATAAAGGGCTTATATTGAAAAGTAAATAACAAGAGTGTCACAGTCGGACGTCTGAGCGACATCACATAAAGGGCTTATATAGAAAGTAAATAACAAGCGTGCCACAATCGGACGTCGGAGCGACATCGCAGAAAGGGCTTATATTGAAAGTAAATAACAAGCATGCCACAGTCAAACGTCTGAGCGACATCACAGAAAGGGCTTATATAGAAAGTAAATAACAAGCGTGCCACAGTCGGACGTCTGAGCGACATCGCAGAAAGGGCTTATATAGGAAGTAAATAACAAGCGTGCCACGATCCGGACGTCGGCGACATCACAGAAAGGGCTTATATTTCATTATTCATATCTGATAAATTCACGAGATAAAACACTCACAGGAAATATTCAACACTCAATAATAAACGGGTTAGTCCATCCACAGGAATAATCATTTAGCCGGACTTAACACTCATGTGGTTCACCGAAGTTTTGTCACTGAGACTGACAAGATAAGTTGAACACAGTACATGGACATGGATACGATGAATCAAAGGATTTTTGACTCTGCAGAGTTTGTACTAATTATCCACAATAGCAGTTTCCGTAGTCACGAAGGACTAGTTCCGTTTACGGTATTTCGGTAGAAACACATCTAACCAGTACACACCCATCCCACCTCACGATGCTAGGAATCACCCTAGACAACATTCAAGAAAAACTTTGAGACGGGGAGATCACAACCTCGAATAGCATGGGATCAAATTTATATCTGGCGTGCTCTAAGGGGTGCCCCCTCTCGGTCCCAACCGGAAACACCCATGCCCCTGACCGGATGGTGGCTTTAATCCAGGCCATGGAACCCTCATCACGGCCTCTCTATTTGGTGTGTACCAGGAAAGAGGTTTGCAACTTACTAAGCCATATCCCTTGCGGAAAACATGTGGTAGTACAGGAAGGGAAAACGGATGGAAACATGACTTGATTCACGTTGATACTGGAGTCAAATAGTCTGGCATAAGACTGGCATGCTACAACACTGCCATCTTACCCATTCTCATGCCATCACATGGCCATGCAAACTCATATTCAACAACATATGGAATTTCGAAACTCACTTGCCTCAACTTTGCATGTAATATAACATTTATCGAAATGCTCATAAACATGCCATGAAACTACTTAATGCAAACATGCAACGAACACTCATCATATCAAAATTTCAAACATGCTTGCCTGGTTCGGAGTAGTCGGAGTCTAGGTTGGTGAAGTTCGCGGTTCCGTCACCACCTCCGGTATCTACGGTATTAGAAAATACATACTAACGTAAATATCGTGAGTGCACAAAAAAGTATTCCAAATATTTTTCAAATAAATATGACAAAAAACTAGACAGAAAAATAAAGATGAAAGAAAAAGAATCAATAAAAAATCAGTTCCTGTTTAAAAGTTATAAATGTTTTAATCCAGGGACTCATCTGTAATGAAACAGAAAGTTTCCAGGGGCCAACTTATAAAAACAAAAAACGCTTCGACTAAAAAGCCGTCAACTGCAAAGGGAATCGTATTCTGCCCGAAGGCGTTTTTAGAAAACGATTCAAAAAAAAGAAAAGACTGACGAGGGCTCCCACTCGTCAGGTTTTAAATTTCAAACGGGGGAGAAGCAGAGCTGGTCGGCGCCCGAGAGCTGTGGTGGTCGCCGGCGGTGATCCACGGCGAGTTAGGAGGATCGGAGGGTACCTACGTGCTCAGCGTGTCCTTCCGCGTCCATGGGTGGTGGTGGTGGTCATCGGCGAGCACCACGTCGACGGTGGTCCTTGCTCCGGCGGACGGCGGCTCGGGTGAAGATGGATCTCGTCGGGGAGGGCTGCGGAGGTCAAATTGCAGCTTGGGTTAGATCACTGGGTGCACGAGGAGACTACCGACAAGGTTTGGGAGGCGGGGATGACCTCACCAGAGTGAATCGAGCTGGTGGCCGAGGCGGATCGGGGCGGCCGGAGTTGGGGGAGGAGACCTCCTCGAGGTCCTCCTAGTGGCTTGGCGGGGTTCTGGTGGGGTGCAGTGGTGGTGCGTGCTCGAGAACGGGGATCTCCGGCGATGGTTACGGCGGCGTAGTGTTTGGTCGGGGCGTTTAGGAGGTTGGGCATCAACATGGAGGTCCACGGGTTCCGTTTAGAAGCTAAACTAGGTTGGATTAGGCGCGCATGGGTGGTTTCGACAGAACGGGGCGGCGCGGGCCCGTCGGCGGCAGAGGGCACGCCCTGTGCTTGCCGGGACACGGCGACGGTGCTACGGTGTGCGCTGGCATGCATGAGGCCACGCGGAGGGCTGGGGTGAGTTGGGCGGCGCAGAACGGCGTAGAGAGCTAGCGCTAGCTCCGTTGGCCGCCACGGTGGCTCTGCCACCGCAGAAGCTGCCGGCGTCGGTGAGGCTCGTGGCCACCGACACCTGCACCCATCCAAGGGAGCATGCGGTGGTCAGGTTAAGAAGGAGAGGCCGTGCGCAACGCACCAGGGTGCACTAGTGATCGATGACAAGGCACTGACGAAAAACGACACTGACAAAACTCTGAATCTCTGAATATGCATAGGAACAGTGCCGGCCAAGTGTTTGATGAAATGATTCAAGCATGCGAAAAATTTCTTTGGGGCTGATCTTTGGTGTGGTGGCCTCTCAAAGCACCTGGGGGCTGCCTGAATTTTGGTGGAATTTTTGGAGAAAGAAAAATGTGAATTTCACCAAATATGATGAATCTGGTCCAAACTTGCAGAGGTTGAAACTTGAAAATTTTGAAAAGAGGAAGAGTGGATCTTGATGGACCTAGGTTGGGGGTGCTAAGGACTATCCAGAGGAGTTGGTTTGAGATCAAAACTCAAAGGAAATCAGGTACTTCCTTTGTAAATCATCTAGGCTTAAAACAATTGACAGAATTGTTTTGGGGAATAAAATAAATGAAATAAAATCCAAAAATGGGTTGAACCTGTTGGAACAGAATGTTTGGGTTGCCCCAAAGTGGAGGGAGGGGTTTTGGGAGAATTTACCACATGAGGCATGGTAAAACAATGGTTGGTTTCAAAACAAAAGAGTAGCTCCAAAACCCATAGGGTTTCTTTTTAAAAGAAAATAAATTCCAAAAATATATTTGAGATGGGAAACTCAGAAGAAAGGTTTTTAATAACCAAACACCAGGGTTGAAGAAGATACAAAAAATAAAATCCTTGCCATGGGGAAAAGTTTTGAGAGAGAGAGGTTTTTGGAAGGATTTAAATGACCTTCTTCAAATCAAACAAGGTTTTTGTTGAAAACTAAATAAATTTTTTTGGAGTGTCACAACACCTAGCCCCTTAGGAAAAATCTCGTCCCCGAGATTTCAGCTGATCCTCAAATAAGTGTGGTGCTCTATCCGAAGAAAATCCTCTGTTTCCCAAGTCGGTTCATTCTCGGTGTGATTGCTCCACTGAACTCTGAAAAACTTGATGGTTTTCTGTCGGGTCGTCCTTTCAGACTCCTCTAATATTTTTATTGGACGTTCCCGGTAGGTGAGGTCTGGTTGTACGTCAATGTCTTCATGGGATAATTGCTTCTCTGGGTTGCTCACCCACTTCCTCAATTGCGAGACGTGGAACACGTCGTGGACATCGGATAATTCTTCGGGTAAGTCTAGCTGGTAGGCTACCGTGCCTCTTCGTGCCACTATACAGAAGGGTCTGATAAATCTTGGTGCTAGCTTTCCCTTAACCTTGAATCGTTGCAGGCCCTCATAGGAGATACTCGTAGGTACACAAACTCAACGGGTTCAAAACTGACTCCCCGATGTTTTTGATCGTAATAACTCTTCTGTCGACATTGAGCTGTCTTGAGTCGATCCCTAATTATCTTAACTTTATCTTCAGCCTCCTTGAGCATGTCTGGGCCGAAGATATGGCTGTCTCCGGTTACGACCAATTTAGCGGGTACGACATCTTCGCTCGTCTGAGTTTCAAATGGTGCCATTTGCAGGCTGGCTTAATAGCTTGTTGTTGTATGCGAACTCTGCGTATGGCAAGCTTTCTTCCCAACTGGTTCCATAGGTGAGGACACATGCTCTCAAAGATGTCTTCTAGAATTTGGTTTACGCGTTCGGTTTGTCCATCGATGCAGGGGTGGTATGCGGTACTAAACGCCAGATTGAGTTCCCAGAGCTTGTTGTAATTGATCCCAAAATCGGAAGCGAATTGAGTGCCTACATGCGATATTATAGTCTTTGGGACTCCATGCAAGCCGATACGGGAAAGATAAAGCACAGCAAGCTTCTGGGTGGTGTGGGTTGTCTTTACGGGGATGAAGTGTGCCACTTTAGTCAGTCTATCTGTGATGACCCATATGGCATCATTCCCGTGTCGTGACCGAGGTAGTCCAACAATAAAATCCATTCCAATCTCGTCCCATTTCCACTCGGGTATCTTGTTTGGTTGTAATAGTCCGGCCGGTTTCTGGTGCTCGGCCTTGATGCGTTGACAAGAGTCACAAAATGCAATGAACGTGGCTATGTCCCTTTTTATACCGTGCCACCAAAATTTTTCCTGAAGATCCTTGTACATTTTTGTTCCTCCAGGATGGATTGAATATGGAGCGGTGTGGCCTTCAGCTAGAATTTGCTGTTTAAGGTCCTCGATATTTGGTACGCAAAGCCTATCTCCGTACCAAGATATTCCCTGCTCGTCTATGATGAATTCTGAGGCCTTTCCCAAACTCACTTTCCGTTTTATGCCTTCAATGCTGGGGTGCCCATGCTGAGCCTCCTTAATCTTTTCTATCAGGGTTGGTTGTATTTCCAAATTCGACACACTGCCTTCGGTGACCACCATTAAGTTGAGTTTAGCAAACTCCTGCCGAAATTCAGGTCTCAGGTTTGGTAGGTTGTCGTTGTCCGAGCTAGGGTTCCGACTAAGCGCATCCGCCACTACATTTGCTTTTCTGGATGATAGTGGATTCCAACATCATAATCCTTCACTAATTCCAACCAGCGTCGTTCTTAGTAAATTGAGTTCGGTTGTGTGAAAATATACTTGAGGCTCTTATGGTGCGTGTATATTTCACAACGAGTTCCAAGTAGGAATTGTCTCCACTCTTTGAGTGCATGGATGACTGCTGCCACCTCCAAGTCATGAGTAGGATAATTTTCTTCATGCTTGTGAAGTTGTGCGGAGACATCTGTGACTTCTTGCCTTCTTGCATCAATACGCATCCGAGGCCCTTAGGGATGCGTCACAATACACCTCAAAATTCTTGTGTATGTCCGGCACAATTAATCTGGTCTTTGTCGTCAGTTTCCTTTTTAGCTCTTGGAAACTTTTCTCGCAAGCTTCGGTCCATTCAAACTTCTTGTCCTTCTTGAGTAACTGCGTTATTGGCTTTGCTATGGTGGAGAATCCTTCAATAAATCTTCGGTAGTATCCTGCCATTCCCAAGAAACTTCGTACGTCCGTTACGTTGGCGGGTGGTTTCCAACCAAGTACGACCTTGACCTTTTCCGGGTCTACGGCAATACCTTCTTGGGTCAGTACGTGGCCCAGAAAACCCACCTGTCTTAGCCAAAATTCACATTTGCTGAACTTGGTGTACAATTGATGTTTCCTAAGTTCTCCTAGTACAATTCGGAGATGTTCAGCGTGCTCTTCTAGTGTCTTGGAGTATATCAGAATATCATCGATGAATACCACAACAAACTTGTCCATAAACTTCATAAATACTTTGTTCATGAGATGAACAAAATATGCAGGGGCGTTTGTTAGTCCAAAGCGACATTCCGTGAACTCATACAGTCCGTATCTGGAGGTGAAGGCTGTCTTGGGGATATCCTCTGTTAGTACTTTTAATTGATGGTATCCCGACCTTAAGTCAATTTTTGAGAAGACCTTGGCCCGAGCGAGCTGATCAAATAAATCATTTATCCGTGGCATTGGGTATTTGTTCTTGATTGTGACCATGTTAAGTGCTCGATAGTCTATACACAATCTCGGTGTCCCATCCTTTTCTTAGCAAATAAAATTGGTGAACCCCAAGGTGAGGAGCTGGCTCGTATATATCCTTTGTCCAGTAATTCTTTTATTTGCTTCTTCAATTCTACCAACTCGGATGGTGCCATTCTGTATGGTTTCTTGTAAATGGGGGCGGTTCCGGGTGCTAGCTCAATGCTGAATTCTATCTCTCGGTCTGGTGGCATGCCTGGTAGTTCTTCGGGGAATACGTCTGGAAACTCACATACTACTGGAACTTTGCTTAACTCAGAAACGTCCACCTTGTTCAACCTCGGTTGCCGAGATATTTGTCTCTCTTTGGCTGAAACTTTTATTGTCTTCCCGTGATGGTGGGTGAGAATTACGGTCCGGTTGAAGCAGTCAATAAAACCTTTGTTGGTGGTTAACCAATCCATCCCTAGGATGACATCCAGTCCTTTATTTTCCAATACAATAAGGTTGGCGTGAAACTTCAATCCTTCAAACTCAATAATCACACCTTGGCAGTAACTCTAAGTCACTTGCTTAATCCCAGGGGACTTGATGATCATGGATTTTTCCAAGGGAAGCATCGAAAAATTATTTTGCAAAGCAAATCTCTTCGAAATGAACGAGTGAGAAGCTCCAGAATCAAACAAAACCGTGGCAGGTATTGTGTTGACAGGGAACGTACCGAGTACGATATCCGGGGCGTTTTGTGCTTCCTCTCTGGTCACGTGGTTCAGATGACCCTTCCTGTGGTTGTTATTGGGGTTGAAATTGTTTCGCTTGGGCGCTGAATTATTGCCACCGTTGTTCGGCTTTGGGGTCGAGTTCCTTGGCTTGGGGCACTGCTTGGCATAGTGCCCTTCTTCTCCACAAGCGTAGCAAGTAACGCCTGGGCGATATGTGAACTCCTTGTCCCTTACATGGAAATTCTTGATTGGGTGTGAAACATTTGTCGTGGGTTTGTGTGTCCCACCTTTCTGAAAATCCGTCTTGCTTCGGTGGTTGCGAGCAAGAGTAGTCTGGTCCCTTTTTCGCTTGCGGAAATCCTCCAAGCCGTGTCGCTCATTTTCCAAGGTAATAGCCTTATCCACCAGCGTTTTGAAATCTGGGAAGGTGTGCACAACCAGCTGGTATTTAAGCGCGAGTGCCAGACCGTCCAGGAATTTTTCCATCTTCTTGCTTTCAGTCATACACTCTTCGTTGGCGTAGCGAGACAACAGAGTAAACTGATTGTTGTATTCTGACACCGTCATGGTCCTTTGTTTGAGGTCATCAAACTCTCTCTTCTTGATCTTGATAACACTTTTAGGAATGTGCGACCCACGAAAACCTTCTTTGAACTCCTCCTAGGTTATATCATTTTCGTTGGGGTGCATGTGTAGGAAATTTTCCCACCATGATGCAGCTGCTCCAGTGAGATAGTGCGGTGCATATAGTACTTTCTCATGGTCTGAACACTGTGCAATAATTAATTTTCTTTCCATGTCTCGAAGTCAGTCATCGGCCTCAAGAGGTTTGTCAGTATGAGAAAATGTTGGGGGACGCGTCTTCTGTAGCTCAGACAACTTGGATTTCTGCTGATACTGTCCACGGTGATTTCCCATATTGATGACTTGGTTCATCATTTCCTGATGTTGTTGCTGACTTTGTTCATAAAGGCGGCATACTTGGGAAAATGTTGTTTCACTTGCCTGTTGACTTGACTGCCCCTGTGTGAAATTGTTGCTTGTTTGTGTGCCATAATTTTCCTCTGGCGGATTTGGCATGGAGCGCGTCCAAGGACGAGACATTTTTCACTCTGGGGATACATTCTATAAAACTCATAAGAAAAGAAATTGAGTCGCAGAAATCAATTAATTTATAAAGACGGAAATTTTTAAAAGCTCCAAGATTTTTCAAGAGAATAATCGATTGCGCATGGAGAAGGACTGCTCATTACATATCTTACACGCAAGCAGTAATTATACAATACATCACTCAGGATATGCGTACATATTCCTGACATGTTATTTAGGCTAGTGCACTTCTCCCAGTTCCTACATGATGCGCAAACAAGCTACTTCTCACAACCTACGTACATATAAACATATCGTACAATCCGGTACATCGCATGGCAGCTAAGTGTACTCAGTCGGAGATGGTAAGGATCTCCCTTGGCCTGCCGAGGGTGAGGCGCAGTGAGGCTGGGGACTCAACCTCCTCCTCGCTAATAGGCTCCAGACGTGAAGTGCTGCGCTGAGTTGATGGAGCGGGCGCCATAGGCAGAGCAACACGAACAGGAGTGGGCGCAATGACTTGGTTGAACTACTCAGTGGTAGGCAGGCGACGAGCAGTGGCGAGAATGGTGGGAGAATAAGATGCCGAGGATGAGACGAAAGTCAGTGGTGGTGCGGTGTGCAGGAGCTCCCTCCTGCTGGCGGCACAACCATGAACTGAGTCCATGCGGGCAGCCACAAGGTCGTCCACCAGGTTGTCGAAGGCTGCCTCCAGAGCCTGGAGGTACTCGACAAGCATCTCAATAGGCTCGTCTCGCTCTCCTCTGGGGCAAGCGAATGCGTAGTGACAGGTGTATAGCACGTGGCATAGAAGGTAGCGGTAGCGACGAGTCTTCATCGAAGGAAGAACATCCCGGAGATGAGCTATCACCTCACGGGCAGCCATCTGCATAGCATGCTTCTCCGTAGGCATGGCTCTCCCCAAGAGCCGGAAGCAGCGTAACTCAACACGCCCTCCCTTCAATTGCACCGCGGCCTGGTGCATGGACAGACTGTCGTTGATCTTGTGCTGGTAGAGTGTGAAGACTAGGCGCACTGATGGCCCCATCGCGACCTGGACGATGAAGGAGAGGAGCTTGACGAACCCCTCAGCACGTTGGCGAACACTGTGACTCACGATCGTTGCCGACCATCTACAAAAGTAGGCAAAAATGCTGAATGGTCAGATCATAAATTTATGCTGACTGTCAGAAAATGACTACATTTGCAAAAATAATAAATTAACTGTATTATGCTAATAACCGATTAGCGATCGCACCTAGTGGCTTCCTACAGCCAGCCTGGCTCTGATACCAAGTTTGTCACGACCGGTCTTTCAATAAAATACTTATTGAGAAATCGATCTCTTGATTCCAGTATAGGAAGAATTATCCTTACTGGTAGACAAATACTTGATGCAGAAGGCCAGTAGCATTAAATATATTACATGGTTGAGCTGAGGCTGCTCAACCATTTATTACAAATACGCCAATATTGTACATAAGGGCGGTTATGATCTGAGGGTGTGGTGGCATTCTACTGACTCGAGATAAAAGTGGTGGTGGATATATCACAATATACTGGATAACATGACTCCTAAACTGGCAGCTCATTGAGCGTCGAGGTGAGGCTCGATGAATTTATTTGGGTAGCGGAAGCGGATATAATACAGTGACCAAATCCAGGATCGCACGGGACTGACTGGGACTCCTCTAGGCGTCGGACTCGCTATCGAACTCTTCATCCATGAGATCGCCTTCGTTAACATCTAGCCAAATCAACAAGCCAGGTGAGTACTTTGAAAGTACTCGCAAGACAGTTCGGACATAAGATATAACGAATTCATGCATGAATGCGTCATGAGCAAATAACAATGCACATTCAAATAATAAATATTTGCACAACATGATAAGTAAAAAGGAAGTCGTGCGGTAGTCCTCCCGAAATCCCAACAAAATAACTGAAAACCGATCGGGTGTCTGGAGCGACGCCTCGAAGGGTAAACAATTAAATTATCATGCCGCAGTCGGGCGTCTAAGCGACACCACATAAAGGGCTTATATTGAAAAGTAAATAACAAGAGTGACACAGTCGGACGTCTGAGCGACATCACATAAAGGGCTTATATAGAAAGTAAATAACAAGCGTGCCACAATCGGACGTCGGAGCGACATCGCAGAAAGGGCTTATATTGAGAGTAAATAACAAGCATGCCACAGTCGGACGTCTGAGCGACATCACAGAAAGGGCTTATATAGAAAGTAAATAACAAGCGTGCCACAGTCGGACGTCTGAGCGACATCGCAGAAAGGGCCTATATAGGAAGTAAATAACAAGCGTGCCACAGTCGGACGTATGAGCGACATCATAGAAAGGGCTTATATTTCATTATTCATATCTGATAAATTCACAAGATAAAACACTCACAGGAAATATTCAACACTCAATAATAAACGGGTTAGTCCATCCACAGGAATAATCATTTAGCCGGACTTAACACTCATGTGGTTCACGAAGTTTTGTCCTTTGAGGCCCGACAAGATAAGTTGAACACAGTACCTGGACATGGATAAGATGAATCAAAGGATTTTTGACTCTGCGGAGTTCTTACTAATTATCCACAGCCAACGGATTTCCGTAGTCACGAAGGACTAGTTTCGTTTACGGTATTTCGGTAGAAACACATCTAACCAGTACACACCCATCCCACCTCACGATGCCAGGAATCACCCTAGACAATGTTCAGGAAAAACTTTGAGACGGGAGATCACAACCTCGAATAGCATGGGATCAAATTTATATCTGTGGCGCTCTAAGGGTGCCCCCTCTTGGTCCCAACCGGAAACACCCATGCCTGGCTTTAATCCAGGGCCATGGAACCCTCATCACGACCTCTCTATTTGGTGTGTACCAGGAAAGAGGTTTGCAACTTACTAAGCCATATCCCTTGCGGAAAACATGTGGTAGTACAGGAAGGGAAAATGGATGGAAACGTGACTTGATTCACGTTGACACTGGAGTCAAATAGTCTGGCATAAGACTGGCATGCTACAACACTGCCATCTTACCCATTCTCATGCCATCACATGGCCATGCAAACTCATATTCAACAACATATGGAATTTCGAAACTCACTTGCCTCAACTTTGCATGTAATATAACATTTATCGAAATGCTCATAAACATGCCATGAAACTACTTAATGCAAACATGCAACGAACACTCATCATATCAAAAGTTCAAACATGCTTTCCTGGTTCGGAGTAGTCGGAGTTTAGCTTGGTGAAGTTCACGGTTCCGTCACCTCCCCGGTATCTACGGTATGAGAAAATACGTACTAACCTAAATACCGTGAGTGCACAAAAAATTATTCCAAATATTTTTCAAATAAATATGAAAAAAAACTAGACAGAAAAGTAAAGATGACAGAAAAAGAATCAATCAAAAATCAGTTTCTGTTTAAAAGTTATAAAGGTTTTAATCCAGGGACTCATCTATATTGAAACAGAAAGTTTCCAGGGGCCAACTTATAAAAACAGAAAACGCTTCGACTAAAAAGCCGTCAACTGCAAAGGGAAACGTATTCTGCCCGAAGGCGTTTTCAGAAAACGATTCAAAAAAAAGAAAAGACTGACGAGGGGTCCCACCCGTCAGGTTTGAAATTTCAAACGGGGGAGAAGCAGAGCTCGTCGGCGCCCGAGAGCTGCGGTGGTCGCCGGCGGCGATCCACGGCAAGTTAGGAGGATCGGAGGGTACCTCCATGCTCAGCGTGTCCTTCCGCGTCCGTGGGTGGTGGTGGTGGTCGTCGGCGAGCACCACGTCGACGACGGTCCTTGCTCCAGCGGACGGCGGCTCGAGTGAAGATGGATCTCATCGGGGAGGGCTGCGGAGGTCAAATTGCAGCTTGGGTTAGATCACTGGTGCACGAGGAGACTACCTACGAGTTTGGGAGGCGGGGATGACCTCACCAGAGTGAATCGAGCTGGTGGCCGAGGCGGATCGGGGCGACCGGAGTTGGGGGAGGAGACCTCCTCGAGGTCCTCCTAGTGGCTTGGCGGGGTTCTGGTGGGGTGCAGTGGTGGTGCGTGCTCGAGAACGAGCTCGGGACCTCTTTTTATAGGTGACCCGAGGCGGTGGCCGTGAATGGGGATCTCCGGCGATGGTTACGGCGGCACAGTGTTTGGTCGGGGCGTTTAGGAGGTTGGGCATCAACGTGGTGGTCCACGGGTTCCGTTTAGAAGCTAAACCAGGTTGGATTAGGCGCGCATGGGTGGTTTCGATAGAACGGGGCGGCGCGGGCCCGTCGGCGGCAGAGGGCGCGCCCTATGCTTGCCGGGACACGGCGACGGTGCTACGGTGTGCGCTGGCATTCATGAGGCCACACGGAGGGCTGGGGTGAGTTGGGCGGCGCAGAACGGCGTAGAGAGCTGGCGCTAGCTCTGTTGGCCGCCACGGTGGCTCTGCCACCGCAGAAGCTGCCGGCGTCGGCGAGGCTCGCCGCCATCGACACCTGCGCCCATCCAAGGGAGCGTGTGGTGCTCAGGTTAAGAAGGAGAGGCCCTGCGCAACGCGCCAGTGTGCACTGGTGATCAATGACAAGGCACTAACGAAAAACGACACTAACAAAACTCTGAATCTCTGAATATGCACAGGAACAGTGCCGGCCAAGTGTTTGATGAAATGATTCAAGCATGAGAAAAATTTATCTGGGGCTGATCTTTGGTGTGGTGGCCTCTCAAAGCACCTGGGGGCTGCCTGAATTTTGGTGGAATTTTTGGAGAAAGAAAAATATGATTTTCACCAAAAATGATGAATCTGGTCCAAACTTGCAGAGGTTGAAACTTGAAAATTTTGAAAAGAGGAAGAGTGGATCTTGATGGACCTAGGTTGGGGTGCTAAGCACTATCCAGAGGAGTTGGTTTGAGATCAAAACTCAAAGGAAATCAGGTACTTCCTTTGTAAATCATCTAGGCTTAAAATAATTGACAGAATTGTTTTGGGGAATAAAATAAATGAAATAAAATCCAAAAATGGGTTGAACCTGTTGGAACAGAATGTTTGGGTTGCCCCAAAGTGGAGGGAGGGGTTTTGGGAGAATTTACCACATGAGGCATGGTAAAACAATGGATGGTTTCAAAACAAAGAGTAGCTCCAAAACCCATAGGGTTTCTTTCTAAAAGAAAATAAATTCCAAAAATATATTTGAGATGGGAAACTTCGGAAGAAAGGTTTTTAATAACCAAACACCAGGGTTGAAGAAGATACAAAAAATAAAATCCTTGCCATGGGGAAAAGTTTTGAGAGAGAGAGGTTTTTGGAAGGATTTAAATGACCTTCTTCAAATCAAACAAGGTTTTTGTTGAAAACTAAATAATTTTTTTGGAGTGTCACATCTACTGTTGGGGAACGTAGTAATTTCAACAAAATTCCCTACGCACACGCAAGATCATGGTGATGCATAGCAACGAGAGGGGAGAGTGTATGTCCACGTACCCTCGTAGACCGTAAGCGGAAGCGTTATAACAACGCGGTTGATGTAGTCGTACGTCTTCACGATCCGACCGATCCAAGTACCGAACGTCACGGCACCTCCGAGTTCTGCACACGTTCAGCTCGATGGCGATCCCGGACTCGATCCAGCAAAGTGTCGGGGATGAGTTCCGTCGACCTGACGGCGTGGTGGACGATGATGATGCTCCACCAACGCAGGGGCTTCGCCTTAAGCTCGCGACGATATGACTTCTCCGGCGAGGGCTTCGCTTAAGCTCCGCGACGATATGATCGAAGTGGAATATGGTGGAGGGGGGCACCGCACACGGCTAAGGAACGATCCGTAGATCAACTTGTGTGTTCATGGGGTGCCCCCTGCCCCGTATATAAAGGAGGGAGGGAGGAGGAGGCCGGCCCTAGGAGGGGCGCGCCATGGGGAGTCCTACTCCCACCGGGAGTAGGATTCACCCTTTCCTAGTCCAACTAGGAGTCCTTCCATGTATTAGGAGTAGGAGACAAGGAAGGGAAGAGAGAAGGAAAGGAAGGAGGGGTGCGGCTCCCCTAGTCCAATTCGGACTAGGCCATGGGGGCGGCCTGCCCTAGGCAGCCCCTCTCTTTCGCAGGGCCCAATAAGGCCCAATAATTCTCCCGGCGAATTCCCGTAACTCTCGGTACTCGAAAAATACCGAATCATTCGGAACCTTTCAGAACTCCGAATATAGTCGTCCTATATATCGATCTTTACGTCTCGACCATTTCGAGACTCCTCGTCATGTCCCCGATCTCATCCGGGACTCCGAACTCCTTCGGTACATCTATACTCTTAAACTCATAATATAAGCATCACATCGAAACCTTAAGCGTGCGGACCCTACGGGTTCGAGAACTATGTAGACATGACCTAGAACTATTCTCGGTCAATAACCAATAGCGGAACCTGGATGCCCATATTGGCTCCTACATATTCTCTGAAGATCTTTATCGGTCAAACCGCATAACAACATAGTTGTTCCCTTTGTCATCGGTATGTTACTTGCCCGAGATTCGATCGTCGGTATCCAATACCTAGTTCAATCTCGTTACCGGCAAGTCTCTTTACTCGTTCCGTAATGCATCATTCCGTAACTAACTCATTAGCTACATTGCTTGCAAGGCTTATAGTGATGTGCATTACCGAGAGGGCCCAGAGATACCTCTCCGAGCAATCGGAGTGACAAAACCTAATCTCAAATACGCCAACCCAACATGTACCTTTGGAGACACCTGTAGTACTCCTTTATAATCACCTAGTTACGTTGTGACGTTTGGTAGCACCAAAGTGTTCCTCCGTAAACGGAGTTGCATAATCTCATAGTTACAGGGAACATGTATAAGTCATGAAGAAAGCAATAGCAACATACTAAGCGATCGGGTGCTAAGCTAATGGAATGGGTCATGTCAATCAGATCATTCAACCAATGATGTGACCTTGTTAATCAAATGACAACTCCTTTGTCTATGGTTAGGAAACATAACCATCTTTGATTAACAAGCTAGTCTAGTAGAGGCATACTAGTGACACTCTGTTTGTCTATATATTCACACATGTATTATGTTTCCTGTTAATACAATTCTAGCATGAATAATAAACATTTATCATGATATAAGGAAATAAATAATAACTTTATTATTGCCTCTAGGGCATATTTCCTTGATCTCCCACTTGCACTAGAGTCAATAATCTAGATCACATCACCATGTGATTAACGTCGATAGTTCACATCATCATGTGATTAACACCCATAGTTCACATCGCCATGTGACCAACACCCAAAGGGTTTACTAGATTCAGTAATCTAGTTCACATCGCTATGTGATTAACACCCAAAGAGTACTAAGGTGTGATCATGTTTTGCTTGTGAGAGAATCTTAGTCAATGGGTCTTTCATATTCAGATCCGTTATGTATTTTGCAATTTTCTATGTCTACAATGCTCGCAGAGCTACTCTAGCTAATTGCTCCCACTTTCAATATGTATCTAGATCGAGACTTAGAGTCATCCAGATCGGTGTCAAAACTTGCATCGGCGTAACCCTTCTGACGAACCTTTTTCACTTCCATAATCGAGAAACATATCCTTATTCCACTAAGGATAATTTTGACCATTGTCGATGATCTACTCCTAGATCACTATTGTACTCCTTGCGGACTTCTAGTGTAGGGTATACAATAGATCTGGTACCTGACATGGCATACTTTATAGAACCTATGGCCAAGGCATAGGGAATGAATTTCATTCTCTTTCTATCTTCTGCCGTGGTCGGGTTTTTGAGTCTTACTCAATTTCACACCTTGTTACACAGGCAAGAACTCTTTCTTTGACTGTTCCATTTTGAACTACTTCAAAATCTTGTCAAGGTATGTACTTATTGAAAAAAACTTATCAAGCGTCTTGATCTATCTCTATAGATCTTGATGCTCAATATGTAAGCAGCTTCACCGAGGTCTTTCTTTGAAAAACTCCTTTCAAACACTCCTTTATGCTTTGCAGAATAATTCTACATTATTTCCGATCTACAATATGTCATTCACACATACTTATCAGAAATGTTGTAGTGCTCCCACTCACTTACTAGTAATTACAGGCTTCACCGCAAGTCTCAGATAAAACTATATGCTATGATCAACTTATCAAAGCATGTATTCCAACTCTAAGATGCTTGCACCAGTCCATAGATGGATCGCTGAAGCTTGCATATTTTGTTAGCTCCTTTAGGATTGGCGAAAACTTCTGGTTGCATCATATGCAACTCTTCTTTAATAAATCCATTAAAGAATGTAGTTTTGACATCCATTTGCCAGATTTCATAAAATGTGGCAATTGCTAACATGATTCGGACAGACTTAAGAATCGCTTCTGAGAGAAAATCTCATTGTAGTCAACACCTTGAACTTGTCAAAAAACCCTTTTGTGACAAGTCGAGTTTTGTAGATAGTAACACTACTATCAGTGTCCGTCTTCCTCTTGAAGATCCATTTATTTAACATGGCTTGCTGATCATCGAGCAAGTCAATCAAAGTCCATACTTTGTTCTCCTACATGGATCCTATCTCAGATTTCATGGCCTCAAGCCATTTCGCGGAATCTGGGCTCATCATCGCTTCCTCATAGTTCATAGGTTCATCATGGTCTAGTAACATGACTTCTAGAATAAGATTACCGTACCACTGCAGTGCGGATCTTACTCTGGAAGACCCACGAGGTTTGGTAGCAACTTGATCTGAAGTTTCATGATCATCATCATTAACTTCCTCACTAATTGGTGTAGGAATCATCGAACTGATTCCTGTGATGAACTACTTTCAAATAAGGGAGAAGGTACAATTACCTCATCAAGTTCTACTTTCCTCCCACTCACTTCTTTCGAGAGAAACTTCTTCTCTAGAAAGGATCCATCTTAGCAACGAAAAACTTGCCTTCGGATCTGTGATAGAAGGTGTACCCAATAGTTACCTTTGGGTATTCTATGAAGACGCACTTCTCCGATTTGGGTTTGAGCTCATCAGGTGAATACTTTTTCACATAAGCATCACAACTCCAAACTTTTAAGAAACAACAACTTTGGTTTCTTGCCAAACCACAGTTCATACGGTGTCGTCTCAATGGATTTAGATGGTGCCCTTTTTAACGTGAATGCAGCTGTCTCTAATGCATAGCCCCAAAACTATAACGGTAAATCGGTAAGAAACATCTTAGATCGCACCATATCTAGTAAAGTGCGATTACGACGTTCGGACACACCATTGCGCTGTGGTGTTCGGGAGGCGTGAGTTGCGAAACTATTCCGCATTGTTTCAAATGTAGACCAAACTCGTAACTCAAATATTCGCCTCCACGATCAGATTGTAGAAACTTTATTTTCTTATTACGATGATTTTCAACTTCACTCTGAAATTCTTTGAACTTTTCAAATGTTTCAGACTTATGTTTAATCAAGTAGATATACCCATATCTGCTCAAATCATCTTGTGAAGGTCAGAAAATAACGATACTTGCCACGAGCATCAACACTCATTGAATCGCATACATCGGTATGTATTATTTCCAATAAGTCAAGAGCTTGTTCCATTGTTAGGAGAAGCGGAGTTTTAGTCATCTTGCCCAAAAGGCACGGTTCGCAAGCATCAAATGATTCATAATCAAGTGATTCCAAAAGTCCATCGACATGGAGTTTTCTTCAAGCGCTTTACACCAATATGACCTAAACGGCGAGTGCCACAAATAAGTTGCACTATCATTATTAACTTTGCATCTTTTGGTTTCAATATTTTGAATATGTGTATCACTATGATCGAGATCCAATGAACCATTTTCATTGGGTGTGTAACCATATAAGGTTTTATTCATGTAAACAGAACAACAATTTATTCTCTTACTTAAATGAATAACGTATTGCAATAAACATGATCAAATCATATTTATGCTCAACACCAAATAACACTTATTTAGGTTCCACACTAATCCCGAAAGTATAGGGAGTGTGCGATGATGATCATATCAATCTTGGAACCACTTCCAACTCTCATCGTCACTTCACCCTTAACTAGTCTCTGCTCATTCTCGCAACTCCCTTTTCGAGTTACTAATCTTAGCAACTGAACTAGTACCAAATCTTGAGGGTTGCTATGAACACTAGTAAAGTACACATCAATAACATGTATATCAAATATACTTATGTTCACTTTGCCATCCTTCTTATCCACCAATCACTTGGGGTAGTTCCGCTTCTAGTGACCAGTTCCATTGCAGCAAAAGCACTTAGTCTCAGGCTTAGGTCCAGACTTGGGCTTCTTCACTCGAGCAGCAACTTGCTTGCCGTTCTTCTTGAAGTTCCCCTTCTTCCCTTTGCCCTTTTCCTTGAGACTTGTGGTCTTGTCAATCATCAACACTTGATGCTCTTTCTTGATTTCTACCTTCGTCGATTTCAACATCACGAAGAGCTCGGGAATCGTTTTCGTCATCCCTTGCATACTATAGTTCATCACGAAGTTCTAGTAACTTAGTGTTGGTGACTAGAGAATTCTGTCAATCACTATCTTATCCGGAAGATTAACTCCCACTTGATTCAAGCGATTGAAGTACCCGGACAATCGAGAACATGCTCACTAGTTGAGCGATTCTCTTCCATCTTTTAGCTATAGAACTTGTTGGAGATTTCATATCTCTCAACTCGGGTATTTGCTTGAAATATTAACTTCAATTCCTGGAACATCTCATATGGTCCATGACGTTCAAAACGTCTTTGAAGTCCCGATTCTAAGCCGTTTAAGCATGGTGCACTAAACTATCAAGTAGTCATCATATTGAGCTAGCCAAAGCGTTCATAACGTGCATCCGCTCCTGCAATAGGTCTGTCACCTAGCGGTGCATTAAGGACATAATTCTTACGTGCAGCAATGAGGATAAACCTCGGATCACGGATCCAATCCGTATCATTGCTACTAACATCTTTCAACACAATTTTCTCTAGGAACATATCAAAATAAACATTTGTAAGCAACAACGCGAGCTATTGATCTACAACATAATTTGCAAAATACTACGGGACTAAGTTTATGATAAATTAAAGTTCAATTAATCATATTACTTAAGAACTCCCACTTAGATAGACATCTCTCTAGTCATCTAAGTGATCACGTGATCCAAATCAACTAAACCATAACCGATCATCACGTGAGATGGAGTAGTTTTCAATGGTGAACATCACTATGTTGATCATATCTACTATATGATTCACGCTCGACCTTTCGGTCTCCGTGTTCGAGGCCATATCTGCATATGCTAGGCTCGTCAAGTTTAACTCGAGTATTCAGGCGTGTGCAAAACTGGCTTGCACCCGTTGTAGATGGACGTAGAGCTTATCACACCCGATCATCACGTGGTGTCTGGGCACGACGAACTTTGGCAACGGTGCATACTCAGGGAGAACACTTCTTGATAATTAGTGAGAGATCATCTTATAATGCTACCGTCAAGCCAAACAAAATAAGATGTATAACAGATAAACATCATATGCAATCAAAATATGTGACATGATATGGCCATGATCATCTTGCGCCTTTGATCTCCATCTCCAAAGTACTTGTCATGATCTTTATCGTTACTGCACGACACCATGATCTTCATCATCTTGATCTATATCAATGTGTCGTCACTTGGTCATCTCGCCAACTATTGCTTTTGCAACTATTGCTATCGCATAGCGATAAAGTAAAGCAATTATTTGGCACTTGCATCTTATGCAACAAAGAGACAACCATAGGGCTTACGCGATTGCCGATAACTTCAACAAAACATGATCATCTTATACAACAACTTATATCTCATCACGTCTTGACCATATCACATCACAACATGCCCTGCAAAAACAAGTTAGACGCCCTCTACTTTGTTGTTGAAAATTTTACGTGGCTGCTACGGGCTTAGCAAGAACCGTTCTCACCTACGCATCAAAACCACAGCGATAGTTTGTCAAATAGACTCCGTTTAACCTTCGCAAGGACCGGGCGTAGTCACACTCGGTTCAACTAAAGTGAGAGAGACAGACACCCGCCAGCCACCTTTAAGCACGAGTGCTCGTAGCAGTGAAACCCGTCTCGCGTAAGCGTCCGCGTAATGTCGGTCCGGGCCGCTTCATCTCACAATACCGCTGAACCAAAGTATGACATGCTGGTAGGCAGTATGACTTGTATCGCCCACAACTCACTTGTGTTCTACTCGTGCAAAACATCAAACCATAAAAACCTAGGCTCGGATGCCCTTTGTTGGGGAACGTAGTAATTTCAACAAAATTCCCTACGCACACGCAAGATCATGGTGATGCATAGCAGCGAGAGGGGAGAGTGTATGTCCACGCACCCTCGTGAGACCGTAAGCGAAGCGTTATAACAACGCGGTTGATGTAGTAAATGCGTCTTCACGATCCGACCGATCCAAGTACCGAACGTCACGGCACCTCCGAGTTACGCACACGTTCAGCTCGATGGCGATCCCGGACTCCGATCCAGCAAAGTGTCGGGATGAGTTCCGTCAAGACGACGGGCGTGGTGGCGATGATGATGCTCCACCGACGCAGGGCTTCGCCTAAGCTCATGACGATATGACTTCTCCGGCGCAGGGCTTCGCCTAAGCTCATGACGATATGACCGAAGTGGAATATGGTGGAGGGGCACCAGACACGGCTAAGGAACGATCCGTAGATCAACTTGTGTGTCCATGGGGTGCCCCCTGCCCCGTATATAAAGGAGGGAGGGAGGAGGAGGCCGGCCCTAGGAGGGCGCGCCATGGGGAGTCCTACTCCCACCGGGAGTAGGATTCCCCTTTCCTAGTCCAACTAGGAGTCCTTCCATGTATTAGGAGTAGGAGACAAGGAAGGGGAAGAGAGAAGGAAAGGAAGGAGGGTGCGGCCTCTCCCTAGTCAATTCGGACTAGGCCATGGGGGCGGCCTGCCCTAGGCAGCCCTCTCTCTTTCCCAGGGCCCAATAAGGCCCAATAATTCTCCCGGCGAATTCCCGTAACTCTCCGGTACTCGAAAAATACCGAATCATTCGGAACCTTTCCGAACTCGAATATAGTCATCCAATATATCGATCTTTACGTCTCGACCATTTCGAGACTCCTCGTCATGTCCCCGATCTCATCCGGGACTCCGAACTCCTTCGGTACATCAAAACTCATAAACTCATAATATAAGCATCGCCATGAAACCTTAAGCGTGCGGACCCTACGGGTTCGAGAACTATGTAGACATGACCTAGAACTATTCTCGGTCAATAACCAATAGCGGAACCTGGATGCCCATATTGGCTCCTACATATTCTCTGAAGATCTTTATCGGTCAAACCGCATAACAACATACGTTGTTCCCTTTGTCATCGGTATGTTACTTGCGAGATTCGATCGTCGGTATCCAATACCTAGTTCAATCTCGTTACCGGCAAGTCTCTTTACTCGTTCCGTAATGCATCATTCCGTAACTAACTCATTAGCTACATTGGTTGCAAGGCTTATAGTGATGTGCATTACCGAGAGGGCCCAGAGATACCTCTCCGACAATCGGAGTGATAAAACCTAATCTCGAAATACGCCAACCCAACATGTACCTTTGGAGACACCTGTAGTACTCCTTTATAATCACCTAGTTACGTTGTGACGTTTGGTAGCACCCAAAGTGTTCCTCCGTAAACGGAGTTGCATAATCTCATAGTTACAGGAACATGTATAAGTCATGAAGAAAGCAATAGCAACATACTAAACGATCGGGTGCTAAGCTAATGGAATGGGTCATGTCAATCAGATCATTCAACCAATGATGTGACCTTGTTAATCAAATGACAACTCCTTTGTCTATGGTTAGGAAACATAACCATCTTTGATTAACAAGCTAGTCTAGTAGAGGCATACTAGTGACACTCTGTTTGTCTATATATTCACACATGTATTATGTTTCCTGTTAATACAATTCTAGCATGAATAATAAACATTTATCATGATATAAGGAAATAAATAATAACTTTATTATTGCCTCTAGGGCATATTTCCTTCATCTACATAGGTATTTCTCTTCATAATCCTGTAATTTTAGAGACTGATTGCACTTTTGTGGTAGCGTCTCTTGCATCGGGGGACTATGACAGGTCTGCTATGCGTGACCTGAAGATGAAAGTGTTGAGCATCTCGAAGTTGATCAACAATCTTCAATTGTCAAAGATTAGCCATTCGGCCAATAAGGTGGCACACTTAATCGCTAAATATAGCTTTGACAATAGATTAGATGGTATTCTTGTAAATAACGTACCGCCCTGTGTGGTGAATATTGTATCGAGTGAGTGTACTGGTGTGGCTGGTTAATTAATATAAGGTGGTGTTAAAAAAGTATAAATTTGGTCAAACACTTTGCAAACGTTTGACGGGAGTAAAAAGGACCAGAGGGAGTATCATGCATGCGGAGTGGGCAAAAAAATTGCTCATTTATAGTCGGTCGAAGTCTCAAAGGGCGCGACCGCGCGAGGGAGGCGAAGGTCGTGGGAGGCGCACAGTTGACGGAATTAAGTGAAGTTACATCCACGCGCCGGCATGGCGTGCGAACAGGCAGAAGCTATACCGTCATGCCCATGATATGGGTCTACTACCTCTGTCCAGGTTTATTGGTCCCCATTGTATTTCGTTCCAAATTTTGACCATAGATTAAACTAAGAAAATGTTCACGCATGTCACCAAACATTATATTTTTTTAAACTAGGTTCAAATACGAATCCAATGAGATAATTTTTCTTGACATGCATTAACATTTTGTTAGTTAAATCTTTAGTCAAAATTTGGCACAAACTATAAACGAGACCTATAAACCAGGACGGAGGTAGTAGTAGACATGACATCTAGTGGGTCCCGCATAGTTCTCGAGAACTCTTTGGGGGCTTGCAGCCGTTTATCCACCGGGCAAGCCAGCAACCCCACGCCGTTCGCACGCCCTACTCGTCCCCGTCTTCTACTACCTTACAACAGTTCGCTCCCAGTCGTCCCGTCCTTTCACATTAGTTCGCTCCCAGTTTTTGCGGGGTACAACAGTTCAACTTCTCCTAACCCGCCTCCAAAATCCATGGCCTCCCAAATCTCCATGGTCGCCGCTGAATACCAGGTTAGAGCCATCACCGCCGATCAGTTCATCGTCATCTACGCACGTGGATCCGCGACGGTGAAAGCATGGCTTGCTCGCTTCCTACGCATGTTCAACAGTTCAACAGATGAGTGGGTCACTGGGCTAGATGTTGAGTACACCACAGTCCTGGGACGAGAGAAGGATCTAAAGGACGAAGATAGGAAGAAGCCCGCCGTGATCCAGGTTTGCGTACATAACGTTTGCTTGGTCTACCACATATGCCATGCCGATGTTGAGTGCCAGGATTTTAAGAACTTCCTCAAGGACAAAAGAGTGAAATTCGTTACTGTAGGCTTTAAGAACGACAGGGATGTCCTGCATCGGATAGGTATCGTTGTAGGGCAGCCCTTCGATCTCCAGAAGGCAAGCCTGGTGTCCTCCTCTCAACCTTTAATGCTGACCCTCGCAGCAGCCATGATTGATCCTTCATATGCTAAACTGAAAAAAACCTCATCATGAGTTTCATCATGCATGGGAGTCGAAGACATTAGATGAAGATCACATCCTGTACGCAGCAATGGATGCCTACCTTTGTTTAAATATCTACAAGGGTTGGATGAAGAAGCAGAGCCCAGTGTTCGGTTCAAGCAAAGAAGCGTCGTGACGAGGAAGAGGAAGAGGGACAAGGGCGAAGTCGAGGACGTGGACTCGGACTCCGAGTAGGTGGAAGTGCCGTCGCTCATGCTGGTTCTACTGCAGTGTCAAGCGGACTAGTTGCTTAGTTTATTTTCAAGGGTGTGTTGTGCTAAGGCCCCAGCAGAACTATGTTTAGTATGTTCTTTCTCGTTATTTGAACTCTTTAGTACGTACAGTGGTACTAGTACTATGTCTTACTACTGTTCTTCTTGCATTTGGTACTACTGCTCGTATCTTCGTGTTCCTACTGTACTTAATACGTTCATACTATTAGTATAATTTGGGTCAGTCGATTTGTGAAAGAAGTTCGACGGAGCGAAGGAAGAAGACGACAGAAGAGGTGGAAGAAGCTCTTCTAGCCATCCATGTTGCATCAAATGGCTCACATGAGTCGACTGACCCAAATTGCTCCTTCAGATTGCAGGATCCACGTGGCATTCAAGGTCTCGAAGGTAGATTCCGCATCCGCACCCGGTTTGCGGGCTCGACGCGCGCGCGACCGGCTTCCGCCATGATAGCCACCATGCGTGCCTCCTCCGCGCGGGCGGAGACGACAATGACACGCTAGTTCCTCCTCGCCGGTGTGCTGGAGCACGCGCTCATCCTCCTCTTCGTACGCTGCGTGCATAGACGCGGCTCCACTAGCTGCTCATGTGCTTGGCAGCGCGGCGGCGTCGCGAGGAGGGACTGCAGACGACGTGAGCGGGCGAGCCTTCGTCTTCATGGCACAGGGATGGCGGCGACACGGCGGTGATGGGCGAGAAATTGTTGGCCGGAGCAGGCGGGCGCCGACATGCGCAACGGCGGCGGCATCATATTGATGAGTGCGCGTGTGGGAGCTTACTTTAGTTTTATATAAGGTTGGTCAAACTTAAAATAAAACCGTACTAGTACACGTAAACATTAGACTTAGGCAGTGCTTTTATTAGTTAGTACCACAGCCATGATACGGAATCCTGTGCAAGCGTGTGAACCGCGGCCGCGCGATCGATCGAACGGTGCGTCACCGTGTCGCGCTCCAAGGACATCCACCGAACCTTTTTGTGTGTGTGAAAACAATCCTCGAATATTAATCAACTTTTTTTCCTGGGAAAGTTCTTGACGCTGCAATATTTCCATAAATTTAATTTAGCTCCAGTTCATGTTTATTTGGATTTGGACGTTTTAGGTGCGCCCTAGTTTTTTAATACTGACTTTTTGTGTGTGACTGAGAGAGAACGTGTGTATGTGTCCATATGTGTGTTGTGGCGGAAGGGCAATGCGGAGAAGGTGTGCGTGTGATACAGACATAGAGAGGTGTGAATGTGCAAATGATCATGCATGAGTGAGACATAAACAGATATGCCGATACGTTGTGTATACATGAGAGAATGGTCTTCTAGTTTACTTGTGTGTGTGTGTGAGAGAGAGAGAGAGAGGGAGAGAGAGAGACAGAGAGAGAGAGAAGCATCCGTAACACAACAACCATCTCTCTCGATTCGTCCGTCCCTCACACCGTCGCATGCAACACATGCATCAACGCGCACATTTTAACACCCTCACCCGACCCCTGCCCACCTCAAGGCCCGCACAATCTCTTTGTGAATACCCATTTCTCTCCTTAGGTTTGTTTTCTCTCAATATATATATATATCTCACACACACACGCACACAGACACACGCAGCACAACACACACACACACACACTCCCCCGAGCACACAATTCATCCCCATCCAAGGTTATACGGCGACCACTCTTGCTTGTGCTTCTTGACACCCCAACATGCACAACACCTCAATCTTCAAAGAGGGCATCGAGCAGATCGAAGACGGCAACCACACCGTGCTAGAGAATGCGGGGTCATTTGGAAGCAGGGTGATGTGTGACGGTGGCCGACTCCTCCCCCACCCTCTCTCTCTCTCTTGCACAAAATTACCAATCCCTCTCTCCCCCGCACAAAATTGTCAATCCCTCAACCCAGGAGATCCTTCCCCTCTCGCCCATGTTTTTCCAGCTCTCTCATCAAACATGTTGTCTCTTCTCCTTCCACGTTATACTGAGAATCTGGATGCACACGCATCTCAATGATATTACATGTCTCCATCTTTCTCACAGACCTAACTTCTTCCTCTCTCTTTCTCTCTCTATCTCTCTCCCTCTGTCTCGTTAGGTTTGTCTCCTACTCTCTCGTCCACATACATACAATCTTTCCCGCCCTATCCGCTCCATCTTCAAAAGCTCTCTCTGCATGTTTCATTCACACATTGGGATATGTCAAAATGTTGCTTCTATAATGGCCCTGTTTGGATCATGGGGTTAGAGCTAGTTTGGGTTAGTTGGGGGCTCAAATAACCCGAAAGTATCCAAACAGGGAGGGTTAGAGTGGGTTAGTTCCATCTAACCCAACTATCCCGGTGGAGAGGTGCTTATTTGGGTTAGAGTGGGTTAGAAAATAACTCTAACTCTAACTCTAACTGTGTTAGAGTATCCAAACAGGGCCAATGGCTGATGTAGAGTTATGGTTGTTTTTTTTGCATCCTACAAAGTAATAACTATGAAATGCATTTAGATTCTCATTTGACTGGGATTATGTGAGTTTGAGCATGTTGTGAAGTACTATAGACCTTGTATACATCTTGGGATTCGACAATGATTGTAACTATTGAATTGTATAGACCATTACATTCAAAGTCAATAGCCTAATATATTTATTTGACAATTTCAACAAATGATTAGTTCACTACAAACTAAGAAAACAAATGTGTACTCCCTCCGTTTTTATTAAAGTCTGCGTATTAGCATTGGTCAAAGTTAAGTTTTGTAAACTCTCAGAAAGCTTATAACAAAAAATATTAACATATACAATAACAAATAAATACCATTAGATTCATTATTGAATGTACTTTCACATCATACATATTTGTTATGGTAAATGTTTATATTTTTCTATAAAGTTGGTCAAACTTTAGGAAGTTTGACTTCGGTAAACCTAATATGCAGAGTTTACTACTACTATTCGCTAGTTGCTTAGCTGAATCACTCAACACGCCACACGGGGAGTCCAGTGTCACAAAATTTTGAGGTCGGCGGGAAAATCTCCCGCGACCCTGATTCGAGCAGTGGGAAGTTACCATCATAGCCTTCAGAACAGGCCTACGGATGACACTTGGTAGGGGGCTGTTTTTGTAACTTCAGGTTCACTCTACCCAGCCAACCCCACCCCGGCACCTAGAGTAGTACACCTGAATACTCCCCATTTTCTATCCCCACCACAAAATAGACTTCTCCATAGCACCGCAGCCTTCGTGCTCCTCCCCTTTACATCGGTGCACTCGTCCACTGCAGTGCATCTGCCTCATCGGCGACCTCGTACGCCGCACTGGAGCCGGTCCACTATCGTCGTCGTACACGGAGCCTCTTCCCCGACATCGTCTTCCACGGTCTCGGATCTGCTTCCCGGAAGCCGTCGCCAAGCGCAGAAGTACCACCGTCGTGGACAATGAACTGACTCCCGTTGCCGACCATGACTCACAGAGGCCGCCGCGACCATCGTTCTCCTCCTCGATTGGTAATGTGTGTATTGAATCACTTAGCAGTACATGTGCAGTTCCAATTTTGTTCATACCTACCCTTCAAATTTCTTGGGTGCTATTGTTCCCATAAAAGTAATTGGTTATAGCCTCCATTGTCCAACAGAATATCAGCTTGTAATTGTGCATCGCTCCTGTATCGCTATTTGTGCTTGGGTAGGTTTTTCATCCGCAACCGTGAGTGTGGCAAATGATGGAAAGGTTTTTAGAACTAGCAAGATGCCCATGCGTTGCACACATCAAGATGCATTTGTATGAGTAGTTTATCTTGTGGGAGAAAAGGATGAACGAGGGAAGGCCTTATTTGCAAATCTGGAGAGGGGTATGGGTATCTTTTGCAAAATTCCCATTTGTTTCCTTCCTATCTATCGATATAAATCGGACGGCCTATATTGCAAGAAAAAAGTATAGAGAAAAAAGTAGACAGTAAAGGAAGTAGAGATAAATATTAAATATAAAATAAATATAACAGTAGAGAAGAGAGTAGAGATAGCAGAGGCGTCGGGAAAGGATCGGCCTTGTGAAAAGCGGCCGGGCATGCGCTAGTTTTGGCGCCAAGGCGTCCTGCGCTTTATAAAATCCAACGCCCTCCACCGCTCAGGCCTTGCCACTGCTCTCTCCCGCTCATTTCGCCTCGCCGCCCTTGGCTCACCATGCCGCCGCGTCGCCGGGAAACTTGGGGATACCGCGGCATCTGCGCGCGCCCCTCCGGCGGCTTCTCCGCCGAGATACGGTTCCGCGGGATGCGCCTCGGCCTCGGCAATTTCAACACTGCCAACGAGGCCGCCCGCGCGTACGACGCGGCGACGTGGTGCCTCCGGTGGCCTCATAGAACATTCAACTTCCCCAACGTGCCAACGCAGGAGCGGGCGTAGGAGCTCGCGCCTCTGCCGCGGCTTAGCACCGACGAAGATTTTCGGGACAACCAGAGGCGGGAGCACCGTCTCGGCATCGCCGAGATGGACAAGGAAGCCATGGCGCTGTGGCGCCAACACTTCCCGCATGACATCATCAACGAGCACGAGTTCTACGCGCAAAGGAGGGCGGAGAGGGATAAGAGGAGGGCGGAGCGAGCCGCCTATCGCGAGGACAAGCGTAGGTGAAAAGCGGACACTCAATTCAACATGAGGCTAGGAGCAGCGTCGCCCTGTTAATCCGACGACAATCGGTATCTTCATGCCTACAGTCAGGCGTCGGAGGAGGACATCACCGAGGAGGAGTCGGACGACGAGGAGTAGTTGAATTATCTTCTTTTATCTATCTATGCTGAGAACTATCCTCTACTCTATCTACTTCTCGATCTCAAAGATCAGAACGCTTTTTTAAAGCGCTGCGCGTTTAGATTCTGTTGGAGATGCTCTAACATGGCAGACGAGTGCTTTAATGTTGCCCACAAGATGCGCGAGTATTACTAGTAGTATATTTTTCTTTCCATGTTGAGATTTTAAAACCACAAGTGCGAACATGCAGAGGAGCAATGAAGACCAAACACGGTATATTCGGGACATCTTCAAGGAGCGTGGCAAGTTAAAGAGGAGCTGCACCGAACCTGTAAAACGAGCTTTGGTAAGTAACACCCTTTCAATTACTTTCGTGTAGCCTCGTGTTCTTCGATGTGTATATGTTGTAGTTTCTATTTCTCTTAAGCGTGGTGTTCTTCGATGTGTAATAAGAAGAGTCTTAATCGTCCTAATGCTTTCGTTTTTAGCTTGATGTAGGAAGTGGGTGTTCTCACCTTGTAGTCTGTTTTTATTTTTTTTCCTTTTGAATTCACTTCTCCGAGTTACATTTATCGGCTTCTACTAAATGGATCTAGGTTGCTCACGAGTATTGATCTAAAAAGAAGTAACTTCATGTCGGGATGCAGTTCTGCGAGGAGGGAAGTATGGTCAACCTCGAGATCATGTTTCCAAAATGAGGTTGGATTACACACAAGGTTCCAGTTCCCTAATGATGCTGGATTAGACACGAGGTGCAAATTCCCAGATGATGCTGGATTACACACAAGCCATGTGGAGTCGTCAGCTGTTCTTGTCCTCGTGGCATTAGTAAAGGCTGAAAGAAAGCGTGCACCAGCCCTTGAGAATGTAGCCTAGTTCCTGAAGAAGCGAAAAGAGCAATCAAATGCTCTCTTCACCGAAGCCAAAGAAGAGATAGAAGAAGCCAGAAATAAGCTAGCAGAGGCAGAGCAGGCTAGGCGTCTCCTGCTATCTAAAATTGTTGTCAATACAAAATTTCCTTCATAATAGCTAGGTTCAAATGTTTATCCAGTCAGCATGCCTGTTGTGACGTCTGTGCATCTACTGATGTGGCACAAATTGTTTTTCTGGGTCATGTAATAACAACAATTACTTTCCAAACAATAACAGACGAAGCATTGGACATTGTATAGTTCACGCGCAAGCCCGACATTCCAAGTCCAACTTCCACATCAAACTCATGTTCACAGATATCTGCACATTTCATACATAATGTCCACAATCATGATTCATTTCAAAGCCAAAAAAATGTGAGGAGAGTTATAAATAAAGAAAAAAACTCTACTAGTTCCTGCTACCAGTGCGAGCACAACAAGTCAAGACCATGCGTAAATTAATTATATTTTAGTCATTTTTTGTGTTCTAAAATGCTTGCCGGCTCGCACAAGGACGTGTTGCCGGCACACACACACACAGATTCAATGAAGGCAGGCGGGGCAGTCTTAAGCTGGTTGCATGCGGCGAGGAGGCGTGCTTTCGGCCGGGCACTGCAAAAGTGGCCCTCTTGGCGTGGCGCAGTTCAATGCCTGCGCTATGAGAGGTCGCGTCCGTGTCAGAGCAATCACTCCCTCCAGTCCTTTTTTGTTTGGGTATAACAAAATCTCGTTTTCCATTCACATTTTAGAAGTAAAATTCATGGACAAACTTTGACCCAAAGTACGATGTGGACTAGTAAACCAGAATGGAGGTAGTAGTTTTTTTTAATCAAAGAAGGGTTTCCCCTTCCGATTTTCATTACTGGAAACCAACATCTAAATCTAAACCATAGTATTTGCCCTAGAACTACCAGGTTCAACATCTCGCAACATAAACCCATACAACCTGTGTCGGGGAGGCTGATCGTACCCACGGACACCTATGGGGCCGGCGGAGCAGGCCCCTTGTGGTTCGGAGGGGGGCGGAGGTCGCACGAAGAGCGGATCGAGGCGATGCACACGAGCGGTTTACCCAGTCGGAGCTCTCCGGAGATAAAACTCCTACTGCTGCTTGTTTGATCTATTGTGTTCTGCTAGGGAGCAACGAGGGCTACAAAACCTAGCGTGAGTCTATCCGGCCTCGAGTGGGTCGAATGAACCCAACGAGGCGAACCTCGCCAACTGAATCGAACCGAACCGAACCTCCTTCACGTTGCACTCGGGCCTCCTTTTATATGCTCAAGGGGTCTCCGACAGGTGGCAACATAGGCGGGGGTACGAATGTAAAAACAGGAGTTGGTACACCTACTTGAACAATGTACAGTGCAAAATACCTAACTCTGACGGCAAGGGACAAAAGCAATAAATGCCCGTCGTTGTCGTCCAAACAGTGTAACAGAGACCGTCAGGTGCGCCTCCGCTCGCCACGATGGCGAGCCTGTCAGCGCCACTTATCGCTGCTCTCCGCTGGCTGCACAGCCGCTCGACACGCGCCCATGGAACGGTCCCATGGCGACACGTCGCTGGGTGAGCTGGAGCGGAGACGGAGAGAAGTTGCATGCCGCGGCAAGCGCCTTGCCGCGGCCGAATCCTTGTCGCGCTCAGAGACTTGTCGCGCCCCGAGCCTTCCCGGCAAGCTCCTCTTGCCGGGGCCTTGTCTCCTGCGTGCCTGGGGTGGCCTTCCCGACAAGCTCCTCTTGTCGGGGCCTTGTCTGTGCCTAGAGAGGCCTTCCCGACAAGCTCCTCTTGTCGGGACCTTGTCTTCAGAATGGCTGCGGAGGGTCTTGGCGGACGCCCGGCGAGGTTTGCCGCAGGGACGCTGCGACTGCCCGTGCACAAGTTCGGGGTACTAAGGTACCCCTACTTTAGTACACCGACAGGAGCCCCCGGGTCTGGGCCATACACGGTGCCGAGCGCTGTTGGGCCAGGCCCAAAACAGGGCACGGGCACACGCGGCCTGGGTCCAAACCAAACCCATTCCGTATCCGCCGCGTTCCCCCGTAACGGCACGCGTCAATTGCGGCATCGTGGGGGAAGTGGGCGGCGTGCGGGGTCGCTCCACCCGTCGCCTCAGTTCTGCATCCCCGCCACGTGGTTCCCATGCTCTTGGGGTCACGTACGGTGGAAATGGGAAACTGGGCCACATTCTGGCAGAGGCAGTAGGTCGGCCCCGATTCCTGCTCTTCCTATGCCCTGATTTGTCGGCGGGCGGTCGAGCCCCACCTTGCTTCCTTAAAGAGCGGAAGGGGCCTTGAAGCCCGCACTCTCCCATCTCCTTCTTTCCTTAGTTTCTGCTCCCCTTTCTCTCATTCGCCATGGAGAAAAGGAACCTTGGTTCTTCATCGGTGGCGGCGAGGGTCGCTTAGACAGCTCCCTCCCAACCCCACGCCCGGGGCAGTAGAGCCAGCCCCAAGAGGAAGAGGGAGGGGGCGAGGTCGTGGACGAGGTCGAGGCACTCGGGGAAGAGGCGGACGGGGTGGCGCGCCGTCTCCGCTTCTGCCGGCGGTTCCCCTCCCTGCGGTGGTCCATACCGGGGACGACCCTTGCGAGTTCTTCGTCAGGCTGTGCCGGGCACCTCGTCGCCGCCTCCGGCTTCCAGCTCCGTTTGCGAGCGCGATGGAGTCGGATCCGCCCGAGACACTGAGATTGCACATGAGGGGCTGTGGAATCAGCGGCATGCGAGTCTGTGTTGTATTCCCAGCCCCTAATGTGATGTATCTCGATCGTGGGTGGAAGACGTTCACCCGCATCCACAGCTGAGGCGGGGTTTACCCTCCATTTTAAGTTAATGGAGGGTGATCTCCTCTCTGTCAAGGTCTTCGGGGATCTTGGTACTCGGGCGAAGTGCTGCATGGATAGCTCCTCCGACAGCGAAGATTCTCCCTCGAGCGAGAGTGACGAGGAGGAGAGCGACAACGACGACGAGGTTGGCGGGCCCGATTAGTTGTCGGGTGCCGCTTGCGGCCACCGGCGACCCCATCATCCACGCCGGCTCCTGAACTCCCGGGTCGTCTCCTTGGGCGACTGGCGTAGGGAGGCTGCGGAAGGGGAAGAGGGATGGCGACAAGGCCGTCAAGTCGGAGTACGAGGGCGTAGTGCCCTCGACAGCGTGCTGACGTCCTGCCGCCCCGTCTTCGAGCCCCGCTTCCGACGCTGCCATCTCCGTCAAGCCCTCGGGGAGCTCCCGGGATGTTCCCTTGGTGCCTTCTGGCACCCGTAGCTCATCTAGGCATTTCTTTTGCCCTTCTCGCCTCCTTGACCTACCTCCTGAAAAGAGGGACAGGAAAGGGATTACGGGCATCTTATCTTTTTAATTTGTAAGCCTTCGGGCCTTATCCGCATTTAAAGCTTGTAATCCTCTCTTTCATGTTTTTCATTCCCCACGGATTGTATCCGAGTAGAATGTTTTTAATGAAAAAGGGATGCTTGAAAAAGGACGAAGGGCTTATCGATATCTCAGCCCGGCAACTCGGCTTGCCGCAGCTCCCGGCAACTACGGCTTGCCGCAGCCCCGGCAACTCTGGCTTGCCGCAGCCCCCGGCAACTCTGGCTTGCCGGGGCTTGGGTACCAGCGCGCCCTTCTTCTCCTCTTCGCTGTTATTTCAGTTCTGAGAATGGTTTAGCCAGTGCCGCGATAAGTTATTTTTGTAACATAACTTTATTCTGGGCAACATCTTCTACGTTACTTCCTTTACTCGACTCTTGGCTTTGTATGTTATTACCCTACGCTTTTCGGGGAAACTTGCCGGTGCAGGCACCCTTGCATGAGCGCCGAAAAGTGCGGAACTTCAGCCTCTTTGGCGGGGGTCGCTACCGACAAGCAACCTTGTCGCGGACTAGTCGCAGCTCACTTAAGTTGTTGAGCGGACTCGAAACAAAGTAAGGGTGCGACCAGACACGATTTGGTTCCTCCGCGCATGGGTTTTTCATACAAAGCGCGGTCGTTCAAGGAAGATAACTTTAAAAATTTATTACTGATCTGAATCGATCGATGCAATGTTATTTCCTCTACTTGATTTCTTCCTTTGTACGTTATTGCCCCACGCTTTTCAGGAAACTTGCGGTGCAGGCACCCTAGTCATGGCGCCGAAAAGCGGAACTTCAAAGACTTCTTTGGCGGGGTCGCTACCGACAAGCAACCTTGTCATGGACTAGCTGCAGCTCACTTAAGTTGTTGAGCGGACTCGAAACAAATTAAGGGCGCGACCAGTCACGATTTGGTTCCTGTCGCGCATGTGTTTTCCATACAAAGTATTATCGTTAGAGGTAGATAAAGAAAAATTTAAAATTGATTGCTCAAACTTTGGCAACTTAGCTTTTCTGTTTCTTGCTTCCCGATGGGGTGAGACTTCCTCGAGCGGTGCCTGGTCCATAGTATTATCTCCTCCTCCCCCCTGGTTAACTTGTGCGCGAGGGAGCCTTCCTTTCTTTGAGAGAAGAAAAAGAAGAGGAAATAACGTCATGGAGCCTGGCGGCTCGATTCTGCTTACCGGGTGTGGTTGCTGCACAAAGTGTTAGCCAAAGCATGCAATAAATTGATGAAAGCATGAACTTGACAAGTCGTGCGCAACACACGAGCTTTACTGATGCACGGGTCTGCGCCCGGCTTTGTCTGAAGGATTACATGCAACAATGACAAGACTTGTACAAAAGGTGGTTGCCGGAACGTATTCCGACAACCGCGCCCTATGGGTAAAACTTACGAAGATGCTCAATGTTCCAGGAGTTGCTCACCGGAATGCCATCTTCGGTCTCAAAGCGGACAGCGCCAGAGCCTAGTGACTCGTTTCACCCGATAAGGGCCTTCCCACTTTAGGCGTCAACTTGTTTAAATTCTTGGCGGACTGAACGCGCCAAGAACAAGGTCGCCTTCCTCGAGACTTCGGCACTAACCTGCGGCTATGGTAGCGGCGAGGCTTGTCAGAAGCGGCGGCTCGCCTGACGGTGAAGACGATCCTCCTCGAGGAGCAGCGTCATCTTGTCGCAGCTGCTCTTGCTCAAGCTCATCATAAGCGAGTACTCGAGGCGATCCGTTATCTGAAGTTCCGTGGGAGAACTGCATCTGCTCCATAGATTAGAGCAAAGGGTGCACGGCGATGGCTCGATTTGGCGTCGTCCTGAACTACCAAATAACCACCGGCAGCTCCTCGATCCAGTTAATACCGCACATGTGCAGCCAGTCGAAAGTACTGGTCTTGAGCCCGCGCAGCACTTCAGCGTTTGCCCTCTCAGCTTGACCGTTGCTTCTCGGGGAAGCAACGGAAGCAAAGCAGACCTGGGCGCCAAGGTCTTGGACGTACTGCATGAAGTTGCGACTCATAAATTGTGTGCCGTTGTCGGTGATGATCCTGTTAGGGATTCAAAGCGGCAAACAATCGACCTGAAGAACTTGATCACGATCGTTGTCACCTTCCTCCCTGCTTCCACTTCCGGCCACTTTGTGAACTTGTCGATGGCGACGTACAAGTACTCAAAGCCCCCGACCGAAAATGGCTAGGATAAAGGGATCGTCTGGAGAGCTTGAGCTGGCTGGTGTATCTGTTTGGAATGGAACTGGCACGCTTCACACTTGGTTACTTGTGCAGTTGCATCCTGGAGGGCTGTCGGCCAGAAGAAACCTTGCCGGAAAGCTTTCCCGGCAAGTGCTCTTGCGCCAATGTGGTGACCACATATGCCTCCATGTATCTCTCGCCAACAACTTCATCCATCTTCCACAGGGAATACACTTCAATTTCACACCGTTGAGTCTTCTTACATGCAGTATGCTGTCAACAAACTGGTACATACTTGACTGCCGGGCTACTCTTTTCGCTTCTTCCTGCTCTTCGAGAAGTTCTCCTGTCTGAAGGAAATGGACAATCTGCTGCGCCCATGTTGGAGCTTGTGGCTCGACAACAAGGACTAAAGGCACATCTGCTGCTGCGGGAACATCAGCTTCCACGGCGAGGACCTGCGGCCTTGCCGGAGCTTGATGCTCCCCAACAAGCTTGCCGGAGCAAGACTTGTCGGGAGCGTCTGCTTCAACGGAACAAACCACAGGGTGCAGCCGGAGCAGACTGCTCCTCAGCACTGTTGGTGTTGATCTTGGGGACCTTTGCAACGACGGCTTCCGGAAGCTCTGTCGGAAAGTAGTCACCAGAGGCCAACTTCCTCTTCTTGCTCTGTCCAGCCGATGGTGTTACGGTCGGTTGAGTCAGCTTGAGCACGAAAATCCCTGGTTCCACAGTGTAACTTAAGCGCAAGACTTCTTTGACAGCCGTCAGGCAATATCATTCTCGAGCTCTTGGAACATGTTCCATTTGCAGGCCGTCAAAGTGCTCTTCTAGCTTCCTCACTTCATCAACGTAGGCTTCCATCAACGGACTCTGGTAATCTTTGTTGACTTGTCGGACTGACGAGTTGCGAGTCACCCACGACAATAAGCTTCTTGATCCCAAGGTCCATCGCGATCCACGAGACCGGCAAGCAAACCTTCATACTCTGCGGTATTGTTTGTCGCTTGCTCCTTGGGAAAGTGCATCCGGACGACGACTTGAGGTGCTCTCCGGTGGGTGCGATAAGCAAGACGCCGCACCGGCGCCTTTGCAGCGAGAAGGCACCATCAAAGTACATCAGCCACTCTTTGCTTGCTTCTTTGACGGGAATGCTCGTCTCCTAATCTCTTCCTCCGGGCGTTGGCGCCCATTCGCTATGAATTCTGCCAAGGCTCGCTTTGGATAGTTGATGTGCTTTCAAACTTGAGACCAAAGCTTGACAGCTCCAAAGCCCACTCGACAATCCTGCTGTCACTTACGGATTCTGCGATATCCTCTTGGGAAAGCGAGTGACAACTGTGATCTCATGTGCTTGGAAGTAATGGCGCAGCTTTCTCGAGGCCATGAGGAGTCCGAAAAGCAATTTCTGCACACCGGAATACCTTGACCTCGCCCCTTGCAGGAGGGAACTGACAAAGTAGACTGGGCGCTGCACCATCCTTTTCTGCACCTGTTCACGTGTCTGCGCGGATTCGTCCTTGTCGGGACCAGAGCTTGTCGGCGAAGCCCCCTGCTTGTCGATGGATGTGCTTGCATGATTCTTTGGCTCGTCATCCGCCTCCCTCTCCGCCACTAACGCAGCACTAACCACTTGATTGGTTGCCGCTATATATAGCAGCAACTTCTCTTGTGGCCTAGGTGCGACAAGTGTTGGAGTGGAGGACAGGTATCTCTTCAAGTCTGCAGCGCAGCCTCCGCTTCGAGTCCATTTTATCGGACCTGCCTTTTTCAAAATCTTGAAAAATGGCGAGGCGCGCTCAGCAGACCTAGAAATAAACCTGCCGAGAGCAGCCACGCAACCGGCAAGTCTTCGTGACATCCTTGACGCGCTTTGGTGCTTCAATCTGCTCAATGGCCTTGATCTTGTCGGGATTAGCTTCAATCCCCACGAGACCACGAAGAACCCGAGAAGCTTGCGGAAGGGACTCCAAACACGCACTTCTCGGGGTTGAGCTTGAGGTTGATCTTGCGCAGATTTGCAAAGGTCTCGTCCAAATCTTGAACCAAAGTTGCTTTGTCCTTGCTCTTGACCACTATGTGATCCATGTAGGCTTCTACATTTCTGTGCATTTGCGGCTCAAAAGCGTCATGGACTCCCCTTGCAAATGTTGAATCAGCATTCTTCAAACCGAAAGGCATCCGTATGAAACAGTATGTGCCACATGGTGTGATGAGTGCGGTCTTCTCCTCATCTTCTTCAGCCATGAAGATCTGATGGTATCCTGAGTAGGCATCAAGAAACGAAAGCAAATCGCATCCAGCCGTGGAGTCAACAATCTGGTCAATGCGCGGCAAGGGAAATGGATCTTTGGGGCAAGCTTTATTAACATCCGTGAAGTCAATACAAAGTCTCCATTTCCCATTTGCCTTGCGCATGACTACAGGATTGGCCAACCACGTAGGATGGAGCACTCCTCGACAAGGCCCGCTGCTTCCAGCTTTCTTGATCTCTTCGGCTATGAATTCTTGGCGCTTTGCTTGCTTCGACTTTTTGCTTGACGGGCCGTGCATGAGGACAAACGGCCAGGCGGTGCTCAATCACTTTCCTGGGAACACCGGTGATATCAGACGGTTGCCACGCAAACACGTCGACATTCGCCCGCAGGAAAGCAACGAGCGCGCCTTCCTATTTGGGGTCGAGAGAGGCACTGATGGTGAAGGTACCACCAGCGCCGTCCTCCTTGGCGGGCACCTTCTTGGTCTTCGGCGGAGCCACCATCTTCTTGTTCTTGCCGGTGGAGCTCGATGGTGCGTCCTCGACGGTAGAGCGCAGCACCAAGAGGTGTGCTTGCCGGAGTGAGCATCGAGCCCTTGCCGGACTTGGACTTGGTATTCTTCCCCGGAGCTTCAGCGGCAAGTGTTGGGCGATCTGTCGCGTCTTTGCATCCCGTAGATCTTGTCGGCACAGGTAAGGGCATCCTTCTTGTCGCCATGGACAGAGATGACGCTTATCGGCCTGGCATCTTGAGTAGGTTGTAAGCGTAGTGAGAGGCTGCCATGAACTTGGCGAGTGCCGGATTTGCCAAGTATCCCATTGTAAGGCAATGGGAAATCGGCAACGTCAAATGTAACCCTCTCGATCCTGAAGTTCAGCTCACGCCAAATGTGACCGACAACGTAATCTTCCCCTTGGCTTGCTCCTTCCCGGATTGATTCCTTGGAAGGTTCCGGTCTCTTCGAGCTCATTGTAAGGGATTTGAAGCTTCCGGAGCACGCGGAGGAGATCAGATTCAAGCGGCCCGCCGTCAACTAACATTTTGTGACCTTGAGGTTGCGGATGGTTGGAGAGACCAACATCGGCAAGCACCCGACCGCAGCGATTATGCGATCGGGGTGGTCCTCAATATCAAAAATGATAGGCGTCTTGGACCACTTGAGGCTTGCGTGACTCTACGGATGGTTCCGCTGCATTGACCTCCCGCATCCATTGCTTGAGTTGGCGGTGGGAGGTATGCGAGGAAGCACCTCCGTCAACCTTGAAGAACCTCTGTGGCTTTACGAAACTCCTGCTCATCGGCGTCGGCGTCCTCCATATCTTCGTCGTCATCATCATCTTCATCCTTGTCGCGGCCGCGGGGAGGTCGATCTCCTTGTCGCTGCTTGACTTTGCCGCGGCGTCCTCCCCGGCCGGGACGTTTCTTGCTTGCTCCCCCTGCACCTTCCTGGGCCTTCTCCTTGTCTCGCCGCTCGTACTCAGCTCTCTGCTGTTCGACGAGCTGCTCGACCTTCTTGCAGCTCTGGAGATCGTGGCCCTTGGTGCGGTGGATTTTGCAATCTTGCTGCCGGAGTTGTCCCGCTTGTCGGCCGCCGCCACCGGCCAGTGGTTGGCGTCGTGACAACCTCCTTGCCGGAGACACCAGCCTTGGTGTTCTTGTCGCCACCTCCATTGCCGGACTGCTCAATAGCTAGCACTTCTCTGGCCTTCTTCTTCCTGTTGCCTCGCCGCCGGCCCTTCTTTGCCGGGGCGGTGTCATCACCGTATGCGATCCGCTACGCATTCTCTCCTGGGAGTCTCCTCCCTTCCTCAGCGCGCGCACACTTGTCGGCCAAGGCGTACAGCTCGCTGACGTCTTTGACTTTGCACATCGCCATCTCCTCCCTCATCCTGCGGTTCCGCACATTCTGATGAAATGCGCTGATCACCGCGGCAGGGTGGACGGCGGGATGTTGTAGTGCACACGGCTGAATCTCCGGATGAACTTGCGCAGGACTCTCCTTCCTTACAGGCGAGCAAGTGAAGGTCGCTCTCTTAGCCATGAGGTTTGTGGCCACCGTGAAGGCGCCAACAAACTGATGGCACAGATCCGCCAAGAGGATATGGAGCTGTCCGGCAAGTGCATGAGCCAAGATCTGACGTTGGGCTTGAGCACGAGCGGGAAGTAGTTGGCGAGGATCTTCTCGTCCCGTCCCCCCGCAGCCTGCACCGCGATGGTGTAGATGCTGAGGAACTCCGGCGGGTGCGTCCTGCCATCATACTTCTCCGGCATGTCTGGTTTTAAGTTTTTCTGGCTGGGCCACTGGACTTGCCGCAGCTCATGAGTGAACGCAGGGCAACCTACCGCGTACGACAAGTTGCCTGGCCCCTCCGGCGCGTGCATGTCAACAGAAGGCCCAACGCGCTTGTCGGACTGACGTCGCGCTGCTCTTCGGTGCTCGATGCGAGTTCGAGCGTCCTCTTGTTGTCGCTCATGAAGAACTTGGCGCTGATCGCGGCGAGCTCGCGGATCCGATGGCGATGATGGAGTCACCGTCGAGGTGGATCCGGTGAGTCGGTGATCTTGGCCTTCTTGGCGGAGAGTGCAAGGTGGTTGCACCTCCGGCGATCTCGTCGCCACCGGCTCGTGCCTTGTCGTCGCCCGCCGCAACGATGGCGTTGGTTCCCGCGAGCGTCGCCGTTAGCAAAGCCAATGAGGCTCAGATAGTGGCCCTCCACTGCGTCGACCTTGTCGGCCGTTGGAGGGTAGTCCGAAGCGATTGAGCTCCCGCCAGAGCTTCTGCTGGAGTAGTGGCGGCATTGGAGAACGGTGCGAGGCGGGACACGCCGGACTTCTAACTACGTTAGAAGGAGCAGCGCCCGTCCGGCGACCGTATCTCACTAGTGCCCGGCATGTTGGCGCGCATGCTGGTCTTGAGGGTCTCGATCCAGCGAGCGTATGGCGTTGTGAGCGCCATGACGTTGTTGGTCGCGTCTCTGAGATGGGCGCGGGGATACGCGACGCCGAGGATTGCGGTGCCTTGTCCTTGGACTTGGCAACGTCGCGAGCACCGCCGTCGGCGCCCGTTCCTCCGCGATTACTGCACCACCACCCGTTTGCTGCGGTGAGGGTGATGCACGACGCGGACAGCTTCTGCTGCTGCGAAGCCTTCTTCTTCGGTGGCATGTTGAGGAAGATGTTGATGACGCCGCTGCTGCGTGAACGCCGGATCGGATTCACACGGCCTCGACGCTTCTACCGGGCGCGCCGGAGAGATGTCGGGAGGCTGATCGTACCACGGACACCTATGGGGCGGCGGAGCAGGCCCCTTGTGGTTCGGAGGGCGGAGGTCGCATGAAGAGCGGATCGAGGCGATGCACACGGCGGTTTACCCAGCTTCGGAGCTCTCCGGAGATAAAACTCCTACTACGCTTGTTTGATCTATTGTGTTCCTGCTAGGGAGCAACGAGGGCTACAAAACCTAAGCGTGAGTCTATCTGGCCTCGAGTGGGTCGAATGAACCTTGAGGCGAACACAGCCAACTGAACTGAACCGAACCGAACCTCCTCACGTTGCACTCGGGCCTCCTTTTATATGCTCAAGGGGTCTCCGGCAGGTGGCAACATAGGCGGGGTGCGAATGTAAAACAGGAGTTGGTACACCTACTTGAACAGTGTCTGATTGCAAAATACCTAACTCTGACGGCAAGGGACAAAAGCAATAAATGCCCATTGTTGTCGTCCAAACAGTGTAACAGAGACCATCAGGTGCGCCTCCGCTCGCCACGATGGCGAGCCTGTCAGCGCCGCTTATCGCTGCTCTCCGCTGGCTGCACAACCGCTCGACACGCGCCCATGGAACGGTCCCATGGCGACACGTCGTTGGGTGAGCTGGAGCGGAGACGGAGAGAAGTTGCATGCCGCGGCAAGCGCCTTGCCGCGGCCGAATCCTTGTCGCGCTCGAGACTTGTCGCACCCGAGCCTTCCGGCAAGCTCCTCTTGCCGGGCCTTGTCTCCTGCGTGCACAGGGTGGCCTTCCCGACAAGCTCCTCTTGTCGGGGCCTTGTCTGTGCCTAGAGAGGCCTTCCCGACAAGCTCCTCTTGTCGGGACCTTGTCTTCAGAATGGCTGCGGAGGGTCTTGGCGGACGCCCGGCGAGGTTTGCCGCGGGGACGCTGCGACTGCCCGTGCACAAGTTCGGGGTACTAAGGTACCCCTACTTTAGTACACCGACAACCTGCATCGCAAAAAAACCATACAACCATACGCCAAGGAGGTATGTAGTACTATGAATTCCATCTTCGCTCCATACCAATCGTTCTGAAAACTACTTACTACTTATAACACGCCATTGAAAATCGGAACTCTTAACCCCGCTAGAAAAACGATATTTTAAACGTGGCTACTCGATCTGTGGCAACTGGTGAGCCACCGCACTCCAAGTCGTTCACCTGTGGTCCCGACCATCAACTCCTACAGATCAAATTATCACGCGAGCTGACTATTCCTACAAAGGTGCTCCACCACGTACCCGGTATCCCGCGAATGCAGCAATCGTGCACCTAGGGTTTTAGGGTTTATTTGTTAACGTCACCTTTACGTAACACTCATGTGTGCGAGACATCGAGAGGCCGACTGCGTGCGTGCACCTCTTGTCTCCGTATATGTACTCCACCGTTTATCTGGTGTCCAAAAAAATTATAATAAATACTAGCAATGTGCCAATGCGTTGCCACACGATCAAAGTAGATTATTACATATTCACCGATTGATAGAAAAAAAAGTCTAGTTTTGAAATACGTATATCACTAAAAATATGTTATGTTTCACTCAAAATATATTCATTTGGCATTTTTGATGAGATAAGGGAGGAATGTTGTTGGTTTAAAGATTCGAGAAGTGGTATATGTCTAATTTCTACTCTTACTAGCAAGATGCCCGTGCGTTGCACGGAACATCAAGATCTTGTGGGAGAAAAGGATGAACGAGGAAGGCCTTATCTGCAAATGTGGTGAAGAGTGCGGGTAAATTGCCATATTTTCCTTCCTATCCGTCAGATATAAATCGGACGACCTACATTCTTGAGGATGGCAGGCCCACCATCATCACCAACTCTATTTTTATCCCTACTCTTATAAAAAGCATTGTCGGTGATGATCGTGTGCCTGCCATCCTGCAATATAAACCGTCCGATCTATATCCGATGGATAGGAAGGAAACTATAACAATTTTGCAAAAAGATACCCACACCCTCTCCACATTTGCAAATAAGGCCTTCCTCATTCATCCTTTTCCCCACAAGATAAACTACTCATACAAATGCATCTTGATGTTCCATTACAGCATGGGCATCTTGCTAGTTGTTGCAAAAATCCCATGTGTGTGTGAGAGAGAGGAAGAGTGGAGGAGGACGGGGTGCATGTGTGACAAAGACACAAGGAGTGTGTGTGTGATAGGTATCAGCTTAATATGAGGCGATAGTGCGTGTGTGCACAATCGAGAGGGCGTGTCTTGAGAAGGGAAGAAAAATCCACATAGATACAAGGAGCAGGAGAGAGACATGTATGCGATGGTGGAAGCACGAGTGTGCGGGTGTATAAACCTATCTAGAGGCTAGCTAGTCGATTGTTTGTGAGAGAAATGCAGTCGTGGTGCGAAAGCGAGAGTTTTGTGTGTGTGAGAGAGAGACGGTAGTCGGGAAGGGGAGTGGAAGCAGGAGTTGTGTGTGTGTGTCTGTGTGAGAGAGAGGAGACGGTAGTTGTTGTTGTCTGATCGGTAAACAAATGAATAATGTCAGTCTGGGATGGAGACGAAAAGGAGACCGCAACAAATGTTGTGTCTACAGGAGAGAGAGAGAGAGAGAGAGAGACAGAGAGAGAGTAATTTTAGTGGTATGACTCATATGTAGAGACATATAGGGTGTGTGAGAGAATCCCATAGAGAGAAAGACAAAGTGAAAGACGAATGGAGGCTGTGTGTGTGGCGGTGAAAAAGAAAGCTTAGGTACCGAGTACCCGGAGAACAGATGAGGCGTGAGAGATAATGAAAACCGTGTAATGTATAATAATAGGGAGAGTGTGACACTTCTCAAGGGAGATGTCGAGAGACCATGTTTGCGAGGATAGGAGAAACATGAAGTGAGCGTCTTGGTGAGCTGGAGAAAAGAGAGTGATAGCTACACGAAGGAGCATGCATGTGAGAGAGATGGGAGTGAAAGGAGTGAACAAAAAAGGGATTCAAATATTTGAATTCGAGATGATGATACATGTAATCCATACTCGAACCAAAATTGATCTATCAAACATGCATACTCATATGAATTCACGCACATCTATGTTATTTACTATGTAGGTATTACTGATCCATACATTTTAGTAGAACATAATTTGGTTAATTTTTTTCAAATTCAACCTTAAGATTTCGAGATCTTTGTATTTGTAGATCATATTATACATATAAAGGAGCAGAATTCTTTGTTGTGCTTTTGAAAGTATATATAAAAAAACGATGTATATAGAATACAAACGGGATTCGAATTGAGTTGGCACGGTAAACATGCACTCTGCAAAATTTGAACGAAGCAGGGAAAGTCGCAGTAACCGCCCGAAACCAAAATCTGCGAGATGGAAATCACTACTGCCTATCCCTGCCACGCAAAGCCTATCTGCTGGATTTCTATAGGTTTCGATAGGGGTAGGTTTGTAATTTCACCCAAACGTGGCGTAACCGCCTCTCACCCGGATTTATACACGGTGGGCGCCAAAACACAGTGTGTCCTCGGCGAAATCGACTCCCTTCGATTCATGTTCATACACGGTGGGCGCCAAAACAAACTCTCGTCGGCAAATATTGATTGTATGCGAGATTCTTGTCCTATCCCCAACCGACTAATGTTCTTTGTGATGTAGTAGAAATTTGAAGCAGGGGCTAAGTTTGTAAAGTTCCTCGCATTGAGACAAGCGCACCCTGAAAACATGGTTCCCCCCTTAATCTCAACCACCCTAGACCCAATTCTTACTCCGTGGTCCCCAAAACAACCTCTCCACCCCACCCACCACCGGCCGCCCTTGACCGCCCCCCCAACCACCGCCGGCCTCCTCCACCATCTTTGGAGCTGATACCCCGACGCCTTGCCGTCCATTACAAGAGATCGACCTCTCTCATCCACGCCTTGGGACCGGGATCCTTGCATCCCGATCCTCTCGCTTCATCGCCGTCGTCCACCTTGCCGGCGCCGCTCCTACGACCGTCTCGTCCACCGCGCCCCGCCGCCACCGTCTACCCTCCTAGATCTGCTTCCACGCTGCCGACGGCCATCGCTACCGCTACACCGTCAAATTCTCAGCATATGCATACACGGCGCCGCACCAGAGCGGTACTCTTTCGTATCTGCTTAACTTATTTATCGCAGCAAGAAAATAGATTGCCACTGCTTTACTCTGATTTCTTGTCTTGGTTGCGAAGTTGCCTTTGTCCGGTTTGCACCTTCAGATCCGCCATGGCACGCTCAACACTATACTCCCAATGCTTATGGTTTTCCCATTCTATATTCCACACTAGTTAAATCACAGTAGACTAAATTGCAAAATTGGGTCAGTCGATTTTTCCGAGTTCGCCGGTGCGATCGAAGGGGCTCGGGTGGTTGTGGGGCCTCGTCGAACGAAGAAAACTCGACGCGGGTGGGGGTTGGGGCGCGGGTGGGGGTGGGGGTGGCGAAGGAACACAGGCGGTGGGGGACGGTGGTCCGGCCGGCGGCCCCTGCGGTGTTCTGTATGGGAAGAATCAGAGACGAGGAAGAAGAAGGGTTAGGAGACGTAGGATCTTCATCCAATCGCCTGAAATGGTCGAGAGACAGCTGGGAGTTGCATTCTTAATGCGCTCTGGTTCATCATGTGTGGGCACTGCGCAACCAACATTTTATTATCCAAAATCTGCTTGCTCTTCTTTACCATGTTCCTCTTCCATTCTTCTTTAATATGTACTCTCTCCGTTCCTAAATACAAGTCTTTGTATAGATTCCACCATGGACTACATATGGAGAAAAATGAGTGAATCTACACTCTAAAATGTATCTGGATACATCTGTATGTGATCCGTAGTGGAAATCTCTACCAAGACTTATATTTTGGAACGGGGGGAGTATGCTAGTAGTACAGTATGTTCCTTGTACTGAAGATGAGCAGGGACGTTGCAGTGTAGAGGTCTATATGGTCAGTTGTGATGGAGACTTTGAGCCTCTTTGATTCGTAGGATCTTGTAAACATAGGAATAGGATTTGTAGTGGCCTGCCCACTTGAATCCTATAAGAATAGCAAGCAAATGCGGGGAGCTGTGTTGCCTTTGAGAGTTACATCGATATTAACAGTGCCGCACCTTCACTTGAAGAGAGCTGGTATCAAAGCCTTTCTAGCCGTCTGCAAGCAATACTAGCACATATATTCCAGCAAGTTCCACTTTGCTGATTTTACTCTGATGCTTAAGGTTTTCCTGTTATATCTACACTATGATCTGTGTAGCTGCTTTGTGTCGCACTAGCAGCAGTCCACTCTTGAAGCTAAACACTGCAATGACTTATAGAATTGGCACCTAGGCTTTGAGTGCCATTCTCGATGCAATGAAACTCATACGCTCCCCACCTGTTGATTCTTCTTCAGAATATGATCCTAATGACTATTCTAACCTCGAGGAGTCAATGGAAGATGGCCTGTCCTGTTCACCCATCAAGGTGCCTGTTCTAATTTGGCAATGTTTTATTGATTGCGGGTATCTTGCATATGTTGTCTTGCATTTCTTCTACTTTGTTGCACATATACCTTAGTTTACTCGTCATATATGTCGAGATGCCATGCCCATCCATTATCAATACATATTCCATCTGTCATCATACCATGTTTTTCCACTCAAATGCTGTTCTTGTGCAACAGACATCAAAACGGAAGAGGGTGATTGCCGAACCTGAAGGAGCACCAGCAAAGTCCTTGAAAAACGTGGTGGTGCCGGAGAAATCAGACATCACCCCACTTATATTGGCTGTACAACCCGATTGCCACAAAGCGTGGGACCGACTCCAGCAGACTGTACCCATACTTCTTGGCCACACCACTAGCCCCACCACACGGGACCTGCACTCCAGCCAAAAGGTATACTGATTTCATTTGCCATAGCACCGGTAGTACCACAGAAAAATCCCACTCCGGCCAAAAAAAATGACAAGTCCATCGGCGAAGACCTATCCCAACTTCTGAGGCGGCCAATTCCTGCAGATTGGAACCCCATTCCATTTATTCCCAGTTTAAAAGACAATGCTTTCAATGTTGTGAGGGACTACGTGCATATATTACCATCATGGGAAGATTATAGTGAAGACAAACACCATTTTCACATCTTCCCGTCCAACTTACGTGTAAGTGCTATTATTCATGGTTATTATTTTTCTGTTTTCTGCTGATTGAACACATCAATGATTTACATTACATTGTTGTAACTAGGCGAGGGTCAATCTGGATAGTCATGATGAGCAAAGCTTGCTTGTGCTTTTCAAGGAAGCATTGTAGCGATGTCGGTGTTACACGAGGAAATCACACTTTGATGGCAAGTCTATAAAAGAATTTCGGTGAAGTCTCACATGCTAAATTTAGAAGACATTGAATGGAAAAACCTTGTTATGCACCGGTCTCATTCCGGGATGAGAGTCTTGTCTATGAAATCACATGACAATTTGAACTTCTAATTTTCCGCATGTGCCTTACGGATATTTTTTGCAGGAAATCTGCTCGAAGAAGAATTCCGGTTTGAAAAGAACGACATGATATTGCAAATATGCTGCCCGCTGCTTTGCTTTTGTTAGTACATGTTGTCCTGTATCACTGTACTTGCATACATACTTGGTTCATTATGTGACAACAGTTTGCATGATAGCTTGCTTATCAATTGTTCGCTCCAAATTATCTGATCTTATTGAATGGTTACATTAGTGTAGAATATATCCAATGCCAATGTTTTTTTAGCTCTGCATTGTTCTTGTAAGTGAAGGAAATATGCCCTAGAGGCAATAATAAAGTTATTATTTATTTCCTTATATCATGATAAATGTTTATTATTCATGCTAGAATTGTATTAACCGGAAACATAATACATGTGTGAATATATAGACAAACAGTATGTCACTAGTATGCCTCTACTTGACTAGCTTGTTAATCAAAGATGGTTATGTTTCCTAACCATGAACAAGGAGTTGTTATTTGATTAACAAGGGTCACATCATTAGTTGAATGATCTGATTGACATGACCCATTCCGTTAGCTTAACACTTGATCGTTTAGTATGTTAATGCTTTCTTCATGACCCATACATGTTCTGTAACTATAAGATTATGCAACTCCGTTTACGGAGGAACACTTTAGGTACTACCAAGCGTCACAACGTAATCGGGTGATTATAAAGGAGTACTACAGGTGTCTCCAAAGGTACTTGTTGGGTTGGCGTATTTCGAGATTAGGTTTTGTCACTCCGATTGTCGGAGAGGTATCTCTAGGCCTTCTCGGTAATACACATCACTTAAGCCTTGCAAGCATTACAACTAATGAGTTAGTTGTGAGATGATGTATTACGGAATGAGTAAAGAGACTTACGGTAACGAGATTGAACTAGGTATTGGATACCGACGATCGAATCTCGGGTAAGTAACATACCGATGACAAAGGGAACAACGTATGTCGTTATGCGGTTTGACCGATAAAGATCTTCGTAGAATATGTAGGAACCAATATGGGCATCCAGGTTCCGCTATTGGTTATTGACCGAGAATGGTTCTAGGTCATGTCTACATAGTTCTCGAACCCGTAGGGTCCGCACGCAACAACGTTTCGATGACAGTTCATTATGAGTTTATAAGTATTGATGCACGAAGTTTGTTCGAGTCCGGATGTGATCACGGACATGAAGAGGAGTCTCGAAATGGTCGAGACATAAAGATTGATATATTGGAAGCCTATGTTTGGACTTGGAAGGGTTCGAATGAAAACAGGATATTCTGGAACACCGGGGTTACGGAACCCCGGGGTATATGGGCCCTCATGGGCCTTGAGGGAGAAGGAGAAGGGCCGGCCGGTGGGCTGCGCCCCCTCCCCTTCCAGTCCGAATAGGACAAGGAGAGGCGGCGCCCTTCCCCCTTTCCCCTCCCAATCCTACTCCAACTAGGAGAAGGGAGTCCTACTCCCGGTGGGAGTAGGACTCCTCCTTAGTGCGCCTCCTCTAGGGCCGGCCACCTCCCCTTGGCTCCTTTATATCTGAGGCGGGGGCACCCCATGACACACAAGTTGATCTCTGGATCGTTCCTTAGCCGTGTGCGGTGCCCCTTCCACCATATTCCACTTGGTCATATCGTCGTAGAGCTTAGGCGAAGCCTGCGCGGAGAAGTCATATCGTCGCGGAGCTTAGGCGAAGCCCTGCGTCGGTGGAGCATCAACATCGTCCACCACGCCGTCGTCTTGACGGAACTCATCCCGACACTTTCTTTGGATCGGTCCGGGGATGCGTCATCGAGCTGAGCGTGTGCGAGAACTTCGGAGGTGCCGTCACGTTTGGTACTTGGATCGGTCGGATCGTGAAGGCGTGCTGACTACATCAACAGCGTTGTTATAACGCTTCCGCTTATGGTCTACGAGTGCGTGGGCGGACACTCTTCCCTCTCGTTGCTATACCATCACCATGGTCTTGCGTGATCGTAGGAAATTTTTGAAATTACTACGTTCCCCAACGATGGCATCCGAGCCTGGTTTTATGCGTTGATGTCATATGCACGAGTAGAACACAAGTGAGTTGTGGGCGATACAAGTCATACGCCTACCAAGCATGTCATACTTTGGTTCAGCGGTATTGTTGGACGAGACGATCCGGACCAACCTTACGCGTATTCTTACGCGAGACCGGTTCCCTCGACGTGCTTTGCACATAGATGGCTTGCGGAAGACTGTCTCTCCAACTTTAGTTGAACCGAGTGTGGCTACGCCCGGTCCTTGAGAAGGTTAAAACGGAGTCTATTTGACAAACTATCGTTGTGGTTTTTGATGCGTAGGTAAGAACGGTTCTTGCTCAGCCCGTAGCAGCCACGTAAAACTTGCAACAACAAAGTAGAGGACGTCTAACTTGTTTTTGCAGGGCATGTTGTGATGTGATATGTTCAAGGCGTGATGCTATATTTTATTGTATGAGATGATCATGTTTTGTAACGAGTTATCGGCAATGGCGAGAGCCATATGGTTGTCGCTTTATTGTATGAAATGCAAGCGCCATGTAATTGCTTTACTTTATCACTAAGGAGTAGCGATAGTCGTAGAAGCAATAGTTGGCAAGGCGACAACGATGCTACGATGGAGATCAAGGTGTCGCGCCCGGTGGCGATGGTGATCATGGCGGTGCTTCGGCGATGAAGATCACAAGCACAAGATGATGATGACCATATCATATCACTTATATTGATTGCATGTGATGTTTATCCTTTATGCATCTTATCTTGCTTTATTTGACGGTAGCATTATAAGATGATCTCTCACTAAAATTATCAAGAAGTGTTCTCCACGAGTATGCACCGTTGCCAAAGTTCGTAGTACCCGGACACCACGTGATGATCGGGTGTGATAAGTTCTCGTCCATCTACAACGGGTGCAAAACAGTTGCACCAGCGGAATACTCGAGTTAAACTTGGCGAGCCTAGCATATAACAGATATGGCCTCGGAACACGGAGACCGAAAGGTCGAGCGTGAATCATATAGTAGATATGATCAACATAGTGATGTTCACCGTTGAAACTACTCCGTCTCACGTGATGATCGGACACGGTTTAGTTGATATGGATCACGTGATCACTTAGATGACTAGAGAGATACGTCTAAGTGGGAGTTTTAATATGATTAATTGAACTTAAATTTATCATGAACTTAGTACTGATAGTATTTTGCTTGTCTATGTTTACTTTGTAGATAGATGGCTCGTCTTTGTTGTTAGTTGAATTTTAATGCGTTCCTTGAGAAAGCAAAGTTGAAAGATGATGGTAGCAATTACGGATTTGGGTCCGTAACTTGAGGATTATCCTCATTGCTGCGCAGAAAAATTAAATCTGGAAGCACCGCTGGGTAGCGAACTGCTGCGAGATCTTTGAGCGAAGTTATGAGCGTCGGCAAAGCGAGCTGATGACTACTCTATAGTTCGGTGTGCCATGCTTTACGGCTTAGAACCGGGTCTTCAACGGCGTTTTGAGCGTCATGGAGCATATGAGATGTTCCAGAGTTGAAGTTAATATTTCAAGCAAATGCCGGATTGAGAGATATGAAGTCTCCAATAAGTTCTATAGCTGCAAGATGGAAGAGAATAGTTACGTCGGTGAGCACATACTCAAAATGTCCGGGTATAACAATCACTTAATTCAGCTGGGAGTTAATCTTCCGGATGATAGTGTCATGTGATGAATTCTCCAATCATCGCCACCAAGCTACAAGAGCTTCGTGATGAACTATAATATGCAAGGGATGACTAAGACAATTCCTGAGCTCTTCGCGATCTTTGAAAGCTGCGGAGGTAGAAATCAAGAAAGAGCATCAAGTGTTGATGGTCAACAAGACCACTAGTTTCAAGAAAAGGGCAAAGGGAAGAAGAAGGAAACTTCAAAAGAAACAGCAAGAAAGTTCTTGATCAAGAGAAGAAACCCAAGTCTGGACCTAAGCACGAAACCGAGTGTTTTCTTTGCAAGCAGACGGACCTTTGGAAGCGGAACTGCCCCAAGTATTTGGCGGATAAAAAGGATGGCAAGGTGAACAAAGGTATATGTGATATACATGTTATTGATGTGTACCTTACTAGAGCTCGTAGTAGCACTGGGTATTTGATCTTGGTTACATTGCTAATATTTGCAACTCGAAGCAGGGGACTACGGAATAGACGAAACCGGCAAAGGACGAGGTGACGATGCGTGGGAAATGGTTCCAAAGTCAATGTGATCGCGATTCGGCACGCTACCTCTACATCTACCTTCGGGATTAGTTTTAGACCTAAATAATTGTTATTTGGTGCGGCGTTGAGCATGAACATTATATCTGGATCTTGTTTAATGCGAGGCGGTTATTCATTTAAATCAGAGAATAATGGTTGTTCTATTTATATGAGTAATATCTTTTATGGTCATGCACCCTTGAAGAATGGTCTATTCTTGTTGAATCTCGGCGGTAGTGATACACATATTCATAATGTTGAAACCAAAAGATGCGAGTTGATAATGATAGTGCAACTTATTTGTGGCTTGCCGTTTAGGTCATATCGGTGTAAAACGCATGAAGAAACTCCATCTTGATGGGCTTGGAATCACTTGATTATGAATCACTTGGTACTTGCGAACCATGCCTCATGGGCAAGATGACCAAAACGCCGTTCTCGAGAACTATGGAGCGAGCAACAGATTTATTGGAAATCATACATACCGATGTTTGTGGTCCAATGAATGTTGAGGCCTTGGCCGGGTATCGTTATTTTCTCACCTTCACAGATGATTTGAGCAGATATGTGTATATCTACTTAATGAAACACAAATCTGAAACATTTGAAAAGTTCAAAGAATTTCAGAGTGAAGTGGAAAATCATCGTAACAAGAAAATAAAATTCCTACGATCTGATTGTGGAGGAGAATATTTGAGTTACGAGTTTGGTTTACATTTGAAACAATGTGGAATAGTTTCGCAACTCACGCCACCCGGAACACCACGGAGAAATGGTGTGTCCGAACGTCGTGTCGTACTTTACTAGATATGGTGCGATCAATGATGTCTATTTCCGATTTACCGCTATCGTTTTGGGGTTATGCTTTAGAGACGGCCGCATTCACGTTAAATAGGACACCGTCAAAATCCGTTGAGACGACGCCTTATGAACTGTGGTTTGGCAAGAAACCAAAGTTGTCGTTTCTTAAAGTTTGGGGCTGCGATGCTTATGTGAAGAAACTTCAACCGGATAAGCTCGAACCCAAATCGGAAAAATGTGTCTTCATAGGATACCCAAAGGAGACTGTTGGGTACACCTTCTATCACAGATCTGAAGGCAAGATTTTCGTTGCTAAATTCGGATCCTTTCTAGAGAAGGAGTTTCTCTCGAAAGAAGTGAGTGGGAGGAAAGTAGAACTTGATGAGATAAGCGTATCTGCTCCCTTATTGGAAAGTAGTTCATCACAAGAAATGGTTCTGTGACAACTACACCAATTAGTGAGGAAACTAATGATGATGATCATGAAGTTTCAGATCAAGTTACTCTTGAACCTCGTGGGTCAACCAGAGTAAAATACGCACTGAGTGGTACGGTAATCCTATTCGGAAGTCATGTTACTTGACCATGGCGAACCTACAAACTATGAAGAAGCGATGGTGAGCCCAGATTCAGCGAAATGGTGGAAGCCATGAAATCTGAGATGGGATCCATGTATGAGAACAAAGTATGGACTTTGGTTGACTTGCCCGATGATCGGCAAGCCATTGAAAATAAATGGATCTTTAAGAAGAAGACTGACGCCGATGGTAATGTAACCGTCTACAAAGCTCGACTTGTCACAAAAAGGTTTTCGACAAGTTCAAGGTGTTGACTACAATAAGATTTTCTCAAACTGTAGCGATTCTTAAGTCTGTCCGAATCATGTTAGCAATTGCCACATTTTATGAAATCGGCAAATGGATGTCAAAACTACATTCTTTAATGGATTTATTAAAGAAGAGTTGTATATGATGCAACGAGAAGGTTTTTTCAATCCTAAAGGAGCTAACAAAATATGCAAGCTCCAACGATCCATCTATGGACTGGTGCAAGCATCTCGGAGTTGGAATAAACGCTTTGATAGTGTGATCAAAGCATATGGTTTTATACAGACTTTTGGAGAAGCATGTATTTACAAGAAAGTGAGTGGGAGCATTACAACATTTCTGATAAGTATATGTGAATTACATATAGTTAATCTGAAATAAAGTAGAATTATTACGCAAAGCATAAAGTAGTATTTGAAAGGAGTTTTTCAAAGAAGGACCTCGGTGAAGCTGCTTACATATTGAGCATCAAGATCTATAGAGATAGATCAAGGCGGCTTGATAAGTTTTTCAATAAGTACATACCTTGTCAAGATTTTGAAGTAGTTCAAAATGGAACAGTCAAAGAAAAGTTCTTGCACGTGTTGCAAAAGCGTATGAAATTGAGTAAGACTCAAATCCCGACCACGGCAGAAAATAGAAAAGAGAATGAAAGTCATTCCCTATGCCTCGGTCATAGGTTCTATGAAGTATGCTATGCTATGTACGGACCTATTGTATACCTTGCTCTGAATTTGGCAAGGGAGTACAATAGTGATCTAGGAGTAGATCCTTTGGACATTGGTCAAGAACATCCTTAGTGAGGACTAAGGAAATATTTCTCGATTATGGAGGTGATAAAAGAGCCCGTCGTAAAGAGTTACATCGATGCAAGCTTTTTACACAGATCCAGATGACTCTAAGACTCAATCTGGATACATATTGAAAGTGGGAGCAATTAGCTAGAGTAGCTCCGTGCGAGCATTGTAGACATAGAGTATTTGCAAAATACATACGGCTCTGAATGTGACAGACCCGTTGACTAAGCTTCTCTCACGAGCAAAACATGATCATACCTTAGTACTCTTTGGGTGTTAATCACATAGCGATGTGAACTAGATTATTGACTCTAGTAAACCCTTTGGGTGTTGGTCACATGACGATGTGAACTATGTGTGTTAATCACATACGAGATGTGAATATTAGTGTTGAATCACATGATGATGTGAACTAGATTATTGACTCTAGTGCAAGTGGGAGACTGAAGGAAATATGCCCTAGAGGCAATAATAAAGTTATTATTTATTTCCTTATATCATGATAAATGTTTATTATTCATGCTAGAATTGTATTAACCGGAAACATAATACATGTGTGAATATATAGACAAGCAGTATGTCACTAGTATGCCTCTACTTGACTAGCTTGTTAATCAAAGATGGTTATGTTTCCTAACCATGAACAAGGAGTTGTTATTTGATTAACAAGGGTCACATCATTAGTTGAATGATCTGATTGACATGACCCATTCCGTTAGCTTAACACTTGATCGTTTAGTATGTTAATGCTTTCTTCATGACCCATACATGTTCCTGTAACTATAAGATTATGCAACTCCCGTTTACCGGAGGAACACTTTAGGTACTACCAAAGCGTCACAACGTAATCGGGTGATTATAAAGGAGTACTACAGGTGTCTCCAAAGGTACTTGTTGGGTTGGCGTATTTGAGATTAGGTTTTGTCACTCCGATTGTCGGAGAGGTATCTCTAGGCCTTCTCGGTAATACACATCACTTAAGCCTTGCAAGCATTACAACTAATGAGTTAGTTGTGAGATGATGTATTACGGAACGAGTAAAGAGACTTACCGTAACGAGATTGAACTAGGTATTGGATACCGACGATCGAATCTCGGGTAAGTAACATACCGATGACAAAGGGAACAACGTATGTCGTTATGCGGTTTGACCGATAAAGATCTTCGTAGAATATGTAGGAACCAATATGGGCATCCAGGTTCCGCTATTGGTTATTGACCGAGAATGGTTCTAGGTCATGTCTACATAGTTCTCGAACCCGTAGGGTCCGCACGCTAACGCTTCGATGACAGTTCATTATGAGTTTATAAGTATTGATGCACCGAAGTTTGTTCGAGTCCCGGATGTGATCACGGACATGACGAGGAGTCTCGAAATGGTCGAGACATAAAGATTGATATATTGGAAGCCTATGTTTGGACTTGGAAGGGTTCGAATGAAAACAGGATATTCTGGAACACCGGGGTTACGGAACCCCTGGGGTATATGGGCCCTCATGGGCCTTGAGGGAGAAGGAGAAGGGCCGGCCGGGTGGGCTGCGCCCCCTCCCCTTCCGGTCCGAATAGGACAAGGAGAGGCGGCGCCTTCCCCTTCCCCTCCCCAATCCTACTCCAACTAGGAGAGGGGGAGTCCTACTCCCGGTGGGAGTAGGACTCCTCCTTGGTGCGCCTCCTCTAGGGCCGGCCACCTCCCCCTTGGCTCCTTTATATACGGGGGCAGGGGGCACCCCATGACACACAAGTTGATCTACGGATCGTTCCTTAGCCGTGTGCGGTGCCCCCTTCCACCATATTCCACTTCGGTCATATCGTCGTAGAGCTTAGGCGAAGCCCTGCGCCGGAGAAGTCATATCGTCGCGGAGCTTAGGCGAAGCCCTGCGTCGGTGGAGCATCAACATCGTCACCACGCCGTCGTCTTGTGGAACTCATCCCGACACTTTGCTGGATCGAGTCCGGGATCGTCATCGAGCTGAGCGTGTGTAGAACTCGGAGGTGCGACGTTCGGTACTTGGATCGGTCGGATCGTGAAGGCGTCACGACTACATCAACCGCGTTGTTATAACGCTTCCGCTTACGGTCTACGAGGGTACGTGGACGGACACTCTTCCCTCTCGTTGCTATACCATCACCATGGTCTTGCGTGATCGTAGGAAATTTTTTGAAATTACTACGTTCCCCAACAGTAAGTACATGCTGTCCTTTATCAGTGTACTTATAATGACAGGTAGTTGTTCATGTACCATCACTCTGCAGCTTATTCTCCTTTGCCCTCCATTTTCTACACATCAGATCTATATTTACTCTTACCATAAGGTTGGTACTGAAGAAGTTTAGCTGTGCATTGCTCTTGGCTGTACCTTTTGCCTGTATCGCTGCACTTACATTTATAGCTACTTGGTTATGTAGCATCACTCTTCATCTTATCTTAAATATTCTCCATTTTTCGTATATTATCACATCTATATTTACTCTTAACAAAATGTATAATAAAGGCAATGCTTTTGAAGAAGATTCTGTGGTAAACTTCTTGAATTGCCCCCCCCCATCAGCATGGACAAGGCCTTTATAGAGCCTGTCTTCACCAATAATGTAAGTTTGTCCATCTCAAGCCTTCAAACTTTGTTGTATATATTTGGTTAGGCATGACTGCAACAGCTGTTTATTTTTGGTGTTTGCATCAAATTGCTTATTTAAAGTTTATTATGTAGTTCACAAACAAAAGTTTGTCCTTTCTCAATTTAAGTTTTCAGTTGTACAACCAAGTTCCTTCTTCATACCATGTAAATTAAACTACTCTGAGCAAGTGATCTTCTTTTGCACTTTGCATGTATGCTTACATTCTTCATCCGTAATCCGGTGGTGTGGTGAACCTACCCACTACTGACACAATGTCATATTATGCAATGTCTTAACTATGAACAATGTCATATCATTCTACTATTATTTAAACCATCTCTTTATTTGCCAATCTGAAATGGTATAAATTGATAGCACACTAACCGTTGATACTATGAGTTCTTGATCTGTAATCCAGTGTTGTCGTGAAGCTGCCAACTCCTTCACAATGTCATTTCCTGCCATGTCTTGACCTAAACAATACCATATTGTGTTAATGCAATTTTAAACTGTGTCACTTTATTCACAAGAAGAAATGTGATGAATTGTCAAGACCTTGATACTTTTACGTGCAAAACCTGTCATCTGTCGCTTGTTTATCTTTCAGAGTGAGGAAGATATAAGTGTTGAACAAGCACGATCTCATCATCTTGCTCATTTGCTTGCTATGCAGCTCCCAATGAGGCTAACCTTTCTTGAACTCTATTGAAGTCTTTATCGGTTTTGTATATTATTTTGTCGGCGTGTTTATTTGCACTACTGGCGATCTTTGATGCCCAGTGTATGTAATCTTCTGTCTGCTTGTGCTTTATTATCATAGTGGCGAACTTTGATGCCCATGTAATATGCCGTAATTTCTTTATTGTATAGTCTAGGTTTTTTCTTATTCACGATGCTGCAGTTATTTTACTGTATATATATCCTGTCTTCATGATAGAACCGGCCAAACCGTAAAATTACGGTACATAATCGGGCCGTCATGCAATCACGATGTAGGTTGGGCCTGAAACGTGCTGAACAGCTCACGGGCCGGCAGCAGCCCGAAATGAACCCCGACCATGATTGTGTGAATCAAATCACGGGCTTTTAACATGCCAAAATTGTCTCCGTCCTTGTTTGGCCCAATCAGATATCGGCTGCGAGCATGCCGGATGCAAATCGGGCTGTAGTTAGGCCCAACTATATGACGGGCTTTTAACAGGCCGAAATTAATATAGGGCCGAAATGTTAAACGGGCCCTTAATGTGCCAAAACTAATATCGGGCCGAATTACTAAGTGGACCTTTAGCAAGTGGGCCCAAAAGCATAGTGTCCGGTTAATGGTCGAATTTGATATGGGCCATAATTGAGCCCAAAGCCTCTTAAAGGGCGGACCTGATCTGGGCGTAATTTAACCCGAGCGTGGTAGGCTTATAAAGGGCCGGATCTCATATGGGCCACTTTTAGGCCCGGAACGTGGCAGGCCATTAATGGACCGGATCAAATATGGGCCGACATTTGGCCCAAAACATGGCCGCCAGTTAATGGGCCAGCCTACTAGGGTCCTCAAAATCTTGTGGGCCAACAATTTGGGCGGCCATTAATGTCGGCGAAATCTCGTGGGCCTTTATTTGGGCGGCCCATTATGATCCGCAAGAATCTTGTGGGCCTTTACCTGGGCCGGCCCATTATGGCACACAAAAATCTTATGGGCGTTTAGCTGGGCCGGCCCATTATGGCCCGCAAAATCTTGTGGGCTTTTACTTGGGCCGACCCATTAAGGCCCACAAAATCTCATGGGCCTTTAGCTGGGCCGGCCCATTATGGTCCGCAAAATCTTGTGGGCTTTATTTGGGCGACCCATTATGGTCCATAAAACTCGTGGGCCTTTAGTTGGGCCAGCCCAATTAAACTTGATGGGCCGGTCCACGTGTCAACATATCATAGGCGCGTCTCGCCCATTGGATGAGTGACACATGTGCCAACGCGGACCTGACACATGTCTCCTCCAACCAATGATGATTTTACATGTGGAAAATCCCCATTGGTCGGTACATTAACGGGTTATCGGATCCAAAACCCGCCCCTATAGCTTAACGGCGTTCCGTTACGGTGGATGCCGCGTGTCGGTCACCCTTGACGAAAAGCACTTACATGGACGCGATTTATCGTCATGGAAGTGGACACTTCCGTGATGATAATTTTGTTTATGTCATGGAACACTTCTCTGACGTAACATGTATGACTATCTTGATTCTGTCATAAATTTGTCATGGATGTACATGCATGACAAAAAACGCGACCTACTATGACAAACACGTATCATCACGGAAGTGTATTTTTTTGTAGTGCACAAGGGAGGAGGCCGAATTGGTTTAGGGAAGGGGGCGCCACCCCGCTTTCCTTCTCCTACTCCCTCTCATTCCCCCTTTCCACCTCCATGACAAGGAAATGAAGGGGGGCCGAATCCTACTAGGACTAGGAGTCCTAGTAGGACTCGCCCCTTATGGAGCGCCCCCTAGGGCCGGCCTCTGATACGTCTCCAACATATCTACTTTTCCTAACGCTTTTCCTCTTGTTTTGGACTCTAATTTGCATGATTTGAATGAAACTAACCCCAGACTGACGCTGTTTTCAGCAGAAGTACCATGTTGTTGTTTTTGTGCAGAAATAGAAGTTCTCGAAATGGAACGAAACTTTGCGAGGAATTTTTATATAATATATAAGAATTTCTAGAGCCAAGACCTACCGGAGAGGGGCCCCTGGGTGGGCACAACCTACCAGGGCGCGCCCCCTCTCCTGGCGCACCCAGAAAAAATCAAGGAGAAAGAATTATCATGATCCACAAGACGGAGCCGCCGTCACCTCCTGTTCTTCATCGGGAGGCCAGATCTGGAGTCCGTTTGGGGCTCCGGAGAGGGGGATGTTCATTCTTCGTCATCACCAACCCTTCTCCATAGCCAATTCCATGATGCTCCCCACCGAGAGTGAGTAATTCCTTCGTAGGCTCGCTGGTTGGTCAGGAGTTGGATGAGATTCATCATGTAATCGAGTTAGTTTTGTTAGGGCTTGATCCCTAGTATCCACTATGTTCTAAGATTGATGTTGCTACGACTTTGCCATGCTTAATGCTTGTCACTTTGGGTCCGGGTGCCATGATTTCAGATCTGAACCGTTTATGTTATCATCATTATATTCATGTTCTAGATCCGATCTTGCAAGTTATAGTCACCTACTACGTGTTATGATCCGGCAACCCTAGAGTGACAATAACCGGGACCACTCCTGGTGATGACCGTAGTTTGAGGAGTTCATGTATTTACTATGTGTCAATGCTTTGTTCCGGTTCTCTATTAAAAGGAGGCCTTAATATCCCTTAGTTTCCAATATGGACCCCGCTGCCATGGGAGGGTAGGACAAAATATGTCATGCAAGTTCTTTCCATAAGCACGTATGACTATATACGGAACACATGCCTACATTATATTGACAAACTGGAGCTAGTGCCGTATCGCCCTAGGTTATAACTGTCTCATGATGTGTATCATCCAACAAGTCACCGATCCAATGCGTACAAATTTATCTTATATTGTTCTTGCTAAGTTACTAATGCTATCATCACAGTTACACTTGCTACAAAATTACTGCTACCACTGTTACCTTTACTATTGCTGCTGCCATTACTATCAAAACTATCAAATTACATTGCTGCTGATCACTTTGCTGCAGAGAAATAATCTCCAGGTGTGGTTGAATTGACAAATCAGCTGCTAATACCTTCAAATATTCTTTGGCTCCCCTTGTGTCAAATCTATGAATTTGGGTTGAATACTCTACCCTCGAAAACTGTTGCGATCCCCTATACTTGTGGGTTATCAAGACCTTTTTTTGGTGCTGTTGCCGGGAAGCATAGCTATATTTGTTGAGTCATTCGGGATTATTATCATATTATCACTATGAAGAATCTGAAGGATGCTAAGACTAAGATATTTCCCTCAAGGACGAGGGGAGGTAAGGAACTGCCATCCAGTTCTGCTTTAGATTCACCTTGTGTTATAAGTAAACTAGCAACACCACCACATGCTATCAATTCTGATATGTCGCAAGTTATTGATGATGCTACTTCTACTATGAATGATGCTTATGATGATACTAGTACCATGCTTGATAATGATGATGTGCCACTTGGTGACTTTCTTGATGAACAAATAGCTAGAGTAATACAACATGATGTTGTTGAATATGATGATGAACTTGAAACTGAATCTCCTGAAACACCTGCTAGAACTAGCCCTCCTAGATATGAATTGCCTAAGGTACCAGAAGGTTATGCTATGAGTGAGGAGACAACTAGAGATATTCTTGCTTGCAGAGATAGAGATGATCTAGAGAAATTATTAAGCAAGTATAAAGAAAAATCTCTGAATGCTAGAATGAAATGTGATCCTAAGTTTCCTACTTCACCTATCTTTATTGATGATAAGGATTATGAATTCTCTGTCGACAGAGTTAATTACTTTGGTTGAATCTGATCCTTTTCATGGTTATGAAACTGAAACTGTTGTGGCACATCTTACTAAGTTGAATGATACAGCTACCCTTTTTACTCATGATGAGAAAACTCGCTATTATTTTATTCTCAAATTATTTCCTTTGTCATTAAAGGGTGATGCTAAAGCTTGGTACAATACTCTTGCTCCTGGTTGTGTGCGTAGTCCCCAGGATATGATTTATTACTTCTCTGAAAAATATTTTCCTGCTCATAAGAAACAAGCTGCTTTACAGGAAATATTTAACTTTGTTCAAACTAAAGAAGAGTCTCCCACAAGCTTGGGGGAGGCTTTGCCAATTACTTAATGCTTTGCCTGACCATCCTCTTAAGAAAAATGAGATACTTGATATCTTCTATAATGGACTAACCAATGCTTCTAAGGATTTCCTAGATAGTTGTGTTGGTTGTGTTTTCAGGGAACAAAATGTTGGACAAGCTAAAGAATTATTGAATTACATATTGAAAAATTATGATGATTGGACTCTTCCTGAACCACTGGCTAAACCCACTCCGAAGAAGAGGGGTATATTATATCTCAGTCCTGAAGATATGCAAGAAGCAAATAAATCTATGAAGGAAAAAGGTATTAAAGCTGAGGGTGTTAAAAATTGACCTCCTATTGAAGAAATACATGGGCTTAATACACCGCCACTGCCTAAGGTGGTAGAGGTAAATTCTCTAATGAAGTTCAATGATAATGACAATCCTCACAATAGGCATCCTAGCCAATGCCTTTATGAGTTTGAAAACTATATTAGAAAACAAGATCACATCAATGCAAATGTTATGAAACAATTGAAATATAATTCTGATATGATTGCTCGCTTGAGTAACTTGTTATTTAGAATCTCAAATGATGTTAGAGGTGTTGGAAAACATGCTTCTATGGTTCTAACTCAGTTAGAACAAGTTGCTAAATCACAAAGAGAATTGCTTGATGAAATGAATCATAATATACATGACTTTGTTGTTAGAGTTGCAACTAGAGGAGGTAAAATGACTTAGGAACCACTTTATCCTGAGGAACACCCTAAAAGAATTGAACAAGATTCACAAAGAGTTAACACTAATGCACCTAGTCCTTCTAGAAAGAAAAAGAAAAATGATAGGACTTTGCATACTTCTAGTGAACCTGAAATAGAAAAACCTCCTGATAATGATAATGAACTTCTATCTCTGATGCTGAAACTCAATCTGATAATGAAAAAGATAATGATGAAGTTCATGAAGACTCTCAACCAAATGAAAAAGAACCAGACAATGATGTTGAGATAGAACCACCTGTTGATCTTGATAACGCACAACCTAAGAATAAAAGGTATGACAAAAGAGACTTCATTTCTAGAAAACACGGTAAAGAAAGAGAACCGTGGGTTCAAAAACCTATGCCTTTTCCACCCAAGTCAACTAAAAAGAAATATGATGAAGAATTTGAATGCTATGCTAAAATGCTGAGGCCTGTCTTTTGCATACTCGCTTGACTGATATCTTGAAAATGCCTCCTTATGCAAAGTATATGAAAGACATCATCACTAATAAGAGAAAAATACCAGAAGCAGAAATCTCCACTATGCTTGCTAATTATACTTTTAAAGATGGAGTGCCTAAAAAACTTGGAGATCTGGGAATACCAACTATACCTTGCTCTATCAAAAAGAATTATGTGAAACTGCTTTGTGTGATTTAGGAGTTGGTGTTAGTGTTATGCCTTTCTCTTTATATAAAAGACTTGATTGGAATAAACTCACACCTACTGAAATATGTTTGCAAATGGCTGACAAGTCAACTGCCATACCTATCTGTATCTGTGAGGATGTGCCCATTATTGTTGTTGGTAATGTTACTATTTTGACTGACTTTGTTATACTTGAGATGCCCGAGGACGACAACATGTCGATTATCCTTGGTAGACCCTTCTTGAATACTGCAGGGGTTGTTATTGATTGAAGTAAAAGCAAGGTCACTTTTCATATTAATGGTAATGAGCATACGGTGCACTTTCCGAAGAAACAATTCCAAGTGAATGGTATTAATGTTATTGAAAAATCTCCGACAATCACTATTGAAAGTTTACAAATACCTCTACCTACTGTCAAAAAGAAATATGAAATGCTTATTGTTGGGGACATTCATGTCTCCATTGAGGTAACTTAGTGATTTACGAAAGTTCTTCGGTTTCATGCTAATGGAAAGTGGTTGTTAATAAGACTTGATCAACCTTATTAATGGATCATTTTTAGCGGCATGAAGTTGATGAATTTAGTAAGCACTACTTTCTGTCCCTACTTTTAGTTCTCTGTTTTTATTACTTAAATAAAATATAATGCCATGCTTTAATACATTTTCTGAATTTCCCGTGCAATAAAAAAATGACCCAAAAATAAAAGTTCTCAGAATGCCCTGAAAATTTAATACGATTTTTTCTGAATATTTCTGAATTTCTAGTGCAAATATGTAACATCCCAAATTTTCAATTTGGCATGTTATACACAGGTCATCCATGCATATCATATTTTATTGCATTCTCATTTGCTATCCTCGAAATCCTAAGCAACTCAAGGACCCTCGGAGAGAGTTGGGGATTTTCCGATTTTCATATTTGAATTTTATCAAATAATGAAAGACGAGGATTTTGGGGTTTTAGTATTTTTCTCTCCGGAAAATATTTCATGTTTAAAAAATAAACGAGAGGAGATAATATGACTTCTCCAAAAATAATTGAAATACTGGGAGGAAAAATGTTAAAATCATTATTTGGGATTTTATTTTACTTATTTGGAATTTTTATTTTGCCTAGAGAAAAAATTGCATATATTTAAAATTGCATTTTAGGGTCCAAGAAAAGTTCATCTTGTTCTAAATATTTTATTTAGGCAAAGAAAACTTGTTTTGGCATTTTAGATTTTATTTATTTTTCTAGGATTTTTACAGTTTTGATTGGAATGTTTTTTAAAAAAAGGAACGCGCTTGGCTGGCCAGCTTGACCAAACAACTTGACCCAAGTCGCCGCCTCCGCCTCCAGCCGCGCTTGCGGGACACAGTCGAGCGGACTCCTCCCGCCGCCTTGCCCCCTCCTCCAAGCCACTGTCCCCCCTCTTTATATACCGCCCCCCTCTCCTTAGCCACCACCGCCGTCGCCGTCCGCCCGGGACAGGGCCGAAACCCGAGCAGCAACCGCCGCCGCCGCCGCCCTTAGCCGCCGCCGCCGCCTCCGCGCCGTCGCCCCTCGCCGAGCCGCCGCCCCTAGCGCCCCGCCACCCCTCGCGGACCCCGCTGGAGCAGCCGCCGCCCCGCCGGACGATCGCCGAAAGTAGCCCTCGTCGCCGTTTTTCTAAAAATAACCCTTCGTTTTTTTTTGAAAAACCCTAGCCCGTTTTTTTATATTAGATCAGTTTTATTTCCCGGTTTTTTTATTTTTAGAAAGTTCACCCCTTAGTTCGTTTTCTGAACCGTTAAATCGTTTAGTTTCCGCTAACGAACGTTCGTTCGTTTAGCCGTTCGTCGTTTTCTTTTATCGGTTTTATTCCGCGTTTATTCCAATTGCGATTTCTGAACCAATGTTCAAATTAGTATAACTTTTCGCTCGTTTATCGGAATCAGGCGATTCAAGCGCCTCGAGTTTCATCGGGGGCTGCAGATGCCGCGAAGCAAGAGAAGTTTATGGAAGGGCTGAATGATGAGATGAGTATGCAGCTGATGGTGGCAACTTTCAACAACTACCAAGAGTTGGTAGATAAGGCCCTAATGATTGAAGGAAAGCAGCAGCAAATTGAGAGTCGTGAGAGGAAGTATGGACAAGGGAAGTATAACTCAGGAGCTCACCAGAAGCCTCGCTTAACCCCGAACTCGGGAGGACTAGTTCATAACCATGGAGGACATAACCATACTGGAGGAGGATCGCATAATGGTGCGAAGAATGGGAATGGAAATGCAGCCAACAATAATCAGAATCGCTCTAACCCAGCTACACCCGCCAAGAGAGACTTGAGCCAAGTTATTTGCTTTAAGTGCGGGAAGACAGGGCACTATGCCAACGACTGCCCTGAAGGAAAGAATGGAAACGGAAATGGAAGCGCTGGGAAGAAGCCCAATCCATTCAACAAAGGACAAGTGAACCACGTTAACGTGGAGGAAGTTGAAGAGCAGCCGGACGCGGTAATAGGTAAGTTTTGGTTCGGTCATTTACCGCTATTGTTCTTTTTGATCTTGGTGCATCGCATTCATACATATCAAGGGATTTGTGGATAAGTTTAAGTTACCAACCCGGACCCTTAGGACCCCTCTTTTAGTGAGCTACTTTGGAGCAGAGTACATGGCTAGCAAGTGGTGCACCCAGATACCCCTAATCATTGGCACGCACATTTTCCGTCGACCTAATTATCTTGGAGTCGCAAGGATTGGATGTGATATTAGGTATGGATTGGATGTCAAAGTTTGGAGGAAGTATTGACTGTTCTAGCAAGTCGATTTATCTTACCACCCAGAGGAAAAAGGATTAAGTATGTATCTAGGCATGTGCCTAGGAGGAGCCAAGTGAATACCCTCACGGGAGTTGTACAAGAGGAAGTACACATAGTGAAGGATTATCCAGATGTTTTCCCGGAAGAGTTACCGGGCATGCCACCGGATCGAGACATCGAAGTTTACGATAGAACTAATGCCGTGCAGGGCCAATATCAAAGAGACCTATCGGATGCCCATAAATGATCTGGAGGAAATTAAGAAGCAGATCAAGGAGCTATTGGAGAAAGGTTACATTCAGAAGTTCATCACCGTGGGGAGCCCGGTACTTTTGGTGGAGAAGAAGGATAAATCCCTAAGGATGGTTGTTGATTACCGAGCTCTGAATGAAGTAACGATAAAGAACAAGTATCCCTTACCGATGATTAATGATTTGTTTGATCAGTTGCAAGGAGCTAAGGTGTTTTCTAAGATTGATCTACGATCAGGATACCATCAGTTGAAGATACGAGAGAAGGATATACCAAAGACAACATTCACCACACGATATGGATTATATGACTATACTGTCATGTCATTTGGACTGACTAACGCCCCTGCCTATTTTATGAGTATGATGGACAAAGTGTTCATGGAGTATTTGGACAAGTTTGTTGTGGTGTTTATCGATGATATTATGGTTTACTCGAAGAACGAAGAGGAGCACACAGAACACCTACGTTTGGTTCTTGAGAAACTTCGGGAACACCAATTATCACGCCAAATTCAGCAAGTGCGAGTTTTGGTTGAAGGAAGTTGGATTTCTTGGGCATGTTATATCAGGAGAGGGTATAGCGGTAGATCGGTAAAATTCAGTCGATCCTTTGAATGGTTGGCACCCACTAAAGTCAGCGAGATTCGTAGTTTCCTTGGACTGGCAGGATATTATCGGAGATTCATTGAGAATTTTTCCAAGATTGCTAAACCAATGACAGAATTGCTAAAGAAGGATACCAAGTTCAAATGGACAGATGATTGTGAGACAAGCTTCCAAGAGTTGAAGAAAGCGGTTGACTACAGCCCAGTCTTGACATTGCCGGATATACATAAGGAGTTTCAAGTGTATTGTGATGCCTCTCGCTTGGGACTTGGATGTGTTCTTATGCAGACGGAAAAAGTTGTTTCAGTATGCCTCACGACAAGCTGAAGCCACATGAGTTGAACTATGCCACGCATGATTTGGAGTTAGCAAATGTAGTACATGCGTTAAAGACACGGAGACATTATCTCATGGGAAACCGTTGTGATGTGTACACGGATCATAAGAGTTTAAAGTACATTTTCACACAGAAGGAGTTAAACCTCAGACAGAGGAGATGGCTGGAACTTATAAAGGATTACGACATGAAGCTATACTATCATCCAGGAAAGGCCAACGTCGTAGCAGACGCTTTGAGTCGGAAGAGTTATGCCAATATCCTTGAAAGTAGAGGACTGCCAAAGGAGTTAGCAGAGGATATTATGGAACTTCGGTTGGAGATTGTTCCAAGAGGTTTTCTTGCAACAATGGAGGTTCAGTCGACCTTGTTAGACAAGATTCGAGACGCTCAAAAGGAGGATAAAGAGATTGCTGAGATAAAAGAAAAGATGGGCAAAGGAAAAGCCAAAGGTTTTCGCGAGGATGACCACGATACCTTGTGGTTTGAGGATCGGATTTATGTGCCCAACAATTCGGAGATCAGGAAGTTAATACTTCAAGAGGCCCATGACTCCCCATACTCGATTCACCCCGGAAACACCAAGATGTATTTGGACTTGAAGGAACGTTTCTGGTGGACTGGTATGAAGAAGGATATTGCCGAGTATGTAGCCATTTGCGATGTATGTCAGAGAGTGAAGGCAGAGCATCAAAAGCCAGCAGGACTGTTGCAGCCTATGCCAATACCAGAATGGAAGTGGGACAAACTTGGCATGGATTTTATCCTTTGGATTACCCGGAACCAAAGCAGGATATGATTTAATATGGGTAGTTGTGGATCGTTTGACCAAAGTAGCTCACTTCATCCCGGTGAAAACAACTTATACAAGTGCCAAGTTGGCCAAGATATATATGACCAGGATCGTATGTTTGCACGGAGTTCCGAGGAGCATCGTGTCGAGATAGAGGAACACAGTTTACTTCAAAGTTTTGGCATCAACTACACGGACTTTGGGTACAGTTGGAATTGAGTACAACGTTCCACCCATAGGCGGATGGACAGAGAGAGTTAACCAGATTACGGAGGATATGTTAAGAGCCTGTGCGCTAGATTATGGATCTAGTTGGGATGACAATTTGCCGTACGCAGAATTCTCATATAACAACAGCTACCAGGCCAGTTTGAAGATGGCACCGTTCGAAGCTCTGTATGGACGCAGATGTAGAACACCCTTGATGTGGGATGAGGTCGGAGACCGTCAGTTGTTTGGACCAGATTTGATCAAAGACTCAGAGGAGAAGGTTAAACTGATCAGAGACAGACTAAAGATTGCTCAGTCTAGACAGAAGAGTTACGCAGATTCAAAACGCAAGGAAGTAACCTATGAAATTGGAGACAGAGCCTATCTGCGAGTATCACCCCGGAGGGGAGTGAAACGTTTTGGAGTATAAGGAAAGTTAGCCCCAAGATTTGTACGACCGTATCGTGTTTTGGAACGAATGGGAGAAGTTGCCTACAAGCTGGACTTACCCGAAGGACTGTCGGGAGTTCACGATGTGTTTCACGTATCACAACTGAAAAATGCCACGCTGAGATGGCCGACATACCGTTAAAGGATACAGTGCCCCTAGAGGCGATACAGTTGGATAGTAATTTGACTTATGAGGAGAAGCCAGTAAAGATTTTGGATTTAAATGACGAGTCACTTTCATGACAAAGTAATCAAGTTTTGTAAACTTCAGTGGAGCCACCATACCGAGGAGGAAGCCACCGGGGAGCGAGAAGATGATATTCGCAAGGACCATCCGCACCTATTTTCTAGCCAACCCGAATCTCGAGGGCGAGATTCATCTTAAGGGGGGTAGGTTTGTAACATCCCAAATTTTCAATTTGGCATGTTATACACAGGTCATCCATGCATATCATATTTTATTGCATTCTCATTTGCTATCCTTGAAATCCTAAGCAACTCAAGGATCCTCGGAGAGAGTTGAGGACTTTCCGATTTTCATATTTGAATTTTATCAAAGAATGAAAGACGAGGATTTTGGGGTTTTAGTATTTTTCTCTCCGGAAAATATTTCATGTTTAAAAAATAAACGAGAGGAGATAATATGACTTCTCCAAAAATAATTGAAATACCGGAGGAAAAATGTTAAAATCATTATTTGGGATTTTATTTTACTTATTTGGAATTTTTATTTTGCCTAGAGAAAAATTTGCATATATTTAAAATTGCATTTTAGGGTCCAAGAAAAGTTCATCTTGTTCTAAATATTTTATTTAGGCAAAGAAAACTTGTTTTGGCATTTTTAGATTTTATTTATTTTTCTAGGATTTTTACAGTTTTCGGTGGAATGTTTTTTAAAAAAAAGGAACCGCGCCCGATTGGGCCAACGGCCCAGCTGAGCAGGCCGGCCCAAGTCGCCGCCGCCTCACTTCTTGTGCCCGCCGGGACTGAGTCCGAGCCGGACTCCTCCCGCCGCCTTGCCCCTCCTCCAAGCCACCTCTCCCCCCTCTTTATATACCTCCCCTCTCCCCTTAGCCACCACCGCCCGCCGCCCTTGGGACCCGGGCCGAGCCCGAGCCCGAGCAGCCGCCGCCCGCCGCCGCCCTTAGCCGCCGCCCGCCGCCTCCGCGCCGTCGCCCCTCGCCGAGCCACCGCCCCTAGCCGCCCCGCCACCCCTCGCCGGACCCCGCCGGAGCAGCCGCCGCCCCGCCGGATGATCGCCGGAGGTAGTCCTCGTCGCCGTTTTTTTTAAATAACCCTTCGTTTTTTTTGAAAAACCCTAGCCTGTTTTTTTTATATTAGATCGGTTTTATTTCCCTGTTTATTTATTTTAAGAACGTTCACCCGTTCGTTCGTTTTTACGAACCGTTCATCGTTTAGTTTCCGCTGACGAACGTTCGTTCGTTTAGCCGTTCGTCATTTTCTTTTATCGGTTTTATTCCGCGTTTATTCCAATTGCGATTTCTGAACCAATGTTCAAATTAGTATAACTTTTCGCTCGTTTATCGGAATCAGGCGATTCAAGCGCCTGGAGTTTCATCTCGAAACCCTCTTTCCAAATAGCCAACTTAAACCAGTTTTTGTCTTTGTAAAATTTGACTCTAGTTCATATTAGTAAACGGACCTTGTTTCTCTCACCGTTTGAGTTTCGTTGTTCTGTTTGGTTTGATTCTTTTTGCAAACCGGAGTTCTTAAGTTGAACTCTCCGGTCAAACTCTTTCAGTTGAAGTTTCGTTTGTGCATCTTTGCTTGTTGCTTATGTATGTATTGTTTGCTTGCGATAGAATTCCCGGAGTGTGAAGCGTGTTCCTACGTGTCTCTAGGATTCACGGATCGTCAGCAAGGCAAGTAACACTTGATCATACCCTTTTCATACCCAGTTTTTATGCATTAGCTCAATCCTCAAACATGGCATGGTTAGGATGTCATTAAATTGTGGGTTGGGAAGTAGATGATGAGGTAGGAACCTATTGCCCTGTTACTATCAAACCCTTGGGAGTTACTTCTACGTTATGATTATATTGCCATGCTATGCTCGTAGACGTGGTTTGGGTTTGAGAGATATTCACAACAGATGTGAGATTTTTAATTAATGGTTTACTTTAAGGTGGCAACTTAAATACACATCTGGGTGGATTGAGGCACTGGGAACCCAAAGTGTTGTACATTTTATTTTTGGAAATCCCGGGGTACCCGTGTGATCTTCCTAAGGACCGCCACCCAGGCTCAAAGGGAACTGGGACTATTCATGCTAGAAACTTCTGTGTGCAACCACAAGCTGTTATGGGCTCTAGCATAGTTGAGTAAGTTACGTGAAGCTCTCGAAGAGGTAGATCAGCAGGTAGTGGGTTTTATAGGTTTGGTATGATCTATCAGGAGTAGAGAGTTAATGTTTCTGAAAGACTGTGTCTCGGTCATCCGTTTCTCAAACACCATGCAGTGCGAGAAATCAACGGAGGCGATCGAGTCTTGTGGGGGAAAAGTGCGCAAACCTCTGCAGAGTGTACAATCTAATCATGGTTAGCCGTGTCCCCGGTTATGGACAATTATGAGTATCTAGTACTTGAGTATTCACATGTATCTCATCACTCTAAATTAATATTGTTGGGTTGTTAATCACTTTAATTGGGATTGAGTTGGGGTTATACCTTCTCAATGATGTTTCAACCACCATGATAGTTAAAATAAAATTTATTCCTCTGATATAGGGAAAAATTGGCTTTTTTGCAAATCTGTAACCATAGAGCTTTCCACCAGCCATATATGCATGTAGTATAGCTTATTCTTTCATTACTCTCTATGTGTTACATTGCCAGCATATTCCATGTGCTGACCCGTTCTCGGGCTGCAATGTAACATCCCAAATTTTCAATTTGTAATGTTATACATTAAGTCATCATTCATTACATATTTTCTTGCATTTTTCCGATCCTAGAAATTTCACGCAACTCAAGGAACCTCGGAGAGAGTTGGAGATTTCGTTATTTTCATATTTGAGTTTTCTCAAATTTTGAAAATAGGATCATTTGATTTTTATTTATTTTATCTTCAATTATTTCTACTATCAAAATATGAGAGAGGGAATAAAATGACTTTCCCAAGATAAAGAAATAATGAAGATTCAACAAAAAAATCAAATAAGATTTTATTTCGGAGTTCTTCACTTTTTATTTGCCTTAGGGAAAAATGCGTGTTTTCAAAAATTTCATTTTGGCCCCGTGTAAAAGTTCATTTTGTTCGACTCATTTTTAGGAGTCGGGAAAAATTTACTTTGTAAATTTTGGAGTTCGTTTAGATTTTATTTTATTCATTTTTCTGCACGCTATATATTTTAAAAAAATGCGCCCACTTTGGGCCAAGGGCCCAGCCGCCTCTCCTCACATGGCCACATACAAGCCTTGCTGGCCATCGGCCGAGTCCGAGGAGGACTCCTCCTCCTCCTCCTCTTGCTTGCCCTCCCCAAGCCACCTTCCCCCTTTAAATACCCCTCACCCCCTCTCCTCCCCAACCGCCTTGCCGCCCCTTTAACCCGGCCCGTCGCCGCCCCTTGCGTCGTCGCTGCTTGGCCGCCCGCCGCCTAGCCGCCACCCGGGAGCCCCACCTCGTCGAGGAAGCCGCGCCGCGCCACCCTCCCCCTCGGTTCGGTTTTTTTATAAAAACCGTTCCGGTTTTCTTTTCCATTGTAGGTTTTTTTTTCGAAACCCTAGATCGGTTTTATTTTGTTTTCCGGTTTTGTTGTTTAGCGAGCGTTCGCCGGACCGTTCGTCTTAACGACCGTGATCACCGGTTATTCCCGGTTAACGAACGTCCGTTCGTTTAACCGTTCGTAGTTTTTCTTTTAACCGGATTTATTCCGCTATTTTTCTGATCACGATTTTAGATCTGATCTTCGTTCTAGTTTATCTTGCCGCTCGTTTATCGGAATCAGGTGATTCAAGCGCCTGGAGTTTCGTTTCGAAACCGCCGTTCCGACTAATCAACTTAAACAAGCTTTTGATACTGTAAAAATTGACCTAGTTTCAACTTGCTAGAACCGAGCTGTTTTTTTTCTGCCCGTTGTTTTCCGTTGTTTTGTTTGATTCGTTTTCTTTTGCAACCAGGGTTCTTAAGTTGAAATTTCTGGTCAGATCTTTTATTCGAGTTTTACCCGTGCATTAGATGAGTACTTATTGTATGCTTGTTGTTGTCTGCGATAGATCACCCGGAGTGCGCCGCTTGTTACTTCGAATCTCTAGGTTTCGCGGATCATCAGCAAGGCAAGTAACACTTGATCATAGTTTCTCTACTACCCAGTTTTATGCATTAGCTCTATTCCTCAAACACTTGCATAATTAGGATCTAATTAAATTGTGGGATGGGAAGTAGATGAGGTAGTACCTATTACCTGTTTTATTATCAAACCTTTGGGAGTTACTTCTATGTTTGCTTATTATGCCATGCTATGCTAGTAGACGTGGATTGGGTGAGTGTATCCATGATGATGTGAGGTTGTTATTTAATGGTTTATTTAAGGTGGCAACTTAAACACACATCTGGGTGGATTGAGGCACCTGGTTTCTATCAGGACTTGCCTGTATTTCTTCGGACCGCCACCCAGGCTCAAAGGGATCATAAGATCATTAATGCTAGTAACTTCCGTGTGTAGCCACAAGCCATTATTGGCTCTGGCATAGTTGATTAAGTTGTGCGAACTCTTACGGGTAGACTAGCAGGTGTAGGGGAAAGTAGGTGTACCGGTCTACCCTATGTAAGGTGCTAGCGCTTCTGAAAGACTATGTCTCGGTCATCCGTTTCTCAAACATCATGTAAAAGAGAAATCCAACGGAGGCGATCGAGTCTTGTGGGGAAAAGTCGCCAAACCTCTGCAGAGTGTATAAACTAATCATGATTAGCCGTGTCCCCGGTTATGGACATCTTGAGTATCTCGTACTTGAATATCATGTGAATCTCAACATGTTACTCTAATTAATATTGGTGTGTTTTTAATGAGTACTTTTAATTGGGATTGAGGATGCTGTCAACCATTCTCAATGTTTAACAACCACCATGATAGTTAAACAAATTTATTCCTTTGCAGTAGGGAAAAACTAGCTTTATGCAAAACTATAACCGTAGAGCTTTTCCACCAGCCATATATGCATGTAGTACAGGCTTATCATTCATTATTCTCTATGTGTTACATTGCGGCATATTCCATGTGTTGACCCGTTTTCGGGCTGCAACTTTCATGTTGCAGACTTTTCAGACGACGAGTAAGGTGCTTTAGGTCGTGGTTCTATACTCAGTGATGCCGCTGGAGTTGATGGACTCACTTATCTTCCAAGTCTTCCGCTGTTATTGTTATTAGATGGCCTTAAGCCATATTTATTGTAATAAGTCCTCTTTTGTGGCAACGATGTAATAAGTGTGTGATTGCTACTCTGTTATAAATCCTTCTAAGTACTGTGTGGTGTCAGCATTCTTGATCCGGGGATGGCCTTTGAGCACGAGAGACTTGATCCATTCGGTCGGGTCGCTCTGAGAGATGGTATCGAGCACATCTTGTTGTAGGACACGACCACTAAGTTAAAGCCATAGATCACTACTCTCCACATTTCTAACTCCTCATCTTTTCTACTCTTTTAGGATGAAGGACGCGAAGATCAAGTACGCCCAACCGGATGAAGGCACACCTTTTGGATTTCACTTGAAGGAAGTCACCAAGTACTGAACATTGGACTACCAAGCTTCATCGGGACTTTCGGTAGCCACTCTGCCTGAAGAAGAGCGCTGGAAGATTCAAGCTCACGTTCCAGGAAGGACATTCGCCCCAATCACCAAGCCTATAGATAGTGTTTTCAGTGCACCAACCTAGAGTTTGGGAAAGAGCATGGCAGCTCATATCACCATGGGACGCATTGGAGAAGTTTACCAAGAAGACCTCAAGGACACCATCTATCAGATTGCGGACGCCGAGATGAACAATGGGAGATAGTCAGCACCAAGAAGGATAGATCCATTGCAGCTTTCATCCAGGAGTTAAACCAGCACATTCGACGCCAGGAGAACCAGATGTGCAATGATATGATCGAATTGAAGGATGCGAAGGGAAGGATTGTCGAACTTGAAGAAGAACTAAAGTCTACATGTAAGGACTACATGGACGAGATCGTTACTGTAGCAAGGCACAATAGCGATCTTAAGTATGAGATTGAAGAACTCAAGAAGAAATTAGCACTCAAAAATGAACACAAGTACGTCGGCTGTCCGAGCAACGACATCATCATCGACGACACCGATTCGGATCCAAGTGAACCCGACTTTGAAGACGAAGCTGGAGCAGACATCATGGAGTCTTCCACCGGTTCAAATTAATAGATGACCCCCACATATTAGTAGTATTCCTCCATGTAACATTTTAGTTCAAGCACTTTTGCGATAGTTAGACCGTTGTAAGCCCTTTGTTTGAATTGAATGAAGTGATTTTGTGTGCATTTGCTCATATACATTTGGGTAGTGTTTCTCCTTAGACCTCACTCTATTCTTAATTTCTCGTCTTTTCTAAACCCATCAGATGCCTCCGAGACGCGACCCCGGGTTTGTTTTCCCGCCAGAGATCACCCAGTTGATTCAGCAGCATGGTGGGAAAATTTTACAGCCACTTACCCTGTAGACACGGTCACATGGGATCAGTTTCAGCAAGCTTTCCGCACTGCCCATGTCTCAGCAGGAGCTATGGCCATGAAGAAGCGTGAGTTTCGCAATTTACACCAAGGAGGAAGGATCATACAAGATGTGGATGATTTTAGTAAGTTAGCACGTTATGCCCCAGATGACGTTGCTACAGATGCTGACTAAGCAGGAGAAGTTTCTGGAAGGACTGAATGATGAGTTAAGCATGCAGTTGATGGTAGCAAGTTTTAATAACTACCAGGAGTTGGTAGACCGTGCCCTCATGATTGAAGGAAAGCAACAGCAAATGGAAAATTGCAAGAGGAAGTATGGGCAGTGGAAGTATAACTCTGGAGCCCAGCAGAAGCCCCGTTATACCCCTAAACAGGGAGTTCAGTTTCAGCATACCCATGGAGGAGGTAGTTCGCACAACCATAATGGCACCAAGAATGGGAACGGGAATGGAGGAAGCAACGGACAAAACCGCACCAACCCGTCAACACCATCCAAGGTAGACCTGAGCCACATAACTTGCTTTAAGTGCCGCAAGACTGGGCATTATGCAAACGAGTGTCCAGAAGGCCAAGGTGGAAATGGAAGCTCTGGAAAGAAGCCAAACCCTTTCAACAGAGGACAGGTGAACCACATTGATGTGGAGGAGGTTGAAGATCAGCCCGATGCACGATGTCGGTAAGTTTTTGGTTAAGTCATTTACTGCACTAGTTCTTTTTCGATACCGGTGCAACACATTCATACATATCAAGGGGATTTGTAGAAAAGTATAGCCTGCCTACCCAGATTCTTAAAACCCTATGCTAGTAAGCTCACCAGAGGCGGAATATATGGCGGAACAAGGATGTTTCCAAGTACCATTAAGTATAGGAAGGCATGTGTTCTGACGGATTTAATCATTACGGAATTCCAAGGATTGGAGGTGATTCTCGGTATGGATTGGCTATCGATGTATGGGGAAACATCGATTGCGCTTAGTAAGACGATTTTGCTCACAACACGGAAGGAAGAAGGATTAGGTATGTATCGCGACATGGACCAAATAGGAATCAAGTAAATTCCTTATCGGGAGTTGTGCGGGAAGAGGTGCGGTGGTGAAGGATTTCGATGTATTTCACGAGGAATTGCCGTGAATGCCACCGGATAGAGACATTGAGTTTTGATTGAGCTTTTGCGGTGCGGGCCCAATATCGGCGACCATACAGGATGCCCGCAGGATTTGGCGGAAATCAAGAAGCAGATTAAGGAGCTATTGGATAAAGGTTATATACGCCCAAGTTCTTCGCCTTGGGGATCACCCGTACTTTTAGTAGAGAAGAAGGACGGATCATTAAGGATGGTTGTTGACTATCGTGGTTTAAATGAAGTAACAATCAAGAACAAGTACCCACTACCAATGATAAATGATCTGTTTGATCGCTTGCAAGGAGCTAAAGTGTTTTCCAAGATCGATTTGCGATCGTGGTACCATCGATTGAAGATTCGAGAGCAGGACATACCTAAGACAACATTTACCACGAGATATGGATTGTATGAATATACCGTTATGTCATTTGGACCGACTAACGCTACCGCCTATTTCATGAACACGATGAACAAAGTATTTATGGAGTTTTTGGATAAGTTCGTCGTGGTGTTCATAGATGATATTTTGGTTTTCTCGAAGAATGAAGAAGAACATAAGGAACATTTGCGATTGGTTTTGGAGAAACTAAGGGAACATCAGCTATATGCCAAGTTCAGCAAATGTGAGTTTTGGCTAAAGGAAGTTGGATTTCTTGGACATGTTATATCCGGGGAAGGGATAGCAATTGACCCCACAAAGGTTGAGACCGTAACCAAATGGGAAGCACCAACGACAGTTGGAGAGATCCGGAGTTTCCTTGGACTCGCAGGATACTACCGAAGATTCATTGAGAATTTCTCAAGGATTGCAAAGCCTATGACGGAATTGCTGAAAAAGGATACCAAGTTCATATGGCTGAGGATTGTGAGGCAAGTTTTCAGGAGTTGAAGAAAAGATTGGTTACCTCACCGGTGTTAATTTTGCGATCGGACCAAGGATTATGAGGTGTTTTATGACGCTTCTCGTCGAGGACTTGGAGCAGTGCTTATGCAGGAAGGAAGAGTTGTTTCGTATGCTTCACGACAGCTTAAGCCTCATGAGTTGAATTATGCCACCCATGATTTGGAGTTAGCAGCCGTTGTGCATGCATTGAAGACCTGGAGACATTTTCTCATTGGAAATCATTGTGAGGTGTACACGGATCACAAGAGTTTGAAGTACATCTTCACTTGAAGGAATTAAATCTCAGGCAGAGGAGATGGTTGGAGCTTATTAAGGATTATGATATGAGATTGCATTATCACCCCGGGAAGGCTAACGTTGTAGCAGACGCATTGAGCCGTAAGAGCCACGTCAATACACTAATGATGGGAGGAATACCCAAGGAGTTAACCGAGGACCTTCGAGAGCTTTGTTTGGAAATAGTTCCGAGAGGCTATGTAGCAGCATTGGAGATTCAGTCTACGTTAATGGACAAAATCAGAGAAGCTCAAAAGGCAGATAAGGAAGTTGCCTCTATAAAGGAGAAAATGAGCGAAGGAAAAGCTAAGGGATTTCGTGAGGATGAACACGATACCCTATGGTTTGAGGACCGTGTTTATGTGCCAAATGACCCGGAGATCAGGAAGTTGATTCTGCAAGAGGCACATGATTCGCCCTACTCGATTCACCCAGGAAATACCAAGATGTATTTAGATTTGAAGGAAACGTTCTGGTGGACCGGAATGAAGAAGGATATTGCAGAGTATGTAGCAGTTTGTGATGTATGTCAAAGGGTGAAGGCAGAACATCAGAAGCCATCAGGATTGTTGCAACCATTGCCGATACCGAATGGAAGTGGGATAAACTAGGCATGGATTTCATCACAGGTTTGCCAAAGACTCGTTCAGGCTATGACTCGATTTGGGTTATAGTCGACCGCAGCGAAGGTAGCTCATTTCATTCGATCAAGACTACCTATAGCGGTGCTAAGTTGGCAAAGATATACATGACCAGAATTGTGTGTTTACACGGAGTTCCGAGGAGTATCGTGTCGATAGAGGAACCCAATTCACCTCAAAGTTTTGGAATCGGTTGCACGAAACATTGGGAACCAGGCTGGAATTCAAGATGCCTTTCCACCCACGTAATCCGATGGATGACCGAGAGAGTCAATCAGATTTTGGAAGATATGCTGAGTGCTTGTGCACTAGATTATGGATCTAGTTGGGATGATAACTTGCCGTATGCAGAGTTTTCTTATAACAACAGTTACCAAACCAGCTTGAAGATGGCACCTTTCAAGGCTTTGTACGGAAGGAGGTGCAGGACACCGTTATCATGGGACGAAGCTGGAGACCGTCAGTTGTTTGGACCAGATTTGATTAAGGAGTCTGAACAGAAGGTTAAGTTGATTCGCGATAGGCTCAAGGTAGCCCAGTTGCATGTAAAAGCTATGCGGATTCAAAATGCAAGGCGATAGAATATGAAGTTGGAGATGAGTTTATCTTAGAGTATCCCCACTTGAGGAGTTAAGCGTTTTGGAGTTAAAGGAAAATTGGCACCACGTTTCGTTGGACCGTATAGCATCTTACAACGCATGGGAGAAGTTGCTTATAAGCTAGAATTTCGGAGGGACTGTCAGGAGTTCATGATGTATTCCATGTTTCTCACCAAGAAATGTCACTCCGAGATAGCAGAGATACCGTTAAGAGATACAAGTGCCACTTGAAGCAGTTCGGTTGAAGGATGATTTGACATATGAGGAGAAACCGGTCAAGATTCTCGATTATGCCAGCAGAGTTACTCGCAGCAAGGTTATCAAGTTTTGCAAGGTTCAAAGTGGAGCCACCACACCGAGGATGAAGCCACAGGAAAGAGAAGAAGATTTGCTCAAGGACCACCCTCACCTATTTTCTAGCCAACCCGAATCTCGAGGGCGAGATTCATCTTAAGGGGGGTAGGTTTGTAACATCCCAAATTTTCAATTTGGAATGTTATACATTAAGTCATCATGCATTACATATTTTCTTGCATTTTTCCGATCCTAGAAATTTCACGCAACTCAAGGACCCTCGGAGAGAGTTGGAGATTTCGTTATTTTCATATTTGAGTTTTCTCAAATTTTGAAAATAGGATCATTTGATATTTATTTATTTTATCTTCAATTATTTCTACTATCAAAATATGAGAGAGGGAATAAAATGACTTTCCCAAAATAAAGAAATAATGAAGATTCAATAAAAAATCAAATAAGATTTTATTTCGGAGTTTTTCACTTTTTATTTGCCTTAGGGAAAAATGCGTGTTCTCAAAAATTGCATTTTGGCCCCGTGTAAAAGTTCATTTTGTTCGACTCATTTTTAGGAGTCGGGAAAATTTACTTTGTAAATTTTGGAGTTCGTTTAGATTTTATTTTATTCGTTTTTCTGCATGCTATATATTTTAAAAAAATCTTGGCGCCCACTTTGGGCCAAGGGCCCAGCCGCCTCTCCCTCATGGCGCCAGCCTTGTGTGGCCGCCGCCCGCCCGCCGAGTCGAGGAGGACTCCTCCTCCTCCTCCTCTTGCTTGCCCCCTCCCCAAGCCACCTTCCCCGCCTTTAAATACCCCCTCACCCCCTCTCCTCTCCAACCGCGCCGCTTGCCCCCAACCCAGGCCGCCGCCGCCTTGCGTCGTCGCCACCGCCAGCCGCCGCCGCCTAGCCGCCACCCGCCGAGCCCCACCTCGTCGAGGTAGCAGCGCGCCACCCTCCCCTCGGTTCGTTTTTTATAAAAACCGTTCCGGTTTCTTTTTCCGTTGTCGGTTTTTTTCAAACCCTAGATCAGTTTTATTTTGTTTTCCGGTTTTGTTGTTTAGCGGCGTTACTGGACCGCTCGCCTTAATCTAACGTGATCACAGTTACTCGGTTAACGAACGACCGTTCGTTTAACCGTTCGTAGTTATTCTATTAATCGAATTTATTCTGCTATTTTTCTGATAACGATTTCATATATGATCTTCGTTCTAGTTTATCTTCCGCTCGTTTATCGTAATCGGGTGATTCAAGCGCTGGAGTTTCGTTTGAAACCGCCGTTCGACTAATCAACTTAAACAAGGTTTTGCTACTGTAAAATTGACCTAGTTTAACTTGCTAGAATCGAGCTGTTTTTTGCGCGCGGTTGTTTTCCGTTGTTTTGTTTGATTCGTTTTCTTTTGCAACCAGGGTTCTTAAGTTGAAATTTCTGGTCGATCTTTTATTCGAGTTTTACCGTGCATTAGATGAGTACTTATTGTATGCTTGTTGTTGTCTGCAATAGATCACCCGGAGTGCGCCGCTTGTTACTTCGAATCTCTAGGTTTCGCGGATCATCAGCAAGGCAAGTAACACTTGATCATACTTTTTCTACTACCCAGTTTTATGCATTAGCTCTATTCCTCAAACACTTGCATAATTAGGATCTAATTAAATTGTGGGATGGGAAGTAGATGAGGTAGTACCTATTACCTGTTTTATTATCAAACCTTTGGGTGTTACTTCTACGTTTGCTTATTATGCCATGCTATGCTAGTAGACGTGGATTGGGTGAGTGTATCCATGACAGATGTGAGGTTGTTATTTAATGGTTTATTTAAGGTGGCAACTTAAACACACATCTGGGTGGATTGAGGCACCTGATTTCCATCAGGACTTGCCTGTATTTCTTCGGACCGCCACCCAGGCTCAAAGGGATCATAAGATCATTCATGCTAGTAACTTCCGTGTGCAGCCACAAGCCATTATGGGCTCTGGCATAGTTGATTAAGTTGTGCGAACTCTTACGGGTAGACTAGCAGATGTAGGGGAAAGTAGGTGTACCGGTCTACCCTACGTAAGGTGCTAGCGCTTCCGAAAGACTATGTCTCGGTCATCCCTTTCTCAAACATCATGTAGTGCGAGAAATCCAACGGAGGCGATCGAGTCTTGTGGGGAAAAGTGCGCAAACCTCTGCAGAGTGTATAAACTAATCATGATTAGCCGTGTCCCCGGTTATGGACATCTTGAGTATCGAGTACTTGAATATCATGTGAATCTCAACATGTTACTCTAATTAATATTGTTGGGTGTTTAATGAGTACTTTTAATTGGGATTGAGGATGCTGTCAACCATTCTCAATGTTTAACAACCACCATGATAGTTAAACAAATTTATTCCTTTGCAAAGAGGGAAAAGCGGCTTTATGCAAAACTATAACCGTAGAGCTTTTCCACCAGCCATATATGCATGTAGTACGGGCTTATCATTCATTATTCTCTATGTGTTACATTGCGGCATATTCCATGTCTTGACCCGTTTCGCCCGCAACTTTCATGTTGCAGAGACTTTTCGAACGACGAGTAAGGTGCTTTAGGTCGTGGTTCTATACTCGATGATGCGGCTGGAGTTGATGGACTCACTTATCGTCCAAGTCTTCCGCTGTTATCGTTATTAGATGGCCTTAAGCCATATTTATTGTAATAAGTCCTCTTTGGAGCAACGATGTAATACGTGTGTGATTGCTACTCTGTTATAAATCCTTGAAGTAATCTTGTGTGGTGTCAAAGGCATTATTGATCCGTGGATGACGCTTTGAGCACGGAAGACTTGATCCATTCGGGTCGGGTCGCTACATGCAACATATTATGTTGCAGACTTTTCAGACGAGGAGTAAGGATTGGTAGGTCGTTGCCGTGCAGCTCAGTTTTGCCGTTGGAGTTGATGGACTCACTTTATCTTCCAAGCCTTCCGCTGTTATCGCATTAGATGGCATTAAGCCATATTATTGTAATAAGTTCTCTTTTGAGACATTCGATGTAATAAGTGTGTGATTGCTACTCTGTTATAAATCCTTCGAGTACTGTGTGTGTCAGCATTACTGATCCAGGGATGACACAGAAGCACAGAGACTTGACCATCTGAGGTCGGGTCGCTACAAAATAATAGCAGAGGGTGGTGCACGAGGTGGGCACAACCCACCTGTGCGCGCCAGTACCACTTTTGGTACTGTTGTGAACTCATTCTTTATTTATATTGGTGTAGTATCTACTGTATTCCAACTTATCCATGGTTCTTACCCCCCGATACTACCCATAGATTCATCAAAATAAGCAAACAACACATAGAAAACAGAATCTGTCAAAAACAGAATAGTCTGTAGTAATCTGGATAGTTCGAATACTTCTATAACTCCAAAAATTCTGAAAATTTAGGAAACCAAAGGCAATTTGTATATAAATCTTGTGTAAAAAATTCAGAATTTAATCATGCCTGTGATTTTTAAAAATTCTGGGACTGGGCGCAAAAGTTTCTGTTTTTCAGCAAGATCAGATCAACTATCACCGTAACCATCCCAAAGGTCTTACTTGGCACAAACACTAATTAAAACACAAAACCACATCTAACCAAAGGCTAGATTAATTATTTATTGCAAAACAGAACCTAAAAGCAAAGAACAAAAATAAAATTGGGTTGCCTCCCAACAAGCGTTATTGTTTAACGCCCTTAGCTAGGCATAAAAACACTAATAGATCTAGGTGTTGTCATCTTTGGTATGCAATTCTTCAGTTGCACACTTGTAATCCTTAGGAGATTCTTTGGTTTTATTAATGGTCAAACTCCTAGGCAAGAAATCCAGAAATTCACTTGTGGCAATCGGTTCCTTAATAATATCAAAAAAATTGGGGTGAACACTTACTGTTTTGAGATCTTCATTTTCTTTACTAGAAGATTCACCCTTATTCTTAGGAACGTAAATAAACTTGGCAGTCTTAGTAGGAGGAAGATTTTGAGTAGTTTTAACAGAGGAAAAAGCGGAACCCAAGTTGGTAATAATGTCTTCTAGTTTGCCAATTCTAGTAGAATCTTGATCTATCTTTTAATTAACTATGGTTTCCTTTTCCCTAAGACTCTTTAAAGTAACTCCTACTTTAGGTCCATATTGAGTAATCTGATTATGAATCTTTTTATCCAAATTTTCAATCAACTCTATGGTAGCAATTTTATTTTCAATAATATCAAGCCTTTGCATCACATGTTCCAAGGTTAATAGTTCCATTGATCAAAAGAGGTGGTGGGCCTAACAAATCTATCATAGCATTGTAAGAAAATCAAAAGTGTGGCTCCCCAAGAAATTCCCCCCGATAATGGTATCTAGAACATATCTATTCCAAGGAGTAATGCCCACATAAAAATTGCGAAGAAGAACGGCAGTAGATTGCTTTCGAGTAGATCTATTCTGAGCATTGCAAATTCCATACCAAGCATCTTTTAAAATTTCTCCCTCCATTTGTTTAAATTTGACGACTTCATTATCAGGAGTGCTAACAATGATGGGAGGACTAGCCATGAAAGCAAGACAAATGATCTAACGCACGAGCAAACAAAAAGGCAAACGAAGAAGACGAATGGAAGAGGGACGAATAAATGGCAAATCTTTTCGAAAATTGTTTTAGAAGTGGGGGAGAGGAAAACGAGAGGCAAATGGCGAATAATGTAATGCATGAGATGAGAGTTTATGATGGTTACTTGGTATGTCTTGACTTGGTGTAGATCTCCCCGGCAACGGCGCCAGAAATTCTTCCTGCTACTTCCTGAGCTTGTGTTGGTTTTTCTCTTCAAGAGGAAAGGGTGATGCAGCAAAGTATAGATAAGTATTTCCCTCAGTTTGAGAACCAAGGTATCAATCAGTAGGAGACAACACACAAATCACCAATACCTGCACAAACAATCAAACAACTTGCACCCAACGCGATAAAGGGGTTGCCAATTGATGGTAGCTAGAATTACGTCGGTATTTCCCCAGAGAGGGAGGGATGATGTAGCACAGTGACGGTAGAGTTTTACCTCACTTATGAAACCAAGGTATCGAACCAGTAGGAGAACCACGCAACACAACGTAAACAACACCTGCACACAAATAACAACACCTCGCAACCCGACGTGTTAAAGGGGTTGTCAATCCCTTTCGGGTAACGGCGCTAGAAATTGGCAAGCGGACGTGACGTAAATTGTAGTAGATTGAAATAATATATCGCAAATGAATAAAGGGAAGCAAGGTAATTTTGTATTTTTTGGTTTAATAGATATGAATAAAAATGCAAAGGAAAACTAGATCGCACGGCAAATATATGAGAAATAAGACCCGGGGGCCGTAGGTTTCACTAGTGGATTCTCTCGAGAAAAATAGCAAACGGTGGGTAAACAAATTACTGTTGGTCAATTGATAGAACTTCAAATAATTATGATGATATCCAGGCAATGATCATTAAATAGGCATCACGTCCAAGATTAGTAGACCGACTCCTGCCTGCATCTACTACTATTACTCCACACATCGACCGCTATCCAGCATGCATCTAGTGTATTAAGTTCATGTAAAAACGGAGTAATGCAATAAGAACGATGACATGATGTAGAAAAGATCCGTTTATCTACATGGCGGTAGATATATATCTCACCTTTTTATCGTTAGTAGCAACAATACATACATGTCGTTTCCCCTTCTATCACTGGGATCGAGCACCGTAAGATCAAACCCACTACCGGGCACCTCTTCTATTGCAAGATAAATAGATCAAGTTGGCAAAGCAAAACCCAAATATCGGAGAAGAAATACGAGGCTATAAGAGATCATGCATATAAGAGATCAAAGAAACTCAAATAACTTTCATGGATATAAAAAGATATGACTGATCATAAACTCAAAGTTCATCAGATCCAAACAAACACACCACAAAAGAGTTACATCATATGGATCTCCAAGAGACCATTGTATTGAGAATCCAGCGAGAGAGAGAGAGAGAGAGAGAGAGAGAGAGAGAGAGAGAGAGAGAGAGAGAAAGCCATCTAGCTACTAACTACGACCCGAAGTTCTACAAAGAACTACTCACGCATTATCGGAGAGGCACCAATGGAAGTGGTGAACCCCTCCGTGATGGTGTCTAGATTGGATCTGGTTGTTCTGGACTCTGCGGCGGCTGGATGAATATTTTGACGCTTGTTCTAGGGTTTCTGGAAATTGGGGTATTTATGGAGCAAAGAGGCGGTCCGTGGGGCACCCGAGGTGGGCACAACCCACCGTATGCGTGTGGGCCTCTGGCGCGCCTGGTGGGTTGTGCCCCCTGGCTCCCCAAGGTGTAACCAGGGCCCATTGCCTTTCTTCTGGCCCATAAAAAATCATCGTGAAGTTTCGTGGCATTTGGACTTCATTTGATATTGATTTCCTGCGATGTAAAAAAAACATGGAAAAAACAACAATTGGCACTTGGCACTATGTCAATAGGTTAGTACCAAAAAATGATATAAAATGACTATGAAATGATTATAAAACATCTAGGATTGATAATAAAACATCATGGAACAATAAAAACTTATAGATACGTTGGAGACGTATCAACATCCCCAAGCTTAACTCCTAGTCGTCCTCGAGTAGGTAAGTGATAAAAGCATAATTTTTGATGTGGAGTGTTGTTCATCAAGTGATAACATATTCTTTTCTTTATAGCATGGACATTTGGAATTTTTTGTGATTCAAAGCAATAGTCTAGTTTTGACATAATAATTTAGATACTCAAGCATATCAACAAGCAACCATGCCTTTCAAAATATCAACGCTAAAATAAGTTATCCCTAGCCCATCATGCTCAAATATTGATCCATTCATGAAACACACTCGAATATTGCCTCCTAGTTGGTGCTTTTTATGAGAGAAGATGGAGACTCAAATTTCAAAATTAAAATTGCATAAAGAAAAAGAAAGGCCCTTCACAGAGGGAAGTAGGGATTTGTAGAGGTGCCAGAGCTCAAAGCGAAAAAATAGAGATAAAAACATTTTGGGAGGTGTATCCATCCCACCAACGAAAACGACTCAGAGCTACGAACACTTTCAATGCTAGATATGCCATATGCGTCTCCCAAACAGAAAATAAAGTTTATTCCTTTTCCCACCATTCTTTCACTTTCCATGGCTAGCCGTATCCACGGGTGCCCTCCATACCAACACTTTCCAAGGAATTTATTATTTGACAACATAAATAAATATTTTTTTTGCATTTCGGGGCTGGGCATCCCTAATACCTTTGCCTTACTCTCGTGCAATGATAAGTGAATAAACACTCATCTTGAGAATAACACATCAAGGATGGAAAATATTAGCCACCCGTTACCATTCCGCGAGCGAAACAAACACACAAAAGAGAAGTTTATTTTTGAAAGTTAGAGATGGCACATGCAAATTTCCTTAGAACGGCAAAATAATACCACATATAGGTAGATATAGTGGACTCATGTGGCAAAACTGGTTTAAAGGATTTTGGATGCACAAGTAGAGATCATATTTAGTGCAAAATGAAGGCTAGCAAAAGATTGGGAAGCGACCAACCAAGAAACGAATAATCTCATAAGCAAGCATTAAGCATAATTAACACCAAATAATGCACCACAAGTAGGATATAATTTTCATTGCATCATTATTGACTTCCGTGCATGCATAGGGAATCACAAACCTTAACACTAGTATTCTTACTAGAGCACAATTACTCATCAACATAACTCACATATCACATCATCATATCTCAAAACTATTACTAAGAATCAAGTTTATTTTGTCCAATGATCTTCATGACATTTTTATTTCTTTTATCCTTCTTGTATATCTATCACTTTGGAACTAATTTTCATGTGTTTCTTTTCATAAGCTCAAACAAATATAAGTGAAGATCATGAGCATAACAAATTTTCTTTCTCTAAAAATAATTTAAGTGAAGCAAGAGAGAATTTCTTCAAAATTTTACTAACTCTAAAATAAATCTAAGTGCAGCAAGAGAGCATTTCTTCAAAAATAACGAAGCACACCGTGCTAAAAAAGATATAAGTGAAGCACTAGAGGTCCTAGCTCATAGAAGATTTAAGTGAAACAAAGAGAGCAACTCTAACAAGTCATGATATAATTTTGACTCTCTCAAAAGGGTGTGTCCAGCAAGGATTGATGACTTAAAACACAAAATAAAACAAGCAAAGACACATATCATACAAGACGCTCCAAGCAAAACACATATCATGTGACGAATAATATATAGCCTCGAGTAAAATACCGATAGTTGTTGGAAGAAAGCGGGGATGCCACTCGGGGGCATCCCCAAGCTTAGTTGGTTGCTCATTCTTGGATAATAGCTTGAGATGCCGGGGCATCCCCAAGCTTAGGCTCTTACATCCTTCCTTCATCCATCATAAGATAACCCAAAACTTGAAAACTTCAATCACACAAAACTCAACAAAACCTTCGTGAGATCTGTTAGTGTAAGTAAATAAACCACTACTATAAGTGCTGTATAAAACCAATTGATATTTTGTTTTTGTATTATATCTACTGTATTCCAACTTTTCTATGGCAAAAACTCATCAAAGAAAACCATAGAGCCATCAAAATAAGCACACAACACAAAGAAAACAGAATCTGTCAAAACAGAACAGTCTGTAGCAATCTGATTTAAACGTATACTTATGGAACTCCAAAAATTCTACCAAAATATGAAGACCAGGGGAATTTGTATATTAATCTACTTCAAAAAGAATCATGGAAAAATATCTTTCTGAATAAAAATGAGAATTAATTTCGTGAGCACAAAGTTTCTGTCTTTTTCAGCAAGATGAAACAACTATCACCCAAGAAGATCATATCAGTTCTACTTGGCACAAACACTAATTAAAACATAAAAAATGTGTTAACACTCAATAACATAAATCAAATAGCAAAAATAACTTTTATTCATTAGGTTGCCTCCCAACAAGCGCTATAGTTTTACGCCCCTAGCTAGGCATAAAATTTCAACGATGCTCACACAAAAGATAATAATTGAAACACAAAGAGAGCATCATGAAACATGTGACAAACATATTTAAGTCTAACATACTTCCTATGCATAGGAATTTTATAGGCAAACAAATTATCAAGACAAGAAAGATCTAGCATATGCATGGAAGAAAACAATAGCAATCTCAACATGAAGAGAGGTAATTTAGTAACACGAAGATTTATATAACCATATTTTCCTATCTCATAATAATTATACGTAGTATCATAATCAAATTCAACGATATAGCTATCATATAAATTTTTCTCTTTTTGATCCACATGCATGCAAAGTTGACACTCTTCCAAAATAGTGGGATCATCAGATAAAGTCATGACCTCTCCAAACCCACTTTCATCAAAAGTTTCATAAGATTGAACACTCTCCAAATATGTGGGATTATTTTTAGCTAAAGTTGACACTCTTCCAAACCCACTTTCAATATTATCGCAAACATATTCATCATGAGGCTTAAATAAATTTTTAGGAGTATAAGAAACATTATCACCCCAATCATGATCATTGCAATAAGTAGCGGACATGACAAAATAAGCATCCCCAAGCTTAGGGTTTTGCATATTATTAGCACAATTGACATTAATAGAATTTATACTAAAATTATTGCAATCATGCTTTTCATTCAAGGAGCTATCATGAATTACTTCATAAATTTCTTCATCACAATTTTCAGATTCACGATTCTCAAGCAAAACTTCATAAAGATAATCTAGTGCATTCAAATCACTAGCAATTGGTTCATGATAATTGGATCTCTTAAAAAGATTAGCAACTGGATGAGGATCCATATCAATAAAGTTTTAGCAAGTGAAGGTGCAAGCAAATAGAAGGCACATGGTAACACAAGCAAAGGTAGCAAACAAGATTGCACACAAAAACAGATCCGGCAAGAAAATGGCGAACAAAAAAAAGAGCGGATAAAACGGCAAATTTTTGTGAAGTGGGGGAGAGGAAACGAGAGGCAAATGGCAAATAATGTAAATTGCAAGGAGATGAGATTTGTGATTAGGAACCTGGTTATGATGAAGATCCTCCCCGGCAACGGCACTAGAAATTCTCCTTGATGGTAGCTAGAACTACGTCGGTATTTCCCCGTAGAGGGAGGGATGATGTAGCACAATGACAGTAGAGTATTTCCCTCAGTTACGAAACCAAGGTATTGGACCAGTAGGAGAACCAAGAAACACAACGTAAACAGCACCTGCACACAAATGACAACACCTCGCAACCCGACGTGTTAAAGGGGTTTTCAATCCATTTCGGGTAACGGCGCCAGAAATTGGCAAGCGGGCGTGAGGTAAATTGTAGTAGATTGAAATAATAGATCGCAAATGAATAAAGTGCAGCAAGGTATTTTTTGTATTTTTTGGTTTAATAGATCTGAATAAAAATGCAAAGGAAAAGTAGATCGCAAGGCAAATATATGAGAAATAAGACCCGGGGGCCGTAGGTTTCACTAATGGCTTCTCTCGAGCAAAATAGCAAATGGTGGGTAAACAAATTACTGTTGGCAATTGATAGAACTTCAAATAATTATGACGATATCCAGGCAATGATCATTACGTAGGCATCACGTCCAAGATTAGTAGACCGACTCCTGCCTGCATCTACTACTATTACTCCACACATCGACCGCTATCCAGCGTGCATCTAGTGTATTAAGTTCATGGAAAAACGGAGTAATGCAATAAGAACGATGACATGATGTAGACAAGATCCGTTTATCTATATGGCGGTAGATATAGACTCGTCTTTTTATCCTTAGTAGCAACAATACGTACGTGTCGTTTCCCCTTCTATCACTTGGATCGAACATCGTAAGATCGAATGTACTACCGGGCACCTCTTCCCATTGCAAGATAAATAGATCAAATTGGCCAAACAAAACCCAAATATTGGAGAAGAACTATGAGGCTATAAGAGATCATGCATATAAGAGATCAAAGAAACTCAAATTACTTTCATGGATAGAAAAATACATGACTGATCATAAACTCAAAGTTCATCAGATCCCAACAAACACACGCAAAAGAGTTACATCATATGGATCTCCAAGAGACCATTGTATTGAGAATCCAGCGAGAGAGAGAGAGAGAGAGAGAGAGAGAGAGAGAGAGAGAAAGCCATCTAGATACTAACTACGGACCCGAAGGTCTACAAAGAACTACTCACGCATCATCGGAGAGGCACCAATGGAAATGGTTGTTGGCGTTCTGGGAACGGGGGTCCCAGACTTGCCTGCCTGCGGCCCACAGCGTGGCTAAGACAGCAGGCCGTACGACCCATCTTCATCAACAAGGCATCCAAGACCCTCGCGAGGGTCCAAGCCTCGCGAGGCGGACGGTGCAAGACCTCCTCTGGAGTATCCTAGCCAGGCAGGCTCACGAGGAGCGGAGATATCAAGGCGGGGCAAAACCTCACGAGGCCCTCATGACGTGAGCCATGACACACGACACCAGGCGGGCGCCGGCGCGCGCAGTGTCCTTATTTCCTCTTTGGTGCTAAGGAGGCCAGCGCAGGCGAAGAGTACCGAGGCATCAGGCAAAGGTTGCCATATCGGTGCAACAAGACCAACACCAGAAGGACGGCAAGATAGAGGTCATCGTGGAGCCCAAGACGGCATCACCACCAAAGCTTTTCGCAGGCGAAGACCACTTTTGTCAGGATAGCTTGTACTAGCTGCCCCCCTTCAAATTTGCCCACCGTTGTTGGCTCCCTTCCCGCTCGATATTTGGGAAGAGGACCAGGGCCTATATAAGTAGAGCTAGCCACCACAGTAGGAGGCAACAGATCTCGAACTGATTCAGATCATCCTCAACCATACAGGCACAAGAACACCTCAACCTCAGGAGGCTGTTCTTCCCTTTTACTGTTCATCATCAGCCCAAGAGGCAATCCACCACCACCACACTGGAGTAGGGTATTACACCACAATGGTGGCCCGAACCAGTATAAACCTCGTGTCTTTCTATGTTGCGAGTTCGTTGAGTTCATCCGCGAGATCTTAGCGAGCTAGGGCGTAGATCGGTAGGAGGGAAAGACTTCGCGTGCACCCCAGTGTTCGAACCTTAAGGGTTTGCCGGAACCCCACATCCGACATTTGGCGCGCCAGGTAGGGGTGCGCTGTAGCTTCCCTTCCATCAGTTCGTCGCTCCGTCACTCTGTCGTCTCCATGGCGGACGCTTGCTATGCTCGAGCTGAGCGTCGGGCTGCCCTCACCGCCCGCGTCGCTTAGACGGCTCCCGTTGGCGGGCCACCTCGTCGTTCTCCGTCTCCTGCCGCCAACACTGCCACCGGCCCGGCGGGGAACGAGCAGCAGGCGTCCTCGCTGCGTCCTTCGGTGCGGCAGGACGGCCGCACCGCCACTCCATCGCTGACCCCTGCCGGTTCTTCGACTCACGCGCACCGCGCTCCCATGGAGGCACGGGCCGCGCTCCTCACGGTGAACGAGCTCCTGCGCTACCGCCCCGTCGACGACCACTATGAGGACTGGCTCGACCACGTCGCCGAGCTCATCCGTGCAGCAGGGGGCTCTCTGGCGCCGTCCCACTCTCTGCCTCCCCCTCAACCAGCTGCGGGCGACGGGGCTCATGGCGTGCCTCCACCACCTCAGCCCCAAGGCGCGCGGCTCTGCGGCGTGATCTGTCGTGCATGGCGCCCGCGCGCGAAGAGAGAAGCTGCCAAGAAATTCCGCGGCCGCGAGAAGCTGCACCTGTGCTCCCCGTGCCACCTCGTCAAGACCGCACGCCGCCTGCATCGGCGCAGCGCGGACCTCGTCAAGACCAAGGTTCACCTCCGAAGCGGGCCCCGGCAACCATGGTCGGCTGCCGCGCCTTCACTCCCGATCTGCGTAGCGTTGCCTGGCCAGGCAAGTTCAAGCCGGATCTGCCTCCTCGCTACGATGGCACTGCCGACCCTTCGAAGTTCCTGCAGCTCTATGAGCTGAGCATCGAAGCGACCAACGGCGACGAAAAAGTCATGGCAAACTGGTTTCCCATGGCTCTCAAGGATGGAGCCCGCTCCTGGCTCCTGAACCTGCAGCACGGCTCGATCTCCTCTTGGGAAGAGATGCGCGACCGCTTCGTCGCCAACTTCCAGGGCACTTGCGACCACCCGCCGGCCGCGGGTGACCTGCGCCGCATCAAGCAACAACCAGGGGAGACCCTCCAGAAGTACATCCAGCACTTCAACAACACCCGCCTCAAGATCCCCAAGGTCACGGACAAGGCCATCGTCTCCGCGTTTTCCGATGGCGTCCATGACGTCAAGATGAAGGAAGAGCTCGCCATCCACGAGGAGCTCTGCACATCTCAGGAGCTGTTCAACCTGGCGACCAAGTGCGCAAGAGCTGAGTAAGGGCGCCTTTCTCTCCTTGAGCTGCCAGCCGCAGGAGCGGAGGGGAAGAAGGCCAAGGCCAAGGATGTCAAGCGCAAGGAGGCAGCTGTCATCGCAGCGGAGCCCGACACCAAGCGGGGCAGAGATCAGCCCGAGTCATCCAAGAACGGCCGACCGTTCTGCGCCTTCCACAAACTGAACACCCACAACACCAGCGACTGTCAAGAGCTCAGAGCCATACGGGAAGGACGCTACGATCGACGCCCCGAGCGCAATGACCGGGGCTACGACCGCGGAGGAGGACGGGGAGGCGGACGTTGGGACGACCGTGGCCCGCGCCAGGAGTGGCGCGACCGGCCTAGTGAGGACTGCTGGCAGGACCAACCTTGCGAGGGCGCCTGGAGGGACCCGCCTCGTGAGGATCGCTCCCAGCACAACACCGGTCTTCCTCCGTAGCCGCCACCAAGAAGGAACGATGGCCACCACCAGGACGAGTGGGCTAGGGGCTTCCAGGAGCCGCGTGCGATCGCCTGCATCTTGGGCGGAGCCTAGGCCCCAGCCTCTCAGCGCATCTTCAAACAGTTCGCTCGCGAGGTGAACGCGATGCTCCCCAAGCTCGAGGCCACGCGCCCGCTCAAGTGGTCCCAATGAGCCATCACTTTCAACTCGGCGGATCAGCTCAAGTGCGCAGCCACCGCTGGCGCCCTCCCTATGATGTGTTACCCAGTCATCAGCAATGTGCAGGTCACCAGGACCCTCATCGACGGCGGCGCTGGGCTCAACATCCTGTCCGTCGACACGTTCGACAACCACCAAGTGTGATATGAACAGCTCCAGCCCACCAAGCCTTTCTCAGGATTGACCGACGGTTCCACCACCCCGATAGGGAAGTTCCGCCTGCCCGTCACCTTCGGGAAGCGCAAGAACTACCGCATTGAGCTCATCGACTTCGAAGTCACGCACATTCGCCTACCATACAATGCCATCCTCGGGTATCCAGCCCTGGCCAAGTTCATGGCAGTCACTCATCACGGCTACAACGTTCTCAAGATGCCAGGAAGCGGAGGAATCATCACGGTCCCATGTGAGGAGAGTGATGCGATGTGCTCCCTCGAGCGCGCCTTTCAAGCTGCGGCAATCAATGACCCCGACAGCAGAAATGAAGGCCCTCCGGAGGCCATCCCCAAGAAGAAGCAGCCGCGCCGTGCGGGACCTCAGGAGGATGGCTTCGAGGCAGGAGCCTCGTCAGGATCAGCGCCCGCCCAGGCGCCTCCTCCATCGCATAGGAAGGCGGCGCCCGGGCGCCTCCTCGAGCAGGCTCGGGGGCTCTCTCGAGGCGCCTCTGACCTTGCCAACCTCACGAGGGAGGCGCTTGGGCACCACTTGGAAGTGTGCTTCGCGGCACATGTTCCTCCGGAGAGCACATGGCAAGGAGTGCCCACCACTCAGGAGTTCATCACCAAGACCACTCAGGAACTACAAGATGCAAGGGCCATACGTGGCGACAGCCGCTCACGAGGCGCGGCTCCGCATCCTGGCAAGGATGCTGGGCTGCGTGTCTGCATCAACATCCCAGGGCTCAACAGGGCCGCATCCCAGGAGCGCTTCTGGCCATCGCATGTGGGCCGCTGCGAGGGCCCGCCACACAGCTACGTTCGCATGCCCTTCGGCTTGCCGAGCGTGGCGTCAGCCTATCAACGCGGTCTGCGACGTGTCCTGGCGGCTCAGGAGGCTAGGTACCACGCCGTCCTGGAGGAGATGGAGACGGTCCTCAGGGAACCTCCCGAACCCCCAGGGCCTCCCGAGGCTCAGGGTCCCGGTGGCTCATGAGGAGTCGTTTCTTCAACGCGTGCCTTCAGCTGCACCAACTCTACTTCATCTACAGAACCAGGTGACATCTTCCAAGCTCGTTTAGCTGGGAGCGCCCCTCGGGTTGCATTATTCCTAGGCCACATGGGTCCGTCCCTATGGCATGTATCCCTTTTGCTTATGTCTTTAGCTTACCTTGCTGGGGGCGCCCCTCGGTCTGCATCATCCCCAAGCCGCTCGGGCCGGACCCAGTGGCATGTATCTTCCTGCATTTACCTAAGCTTATCTGCTTTCCATGCTTAACCTGCCAACAACAATCGTCTGCTCGATCATCGCCTCCCCTGGGGCCTCCACACAGGCACGGCGCTGGTGCATGGGTCCGTCCCTGTCACGTCGACAAATCTGAGCGGTCGAGCTCTGGCTCGCGGCACGCCCCGTGCATGTCACCTCACCAGGCCCTCAGTGCCTTCATCTCATCCAGAGCAACAAGCGGCATGCTGACAGCTGTAACGGCAAACCGTGTTTCTTCTTGCGCCTGTTCACAGGGATCCCGTGGGAAGGATAGCGGGTGGCACCATGAGTCTCCTTTTCTCTCGTGCGATTCTCTTGCGCGTTAAAAGGGGGGCTCCTGAGCATCGCGACTCAGGAGCTCTTACTGGCTCTCCAGCCCTCACCCCCTGGCCTTGACCACGGCATCGCGACCTGGCATACCAGCGGGCGGCTGAGCTCGCTCGAGGGCCGGGACCTGAGGACGTAGAGCACTAAGGATAGCACGAGGGGAGGGAAACTCGTATGGACCGGCCTAGCTATGTCGCACAAGTAGGCGCGCAGCCCTGGCGCAACGTCAGGAGTCGCCACGAAATCAACAAGATAAGTCCCGCACTCGGATCGGCTACATGTCTGGGCCTAATGGTCACTCACGCCTTGCCGCAACGGGTTGCGGCCACGTCGACTCCCTTTCTCGCCTTGCCATGGCTGCTTGAGCGCTAAAGGGAACCTCCTGAGCATCGCGCCTCAGGGGCTCTTACTGGACCTCGGGCCGCACACCTCCTGGCCTTGACCACGGCACGCGACCTGGCATACCAGCGACGGCTGTAGCCTGCCTGGGGATCGGGACCTGTTAGCGTAGAGCAACAAGCTATCGTGAGGAAAGAAAGGGGGGACCGAGCCTTAATGGGACGTGCGTTCACCAAATTCTCATAACAGGTAAGATAGGCACAAAAGACATTACAAACCCTTACATGCCCCCACGGGGTGATTCATGATTCTTCGCAGGAAACAAAAGCTGATACTAAGGGGAATCTTATCCACATCCTTCTGTGGCAGACACCATCATCAACAGTGGGCCACGGGTTGCCGGTGCCAACCCCATCCAGATCAGCGGCGGCGACGGCCGGGCGCCGTAGCTCTGCTCCGAGCGCGGCGAGAGCTCGAGGGCACGTAGCTGTCATCGCTCGTCTCTGGAGTCTCGTAAGGCTCAGGAGAGCCGCTGGACTCCCGAGGGCTGCTGCTGCTGGAGTAGCCCTTGGCGGAAGCGTCGCGTCGATTTAAGCGCTCCTCTCCGGAGCAGCGATCGGTAGCGGCCCTCGGCGTCGAAGACCTTGAAGAAGAGCGTGGAAGCACCGTCGTACGCGAAGTGGATCGCGAGGGCGCCCCTCGCGTGGCAGACCCGTGCGATCTCCGCTAGCCGCGAGTCATGAAGATCTTGCCGGCGGGAACCGTTCGATCTCCGCTCCGGTCGCCGGAGCGCTGCAATCGGCGTGCTGCAACCAGATCTCGAGAGGCCCCCTCGGAGGCATCACGTCGGAGAAGAACCACGGGAAGCGGATCCAGGAGCTTGGAGGCATCAGCGCCCACAGCACCAACTCGCGCGAGGAGTCCGCGGCATGGACCCCAGGGGCGGCGGCACGCGTCGCTGCAGCGCGGCAAGTCCCGACACGGCGTGGGCGGCGCTGCTCGTCGCTCCGACCTCCCGAGCCCTCGGCACGGGCGTACAAGCATAGCGGGTACCCCGGAGGAGGCCGCTCGCACCAAGGCGTCGACACCACCTGCATTGCTGCTTCATCACGGTGATGGATCGACCTCTTCTTCGGCGGATAAGGCCCCAGATCATCATGGGGAGCCTTTCCTTTCTCTTAGGTAGAAAACCTTCTGATAGGCGCCATTGTTGTCAGCAGTGGAGCAAGGAGGAAGGAGCAAGCAAGCGAGGAAGAGATGGGCGATGGGGGCTCCGCCCCCCTCCCCATTTATAGCAAGAGAAGGCCAACCGGCGTCCCCCACGATCGCAGGTAATGATGGTTTTCCTTGGATGTCGCAGGGACTTGTCAAGTCGTGCATTTGCTAAGGCAACATGGGGAAGCGGAGGCGCCCACGTTCAATCAACTGCCACACGTCAACCGAGGCCACATGCTTTTGGGGCCCGCGGTGCTCTGAATTTGACCCTTGGCTTCGCCGCGAAGCCAAGCCCGAGCGCACCTTGGGCCCGGGGGCTACTTTCGGCGTTCTGGGAACGGAGGTCCCCATACTTGCTTGCCTGCGGCCAACAGTTTGGCTAAGCCAGCAGGCCGTACGGCCCATCTTCATCAACAAGGCATCCAAGACCCTCGCGAGGGTCCAAGCCTCGCGAGTCGGATGACGCAAGACCTCCTCTGGAGTAGCCGAGCCAGGCAGGCTCACGAGGAGCGGAGATATCAAGGCGGGGCAAAACCTCAGGAGGCCCTCATGACGTGAGCCATGATGCACGACACAAGGCGGGCGCAAGCGCGCGCAGCGTCCTTATTTCCGCTTTGGCGCTAAGGAGGCCAGCGCAGGCGAAGAGTACCGAGGCATCAGGCAAAGGTTGCCATATCGGTGCATTGAGACCAAGACCGGAAGGACGGCAAGACGGAGGTCATCGTGGAGCCCAAGACGGCGTCACCACCAGAGCTTTTCGCAGGCGAAGACCGCTTTTGTCTGGATAGCTTGTACTAGTTGTACCCCTTCAAATTTGCCCACCGTTGTTGGCTCCCTTCCCGCTCGATATTTGGGAAGAGGACCAGGGCCTATATAAGTAGAGCTAGCCACCACAGTAGGAGGCAACGGATCTCGAACTGATACAGATCATCCTCAACCACACAGGCACAAGAACACCTCAACCTCAGGAGGCTGTTCTTCCGTTGTACTCTTCATCATCGGCCCAAGAGGCAATCCACCGCCACCACACTGGAGTAGGGTATTACACCACAACGGTGGCCCAAACTAGTATAAACCTCGTGTCTTTCTGTGTTGCGAGTTCGTCGAGTTTGTCCGCGAGATCGGTAGGAGGGAAATACTTCATGCGCACCCCAGTGTTCGAACCTTAAGGGTTTGCCGGAACCCCACATGCGACAGTGCTGAACCCCTACGTGATGGTGTCTAGATTGGATCTGGTGGTTCTGGACTCTGCGGCGGCTGGATGAATATTTCGACGCTTGTTCTAGGGTTTCTGGAATATTGGGGTATTCATAGAGCAAAGTGGCGGTCCGGGGGGCACCCGATGTGGGCACAACCCACCAGGGCGCACCTGGGCCTCCTGGCGTACCCTGGTGGGTTATGCACCCCTCGGGGCACCCCCCAGGTGCAACCAGGGCCCATTGCCTTTCTTCTGGCCCATAAAAAATCATCAGGAAGTTTCGTGGCATTTGGACTTCATTTGATCTTGATTTCCTGCGATGTAAATAATTATAGAAAAAACAACAACTGGCACTTGGCACTATGTCAATAGGTTGTACCAAAAATGATATAAAATGACTATAAAATGATTATAAAACATTCAGGATTGATAATAAAACTGCATGGAACAATCAAAAATTATAGATACGTTGATGACGTATCACCAATCCCTTCACAGTTACTTGCAGAAGTGAGATCTGATAGAGATAGACTAAACTAAACAGACGATAAAGTAAATATTTTTGGTATTTTTGCTTTAAGATCGGAAAGTATAAGATTGCAAAATAGTACTCCCTCCGTCCCATAATGTAAGACGTTTTCTGACACTAGTGTAGTGTCAAAAACATCTTACATTATGGGACGGAGGGAGTAGATCGGAAACTTATATGATGGAAAATAGACCCGGGGGCCATAGATTTCACTAGAGGCTTCTCTCAAGATAGCAAATAATATGGTGGGTGAACAAATTACTATCGAGCAATTGATAGAAAAGTGCAAAGTTATGACGATATCCAAGGAAATGATTATGAAATATAGGCATCACGTCCGTGTCAAGTAGACTGAAACGATTCTGCATCTACTACTATTACTCCACACATCAATCAAGTCCTGCCTGCATATAGAGTATTAAGTTCATGAAGAACAGAGTAACACATTAGGTAAGATGACATGATGTAGAGGAATAAACTCAAGCAATATGATGTAAACCCCACCTTTTTATCCTCGATGGCAACAATACAATATGTTCCTTGCTCCCCTCATCCTTTGGGAAAGGACACCGCAAGATTGAACCAAAGGTAAACACTTCTCCCATTGCAAGAAAAACCAATCTAGTTGGCCAAACCAAACCGATAGTTAGAAGAGAATTACAAAGATACCAAATCATGCATAAAAGAATTCAGACAAGATTCAAATAATATTCATATATAAGCTGATCATAAATCCACAATTCATCAGATCTCGACAAACACACCGTAAAAGAAGATTACATCAGATAGATCTGCGAGAACATCGAGGAGAACATGGTATTGAGAATCAAAGAGAGAGAAGAATCCATCTAGCTACTAACTATGGACCCATATGTCTGTGGTAAACTACTCACGCTTCATCGGAAGGGCAATAGAGTTGATGTAGATGCCCTCCGTGATCGAATCCCCCTCCGCCAGGATGCCGGAAAAGGCCCAAGAATGGATCTCACGGGAACAGAAGGTTGCGTCAGTGGAAAAGTGTTTTCGTGGATACTTCTCATGGTTTGGGAATATTTGTGAATATATAGGCCGAAGAATTAGGTCAGGGGAGTCACGAGGGGCCCACAAGGCAGGGAGCGCGTGATGACCCACAAGTATATGGGGTCAATTGTAGCTCTTTTCGATAAGTAAGAGTGTCGAACCCAACGAGGAGCAGAAGGAAATGATGAGTGGTTTTCAGCAAGGTAATGTATGCAAGTATTGAAATTGTAAGTAGCCAAGTCGTTTGATAGCAAGATAATTTGTAACGAGCAAGTAACGGTAGTAGTAACAAAAGTGTAGCAAGGTAGCCCAATCCTTTTGAGGCAAATGATATGCCAAAACGGTCTCTTATGATAAGCAAAGCGTTCTTGAGGGTTCACGGGAATTTCATCTAGTCACTTTCATCATGTTGGTTCGATTTGTGTTTGCTACTTTGATAATTTGATATGTGGGTGGACCAGTGCTTAGGTGTTGTTCTTACTTGAACAAACTCCTACTTATGATTAAACCTCCCGCAAGCATCCGCAACTACGAGAAAAGTATTAAGAATAAATTCTTACCATAGCATTAAACTTTTGGATCCAATCGGTCCCTTACGGAATAAGCGCATAAAGCTGGGGTTTTAGGCTTACATCACTCTCGCAACCCATCATCTAATTGCTACTCCACAATGCATTCCCTTAGGCACAAATATGGTGAAGTGTCATGTAGTCGACATTCACATGACACCACTAAGGGAATCACAACATAGATACTATCAAAATATCAAACACATATCAAGTTCACATGATTACTTGCAACATGATTTCTCCCATGACCTCAAGAACAAAAGTAACTACTCACAAATGATAATCATGCTCAAGATCAGAGGGGTATTAAATAGCATAATGGATCTGAACATATAACCTTCCACCAAATAAACCATATAGTAATCAACTACAAGATGTAATCAACACTACTAGTCACCCACAAGCACCAATCTATAGTTTCGGTAACAAGATCGAACACAAGAGATGAACTAGGGTTTGAGATGAGATGGTGCTGATGAAGATGTTGATGGAGATTACCCTCCCCAAGATGGGAGAGTTGTTGGTGATGATGATGACGATGATTTCCCCCTCCTGGAGGGAAGTTCCCCCGGCGGAATCGCTCCGCCAGAGGGCAAAAGTGCTCCCGCCAAAGTTCCGCCTCGAGGCGGCGGCGCTCCGTCCCGAAAGTCCTCTCCTTATTTTTTTTCTTGGTCAAAATGACCTATATACCAGAAGATGGGCACCGGAGGTGGGCCGAGGAGGGCAAAACCCACCAGGGCGCACCTGGGGCCTGGCGCGCCAGTGGGTTGTGCCCACTGGTGGCCCCTCCGTAGTTATTTACTCCAATAATTCTTATATATTCCATAGAAAATCTCCGTGAAGTTTCACCTCATTTGGAGTTGTGCAGAATAGGTAGCCTGGTGTAGCTTTTTCAAGTCCAGATTTCCAGCTACCAGAATTCCCTATTTGTGTATACCTTGCATATTATGAGATAAAAGGCATTAGAATTACTCCAAAAAGCATTATTATGGATAAAAACATTATATATAACAGTAAGAAAACATGATGCAAAATGGACGTATCAGCGCGCCCTACCCCCTGGGCGCGTCCTTCCCCCCTTGTGGCCGCCTTGTGGCTCTTCCGACTAATCTTAAAGTCTCTGGGGTGTCTTCTGGTCCAAGAAAAATCATCGCGAAGGTTTTATTCCATTTGGACTCCGTTTGGTATTCCTTTTCTGCAAACTCAAAACCAAGGAAAAAAACAGAAACTGGCATTGGGCTCTAGGTTAATAGGTTAGTCCCAAAAATAATATAAAATAGCATATTAATGCATATAAAACATCCAAAACAAATAATATAATAGGATGGAACAAACAAAAATTATAGATATGTTGGAGACGTATCAACTACCCGCCAGCATCTGCGCAGGAGACCGGGAAGGGGGAAGGAGCCCCGTCGCCTTCAAATGGGACAACTAATGCCATGCATGCAGGCCAGAACTCTGAGAGTGAGTCTGATTGCCTAAACTATGAGGGAGTAATGTATTGATACTTGAGATTTGATCTATAATGAAGAAGAAGAAGAAGAAGAATGAGCATTTCATTGTGGTGAACTTGTGATGAGGAGAAAGGAATAATCATCATGTTATTTTTCTCCTGTCCAATTGAATCTAATTTCGTATGGATCGTCGTCCAACTTCACAGAATGGAATCATACATGTACTATGTAATTTTAATCCGTAGACCCGCATTTGCATTTTGCATGGCTCTCTCAGTGGCTGACCATGCATATTTCCTTGGTGATGCATTCATGTTTAGCTAGGTTAGAATACTTGAGATGTACTTCTATCATGGATGGTACTGTACGTCACACGTCTAAACAGACTGGTGTTGCTTCCGCACATCATCTGTCGTCGTATTGTATTGGGACAAATGCTACTTGGAGAGAAGCAGATCTGAAAATAGCTAACAACGTCATATTAGAAAGTATCAACACCTATCTACTCCTAATAATTTAATTTTAATTTTAATTTTTGATAATAAAGCACGCAGTGCTTCTGGTGGTACATCATTGGCATTTTTTTGGAAACCCTCTTATGTTTTCTGATAATTGAACCTAGAGTCCCTTTTTAGAGCGGATATGGGAAAACGATTTGTTCTTACAAAAAGCACCCTCCACTTTTCAGTATACAACCCGTGATCCTGTGTTTCATTTTTATCCAGCCGTTCCCTTCCAGCCGCGTCAAAGGAGGAGAAGTAGGGCGGCGGTGGAGGAGAAGTAAGATGGAGGCCGCATCGCCGGCACGAGTGATCGGGTGAGGGGCGGCGCCCATTTCATTCGGCTCCTGTCACCCGCTTGGGCCCAATTCAGCCTGGTACCGATGCTTCCACAGAGAAATCGGATTATCACGAGAACAGAAAATAATTGGTAGGGGATGCCCTTCAAACAACCTCTGCTTTGACTCAATTGCAATTGGCTTGGCTACATATCTTCGGTGAAGAAAGCAGAGATGCAGATGGGGTAAAGAATGAACCCACAACGCGAGCGAAGAAAGTAGTCGATGGCGCTGTCGTAGTTGTCCTCCCGCATGGAGGTGAGGCAAAGGGCGGTGGCAGCGGCACGGCGGTGATGCGGCAGGGCTCCCTACGTGTGTGCTCCTGCTCATGGCCAAGTGAAAAAGAAAGAATTGGGAGGAAGAGAGGAAGAAGGAGAAAGAAGAGGATCTGGGCAGTGCAGGAGTTCCGATGGTGCGGCGTGCGCGTAGCCAAGGAAGAAGGAGAGGATCTGGGAGGCACGGGAGTTCCCGGTGGTGAGGCGTCCATGAGGGCGCGGGAAAGGTGGTGGATCAGGCGCTGAGCGCGTGGAGGAAGGAGGGGAGGCACTCAGGAGGCTTGTGAGATTTGGGCCGCGGGGAGAGGCGTTAAAGTAGCGACGTCCATTGAGCAGGGGGAGTGTTGCGCATGGTCCCTCATTGGACAGACAGGGAGTGAGAAGAAGGCATTGGGGGAGAGACTACATGATTAGGGGGCTGAGAAGATAAGGCTGGACAACGGTGCTTGCGGCCAAATGATACGTGTCGCCGACGTGAGACGGTTGATTGGAATCATTGTCATCTACATCTGAATAAGGTAAAACAAATGCATGCACGTGCCCCTCCTGAGCACCATCATTTGTTTCTCGCCGTGCACCCATGCATGCACTTTTTTGCTTCAGCAATTTTCCATGCACACAGTCCGGGTGTAAGTGTTGATGGAAGAATGTTAGCTTACTACAGTAAACGAAACAATCTTCCACAACACTTACAGCCGGACTGGCTGGGTAAATGAATGCATTCAGAAGGAACTTGCGAAGCTGCATATGAGTTCCCAAGAAATCTTCCAACATTATTTAGAGCATCTCCAGCTGGTCCATCAAGTTTTTTGGGGTTTTTATGCAAGCTGCATTTGCAACTTTCGAATAAACCCTTCCCTAATAAAAAAATCTAGCTCTCTCTGCACTTGCAATAAACACATAGGCACCTTCATTTTATCATCATAATAATTCAAATAATTATGTTTCAGTTTCAAACCCATAATCTATGATATAAACATAACAAATGGTCCAAATGCATTAAACTAAACATGAAGAAGTTTATTGTCCATGGAGCTCCCACAAATGCTCAACAAGGTCTTCCAAAAGTAGTACATACCCCGCGGCAGTCTTTGATATGTTGATACACTTGAAGAAATTTCTAGAGTCGGTGTTCATCACTCCGATGGTTGACACGCGATGTATAATTTTTTTCTTCCCCTCATTCTCATAGCAGAAGTCTTTTGGCTAGACTTGCTCCTTCTTTCTTATGATGTTCTTCATGCTCACACATGTTTTAGCTAGTCTTCATGCTCCTTCTTTCTTTTGGCTAGTCTTCACAAATATTGACCATGAAGGATATATTACATCTGCAGGATAGTAACATGTGTTGTATGTTCACCGGTAGTGCCTCCATGTTAGATAGCCGTGCAAATAAATGAGATCATTGCAACATATTTAGGTCATTTTGAGATCCCGATAGACCAAAATTGTAACGCTCCCGATGCGGCTATATCTCCCACGTGTCGAGGCACGACTTAGAGGCATAACCGCATTGAAAGCAATGTCGCAAGTGAGGTAATCTTCACACAACCCATGTAATAAATAAGGGAAAGAGATACATAGTTGGCTTCCAGTCGCCACTTCACACAATACATAAATAAACATCCATCATTCAGAGTACACTCAAGGTCCGACTACGGAACCAAAATAAAAGAAGATACCCCAAATGCTACATAGATCCCGATCGTCCCAACCGGGCACCACTCGATCATCTGGAAAAGACACATAGTAACGACCACGTTCCTTGTCGAACTCCCACTTGAGCTCGGTTGAGTCACCTGACCGCATCGTCGGCACCTGCAACTGTTTTGGAAGTATCACGTGAGTCACGGGGACTCAGCAATCTCACACCAGCGAGATCAAGACTATTTAAGCTTATAGGAAGGACAGAGTAGTATAGTGGAGCTGCGACAAGCGACTAGCATATATGGTGGCTACTTCGCAAAAGAGAGCGAGAAGAGGAGCAAGGCACGGTCGTGAAGCTAGTAGCGATCAAGAAGTGATCCTGAACTACTTACGCCGAGACATAACTCCAACACCGTGTTCACTTCCGGACTCCGCCGAGAAGAGACCATCACGCAGTTACACGCGGTTGATGTGTATTTTATTTGAGGTCAACTTCAGGTTTTCTACAACCGGACATTAACAAATTCCCATCTGCCTCATAACCGGGCACGGCTTTGAAAGATATTACCTGCAGGGGTGTCCCAACTTAGCCCATTATAAGCTCTCACGGTCAACGAAGGATATTCCTTCTACCGGGAAGACCCGATCAATCTCGGAATCCCGGACTACAAGACATTTCGACAGCAATAAAACAAGACCAGCAAAGCCACCCGGTTGTGCCGACAAATCCCGATAGGAGCTGCATATATCTCGTTCTCAGGGCACATCCGGATGAGACAGGCTACGAGTAAAACCAGGCCTCGAGTTTCCCCGGGGTGGCCCTTGCGGCTCGGTTCGGGCCAAGACCTTTCGAAGGAGCACTGGTCCGGGGGTTAAAATAAAGATGACCCTCGGGCTCGCGAAAACCCGGGGAAAAAGGCTTAGGTGGCAAATGGTAAAACCAATGTTGGGCCTTGCTTTGGGACGAGCCTTATTCAAAGCGAACTGTCAAGGGGTCCCATAAATCACCCAACCGTGTAAGGAACGCAAAAGTCAAGGAACATAACACCGGTATGGCGGAAACTAGGGTGGCAAGAGTGGAACAAAACACTGTGCATAAGGCCGAGCCTTCCACCCTTTACCAAGTATATAGATGTATTAAATATAGCAGATATATATATATTGTGATATCCCCAACAAGTAAACATGTTTCAACAAGGAACAACATCTCCATGTTCCAACAAGGAACAAACTTCAACTTCACCTGCAACTAGCAACGCTATAAGAGGGGCTGAGCAAAGCGGTAACATAGCCAATCAACGGTTTGCTAGGAAAGGATGGTTAGGGCTGACATGGCAATATGGGTGGCATGATATAGCAAGTGGTAGGCATCGCAGCGTAGGCATAGCAAAAGAGCGAGCATCTAGCATAGCAAAGATAGAAGTGATTTCGAGGGTATGGTCATCTTGCGCAATGTTCTCAGAGTTGTCGAAAGCTTGATCCTCGTGGCGTTCTCAACAGGATCCTCGTTCACGTACTCGTCTCCGGATCTACCCAAAGCAACAACACAAACAAAGGAACCACAATAAATCACGGTGCAATGCACAATCAACATGATGCAAAATATGGCATGATATGCGGGATGTGATATGCAATGCGTAGGTGCGCTCCAGAAGGAAAATGATGAACCAGGCATCAACTTGGCAAACCAAGTATGCCACTGGAAAGATGAGATGATTTCGGTTGAAATCGATATAAAGATCACGGAATCGGATGCACGGTTTGGAAATGACAAGCAAAACAAGAATGGCACAAATCTGCCATTAACAGCATGATGCCACTTAGCAAGCAACAAATAATTAAGCTACTGCACCCAAACGTATCAACAAAGTACATGGCAGTGATCTACACAAGATGCTTGACAAAAGATGAGCACTGAGCTACGGCTAGATCACAACATAACAGGTTCAAACAAGCATGGCAAAAGTGCACAAAATATCAGGCTGGACATGGCAAAAACAGCATCAGGTTGCAATGTTTAGAGCAACAAAACTACATGCTACAGGACCTTAAAATAGCAAAACATGGCATGGCATGAATCTAATCAAATCATAGAACAAAAGTCCCTTACTGACCATAAGCCAAAAAGGATTATAAAATATAGTAACACCCATGTCAATATTGAAAGTTTCGTTAACAGATTCAGCAACATGGCATGTTAAAAACTGATAACAAGTAGGCATGTTTACAAGCTCAATGCACTCACTACAGAGCCTTAAATGATAAACTAATCATACATACATCAAGAAGACATGTCATAGAAGACATACATGGCAAGAACGATAACATAGCATAAATGGATCAACCACAACAACCTTGGCAAAATTGAATAACATGTAAACAATCTGCCAGGAAACATTTTATAGTAAAAGTAGAGCTCGATTGACTCAAGCTATGGTACTCCATAATTGCAAACAAGGGCGTGGATGGATAGAGCAAGACATGCTTAACAAAACATCCTTACTGAAGTATCTCAAAATATGCATGGATCTCTCGGTAGCATCAAGTTAACATGGCATCAAAATATCAGCTAAACAGGGCTGAAATCAGCAACATCAGGACACCTACTTTGCATGCTTGTGCTAGTCACCACATAGATCACAAAAATACATGGCATACACCCCTGGAAAGATGGCATGGCATATTACAAAACACATGTAGGACTCCAATTCATAGGGTGCACACATCAATCATGGCAAAAATAACAAAAGTGCAAGTTCTGTTAAGAAACAGAAACTAACATCACATAGCACTCTTCCAACAGCATTTCGGGCATCAAGATGAGCTCAAATGAAAATGATGCAATGGAACGAAGTGATCTACCCTTCGAGACAAACATTTTGACATACTATACGTGCAAAATGGATCTACGATGACAAAGTTACAGCACGTAGAAAATGCAACAAATTAACGAGATGCAAAAGACTGAGAAAAAAAAAGGAGAGGGGAGAGTCAACGCGCGATTCCCGAGGCCGGCCGGATCGGATCGGATCGGGGCGCCGTGGGCTGCTCATGAGCTCGCCGGGAGGCGGCCGGCGAGGGAGCCGAGGCGGGCAGGAGGTCGCCGGCGGGGTGGCGGCGGCCGTCGGCCGTAGCCGGTGGCGGCCGGCGTATGAGGCGCTTGGCGGCCTGGGGAGCGAAGGGCGGCGGGAGGCGGCGCTCCTGGCGGCGCTGGCCGGAGGCGGGAGTCGGCGGCAGGCGGCTCAGGCGGGCTTCTGGCCCATGGGAGGCGGCAGTGGGGCGCCCGGGTGGCGACGTGGCGCCCATGATTAGCGGGCGGCGGCGGGCGGACGTCTGCTCGCCAGACGTGTCAGCGGCGCGGAGGAAAGAGCTAGGGTTTCGGGGAATGATCAAGGATTTGGAGGGGTTTGCTTAAATAGGCATAGAGGAGCTAGGAGAGTCCAAATGAGGTGTAGTTTTCGCCCACACGATCGTGATCGAACGACGGAGAGCATGGGAGTGACTTAGATGGGTTATAGTGCTGTTTTGAAGGGGTGTTGGGCTGCAACTAAAAGAGGCCTTTGCGAGAGTGCGGTTAACCGTTGGAGTACCAAACGAGCTCCAAATGACCCGAAACTTGACCGGTGGTCTACGGGTGGTATACCAAGGCCACTAGACAAACCTCGGTCCATTTCGAGAAGGTTTAGTACCCGCACACGGAAAAAGCGTAAAAGGGCAGCGGGGGAAGATAGGAGTCTTGGGATTGCAAAAGCGGACAACGGGAAAAATGCTCGGAATCATGAGGCGAACACGTATGCAAATGCGATGCACATGATGACATGATAAAATGCATGACATGGACAAAAAGCAAAAAGAGGAAAACCCAACCACGGAGGGAATATCATATCACAATGCCGAAAATGGCAAGAGTTGGAGTTACAAATATGGAAAGTTACATCCGGGGTGTTACAAAAATATGAATGGAAAATTCATAGATCATTTGATGACACAATTTCGATGAAATATGGTTGCATCTTTACAGTGACATTTCAGTTGTCCATGTTATATAGCAGGGAAATTCGTTCACCTCCAGTGCATGCAATCGATCCTCCCAAGCATGACGAGGAAGTATTTCGATGCACTAATCTGCAGAAACTTGTTGTGTCCATGTCATTTAGTGCTTGGAGATATTTCTCTCCGAAGATCTCAATGACAACATTCAATAATTTGTTCCAACCTTTTATGACTGTGCTCTCTGCACTCCAATCCAATCATCAAGGGCGTGTTTGTTTATGTGCATCATTTTTTGCGCGCCAGCTTCAACTACCCACCAGCATCATTTTTTGGCTGAGCAAGTGCGCGAGGACGATCCCCGGCGGCGCGGCCAACCTCAACTACCCGTCGTTCATGGTGGTGTTTTACGGCCACACCCACGTGCACACGCTGACGTGGATGGTGACCAAGGTGTTGGCGTGGCCTGAGAGGTACAACGTGACGGCCTGTAGGATCGACAGTATGTCTAGAGGGGGGTGATTCAACTACTTGACCAAATAAAAATCTAGCCTTTTCCCAATTTTAAGTCTTGGCAGATTTTAGCAACTTTAGAACAGGTCAAGCAATTAACCTACACATGCAAGTCTAAGAGTATAGCAGCGGAATGTAAAACATTGCATATGAAGGTAAAGGGAGGAGTTTGGAGGGAGCAAACGCAATGTAGACACGGAGATTTCATCCCGTGGTTCCGTTAGGTGGTTCTATTGTACATCCACGTTGATGGAGACTTCAACCCACGAAGGGTAACAGTTGCACGAGTCCACGGAGGGCTCCACCCATGAAGGGTACACGAAGAAGAAACCTTGTCTATCCGACCATGACCATCGCCCACGAAGGACTTGCCTCACTAGGGTAGATCTTCATGAAGTAGGCGATCTCCTTGCCCGTACAAACTCCTTGGTTCAACTCCACAATCTTCACGGAGGATCCCAAGTGACACCTAACCAATCTAGGAGACACCACTCTCCAAAAGGTAATAGATGGTGTGTTGATGATGAACTCCTTGCTCTTGTGCTTCAAATGATAGTCTCCCCAACACTCCACTCTCTCTCATAGATTTGGATATGGTGGAAAGATGATTTGAGTGGAAAGCAACTTGGGGAAGGCTAGAGATCAAGATTCATGTGGTTGGAATGGAATATCTTGGTCTCAACACATGAGTAGGTGGTTCTCTCTCAGAAAATGTATGCTGGAAGTGTAGGCACGTTCTGATGGCTCTCCCCGTGAATGAAGGAAGGGTGGAGGGGTATATATAGCCTCCACACAAAATCTAACCGTTGCACACAATTCACCAAACTCGGTGGGACCGAATCAGAAAACTCGGTCAGACCGATTTAGTTCAAAATGTGAACGTTAGGCTTTTCGGTGGGACCGACATGTCAAGTCGGTGGGACCGATTCCATTAGGGTTAGGGCATAACATAATCTCGGTGTGATCGATTACACAAACTCGATAGGACCGACTTTGGTAATAAGCTAACCAGAGAGTTGGTATTGCAAACTTGGTGGGACCGATTCGCTCATCTCGGTGAGACCGAAACGTTACAAAAGAGAAATAGAGAGTTTGCATTGCAAACTCGGTGGGACCGATCGCTCATTTCGGTTGGACCGAAATGTTACGAAGGGAAACAGAGAGTTTGCAATCCCATCTCGGTGAAACCAAGATCCCTATCAGTGAGACCAAAGTGACTAGGGTTTCTGGCAGTGGCTATGTAAAATGAACTCGGTGGCGCCGGATAGATCAAATCGGTAGAGCCGAGTTTGACTTTTGGTTTGGGACATATGTGGAAATGAGAAAGTGGTTGAGGGCTTTTGGAGCATATCACTAAGCATTTTGAGCAAGCAAGCTATTAAGCAACACCTCATCCCCTTTTAATAGTATTGGCTTTTCCTATGGACTCAATGTGATCTTGGATCACTAAAATGAAAATGTAGAGTCTTGAGTTTGAGCCAATGTGTGTCCTTAGCATTTTGAGGGGTCCACATTCCTAATCCATGCCATGCCAATCATTGAACTTTCTGAAATGATCATCTTGAAATAGCATTAGTTCAATGAGATATATGTTGTTAGTAATTACCAAAACCACCCTCGGATAGTTGCACTTTCAATCTCCCCTTTTTTGGTAATTGATGACAACATATAGATCAAAGCTTTGACAATTGATAATAAGATTGAAATACATCGTCGCTTTGAGAAGTATGTGATAAGCAAGAGCTCCCCCTAAATTTGTGCATTATTTAAAATTTTCTTTTGAATGCAAATGCACAATCGATTAGGATCATGGGTTACTCTGCCTTGTCACATACATCTTGGTGGAGCGCTCAAAATGATAGGAATTAAAACATGCACTCATTGCCAAGCAAAGTGAATGATCATATAGGAAGATAAAAGATAATATCATCCAAGCAAATATTAAAGTATGATATGATCAAACACATGACCATACAAGTATCTCAAGCACAGACATAAAGTATCAAACACGACGCATAAAAGTTTCAACCAAATAGCAAGAGAGACAAAAAGCAACACTCTCTCTCGAAGCCTATGATCTATACATTTCTCCCCCTTTGGTAACAAGTTACCAAAAAGTTTGAAAATGCATAGTGCTATGCGTCTCTCAGGCTTGGTCTTTGGGAGGTGGTGTAGAGAGAAATCCAAGGACGAAGGCATCAGTTGAAGTTGTTGGAGCTGGTAGAGTGGCAACTGGAGGTGGCAATGAAGCTGTTGCTGCTGGTGCAGATAAAGTAGCTCTTGTATCTGGCACGGGCACTGCAGCTGACCTCTGACCTCTAGGCACTCTCTGAAAAGCTCCTGTAGTAGCCTTCCCCTTCTTATCCTCTGCTTCCTCATGGAGCTGCTCAACGGCTGTCTGTATCTCAGTTACTTTCAGATCAAGATCATAAAACTTGGTCTCAATAATCCTTTCCAAGCTCTCCTGATTCTGAGTCAGGGTGGCCAAGCCCTTCTCAATCCTCAAAGTTTCTTTAATAAAATAAGCTAGCTGATCTTGTTTGCTCTTTAAGAACACCTGAGATGCCTCCTCAACACTTGGCATCTTTGCATCCTTTTATGCCTTTGCCTTTGCTCTTTTCTGTTGTGCTTGCACTGAGGTGGGATCATCCTCATTCATGATAATAGTGTTATCTTCAAATTCTCGGTGCAAAGGTAAATGCTCCTTGTCCAACAAGTAAGTGCTTGTGCCCATCTTGGAGTTGATGAGCACCTGAATGTGTGGAGCATACCCACAAGATCTTTTCTGATCAGCAGCTGTCCTCTTGATTGTTTCAACAATCAGACTCATGACCTTGAATTTTTGAGGGACATCAAATATCTGCAGCAAGTTGATTGAATGTCCTCTAATCATCTTGTGATCTCCAGATTTGGGTAATAGAATGTGCCTCAAGATTGTGTTGATTGTAGGTAGACCAGACAACAAATAATGCACAGATCCAAACTTGTGTGTTTCTAAAGCTTTGTCTCGGATCTCCTTGTACATATTTGCCATAGAGTTGTGATCTTTCTACTTCTTGGCATACACATCCAAATCATCCTCATGCTCTTCTGGGGCATTGATCAACTTGGCCCACTCATCAACAGTTGACTGGTACCTTGTACCTTCAGACATCCATACTATTCTACCATCTGGGTAGAAATGAGCTGTTGAATAGAACTGCATAATGAGGTCATCATTCCATTTGGTAAGCTTATGTCCAACAAACTTGTCAACTCCACAATCTTTGAAGCTTTCATGCACTCCTGGGACATAATATTCATTCTCATCAGTGAATTCCCAATGAACCCACTTCATATCACAAACTATGGGTTTCTTGTCCAACAAAATGGTCTCATAGAAATCTTGTTGTTCTATTGTGGGGAACCTGTAGTCCACAGCAGTCCTCCTCCTCACAGCACAGGGATCAGACTGTCTCCACAGACTCAGTCCTGCATCCGTCCTGATGTGCATGTCCTCAGACACTTGATGAGTGTCATTGTGGTCTGGAATCTTTGGTTTCAGTTTTCTCATCACTTGGGCTTCAGCATCTTCTTCGTCAACCTCAGGCACTGGGGCCTTGTTCTTCTCTTCAGCTGGTATATTCCTGGTGCTTCTCTTGGGCTTAGAAGGCTTCTGAGCTTGAGCAGTAGCTTTGGGTGCAGTTTTGGGCTTTGATGGAGCAACCCCTGACTTAGTTGCATCCCCCATAAGCTCTTGGGACTTGGGTGCACTACAAAAAAGGACACATCCGTGACATTTTGGGCCGAACGAATTTTTTTTCTGTCATACTTATGACACTTCTATGACAATAATTGTGACAAAACCCGGTATCATCATAGATGTGGTGGGGTCCTACTTCTATGACAAAAAATCATGACAGAAAATGGGCTTTTTGTCCGGGGCGGGCCGGAGACGCAGCTGCATGACATTCTTTGGGCCTTCCATGACGGAAAAAACCGTCGTAGAAGCGAGGGCGCGGAAAATATCGGGGAGTTCCCAGTTACGGTGGTTGGTCGGGGGCCGAGCGATGCGCGTTTCTCTCATACATGAACGCGCGTGGGTGCGAGGCGTTGGGCTCTAATTGAACCCGAGCGAGGCGTCGGGCTCTAACAGAACCCGAGCGATTGCATTGCAGGCTACGCGTTACACTGAACCCGAGCGATCGATCGATCCCTTGCTATTAACTGAACCCGAGTGATTCCTTCGCTATTGCTGCTAATTGAAGCCGATCGATGCTGCCTCTGGATGAACAGTGAGCGTTGTTGGGGGTTTGGATGAACAGTTCCCGGTGGGGGTTGGATGAACAGGAACCTGTGGTAGTAGAGGCCGTTGCAGCTGGATGAACAGTACCCCGATCGATCGTGCCAGTGGATGAACAGGACCCCGTGGAGGGCTGGATGAATAGTAGCCAGTGGAGGGCTGGTTGAACAGTAGCCGGTGGAGGGCTGGATGAACAGTAGCCCGTGGAGGGTGGTTGAACAGGACCCCCGTGGAGAGGGCTGGTTGAATAGTAGCCGGTGGAGAAGCGCGCGGTGGAGGCTGGATGAACAGGAGCGCGTGGATGAACAGTCACAGGTTGAGGCTGGAGGAGGTCGACGGTGGATGAACAATAGCCCGTGGAGGTTGGAGGAGGTCGACGGTGGAGATGAACAGTATCCCGTGGAGTCCCGTTTTGCGATACGCCACACCCCTCCCGATGAACAGGACCCCCGTTTCGACCGTAGCACTCCAACACAAGTCCGTTTCCTCCGTTTTGCGGTACGCCACACCCGTCCCGATCAATAGGAGCCTGTTTCGACCGTAGGAGGTCCGTTTCCTCCGTTTTGTGGTACGCCAGACCCCTCCCGATGAACATGATCCTGTTTCCACCATAGCCGGTCGAACACAAGGCCGTTTCCTCCGTTTTGCGGTACGCCAGGCCTCATTTCCATCATCTAATCCGTCCAAGTCGGTTGGCTCCCGATGAACAGCATGCGTTCCATTGCCTCCCGATGAACATGACGCATTCTGTTGCCTCCCCATGAACACGATGACGACGTAGTTTCTCCGTTCCGACCCAGCCACAACCATGTACACGAGCCATGGCCGTACGTATGCACACGTAGGCGTTCGAGACCCTGCCCGTATGTACGTACGTGGCTGTATTTACTTTCTTGCACCCCGGCCGTTGTACGTACGTGTACATGCTACGTGCGCGCCTCTACTACCACACGTACGTGCCTCTACTACCACATGTGCCCTTCCTTACACGGCCACGGTTCATGTTGCAGCCTGCAGACATACCGATCGACCACTATGTACGTACACGTTCGCGACCAGAATGACAACGCTACGTACGCTTCGACCGGGTGGGTCCCGACTGTCAGGCACTTCCTTGCATGCGAAGATGTAGCTGGTGGGTCCCAGTAGTCAGGGGCGAATCATTTTTCTCCCCGTAATATGGACACACTTCCTTGCGTGCGAAGATGTAGCTGGTGGGTCCCAGCAGTCAGGGGGTGAATCATTTTTTTGCCCGTATTATGGACGCACTTCCTTGCATGCGAAGATGTAGCTGGTGGGTCCCAGCAGTCAGGGGGGAACGTTTTTTTCGCAAAATATGGTGGCCCGTCCAGTGGGTCCCTGCTGTCAGGTGGAGGAATAATTATTTCCCGCGTAATAAGGAGGCACTTCCTTGCTGCGGTCGTGGACCTAGCTGTCAGCCTCTCCACGTACAGTACTCTTCTGATGGAAGTCGGTCGTTGACCACATTGACCACACCACGTCAAGAGCACCAAGGCGGTGGACGACGCGAAGCCGGGGAAGACGCGGCAATGGATGCCCACGCGGAGAGGAGTACGAGGGTTCACTGGTTCGGCTACGGTGTGAGGATGCCGTCGCCGCAGGGCCTGGCCAGCGGTGGGAGTGGTAGGGGGAGGTGAGGCCTCCGCGGTAGCCTGACCGCCACGGAGGCGGGGAAGCGGCACGACCGGTGCTACTTTGGGCGGCTGGAGCAAGAAGACCAGAGGTTGAAGAATCACAACGGCCGTTGGATGGACATCGTACGGTCACTTCAGCTAGAATCGTTTATATTGACTAAATTGACAAAGCCCTTGGTACGCATCAACTTAGTAGGCCCACAGTGTCGGAGTAAATGACCACGGGTAGCCTAGCCGGCTCCCCCTGGGACTTCTGAAAAAATTACAAGCCAATCAAGCCATCCAACATCCAAGACGCTGGGCCGCCTTCCCCCGCGGGCTGTCACTCAGGCCGGCTGTCAGGAGGCGGCCCGGCCCCAAGACCTACAGGCAGAAGGCAGCAAGAGGGCCGACTTCCAAGGAGCCGGCTACCAGAGGGCCGACTCCACGTAGTCAGCCACGAAAAGGCCGACTCCAAGAAGCCGGCCACCCTGCAGGCGGCCAAGGCCGCACCCTCAGAATCTGCACCCACATAACGGTGATGAGATGGGGCGTGGCTACAGTGAAGCCTGCCACCCCCGCATCCGGAAGGCGTGGCTCTGATCGCCCGTCTGGGGCAGCCATCGGCCGTCCGTGGCTCTTTATTGCCATGTTGACCATGACCTCATCCACGACAGGCTGTCAGTATGACCCGCAGGCGGCGGGCCCCTCCGGTTAGAGAGATGCCCGAAGGCGGCTCGGCCTAACCCAGCCGGCCTGAGATACGGCCGGCTTCCCATAGCCGGTTTGTTCCCTCCCTCGAAGGAAGCGCCTCATTAAGGAGACAAGACGAGGTGAGGCTACAGTGATCGCCGCCAAGGCGGCGGCACTGTAGCCATGCTTACCCCGACAAAGCCCTTTTCATCAACATTGAGGCAACAGTAACCAGCCCCCGACAAGGATCTCAACGGTGGGGCCAGCCTGTTGACCAAGAAGCCAGTGGGACCCACCAGTCGGCGGGCCCCAGTGGCCGGCGGAGAAGCCGGCGAGCGCAGACACTGACAGCTAGGGCCCGCACCCAGCCGGATTACCATTGTATCCCTGGGGGTTAGGCCTATATAAACCCCCCAGGGCACCAATGCAAAGGGTGGTTCTCGGAGAGTTTTAGACACCACGTAGAGGGAAAAGGGGAGCTAGCCGTGCCCTTCTTCCTCACACCGAACAGCTCAAGGAGCCACTTGTAGCCACTTGTTCATCTAGTGACCACGCGGAGACCCCGCAGAGCAGCAGTAGGGGCGTTATCTCCACTGAGAGCCCCGAAGCTGGGTAAGATTCGCCGGCGTGCATGTCTTCGCCTCATACCGTTTCCAGGCACCGGCGACGTCTTATTGGCTCCCACTATGATTAGCCACCCGTTGGCATATGTCGCACCTACCACCCGACATTTGGCGTCCATCGGTGGGCCAGGTGCACCGTCGTCCGGAGACCTGTTCTGGACGGGAACCCTCTTCCTCCCCCGCGGGCGTAGCCAGCCCGGCGCGCCCGATGGCGCTTGCCCCGACGCGCTGCAAGGCATCATTGACGCCTGCGCGGCGAGCTGCCTCGCCGAACTTCTTGGCGAGGCTCGCATCTCCGACGAGCCCGCATCCGACGCGGGCACCGGCTGCCTCGAGAGCCACCTCGTCAGCCTCCTCGACCAGCTCCACGTCTCCAGCAAGCCTGCTGCGGATTTGGAGTCGGTTGGCTCCACCGACTCGATGCTTGTCGACTCCGACACAGCATCGCTCGACGCTTTCCCCACCAACGTCGTGGTCTTCAACGACCCGCTCCCCCAAGCCGACGACGGCCCCTCTGGCGAGAACGCCCACGACGCCCTGCAAGCGGCGCCGCACGACCTGTCCGCCCCTCTCCCGGCTGACACCGACGCGGAGGCACTAGAGGTGCGCCGCCTCGCCCTCCACGCGGAGGGCCGGAGGATAGCCTGCGTGAGATGCCCCACCGAGGCCCACCAGCACGAAGTCGACCGCGCCTTCTTCGGCATGCCGCCTCCCGAAGGGCCGAGCCGAATCGGCATCGTCAAGAAACGCGGCGCAGCCATCGCTGACATGCTGGGAGTGGACCACCCCGTCTACGCCACGCCCTCGAGAACCTGCGGCGCCGCCCAGGCGGCCCTAGAAGAGCTGAACGGGCTAGGGCCCGACGAGCTCCCCTATATGGCTAGTCGCATCCAGCAGCTGATTGGCGCGGACACAGAGCGGCATGAAGACAGCGCCCGTGCCAAAAGCCCTCCCCCGCGCCGAGAGCACGGCGCAACATCACGCACGCCGACTGTGGGCAACGCCCGCGCACGGCAAGAAAAGGAGCCGGCTGCCAGCCGCAGCCGAACCCGGATCTCCATCGAGCGCGACGCAGAAGGCCGCCCTCGAGCCGTGGAGCGGCAAGGCAACCCGCCCCCTCCTCCACCTCGCGGGGAAAGGTATCCCACCCCGCCGCCTGTCACACATCCGACTCTCAGCGGCTGACTAGGCCGCCGCGAAGGAGTCGGCGAAAATGACGCCCGCCACCGGATCGACCGCCTGGCGCGATCCATGGCGTTGGAAGAAGAAGATGATGTCGGTCCGCCTTTCTTCGGCCCCCGTATCCGCGACAAGCCCTTCCCCAAAGGGTTCTCACTCCCAAGAGACACGCCCAAGTATAACGACTCTGTGAAGCCGGAGGATTGGCTGATCGACTACTCAACCGCAGTCAGCATAGCGAACGGCAACAGGCGCGTTGCCGTGAAATATGTGCCCCTCATGCTTCAGGGTACGGCGCGGACCTGGCTCAACAGCCTCAAGCCGTACAGTGTCAACAGCTGGCTAGACTTCACCGAAGCCTTCATCCGCAACTTCACCAGCACCTACAAGCGGGCTCCCAAGCCCAAGCAGCTCTCCTTGTGCGTACAAGGACCCACCGAGTCGACTCGCGACTACCTCACGCGCTGGGCCGAGCTCCGCAACTCCTGCGAGGGGGTGTACGAGGTTCAAGCCATAGAGTACTTCACTGCCGGGTGCCGAGAAGGCACCCTCCTTAAGCACAAGCTTCTCTGCGACGAGCCGACTACCCTCGACGAGCTACTAAGTCATAGCCGACAAGTACGCCACCGCCGACTCCTCGATGAAGACCGAGCTCTGGGTAGACACCTCCGTGAAGGTACTCAACCCGGCTCCCAAAACGCCGGCTGGCGACTCTAGCCGACGTCCGTACTAGAACGACAACAAGCGCAAAGGCCCAATGCCGCCTCCACCCAGTCGGCAGGTGACCACCGTCGAAGATGAGCAACCCGAGGGGCGGCCCGCGCCCAAAAAGCCGAAGGCCGGCAGGCCGGCTTGGCAGCCGGCTTTCTCCTACGAGCAAGCCCTCGACGCCCCATGCAAGTTCCACAGCGGCGCGAAGCCGTCCAACCATACAACCCGGAAGTGCCACTGGCTCACCCGAATCACCAAAGGCGAAGGGCTGGTGCCGCCTCCGCTAGCTGGACAGCCGCCTCCGGCTCCCCAACAGCCGGCCGCTCGACCCGCAGTCGGGACCATCCAAGACGAGTTCCCCGACGAGCATGCCGCCTACATCGTCTTCACAAGCCAGCCCGAAGACCGGCGCAGCCGGCGCCGACAGCACCAAGAAGTCAACGCGGTCGCCTCCAACAACCCCGAGTACATGCACTGGTCAGAAAGGCCTATCAGCTGGAGCCGGGCCGACCACCCAGAGGTGATGCCGTCCCCGGGCTCTTATGCATTGGTTTTGGAGGCAACCCTAGCAACGGACAGGCTTGCTGCCCGATTCTCCCGCGTACTGATAGACGGCGGGAGCAGCATCAACATCCTGTACCGAGACACCATGGAGAAGCTGAACATCAAGGCCAAGCACCTCATGCCAAGCCGGACCATGTTCCATGGCATCGTACCCGACCTGTCCTGTTCACCAATCGGCAAGATCAAGATGGATGTTCTCTTCGGAGACAAGGATCACTTCCGTCGAGAAGCAATCTGGTTTGAAGTGGTGGACCTTGAGAGCCCCTACCATGCGCTGCTTGGCCGGCCTGCTCTGGCCAAGTTCATGGCTGTGCCCCACTATGCCTACCTCAAGATGAAGATGCCGAGTACCATGGGCATCCTCACCATAGCTGGCGATTACAAGAAATCCTCCGAGTGCGTCGCAGCCAGCAGCCGGCTGGCCGAGTCCCTCGTGGTCGCCGAAGAGAAGACGATGTTGGACCGAGTCGTGGCCATGGCCGGCAAGCAGCCAGCCCTATCCCCTGACCCCAAGGAATGTGATGCTCAAGGTTCCTTCCAGCTGGCCAAGGAAACAAAGAAGATACCTCTGGACCCAGAGCACCCGGAAAGGTTTGCCGTCATTGGGGCAAACCTGGACAGCAAATAGGAAGGCGAGCTCGTCGATTTCCTTCGTGAGAATCGGGACATTTTCGCATGGTCCCCCAAGGACATGCCGGGTGTTCCATAGGAATTCGCCGAGCACAAGCTACATGTCCGAGCGGACGCAAAACCAGTCAAGCAGCCCCTCCGCCGGCTGTAGGAGGAGAAGAGAAGAATTGTAGGAGAAGAGATAGCCCGGCTCCTGGAGGCCGGCTTCATAATGGAGGTGTTCTTTCCGGAGTGGCTTGCCAACCCAGTGCTTGTTCTGAAGAAGAATAACAAGTGGCGCATGTGTATAGACTACACAAGCCTCAACAAAGCCTGCCCCAAAGACCCCTTCGCCTTGCCCACGATTGATCAAGTGATAGACTCCACAGCCGGATGTGAGCTGCTGAATTTCTTGGATGCCTACTCAGGCTACCACCAGATAAAGTTGGACCCGGCTGACCGCCTGAAGACCACCTTCATCACGCCATTCGAGCTTTACATTGCGACTATGACATTCGGCTTGAGAAATGCTGGTGCCACTTTTCAGCGTTGCATGCAGAAGTGCCTCCTCAAGCAACTCGGCAGAAATGCCCACGTCTATGTAGACGATATCGTGGTGAAGACGGAGAAGCGCGACACTTTGTTAGAAGACCTCAAGGAAACATTTGAGAACCTGCGCCGGTTTCAGATCAAGCTCAACCCCGAGAAATGCGTGTTCGGAGTGCCAGCCGGCCAGCTCCTAGGCTTCCTGGTCTCTGAACGCGGCATTGAATGCAACCCAGTGAAGATCAAAGCCATTGAGAGAATGGAGATTCCCACCAAGCTGTGAGACGTCTAGAAGTTTACCGGGTGCCTGGCCTCCCTGAACCGCTTCATCAGCCGGCTCGGAGAAAAGGCTCTCCCCCTCTACGGACTCATGAAGAAAACCACTCACTTCGAGTGGAACGACCAAGCCGACCAAGCTTTTCACGAGTTGAAGAAGATGCTTGCCACGCCGCCTGTCTTGGCAGCGCCGATTGAGAAAGAGCCCATGCTCCTTTACATTGCCGCCACCAGCCGGGTGGTCAGCGCCGTCATCGTGGTCCAGCGCCCAGAAGAAGGCCGAGCTCAGCCAGTCCAGAGGCCGGTCTACTACTTAAGCGAAGTACTGTCCACCTCGAAGCAGAACTACCCGCATTACCAGAAGATGTGCTATGGCGTGTACTTCGCCGCCAAGAAGCTGAAGCCCTACTTTCAAGAGCACTCCATCACGGTTGTATGCACTGCCCCGCCCGCCGAGATCATAGGCAGCCGGGACGCATCCGGCCGGGTGGCAAAATTGGCCATTGAGCTGGCCCCTTACACGATCTTCTACCAGCCTCGCACCGCCATCAAGTCCCAAGCATTGGCCGACTTCCTCGTCGACTGGGCCGAGACCCAGTACCTGCCGCCGGCTCCCGACTCCACTCATTGGCGGATGCACTTCGACGGGTCCAAGATGTGCACCGGCTTGGGAGCCGGCATCGTCCTCACCTCTCCCAAAGGCGACAAACTCAGATACACGTTGCAAATTCACTTTGCCGCCTCCAACAACGTGGCCGAGTACGAGGCGCTCATACACGGACACCGGCTAGCCAAAGAGCTCGGCATCCGCCGGATCGTGTGCTATGGCGACTCGGATTTGGTGGTCCAGCACTCATCTGGCGACTGGGATGCCAAGGACGCAAACATGGCAAGCTACCGCTTCCTTGTTCAGCAAATCAGCGGGTACTTCGAAGGATGCGAGTTCCTCCACGTGCCACGGGCCGACAACGAGCAAGCAGATGCCCTGGCACGAATAGGCTCAACCCGACAAGCAATACCAACCAGCGTCTCTCTCCAACGCCTCCTCAAGCCGTCTATCAAGCCATCTCCAGAATCCGACTCCATCTTTGTGCCGCCTAACCCCGACGCAGCCGGATCCGGTTTAGGGAGCCAAGCAGGCGGCCCGGGGACTTTGATAGGCGGCCCGGGGACTGCCATAGTCGCACCCGGGCCGGGGACTTCAGAACCCGGCCCGGGGACTACGGTAGTTGGCCCGGGGACTGCATCAACACCACAGGCGGTGGCCAATTCCAGCTCTTCACCACCCAGCCCACCCACCCTGGTTGCAGTAGCCATGTTGGCTATAGAAGAAGTCACAGCTCCATTATGGGCTCAGCCCATCCTCAACTTCCTGGTAAACAGAGAACTGCCGGCTGGCGAGATCGCGGCAAGACAAGTCCAACGCCGAGCCGGAGCATATACAATTGCCAACAGAGAGCTCGTCAGACGTAGTGTCACTAGAGTTTTCCAGTGCTGCATCGAGCCAAAGAAGGGCATAGCAATCCTCAAGGACATTCACCAAGGCGAATGCGGCCACCACGCAGCCTCAAGATCCCTCGTTGCCAAAGCTTTCCGCCATGGATTCTTTTGGCCGACTGCCTTGGACGATGCCAAGGAGTTGGTCAAACATTGCAAAGGCTGCCATGTCTTCAGCTCCAAGCAACACCTGCCGGCGACTCAAGACCATTCCCTCACGGCATTTTGCCGTTTGGGGACTGGACATGGTGGGCCCATTCAAGACGGCGCGCGGCGGCATGACACACTTGCTTGTCGCCGTGCATAAATTTACCAAGTGGATCGAAGCAAAGCCGATTAAGAAGCTGAACGGGCCGACTGCATTGACATTCATCGCAGACATTACAACTCGGTACGGCGTGCCACACAGCATCATCACCGACAACGGCACGAATTTTGCCAAGGGAGCATTGGCACGTTTCTGCGCGACGCAGGGCATCCGCCTGGACCTAGCGTCCGTTGCCCACCCGCAGTCAAATGGCCAAGTTGAGCGAGCCAACGGCCTCGTCCTTTCCGGCATCAAGCCCCGGCTGATCGTGCCGCTGGAGCGTTCGGTCGGCTGTTGGCTCGACGAGCTGCCAGCCGTCCTCTGGAGTCTGCGCACTACCCCAAACAAGTCAACCGGCTTCACCCCTTTCTTCCTTGTATATGGTGCCGAGGCTGTCATCCCAACCGACATCAAGTTCGACTCGCCTCGGGTGACCATGTACACGGAAGCAGAGGCCAAAGAAGCACAAGAAGACAACGTCGACCTGCTGGAAGAAAGCCGGCTGTTAGCCCTCAGCCGGTCCGCCATCTACCAGCAGGGTTTGCGCCGCTACCATAGCCGGAAGGTCAAGCCAAGATCCTTTCAAGAGGGCGACCTTGTGCTCCGGCTGATCCAGTGAACAGCTGGCCAGCACAAGCTCTCGGCCCCTTAGGAAGGTCCCTTCGTCATCAGCAGAGCATTGGGAAACGACTCCTACTACCTAATCGACGCACAAAAGCCGAAGGAACAAAAGAAAGATGACTCCGGCAAGGAGTTGGAATGACCATGGAACGCCAGCCTCCTCCGAAGATTTTACAGTTAAAATGCAGTATGTATCACGCTACCTTTTATACTAAGTATGAGACAATGGCCCCCCCGAGGAGCACTCGGGGACTGCCAACTTTTATCTATGAATGACGAGTATCATGCTTATGATTTTGTCATCACACTCTTCCTCCTCGTCCGGCACTGGGTTCGACTAGTCGGCCCGGGGACTGGCCGCCTTGAGTTATATTCGAAGTTCCACCTGCAGTCAGACAAGTAGTGTGCCGGCACCCAAACCCTCTCTTGTCAAAAGCCACAGCTCGAAGAACCGACTGTCCGGCTGGCAAGAGTCAAAGGCAGAAAAGGATGCCCACACGAAAAACGGCTAAGGACTAACGAACTCGTATAACAAAAGCCGGCTTCCTCCCTTTGCCGACCGGCTACCAGAGTGGCCGGCCGGCCGGCTTACCATTCCACCCTGCCATAATCCAAGAAAGCTCAAGTACTTGCCTTCCCACAAATAGCCAAGTTCCTCCCCAGCCACAGACTGCAGAGCAGCTGTTCGGCTGGGAAGGCGGCAATCAAGGGAAGGCGGCAAAGGAAACAGCCTAAGGATAAAAAGCAAATTCGAATGGAAGCCAAACACATGGATAATTATATTTACGCAAAAGCCTTCGAAAGGCCGGCATTCAACATAGTTTGAATACACCCCAGTGGGTGGAACTGCGCAAATTTAATAAAAGATGTTCAAGGACCAACAGCATGAAAGCAAGAGCGGCAGATCAGGCCAAGGGAGCAACAGGCGAGTCGGGCAGGTCGTGGAGGCGGCGATCTTGGCTGGAGGAGTGGCCGGCTGGCGAGTCTCGGCCTGATCATCACCCCTGGCAGGCGGCGCGCTCGCACGCGCCTCGTTATTGGAGGCACGACCTAGCTGAAGCTGGCTGGTCGCTTCACCGTCGGGCACGACGTCTTCGCCGCCCTCCTCTTCTTCGTCTTCGTCTTCGTCGCTAGAAGCAATCTCCTCCGCCGAGTCCTCGCCTTCCACCGGGTTCAGCCCGAACCATTCCTCCGGCTGGGCGACACCGTTGTCATTCACTTCAGGAGCAAAAATGCTGGTATCGGTGTACTCGGCGATAGCCGAGGCACGCTGGATGATAGCCGGCTGCACCACCACCAGCTCCTCGTCAGCCTCCTAACTCCAAGTGCTCAGCTGGCGCAAGCTCAGCCTAGGATACCAGGCCCGGACGAACCCCAGCGCCCGCCCGGCGCCGGACCAAGCAGCAGAAGCCTTCCAGGCCTCGAAGCGGCCAACCGCAACCTCCAGCCAGTCGGCAGTCCGATTTGAAGTGCGAGGATCACCTCGCCAGGCTAGAGAGCGGCCAACACTTGCGCCCCGACACGCTGAAGCCGGCGGAGCATGCGGTGAGCCGGCTGCAGCCGGGCCTGGATCGCCAAAAGTTGCTCCTCAAGCGTCTGGCTGGCGTCTGGAGCGATCTCAACCCCCGCTTGCTGGCGTGTCTCACGGTGGGCCTCGATGGCAGCTGGCGACGGAGTAACGGGAAGTAATGTCTGCGTGAAGAGCAAAGAAACAGCGCAAAAATCAGAAGATGAACAAGAGGGCAAGGAGCAAGCAAAGGGGTGAAAAGGAAGGCGGCTTACTGTCGATCAGATCCTCAACCCGTCCATAGCCCTCGCTCAGCGCTTGCCTCACTTCAGCCCAGCCCGCCGCCTCGGTCTCGAACTCGGCCTTAAGGGCGGCCTCATTGTCCTGCGCCTTCTTCAGGGCCGCCTTATGGTTCTCCTCCTGGTCGGCCAGTCTCTTGGCCAGGCGGTCGCGTTCCTGGGCCAAGGCGCCGCACTCAGCCTCCTTGGCGCGACGGCCGGTCTGGGTCCCGCTGAGCTGCTCCCTCAAGTCAGCATTAGCCTCTGCGAGCGTGGAGAAAAAGAAAAAAAGCAATAAGGAAGAAGTCGTCAGGGAAGATCCACCCCGCCTGCTCAGCAGTCGGCCCGAATCTCGGGGACTACACCCAGTGGGTGCGCTGACGCGCCCCCAGATGAGATAAAAGAAGCAAAGTACTCACTCTGGCTATCCGTCAGGTCGGCGGCCTTTTGGCTCAGCTCCTGGGCCTGGGAGTTAAAGGCGGTCGCATGGAGATTGTGGTACTCCTGAAAATCAGATGAAGTGCAAATAAGAACAAGATTGCCGCCACGGAAGAAATCAAAAAAGAATCGACCAAGGCTAGAAGACTCACCCGGACGATCGCATGCGTAGCAGGGAACTCCTGGGTGTACCGTTGCAGCGAGGCGGCCTGGGTCTGAAGCCGGCGTCGGACCTCCTGCGCCGCCACGTTCAGCTCGGTCGTTCCACCGCTGGGCGTCCACTCGGACGTGCTGGCGTTGGCCGCCTGTGTCTCAGGCTGCCGAGTTGGCGCCAGTAGCTCCTTGCGGCTCCGTGGCGAGGACGCCTTCCCAGCAGCCGGGCGAGGCGCCGATTGCACCACAAGATCCGCCCCGCTGCCGACTTCGCCCGGCGGCAGTTCAGCGCCGCAGCAGGTCGGCCGCCTTGGCCCGCTTCAGTCGACGCCGGCTGTGGCGCCTCCCCCAGGATCGTCACGTCGTCCTCCATCCTCTCCATCACCGGCTGGTCGTGGTCGGCTTCCTTCGACGGAGGCACGGGGATATCGAGAGCCACGACGCGAAGAGGAATGACGAGCTGCGGAGGCCGATTGCGCAGAGCCTCTGCCTCCCTCTCCACGGCTGCGGCTTCCGCCTGGGCCTTGGCCGTCGCGTCAGCTTGCGCCTCGGCCGACTTCTCTGCCGCCTCCTGGATGGCCCTCCGCTCCGCCGCTTCCCGCTCCTCCCGAGCCTCCCACGCGTTCCGCTCCGTTGCCTCCATGAGGTCGGCGCGGGGGTCCACGCGACGGGAACTCGAAGACCCTCCCATCAGTCCGACTATGGAGCCGGCGTCAACCCGTTCAAGGGAAAGCGGCGCCCTGTTCAACAAATCAAGAAGACGGCTTAGATGAGCCTCAACCAAAGAAGACAACAAAAGTACAAGACGTCCCACACTTACGCCGAGACCGCTTGTGGCTGCTTCACCACCTTGCGGAAGAGGGCCGCTTCATGACCGCCTCGTCCCCGCTTGGTCGCCGCCGGAGCTCTTGGGTTTTTCGCCGGTGCCGAAGAGACCTGCCCGCCCGACGCTTTGCAGCGCCACCCGGCAGGTGGCGCGGCGCATAAGGTCCAGCCTTGGCGATCGGCCGCCGGTGGCGGCATGGGATAACCTCGGTTTCGTCATCATCCGGCCAGTCCCGAAGCGGCCGTGAGCTTCGAGGCCGCTGCCTCTCCGCCAGCTCCGACGATGGCGTCGTCCATGGCGGCCGCCCCCAGATCTGGGTCGTCGGGGTCGTTAACCGTGCGGTCGGCCATAAACTGGCGCTCCGGCCCTGCGGCCCCGGGCGCCAGTCGAAGAAGGGGGCTCTGCTCAAAAAACAAGCCGGCTGGTCAAGAGTCGGCCATCGCGAACCCGGCAACAAAAGAAGAAGAAAGTAAGGAAAACTCACCACAGGCGGGGGATCAGCCCGAGAATACGGCGTCTTGCCATACTGCCACTCTTCAGTGAGTTTGCAGTTGGAGATGTAATTCACCATGTAAGATACCTCATCACGAGGCATCTGTCGGTGTCAAAACCGGCGGATCTCGGGTAGGGGGTCCCGAACTGTGCGTCTAGGCGGATGGTAACAGGAGACAAGGTTCGGGCCCTCTCGATGGAGGTAATACCCTACTCCTGCTTGATTAATATTGATGATATGTGTAGTACAAGAGTAGATCTACCACGAGATCAAGGAGGCTAAACCCTAGAAGCTAGCCTATGGTATGATTGTTGTTCGTCCTACGGACTAAAACCCTCCGGTTTATATAGACACCGGATAAGTTAGGGTTACACAGTCGGTTACAATGGTAGGAGATCTACATATCCGTATCGCCAAGCTTGCCTTCCACGCCAAGGAAAGTCCCATCCGGACACGGGACGAATTCTTCAATCTTGTATCTTCATAGTCTTGGAGTCCGGCCATGATGATAGTTCGGCTATCCGGACACCCCCTAGTCCAGGACTCCTCAAGAGCCCTGAACCAGACTTCAATGACGACGAGTCCGGCGCGCATATTGTCTTCGGCATTGCAAGGCGGGTTCCTCCTCCGAATACTTCATGGAAGGTTTTGAACACCAGGATAGTGTCCGGCTCTGCAAAACAAGTTCCACATACCACCTTAGAGAGAATAAGTTTTGCACAGATCTGGTGACGTATTCCGCGGCGTGACATCACACCACGGCCAGGCCTTTTTACGAATCGTTTTTTACCGTTCCGCCTTAGCGCGTTTAGCGAGGCGGTTTCCTTGGCACGTATTATCAAAGCATAGATCGTGCCCCCTTATTCCGGGATTCTCATCAATACGGACGTGGGTAACCCAACCATGCCCGTCGGCCCGCCTCCTCTATCAAAGGCGAGTCCTAGTCGACCACGGGGTGGGCTCTTGGTATTCAACCTCTTTATAATGAGACCAAGGCCCTCTTCTTTTTGCACCCTCCATCGAGTTCGCCTCGCACTTCGAGTTCTAACACCCAAAGCTTCAGATTTAGGCGCTCCGGACCTCCGACGATGTACGGCTCCGGCTAGCACGGCCAATGGATGTCTTACTCCGTCACAGAAGAAGATGTGCTAAAGCTGCGAGACGCCATGTATCTAACCGGCGAGATCTCGCATAGGCTACCTGCTCCAGGTCAGGTCATTCCCACTCCTGAGCCCGGCGAGAATGTGGTGTTCGTGTCTCACTTCCTTCGGGGTTTAGGCTTCCCGACGTATCCCTTTGTGCGGGGGCTCATGTTTTATTATGGGCTGGATTTCCACGACTTGAATCCGGAGTCCATCCTCCATATCTCGTCATTCATTGTTGTATGTGAGGCCTTCCTCCATATTACCCCACTTTGGATTGTGGCTCAAGACCTTCAAGGTGGAGCCAAAAGATGATCGAGGGGCAACAAGCAGAGTGCGGAGGGGCGGTTATAAGCAAATGTCTTGATGCTCCGTGGCACGAGGGCTCTTTTCAAGAGGAGCTTGGTTTGTAGCAGCAGGGAGTGGTTTTATATCACCGCTCCCTGAGGCACCAAATGGGCGGCGCTCCCCGCCTTCCGCTCAGGTCCACCACAGCGGCTGGCGCTATGGGTCAACAAGGGGCTCGACTGGGGGCCGTCCAAGGACGTTCCTCGCTGCAGGGCCGTATTCGAGACCTCCAAGAGAGGGAGATCAATCTGATTGCAGTGGCACAGGTTATGTTGATCCGGCGCCTTCAGCCCTGCAAACGTCGTCCCCTCCACCTATGGGAATTCAATCCGGAGGGACCACGAGCTCTCCAAAATTTTATGGGCACGACGCCCGTGGAGATGTATAAATTGTTCTTCGGATCACAAGAAAAGTGTCCGGACCTGACTGAGGACGCAGGACTAAGCTGCAATCTCCCAGATACTCAAGTAAGTAGTCCTGTAACCGGACAAATTGTTCATTCATTTATCATATATATATGCCCTTTAAAGGAGCCGTTTCTTGAACAGGAGTGGATAGCCAAGGCAAAGTTAATAAGGTGTCCGGCTCCCCTCCCAGAGACCATGCCGGATCCCATGCTGGCCAAGATGTTGAAGGACGCGCCCTTTGAAGAAGGCGAAGAGGGGAGCGTGGAAGCAACTGCCTCTACGAAGGAGGCTATCAAGGAAGGAGGGATTAAAAGTCCCGGCTTCCGAGGAGATAAGAGGACCGCTTCGGAAGATCCGGAGGTCAAGGCCTCGAACAAGGGAAAGGAATCTTCGTCAGAGAGTCCGGCGCTAGGAAGTAACCCAGCCGCACTATTTCCCCAAGGGGATCAGCCCTCCAGCGAGCCGTAAGTGAAAGGAAGGCGTCTTGTGAATAAGGAACATCCCTGTATTTATTAATGAAGATAACTGAAATTGTACCCTGTAGTTCGGATCTCAGCCCTTCTCAGCAGAGCTCGTCTTCGGGGGATCTTCTTTCGGAGATGATGGAGAACAAAATGCCCCCACCAGTCGCACCCTCATGCGAGGCGGACGATCCTGAGGTGTCGTCGCGGAGGGTTCCCCCAAGTCCGGTGAGGCCGGAAGGTCCGGCGCCAAGTGATGTGCGGTCGGAGGAGCTGAAGGATCTGCTCGGGCGAGCGGCTATCTCAGAAGATCACCGTGTTCTAATGGGTACGGTGATTGAAAGGATTGCATCCGCGGAGAGCAGATTGCATTAAGCCGTCAGAAGCTTACTGACGGGAATTGAGGTACGCAAAAATGATGTACCTTCTGACAGTTATGCATATAGAATGTGCCCTGTATAGATAGTAGCCCCTAAGACTCGGTATGTTGTCAAAATTGACAGCGTACCGAGGATCAAAATCTCAGTTATAACATATCGCCGCTCCTAAACAGGTGGCGGGGCGTCCGGTGGCCAGCCGGACTGATGAATATGCCGAACTAAAGCGGCAACTTGACGAGGCGGATGCGGACATCGCGTTGTTCAATAAACGGTTTGACAAATCACAAGGTATGCGACTCCTGCGCGGACACCTGGTAAGGGAGCTTGACGCCCATGTCTTACTATTTGTATGCTTAATGCAGATGGTGCCGCTGCTGTGGAGGAGCTTCGGGCGGAACTCGCCTGAGCGAAAGAGCAAGCCAGAAATAGTGATGCGGCTGCTTTAAGGGCGGCCGAAGAGCTAAAAGCCGAATGGGCTGCTCACTGCCGAAGCAAGGAGGAAATGGCCGAAATGGCCAGAAAGTTGAAGAATACTACCGATCGCTGCGAGGTTCTTGAAAAAGAACGTCAAGCGGAGCAAGAGGGCCTGAAAAAGGCCGCCGCCGAATCCAAGAATACCCATTCGGCTTTAAGAGCTGCCAAGGAGGAGCTGAGTCGGGGCAGGCGATTGCGGCTGGAAAACCGTTTCTGCTGCGGAGGAAATATACGGATCCAAAGTATGCTCAATTGGACAAGTTGTGGAGTTCGGAGGATGATTATCTGGACTTAGCGGCCAGCGCTGCGGACGCGATTGAGCACTTCCGAGGCCAGAAGGGGCACAGAAGGGAAGAGCTGTATTGGTCGCAATTCCATAGTCCGGAGCGTCTTCTTTCGTTGACCGATCGGTTGGCCGAATGGGCCGAGCTGAATCGACTATCCGGACTTGCCATGAAGCATGTCATGACTCATTTGTGGCCGGGCGGACCCCAGCCGAAGAGTTATTTTGGTTTAGTGCAGCAGTTCCTTGGTGCGGTACCGCGTATCGACGCAATGAAGCGGTCGGCGTGTATTGAGGGAGCGCTGATGGCTCTGGCCCGTGTCAAGACATACTGGGCAGATATGAAGGCCACCGATGTCGCATCCCGAGATTCGGACAGAAGCCGACTACCTGCCGAGCACTACTTTGAGGAAGTCCTGCCGGGCGCTCCTTTAATAGAGACGCAGTGCTCGAAGGATATTATGTTTAAATGAAATGAATGATTTGTGAAAACAATGTTTCGATATAATATAAGAGCTTTTTTATACTTGTGCGTTCAAGTAGTAAACTACTCCCTGTGCGGCCGTTTATGTATATGTATATATAACCTGAAAGATGGCAGTCCTTGGCTTCAGCCCCCACGCACATAGCGCGGGGGTGTTTGGAAAGAAGGCACTTTTTTACACTTAATCCAACGTCTTGGTCCTGTTAAGGAGGTGGTAGCGTAGCAAACTAGGCAACCGGACTATAATGCTTTATCACTTTCACTTAGCCATAGGAGTTCGAGGGTGGGGCTACTATATAGCCTCGGGGCACCGCACTCTCCCGAATTCGGGTGCGTATGTGCACGACCGAAAACCGTCCTTCGTTAATGCGGAGGAATTCTAAACATTCCGATGAGTCATCGAGTGGTTGACCAGTCTCTCGCTATATCATGACCGGTCGGTTTTCGGCTTTCTCTCGAGGTGCTCGCCCGGCCGAACCGGGGCACAATCGTAGTAGTTCTCCTGGTGCCGCGTTAGCCGATAAAACGGAACGTAAGGCAGCAAAACACAGGAGCCGGGCAAACCCAACATTTGACCAAAGACATGATTCGGAGCTGATGCATATAAGGCCTAACTCAAGACGCCGAATACTCCCTAAGGTATTCGGTCTTTATATAGACAGGTAGAATAATGCCCTAAGCCCCTGGTGTCCAGGTACGCGCAAAAATTCCGGTGCGGCCAATGCCAAAACGCCAGCCTCCTCCTCGGTTATAGTAAGAAACCGGGGGATGTATATCAACAAGAGACAAGAAAAAGGTTTATGCAGGTCTTAATCTGAAAAGAATCCTTGCAACGGTTCCCTACTGCACGTCTGCGCCTGTGTCTCCGTTGTGCCGTATCCGGGACGGGTGTAGCACGTTGTTCATCTGTAAAAGAGAGGAACTTAGTTTAAAAGAAAAAGATCGTGCGAAAGATATACTTTATATTAAATAAACAGAGTACGATTCTAAGAAGTGAATAAAATTGAGCTTTATTGTCTCTTGTGATACATGCATGCAGCCCCTTGTATGGGGTAATGCTGCTAGTAAGCGCTAGACTCGTCTAGCCGTGTCCGGGATTTGAATGACCAATTCAGGTTCTTTGACTAGCGGAGCCGGATAGGTGTGGGGCTGTCAAGGCAGTCTCACGTTCCTCCAGGCTCAAATAACACTTAATACTCCCTTTTAATGAGATAATGCCGCGTGGACCGGGCATTTTAAGTGTGAGAGATGCATAATGCGGTATTGCGTTAAAGCGGGTGAAAGCTTCGCGTCCCAATAGTGCTTGATGGCTACTTTTAAACGGGGCGACATGGAAGATTAACTTTTCACGACGGGAGTTGTCGGATGAACCAAATACAACTTCTAGCAGTAGGGAGCCCGTACAATGGGCATATGGGTCTGGCATTACTCCTTTAAAGGAGGTGTTGCTACGGAGAATTTCGGTTGGGTCTATCCCCATTCTGCGGATTGTGTCCTGATATATCAGGTTTATGTCACTGCCGCCATCCATGAGGACTTGTGTAAATTGGAATCCGTCGATTATAGGATCCAATATCAAGGCAGTCCATCCTGCGTTCCGAATACTTTCGGAATAGTCCTGATGGTCGAAGGTGATTGGTTTTGACAACCAGTGTTGGTACTCCGCTAGGGTAGTTTGTGCGGCGCGCATTCTAGTGGGTGCCGCTCTGTTTTTCCCTTTGATCACGTGAAGTGAGTTTACTGTTTTAACCTCTTGTGGGAAATTCTTTTGTTTTCCGGGGCTCTGCTTGTGGTGCTCGTCATCATCTTCACTTGGTGTGTCGAGCCCCTTGTGTTCGGCGTTGAGTCTGCGGACTGTTTGAAGACCCAACAATCTCTGTGGGTATGGTTTGCAGGCCTCCCGGGAGTACTGTGGATTTGACATATCTTGTCCAAGATTTTGTTTAAATTGGATAGCTCATCGCTATTGTCCTTAAGGGGCAGTTTTTTATTGTTCTGCCGTGCGCTTTTGAATCCGGTGTTGACTGCCGCGCTATTTGGACCGTTCTTCTTAATCCGGCGCTGGTCCTTGTTGCACCGTGGTTTCCCGTTTCCATCCCTGATTTCGGATGTACTTGGGTTGCTGGTACTGCATCTTGCTAGCCAGCTATCCTCTCCCGCGCAAAAGCGGGTCATGAGGCTTGTTAATGCGGCCATTGTTCTTGGCTTTTCTTGGCCGAGGTGTCTGGCGAGCCATTCGTCCCTGGACGTTGTGTTTGAAGGCTGCTAAGGCTTGGCGTCTGAGACGGTCGACTATTTGGTTCTTTTTAGTAAGGAACCTGTTCGAATTTCGGGCTAACTCTCCGGGCTGTTGAGTTATGAGACTTAGATCGTCTGCATCCGGAGGGCGGACATAGGTCCCTGAAAATTTGCGAAACGCATCCTCGAGCTCTTCCCAGCTTCCAATGGTATTTTCGGGGAGGCTCTTAAGCCAATGCCGAGCTGGCCCTTTGAGTTTGAGGGGTAAGTATTTTATGGCGTGGAGATCGTCTCCTCTAGCCATGTGTATGTGGAGGATGTAATCCTCAATCCAGACTCCAGGGTCTGTTGTTCCGTCGTATGCCTCTATGTTTACGGGCTTGAATCCCACTGAAAAATCATGATCCAGCACCTCATCGGTGAAACATAGGGGGTGTGCGGCGCCACAATACTGGGTGTGCCGTGATGTTCGGATATTTGGCGTGTTGCATTGCTTTGAAGAGCTTGCTTTCTCGGCCCATAGATGGACCTAACTGGGCCATCCTTTTGATGTGAATCCTTATGCGGATCGCGTGCGGCTTGTGTCTTGGCGCTATTTGCCGCTCTCTTTTTGCCGTGAGGTCGTCCATCCGACCGGGTGGCCTTCTTATTTTTTGATTGTGGGGGCTCTATGGCCTCTTCGTCAAATTCAGGCAGTAGTTTTCTCTTTGGATAGCTCTTTGTTCGGCGACTGTCACCGTATTTGTCTGCAGTGTTGAATACTTTGCTCCATCTGATCCTGAGTGCATCTTCCGCTGTTTTGAGCTTCCGCTTCTGCTTTTTCAGGCTACGCGCAGTGGCGACGAGCCTTTTCTGGAGGTTATTTTGCTCCAACAATGTGTCCGGCGTGAGATCGTCCGGACTGTTGTCTTCGCGGGGGACGGGTTGTTTATCCAAGTTGTCTTGTTCGGATGATTGCTCGATAGAGTGTTCGTCATCCACCGGTTCGTCCTGCTCTATGGCTGGTTCTCTGTTGAGGCGGGACTTTGTTCGGCGTTTACATTGCCGTTTTGACTGCTTTTCGAGGGATTTATCCTTCGTAGCATCCCATTGTTCCTCGTCTTCATTTCCTTTAGGTGTATCCACCATGTATACATCATGGGATGAGGTGGTTGTCCAGCACCCTACAGGTGCTAGTTCATGGTTGTCTCCTACATCATCGTCCATACTGTCGATGTCTTCGGAGTCGAAATCGAGCACGTCGTGTAAGCTTTCGACAGTGGCTACGAAGTGGGTGGTGGGTGGGCGTTGAATTTCTTCGTCGTCCGCATCCCAACCTTCCTGACCGTAGTCCGGCCATGGCTCTCCGGGTAAATAGAGAGACTTTAGTGAATTCAGGATGTCGCCAAAGGGCGAGTGCTGAAAAGATGTCCGCGGCGATGAACTCCATGACCGGGCGCCAAATCGAATTCGATTGGCGGGGCGCAGAGGGTTCAGAGTCCGGCAGGAGTCCGCACCGGAGTCGAGGTCTTCGCAAAGGACAGGGATGGAGTTCGGCTCAATCGCCGTAGAGATTGTAGCCCCCGAGGCGGTTTCCAACCACTCGTCCTCGATCGGGGAATCCGGCTCCGGATTAAGGGTCGGAGCGAAAGCGGGTGCGGCCTCCAGGGCACTATTCGGCTGCAGAGCTAGATCATGCCCATCGAAACAGTGCGGCTCGCTTGGCTGCGGCTCGAATCCGTCGAAGATCAAGTCTCCATGGACATCTGCCGTATAGTTCAAACTTCCAAATCTGACCTGATGGCCAGGGGCGTAGCTTTCGATCTGCTCCAGATGGCCAAGCTTAATTGGCCCTTGATGCAGCAAAGCCGCCAAATCTGAAGATCTGTCCGGGAGAAAAGTCTCACCTGGACCGCATCGTTGTTGATGATCGAAGGATCCATCGGGCCTATCGGTGATGACACAGAGGAACTCTCAATGAAAGCACCAATGTCGGTGTCAAACCGGCGGATCTCGGGTAGGGGGTCCCGAACTGTGCGTCTAGGCGGATGGTAACAGGAGACAAGGGACACGATGTTTTTACCCAGGTTCGGGCCCTCTCGATGGAGGTAATACCCTACTCCGCTTGATTAATATTGATGATATGGGTAGTACAAGAGTAGATCTACCACGAGATCAAGGAGGCTAAACCCTAGAAGCTAGCCTATGGTATGATTGTTGTTCGTCCTCCGGACTAAAACCCTCCGGTTTATATAGACACCGGATAAGTTAGGGTTACACAGAGTCGGTTACAATGGTAGGAGATCTACATATCCATATCGCCAAGCTTGCCTTCCACGCCAAGGAAAGTCCCATCCAGACACGGGACGAAGTCTTCAATCTTGTATCTTCATAGTCTTGGAGTCCGGCCGTGATGATAGTTCGGCTATCCGGACACCCCCTAGTCTAGGACTCCCTCATCATCTCTCTGGTGCTCAGCCGGCATGGGTCAAAGCGGCCGCTCATCTGGCAGATCATGGGCGGCTGGCTTTGGAGCGGGAGCACCCGGCGCTCCACGAAGGCGGCCACCAGGTCGGCCCCCACCAAGCCCTCCGATTGGACCATCACCCGGAGCCGGGTGATGGCGGCGTTCCGGGCCAAGGAGAGCGACCGGGCCCGGCAGGACCAAGACGGCTGCCTCCCAGGCGGCGGGCCAGCTACGTAAGCCGGCAGATTCAAGTAGTCGCCTTCCGAGGCGACGTTCTTCACGTAGAAGTACTATTGCTGCCAGAGCTACACCGACCGGATCAGCGGGATAGGCGGAAAGGGGTTGTTGTCGGCTGTCCTTTGCTTGGCGATGAAGGCGCCGTAGGGGGCGGGCACACCCGCGGAGACGGTGCCGAGCTTGCACTGGAAGAACTCCCCAAAGAGCTCCAGGGTGGGGAGGACTCCGAGAAATCCATCGCACAGGGTGACGAATGATGACAGGAGCATCACCGTGTTGGGGGTGAGGTGATGCGGCTGGAGATTGTAGAAATCGAGGAAGGAGCGGAAGAACCCGCTCGCTGGCAGGCCGAGGCCGGGCAGGCAGTGCGAGCGGAAGATGACCCGGTCGCCCTCCTCTGGCGCCGGCGAAATCTCCGCCTCCGGCGCGAGGTGGGTCTTCATGAGGTCTTCGCCCGGCAACCGCCGCGTCTTGCAAAGCCAATTGATGTGGTCTTCATGGACGTTGGAGCCATCCCTTGAGCTAGACAGTACCATGGGAGCAACAGGAAGGAGAGAGGCGCGGCGACGGAGAGCACGGCCACGTAGCGGAGGAACCGCGGCGAGCCAAGAGGGTTCGCAGCGGAACGGTGCGGTGGTGAGTGCGCTGCGGCGGTGTAAGAACGAAGAAGGAGTTAGAGGAAAGAGAGGAGCGAGGGCGAGCATGCGAGCCCTGCCGCTCCCCCTCCTCCCCCTACTTATAGGCTCATGCGGCGGAGCCAAGGAGGCGAGGCGTGGGGGAACATGGGATTAACTGCGCCCACTCCCCCCACGTCCCGCGATTATTGCGCCCTAAAGGCGTGCTGAAATCGCCGCGGGAAGACGAGCGGTCCATTCGGGCCGCAGAGGATTCGCGCATGGGCCGAGGCGTAGGTTCGGTGGGCACCGGCCTGAGCTACGTCCCGTCGCGTGCGTGGTCTGGCAGTCCTTTCTGGCCACATGGCGCGCAGGGTGACGCGCGGTCAACGCGCAAGCTGGCTCGCGTTCTCTCCTTCTGGCTGCGGAACCTCCCGAAGACGGCGCACCCACTCAAGCCCGGCCCCCAGCTGCCGGCTCCTCAGGATAGGAAGCTGATCGAGCTTCTCGTCCTCCTTTCAACCTCGAAGCTCAATCAGCTTCGGGGACTACTGTCGGAGTAAATGACCACGGGTAGCCCAGCCGGCTCTCCCTGGGACTTCTGAAAAAATTACAAGCCAATCAAGCCATCCAACATCCAAGACGCTGGGCCGCCTTCCCTCGGCCGGCTGTCAGGAGGCGGCCCGGCCCCAAGACCTACAGGCAGAAGGCCGCAAGAGGGCCGGCTTCCAAGGAGTCGGCTACCAGACGGCCGACTCCACGTAGTCGGCCACGAAAAGGCCGACTCCAAGAAGCCGGTCACCCCGCAGGCGGCCAAGGCCACACCCTCAGAATCTATACCCACATAACGGTGATGAGACGGGGCGTGGCCACAGTGAAGCCTGCCACCCCCGCATCCCGGAGTGCGCGTGGCTATAGTACGCCATACGGGGCAGCCATCACCCGTCCGGCGCGGCACTGTTGCCATGTTGACCATGACCTCATCCACGACAGGCTATCAGTACGACCCGAAGGCGGCGGGCCCCTCCGGTCAGAGAGATGCCTGAAGGCGGCTCGGCCTCCCCCAGTCGGCCTGAGATACGGCCGGCTTCCCATAGCCGGCATGTTCCATCCCTTGAAGGAAGCGCCTCATTAAGGAGACAAGACGAGGTGAGGCAACAGTGATCGCCGCCAAGGCGGCGGCACTGTAGCCATGCTTACCCCGACAAAGCCCTCGTCATGAGGATTGAGGAAACAGTAACCAGCCCCCGACAAGGCCCTCAACGGTGGGGCCAGCTTGTCGACCAAGAAGCCGGCAGCCGGCGGGACCCACCAGTCGGCGGGCCCCAGCGGCCGGCGGAGAAGCCGGCGAGCGTAGACACTGACGGCTAGGGCCCGCGCCCAGCCGAATTACCATTGTACCCCTGGGGGGTAGGCCTATATAAACCCCCAGGGCACCCATGCAAAGGGTGGTTCTCGGAGAGTTTTAGACACCACGTAGAGGGAAAAGGGGAGCTAGCCGTGCCCTTCTTCTTCCTCACACCGAACAGCTCAAGGAGCCACTTGTAGCCACTTGTTCATCTAGTGACCATGCGGAGACCCCGCAGAGCAGCAGTAGGGGTGTTATCTCCACGGAGAGCCCGGAAGCTGGGTAAGATTCGCCGGCGTGCATGTATTCTCCTCATCCCGTTTCCAGGCACCAGCGACGTCTTATTGGCTCCCACTATGATTAGCCACCCGTTGGCATATGTCGCATCTACCACCCGACACACAGGTCAGCCTCCGAAATGTTGCGCCCCAGATATCAGGGGGAGGAATCATTTTTTGGGTGGCTGAAGCTAGAATATCCGAGATTGAAGAAGAAGCACGACATCCTTTGGATGGACATCCAACGGACACTGCTGCTAGAACCGTGTGTTCACTATAAGTTGACAAAGCCTTGCATACGCGTCAACTTAGTAGGCCCTCAAGTGTGTGGCAGATAACTTATAGCCCATTTGCGATTTGTAAGAATGCACAGATCATTTTTTAATTCTAATGGAATTTACTACAGCCCATTTACAGTTTGTTAAAAGTACAACCCATTTTCTAGATAGGACAAAGATTAATAATTTCATTCAACCGTTCAAAACAGAATTCAATAAAATTTCCCACATTTTGATGGGATCCGAAATATTTTTATCCCGAAATTTCTAGTCAGATTAAATACAATTTCAATATAAATTTGTATTACGTAAAAATCCAACAAAACATTGAGCGCGCAACAATTAATGAAATTAAAATTTTCAAAATCCAGAAATAATATTTTATAAAGTAATTACGTGTTTGGTGCATTTTTTATAGTTACTGCCCAATTTTAATAATTACATCTCATTTAATATTTCTTAAAGCCTATTTTCTTGTTAAGCCTAATGCAACCCTCCTAGGAAAGATTTGCAGCCCAGCGGGGCGGAGAATAACAAGTTGACCTTGCCTGGGTATTCCTCAAAAAAAAGTATAGCTGGGCGAGCCATTTTCAGCTTGAAAAAAATTTATATCTGGGCTGGATATCTGGCCTGGGCTAGACGGGCCACAGCCCGCCCAGTTAAAACCCTGCTCTCCTCTAAACAACAACGAAAACATCGCTCAAGAAAAACTATGCAGTGCTCACACCTCAAAAAGACAAATACTGCTCGAGCTGCTTGGTCCCAGCTGTCGGCCGCTCTGCGTGCAATTCTCTCGTTTATTGACTACATAGGTTAACAATGGTGTGGGACCGTGATGTCAGGAAACCAGGAGTAAGCAAAAAATATTACAGTTGTATATATAAGGAGGCACTTGCGTACATGCGGCTATGGACCTGGTGGGTCCCCACTGTCATCCTCTCCAAGTAAAGTCATCTCCTCATTCCTCATGTCGTTGACCATGTTGACAACACGAGACGGAGGCGCCACGGCGAGCGCAACAACTTGAAGGACGACAGACAGGGCCTCGTGGGACCTACAGATGGTCTGATACAGCGCCCGCTGCTCATTCGGGAAGCCAGGATCATAGGGCCACATGTCCGCGACGGCATTGTCGTTCACTTGTTCACTGGTGCTCTTGAGGAGACGGAGGTTACAGCACAGGTCCTCCTGCGCTGGTAGCTCTTCCGCCATTAGGGCGTCAAAGTGGGCCGCACTTGCTCTAGGGTGAACACGGCATGAACCGGCTTGGACAGTTGCGCCGGCTCCTGGTCGGAAGCTACGTCCATCGTCTGATTGTCGTCGCTCAACTCGGCGAGCCAGCATTCCGGCTGCTGGACCGACCTGCAGCCAAGCATGAGTCTGACTGCCCTGGCCCACCCAGACCGCCTCCCTCGCCCGCGCGCGCTTTCCGCCCGAAACGGTCAGCGCCGCCCGCCCCGCTCCCTGGTGCAGGCGATTGCTCCGCCTTCAAACGACACAAGTGTCGTCCGTCCATCCGTCTTCCGCCCACATTAATGATACGCGGTTGCCGAGGTGGCTACTCCGGCACCACACGTCCGTCCCTCCGCCGCCCACCATTGCTATATAAACTGCTGCGCCGACCATAGTGATAATCCCCAAGTGAAGGGAATCATCGTAGCAATTTCCAAAGGTGGAAGTGATAAGTATGGAGTGTCGAACCCACAAGGAGCTAAAGATAATATCAATATTCTCTCAAGCCCTATCTGCCACTGATACGACTCTACGTACACCGAACGTTTGCTTCCAACTAGAAACGAGAAATAAAACTATGTTGTGGGCATGAAGAGGATAACTTTGCATGGTATCGGAGAGCTAAAATATAAAAGTAGGTGTTGTTATTATAAAGTTAGAGTATATTACTAAATATTATAAATAGCGAGTGTGGAATAATGATGGGTTGGTGTGCGGAATTATCCTAGGCAATCGTTAACAAGACCGGTAATCACTATTGCAATTTCATATGAGGGAGAGGCATTAGCTAACATACTTTCTCTTCTTGGATCATATGCACTTATGATTGGAACTCTAGCAAGCATCCACAACTACTAAAGATCATTAAGGTAAAACCCAACCATAGCATTAAAGCATCAAGTCCTCTTTATTCCCATACGCAACAACCCGCTTACTCGGGTTTGTGTTTCAGTCACTCACCAACCCACTATAAGCGAATCATAACGTATTGCAACACCCTACAGCGGGAATCCCTCATGCTTGCGCGACACGGAGAGCACCATAGGACAGCACCAATAATAAAACATACAACTCATAACAATTTAGATCATCAATCAACCCAAAGATAAAGGATATCTACTCAAAACATCATAGGATGGCAACACATCATTGGATCATAATATGTGGCATAAAGCACCATGTTCAAGTAGGGATTACAGCGGGGTGCGGGAGAGTGGACCGCGTAAAAGAGATGAGGATGGTGATCATGGTGGTGATGTTGATGAAGACGATCACCGCGGCGATGATTCCCCTCCAGATGACACTCCGGCACCACTGAGAGAGAGGAGAGAGGTTCTCCCCCTTGTGCTTTCTCCTCCATGGCTTCCCCCCTAGATGGGGAGAGGTTCTCCCTCTTGTGCTTCCTCCTCCATGGCCTCCGGTGATGATGGCCCCCTCCGGCAGGGTGCCAGAGAGGGCCTAGATTGATTTCTCGTGGCTACAGAGGCTTGTGGCGGCGGTACTTTTGATCTAGGTTATTTTCTAGGGGTTTCTGTATTTATAGGAATTTTGGGCGTTGGTTTCACGTCAGGGGGGGTCTCCGAGTCGTCCATGAGGTAGGGGCCCACGCCCATGCGGGGTGGGCGCGCCCCCACCCTCGTGGACAGCCCGGGACTCTTCTAGCCCAACTCTTTTGCTCCAGGGGCTTCTTTTGGTCCATAAAAATCAACAAAAATTGGCACGTCAATTGGACTCCGTTTGGTATTCCTTTTCTATAGAACTCAAAAATAAGGAAAAAACAGAAACTGGCATTGGGCTCTAGGTTAATAGGTTAGTCCCAAAAATCATATAAAATAGCATATAAATGCATATAAAACATCTAAGATGAATAATATAATAGCATGAATACTTCATAAATTACAGATACGTTGGAGACGTATCAGCATCCCCTAGCTTAATTCCTGCTCGTCCTCGAGTAGGTAAATTATAAAAGAAATAATTTATGAAGTGTGAATGCTAGTAGGTGCACAACTTTGATCAATGATAATTTCAATCACCTTTTCTAGCATCATTATATGTCATAACATTAGCTCATCTCATAAAACTTTTCATGATCAAGTGACAAGCTATTCACATGTTAAAGTATAGATCATAAACTTTCTTGAAAACTAACAAACAACACTCTTTGTCGTCAAACAATTGCAATTCATCATATTTTCAGGAAGGGTCTATGTCAGAGCTTTGATTTAGCAAACTCCACATACTCAACTATCATTTAATCTTTTGCAATTGCTAACACTCACGTGATATTTATGGGTTCATAGTTTTAATCGGACACAGAGAAAGATAGGGGCTTATAGATTCACCTCCCAACCTTTACCTCAAGGGTAATTGACGGTGTCCTGGACTAGGGGGTACTCACCACGTCGTCTCCCGATCAGTTGGATTGGGCCGAGGACCCCCATGGCCGTATACTCATGGGCCAGTCCGGACAACTGCCTCATACAAGGAAGATTCCACAAGACTTGGCGATCAAGACAAGGACTCCTCCCCACTGGCGTATTCGGCTAGGACTCTTGTTATCCTAGGCCTCTGGTGCATTATATAAACCGAGGCAGGCTAGTCGATAGATGATATACAACAATCATACCATTGGCTAGCTTCTAGGGTTTAGCCTCTACGATCTCGTGGTAGATCAACTCTTGTAATACTCATATTCATCAAGATCAATCAAGAAGGAAGTAGGGTATTATCTTCATAGAGAGGGCCCGAACCTGGGTAAACATTGTGTCCCTCGCCTCCTGTTACCATCCGCCTTAGACGCACAGTTTGGGACCCCCTACCCGAGATCCGCCGGTTTTGACACCGACATTGGTGCTTTCATTGGGAGTTCTGCTGTGTGATCGGCAAAAGGATCAATGGCTTGACTGCAGATCAACTGCGATGTCGGCTTCTTCCTCACCGGCTCGACTGCTCACCTTGGCTGGACCGAGGACTGCGCCCTACCTCCGATCGTCATTTTCGGATGAGGGCCTTCATCAACATCAACTCCGACCTCTATCAAGATCATGCAGGAATCATCTAGGGCGCATGGGGGCTCAACGTCAACATTGCCCTCGGGCGACCGTGCTGTTTTTCTAGACACCGAACTTGTATCCACCGCCACCGCCTCCTCAAGCGTTGTTCTAACGATTGCTTCAGTGGAATTGTGCAGAATTGAGTCTACAACAACCCTGGAAAATTTCGTCGAGTTCCGATGGAGGAATCTCTGGCAATCCGTGATATACCGGATCCCTGTCAAATCTGGACGGGAATCTGGACGAGTTTAGGGCGTGGTGTCCAGCTTCTAGCTCGGACATCCTTTGGAAGATCCAACCATTGATCGGCTGCGGAATTCCTATATCTACCACCCCCCAAAATGTCAGCTCAGTCCGACCGTCCAAACTCCGGGAACCTTTCGATTAGTGCCTTACTTTTCGGATATGTTTTCTGTGCGAAAACGAATCCGACCCGAGTTCGTCTTTTTTATGAACGGGATTTCGGACATCCTTTTTTAAGGAAGTTTTGTATGGGGTATTGTGTTTTGTTCCTGAACACATACCACTAACTTCAAAATCTTTTGAACATGATCTTCACCATCATGCTGGTGTCAAACCAGTCCGGCAATATTGCTCCAAGGCTGTCGACCTGCGCTAGACACGTCATCTCTTTGTTGAGCTGAGCTCAACTTCTTCGGATCATCATCTCCGCAAGCCGAACAAGAGTTTGGCATCGCTAAGGATAAATAATCACCAACATCGCCGCCCCACAGATTACACGGAGCGGGAACACCGGCATTGCCGCACGGTCACTTCATCAAGCCGGCATTGACCACGTCACGACCTGCATCGGCAGGGCCGCACTGTTGCTTCTTCAAGCCAGTGACCATCACGCCGACCTACTTCGACATCTCGGCTGGACCGGGGGCTTCGTCATCTCTTCATCAACCTACTCCGGAGACTTTAGCGTCACTGGCCGACCAGCTTCGTCAGGATTAGCTGGACCGGGGGCTTTGCCTCGGCTAGCCAACCTTTACCAGCATCGCTGTGCCGTCACTTCACCGCCCATCAGGCAATGAGAATGCGGATCGAGTCCCAATTTTGGGAGTCACTTTTCTTTGGATTGCTACAACAAATAAACCAGGTGCTATTAATCCTAGTATTTTTTTCCTTGTTTGGGTTTATTTTTCCCAAGGAATTATTACTCTGGTTTGTCCATCATATGTACACAGGTCTATCAAATGGTGGTCGCATTAATGACGGTCGCATGGTGGTTCGGTCAGTTTCCGTACATAGTCCAGCGAACGCCGCATCCGGAACTCAGACCGACCTGTGAATTCAGGCTTTGCCATGCCTTTACCGCATCACGCCGACGCCCTGAATTGACATTGACTTTGGCGCCAGGCCATATTTCTTTTATTACTCACTTTGCATAAATTATTTATTATGCAACGTTTTTTTTTAATTATTATTATTACTATTATCTCCGGTTTGCACTATTTTTTGTGCAGAGGAAAATGATCCGGGTTGAGCAGTATTGTCAACTCGGCGTACTGACATACCACGTCACCTCGGCTGGACGGGGGGCTTCGTCAACACTTCATTACCCCACGCCGGGGACTTCGGCATCACTCTGCAGGCCTGCATTGACCATCCTATGTCACCACTTCTGAGTGCCGAGCTCTTTGCTCCGCCACCTCGGGACCGGCTTGGGGGATGGAACGCATCAAGCTCGGACCGCGCCATCAATACCAAACACATTAACCAGCTAAGTTGCCTTCATGCTCAAAGTTTTAAATTTTTAACTTGTGTTCGGTTCGACCAAGCATTATAATTTTTTGGAAAAATGTTGCTTGTAAAAAATTTCCTTGTCCAAACTTTGTTTGTGACACACAAATTCAAATACCCAATTCACTTGGGGGCTTCCTTTATGAAGCCTCTACTCTTGCAAATGATTACACTTGCAAGGCTTCGTTCCTTGTTCGTGTATTACGCCACAATATGCACCATATTGACTTAAGCGATTTGCAAGCTGGGTTGCCTGGCTCCTGTGCTTACCTCTACGTTCCCGATTGTTCGGCTAGGGAGTAAAGGGAGCACCTCTGCGATTGTCACGACCAGGTCATCCGAGCTCTGACCTCAGACCGGGTGAAGCCGAAAGCTAGCGCTCTTATTGTTTCCAATTATGGTCGACACACAATGGAACTCATGAGTACAAAAAATCTATTGCACAAGTCTCATAGTAACAATGAGCACCGAAGAAAGGTATCGGTGGGGGTACTATTTTCTTCGAAGATGCTTCTTACACTTTGTCAGTAATATAGCATAAGTTCCCTGAGCGTGCTTTGTCTGTTACAGCCTTATGGCCTAATTTCCTGGTTATCGGAAACACTGTTGATATTCTTGATAGGTGGAGTACATAACACTTCGGTCCTTGACCGAAGAGGGAGAAGCCGACGGTCAGTTAAGACGCGCTTAAAGTTCGGGTGAACACAGATATGATACAAGTACTTCGGTACATACGATCATTATACATAAAATTCTTTTACCCAAGTCACTTGGGGGCTCTTAAGTTTATTTGAGCCGTTTTATAAAAAAGTGTTTTTATTCTTAGTCGTTGCAAAGTTTTTATTATTATTTATCATTCCCTTTTTCGACACAAGTATGTAGTGACTAGCTGAGGAGCCTAATTTCTCTCTCAAAGCCGCTAAAGTTTAGTTTGCTAAACTGGCCTAATGAGAAGTACTCCGTCTTCGGGATAGGAGGTTGAAGCCGTAAGCTGACCCGCTTGAAGTCTTAGATAGGATGTGTCATGTTAAAGCATGACAGAAGCACCTTTTTTCCTAAAGTCCAATTTTCGATTTGGCACCGAACACTTTATCTAGTTCGGACGTCCAGTTTTTACTGAAGTTTTTTGGTTTTTCAAGCCTATGGCACTTTTAAACTATTTGTGTGTTTCCAGCATTAGTCTCGTGGTGCAAAGCCGGACACCTTTAGGGATTCGGCAAAAACATTCTCGGATATTGCTATATATGCATCGGTTTCGAATTGTGTCTTTGGTCAATAGCTGGGTTGCCCGGCTCCTGTGCTTGCCTCCTACGTTCCGCTTTGTTCGGCTAGGTGTGCAAAGGAAGAACCACTGCGATTGTGCTTCCAGCTCGCATGGTTAAGCACCTCAGTGGAGAAAGCCGAAAACTGACTGTCACAATAGGCGTAAACTGGTCAGCAATTCGATGACTATGTTAAATGATGGGTCGTTCATAACATTGGTCAAAGTGTTTACGGCTTGACCTCGGATGTCGCCGAACACTAACCGGGGGCTCATAGCTAGCTTCCCCAGTTTAAAGCTCCTATGACTAAGTGAAAGTTATAAAGCCCGCATATCTGATTCCTTCGTTTCTGCTAACACAACCGCCTCCGGGCACCGAGACGTCGGCTAAGGGTTGTTTTGTTAGTGCGGAAACACCCTGCATAGTACCTACCAAGGGGTAGAAGCCGACGCTGGGCCACTTTCAACTGATAAACGGTCACAATGGAGTCAAAATAATGATGTAAAGTACTTGGATACATAGAATCATTACACGTAATATGTGATTTTACTCTAGATATTGATCCTTAATTCGGCCACCCGTGCCCACATTAAGGCTCGGGGGCTACTGGGCTTTGTGCTCATTATTTATAAATATTAAAGGGGCACATCGATCCCCTGATTTGGTGTTGCCACCCGACCAGTGTCTCGGGGGCTACTGCATTGCTTATTCAATGCAGAGAATTCAAAGTGCTCAATGTTTGGCTTGACCTAACTATGCGCATACACGTCTTCGAACAATAATAGGTACCATATGGACCTATCCGGCATCAAGCTAGTATATTGCAACGACTTCTCACGACCCTCTCTCAGGGGCCCGTTCGCCGATCACTATTATCTCTAATATATTACACTGCGCTTTTATTCCTATGTATGCTGCCGAGCTAGGAGTTGATCCTCAACCTGATTTTGTGCATCGGCCTGAGTCTCAGGGGCTACTGGGAACAGTGGTTTCATGTTTTCTTTCAGGTGCATCTCGGGTTTTAGACTGATACACACCTTGAGGGCTACTGGATATACATATACTGGCTATATACCTCGGCAGAGAATAAACTGCACCAGTTAAAAATATTCACAAAAAATCAGCCCGCGGTTGGGGTAGTGCACCACCTCGGAAGCAGTCCGGCATAAAGCTCGGGTGCTAGCGGCTAGCCCCATAGCGGGCATTTCCGGCATTAAGCTCGGTAAACTCCTTCAACTTTTTTTTGAACCTAGATGATCTATGACATCTTGGATACAGTCCGGCATTGGAGCTTGGATACAGTTCAGCGTTGGAGCTTGGACACAATCCGGCGTTGGAGCTCGGATACATTTCGGCGCTGGAGCTCGGAAGCAGTCCGGCATTGGTGCTCGGCTGCAAAAGATACCTTGAATGCAGTCCGGCGTTAGAGCTCGGACGCAAGAGGACATTGCCTCCCAGAAACAACTTCAAGCCCGAGGTGTGGCATAAAAATAACAAGGCATTGATAAAGGCCGGAAACTTAAAGGGGCTCCTCGGATGCCTGACGTGTAAACTCTTCGGATGCACTTCGACGATCCTCAAGATCGAAGATAAGAAGATTCGCTGAACCAGTTTTCAAGACCGACGACCGAAGATGAAGAACAGTTCGGAAGAATCGAGGAGCGTCCCTAACTTGAAGACCGGTTTAGGGGCTACTGACGGTGTCCTGGACTAGGGGGTACTCACCACGTCGTCTCCCAGTCAGTTGGATTGGGTCGAGGACCCCCATGGACGTATACTCATGGGCCAGTCCGGACAGCTGCCGCATACAAGGAAGATCCCACAAGACTTGGCGATCAATACAAGGACTCCTCCCCACCGGCGTATTCGGCTAGGACTCTTGTTATCCTAGGCCTCTGGTGCATTATATAAACCGAGGCCAGGCTAGTCGATAGATGATATACAACAATCATACCATAGGCTAGCTTCTAGGGTTTAGCCTCTACGATCTCGTGGTAGATCAACTCTTGTAATAGTCATATTCATCAAGATCAATCAAGCAGGAAGTAGGGTATTACCTCCATAGAGAGGGCCCGAACCTGGGTAAACATTGTGTCCCTCGCCTCCTGTTACCATCCTCCTTAGACGCACAGTTCGGGACCCCCTACCCGAGATCCGCCGGTTTTGACACCGACGGTAATGTCAACAATAATAGTTCATGATAACTTACATCCAATTGGATATATATATATTAGGATCTTTCTAACACAATGTGCTTGCCAAAGGATAAAATGTAAAAAGGAAAGGTGAACACCACCATGACTCTTGCATAAGTAGAAGATAAAAGTAAAAGATAGGCCCTTCGTAGAGGGAAGCAGAGGTTGTCATGCGATTTTAAGGTTGGATGCACAAAATCTTAATGCAAAAGAACGTCACTTTATATTGCCACTTGTGATAGGGACCTTTATTATGCAGTCCATCGCTTTTATTGCTTCCATATCACAAGATCGTATAAAGCTTATTTTCTCCACAATCGATAGATCATACATATTTAGAGAGCAATTTTTATTGCAAGTACCGATGACAACTTACTTGAAGGATCTTACTCAATCCATAGGTAGGTATGATGGACTCTCATGGCAAAACTCATTTTAAGGGATATTCGGAAGCACAAGTAGTATGTCTACTTTGTGCAAAGAATTTGGCTAGCATGAGGGGGAAAGGCAAGCTCAGCATGTTCGATAATCCATGACAATATATTTTATTTCAGATATAAGAAAACATAACCCGTTACGTTGTCTTCCTTGTCCAACGTCAACCTTTTAGCATGTCATATTTTAATGAGTGCTCACAATTGCAAAGATGTCCAGGATAGTATATTTATACGTGAAATCTCTCTTCGTTCAATATTCTTTCATGAATTGTTCAAGTGACCAATTCTACGTTTGCTAACTTTCAATAAGTTTACTACCTATACTTATTATGTGTGAAGTCATTACTCCCCATGTTATAAGCATATGAAACATATATAAATTCAGATTTATGACATTCAATTCATTCATTCATTTACTCATAGGATATATGTGAAGCACATGAGTAAATGACAAACTACTCCAAAAGATATAAGTGAAGAACACTGAGTAGTCAAATAATTAAATAGACATGGGAGGATTATTTTGCATTCAATATTTCAGATCCAATGATTTTATTCAAACAGCAAATAAAATTGAAAACACGCTCCAAGCAAAACACATATCATGTGACGAATAAAAATATAGCTTCGAGTAAGGTATACTGATAGTTTTGAAGACGAAAGAGGGGATGCCTTCCGGGGCATCCCCAAGCTTAGGTGCTTGAGTCTTCCTTGAATATTACCTTGGAGTGCCTTGGGAATCCCCAAGATTAGGGTCTTTCCACTCCTTATTCTCCTCATATCGATATCTCACCCAAAGCTTGAAAACTTCAATCACACAAAACTTAACGAAACTTCGTGAGATAGGTTAGTATGATAAAGAGTAAACCATTCACTTTGGTACTGTCAAAGACAAGGTTCATAATTTTTCTCACACAATGCCTACTGTTCCATATCATTTCTACAATTAATATTGAGAAATATAATCCATAGAAACTAGAAAACAAGCAAACTATGCAATGAAAATAGAATCTGTCAGAAACAGAACAGTCTGTAATGATCTGAACAGAAACCATACTTCTGCTACTCCAAAAATTATGAAATAAGTTGGTGGACGTGAGGAATTTGTCTATAAATCTTCTACAAAAAGAATCAACTCAAAATCACTCTTCCGTAAAAAAATGGTAGCTTATCTCGTGAGCACAAAGTTTCTGTTTTTTACAGCAAGATCACATTAACTTTAACCCAAGTCTTCCCAAAGGTCTTACTTGGCACTTTATTGAAACAAAAGCTATAAAACATGATTACTATAGTAGCTTAATCATGTGAACGCACAAAAACAGTAAGGGTAAATATTGGGTTGTCTCCCAACAAGCGCTTTTCTTTAATGCCTTTTAGCTAGGCATGATGATTTCAATGATGCTCACATAAAAGATAAGAATTGAAACATAAAGAGAGAATCATGAAGAATATGACTAGCACATTTGATTCTAACCAACTTCCTATGCCTAGGGATTTTGTGAACACATAATTTATAGGAACAAGAGTCAACTAGCATAGGAAGGCAAAACAAGTATAACTTCAAAACTTTAAGCACATAGAGAGGAAACTTGATATTATTGCAACTCCTACAAGCATATATTCCTCCCTCATAATAATTTTCAGTAGCATCATGAATGAATTCAACAATATAACCATCACATAAAGCATTATCTTCATGATCTATAAGCATAGAAATTTTTCTACTCTCCACATAAGCAAAACTATTCTTATTCGGAATAGTGGGATCACTAATTCGTAAAGTTGACACTCTTCCAAACCCACTTTAGATGATAGTATTATTCATACTCCAAAATATATAAGTGAATTTCATGGAGCATTCTACAAATAATATAGACTAACCAATATCCAAGCTCAAAATGTATAAGTGAAGCACACGAAGCATTCTATAAAACCATGCTCAAAAGATTTAAGTGAAGCACAAAGAGCAATTCTATAAGATCGTACTTAAAAGATATAAGTGAAGAACATGAAGTATTATATAAATAAATGAAGGGCTATCTCATACTAGCATGGTTCTTAAAGAAAAAAAACACAAAGGACACAAATCATGTGAACAAAACAAAAACCGAGGTATACCGATAATTGTTGAAGAAGAAAGATGGGATGCCAACCGGGGCATCCCCAAGCTTAGATGTTTGAGTATCCTTGGAATATTTACTTGGGGTGCCTTGGGCATCCCCAAGCTTGAACTCTTGCCTCTCTTTATTCTTCTCACATCGGTAACTCCACGTTCTTCGAACACTTCATCCACAAAAACTTAACAAAAACTTTGTGAGATCCGTTAGTATATTAAAGCAAATCACTAACTCTAGGTACTATTGCAAACTCATTCCAATTTCATATTAGAACTATATCTACTGTATTCCAACTTCACTATGGTTCATACCCCCCAATACTACTGTCTCAACCCTAGACAGTGCATGCATTAGAGAGTTTGCTTCATGTTTACATTTTTATTTAAAGTTGAAATGGGGAGTGATCAAACCCTAGCACCAAAAGAACTCAACTAGGTTCAACCTAAAAATATTTTCATTTAACCCAAAATGCCTTTGAAAATGTTCATGATTTATAATAAAGGTGAAAACCTCTACCAAAGATTATGAGCATATTTCTTGGCCATTTATGTATTTTTGAGTTAAATCATATCGTATTTGAATTGGAGCATTTAATGCCTATAAATATTTTAAATGCTTCAATACTTCTGAAAGCAATTGGGGGCTGTTGGAAATAATTCAAATAATGCCCACAACTATTTTCAGGATTTTACGAAATGAGTTAGTATTTCTACTAATTCAAACAGATCAAAATAATTAGAAAACAGAAAATAAAAGAGAAAGAGAGAGAGAGAGAAGTACCTGGCCACTTACCTGGCGCTGCCCACCTGGCAGCCCACTGGCCGGCCTAGCACTATGCTGGCCCGTGCCAGCCACCTGCTTCCTCTCGCCAGGCAGGCAGAGAGGAGCGCGCCCGCGCACGCCAATCTCGCCACGCAGCTCCCTGGCTGCCTGCCCCGCTTGGACAGCATGGCGACGCCTCGTAGCCACTCCTCGGCGCCGCCCCGACCCTGCCGACACCCCATTATCCCCCTGGCTCTCTCCCTCGTCCTCTCCCTCCATGGCCGACGCGCCCGTAAGCCGCCGCCACCGTAGTCGACGCCACCGCCTCTCCCTCGACCCCTTGTCGTGCCTGCGAGCTCCGCTTCGACGTCCTCGACCTCCTCGGTTCGCCACAGTAGCCGAACGCGCCCCTCTGCCCTCACCGAGCTCGTCCCCGACCGCCGTCACCGGAGATCCCCCTCGATGCCCCGAGTGCCTCAGGCCCTCCCTGAGCTCGCCGTCCACTCCAAGAAGATCGCCGTGAGCTGCTGCCTGTCCTCCCCCTCTCTATTTTCTTCCCTGTGCACCGTAGCCACCGCACCGAGCTAAACCGTACGCGCCGCCGCCTGCGCTCGCCACCGACGCACCCAGGCGACCATTTAGTCCACCCGGCGTGTCCATCGCCCTCGCCGCATCACGCACGCACACACTAGTACTTCATCTCGCCCGCACGAGCACGGTAGCGCCGCTCGCGCCTCACCCGAGCTCCGGCCGCCGCGGCCGAGCTCCTCGCTGTCGCCTCCGGCCACCCCAGGTCCAACTGGCACCACCGCCCGACGCGTGCTGGTCTGGGCTCTCAAGCGAGCCCAGCCACGCTGCGAACGGGGCACCACAGCCCGTGCCTGAGTGCCCCGCCGCGTCTGCTGCCACCGGCGGCTAAACGCTGGCCTAACCCCGTTTAGGTTAGTGCTAATGACTCCCCCCCCCCCAGGTCACTGACAAGCGGGCCCAGCCCGGCTAATTAAGTTAGGTTAGTATTAACTAAACTAGGTTAGTTTAGTTAGACACTGACACGCAAGACCCACTGGTCAGGTTTGACCTAGACCCGCCCTGTTTACTTGATGATGTCACATCGACGTCATGCTAACGCAGTAAACATTTCTGGGTTTTTAAATAAATCAGAAATAATTTATTTATTTCAGAAAATAGCCAGAACTTCTAAAATTCATAGAAAATCAACCGTAACTCCAAATGAAATAATTTATATATGAAAAATTATCAGAAAAATCCAATCTACCCACTTATGCTGTTTTTATGCATGACAAATCAACTTAAACTTGCTGTATAGATCAAAACATGATACTGCACATTATAAATTCATAACTTGAGTTTGAATTTGAACCCTTGGTTCAAATTAGCTCAAACCCTTCTGGCTTTAGTTGCATTAGCTCAAATCACATCATATTGCCATGTCATGATCATGCATCATATTGTTGCATTGCATTGATTGTGTTTCCTCTCTGTTGCCGGTATTTGTTCCCCCTGAGTAGATGTGGTTCCGACAATGAGATCGATGACACCGATGAAGAGCTATATTATCTTCAGAAGTGCCAGGCAAGCAAAACCCCCTTGTTCATTCCGATACAATCCCACTCTCTCGCTCCTGCTCTCTTTTATTGCATTAGGACAACAACGATTCAACTATTACATGTTGCGGTAGTTGAACCCCTTTTCCTCTGCATGACATGTCATTGCCACAGTAAATAGATGAAACCCGCTAGCATGAGTAGGAGTTGTTTGAGCCCTGATGTGCCTGCTCATTCGTGCTTGTTTTTCATGTCTGCTACTCCTTAGAGTTGAGTCAGGTCTGATTCATCGGGGATGAATTGGAATGTGGTGAACATGTCCTGCTGTTGAGAGCTAAGTGTGTGAACACGATTTGGTAAAGGTAGCGGTGAGAGGCCATGTAGGAGTACATGGTGGGTTGTCTCATTGCAGCCGTCCTCAGGAACTGAGTTCTATGTTTGTGATCCATGAATAGTTACTACCACACATTGGGTTCCGGTAACTCGACCCCTCTCGGCTTATTAACCGCCTCGATGTCTATCCAGGAGTTGCAACTAGTTTCTGGTGTTTGTAGGTTGTGTTAGTAGTCTACCAAGTGGCACCCGGTACAGGTGGGCTTGGGACAGACTAGGCAGCATGGCATGGTGTACCAAGCGTAGATCCATCCGTCAAGGTGGGCTTGGGAACCCTGCACACATCGTTTGGGGCCGTGAGCGACACCCCGGCCGGATCTCCTTGCGGATGGAACCCAAATATGCGATAAACCTGGACTAGAGACTTGTGTGGTTAGTCAGGTCGTGGCCGACTCCCTCGCCAGGCTTCCGCTTGAAGGTTGCCGAGATACACGACGTGTACATGGTGGTAAGTGGCGAGAGCGTGTGTGAAGAAGTACACCCCTGCAGGGTTAACATCATCTATTCGAATAGCGGTGTCCGCGGTAAAGGACTTCTGGGTTGCCTGTATAGTTCATAGACAAGTTAAAGTGGATACTCTAAAACTCGCAAGATAAGCGTGAGTGCTATGGATGGCGTTCACGTAGGGAGACGGGAGCGGATCCATAGTGGTGTACTGATATGGTGAATATGTGGACTCGTGTGCGCCACTTCAAAAGAGTTACTTGCAGTCATAGTTTAGGATAGCCACTGAGTCAAAGCTGGCTTGCTGCAGTCAAACTCCACCACCCCCTTTGTTGATACTGATGCATATGTAGCTAGTTCTGATGTAAGTCTTGCTGGGTATATTTGTACTCACATTTGCCTATTTTATGTTTTGCAGAGAGACGTCAGTCTCGCTAGTAGTTCCGCATGGACTTCGACGTTTAGCTTGTTACCTCAGCTACAATCTTGTACCCTTGGGAGGGTCTTGTAGATAGTCAGGCTTCTCAGCCTTTTTCATTTGTAGTTGTCTGTACTCAGACATGTTTATGCTTCCGCTCGATGCTTGTATGCTCTGTATGTTGGGTCATGAGACCACAATTGTAATACTTGGCTCCTCGGAGCCTAATGAATAAATACTTGAGTCGTAGAGTTATGTTGTGATGCCATGTTGTATTTACACATATCGAGAATATAGTGTGTATGATTGAAATGCTTGGTATGTGTGGGATCCGACAACCTAGTTGTTTATACTTGGTAGCCTCTCTTATGGGGAAATGTACTCTTGTGCTTCCATGAGCCATAGTAGTCCGCTACAGCCCGGTTCACCGGAGTCCTGCTAGCCCAGCACTACTGCTCCCGAACACTTGACTGGCCAGCATGTGATTCACCTCGTTCATGTGTTTGTCCCTTCGGGGAAATGTCACGCGGTGACATCCGGAGTCCTGCCTAGCTCACATGTTCGGTTCACCGGAGTCCTCATAGCCCAAAGGTTACAGCCCGGATTCGCACGCTGCTGACCGACATGCTCGATGTTGATTTATGTATGCCTATCACCGTAAGTTAGTGCCACTTTGGGTTCACGACTAGTCATGTCGGCCCGGGTTCTTTGTCATATGGATGCTAGTGACACTATCATATACGTGAGCCAAAAGGCGCAAACGGTCCCGGACCATGGCAAGGCGACACCCGTGGGAATACCGTGCGTGAGGCCGCAAAGTGATATGAGGTGTTACCGGCTAGATCGATGTGACTTGGAATCGGGGTCCTGACAACTACCCATAAATTTATCAAAATAAGCAAACAACACACGAAAAACAGAATCTGTCAAAAACAGGACAGTCTGTAGTAATCTGAAAGTTTAGTAAACTTCTGTAAATCCAAAAATTATGAAATAAATTTGAAAATTTGAAAAATTTGTACATAAGTAATGTGCAAAACTTTTCAGATCCATTTGACTTTCCAGTAAAAAATGTAAAATCACGCGCTACAGCCAAAGTTTCTGTTTTTGTTCTGCACATAGTAAACAAGCAATCTAATCATCCTAATACCAAAGCTTGGCACATTATTTTTATAATACAATGAATATACACAAGGGGATAAATATTTACATAAAAATTTCCATGAAAAATTCTACATTGTTTCCGTGAGCATGAACACAAGTGCTCAAGGTCAACCCTCACTTAATGCATAACTTTCCAATCACTTCTCTTTTTGAAAAACCTCTTAGGCATGAGAGGCAAGTATTTTTTTTTGTATTTTCATTCTTTTAATTTTTTTATATGTTTCACCCACAACTAAACAGAAATACAAAGGTAATACAGAATCTACTTAGTTAAGAAAGCAAACAAGCACACACGAGAATATCAACCCCACGTTATTGCTCCCCGGCAACGGCGCAAGAAAAGAGCTTGATAATCCTCAAGTGAAGGGAATCATCGTAGCAATTTCCAAATGTGGAAGTGATGAGTATGGAGTGTTGAACCCACAAGGAGCTAAAGGTAAGATCAATATTCTCTCAAGCCCTATCTGCCACTGATACGAGTCTACGTACACCGAACGTTTGCTTCCAACTAGAAACGAGAAATAAAACTACGTTGTGGGTATGAAGAGGATAACTTTGCATGGTATCGGAGAACTAAAATATAAAAGTAGGTGCTGTTATTATAAGGTTAGACTATATTACTAAATATTATAAATAGCGAGTGTGGAATAATGATGGGTCGGTATGCGGATTTATCCTAGGCAATCGTTAACAAGACCGGTAATCACTATTGCAATTTCATATGAGGGAGAGGCATAAGCTAACATACTTTATCTTCTTGGATCATATGCACTTATGATTGGAACTCTAGCAAGCCTCCGCAACTACTAAATATCATTAAGGTAAATCCCAACCATAGCATTAAAGCATCAAGTCCTCTTTATTCCCATACACAATAACCCCCTTACTCGGGTTTGTGTTTCAGTCACTCACCAACCCACTATAAGCGAATCATGAACGTATTGCAACACCCTACAACGGGAATCCCTCACGCTTGTGCGACACGGAGAGCACCATAGGACAGCACCAATGATAAAACATACAAATCATACCAATCTAGATCATCAATCAACCCAAAGACAAAGGATATCTACTCAAAACATCATAGGATGGCAACACATCATTGGATCATAATATGTGGCATAAAGCACCATGTTCAAGCAGGGATTACAGCGGGGTGCGGGAGAGTGGACCGCGTAAAAGAGATGAGGATGGTGATGATGGTGGTGATGTAGATGAAGACGATCACCGCGGCGATGATTCCCCTCCCGATGGCACTCTGGCACCACTGAGAGAGAGTAGGAGAGGTTCTCCCCCTTGTGCTTCCTCCTCCATGGCCTCCCCCCTAGATGGGGAGAGGTTCTCCCTCTTGTGATTCCTCCTCCATGGCCTCCGGTGATGATGGCCCCCTCCGGTAGGGTGCCAGAGAGGGCCTAGATTGATTTATCGTGGCTACAGAGGCTTGCGGCGGCGGAACTTCAGATCTAGGTTATTTTCTGGGGGTTTCTGTATTTATAGGAATTGTTGGCGTTGGTTTCACGTCAGGGGGGTCTCCGAGTCGTCCACGAGGCAGGGGCCCACGCCCATGGGGGGTGGGCGCGCCCCCCAGCCTCGTGGACAGCCCGGGACTCTTCTGGCCCAACTCTTTTGCTCCAATGGCTTCTTTTGGTCCATAAAAATCAACAAAAATTGGCACGTCAATTGGACTCCGTTTGGTATTCCCTTTCTGTAAAACTCAAAAACAAGGAAAAAAATAGAAACTGACACTGGGCTCTAGGTTAATAGGTTAGTCCCAAAAATCATATAAAATAGCATATAAATGCATATAAAACATCTAATATGGATAATATAATAGCATGAATACATCATAAATTATAGATACGTTGGAGACGTATCAGCATCCCCAACCTTAATTCCTGCTCGTCCTCGAGTAGATAAATGATAAAAGAAATAATTTATGAAGTGTGAATGCTAGAAGGTGCACAAGTTTGATCAATGATAATTTCAATCACCTTTTCTAGCATCATTATATGTCATAACATTAGCTCATCTCATAAAACTTTTCATGATCAAGTAACAAGCTATTCACATGTTAAAGTATAGATCATAAACTTTCTTGAAAACTAACAAACAATGCTCTTAGTCATCAAACAATTGCAATTCATCTTATTTTCAGGAAGGGTCTATGTCAAAGCTTTGATTTAGCAAACTCCACATACTCAACTATCATTTAATCTTTTGCAATTGCTAACACTCACGTGATATTTATGGGTTCAAAGTTTTAATCAGACACAGAGAAAGATAGGCGCTTATAGATTCGCCTCCCAACCTTTTACCTCAAGGGTAATGTCAACAATAATAGTGTGGCTAGTGCATTGCACCATGACCATCGGCAAGGCCCATGCCCAATACATGGACACGGTGAGGCAGGAGCGTCAGGAGCAGTTCCGGAAGGCACAGGACGACGCCGCCTACAACCACCATCTATTCCAGGAGCACCTGCAGGCGAAGGAGCATATCACCACGAAGCAGGCAGAGCAGGAGGCGCTGCTCGACTGATACCGCTCTGCCCGCGAGAGCCGCCTCAAGCGCTGGCGGTACCGCATGCAGGTGGCGGAGGCTGCGGCCGCCTACAAAGAGGGCGATGAAGTGGGTGAGGCGCTGTTTGGCGAGACCGAGGACGAGGCAGAGGACAATGCCGGCTCCGATGAGTCCCCGCTCTGCTAGCATCAATGAGGCCCTGCTCCGCCGAGGCCCCGTGGTGCCAACAACGAGGCAAAGGACACCGCCGGCTCCGCCGAGGCCCCGCGGTGCCAACAACGAGGCAGAGGACATCGTCGTCTCTACCGAGGCCCCGCCCCACCAACAACGAGGCAGAGGACACCGCCGGCTCCGCCGAGGCCCCGCCCCACCAACAATGTGGCAGAGGACATCGCCGGCTCAACCAAGGCCCCACCCTGCCGACAACGAGGGGGAGGATTTCCCCCGCTCCGCCGAGGCGCCGCCCTGCCGGCAACGAGACATAGGACATCGCCGGCTCCGTCGAGGCCCCGCCCCGTTGCCAACGAGGCCGCATCACACTGAAAACGAGGAAGAGTAGAACACGGCAGTGTATGAATGAATTTAGTTCAATTTGTTTGAATTCTTGTATCACTGGCATTGGATGAACATGCAAAACAATACATACTAGCATTATTCCTAGGGTGATCACCTCATTTGCAGCAGTTTCACATGTACTCCCTCCGGTCCTTTTTAGTCTGCATATAAGTTTTGTCTGAAGTCAAAGTATCTCTACTTTGACCAATCTTATAGAAAAAAGTATCAACATTCAGAATGTAAAATCAACTGACTTGAAAGAAATCTAATATGCGAAGTAAAAAGGAAGAGAGGGAGTACAAAATTTAGCGTCCTGTACATTGCAATCAACACTTAGGACTGGCAATTCATAGAGAATATTCAAAACAATCGATGATTATGCATCTCAGCGACTCACATGTTAGAGCCAATGTTTACTTCACAACTAAAGAATAAAGAAAAATCGATCAATGCTGCTAACAGCAAAGGGCGTCCCATTCGAAAATATCAAACACATGTCTTCTTGCTAACATCAATGAGCAAAATTTGACAAGGTTGTCCCATTACAAAATGTCAAATGTGTGTTGTTTTATGCACATCAATGAGCAAACTTTGACAAGGTTTTCCCATTCCAAAATATCAAATGCCTATGATTGTGGAATGGGCAGGGTTTGCCATCAGTTCGGACATTGACGTGGCACCTCGTGCTAAATAAACCAGTTCGTTTTGTGAAGTTCCACCAAAATCAACCAAATTCGTGTGTAGCTTGTATGATTTCGCCTTTATATGTTGCAACACCTTGAACATATCGTCACCTCCTTTCTTGTGGTGGAAATGAATGATTCGAGAATATTTGATGTATTCATGAACATTTTGTGCAGTTCCCACTGAAATCAAGCTGAGCACCCCTGTTTGCATCAATACAAAAAAAAGTGATTAGTATAAAGCAAACTATACTATGAATTGACAGTTCAAACAGTCAACCTACATGATCCATGCAGAGCACACATTTAAAAAATGGAACTCACCGGAAGGAATCGTAAAACAACATTGTACTGGCCATCACAGCAACAAAGATGGAGATCCGTGACTCCTTCTGAGCTGAAGCTAGTTTGTTCTTGTGGGAAATAATGTAACCATCCTTCATCTGCTCCCTTCTTAAGAAGAGAGGCTTGGCTTCTTTATCCTGGCATAATCAGAACTAGGCACTTCACGTACTCCATATTCTTCTTCAGAGGAGGATGATCCTTTTGTGCAAAGACAAGAGGACAACTAAATGCTAGCATCCCTATTTGCTCGAAAAAAAGGAAAGGAAATATTTGAAACAACATAGATGAAGCACTTCTCAAGGACAATACCACTTTCTCATGACAGTATCTAAATAGTAGCACAACACCAATAGAGATGTCAAAGCTCAATCATATGGATGAAATCCGTGGTAGTACCAACCTTTGTCAGGAGGCTTATTGTGTAGAGCATACAGATCAAGCACTTCTTCGGAACCATCTATTGTTATCTACTGTGGTTGCCATGCTTACTATACACTCCTCGATTAGTTTAATGTTTCCAACATCTTCTTGTGCAGTCCACTAAAATATATGGTATCTTCAAAGAAGATCCCTGTTTTCACAAGTAGAGATAATTACATATTATATTAAGAGTGGCATCAAATCAGTGGCAAAAAATTGCTCGTTCCAGCCATAGCAATAAATTAAGATGCAAAACTATATCATTACTTGTGTCATCACAGTTCGATTAGCTTCATTACAGCACCGTGAGTTGATTTTTGTTTTCTTCCGCTTGTTCTTCCCCTTCATCACTTGGTTCAATAATAGACAAGCTTCGCCTTCAATGTAAGATTTGGCATGTCAATTAGGGATCACAACTATAGCACTAAACAACAATGTTAATTTTCAGATGAAACTGGCAAAATACAGGCCAACAGTTGTGAAATATCCTTATCTTACCTCAATGGGATATTACGGTGCACATATAGATTGGAAGTCTTGTCTCCATTTGTGCAGTTCCCTAAAATCAAGCAACATTAGCGTACAAGTAGCACAACATATGAAAGCACACTGCATAATCATGTGAAAGAAGGCTAGTACTGACCTCTCATGACGCGGAATTCAACCTACTCACAAGAAGAAAATCTGAACCAAATTTGCCAACACGGATAGGAAGTAAGATCTCCTCTTGTGCAGTTCCACTAAGATTAAGCAATCAAGCAACGTTGTCGGTGTGACATTTTGGTTGAACTGCACAAAATACTCTTAAAACAAATGTGTTTTGTGCAGTGCAACAAAAGGTCACAATAGCAACAAGGTGAAGTAGATAACCCTGTTTACACAGAGGTGCAAAGGAAAAAACTAGTGGTCAATAACGGTGGATGACACAGAAGCCAACAAAAGTAAGCATCTAACTTATCTAAATGGGAAAGAAAGCAAGGCAGTAGCATTTATCAAACAGTGGCATTGATTAATATTAATAGAGAGATTATATTAACAATAAAATTCGTTAAACATGTAATTTGCTTTTAACTGTGGCATTGCATCAATTTTCCAAATGACATTATTAGAGGGTGTTTGTTTACGAGGACATTTTGGTGTAGGGATTAAAAAGTCCGTGTCGGTCCCATCTAAACCAAATAGGAGGGACTTTTAGGGACTAAAGAAAGAAGACCCCGAGGGAGAGTCTTTTTGGGACTTCTTCCAACAGTTGCCCCTGCCCCGCATCGCATCTTGTCTCTATTAATTCATTACTAGGGGTAACATGGTTTTTAGCATGTCATTTAATAACCTCTAGTCCATGTTTAGTACCTGGAACCAAGAAGGTAGGGACTAGGGAGTTTTAAACCAAACAGGGCCTTAGATTAACAATAGCTAAAGAGTTGCACGGGACAGTGGGCCTTTTGACACCATGTGCATCTACCGATGTATGAAGGGGTGATGCACAGTCTATTGCAACAAAGAACAAAAACAACCAAGGAGCATATTTGTGTTGGTCCCAGTTTTGTTATCTTTAGAGACCTTTCCCTATGTGAGCGCATAAAATCTAGTCCCGCTCAAACTCTGCACCCTTGTCCCCCAAAACAAAACATCAGTTCGTTACAGATGTGCATACTGCGTTTGTCACTATTTCCCCCCTTTTCGACCAACGTAGGTGCTGGATAGCCAGTCTATACTAGTAGTTTCCCCCTTCTTTTCCTCTTTGAACCACATCCTAGATTCATGCTATACAACTTTCCCCACTACTTTTCTGTTTGATCCAACACCTAGATTCGAGTGCAGAAGCGGAAAAAGCCCACATGCAGCTAGAGCAATGCATGTGGAATAAGTAAATTATACCTTAAGGTTCTTGGGGTGTGGTTCGGTGGGCGACCCGAGGCCGTTTGGCCCACACTATGTACGGCGGCGAGGAAGAAGGGGTCGGAGGCCCTCTCGCGCCGCCACTGGGTGAAAGAGAATAGCTGAGCTGGTAGTGGATTCTCTCCATCGCCGACGGCGACAACGTTAAGCCTCCTTCCCTTCCCAGCGGATGGATCCTGCCGGCTCTTTGACTAGCAGTGAGGGGAGAGAGAGGCCAACGAAGTCTTGTTTAGATCTGGAGAGGGTGAGAGAGTGTGAAGAGAGCAACTACAAGTTACCGAGGCTCCAGTGATGTATATATATACTGGGGAGAGAGTGTGAAGAGTGCAAACCCTAGAAAACAAGCGCCGAGGCTGCAGCGTATACGTGATGAGGTGATTATACGGTCACTACGAGATATTATAGCTCCGTATCCATCCATTTTGACCAGTCAAAGAATCCTCCTGGCACCGCCCCAGATCACTTTCTCTCTCTGTCATGCGGGGCCTACCTGTCATTGGGGGAAGAAAGAAGTCGAACAAAAACAAAATTATGCTCAAGTGTAGTTATCGAACCCGAGACCTCAAGTTCGATGAGCGAACAGGCTAACCATCTACACCACCCCACGTTATGTTTAACGAGAGGAAAATAACCTTTAATACATTCCTGCATTCGTGTGACAAGCATGTCGTGTTTTTTTTGCATGGGAGTCATTGGGATTTAAATCATAATCGTGTCATGTGGCTTTGGTGGTAAGGTCTTTTGGGATTTAAAGCAGTGTTGGTAGTACAGAAATAATGCAGCCTTTTCTCCACGTAGTACGTTGGGTCCCACCAGTTAGAAAAATTAAAAGCGCCAGTGGTGTATCTTACCTCACACATCTCGCTACTGCTCGTGAACACTGTCCAATTGATCCCTCTGTTCGCTCATGTATTGTTTTAAGTGAATCTGTATTATAACATGCACACAATTTTGGGCACTTGTATTCGACCTAAGTCAATGTGCCATCGTATCTCATACTACACCCTCTGTCTAGGTGCAATAAGTCACGTTAGAAGGTGCAGCGGGACCAAGGTGCAAGCAGTTTTTTTTCGAAACGAGGTGCAAGAAGATTGGAGGAGAAGGAGAAACTTGACCGGTCCTTCCTCCAATCAAAGCCCTGATTTCTGTCTCTAAACGCAACAATTAATCACAGCAACTAAGAGGTGCCATTTTAGCTACCATGCAGGGCCACGTATTAACTCGCATGCATCAACGCGTAGTTGCGCTCCATTCATTGGGTTTCGGGGGGAGATAACAAGGTAGAGTAAGGAGCGTTTGGTTACATTGCTAGTCTAGTCATAGTGGTGAGTAACTTGGACTAGTAACATGCATATGTTACTAGTCTATGTTACTACTCCCTCTGATCCATATTACTTGTCGCTCAAATGGATGTATCTAGACATATTTCAGTGCTAGATACATTCATTTGAGCGACAGGTACTTTCATAGTAGGTAGTAACATATGGATGGTAACATCCAAGTCTTCATTAATTGAGATATAGACTCATTTTACCTTGGTGTGTGTGTGTGTGTATGTTTAACCGCATGTGTGTGTTAGAGAGAGCGACACATCGACCTACTCCTACAGAGAGATGGTGTGTAGTGTATGATTTAGCTGCGGGAGTCGGTGCATCCTCTCATTTCCGGGCGTCCAGTCGGGACAGGCGGGACAACTGCCACGCCCGATCCTGACCAGCCTGGGCCACCCAAAGCCCCTCCATCGCCCACACGCGCTTCCTGCCTGAAACGGTCAGCGCCGCTCTAAACAATCGGTGCCACATTCATGCCCGGGCAGAGCAGACGCGACCTCTCACTGGCACCTGCGTTGAAGGGCGAAGCGGATTCAAGAGTGATGGTTGCTTCGTCCCTCCAACTTACCGCTGGGTCTATGTGATTTGACGGCTCATTGGTCATTATTATTGAGGTGGTAGGATTGCTGGATGTCCCACGCTTTCGGCGAAAGGAGGTACTACTAGATTACAACTTTCTCCATTCTCAGCGGAGGAGTGCGAGAGTAGTGAAAACACGCAGGCTCAGTGATTACATGGCCCACCTCGCACTATCACCATATTTTCTGTACACCGTGCGACACCTAACTCCTTACATAGTACTAGTATAGTACGTACTATAATTTATCAGCGAGATAAATTTGTACAATGCTATGAAGCTTCCAGCTTCTGTTTCATGTATCTTGCGTCCAAGGTTGCCCGTTGCAACATTTCATCAAATACAAAGGAGACTAACATGCATGCTATTGCATCTCAATGATTGACAGATCATAGCCAATATGTACACCCTTCGTTCCATAATAAGTGTCTCAACTTTATGCAAACTTTAGTACAAAGTTGTACTACTACTAAAGTCGACACTTACTTTGGAACAGAGAAAGCTAAAGAAAAAAAACGATCCATGCAGTCCCTAGACCTTGAACCGTAAACCCTAACCAGGCTTTAATTTGCTGGCAACGTTGGAGCTTTCGAAGAAATGAAGTTTGCAGCCCTTTGACCATCGGATCATTTTGTGCAGTTTCACCAAAATCGAGATAAGCATCCCTATGGAAAATAAAATGAAGAAGCGTGATTAGAATAAGATTATTGGGACTAGTTGATGAGACATAAACTCATCACAAATACAGTACATAGAAGCCAGTATAGGTATGTGCGGGACAAAGAAGTAGAGAAATATCCACATGGAGTGATGTGGGCAGCTGGAGCAGTGGTGCAAGCCGGCTGTAAAGGGAGTTGTACCTGAGGGATGTCGGGACGTAGCTCAACCTAGAGGAGGGCGGCGGGAGGAGGCAACTGCCCACGTTGCGGCAGTGAGCAATGGACGAAGGCAACCTCACCGGCTTTGTGAGAGAGAACGGCGGGGACCCCTGATCGGGACATGCCGACAGTGGGTTTTCGCCGTCGGCGACGGCGACCGCATCTACACTAAGCATCCACCCCTTACCCCAGCGGACGTGATCCACCGGGATGTGAGAGATGTGGCCACAGTCGTTTTGTGCGAGAGAGTGTGAAGACTGAAGAGAGCAACCCTAGCAAGCAACCGTGTAGGCTCGTCCTGCCTATGTATATAATGGAGCGGTTTCCTTTTCTCTCCATATGAACCTATTTATATTGCATACGTGCCACTGAAGAAAAAAACTTTATTTATAAATGACGCGGCACCTACTACTCGTTCTCATATAAACCTTGCGCTTGGCGTCTCCAAAATATTAACCTTGCGATTGGCTCTTCGCCTCTTCGGGAAGTCGAGCAATAATGGTACTGCAGTATATATCGTTCTGGCTATATGAGCCGAATGAATTGCTGCACTTCCAGCATGTGGGCGAGGGTCGAGGGGCGAGGGAGAGTGCGTACTATTATGTCCATTTCAATATGGACTACATATGGAGCAAAATGAGTGAATCTACACTCTAAAATACGTCTATATACATCAGTGTTTGGAGTATGTAGTAGTAGTTCATATTGAAATCTACTAAAGGACATATATTCCAAACAATATGATAATCTCTCTAACCAAGGTAGGGACGAGGAGTAAACGGAGGGAGTAGTAAAATTTTCTCCTCGTCCTGCGAGCCACCGCGCGCGTAGGTGAGGGAGCGGGCGTAAGGCGTACTAGTAAGCAAGCTTCACCTCATCCTGCGAGCCACCGCGCCCATGGGCGGGGGAGATGGCGTACTAAGAAAGCTTCTCCTCGTTCTGCGAGTTGACGGGACACATCAGAAGTACTCCAGTGTTTAGAGCCTTGCCTCTAAGGTAGACCCCACATGGTTTGCCTCTTTTTTATCATAACGCGTCAAGTCGCAATTTGTTTGTTCACCCATGGTAGACGATCCTCTATCAAGTGGACAACTAGTACATGTGTCAAATTACCACGTGGGCTGCCTTTTGGTACAAAATGAGCTCCACCGTGTACCCGCGCGGGTGTGGTTAGGAAAGAGACGGGAGTTTGTGCGCTGTGCGTGCACCTCTTCTCTTCGTGCACGTCCCCCACCTACGTGGGTGTGTGTGTGAGAGAGATACAAACCTAGACAGATGGTGTGTGCATTCGTGAGTGTTTTTTGTTTTTGGGGGGGTGATTTCGTGAATGTATTTGTGGGAGTATGTGTCGATGACATCTCAAACAAATTTTTGCATGCAATGTGTGTGAAATATAGGCATATACATATCATATAGAGAGGGCCAGAGGGGGCGATCCACGAGAAGAGAGGGAGGGGTCATAGATATTGATATAGACGAAGAGAGGATCAAGTGGGTGCGAGATGGATGAAGAGATCCATCAAAATTGTGTGTGTGTGCAAGTCAAAGATATAGGGCGACTGACCTACCAGAACGTCAGAGGGCACAGGGCAAGTTTGTGTGTGGCAGGAGACATGACTCGAGCGCTCGAGGTATCAGTGTGTGGGGGGGGGGGGGGGAGGCGGAGGCCTAACTAAAGAGGTAGAACGACTCATATATGTGTTGAGAAGGAGAGACCCAGCTATGTCTTGAGGGAGACGGGTCGACATCCATACATAACTGAAGGATGAGAAATAGGTTGGGACAGAGAGAGAGAGAGAGAGAGAGAGAGAGAGAGAGAGGAGCAGAGAGAGAGGGAGGGAGAGGAGTGGAGTGCTGGATGGGTGATGGAGTTGCTTCTCGAAGATGGTGGGAGAGGCCTACTAGACAAACTGAGGGTAGAACTGCAATATTATCAATAAGAGTGGGGATGTGTTTACGTGTGTGTGCACATGCGTGATAGATCTGTCGGGACGCATGCATGGATGATGAAGGGGAACCATGTGTTTGCTAAGCAAACCTAACTAGATCGGTAGATCAATTGTTGTTTGTTGGAGGAAGGGAGAGACATAACTAATGAGGTAGATCGATCGACGCGTGGGGAAAAACGAGTTATAAGGACCTAGATAGCTATATGTATAATGGGAGATCGGTCGGTGTACATCCATTTGTTAGAGGCAAATAAGGCCCAGCGAGACGGATAGACAGAGAGAATGGAGCTAGGAGGTGGTGCGAGAGGCCGAGCTACTAGCTAGATAGGGGGAGGAGTGTGCGGTTGTGAGATTGATGAAAAGAGAGGCGAGAGTTTACACGTGTGTGGGACCGTATGAGAGACACGAGGCATGGACACAGAAAGGAGGAGATGGAAGGTGCGTGTGTACGTATGTTGTAGGCAGACGCTGGAGAGGTTTATCGATCGGTGTGTGTCGGAAAGGAGTTGTGGAGACTGTGGGAGAACGACCTAAAGAAAAAAAATGAATGTGCGCGATGGATAGAATGCTGAGGGAGGGGGAGGGCGAGGAGGGCGTGTGCATGCACGAGAGAAAGTTAGTGCTAGCTACAAAAGTTAGAGGATTGTGTGGGTGTAAGAGACTAACAAAGATCATAATCTGATATGAAAGTGGATTCATATATTTGAATAGGAGATCATAGTGTTATAAACATATGCATGCATGAATACAGCGGTGATACGTGTGATGTGGTTTTGCACATGTTATACCATAATGTGATACTGCATGGCGTTTGCAACTCACAACTAAATGTCGAACAATCTAAACCATACTATATATCGAACAATCTCACATTTTATTTGAATTTTTTATAATGTGTGGCGTTTGCAGCTTACAACTAAATGTCGAACAATCTAAACAATACTATATATCAAACAATCTCACATTTTATTTGAATTTGTGGTAATGTGTGGTGTTTGCAACTCACATCTAAATACTGGTAGGCGTAGGGGCGGGGCACCATACATTATGTGATAAACACATTATGCATATGAGACATGGTTTATATTATGAAGATCTAGCTAGAACTTGAAATGTACTATGATTTGAAATCAACATAAAGTGGATTCAAAAGATCGAGTTTGAGTTCATATAGTACACATAATTCATATCTAACTCGAGAGTAATCATGTGGTGTGCTGTGAAGATAATACACAAACGATGGTTTAACTTGACAATAATGATGATTGTAGATCTTATTAAAATAGAGAAACGAATTCAAATGGTTTGACTTCACAACAATCATTATTGTAGATCTTATTCAAATATAGAAATGAATTCAAATTTAGTTCATATTGAAGTGGTAGTATATACATTTGGAATGCACTAAAACGTTCATTTGAGTAGCAGGTTGCATGCATTATACATGTAGCGAAATATTTTAATTGAACATAACATGAATTCAAAGTTTTGAATGACATTCGTAGTGCGAATTGATTTGGTACAGCACACGGGACTAGACTCTCTTGTGTGTTGTGAATTGATTTATTTTTGTTTCTTCGTCGACGGAAGTGCGAATTGATTTGGTACAGTACACGTTGGGCTTGTCCGGAAATTTCAACCTGCGCCTTGTTGCCCCGAAATATTTAAGATATATCTTTGTCTTGTTGTGCTCCAACAACTCCCTCCATCTCAACCCGCGCCTTGCTATTCCAAAATTACAACGCGCGCGAAAACTCCCACCTCCTGTGGAATCCCAACACGCGAAATGCCCATGATACCCCTCAACCAAAAGAACCGCCTAGCTCAAATTGGTGGGGGTAATTTCGTAACTTACCCCACATTTTGGACAAGCACGTAACTAAGCCATGGTTCCCCACTCCCATCCCATCCGCCCACCCATTCATACACCGAGGCCGTGAAAACCCGTGAAGCCCCACACTCTCCTTCGTCCGCCACCCAGTCGGAGCCTCTTCCCCGACGACGCCGTCCACAGCAACACCATGACGTCCCTCATCCATCGTACCGGATGAGGATCCATCGTCGATCTCGTCGTCCCGTCAATTCAGCCACCTCGTCCTCCATCTCCAAGGAGCTTCCCCGATGTTCCCCTCGTCTTTTGCACCACCTCCATTCCCACACCGTCGTCTTCACCTGCACCACAGGAAGAGCATCATCATCACCATTTCCTCGGATGAAGCTGACGCCTAATCAGCGGCACCAAAGAGGTTGTACACTAATCGCCGCATTTTGTTCTTGATTCGATCTCACGGTGCTATCGGCGCTCGGTCCCGAGCCGACACGATGCGGGTCCATCCACGGCGGCGTCGCCGGCCACTTCCTCCACGGCGTCGCTCCCTCGGCGACGACATCCACATCAGTAGGAGCTGCTGCTACTTTAGCTCTCGTTGGCGCTGCTGCTCTGCTCTTGCTCTCGGTCCCCTCCTTGGTCTGCTCTTGCTATTGCTCTTGATCTTGCTCTTGCTCACGCTGCTGCTCTCGCTCTTGCTCTTGCTTGCGATGCTGCTCTGATTTAGCTACACTTCAGTCGACTGAATCGACTTTTGGGTCAGTCGATTTTCAAGGGGTAGGGGGCTCGCTGGAGTTAAGGAAGAACCAGCCGCAGCAGGGAGGGGGCTCACCGGAGAGGTACCCCACTATCTATCTTACGGTTCAGGGTGGGGGCGGTGGTCGCCGGCGGTGGTGGGGTGGTGGCATGGGGATCGCCGGAGAAAAAGCTCGGCACAGGGGGCCTAGAGGGATGGCCGGGGCAGCGGTGGACCGGCAGTCGGGAGTGGTTTCGGGGCGGCGCACCGCCGGCTGCGGGCGGCGGAGGGCGGCGGTTTGGTCAGTGGTGGATGGCGGCTCAGGGGAGTGGAGGTTGAAGTTGAACTGCAGGCCCTTGATTTCGTATCCAACGGCTGGAAAATTGACTGGCCAGAGATGAAAAATTCAGTCGACCGGCTCAAGCACGCGATGCTGCTGCTGCTGCCACTGATTTTCTGCTACTAGCTGGTGCGCTTAGTTTCGACGGCAAAATTAAGTTTCTACAGGAAAATTCAGTTTCGACAGCAAAATTCAGTTTCAACAGTTAAGTTCAGTTTTGACAGTTAAATTCAGTTTCGATAGTTAAGTTCAGAGATGAGCGGCTGATGTATTTTACATCTAGCACTTTGTGGTTATGTATTTTACATCATCTATTAGAGATGCTATTAGAATTCCACTCAGGTTAACGTTTTCTCTCTTGTCCTGCTTCAGCCTCGGCGTCGTACAACTCACCGGAGCTACTCCAACGACGAAACCCTCCATCACAGCGGAGCAGTACCCCGGCCTCCATCTCAAGATGCCTAAGATCTTCTTCCTCTCCTCCGACAGCCAAGTCAGCCGGATCATCCTTACCGACCAACCCAATCACGCTGAGATCGACATGGCTTCGCCAAAGAGGTTGTACACTTGTTGCATCTCTTTTTTACTCTACATGTTATATATATTGTCCACTGAGTACACGCAGTAACGTGAAATATGATCAGTTTCTCCTACTAAATGACAAGCAGTGATGTACCAGGCAACTTAGCTATCCGTGATAGACTCTCTTGAACGCCATCATTATTTATCTCTTCGTGTTTGAGCTGTGCATTTGTCGATGGGCCTGGGAGTTGAGCTAGTAGGGCAGTGGCCTGAGTTCAAAGTAGTAGAAGTAGGCAAGTAGCACAAAAACATTTTTTGAGTGTAGCTTTTCCTTGCTCAAGCCTGCCTACTAGAATCGCCAGTGCTTGAAAGGAAAAATGAAGGGAAAACATATTGGAAAGTTTCCTATGGTACTACTATTCATGCATTTGGTTCAAAGGAATGGAGCAAAGGAAAACTGTAGGATTTGTTCCTTTAGTGTCTCCTTGAAAGAAAAACCATACGGATTTTAATTTCCACTTGTCCTCCTTTTCAAATTCCTATACATGAAGCACAAAACTAAGAGATAGTAGCATAATAGCATTATAATCGTACATTTTCTTGTGGTTTGACTTAATCTCACCATGCTTCTTTGCATCATGTGATCTTCCAATTCTTGTGAACCAAACACCTAGATTGGCAAAAATCCTATGTTTTTAAATTATCTAGTTTGCACGAGCATTCCTATCCTATTACTGTGTATTTCCTATCCCTGCATTGTTAGAATCCTCCAATTCAAACGAGCCCTTACAGAATTACTTCTCTTACGGATAGTTTCCAAAGATAACCTTGTGTGGTTTGTCCCGCTCCTGCTGCGCCGTCGTCCACCCAAGCTCAGCTGCTCCAACGACAGAAGGGTCCAGCACAGCAGAGATCTGGCCTCCAGACTGTCTTTCGCCGCCTCAGATCTTCTTCCCCGCCGCCGGCAGCCATGACAACTGCATTACCATCATCAACCGAGCAGATGACCTCAAGGACTACACGGGTCCACAAGAGAGGTCGCATTCTTTCATGTCTGCTTACGTTATGCATCGCTTAATATTACGTGCAACTTTATCGTCCTGTTCACTGATTAGACTATGAGTCAGCTCCAAACTATTGGTCAAACTTGAGTTTTTAAATGGTTGTGGGGTACATATAGGGGCCGCAATCAATAGTATCTATCTACTATCTGGTTAATCTCTCGTGTCTACTATGAGTTTCATGTTGGGTGGGAAACAAATAGTAAAGAAACCATTATCTGTATTTTTTAACTGAAGCCATCATCTGCCTGCGATCGTTGGTTTTGGGTCTATCCACAGGTTGCTACCATCACTCTGGATTTCTGCATGCACTCCTTACATAATCTCACTATGTTTTATTCCTATGCATGTCAGTTATTGTACACAATGGAACTGAATATGTAGATCAAAAGAGACGAGCCTTGCGTGGAAATAAAATTTCATGCAGACGTCGCTCCATGGTAGGCGCAAAGGCAGCCCCCCTCCACCCATTTCAGATTGTAATCGAGAGGAAGATATCTGTTCTGAGGGGGATTCAGAAGGAGAAGACCACTCCTATTTACCCCCTTAAGTCTTCGCTCTAACTTGGCATGCTGATGTTGGTTATATCATGCATATGGTACCTTGCATTGCTTACTTTATACATCAAATTTGTCAACTGCTTAGTTTAGACATGCTTTGTGTGAATGCCATCTGTTTAGTTTATTCATTGTTTATGTGAATTATGCAACGCCATCTTGTTTAGCCAGGCATCATATATGTGAATTTTGCAATGCCATCCTGCGTAGCCAGTCATCTTATATGTGAATTATATCAGGCCATCCTTTTTTTGTTACATATTACATTTGTACATTCAACTACTCTTCGTGTGCATCAGCCATTTGACACGGTGATGGAAAATTCTAGAGTGAAAACAAGGTCTTCAGAGCAGACTATGCTATCTGACGAAGCGCATATCTCGCTGGTTACGGATAGCTCCTCAAAGGAGGATTCAGAGACAGATGACCAGTCCTATCACCCCAAGGTGTATGCTCTAACTTGGCAGGGTTATGTTGCTCATATCGTGCGTATGGTGTCTTGCATTGCTATGTCATTTGATTAGTTTAGACATGCTTTGTGTGAATGCCACCTGTTTAGTGTCTAATTACCATATATGTGAATTATGCATTGTCATCTTGTTGCAAGACATTATATATGTGAATTATGCAATGCTATCTTGTTGCAAAGGCATTATATATGTGAATTATGCAATTCCATGCTATTGAGCCAATCATCATGTATGTGAATTATATCATGCTATCATTTTTTTGTATTACGTGTTCCATTTGTCGACAACGTTTGTATATTCAACTACTCTTCCTGCATCAGCCATTTGAAGCGGTGATGGAAGTGTCTGAGTGAAAACAAGGTATTCAGAGCAGACAATGCTACCTGTGAAGCAGACATCTTCTTTGGATACATAGAGCTCCTCAGAGGAGGATTCAGAGACTGATGACCAGTCCTATTTCCCCCTGAGGTCTATGCTCAAACTTGGCAGGGTTATATTACCCATGTCATGCATGTTGTCTTGCATTGCTTAGTTTTTACATCATATATGGATTGCCATATGCTTACTTGCTTACTATATAAATCATATATTTGAGTTATATCATGCCATCATGTTTACATATACAACATCTATCTGAATTATGGCATGGCAACCCATTTAATAAAGACATCATATAGTTATATCATCTCATCCTGTTTAGTGTTTACAGTCATCATATTTTGAATTATGTCATTCTATCCAGGAATTATATCATGCTATCATGTTTCCATAGGCGGCATGTATGTGAATTATGGCATGCCAGCCTATTTAATAAACACATTATATAGTTATATCATGTCATCATGTTTACATAGTCACCATATTTTGAACCATGTCTTTCCATCTTTTTTAGTTAGCCATCATAATGTGAAATTGTGTCATGCTATCCTGTTAAGTTAGCCATCATATATGTGAAATTGTGTCATGCTATCTTGTTCGGTTAGACAACATAAATGTGAATTATTTCATGCCCTCTTTTATTCCCCACTATCCATTGCACCCGTCTATCATACAATGTACAGACATTCAATTACTTTTCTTGTTTATCAGCCATTTGAATTGGAGAGGGTGATGGCAGTATCTAAGGGAGTAACAACACGGTATTCAGAAAAGATAGTGCTACCAGTTGATGCAGATAGAACCACGGTTGTACTTGCCCAAGAACCATCCCCACCACACATAACCCAGACTCTCGCATATTGTACCCCTACCCAGTTGGACAGAGAACCAGCTACACCCTTTCTAACCCCAACCCCAACAGATAGTAACCCAGTTCCAGTTGACACAACACCGTCTCCACCACAGAGCACCCAAACACGAGCAGTTAGTAAGGGAACTGCAGTGCCCAAAGCACGAGGACCACCACTCCGAATCCCATCTCAACGCTTAAAGGAGAAGAAGATTGTTCTCAGCTCAGGTTCTGTAGCTATGGTTCATACTCCTTTGCTCTTGCATCACTGTATTTACTCAGACCAACTATTTTCAAATTTGAAGGATGGAATTGGAACTCCAATGGCGCAACAGGTATGTTTTAAACCTGTTTCTTTAACTGGTTTTGTGTTGTAACTTGCTCTATGTTGATTTCAGTTTCAATTGAATAAATAGTTATGTTCTCATGTCATGCACATTACAAGTGTTGTTATTGCTCTATAGTTTCCCACACTTATATTCTGTCTAGTCTGCTTTGTCTTGAACAAATATTATTTGAACTGTGTCTCTATCTTGATTTGGCAACAAAAACTAGAATGATATAGACCATAAAGTGACCATGGTACATAGATATATGTTTGTTTCATGTTGTTATCCCGTGCACTTCACTACTGAACTGATTTACCAAAATGAGTTTCATATACAACATGGTAAACCTGTGATGTGTCTGCTTGTTTCTCTTTTAGAATGCGGACAAAATATTGGAGAACAGTATCCCGTTATGCAATGGTAAAGGAAGTAATGCAGATAAGGTTCAAGATAGTGAGACATCACTGTTGGTCTCCAAGAAAGCTGAGAAAAACTACCTTGACGACAGTGAGAGAACCCAAAAGTCCTGCCTTGATGTAGTGTTCGAAAGCATCGCCACTACCATCGGCACAAGCCCTTTGAACTTGCTGCCTGAATCAGTTCGTCTTCTTGAGTCTCGACTTCAAGTTGAAAGACATCGATCGACAAATGTCGACAGAAGTCAAGGACTGAGGAAGTCCCTGCAGAATTCAGATGCATACTTTCTGGTGCAACAGCAAGCGCTATAGTATTTAAGCGCCAAACAAGAGAAAGTTAATAAGCTTGCTAAGCTTCTTGCCAGCATTATGGGTACCCAGGATATTGTTTCTTGAGATCTTCTAAAGTGGTTTCAGTTCTGTACTTGCTTTGTTGCGGCATTTATTTGCACTGGTCGCCAACTTTGACAACCAGTGTATATGATATGCTGCTTTGTTCCCTATATTTGCACTGGTGGCGAACTTTGATGCCCCGTGGATGTAATATGTGTAATAGCCGTGATAGCCTAGCGTAAGTTGCTTGCTTATTTATTTCCTTGTTGTCTTGTTTATTTGTTTGCTTGTAGTCAGTGCTGTTCTTTTTCCGCGGTTTGCTAGTGGCCGCAATAACCTATTTTTTAAAACTAGGCCACAATAACCATGGGCTTCCTACGGGCCATAGAAACAATGGGCCTTCTTTGAGCCGTAGAAAGAATGGGCCTTCTACGGGCCGTAGCATCAATGGGCCTTCTACAGGCCGTAGCATCAATGGACCTTCTACGTGCCGTATGATCAATAGGCCAAACATGGGCCAATAACAGACCGCATTATGGGCCGTAAACGGGCTAGATTTGGAATCGTCCGTTCATGGGCTGACAATAACAGGCCGTCATTAATCGATCGTATTTGATGACGCGATGAAAACAGCCCAATGGAGTAACGGGCCGCAAACGGGCCGATTGTAACCGCGGGCTGAATTTGGCCCACAGGCAGAAAAGGCCAATGACGGGCCGTAAGTAACCGAATGCTGGAAATGAGCCCAAGAATAAATGGCCCTGAGAAGGCCGAAAGATAACACGGGTTGGAAACGGCCCAATGGAATAATGGGCCGTTAATGGGTATAAAGGGGTACACTGTTTATTGCGGGCCAGATTCACCACGGGCCATTAATGGGCCAAGAGTTACAAATGGTCTCGTATGGGCCGAAAGACATCATGGGCCATACATGGGCCGGAAGTTACAACAGGCTGGAATCATATTGGAAGGCCCAGATGAAGCTACTGGGCTTAATTCGGATAGGCCGTAACGGGCCGTGAGTTAGCGGGCCGTAAATGGGCTATATACGAATAGGCCGTTAACAGGCTTTCCGTGGGCCGGCCCGTTACCTTTTGACCAAGTCAAACGGTCCGGCCTTTTCACCAGAATGGGCCTCTGTTGGGCCGTGCCATGTGTCGACGTATCATAGCCGCCTCCTGTCTAATGAATGGATGACATCTGTCCCAACGTTGAGCCAACACGTGTTTCCTCCAGCCAATGAGAATTTTACACGTGGAAAATCCTCATTGGTCCGGGCTGTTAGCGGGTTATCGGATCCAAAACCGGACCCGATAGCTTAACGGCATTCCGTTACGGTGGATGCCATGTGTCGGTCACCCTTGATGAAAACACTTCCATGATGCGCGATTTATCGTCATGGAAGTGGACACTTCCGTGATGATAATTTTGGTAATGTCATGGAACACTTCTACGACAGCACAGGTATGAGTATCTTGATTCTATCATAAATTTGTCATGGATGTACATGCATGACAGAAAATGTGACCCATCTTGTGACAAACACGTATCATCGTGGAAGTGTCTTTTTTGTAGTGGTGTGCGGCATCCTCTTCCTCTTCATCTTCATCATCAAATTTTCTCATAGAGGGATATCCAAGCACCTTTGCAGTTGTTGTCCTTGCTTTCTTCCTCTTCTTATACCCTTCTCCAGCTGCCTCATCATCACTATGTTATTCAATGGTGAACTTCATAGTTTCCTTTGTAGGAACTTTCCTAGGCTTGGACATTGGAATCCTTCTGGCAGGTGCCTTCTTGTTCAAGCCAGGCTTTGTTGCAGCTGCAGATCCATATTCCTTCTTCAGCACTTTCTTTTTGGAGCTCACTTCCTCCTCAACAGCCACATAGTCCTCAACCTCAGAATCCGAGGTTCTCTTCTTCCTTGATCTGGTGGCTGCCTTGGGCAAATTACTTGGAGTGCTCCTGCTGCCCTCATCATAGCTGCTTGAGGGACTAGTGCCCTCACTCATTTGCACTTGCTCTTCTAATTTGTTTTGGCTATCACTCTGGTCAGACAATCTGGCAAGCAAACTGTCAGCAGACCCTGTGAATAGTTATAGATGAGGTAGAGTGGATGAGCATCACAAAGTGCAGAGTTTTTGCAAAACAGATGAGTCAAAAACTTAGTTTTAGTTCTCCACAAAAAGTATTTCGGAGCTACCGATTTGTTAAACTCGGTGACACCGAAGCAACTTTTGGATTCTAAACTAGTGAACTAGGTCGGACCAAGTCACAGTTCGGTGGCTCCGAGATTGCTAGGGTTTCATAGAGAATTCAACTCGGTGGCACCGATTTGCAATTTGCGGTCAGACTGAAAAACGCATGTGCAGTGGCCTAAGCCAAATCGGTGAGACCGATTTCTACAACTCGGTCGGTCTGAGATGAGTTCGGCGGAGACCTAACCCCAAATTTTTGAATCAAACATAACCTAAATTATATTTGATGTTTTCTCTGGATATATTGATTTCATACGAGGTAATGATCATGACAAAGCAATGTGCTAGGAATCGGAGTAAGGAATTAGCACAAAAGGTCGAACTCATACCCTAGTTCGGCGGGAGTTTGCTACGGCGACAACGGCGGGGCAGAATCCCGTTTACAGCTATGGAGACCAGCGGCGGGAGGTTGCTAGCGATGAGGAGACGATCCGGAGACCCAAGGTGGCAGAGCATGACACGCGCGGAATGGAGAGTTTTGAAGAAATTTCCAAAATCTCACCCGTGGGTATATATATCTTGACCCTGTCGGTGTGACCGAAAAGTTCAAATCGGTTGCACCGAGATTGAAAACCTAGATCAACTCAGTGAACTCGGTGTGACCGATGTGGATGGATCGGTCATACTAAAATGCACAAAGAGGTTTTGGAAGTTTAAGTCTATGATGAACGGGGACTCCGAGAGCTCCTCACACAGAGTGGTTCGAATTTGACTTGATCAAACTTTGTGGTGTAGCATGGATAGAGTTTGAGACGAGAGAAGCATAGATAGCTAGAGGGTGTTCTTAGGCATTCTTGTCCATCCACTTGGCAAAAGAAAAAGAGCTAATCAATCAAAACAACAAGTGGATGTCCTCGAATGAATAAAATATGCAATCAACATGCTCACACAATAAAATGGCAAATGAAATATGTGACAAAGCATGCAAAAACACTCTAGCATCTATCAAGCAATTGGCGATGACTAGGTCATCTATATATGAGTATATTGACTTAGGAGTCAAATGAGAACATTTGATCATAGGTCATACTCATTGTTTAAGCACAAGTGGGGTTACCACTTTTACATAAAGCATTGTTGTGTTCACACCATTAGAGTTGCTTTAGCTCAATTGATTAGAGTAAAGCTCCCCCTAGATGTGATATCCCCCCTAAGAGGGATGAACTAACCTTGGGTTTTGTCGATGATGACTTCGTGTAGATGTTTAAGATGTGGATGCTCAATGTTGATGTAGATCATTCGGAGCAATCCATTGGAGTGAGTTGCACTTTCAATACCTACACGGGTTAGTCCCACAAGGAACAAACAAGGATATCCATAGACATAGAGTGATGTACACATAGATGATGTCCATGAAAGCATTAGATTACCTTGTCCCTTGTCTTACCAACAAGAGGGTTTGTGATCCTTGAACTAGTGCAATATGTGGAAATTGTTTGCACATGTTCTTGCCAAGATGATATGAGTGAAATGTGTTGGCGGAGTCACCCTCAAGAACTCTCTAGTTCTTATTATTCGGGATCCACATCATCTTGATGGGAATCCTTGGTGTTTTAGTCGTACTTGATGAAGTAGAACTTGATGTAGTCTTGGGAACCCACTTGACCAAGGCCTTAGGAGCTTCTTCAAATGCATCAATCTCCTCTTGAAGCTTGTCCTTGCCTTTTTGCTTGTGGTCTTGTGGTGAAAGATCATCTTGAGCTTGTGTCCCTTGGAAAGAAGTAGGATCATACTCCTCTTGTTGAGGAACAAACTTCATCTTGGGGTATTGATATTGTTCCCACTCAACTCCATTGGCATTGAACTTTCGTTCAAAACCAACACCTTGATTCTTCCGGTGCCTTCCTTGCTTGCGTACAATTTCCTCAAATTGCTTACTTCCGGCAAGGCTCCTGTAAACACCTTTCTCTATAATTCCCTTCAATAAGCTATTTTCTTGCTCAAGTGTAACTTGGCTAAGAGAATCATTAGTGGAATCAAGAGAACTACTAGAAGCAAAAATATTGGATTTGACATGATTGTTGTTACTACTAGAAGAAGAATCTTTCTTACTCTTGTTGCTAGATTTAACTTGGGGCATGTAAGTAGACAAGAGTAAACGCTTGGCAATGTAAGAAGAACTTTTCTTGCAAAGATCATCATTGATTGCTTTTAATAATCCATGCTCTTGCTCAAGGTTGAGCTTTTCAAAGCTTAACTTTTCATGAGTCTTTAAAAGGTCTCGATGATCTTCCAAGGTAGTTTCATGAGCTAACTTAAGAGTGGTTAGTTCTTTAGTTAGACATTCAATCTCCTTCTTATCATCATCATTCATTTTATCTTGATTAGCATGATTAATAGCAAGTTCATCATAGTTTTCATCACTAGAATTGTCAACAAGTAAATCATCATCACCTATCAAGTCATCTTCATCACTATTGAAATCAACATACTCAGGTGTGATACCTTTGGACCTTTAGCCATGAAGCATTTTCCAATTCCTTCATTTGGTGAGTCAAATATGTCGTAGGAGTTGGTTGACACAAGTGCTAGACCGTCAACGCCTTCATCTTGAGTATATTCGGAGTCGGAGTGATAACTTCTTTTGGAGTGCTGATCGGAGTCGGAGCCGGATACCCATTCACCATCATGAGCTTGATGTCTTCGTTTTGTGTAGCTCCTTGATGACTCGTCCTTCCTTTCCGAATCCTTGCTTCTCCGAGAGGTTCTTCGTTCATAATGATCATCTCTACTCCTCCTCTCTCTAGGTGGTGATTCTTCTCTTCTACTTCTCCTTTTGGGTGAATCTTCTCTTCTTTTGTAGGGGGCCGTACACTCATTGGAGTAGTGTCCAGGTCTTCCACAATGTAGCAATTACGCTCACGACTCGAAGATCTTTTGTCATTGTAGGACCTTGACTTGGAACTTCTTTCCTTGCTTCTACTCTTGTAGAACTTGTTGAAGTTCTTCACCATTAGACTCAATTCCTCATTGAAGGTTTGTTTCTCACTTGATGATGTAGGAGCATCACATGAGGCTTTGTAAGCACCACTTGACTTGTTGTGAAGCTCTTCCTTATCCTTGAGTGACATCTCATGAGCAACAATTCTTCCAATGACTTCCGTTGGCTTGAGATCTTTCTAATTTGGCATCATTTGGATCAATGTGCACACGGTATCATATTTTTCATCCAAGGCTCTTAGGATCTTCTTGATGATGAATCTATTGGTCATCTCTTCACTTCCTAAGCCGGCAATCTCATTTGTGATGAGAGCAAGCCTAGAGTACATTTCAGAGACACCTTCACCATCCTTCATTTTGAACTTGTCAAGTTGACTTTGAAGCAGATCCAATTTGGATTCCTTGACGGAGTCGGTACCTTCGTGCATATCAATCAAAGTATCCCAAATTTCCTTTGCATTCTCAAGACGGCTGATTTTGTTAAATTCTTCGGGGCACAATCCGTTGAAGAGTATATCGCAAGCTTGAGCATTGTATTGCAGCATCTTCAACTCTTCCGCGGTAGCTTCATGGTTCGGTTCTCTCCCATCAAAGAATTCACCTTGCAAGCCAATACACACAATACCCAAATGACGTGGTTATGTCCAAGAATATGCATTTTCATCTTATGCTTCCAACTAGCAAAATTAGTACCATCAAAGTAAGGACCTCTACGGTGGTAATTTTCCACACTAGACACCATAATCTCCTAGGTTGTGAAACCAAGGCTATGATCACCAAAAGCTATGGAAATTAAGGCAAATGGAGACCAAAGCTCTGATACCACTTGTAGGATCGAAAGTATGTCTAGAGGGGGTGATTAGACTGCTTGACCAAATAAAAATCTAGCCTTTTCCCAATTTTAAGTCTTGGCAGATTTTAGCAACTTTAGAACAAGTCAAGCAATCAACCTACACATGCAAGTCTAAGAGTATAGCAACGGAATGTAAAACATTGCATATGAAGGTAAAGGGAGGAGTTTGGAGGGAGCAAACGCAATGTAGACACGGAGATTTTTTCCCGTGGTTCCGATAGGTGGTGCTATCGTACATCCACGTTGATGGAGACTTCAACCGTTCTTACCTATGCATCAAAACCACAATGATTTTTCGTCAAGTTTGTTGTTTTAACCTTCAACAAGGACCGGGCGTAGTCACACTCGATTCAACTAAAGTTGGAGAAACAGACACCCACTAGCCACCTGTGTGCAAAGCACGGCGATAGAACCAGTCTCATGAACGCGGTCATGTAATTTCGGTCTGGGCCGCTTCATCCAACAATACCGCCGAATCAAAGTATGACATGCTGGTAAGCAGTATGACTATTATCGCCCACAACTCTTTGTGTTCTACTCGTGCATATAACATCTACGCATAAACCTGGCTCTGATACCACTGTTGGTGAACGTAGTATTTCAAAAAAATTCCTATGATCACGCAAGATCTATCTAGGAGAAGCATAGCAATGAGTGGGGAGAGTGTGTCCACGTACCCTCGTAGACCGAAAGCAGAAGCGTTAAGTAAGGCGGTTGATGTAGTCGAATGTCTTCGCGATCCAACCGATCAAGTACCAAACGCACGGCACCTCCGCGATCTGCACACATTCAGCTTGGTGACGTCCTTCGAACTCTAGATCCAGCTGAGACCGAGGGAGAGTTTCGTCAGTACGATGGCGTGGTGACGGTGATGAAGTTACCGACGTAGGGCTTTGCCTAAGCACTACGGCAATATGACCGAGGTGGAAACCTATGGAGGGGGGCACCGCACACGGCTAAGAAATCAACTTGTGTGTCTATGGGGTGCCCCCTCCCCCGTATATAAAGGAGTGGAGGAGGGGGCCGGCCGGCCTCATGGGGTGCGCCCCAAGGGGGGGATCCTACTCCTACTAGGAGTAGGTTCCCCCCTTTCCTAGTCCAACTAGGAGGGGAAGGAAAGGGAAGAGGGAGAGAAGGAAAGGGGGGCCGGCCCCCCTCCCAATTTGGATTCGGCTTGGGGGGGCGCCCATCCACTTGGCCGCCTCCTCCTCTCTTACACTAAAGCCCATGAAGGCCCATTAACCCCCGGGGGGTTCCGGTAACCCCCCCCCCCCCCCCCCGGTACTCCGGTAAATACTCGATACACCTCGGAACCATTCCAATGTCCGAATATAGTCATCCAATATATCAATCTTTATGTCTCGACCATTTCGAGACTCCTCATCATGTCCGTGATCTCATCCGGGACTCCGAACTACCTTTGGTACATCAAAACACATAAACTCATAATACCGATCGTCATAGAACGTTAAGCGTGCGGACCCTACGGGTTCGAGAACTATGTAGACATGACCGAGACTCATCTTTGGTCAATAACCAATAGCGGAACCTGGATGCTCATATTGGCTCCTACATATTCTACGAAGATCTTTATCGGTCAAACCGCATAACAACATACGTTGTTCCCTTTGTCATCAGTATGTTACTTGCCCGAGATTCGATCGTCGGTATCATCAAACCTAGTTCAATATCGTTACCAGCAAGTCTCTGTACTCGTTCCATAATGCATCATACCGTAACTAACTCATTAGTTACATTTCTTGCAAGGCTTATAGTGATGTGCATTACTGAGAGGGCCCAGAGATACCTCTCCGACAATCGGACTGACAAATCCTAATCTCGATATATGCCAACTCAACAAACACCATCGGAGACACCTGTAGAGCATCTTTATAATCACCCAGTTATGTTGTGATGTTTGATAGCACACTAAGTGTTCCTCCGGTATTCAGGGGTTGCATAATCTCATAGTCATAGTAACATGTATAAGTCATGAAGAAAGCAATACCAATAAACTAAATGATCATAGTGCTAAGCTAACGGATGGGTCAAGTCAATCACATCATTCTCTAATGATGTGATCACGTTCATCAAATGACAACTCATGTCTATGGCTAGGAATATTAAACATCTTTGAATAACGAGCTAGTCAAGTAGAGGCATACTAGTGACACTCTGTTTGTCTATCTATTCACACATGTACTAAGTTTCCGGTTAATACAATTATAGCATGAATAATAAACATTTATCATGATATAAGGAAATTTAAATAACAACTTTATTATTGCCTCTAGGGCATATAACATTGAATTAAGCCTCCCCCAAGCTAGAGCGGTACTTTCTCCTTCATGAGGCCAAAAATTATATATATAATTCCAATCACGATGAACTAGATGCATAGGAAAAATCTTTGGTGGAACACCAATTTCAAACGATTCCAATTCCAAGATCCAATATCATCGCATAGCCTATACCATGCCAATGCTTTTCCCTTCAAAGATAATGGGAAAACCTTTTTCATAACTTTATCTCCGGGTAAACCTGCAAGCTTGAAAAATCCACAAATTTGTTCTACATATATCAAGTGCATATCAGGATGTTCGGTTCCATCTCCTGCATAAGGATTATCTAGCAGTTGTTCTATCGTACCCGAAGGAATTTCATATTCAATATTTTCAGTAGGTGCAGTAGGTTGAGGGGTAGCTAATTGTGGTTCCGGACGAGGTGAAGATACCCCGAACAAACCCCTCAAAGGATTGTTTTCTAGAGTAACAAGTGACAATAAATTTCATCACACTATATAAATGTTTCCTTACCAAATTCCACTTACCAAAGGCGCTTCACTCCCCGGCAATGGTGCCAGAAAATAGCCTTGATGACCCACAAGTATAAGGGGTCAATTTTAGCTCTTTTCGATAAGTAAGAGTGTCGAACCCAACGAGGAGCAGAAGGAAATGATGAGTGGTTTTCAGCAAGGTAATGTATGCAAGTATTGAAATTGTAAGTAGCCAAGTCGTTTGATAGCAAGATAATTTGTAACGAGCAAGTAATGGTAGTAGTAACAAAAGTGCAGCAAGGTAGCCCAATACTTTTGAGGCAAAGGACAGGCCAAAACGGTCCTTATGATAAGCAAAGCGTTCTTGAGGGTACACGGGAATTTCATCTAGTCACTTTCATCATGTTGGTTCAATTTGTGTTTGCTACTTTGATAATTTGATATGTGGGTGGACCGGTGCTTAGGTGTTGTTCTTACTTGAAAAACCTCCTACTTATGATTAACCCTTCCATAAGCATCTGCAACTACGAGAAAAGTATTAAGAATAAATTCTAACCATAGCATTAAACTTTTGGATCCAATCGGTCCCTTACGGAATAGCGCATAAACTGGGGTTTAAGCTTCTGTCACTCTCGCAACCCATCATCTAATTGCTAATCCACAATGCATTCCCTTAGGCCCAAATACGATGAAGTTTCATGTAGTCGACGTTCACATGACACCACTAAGGGAATCACAACATACATACTATCAAAATATCGAACACGTATCAAGTTCACATGATTACTTGCAACATGATTTCTCTTGTGACCTCAAGAACAAAAGTAACTACTCACAAATGATAATCATCCTCAAGATCAGATGGGTACTAAATAGCATAATGGATCTAAACATATAATCTTGCACCAAATAAACCATATAGTAATCAACTACAAGATGTAATCAACACTACTAGTCACCCACAAGCACCAATCTATAGTTCCGGTAACAAGATCGAACACAAGAGATGAACTAGGGTTTGAGATGAGATGGTGTTGATGGAGATTACCCTCCCCAAGATGGGAGAGTTGTTGGTGATGATGATGACGATGATTTCCTCCTCCGGGAGGGAAGTTCCCTCGGCGGAATCGCTCCGCTGGAGGGCAAAAGTGCTCCCACCCAAGTTCCGCCTCGAGGTGGCGGCGCTCCGTCCCGAAAGTCCTTTCCTTATTTTTTTTTCTAGGTCAAAATGACCTATATAACAGAACATGGGCACCGGAGGTGGGCCTAGGAGGGCACAACCCACCAGGCACTGGGGGCCCCTGGCGTGCTAAGTGGGTTGTGCCCACTGGTGGGCCCCCTCCGTAGTTATTTGCTCCAATAATTCTTATATATTCCATAAAAAATCTCCGTGAAGTTTCACCTCATTTGGAGTTGTGCAGAATAGGTAGCCTGTCAGAGCTTTTTTCAGTGTCCAGATTTCCAAAGAAATTTAAATTCTCCCACTTTGTGTATACCATGCATATTATGAGAGAAAAGGCATTATAATTACTCCAAAAAAGCATTAATATGGATAAAAACATTATAAATAACAGTAAGAAAACATGATGCAAAATGGACGTATCAGCGCGCCCTACCCCCCTGGGCGTGTCCTTCCCCCCTTGTGGCCGCCTCGTGGCTCTTCCGACTTAATCTTCAAGTCTCTAGGGTGTCTTCTGGTCCAAGAAAAATCATCGCGAAGGTTTTATTCCATTTGAACTCCGTTTGGTATTCCTTTTCTGTGAAACTCAAATCCAAGGAAAAAAACAAAAACTGGCATTGGGCTCTTGTAACATCCCAAAATTCTAAATTTTGGAATGTTATAATAAATAGATAGATTTGATTGATTGTTTGATTGATTGTGTGAAATTGAGTAAAATTCAAAACTTTTTGAAAGTTAAATGAGAGGGAATAAAAGGACTTTCCCAAACTTTCATTTTGCATTCGTGATCTCCGTGAATTCAAATTCTTTTCACCACAAAACCACGGAGAGAAGATGACATGACTTCTTCCATTTATTTAAATGACAAGGGGTGTTGAAAATATTTCAATTTCATTTGGAAAATATTTTCAACCCAGGAACTTTATGCAACTCAATGATTTTCATGAGCGAAGATAAAATGACTTCTTCAAAACATATGAAATATGAGTTGGGAGTTTCAAAGAATTAAATTCAAAGTTCTTTTGAATTTATTTTCAATTTGGAGTTATTTGAGTTTTATTCAAATTATTTTTCTCGAAAATTAAAATATATGGAAAATATGGTAACATGATTCCCTACATCATAAAATTGGAGAGAAATATATTTGAATTAATTTTGATATTTTTAAAATGATTTTTACTGGATTTTACTAGAGCAGAAGCACTCTTTGATTTATTTGAATTTGTGTGTATTTTATTTGACTCTAGAAAACTGTTCAGCCTGTAGGAAATCTTTTTTTGAAAATTTTGATATATAATATGCGTATATAAAATTTTAATTTTTTTTCTTTATTTGGTTTTCCTTTTGTTTCTATTTAAAAAAACTGTACGTGCGGCCCATATTTATTTATCACCTACGCACGTAGCATAGTGGCAGCAGGCGCCTCATCTTTTTTTCCTAAATGGGCCAGGCCCAGCCAGCCTTTTTATTTTACTTAGGCCGTATTTTGTTAAAGAAAACTAACATCAGCTGCGCGGCCGGCCGAACCGCCTCACACGTTTAGGCCCATGCGTCGCGCCTTCTCTATTTCGTTTTCTTTTCATCTATGTACGTATATGTTTAGTCCCACATTGCCTAGCCTTTAATCCCAAAGCCTCTTTTCCACCAATAAATATAGACCCATAGAGCCTTCAAAAATCATCCGATTCGGGTTAAATCAATATTTTGGTTTGACTAGATTCACTAAAAAAAATATTTCTCCTCTCCGGCGGGACTTTTGGAAGTTGTCTCCTCACTCCGTCATCTTTTCTATACCTTATAAAGGTATATTTATTCGTTCTCTGTATTTATATGTGAGACCTAGAATTCTTTTAGACGTAGCTATTTTTCTTCTATAAAACAGCTTGGCCCTGATTTTTTAAAAAGCGATAACTTTTTACTCGTTCATCCAAATTACATGAAACCAGCGCCTTTAGTTTCGTGTTGTATTCACCTATCCAGTTAACCTGTCACATCAACTTTTTGAAATTTTCAAATTTCGAAATTTGTTCAGATTCATATTCAACTTCTTTTGTTCCTAACTTGAGTTCCGTAACTCCGTTTGAGTTGATTCTTTTTGCAAAGCGAAGCTCTTGACCTAAACTTTCTGATAAGGCCAAATCCACCTAATTTTGGTACTGTTAGAAACTGTTTTATGTTGCAAGAGTTATTTGCTTGTTTTCAAAGTTTTCCGTGATCTTTTCTTCGATTCTTTTGCTTGATTGCTTATGTGTGGTTACTATTGCTTGCTTACGATAGATTGACCGGAGTGTGACGGGTAGAACTATCAAGAGTTTTGAGTGTGAATCATCTTCATCAACAGTACAGGCAAGTTCACACTCTGATCATATCCCTTTCATACCCAGTTTTTATGCATTAGTTTCAACCCTCAAACATTGCATGAGTAGGATTGATAACATGTGGGTATTGGGAAGTAGTTGATGAGGTAGGAACCTATTGCCCTGCATTCAAACCTTGGGAGTTACTACTACGTTATGCTATTACTGCTATGCTATGCTCGTAGACGTGGATTGGGTTTGAGTGTACTCAATGACAGTTGTGAGATTGTTTACTTAATGGTTCAAGGTAACTTTAATACACATATGGGTGGATTGGTTGGGGCACCCTGGAGCACCCAGTGGTTTGCCCGGGCACCTGGAGAACCCAGTGCTTGCCCAAGGGCATCCCGGAGGACCCGTGTGATCACCCTATGGCATGCCACCCATGCTCAAAGAGATCATAAGATTATTCATGCTAGAAACTTCCGTGTGCAGCCACAAGCTATTATGGGCTCTAGCATAGTTGAGTAAGTTGCATGAGGTGGATCAGCAGGTAGAGGGATGTAGGTTGGTATGGTCTGCCCAGAATAAAGAGTTAATGTTTCTGAAAGACTGTGTCTCGGTCATCCGTTACTCAAACGCCATGTAGTGCAAGAAATCCAACGGAGGAGATCGAGTCTTGTGGGGAAAAGTGCGCAAACCTTTGCAGAGTGTACAAACTAATCATGATTAACCATGTCCCCGGTTATGGACATCTTGAGTATCTGGTTCTTGAATTATCATGTTGATCTCATCACGTTATTTTATTAATTTGTTGGGTTGTTAACTTTTAATTGGGATTGAGTTGGAGGAACCTTCTCAATGTTTTTCAACAACTTTGTAGTTAAATAAAATATATTCCTTTGATGTAGGAAAAAATTGGCTTTATGCAAAAATAAACTTAGAGCTTTCCACCAGCCAAATATGCATGTAGTGATAGCTATTATTCATCATTATCCTAAGGTGTGAATTTGCCATTACATTCAATGTACTGACCCTTTGTGGCTGCAACGTCTCATGTTGCAGGAATCTTACAACGAGTAAGTGATACGCTAGGGTTACAATTTCTACACTCAACTTTGCTGTTGGTGTTGATGGGAATCCACAGCTTTGTTGTTACTTCCGCTATTTGGATTGAGGTAATAGTATTTATGTTACTTTTTACATGTGATTTACCTCTGTTATAAATCCATGAGTAGTGTGTGTGTCAGCATACCGATCCAGGGATGACACTTAAGCACAGAGACTTGACCGTCTGAGGTCGGGTCGCTACAAGATGGTATCAGAGCACATGTTGACTGTAGGACGTGACCCCTAGAAACCGGCAAGCCCATAGGAAGGATTTTCTCTAAAACTTTCTTTTTCAAAAAGATCTTTTACCTCTCTTCTCTTCTGAGCTTATTCAAATATTCCCTTTTAGTGAGAGTATACCCTTTCCCCTTTTGACCACTCGAAGATTCGACTGATGAGACCACTACAAGAAGTACAAGATATCGGACAACTAAGACAATTCAGAATGAAGAGGATTTTACCATAAATTATGACAATGGAAACTACAACTGTTGAAGACTCTGAAGACTAGGAGAATTGGAGACTCTGAAGAATTTACAGATTTGTATACCCTAGGAAGGCTACCCTTAGGATCTGTTGCTCAAACTGAATCACGCCCATGTTATGGAAGTTATTGGATTGTTTGAAATAAGATTAGTACCATAAGCTGGAACTAGTCAGACTATGGAAGCTGTCAATACCCGAGATCAAGGTGTATCGGAGAAAGACCGGAATATGGAGCATTAGAACTAAAAGTTTTTGTCAGGAAACCCAAGACATGAGAGATCAATTATGGAATTACAGCTCATGGCAGTAACATGGGCATAGACACGGCTAACCATGGTGTTATCGCCCGTTTATGCTATTTTCACCGTCCTGAGTTAAGCATGCAGATCCATGGAAGGATTGGATGGAAGGAGGCTGATGGAGCATCTATCGGCAAAGGAAGAAATTTTAACCTTAGCTGGTGTACCGCCAGTATCTGGAGTATTACATCAAGAATTTTAAGATGGACCTTTAGGAAGCTATATTTGACAAGGAGCATTTCGTGAAGAACTCAGGATCCAGAAGCTGAAAGTAGCCAAGCTGGAGGAGCAAAACTTTGAGATACAGGAGATTCGTCAGGAACTGAAGGACAGTAGGACCGTGGTTCATGCCAAGGATGTTGAAACCCAGAAGTTTGGAACGCAACTCTAGAATATTAAAAGACGTCACGAGAGACTTTGCGACAACAGAGATGAGCTGGCAAAAAGGACTTGAGAAAGACAAGCACGATCGGAAGAAGCCATGGGAGGCATGAACAAGACTGGAAGAGTTTGATGACCTTGAAGATTTATTAACCTTTAGAAGACCAAAGCCATGTTATATACCCACGTTAGATGCGACGACTGTGAGCTATCATTTGTTTGATGTTTTCCGACAGCCACAATAAATAAATTGTCTTTTCAAAACTATGGTTTGCATTGTGTGTATCCCTCTCTATCCCTCTCATCTCACCCCAAAACCCATGGACCCAATAGAAGATGAATGGAGATGAGCTTATATTTTCTGGATCGATGAGTCAACTGGAGATGGATCGATGGATTCAGAACATGGAGGATCACATAGAGAATAACCCTATAGCCGGAAAGGATATGAACCAGCATGCTCTTGAGTGATTTGAAAGAGGTGCCACTACCTGGTAGAAGATGTACCAAACCATCAATGGATGGCAAGGAGTAACCACTTGGAAGGAATTTAAATGGACTTTGTTAAAGTCTTGGCTTGTGTCCCAGAAATTGACGCCTTATGGAAAGGATATGAAGAAACCTTGTGCATACAAGCTTTGTGGAGAAATAGGACACAACCATAAAGAAAACAAGGATGAATGCCCTCATAATCAGAGGATTACCAAAGGAGTTAGCCGAGGATCTCAGGGAACTTCGGTTGGAGATTGTTCCCAAAGGTTTTGTTGCAGCAATGGAAGTTCAGTCTACATTGTTGGGAAAGATCCGTGAAGCTCAGAGGATGAGCAAAGGAAAGGTTGAAGGTTTTTGTAAGGATGAGCACGACACCTTATGGTTCGAGGACCGTGTATGTGTGCCTAATAATGCAAAGATCAGGAAGTTAATACTTCAGGAGGATCATGACTCACCATACTCGATTCGCCCTGGAAACACCAAGATGTATTTGGATTTGAAGGAGCATTTCTGGTGGACTGGTATGAAGAAGGATATTGCGGAGTATGTAGTCGTAGGTGATGTATGCGGAGAGTAAAGGCAGAGCATCGAAGCCGACCCAGATTACTACAGCCTATGCCGATACCGAATGGAAGTAGGATAAGCTTGGCATGGATTTCATTATCGGATTTCCCGTAACCGCATTGGGATATGAATCATGCGGGTAGTAGTTGATTCGCTTGACCAAAGTGGCTCACTTTATCCCAAAGTGAAAACCACCTATACAAGTGCGAAGTTGGCCAAGATATATATGACCAGGACCGTATGTCCGCATGGAGTTCCGAGGACCATCGTATCGAGATAGAGGAACACGGTTTACCTCAAAGTTTTGGAATCATTTGCACGGACTTTGGGTACTATGCTAGAGTTCAGTACAACCTTTCATCCACAGACAGATGGATAGACCGAGAGAGTCAATCAGATTCTGGAGGACATGTTGAGAACGTGTGCACTAGATTATGGATCTAGTAGGGATGATAATCTACCTTACGCGGAGTTCTCATACAACAACAGTTACCAAGCCAGTTTGAAGATGGCCTCTTTTGAAGCTTTGTATGGGAGAAGGAGCCATACACCGTTGATGTGGGATGAAGTTGGAGACTATCAGTTGTTTGGAGCAAATGTGATCAAGGAGTCAAAAGAGAATGTTAAGTTGATTCGAGATAGACTGAAGGTAGCTCAGTCCAGGCAGAAGAGTTATGGAGACTCAAAAACGCAAGGAGGTAGTCTATGAAATTGGAGACAGAGCATGTCTTCGTGTGTCCCCTCTGCGAGGAGTTAAACTATTTGGAGTTAAGGGAAAGTTAGCCCCGAGATTTGTAGGACCATACCGAGTTTTGGAGCATATGGGAGAAGTGGCCAACAAATTCGAGTCACCCGAAGGACTGTCAGGAGTTCATGATGTGTTTCACGTTTCCCAGTTGAAGAAGTGCCATGCAGAGATGGCCAATATTCTCCTGTAAGGACGCTTGACCCTGGAAAGGATAATTATGTTCCACGAAGTGGAGTATGAACTTCATAAGTATAAGTTTTTATCTCGGTATGTGGGATATCCCACGAGGATGAAGAGATGAATTACTATTGGATATAAAGGAGGTATGATGTTGGAAATATGGATCAAGGGAAATTCCATTATGAGTCTGAGTAATCATGTCCTAGTTTGATGCCAATAGAAGGAAGGGAGACAATACAATTGGATGGATTTTTAGTATGCTAGGAAGCTGGAAGTTGGATGTTGGATTAGAGATCCATTGCCCCGATGATGAGTTCAAGGTTTCCAAGTGATGATATGGGCCATAACCCACAGGCCCCAGGACCTCCCAAGAAGCAAGCACGCTCTTGCTGAAGGAAAAACCCTGGAAGAAGTTACGATTTTATCGATAGACGATCTTATAGGAGTAATGCAAAACCAGAGAGTTGTGAAGGAACGATAGATGTTTGTCTAGCTTGCAGAATCTATGGATATATCCGAACTTGGTTCGTAGACAAGAAAAATTCTGCAATGCTTGTGAGGATGACCAAGTGTTAGAATGCGAGATTCGCTAAACCGTATACAAAGTAATGATTTGGGTGCGGGATGGATTGATCACCATACCGACTTACTCTTATTATTCGCCTTGCTATGTGGGACGGTAAATCTGAGTGACTTGCCTATAGTAAAGAGACGACGATCAAAACCCTTTTTAAACCTTAGAATGGTATAAGAATTTTTCCCCTTGTACAGGGCAGCTTTTGCCAACCGTAGGTTATACGGTGAGGATCAACCAGACCCATTTCCTGGAGGAGAAACCCTAAATTGTTAACCACCATGAGATATCGATAGTTAGTTAGTATTGGCGCTAGACCCGCCAGCTAAGAAGACCCAATCTCGGAATAACCTTACCAAGAGGAAAGGACAGAAGAATTGAGGAAAAGGTTATGCCACTACCGGAAGAGCCCAGAGAAGGAATTATCCTTACGATCTGAGAAGACCGACGTTGTCAAGAATAAGGATGGAGTATATGAGTTTCGATGGAACCGTAACAATGATTCTAAGGGTGGTAGCACCCCAGGCCCCGAAGACGATCGATGGATTTTGAGAAGACCCCCAAACATAACCCATTTCTTTCTAACCTCTCCGAATCTCAAGGACGAGATTCATTTTAAGGGTGGTAGGTTTGTAACATCGCAAAATTCTAAATTTTGGAATGTTATAATAAATAGATAGATTTGATTGATTGTGTGAAATTGAGTGAAATTCGAAACTTTTTGAAAGTTAAATGAGAGGGAATAAAAGGACTTTCCCAAAATTTCATTTTGCATTCGTGATCTCCGTGAATTGAAATTCTTTTCACCAAAAAACCCTGGAGAAGATGACATGACTTCTTCCATTTATTTAAATGACAAGGGGTGTTGAAAATATTTGAATTTCATTTGGAAAATATTTCCAACCCAGGAACTTTATGCAACTCAATGATTTTCACGGCGAAGATAAAATGACTTCTTCAAAACATATGAAATATGAGTTGGGAGTTTCAAAGAATTAAATTCAAAGTTATTTTGAATTTATTTTCAATTTGGAGTTATTTGAGTTTTATTCAAATTATTTTTCTCCAAAAATAAAATATATGAAAAATAGGGTAACATGATTCCCTACATCTTAAAATTGGAGAGAAATATATTTGAATTAATTTTGGTATTTTTAAAATGATTTTTACTGAATTTTACTAGAGCATAAGCACTCTTTGCTTTATTTGAATTTGTGTGTATTTTATTTGACTCTAGAAAAATGTTCAGCTTGTAGTAAATCTTTTTCTAAAAATTATGATATATAATATGCGTATATTAAATTTTACTTTATTCTCCTTATTCGGTTTTCCTTCTGTTCCTATTTAAAAAAAATGTACGTACGACCCATATTTATTTATCGCCTACACGCATAGCATAATGGCAGCAGGCGCCTCATCTTTTTTCCCTAAATGGGCCAGGCCGAGCCAGCCTTTTTTTTTTACTTAGGCCGAATTTTGTTAAAAAAAACTACATCAGCTGCACGGCCGGCTGAACCGCCTAAGGCGTTTTGGCCCATGCGACGCGCCTTCTCTGTTTCGTTTTCTTTTCATCTACGTACGTATATGTTCAGTCCCACATTGCCTAGCCTTTGACCCCTAAGCCTCTTTTCCACTAATAAATATAGACCCATAGAGCCTTCAAAAATCATCCGATTCGGGTTAAATCAGTATTTTGGTTTGACAAGACTTTTGGAAGTTGTCTCCTCACTCCGAAGTCGTATTTTATATAAGGTATATTTATTCGTTTTCTGTATATATACGTTAGATCTAGAATCTTTTAGTCGTAGCTATTTTTCTTCTGTAAAACAGCTTGGCCTTGATTTTTTAAATAGCATAACTTTTTACTTGTTCATCCAAATTAGATGAAACCAGCGCCTATAGCTTCGTCTTGTTTTCACCTATCCAGTTAACCTGTCACGTCAACTTTTTCAAATTTTCAAATTTCAAAATTTGTTCAGATTCATATTCAAACTTCTTTTGTTCACAACTTGAGTTCCGTAACTCCGTTTGAGTTGATTCTTTTTGCAAAGCGAAGCTCTTGACCTAAACTTTCTGATAAGGCTAAATCCACCTAATTTTGGTACTGTCAGAAACTGTTTTATGTTGCAAGAGTAATTTGCTTGTTTTCGAAGTTTTCCGTGATCTTTTCTTCGATTCTTTTGCTTGATTGCTTATGTATGGTTACTATTGCTTGCTTATGATAGATTGACCAGAGTGTGACGAGTAGAACTATCAAGAATTTTGAGTGCAAATCATCTTCATCAACAGTACAGGCAAGTTCACACTTTGATCATATCCCTTTCATACCCAGTTTTTATGCATTAGTTTCAACCCTCAAACATTGCATGAGTAGGATTGATAACATGTGGGTATTGGGAAGTAGTTGATGAGGTAGGAACCTATTGCCCTGCATTCAAACCTTGGGAGTTACTACTACGTTATGCTATTACTGCTATGCTATGCTCGTAGACGTGGATTGGGTTTGAGTGTATTCCATGACAGTTGTGAGATTGTTTACTTAATGGTTCAAGGTAACTTTAATATACATCTGGGTGGATTGGTTGAGGCACCCTGGAGCACCCAATGGTTTGCCCGGGCACCTGGAGAACCCAGTGCTTGCCCAAGGGGATCGCGGAGGACCCGTGTGATCATCCTATGGAATGCCACCCAGGCTCAAAGGGATCATAAGATTATTCATGCTAGAAACTTCCGTGTGCAGCCACAAGCTATTATGGGCTCTAGCATAGTTGAGTAAGTTGCATGAGCTCTTGAAGAGGTGGATCAGCAGGTAGAGGGATGTAGGTTGGTATGGTCTGCCCGGAGTAAAGAGTTAATGTTTACGAAGATCGTGTCTCGGTCATCTGTTTCTCAAACACCATGTAGTGCGAGAAATCCAACAGAGGAGATCGAGTCTTGTGGGGAAAAGTGCGCAAACCTCTGCAGAGTGTACAAACTAATCATGATTAGCCGTGTCCCCGGTTATGGACATCTTGAGTATGTGGTTCTTGAATTATCATGTTGATCTCATCACGTTACTTAATTAATTTGTTGGGTTGTTAACTTCTAATTGGGATTGAGTTGGAGGAACCTTCTCAATGTTTTTCAACAACTTTGTAGTTAAATAAAATATATTCCTTTGAAGTAGGGAAAAATTGGCTTTATGCAAAATTAAACTTAGAGCTTTCCACCAGCCAAATATGCATGTAGTGGTAGCTATTATTCATCATTATCCTATGGTGTGAATTTGCCAGTACATTCAATGTACTGACCCTTTGTGGCTGCAACGTCTCATGTTGCAGGAATCTTACGACGAGTAAGTGATACGTTAGGGTTACGATTTCTACACTCAACTTTGCCGTTGGTGTTGATGGGAACCCACAGCTTTGTTGTTACTTCCGCTATTTGGATTGAGGTAATAGTATTTACGTTACTTTTTACATCTGATTTACCTCTGTTATAAATCCTCGAGTACTGTGTGTTTCGGCATACCGATCCAGGGATGACACTTAAGCACAGAGACTTGACCGTCTGAGGTCGGGTCGCTACAAGATGCACTACTAGGAAAAGGGCTAAAGATAGGATTGACACTAATGGCGCACCAGAGAAGTGGTGCGCCACTACTATATACTAATGGCGCACCTGGTGGAGATACGCCATTAGTGTGTAATACACTAATGGCGCACGAGGCAGAAGGTGTGCCACTAGTAAAACAAACTTTTTTTCATTTTTTCAAACATTCTAATGGCGCATCCGGGCAAAGTGCGCCATTAGTAGTTAGAACTACTAATAGCGCCCGGAGACAGAGTGCGCCAAGAATTTTTTTTTCTTTTGGCAAAAAACTTATTCCTCCTCCCTTCCTCCCCACTCAAGACGCCCCAATCAGACGCCCAACCGTCACGCCGCCCACGCCTCCGTCTCAGGCCCATGGACCCCGCCCCACGCCCCATGCCCCGCCACATCACGCCGCTTGCCGGTGGCGCGCCAAATGGTCGAACCCTCACGCTGCCCAAGAACCTCCCCTACCCCTCTCCACCGCCCGTCCCCTCAGCGCCTCACTGCCTCCTGAACCCTAGCTCCGCCGGTGTCGGGGACGACCACCTCGTCGGCCTCACCAGGCCGCAGGCCCTCAAGCCCCACGCCGTCCTCGGCCTCGCCCTCTCCCAAGCCCATGATACAGGTCCGTCTCATCTCTATCTTATTTCACATCCTCGGCAATGCTAGTTCTTTCCCGTGGATTTGGGTTAGGATTTCTCGTCATGTTCAAAATGTAATTTAGAGAGTAGCTGCAAGCTGTTGGTGGAATTTTAGTAGGACTTTTGGACACTGTGCTGCACATGTTGCTTACTCGTGTGCGATCGCCGACACGGATGCTTGTGTTCTTTGTTAAGTTATTATTACCAACCGAAAGGACGAACTCGTGGCTGCTTATTACATTGCAGACGTATGTGTTCCTCAAGAATCCTTTACGGCTTGTTCGGATAATTTATTGAGTGTGCAAATTTTTTAGAACCATGGTGCCCGGCTCCACCTCTAGATGCCATCGGTTTCGAAACAACGGCACGGAGTTGTGTGCCAATACATGTGATTTGTAGGCTGTGTTTAGCTAGAATGGCTTAACGCATGGGGAGATATTTTAAATTGTTGTTACGCACAATGCTTGACTAACAACCTTCTGCCACAATAGTTGTACTGGGCTGAGAGAGAAACTACACCATAGATTAAGAAATTATTGTACTTGATTAGCGGTCCTTGATCAAATGACTCTGCACGGTGCAGATCTCGAGGTGCCATCTAACGGCAAAGAGACGTGGAGCCCCGGTCCCGTGGTTCTACTTAACTTTTGTACTGCACGTTGCTTTACACGGTGGTGAATCTAGTACCAACATTTGCTCAAGCATTGAGTTATATTTGTCGCTGATAAATGTGACTTTGAATTGGGAGGATGGGACTCCAGTTAGCTTTTATATTCATAATGAAATGATGGATAGAGAGTGCTTTAGTGCTAGGATTTGATGCTCGGTTAGCTGAGCAATCAGCAAAGCTAATAAATTACCTTACCATACCGATGTTGGTTCATTAATCTTAAGCCCATCATGTTTGTTGGTTGTTTGCTGTCATGTTGTTATTACTTCCATTAGGGCATCTGTTGGTTCATTAACCTTTCTAACATCTGCATATTTCAGGTTTCCGAGGAGGTAAAGGAAGTGAAGTTCGCATAAAGGCAGCAAAGAAAGAACACCTCCAAGGTGAGAAATATGTTCCTATTTATCTTTTTGCTTAAGTTCTTCAGTACATCATATAATATAGAGAAGTGCAGGTCAAGTGGTGCAATCATATACATCTGCCACTTAAGTCATCCTTCCCTTTAAGCAGAGTGATGCCTTTCGATGTCACACAATAATGTTTGTTGCAAGAACTTGTACTCTTAGTGTTCGTTTGTTTACTGCATAAAAATATATAGTTTTGCTGTTGTTATGCCTGTATTCACTGCTGCTGCTGCTGTACTTGTGATGATGTTGTAGGTACCCCGAGAGGCCCTTGAGTTTGACGGAATGTCGATTAACTTTCGTTCAGCAAATTGGTACTCCATATGTCCTATTTTCATAAAGGTAATGCTGAAATTTTCCGTGAATTTTAGCATTACTTTGCTAAAAATAGGACATATGGGGTACTGCGACTAATGCTGTTATCATGCATGTTTTATGATCTGTTGTAAGGGTACTAATTGGTCTCTTCGCTGCTTAATTATCGAGAGATGGCGGAAGCAGCCACCGCCGCTCTGCGACACCGCAAGATCTGAGTTGGATGCTTCCGAGTTCTTCACTATCATACTTGGGACTTCAGTATCATCCATGACGCAGGTATATAAAGTGAGAGATCTCCCCTGGCTTCACCCATCTCATTATGATATCTATTGTTTGCCTACATCACTCATTGTCCCAAACTGCAGAGGTTGCCTGATAGTTTTAAGAACATGCTGATGGGTGAAGATCCGCCAAATAATGTGAAGGTGTGACAGGCCGGCAGCGGGTTTCGCAGTTGTGGGATGTGGAGTTGGTGATCAAGGAGGGCCACATGTACTTGTCTCGTGGGTGGGAGAAGTTCTACCGTGCCTCGACCTGCGGTGGGGTACTTCCTTCTCTTCACGTCTGACGACAACGCCACCATGCTCATCGTGAAGGTGTTCAACGCGACTATGTGTGATGCGCTCTGTTGAAGATTATGATGCCGTGCGTTACGCCTCTTCTTATTCCTCTACATTTGGCTTTGTCTCACATCGATTGTTAACGGTCATTGTTGCATTTGGACAGGTGTAATTGGAGCAAAGAAGAATGATAATGACTACCTAAAGCAACAAATGACCATGGTCAGAAGCGAAGCAATGATGACCATGGTCAGAGCGAAAGCAAAGAAATGATTCTGGGTCAGAAGCGAAGCAGCAGCGATTCTGGGCAGCAAGATAGACAACAAGAAGGATGATCCTGACTGGAGTGCGGGAGAAGAGGAGCAGAGTGGGGATGAGGAGCTGCAGGATGACGATGGGCATCGGTGAGGATGACCTAGCTGGTGGTGGCTGACCAAGGGCAAGAGATGGTGGTGGCTGACCATGGGCAAGAGATGGTGGTGGTGACCATGGGCAAGAGATGGAGGTGACTGAGGATGACCTAGTGATGGTCGTGCTGAAGGTGGCCTCGCGATGGTGGTGGTGCTCGACAATGACCACGCACCGGTGGTGGCGCCGGCGATCCCACAGCTGGGCGACATGACCACGCCAATTGAGGTAGAAGACTACATCCCACTGCCTCCACCGCCTCCACCGCCTCGCCGCTCTTGGCGTATCAGACTGAGGAAGGAGAAGGAGAAGAACAATGCATGAGAACTTAACTTTGTCAGGTATGTCAGATCTCCAAAATGATATTTATATACTTAGTTACCTATGTTATCTCTAATATGCTTAGTTTCCTATAGGTTAGCTTCATTTTACCTAAGTTGGCTCTAATATGCTAACTTAGAGCTTATATGCTTAGTTTCCTATAGGTTAGCTCCAAAATAACTTATGTTAGCACAAAATGATCAAGTTTACATAATAAGCTTATAGTCTTTTCTTATTCTTCTTCTTTTCCAAAATGACATAGGTTAGCTTCATTTTACCTAAGTTGGCTCTAATATACTAACTTAGAGCTTATATGCTTAGTTTCCTATAGGTTAGCTCCAAAATAACTTATGTTAGCACAAAATGATCAAGTTTACATAATAAGCTTATAATCTTCTTCTTATTTCTTTTCCAAAATTCTTCTTATTCTTCTTCTGGTGTTCTTCTTCTTCTAGTATTCTTCTAGTCTTCTTCTTTTTCTTCTTCTAACTTCTTGTTTATCATTTTGTAGATTTGATTTAATTCACGGAAGCTTGCATGGATGGAGTGCTTCTTTTCCATTTGTGTTTTTATTTTGTATCAATGTGAAACTTTTGTGAATTGATGGATAACGGTGTTCGATGAACAATGTGAAACTTTTGTAATATGTAACAATGGAACTTGTGTGTTGGCTATGTATGTATATATGATGGAACTTGTGTGTTGGCTATGTATGTATATATGATGGAACTTGTGTGTTGGCTATGATTGTTATATGGATGCTTGTTGTATATATATGTGTTGGATATCTCATAGGTGAAATAGAGACACGAGGTTAAGAAAAAAATTAAAAAATTGTTACTAATGGCGCATTAAAGGTGTGGTGCGCCATTAGTATAGCGCATACTAGTGGCGCACTGGGCAAAACTAATGGCGCACCGCTGCGCGCCATTAGAATACCAGATACTAATGGCGCACCAGTGGTGCGCCATTAGAAAAAAATTATAGTGGCGTGATACTAATGGCGCACAAGTGATGCGCCATTAGTAGGCAAAACTGGTGCGCCATTAGTAGCCATTTTCCTAGTAGTGATGGTATCAGAGCACATGTTGACTGTAGGACGTGACCCCTAGAAACTGGCAAGCCCATAGGAAGGATTTTCTCTAAAACTTTCTTTTTCAAAAAGATCTTTTACCTCTCTTCTCTTCTGAGCTTATTCAAATATTCCCTTTTAGTGAGACTATACCCTTTCCCCTTTTGACCACTTGAAGATTCGACTGATGAGACCACTCCAAGAAGTACAAGATATCGGACAACTAAGACCATTCAGAATGAAGAGGATTTTACCATACATTATGATAATGGAAACTACAACTGTTGAAGACTCTGAAGACTAGGAGAATTGGAGACTCTGAAGAATTTCCAGATTTGTATACCCTAGGAAGGCTACCCTTAGGATATGTTGCTCAAACTGAATCACGCCCATGTTATGGAAGTTATTAGATTGTTTGAAATAAGATTAGTACCAAAAGCTGGAACTTGTTGGACTATGGAAGCTGTCAATACCCGAGATCAAGGTGTATCGGAGAAAGACCGGAATATGGAGCATTATAACTCAAAGTTTTTGTCAGGAAACCCAAGACATGAGAGATCAATTATGGAATTACAGCTCATGGCAGTAACATGGGCATAGACACGGCTAACCATGGTGTTATCGCCCGTTTATGCTATTGTCACCGTCCTGAGTTAAGCATGCAGATGCACGGAAGGATTGGATGGAAGAAGGCTAATGGAGCATCTATCGGCAAAGGAAGAAATTTTAACTTTAGCTGGTGTACCGCCAGTATCTGGAGTATTACATCAAGAATTTTAAGATGGACCTTTAGGAAGCTATATTTGACAAGGAGCATCTCGTGAAGAACTCAGGATCCAGAAGCTAAAAGTAGCCAAGCTGCACGAGAAAAACTTTGAGATACAGGAGATTCGTCAGGAACTGAAGGACAGTAAGACCGTGGTTCATGCCAAGCATGTTGAAACCCAGAAGTTTGGAACGCAACTCTAGAAATATTAAAAGACGTCACGAGAGACTTTGCGACAACAGAGATGAGCTGGCAAAAAGGACTTGAGAAAGACAAGCACGATAAGAAGAAGCCATGGGAGGCATGAAAAAGACTGGAAGATTTGATGACCTTGAAGATTTATTGACCTTTAGAAGACCAAAGCTCTATTATATACCCACGTTAGATGCGACGATTGTGAGCTGTCATTTGTTTGATGTTTTCCGACAGCCGCAATAAAAAAGTTTATCTTTTCAAAACTACTGTTTGCATTGTGTGTATCCCTCTCTATCCCTCTCATCTCACCCCAAAACCCATGGACCCAATAGAAGATGAATGGAGATGAGCTTATATTTTCTGGATCGATGAGTCAATTGGAGACGGACCGATGGATTCAGAACATGGAGGATCACATGGATAATAAACCTATAGCCAGAAAGTATATGACCCAGCATGCTCTTGAGTGCTTTGAAAGAGGTGCCACTACCTGGTAGAGGATGTGCCAAACCATCAATGGATGGCACGGAGTAACCACTTGTAAGGAATTTAAGTGGACTTTGTTAAAGTCTTGGCTTGTCTCCTAGAAATTGAGGCCTTATGGAAAGGATATGAAGAAACCTTGTGCATACAAGCTTTGTGGAGAAATAGGACACAACCATAAAGAAAACAAGGACGAATACCCTCATAATCGGAGGATTACCAAAGGAGTTAGCCGAGGATCTCAGGGAACTTCGGTTGGAGATTGTTCCCAAAGGTTTTGTTGCAGCAATGGAAGTTCAGTCTACATTGTTGGGAAAGATCCGTGGAGCTCAGAGGGTGAGCATAGTATTGGCCGAATGTTTTCGTCAGGATGAGCACAACACCTTACGGTTCGAGGACCGTGTATATGTGCCTAATAATGCAAAGATCAGGAAGTTAATACTTCAGGAGGATCATGACTCACCATACTCGATTCGCCCTGGAAACACCAAGATGTATTTGGATTTGAAGGAGCGTGTCTGGTGGACTGGTATGAAGAAGGATATTGCGGAGTATGTAGTCGTAGGTGATGTATGCCAGAGAGTAAAGGCAGAGCATCGAAGCCACCGGATTACTACAGCCTATGCCGATACCGAATGGAAGCGAGGATAAGCTTGGCATGGATTTCATTACCGGATTTCCCAGAACCAGATCGGGATATGATTCTATCTGGGTAGTAGTTGATTCGCTTGACCAAAGTGGCTCACTTTATCCCAGTGAAAACCACCTATACATGCGAAGTTGGCCAAGATATATATGACCAGGACCGTATGTCTGCATGGAGTTTCGAGGACCATCGTATCAGATAGAGGAACACAGTTTACCTCAAAGTTTTGGAATCAGCTGCACCAGACATTGGGTACTAGGCTAGAGTTCAGTACAGCCTTTCATCTGCAGACAGATGGATAGACCGAGAGAGTCAATCAGATTCTGGAGGACATGTTGAGAACGTGTGCGCTAGATTATGGATCTAGTAGGGATGATAATCTAATTTACGCGGAGTTCTCATACAACAACGGTTACCAAGCCAGTTTGAAGATGGCCCCTTTTGAAGCTTTGTATGGGAGAAGGAGCGGACACCGTTGATGTGGGATGAAGTTGGAGACCGTCAGTTGTTTGGACCAAATGTGATCAAGGAGCCAGAAGAGAATGTTAAGTTGATTCGAGATAGAATGAAGGTAGCTCAGTCCAGGCAGAAGAGTTATGGAGACTCAAAAACGCAAGGAGGTAGTCTATGACATTGGAGACAGAGCATGTCTTCGTGTGTCCCCTCTGTGAGGAGTTAAACGATTTGGAGTTAAGGGAAAGTTAGCCCCGAGATTTGTAGGACCATACCGAGTTTTGCAGCGTATGGGAGAAGTGGCCAACAAATTGGAGTCACCCGAAGGACTGTCAGGAGATCATGATATGTTTCACGTTTCCCAGTTGAAGAAGTGCCATGCGGAGATGGCCAATATTCCCGTGTAAGGACGCTTGACCCTGGAAAGGATAATGATGTTCCACGAAGTGGAGTATGGACTTCATAAGTATAAGTTTTTATCTCGGTATGTGGGATATCCCACGAGGATGAAGAGATGAATTACTATTGGATATAAAGGAGGTATGATGTTGGAAATATGGATCAAGGGAAATTCCATGATGAGTCTGAGTAATCATGTCCTAGTTTGGTGCCAATAGAAGGAAGGGAGACAATACAATTGGATGGATTTTCAGTATGCTAGGAAGCTGGAAGTTGGATGTTGGATTAGAGATCCATTGCCCCGATGATGAGTTCAAGGTTTGCAAGTGATGAGATGGGCCATAACCCACAGGCCCCAGGACCCACCAAGAAGCAAGCACACTCTTGGTGAAGGAAAAACCCTGGAAGAAGTTACGATTTTATCGATAGACGATCTTATAGGAGTAACACAAAACCTGAGAGTTGTGAAGGAACGATAGATGTTTGTCTGGCTTGCAGAATCTACGGATATATCTGAACTTGGTTCGTCGACAAGAAAAATTCTGCAATGCTTGTGAGGATGACCGAGTGTTAGAATGCGAGATTCGCTAAACCGTATACAAGGTAATGATTTGGGTGCGGGATGGATTGATCACCATACCGACTTACTCTTATTATTCGCCTTGCTATGTGGGGTGGTAAATCTGAGTGACTTGCCTATAGTAAAGAGACGACGGTCAAAACCCTGTTTAAACCTTAGAATGGTATAAGAAATTTTCCCCTTGTACATGGCAGCTTTTGCCAACCGTAGGTTATACGGTGAGGATCAACCAGACCCATTTCCTACAGGAGAAACCCTAAATTGTTATCCACCATGAGATATCGATAGTTAGTTAGTATTGGCGCCAGACCCGTCAGCTAAGAAGACCCAATCTCGGAATAACCTTACCAAGAGGAAAGGACAGAAGAATTGAGGAAAAGGTTATGCCACTACCGGAAGAGCCCAGAGAAGGAATTATCCTTACGATCTGAGAAGACCGACACTGTCAAGAATAAGGATGGAGTATATGAGTTTCGATGGAACCGTAACAATGATTCTAAGGGTGGTAGCACCCCAGACCCCGAAGACGATCGATGGATTTTGAGAAGACCCCCAAACCCAACCCATTTCTTTCTAGCCTCTCCGAATCTCGAGGACGAGATACATTTTAAGGGTGGTAGGTTTGTAACATCCCAAAATTCTAAATTTTGGAATGTTATAATAAATAGATAGATTTGATTGATTGTTTGATTGATTGTGTGAAATTGAGTGAAATTCGAACCTTTTTGAAAGTTAAATGAGAGGGAATAAAAGGACTTTCCCAAACTTTCATTTTGCATTCGTGATCTCCGTGAATTCAAATTCTTTTCACCACAAAACCTCGGAGAGAAGATGACATGACTTCTTCCATTTATTTAAATGACAAGGGGTGTTGAAAATATTTGAATTTCATTTGGAAAATATTTCCAACCCAGAACTTTATGCAACTCAATGATTTTCACGGCGAAGATAAAATGACTTCTTCAAAACATATGAAATATGAGTTGGGAGTTTCAAAGAATTAAATTCAAAGTTCTTTTCAATTTATTTTCAATTTGGAGTTATTTGAGTTTTATTCAAATTATTTTTCTCCAAAAATAAAATATATGGAAAATTGGATAACATGATTCCCTACATCATAAAATTAGAGAGAAATATATTTGAATTAATTTTGGTATTTTTAAAATGATTTTTACTGGATTTTACTAGAGCATAAGCACTCTTTGCTTTATTTGAATTTGTGCGAATTTTATTTGACTATAGAAAAAATTTCAGCTTGTAGGAAATCTTTTTCTGAACATTTTTATATATAATATGCGTATATTAAATTTTACTTTGTTTTCTTTATTCGGTTTTCCTTCTGTTTCTGTTAAAAAAATGTACATGCGGCCCATATTTATTTATCGCCCACACGCGTAGCATAGTGGCAGCAGGAGCCTCATCTTTTTTTTCCTAAATGGGCCAGGCCCATCCAACCTTTTTTAACTTAGGCTGAATTTTGTTAAAAAAAACTACACCAGCTGCGCGGCCGGCCGAACCGCCTTACGCGTTTAGGCCCATGCGACGCGCCTTCTCTGTTTCGTTTTCTTTTCATCTACGTCCATATATGTTTAGTCCTAGTATTGGCTAGCCTTTGACCCCTAAGCCTCTTTTCCGCCAATAAATATAGACCCATAGAGCCTTCAAAAATCATCCGATTCGGGTTAAATCAATATTTTAGTCTAAAGAAAAATATATTTCTCCTCTCCGGCGGGACTTTTGGAAGTTGTCTCCTAACTCTGAAGTCGTCTTTTCTATACCTTATAAAGATATATTTATTCGTTCTCTGTATTGTTACGTTACACCTAGAATTCTTTTAGCTATAGCTATTTTTTCTTCTGTAAAACAGCTTGGCCCTGAATTTTTAAATAGCCATAACTTTTTACTCAATCATCCAAATTAGATGAAACCAGCGCCTATAGCTTCGTCTTGTTTTTCACCTATCCAGTTAACCTGTCACGTCAATTTTTTTAAATTTTCAAATTTCGAAATTTGTTCAGATTCATATTCAAACTTCTTTTGTTCATAACTTGAGTTCCGTAACTCTGTTTGAGTTGATTCGTTTTGCAAAGCGAAGCTCTTGACCTAAACTTTTTGATAAGGCCAGATCCATCTAATTTTGGTACTGTCTAAAACTGTTTTATGTTGCAAGAGTTATTTGCTTGTTTTCGAAGTTTTCCGTGATCTTTTCTTCGATTCTTTTGCTTGATTGCTTATGTGTGGTTACTATTGCTTGCTTACGATAGATTGACCGGAGTGTGACGAGTAGAACTATCAAGAGTTTTGAGTGCGAATCATCTTCATCAACAGTACAGGCAAGTTCACACTTTGATCATATCCCTTTCATACCTAGTTTTTATGCATTAGTTTCAACCCTCAAACATTGCATGAGTAGGATTGATAACATGTGGGTATTGGGAAGTAGTTGATGAGGTAGGAACCTATTGCCCTGCATTCAAACCTTGGGAGTTACTACTACGTTATGCTATTACTGCTATGCTATGCTCGTAGACGTGGATTGGGTTTGAGTGTATTCCATGACAGTTGTGAGATTGTTTACTTAATGGTTCAAGGTAACTTTCATACACATCTGGGTGGATTGGTTGGGGCACCCTGGAGCACCCAGTGGTTTGCCCGGGCACCTGGAGAACCCAGTGCTTGCCCAAGGGGATCCCGGAGGACCCATGTGATCACCCTATGGAATGCCACCCAGGCTCAAAGGGATCATAAGATTATTCATGCTAGAAATTTCCGTGTGTAGCCACAAGCTATTATGGGCTCTAGCATAGTTGAGTAAGTTGCATGAGCTCTTGAAGAGGTGGATCAGCAGGTAGAGGGTTGTAGGTTGGTATGGTCTGTCCGGAGTAAAGAGTTCATGTTTCTGAAAGACTGTGTCTCGGTCATCCATTTCTCAAACACCATGTAGTGCGAGAAATCCAACGGAGGAGATCGAGTCTAGTGGGGAAAAGTGCGCAAACCTCTGCAGAGTGTACAAACTAATCATGATTAGCCGTATCCCCGGTTATGGACATCTTGAGTATCTGGTTCTTGAATTATCATGTTGATCTCATCACGTTACTTAATTAATTTGTTGGGTTGTTAACTTTTAATTGGGATTGAGTTGGAGGAACCTTCTCAATGTTTTTCAAGAACTTCGTAGTTAAATAAAATATATTCCTTTGATGTAGGGAAAAATTGGCTTTATGCAAAAATAAACTAAGAGCTTTCCACCAGCCAAATATGCATGTAGTGATAGCTATTATTCATCATTATCCTATGGTGTGAATTTGCCAGTACATTCAATGTACTGACCCTTTGTGGCTGCAACGTCTCATGTTGCAGGAATCTTACGACGAGTAAGTGATACGTTAGGGTTACAATTTCTACACTCAACTTCGTCGTTGGTGTTGATGGGAATCCACAGCTTTGTCGTTACTTCCGCTATTTGGATTGAGGTAATAGTATGTCGGGGAAGCTGATCCACGTACACCTATGGGACCGGCGGGCCGAGCCCCTTTCGGTTCGGCAGGGGGCGGAGATCGCACGAAGAGCAGATCGAGGCGAAGCACACGAGCAATTTACCCAGCTTCGGAGCTCTCCGGAGAGATAACACTCCTACTGCTGCATGTCTGAGTGTATTGAGTTCTTGCTTGGGAGCGCTGAGTGCTCTGAGACACACTAGCTGCTAACAAGACCTAGCGTGAGTGTTTTACGCCTTGAACCTCCCTCTCGTTGCGCATGGGCCTCCTTTTATATGCTCAAGGGTCTCCGACAGTGGCAACGTAGACAAGGGTAAAATGGAAAAGGAAGTGCGATTGGTACATCTACACATACGATTGTATCATACCTAACCCTGACGGCAGGGGACAAAGGCATTAAATGCCCGTCTACGTCGCCCAAACTGTGCAAACAGGGACCGTCAGGGGCGCCACCACTTGCCACGATGGCAATCTTGTCAGCGTCGCTTGCCACCGCGCACCGCTGGCTGCATAGCCTCTTGCCACGCGCGCCTGGAAAGGTCCCAGGGCGACACGTTGGTGGATGTGCTGGAGCGCAGGTACAGAGTGGTAGTTCGCCGCGGCAAGCGCCTTGCCGCGGTTGTTGTCTTGGTTGGCCTTCCCGGCAAGCTCCTCTTGTCGGGGCCTTGTCTCCTAGGTGCCTTGGTTGGCCTTCCCGGCAAGCTCCTCTTGCCGGGGCCTTGTCTCCTTGGCTTGAATACTTTGTTCTTGAATGGCTCCAAAGGAACCACGGAGGACCTTGGCGGTCACCCGGCAAGCCTTGCCGCTGGTGCTGCAGAATGCCGTGCACAAGTTCGGGATACTAGGGTACCCTACTCTAGTACACCGACAGGAGCCCCGGCTGGGCCACACACGGTGCAGCGCGGCTGTTGGGCGGGCCCAAAACAGGGCACGGGCACGCGCAGCCTGGGTTACGCCGTATCTCATTCCGGACCCACCACGCCCCCCACGAACGGCACGCGTCGAATGCGGCGTCGTGGGAGAGATCGTGGGTGGTTTCTTTATTCGGAAAGACGGAACGTCTGCCCCCTCCCTCTTTATAAGCAGGGGAAACAGGGGCAGTTCGCCCATCTCGCCGGTTGCTGTTCCAATCTCAAAAACCTCCGCCGCTCCCCCCTTCTTCCCAAGGCTGAAAGAGGGCAGCGCTCACTTCATCGCCACCAAAGATCATCAACGCCGTCGATCTCCCCACCACCTCCGCCATGGCTTCAAAGCCGACAAGGGGAAGGTCGTGAAGTCGGCCGAGGCGCAGCTGCTGGCGCCGCGAAGGAGCGGGAAACCTTCCCCCTCGGCTCGGTGAAGGATCCGAGGGAGTACTACTACCTCTTCCGGTCGACGGAGACGCAGCGCATCCGCAAGACGAAGGTACTCCCAATTGCCGCTTGAACCGGCTCGATTGGATACCCTTTCTTGGCCGTTGTTCTTCTACTACGGGCTCTGCCCGCCTTTCTCTGAATTTTTCTGTGATATCATGAACACCTACGGGTTCCGCCTCCTTGACTTCACCCCCAATGCCGTTCTGACCATGGCAGTTTTCGCACATCTCTGCAAAAACTTTGTCGGAGTCTATCCAAACGTAGCTCTTTTCCGCCACTTCTTTATGCCTCGAGTTGAGAGAGGGGAGCCTCTATCCGACGGAATCGTCTGGATCTCGAGAACCGGCAAGAAGGAAGCTTATCTGGAGGGAGAGATCCGCAGCAAGTGGGAGGAATGGAGGGCAGACTGGTGCTGGATTGTCGAGGAGAACCCGCAGCCGTTTACCGCCAAATACTAAACCCCAGAGTCCGCGGCAAAAACGATTGGAGCAGCGTGGCCCGGAAGACGCTTAGGCTGAAGATTGCCGTCACCGGATCCTACGCCTTTAGGCTTGCCGGGCTCATCAGAGGCGCTTGGCACGGATTTTCTTCGTCGCGCGCTCGCCCCCCTGCGGGGAGAGGAGGAGACCCGCTGGGAGTTCGAGAATGCGGCGGATATCATGAGGCTGCGCCGGGCCTCAACTTCAACTTCACCGCCCCGAACTGACGCGATGCTCTTGGAACTGTTCAAGCACGATCCTGATCATCCTGAAGTGTTTAGGTTGCCGAGGGGTGTCGTTCCGCTGTGCAACAACTCCTCGCTCGATCGCATCCGTGCAATGATGCCGCTGTGCGACTCGCATGGAATTGTCCCAACTTGGCAAGAGCCCGCAGATGACGTCGTGCAGGAGTTCTTTGACGGCCTGGTAGAAGTGCCGGTCCGCCCTGATGAACAGAAGAGCCTCACCCGCGACACCACCGATGATGAGATGCAGCCAGACGCCACTAGCCGGGAAGAGGCGGCAGCAGCCACTGCCGCGGGCGAGTTCGGATTCACCGTGGAGGAGGCAGAGGCAGCAGAGGCGGCAAGCCTTGTCGAGCGAGAGGAGCTTGCCGGCGAGGAGGAGCTTGTTGAGCCTGAAGCTGAGTCGAGCAAGCCCGTCGAGGGCGCGAGCGACTCGTTGAAGATCGTCTCCTCCTCTTGCTCGCCTTCAGACAGCTTGCCGCAAGCGGAGCCCCCAGCTCCACCAAGAAGGTGTCTCCGCGAGGCCGGGGACGTAGCGGGGCGACAGATGGGTCAACAGCCGCCGCGCCGCGCGACGCGCTCCACCGTGGCAAGCACTGTTGCCACGGGAGCACCTCAAGCCGCTGCGGCAACCGGAGCGGGCTCTTCCCGGTCTACCACTACTGCTCCTGCCAAGCAGACAAGGGAACCTACTCCTCCGCCTCGTCGCACCGGAGGTGAGCTGGAATTCGATCTCTCCACGCCCAGCTCCGACGAGGAAGAAGAAGAGTAAGATTCTTTGCTGTACTTGTAGTTCTTCAATTCTTGTTGTTTTGTCTTGTATCTGATTTGCTTCACTCTGAACCCATTCCTTTTAGGACGCTGGCCCAGAGAGCGTCGAAGAGAGCCAAGGTCCCGGTGATTGTCATCGAGGACGAACCCACCGCGACAGCAGGAGGCGCGTCCGAGACCACAAGACCCGGCAACTCTTCCTCAAAGCAGCCCCCAGCGCAGCCCCCATCGTAAGTATATGGTTTACTTCCTGCTGTTAGGCGTGTATGGGTGCTCTTTCTTTGCTGATATCTGATTCTTGGTTTGTGTAGGAGCAGGGCAGCCTCACCAGGAGTGCCCGGAAGCCGCTCCCGAAATGCCATCTGCTTCGACTACACCGCCAAGGGGGGATTCCCCGGCAAGGGAGCGTTCTCCGGCAAGGGAGAATTCTCCGGCAAGGGACAGTTCTCCGGCAAGGGATAGCACCAGTGACCCTCCGGTGGTTGAGACCACGACTGCAGATCCTAGTACAGGTAATCCTCTCGCTTGAAAACTTCCCTTGTGTTCTTCTTCTTCTGATTTTCTTTTTGAATATTTGCTTGACTTTCCTTTCTTTTCCGGTCGTCAGATCCATCTGCCACGGAGCCGATGGAAACCAAGGTCGCCGGCGAGGAGAACGCGCGCGGCAATACTGACGACGCCACTGTCACCGAAGAAGGAGCCGGCGCTGATGATCCCGCCGGCGGAGAGGCCGCCAAAGCTGCCGCCGCAGAAGCTGGCGAGGGGTCCGGCGATCGCACTGACGGCCCCGAGGCCGTAGGAGCGCCTGGCGCTACGCCGGCCGCCGATCCCTCCGCCGCTGCTGCAGCGTCAGGCTCCAAAGAGCCCCATCCCGGCGCCTATTTGAAGGCCGGCGATGGCGTCTTCATCAAGCTCCCACAGGCGTCGAGCTCTGTGGCGCCCGATCGAAGGAGAGACCTTTGATGAAGAGTTGCTCGCCTCATTGGCCGACGCTGGTCGACGCGCCGGACAGCAGCAGCGGCGAGCCTGAGGAGGAGCAGCTGCTACGGAAGCTGTTGTCGCTCTACCGCGCCCGACAGGCCAAGCTGGTATCTCGAGAAGCGCTTGTCGCGAAGGCGGGAGCAGACATCGAAAAGCGCGCGGAGGAGCTCCGGGGCCTCAACCAGGAAGCTCTCCGGTCCTTGGCAGAGGAACGGGAGCGACTCGCCGAGGAGCGCAAAGCCTTCCTCCTCGAGAAGGTTGAAGTTGAAGAGCAACAGCGGCTTGCTGCCGAGAAGCTGTCTGCGCAGGAAAGCGATTTGGTGCAGCGAAAGGTCAACCTTGACAGCCATGAGGAGGAGCTTGCCACGCGCGAGCAAACATTTGGCGGGGCTCTCAAGGAAGCAGAGGATGCTGCCGCAGCTGCCGAGGCCGCCAAGAAGGAGCTGGAGACGAAGGTGGCGCATCTGGAGGCCAATCTCAAGGAGAGCGGCGAGGAGCTTAATGCGCTCAAGCGTGAGCGCGAGAAGGACGCCTACACCCTTGGTGAGCTGCAGGGTCGTCTCGCCAAGAGGAGCAAGGAGCTTAGCGCCGCCAAGGACTCCAATACAGATCTTGAGTTGAAGCTAACTACTTTGACCAAGACGCTGGAGGGCGCCAGGGAGCGGGAGGTGGCCTTGGAGGAGAAGATCAAGGCCGACGAGCGCTGGCGAGGCCGCTGCCGCCTGTAACACTTTTAGGGAGAATGTGGAGCCTTTGGACCGAGGGTCTCGTGGATGTTGCCGCAGCCATCGACAGGGAGCTGGCGCAGCTGGGGATGGAGGATCTCGGGTATTCCTCCGATGAGCACCTCCAACCCAGCGCCAAGCTCAGCTTGTTCTTCAAAGGCGTGGCGACAGCCCTCCAGCGACTCCGGGAAGAGATCCCAAAGCAGCTGGCCGACGAGTCGCGCCAGATCTGTGCGGGAGCTCTTCAAAAGGTGCTGGTGAAGGTGGCCTTCCGCAACCCAGGCCTCAACCTCACCAACGTCCTCAGGGCCTTGCCGCCGGATGCTGATCTGGAAGCGCTCAAGACCCTTGTCGCACCCATTGTGGACAAGGTGAGCAGGATCAAGAGGGTTGAGGGCGATCGCGTAGATTAGGCCGCCCGTTTTCTCTTTTTCTTGCCGCTGCTGGTCATGTTATGAGAACAATCTATTAGAGCTGCGGCAAGCAATCTTGTAATATAACTCTATTTCGGGTAGTGATTGCTATGTTATTTCCTTTACTTGATTCCTTCCTTTGTATGTTTTTGCCCTACGCTTTTAGGGAACTTGTCGGTGCAGGCACCTTAGCCGCGAGCGCTGAGTGCGGGACGTCAGCAGCCTGCTGGCGGTGCCGCTACCGACAAGAAACCTTGTCGCAGCTCACTTAAGTTGTTGAGCGGACTCGAAACAAAGTAAGGGCGCAACTAGCTATGAGTTGGTTCCTCCGCGCACAGGTTTTCCATACAAACTACGGTCGTTCGAGGAAAATAACTTAAAAAAATTTAAAACTGATTGCTCAAATTTTAGCAACTTAGCTTTTCTGTTACTTGCTTCCCGGTAAGGCGAAACTCCCTCGAGCGACGCTTGGTCCACACCATTATCTTCTCCTTTCCCCCCGGCAAACTTGTGGGCGAGGGAACCTTCCTTTCTTTGAGAAAGAGAAAGAAGAGAAAATAAAGATATGGAGCCTTATGGCTCGTTATTGCTTACCGGAGGTAGGTGCTGCACAAAGTGTCAGATAACGCATGCAAGAATAAAGTAGAAAGCATGAAATTGACAAGATGTGCGGAGCGCATGAGCTTTACTTATGCACGGGGTCTGCGCCCGGCTTTGTACAAAGGATTACATGCAACATCGGCAAGACTTGTACAAAAGGTGGTTCCCAGAACAGGTTAGAAGCAACCGCGCCCTTACGGGTAAAACTTACGAAGATGCTCAATGTTCAAGGAGTTGCTCACCGGACTTCCATCTTCGGTCTCAAGGCGGACAGCGCCAGGCCTAGTGACTCGTGTCACCCGGTAAGGGCCTTCCCACTTCAAGGCCAACTTGTTGGAATTCTTGGCGGACTGAACGCTACCAAGAACAAGGTCGCCTTCCTCGAGACTTGGCATTAACTGCGGCTATGGTAGCGGCGCAAAGCTTGCTGGTATCGAGCAGCTCGACAATGACTTTGAAGACGGTCCTCCTCAAGGAGCAGTAGCGTCATCTTGTCGCAATCGCTCTTGCTCAAGCTCATCATAAGCGAGCACCGGAGGTGACCCGTATAGAGTTCCGTGGGAGAACCGCCTCTGCTCCATAGACTAGAGCGAAAGTTGTCTGGACAGTTGCTCGATTTGGCGTCGTCCTGATCGACCAAAGAGCCACTGGCAGCTCCTCAATCAAGTTCTTTACGCACTTGTGAAGACTATCGAAAGTCAAGGTCTTGAGCCCGCAGCACTTCAAAGATTCGCCCTCTCCGCTTGACCGTTACTTCTCGGATGAGCAACAGAGCGAAAGCGGACCTTGGCGCCAAGATCTTGGGCGTCTTGCATGAAGGTGCGGCTCGTGGAATTGCGTGCCGTTGTCGGTGATGATCCTGTTAGGAATCTCAAACAGCAAAACAATCGACACGAAGAACTTGACTGCTAACTGTGCTGTCACCTTCCTCACTGCTTCCACTTCCGGCCACTTTGTGAACTTGTCAATTGCAACGTACAAGTACTCAAAGCCCCCGACAGCTCGGGGAAAGGGGCCGAGGATGTCGAGCCCCCAGACCGAAAATGGCCAGGATAAAGGGATCGTCTGGAGAGCTTGAGCTGGCTGGTGTATCTGCTTGGAATGGGCCGCACGCTTCACACTTGGTTACTTGTGCGGTTGCATCACGGAGGGCTGTTGGCCAAAAGAAACCTTGCCGGAATGCTTTGCCGGCAAGTGCTCTTGCGCCAATGTGGTGACCACATATGCCTCCATGTATCTCTGCCAACAGCTTTTGTCCGTCTTCCCGGTGAACACACTTCAATTTCACGCTGTTGAGTCTTCTTCTGTACAGTGTGTCGTCGACAAACTGGTACATACTTGACCGCCGGGCTACTCTTTCCGCTTCTTCTTGCTCTTCAAGAAGTTCTCCTGTCTGAAGGAAATGGACAATCTGCTGTGCCCATGCTAGAGCTTGCGGCTCGACAACAAGGACTAAAGGCACATCTGCTGCTGCGGGAACATCCGCTTCTACGGCGAGAGCCTGCGGCTCAGCCGGAGCTTGACGTTCCCCGGCAAGCTTGCCGGAGCAAAACTTGTCGGGAGCGTCTGCTTCAACGGAACAAACCCTAGGGCTTGCCGGGCATCGCTCCTCGGCATCCTTGGTGTTGATCTTGATGACCTTCTTGGCGGCGGCTTCGGGAGCTCTGCCGAAAATAGTCACCGTAAATCAACTTCCTCTTCTTGCTCTGTCCAGTTGATGGCGTTACAGACGGTTGAGTCAGTTTGAGCACAAAGATCCCTGGTTCCACAGGTAACTTAAGTGCGGCACACTTCGACAGGCCGTCGGCAATGTCGTTCTGAGCTCTTGGAACATGTTCCATCTGTAGGTCGTCAAAGTGCTCTTCTAGCTTTCTAACTTCATCAACGTAAGCTTCCATCAACGGACTCTGATAATTCTTGTTCACTTGGCGGATGACAAGCTGTGAGTCACCCCTGACAATGAGCTTCTTGATCCCAAGGTCTGCTGCGATCCTGAGACCGGCAAGAAAACCTTCATACTCTGCTGTATTATTCGTTGCTTGCTCCTTGGGAAAGTGCATCTGGACTACGTACTTGAGGTGCTCTCCGGTGGGTGCTAAGAGTAGCACGCCCGCACCGGCGCCTTGCAGCGAGAAGGCACCATCAAAATACATCAGCCACTCTTTGCTTGCTTCCTTGACGGGGATGCTCGTTTCTGGAATTTCTTCATCTTGTGTTGGCGTCCATTCTGCTATGAACTCCGCCAATGTTGTGCTTTGGATAGTTGAGGTGCTCTCAAACTTGAGGCCAAATCTTGACAGTTCCAATGCCCACTCGACAATCCTGCCTGTTGCTTCTGGATTTTGCAGTATCCTCTTCAGCGGAAAACGAGTGACGACTGTGATCTCATGTGCTTGGAAGTAATGGCGCAGCTTTCTCGAGGCCATGAGAAGGCCGAAAAGCAATTTCCACACACCAGAGTACCTTGACCTAGCTCCTGCGGAAGGGAGCCGACAAAGTAAACTGGCGCTGCACCATTCTTTTCTGCATCTTCTCATGCGCTAGCTGCAGATCCATCTTTGTCGGGACCAGAGCTTGCCGGTGAGGCCCTTGCTTGTCATTGGATGCGTTTGCCGTGGTTCTTGGCTCATCATCCGCCTCCTCTCCGCTACTAACGCAGCACTAACCACTTGATTGGTTGCCGCTATATATAGCAGCAACTTCTCTTGTGGCTTAGGTGCGACAAGTGTTGGAGTGGAGGACAGGTATCTCTTTAAGTCGTGCAGTGCAGCCTCCGCTTCCCGAGTCCATTTCATTGGACCTGCCTTTTTCAATATTTTGAAAAATGGTAGGGCGCGCTCAGCAGACCTAGAGATAAACCTGCTGAGAGCAGCTACGCAACCAGCAAGTCTTCGTACATCCCTGACGCGCTTTGGTGCCTCAATCTGCTCAATGGCCTTGATCTTGTCGGGATTGGCTTCAATTCCCAGGCCGAGACCACGAAGAACCCGAGAAGCTTGCCGGAGGGGACTCCAAACACACACTTCTCGGGGTTAAGCTTGAGGTTGATCTTACGCAGATTTGCAAAGGTTTCATCTAAATCTTGAATCAGAGTCGCCTTGTCCTTGCTCTTGACCACTATGTCATCCATGTAGGCTTCTACATTTCTGTGTATTTGCGGCTCACAAGCGTCATGGACTACCCTTGCAAATGTTGAACCAGCATTCTTTAAACCGAAAGGCATCCGTCGAAACGATATGTGCCACATGGGGTGATGAATGCGGTCTTCTCTTCATCCTCTTACGCCATGAAGATCTGATGGTACTCGAGTATGCATCAAGAAATGAAAGCAAGTCACATCCGGCCGTGGAGTCAACAATCTGGTCGATGCGCGGCAAGGGAAATGGGTCTTTGGGACAAGCTTTATTAACATCGGTAAAGTCGATACAAAGCCTCCATTTCCCGTTTGCCTTGCGCACGACTACAGGATTGGCCAACCACGAGGGATGGAGCACTCTCCGACAAGGCCTCTGCTTCCAATTTCTTGATTTCTTCTGCGATGAATTCTTGGCGCTCCTTTGCTGCTTCCTCACTTTCGCTTGACGGGCGCGCATGAGGATGACGGCAAGATGGTGCTCAATTACTTTCACAGGAACACCGGGATGTCGACGGTTGCCATGCAAACACGTCGACATTCGCCCGCAGGAAAGCAATGAGCGCGCTTTCCTATTTAGGGTCGAGAGTGGCACTGATGGTGAAGGTACCACCAGTGCCGTCCTCCTTGGCGGACACCTTCTTGGTCTCTGGTGGAGCTGCCATTGTCTTCTTACACTTGCCGGTGGAGCTCGATGATGCGTCCTCGACGGTAGCGCAGCACTCCGAAGAGGTGCGCTTGCCGGAGTGGGCATCAGAACTCTTGCCGGACTTGGTCTTCTTCTTCGGCCCGGGAGCTTCAACGGCAAGTGACTTGTGATCCCTGTGGCTGCTGCCTCCCGGTAGATCTTGTCGGCAGATAAGAGCATCCTTCTTGTCGCCAGGGACAGAGATGAAACTTATCGGGCCTGGCATCTTCAGCATGTTGTATGCATAGTGAGAGGCTGCCATGAATTTGGCGAGTGCTGGACGACCGAGTATCCCATTGTAAGGCAATGGAAAGTCAGCAACGTCAAAAGTGACCCTCTCAATTCTGAAGTTCAACTTGCTGCCAAATGTCACTGGCAACGTGATCTTTCCCTTCGGCTTGCTCCTTCCCGGATTGATTCCTTGGAATGTGCCGGTCTCTTCGAGCTCGCCATCGTGGATCCGGAGTTTACGGATTACCGCGGAGGAGATCAGGTTCAAGCCGGCCCGCCGTCAACTAGCATCTTAGTGACCTTGAGGTTGCGGATAGTTGGTGAAACCAACATCGGCAAGCACCGACCGCATGATTATGCGATCAGGGTGGTCCTCAATATCAAAGATGATAGGCGTGTTGGACCATTTCAGAGGCTTGCGTGACTCGACGGATGGTTCTACCGCATTGACTTCCCGCATCCACTGCTTGAGCTGGCGGTGTGAAGTATGTAGAGAAGCACCGCCGTCAACGCACAAGACCTCTGTGGCTTTCTGGAACTCCTGCCCATCGGTCTCGTCATCATCCATATCTTCATCGTCGTCGTCATCTTCATCCTTGTCACGGCCGCGGGGAGGTCTGTCTCCTTGCCGCTGCTTGGCCTTGCCGCGGCGTCCTCCCTGGCCGGGGCGTTTCTTGCCGGCTCCTCCAGCACCTTCCTGGGCCTTCTCTTTGTCGCGTCGCTCGTATTCAACCTTTTGCTGCTCGACCTTCTTGCAACTCTGGAGGTCATGGCCCTTGGTGCGGTGGATCTTGCAGTACTGCTTGTTGGTGCCGTCCTGCTTGTCGGCGACCGCCACAGCCTGGTAGTTGGTGCCCGCGGCAATCTCCTTGCCGGAGCTACCAGCTTTGGCTTTCTTGGCGCCACCTCCATTGTCGGACTGCTCAACGACTAGCACATCTTTGCCTTTCTTCTTCCTGTTGTTCCGCCGCCGGCTTTTCTTTGCCGGGGGAGCTCCCTCACTATCAGATCCTCCTGCTTCTGTATTCTCTCCGGGGAGTTTCCTCCCTTCCTCAGCACGCGCACACTTGTCGGCCAGAGCATATAGCTCACTGACGTCTCTGATCTTGCACATCGCCATCTCCTCCCACATCCTGCGGTTTCGACGCTACGATGGAACGCAGCGATTACCATGGCAGGTGGACATCCGGGATGTTGTCTTTGTCTGACTGAATCTCTGAATGTACTTGGCGCAGAGGCTCTCCTTCCTTCCGGGCGGCAGGATGAAGGTCGCTCTCTTGGCCATGAGGCTTGTGGTCGCTGTAAAGCGCCGACAAACTGATGGCATAGATCTGCCTAGGAGGATATGGAGTTGTCCGGCAAGTGCATGAGCTAGGATCTGACATTGGGCTTGAGCACCAGCGGGAAGTAGTTGGCCAGGATCTTATCGTCTCGCCCCCCGGCAGCTTGCACCGCAATGGTGTAGATGCTTAGGAACTCCGACGGGTGCGACTTGCCGTCGTACTTCTCTGGTACGTCTGGCTTGAAATTCTTCGTGGTGGGCCACTGGACTTGCCGCAGCTCACGAGTGAACGCAGGGAAACCTACCGCGTATGGCAAGTCGCCTGGTTCCCCTGGCGCATGCATGTCGACAGTGGGCCCAGCGCGCTGGTCGGATTGACGCAGCGCTTCTCTTCGGCGCTTGATGCGAGTTCGAGCGTCTTCTTGCTGTCGTTCGTGAAGAACTTGGCGCTGATCGCGACGAGCTCGTGGATCTGATGACGCGGTGGAGTCATTTGTCGAGGTGGATCCGACGAGTTGGCGATCTTGGCCTTCGGGTGGAGAGCGCATGGTGGTTGCACCCCACCGGTTTCGCCGCCATCGGCTCGTGCACAGCAGTCCTGCAGCGATGTACTCGGCTGCCGCGGAGTGTCGCCGTTGGCAAAGCCGATGAGACTCTGAATGGTGGCCCTCCATTCATCGACCTTGTCTGCCGTTGGAGGGTAATCCAGGAGCAGTTGAGCTCGCGCCAAAGCTTCTGCTGGAGTGGTGGGTGGCAGTGGCGAACGGCGCGAGGAGCGGGATATGCTCGGACTTCTAACTATGTTAGAAGGAGCAGTATCCCGTCCAGGCGACCGTGCCTCGCTCGTGCATGCATGTTGGCGTGCATGCTGGTCTTGAGCACCCCGAAATCCACCAGCTCGATCTTGGTCCAACAAACGTATGGTACTGTGAATACCATGACGCTGTCGGTGCCGCGCCTCCTGAGATGGGCGCGGTGCATGTACGGACGCCGAGGTATGCGCAGCCTTGTCCTTGGACCTGGCATCACCGTGGGCTCCCTCGTCGACGCCCGTTCTTCCGCCGGCGTCTACCCCACCACCCATTTGCTCCGGTGGTGGTGGGATCGACGTGGACGGATCGGCTGCCGCCGAAGCCTTCTTCTTCGGTGGCATGTCGATGAAGAAGATGAAGATCTAGCTCGTGTGAACGCCGGATCAGGTTCACACAATCTCGACGCCCTCTACCTGGCGCGCCAAAGATGTCGGGGAAGCTGATCCACGTACACCTATGGGACCGGCGGGCCGAGCCCCTTTCGGTTTGGCGGGGGGGGGGGGGCAGAGATCGCACGAAGAGCAGATCGAGGCGAAGCACCTGGCGGTTACCCAACCGGAGCTCTCGGAGAGATAACACTCCTACTGCTGCATGTCTGAGTGTATTAAGTTCTTGCTTGGGAGCGCTGAGTGCTACAGTACACACCAGCTGCTAACGAGACCTAGCGTGAGTGTTTTCTGCCTTTGAACCTCCCTCGACGTTGCGCATGGGCCTCCTTTTATATGCTCAAGGGGTCTCCGACAGGTGGCAACGTAGACAAGGGTAAAAATGGAAAAGGAATTGCGGTTGGTACATCTACCTATACAGTGTATCATACCTAACCCTGACGGCAGGGGATAAAGGCATTAAATGCCCGTCTAGGTCGCCCAAACAGTGCAAACAGGGACCGTCAGGGGCGCCACCGCTTGCCACGATGGCAATCTTGTCAGCGTCGCTTGCCATCACGCACCGCCGTCGCCTGACCTCTTGCCACTGGCGCTGGAAAGGTCCTGCGACACGTTGGTGGATGTCTTTGGAGCGCGGTCTGCAGTGGTAGTTCGCGCATGACAGCGCCTTTGCCGCGGTTGTTGTCTTAGTTGGCCTTCCCGGCAAGCTCCTCTTGCCGGGCCTTGTCTCCTAGGTGCCTTGGTTGGCCTTCCCGGCAAGCTCCTCTTGCGGGGCCTTGTCTCCTAGGGTGCCTTGGTTGGCCTTCCCGGCAAGCTCCTCTTCTTGGGGGCCTTGTCTCCTAGGTGCCTTGGTTGGCCTTCCGGCAAGCTCCTCTTGCGGGGCCTTGTCTCCTTGGCTTGAATACTTTGTTCTTGAATGGCTCCAAAGGAACCACGGAGGACCTTGGCGGTCACCCGGCAAGCCTTGCCGCGGGGTGCTGCAACTGCCCGTACACAAGTTCGGGATACTAGGGTACCCCTACTCTAGTACACCGACATAGTATTTACGTTACTTTTTACATGTGATTTACCTCTGTTATAAATCCTCGAGTACTGTGTGTGTCAGCATACCGATCCAGGGATGACACTTAAGCACAGAGACTTGACCGTTTGAGGTCGGGTCACTACAAGATGGTATTAGAGCACATGTTGACTGTAGGACGTGACCCCTAGAAACTGGCAAGCCCATAGGAAGGATTTTCTCTAAAACTTTCTTTTTCAAAAAGATCTTTTACCTCTCTTCTCTTCTGAGCTTATTCAAATATTCCCTTTTAGTGACACTATACCCTTTCCCCTTTTGACCACTCGAAGATTCGACTGATGAGACCACTCCAAGAAGTACAAGATATCGGACAACTAAGACCATTCAGAATGAAGAGGATTTTACCATATATTATGATAATGGAAACTACAACTGTTGAAGACTCTGAAGACTAGGAGAATTAGAGACTCTGAAGAAGTTCCAGATTTGTATACCCTAGGAAGGCTACCCTTAGGATCTGTTGCTCAAACTGAATCACGCCCATGTTATGGAAGTTATTGGATTGTTTGAAATAAGATTAGTACCAAAAGCTGGAACTTATCAGACTATAGAAGCTGTCAATACCCGAGATCAAGGTGTATCGGAGAAAGACCGGAATATGGAGCATTAGAACTCAAAGTTTTTGTCAGGAAACCCAAGACATGAGAGATCAATTATGGAATTACAGCTCATGGCAGTAACATGGGCATAGACACGGCTAACCATGGTGTTATCGCCCGTTTATGCTATTGTCACCGTCCTGAGTTAAGCATGCAGATGCATGGAAGGATTGGATGGAAGAAGGCTGATGGAGCATCTATCGGCAAAGGAAGAAATTTTAACCTTAGCTGGTGTACTGCCAATATCTGGAGTATTACATCAAGAATTTTAAGATGGATCGTTAGGAAGCTATATTTGACAAGGAGCATTTCGTGAAGAACTTAGGATCCAGAAGCTGAAAGTAGCCAAGCTGGAGGAGCAAAACTTTGAGATACAAGAGATTTGTCAGGAACTAAAGGACAGTAGGACCGTGGTTCATGCCAAGGGTGTTGAAACCCAGAAGTTTGGAACGCAACTCTAGAAATATTAAAAGACGTCATGAGAGACTTTGCGACAACAGAGATGAGATGGCAAAAAGGGCTTGAGAAAGACAAGCACGATCAGAAGAAGCCATGGGAGGCGTGAACAAGACTCGAAGAGTTTGATGACCTTGAAGATTTATTGACCTTTAGAAGACCAAAGCCCTGTTATATACCCACGTTAGATGCGATGATTGTGAGCTGTCATTTGTTTGATGTTTTCCGACAGCCACAATAAAGAAATTTGTCTTTTCAAAACTATGGTTTGCATTGTGTGTATCCCTCTCTATCCCTCTCATCTCACCCCAAAACCCATGGACCCAATAGAAGATGAATGGAGATGAGCTTATATTTTCTGGATCGATGAGTCAATTGGAGACGGACCGATGGATTCAGAACATGGAGGATCACATGGAGAATAACCCTATAGCTGGAAAGGATATGACCTAGCATGCTCTTGAGTGCTCTGAAAGAGGTGACACTACTGGGTAGAGGATGTACCAAACCATCAATGGATGGCAAGGAGTAACCACTTGGAAGGAATTTAAGTGGACTTTGTTAAAGTCTTGGCTTGTGTCCCAGAAATTGAGGCCTTATGGAAAGGATATGAAGAAACCTTGTGCATACAAGCTTTATGGAGAAATAGGACACAACCATAAAGAAAACAAGGACGAATTCCCTCATAATCAGAGGATTACCAAAGGAGTTAGCCGAGGATCTCAGGGAACTTCGGTTGGAGATTGTTCCCAAAGGTTTTGTTGCGGCAATGGAAGTTCAGTCTACATTGTTGGGAAAGATCCGTGGAGCTCAGAGGGTGAGCAAAGGAATGGCCGAAGGTTTTCGTAAGGATGAGCACAACACCTTACGGTTCGAGGACCATGTATATGTGCCTAATAATGCAAAGATCAGGAAGTTAATACTTCAGGAGGCTCATGACTCACCATACTCGATTAATACAGAAACACCAAGATGTATTTGGATTTGAAGGAGCGTTTCTGGTGGACTGGTATTAAGAAGGATATTGCGGAGTATGTAGTAGTAGGTGATGTATGCCAGAGAGTAAAGGCAGAGCATCAGAAGCCAGCCGGATTACTACAGCCTATGCTGATACTCGAATGGAAGCAGGATAAGCTTGGCATGGATTTCATTCCCAGAACCAGATCGGGATATGATTCTATTATGGTAGTAGTTAATTCGCTTGACCAAAGTGGCTCACTTTATCCCAGTGAAAACCACCTATACAAGTGCAAAGTTGGCCAAGATATATATGACCAGGACCGTAAGTCTGCATGGAGTTCCGAGGACCATCAGACGAGATAGAGGAACACAGTTTACCTCAAAGTTTTGGAATCACCGCACGGACTTTGGGTACTAGGCTAGAGTTCAAGACAACCTTTCATCCGCAGCAGATGGATAGACCGAGAGAGTCAATCAGATTACGGAGGACATGTTGAGAACGTGTGCGCTAGATTATGGATCTAGTAGGGATGATAATCTACCTTACGCGGAGTTCTCATACAACAACGATTACCAAGCCAGTTTGAAGATGGCCCCTTTGAAGCTTTGTATGGGAGAAGGAGCGGACACCGTTGATGTGGGATGAAGTTGGAGACCGTGGGTTGTTTGGACCAAATGTGATCAAGGAGTCGAGAAGAGAATGTTAAGTTGATTCGAGATAGATCAAGGTAGCTTCGATCCGAGCGGAAGAGTTATGCAGACTCAAAAACGCAAGGAGGTAGTCTATGAAATTGGAGACAGAGCATGTCTTCATGTGTCCCCTCTGCGAGGGGTTAAACAATTTGGAGTTAAGGGAAACTTAGCCCCGATATTTGTAGGACCATACCGAGTTTTGGAGCGTATGGTAGAAGTGGCCAACAAATTGGAGTCACCCGAAGGACTGTCAGGAGTTCATGATGTGTTTCATGTTTCCCAGTTGAAGAAGTGCCATGCAGAGATGGACAATATTCCCCTGTAAGTACGCTTGACCCTGGAGAGGATAATGATGTTCCACGAAGTGGAGTATGGACTTCATAAGTATAAGTTTTTATCTCAGTATTTGGGATATCCCACGAGGACGAAGAGATGAATCACTATTGGATATAATGGAGGTATGATGTTCGAAATATGGATCAAGGGAAATTCCATGATGAGTCTGAGTAATCATGTCCTAGTTTGGTGCCAATAGAAGGAAGGGAGACAATACAATTGGATGGATTTTTAGTATGCAATGAAGCCGGAAGTTGGATGTTGGATTAGAGATCCATTGCCGCAATGATGAGTTCAAGGTTTGCAAGTGATGAGATGGGCCATAACCCATAGGCCCCAGGACCTGCCAAGAAGCAAGCACACTCTTGGTGAAGGAAAAACCCTGGAAGAAGTTACGATTTTATCGATAGACGATCTTATAGGAGTAACACAAAACCTGAGAGTTGTGAAGGAACGATAGATGTTTGTCTGGCTTGCAGAATCTATGGATATATCCAAACTTGGTTCGTCGACAAGAAAAAATCAGCAATGCTTCTGAGGATGACCGAGTGTTAGAATGCGAGATACGCTAAACCGTATACAAGGTAATGATTTGGGTGCGGGATGGATTGATCACCATACCGACTTACTCTTATTATTCGCCTTGCTATGTGGGATGGTAAATCTGAGTGACTTGCCTATAGTAAAGTGACGACGATCAAAACCCTGTTTAAACCTTAGAATGGTATAAGATTTTTTCCGTTGTATAAGGCAGCTTTTGCCAACCGTAGGTTATATGGGGAGGATCAACCAGACCCATTTCCCGCAGGAGAAACCCTAAATTGTTAACCACCATGAGATATCGATAGTTAGTTAGTATTGGCGCGGACACAAATCGACTAAGAAGACCCAATCTCGGAATAACCTTACCAAGAGGAAAGGACGGAAGAATTGAGGAAAAGGTTATGCCAATACGGAAGAGCCGGAGAAGGAATTATCCTTACGATCCGAGAAGACCGACCTTCATCAAGAATAAGGATGGAGTATATGAGTTTTATGGAACCGTAACAATGATTCTAAGGGTGGTAGCACCCTGCACTCAAGACGCGATCGATGGATTTTGAGAAGACCCCAAACCTAACCCATTTCTTTCTAGCCTCTCGGAATCTAGGGACGAGATTCATTTTAAGGGTGGTAGGTTTGTAACATCCCAAAATTCTAAATTTTGGAATGTTATAATAAATAGATAGATTTGATTGATTGTTTGATTGATTGTGTGAAATTGAGTGAAATTTGAAACTTTTTGAAAGTTAAATGAGAGGGAGTAAAAGGACTTTCCCAAACTTTCATTTTGCATTCGTGATCTCCGTGAATTCAAATTCTTTTCACCACAAAACCCTCGAGAGAAGATGACATGACTTCTTCCATTTATTTAAATGACAAGGGGCGTTGAAAATATTTGAATTTCATTTGGAAAATATTTCCAACCCAGGAACTTTATGCAACTCAATGATTTTCACGAGCGAAGATAAAATGAATTCTTCAAAACATATGAAATATGAGTTGGGAGTTTCAAAGAATTATAAATTCAAAGTTCTTTTGAATTTATTTTCAATTTGGAGTTATTTGAGTTTTATTCAAATTATTTTTCTCCAAAAATAAAATATATGGAAAATAGGGTAACATGATTCTCTAAATCATAAAATTTGAGAGAAATATATTTGAATTAATTTTGGTGTTTTAAAAATGATTTTTACTGGATTTTACTAGAGCAGGAGCACTCTTTCCTTTATTTGATTTTGTGTGTATTTTATTTGACTCTAGAAAAATGTTCAGCTTTTAGGAAATCTTTTTCTGAAAATTTTGATATATAGTATGCCTATATAAAATTTTACTTTATTTTCTTTATTCGGTTTTCCTTTAGTTTCTACTAAAAAAACTGTACGTGCGGCCCATATTTATTTATCGCCTACACGCATAGCATAGTGGTAGCAGGCGCCTTATCTTTTTTTCCTAAATGGGCCAGGCCCACCCAGCTTTTTATTTACTTAGGCCGAATTTTGTTAAAAAAAACTACATCAGCTACGCGTTTAGGCCCATGCGACACGCCTTCTCTGTTTCGTTTTCTTTTCATCTACGTACGTATATGTTTACTCCCATTATTGCCTAGCCTTTGACCCTAAGCCTCTTTTTCATCAATAAATATAGACCCATATAGCCTTCAAAAATCATCCGATTCAGATTAAATCAATATTTTGGTTTGACTAGACTCACTAAAGAAAAATATATTTCTCCTCTCCGGCGGGACTTTTGGAAGTTGTCTCTTAACTCTGAAGTCGTCTTTTCTATACCTTATAAAGGTATATTTATCCGTTCTCTGTATTTATACGTTAGACCTAGAATTCTTTTAGCCGTAGCTATTTTTCTTGTGTAAAACAGCTTGGCCCTGATTTTTTAAATAGCCATAACTTTTTACTAGTTCATCCAAATCAGATGAAACCAGCGCCTATAGCTTCGTCTTGTTTTCACCTATCCAGTTAACCTGTCACGTCAACTTTCTTGAAATTTTCAAATTTGAAATTTGTTCAGATTCATATTCAAACTTTCTTTGTTCATAACTTGAGTTCCGTAACTCCGTTTGAGTTGATTCTTTTTGCAAAGCGAAGCTCTTGATCTAAACTTTCTGATAAGGCCAAATCCACCTAATTTTGGTACTTTAGAAACTGTTTTATGTTGCAAGAGTTATTTGCTTGTTTTCGAAGTTTTCCGTGATCTTTTCTTCGATTGTTTTGCTTGATTGCTTATGTGTGGTTACTATTGCTTGTTTACGATAGATTGACCGGAGTGTGACGAGTAGAACTATCAAGAGTTTTGAGTGCGAATCATCTTCATCAACTGTACAGGCAAGTTCACACTTTGATCATATCCCTTTCATACTCAGTTTTTGTGCATTAGTTTCGAACCTCAAACATCGCATGAGTAGGATTGATAACATGTGGGTATTGGGAAGTAGTTGATGAGGTAGGACCCGTGTGATCACCCTATGGAATGCCACCCAGGCTCAAAGGGATCATAAGATTATTCATGCTAGAAACTTACGTGTGCAGCCACAAGCTATTATGGGCTCTAGCATAGTTGAGTAAGTTGCATGAGCTCTTGAAGAGGTGGATCAGCACGTAGAGGGATGTAGGTTGGTATGGTCTACCCGGAGTAAAGAGTTAATGTTTCTGAAAGACTGTGTCTCGGTCATCCATTTCTCAAACACCATGTAGTGCGAGAAATCCAACGGAGGAGATCGAGTCTTGTGGGGAAAAGTGCGCAAACCTCTGCAGAGTGTACAAACTAATCATGATTAGTCGTGTCCCCGGTTATAGACATCTTGAGTATCTGGTTCTTGAATTATCATGTTGATCTCATCACTTTACTTAATTAGTTTGTTGGGTTGTTAACTTTTAATTGGGATTGAGTTGGAGGAACCTTCTCAATGTTTTTCAACAACTTTGTAGTTAAATAAAATATATTCCTTTGAAGTAGGGAAAAATTGGCTTTATGCAAAAATAAACTTAGAGCTTTCCACTAGCCAAATATGCATGTAGTGATAGCTATTATTCATCATTATCCTATGGTGTGAATTTGCCAGTACATTTAATGTACTGACCCTTTGTGGCTGCAACATCTCATGTTGCAGGAATCTTACGACGAGTAAGTGATACGTTAGGGTTACGGTTTCTACACTCAACTTTGCCCTTGGTGTTGATGGGAACCCACAGCTTTGTTGTTACTTCCACTATTTGGATTGAGGTAATAGTATTTACGTTACTTTTTACATGTGATTTATGTCTGTTATAAATCCTCGAGTACTGTGTCCGTCGGCATACCGATCCAGGGATGGCACTTAAGCACAGAGACTTGACCGTCTGAGGTCTGGTCCTACAGCTCTAGGTTAATAGGTTAGTCCCAAAAATAATATAGAATAGCATAGTAATGCATATAAAACATCCAAAACAAATAATATAATAGGATGGAACAAGCAAAAATTATAGATACGTTGGAGACGTATCAACTACCCGCCAGCATCAGTTTTTGGCTGCGCAGGAGACTGGGAAGGGAGAAGGAGCCCCGTCGCCTTCAAATGGGACAACTGATGCCATGCATGCAGGCCAGAACTCTGAGAGTGAGTCTGATTGCCCAAACTATGAGGGAGTAATGTTGTGATACTTGAGAGTTGATCTATAATGAAGAAGAAGAAGAATGAGCATTTCATCCGTAGACCCGCATTTGCATTTTGCATGGCTCTCTCAGTGGCTGACCATGCATATTTCCTTGGTGATGCATTCATGTTTAGCTAGGTTAGAATCCAGATGTACTTCTATCATGGGTGGTATTGTACGTCATACGTCTAAACAGATTTGGTGTTGCTTCAGCGCATCATACGTCAGTCAGATTATGTCGGGACAAATGCTACTTGGAGAGAAGCAGATTTGAAAATAGCTAACAGCGTCATATTAAAAAGTATCAACACCTTTCTACCCCTAAAATTTTAATTTTAATTTTAATTTTTGATAATAAAGCACGCAGTGCTTCTGGTGGTACGTCATTGGCATTTTTGCGGAAAACCTCTTATGTTTTCTCATAATTGAACCTGCAGTCCCTTTTTAAAGCGGATCTGGGAAAACGATTTGTTCTTACAAAAAGCACCCTGCACTTTTTAGTATACAACCCGTGATCATGTGTTTCATTTTTATCCAGTCGTTCCCTTTTCTAGCCACGGCGAAGGAGGAGAAGTAGGGTGGCAGCGGAGGAGAAGTAGGATGGAGGCCGCATCACCGGCGCGAGTGATCGGGTGAGGGGCGGCGCCCATTTCATCCGGCTCGTGTCACCCGCTTGGGCCCAATTCAGCCTGGTACTGATGCTTCCACAAAGAAATCTGGTTAGCACGAGAATACAAAATAATTGGTAGGGGATGCCCTTGAAACAACCTCTGCTTTGACTCAATTGCAATTGGCTTGGCTGCATATCTTCGGTGAAGAAAGCAGAGATGCAGATGGGGTAAAGAATGAACCCACAACGCGAGCGAAGAAAGCTGTCGATGGCACTGTCGTAGTTGTCCTCCCGCATGGAGGTGAGGCAGAGGATGGTGGCGGCGGTGCGACGGCGATGTGGAAGGGCTCCCTACGTGTGTGCTCCTGCTCATGGCCAAGTGAAAAAGAAAGAATTGGGAGGAAGAGAGGAAGAAGGAGAAAGAAGAGGATCTGGGCAGCGAGGGAGTTCGATGGTGCGGCGTGCACGAGGCGAGGAAGAAGGAGAAAGGAGAGGATCTGGGAGGCGCAGGAGTTCCCGGTGGTGAGGCGTCCATGAGGGCGCGGGAAAGGTGGTGGATCAGGCGCTGAGCGCGTGGAGGAAGGAGGGGAGGCACTCAGGAGGCTTGTGAGATTTGGGCCGCGGGGAGAGGCATTGAAGCAGCGGCGGCCATTGGGGAGGGGGAGTGTTGCGCATGGTTCCTCATTGGGCAGAGAGGGAGTGAGAAGAAGGCATTGGGGGAGAGACTACATTTTTAGGGGGCTGAGAAGATAAGGCTAGACAATAGTTCTTGTGGCCAAATGATACGTGTCGCCGACGTGAGACGGTTGATTGGAATCATTGTCGTCTATGCACATGTCCCTCCTGAGCACCTTCATTTGTTTCTCGCTGTGCACCCATGCATGCATTTTTTTGCTTTAGCAATTTTACATGCACACTGTCCGGGTGTAAGTGTTGTGGAAGAATGTTAGCTTACTATAGTAAACAAAACAATCTTCCACAACACTTACTGACCGGGCTGGGTAAATGAATGCATTCATAAGAAACTTGCGAAGCTGCATATGAGTTCCCAAGAAATCTTCCAACATTCTTTAGAGCATCTCCAGCTGGTCCATCATGTTTTTTGGGGTTTTTATGTGAACTGCCTTTGCAACTTTCGAATAAATCCATCCCTAATAAAAAAATCTAGCTCTCTCTGCAATTGCATTAAACACATAGGCACCATCATTTTATCATCATAAGAATTCAAATAATTATGTTTCAGTTTCAAACCCATAATCTATGATATAAACATAACAAATGGTCCAAATGCATTAAACTAAACATGAAGAAGTTTATTGTCCATGGAGCTCCCACAAATGCTCAACAAGGTCTTCCAAAAGTAGTTCATGCCTCGCGGCAGTCTTTGATCTGTTGATACACTTGAGGAAATTTCTAGAGTCGGTGTTCATCACTCCGATGGTTGACACCCGATGTATAATATTTTTCTTCCCCTCATTCTCATAGCAGAAGTCTTTTGGCTAAACTCGCTCCTTCTTTCTTATCATGTTATGCATGCTCACGCATGTTCTGATGATGCTGTCATGATGCTCCACAAATGCTTTTGGTCTCGAAATCAAATACTCTTGGTTTTGAAATTTTGCAGGCCCCAAACAATGGCAAATCAAGCTTGCAATGCCTCAAATGCTTCTTGTTGCATGAGGGTTTTATATTGTCTTCACAAATATTGACCATGAAGGATATATTCCATCTGCAGGATAGTAACCTATGTTGTAAGTTCACCGGTGGTGCCTCCATGTTAGATAGCCGTGCAAATAAATGAGATCATTGCAAGACATTTAGGTCATTTTGAGATCCCGATAGACCAAAATATGAATGGCAAATTCATAGATCATTTGATGACACAACTTTGAAGAATTATGGTTGCATCTTTACAGTGACATTTCAGTTGTCCATGTTATGTCATAGGGAAATTCTTTCACCTCCAGTGCATGCAATCAATGCTTCCAAGCATGACGAGGAAGTCTTTTGATGCACTCATCTGCAGAAACTTGTTGTGTCCATGTCATTTGGTGCTTGGAGATATTTCTCTCCGAAGATCTCAATGTCGGTGTACGAAAGTAGGGGCACACCTTTGTCCCACCTTACTTGTCCACAGGTAGTCGTAGCCACGCACCACGGCCACAATGCAGGGCAGAGGAGGGAAGCCGGAGAGAAGCTGAAGCACAAGATGGCCAAGGCAACGCCAAGACCAAAGATGCCGAAGAGCGAGAGGGCGAGGTGGACTCCCCCGGCAAGATCCTTGCCGGGGCAGGCCCCCGTGGCCCCGGCGAGAACCTTGTCGGGGCAACTTGCCCAAACACCAACAGAGCGAGCCGCCCTTGAGCCCACGGGTTCCAACCCAACCAACTACAATTGGACCAGGGCTCGGGGGGCACCTCTGTGGTGGCATGCAGATCTCTGTCAAGACCATAGAGATATAAGATCAGATGAGAGCCAGAAGACGGCGACCCTCGGCGGGATCCTTGCCGAGGAGATCCACAAGACCCCCGGCAAGCGCCTTGCCGGGGACGACTGCAACGCCACGGTGATACGTCCGTTTTGCATCATGCTTTTATATCAATACTTATTGCATTATGGGATGTTATTACACATTATATCTCAATACTTATGGCTATTCTCCCTTATTTTACAAGGTTTACCATGAAGAGGGGGGATGCCGGCAGCTGGAATTCTGGCTGGATAAGGAGCAAACGTTGGAAACCTATTCTACACATCTCCAAAAGCCCTGAAACTCCACGAAACAAATTTTTGGAATTTATAAGAAATTATGAGAAAAAGAAATAGGCCAGGGGGGCCACACCCTGTCCAAGAGACAGGCCCCCCCCCTACAGGGTGCGCCCCCTATCTCCTGGGCCCCCTGGTGGGCCTCCGGCGTCCATCTTCTGCTATATCATCACCTTTACCCTGGAAAAAATCGTGGGCAAGCTTACGGGACGAAACTCCGCTGCCACGAGGCGGAATCTTGGCGGAATCAATCTAGGGCTCTGGCGGAGCTGTTCTGTCGGGGACACTTCCCTCCGAGAGGGGGAAATCATCACCAACGTCATCACCAACGATCCTCTCATCGAGAGGGGGTCAATCTCCATCAACATCTTCACCAGCACCATCTCCTCTCAAAACCCTAGTTCATCTCTTGTATCCAATCTTGTATCAAAACCACAAATTGGTACTGTGGGTTGCTAGTAGTGTTGATTACTCCTTGTAGTTGATGCTAGTTGGTTTACTTGGTGGAAGATCATATGTTCAGATCCTTTATGCGTATTATTACTCCTCGATTATGAACATGAATATGCTTTGTGAGTAGTAACGTTTGTTCCACGAGGACATGGGTGAAGTCTTGCTATTAGTAGTCATGTGAATTTGGTATTCGTTCGATATTTTGATGAGATGTATATTGTCTTTCCTCTAGTGGTGTTATGTGAACGTCGACTACATAACACTTCACCATTATTTGGGCCTAGAGGAAGGCATAGGGAAGTAATAATTAGATGATGGGTTGCTAGAGTGACAGAAGCTTAAACCCTAGTTTATGTGTTGCTTCGTTAGGGGTTGATATGGACCCATATGTTTAATGATGTGGTTAGGTTTACCTTAATACTCATTTTTGTAGTTACGGATGCTTGCAATAGGGGTTAATCATAAGTGGGATGCTTGTACAAGTTAGGACAGTACCCAAGTGTCGGTCCACCCACATATCAAATTATCAAAGAATCGAACGCGAATCATATGAACGTGATGAAAACTAGCTTGACGATAATTCCCAATGTGTCCTCGGGAGCTCTTTCTTCATTATTAGAATTTGTCCAGGCTTATCCTTTGCTACATAAAGGATTGGGCCACCTTGCTGCACGTTATTTACTTTGTTTACTTTTGCTCGTTACTATTTATCTTATCACAAAACTATCTATCACCTACTATTTCGGTGCTTGTAGAGAAAACCTTCTTGAAAACCGCTTATCATTTCATACGCTCCTCGTTGGGTTCGACACTCTTACTTATCGAAAGGACTATGATAGATCCCTATACTTGTGAGTCATCAAGACTCTTTTAAGGCGTCGTTGCGGGGAGTGTAGCGCCTTTGGTAGGTGGAATTTGGTAAGGAAAATTTTATATAGTGTGCTGAAATTTCTTGTCGCTTGTTACTATGGAAAGTAATTCTCACGAGGGGCTTGTTCGGGTATCTTCACCCGTCCAATGAGAGCAAAGGGTTGCTCCTCAACCTACTGAACCAATTGAAAATGAAACTCCTTTTGAATTTCCTTGGTATGATGGAAAACTGCTAGCTAACACTTTTACAGGAGATGGAACAAAGCATCCTGATGAACATCTACTCTATGTGGATGAAGTTTGTGGACTATTTAAGCTTGCAAGTATACCCGATGATGTTGTTAAGAAGAAGGTTTTCCCTCTATGTTTGAAGGGAGACGCATTGACATGGTATAGGCTATGTGATGATACGAGATCATGGAACTATAAAAGATTGAAATTGGAATTTCATCAAAAGTATTACCCTATGCATCTTGTTCACCGTGATCGCAATTATATATATAATTTTGGCCTCATGAAGGAGAAAGCATCGCTCAAGCTTGGGGAGGCGTAAATCAATGTTATATTCATGCCCCAATCATGAGCTCTCAAGAGTCACAATCCTTGAAATTTTTATGCTCGGCTTTACGATAACAATCGCACCATGCTCGATACTTCTTGTCTTTGGCTCTTTTATGATGAAGACTATTGAATTCAGATGGAACTTATTGGATAGAATTAAATGCAACTCTGAAGATTGGGACCTCGACGAAGGTAAGGAGTCAGGTATGACACCTAAGTTTGATTGTGTTAAATCTTTTATGGATACCGATATTTTCTGTAAGTTTAGCACTAAATATGGACTTGACTCTGAGATAGTAGCTTCTTTCTGTGAATCTTTTGCTACTTATATTGATCTCCCCAAGGAGAAGTGGTTTAAATATCATCCTCCCATAGAACTAAAACTAGCTGCACCTATTAAAGTTGAAGAAAAGACTGTCACTTATAATGATCCTATTGTTCCCACTTCTTATGTTGAGAAACCACCTTTCCCTGTTAGAATAAAGGATCATGCTAAAGCTTCAACTGTTGTTAAGTAAAAGCAATATTAGAACTTATACACCTCCTGAGCAAGTTAAAGTAGAACCTAATATTGCTATTGTTAAAGATCTCTTGTCTGATAATATTGATGGGCATGTTATTCAATTCTGTGGTGAATCTGCTAGAATTGCTAAACGTAGCATTAAAGACAAACATAGACCTATGGTAGGCGTGCCTGTTATTTCTGTTAAAATAGGAGATCATTGTTATCATGGCTTATGTGATATGGGTGCTAGTGCTAGTGTTATACCTTATGGTTTATATAAAGAAATTAAGCATGAAATTGCACTTTTCTGAGTTAGAAGATATTGATGTTACAATTAAACTTGCCAATAGAGATACTATATCTGCAATGGGAATTGTTAGATATGTTGAAGTCTCGTGTGGGAAAACTAAATATCCTGCTGATTTTCTTGTTCTCAGTTCTCCACAAGATAGCTTTTGTCCCATTATATTTGGTAGACCCTTCTTGAATACTGTTAATGCTAGGATAGATTGTGAAAAGAATGTTGTTACTATTGGCTTGGATGATATGGTTCATGAGTTTAATTTCTCTAAATTTAGTAAACAACATCGTGAGGAAGAATTGCCTAGTAAGGATGAAATTATCGGTCTTGCTTCTATTGTCGTACCTCCTAGTGATCCTTTAGAACACTATTTGCTAGACCATGAAAATGATATGTTCATGAATGAAAGAAGGGAAATAGATGAAATATTCTTTAAACAGGAACCTATTACGCAACACAATTTGCTGTTGAAATCCTAGGGATCCTCCTCCACCCAAGGGTGATCCCGTGTTTGAGCTTAAACCGTTGCCTGATAATCTTAAATATGCTTATCTTGATGAAAAGAAAATATATCCTATTATTATTAGTGCAAACCTTTCAGAGCATGAAGAAGAAAGATTATTGAAAACTCTGAAGAAGCACCGTGTTGCTATTGGATATACTCTTGATGATCTTAAGGGCATTAGTCCCACTCTATGTCAACATAAAATAAATTTGGAAGCGGATGCCAAACCAGTTCGTGATCCTCAACGACGTTTGAATCCTAAAATGAAAGATGCGGTTAGAAAAGAAATACTCAAGCTTCTGGAGGCAGGTATAATTTATCCCGTTCTTTGATAGTCGATTAGGTAAGTCCTGTCCATTGTGTCCCTAAGAAGGGAGGTATTCTTGTTGTCCCTAATGATAAAGATGAATTGATCCCGCAAAGAATTATCACAGGTTATAGGATGGTAATTGATTTCCACAAATTAAATAAAGCTACTAAGAAAGATCATTACCCCTTACCTTTTATTGATCAAATGCTAGAAACATTATGAAAACATACACATTATTGCTTTCTAGATGGTTATTCTGGTTTCTCTCAAATACCCGTGTCGGCCAAAGATCAATCAAAGACTACTTTTACATGCCCTTTTGGTACTTTTGCTTATAGACGTATGCCTTTTGGTTTATGTAATGCACCTGCTACCTTTCAAATATGCATGATGGTTATATTCTCTGACTTTTGTGAAAAGATTTGTGAGGTTTTCATGGACGACTTTTCCGTCTATGGATCCTCTTTTGATGATTGCTTGAGCAATCTTGATCGAGTTATTCAGAGATGTGAAGAAACTAATCTTGTCTTGAATTGGGAAAAGTGCCACTTTATGGTTAATGAAGGTATTGTCTTGGGGCACAAAGTTTCTGAAAGAGGTATTGAAGTTGATAAAGCCAAGGTTGATGCTATTGAAAAGATGCCATGTCCCAAGGACATCAAAGGTATAATAAGTTTCCTTGGTCATGCCGGATTTTATAGGAGGTTCATTAAGGACTTCTCCAAAATTTCTCGACGTGACTAATTTATTACAAAAAGATGTACCATTTGTCTTTGATGATGATTGTGTAGAAGCATTTGAAATACTTAAGAAAGCATTAGTCTCTGCACCTGTTGTTCAGCCACCTGATTGGAATTTACCCTTTGAAATTATGTGTGATGCTAGTGATTATGTTGTAGGTGTTGTTCTAGGGCAAAGAGTTGGTAAGAAATTAAATGTTATCCATTATGCTAGTAAGACTCTAGACAATGCTCAAAGAAATTATGCTACTACCGAAAAGGAACTTTTAGCAGTTGTATTTGCTTGTGATAAATTCAGACCCTACATTGTTGATTCTAAAGTAACTATTCACACTGATCATGCTGCTATTAAATATCTTATGGAAAAGAAAGATGCAAAACCTAGACTTATTAGATGGGTTCTCTTGCTGCAAGAATTTGATATGCGTATTGTTGATAGAAAAGGAGCTGAGAACCCCGTTGCAGATAACTTATCTAGGTTAGAGAATGTTCTTGATGACCCACTACCTATTGATGATAGCTTTCCTGATGAGCAATTAAATGTCATAAGCACTTCTCGTAGCACTCCATGGTATACTGATTATGCTAATTATATTGTTGCTAAATTTATACCACCTAGCTTCACATACCAACAAAAGAAAAAGTTTTTCTATGATTTGCAACATTACTTTTGGGATGACCCACATCTTTATAAAGAAGGAGTAGATGGTGTTATTAGTCGTTGTGTACCGAGCATGAACAGGAACAAATCCTACGCAAGTGTCACTCTGAAGCTTATGGAGGACACCACTTTGGAGATAGAACCGCACATAAGGTATTGCAATCCGGTTTTTATTGGCCCACTCTCTTCAAAGATGCCCGTAAGTTTGTTTTGTCTTGCGATGAATGTCAAAGAATTGGTAATATTAGTAGACGTCAAGAAATGCCTATGAATTATTCACTTGTTATTGAACCATTTGATGTTTGGGGCTTTGATTATATGGGACCTTTTCACGCCTCTAATGGATATACACATATTTTGGTTCTGTTGATTACGTTACTAAGTGGGTAGAAGCTATTCCAACTAGTAGTGCTGATCATAACACTTCTATTAAAATGCTTAAGGAAGTTATTTTCCCGAGGTTTGGAGTCCCTAGATATTTAATGACTGATGGTGGTTCACACTTTATTCATGGTGCTTTCCGTAAAATGCTTGCTAAATATGATGTTAATCATAGAATTGCACCCCCATATCACCCACAGTCTAGTGGCCAAGTAGAATTGAGCAATAGAGAGCTCAAATTAATTTTGCAAAAGACTGTTAATAGGTCTAGAAAGAATTGGTCCAAGAAACTTGATGATGCATTATGGGCCTATAGAACTGCATATAAGACTCCTATGGGTATGTCTCCGTATAAAATTGTTTATGGAAAAGCATGTCACTTACCTCTCGAACTTGAACATAAGGCATATTGGACTATTAAAGAGCTCAATTATGACTTCAAACTTGCCGGTGTGAAGAGGTTGTTTGATATTAGCTCACTTGATGAATGGAGAACCCAAGCATATGAGAATGCCAAGCTTTTCAAAGAAAAATTCAAACGCTGGCATGATAAGAGGATACAAAAGCGTGAGTTTAATGTAGGAGATTATGTGTTATTGTTCAACTCTCGTTTAAGATTTTTTGCAGGAAAACTTCTCGCAAAATGGGAAGGTCCCTACGTTATCGAAGAGGTCTATCGTTCTGGTGCTATAAAAATCAACAACTTTGAAGGCACAAATCCGAGGGTGGTAAACTGTCAAAGAATTAAACATTATATTTCAGGTAACCCTATTAATGTGGAAACTAATATTATTGAGACCATAACCCCTGAGGAATACATAAGAGACACTTTCCAGAACGTTCCAGACTCCGAAAAGGCATAGGTACGTGGTACGGTAAGTAAACCGACTCCGAAACAACTCTAATGGCAATTTTTTATCAATTTTGGATTATTTAAGAATTTTAGGAAAAAAGAAGTAGTCCAAAAGGGACACGAGGCTCCCACGAGAGAGGTGGGTGCGCCCCCTGTCTCGTGGGCACCTCGTGTGCCTCCCGGACTCCGTTTTCTTGTATGTTACGTATTTTGATCGGTAAAAATTCATTATATATACCCCCGAAGGTTTTGACCACTGTATCACGCAAATATCCTCTGTTTTCGTTTTGAGATGTTCCTGTTGCAGAATAAAGCAAGATGTCTTCTCAGGAGTCAGTTGGGGAGAGCCGGGTGTCTCACCCAACGCCAGGTCCAGGAGCAAATAGCGACGCTTATCACTTTGGACCATCAACGGAGGATGAGGTGGAGGCTGATTTGAAAAGGATACATGCCATGGAGGAGGATCAAGAAGTTACCTCTCGTCTTCAAGCAGAATTCACTATGGGGGAACTACCTAGCCTGGCTGTCCCTACTTCGGTCACTCCTTCCGACTCTAGATTTCTTTCTTATGAAAATATGAAAAGAGTTTCACTTGTTCTCCAGAAGCTATGCAGCATCCTTGGGTGAAAGGAGCCTTGTCCGTCACGGGCAAGCTCCGTAAAGAAAATATGAACCTCAAACAACAAGTTAATAAGCTCGAGGAGGAGAACCGTATCTTGAAGGGCATAATCACCAAGAAGATCATAACACCAACCGTGAAGAAGGAGCAATAATCACAAGGGTATGGGCACTCCCCTTGGCGACTGCCAAGCTTGGGGGAGGTGCCCCAAAGATCGTATCACCATCACACTCCTATCTTTACCGCTTTATTTAGTTCGATCCTTTTAGTAGTATCTTGATCTAGTAGATTGAAGTTTTGATATCAAGTAGTTTTGAGCTTTGCTTTGTGATCTCTTTATGTAAGCGAGTCCGTGTGCTATCTAATAATAAAGATTAGTGTTGAGTCAAGGGCTTTGCTATGATGCTATGATATTGAGAAAGTAGAAAGAACAAAAGAGTTCATATTGATCTTATGGATAGTGATAACTTCACATATAGAAAGTATGAGGCACAAAAATTGTTGAGAGTTGATGAATGTAGCCTCGGTCATTGTTGCAATTAATAGGAAGTGATAAGGAAAGAGGGGTTCACATATAAATATATTATCTTGGACATCTTTTATGATTGTGAAGCACTCATTAAGTATGACATGCTAAAAGAGTTGACGTTGGACAAGGAAGACAACGTAATGGTTTATGTTTTCCGACATCTCAGTTAAAGTATATTGTCATTAACCTTCCAAACATGTTGAGCTTGCATTTCCCCCTCATGCTAGCCAAATTCCTTGCACCAAGTAGAGATACTACTTGTGCTTCCAAATATCCTTAAACCCAGTTTTGCCATGAGAGTCCACCATACCTACCTATGGATTGAATAAGATCCTTCAAGTAAGTTGTCATCGGTGCAAGCAATAAAAATTGCTCTCTAAATATGTATGACTTATTAGTGCAGAGAAAATAAGCTTTGTACGAACTTGTTGTGGAAGTAATAAAAGCGACGGACTGCATAATAAAGGTCCACATACAAGGGGCAATATAAAGTGACGTTCTTTTGCACTAAGATTTTATGCATCAAACCTAAACGTGCATGACAACCTCTGCTTCCCTCTGCGAAGGGCCTATCTTTTACTTTATGTTTTACTTTATGCTTGAGTCAAGGTGATGCTCACCTTTCCCTTTTTATTTTTATCCTTTGGCAAGCTCTTCGTGTTTGAAAGATCATGATATATATATCCAATTGAATGTAAGTTGACATAGGCTATTATTGTTGACATCACCTAAAGGTGAATACGTTGGGAGGCAACACAATAAGCCCCTATCTTTCTCAGTGTCCGGCTGAAACTCTATAACCACAAGTATTGCGTGAGTGTTAATAATTATAGGGGACTACGAGATAGTTGAGTATGTGAGCTTGCTGAAAAGCTCTATTATTGACTCTTTCCGATATTACGATAAATTGCAATTGCTTCAATGACTGAGATTATAGTTTGTTAGTTCCCAATGAAGTTTTTGAACCATACTTGATATTGTGAATTGCTTATTACTTGAGCATAGGAAATCATATGACAAAATCCTTATTTGTTGCTGTTATTAGAATGATCATGATGCCCTCATGTCCGTATTTTATTTTTATCGACACCTCTTTCTCTAAACATGTGGACATATTTTTCGATTTCGGCTTCCGCTTGAGGACAAGCGAGGTCTAAGCTTGGGGGAGTTGATACGTCCATTTTGCATCATGCTTTTATATCAATATTTATTGAATTATGGGCTGTTATTACACATTATATCTCAATACTTATGGCTATTCTCCCTTATTTTACAAGGTTTACCATGAAGAGGGGGATGTCGGCATTTGGAATTCTGGGGAAAAGGAGCAAACGTTGAAACCTATTACGCACATCTCCAAAAGCCCTGAAACTCCACGAAACAACTTTTTGGAATTTATAATAAATTTTTATCAAAATAAATAGGCCAGGGGCCCACACTGTCCCAGAGACAGGGGCGCCCCTGCTGTATGCGCCCCCTATATCCTGGGCCCCCTGGTTATGAACATGAATATGCTTTGTGAGTAGTTACGTTTGTTCCTGAGGACATGGGTGAAGTCTTGCTATTAGTAGTCATGTGAATTTGGTATTCGTTCGATATTTTGATGAGATGTATATTGTCTTTCCTCTAGTGGTGTTATGTGAACGTCGACTACATAACACTTCGCCATTATTTGGGCCTAGAGGAAGGCATAGGGAAGTATTAATTAGATGATGGGTTGCTAGAGTGACAGAAGCTTAAACCCTAGTTTATGCGTTGCTTCGTTAGGGGTTGATATGGACCCATATGTTTAATGTTGTGGTTAGGTTTACCTTAATACTCCTTTTTGTAGTTGCGGATGCTTGCAATAGGGGTTAATCATAAGTGGGATGCTTTTCCAAGTTAGGACAATACCCAAGTGTCGGTCCACCCACATATCAAATTATCAAAGTACCGACCGCGAACCATATGAACGTGATGAAAACTAACTTGACGATAATTCCCAATGTGTCCTCGGGAGCTCTTTCTTCATTATTAGAATTTGTCCAGGCTTATCCTTTGCTACATAAAGGATTGGGCCACCTTGCTGCACGTTATTTACTTTATTTACTTTTTGCTCGTTACTATTTATCTTATCACAAAACTATCTATCACCTACTATTTCAGTGCTTGCAGAGAAAACCTTACTGAAAACCGCTTATCATTTCCTTATGCTCCTCGTTGGGTTCGACACTCTTACTTATCGAAAGGACTACGATAGATCCCCTATAGTTGTGGGTCATCACACGGCAAGAGCCTTGTCGGGCTCCCTGCAAGGCCCTTGCCGAGGGCATCAGCGGGGCCACAGCCAGGCCCGCGTCGACCAAGACTCCACCGCCGTCCCCAAGCAGCTGCTAGCTCAACCAGCTGGGCAGGCACCTGCGTGACGACGGGCGGCCTCTACGCCAACTCAGCAAGCACCTATGTGGTGGCATGCAGATCTTCATGAAGGTCCTACCACCGCGCCACCTCAGCTGCCTGCCTGCCTACATGGCGCTGCATGCACCGTTGGCCTGGGCGCGTGTCGAAGCAGGGCGAGGCGGCAGCGGATGGGACGGGCCTTGTTACTGTCCCCAATAAAGCTAAGAGACACCTAAGCTGCGAATTAAATGCGTCTTGTCCTATAATACGGGTGATAAGCTCATAGTACTGTAGGCCTTTCCACCTCCTGTGTGCCACTGTGGTAGCCCCTTTCGACTATAAAAGGAGGCCCATGGCGTACTGGAAGAGGATTCGGCTCTTTGCAACGGCAAGGCCACCATAGCTAGTTCAAGAGCTCAAGAACGCTCAATACATCCACCAAAGCAGGACTAGGGTTTTACACATCCTCATGGCTGAACACAGGTAAACGATCCTTGTCTTGTTGTTAATCCTGCTCTTCTCACAACCCCGCACCCCGGCAACCGTAGTAGGGATTCTTGTGATCCCATAGGTGTCATTTCCCACCGACATCTTTGGCACGCCAGGTAGGGGGCACAATTGTGAGAATCTGGTCTGGTAGTTAGCCAAGCAGTTCTTCATTGCCATGGCTCCCAAGAAGAAGACGATCACGGCGGTCGGCTCATTGGGAGCCGAACGGCCGTGCCCGTGTGGGCGAACAGCGGGCCGGTTGCGGATAGGACCCGGGCCGCAGTCCGCGAGCACCAGCACCGCTCTGGCAGTTAGAGCCTGGCAAGCGGCGTCGTCCGTGCGCCAGGCGACGGGCCGCACGCCGCCAAATCCAAAGACGGAGTTGGGCACCCCGCAGGCGGCGCGGGGCCTTCCAGGAGTGTTGTTGTGCCGCCCACGGGCGGCGCGGCAACCTCCAAGACGCCTACGCCGGCGCCCACAGCATGCTCTTCCCAGGGTGCGCGCGACGAGCAGCACCACCATGCTGGAGACCCCGGACACGGCCGTGGGAAGAGCCCTGTGCATCGTTCGCGGGACGAAGGAGACCAGCATGTTCGCCGAAGTGCTGGCGAAAATGGCACGCAGCCGCTGGGCTGTGGTAGAGCTCCTTCTAATGTAGTTAGAAGTCGAAGCGCGCCACGGTCCACGCAGCTATCGCCGCCACCCATGCCAGCGGAAGCTTTAGCGCGCGCACAGCTGCTCCTCGACTTCCCTCCTGCTGCGGAGAAGCTCGACGAGTGGAGAGCCACCATCCGGAGCCTCGTCGCCGTCGCCAATAAAGATGATCCGCGACCGGCGGGGCCTTCGAGCCGGCGCTCCGTCGAACCACCGCATGCCAGCGGTAGAGGGGCCAGGGGTGCTGCACCCGCGGTGCACTCTCCTCCTCCATGCCAGCCACCGTAGGTGTCGGTCCATCGCGACGACGCTTGTGATAATATTTCCATAGCGTCGTCCGACCCACGGACCCACCGCGACCAACGCCAAGTTCTTCGAGAGCGAGCTCACGAAGATGCTCGAACCACTATCGAGCGCCGGCATGATACACGCCACCAGTTGGACAAGCGGGTGGGACCCGCTATGGACCGCCCAGCACCGGGGGGCTCCGGTGGCCTACCTTACGAGGTGGACTGCCCAGCCTTTACCATTGAGTTGCGGCAGTTCCAGTGGCCGTCCCACCGCAGGTTCAAGCCCGACGTCGGCGAGAAGTACACTGGCAAGACCCATCCTTCAGAGTTCCTCAGCATCTACACCATCGCGATGCAGGCTGCCGGAGCTCGCGATGACGAGGTGCTTGCCAATTACTTCCCGTTGGCACTGAAGCCCAATGTCATGTCCTGGTTGATGCACTTGCCGGCGGATTCCATTTCTTCTTGGTCGGATCTGTGTCATGAGTTTGTTGGCGCCTTCACTGGAGGCCACCATGCTCATGGCCAGGCCAGTGATTTGCATATCATTCCCTAGAAGGAAGGGGAAAACCTGCGGAAGTACATCCAGGGATTCAGCCTAGTGCAGTACAACATCCCCGACGTTCATACTGCCGCCGTGATCAGCATGTTCCATCATAACATGCGCAACCGCAAGATGCGCGAAGTGCTGGCGATGACCAAGGTTAAGGATGTGGCCGAACTTTATGTTCCGGCCGATAGGTGTGCCCGGGCTGAAGAAGGAAGGAAGTACCCTGGCGAGGACGTCGGCGCGGAAACCAACTCTACTGATGAAGACACCGCCGCCCCGAAGAAGAAGGGTCGGCGTCGCAACAGGAAACACAAAGGCAAAACCGTGCTTGCCGTAGAGGGATCCAACAGCGCCGGCGCTGCCAAAAAGGCCAAGGCAGACGACCCCGGCAAGGAGATTGTCGGGTGCGCCACCTGCCGGGCCTTGGCATCTACCGACAAGCCAGGAAGCTCCGACAAGCACTACTGCAAGATCCACTGCACCAAGGGCCACGACCTCCAGAACTGCCGACAAGTCGAGCTGCTTGCTGAGAAGCAAAAGGCTGAGTACGAGAGGCGGGACAAGGAGAAGGGCCAGGATGGTGCCGAGGGATCCGGCAAGAAGCATGGCAGCCAAGGAGGCCGCCGCGGCAAGGACAACCAGCAAGAGAGGCCCGCCTGGGGCGGTGACAAGAAGCAAGAAGACGATGATCGTGACGAGGATGACGAGTCCGGCGAGCAAGAGTTCCAGAAGGCTACGGAGGCCATGTGCGTCGACGGTGGTGCCTCGCTGCATACTTCTCACCACCAGCTCAAGCAGTGGGCACATGAGATCACAGCATCGAAGCCGTCGTTCGACGCTCAGAAGCCACTGAAGTGGTCCAGCACGCACCTCATCTTTGACACTGAGGACCACCCTGACCGCACAACCACGGTCGGGTGTTTGCCGTTGTTGATCTCGCCAATGATACGCAACCTCAAGGTGAACAAGATGTTGGTCGATGGCGGGGCCGGCCTGAACTTGATCTCGCCCGTCATGATCAAGAGGCTGCAAATTCCTGATGGAGACCTCGAGGAAACGGGCACGTTTCAAGGGGTCAACCCGGGGAGGAGCCAGCCAAAGGGGAAGGTCACAATTCCCGTGATGTTCGGGGGAGAGTTGGACTACAGGATGGAGAGGATCGTCTTTGATGTGGCTGAGATCCCCTTGCCCTACAACGGGATCCTCGGCCGCCCGGCACTAGCCAAGTTCATGGCGGCAGCGCACTACGCCTACAACATGCTGAAGATGCCCGGGCCATTGACCATCATCTCCGTCCCCTCTGACAAGAAGGACGCGCTGATTTGTGCCGACCAACTCTACCAGGAAGCAGTTGCAGCAGCTGCCGCCAAGGCACTTGCTCTTGCCGCTGAAGCCCCGGGAGAGAAGAAGAAGCCCGGCAAGACCTCCCGCACCCACTCCGGCAAGCGCACCTCTTCGGAGTGTTGTGCTACCTTCGAGGACGTGCCAGAGAACTCCACCGACAAGAGCAAGAAATCTAGAGCTGAGCCACCATGGACCAAGAAGGTGTCTGTTAGGGAGGATGGCACGGGAGGGGCTTTCACCATAAGCTCCACCCTCGACAGCAAATAGGAAGGCGCGCTCGTCACCTTCCTGCGAGCGAATGTCGATGTGTTTGCATGGCAAGCATCCGACATCCCCGGTGTTCCCAGGGAGGTGATTGAGCACCACCTAGTTGTTTGTCCTCATGCGCGGCCCGTAAAGTAGAAGGTTAGGAAGCAGGCTCTGGAAAGTCAGGAGTTCATCACGGAGGAGATCAGGAAGTTGGAAGCGGCAGGTTTGGTGAGAGGAGTGCTCCATCCGACGTGGTTGGCCAATCCGGTGGTGGTGCGCAAGGCGAATGGGAAGTGGAGGCTGTGTATTGACTACACAGATATCAATAAGGCTTGTCCCAAGGACTCCTTCCCGTTGCCACGCATCGACCAGATTGTTGACTCCACGGCTGGGTGTGACCTTTTGTCATTCCTCGACGCCTACTCAGGCTACCACCAGATCTTCATGACAAGAGAAGATGAAGAGAAGACAACATTCATCACCCCATGTGGTACATACTGCTTTTTACGGATGCCCTTCGGGTTGAAGAGTGCTGGCTCGACGTTTGCAAGAGCGGTCCAAATTGGTTTTGAACCCCGGCTCCATAGAAATATGGAGGCATACATGGATGACATAGTGGTCAAAATCAAGGATGGGGAAACTCTTGTACAAGACCTGGAAGAGACGTTTGCCAACCTGCGCAAGATCAACCTCAAGCTGAACCCTGAGAAGTGTGTCTTCGGCATTCCGTCCGGCAAGCTTCTCGGTTTCTTTGTGCCGCAGCGCGGGATTGAGGCAAACCCAGACAAGATCAAGGCTATCGAGAAGATTGAGGCGCCCAAGCGGATCAAGGATGTGCGTCGGCTCACTGGCTGCATCGCCGCCATGAGCCGATTCATCTCCAAGTCTGCCGAGCGCGCCCTTCCTTTTTTCAAAATCTTGAAGAAGGCAGGCCCAATGGAGTGGACCCCAGAAGCCGAGGCGGCATTGCAGGATCTGAAGAAATACCTTTCCTTCGCGCCAATACTGGTTGCTCCTAAACCACAAGAGCCGTTGTTGCTGTATCTAGCAGCAACGAATCAAGTGGTCAGCGCCGCACTGGTGGCACAGAGGGAGGTCGACGAGGAGGCTGTGGTGATGGCAGGACCGGCGGATGGCAAGTCAAAGACTCCCCCGGCAGGGCCTGGTGCCGGCAAGGCAGGGCCCCCGGCAGAGTCTGACGCCATCGGGGCGGTGCCCGCGCGGTCAAATGAAGTGGTGCAGAAGAAGAAGATGATGCATCACCTGGTTTATTTTGTCAGCTCCCTCTTGCAGGGGGCAAGATCGAGGTACTCCGGTGTGCAGAAATTGCTCTTCGGCCTCCTTATGGCCTCGAGGAAGCCGCGTCATTACTTCCAAGCCCACGAAGTCATCGTCACCCGCCTCCCATTGCAACGGATACTGCACAACCCAGATGCGACCGGAAGGATTATGGAATGGGCCTTGGAGTTGTCAAGCTTTGGGTTGAAGTTTGAAAGTACCTTGACGATCCAGAGTAGAGTCTTGGCGGAATTCATTGCAGAATGGACCTCGATGCCCGACGAAGAATTAAGGAGACCGCTCGCCCCGGGAAGGAAGGAGGCCGCGACTGGATCATGTACTTTGATGGGGCTTTCTCGCTGCAAGGTGCCGGTGCCGGTGTGCTGCTTGTCGAACCCACTGGAGAGCACCTCAAGTATGTGATCCAGATGCACTTTTCCAGGGAGATGTCCACAAACAACACTGCTAAATACGAGGGGCTGCTCGCCGGTCTCAGGATCGCGGCGGACCTCAGGGTGAAAAAGCTCATCGTCAGGGTGATTCACAGCTTGCCGTCAGACAAGTTAACAAGGATTATCAGATTCCATTAATGGAGGCCTACGTAGATGAGGTGAGGAAATTGGAGGAGCGCTTCGACGGTATACAAGCAGAACACGTTCCTCGAGCGAAGAACGACATCGCTGACTACCTGTCAAAGCGCGCTGCATTCAAGCTGCCTGTGGAACCAGGTACCTTTTTTGCTTCGGTTAACTCAACCATCCGTTGAACCATCAACAGAGCAGAACAAGCGGAGGAAGTCAGGCCCCCACAAGTACTTTCCCGCCAAGCCCCCAGGGGCTGTCGGCAAGGGTGTTGTCGCAGATCCTGAGCCTGCCGAGGAACGGCTGGCTCCGGCAGGGCGCCAAGCCCTGGCCATAGAGACGGTTGCCCCCATGGCGGAAGAGATGCCCTTGGTCCTTGCCATCGAGCCCCAGGCTCCAGCATGGGCGCAACATACTGTCCATTTCCTCCAGACAGGGGAACTTCCTGAGGAGCAGGAAGAAGCGGAAAAAGTAGCCCGTCGGTTTGCCTTGTACCAGTTCGTCGATGACGTCCTGTACAGAAGACCGAATGGTGTGAAATTGAAGTGCATCCCTGATGTCTACTACGCAACCTTCTTCTTGTAGATGTTGTTGGGCCTCCAAGTGCAGAGGTTTGTAGGACAGTAGCAAATTTCCCTCAAGTGGATGACCTAAGGTTTATCAATCCGTGGGAGGCGTAGGTTGAAGATGGTCTCTCTCAAACAACCCTGCAACCAAATAACAAAGAGTCTCTTGTCTCCCCAACACATCCAATACAATGGTAAATTGTATAGGTGCACTAGTTCGGCGAAGAGATGGTGATACAAGTGCAATATGGATGGTAGATAAAGGTTTTTGTAATCTGAAAATATAAAAACAGCAAGGTAACTAACGATAAAAGTGAGCGTAAACGGTATTGCAATGCTAGGAAACAAGGCCTAGGGTTCATACTTTCACTAGTGCAAGTTCTCTCAACAATAATAACATAATAAGATCATATAAATATCCCTCAACATGCAACAAAGAGTCACTCAAAAGTCACTAATAGCGGAGAACAAACGAAGAGATTGTGGTAGGGTACGAAACCACCTCAAAGTTATTCTTTCCAATCAATCCGTTGGGCTATTCCTATAAGTGTCACAAACAGCCCTAGAGTTCGTCCTAGAATAACACCTTAAGACACAAATCAACCAAAACCTTAATGTCACCTAGATACTCCGATGTCACCTCAAGTATCCGTGGGTATGATTATACGATATGCATCACACAATCTTAGATTCATCTATTCAACCAACGCATAGAACCTCAAAGAGTGCCCCAAAGTTTCTACCGGAGAATCAAGACGAAAATGTGTGCCAACCCCTATGCATAGGTTCATGGGCGGAACCCGCAAGTTGATCACCGAAACATACATCAAGTGAATCACGTGATATCCCATTGTCACCATAGATACGCACGGCAAGACATACATCAAGTGTTCTCAAATCATTAAAGACTCAATCCGATAAGATTACTTCAAAGGGAAAACTCAATCCATTACAAGAGAGTAGAGGGGGAGAAGCAACATAAGATCTAACTATAATAGCAAAGCTCGCGATACATCAAGATCGTATCACCTCAAGAACACGAGAGAGACAGAGAGATCAAACACATAGCTACTGGTACATACCCTCGGCCCCGAGGGTGAACTACTCCCTCCTCGTCGTGGAGAGCGCCGGGATGATGAAGATGGCCACCGGTGAGGATCCCCCCTCGGTGAGTGCGAAACAGGGTCCCGAATGGTTTTTGGTGGCTACAGAGGCTTGCGGCGGCGGAACTCCTGATCTATTCTGTTCATAATCGTTTTAGGGTATATGGGTATATATAGGTGAAAGAAGTACGTCAGGGGAGCCACGAGGGGCCCACGAGGGTGGAGGCGCGCCCAGGGGGGTGTGCGCGCCCCCTGCCTCGTGCCTTCCTCGTTGCTTTCTTGACGTGGATTCCAAGTCTCCCGGGTTGCTTTCTTTCCGAAAATAACTTCTCCAGAAGGTTTCATTCCGTTTCGACTCCGTTTGATATTCCTTTTCTTCGAAACACTGAAACAAGGGAAAAAACTGGAACTGGCACTGGGCTCTGGGTCAATAGGTTAGTCCCAAAAGTAATATAAAAGTGCATAGTCATGCCCATAAAACATCCAAGATGGATAATATAATAGCATGAATACTTCATAAATTATAGATATGTTGGAGACGTATCAGCATCCCCAAGCTTAATTCCTGCTCGTCCTCGAGTAGGTAAATGATAAAGGAAATAATTTATGAAGTGTGAATGCTAGCAGGTGCATAAGTTTGATCAATGATAATTTCAATCACCTTTTCTAGCATCATCATATGTCATAACAGTAGCTCAACTCATAGAACTTTTCATGATCAAGTAACAAGCTATTCACATGTTAAAGTATAGATCATAAATTTTCTTAAAAAATAAAAAACCGTGTTATTAGTCATCAAACAATTACAATTCATCTTATTTTCAGGAAGGGTCTATGTCAGAGCTTTGATTCAGCAAACTTCACATACTCAACTATCATTTAGTCTTCCATGATTACAAAGCATATTTTTAGAACAAATAGTATTCATCGAACACAGAGAAAGATAAGGGCTTAATGTTTCCACTCCCAACCTTTTACCTCAAGGGTAATGTCAACAATAAATATTCATGCTCAAATATATTTGAATGGCCATATATGCTTAGATCTTTCCATCACATGATGCTTGCCAACTAAAGAGTAGGTTGGAATGAGAAGGAATACTACTGACTCTTGCATAAAAGTAAAAGATAGGCCCTTCGCAGAGGGAAGCGAGGGATTTGCAGAGGTGCTAGAGCTCAAGAAAAACAGAGATGAAAATAATTTTGAGAGGTATGCTTTCATTGTCAACATAACGACCAAGAGTTCCCAATATCTTCCATACTACATACATTATAGGCGGTTCCCAAACAGAAAGGTAAAGATTTTTACTCTCCCTCCACCAACAATCATCAATCCATGGCTTGCCCGAAACAACGGGTGCTTCCAACTAACATCAAACCTGGGGGAGTTTTGTTTGCAATTATTTTTGATTTGATTTTGATCATTTGATCATGGGACTGGGCATCCCAGTTACCAGCCATTTTCTCGTGAATGATGAGCGGAGTCCACTCATCATGAGAATAACCCATCTAGCCTGGAAGATACTGCTAACCCTAGTCGCTACATGAGCGATTCGGGCATACAAAACAGATTATTATTTGAAGGTTTAGAGTTTGACACATGCAAATTTACTTGGAACGGCGGGTAAATACCGCATATAGGTAGATATGGTGGACACTCATGGAAGAAACTTGGTTCAAGGAATTTGGATGCACAAGCAGTATTCCCGCTTAGTACAGATATTTTGGCTAGCAAAGGGTTCTAAATAGCAAGCACCACATGTTAGAGGATCCATAACAATATAACTTCTATACAAATATACCCAAGCATAACTCATTATGTTGTCTTCCTTGTCCAACTTCAACTAATTTGCTCAGGTTTGAAAATAATTAATGGGGCTCACAATCATAGAAGATGTCCAAGATAGTATATTTATATGTGAAATCTCTCTTCCTTCAATATTCTTTCATGAATTGTTCAAGTGACCAATACAATGTTTGCTAACCTTCAATAAATTTACCACCTCTACTTCTTATATGTGAAGTCATTACTCCCCATGGGATAAGCATATGAAACATATATAATTTCAGATTTATGATATTCAAATCATTCAACTATTTACTCATAGGATATAAGTGAAGCACACGAGTAAATGACAAACTACTCCAAAAATATATAAGTGAAGATCAATGAGTAGTTAAATAATTATGTAGCTATGTGAAGACTCTCTCTCATTTAAGAATTTCAGATCTTGGGATATTATTCAAACAGCAATCAAAACAAAACAAAACGCCATTTCAAGGATAGCACTCATCATGTGAAGAAGGAAAAACTTAGGCACAACCGATACTAACCGATAATTGTTGAAGAAGAAAGGTGGGATGCCTACCGGGGCATCCCCAAGCTTAGATGCTAGAGACTTCTTGAAATATTATCTTGGGATGCCTTGGGCATCCCCAAGCTTGAGCTTTTGTGTCTCCTTAATTCCTATCATATCACGGTTTCCTAAATCTCGAAAGCTTCATCAACACCAAACTCAACAAGAACTCGTGAGATAAGTTAGTATAAACCAATGCAAAAACCTTATCATACTATACTGTAACAAATCACTAAAATTATTATTCATCATTTCATACTAAATGCCTCTAAATATTTAATAGTCCTATCCTCAAATAGAATCATTAAACAAGCAAACGTATGCAAACAATGCAAACATAACAGCAATCTGCCAAAACAGTACAGTCTGTAAAGAATGCAGCAAGATCCTTACTTCCCTAGCTCCAAAAATTATGAAAGAAAATTCCCACTGTAGTAAATTTATCAGATCTTATTATGCAAAAGGTTTCAACGTTTTATCATATTCTGACTTTTCCAAGGAATTTTTGCAACAGCGGTAAACTTTCTGTTTTGAAACAGCAACATGTATACTTGCAAAATAAGCATGGTAAAGGCTATCCTTGACATTTTTATTGAAAATAAGATGCAAAACATTATTCTAAATGACAGCAAGCAAAAAAAAGAAAATAAAACGACGCTCCAAGCAAAACACATATCTGTCGGATTTCGGGTTCCGGCAGACCCTTGAGATTCGAACACTGGGGTGCGCGCGGAGATCCGACCCTCCACCGTCTCGTATCTCGCCGAATCGCAGGGACCTAAACTACTAACGGAACAGCACAAGAGACACAAGATTTATACTAGTTCGGGCCACCGTTGTGGTGTAATACCCTACTCTAGTTTGTGGCGTGGTGGATTGCCTCTTGGGCTGATGAGGAACAGTACAGGGAAGAACAGCCTCGCGAGGGTCTGTTCTTGGCGGGTGCGATGAACTGCTAGGTGGTGTTCAGTCACCTCTCTCTATCTCTCGCTTGTTCTCTTGTTATCTTTCTGGATGTTCGTCATCCCAAGATCATCTAGCTCTGAGTGTGGCTACTCCTATTTATAGGCGAAGGCCCTGGGCCTCTTCCCAAATATAGAGCGGGAAGGGCGCCAACAATTGGCCATTTTGAAGGGGAACAGCGGGTACACTTATCCTGACTAAAGTTGGTCCTCGCCTGCCAAAGGCTCTGGTGATGACGCCTGCTTGGGCTCCACGATGACTCCCTTCCAGCCGTTGGGGGTTGGTCTTGGTCTTGTTGCACCGAAACGGGTGCCTTTGCTTGATGCTCTCGCCTACGCTTGCTCCCTTTGCACCAAAGAGGAAAGGAGGACGCTGCGCAGGCTGGCGCCCGACTGGCGCCCCTAGTCGTCATGGTTTGCGTCATGGGCACCTCGTGAGGTACCCTGCCTTGAACTCTCCGCCTCCTCATGAGCCAGCCTGACGAGGCCGTGCCTGAGGAAGCTCCTTGTCGCCCCGCCTCATGAGGCTTGGCCCTCGCGAGGGTCTTGAGCTATGCGTTGATGAAGATGGGTTGTCCTGCGCCTCCTTTGAGCCACGCCATGATCCGCAGCGAGCAAGTCTGGGACCCCGTTCCCGTAACGCCGACAGTAGTCCCGGGCCCATGGCGCGCCCGAACTTGGCCGAGCAGAGAGGCGAAAGGGCAAGCGGCGTCATGAGCCCTAACAGCCTGCGGCCTTGGGCGCCGCATGGCGGTTGATTGGACGTGTGCGCCTCTGCAACCGCGTGGGTTGATAAAGAGCGGCATCTTCCTTGCCTCCTTTACTTTCTCAAGTTGCTGTTCAGATCCCCTTTCTTGCGCCTCTCCTCTCCGCTTCCAAGATCTTCAGATCCACTCCGCCTGCGTGCCCTAGCCAGTCATGGCTCCTCGCCAAGCCCCGGCCGGAGCTTGGTACTCTCCTGCCTTGGATCCGCCAAATGTGTCAGGGGCGAGCCTCGCCCTGGTGCGCCGGATGGCGGAGGCGCAGGGCGTCAACGGAGCGGAAGCGTTCAAGGCCGGCTCCACCGCCCCTGAGGGTCGGGGGAGTACCTTCTACCCGTTCTTCGTGAGCGCCATCATTGCTGGTCTGGTGCCGCCCTTTTCTGAGTTCTTCTTCTCCGTCCTCCGTCATTACAACATTCAAGCTCTGCACCTCCATCCCAAATCCGTCCTTCTTCTGGCAATCTTCGCCTACTATTGTGAGGCCCATGTTGGGGTGAAGCCCTCGGTGGCCTTGCTGCGCCACTATTTCTCCCTCCGAACTTCCCGTGGTTCCGCCTCCGCGCTTGTGAAGCCGTTGCATCTGGCGGATCCATCGCCATTTCAAACCACAGGAAGCGGATTGAGGGCTTCAGGAGCAAGTGGGTCTTGGTGGATCTTGGGCGCATCCACCTCGGCTGATCCTGCCCTCTGAGTGCCCAGAGAGCTCCGACGACTGGTCCCGAGTGGAGCTTCAGGATCCCCGCGTGAAGCTGGTGCTGGAGAAGATGGATGCAGATCTGAAGCCGGCCAACGCGGCGGCGGCGAAGCTGACCGGTGCGTCGCTGCTGAGGGAGTTCTTGGAGCACCAACTGGCTCCGCTTCGTCAGTACTCGCTTCCGATGTGGAGGCCTCACTCGAGCCCTGTGGCCCTGGCCAGCGAGGACCTGGCGACGGTCCTCCAGTCCTTGGTTGGGGGCGATGTGGCGAGACTGGAGGGCGCCCCCGCGCCCCTGTTCCTTCGCGAGGATTGGGAGTAGGTTGTGGGGCCCATGCCTGTCTTCAATGGGGACGGGCCCGTGCGCGTGGAGGCTCCGGAGGACCTGGTGGACTTGTCCTCTTCCGACTCCAGCGAAGAGGTGGAGGAAGGAGAGCCGGAAGAGGGGGTTGATTCGGGGGCGGAGTCAAGGGCTCCTCCCCTGCGGCGCAGGTCCCGCATTCTCCGCCTCCCCCAGAGTGACGACGATGAGGACGACGATGAGAGTGGAGGCAGAAGCCTGCCCCCGGTCCCGAAGAAGGACCGGACTGGGCTGGTCCCTCGTGGGTCCGCCCCGGCCCTGGGGCGATCCGCAGACGCGCCTCCTGCTCCTGGTCCCCTTGAAGTTGATCCCTGCAGCCGGCTCTCGGGCTTCAAGTATGGCCGAAGGCTGCTCGAGTCCACCAGCGACGACCTGTAAGTGCCTGCTTCCCGTCTTGATTATTGCTCCGTCGACGAGATCTGATGTGCATGTCCTTCGGCTAGGCTGGCGCCCACGGCGAAGAAAGGCGGGGGCTCTGAGGCCCCATCCGTGGCGGTGCCTCCGCCCGAAAGGGAGGTGATTACGGTGCCCAGGCCTCTCCCTGCCGGGCGTCCTCGCGAGGCCTGGCTGAGCCTGCTGGGGCGGGCTCAGCCCCCTTGACCCAGGCGACTCCCGAGGTGCCCTTGCTTGGCGCTGCCTCCACTATTGCCGTGGCGCCGCTGGTTCCGCCTCAGGGTGCAGTGGTCACACAGCCGTCTTCTCCTCCTACTCCACCGACCGCTGCTCCTCTGAATGCTGTTCTGGATCGCGCCGTTGCCGGACTGGACCGCCTGCGGCAGGATCTTCTGGGCGCCGACTCCCGTCTGATGGCTGGGCGTTTGGAGCTGGCTTCTGGCTGGATTCGCTCCGATGCTTCGATTCGGGCGGCGCTGGTCCAGGCCTCAACGGCTTGCGACGAGGAGAAGCAGGCTGTCCGTGAGGCGAAGATTGCTCGCGATGCTGCCCTGGGGGAGGCAGCCAGCATCCAAGGCCGCTGTGAGACGCTAGAGAGCGAGCTGAAGGGCCTGCAGAACCAGCTTGCCGAGGAGGCCCGCCTCCGCCAGGAGCAGGAGGAAAACATGAAGGCTCGCGAGGCGGCCGTCAAGGACCGGGAGGCCAGGCTGAAGAAGCGCCGCGACCGCCTAGGCGCGCTGGAGCAGGAGCTGGAGGCGAGGAAGGTCGAGCTGGACGACAAGGCGCGGGTTCTTGCAGAAGATCGCGTGGCCTTCATGGATATGGAGGTGAAGGCTCGCACCTTGCTGAGGGAGCTTTATGACAACGGCCTGGAGAGCCCTCTGGCCGGCGCAGAGGACGGCCCCGCCAAGCTGCTTCCCTGGTTCGTGCTCTTGAAGATGTCTCCCTTGGTCTTGGCCCCACGGCTGAGGCCGAGGCGCGTGTCTTGTCTTCTGCTGCACTGACGCGGGTCCTCACCCACGTGTACCTTCGCGATCCCAGCGTCGACCTGGACAGCCTGCTGGAGCCAGCAAGCGGCGAGCATGCAGCTTCCGGTGCCAAGGCTGTGAAGGGTCGCGCGGAGGCTCTGTTGGGGAAGTTCCGGGCCTTCAGCACCAAGCCAAAGCGAGGCGCCGCCGGCCCTGCTGCTCCACGAGGCGAACCCACTCCGCGCTGCTCCACCGCCGACAAGTGACTCCTTTGTGGCTCTGTCCCGCTTTTAATTCCTGCACATGTATCATGCCTGGGAGGCGTTTAAACTTGCATTTGGTATTGCGATAACAGTGTGGACTGTAATATTTGCTTTTGAATTCCTTGAGATTTGTGCTTCCTACTTGCTTATGTTCTCACGCCGGGCAGCCCGGCCTCACAAGATACCTCGGCCGCGTTAGCCCCGACCGAAAACCAGGACGGGACCAAGGAGTGAGGAACGTGACAAGTTAGGCTCTGAGTCGCGTTGCTCAGAGTCCCCTTAGCGCCTGAACAACAAGTAGGGAGGTGAGGCAGGCGGATCTACCGTTCTACGTCTGCAGAGCCCGGCCCGCGCATACCTCAACCGCCGTTAGCCTTCGGAACTAAGGGGTGAGGGGCTATGTGACCAGTTAGGCTCTGAGTCGCGATGCTCAGAGTCCCCTTGATGCTCAAACAGCATTCGCACCTTGGCTCCGCTCGGGAGTGACGTCTGACGAACCAGGTCCGAGGGGCTCGGCTGGGTGGCGGCGTCTGGGCGTGACTCAGCGCAGCCCCTGCAGCCCAGCCCTCGCTGGCGCCTCCCGAGGGAGGCGCGCGGCGACGAGGCCAGACATCGAGCTCTGGGCTCCCCGAGGTTGATGCGACCGGAGGCCACCCTCGGTTGTTTATCACCAGTGTGAGCATAGCGCTTCCGCATGCGTCACGGGCATAGCGGCGCCCCGAGGGAGGCGTTGCGACGAGGCCGACTGAGCTCTGGGCTCCCTGAGGTTGATGCGACCCGGAGGCCACCCTCAGTTGTTTATCACCAGCGCGGAGCATAGCGCTTCCGCATGCGTACGGGCATAGCCGCTCCTCGGCAGTGTCGTCAGCCAGCGCGGAGCATGGTGCTTCCACTGGAACGTGGGAGGGGCTCCCCTCCAGGAGGAGCCCAGGCGATATCTGACCCCACCGACACGTGGTTTGGCACGGTAGGGCTGGACGAGGTGTATCTGGGCACCCGTGAGCCAGTAGCAGGACTCACGGGCCCTACCTCAAGGCGGGTTGCGCTGGCTCTGGCCTTATCTTCGAGTGTATTCCTGCAAATTTGGCGGATGTCGGTGCTCTCGTCTTGGTCTGGCTCTCGGGCTGGTCTCGGCCGTCATTGGCAAGCCAGTCGCGATGCCATGGACAAGACCAGGAGGGTGAGGGCGGAGAGCCGGTAGGAGCCCCGAGTCGTGATGCTCGTGCACCCCTTTAACGTGCAAGCTGGGTTAGATGACGAAACTCGTCCTCGGGTCCGGCTCTCGGGCTGGTCTCGGTCGGCAAGCAAGCCGTGTCGCGATGCCATGGACAAGACCAGAGGGTGAGGGCGGAGAGCCGGTAGGAGCCACGAGTCGCGATGCTCGTGCACCCCCTTTAACGCATAAGCTGGTGAGATCGACAACTCACGTCCTCGGGTCCGGTTCTCGGGCTGGTCTCGGCCGTCGGCGGCAAGCCAGGTCGCGATGCCATGGACAAGACCAGGAGGGTAAGGGCGGAGGGCGGTAGGAGCCCTGAGTCGTGATGCTCGGGCACCCCCTTTAACGCACAAGCTGGGTCGGATGACGAAACTCTACGTCCTCGGGTCTCGGCTCTCGGGCTGGTCTCGGCCGTCGGCAAGCCGGTCGCGATGCCATGGACAAGACCAGAGGGTGCGGGCCGGTAGGTGCCCTGAGTCGCGATGCTCAGGCACCCCCCCCCCCCTTTAACGTGCAAGATTCCGCCACCAAATAACAAGCATGGTGGAGCGAGGGCATAATCCTAAGGAAAAAGTAGGAAGGATACATGCCGCTGGGACTGGCCCGAGCGGCTTGGGGATGATGCAGCCCGAGGGGCGCCCCCAACAGGATAAGCTAATGACATGAAATAAAAGGGATACATGCCGCAGGGACGGACCCACGCGGCCTGGGAATAATGCGGCTGAAACGAAACTTAAAGATGTCACCTGGTGATGTTGGGGACGAAGGGGTGTTGGTGTAGCAGACTCGGTGGGCTGCGGGAGCCGACCTCACGAGCCCCTGTGCCGAGGGCCTCGGGAGGCTCCGGAGGCGCTGGTGGCTCCTCATAGACTATCTCCATCTCCGCCAGGGCTGCGCAACGCCTGGCCTCTTGAGCCTCTAGGATGTCCCTCATGAGACGCTGGTGCGCAACTGCCGCGTTTGGCAGGCCATAAGGCACGCGCACGTAGCTGTGGGGCGGACCCTCGCAACGTCCCACTCGCGAGGGCCATAGGCGCTCTTGAGACGCGGCTCGGTTGAGCCCTGGTATGTCGATGCAGACGCGCAGCCCACCATCCTCGCCTGGATGGGTGGCCACAGCGGGCAGGCGGCGGCTACCCCTCATGACCCTTGACTCCTGTAGCTCCTGAATGGCCTTGCTGACGAACTCCTGAGGGTTCGGCCCTCCTTGCCTTGCTCCTGCTTGCGGAAAACGTGCTTCGAAACACGCCTCCACGTGGTGCCCAGGCGCCTCCCTCGAGACCTTGGTGAGGTCGGCGGCCCTCCAGGGGAGAGCCCCCGAGCCCTGCCTGAGGAGGGCACCGGGCGCGCTTTCCTATGCGATGGAAGGAGGCTCCCCCTGGCCCGGCGCGGGCCCTGAGGGGCCTGCCTCCTGAGGAACTGGGTCGGTCGATGTCTTCTTCTTCTTAGGTGCGGCCTCGGGAGGCCTCCTGCTGCTGTGGTCTGGGTCTTCTAGCGATGCGGCCTGAAAGGCTCGCTCCAGGGAGCACACTGCATTTCTCTCTTCACAGGGCACCGTGATGACCCATTGCTTCCTGGCATCTTGAGGACGTTGTAGTCGTGGTGGAGTTCTGACCATGAATTTGGCCAACGCTGGGTACCCGAGGATGGCGTTGTCTGGCGAGCAAATGTGGGCGACGTCGAAGTCGATGAGCTCGGTGTGGTAGTTGTCGCGAGCCCCGAAGGTGACAGGAAGGCGAACCTGCCCGATCGGGACCGTGGAGCCGTCGGTGACTCCAGAGAAAGGCTTGGTTGGCTGAAGCTGACTATAAGGCACTTGAAGATTGTTGAATGTCTCCACGGACAGGACGTTGAGCCCTTCTCCGCCGTCGATGAGGGTCTTGGTGACCAGCATGTTGCTGATGATTGGGGAACAAAGCATTGGGGGAACTCCGGCTGTGGCCGCGCACTTGAGCTGATCCGCTGAGCTGAACATGATGGCGCACGCCGACCACCTGAGAGGGCGCGTGGCCTCGAGTTTGGGGAGGACTGCATTCACTTCGCGGGCGAACTGCTTGAAGATGCGCTGGGAGGCTGGGGCTTGAGCTCCGCCCAGGATGTAGGCAATCGCACGCGCTTCCTGGAAGCACCCAGCCCCCTCGTCCTGATGACGGTCTTCAATTCTCCTTGGCGGCGGCGGCAGCGGGGGGAGGCCTGCGTTCCCCTGCGGGCGGTCCTCGCGAGGCTGATCCCTCCAGCCTCCCTCGCGAGGTGGGTCTTGCTAGCGGTCCTCGCGAGGTTGGTCGCGCCACCCTTGGCGTGGGCCGCGGTCTTCCCAGCGTCCTGCATTCCTTGCTCCGCCTCGGCCGTAGCCCCGGTCGCTGCGCTCGGGGCGTCTGCCGACCCTTCCTTCGCATACGGCCCGGAGCCCTTGGCATTCATTGGTGTTGTGGGTGTGGAGGTCGTGGTACACGCATGATCGCTGCCCTTGGAGGACTCGGGCTGATCTCTGCCTCGCTTGGTGTCTGGTTCGGCCGCGAGTACGGCAGCCCCCTTGCGCTTCACGTCCTTGGCCTTGGATTTCTTCTCTTCGGGATCCGCGGCAGGCAGCTCGAGGAGGGAGAGGCGCCCCTCCTCAGCCCTAACGCACTTGGTCGCCAAGTTGAACAGCTCCAAGGAGGTGCACAGATCTTCATGCATCGCCAGCTCCTCCTTCATCTTGACGTCGCGCACGCCGTCGGAGAAGGCAGAGATGATGGCCTCCTCCGTTACCCTGGGGATCTTGAGGCGCGCGTTGTTGAAGCGCTGGATGTACTTTTGCGGGGTTTCCCAGCTGCCGCTGATTCGGCGCATGTCGCTCCACGGCGGGTGGCCGATCGCGAGTACCACGGAAGTTGGCGATGAAGCGGGTACGCATCTCGGTCCAGAAGAGATCGTGCACAGGGCCAGATTCAGGAGCAGTGCGGGCTCCGTCCTTGAGCGCCATGGGAAACCAGTTCGCCATGACCTTTTCATCCCGTTGGCAGCCTCGATGCCCAGCTCAGAGCTGGAGGAACTCCATAGGGTCATTTGTGCCGTCATAGCGAGGAGGCAGGTCTGGCTTGAACTTGGTGGGCCTTGACGCTGCGCCTTTCGGAGGTGAAGGCGCGGCAGCCCGCCGTGGCCGCGGGGGGCCTCGGACGGCAGAGAGCTTGGTCTTGTGGGCCTCCCTGCGCCGTGGCTGGGGGCAGCGCAGGGTCTTGACGTGCTGGAGCGGGGAGCGCTCGGGCAGCTTCTTGTGGACGAGGAACTTCTTGGCAGCTCTGCTCTTGCCGTGCCGGCGCCTGGCGGAACGGGTTCCGCGCAGGGGCCGCGCGCCTTGTGGCCAGGGCGCCTTCTTGAGGAGGAGGCGGCTGAGGCGCCCCGGGAGCTTCATCGCCCGCGCGGGGCGGGGTACGGTGCAGCGGGACGGACGGCGCGGGGGCGCCTCCTGCAGCGGACAAGCTCGGAGACTCGGTCGAGCCATTCTTCGTAGACGTCGTCGACGGGGCGGTAGCGCAGGAGCTCGTTTGCCGCGATGAGTGCAGCTCGGGCCTCCATGGCCGCGCGGGGCGCGCGTGACGAAGAACCGACGGGGGTGAGCGAAGCGTGGCGGTGCGGCCGTCCCGCCTCATGGACAGTCTTTGGGGCGATGCTTGCTGCTCGTTTCGCCGGGCCGGTGGCAGCGTTGACGACAGGTGACGGGAACGACGAGGGCGCCCGACGGAGCTGTCTGGGCGACATGGGAGGCGAGGGCGGCTCGGCACTTTCAGCTGGCGACCCGGGCGTCGACATGGTTGCGGTGGTCGGGGAAGAACGAGGCGACGAAAGGCAGATTCCGGCGCACCCCTACCTGGCGCGCCAAATGTCGGATTTCGGGTTCCGGCAGACCCTTGAGGTTCGAACACTGGGGTGCGCGCGGAGATCCGACCCTCCACCGTCTCGTACCTCGCCGAATCGCAGGGACCTAAACTACTAACGGAACAGCACAAGAGACACAAGATTTATACTAGTTCGGGCCACCGTTGTGGTGTAATACCCTACTCTAGTTTGTGGTGTGGTGAATTGCCTCTTGGGCTGATGAGGAACAGTACAGGGAAGAACAGCCTCGCGAGGGTCTGTTCTTGGCGGGTGCGATGAACTGCTAGGTGGTGTTCAGTCACCTCTCTCTATCTCTCGCTTGTTCTCTTGTTATCTTTCTGGATGTTCGTCCTCCCAAGATCATCTAGCTCTGAGTGTGGCTACTCCTATTTATAGGCGAAGGCCCTGGGCCTCTTCCCAAATATTGAGCGGGAAGGGCGCCAACAATTGGCCATTTTGAAGGGGAACAACGGGTACATTTATCCTGACTAAAGTTGGTCCTCGTCTGCCAAAGGCTCTGGTGTTGACGCCTGCTTGGGCTCCACGATGACTCCCTTCCAGCCGTTGGGGGCTGGTCTTGGTCTTGTTGCACCGAAACGGGTGCCTTTGCTTGATACTCTCGCCTGCGCTTGCTCCCTTTGCACCAAAGAGGAAAGGAGGACGCTACGCAGGCTGGCGCCCGACTGGCGCCCCTGGTCGTCATGGCTTGCGTCATGGGCACCTCGTGAGGTATCCTGCCTTGAACTCTCCGCCTCCTCATGAGCCAGCCTGACGAGACCGTGCCTGAGGAAGCTCCTTGTCGTCCGCCCCGCGAGGCTTGGCCCCTCGCGAGGGTCTTGAGCTTGCGTTGATGAAGATGGGCTGTCCCGGGCCTCCTTTGAGCGACGCCGCAGGCCGCAGGCAGGCAAGTCTGGGGACCCCCGTTCCCAGAACGCCGACAATATCATGTGGTGAATAAAAATTTAGCTCCAAGTAAAGTTACCGATGAACGAAGACGAAAGAGGTGATGCCATCCGGGGCATCCCCAAGCTTAGACGCTTGGTTATCCTTGAATATTACCTTGGGGTGCCTTGGGCATCCCCAATATTAGGCTCTTTCCACTCCTTATTCCATAGTCCATCGAATCTTTACCCAAAACTTGAAAACTTCACAACACAAAACTTAACAGAAAATCTTGTGAGCTCCGTTAACGAAAGAAAACAAAACACCACATCAAGGTACTGTAATGGACTCATTATAAATTCATATTGATGTAATATATACTGTATTCCAACTTATATATGGTTCATACCCTCCGGTACTACTCATAGATTCATCACAATAAGCAAACAACACATAGAAAACAGAATCTGTCAAAAACAGAACAGTCTGTAGTAATCTGTAACTAACGCAAACTTCTGGAACTCAAAAAATTCCACCAAAATAGGAAGACCTAGATAATTTTATTGTTGATCTGATGCAATTGGAATCAGTATTTTATCACATTCTGGTGATCTTTAACAATTGTTTTCGTGAACAGAAAAGTTTCTGGAATTTTCAGCAAGATCAAATAACTATCATCCAGGAAGATCCTATAGGTTTAACTTGGCACAAACACTAATTAAAATATAAAACCACATCTAAACATAATCTAGATGGATTATTTATTACTAAACAGAACCAAAAAGCAAGAAACTAAAATAAAATTGGGTTGCCTCCCAACAAGCGCTATCGTTTAACGCCCCTAGCTAGGCATGATGATTTCAATGATGCTCACATAAAGGTAAGAATTGAAACGCAAAGAGAGCATCATGAAGCATATTACTAAAACATTTAAGTCTAACCCACTTCATATGCATAGGGATTTTGTGATCAAACAACTTATGGGAACAATAATCAACTAGCATAGGAAGGCAAAACAAGCATAACTTCAAAATTTTCAACACATAGAGAGGAAACTTGATATTATTGCAATATGTAGAAGCATATGATCCTCTCTCATAATAATTTTTAGTATCATCATGAATGAATTCAACCATATAACCAGCACATAAAGCATTCTTTTCATGATCTACTTGCATAGAAATTTTACTACTCTCCACATAAGCAAATTTATTCTCATCAATAGTAGCGGGAGCAAACTTAACAAAATAACTATCATGTGAAGCATAATCCAATTGAAAATTAAAATCATGATGACAAGTTTCATGGTTATCTTTATTCTTTATAGCATACGTGTCATCACAATAATCATCATAAATAGGAGGCATGCTTTCATCATAATAAATTTGCTCATCAAAACTTGGGGGACAAAAAATATCATCTTCATCAAACATAGCTTCCCCAAGCTTGTGGCTTTGCATATAATTAGCATCATGGGTATTCAAGTAATACATACTAACAGCATTGCAATCATGCTCATCATTCAAAAATTTAGTGCCAAACATTCTAATGCATTCTTCTTCTAGCGCTTGAGCACAATTATCAGAATCCTTATTTTCACGAAAGACATTGAAAAGATGAAGCATATGAGGCACCCTCAATTCCATTTTTTTGTTGTTTTCTTTTATAAACTAAACTAGTGATAAAACAAGAAACAAAAAGATTCGATTGCAAGATCTAAAGATATACCTTCAAGCACTCACCTCCCCGGCAACGGCGCCAGAAACTAGCTTGATGTCTACTACGCAACCTTCTTCTTGTAGACGTTGTTGGGCCTCCAAGTGCAGAGGTTTGTAGGCAGATGAAAATTTCCCTCAAGTGGATGACCTAAGGTTTATTAATCCATGGGAGGAGTAGGTTGAAGATGGTCTCTCTCAAACAACCCTGCAACCAAATAACAAAGAGTCTCTTGTGTCGCCAACACACCCAATACAATGGTAAATTGTATAGGTGCACTAGTTCGGCGAAGAGATGGTGATACAAATGCAATATGGATTGTAGATAAAGGTTTTTGTAATCTGAAAATATAAAAACAGCAAGGTAACTAACGATAAAAGTGAGCGTAAACGGTATTGCAATGCTAGGAAACAAGGCCTAGGGTTCATACTTTCACTAGTGCAAGTTCTCTCAACAATAATAACATAATTGGATCATATAAATATCCCTCAATATGCAATGAGAGTCACTCTAAAGTCACTAATAGCGGAGAACAAACAAAGAGATTATGGTAGATGCGAAACCACCTCAAAGTTATTCTTTCCAATCAATCCGTTGGGCTATTCCTATAAGTGTCACAAACAGCCCTAGAGTTCGTACTAGAATAACACCTTAAGACACAAATCAACCAAAACCCTAATGTCACCTAGATACTCCAATGTCACCTCAAGTATCCGTGGGTATGATTATACGATATGCATCACACAATCTCAGATTCATCTATTCAACCAACACATAGAACCTCAAAGAGTGCCCAAAGTTTCTACCGGAGAATCAAGACGAAAATGTGTGCCAACCCCTATGCATAGGTTCATGGGCGGAACCCATAAGTTGATCACCAAAACATACATCAAGTGAATCACGTGATATCCCATTGTCACCACAGATACGCATGCGGCAAGACATACATCAAGTGTTCTCAAATCATTAAAGACTCAATCCGATAAGATTACTTCAAAGGAAAACTCAATCCGTTACAAGAGAGTAGAGGGGTAGAAGCAACATAAGAACAAACTATAAAAGCAAAGCTCGCGATACAACAAGAGCGTATCACCTCAAGAACACGAGAGAGAGAGAGAGATCAAACACATAGCTCTTGGTACATACCCTCAGCCCCGAGGGTGAACTACTCCTCCTCTCGTCATGGAGAGCGCCGGGATGATGAAGATGGCCACCGGTGAGGATCCCCATCCGGCGAGTCTTGGGAATAGGGTCTGATTGGTTTTGGTGGCTCTGAGAGGCTTGCGGCGGCGGAACTCCTGATCTATTCTGCTCCATAATCGTTTTAGGGTATATGGGTATATATAGGTGAAAGAAGTACGTCAGGGGAGCCACGAGGGGCCCACGAGGGTGGAGGGCGCGCCCAGGGGGGTGGGCGCGCCACCTGCCTCGTGCCTTCCTCGTTGCTTTCTTGACGTGGACTCCAAGTCTCCCGGGTTGCTTTCTTTCCGAAAATAACTTCTCCAGGAGGTTTCATTCCGTTTCGACTCCGTTTGATATTCCTTTTCTTGAAACATCAAACAAGGGAAAAACAGGAACTGGCACTGGGCTCTGGGTCAATAGGTTAGTCCCAAAAGTAATATAAAAGTGCATAGTAAAGCCCATAAAACATCCAAGATGGATAATATAATAGCATGAATACTTCATAAATTATAGATACGTTGGAGACGTATCAATCCCCTGGGAGGAAGGACTGGAGCTGTTGGCAGAAATACATGGTGGCATATGTGACTCCCACATATGGTCAAGGGCCCTTGCGAGCAAGGCATTCCAGCAAGGCTTCTTCTGGCCCACCGCCCTCTAGGATGCAACGGCACTAGTAACCAAGTGTGAAGTGTGTCAGTTCCATTCAAAGAAGCTTCATCAACCAGCTCAAGCCCTTCAAACAATCCCTCTCTCCTGGCCATTTTCGGTCTGGGGGCTCAACATATTGGGCCCCTTCCCCCGCGCTGTCGGGGGCTTTGAGTACTTGTACATTGCAGTTGACCAGTTCACAAAGTGGCCGGAGGTGGAACCGGTGAGGAAGGTGACAGCACAGTCCGACGTCAAGTTCTTCAAGGGACTAGTGTGTCGTTTTGGTGTGCCAAATAGAGTCATCACCGATAATGGCACATAGTTCACAAGCCACACCTTCATGCAATACATTCAAGACCTCGGCAGCAAGGTCTGTTTTGCTTCCGTGGCACACCCCCGGATAAATGGCCAAGCGGAGAGGGCAAATGCTGAAGTGTTGCGAGGCCTGAGAAAGAAGACCTTTGACAAGCTGCACAAGAGTGGAAGGAGCTGGATTGATGAGTTGCCGGCGGTTCTTTGGTCGATTAGGACGACGCCAAATCGAGCCACCGACCAGACACCCTTTTCCCTAGTATATGGGGCAGAAGCAGTTCTCCGCATGGAACTCATATACGGGTCACCTCGAGTGCTCGCTTATGATGAGCTTGAGCAAGAGCAGTTGCGGCAAGATGACGCAACACTCCTTGAGGAAGATCGTCTTTGGGCGGCTATAAGAGCAGCACGCTACCAGCAGGCCTTGCGCCGCTACCATAGCCGCAAGGTCCATGCCCGAAGCTTTGAGGAAGGCGACCTTGTTCTTCGGCGCGTTCAGTCGGCCAAGAATTCCAACAAGTTGACGTCAAAGTGGGAAGGCCCTTATCGGGTAATATGAGTCACCAGGCCCGGCGCAGTCCACCTGGAGACCGAAGATGTCATCGCAGTGAGCAACTCCTGGAACATCGAGCATCTTCGCAAGTTTTACCCATAAGGCGCGGCTTGTCGGGCCTCCCGGCAAGCCACCTTTTGTACAAGCTTTGCCGACAAGGCATGTAACCCTCTGTACAAAGCCAGGCGCAGACCCTGAGCATAAATAAACGAAGCGCTGGCGCCCTAAGTTATAGCATGCATGCTAGGTTGAGTCTCTTCTTCGGTTAGGGTTGATAGTGCTTAGCAGCAACTAACCCCTAGCCTAGAGGTCGAGTGTGCGTCTTTCTGTCCTCTTTGGTTTGCAGGGCACGTGGACATATCTCCTGAGCCGCTTGGGAGGAAGAGGATAGACCGGCGCTCCGGCCCCGGCAAGCCAGGATCGCCGGGGGTTGAAGACAGAAGGACCCAACCACGGCAAGCCAAGGTTGCCGGGGGGCTGCGGATTCAGATAAGTCTGTTATCCCCTGTTATGCACTTCCGTATAGGACTGGGACATATGAAACCTCATTTATATTCTTAAAACCACCGTGCTCCCCTTTTCCCGTACCCAAGAGCTATCTCCTGGGTCGGAACTTGGTCATAGTCGCGGTGGCAAGAGAAATGAACGAGGGGCCTAACCCTGCTTCGTCCCTGCCTCCGCCAAGAGCGTGAGAATGGTTGACCAAAGCGGGGGGATGGCAAGGCCAGTTGCCGGGCGACGATGTTTATCTTGAAAATAATAAGGATTCATCCTTGGCATGGGCCTCGCTCACGCACAAAGAACCCGGCAAGCTCCCCCTTTTCATTAAAAACATCCCATACAGGTACAGTCCATACGGAATTAAAAACATGAGCAAGGGGATTACAAGTCTTAAATCTAACAAGTGCTCGCAAGCTTACAAACTAAAAAGAGATAAGGTGCCCGTAATCCCTTTCTTGTCCCTCTCCTCACGAGGTGAAGCGAGACAGCAGGAGGGCGGAAGGAGTGCCTAGGCGAGGTACGAGAAGCAGAAGGCGCCAAGAGAGCATCCCGATGCCGGTGGAGGGGCTGGAAGATGAGGCAACGGCCCGACAATACGCGACGAAGGCGTCGGTGCCCGCGTACTCCAAGTTGACGGCCGTCGCCCGCCTTCTTCGCCTTCTCCGACCCTCCTACACCAGCCGCCCAAGGAGGCGATGGGGAACGCACCGATGGAGAGCTTGACGAGGAAGGCCCTCGGCAGGGCGCGAGGCCGAGGGAGGGGTGACGCGATCAGTCGAAGTCGGGGTTGGCATCCTGCCGCCCGACTCCCTCGTCGTCGTTGTCACTATCCTCCTCGTCACTCCCGCTCGAGGAGGAATCTTCATCGTCGAAGGAGCTCTCCACGCAGCACTTCAGGCGAGTTCCAAGGTCTCCGAAGACCTTGATGGAGAGCAAGCCGCCCTCCATTAACTTGAAGTAAAGGACAAGCCCCGCCGTCAAGCTATGGATGCGGGCGAACGTCTTCCATCCGCGATGGAGGTACATGACGTGCGGAGCGGGGAAGTCGATGTCGACCCGCATACCGCCAGTCCCGCAGCCCCTCATGTGCAATTGAGGGTTTGGGACGGATCGAGCTCCATCTCCTCAGCGAAGGGGGTGGGGAGACGGAGACGATGACGCGGTGGCTGGCGCAGCCTGATGAAGAACTCGCGGGGCCGGTCCCCGATGTGGCCCTCCATCGCGGGAGGCACTGCTGGCCGCCGTGCCACCTCGTCCTCCTCTCCCCCGACCGCCGCGGTGACCTCAGACACGCCCCCTACCCCTTCCTCTTGTGGCTGGCTCCGCCACCACGGGCTCGTGGGAGGGAGGGACGCGCTGACGATCAACGACCTTCACTGCCACCGTCGAAGGCCCAGCACCTCCTCTCGCCATGGCAGGTGGAAGAAAGAAGCAAAGATGAAGGAGGATGGATACTGAAGGAATGTGGGACGACGCCTCCCTCCCCCTCCTTATAAAGGAGCGGGGTCGAGGCTCGGCCTCCCTACTCAGCCAATCCAGCCGGCGGAGGCGCAGGGAATCGGGACCGACCCACTGCCCCAATCAGCGACGACCTGGTTTCCCGCCTCCACAGCCCGCCACTTGCATGAGGGACGCGTGGCAAACATCCAGAGTCGAAAGGACGGGTGAGGCGACCATTCCCCGCCCCGTGATCGGGGGGGGGGGGGGCATGGACGCCTCGAAGACTACGGCCCGAGTCCATCCAGTAAATGAGTCGTGCCTCCACGCCTCCCTCTTTTTATGGGAAGGCGCGAGCCGCCTCTTTACCGCGATGTGACGCATGCATGCGGAAACCATCCCATGCATGCCGCCCACGTCACACACGATCCCCCACGTCGCGCGTTCAATGCAGGTCGTGGGGAAGCGCAGAAGACAGAAAATTACTGGGGTAGAATCTGCCCCTCCCGCCCGCGCACCGTTTTGGGCCTGGCCCAACAACGTGTCGCGCTTATGTGTGGCCCAGGCCCGGGGGCTCCTGTCGGTGTATAAAAGTAGGGGCACACCTTTGTCCCCCTTTACTTGTGCACGGGCAGTCGTAGCAGGGCAGAGGAGGGAAGCCGAAGAGAAGCCGAAGCACAAGATGGCCAAGGCAACGCCAAGACCAAAGATGCTGAAGAGCGAGAGGGCGAGGTGGACTCCCCCGGCAAGATCCTTGCCGGGGCAGGCCCCCGTGGCCCCGGCGAGAACCTTGCCGGGGCAACTTGCCCAAACACCAACAGAGCGAGCCGCCCTTGATCCCACGGGTTCCAACCCAACCAACTACGATTGGACCAGGGCTCGGGGGGCACCTCTGTGGTGGCATGCAGATCTCTGTCAAGACCATAGAGATATAAGATCAGATGAGAGCCAGAAGACGGCGACCCTCGGCGGGATCCTTGCCGAGGAGATCCACAAGACCCCCGGCAAGCGCCTTGACGAGGACAACTGCAACGCCACGGCAAGACCCTTGCCGGGCTCCCGGCAAGGCCCTTGCCGAGGGCATCAGCACGGCCACATCCAGGCCCGTGTCGACCAAGACTCCACCGTCGTCCCCAAGCAGTTGCTAGCTCAACCAGCTGGGCAGGCACCTGCGTGGCGACGGGTGGCCTCTGCGCCAACTCAGCAAGCACCTGCGTGGTGGCATGCAGATCTTCCTGAAGGTCCTACCGGCACACTACCTCAGCTGCCTGCCTGCCTACATGGCGCTGCATGCATCGCTGGCCTGGGCGCGTGTCGAAGCAGGGCGAGGCGGCAGCGGACGAGACGGGCCTCGTTCACGTCCCCAATAAAGCTAAGGGACACCTAAGCTGCGCATTAAATGCATCTTGTCTTGTAATACGGGCGATAAGCTCATAGTACAGTAGGCCTTTCCACCTCCTGTGTGCCACTGTGGCAGCCCCTTCCGACTATAAAAGGAGGCCCATGGCGTACTGGAAGAGGATTCGGCTCTTTGGAACGGCACGGCTACCATAGCTAGTTCAAGAGCTCAAGAACGCTCAATACATCCACCAAAGCAGGACTAGGGTTTTACGCATCCCCGCGGCCCGAACCTGGGTAAACGATCCTTGTGCTAACTGTTAATCCTGCTCTTCTCACAACCCCGCGCCCCGGCAACCGTAGTAGGGATTCTTGTGATCCAATAGGTGTCATTTCCCACCGACACTCAATGACAACCTTCACAAATTTGTTCCAACCTTTTATGACTGTGCTCTCTGCACTCCAATCCAATCATCAAGGGCGTGTTTGTTTATGTGCATCATTTTTTGCGAGCCAGCTTCAACTACCCGCCAGCATCATTTTCTGCTGAGCAAGTGCACGAGGACGATCCTCGGCGGCGTGGACAACCTCAACTACCCGTCGTTCGTGGTGGTGTTCGACGGTCGCACCCGCGTGCGCACGCTGACGCGGACGGTGACCAAGGTGTCAGCGTGGCCTGAGAGTTACAACGTGACGGTCTGTAGGATCGAAAGTATGTCTAGAGGGGGGGTGATTAGACTACTTGACCAAATAAAAATCTAGTCTTTTCCCAATTTTAAGTCTTGGCAGATTTTAGCAACTTTAGAACAAGTCAACCAATCAACCTACACATGCAAGTCTAAGAGTATAGCAGCGGAATGTAAAACATTCCATATGAAGGTAAAGGGAGGAGTTTGGAGGGAGCAAACACAATGTAGACACGGAGATTTCTTCCCGTGGTTCCGATAGGTGGTGCTATCGTACATCCACGTTGATGGAGACTTCAACCCATGAAGGGTAACGGTTGCGCGAGTCCATGGAGGGCTCCACCCACGAAGGGTCCACCAAGAAGCAACCTTGTCTATCCCACCATGGCCATCGCCCACGAAGGACTTGCCTCACCAGGGTAGATCTTCACGAAGTAGGCGATCTCCTTGCCCATACAAACTCGTTGGTTCAACTCCACAATCTTGACGGAGGCTCCCAAGTGACACCTAACCAATCTAGGAGACACCATTCTCCAAAAGGTAATAGATGGTGTGTTGATGATGAACTCCTTGCTCTTGTGCTTCAAATGATAGTCTCCCCAACACTCAACTCTCTCTCACAGATTTGGATATGGTGAAATGATGATTTGAGTGGAAAGCAACATGGGGAAGGCTAGAGATCAAGATTCATGTGGTTGGAATGGAATGTCTTGGTCTCAACACATGAGTAGGTGGTTCTCTCTCAGAAAATGTATGCTGGAAGTGTAGGCACGTTCTGATAGCTCTCCCCATGAATGAAGGAAGGGTGGAGGGGTATATATAGCCTCCACACAAAATCTAACTGTTACACACAATTCATCAAACTCGGTGGGACCGAATCAGAAAACTCGGTCAGACCGATTTAGTTCAAAATGTGAACATTAGGCTTTTCGGTGGGACCGACATGTCAACTCGGTGGGACCGATTCCATTAGGGTTAGGGCATAACGTAATCTCGGTGTGTCCAATTACACAAACTCGGTAGGACCGACTTTGGTAATAAACTAACCAGGGAGTTGGTCAGGCAAACTCGATGGGACCGATTCGCTCATCTCGGTGAGACCGAAACATTGCGAAACGGAAACAAAGTGTTTGCATTGCGAACTCGGTGGGACCGATCGCTCATTTCGGTTGGACCAAAATGTTACGAAGGGAAACAGAGAGTTTGCAATCCCATCTCGGTGAGACCGAGATCCCTATCGGTGAGACCGAAGTGACTAGGGTTTCTGGCAGTGCTATGTGAAATGAACTCGGTGGCGCCGGATAGATCAAATCGATAGGGCCGAGTTTGACTTTTGGTTTGGGACATATGTGGAAATGAGAAAGTGGTTGAGGGCTTTTGGAGCATATCACTAAGCATTTTGAGCAAGCAAGCCATTAAGCAACACCTCATCCCCTTTTAATAGTATTGGCTTTTCCTATGGACTCAATGTGATCTTGGATCACTAAAATGAAAATGTAGAGTCTTGAGCTTGAGCCAATGTGTGTCCTTAGCATTTTGAGGGGTCCACATTCCTAATCCATGCCATGCCAATCATTGAACTTTCTGAAATGATCATCTTGAAATAGCATTAGTTCAATGAGCTATATGTTGTTAGTAATTACCAAAACCACCCAGGGATAGTTGCACTTTCACGGTCGCCGCGTCGGACTGGGTCAAGGTGACGGTGACACGGACGACGCTGGATTTCAAGCGGGTGAACGAGGAGAGGAGCTACACCGTGCAATTCAGCAGCGAGGTCGGAGCGAAGGTGAGGCCGGCCGGGACGTGGGACTTCGGCCACATCCCATGGGAGAACAGGAAGCACTGGGTCAGGAGCCCTGTCGCCTTCAAATGGGACAACTGATGCCTGAGCTTTGGGGGAGTAATGTTGTGACTTGTGAGTTGATCCGCCATGAGAAGAAGAACCGGCATTTGGTTGTTGTGAAGTTGTGATAAAGAGAATGCAATAATTATTAGATGCAATTGGCAGCTGATCCATCTAGTTTTTTTTTGGTGTTTTTATGTGGGGTGCTTTTGCAACTTTTGAATAAACCCACCCCTAATGAAAAAAAAACCTAGCTCTCTCTGCACTTGCATTAAAAACATAGGCACCTTCATTTTATCATCACAAGAATCAAATATTCATGTTTCAGTTTCAAACCCACAATTTATGGTTTAAACATAACAAATCGTCCAAATGCATCAAAGTAAACATGAAGAAGTTTATTGTCCATGGAGCTCCCACAAATGCTCAACAAGGTCTTCCAAAAGTAGTTCATGCCCCGCGACAGTCTTTGATCTGTTTATACACTTGAAGAAACTTCTAGAGTCGGTGTTCACCCCGCTGATGGTTGACACGCGATGTATAATTTTTTTCTTCCCCTCATTATCATAGCAGAAGTCTTTCGGCTAGACCCGCTCCTTCTTTCTTATCATGTTCTGCATGCTCACGCATGTTCTGATGATGCACCAGCTGTCATGATGCTCCAAATGCTTTTGGTCCCGAAATCAAATGCTTTTGATTTTGAAATCTTGCAAGGCCCCGAACGATGGCAAATCGAGCTTGCAATACCTCAAATGCTTCTTGTTGCCTTGAGGGTTTGATATTGTCCTCACAAATATTGACCATGAAAAACATATTCCATATGAAGTTCACCAGTGGTGCCTCCATGTTAGATAGCCTTGCGAATAAATAAGATCATTGCAAGATATTTAGGTCATTTTGAGATCCCGACAGACCAAAATATGAATGGAAAATTCATAGATCATTTGATGACACAACTTTGAAGAATTATGGTTGCATCTTTACAGTGGATTTCAGTTGCCCATGTTATGTTGCAGGGAAATTCTTTCACCTTCAGTGCATGCAATCGATGCTTCCAAGCATTACGAGGAAGCCTTTTGATGCACTCATCTGCAGAAGCTTGCAATGTTCATTTTATTTGGTGCTTGGAGATATTTCTCTCCGAAGGTCTCAATGACAACCTTCCTAAATTTCCTCCAACCTTTTATGACTGTGCTCTCTGCGCTCCAATCCACTCATCAAGGGCGTGTTTGGTTGTGTGCATCGTTTTTTGCCTTTTTGCATACTTGTCCCAGCTGGGCCTGGCTGAGCATATGTAGGCTAAAAACTATGTTCTGCACATTGTTTGGTTGCGTGCATGTAGGTTGGCTACATTAGGGGAGCAATTTTTTGCCTGTCCTTTGTTGTCCTGCATTGGCTGGGCTGATGCAACTACACAGTGTTTGGTTGTATACATTGGACATGATTAAGGGTTAACAATTACACAAGACACACCGAGTTACACTAGAACGCCCTGACGATTACAATGGACGATGGCCGCAGCGCTGTGTCCGATGCGATGAGCGTGGACTCGCGGGCGAGCGATCCCGTCAATGGCACGGCGAACTCATTGCTAGTGTCATTGCCGCAAAAAAAGTCTGTGCGGAGGGAAGAATAGAAGGGTGCTGAGGCAAAGGATGGGGGAGAAGAAATGCAGTACGCATGCCATGGCAACGTCAGTGAAGTAGGAAGCAGGAGAGAAGGCCAAAAGGAACTATGCCGGCGACGGCTCCAGTGTAGTAGGACGCGGGCGAGTAGTCTGAGAGGAACGACGCCGACAGTGGCGCCAGCGTAGCTGGATGCAGGGAAGAAGGCCGAGAGGAACGGCACTGAGGGTCGCGCTAGTGTAGTAGGACGCAGGAGAGGAAAAGGCAGGCAGTGGCGCGAGTGCAACAGGACGCAGGAGAAGAGGCCAAGAGGAATGATTAGGAGGGACTAGGTGAAGGAGAATAAGGAGTGTCATTAAAACAAGATATGTACAGTCCGCGAGGGAGATGTAGATCTACTCATTTATGATCATCGAAACAGAAAACGTGATGAAACTATTGGTCAAAAGAAATTTCAAACGGTCGACGTGCGTGACAAATTTAGCAAAATTTGTTCAAAATAGCTCCAAACATGAACAGGGAATTGAACATTTACAATGAACTGAATAGAACCACAACATCGATGTGCTTCTTTTTCGTGTAGACGTTATCTACAATCGAAGTTGTGTAAATTAGAAAGAGACTAATAAGTGAACGAGATTAGGAGTTAAACAAACAAACCGTGTGCAACCTCACACCACGTATCACACCGCACGAGGTTGCATCGCTGGAGCCACCCACTTGGGCTCTTTTGCATCACGGAAACCGATTCATAGCGAGCTTGGTTGTGATGTGCTTTAAGGTTTATGCTACGCAAAACCTGGCTTGCAATGTCAATTGAACGGGTTATTTTTGTACCGCACGAGCCTGTATTGAAAATTTATTGGGATTTGGGGGAATGCTCTTAGTTAGGGAAAGTAACCTTCTCAGGCGGAGCTCAAATGAGCTTGGGTGAACAGTAAAATTGAAATAAAAATAAAAGATCTGATTTTCTTTAATGACAAACATTGACAAAAGTTCTAAGAGCTTGAAATTTTTCATCATGAAATCACATTTGTCGAAGTCGCGGCAAAAAAAAATCCAGAATCAGTGCTCCAAAATGCTTTCGAAAGTAGCATTTTCAGAGTATCGATGTTTTCTTTTTTGCCACAGTTCCACAAATGTGATTTCATGATCAATCTTTGCAAGCTCTTAGAACTTTCGTCAATGTTTGTCACAAAAAAAATCATTTTTTAAAATGTACTGTTCCTTGTGTACTTAAACAAAAACAGGAAGAGTCTGGAGAAGTAGAAGGCGAAGACAATAACACATGTATTTTCATATTCAGCAAACATTTTGTACAAGATAAGAGAGTAATATAACTTCCAAGAGTTAGAGAACGACATATCGGTAACAGCCTGAAAGTTACATAAAGAATTGACACTGAGCCTATTCCAAAGGATGAAAAGGCCTAGAGCATGAGTCCTACAACATGTCCCCTTTTGCAGTCGTATAAGGAAGAAACGAGTCAGAACAGAATATGCAAGCTGGCTTTAAGGCGAGTATTTCTCCACAAGCTTGTCAACATGGAGAAGTATGTCATTGATGTGAGGGCGCATCTCAGGCTGTGGCTGAAGCATCCAGGTAACAAACTTGTGAAGTGCGTCAGGGTAGGCGCTCGGTAGCACTGGCCACTTCAACTGCGCGTTCATAATGGCCAGCTGCAAGCTTCCTCCAGATTCACCAAGAGCATACTCAAAGGGAGAAACACCATACCTACAAAGAAAAGAAATGTGATCATCAGTGATTTATTAAGTAAATACAGGTTACTGCCCCAGTTGATATGTTGACCACATTCCCGACTTTTCTGAGACCCAGTATGATTGTACCTTGATGAAGTTCATGAAATATGTTTGATTAAAAAAGTCTACCAAATTGAGGTTGATATTTAAGCAGTACACCATCTAAAGCACAAGGCATGCTTGATAACTACTTTCATTCTTAATTACTCCTGACTTAAAAAGTTGATGGGATGACCATTTGTTGTACTAAATTCCACTGTCACTGGTCAAGACTGAGGGGAAAAAAGAGATACAGATACTAAGCTGAAATAATTTCTAATAAATATGTCAATGGATTATTCACTGCAGCAGTTGGAGATTTGGAGCAACGGTACACCACAAAATAATTGAGAATCATAGTGACACATAAATCAACAGGAGATGAAACTTGATCAAGCATAGTAAATTTACACATGCAACAAGCCATGAGGGACCTTACATGATTGCGTAAAGAGTGCAACCTAGCGACCAAATGTCTGTCCTCTCATCAATATCAGCATGACTTGGGCAGTCCCACAATTCAGGTGCGCGAAAAGGTGCAGAGCAATGCTCGGCAGCCCATTCCTGCACCAAAGCAAGATATACATTAGTAATGTTTCAATTGCCATTACTTTTCAAGCACTAACTTTTTCTAAGTAATAGCTGCATGCTACTCAAGTAAGGATGGGTTATCTAGATGATTTTGCTTCGGCTTAAGGAAAAAAAAATAACACCTGAATTTCTTATATGTGCAGCAAAGTCTCTCACAATTGTGAAACTAAAAACAACACTAGAAACAGAAGAGCATTTCTAATCAATTATCCATAAATCTGGAAAGTGAATAAAAGTACTGTTATGGGACAATGGCAAAACATCCTAAATGATATATGGAAACCAAAAAATAATACATTATCAAGAAGAGCTGTCTTTCATGAAAAGGCCATGGAGCTAAGACAAACCTGCAACCGTAATGCTTCAGAACGAGAACGAATTTGATTTCTTGCAGGCCGCGAACTTCCAAAATCCATCAAAGTTGCAAGAGGTGCTTGTCCTTTTCGGCGGGTTACAAGAACATTGCCAGGCTTGACATCATTATGGGCATATGGTGGATCAAGACTATGCATGTGCTTCAGTCCATCACAAATCTGTTGGTACAATTATATTAGTAGACAAAGGAAGATGGGGAGATGCAAAGACGTAACGGCTAGTTATACTTTTTTAGTTTTTAATTCAAGTCAGTATGTAATGTACACTTTTAATACTTTGATACGCTGAGTGTTCAAACGAAATGACTAGTAAACAGAGAATAAAGCAAAACAGGGGCATAATATGATGATATCTTCAAAATCCTGAAGCAGAACTATTCCCAAGTTAGCAAGAATTAAACTGTAGTCACATCTATGTAGTGCAAAAATATAGTGCATCGTCAACTGTGATTATGCTCTGTAGCTTGCAGAGGATGCAATATATGTAAGTCAATGTTTGAGTAATACACAAGAGAAATTAATGCAGAGTAATAAACAGCGGCGCATAAGTTGTGACAAAAGCTTGTTCTTCAGAAAAATCGTTGAAGAATAGCATGACAATAAATTGGTCAATACTCAACATCAAACTTAATAAATGGTAAAAGACCACTACAACGACAAAATCAAGAAAGTTACAAATATCACTATGACATCATCAAGAAACAGTACATTTATACTACTTTCTACTTCCTCCGTCCCATAATATAAGAGCGTGTTTGACACTTAACGTTTTTGACACTACAAGTGTCAAAAACACTCTTATATTATGGGACGGAGGGAGTAGTAAAAAAACTGACCTGTTGGAATATTCGCAAAATATCAAGCACCGAATAAAACTCTTTCCTAGACTGCATGACTGCAGCATTGTCGAACAGAGTACCATCCAAATGGACTGGGAAGAGTAAGTAGGCTTCATGGCTCCAATCTCCCTGTGTACTCTATAATATCATATAAGACATCTCGACATGAAATGTACATTCAAATGTATGATGATTGACGAATATTAACAGTAAGTTGCCTATAAGATGTTATGGCAGACTAACACATTACTGAGTTTATTTCAAACAATTAATTGTTGTATCTCTAGATTGTACTCATCAAACAAAAATGCCTTAGACTGTCAAACATATATACAGGATCTACCAAAAGCTCAATTAACTTGCCTAGTTTCAACATGATTTTCTTAAATCTTGCACATACTTCAAGGCTCTATTGCATATGGCATCACAGGGCATGGAAGACAGGTGCAAACCATGTTACTACCTTAACTGCTATTATGGCATGGTCAAGAAGCGGTAGCAAATTGGGGTGGTTGAACAAGGACGAAACGCGGATCTCCTCCTTCACCAGATCCAGCTGCTCCCTGCTCTGTATCAGCACCTTCTTCATAGCATATGTCCCGTCGTCTGAACCAACATTAGCACGGCAGCATCAGAATCATAGAAATCTCATAGAATTCCCAGATTCACCCACCAACGGAAACAAAAACTTCAGTTCTATGCAACAACCAGCATTATACAAAACTTAAACCCTGCTCATGACAGCATCTAGTAGCAGGGGCGGGGCGGAAGTAGAAAAATTCATACGATTCTGCACACTAAACCACACGGGTGCATTTGCCGGCTCGAGAAATGTGAAGGATGGTTCAAAACGAACGCGCATAACCTGTGACACACGCGAGACACGGAGGCGAGTGGGGCGGGATCGGATAGGGGTACCTGAGACGTGGGAGGGGTGCCTGTCGCGCGCAGCGCCGGAGGAGGCTTCGTGCTCCTTGACGAGGTAGACGAAGGCGAAGCCGCCCTCGCCGATCTGGCGGAGGACGCGGAAGCGGCGCTCGTTGATCCACACGTCGCCGCCGCCAGTCGCTGCGTCGTAGAGGGCGTTGAGCCCCGAGAGGGAGCACCCCATACTCGGCGCCCTTCTCCTCGCCGCCGGCGAACTCGGACGCGCGTCCTGGTCACCGGCGACTGCGGTGGCGGAGGGGTGGGTGTCAGCTGTGCTTGTTTAGTTGGTTCGATTCGATGCTTTCACGGGTCCACCCTCGGACGATGACTTTGCGGCCCTCCGTGTTGTTGTGTCTACGCTTTGCTGGCTAGGAAACGTAGTAAGAGTACAAAGTCAAAATTGTAGGAAAAGGAAACAAAAGTAAGAGCATTTCATAATTGTTTGTATCATTTACACAAACCCCATTTTAACAAGAACTTATAAACACCACCTTTTGAACATTTTTCCGTATAACCACAACTTTAGCTCTAATTATTAACACAGTCCCCAAATCTTATCGGATGACCAAACTAAGAGGAACTCTAAAGGGGTCGATAAAACACACTAAATTCCATAATAACAACTGTTTTGATGAATATGTCGCAAAAATGGTATTCTAGCAGAGTCGACTGTCGTGGGAATAAGTCTGACAGTAAGAATAGGAGGTACGTAGGAGGAAGCAAGGCCCTAGCTACGACAAGGTTGTACACGCGGAGGAGGTAACAACCCTACGTCTCGGTGTCCAGAGGCTTGTCGATTGTAATATGCGTGTGAGTTACAGGGGTGCGAACCCTTCTGCCAGAGGAGGGGGTGGCTTATATAGAGTGCGCCAGGCCCCTCCAGCCCTCGGTTACACATGGTTCAATGTGAGTTAAGATAGGGGCGTTACTGGTAACGCCAGCTATTAATGATCTTTATGACTACAGAATGAACGCCTGACCGTTGCCATCCTGGGGTGGCTTTAGATCTTCTGTAATCCGAGTGGTTCTTCGTACGGTCGAGTGAAATTGGGGTATCCGAGTGGGATAGCTGGTCGAGTGGATTGCTCTCCAAGGTGATTTCAGTCGGTATCTTTTGTTGTACTTTGAATGTCCTTGACTCTAGGGCAGTGTCCTTGGGTAGGGCGTCTAGGTCAGGCTTATAACCCTACCCTAAATACATGTCATCGTTATTAGCCCCTGAATAGATTGAGGTCCGAGTGAAGAAGGGTTGAAGTTAGTTCTAACTTGATTATATGCTTTGAAAGCATTTCACTGGAGTCTGGAAATCACGCTAAAGCTTCAACCTCGTCTCAGTCGCCTTGATCAATTCAGAGGTCGTCGAGCGAATTATGCTGGTCATCTTTGAGTGAATTAGAGTGTGAAATCTTCTGTGCGATTGATTGCTCTGCGGTTCCCAGATCTCACGGGATTCGAAAATTTGAAGAAGCGCGCGGGACGGGGCGTGCTGCAGTAAACGGAGCGAAAAGACAGGGACGCCTCGATCTCCGCGCCGCCTTTTTTGCCACGTATCTGGCAAGCGCCTGTTGCGGCAATGTGATAAGATCGCTCGGGCCCACAGGTCAGCCACTCGGAAGGAGCTCCATAAAGAGCGCTCGGGCCGATGCAATGCATAGTGCTCCTCATTCGGTCCTCTTCTCCTCTGCTTCTCCACCGCGCATCTCTCTGCTCTCGACACTTCCGCCTATCCCCCTCGCATTCCGCCACCATGGGGAAGGAGAAGATCGCGACTATGGAGCGCGCGAAGAAGGCGGCGGTGAAGGGCAAGAAGACGGCTCGGGGGTCGTCGTCGCGATCTGGTCTGCCACCTGGTTGGATCCAGGGGGATTGGATCCGCTCCACCGTCGAGCAGGAGGATCTAGAGAGGCTCGCCGCGGACGGCATGATTGTTGATGGATCTTGGAGGCTGCCGGAGGGGGAATCCGAGCCTCAGCCGCGTGAGGGTGAGCGTGTCCTCCTCACCACCCACGTCGATCGAGGTTTTTCCCTTCCCCTGCATTCGTTCTTTCGGGGTTTCTTGAACTTTTTGGGTGCTCAGATTCACCATTTCCCCCCTCCCAACACAATCACATATCGTGTTGCGTACATCTCATTGTGCGAAAACTTCTTGGGCTGCCAACCACACCGGGTTCTCTTCAAACACATATTCACTTACCGTTTTCAAACGGTGAAGAAAGCGAATCCGACTGACGAAAAGACGCACGTGATCCAAATGTGCAGGGGTTTAGGTATTCAAACTAGGGGTAGAAGCACTTTTCCTTCCATGACCCTTTCTGTCGGCGCCCATCGTGGGGTCTGCGCACGTTGATGTTGAGTTCTTGGAGGGAGCTTTTCTAGGGTTTGAGAAGATTGCAATTAGTCAGATGACAGAAAGCGGGCGCGGAAGGATCTACATCAACTTCAAATTCATCAGTTGAGATTAAAAAAGTTTTAGCATCCGCATAAAACAGATCAGAGGAAAAAGGTTTCTTTGACAGCGGCGTACATCATATATGGGTGATCCATCGTATGGTTTCTGACTCACGGGTGTTCGTGAGAAATCTCACAAAGCGATGAAACCCAACGCAATTTCCACCGCCGCCGCACTCAGCCAAGCTGCAGAAGTTCAGAGTATAATATATCAATCATCATTCTACGGGCCAAGACAAATTGCTGCTATCAACACATCAAATCATGGGTCAAATCTGCTGTATATTACGTGAAGAGCAAGGCTGCAACCTGACAGAGCCAGAGTTGCAGACGCAAGAAGTCCGAGTCGTCAACACGATCGGCACGGAATCGAAATCAGATTCGGCCTCCGCATACCCAAAAAATATACAAGTCCAAGACTGACCAAATACGTCAACGGGGACGGGGACGGGAGTACTTGATCCCAATGGACAGGTTCCTTTGCCAAGTGCTTCCACGTTTTGGTCAAAGGGTCAACGGGTTCAACGATTTAGAAAGAAAAGATGATCAATCGGCCCCTGCGCTGCCTTGGTAGTGACAAGCCGACGTGCGCCTTCGCCGACTCGTCGCGAAGCACATCTCCGTCTCGAACACGGTTCTCAACCGCAGGCCGTCGTCTTATCGCCCTGCCTCCTCCGGCCCTGAATCTGCGGCAGACCGCCGCCACCGAGGCCATTGTCGCAAGCCACCCTTCTAGCCGTTTCCAAACGACGAACAGCTCTCTGCCGTTTGAGCCGCCCAACTCTGCGCTTCAACCCGGCCTCCAGAACTATTGAGCCGTCTGAAAGGATCGAGATGGACCTAGAGGGGGATGAATAAGTATAATTACAAATTTTAATTATTACTTAGCAATTTTAGGCAATAGTGCTGAATATGAAGGTGAGCCTAACAATTGCTAGTAAGTACGAAGTACTAGGCAAGTAACACAAGCATATAAGTGAGCAAGCACAATATGATGTAAGTAAGTGCAAACAAAACAAGTAACCACAAGTATAGAGTTAGGGTTAGGAATAACCGCAACTCCGGGAGACGAGGATGTATGCCGATGTTCACTTTCTTGGAGGGAAGCTAGTCACCGTTAGAGAGGTGGATGTTACCACGAAGGCACACCAACGCCATGAAGGCTCACCCTATTCTCCCTTTGAGACAAGACCACGAAGGCGTTTCTCAACAACTAGTGGTAGACCTTGGGGTGGTCTCCAAACCCTCACAAACTTATCCGGGGGTAATCACAAAGGTCGATTCCTCACCGAAAGACTCCTACCTCCTAGGAGTCTCCAACCTCCAAGAGTAACAAGATCGATGAGGATTTGCTCAAGACTTGCTCAAATCACGAATTCCTTGGGTGCAAAGAAGGAGGAGAAGTGGATCTATCACTTGATCGGACAACTTCTTTCCAAAGCTCTCAAATCCCTTGGGGATCTAAGATTTGGTGTGGAGAAATGAGAGAGAGTGTGAGCAGTGTTCTAGGGTTTGTTCAAAGTGAATGGTCAACCTCTCTCGTGGGCTGGAGGCCGGACATCCGACCTGTCAAGCCACTTGGAGAACAGGGCAGAACAGAGTAGGAAACAGAGGAGCGGGACATCCGGGGGTCAAGCCCGGACATCCGGTGAAAAAGGAAAGCCCGGACATCCGGAAGATCGCTGGACATCCGGAGGACAAACCAGCATTTCACACGGTTCTGGACATCTACGGCCGGATTTCCGGGCGAAGTCTCGGATATCCGGCCAACACAAAAACTGCAGGCTCCCCCAAAAGTAAAACATCCATAACTTTCTCATCCGGACTCCGATTTTGATGATCTTGGGCTCGTTTTGAAGCTATGGAAAAGCTCTAGGTCCTCACTTAGAGAACCACCCAAGGTAAACCAAAATGGAGGATGCAAAGTATGCAAAGGTTAGATCATATATTTTGGGGAACCTAGTTGGCTATGGATTTATTTGGTATATAGGATATGAGTGGAATTGTGTTGGATAGGAGTGAAATATGCCTATGTTGGAATATGATGTGAGGAAGTAGAAATAGAAGATGTTGACTTGAGCAAATCTAGCACTATCCCCTTTGATCCCCTCTTAATAGTGCGGGATCCCTATGACTCAAGAAACATAAAATGAAACATCATTTTACCACTTCAACCTTGAGAGAACTCACTTCGTATGCTCTTGATCCACACACAATTTTGACGAACCGGGGACCAACACCTGAAATCTACTTGGCAGCCATTGTTAGTCCCCTACATGTAGATTGTCATAAACAACAAAAACATAATGTAAGGGCATGATTGCACCTTCAATCTCCCCTTTTGTTTGTTGATGACAATCATACATGTAGTATCATAGATGTAATAAATAGTCTTAGCAATGATAATCATGGGAGCAAAACGGATAGAATATGTTTAGTTACAATTTGCTTTTAGCTCCCCCTCATTGTGTGCATGCGATGAATATATTAGGATAACTAACACAAAGGTTCGTATGATTCCATATGTAACTTAAAGAATTAAAGAAGTAAGAGACGAAAACATATGAAATCCACATATGAAATCATCATAACACTTTAAATAGAATATGAAATCATCATAACACTTTAAATAGACTGAGAACATTTCATGGCCATGCCATAATCATAACATAGTCTCAAGCGAACAAGTACCATAGGTAGCAGCATAAACATAATCATAACATAGTCTCAAGCGAACAAGTACCATAGGTTGGAATAACATATCATAGCATGACCATATTACTACGATACTACTTCTCCCCTTTGTGACAACAAGTAAAAAAGGCGAAGACTAAACAGTCTCTCAATCACTCTTGACGGATGTCATCATCAACATCAAGAAACTTCGGGTAGTCAGCATGAGATGGAAAGCCGAAAGTGGACGAGGATGGAGCTGCGGGAAGAGGATCATCATCACTAACGGGACTCCCACGGTCACGGAGGCGCTGTTTGAGTATATTCTTGGAGATGATAAGGCGCTTCTGAACATCATGATTCTGCTGACAGCTGAAGGTGATTGCCTTCATGATAGCAGACTGAGCCTTACCCAAGAATGATGCAAACGGCTACTAGGACCGGTCGAGGAAGATGGAGCAGAAGAACCAATGGGCTGAGTAGGAGCATTGTCCTCTCACCAAAGACCTCCTAGGCTGAGTAGAAGCCATATTTGTCACACGCATGTGAGGAGGAGGTTTCCAAATGGAGTGCACGGTGACTTAACCACCTCAAAGGGAGCAGTGTGATCAATCGAGCCTGAATATATGGGGCATGAGGAACCTGGAGCGTCTGAATAAAAGTGCAAAGACGGATCTCATGCCAAATGAAGTTGGCAAAGGTCTGTGAGGCACAGTGGGTTTCTCATGCATATGAACCATCAAGTCAATACAGTGAGTTGCGAGCCCTCGAGCGATCTCCCTTCTTAGGATACAGAGTAAAGCACACCTGCTGAAAGAGGATGAAGAAGGGAGCACGGAAGATGGATACCTCATTATTTGGATATGCTTTTTCTTCGTCGATTAGCTGAGAGGTAGGTTTTACAAGAGGCAAGCAAGCATCAATCCCTTTGGGCTTGCCCTCTGGATCCATCTTGTGGATGCAATGGCCAACACCGAGAGACCCAAAATCTGAACAAACTGTCATAGGTGATGCTCGGTGTAGTGTCATCGGTCATCCAAGTGAGAGTGTTGTCCGGACCAAAGAAACAGGTGGCATAGAAGCGTAGAATGGCAGCTTCACTCCAATCACGCGAAGGTCATTGCAGGACCAAGAGTCATGTCATCAATGATCTTGGTGGATCGTTAGGGAACATGGCAGGATTATCACGCAGGAAGTTTAGATCCAAGTATGAGTGAGGAGCAAGGCCACGCCCATGGACAAAGCTGGAATAGAGATCCTGTTGCATACGAAGTCGGGAATCGAGGATCTTCGCATCGACCACCATCTCATAGGGATTAACATCCCGGCGAATCAAGATATTGCCTCGCCCCCACAGTTGTGAAGTCGTGAGTGGGGCGACCTCCACTATCAGGAAGCTCCATGGAGATGCGACGACCATGGGCAATGGGTATTGCAGAACCACGAACTTGAGGCATCGGTGCCCTCCTAGTACCGGGCTTGGACTGTCCAACAGACTGTCGTGGTGCACCGTCATCCTCTTCCTCTCCAACATAGTCCGCATCATCTGGATCCGAGGCCGACGGACTGGTGGATGGTGCTCGCTTCTTCTTCTTGGTGGAGACCTTCTTTTTCTTGGGCCGCGCATACTCATCGGAGTCGGTGGGGCCTTGCCGGCGATCAACTGGAATGGACAATGAATGGTTGCCAATAAGAAGGAGCCAAAGAACATGAACAAGGATACACCAAATTAAACCGTGGAATGAACAAATTACATTCCCATGGTTAAGTTGAGTAACCGAAAGTACATATAGAGGTGTTTGTAGGCTTAGGTAAACAGAACCTAAACGCGAGAGCAATAGATATGGCAAGATGTACATTGAGAATAATGCAACCCAATAAGATTTAGTCACAAGCAAGGGAGATGAGAAGAGATAGCACCCTTACCCCGAGTAGACACCTCGGGACGCTTGGGACCGCAGTTCTTAATCTGAGCCATGAAGAACTCCGGAGGTGAATCCCACGAACACCGGCCCCTCCCGAGACTCAAGCCACAATCCAAGAAATGGATTTGATAGAATCGTAGATCGGGAGGAGAAGAGTCCGTTAGCGGAGATCGGGGCGGAGGTCGGAGGAGATGGCCGGGCAAGACGAGGGAGTGGTGGCCAAAGCGGCGGCTGTGAGGGGAGATGAGGAGAGGGACGAAGGGAAAGAAAATGGAACTGCCCCCCAAACCCCACACCCCCTTCCCAGGTATACGCGACTTGCGGGCGACGGGCCGGACATCCGGGGCAAGGTCCGGATATCCGGTGAGTGGAAAACAGAGACCAGAGAAGCAGCGCCCGGATGTCCGGCTGAGGCCCGGATGTCCGGCCAGGCAGTTCATGATCGTTTTGATGGGCAAGGAATTTTTCACAGAGCCCGGACGTCCGGCTGAGGCCCGGATGTTCGGTCACTGGACAGACAACACGCGCGAGGGGGAGATGTGAAGGAGGGGGCCGACCCGAGTAATTTTATATAGACACCGCCAAGTGGTTTACATGAGATTAATAAGGAGGACAACCTGAGACGTCTAAGGCCATGCTAAGATACATAAATAATCCAAACATGATTAGGAAGAAGGGTCCATATAAGCATTGTACAAGCGGTGACTGAGGTCACCATGTTTGAGCATATGGAACATAGTACCAAAAAGATATAAACTTTGAGCACATGGTCACTACTCCATCATATTAAAGTATCCTAGTTTGAAAAACTACGATAACTTTGAGCGTGTTTGTTCAATTTATGCATTATGTAAGGTGAGAGAACTCATGGATTGAGTGTCTCCCCCTAAATATATGCCTACATCAAGACAAGACATTAAGTTTAAGCATGGATGAGTACTAGATTTCACATAATGTTGTCAAGCTCCAAGATACCAAGTTCACGCCTAAGTCGATGAGAACCTTGCTTCATCCAATGGTTTGGTGAAAATATCCGCCATTGCAAATCTGTCCCAATGTGATCAATGTGAATATCGCCTTTCTCAACATGATCTCTCAAGAAGTGATATCTAATATCAATGTGCTTGGTGCGGAGATGATCCTTGGGGTTCTCGGCAATGTTGATAGCACTTTCATTATCACATAGAAGAGGCACATGTCTATAGGTGATACCATAATCCTTCAAAGTTTGCCTCATCCATAATAACTGAGTTGCACAACCTGGCGGCAAAGAATGTATTCAGCTTCTGCGGTAGAGAGGGCAATACAATTTTGTTTCTTCGATGACCAACTTACCAAGGAGCGTCCAATAAATTGACATGCATCGGAGGTGGACTTACGATCCACTTTGTCTCCGGCCCAATCCGCATCCGTGTATCCAGTGAGATCAAACTTAGCATCCTTGGGATACCATAGACCCAACTTTGGGGTGTGAACAAGGTATCTAAGAATATGCTTAACCGCCTTATGATGACTTTCCCTAGGGGAAGCTTGAAATCTAGCACACATGCATACACTAAACATGATGTTTGGTCTAGATGCACAAAGATAAAGCAATGAACCAATCATAGAGCGGTATTTAGATGGGTCAAGGGGATACCGTCTGTGTCTTCGTGAGTGTTATTTTGGTTGGCATTGGTGTCTTACATGGACTAGCATCGGACATACCAAACTTCTCTAGGATATCCTTGAGGTACTTTGCTTGGGACAAGAAAATTCCTTCTTGAAATTGTTGAATTTGAAAACCAAGGAAGAACTTCAAATCCGCATTGAGTGACATTTCAAAATTCTTGGTCATTGAAGCCGCAAACTTCTTGCACAAATGAATGTTAGGAGAACCAAAAATGATATCATCTACATAGATTTGGCATAAGATCAAATCACCCTTATCCCTCTTAGTAAAAAGAGTAGGATCGATCACCCCTCTCACAAAACCATCATCGAGTAAAAACTTATTAAGATGATCATACCAAGCACGAGGTGCTTGTTTGAGGCCATACAAAGCCTTATGAAGTTTATACACATAGTCTTTGTGATCGGGATCAACGAACCCAGGTGGTTGTGATACATATACTTCTTCTTGTAGAGGACCGTTAAGGAAAGCACTCTTCACATCCATTTGATGTAGTGTAAAACCATTGAAAGAAGCATAAGCAAGTAAGATGCGAATGGATTCAAGGCAGACAACGGGGCAAAGGTCTCACCAAAGTCCAAACCTTCAACTTGTGAGTACCCTTGTGCCATTAACCTTGCCTTGTTTCGGATGATTACACCATTCTCATCTTGTTTGTTCTTGAAAATCCATTTTGTTCCAATGACGTTGTGTTCGGTAGGTGGCCTCTTGACTAATGACCACACTTGGTTGCGTTCAAAACTGTTCAACTCTTCTTGCATAGCTACTAGCCAATCGTTGTCCATCAATGCATCTTGTACCTTGATGGGTTCAAAACTAGACACAAAAGAGAAGTGAGCACAAAAGTTGGTCAAGTGTTTACGAGTGACTCTACCTTCCGATATGCCGGTGAGTATTTTGTCAACATCAACACGACCGGCCACTCGTGGCATGATAGAGGTAAGGGTTTCACAAGGTTCAACTTCATGTCCATCATCCACATCCTCAACATATGGATCATTAATGTGTGGAGGAAGATCTTCTTGTTCATATTCCATTTGTTGAGGTTCATCATCAATGATTGGACTTTCTTGTTCTTGTTCTTGAAGATTGTCATGAGGAGGAGCTTGATCATCCTCTTCAACTTGGGCTAAAGGTATCGGTTGAGCAATAGGGGCTTGTGGTGTTATGAATGTTGAAGTAGTTTGATGATGTGTGAGACTTCTATCTTCTTCTTCTTCATCATGAGGTTATTGTTCCATAGGAAGAAGTGCACCAACACCCATGGTCAAAATTTCTTGAGAAGAATCTTCTTCACCTACATCACTTAGATCAACTTGCTCCCCATGGGAGCCATTAAATTCATCAAACACCATGTCACAAGTTTCTACAACACATCCATTGGATTTGTTGTAGACTCTATATGCGTGAGAGTTTGATCCATAGCCAACAAATATACCCTCAATTGTTTTGGATTGAAATTTTCCTAACCTTTCTCTTTTGTTGAGGATGAAACATTTGCACCCAAATACACGAAAGTACTTGACATTTGGCTTGTTTCAGTTAGAAGCTCATATGGATTCTTTTCCAATATAGTGCGGAGGAAAAGCCGGTTTGATGCATGACATGCGGTGTTGACAGCTTCGCCCGAAACTATGTGGTGACTTGTATTCATCCAACATGGACCTTGCCATCTCCACAAGGGTGCGGTTCTTCCTTTCGGCTACACCATTTTGCTTTGAGGAGTGTATGGAGCTGAATATTGATGCTCAATCCCTTCATCACTAAGGAATTCTTCCAAGGTATAGTTCTTGAACTCATATCCATTGTCACTTCTTATTGCCAAGATTTCTTTGTCAAACTTGCGTTGTGCTTGCTTGGCAAAGTCAATGAAAGTGATCTTCGTCTCGTCCTTGGACTTGAGGAAAAACACCCATGTATATCTTGAGTAATCATCAACAACGACAAGTCCATACTTTTTCCCACCAAGACTATCCCATGAAGGAGGCCCAAAGAGATCCACATGAAGGAGCTCCAAAGGCCTTGAAGTAGACACAATATTCTTGGGTGGGTGCTTTGATTGATGTTGCTTCCCGGGTATACATGCACTACACACGATCTTTCTCAAAAGAGACATTTGTTAGTCCAAGGATGTGATTACCCTTTAAGAGATCTTGAAGATTCCTCATGCCGACATGGGCTAGCCGGCGATGCCATAGCCACCCCTTGTCGGCCTTGGCCATTAGACAAGTTGCATGGAATGTGCTCTCTTTAGAAATCAACCGTGTAAAGGTTGCCATCCAACTCTCCAACAAAGGCCACTTGAGAGTATCTCTCTTAAAGACTTTCACATCCATTAGTCCAAATAGTGTATCATAACCAATGAAGCCAATTGACGAACGAAAGCAAATGATATTTAAGGGTTTGGACAAGCATGACATTTGCAAGAGACATGTCATTTGTGATAGCCACCTTCCCCAATCCAAGTACCCGTCCTTTTGATCCTCCACCAAACATAATGCTCATAAATGGTTGAATAGCTTCCATGAAATCGTAGAGCAATTTGCTATCTCTGGTCATATGATTTGTACATCCACTATCAATCACCCATTTTACTCCACCGGAGAAGGCAACCTACACATAATTATTACTTGGTTAGAGGCACCCATTTTGAAATGGGACCTCTCAAGTTAGTCACAAGGGTCTTAGGGACCCAAATAGCATAAAATCGAAATGCATTTCGAGGACCAACAAACTTTGCATAAACTTCTCCATCCTTAGTCTTACGAAGTACATAGGATGGAGGCATGAACTGTTTTGGCTTGTTGAGAGTGGGCATGCCCCTTGTGGCCTTCCCACTAGCAACCTTACCTTTCTCCTTGTGTCCTTCTCGTACAAAAGTTTCTTTTAAAGGGGTGGTGCACTTTTGAGAGGATGTCTTCTTGCTTGTGCTTGGGTCAAACCCGAGTCCCTCTTTGGCGAACACTTCATTGTGTTGGCTCAACACCTCATTAAGGTTCTTTTGCCCTTGAGCACATGTCATGAGCCCTTTCTCAATTTGAGCCTTGAGAAAACGATTCTGCTCAAGAATAGATGCTAGATCACTACTAGAGTTAGTAGAACAAGCATCAACATTTATAATAGGAGACGAGTAAGCCTTCGCTAGAGTTTCAAGATAAGTAAGTTTGAGCGTCTCAAAACTCTTTGTAAGAAGGGTGAGCTCTTCTTCCTTAGTCTTGAGGGACACGGATAGAAGCTCACAATCCTTAGAGAGAAACATGAGACTTCACAAGCTTACTTTTATCATTCATCAACTCTTCACAAGAGCCAATAGCCTTTTTCAAGGAGGCAAGATCTTTAGTATGAACATCAATATTTGCACCAATTTTTAAGCATAGTTCATCATTTCGTGTTTCCTCATATTGGACTTTCCGCTCAAGGGTTTCACATTTTTCCTTTTCCTCGGTGTGAGGGTTTGAGTTCCTTAATGGTGATGGTGTGCTTACTCACCATCTCCATAAGCAATACGAAACATAGTGAGCTTCTTTCCTTTGAGGGAGCACATGAACTTATTAAGTTTAGCAAGCATAGGATCATTTAGATCATCATCCTCATAACTATCCTCCGCATCAAGATACTCATCACTAGGAGTAGGAGGAGTGAAGAGAGGAGGGTTTGATCGTGGGGTTACCTTGACCTTGTCGGAGAGTTTTGATCCTCTCCATCTTCTACCACGGCCTTCGCCATGAGGCACTTGTGAGCGTTGCCCTTGTAATCCTTCATGTAGTTGTAGGTGACAACTTCACCACTCTTATTGACTAGCCTCAATGTGTTTTGCGAATCTTGAGCAACTCCGGCAACACCACTAACATCACCGGGATCGGATTCTTCTTGAGCCACCATTGCTTTCCCATCTCTCTTCTTGAGCTTGGAGTTTAAAGGATTTGGCAACTTCTTCTTAGGAAAGGTCTTGGGAAACCTTGGTTTATCTTCTCTCTTCTCATAAGGGCACTCATTTGAGAAGTGGTTGGTTTCCTCACAGTTGTAGCATTTTCTTACTTTCTTCTTTTGGAATCTTCCCTTGAATTTTCCCGCGCTAAACTTCTTGACAAAGAGAGCCATGTTTTCATATGACGGCCCCTCGTCGGATTCAATCTCATCACCATCTTCATCATCATCATCTTCTTCTTCTTCTTCACTTTGCTCATCTTCACATACATACTTGGCCTTCAATGCAAGATTTACCTTTGATGATGGGGAACCATGCATGGCAAGATGTTTTGTGGCATTAGCTTTTGACTCTTAAAATAGTTGAAAGGTGGATATGATGTCATCTGTAGTCATTTCCTTGAAGGTATGGTGTTGTCTTATGTCCCACACCATTTGATGGTGATATGGAGCAAGAGCATGAAGCAATTTATCCACAAGGAATCTCTTAGTCATGTTGAATCCATCTTGTGTCTTGTCACACTCACATGACTCAATATCGGCGGTGAGAGTCATGAGGCGCTCATGGAGTTGATTGGGGGTTTCAACTTTCTCCATACAAAAGTTTTGCAATTGCCCCTTGGCAATTTCATATTGAGCACTCCGGAGGGTAGAGGTGCCAGTCTTGGATCGTATGATAGTTTCCCATAGTTCCTTGGCACTTGTGATGTGTATGAACGATCTCCTTTGCTTTTCATCCATGCCTCTCCTTATACACATGATTGCAGTGTCATTGAGGTTCTTGTCATATATTTCTCTTGGTGTGGGGTTCTTTGGATCAACCACATGATAGCCATACTCCAGGATCTCGACATCTCATCATTTCCATGTCGAAGATGATCCTGCATAGCAACTCTCCACAAGGCAAAATCGGAAGTGGCGCTTAGTAAAGGAGGTTTGCCTTGAGGGTTATATCTTGGTTTCTCAACCTGAGGTCTTGCATAAAGCCAAGGAACACTGGCGTGTTCATTGCTAGGAGGTTGTTGACCAAGTGATGGAGTAGGCACAGTTGGCCTCAAAGCAGTACCACCCGAGAGTGGTGCAAGCACTGTGGACAACGTGGCTAATCGCATTTGGACCAAGGCCTCAAGAGAAGCATCATGCTCCTCTTTTTGCTTAGCAAGGGCCCGTTCTAGATACTCCGACATAAAGGACTTGACTTCAGAGGAAGCCTCGCCTTTATCCTTAGGATCTACAACCAGGAGAGTCCCATCCGGGTTCATCTCGCTCTAGGGCGGTTAAGCCACAAGAATAGAGCACGAGGCTCTGATACCAATTGAAAGGATCGAGATGGACCTAGAGGGGGGGTGGGTGAATAGGTACAATTACAAATTTTAATTATTACTTAGCAATTTTAGGCAATAGTGCGGAATATGAAGGTGAGCCTAACAATTGCTAGTAAGTCTAAGTACTAGGCAAGTAACACAAGCATATAAGTGAGCAAGCACAATATGATGTAAGTAAGTGCAAACAAAACAAGTAACCACAAGTATAGAGTTAGGGTTAGGAATAACCGCAACTCCGGGAGACGATGATGTATGCCGATGTTCACTTCTTGGAGGGAAGCTAGTCACCGTTAGAGAGGTGGATGTTACCACGAAGGCACACCAACGCCACGAAGGCTCACCCTATTCTCCCTTTGAGACAACACCACGAAGGCGTTTCTCAACCACTAGTGGTAGACCTTGGGGTGGTCTCCAAACCCTCACAAATTTATCCGGGGTAATCACAAAGGTCGATTCCTCTCCGAAAGACTCCTACCGCCTAGGAGTCTCCAACCTCCAAGAGTAACAAGATCGATGGGGATTTGCTCAAGACTTGCTCAAATCACGAATTCCTTGGGTGCAAAGAAGGAGGAGAAGTGGATCTATCACTTGATCGGACAACTTCTTTCCAAAGCTCTCAAATCCCTTGGGGATCTAAGATTTGGTGTGGAGAAATGAGAGAGAGTGTGAGAAGTGTTCTAGGGTTTGTTCAAAGTGAACGGTCAACCTCTCTCGTGGGGAAGAGAGGCAATATATATAGTGTGTGCTCAAATATTCCCATTGTAGTGCAAGTGACCGGGCAGGCCGGACATCCGGGCTGGAGGCCGGACATCCGACCTGTCAAGCCACTTGGAGAACAGGCGAGCAGTAGGAAATAGAGGCGGACATCCGGGGTCAAGCCGGACATCCGCGTGAAAAAGGAAAGCCCGGATATCCGGAAGATCGCCGGACATCCGGAGGACAAACCAGAATTTCACACGGTTCTGGACATCTACGGCCGGATTTCCGGGCCAAGTCCCGGATATCCGGCCAACACAAAAATTGCAGGCTCCCCCAAAAGTAAAACATCCATAACTTTCTCATCCGGACTCCGATTTTGATGATCTTGGGCTCGTTTTGAAGCTATGGAAAAGCTCTAGGTCCTCACTTAGAGAACCACCCAAGATAAACCAAAATGGAGGATGCAAAGTATGCAAAGGTTAGATCATATATTTTGGGGAACCTAGTTGGCTATGGATTTATTTGGTATATAGGATATGAGTGGAATTGTGTTGGATAGGAGTGAAATATGCCTATGTTGGAATATGATGTGAGGAAGTAGAAATAGAAGATGTTGACTTGAGCAAATCTAGCACTATCCCCTTTGATCCCCTCTTAATAGTGTGGGATCCCTATGACTCAAGAAACATAAAATGAAACATCATTTTACCACTTCAACCTTGAGAGAACTCACTTCGTATGCTCTTGATCCACACACAATTTTGTGAACCGGGACCAACACCTAAAATCTACTTGGCAGCCATTGTTAGTCCCCTACATGTAGATTGTCATAAACAACAAAAACATAATGTAAGGGCATGATTGCACTTTCACCGTCGCTGCTTCATCAACCTCAGCCTCGCTCTACCAACCTCTGCCGAGCCGCCAACTCGGAAAGGTCCTGCCACGGTCGCCGTCTCCGCCTCACTGCCGGAGCGCGCGCCGAGCCGCTGTTTCCACCTCATCCACAGTTGTGACCCGCCGCGGGTGAGCTGCCCCCGCGCAACTCCACCTCCAAGTCGCTGGCCTCGGTGTTGAACCGCCGTCATTGAGTCGCCCTAAGGTTTCCCTTGAGCCGCCGCCCGCCTTCAGAACGCGGAAGCTGTTTTCCGTTTCTGACGTAGGTCGCTTCAGGTCGCCTGAGCCATCGCACCTTTTTTGGCCGGCTCATGCATTGATTGTTCAAAGGGGGTGCGCGCAGCTGTCCGACTCACTTCCGCACTGACCGGGTTGGCCTCTCTGCTCCGCCCTGATCCGGCCCTCGCCGTGTGCTCCTTTGCCTTGCGCCGGCTGCTCCGCAGATTGCCGGCGACCGCTTCTTGTGCGGCAGAGGCAGCGGCTCAAAAGAGCCATCTGCGTCAAGTGTCCACGGACGGCGCCACCGCATCCTTGGCCAGCGTCTTGCTCTGTTGCCGTTTTTTGCTTGCTGACTGTGGATGCTCGCATGGGACAAACAGTGGCCAGCGTACCTGTATACTAACACTCTGGGACAAAGCGCACATTGGTGCTTGTGCTGGAGTCTATGCGCAAGAACGGAGGGAGTACTACTATGTGACCCCAATTGCACTCATTGAAAAATGAAGGATAAGGAGGGTGGTGGTGTTGCATCAGAAGTTTAAAACTACCAGCACTATTGCATGGAAAAGACAGAGGAGATGACCATTATTCATTAAAGGTGTTGTAAAGAGGCATGCACCAACATTATTTTTGCATTCGTGATCGTCTGTGCCATGCTATTCGACGGATACATGCACAAATCGCCACTCCAGCATTATTACATCAACACACGTGGCTAACTCGCCCGCCCACGCGACTTACCGCGCCTGTGATTGACTCGCCCGTCCGCGCTGGCTTACAACGCTGCAGTCGGCTCACTCGTGATTGATTTCAGCTTCGCCATGGTGATCATTAACTCCGCGGTGGATAATTACTGGCCTGACGTATCAGGTGAAATCCGTCCAATATATTTTTATATCATATATTACTTTTTGTCAAAGAAGAATTACTCTGGCTTGCGATGTTTTTGATGCAGGACAATTGTTCACTACATCAACACGACGTGGTTGGCTCGCCTCTCCACGCGGCTTACCGCGCCTGTGATTGACTCGCCCGTCCGCGCCGGCTTACAACGCCGTGACCGACTCATCTGTCAGTACCGCCTCTGATGCTACGGTCGTCTTTACCGACCGTCTCTCGCGGCCTGGTCTACATCAATACACCGGGCTACCCTTTTCTGGATGAGCTGTTTATTGAGTATGAGTAAGTCACTACTTGGGAAGCCCGGTTTTCTTCCAACAAATTGAAGGCAAATTATCATATATTATCAGCCGCCGTCTGCACTGGATGGCTCAATGGGTAGGTGCACAAGTCGCCGCCACTATGGTTTGGTTAACTTCAAACAACCAGTTGGAAGGAACCATTGGCCGAGTTGCTAACATGGCTCATATGGGATCATTTATAACCCTTGTGATCACCTCAACCTTCTGTGGATTCACATCGCGCTATCAGCGCCGATGATATACACCTTTCTGCTATGGTCAAATATGGAGAATCTCAAGCCAACTCCTCAAGGCGTCTTGAGACTCGGGGGCTACAATGATATGACTCGGCAAAGTTAGCCGGTTTCAATAAATTCAAGAACTCCGGGTCATTGAAGGGAAAAATAACTCGGCCCCGGAGATTACTGCTAGATCGATGAAAATTTAAAGCCTGTCAAAAGATTTCCGGATCAAAATAAGGATTCTGGCTTAAAATCCGGGTCAAGAGATATATCTCTCCCACAAAGCACTGAAGCTCTTAATATCCGGTTTAAAATCCGGTTCAAGAGACATCTTTCTGCCGCAAAGCACTGAAGCTCTCAAATCCGGTTCAAAAGCCGGCCCAGGGTAAATTTGTCCCTCACAAATTTTTGAAGCTCTCAAATCCGATTGAAAATCCGGCTCAAGGTAAATTTGTCCCTCACAAATTTTTGAAGCTTTCAAATCCGGTTTAAAGTTCTGGTTCAAAAAGAATTAATCTCTCGCAAGTTCGAATTCTAAGAAAAATTAAAGGTTGCCAAAAAGAACTGGCTGCCATGCTGCGCGGTTCAAACATAGGTATCCTGCCTTACGGCTTATCTTATTATGGTCACTTGGGGGCTTCCTGCTCATCGAGCATAGCTGTCGGTACCCTCTTGATTGGTGTAATGCTAATATATGGTCACTTGGGGGCTTCCTGTTCAAACATTGGTCATATTTGAACCAAAGAGAACATAGTCGAAACCCTTTTGATCGGCTGCCGCCAAACTCACTAGGGGCTTCTTGATCGTATCCGAATCATAGCTTAACCTCTTTTGGGTCCGACGTGGATCGTATTCGAATCAGCATCGTTAAACAACTCTCAATGTCATTTGGGGGCTTCCTGTTCAAACATAGGTCGTATTTGAACCAAAGAGAACATAGCTGTCGGTACCCTCTTGATTGGCAACGCCAAAGCCACTGGGGGCTATATGATCGTATTCGAATCTTAGCTCAACCCCTTTGGAACGGTTTTCTGATCGTATACGAATCAGAAGCCATAAATTTTTAAGTCTTTTTTGCGAACAATTTTGGGTTTGACTTGAGACCTGTAGGACCTTGAAGTATGTCTAGAGGGGGGGGGTGATTAGACTACTTGACCAATTAAAAGCTATGCCTTTTCCCAATTTTAGACTTTGGTAGATTTTAGCTATCTTTGGGCAAGTCAAGCAATCTAGATGCAATTCAAGCAAGCATGCAAAGAGTATATAGGCAGTGGAAATTAAAGCATGCAATTTGCAAGAATGTAAAGGGAAGGGTTTGGAGAATTCAAACGCAATTGGAGACACGGATGTTTTTGTCGTGGTTCCGATAGGTGGTGCTATCGTACATCCACATTGATGGAGACTTCAACCCACGAAGGGTAGCAGTTGCTTGTGAGTCCATGGAGGGCTCCACCCACGAAGGGTCCACGAAGAAGCAACCTTGTCTATCCCACCATGGCCGCCGCCCACGAAGGACTTGCCTCACTAGCGGTAGATCTTCACGAAGTAGGCGACCTCCTTGCCCTTACAAACTCCTTGGTTCAACTCCACAATCTGGTCGGAGGCTCCCAAGTGACACCTAGCCAATCTAGGAGACACCACTTGAAAGTGCAACTATCCCTAGGTGGTTTTGGTAATTCATAACAACATATAGCTCATTGAGCTAATGCTATTCCAAGACAAATATTTCAGGAAAGCTCAATGAATGGCATGGCATGGATGGTGAAAGTGGATCCCTCAAAAATATTCAGGACAAAGGATTGGCTCAAGCTCAAAAGCTCAAGACTCTACATTTTACATTTTAGTGATCCAAGATCACATTGAGTCTATAGGAAAAGCCAATACTATCAAGGAGGGATGAGGTGTTGCTTAATGAGCCTTTTGCTTCATGTGCTTAGTGATATGCTCCAAAACCCTCCACTACTTTCTCACATCCACATATGACCTAAACCTAAAGTCAAACTCGGCCCTACCGATTCTTTCTATCCGCGCCACCGAAGTTCAGATGTCATAGCCACTGCCACAAACCCTAGGCAAATTGGTCTCACCGATAGGGATCTCGGTCTCACCGAGATGGGATTGTAATCTTCTGTTTCCCTTCGTAACGTTTCGGTCTAACCGAAGTGAGCGATCGGTCCCACCTGAGTAGGTGGTTCTCTCTCAGAACTGGTAAGTTGGAAGTGTAGGTTTGTTCTGATGGCTCTCTCCATGAATGAAGAGGAGGTGGAGGGGTATATATATCCTCCACACAAAATCTAACCGTTACACACAATTTACCAAACTCGGTGGGACCGAATCATCAAACTCGGTCGGACCGATTTAGTAAACCTAGTGACCGTTAGGGTTTTTGGTGGGACTGACATGCAACTCGGTAGGACCGATATGATTAGGGTTAGGGCATAACGTAATCTCGGTGAGACCGATGACACAAACTCGGTGAGACCGATTTTGGTAATTAGCTAACCAGAGAGTTGGTCAGGTAAACTCGGTGGGACCGATTCGCTCTTTCGGTGAGACCGAAAAGTTACGAAAGGGAAAAGAGAGTTTACATTGTAATCTCGGTGGGACCGATCGCTCACTTCGGTTAGACCGAAACGTTACGAAGGGAAACAAAGAGATTACAATCCCATCTCGGTGAGACCGAGATCCCTATCGGTGAGACCGATTTTCCTAGGGTTTGTGGCAGTGGCTATGACATTTGAACTCGGTGGCGCCGGATAGAAAGAATTGGTAAGGACGAGTTTGACTTTAGGTTTAGGTCATATGTGGATGTGAGAAAGTAGTGGAGGGTTTTGGAGCATATCACTAAGCACATGAAGCAAGAGGCTCATTAAGCAACACCTCAGCCCTCCTTGATAGTATTGGCTTTTCCTATAGACTAAATGTGATCTTGGATCACTAAAATGTAAAATGTAGAGTCTTGAGCTTTTGAGCTTGATCCAATCCTTTGTCCTTAATATTTTGAGGGATCCACTTTCATCACCCATGCCATGCCATTCATTGAGCTTTCCTGAAATATTTGTCTTGGAATAGCATTAGCTCAATGAGCTATATGTTGTTATGAATTACCAAAACCACCTAGGGATAGTTGCACTTTCAAGACCTTTTTTGGATTATATCTCAAATGTATATAAGTGTTTTATGCTTAACCCGGCTTGACTTTTGACTATAAGTCGCCAGCTTATGACAATCATCATCTATGTGGAAGCATTGGCTTCTAAGGATTGGGTTATCACCCTTCTTGCATGGTCATATAAACCGGCGGTACAAATTCAATATCACATTGGTTATATGTGAGGTATTATGACCATACTGCGGTAAACCGCCAAGGGTTCTTGTGATCTACTTGTGTGCGAGGTAAGACTACATTTGGGTGGTTACCATACGGCTCTTGACGTTAAGTCGCGGGGCATATGTTGTTTAAACTCATGCAGGATTTGCGTAACTATGACTTATATAAATGCTTCAGTCCAAGCTCATCACTGAAATTGGTGTCTCAAAAGGGTTATCAATTATTGATTTTCTCAAGGGCTATAGGCCACCGGGTTACAAAAATTCCGGCTTACAATGAGTGCGCATTAAGTTGCCATCGACCAAGAGCCGCCAAGTATTTAAACTCCGGATTTACTTGTCAACCGATGAGGTATTCAAATCTTTAATAGCCAAAACTGGCTGGATTTTCATGATGATATTGAATGATTGAGGTTTTCATACCGGATTATATTATTCAAATCTTGAATAGCCAACATGGCTGGATTTCTATTGTGATTATCAATAACAAGTGTTATGATTGAGGTTTTCAAAGTCGCTTTAGCGCAATGGCTATTATTTTTATCAATGGGCATGATTTATTTACAATGGAAGAAATAGTCCCGAGTCGCTGCAGGCTTACGACCCAGCACTTGGGGGCTACATTGTTCAAATCGAGATTACCTCGAATATACAAGTCCCATGTCACTGCCAGCATGCACCATGGCACTTGGGGGCTAATGCAAAGTCGTTTTTTGCTCAACTTATTGAAGCCCCGACTCATCACATTTTAAATGAGCCGGCCCTTGGGGGCTACCAATTGCTCCTGTCGGAAATTCAAGGTACACAAGCCTTAATCCATTATATTGAAAGATCCATTATTCAGTTGGTAGAGTACAAAGCTCTTAACCTTGTGGACGTGGGTTCAAGCCCCATGGTGGAGATTACATCATTTGATGGTATTATCAATGAATCATATACAAAGTCCCGGCTCAGTAATATCTTATTGAGCCGGCCCTTAGGGGGCTACGTTGTTGCTCAAGTTTACATGATCATATTTACAAAGTCCCTGCTCATTATTGCATAATGACCCGGCCCTTGGGGGCTACTGGTTGAAATCTTTATGAGCATATAGGCAATTACAAGTCCTGTGTTCTTGCAAGCATGACAACCCGGCACTTGGGGGCTACAGGTGATATGCATATAAGGGAGGAATAACTTCAAATTATCAGTTTTGAGATTAAAAAAGTTATTATATTATTATTAGAGAAATCTGCAAAGTTTATGACCCGGCGTCATCATAAGATTAACACGGCATCAGGAACAGTTATGACTTGGTGTTATCAATATTTACAAGCCCGCTATTTTGCTCGCCAGCCTCTACATCTGTAAACCAGCGGATCACCAGATGAATCTTGAGTCCAATATGTTTATTAAGCCGACGCCTTGGAAGCCGACTCAAGTGGATTATTCTTCACAATATTTTACGTGAGAAACCAACATCGACAAATCGAGTATGAAGCTAGCTTATTGACCCGGATTTTCTAGATGAAGGAAATGACAATTGGACTTAAGGATAGTCGTGTCCGGCTCGGGATAATATTTAACCGGAGCACAAGGAATTAAGGATGATCAGTCTTTGGCTTACAAGAATTCTTAACCCGAACACAATCTGTTAAATTTGTTCTTGTGTTTGTTTTGAGGATCAGTTTAACATGGATAAATCCAAATTAAACTGGGGCTCATGTCGGGATATACCTCAGCGGTATGACCCGCCGAAGTATGACCCGACCGGGCTTGGCGTTTTCATTGGTAACCCGCCGGAGTGGCGACTCACGAGCCTGGCGACTCACGGATGGCCCTAACGGTGGGTCAGATGGACAACAAGGCCCAAAGCCCAGAAGGCCGGCTCACGTTATGATGGGCCGGCTTAAGAGGAAAGGCATGAGGAATATTTCCCTTACAAGGAATCAAGACCTGGACTTGTATCTGTTTTGTAATAGAGAATATGCTAGTCCTAATCCTACTAGGACTCTACATGTAAGCCGCCCCTTCAACTTATATAAGGAGGGGCAGGGCTCCCCAAAGAGGGACAAGCAAAAAGTAATAATCTCTAAGGCTAGACACAACAAAAGGGGAGCCGGCTTATGCGGCGACTCCCTCATGAGCATAATTAGACCTAGCCACAAACAGCATGTAGGGTTGTTACCGGATGATGTTTCCCGGGGCCCGAAGCTGTCTAAATCCTTGTCTTGTGTTGCGTCTCTCGATTCCGCTCAACCCCTCTCAAGCTACCACATAGATGCGTTGGCCTCGCGACTAAGTCCTCACACTAAGGACATCTGCCGTGACAATTCCACGACACTTCCCGAGTCAGTCAGAGGATGGCGGTCGACCTGGTTCTACTACAAAGACATCCTGACTCCTCGTCAGTCGATCGGTCTCCCCCCTTTCACTATGGAGCGAATCCGCCAACCTTTTTCACTGATTGTGACCCCAGAGGAGAAAGGTGAGGTGTCCCTTTTAGTCGACCAATTCGTTAACTTGGTCCGTGAGGGTGTGACTGGCATGGATCTGTTGGAGGTGTTCCTGCGTCGACGCATCCAGCCTCTCCAAGCCCGCGATCATCCGATGTGGACGTACTCAGGCCCTGAAGACACCGCTTGGGTCCACCCAGAGGAGGCCGCCGAGGACACGGTGGCTCAGTGGCTGCAGAGCATCACTGTGAACAAGGATAACCCCAGGGGGTCCAGGAGGGTTCTGCCATTCGACGCCGACCATGAGACAGAAGAGGTCAGGCTTAATGTATTGAGTGTTTTCTTCTTTCGATTTGCAATTGCTCTTGAATCTGACTGATATTTGTTGACTTGCGCCTCACAGATTTATACCAAGATGTACTCGATATCAAATGGGGAGCAACTCCAGGAGGGAGAGGAGAGCAAAGGCGGAAGTGCCGACTGGCAATCTGGAGACGATAGTGAGGAAGGCAGCAAGGATTCTGGTAGTAGTGAGGAAGTCAACTCGTCGCCTCGCTCTGAGCAGCGTTCCAAATAGTCGCAGGATCCTACGGGTGGGCGCGGGAAAGCAGTTCCGCCAAGCACGCAAGTTCTGAAGCGTGCTCGGACCTCGACTCCAGATCCATCGGAAAAGGCCGCGAAGCAGCCCAAGGTTGTCCCACCAAAGCCCCGGAAGGCCCTGCCCAAGATCAAGGTGGATGTTCCTGTTGCTTCTGCGTAAGTGTTTTGTTTCTTCTGTTTGTCTTCTGTGTTACCGTTGACTCGTTCGCTTGCTTGACCGAGTGAATTTTGGAGTTTTCAGTGCTGCGACTTCTGCAACATCTATGGACGTCGACGAGGAGCGCGGTGATGCTGAAACTGCGGACGCAGCTACCTCTCAGGTAGGTATGATTCCATAGCTGCATTCGTTTTCTGTCAACTACTCCTCTGGTCGACTGAATTTTTACCGTCGAGTGTTTGCAGCACCGACAAATGTTATCCAGCTCCCTGATGATGATGATGAGGACGTGCCCCCAAGGGACACCTGGAGGAGGAGTAGGACCTCAAGCAGAAGGGTGCCTGCCAACAAAGTGACTCACTCGGCAACTATGCCAGTCATCCAGCAACTTGGTGATCTAGTATGGACTTCGGTCTCTTGTGCTGACCCTCTGTCGACTGACCAACACTGGTGCGCGTCGGTCCTAAACAAACGGTTTTTTACCCCTTTCCGCGACGGCATTTGGAACCGTCGCCAAGTGAGTGTGTGCGATAGAGTGTCCTTCCCACACGACCCAAAAATCGTCGAGGATAGGCCCTCCACAGGACCAGTGGGGCCGTGCGATCGGGCGAGGCATCGAAACCCAATCATTTTTGTAGGTATGTACATCCCACACGGTGAATCGCAGAAATCATTTTCGTAGGTATGTACATCCCACACGGTGAATCCCAGAAATCATTTCCGTAGGTATGTACATCCCACACGGTAATCCGAGAAAATCATTTCCATAGGTATGTACATCCCACACGGTGAATCCCAGAAAAACATTTCCGTTCGTATGTATTCACACACAGTCAATCCAAGGAATACGTTTCCGTTCTTATGTACATCCACACAGTCAATCCAAGGAAAACATTTTCGTTCAGACATACATCCCACACAGTTTTATGTGTAGGCTCGTGTGTGAAAGGTGTAACTATCACACACGGTCTTCCTTGGTTAACTGCTTGCTTTTATCAACTATATCACGCACAATTTGATGAACAAAACTGTGTGGCATTGGGCTATCCATCGCAACCGCTTTTACTGCTAGAAACGTTTGCAAAGGTCCACGACACATTTAGCAGGTTTATTAGTTTACAATTAATAATTCTGGTATTACGCAAATTCACATTTCATATCGAACAACTGTTTGCCAATTTCATATCAGGCACATAAATATATTATAACATCACAAAGACGGTAGCTACATGAAAACAACACAGTACAACACATAGCTAGTTCAACTTCATAAGAACAATATATTCATTTCCCTAATTGAGATCATCCAGGCTCGTCTTATCCACCTCTGCTTTCAGTTCAGTAAGAACCCGTTTTGCACGGGCTAACTGGGAAAGTGCCTCCTCCTTCGCCAACACCATCTTAGCAAAGACTTTTTTTAATCTGAGCTTATTCTCCACCTTCAACTTTTTATCCCTCATCTTGAAATATGCTTCAGCGTTGACAAGACTTTCTCTAAGCCTAGCTGTGTTCACTTCCTCATACATGCTCCAGAGCTTTGTTAGGCATATCTTCAAAGACTGTGACCACTCTTGATCAACCCACTCCAAGTAAAAACACTTCCGTTCATCCTATAATATTTAAAACAAGATCAGTAACAATTGTAGGGGAAATGAGTTTATAGCAACATAGAAAATCACCAATGCTTATTTTGAAAAACTAAAGAAACATGTTAATTATGACATATCTTCTCAAAAAGATCAATGTGCAAATGATAAAATTGGTACTGAGACAACAACCAAATTCTGGAACATCAGAAGCTATAATTAACTACAACGACGCTACAAGTTCTTACTCATGTACAATAAATAACAAATTGAACATTTTATGAGGAAGGTAAATATAACTACAACAACATAGTGAAAGTGTTTGGATGACAACAAATTGATACTAACAGGTGTGTACATGCACAAATTTAGTAACATAGAACTAATAGCACTAAGGTCGTCCACTATGTATGCCAAAACTAGTGTAAACACAACTGTTGCTACATCTCGCACCGGTGCCCTGAACTGGCGAACCGATGCAGCGGAAAAAAAATCAGGGACCCGGACTCCGAAGCACGTAGTTGCTCCGATGCCCAGTTCCTTCGTGCCATAAAGATTTAGTACTTTACTGCTTGGCTGCTCAGATGTGTGGACCAAAGTTGGTTGCACAAACTGCTGAAGTGGTGCCAAATAATTTTCTAATGGCACCGCTGATGAGATGGCAATAATTTAAGATACTAGGTACAAACTGTGACACTGTCTTAGGATGCGTTTGGTTGAAGTTGTGGTATGAATGGGTTGGGACCATGACAGTGTCTGAATCACATCTAACAAATGATTTGTAACAACGGAAGAGGGTCTAACCTTATTTGCACATGCCAGAAACTTCCTCCTAGTGTCCACAGAATCAAACACAAGTAGCTTCACGCATGGAGATTGATGGTGACAACAAGCAGATAGATCTTTAGCTACCCGGCTCCATTCGTTGCTATTGATGGTCTTAGGGGGCTACAAGAGGAAGAAACGACTCAAATCGACCTCCGGGTAAAAATCCTTCATTCCAAGTCATAGCCCGAGAGAGAGAAGAGAGGCATACCCGGGTGGTGAAGTAGTAGTCATCGGAGGAGGAACCGCTGGAGATGTCTTTGAAGAAGACCATGGCGACCCCGGCGGTAGGATGCGAGACGGCGAGAGCGAGGAAGCGGCTATAGCTTAGCAAGGAAGGAAGGAAGGAAGGAGGAAACAGGGGAAATGTGACTTGTGGTCGGGGAGAAAAGGGGGTGGGGAAGGGGGAGGGGAATGGGGGCAGGGGTAGATATTTTGGCGGTAGGCCAAAATTTTGGAAATGTGGAGGGAAACTTTGCGTGCGGTGCCACCAGACCATTCACTTTGAACGATTGTGTGCATCGCAAACGATTCTTCTGCTTTACACGCATGGGATGAGTTTGATAATTCAAGTTTTGGTCTCAAGGCAGGGCACATTCACTTTGAACGCGCGCGGTGCCGCCGGACCATTCACTTTGAATGATTGTGTGCATCGCAAACGATTCTTCTGCTTTACACGCATGATATGTGTTTGATAATTCAAATTTTGGTGGAAATTTCCCCGGGTACGTCATTGCATAATTTAACATCGCTTGTTAATTTGGGCACACAAAAGAGCATATAGCAGACAGACCACACTTACTGAATCGAGCAATTTTAGTAATTACACAGAGCCAGTTGACCTAAACATTGCTGTAACAAAAGACCAGCATTAAAGACAAAGCCTAAGTACGCATATTAAAAATCCGTTGCCGCGCCGGCCTATGCATCGCCAGTGTGAGATGAGACGTCGATGACTTGTCCTGGCGACATGCCGCCGTTGGTGGACTCCGCATCCCCCTGCTGAAGTCGGCCGCATCCTCGTCCTCGTCCTCGGCGCCACCCTCAAGGTTGTAGTACTCGTAGTAGTGGCTGTGCCACAGCTCGCGTTGGTACTTGATCCACCACCGATTCCTCGATGGACAGACTCTTCTCTACCTCGACCTCGGCCACACGCAACTCCTCCTCTCGGTGCTCCTCGATCTCCGCCGCCTCCTGCATCTCTAGCTCCCGCTCCGCGACCTCATGAGGAAGCAGGTGCTCCATGGCCACCACCGCCTTTTCAGACATGGGTTGCATGCTGGAGTCCGAGGTGGCCTGGAATATCTTGGCATGTGCATCCTCAATCTTGGCATGGATGGCCTCGACCTGTGCCAGGCGACATCAGCGCGCAGACGGCAGCTCGGCGCTCTCGGTGTTTACAACGCCCGTATGCAGCCCGTCTCGGTGATCCGATGCAGCTGTCGCTGCCACAGACACCCTCTCGGCGGAAGCAGCTGCGCTCAATGCTGATGCGGCGGCACTCTCGGCGTAGGCGGTCGCGCTCTCGGTGCAGGCGGTGGCGTTCGGGGGGGGGGGGGGGACGCGGCCATCGTACGAGCCTTCACGAAGCATTTCCACGGCCTCATCTTTTCAAGAAGGGGGTGTGGGAATGGGGATCGGGATTCGGGGATTCGGGGTTGCAAGACTGGAGCAAAGTAGCCAACGAAGCTTAAGGAGGGAGACTTAAATAGACCCAGATATTTTCGTCGCAAACGGTTCCTAGAAAACAACTGTGTGTGATGTTGTAGATATTTTTTATTAGCTGTGAAAGACGAATTTGGAATAAAGTGCCGACGGATGGCATTTTAAATGAACGAGAAATTTTGTAGTACTAATACAACTGTCATGTCAAAATTCGGAAAATTTGGTCATTTGACCTTCTAAGACATTTAAGTGATTTTCTAGCCATTTAATGACCGTAATTGAAATTTGAACTACATGTACATGCAATAGCTAACCATAACGGTTTGAAAACTCATATTTCATATATTTGTGTGCGATTTAATTCCATGTGCAGTAAATTGGAAGGAATTTTCAAACATATTGGTCTAACGGCTATGACACAATTAAGCATGGAGTGACATGGCATTTTAATTCAAAAAACATCTATGTCTAACATGCACTACTACAACTGTAATGTGAAATTTTGGAAAATTCTAGAGGTCATTTGACCTTTTAAAGACATTTAAGTGATTTTCTAACCATTTAATGACCGTAATTCAAATTTGAACTACATCTACATGCAACGCTTAACCAAAACATTTTAAAAAATCATATATGTGTACCTGTGTACGAGTTAATTCCATGTGCAGTAAATTAGAAGGAATTTTCAAACATATTGGTCTCACGACATGGACACATGCATACGTATGCATGGAGTGACATGTCATTATAATTCAAAAAATAGAAAAATGATGAGAAACACATGAAACCATGGTTGATGTAATGACATGCCACCAAGATGATGTGGTAAAGAAATTGGCATGTTTGACGAACGTTTAGACATGCACCCCTCACAAATCGTAGCAACTCGCTAGAAGGTTCGTGGTTCCGAGAGGGAACAATGCATGTTTGATGACGAACGGGAGATAGCTTCCTCTTACGGCCTTCAAAGATTTTCCTATACGTTTAACGTGCACTAATACAACTGTCATGTGAAAATTTGGTAAATTTTAGGGGTCATTTGACCTTTTAAAGACATTTAAGTAATTTTCTAACCATTTAATGACCGTAATTCAAATTTGAACTACATCTACTTGCAACGCCTAACCATAACGGTTTGAAAAATCATATTTTTGTGTACTTGTGTGCGAGTTAATTCCATGTGCAGTAAATTCGAAGGAATTTTCAAACATATTGGTGTCAAGGCATGGGCACATGCATGGAGTGCATGCCATGGCATTTTAATTCCAAAAAATAAAAAATGATCAGAAAAACATGAAACCTTGCTTGATCTAATGTCATGCCACCAAGATGATGTGGTAAAGAAATTGGCATGTTTGACGAAAGTTTGTACACACATCCCTCACAAACCAGAGCGACTCGCTAGAATGTTCATGGTTTTGAGAGGGAACAATGCATGTTTGATGACGAACGGGAGATAATTTCCTCTTACGGCCTTGAATTTTTTTCAACGCCTAACGTTTACTACTACAACTGTAATGTGAAATTTTGGAAAATTCTAGGGGTCATTTGACCTTTTAAAGACATTTAAGTGATTTTCTAACCATTTAATGACCGTAATTCAAATTTGAACTACATCTACATGCAACGCCTAACCAAAACGGTTTGAAAAATCATATCTGTGTGCTTGTGTCCGAGTTAATTTCATGTGCAGTAAATTAGAAGGAATTTTCAAACATATTGGTTTCACGACATGGACAGTGACATGGCATTTTAATTCGAAAAATAGAAAAATGACCAAAAACACATGAAACCTTGGTTGGTGTAATGTCAAGCCACCAAGATGATGTGTTATAGAAATTTTTATGTTTGACGAACGTTTGGACACACACCCCTCACAAACCGGAGCAACTCACTAGAAGTTTCGTGGTTCCGAGAGGGAACAATGCGTGTTTGATGACGAACGGGAGATAGCTTCCTCTTACGGCCTTCAATTTTTTTTCATACATTTAACGTGCACTAATACAACCGTCATTTGAAAATTTGGTAAATTTCAGGGCTCATTTGACCTTCTAAAGACATTTAAGATATTTTCTAACCATTTAATGTCCGTAATTCAAATTTGAACTACATCTACATGCAACGCCTAACCAAAATGGTTTGAAAATCATATTTTTGTGTAATTGTGTGCGAGTTAATTCCATGTGTAGTAAATTTGAATGAATTTTCTAACATATTGGTGTCAAGGCATGGACACATGCATGGAGTGCATGCCATGGCATTTTAATTCCAAAAAATTAAAAAATGATCAGAAAAACATGAAACCTTGCTTGATTTAATGTCATGCCACCAAGATGATGTGGTAAAAAAATTGGCCTGTTTGACAAAAGTTTGGACACACACGCCTCACAAACCGTAGCAACTCACTAGAAGGTTCGTGGTTCCGAGAGGGAACAATGCATGTTTGCTGACGGACGGGAGATAGCTTCCTCTTATGGCCTTCAATTTTTTTCCTACGTTTAACGTGCACTAATACAACCGTCATGTGAAAATTTGGAAATTTTCAGGGGTCATTTAACCTTTTAAAGACATTTAAGTGATTTTCTAACCATTAATGGCCGTTATTCAAATTTGAACTACATCTACATGAAACGCCTAACCAAAACGGTTTGAAAAATCATATTTTGTGTACTTGTGTGCGAGTTAAAAAATCATCAGACGATGTAAATATCTGGTGTTCAAAAAAGAAAATGTAAAGATCTCGCAAGACAACCGGTCCCCACACGATTGGCACTCTATCTCGTGGCTTGAGGTTTGGTAGGTGATTGGCGGGGGTCATTAATCAGACACGGTTCTGTATTGGAAACCGTCAGCTATTATGTTCACACACGGATTTGCTGCGGGAATTGTGTGTAATTCAAACTACAGTACTTGTAAATTCTGGTGACCGGCGTGTGTACTGTCCCCGTCGATCTAGATTCCAGCCGCCAATAAATACTACATTTCTCACATCGTCCTGCCTGCATTCTCATCTACATCCTCCCCTCGCTCGCCCTCTCTCTCTCTCTCTCTCTCTCTCTCTCTCTCTCAAATCTCTGTCATGGCGCCGGTCTGCCCACGCGCCGATGAGGAGTCGCCACCCCCCGAGGACGCTCACTCGATTAGGAGCGACGAGGACCCCTACGCGCCGCCTAACGAGGTTGCGTCGGACCCCCAACTTTGGATTGGTTTTGGGGCCAGTACAATCTTTGTCTGTGGAAGTCGTTGGCGCCGGCTGAGAAAGCCAGGCAAGGGACGTTCAAAAAGGAGATGGTGGAGGATGAAGCCAGGTACCAGGCGGCCTGTGAAGCCTGTGATGCCGCCTAGAAAAAGGAGGCGGCGGAGCTTTGGGGGCGGGCGCGTCGTCGTGCCGAGGAGGTGTACGAAGACGAGTACTTCGCAAGGAAGGTCATAGGCACTGGTCGCCTCGTCGCTGCGTGGAGGTGGGCTGATAAGCTCCAGCGTGCCACCGACGAGGAGCTCCGGTGGGCGCCCAACAAAATGGCAAGATCGGCCAAGGCCCGCCAAAGAAGAGGCAGATCGGTACGTCAAGCACTGCGGGGTGGAGGAGTCGGAGTACTGCCTCCGCACTGGAAAGATGCCACGCACCAGGGAGCTGCTGGCGAGGGGCTGCAGGAATACAGGAGGGATTATTAGTTTTAGTATTGTTCGTTTTCAATTTTATGCATTGTACCTAGTAGTTAAGTATCATCACGTGTTATAAATATATACTCTGTGATGATCTAATGAACAATTAATATATATACATATATATATTATAAATTCCATTTTCTATCTGTTTTTGTATACTAATTTGAATCTAGCTGTTATCATCCACATATACAGAATGGAAAGCGTATATATACACATTGAAATGTAGCAGTATAAGAATGGAAAACAGAGTACACACATTGAAACAGAGCAATACTATGATTGTTGTGAATACAAAGCTATCCACGTCGAAACAACTTTTCAAAATAAAATGCGTCCATGAGACCATGACCAGCAGCCCTTGCCTAGTGTAGCTCTTGTCTCTGCCTGAACTCATGCAGGCGTTTGTCCAAGCAGTCTACACGCTCGTGGTACATCTGGAGCGCGATCTCGAGCTCCAAGTTGGCTATTTCATCGGAGATCACCAACTCGAGGATGCGACGGCCATGTTCCTCTACTGCACCCAGGTGGGCCAAGGAGGCGGTCGAGCCTACGGACCAGCGCGTTGGCATCTAGCGGGCCACAGACAAGGCGAACAGTGTCACCCATGCGAACGGCGCGGCGGGCGTCCGGTGCAAGTACGGCCTGGCCCTCATCTGGTGCAAGTACGACGCTGAGGGCCTCTGCCCACTCCTGGCGAGGAATGGGTGTACTGACGGGATGTGTACCCAGCTACAACGCCGTGTCGACAGCAGGCAAGCACCGATGGATCCACTCTTGCTGTGCGGCGCGCCGCGCCTCTCGCTCTGCGACGCTCCAACGGTCTCGCCGTGCGGCGAGCTGCATCCTATCGGTGCAGACGCGCCTAGCTTGCTCTGCGGTGCGCCATCGATCATGTTGTGTGGCGAGCTGAAACCTGTCGGCGCTGACATGCCTATCTTGATCCGCGGCGCTCAAGCGCCATGCGCCAAAGGTCTGCTCAACCCTGGCGATGACGCGCATCACAACGTCGTCCATCGTGTTGCCGGGGAGCGCCTCGGCCTCGGCGGGCTGTGGCGCCTGCTTGTTTTCCTCATCAACGAGGTTGATGGCAGAGGCGGCGCTTTGGTGGGTTGGCATGCTTGGAAAAGGTGGATGTGCTATAGGTTGCGCTTGTCGCCTCCATGCATCGTGCACCCCCTATGCGCAATATAGCAGGGTGGCGGGAAACAGGTGAGGAAATGGCGGGAAATGGTGGCGTGTTCATAAAACGCCATCAATTAATGGAAACTTAGCATCGAGCTAGCACAAGGAGTAGATGATGATCAGATGAACACGGACCACACTAGGGATCCCGTTGGTGGTGAATTCATCAATCCCAAACGGTTGAATAATAGCAAGCGTTTGCCCACAACACACACGGCCTATTCCATCACAAATAGGTCGGATGGATCAACAGTATGCCACGTATCGCACATTGTCAAAAAGCAATGCGGTAGACCTTCTTTAACATGTGTTAAAAAAACAAGGACCTCGAGGTTAAATGAGCTGAGGGAATGGGGCATTTTGGTCATTTGACCGAAATGACCCATCCTATCACCTAATTTAACATCGACACAACTTCCCATCCAGTCACCCATCCAATGGCTGCTCCAGCCTGAGCACACTTAACTTGATAGTTTTCTTACATAAGCTACTGGTAGAACAACTAGTCCTTGCTGATAGGAATGCCTCTTCGCATCCTTATGGCGTATCCAGATGACCGCCCGTCCCACAATGGCCAATTGATGTTGTGTAGACAGAGCATATCACATACGTCTTATTAGAAGCAATCGTCTGTGTTATTATCGGTCTTCGCACACATTTCTGATTATAGACTTGTTTGCCGCGTATCACACACATCTTGTTATATTGAACCGTTTCTATTCTCTTGCCTAATCACAAACAGTTCATCCGAGTGAACCGTATGCTATGTATCGCACACACCTTTGATCTGGCTGACCGTTTCTTTTGTGTTGCCTAATCACAAACAGTTCATCCGAGTGAATCATATGCTATATATCGCAGACGCCTCCATCTGGCTGACCGTTTCTTTTGTGTTGCCTAATCACAAACAGTTCATCCGAGTGTACCGTATGATGTGTATCGCACACGCCTCCATCTGGCTGCCCGTTTCTTTTGTTCCTCCTCATCACAAACAGTTCATTGAACTGAACCGTATGCCCTTCATCGCACACACAACTAAAACCTGAAATGTTTGATGCATCCGTCATCGCAAACATTTTACACATTTCTGACGGTTTTCATACAACACCGTTTGCGATTATGGCATCGCACACCGTTTTTCGAAGGGTCTCTGATCGTAGTGTCGCGTTAGCAGCATCCTGCAGTAGTGCAACCCTCAGAGTCGACTACTTAGGCTCCTGCTCCGATTGCGCAAGTTCAAGCTTCAGCCCCACCGGCCACGTCGTCAGTTCCACCATCTTTGTTTGCTCTGCATCACATCCCGGAGGACCAAGTAGGAGCTGCCAAGGAGGCCGTGATTCAAGCAGGTCTGATGATGGACCGGATGAAAGTGGTGTATGTCACCAGCAAGGCTGCTTATGACGCCACCTCCGCCCTCCAAGCCAATGTCCAAGTAAGTGGGATTGTAAGTTGATTTCCGATTGGTTTCCAGCTTGAACTTTGCTCTGTTAGGATATGCTACTTGAAAACTGCTGCTTTATTATTCATAAGATGTCAATCTGTTTCTTGCATCCTTACACCCACTGGGTGTGTAATGTAGTTGTGTGTAGCTCTTTTCACTTGAATTGGACAGGTCGTGTCGAGTGAAGTTTTGGTCTAGTGGGGGCACACTGAGTGCACCCACTGGGTGTAGTCCCCGAGACCGATGTGAACTGCTGGTAGTCGACGATGGTCTTAGAACTGTCTAATCTCTCTTTTTTTACTCCGTCCACTCGTGCTGGGCGGACCCTGTCGAGTGGGAAATCAAACCAGTGGGGGCATGCTAAGTGCACCCACTGGGTGTAGTCCCCAAGACTACTATTGAATGTTTGATTCAGCAGTAGTCTTAGAACTCTTTTTGTCATAATAATCTGACCTTGTGCTTTATCACTCGGGTGTGACTGGTCTTTGTCTCTATCGATTGACGTGTCTTGTTGTTGATTGCAGAAATCTTGTGAGCTTGGAACCAAGTTTGCTGATTTGGAGAAGAAGCAGATCCAACTCAATCTCGACCTGGAGTTGGCTAAGGAGAACCTGAAGAAGGCCCGGGATGAAGCAGCTGTCATGGGAGGTAACAATCTATCGACTGCTCGCCTTGTCATCTTTTGAACCGAGTGATTCCACTCGAACAAATGTGCATAGTGAAAATCGTCAACTCCAAGCTCGTCTGAAGAATGTTATTTCTTGAGACAAAATGAAGCAGGCTCTGGAGCAGAAGGATCTTGACCTTGCAGCGGCGCAGAAGATAGCGCGGGAGAAGACTGAACTTGCCGACAAGAAGCTGGCTTCAGTCGGAAAGTTGGAAGAAGAGAACGCCAAGTTGAAAACTGTTGTTGATGAAATGAAAAAGAAGTCGTGCAGCTGAAGGAGGAGAAGGTGGCCTTGGCAGACAAAGTTGATACTCTCAATCGGAAGAGAGATGATCTGGAAACTTATCTGGGAGGTCTTGCCAAGAAGATGTTCCTCATGCTTGAAGGTACTTTTCTTTATCCAACTGACTGTAGAGAACTTTTTCATTATGTTACTGTCGATCCAACACCTTCCTATGCGTGGAGAATTCTGTCAGAACTTCGAGGAAGAAACTGGGTGGATCGAGACAGGTTTGGACCCTATCAACTCTCCCATCAAGGACGAAGCCGCAATGAACGTGTTGCAACTGGAATCTCGCCTTGCTAGTGTCTTGGATTACATTGCTCGACTGAAGGTCACGCTGTCCAGGATTGACAAGGAGTTAAGGCCAGAGGATGTGCTTCTGAATGACCTCGAGTCACTGATGACTCGACTCAACAGCATCCCGGAGCGAGTGCAGGCATGGAAGAAGTTAGCTGCCGCTGCGGTGCTGACGTGGCTTTATCACTCGTCCGCGTTCATAGCAAGGAAGTCAAAGAAGAGAAGCTGGCGGCTCTTAAGGTTGCCAACACTAAGAAGCTTCAATTCCAATCTTTCATGGAGACCTTCATCGACGCAGCCACTCGCATCACAAACGGCATTGACTTGTACCGTTTCGTCGAGCCAGCAAGTCCTCCTCCTGCCGAGTGAAAACTCGATAACTTGATTTTATTTGCCTCGGAATGCCGAGTGATTCTGTAATTGTTAAACTCTTTCGAACTTGGTGCTCGAGTACTTCTGCTGGTGATTCCGAACCTTGCCGGATTTATCTGAACTTGGCTACTTCTTTTGAATGCAGTTGCTTTGTCTTTATCATCTTCGGATTTCTTGACTCGGGCGAATTTAGAACCACAGCTGAATCTCCGAGTGAGAGGATCGCTTTTCACTCAGAATAGACGTTGTACTTGTGGCGCAGCTCTGAGTGCAACGATACGTTGTACTTGTGGCGCAGCTCTGAGTGCAACCAGACATTGTACTTGTGGCACAACTCAGAGTGCAACCATACGTTGTACTTGTGGTGCAGCTCAGAGTGCAACCACACGTTGTACTTGTGGCGCAGCTCAGAGTGCAACCATATGTTGTACTTGTGGCACAGCTCAGAGTGCAACCAGATGTTGTACTTGTGGCACAGCTCAGAGTGCATGGCCAAGCCTCCGAGCGAGAGGGTTGCTCTTCACTCAGAGCATGTTTTGGAACTTAGTCGAATTGGGTTCGCAGCTAAGCCCCCGAGTGAGAGGGTTGCTCTTCACTCGAAGTGTTTTTGTAACTTAGGCTAGTACGGGGTCGCAGCTAATCCCTGAGTGAGAGGGTTGCTCTTCACTCGGAGTGTTTTTGTAACTTAGGCGAGTATGGGCTCACAGCAAAGCCCCCGAGTGAGAGGGTTGCTCTTCACTCGGAGTGTTTTTGTAACTTAGGCGAGTACATGGTTACAGCTAAGCCCCCGAGTGAGAGGGTTGCTCTTCACTCGGAGTGCTTTTTAAACTTAGGCGAGTACGGGTCACAGCTAAGCTCCCGAGTGAGAGGGTTGCTCTTCACTCAGAATGTTTTTGTAACTTAGGCAAGTACAGGGTCGCAGCTAAGCCCCCCGAGTGAGAGGATTGCTCTTCACTCGGAGTGTTTTTGAAACTTAGGCGAGTACGGGATTGCAGCTAAGCCCTCTAGTGAGAGGGTTGCTCTTCACTCAGAGTGTTTTTGTAACTTAGGCGAGTACGGGGTCGTAGCTAAGCCCTGGAGTGAGAGGGTTGCTCTTCACTCGGAGTGTTTTTGTAACTTAGGCGAGGACGGGATCGTAGCTAAGCCCCCGAGTGAGAAGGTTGCTCTTCACTCGGAGTGTTTTTGAAACTTAGGCGAATCGGGTTTGCGGCTAAGCCCCCGAGTGAGAGGGTTGCTCTTCACTCGGAGTGTTTTTGTAACTTAGGCGAGTATGGGATCGCAGCTAAGCCCCCGAGTTAGAGGGTTGCTCTTCACTCAGAGTGTTTTTGTAACTTAGGCGAGTACGGGGTCGCAGCTAAGCCCCGAGTGAGAGGGTTGCTCTTCACTGAAGTGTTTTTGTAACTTAGGTGAGTACGGGATCGCAGCTAAGCTCCCAAGTGAGAGGGTTGCTCTTCACTCGGAGTGTTTTTGAAACTTAGGCGAATCAGGTTCGCGGCTGAGCCCCCGAGTGAGAGGGCTGCTCTTCACTCAGAGTGTTTTTGAAACTTAGGCGAATCGGGTTCGCGGCTAAGCCTCCGAGTGAGAGGGTTGCTCTTCACTCTGAGTGTATTTGAAACTTAGGCGAATCGGCTTCGCGGCTAAGCCACCCACCGAGGGATTTGAACACACATGCTTATGTGAAAACAATGATTAAGATACTGCAAAAATCATGTCTTTGATAAGCAAACTGAAGGATTCTTATTACAACTCGTCGATCCGAGTGTTTAGGTATAAAAACGGCGGAGCAGATCCGCATTCCACGAGCGTGGCTTGTCTTCTTTCTTGGCTACGTTGTAGAGGTGATACGCCCTGTTGTGGAGCACCTTGGTGATGATGAAGGGCCCTTCCCAGGCCGGAGCGAGCTTGTGAGGCCGTTTCTGGTGCACTCGGAGCACAAGGTCTCCTTCCTGAAATGCCTGGCCTCTGACATTTCGAGCATGGAATCGACGCAGGTCTTGTTGATAGATGGTCGACCGGATTAGAGCCATTTCGCTCCTCCTATAGGAGATCAACTGCGTCCTGGCGTGCCTATTCTGCTTCAGCTTCTGAGAAGAGTTCCACTCAGGGGGCATTGTGCAGCAAATCACTCGGAAGTACAACTTCAACACCATATACCATAAAAAAGGGGTTCGATCAGTCGACCTATTGGGAGTCGTTCTCAATCCCCACAGGACAGATGGCAACTCAGTCACCCAAGCTCCAGCTGCGTGCTTGAGGTCGCGCATCAATCGGGGTTACAACCCTTGTAGGATCTGGCCTTTCACTCTTTCCGTCTGCCCATTCGACTGCGGGTGCACAACGGATGCGTAATCGACCCGAGTGCCTTGGGAAGCGCACAATGCTCTGAACTCATCAGAATCAAAGTTGGATCCGTTATCTGTGATAATGTTGTGAGGGACTCCATATTAGAATATCATCTCTCTGATGAAACTGATGGCAGTGCTTGAGTCAAGATTCTTGATAGGCTTGGCCTCGATCCATTTGGTGAACTTGTCGACCGCTACGAGCAAATGAGTGAAACCGCTTCTGCCGGTCTTGAAAGGTCCAACAATGTCCAACCCCAAACTGCAAATGGCCAGCCGAGTGGAATAGTATTCAAGGCAGATGCAGGCTTGTGAGACATGTTTGAGTAAAATTGCAGCCTTCACACTTATCGACTATATATTTAGCCATCTCATTCGCACGCGGCCAGTAAAATCCCGCTCGGTATGCTTTGGCCACGATGGTCCGAGAGGATGCGTGGTGACCACAGGTCCCTGTCTGAATCTCATTTAAAATCAGTCGACCTTCTTCTAGAGAGATGCAACGCTGAGCCAATCTAGTAACACTTTCTCTGTAAAGTTGTCCACTTATCAGCGTGAAGGCTTTGGATCTGCGGACGATCTGGCGGGCCTCATGTTCATCCTCTGGGATCTCCTGCCTGAGCATATATGCAATATATGGCACTGTCCAGTTGGGAGTGATCACTAAAACCTCCATGATCAAGTTGACTACTGCTGGAACTTCAATCTCAGTCAGATTGCTTGAACTTATCGGTTGCGGGGGCTCCTCTATACAGGGATCTTATTGGACTGATGGGGTATGGAGATGCTCCAAACACACATTACTGGGAATAGGCTTCCGAGTGGAACCTATCTTCGCCAGATCATCAGCTGCTTGATTCTTGAGTCAGGGTATGTGGTTGAGCTCCAACCCTTCAAACTTCTTCTCTAATTTTCTCACTGCATTGCAGTAACCAGTTGATGACCCACAAGTATAGGGGATCTATCGTAGTCCTTTCGATAAGTAAGAGTGTCGAACACAACGAGGAGCAGAAGGAAATGATAAGCGGTTTTCAGTAAGGTTTTCTCTGCAAGCACTGAAATAGTAGGTGATAGATAGTTTTGTGATAAGATAAATAATAACAAGCTAAAAGTAAATAAAGTAAATAACATGCAGCAAGGTGGCCCAATCCTTTTTTTAGCAAAGGACAAGCCTGGACAAATTCTTATAATAGGAAAAACGCTCCCGAGGACACATGGGAATATCATCAAGCTAGTTTTCATCACGTTCATATGATTCACGTTCGGTACTTTGATAATTTGATATTTGGGTGGACCGGTGCTTGGGTGCTGTTCTTACTTGAACAAACATCCCACTTATGATTAACCTCTATTGCAAGCATCCGCAACTACAACAAAAGTATTAAGGTAAACCTAACCATAGCATGAAACATATGGATCCAAATCAGCCCTTTACGAAACAGCATAAACTAGGGTTTAAGCTTACGTCACTCTAGCAACCCATCATCTACTTGTTACTTCCCAATGCCTTCCTCTAGGCCCAAATAATGGTGAAGTGTTATGTAGTCGACGCTCACATAACACCACTAGAGGCTAGACAACATACATCTCATCAAAATATCGAACGAATACCAAATTCACATGACTACTAATAGCAAGACTTCTCCCTTGTCCTCAAGAACAAACGTAACTACTCACAAAGCATATTCATGTTCATGATCATAGGGGTAATAGTATGCATAAAGGATTTGAACATATGATCTTCCACCAAATAAACCAACTAGCATCAACTACAAGGAGTAATCAACACTACTAGCAACCTACTAGCACCAATCCCGGACTTGGAGACAAGAATTGGATACAAGAGATGAACTAGGGTTTGGAGATGAGATGGTGTTGGTGAAGATGTTGATGGAGACTGCCCTCTCCCGATGAGAGGAGCGTTGGTGATGATGATGACGATGATTTCCCCCTCCCGGAGGGAAGTGTCCCCGGCAGAACAGCTCCGCCAGAGCCCTAGATTGATTCCGCCAAGGTTCCGCCTCGTGGCGGCGGAGTTTCGTCCCGTAAGCCCACGATTTTTTCCAGGATAAAAGTGATGATATAGCAGAAGATGGACGCTGGAGGCCCACCAGGGGGCCTAGGAGATAGGGGTGCACCCTGTAGGGGGCGCCCCTGTCTCCTGGACAGGGTGTGGGCCCCCTGGCCTATTTCTTTTGCTCATAATTTCTTATAAATTCCAAAAAAGTTGTTTTTGGAGTTTCAGGACTTTTTGAGATGTGCATAATAGGTTTCCAACGTTTGCTCCTTTTCCAGCCAGAATTCCATTCTAAGCATCCCCCTCTTCGTGGTAAACCTTGTAAAATAAGGGAGAATAGCCATAAGTATTGAGATATAATGTGTAATAACAGCCCATAAAGCAATAAATATTCATATAAAAGCATGATGCAAAATGGACGTATCAACTCCCCCAAGCTTAGACCTTGCTTGTCCTCAAGCGGAAGCCGAAATCGAAAAATATGTCGACATGTTTAGAGATAGAGGTGTCGATAAAAATAAAATACGGACATGAGGGCATCATGATCATTCTAATAACAGCAACATATATGGATTTTGTCATATGATTTCCTATGCTCAAGTAATAAGCAATTCACAATATCAAGTATGGTTCAAAAACTTCATTGGGAACTAACAACCTATAATCCCAATCATTGAAGCAATTGCAATTTATCGTAATATCGAAAAGAGTCAATAATAGAGCTTTTCAGCAAGCTCACATACTCAACTATCTCGTAGTCCTCTATAATTATTAACACTCACGCAATACTTGTGGTTATAGAGTTTTAGCCAGACACTGAGAAAGATAGGGGCTTATTGTGTTGCCTCCCAATGTATTCACCTTTAGGTGATGTCAACAATAATAGCCTATGCCAACTTACATCCAATTGGATATATGTATCATGATCTTCCTAACACGAAGAGCTTGCCAAAGGATAAATATAAAAAGGGAAAGGTGAGCATCACCTTGACTCAAGCATAAAGTAAAGCATAAATTAAAAGATAGGCCCTTCGCAGAGGGACGCAGAGGTTGTCATGCGCGTTTAGGGTTGATGCATAAAATCTTAGTGCAAAAGAACGTCACTTTATATTTCCCCTTGTATGTGGACCTTTATTATGCAGTCCGTCGCTTTTATTACTTCCACAACAAGTTCGTACAAAGTTTATTTTCTCTGCACTAATAAGTCATACATATTTAGAGAGCAATTTTATTGCTTGCACCGATGACAACTTACTTGAAGGATCTTATTCAATCCATAGGTAGGTATGGTGGACTCTCATGGCAAAACTAGGTTTAAGGATATTTGGAAGCACAAGTAGTATCTCTACTTGGTGCAAGGAATTTGGCTAGCATGAGGGGAAAGGCAAGCTCAACATGTTTGGAAGGTCAATGACAATATATTTTAACTGAGATGTCGGAAAACATAAACCATTACGTTGTCTTCCTTGTCCAACATCAACTCTTTTAGCATGTCATACTTAATGAGTGCTTCATAATCATAAAAGATGTCCAAGATAATTTATTTATATGTGAACCCCTCTTTCCTTATCACTTCCTATTAATTGCAGCGATGACCAATGCTACGTTCATCAACTCTCAACAATTTTTATGCCTCATACTTTCTATATGTGAAGTTATCACTATCCATAAGATCAATATGAACTCTTTTGTTTTTCTACTTTCTCAAGATCATAGCATCATAGCAAAGCCCTTGACTCAACACTAATCTTTATTAAAGATAGCACACAGACTCGCTTACATAAAGAGATCGCAAAGCAAAGCTCAAAACTACTTGATATCAAAACTTCAATATACTAGATCAAGATACTACTAAAGGATCCAACTAAATAAAGCGGTAAAGATAGGAGTGCGATGGTGATACGATACCGGGGCACCTCCCCCAAGCCTGGCAGTTGCCAAGGGGAGTGCCCATACCCATGTGATTATTTCTTTGGAGGTGATGGAGATGGTGATGATGACGGTGGATAATCGCACATCGAGCGTAATAGCTCCTCCAACTTGCGAATAATGCCCTTGAGCCCAGCAATATGATCCTTCAACAAAATATTCTCCTGTGTGAGATACTTATTCTGTATTCGGGCTAACTCAATCATCTTGAAAGCTTCAATCTCTGTTGGAGTAAAAAGGTTAGGTAAAGGTTGAGGGATGTCTTCTTCTTTCACCACCGGAGCTTGAACCTCCATGGCCTTTTTGATCTCTTCATCCTTGTTAATCTCCTCTAGTTCTTCTCTTTTCAATTCTATCTTCAATAGCCAGGCATCCTTGTCTTTGTTGTCGGAGGAGGGAGAAGTCATGGTGCTCTAAATCTAAAACGGAAACAGCTCGAAACGAAAACAGAGGATATTTGCGTGATACAGTGGTCAAAACCTTCGGGAGTATATATAATGAATTTTTACCGACCAAAATACGTAACATACAATAAAAGGAGTGCAGGAGGCACACCAGTGCCCACGACAGAGAGGCGCGCCCTACAGGGGGGCGCCCTCTCTCGTGGGAGCCTCATGTCCCTTTCGGACTACTTATTTCTTCCTAAAATTCTTAAATAATCCAAAACTGATAAAAATTGCCATTAGAGTTGTTTTGGAGTCGGTTTACTTACCGTACCACGTACCTATGCCTTTTCGTAGTCTGGAACATTCTGGAAAGTGTCTCTTATGTATACCTTAGGGGTTATGGTCTCAATAATATTAGTTTCCACATTGATAGGATTACCTGAAATATAATGTTTAATTCTTTGACCGTTTACCACCCTCGGATTTGTGCCTTCGAAGTTGTTGATTTTATAGCGCCAGAACGATAGACCTCTTCGATAGTGTAGGGTCCTTCCCACTTTGAGAGAAGTTTTCCTGCAAAAAATCTTAAACGAGAGTTGAATAATAACACATAATCTCCTACTTTAAACTCACGCTTTTGTATCCTCTTATCATGCCAGCGTTTGACTTTTTCTTTGAAAAGCTTGGCATTCTCATATGCTTGGGTTCTCCATTCATCAAGTGAGATAATATCAAACAACCTCTTCTCACTGGCAAGTTTGAAATCATAGTTGAGCTCTTTAATAGCCCGGTATGCGTTATGTTCAAGTTCAAGAGGTAAATGACATGCTTTTCCATAAACCATTTTATATGGAGACATACCCATAGGATTTTTGTATGCAGTTCTATAGGCCCATAATGCATCATCAAGTTTCTTGGACCAATTCTTTCTAGACCTACTGACAGTCTTTTGCAAAATTAATTTGAGCTCTCTATTGCTCAACTCTACTTGACCACTAGACTGCAGGTGATAAGGAGATGCAATTCTATGATTAACATCATATTTAGCAAGCATCTTACGAAAAGCACCATGAATAAAGTGTGAACCACCATCAGTCATAAGATATTTAGGGACTCCAAACCTCGGAAAAATAACTTCTTTAAGCATTTTAATAGAAGTGTTATGATCAGCGCTACTAGTTGGAATAGCTTGTACCCACTTAGTAACGTAATCAACAGCAACTAAAATATGTGTATAACCATTGGAGGCAGGAAAAGGTCCCATATAATCAAAGCCCCAAACATCAAACGGTTCAATAACAAGGGAATAATTCATAGGCATTTCTTGACGTCTACTAATGTTACCTATTCTTTGACATTCATCACAAGATAAGACAAACTTACGAGCGTCTTTGAAAAGAGTAGGCCAATAAAAACCAGATTGAAGTACCTTGTGTGCAGTTCTATCTCCAGCGTGGTGTCCTCCATAGGATTCAGAGTGACACTTGCGTAGGATTTGTTCCTGTTCATGCTCAGGCACACAACGTCTAATAATGCCATCTACTCCTTCTTTATAAAGGTGTGGATCATCCCAAGTAATGTCTTAAATCATAAAACAAATTTTTCTTTTGCTTTGGTATGTGAAACTAGGCGGTATATATTTAGCAACAATGTAATTAGCATAATCAGCATACCAAGGAGCAAAGACGAGAAGCATTGACAACCGCTAATTGTTCATCGGAAAACTATCATTAATAGGCGGTGGGTCATCAAGAACATTCTCTAACCTAGACAAGTTATGCGCAACAGGGTTCTCAGCTCCCTTTCTATCAATAATATGCAAGTCAAATTCTTGGAGCAAGAGGACCCATCTAATGAGTCTAGCTTAGCATCTTTCTTTTCCATAAGATATTTAATAGCAGCATGATCAGTGTGAATAGTGACTTTGGAATCAATAATATAAGGTCTAAACTTATCACATGCAAACACAACTGCTAAGAATTCTTTTTCAGTAGTAGCATAATTTCTCTGAGCAGTATCAAGAGTCTTACTAGCATACTGGATGACATTCAATTTCTTATCGACACTTTGACCTAAAACAACACCTACAGCATAATCACTAGCATGGCACATAATTTCAAAAGGTAAATTCCAATCAGGTGGCTGAACAATAGGTGCAGTGATCAATGCTTTCTTAAGTGTTTCGAATGCTTCTACACAATCATCATCGAAGGCGAAATGAATATCTTTTTGCAATAAATTAATCAGAGGCCTAGAGATTTTAGAAAAGTCCTTAATGAACCTCCTATAAAAGCCGGCATGACCAAGGAAACTTCTTATACCTTTTATGTCCTTGGGACATGGCATCTTTCAATAGCATCAACTTTGGCTTTATCAACTTCAATACCTCTCTCGGAGATCTTATGCCCCAAGACAATGCCTTCATTAACCATAAAGTGACACTTTTCCCAATTCAGGACGAGACTAGTGTCTTTGCATCTCTGCAAAACTCGATCAAGGTTGCTCAAACAATCATCAAAAGAGGATCCATAAACGGGAAAGTCATCCATGAATACCTCACAAATCTTTTCACAAAAATCAGAGAATATAGCCATCATGCATCTTTGAAAGGTAGCAGGTGCATTACATAAACCAAAAGGCATACGTCTATAAGCAAAAGTACCAAAAGGGCGAGTAAAAGTAGTTTTAGATTGATCCTTTGCTGACACAGGTATTTGAGAGAAGCCAGAATAACCATCTAGAAAGCAAAAATGTGTGTGTTTGGATAGACTTTCTAGCATTTTATCAATAAAAGTTAAAGGGTAATGATCTTTCTTAGTAGCTTTGTTTAACTTACGAATATCAATTACCATCCTATAACCTATAATAATTCTTTGTGGGATCAATTCATCTTTATCATTAGGAACAACGGTAATACCTCCCTTCTTGGGGACACAATGGACAGGGCTTACCCATTCACTATCAGCAACGGGATAAATAATACCTGCCTCAAGGAGCTTTAGATCTCCTTTCTTACCACCTCCTTCATTTTGGGATTTAATCGTCTTTGAGGATCTCTAACTGGTTTGGCATCTTTCTCCGCTGAAATTTTTTGTTGACATAATGTGGGACTAATGCCCTTGAGATCATCCAGAGTATATCCAATAGCAGCTCGGTGTTTCTTCAGAGTTTTCAATAATCTTTCTTCTTCTTTCTCTGAAAGGTTAGCACTAATAATAACAGGATATAATTCTTTTTCATAAAGATAAGCATACTAAAGATTAACAGGTAAATTTTTGAGTTCAAACACGTATCACAATTGGGTGGAGTTCGATCCCCAATAATTTCAACGGTAAGGTTATTTTTCAAAGAGTGTTCTTGTTTAAGGAACACTTCATCTATTTCTTCACTTTCCTTCATAAACATATCGTTTTCATGGTCTAACAAATAATGTTCTAACGGATCAGTTGGAGGAACAGCTATGGAAGCAAGACCAATAATCTCATCTTTACTAGATGGTTCCCTTTCATGAGGCTGTCTATTAAACTTGGCAATATTGAACTCATGAGACATACCATCTATGCCAACAGTGGCAATATTCTTTTCACAATTAATCTTAGCACTAGCAGTATGCAAGAAGGGTCTACCAAAAATAATGGGACAAAAATCATCTTGTGGGGAAGCAAGAACAAGAAAATCAGCAGGGAATTTAATCTTCCCACACAAGACTTCAACATCTCTAACAATCCCAATAGGTTTAATGGTGTCCCCATTAGCAAGCTTAATAGTAACATCAATGTCTTCCAATTCAACAGGTGCAATATCGTGCATATTTTCTTTATATAGATCATAAGGTATCGCACTAGCACTAGCACCCATATCGCATAAGCCATGATAGCAATGATCTCCTATTTTAACAGAAATAATAGGCATGCCTACAACAGGTCTACGTGTCTTAGTATCGGGTCTAGCAATATTAGCAGTTTCACCCACGAAAGAGATAACATGCCCATCTAAGTCCTCATCCAAGAGATCTTTAATCATAGCAATACCAGGTTCAACATTAATTTTCTCAGGAGGTGTATAGGTCCTAGTATTACTCTTACGAACAACAGTCGAAGCTTTAACATGATCTTTTATCCTAACAGGAAAAGGAGGTTTTTCAACATAAGCAGTAGGAACAATAGGATCACTATAAGTAATAGTCTTTTCTTCGACTGTAATAGGTGTAACTACTTTAACTTCAATAGGAGGATTATATTTAAACCACTTCTCTTTAGGGAGATCAACGTGAGTAGCAAAAGATTCACAAAAAGTAGCTACTATCTCAGAGTCAAGTCAATACTTAGCGCTAAATCCACAAAAAGCATCGGTATCCATAAAAGATTTAACACAATCGAACTTAGGTGTCATACCTGACTCCTTACCATTGTCGGAACCCCAATCTTCAGAGTTGCGTTTAATTCTTTCCAATAAGTCCCATTTGAAATCAACATTCTTGACATATAGGAACCAAAGACAGAAGTATCGAGCAGGAGTTGCGATTATTAAGAGAAAGCCGAGCATAAAAATTCTGAATAATCATTTCGAGAGAGCTCATGATTGGGGCATAAATATAACATTGACTTAAGCCTCCCCAAGCTTGAGCAATGCTTTCTCCTTCATGAGGCCAGAAATTATATATGTAATTACGATCACGATGAACAAGATGCATAGGATAGAACTTCTGGTGAAATTCCAACTTCAATCGCTTATAATTCCAAGAGCCCGTATCATCACATAGCCTATACCATGTCAATGCATCTACCTTCAAAGATAAAGGGAAGAAATTCCTTTTGACAACATCACTGGGAATACCTGCAAGCTTAAATAATCCACAAACTTCATCCACAAAGATAAGGTGTAAATCTGGATGCAATGTTCCGTCTCCTGCAAAAGGATTAGCTAGCAGTTTTTCTATCATACCCGAAGGAATCTCAAAGTGAATATTTTCATAAGGTTCAGTAGGTTGAGGAGCATCTCTTTGCTCTTTTGGTTGGGGTGAAGATACCCCAAACAAGCCCCTCAAAGGATTAAGTTCCATAGTGACAAGTGACAGAAAATTTCAGCACACTATATAAATGTTTCCTTACCAAGTTCCACTCACCAAAAGCGCTACACTCCCCGGCAACGGTGCCATAAAAGAGTCTTGATGACCCACAAGTATAGGGGATCTATCATAGTCCTTTCGATAACTAAGAGTGTCGAACCCAACGAGGAGCAGAAGGAAATGATAAGCGGTTTTCAGTAAGGTTTTCTCTGCAAGCACTGAAATAGTAGGTGATAGATAGTTTTGTGATAAGATAAATAATAACGAGCAAAAAGTAAATAAAGTAAATAACATGCAGAAAGGTGGCCCAATCCTTTTTGTAGCAAAGGACAAGCCTGGACAAATTCTTATAATAGGAAAACGCTCCCGAGGACACATGGGAATATCATCAAGCTAGTTTTCATCACGTTCATATGATTCGCGTTCGGTACTTTGATAATTTGATATGTGGGTGGACCGGTGCTTGGGTGCTGTTCTTACTTGAACAAACATCCCACTTATGATTAACCTCTATTGCAAGCATCCGCAACTACAACAAAAGTATTAAGGTAAACCTAACCATAGCATGAAACATATGGATCCAAATCAGCCCCTTTACGACTAACGCATAAACTAGGGTTTAAGCTTACATCACTCTAGCAACCCATCATCTACTTGTTACTTCCCAATGCCTTCCTCTAGGCCCAAATAATGGTGAAGTGTTATGTAGTCGACGTTCACATAACACCACAAGAGGCTAGACAACATACATCTCATCAAAATATCGAACGAATACCAAATTCACATGACTACTAATAGCAAGACTTCTCCCTTGTCCTCAGGAACAAACGTAACTACTCACAAAGCATATTCATGTTCATAATCATAGGGGTAATAGTATGCATAAAGGATCTGAATATATGATCTTCCACCAAATAAACCAACTAGCATCAACTACAAGGAGTAATCAACACTACTAGCAACCTACTAGCACCAATCCCGGACTTGGAGACAAGAATGGGATACAAGAGATGAACTAGGGTTTGGAGATGAGATGGTGTTGGTGAAGATGTTGACGGAGATTGCCCTCTCCTGATGAGAGGAGCGTTGGTGGTGATGATGATGATGATTTCCCCCTCCCGGAGGGAAGTGTCCCCGGCAGAACAGCTCCGCCAGAGCCCTAGATTGATTCCGCCAAGGTTCCGCCTCGTGGCGGCGGAGTTTCGCCCCGTAAGCTTGCCCAAGATTTTTTGCAGGGTAAAAGTGATGATATAGCAGAACATGGACGCCGGAGGCCCACCATGGGGCCCAGGAGATAGAGGCGCGCCACAGTGAGGCGCCCATCTCTGGACAGTGTGGGCCCCTGGTTTATTTCTTTTGCTCATAATTTCTTATAAATTCCAAAAAGTTGTTTCGTGGAGTTTCAGGACTTTTGGAGATGTGCAGAATAGGTTTCCAACGTTTGCTCCTTTTCCAACCAGAATTCCAGCTGCCGGCATCCCCCCTCTTCGTGGTAAACCTTGTAAAATAAGGGAGAATAGCCATAAGTATTGAGATTTAATGTGTAATAACAACCCACAAAGCAATAAATATTGATATAAAAGCATGATGCAAAATGGACGTATCACCAGTCATGGCAGGGCTCCTGATGTCCCACTCCTTCATTACCTAATTGACCACCAAATCTGAGTCGTTGTAGACCATTAGGCGACGGACGCCGAGTGAGATGGCCATATGCAACCCATACAGAAGTGCCTCATACTCAGCTTCATTGTTTGAGGAGTCGAAGTGAATCTGGAGGATATAACAGAGCTTGTCACCTCTTGGGGACACCAGGACCACTCCAGCACCAAATCCGTTCAACATCTTGGACCCATCAAAGAACATAGTCCAATGTTTCGAGTGAACTTGAGTCGGCTGTTGCTGCTCAATCCACTCGGCCAGAAAATCTGCTATTGCCTGAGACTTGATTGCTTTCTTTGCTTCGAACTTGATATCCAAAGGAAGGAGTTCAATTGCCCACTAGACCACTCGACCGGTTGCATCTCGATTGTTCACAATTTCTGATAATGGAGCATCGCTGTCGGTGTCAAAACCGGCGGATCTCGGGTAGGGGGTCCCGAACTGTGCGTCTAGGCGGATGGTAACAGGAGACAAGGGACACAATGTTTTTACCCAGGTTCGGGCCCTCTCAATGGAGGTAATACCGTTCTCCTGCTTGATTAATATTGATGATAAGGGTAGTACAAGAGTAGATCTACCACGAGATCAAGGAGGCTAAACCCTAGAAGCTAGCCTATGGTATGATTGTTGTTCGTCCTACGGACTAAAACCCTCCGGTTTATATAGACACCGAATAGGTTAGGGTTACCTGAGTCGGTTACAATGGTAGGAGATCTACATATCCGTATCGCCAAGCTTGCCTTCCACGCCAAGGAAAGTCCCATCCGGACATGGGACGCAGTCTTCAATCTTGTATCTTCATAGTCTTGGAGTCCGCCTGACGATAGTCCGCTATCCGGACACCCCTAGTCCGGGACTCCTCGGTAGCCTGAACCAGGCTTCAATGACGACGAGTCCGTGGCGCATATTGTCTTCGGCATTGCAAGGCGGGTTCCTCCTCGAATACTTCATAGAAGGTTTTGAACACCAGGATAGTGTCCGGCTATGCAAAACAAGTTCCACATAACACCGTAGAGAGAATAATTTTTGCACAGATCTGCTGACGTATTCCGCGGCGTGACATCACACCCCGGCCAGGCTTTTATATGAATCGTTTTTTTACCGTTCCACCTTAGCGCGTTTGGCGAGGCGGTTTCCTTGGCACGTCTTATCAAAGCATAGATCGTGCCCCCTTATTCTGGGATTCTCATTAATGCAGACGTGGGTAACCAAACCGTACCCGTCGGCACGCCTCCTCTATCAAAGGCTAGTCCTAGTCGACCACGGGGTGGGCTCTTGGTATTCAACCTCTTTATAATGAGACCAAGGCCCTCTTCTTTTTACACCTTCCATCGAGTTCGTCTCGCGCTCCGAGTTCTAACACCCAAAGCTTCAGATTCAGGCGCTTCAAACCTTCGAAGATGTCCGGCTCCGACCAGCACGACCGACGGATGTCTTCCTCCGTAACGGAAGAAAATGTGCTAAAGCTGCAAGACGCTAGGTATCTAACCGGCGAGATCTCGCATAGGCTGCCTGCTCCAGGGCAGGTCATTCCCACTCCCGAGCCCGGCGAGAACGTGGTGTTCGTGTCTCACTTCCTTCGGGGTTTAGGCTTCCCGACGGATCCCTTTGTGCGGGGGCTCATGTTTTATTATGGGCTGGATTTCCACGACTTGAATCCGGAGTCCATCCTCCATATCTCGTCATTCATTGTAGTATGTGAGGCCTTCCTCCATATTACCCCCCCTTTGGATTGTGGCTCAAGACTTTCAAGGTGGAGCCAAAGATGATCGCGGGGCAACAAGCAGAGTGCGGAGGGGCGGTCATAAGCAAATGTGCTGATGATCCATGGCCCGAGGGCTCTTTTCAAGAGGAGCTTGGTTTGTGGCAACGGGAGTGGTTTTATATCACTGCTCCCCGGGGCACCAAATGGGCGGCGCTCCCCGCCTTCCGCTCAGGTCCACCACAACGGCTGGCGTCATGGGCCAACAAGGGGCTCGACCGGGGGCCGTCCAAGGACGTTCCCTTGCTGCAGGGTCGTATTCGAGAGCTCCAAGAAAGAGAGATCAATCTGGTTGCAGTGGCGCAGGTCATGTTGATTCGGCGCCTTATACGCCCGCAACGTCATATACGCCTGTGGGAATTTAATCCGGAGGGAGCTCGAGGTCTCAAATATTTTATGGGCACGACGCCCGTGGAGATGTATAAACTGTTCTTGGATCACAAGAGAAGTGTCCGGACTGGCCGAGGACGCAGGGCTAAGCTGCAATCGCCCAGATACTCGGTAAGGAGTCACAGAACCGGACAGGCTGTTCATTCATTTATTATATATATATGCCCTTTAAAGGAGCCGTTTCTTGAGCAGGAGTGGATAGCCAAGGCAAAGTTAATAAGGTGTCGGCTCCCTCCGGAGACCACACGGATCCCATGCCGGCCAAGATGTTGAAGGCCGCGCCCTTTGAAGAAGGCGAAGGGGAGCGTGGAAGCAAGCTGCCTCTCTGAAGGAGGCTATCAAGGAAGGAGGGATTAAAGTCCCGTCTTCCGAGGAGAGAAGAGGACCGCGGAAGATCCGGAGGTCAAGGCCTCAAAGAAGGGAAAGGAATCTTCGTCAGAGAGTCCGGCGCTGGGAAGTAACCCAGCCACACTATTTCCCCAAGGGGATCAGCCCTCCAGCGAGCGGTAAGTGAAAAGAAGGGGTTTTGTGAATAAGGAACATCCCTGTATTTATTTATGAAGATAACCGAAATTATACCTTGTAGTTCGGATCTCAGCCCTTCTCGTGAGCTCGTCTTCGGGGATCTTCTTCCGGAGATGATGGAGAGCGAAATGCCTCCACGATCGCACCCTCATGCGAGGCGGACGATCTGAGGTGTCGTCGCGGAGGGTTCCCCAAGTCCGGAAGGTCCGCGCCAAGTGGTGTCTTGATCGGAGGAGTGAAGGATCTGCTTTCGAGGCGGCGGCTATCTCATAAGATCACCGTGCTCTAATGGGTACGGTGATTGAAAGGATTGCATCCGTGGAGAGCGGATTGCATGAAGCCGCCAGAAGCTTACTGACGGGGTTTGAGGTACGCAAAAATGATGTACCTTCTGACAGTTATGCATATAGAATGCGCCTGTATAGATAGTAGCCCTCGAGACTCGGTATGCTGTCAAAATTGACAGCGTGCGAGGATCAAAATCTCGATTATAACATATCGCCGCTCCTAAACAGGTGGCGGGCGTCCGGCCAGCCGTACTGATGAATATGCCGAACTAAAGTGGCAACTTGACGAGGCGGATGCGGACATCGCGCTGGTCAATAAACGGTTTGACGAGTCGCAAGGTATGCGACTCCTGCGCGGACACCTGGTAAGGGAGCTTGACGCCCATGTCTTACTATTTGTATGCTTAATGCAGATGGTGCCGCTGCTGTGGAGGAGCTTCGGGCGGAACTCGCCCGGCGAAAGAGCAAGCCAGAAATAGTAATGTGGCGCTTTAAGGCGGTGAAGAGCTAGAAGCCGAGCAGGATGCTCCTTTGCCGAAGCAAAGAGGAAATGGCGATGTGGCGAAAGTTGAAGAATGTTGCCGATCGCTGCGAGGTTCTCGAAAAAGAACGTCAAGCGGAGCAAGAGGGCTGAAAAAGGCCGCCACGAATCCAAGAATGCCCATTCGGCTTTGAGAGCTGCCAAGGAGGAGCTGAGTCAGCCGGGCAATTGCGGCCGGAAAACCGTTTACGCTGCGGAGGAAATATCTGGATCCAAAGTATGCTCAATTGGACAAGTTGTGGAGTTCGGAGGATGCTTATTCGGACTTAGCGTCCGGCTGCCATGGACGCGATTGAGCACTTCCGAGGCCAGAAGGGGCACAGAAGGGAAGAGCTATATTGGTCGCAATTCCATAGTCTGGAGTGTCTTCTTCCGTTGACCGATCGATTGGCCGAATGGGCCGAGCTGAATCGACTATCCGGACTTGCCATGCAGCATGTCATGACTCATTTGTGGCCGGGCGGTCCCCAGCCGAAGAGTTATTTTGGTTTAGTGCAGCAGTTTCTTGGTGCGGTACCGCGTATCGACGCAAGGAGGCGGTCGGCGTGTATTGAGGGAGCGCGGATGGCTCTAGGCCGTGTCAAGACATACTGGGCAGATATGAAGGCCACCGACATTGCATCTCAAGATTCGGACAAAAGCCGAGTACCTGCCGAGCACTACTTTGAGGAAGTCCTGCCGGGCGCTTGTTTAATAGAGACGCAGTGCTCGAAGGATATTATGTTTAAATGACATGTATGATTTGTGAAAACAATGTTTCAATGTAATATAAGAGCTTTTTATACTTGTGCTTTCAAGTAGTAGACTACTTCTGTCTTGACGTATATGTATATGTATATATAACTTTGAAAGATGGCAGTCCTTGGCTTTCAGCCCCCACGCACATAGTGCGGGGTGTTTAAAGAAGGCGCTCTTGCACACTTAATCCAACGTCTTGGTACTGTTAAGGAGGTGGTAGCGTAGCAAACTAGGCAACCGGACTATAATGCTTTATCACTTTCACTTAGCCATAGGAGTTCGAGGGCGGGGCTACTATATAGCTCTGGGCACCGCACTCTCCCGAATTGGGTGCGTATGTGCTGACCGAAAGCGGTCCTTAGTTAATGCGGAGGAATTCTAAACATTCCGATGAGTCATCGAGTGGTTGACCGGTCTCTCGCTATATCATGATGATCAGTTTTGACTTTCTCTCTTGAGGTGCTTTCGCCCGGCGAACCGGGGCACAATCACGATAGTTCTCCTGGTGCCGCGTTAGCGATAAAAGCGGAACGTAAGGCAGCAAAACACAGGAGCCGGGCAAACCCAACATTTGACCAAAGACATGATTCGGAGCAGATGCATATAAGGCCTAACTCGAGACGCCGAATACTCCCTAAGGTATTCGGTCTTTATAAAAACGGGCAGAATAATGCCCTAAGCCCTAGTGTCCAGTGCACGCATAAAAATTCTGGTGCGGCCAATGCCAAAACGCCAGCCTCCTCCTCGGTTATAGTAAGAAACCGGGGATGTATATCAACAAGAGACAAAGAAAAGGTTTACGCAGGGTCTTAATCTGAAAAGAATCCTTGCAGCGGGTCCCTCTTGCGTCTGCGCTTTGTGTCTCCGTTGTGCCGTATCCTGGATGGGTGTAGCACGTTGTTCATCTGTAAAAGAGAGGAACTTAGTTTAAAAGAAAAAAGATTGTGCGAAAGATGCACTTTATATTAAATAAATAGAGTACGATTCGAAGAAGTGAATAAAATTGAGCTTTATTGTCTCTTGTGATACATGCATGCAGCCCCTTGTGGGGGTATGCCACTATTAGGCGCCGGACTCGTCTAGCCGTGTCCGGGGTTTGAATGACCAATTCAGGCTTTTTAACTAGCGGAGCCGGATAGGTGTGGGGCTGTCAAGGCAGTCTCACGTTCCTCCGTGCTCAAGTAACACTTAGTACTTCCTTTTAATGAGATGATGCCGCGTGGACCGGGCATTTTAAGTGTTAGAGATGCATAATGCGGTATTGCGTTAAAGCGGGCGAAAGCTTCGCGTCCCAATAGTGCTTGATGGCTACTTTTAAAGCGGGCGAAAGCTTCGCGACATGGAAGATTAATCTTTCGCGGCGGAAGTTGTCGGATGAACCGAACACAACTTCTAGCAGTATGGAGCCCGTACAATGGGCATATGGGCCTGACATTACTCCTTTAAAGGAGGTGTTGCTACGGCGAATTTTGGTTGGGTCTATCCCCATTCTGCGGATTGTGTCCTGATATATCAGGTTTATGTCACTGCCGCCATCCATGAGGACTTGTGTAAATTGGAATCCGTCGATTATAGGATCCAATATCAAGGCAGTCCATCCTGCCTTCCGAATACTTTCAGAATAGTCCTGATGGTCGAAGGTGATTGGTTTTGACAACCAATGTGCGGCGCGCATTTTAGTGGGCGCCGCTCTGTTTTTCCCTTTGATCACGTGAAGTGAGTTTACTGTTTTAACCTCTTGTGGGAAATTCTTTTGTTTTCCGGGGCTCTGCTTGTGGTGCTCGTCGTCATCTTCACTTGGTGTGTCGAGCCTTGTGTTCGGCGTTGGAGTGCTGGACTGTATGAAGACAAAACAATCTCTGAGGGTATGGATTGCAGGCCTCCCGTGATTACTGTGGATTTGACATATCTTGTCCAAGATTTTGTTTAAATTGGATAGCTCATCGCTATTGTCCTTAAGTTGCAGTTTTTTATTGTTCTGCCGTGAGCTTTTGAATCCGGCGTTGACTGCCGCGCTCTTTGGACCGTTCTTCTTAATCCGGCGCTGGTCCTTGTTGTGCCGTGGTTTCCCATTTCCATCCCTGATTTCGGATGTACTTGGGTGTTGGTGCTGCATCTTGCTAGCCAGCTATCCTCTCCAGCAAAAAGCGGGTCATGAGGCTTGTTAATGCGGCCATTGTTCTTGGCTTTTCTTGGCGAGGTGTCTGGCGAGCCATTCGTCTCGGACGTTGTGTTTGAAGGCTGCTAAGGCTTGGCGTTCGGACGGTCGACTATTTGGTTCTTTTAGTAAGGAACCTGTTCCCGAATTTTCGGGCTGACTCTCCGGGCTGTTGAGTTATGTGACTTAGATCGTCTCAGATCCGGAGGCGGACATAGGTCCCCTGAAAATTTTCCCAAACGCATCCTCGAGCTCTTCCAGCTTCCAATGGTATTTTCGGGGAGGCTTTTAAGCCAATGCCGAGCTGGCCCTTTGAGTTTGAGGGGTAAGTATTTTATGGCGTGGAGATCGTCTCCTCTAGCCATGTGTATGTGGAGGATGTAATTCTCAATCCAGACTCCAGGGTCTGTTGTTCCTCGTATGCCTCTATGTTTACGGGCTTGAATCCGCTGAAATTCATGATCCGGCACCTCATCAGTGAAACATAGGGGTGTGTCTGGCGCCTGCACTTGGGTGTGCCGTGATGTTCAGATATTTGGCGTGTTGCATTGCTTTGAAGAGCTTGCTTTCTCGGCCCATAGATGGACCTAATCGGGCCATCCTTTTGATGTGAATCCTTATGCGGATCGCGTGCGGCTTGTGTCTTGGCGCTATTTGCCGCTCTCTTTTTGCCGTGGGGTCGTCCATCTGACCGGGTGGCCTTCTTATTTTTTGATTGTGGGGGCTCTATGGCCTCTTCGTCAAATTTGGGCAGTAGTTTTCTCTTTGGATAGCTCTTTCTTGGGCGACTGTCGCCGTATTTGTCTGCGGTGTTGAATACTTTGCTCCATCTAATCCCGAGTGCATCTTCCGCTGTTTTGAGCTTCCGCTTCTGCTTTTTCAGGCTACGCGCAGTGGCGACGAGCCATTTCTGGAGGTTATTTTGCTCCAACAATTTGTCCGGCGTGAGATCGTCCGGACTGTTGTCTTCGTCGGGACGGGTTGTTTATCAAGTTGTCTTGTTCGGACGATTGCTTTCGATAGCGTGTTAAATGCGTCCACCGGTTAAATCTGCTCTATGGCTGGTTCTCTGTTGAGGCGGGACTTTGGTCGGTGTTTACGTTGCTGTTTTGACTTTCGAGGGATTTATCCTTCGTAGCGTCCCGTTGTTCCTCGTCTTCATTTCCTTTAGGTGTATCCACCATGTATACATCATGGGATGAGGTGGTTGTCCAGCACCCTATAGGTGCTGGTTCATGGTTGTCTCCTACATCGTCGTCCATACCGTTGATGTCTTCAGAGTCGAAATCAAGCACGTCGTGTAAGCTTTTCGGCGATTAGCTCTGAAGTGGGTGGCGGGTGGGCGTTGAATTTCTTCGTCGTCCGCATCCCAACCTTCTGACCGTAGTCCGCCATGGCTCTCTGGATAAAGAGAGACTTTAGTGAATTCAGGATGTCGCCAAAGGGCGAGTGCCGAAAGATGTCATGACAATGAACTCCATAACGGCGCCCAATCGGATTCGATTGGTAGGGGCGGAGGGTTGGAGTCCGGAGAGGAGTCCGGCACCCTGGAGTCAAGGTCTTCGCAAAGGACAGGGACGGAGTTCGGCTCAATCGTCGTAGGGATCATAGCCCCCGAGGCGGTGTCCAACCACTCGTCCTCGATCGGGGAATCCGGCTCCGGATTAAGGGTCGGAGCGGATGTTGGTGCGGCCTCCAAGGCCTTTGTTAATTTCGAGCTAGATCATGCCCATCGAGACAGGCGGCACGCTTGGCGCGGCTTGAATCCGTCGAAGATCAAGTCTCCGCGGATATCGGTCGTATAGTTCAAACTTCCAAATCTGACACGATGGCGGGGCGTAGCTTTCGATCTGCTCTAGATGGCCAGCGAATTGGCCCGCGGCAAAGCCGCCGAATCTGAAGATCTGTCCGGGAGAAAAGTCTCACCCTGGACCGCGTCGTTGTTGATGATTGAAGGAGCCATCGGGTCTATCGGTGACGACACAAAGGAACTCTCAATGAAAGCACCAATGTCGGTGTCAAAACCGGCGGATCTCGAGTAGGGGGTCCCGAACTGTGCGTCTAGGCGGATGGTAACAGGAGACAAGGGACACAATGTTTTTACCCAGGTTCGGGCCCTCTCGATGGAGGTAATACCCTACTCCTGCTTGATTAATATTGATGATAAGGGTAGTACAAGAGTAGATCTACCACGAGATCAAGGAGGCTAAACCCTAGAAGCTAGCCTATGGTATGATTGTTGTTCGTCCTACGGACTAAAACCCTCCGATATATAGACACCGGATAGGTTAGGGTTACAGTCGGTTACAATGGTAGGAGATCTACATATCCAGATCGCCAAGCTTGCCTTCCACGCCAAGGAAAGTCCCATCCGGACACGGGACGAAGTCTTCAATCTTGTATCTTCATAGTCTTGGAGTCCAGCCCTGACGATAGTCCGGCTATCCGGACACCCCCTAGTCCGGGACTCCCTCAGTCACCGACGACTGAAATCGAGTGGTCTGTGAAGTAATGTGCAACTTTATTTGTGGTTAAATAAATCCCATAGACAAGCTTCTGGTAATGCAGATACCTTTGCTTGGACGGAGTCAAGAACTCAGAAATATAGTACAATGGGCATTGAACTTCGTAGGCTTTGCCTTCTTCTTCCCGCTCAACTGTGAGCACTGTGCTGACAACTTGTCCAGTGACTGCGATATATAACAATAGAGGCTCTTTGCTGACTGGGGCAGCAAGCACTGGCTGGGTGGAAAGCAGGCTTTGAACTCTACAAACGCTGCTTCGGCTTTGGGAGTCCACTCGAACTTGTCAGACTTCTTCATCAGTCGGTAAAGAAGCAATGCCTTTTCACCGAGACGGGAGATGAATCGACTCAATGCAGCCAAACAACCAGTAAGCTTCTGAACATCATGCGCACGCAAAGGGGGTTTCATTCGGAGAATTGCTCCAATCTTTTCTGGGTTTGCATCGATCCCTCATTTGGAAGCGAGAAAACCGAGTAATTTTCCGCCTGGGACTCCAAATGTGCACTTTGACGGATTGAGCTTTATATCATATCTTCTTAAGTTGGCAAATGTTTTAGCGAGGTGTGACGCCCCGAGACCGATGCTCGAGAAGACTTCCATATATTCCGGGTTTCGCCGTATGTTTCATTTGTGCCTGCCCTTTTATTTTTGCATTGCATCCTGTCATCATGCCATCATCTCATAAATCTTTTACAACTCAACTAAATAAATGGCATGGATCTTTGATCCATTTAAATCGAGGGAAATCACATGGTGATTCTCTTTAAAACATATCCTCTCGATATTTAGAGAGCCATAGTAAATATTCCAATTATTTGGATTTACCGCAAGCACACTTACAAAATATCCTAATGCCTTTGTTGTCTTAATTCTTGATCTCCAACTTTGCCATTTATTCTTTCATCTTCTTAGGAGCTCCACCAAAAATCTCAACATTTTGGACCTTTCAAATGCCCACTTCTTATTCAAACTCATTTGAATTTAATTTAAACGAAGTTCGAATCCAGTCTTCACACACACGCTCACTTCTATTTTCTTGGATCAAGCTCATTTTTATGAGTCAGGAAAATACCCTCCTGCTCAAGCTCCACCTCTAACTTCTTTTTCTTTTCTATCTCATCTCTGTTTTTCCCCTTTCTTTTAGTAGTGAGAGAAGAAGCCCAGCAGCCTGCAACCTAGCCGGCCTCTTAGGCCCATCCGCAGCCCAGCCGGTGCCCCTCTAACCCTAGCCGCAGCTCTGCCCGATCCCCTCGATCCATCTCTCTCCCTCTCGGTCCCTGCCCGCCACACACCGCATCGACAGGAGAGCCCAGCGCTCGATCCCCTCGCCTCCCTCCTCTCGATCTCTCCCTCTCCCTCGATCGTGCCCTCCATCGCCGCCCGGCGCCTCCTCCATGACTCCTCACGCCCGATCCATGGCCTCTCTTTTTCCTCCCAGCGCCTTGCGCCCGGCGGCCCGGCGCGCCTCCGGCCACCCGTTCCTCTGCCACCGTGCCGTCGTTACGGCGTGAGCCCATCTCCTCCGTCCATCCCCATCGCCCGCTTCTGGCGCCCGAGCCTCCTCCTCGCCGCCTCTGGAGCCCCTCCTGCCTCGCCTCCTTGCCATGGCAGCGTGCCACTCGAGCCAGCAGTCGCGCCGCCACATCGCCGGGCCTTCTCTGCTGCCCTCCGCCTCGCCAAGTCCGTGCCCGGCATCCGTGTCGCCGGAGCCCTATGGCTTCTTTGCTGCTGCCTACATCTCCACCGGCGCCATCGGTCCCGTCGCCCGAGCGCTCGAGGAGAGGAGCTCCTCGAGCACCTGCGCCTGCGTCCGTCGTCCTCTGCGCCCAGCAGGAGCCCCGCGCCGCTCGTTCCCTCCGTTTGGCCGGAGTTCGTCGGAGCCCGGCGTCGCCTCGCCCTTGTCCCGCGTTGCCTCTGCCAGCCATGTGCTGCTGCTTGCATCCGCCAAGCCATCTTCAGATTTTCACCAAGTACCGTGACTGCAGCCGGTGTGCCTTTTTTTGTCAAGTCCCACTACACGGGTACAACTATATCCGAGGTGGATTTCGTCAAGTACCCTTTCGGATGCGCCAAGTTCGACTACGCAGATTCACCAAGTACCACGACGACCATGTACCTGGCTATCGACCCGGAGACATCGGATTAAATCAAGTTCCTCTTCAAAACGTGAACCACTACTTCCACGACGTCCGTGAACCACTACTTCCGCTACCGTCGCGAGAACGATTACTTCCCACTACGACCCGTGTACCACTACTTCCCTCGACGAACTCGATCCGCCCCGAAAATGCACGCTTTGAAGGTATAACCCCGAGACGACCGCCCGTGAACGAATGCATGTGTTGTATGAGATGCTCGTGTTTGCACCGTGCCCGTTTGCTTCATGCACGTTCCTCCTCGTTTGCCATGCCGTCGACCCGTGGGAACCCGGTAGTCGGGAGCCCCCCACCATCTCTAGCATGTTGCGCACATCCATACGCCTCCTTTTGCACGGTATCTCCGTGAGCTACGGAACCGATATGTTGCCGTGGCATCATTTTCGGACATGTTGCCATGGCACCATTTACATTTCGCCCGTGGCACCCTTTTTGTTCCGCCATGGTGACCAAATGCTTCATAACATGCTTATGTCAACATTTTCATAAAAATGCATATAACTTGTATATGTCATCCGCATCATGATAACAACATTTAAATGTTTAAAACTGTTGTTGCATTAAATCGCTAAATGCATATGGGGATTTACCGGATTTGTTGTTTGTTATATCCGGCCCCATTTAAATTGTTTAGATGGTATAGTTTTGTTATGCTTCACCTCTTGCCATGTTTAACAACATTTAATATTGTTGTGTTCCTAAACGAGAGAGAACTAAATAATTGATGTGGTGTTTCGTCAATATGCAACCCGTTGCATATTGAGCTCCACTTAATTTGTAGGATTGCTTGTGCACTTTTGCCATGCCATGCTATTTAAACCGGACATGCATCATACTTGGTTGTGCATCATGCCATGTGTATGTGATGGTTGTTTATTATGTTGTTTGCTTCTTTCCGGGTTGCTTCTCTCGTTAGCTTCGGTTTCGTTCTGGAGTTGTGAGGATTCGTTCGACTTCGTCCGTTTGTCTTCTTCATGGACTCGTTCTTCTTCCTTGCGGGATTTCAGGCAAGATGACCATACCCTCGAAATCACTTCTATCTTTGCTTGCTAGATGCTCGCTCTTTTGCTATGCCTATGCTGCATTACCTACCACTTGCTAAATCATGCCACCCACATTGCCATGTCAAACCTCTAACCATCCTTTCCTAGCAAACCGTTGTTTGGCTATGTTACCGCTTTGCTCAGCCCCTCTTATAGCTTTGTTAGTTGCAGGTGAAGATGAAGTTTGTTCCTTGTTGGAACATGGAGATGTTGTTCCTTGTTGGAACATGTTTACATGCTGGGATATCACAATATCTCTTATTTAATTAATGCATCTATATATTTGGTAAAGGGTGGAAGGCTCGGCCTTATGCCTGGTGTTTTGTTCCACTCTTGCCGTCCTAGTTTCCGTCATATCAGTATTATGTTCCCGGATTTTGCGTTCCTTACACGGTTGGGTGATTTATGGGACCCCCTTGACAGTTCGCTTTGAATAAGACTCCTCCAAAGGCCCAACATTGGTTTTACCATTTGCCACCTAAGCCTTTTTCCCTTGGGTTCTGCAGACTCAAGGGTCATCTTTATTTTAACCCCGGGCCAGTACTTCTTGAGTGTTGGTCCAAGCTGTCGACCGCCGGTGTACCAGGCAACTCTGGGCTCGCCACCGGAAGTTTGGACAATCCGGTGTGCCCCGAGAACGAGTGCGTCGACTCCTATCGGGATTTGTCGGCACATCGGGCGGCTTTGCTGGTCTTGTTTTACCATTGTCGAGATGTATTGTAGTCCGGGATTCCGAGACTGATCCGGTCTTCCCGGGAGAAGGAATATCCTTCGTTGATCGTGAGAGCTTATCATGGGCTAAGTTGGGACACCCCTGCAGGGTATTATCTTTCGAAAGCCGTGCCCGCGGTTATGAGGCAGATGGGAATTTGTTAATGTCCGGTTGTAGAAAATCCGAAGTTGATCTTAATTAAAATACATCAACCGCGTGTGTAACCGTGATGGTCTCTTCTCGGCGGAGTCCGGGAAGTGAACACTGATGTTGGAGTTATGCTTGACGTGGGTTGTTCTAGGATCACTTCTTGATCATAGTTGTTCGACCGTGCCTTGCTTCTCTTCTCGCTCTCTTTTGCGAATGTAGCCACCATATATGCTAGTCGCTTGCTGCAGCTCCACCTCACAACTCTGTCCTTCCTATAAGCTTAAATAGTCTTGATCTCGCGGGTGTGAGATTGCTGAGTCCCAGTGACTCACAGATACTTCAAACCAGTTTGCGGTGCCGATGAAACCGTGCGGTGGCGCATCCGAGCTCAAGGAGGAGCTTCGATGAAGATCTTGTTCATTGTGTTGTTTCGTTTGAGTTGATCGGTAGTGGACCCAGTTGGGACGATCGGGGATCTGTGTAGCATTTGGGGTAGTCTTCTTTTATTTTGGTTCCGTAGTCGGACCTTGATTGTATCTGTATGATGTAATGCTTTACTCATGTATTGTGTGAAGTGGCGATTGTAAGCCAACTATGTATCTCTTTCCCTTATGTATTACATGGGTTGTGTGAAGATTACCTCACTTGCGACATTGCTTTCAATGCGGTTATGCCTCTAAGTCGTGCTTCGACACGTGGGAGATATAGCCGCATCGAGGGCGTTACAAGTTGGTAATCAGAGCCATCCCCGACTTAGGAGCCCCCTGCTTGATTGAATCGCTGACTTTGTTGAGTCTAGACAAAAATGTTTTGAGTCTTAGGATTATATATCGGAGAGTAGGATTGTTTTTACTCCTCATTCCCTTCGTCGCTCTGGTGAGGCATCCTGACGTAGAGTTTTGACTCTTTCTCTTCTCAAATTTCACTAAATCGCCGATGGTTTTGTGACGAGAACATTGTTCTTGGTGCCTCCTGACATTTAGGGGTTGTGGCAGTGTCCCGGGGAGTTGAGCTCCGAGGTGTTGTCGTCACTATTTTATCGTTGCAGTTCTGGAATACCTGAGCTTTGCCGACATCGAAAATCTCTTTTATGCAGTTGTTGGTGAGATAACCTCGATAACCCAGTACTGGGGCGAGCTCGAGAGTATTGCCATAACTCGTATAACGGATGCTTCTCGAAGGTCGAGGTAAACGATTTCCAAACGTTTCTTGGTTATGTGTTGAAGGATGGATACAGCTGGATCTAGGTATTGTTAGTTTGGGTGATATATTTTGTGTCCCCTGTATACCCAACACCTGATTGCATAACCAGAAAGTTTCGGGAGTTTATAAGTGGGAATTCAAGTATCTCGTAGGATATCTTTCCAACACACACATGATACGATATGGGATCTATCATATGTTTGTTTCCGACTTATTCTGCAAGCCAAATCCTTTGTTTTTGTTCCGTTTTGTGGTATTCAAGTTGCTTCAATGCCAAGTGTGGATTCCATACCTTATTCTAAACGGTGTTTTCATATTTCTATGTGGATACTAATCCTTCTTGTTCATCAAGGTCGTCTTTTCAATCCTTTCCAACCCTGTGCTTCTCTCCAAGTAAATCCGATCATTGCAACATTCACAAGATCAATTCTAAGCTTTTTTCTCAACGGTGTTTGTTTCATCCGTCCCAAGTTGTTTTGTTTTCCCGCCCTCCCACCCTTTTTCTTCAAGGACTCAGATTTCTTAATCATGTATCCTTTTATTTGTGGGAAGTCTCTTCATTCTTTTCCTCAATGCTCTTATCCGGTGATTCTCATGAAGATGCTAAAGGAAGCTTCGAGTTTATTATTCTTCGTTCTTTTCATTCTCCGGTGGACTCAAGTCAAGTTTTCTGTGTTGATAATATTCACTTCCTCGTTTCAAATGTTTTCTCATGCGGTGCACCTCTTAATTTTTCACTTCTTGTTATTCATTTGTTTAGGAGTGCTAAAGATTATCTCGGAAGATTCGTGTTTTCATTCCTAATCCGTGCAAGATTTCTCGTAGTTGTTATCCCTTTTGAGCCATTTAATTCAACCGGTGCAATCTCTCTTTTCAAACAATCATTCAACGGTGGTTCTTTTGAGTGGGCCCTAACCCACAGGTCTTTTCCCAGGATCTTACCTGACTGTTCTAATTTTTCCGGAGCTTCTAAAATTCTTTTCTAAATTTGACGTAAGAATGGGTTTTCATCATTCATGGCTTTCTCCTAGATCTTTCAAATTCTTTTCATCGTTGGTTCAACCGTTCTAATTTTCATTCCGGAGTGCCTTAACAATTCATGGTGGTGTTTCTCATCGTCATTCTCGAATTTTGAAGACCGAAGAAGAGTTTCTCTTTAATCTTGCTCCATTCTCTTCAAGATTCATGGTTCTAGCTTGATGCCATCCTCTCATAATTATTTTCGATTGTGAGAATTCTTTTAACCCGCCCGGAGCATTTCAGGAGTCTTTTCAGTTTGATTCTCCGGAGCCCATCATCTCAGAATTATTCATTCAAGCGTTCGACTCTTGTTTTCCAAATCTCACCGGTGCATCGTCGAAATATCCTCTAATCAGTTCATGATCTCTTCGTTCTAATGTATCTAAATCCTGTCAAGCATCTTTATTCGTTTTCTAATTCTTCACGGTGAATTGTGCCTTTGCTACTTTCATTTTCAATTCTTACGGTGGTTCGTTCAAGAGTTCTCTTCCTTCGTTATTATATAGATTCATTCGTCTTCCCGAATCCTACCGGCGGATCGTTGAAGACCTTCCCAAGTTGAGCAATATCTCTCTTCAATCCTTTTCAACGAGAATAAGTAGTATGCCTAATCCGTTGCTTGTCATCAATCTAAATTGGTGAAGGATACGCATAACATAATTCTTGTTCTTGTTTCATCAAGTGATTGATTCATTCTTAGGAGTTCGTAATGGTATCAATTTCTCAGTTCTAAGTTGTTCATCTCTTCTTTCCGGAGTTTGTTCATCATATCACATTCTCGGTCTGAGATGCTTCATCTTTTCTTTCCGGAGTTCAAAGTTTTCTCGGTTATATCATTTCAAAGCTTCATCTTATCACTGCAAGGCTTCACCTTGTGTTGTCAACTTCTCTTTCTTTCTATCATCCTTTTGTTTACCGGAGTTCTTCATGGAGGCTCTACATGATGGTTCGTTAAGGATTCTTTTCATTCTTCAATTGTTCTTCAAGACTTCTCTTGGAGTTAAGATCCGTCAAGCTATACTCTAAAATATACATGGTGCTCAACACATGTTTTGTTTTGAGGAGTTCAAGCATTCTTCATCTTGCATTCCGAAGTGCAATTCTTTCGACCTTATCTTTTGAGGTGGTGTTATGTCATTTTGACGGTTTCATTCATGTTTCATGATTCACTTATTGTCAAGAATGAGATATTTAAATCCATCAATCTCTTCATTGGAGTTATCTTGGGTTATATTTCACCTAAAGTTTTCCCTATGGATTGTTGCTATTTATGGTGCTTATAAATGACCCAAGTTCTTCATTTGTCCTCTCGGTGAAATAAGTTTCTCGTCTCCTTGTTGATATCAATCCAATCGTTTGTTTAGTTGGTGGCGAAGCTCACCTCATAATGTTGAGATGTTTCCATAAGTCCACTACAAGGTTATTCTTTTCGTTGTTGGTTTTCCAACAACTCCGTTCTATCCTTCTTTTTAAGGGTGCTTTCCAAACTCATTTGTGGTAGAAGTTGTCATTTTCTTCTCCATTCCTTTATTCCAATGATCTATCTTCAATTTTTCTTCCGTAGGCATTGTGATGTTGCTCTCTTCGACCCATCATCTTGTTTTGTCAAGACCATGTCCTTTTCCTTGCTTATCGATTTAACCGGAGTGTTGTGTCTATCGTTCCTCTTTTAACCGGAGTCTCATCCAGGTGCTTTCATTTTGCCAAGTTCATGATTCTAATTCCTTCCATTTTCAGTCGGAGTGCTGCCCAAATTATATCATTCTTATTCCTTCTCTATCTTGTTTTAATCGGAGTGGTGTCAATATCTATCTTGTCACTTAACCTCATGGTTCTCATTGTATCCCATGTTCTTCTTATCTTCTTGGAGTGTTTGCAATCTCGTCATCTTCATTGTATTTTTTCCTTTCAATTTTGTCAACCTCTCAAGGTTCGTTGGTTTCACTCTTTTGTCAAAGAAGCAATTTAGTTTTACCTCTTTCTTCTTTTCGTTTTTCTCTCGGCGCCATCCTAGATCTCGGGGCGATATCCTCTCGTAGTGGTGGAGTGTTGTGGCCTTGAGACCGATGCTCGAGAAGACTTCCATATATTCCGGGTTTCGCCGTATGTTTCATTTGTGCCTGCCCTTTTATTTTTGCATTGCATCCTGTCATCATGCCATCATCTCATAAATCTTTTACAACTCAACTAAATAAATGGCATGGATCTTTGATCCATTTAAATCGAGGGAATTCACCTGGTGATTCTCTTTAAAACATATCCTCTTGATATTTAGAGAGCTATAGTAAATATTCCAATTATTTGGATTTACATAAACACACTTACAAAATATCCTAATGCCTTTGTTGTCTTAATTCTTGATCTCCAACTTTGCCATTTATTCTTTCATCTTCTTGGGAGCTCCACCAAAAATCTCAACATTTTGGACCTTTCAAATACCCACTTCTTATTCAAACTCATTTGAATTTAATTTAAACGAAGTTCGAATCCAGTCTTCACACACACGCTCACTTCTATTTTCTTGGATCAAGCTCATTTTTATGAGTCCGGGAAAATACCCTCCTGCTCAAGCTCCACCTCTAACTTCTTTTTCTTTTCTTTCTCATCTCTGTTTTTCCCCTTTCTTTTAGTAGTGAGAGAAGAAGCCCAGCAGCCTGCAACCTAGCCGGCCTCTTAGGCCCATCCGCAGCCCAGCCGGTGCCCCTCTAACCCTAGCCGCAGCTCTGCCCGATCCTCGATCCATCTCTCTCCCTCTCGGTCCCACCGCCGCCACACACCGCATCGACGGGGAGAGCCCAGCGCTCGATCCCTCGCCTCCCTCCTCTCGATCTCTCCCTCTCCCTCGATCGTGCCCTCCATCGCCCAAGCGCCTCCTCATGACTCCTCACGCCCGATCCATGGCCTCTCTTTTCCTCCCGCGCGCCACTGCACGGCGACCGGCCGCGCCTCCGGGCACCCATTCCTCTGTCGTCGTGCCGTCGTTCTGGCCGGCGAGCCCATCTCCTCCGTCCATCCCCATCGCCCGCTACGCGCCCGACCTCCTCCTGCCGCCTCTGGAGCCCTCCTCTGCCTCGCCTCCTTGCCATGGCGCGTGCCACTCGAGCCGGCAGGTCGCCGCCTGCATCGCCGGGCCTTCTCTGCTGCCCTCCGCCTCGCCAAGTCCCGTGCCCAGCCTCCCGCGTCGCCGGAGCCTGTCTTGCTTCGCTGCTGCTGCCTGCATCTCCACCGGCGCTTCTCGGTCCCGTCGCCCGGCGCTCGAGGAAGGCTCCTCGAGCACTGCGCGCGCTGCGTCCGTCGTCCTCTGCGCCCAGCAGGAGCCCCGCGCCGCTCGTTCCCTCCGTTTGGCCGGAATTCGTCGGAGCCCGGCATCGCCTCGCCCTTGTCCCGCGTTGCCTCTGCCAGCCCTGTGCTGCTGCTTGCATCCGCCAAGGCCATCTTCAAATTTTCACCAAGTACCGTGACTGCAGCCGGTGTGCCTTTTTTTGTCAAGTCCGACTACGCAGTGCGACTATATCCGAGGTGGATTTCGTCAAGTACCCTTTCGGATGTGCCAAGTTCGACTACGCAGATTCGCCAAGTACCTCGACGACCATGTACCACAACCGTCGAACCCGGAGACATCGGATTCGTCAAGTTCCTCTTCAAAACGTGAACCACTACTTCCACGACGTCCGTGAACCACTACTTCCGCTACCGTCGCGAGAACGACTACTTCCCACTATGACCCGTGTACCACTACTTCCCTCGACGAACTCGATCCGCCCCGAAAATGCACGCTTTGAAGGTATAACCCCGAGACGACCGCCCGTGAACGAATGCATGTGTTGTATGAGATGCTCGTGTTTGCACCGTGCCCGTTTGCTTCATGCACGTTCCTCCTCGTTTGCCATGCCGTCGACCCGTGGGAACCCGGTAGTCGGGAGCCCCCCACCATCTCTAGCATGTTGCGCACATCCGCACGCCTCCTTTTGCACCGGTATCTCCGTGAGCTACCGGAACCGATATGTTGCCGTGGCATCATTTTCGGACATGTTGCCATGGCACCATTTCTGTTTCGCCGCCGTGGCACCCTTTTTGTTCCGCCATGGTGACCAAATGCTTCATAACATGCTTATGTCAACATTTTCATAAAAAATGCATATAACTTGTATATGTCATCCGCATCATGATAACAACATTTAAATGTTTAAAACTGTTGTTGCATTAAATCGCTAAATGCATATGGGGATTTACCGGATTTGTTGTTTGTTATATCCGGCCCCATTTAAATTGTTTAGATGGTATAGTTTTGTTATGCTTCACCTCTTGCCATGTTTAACAACATTTAATATTGTTGTGTTCCTAAGCGAGAGAACTAAATAATTGATGTGGTGTTTCGTCAATATGCAACCCGTTGCATATTGAGCTCCACTTAATTTGTAGGATTGCTTGTGCACTTTTGCCATGCCATGCTATTTAAACTGGACATGCATCATACTTGGTTGTGCATCATGCCATGTGTATGCGATGGTTGTTTACTATGTTGTTTGCTTCTTTCCGGGTTGCTTCTCTCGTTAGCTTCGGTTTCGTTCCGGACTTGTGAGGATTCGTTCGACTTCGTCCGTTTGTCTTCTTCATGGACTCGTTCTTCTTCCTTCCGGGATTTCAGGCAAGATGACCATACCCTCGAAATCACTTCTATCTTTGCTTGCTAGATGCTCGCTCTTTTGCTATGCCTATGCTTTGCGTTACCTACCACTTGCTAAATCATGCCACCCACATTGCCATGTCAAACCTCTAACCATCCTTTCCTAGCAAACCGTTGTTTGGCTATGTTACCGCTTTGCTCAGCCCCTCTTATAAGCGTTGTTAGTTGCGGTGAAGATGAAGTTTGTTCCTTGTTGGAACATGGAGATGTTGTTCCTTGTTGGAACATGTTTACATGTTGGGATATCACAATATCTCTTATTTAATTAATGCATCTATATATTTGGTAAAGGGTGGAAGGCTCGGCCTTATGCAGTGTTTTGTTCCACTCTTGCCGCCCTAGTTTCCGTCATATCGGTATTATGTTCCCGGATTTTGCGTTCCTTACACAGTTGGGTGATTTATGGGACCCCATTGACAGTTCGCTTTGAATAAGACTCCTCCAGCAAGGCCCAACATTGGTTTTACCATTTGCCACCTAAGCCTTTTTCCCTTGGGTTCTGCAGACTCAAGGGTCATCTTTATTTTAACCCCGGGCGGTGCTCCTTGAGTGTTGGTCCAAGCTGTCATCCGCGGGTGTACCGGGGGCAACTCTGGGCTCGCCTACGAAGTTTGGACAATCCGGTGTGCCACGAGCGAGGTACGTGCGACTCCTATCGGGATTTGTCGGCACATCGGGCGGCTTTGCTGGTCTTGTTTTACCATTGTCGAGATGTCTTGTAGTCCGGGATTAGAGACTGATCGGGTCTTCCGGAGAAGGAATATCGCCGTTGATCGCGAGAGCTTACATGGGCTAAGTTGGGACACCCCTGCGGGGTATTATCTTCGAAAGCCGTGCCCGCGGTTATGAGGCAGATGGGAATTTGTTAATGTCGGTTGTAGAAAACCGAAGTTGATCTTAATTAAAATACATCAACCGTGTGTGTAACCTGATGGTCTCTTCTCGGAGTCCGGGAAGTGAACACTGATGTTGGAGTTATGCTTGGCGTAGGTTGTTCTAGGATCACTTCTTGATCATAGTTGTTCGACCGTGCCTTGCTTCTCTTCTCGCTCTCTTTTGCGAATGTAGCCACCATATATGCTAGTAAACTTGCTGCAGCTCCACCTCACAACTCTGTCCTTCCTATAAGCTTAAATAGTCTTGATCTCGCGGGTGTGAGATTGCTTTGAGTCCCCGTGACTCACAGATACTTCAAACCAGTTTGCGGTGCCGATGAAACCGTGCAGGTGGCGCATCCGAGCTCAAGGAGGAGCTCGATGAAGATCTTGTTCATTGTGTTGTTTCGTTTGAGTTGATCGATGAGTGGAGCCCAGTTGGGACGATCGGGGATCTGTGTAGCATTTGGGGTAGTCTTCTTTTATTTTGGTTCCGTAGTCGGACCTTGATTGTATCTGTATGATGTAATGCTTTACTCATGTATTGTGTGAAGTGGCGATTGTAAGCCAACTATGTATCTCTTTCCCGTATTACATAGGTTGTGTGAAGATTACCTCACTTGCGACATTGCTTTCAATGCGGTTATGCCTCTAAGTCGTGCTTCGACACGTGGGAGATATAAGCGCATCGAGGCGTTACAAGTTGGTAATCGAGCCATCCCGACTTAGGAGCCCCAGCTTGATTGAATCGCTGACTTTGTTGAGTCTAGACAAAAATGTTTTGAGTCTTAGGATTATATATCGGAGAGTAGGATTGTTTTTACTCCTCAGTCCCTTCGTCGCTCTGGTGAGGCATCCTGACGTAGAGTTTTGACTCTTTCTCTTCTCAAATTTCACTAAATCGCCGATGGTTTTGTGACGAGAACATTATACTTGGTGCCTCCTGACATTTAGGGGTTGTGGCAGTGTCCCGGGGAGTTGAGCTCCGAGGTGTTGTCGTCACAATTTTATCGTTGCGATTCTGGAATACGAGCTTTGCCGACATCGAAAATCTCTTTTATGCAGTTGTTGGTGAGATAACCTCGATAACCCGATCTTTGGGGCGAGCTCGAGAGTATTGCCATAACTCATTATAACGGATGCTTCTCGAAGGTCGAGGTAAACGATTTCCGAACGTTTCTTGGTTATGTGTTGAAGGATGGATACAGGTGGATCTAGGTATTGTTAGTTTGGGTGATATATTTTGTGTCCCCTGTATCCCCAACACGTGATTGCATAACCAGAAAGTTTCGGGAGTTTATAAGTGGGAATTCAAGTATCTCGTAGGATATCTTTCCAACACACACATGATACGATATGGGATCTATCATATGTTTGTTTCCGGCTTATTCTGCAAGCCAAATCCTTTGTTTTTGTTCCGTTTTGTGGTATTCAAGTTGCTTCAATGCCAAGTGTGGATTCCATACCTTATTCTAAACGGTGTTTTCATATTTCTATGTGGATGCTAATCCTTATTGTTCATCAAGGTCGTCTTTTCAATCCTTTCCAACCCTGTGCTTCTCTCCAAGTAAATCCGATCATTGCAACATTCACAAGATCAATTCTAAGCTTTTTTCTCAACGGTGTTCGTTTCATCCGTCCCAAGTTGTTTTGTTTTCCCGCCCTCCCACCCTTTTTCTTCAAGGACTCAGATTTCTTAATCATGTATCCTTTTATTTGTGGGAAGTCTCTTCATTCTTTTCCTCAATGCTCTTATCCGGTGATTCTCATGAAGATGCTAAAGGAAGCTTCGAGTTTATTATTCTTCGTTCTTTTCTTCTCCGGTGGACTCAAGTCAAGTTTTCGGTGTTGATCATATTCCTTCCTCGTTTCAAATGTTTTCTCATGCGGTGCACCTCTTAATTTTTCACTTCTTGTTATTCATTTTGTTTAGGAGTGCTAAAGATTATCTCAGAAGATTCGTGTTTTCATTCCTAATCCGTGCAAGATTTCTCGTAGTTGTTATCCCTTTTGAGCCATTTAATTCAACCGGTGCAATCTCTCTTTTCAAACAATCATTCAACGGTGGTTCTTTTGAGTGGGCCCTAACCCACAGGTCTTTTCCCAGGATCTTACCTGACTCTTCTAATTTTTCTGGAGCTTCTAAAATTCTTTTCTAAATTTGACGTAAGAATGGGTTTTCATCATTCATGGCTTTCTCCTAGATCTTTCAAATTCTTTTCATCGTTGGTTCAACCGTTCCAATTTTCATTCCGGAGTGCCTTAACAATTCATGGTGGTGTTTCTCGTCGTCATTCTCGAATTTTGAAGACCGAAGAAGAGTTTCTCTTTAATCTTGCTCCATTCTCTTCAAGATTCATGGTTCTAGCTTGATGCCATCCTCTCATAATTATTTTCGATTGTGAGAATTCTTTTAACCCACCCGGAGCATTTCAGGAGTCTTTTCAGTTTGATTCTCCGGAGCCCATCATCTCAGAATTATTCATTCAAGCGTTCAACTCTTGTTTTCCAAATCTCACCGGTGCATCGTCGAAATATCCCCTAATCAGTTCATGATCTCTTCGTTCTAATGTATCTAAATTCTGTCAAGCATCTTTATTCGTTTTCTAATTCTTCACGGTGAATTGTGCCTTTGCTACTTTCATTTTCAATTCTTACGGTGGTTCGTTCAAGAGTTCTCTTCCTTCGTTATTATATAGATTCATTCGTCTTCCCGAATCCTACCGTGGATCGTTGAAGACCTTCCCAAGTTGAGCAATATCTCTCTTCAATCCTTTTTCAGCGAGAATAAGTAGTATGCCTAATCCGTTGCTTGTCATCAATCTAAATTGGTGAAGGATACGCATAACATAATTCTTGTTCTTGTTTCATCAAGTGATTGATTCATTCTTCGGAGTTCGTAATGGTATCAATTTCTCAGTTCTAAGTTGTTCATCTCTTCTTTAGGAGTTTGTTCATCATATCACATTCTCGGTCCGAGATGCTTCATCTTTTCTTTCCGGAGTTCAAAGTTTTCTCGGTTATATCATTTCAAAGCTTCATCTTATCACTGCAAGGCTTCACCTTGTGTTGTCAACTTCTCTTTCTTTCTATCATCCTTTTGTTTACGGAGTTCTTCATGGAGGCTCTACATGATGGTTCATTAAGGATTCTTTTCATTCTTCAATTGTTCTTCAAGACTTCTCTTGGAGTTAAGATCCGTCAAGCTATACTCTAAAATATACATGGTGCTCAACACATGTTTTGTTTTGAGGAGTTCAAGCATTCTTCATCTTGCATTCCGAAGTGCAATTCTTTCGACCTTATCTTTTGAGGTGGTGTTATGTCATTTTGACAGTTTCATTCATGTTTCATGATTCACTTATTGTCAAGAATGAGATATTTAAATCCATCAATCTCTTCATTGGAGTTATCTTGGGTTATATTTCACCTAAAGTTTTCCCTATGGATTGTTGCTATTTATGGTGCTTATAAATGACCCAAGTTCTTCATTTGTCCTCTCGGTGAAATAAGTTTCTCGTCTCCTTGTTGATATCAATCCAATCGTTTGTTTCCGTTGGTGGCGAGCTCACCTCATAATGTTGAGATGTTTCCATAAGTCCACTACAAGGTTATTCTTTTCGTTGTTGGTTTTCCAACAACTCCGTTCTATCCTTCTTTTTAAGGGTGCTTTCCAAACTCATTTGTGGTAGAAGTTGTCATTTTCTTCTCCATTCCTTTATTCCAATGATCTATCTTCAATTTTTCTTCCGGAGGCATTGTGATGTTGCTCTCTTGACCCATCATCTTGTTTTGTCAAGACCATGTCCTTTTCCTTGCTTATCGATTTAACCGAGTGTTGTGTCTATCGTTCCTCTTTTTAACGGAGTCTCATCCAGGTGCTTTCATTTTGCCAAGTTCATGATTCTAATTCCTTCCATTTTCGATTCAGTGCTGCCCAAATTATATCATTCTTATTCCTTCTCTATCTTGTTTTAATCGGAGTGGTGTCAATATCTATCTTGTCACTTAACCTCATGGTTCTCATTGTATCCCATGTTCTTCTTATCTTACGGAGTGTTTGCAATCTCGTCATCTTCATTGTATTTTTTCCTTTCAATTTTGTCAACCTCTCAAGGTTCGTTGGTTTCACTCTTTTGTCAAAGAAGCAATTTAGTTTTACCTCTTTCTTCTTTCGTTTTTCTCTCCGGCGCCATCCTATACCTCGGGACGATATCCTCTCGTAGTGGTGGAGTGTTGTGACGCCCCGAGACCGATGCTCGAGAAGACTTCCATATATTCCGGGTTTCGCCGTATGTTTCATTTGTGCCTGCCCTTTTATTTTTGCATTGCATCCTGTCATCATGCCATCATCTCATAAATCTTTTACAACTCAACTAAATAAATGGCATGGATCTTTGATCCATTTAAATCGAGAATTCACGGTGATTCTCTTTAAAACATATCCTCTTGATATTTAGAGAGCTATAGTAAATATTCCAATTATTTGGATTTACATAAACACACTTACAAAATATCCTAATGCCTTTGTTGTCTTAATTCTTGATCTCCAACTTTGCCATTTATTCTTTCATCTTCTGGAGCTCCACCAAAAATCTCAACATTTTTGGACCTTTCAAATGCCCACTTCTTATTCAAACTCATTTGAATTTAATTTAAACGAGTTCGAATCCAGTCTTCACACACACGCTCACTTCTATTTTCTTGGATCAAGCTCATTTTTATGAGTCCGGGAAAATACCCTCCTGCTCAAGCTCCACCTCTAACTTCTTTTTCTTTTCTTTCTCATCTCTGTTTTTCCCCTTTCTTTTAGTAGTGAGAGAAGAAGCCCAGCAGCCTGCAACCTAGCCGGCCTCTTAGGCCCATCCGCAGCCCAGCCGGTGCCCCTCTAACCCTAGCCGCAACTCTGCCCGATCCCCTCGATCCATCTCTCTCCCTCTCGGTCCCTGCCCACGCCACACACCGCATCGGCAGGGGAGAGCCCAGCGCTCGATCCCTCGCCTCCCTCCTCTCGATCTCTCCCTCTCCCTCGATCGTGCCCTCCATCGCCGCCCGGCGCCTCCTCCGCAGCTCCTCACGCCCGATCCATGGCCTCTCTTTTTCCTCCAGTAGCGCCCTTTGCCCGGCTGACCGGCTGCGCCTCCGGCCACCATTCCTCTGCCGCCCGTGCCGTCGTTCTGCCGTGAGCCCATCTCCTCCGTCCATCCCCATCGCCCGCTTCTGCGCCCGACCTCCTCCTCGCCGCCTCTGGAGCCCCTCCTCTGCCTCGCCTCCTTGCCATGGCGCGTGCCACTCGGCGGCAGTCGCCGCCACCATCGCCGGGCCTTCTCTGCTGCCCTCCGCCTCGCCAAGTCCCGTGCCCAGCCTCCGCGTCGCGGAGCCACTGTCTTATTCTTGCTGCTGCCTGCATCTCCACCGGCGCTTCTCAGTCCCGTCGCCCGGGCGCTCGAGGAGAGGAGCTCGAGCACCTGCGCTGCGTCCGTCGTCCTCTGCGCCAATGAGAGCCAGCGCCGCTCGTTCCCTCCGTTTGGCCGGAGTTCGTCGGAGCCCGGCGTCGCCTCGCCCTTGTCCCGCGTTGCCTCTGCCACCCCTGTGCTGCTGCTTGCATCCGCCAAGGCCATCTTCAGATTTTCACCAAGTACCGTGACTGCAGCCGGTGTGCCTTTTTTGTCAAGTCCGACTACACGGAATGCGACTATATCCGAGGTGGATTTCGTCAAGTACCCTTTCGGATCGCCAAGTTCGACTACGCAGATTCGGCAAGTACCACGGCGACCATGTACCACAACCGTCGACCCGGAGACATTGGATTAAATCAAGTTCCTCTTCAAAGCGTGAACCACTACTTCCACGACGTCCGTGAACCACTACTTCCGCTACCGTCGCGAGCGACTACTTCCACTACGGCCCGTGTACCACTACTTCCCTCGACGAACTTGATCCGCCCCGAAAATGCACGCTTCAAAGGTATAACGACGAGACGACCGCCCGTGTATGAATGCATGTGTTGTATGAGATGCTCGTGTTTGCACCGTGCCCGTTTGCTTCATGCACGTTCCTCCTCGTTTGCCATGCCGTCGACCGTGGGAACCCGGTGGTCGGGAGCCCCCACCATCTCTAGCATGTTGCGCACATCCGCACGCCTCCTTTTGCACGGTATCTCCGTGAGCTACGGAACCGATATGTTGCCGTGGCATCATTTTCGGATATGTTGCCGTGGCACCATTTACATTTCGCCGCCCGTGGCACCCTTTTTGTTCCGCCATGGTGACCAAATGCTTCATAACATGCTTATGTCAACATTTTCATAAAAATTGCATATAACTTGTATATGTCATCCGCATCATGATAACAACATTTAAATGTTTAAAACTGTTGTTGCATTAAATCGCTAAATGCATATGGGGATTTACCGGATTTGTTGCTTGTTATATCCGGCCCCATTTAAATTGTTTAGATGGTATAGTTTTGTTATGCTTCACCTCTTGCCATGTTTAACAACATTTAATATTGTTGTGTTCCTAAACGAGAGAGAACTAAATAATTGATGTGGTGTTTCGTCAATATGCCACCCGTTGCATATTGAGCTCCACTTAATTTGTAGGATTGCTTGTGCACTTTTGCCATGCCATGCTATTTAAACCGGACATGCATCATACTTGGTTGTGCATCATGCCATGTGTATGGGATGGTTGTTTACTATGTTGTTTGCTTCTTTCCGGGTTGCTTCTCTCGTTAACCGGTTTCGTTCAGGAGTTGTGAGGATTCGTTCGACTTCGTCCGTTTGTCTTCTTCATGGACTCGTTCTTCTTCCTTGCGGGATTTCAGGCAAGATGACCATACCCACGAAATCACTTCTATCTTTGCTTGCTAGATGCTCGCTCTTTTGCTATGCCTATGCTGCGTTACCTACCACTTGCTAAATCATGCCACCCACATTGCCATGTCAAACCTCTAACCATCCTTTCCTAGCAAACCGTTGTTTGGCTATGTTACCGCTTTGCTCAGCCCCTCTTATAGCGTTGTTAGTTGCAGGTGAAGATGAAGTTTGTTCCTTGTTGGAACATGGAGATGTTGTTCCTTGTTGGAACATGTTTACATGTTGGGATATCACAATATCTCTTATTTAATTAATGCATCTATATATTTGGTAAAGGGTGGAAGGCTCGGCCTTATGCAGTGTTTTGTTCCACTCTTGCCGCCCTAGTTTCTGTCATATCGGTATTATGTTCCCGGATTTTGCGTTCCTTACACGGTTGGGTGATTTATGGGACCCCCTTGACAGTTCGCTTTGAATAAGACTCCTCCAGCAAGGCCCAACATTGGTTTTACCATTTGCCACCTAAGCCTTTTTCCCTTGGGTTCTGCAGACTCAAGGGTCATCTTTATTTTAACCCCGGGCCAGTGCTCCTTTGAGTGTTGGTCCAAACTGTCAGCCGCCGGTGGCCACCAGGGGCAACTCTGGGCTCGCCTACCGGAAGTTTGGACAATCCGGTGTGCCCTGACAACGAGGTACGTGCGACTCCTATCGGGATTTGTCGGCACATCGGGCGGCTTTGCTGGTCTTGTTTTACCATTGTCGAGATGTCTTGTAGTCCGGGATTCCGAGACTGATCGGGTCTTCCCGGGAGAAGGAATATCCTTCGTTGATCGCGAGAGCTTACATGGGCTAAGTTGGGACACCCCTGCAGGGTATTATCTTTCGAAAGCCGTGCCCGCGGTTATGAGGCAGATGGGAATTTGTTAATGTCCGGTTGTAGAAAACCCGAAGTTGATCTTAATTAAAATACATCAACCGTGTGTGTAACCCTGATGGTCTCTTCTCGGCGGAGTCCGGGAAGTGAACACGGTGTTGGAGTTATGCTTGACGTAGGTTGTTCTAGGATCACTTCTTGATCATAGTTGTTCGACCGTGCCTTGCTTCTCTTCTCGCTCTCTTTTGCGAATGTAGCCACCATATATGCTAGTCGCTTGCTGCAGCTCCACCTCACAACTCTGTCCTTCCTATAAGCTTAAATAGTCTTGATCTCACGAGTGTGAGATTGCTGAGTCCGTGACTCACGGATACTTCAAACCAGTTTGCGGTGCCGATGAAACCCGTGCAGGTGGCGATCCGAGCTCTAGGTGGAGCTCGATGAAGATCTTGTTCATTGTGTTGTTTCATTTCAGTTGATCAGTAGTGGAGCCCAGTTGGGACGATAGGGGATCTGTGTAGCATTTGGGGTAGTCTTCTTTTATTTTGGTTCCGTAGTCGGACCTTGATTGTATCTGTATGATGTAATGCTTTACTCATGTATTGTGTGAAGTGGCGATTGTAAGCCAACTATGTATCTCTTTCCCTTATGTATTACATGGGTTGTGTGAAGATTACCTCACTTGCGACATTGCTTTCAATGCGGTTATGCCTCTAAGTCGTGCTTCGACACGTGGGAGATATAGCCGCATCGAGGGCGTTACACGAGGTCAGTCAGTAGGTCAGAACCTTTACGTGACTTGACCACGATATCATCCATGTATGCTTCCATGTTCTGACTGATTTGAGTGAGCAGGCACTTCTGAATCATGCGCATGAACGTGACACCAGCATTCTCGAGGCCGAAGGGCATGGAAACATAACAAAAGCACCCAAAGGGGGTGATGAAGGCCGTTTGTATCTCATCAGGTCCATACAGTCGGATCTGAAGGTACCCAGAATACGCGTCCGAAAAAGAGAAACGCTTACACCCCACTGTTGAGTCGATAATCTGGTCGATGCGGGGGAGAGGGAAGTGATCTTTCGGGCAGGCCCGATTGATGTGCTTGAAATCGATAAACATACGAAGTGAATCATCTTTCTTAGGGACCATGACAACATTGGCGAGCCACTCGGAGTGGTATATCTCGCGGATGAACTCAACTGCCAGAAGTCGAGCCACCTTTTCGCCAATTGCCTTCCTCTTCTCCATGGTGGACCCGACGGAGATGTTCCTTGACAAGTTTTGCTTTTGGGTCGACGCGCAAACAGTGCTCAGCCAGTCCCCTGGGTACACCCGGCATGTCAGATGGTTTCCATGCGAAGATGTCCCAGTTCTCATAGAGGGACTGGATGAGCGCTTCTTCCTATTTGCTGTTGAGTGTTGTTGAGATGTGGGTCGGAGCAGCATTGGGATCAGTCGGGTGAATATGTATAGGCTTTGTCTCTCCGGCCGACTGAAACGTAAACTCTGAAGCAGGTTTCTTAGCTCGCAACAAATCACTCGGATCTGCATTCTTCTGATATTCTTCCATCTCCACTATTCCCAGCCGCTCGTCGGCAATCTTTGAGCCCTTCTAGAGGCACTCTTCCGCTCTTTGCCAATTCCCTGTGACTGTGATCATGCCTCTGGGACCAGGCATCTTCAACTTGAGGTATACGTAACATGGTCGAGCCATGAAACGAGCATATGCGGGCCTGCCCAGAATAGCATGGTAGGCAATGTGAAAATCCACCACCTCAAACGTCAACTTTTCCTTGCGGTAATTCTTTGAGTCACCAAAAACCACATCAAGAGTGATCTGACTGAGGGAATCTGCTTTCTTTCCTGGGATGACTCCATGGAATCGCATGTTGCTCTCACTGAGCTTGGACATCAGAATGCCCATCCCTCGGAGGGTCTCAGCATACAAAATATTCAATCCACTGCCACCATCCCTGAGAACCTTGGTCAGTCGGGTGCCCCCAACGACTGGGTCGACCACCACTGCTTGCCGCCCAGGGGTAGCAACATGCGCTTGGTGATCGGACTGGTCGAATGTAATGGGAGTTTTCGACCATTTCAAATACATCTTAGTTGCTGGAGCAACCATGTTCACTTCTCTGTTAATGATCTTCAGTCGACTTTTGCTCTCTAAGTTAGCAAAAATCACCAAAGTAGGATTCACATTGGGGTAACCATCATCCTCGTCTTTCTCTTCCTCCTTATCAAAGTCCTTTTCTGGGGGCTGAGCCTCTCGGAACTGCTGAATCAGGAGCCGACACTGTCGAGTGGTATGCTTGGGCAGTATCAAGTTACCCTCCTCATCTTTCTTCGTGTGTATGTGACATGATGCAAAATGGACGTATCGTGCCCCACGGTGGGCGCCAACTGTCGTGGTTCGAAGTCTGACAGTAGAATATGGGGGTAGGAATGTAGAGGCAAGATCCTATCTATGTAGAAGTTTTACACACGAGTTTCTGAGTTCAGGCTCTTCTCGGAGGAAGTAACAACCCAACGTCTCGGTGCCCTGAGGCGGTCGACTAGATTATATGCGTGTGTGTTACAGGGGGTGTGAACCCTTGTCACTGAGGAGGGGTGTGGCTTATATAGAGTTCGCCAGACCCCTCCGGCCCTCAGTACAGGGTTTAAAGTACATTAAGACAGGGTGTTACTGGTAACGCTTAGAATAAAGTGACATTAATGATCATTAAAGCTATGGCATAAAGGCCGACCGTTGCGGTACGGAGTGACTTTAGATCTTCTAGCGGTCGAGTGACAGTCTCCATGGTCGAGTGACTTCAAGACTGTCGAGTAGAATGCTTCATGGTCGAGTGGATGATGATTCTTCTTTGAATGCTTCTGGTTATAAAGTGATGTCCTTGGGGAGGGTATTTAGGTCAGGCATGTGACCCTACCCTTGGTACATGTCCTCATCATTAGCCCCCGAATGGATCAGGGTTTGAGTGGAGAAGGAGTTGAAAATACTTCTGACTCATTTTTGCACTTCGGGTGTGTCTTCATTTGGATCAATGAACCGAGGTGGTGACACCAACTTCTTTTTCAGTCGCCTTGATCCATTCCTATTTTTGTCGAGTGAACTTTTACTGGAAGAGGTCCGAGTGTTAATGTGGAGGAGATCTTCCGTGTGACAAGTTGCTCTGCTGCCCGCGGTTCTCGTGGGATTCGAATTTTGGGAAGCACGCGGGGTGGAAGAGGCCGCAGTAATCGGGCTGGATAAGGCAAGGACGCCTTGATTTCTGCGCCACCTTTTTCGCCACGTATCGCGCGCGCGACTGTTGCGGGATTTGATAAGATTGCCCGGGCCTACAGGTCAGTCACTCGGAAGTGACTCCATATAAGGCGCGGGGTCAGGGTTTTTGAACAGTGCGTCTCCATTCTTCTCTTTTCCTCTTAGTTTTCTCTGCTGCATCTGCTCCTACGCCAGTGCCGCCGCCATCCCTTTCGAGCTCTGCTCGCTGCGATGGGGAAGGAGAAGACGGTGGCACTGGAGCGCGTGAAGAAGGCGATGGCGAAGGCGAAGGGGAAAAAGTCCAGCCGGGGCGGATCCTCGTCGCAGTCCGGTTTGCCGCCCAGCTGGATCCAGGGCGACTGGATCCGATTGACGATCCGCTAGGACGACCTCGACGATCTGGCGAAGGAGGGGTTGATTCCTCACGGATCGGCGAGGCTCCCAGAGGATGAGACCGAACCTCGACAGCGGGAGGGTGAGTGCGTCCTCCTCGCCACTCGACCGTGGATTTTCCTTGCCTCTGCATCCTTTTTTCCGGGCTTTCTTGAATTTCTTTGGAGCGCAACTTCACCACTTTACCCCCAACACCATCATATATCTTGCTGCTTTCGTGTCTCTGTGCGAAAACTTCTTGGGTTGTCGACCGCACTGGGGTCTCTTCAAGCACATTTTCACGTGTCGCTCCCAATCGGTCAAAAAGGCTAACCCGAGTGACGAGAGGACCCAAGTGATCCAGATGTGTGGGGATCTCGGGGTTCATATGAGGGGTAAGAGCTCTTCCCCAGCCATAGTTCTTCCTGAGTCGGTACGAGGGTGGCAGTCGACCTGGTTTTACTGCAAAGACCAGCCAACTCCAGGCCAATCGACTGGACTTCCTCCTTTTTCTATGGCTCACGTAGAGAAGCCCTCCGCCTTAAAAGTGACTCCAGGGGAAAAAGCGGAAGTGGAAGTGCTGGTCGAGCGAGTGGTTTATCTCATCCCCGAGGGCATAACTGGAATGGATCTGCTGGAAGTCTTCCTCAGACGACGCATTCAACCGCTTCAAGCTCGAGACCATCCGATGTGGATGTATTCGGGCATTGAAGATTCCACTCGGGTGCATCCAGAAGAAGTCGACGAGCATACGGTAGAGAAGTGGTTGAGGAGTATCACTGGCAACAAGGATAACCCCAGGGGGGCTAGGAGAATCCCTCCACTCGACCAATCTTATGAACCAGACAAGGTCCAACTCTGAATTACCGAGTGTTGTCTTGTTTTAACATGCAACTGTTTATGCTTCGCCGACTGACTTTGTCTTGCCTGTTTTCTTCTAGGTCTTTACTGAAATGTATTCGATGCCCAACGGAGAGCAAGAGCAGGACCCGGAGGGGGAGGCAAGCGGAGGTGAAAGTGGCGAGTGGCATTCCGACGGAGAGGGGGACGAGGAGAGCAACGACCAGAGTGATGAAGAAGAGGTCGACTCTCCTCCCCGTAGGGAAAGGCGATCCAAGCTTACTCACGACCCGGCGAGCGCCCGTGACAAGGCGACCGTTCCGGCCGGGCAGTCGTCAAAGAGTCCTCGGACGTCCTCTCCGGCACCAACCGAAAAGGCCTCAAAGTAGTCCAAGGTTGTCGTGCAGAAGACTCGGAAGGCGCTGCCGAGAATCAAAATTGGCGTTCCTGTTGCTTCTGCGTGAGTGTTCTTCCTTCGCTTTTACTCGACGTTCTGTGCTGCTTATTTTTCCCTTGGTTTGACCGAATGAATCTTGAAACTAGCAGTGCCGCTACCTCTGGGACCTCTGCTTATAAGAACGAGGATGAGGAAATGGAAGATGTGGTCACCTCCAATCCAGGTACAATCTTCATGATTTTGTCTTCGTTTTGTCGATTGAATTGTGATATATCCAATCTGGTGATGAAATTTTGGCGACTGATCTTTTTACAGCTCTCGATGTCATTGACCTCCCCGACGACGATGATGACGAGCCACCGAGGCCCTTGGGGAGAAGAAACAGGAAAACGTCCGCTGGCAAGATGCTTCAGTCGACGCCGGTGGCTGAACCTGTAGTTCAAGATGCCGGCGATGCCAATCGGACTTCTGCCTCCTTCGCCATACCACTGTCGAGTGCTCGGCCTTCTGTGTCAACTGCACAGGCTCCCGCCGATCCACCTTCACTTTTTGCTACACATCACGTCCCAGAGGACCAGGTGGGTGCTGCCAAAGAAGCTATCGCTGTGCAGGGCATTATGATGGAGAAGATGAAGATGGTGCGGGAAGCGGTCAAGCTGCCTATGATGCCGGCTCCGCTCTCGAAGCAACGTCCGTGTTAGCAGGTTGCCTACAAACTCTTTTGGCTTGTTCTGTTAGGGATATGGTACCAAAACTTTCTTTCAAAGAATCTTTTCATCATGTCTGCGCTCACCAGCATCTGTACACCCACCGGGTGTTTTGATTTGTCACTAATGATTCACACTTTTAGGCGATGATGTCATTGTCGATTGAATCTTTTGACGGTGGGGCTCGCTGAGTGCACCATGGGTGTAGTCCCCGAGACCATAATTGATCAAGGCGATCGACTATGGTCCGAGCATCGAAATTTAAATTTTTCACTCGATGCAGTGCAGCCATGTCAAGTGGAAGGTAAACTGAACCAGTGGGGGCACGCTGAGTGCACCCACTGGGTGTAGTCCCCGAGACCATGGTCAACTTCTGGCAGTCGACTATGGTCTGAAGACTCTGTTTGTTTCTTTCTCTCTTACATTTTTTTTTTGCACTCATGGGCAGGGCCTTGTCGAGTGTAAGCTGAACCGATGGGAACGCTAAGTGCACCCACTGGTGTAATCCCGAGACTCTTGTTGGATGTTTGATTCGGCGGTAGTCTTAGAATTTGTTGGCTTTATCCTTTTACCTCTCGAAATAACCAATCTTTTCACCACCGACCGAATTCGTTCTTTGGTTGCGTAAATCTTGTGATCTTGGAGCTCGTTTCTTGACACGGAGAAGCGGCAGATTCAACTCAACCTCGATGCAGGTTGGCCAAGGCAGTCTGAAAGCCAAGGATGGCGCCCTTTGGTAAGGAAGGCTGTCGACTGGGTTATCTTTGAACCACATTTAATTCTGCTTTTTCGGAATCCAACATTATTTCTTTCAGAGAAACTGAATCAAGCTCTGGCAAAAAAGGATCAAGATCTGGCGGTCGCGCAGAAAAAAGCTGATGAGAAAACCGCGCTTGCTGAACAGAAGTTGGCTTCAGTCGGCAAATTGGAGGAAGAAAACTCCAGGCTGAAAACTGCCCTTGACGAAGCCAATAAGGAAGCGACTCGCCTGGAGAAGGACAAGGAAAATCTGAACGAGAAGATGGAAGTATTGCCCGCAGGAGGAACGATCTGGAGAGTTATCTGGGAAGCTTTGCTAAGAAGTTGTTCCTCATGCTTGAAGGTGTTTTCCTTGATCCGACTGGTTTGTTCTTGTCGACTCAACATATGATCTTTGACTTACCCTTGAATTGTGCATGCAGAGTTTTGCCGGGACTTCGAGGAAGAGACCGGGCGAATCGAACGACACTTGGACCCGATCGACTCTCCGGTGAAGGATGAAGCTACCATGAACGTGCTCCGACTGGAATCCCGCATCACTGGTGTTGTTGATTATCTCGCCCGACTGAAAGTCGTGATGTCGCGGATTGACACAGCTCTCTGGCCCATGGCAACACTTCAAAATGACCTTGAGTCTATGATGGCTCGGCTCAATGAAGTTCCCAGTCGAATTCAAGAATGGAAGAAGTCTTCTGCCCGGTGGGATTTTCTAAGCCTCCGAGTGGGAGGGTTGCTCACCACTCAGTAGGATTTTTCAAACTTAGGCGAGTACTGGACTACAGCTAAGCCCCCGAGTAGGAGGCTTGCTCACCACTCGGTAGGATTTTTCTAACTTAGGCGAAACAGATTCGCGGCTAAGCCCCCGAGTGAGAGGCTTGCTCACCACTCAGTAGGATTTTTTTTAACTTAGGCGAAACTGATTCGTGGCTAAGCCCCCGAGTGGGAGGATTTCTCACCACTCGGTATGATTTTTCTAACTTAGGCGAAACGGATTCGCGGCTAAGCCCCCGAGTGAGAGGCTTGCTCACCACTCGGTAGGATTTTTTCTAACTTAGGCGAAACGGATTCGCGGCTAAGCCCCCGAGTGAGAGCTTTCTGACCACTCGGTAGGATTTTTTTTGACTTAGGCGAAATGGATTCGCAGCAAAGTCACCCACTGGGGGATTTCAGACGCAAACAAAAGCAACAACAATCATTTAAGAAGACTGTAAAGCTCTTGTCTTTGATAAACAAACTACAAAGGTATTTCTTATTACATCTCATCCGAATGAGTACTTAAGTATAAAAGGGGCGGAGCAGCTCCGCATTCCAAGCTCGTGGCTCGTCTTTCTGATGCTCGACATTGTAAAGATGGTATGCTACATTGTGGAGAACTCTGGTGACGATGAAGGGGCCCTCCCAAGAAGGGGCGAGCTTGTGTGGTTTCTGCTGATCCACTCGAAGAACCAAGTCTCCCTCTTGAAAGGCTCGACCCCTCACGTTTTTGTCGTGGAATCGACGCAAGTCTTGCTGATAAATGGTCGACCAGATTAAGGCCATCTCTCTTTCCTCCTCTAAGAGATCAACTGCGTCTTGCTGGGCCTGTTCTGCTTCGTCTTCGGAGAAAAGCTCGACTCGGGGTGCGTTGTGAAGCAGGTCACTCGGTAGAACAGCTTCAGCTCCATAGACCAAGAAGAATGGAGTTCGGCCAGTCGACCGATTGGGAGTTGTCCTCAATCCCCAAAGAACTGATGGAAGTTCGTCGACCCAGGCGCCTGCTGCGTTCTTGAGATCACGCATCAGTCGGGGTTTCAGTCCTTTGAGAATCAAGCCATTTGCTCTTTTTGCTTGTCCATTCGACTAGGGGTGGACGATTGAAGCATAGTCGACTCGTGTGCCTTGGGAGGCGCAGAAAGCCCTGAACTCATCAGAATTGAAGTTCGACCCGTTGTCAGTGATGATGCTATGCGGAACTCCATATCTGAATGTCAATTCTCTCATGAAGCTAACGGCAGTACCGACTTCAAGATTCTTGATAGGTTTAGCTTCAATCCATTTGGTAAACTTGTCGACTGCTACAAGCACATGAGTGAAGCCGCTCCTACCAGTTCTCAGCGGTCCAACCATATCGAATCCCCAAACAGCAAAGGGCCAGACGAGTGGAATGGTCTTCAGGGCTGACGTAGGCTTGTGGGACATATTGGAGTAAAACTGGCAGCCTTCACATTTGTCGACTATATCTTTCGCCATTTCATTTGCGCGTGGCCAATAAAATCCAGCTCGGTTGCTTTGGCCACAATGGTCTGAGAGGACGCATGGTGGCCACAGGTCCCTGAGTGGATGTCGTTGAGGATCACTCGACCTTCTTCTGGTGTTATGCATTTCTGGCTGACTCCAGTCACACTTTCTCTGAATAGTTGTCCTCTTATCACAGTAAAGGCTTTGGATTGACGGACGATCTGTCGAGCCTCCTCTTCATCCTCTGGGAGCTCCTTCCTAAGGATATACGCAATATATGGCACTATCCAGTCGGGAGTGATGACCAAAACCTCCATGATCAGGTCGACCACAGCTGGGACTTCGACTTCAGTCGGATCTGTGGCACTCTTAGGCTACGGGGGCTCTTCCGTGAAAGGATCTTCTTGAACTGAAGGTATGTGAATGTGTTCCAAAACACATTCTTTGAGAATGGCTTCCCTCTTGGAACCTATCGTCGCCAAATCATCGGCTGCTTGATTTTTCAGTCGGGGTATATGATGGAGCTCTAACCCCTCGAACTTCTTTTCCAACTTCCTCACCGCATTGCAGCAACCAGTCATAGCTGGGCTTCTGACGTCCCACTCCTTCATCACCTGATTGACTATTAATCTGAGTCGCCTTAGACCATGAGGCGACGGACGCCGAGTGAAATGGCCATACGTAACCCATATAAGAGTGCTTCATATTCCGCTTCATTATTGGAGGAATCAAAGTGAATCTAGAGAACATATCTGAGCTTGTCTCCTCGGGGGGATATCAGTACCACCCCAGCACCGGAACCATTCAGCATCTTGGAACCATCGAAGAACATGGTCCAGTGCTCCGAGTGGACTTGAGTCGGCAGTTGCTGTTCGATCCACTCGGCGAGGAAATCTGCTATTGCTTGGGACTTGATAGCTTTCTTTGTCTCAAACTTGATATCCAAGGGAAGGAGTTCAATCACCCACTTTGCCACACGACCAGTTGCATCTCTGTTGTTCAGAATCTCTGATAACGGAGCATCACTGACGACTGTAACGGAGTGGTCAGAGAAATAGTGTGCAACCTTCTTCGTGGTCATATAAATCCCATAAACAAGCTTCTGATAATGTGGATATATTTGCTTCGATGGAGTCAAAACTTAAGAAACATAATATACTGGGTGCTAAACTTTATAGGCTTTTCCTTCTTCTTCCCGCTCGACCGTAAGTACTATACTGATGACTTGTCCAGTGGCTGCAATGTAAAGCAGTAAAGGCTCTTTGCTGATTGGGGCAGCAAGCACCGGCTGGGTGGAGAGCAGGGCTTTAAGCTCTGCAAATGCTGGATCAGCTTCAGGAGTCCACTCGAACTTATCTGACTTCTTCATCAGTCGGTAAAGAGGCAGTGCCTTTTCACCGAGGCGAGAAATGAATCGACTTAAGGCGGCTAAACAACCAGTAAGCTTCTGAAGATCGTGCATGCGCACATGGCGTTTCATCCGGAGTATGGCACCCACTTTCTCTGGGTTAGCATCGATCCCTCGTTCGGAAACAAGAAAACCGAGTAATTTTCCGCCAGGAACTCCGAATGTGCACTTTGATGGATTAAGCTTGATATCATACCTTCTGAGGTTGGCAAAAGTTTCAGCAAGGTCAGCCAGTAGGTCGGAACCTTTACGTGACTTTACCACAATGTCATCCATGTATGCTTCCACATTCCGACTGATTTGAGTGAGTAAACACTTCTGAATCATCCTCATGAATGTGGCTCCAGCGTTCTTCAAGCCGTATGGCATGGTGACATAACAGAAGCACCCAAATTGGGTGATGAAAGTTGTTTTTATCTCATCGCGTCCATACAGTCGGATCTGATGATACCCGGAATAAGCGTCCAAGAAGGACATACGCTCACACCCCGCAGTTGAGTCGACTATTTGGTCGATGCGAGGGAGAGGAAAGTGATCTTTCGGGAAGACCCGATTGATATGCTTGAAGTCAATGCACATGCAAAGTGAGTCATCCTTCTTGAGGACCATGACAACATTAGCTAGCCACTCAGAGTGGTAAATCTCTCGGATAAACTCAGCTACTAGGAGCCGAGCCACTTCTTCGCCGATTGCTTTTCTCTTCTGTACGGCAGACTGGTTTCGCTTTTGGGTCGACTCGCAAACGGTGCTCAGCCAGCCCCTGGGAACACTTGACATGTCAGAAGGTTTCCATGCAAAGATGTCCTAGTTCTCACGGAGGAACTGGATGAGCGCTTCTTCCTATTTGGAGTCGAGTGTTGTCGAAATGTGGGTCGGAGCAGCATTGGGATCGGTCGGGTGAATATGAATCGGCTTCGTTTCACCAGACGACTGAAATGCTGAATCTGTGGCAGGCTTCTTAGCTCGTAACAAATCACTCAGACCTGCATTTTTCTGGTACTCCTGCAATTCCACTACTGCCATTTGCGCATCGGCGATCTTTGAGCCCTTCTGGAAGCACTCTTCTGCCTTCTTCCGATTGCCGGTGATTGTGATCACTCCTTTAGGACCAGGCATCTTCAATTTGAGGTACACGTAACATGGTCGAGCCATAAAATGTCCATAAGCCGGTCTACCCAGAATAGCATGATAAGCACTCTGGAAATCCACGACTTCAAACGTCAACTTTTCTTTGCGGTAATTCTTGGAATCACCGAAAACCACATCAAGGGCGATCTGGCCGAGTGACGCAGCCTTCTTGCCAGGAATAACTCCATGGAAACTCATATTGCTTTCACTGAGTCTGGACATCGGAATGCCCATTCCTTTCAAGGTCTCCGCATATAGTATATTCAGGCCACTGCTACCATCCATCAGAACCTTAGTTAACCGAGTGCCTTCGACGACTGGGTTGACCACCAACGCTTGCCTCCCGGGGGTGGCTATGTGTGTTGGGTGATTAGACTGGTCGAATGTAATGGCAGTCTGAGACCACTTCAAATAACCGGGCATCGCCGGAGCGACCATGTTTACTTCTCTATTGATGACTTTCAGTCGACTTTTGCTCTCAACATCAGCAAAAATCATCAGTGGAATTGACGTGGGGGTAGCCATCAACTTTGTCCGATTCTTTCTCCTTTTCCTTGGGCTGTTTCTCTCGGAACTGCTGAATCATGAGCCGACACTGTCGAGTGGTATTCTTAGGATAAATGAAATTACCCTCTTCATCTTTTTTGGTGTGAATATGGCACGACAAATCCAACACATCATTCCCAGCTTGATATTTCACTTTCTTGGGGTTCCATGGCCCTTTGGGCTTCCCCTTGAATTTTCATTGAGTCATGGCTAAGGCTTCACCAGGAGCAGCTGGCTCGGCTTTGCGCTTCTGCTTCCGACTGGAGTTCCCTCCACCGGTTTCTTGGGCGACTGTTTTGTGTTTGCCACTCCTAAGCCGATCCTCCTCTTCACCATTGGCATACTTGGTGGCAATTTCCATCATCCGACTCAAAGACATATCTCTGGTCCGACCGAACTTCAGATTCAATTCTCGATACTTGACACCTTTCTTGAAGGCACAAACTGCTTGGTGGTCAGACACATTCTCCACCGTGTGGTCCAACGTGATCCATCTCTGGATATAATCCCTCAAAGTTTCATTCGGCTTCTGCACGCAGGATTGCAGCTCTGTTAACCCTACTGGTCGCTCACATGTACCTTCAAATGTCCTAACAAACACTCGGGCGAGTTCTTCCCAGCCGTATATGCTGCCAGGCACCAATTGATTCAACCATGCCCTGGTCGAGCCCTCCAGCATCAGAGGAAGGTGCTTCATGGCCACTTCGTCATTGCCGCCACCAATCTGAATAGCCACTCGGTAGTCTTCAAGCCAAGTGTCAGGCTTGGACTCACCAGTGAACTTTCTGACTCCAGTCGCCAACCTGAAGTTGGGAGGAATCACCGCGGCCCTGATGGCGCTGCTGAAGCACTCTGGACTTGAGACATGCACTCTGCTACCAGTCGGATAATCTCTATCATGACCTTCTCTGTGAGCTCTGTTTCTGTCGACCAGACCCTGAGCGAGAATAGATCTCGCATCAAAGCCCGGTTCTCTGGAGTCGACTGGAATCTTTCGCCCACCACTGTGAGGATGTCTGTCACCGTGCTGCCGAGGCACGTATGACCCACTCCTTGGGGGAGGCGTGGGCACTCGACGACGATCATCATGATCAAGTCGGTGATCATACTGCTCACGGTTTTTGTACTGATCTCGCCGGTCTCCACGTCCCTCACGCCTCGGGGGCGATCTTGGGCTGTGAGCTGACTGGACTTTGTCTGCAACCATGGATCTGCTATGGATCCTATTCCGTGACTGAGATATTGCTGTGTTTTGCTCCCGCTGCCCGAAGAAGAGCCCGGATCTGCATCAAACCTCTACCAGCCTCTGACTGGGAAGGCTGAATCGACTCCGCTATTCGGGCTGCAGCTGTGAGATTCTGAATTGGAGTTCGGTATACCTAAGTTGGAGGCGGAAAAAGCTGTCGTCGACTGGATTCAGGAATCCGTTGTTGAGCACGCTCGTCGAGTGCGTGCTGGAGATTCTCCAGTCGAGTGTGCTCATCCAAGTTTGCCAGGTGCGCCTCCTCCAAGGCCTGGGCTTCGGGGGTTTCCCCAACCATAGGAGTGTGTAGTGCATCCATATTGCAGCGGCGAAGCTCTTCCCTCTGCTGCGACGAAAGAGGCTCGGGGGGTACTCATCGTGGACACGCGACGGATCACCACCACCATCGCCACCGTCGCCGCGGGGGAAGCCAGGAGGACTGCGCGGTCCATTGACCATCAAGACTTCCGCCATGGTCACTGTTGTCGACTTTTCGGATGCGATCTCGGCCGGAGCGGTCGAACAGGCCGTAGAGAGTTTCGTCAGGCTCGATTGCCGCGACTTGCAGGGTGGCTGACTGGCGAGCCACCGCGTGGCTCACCCCTCGCTGGAGCCTCGACCGACCGGAACGCTTGCGCCGACGGGCAGCAGGGAGTGAAGACGCCACATGAGCAGACCAGTACTAAGTCGATGGCTGCCGCAGGAGGACGCCGCGGACGCACGCGTGAAAGTGCGTTGCCCCGCGGACGGGGAGTGCCTCGACGTCAAGTGGAGCCTCTTGTAGCCAAGCGGAGTCGTCGGTGACAAACACGAGCACGCCGAGATGGATCTCGCGGCCTTCGGCCAATCCTCCGCCGGAAACCATGCTGATGGGGATCGGAAAAATTGCAACTTCTCCAACAAGTCGCTAAGACACCTGCCCTGATGACCCACAAGTATAGGGGATCTATCGTAGTCCTTCCGATAAGTAAGAGTGTCGAACCCAACGAGGAGAAGAAGGAAATGATAAGTGGTTTTCAGCAAGGTATTCTCTACAAGTACTGAAATAAGTGGTAACAGATAGTTTTGTGATAAGATAATTTATATCGAGCAATGCAGCAAGGTGGCCCAATCCTTTTTGTAGCAAAGGACAAGCCTGGACAAACTCTTATATAAGGAAAACCGCTCCCGAGGACACATGGGAATATCGTCAAGCTAGTTTTCATCACGATCATATGATTCGCGTTCGGTACTTTGATAATTTGATATGTGGGTGGACCGGTGCTTGGGTGTTGTTCTTACTTGAACAAGCATCCCACTTATGATTAACCTCTATTGCAAGCATCCACAACTACAACAAAAGTATTAAGGTAAACCTAACCATAGCATGAAACATATCGATCCAAATCAGCCCCTTACGAAGCAACACATAAACTAGGGTTTAAGCTTCTGTCACTCTAGCAACCCATCATCTACTTATTACTTCCCAATGCCTTCCTCTAGGCCCAAATAATGGTGAAATGTTATGTAGTCGACGTTCACATACCACCATTAGAGGCTATACAACATACATCTCATCAAAATATCGAACGAATACCAAATTCACATGACTACTAATAGCAAGACTTCTCCCATGTCCTCAAGAATAAACGTAACTACTCACAAAGCATATTCATGTTCATAATCAGAGGGGTATTAATATGCATATAGGATCTGAACATATGATCTTCCACCAAATAAACGAACTAGCATCAACTACAAGGAGTAATCAACACTACTAGCAACCTACTAGTACCAATCCCGGACTTGGAGACAAGAATTGGATACAAGAGATGAACTAGGGTTTTGAGATGAGATGGTGCTGGTGAAGATGTTGATGGAGATTGCCCTCTCGATGGGAGGAGCGTTGGTGATAGCGATGGCGATGATTTCCCCCTCTCGAAGGAAGTGTCCCGGCGAAACAGCTCTGCCGGAGCCCTAGATTGGTTCATGAGGTTCGCCTCATGGCGGTGGAGTTTTGTCCCGAAAGGTTGCTTATGATTTTTTCCTCGACGAAACACCTCATATAGCAGAAGATGGCCATCGGAGAGCCAACGGGGGGCCCACGAGGTAGGGGGCGCGCCCCCCACCCTCGTGGACAGGTGGGCCTCCCTCTGGTGAACTTCTTCCGCTCAATATTTTTTATTATTTCCAAAAATGACTTTCGTGGAGTTTCATGACTTTTGGAGTTGTGCAGAATAGGGGCCTGTTCGGTAGCTCGCCAGCTCCCAGCTTCCACGAATCCGCGAGGGAAGCTGGCCCGAACGGCCCAGCTCCAGTAAGCTGGCTTCCTAGATTGAAACAACATCGACGTACAAAAACTTGGAGCCGCAGTTTTGTCGATCCCAGAAGCTGGATTCCTGGAGTTGGCGTTATTTATGATCGGATGCCACCGCGAAGTGCCTCACGTACCGGTTCGTTATGTTTCCCTCCGATCTGGGCCAAGCCCATCCTCTCTCCTCCTATTTCACACCGATCCTACCTGTTGAGCCGACTGGGCTCCAGCCCGCCCAGGCAGGCCGGCCTGCTAGCGCGACGAGAAACTGAAGTGGTCGAGCCGAAAGGTTTTCCATCGATCCCTATTCATGGAATAAGCTGGAGATCAAAAATAGAAGCTGGATTTGAGGATTTCCTGGAGCTAAGGAGTTGCCGAACAGGGGTCTCTAATATTTGCTCCTTTTCCAGCCCAGAATTCCAGCTACCGGCATTCTCCCTCCTTATGTAAACCTTGTAAAATAAGAGAGAATAGGCATAAGTATTGTGACATAACGTGTAATAACAACCCATAATGCAATAAATATCGATATAAAAGCATGATGCAAAATGGACGTATCGTGCCCCACGGTGGGCGCCAACTGTCGTGGTTCGAAGTCTGACAGTAGAATATGGGGGTAGGAATGTAGAGGCAAGATCCTAGCTATGGAGAAGTTTTACACACGAGTTTTACGAGTTCAGGCTCTTCTCGGAGGAAGTAACAACCCAACGTCTCGGTGCCCTGAGGCGGTCGACTAGATTATATGCGTGTGTGTTACAGGGGGTGTGAACCCTTGTCACTGAGGAGGGGTGTGGCTTATATAGAGTTCGCTGACCCTCCTACCTCGAAGACAGGTTTAAAGTACATTAAGACAGGGTGTTACTGGTAACGCTAAGAATAAAGTGACATTAATGATCATTAAAGCTATGGCGTAAAGGCCGACCGTTGCGGTACGGAGTGACTTTAGATCTTCTGGCGGTCGAGTGACAGTCTCCATGGTCGAGTGACTTCAAGACTGTCGAGTAGAATGCTTCATGGTCGAGTGGATGATGATTCTTCTTCCAATGCTTCTGGTTATAAAGTGATGTCCTTGGGGAGGGTATTTAGGTCAGGCCTGTGACCCTACCCTAGGTACATGTCCTCATCAGCGGCCTCGGCGGGACCTGCAACTTCAACCTTACGTTTCTGTTTCCGATTGGAATTCCCACCTCGAGTGTCCTGACCTTGACCGACTGGTTTCCCCTTGCCACTGCGGAGTTGATCTTCTTCTTCGCCATTGGCATACCGAGTAGCAATCTCCATCTTTCGGCCTAGAGAATATCTCCTGAACGGCGAAACTTTAGATTAAGCTCTCTGTACCGTACGCCTTCTATGAAAGCTCAAACTGCTTGGTGCTCTGACACTTTCTCCACTGTATGATGGAGAGTAGTCCATCTCTGGATGAAATCTCTCAGAGTTTCATTCGGCTTCTGGACGCAATGCTACAGCTCAGTCAGCCTGGCAGGTCACTTGCAAGTGCCCTCGAATGTCTTAATGAACACTCGGGCCAGCTCATCCCAACAGAAAATACTTCCAGGGGCCAACTGATTCAACAAGGCCTTGCCCGAGCCCTCAAGCATCAGGGGGTGCTTCATGCATACGTCATCATTGCCTCCTCGAATCTGCACAACCACTCGGTAATCTTCCAACCACGTGTCGGGCTTCAATTCACCAGTGAACTTACTTACTCCTGTTGCCAACCTGAAGTTGCGAGGGATTTCAGCGGCTCAGTTTGTAACAACCTGATTTTTGGCCCTTTCTTTTTCTTTTGTTTTTCTGAGGTTTTTGCTTGAGTTTTATTTTTCCGTGGCTTTGTGGTCTGGAAACTGAAGAAGGTGACCTCTTCTTTGTTTACAGAGTGGCTCGTCATTCCCAAATCCTTCCCTGGACCCTGTCATTTTCATCCTAGCCCAAATCCCAATATTCTTTTTATTGGGAATATTCCTTTTCTATTCAAGGAATAACTCAAATTGCCCTTGGTTGTGAAGCAACCTTTATTTCCATCACTCCTAAAATTCCCAAATAATTCTCATAAGTTGTTTGGGTCATATCTTTCTCAAATATGGCAAAATATTTCATTTGTCATGTTTATCATTGTCGGAGTAATGGGCCACGGGTAGGCAAACCCGAGCCCCAGGACCTTTCAAGGCATCGGGGCAGACTGCGCCCCTCAAAGACCCTAAGACGAAGAGCCGCCTTCTGAGAGTCGGCGGTAGAGCCGCCGACTGCCCCTCCCAGCCGAGTCCAGAGACGGCCTCGAGATAAGCCGACTCCCAGCCAGCGACTTCCGGAGAAGCCGGCTATGGGGAGTCAGCCCGCGACTCCAACCACCTCCTGCCTATGCGACTACGGACGGGATGGGATGAGGCCGCCTCGCAGCCCATCCCTGCCCCGTTCACAAAGGACATGCATGGCCACAGGGAGCCGTACTGACAGAGATCTCCGTCCGGCGCGGCACTGTTGCCATGCCGGCCCTGACATCAGCCCCGTGGGCAGATCCCTGTACCCACGACGGCCTATCTGTACGACCCGAAGACGGCGGGACCCGCCTGTCGGCGGGAATGCAGAAGACGGCAAGAGTGCCCCTAGATGGACCCGCTGGGAGTCAGCCTCCAAGAGTCGGCCGGCCCCTCCCACGGACTCCGCGCGCCATTAACCAGACAAGACATGGAATGGTAGCAGTGATCGCCCGTCAGGCGGCGGCACTGTTGCCATGACCCCATGACCAAGCTCGCGTCATTAGAAGCACGGCTACAGTAATCCACAGCCGGCAAGACCTGCCCGCGGCGGACAAGGGCTGTCGGCCCCATGCTGGACCGTCGGCGGAGCCCGCTAGTCGGCGGAGCCCGCTAGTCGGCGGGCCCCAGAAGTCGGCGGAGAAGACGGCGACCTAAGAGACTGACGGCTGGGACCTGCGCCCAGCCGGATTACCATTGTACCCCCGGGGGGTAGGCCTATATAAACCCCCCGGGGAACCGATACAAGAGGTTGGACCCTAATAGCTTTAGATACACATATAGGGAAGAGAAGAGCTAGCCGTGCCCTTCTCCTTCCTCACCCCGAACAGCTCGAGGAGCAACCTTGTACCCACTTTGCCATAGTGATCATGCGGAGACCCCGCAGAGCAGCAGTAGGGGTGTTATCTCCACGGAGAGCCACGAAGCCGGGTAAGATTCGCGGCGTGCATGCCTTCGCCTCATCCTGTTTCTGTGCACCGGCTGACGTTCTACTCGCCCCACCATGATAAGCCATCCTTTGGCATATGTCGCACCCAACCCCGTCATTTGGCGCCCACCATGGGGCTAGGTGCACCGTCGTCCGGAGACCTGCTCGACGGGAACCCTTCCTCCCAGTAGCGCAGCCAGCCCGGCATGCGACGAGGTCTGCCGACTGACGCTGCATGGCGCTGAGATCGCCTGCGCGGCGAGCTGCCTCGCCGAACTTGTTGGCGAGGTTCGCCTCTCCGACGAGCCTGCATCCGACGCAGGCACGGGCGGCCCCGAGAGCCTCCTCGCGGGCCTCCTCGAGCAGCTCCACGTCGCCGGCGAGCCTGCCACCGACCTGGAGTCCGTAGGCTCCACCGACCCGATGCTGGTCGACTCCGACACCGCGTCGGTTCACACGTTCCCCACCAACGTGGTGGTCTACGACGAGCCGCTTCCTCGCGCAGAGAGCGGCGGAAGCACCGTTACGGAAGTACTCGTCATCGGTCATAGCGAGCGTTCCGGTGAGGGAGCTCATGACCCTCTCGACGTGGTTCTGCAAGACCTGATCGCGCCCATTCCGGAAGACGCTGACGCTGGGACGCTGGAGGCACGCCGCCTTCAGCTCCTCGTAGGCGCGAAGAAGCTGGCAAGCATGAGACGCTTGTCAGAATCCTACCAGCGTGAGATGGATCGTGCCGTGGGCGGCTCACCGGCTCCGACTGGGCCTAGCCGCCTAGGCGCGGTCCAGCAGCGCGGCGTAGGCATCGCCAAACTGTTCGGGGCCAATCGGCCTGTGTACGCCACGCCCGCGGAGAACATCCGCGCCGCCCAGGCGCCGGCGGACGAGCTGGATAACTTCGAGGGTGAGGAGCGCCGCCTGATGACGGAGCGAGTCCAGCAGCTCCTCGACACGGCTGCCATGCAAGACGAAGCCGGCTGCCGCACGGAGGCGCCGCGACGACAACACGGCGACTTGCCTTCCCGCCGAGATCAAGGCGCGACGTCTCAGCCGTTTAAGAAAAAACAAGGATCCGACTGTCAGCCACAGTCGGACCCACATCTCCATCGAGCGCGACCAAGACGGCCGCCCAAGAGCAGTGGAGCGGCGGGACGACTATCTGCCTCCTCCTCCCCGCAGAGAAAGGCGAGTCTCCCCGCAACCCGTCGAGCATCCGACTCTCGGCGACCGCCTTGGCCGCCAGAGGGAGTCGGAGAAAACGACTCCCGCCATCGGATCGACTGACTCCACCGATCCCTGGCGCTGGAAGAGGAAGACGAGTTGGGCCCGTCGTGTTTCGGAACCCACATCCGAGACGAGCCCTTCCCCAAAGGGTTCACACTCCCCTGAGATACACCCAAATACACCGGCTCCGTGAAACCGGAAGACTGGCTAGTTGACTACTCTACGGCCGTCAGTATAGCGAACGGCAACAAGCGCGTTGCCATAAAGTATGTTCCCCTCATGCTCCAGGGCACGGCCCGGACATGGTTGAACAGCTTGAAGCCCCACAACATCAACAGCTGGGTCGATTTCACCGAGGCCTTCATCCGTAACTTCACGAGCACATACAAGCGACCTCCCAAGCCTCGCCAACTTTCCTTGTGCGTGCAAGGCCCCAACGAGTCAACTCGCGACTACCTCACGCGCTGGGCCGAGCTCCGGAACTCCTGCGAGGGAGTGCATGAGGTGCAGGCTATTGAGTACTTCACTGCCGGGTGCAGAGAAGGCACCCTCCTCAAGCACAAGCTCCTTTGCGACGAGCCGGAGACCCTCGACGAGCTGCTGATCATAGCAGACAAGTACGCCACAGCCGACTCCTCCATGAAGACGGAGATTGAAGTCAGTGCGACTGGCAAGGTGGCTCCTCAGGCTCCCAGAACTCCGGCTGGCGACACGGTCGATAATGACAGCAGAATGATCCTGGCGCAAGGCCCCGCAGCCGGCTTCCAACAGCCGGCGGTGGCGGCGATTGAAGACCAACAGCCGGAGGGGCAGCCTCCGCCAAGCGGCTGTAAAGGCGGCAAATCCAACTGGTTGTCGGCCTTCTCTTACGAGCAGACTCTAGATGGTCCCTGCAAGTTCCATAGCGGCGCAAAGCCGTCGAACCACACCACCCGGAAATGCCACTGGCTCACCAGGATCGCCAAGGGAGATGGCCTTCTGCCTCCCCCGCCTGCTAGGTCGCCGCCTCCACCGCGGCCCCAAGACCACTGTTTGGCCCGGTCGGTAGCGATTACAAGACGAGTACCCAGAAGAGCATGGAGCTTATGTAGTGTTCACCAGTGTGGCCGACGACCGACGCAGCAGGCGGCTGCAGTAGCATCAGACACCCCAGAGTTCATGCACTGGTCTGAGAAACCTATCAGTTGGAGTCGAGCTGATCACCCAGAGGTGATGCCGAATCCGGGCTCCTACGCCCTGGTCTTGGGAGCCACCCTTGCCGCGGATAGGCGGGCCGCTCGCTTCTCGCGAGTGCTGATAGACGGAGGCAGCAGCATCAATATCCTGTACAAGGACACAATGGAGAAGTTAGGAATCAAGCAAAGACAGCTTCAGAACAGCTGGACTATGTTCCACGACATTGTACCCGGCCTTTCCTGCTCGCCGATCGGCAAGATCCTGATAGACGTCCTCTTTGGGGACAAAGATCACTTTCACCGAGAGCCAGTCTGGTTCGAAGTGGTGGACCTCGAAAGCCCGTACCATGCTCTGCTTGGCCGACCTGCTCTGGCCAAGTTCATGGCGGTCCCCCACTACGCCTACCTCAAGATGAAGATGCCGAGTTCAAGGGGATTAATGGCCGGCGACTATAGAAGTCGTCCGCTTGTGACAGCGATCGGCTGGCCGAGTCCCTGGTGATTGCGGCTGAGAAGCTGCTTCTTGATCAGGTTGTGGCAATGGCCGACAAGCAGCCAGAGATGTCGCCCAACCCCAAGGAGTCGGAAGCCGAGGGCTCGTTCAAGCCGGCCAAAGAAATGAAGAAGATACCCTTGGACCCGGAGCACCCGGAGAGGTACGCTGTCATAGGTGCAAACCTTGATAGTAAATAGGAAGGCGAGCTCGTCGATTTCCTCTGTGAGAATTGGGACATTTTCTCATGGTCCCCTAAAGACATGCTGTGTACCGACGGAATTCGCCGAGCACAAGTTACATGTCCGATCTGATGTGAAGCCCGTCTGGCCAGCAGCCCTTGCGCCACTGTCGAAGAGAAGAGAAGAGTCGTTGGAGAAGAGATAGCTCGGCTCCTGGCAGCCGGTTTCATTATGGAAGTGTTCTTTCCAGAGTGGTTAGCAAACCCGGTCCTGGTACTGAAGAAGAACAAGCAGTGGCGGATGTGTATTGACTACACAAGCCTCAACAAAGCTTGCCCCAAGGACCCGTTCGCTTTGCCGAGAATTGATCAGGTGATAGACTCCACAGCCGGATGTGAGCTGTTGAGCTTCTTAGATGCATACTCAGGATATCACCAGATCAAGCTGAACCCGGCTGACAGATTGAAGTCCGCCTTCATCACGCCGTTTGGAGCCTTACGCTGCGACCATGACGTTCGGCTTAAGGAATGTCGGCGCCACCTTTCAGCGTTGCATGCAGAAGTGCCTCCTCAAGCAGCTTGGCAGAAACGCCCACGTCTACGTGGACGATGTGGTGGTGAAGGCGGAAAAGCGAGGAACACTGTTGGAAGACCTCAAAGAGACCTTTGAAAATCTGCGCCAATTCCAGATCAAGCTCAACCCAGAGAAGTGCGTCTTGAGTACCGACCGCCAACTCCTTGGTTTCTGGTCTCCTAACGTGGCATAGAGTGCAACCCGTGAAGATCAAGGCGATCGAGAGGATGGAAGTACCCGCCGATCGCTAGATGTGCAAAGTTCACCAGCTGTTTGGCGTCCATCACCGATTCATCACCGGGCTGGCGAGAAAGCTCTTCCTTTGTACCAGCTCATGAAGAAGACCACCTTCTTGAATGGAACCACAAGGCGGACGAAGCTTTTCTCCGATTGAAGAAAATCTTGACTAGTCCCCCGTCTTTGGCGGCCCCGACTCCCAAGGAGCCCATGCTCCTGTATATTACCGCCACCGGCAGGGGTAGTCAGCCTGATCATTGTAGTTGAGCGCATGGAGGAAGGCAAGGCGCTACCTGTCCAGAGACCAGTATATTACCTGAGCGAAGTACTGTCGACCTCCAAGAAGAACTACCCCCACTACAAGAAGATGTGTTACGGCGTGCACTTTGCCGCCAAGAAGTTGAAGCCTTACTTTCAAGAGCACCCAATCATTGTGGTTTGCACAGCCCCGCTAGCCGAGATCATCGGGAGCGGAGATGCTTCTGGCCGAGTGGCCAAATGGGCCATAGAGCTGGCCCCCTACACCATCTATTACCAGCCCCGCACCACCATCAAGTCGCAAGCACTGGCCGACTTCCTCGTCGACCGGCCGAGACTCAAGATCGCCGCCGCCAAATACCGACTCCACCCATTGGCGGATGCACCGATGGCTCCAAGATGCGCACCGGCTTGGGAGCTGGCGTTGTGCTCACTTCCCCCAAAGGCGACAAGCTGAAGTACGCGCTCCAGATCCATTTCGCCGCCTCCAACAACGTCGCCGAATACGAGGCGCTCATTCACGGGCTCCGGCTTGCCAGAGAGCTTGGCATTCGCGAATCTGTGTTATGGCAACTCCGACTTGGTGGTCCAGTCATCCGGCGACTGGGGACGCCAAAGACGCAAACATGGCGAGCTACCGTTTCTGGTACAACAATTGAGTGGATATTTTGAGGGTGCGAGTTCCTCCACGTGCAAGAAAGCGACAACGACCAAGCACATACCACGGCAAGAATCGGCTCCACCCGCCAGTAATACCATCCGGCGTCGCCCTTGGCGCCTCCTCAAGCCATCTGTCAAGCCGTCACCAGAATCAGACTCCATTTTTGTGCCGGCTCCCCCTGAAGAAGTCGGATCCGACTCCAAAGCCTCAGCAGATGGCACGAGAATTCTTGCAGACGGCCCCAAGAATGCTGCAGTCGAAGCCGGCCCGGGGACTGCAGCGACCATTGCGAAGACTCCAGTACTTGGCCCGGGGACTGCGCCAGTTGGCCCGGGGACTTCTTCAACCCAAAGAAGCTGTCAAGGACTCCAACCCGCCACCTCCCAGCCCGGCCGCCCTCGTCCAAGTAGCAGTACTGACAGTCGAAGAAATAGCAGCACCCTCATGGGCCCAGCCCATCCTGAAGTTCCTAGTAAGCGGAGAGCTACCAACCGATGGGACCCTAGCTCGGCAAGTACAACGCCGAGCGGCAGCCTACACTATAGTCAACAGAGAGCTGGTCAGGCGCAGCATCACTGGTGTCTACCAGAGCAAGGCCAAGCGATTCTCGAAGACATTCATCAAGGCGAAAAGGCCATCATGCAGCCTCAAGAGCACTCGTCGCCAAAGCCTTCCGACACGGTTTCTTCTGGCCAACTTCCCTAGAAGAGGCCAAGGAATTAGTTCAGAAATGCAAGGGGTGCCAGGTGTTCCGCTCCAAGCCGTTTCAGCCGGCTTCTGCACTCAAGACTATCCCCATCGCCTGGCCCTTTGCTGTTTGGGGCCTGGACATGGTGGGACCATTCAAAACGGCACGAGGCGGCCTAACTCACTTACTTGTCGCGGTGGACAAGTTCACCAAGTGGATAGAAGCAAAACCCATCAAGAAGTTGAATGGTCCTCTGCGGTTGACTTTCATCGCCGACATCACAACTCGGTACGGCGTACCACACAGCATCATCACCGACAATGGCAAAATTTTTGCCAAAGGCGCCCTGGCCCGTTTCTGCGCGACGCAAGGCATCCGACCGGACTTAGCGTCCGTTGCCCATCCGCAGTCAAACGGCCAGGTGGAGCGAGCGAACGGCCTCATCCTGTCTGGCATCAAGCCACGACTGGTCGAACCACTGGAGCGTTCGGACGGCTGCTGGCTCGAGGAGTTGCCAGCCGTCCTCTGGAGTTTGCGCACGACTCCAAACAATTCAACTGGCTTCACACCCTTCTTCCTCGTCTATGGTGCCAAAGCCGTCATCCCAACGGATATAGAGTTCGACTCCCCGCGAGTCACCCTGTACACGAAGAGGAAGCGGAAGAAGCCGCGTCAAGAGCGGCGTCGATCTGGCTGGAAGAGGGCATTTGTTGGCACTTTTCGGCCGTCGGTATCTACCAGCAGAGCCTGCGCCGCTACTACAACAAGAAGGTCAAGCTAAGATCATTCCTAGAGGGCGACCTTGTGCTCCGATTGGTCCAGCGAACAGCCGGCCAGCACAAGCTATCGGCTCCTTGGGAAGGCCCATTCATTGTCAGCAAAGTGATGGGCGACGACTCCTAATACCTGATCGATGCTCAGAAGCCCCGAGCACGCAAGAGGGACGACTCCGGCAAAGAGACGGAACGGCCATGGAATGCGAATCTCCTCCGAAGATTTTACAATTAATGCAGTATGTACCACGCCACCTTTTGTGTTTAAAGTACCAAGACTTCGCCCCCCCCCCCCCCCGAGACGAGCTCGGGGACTGCCCTCTTTTGCTATCCGTATGATAAGAATTATGCCTTCGAGTATGTTACTCTTTGTTATGCTATTCGGCACCGGGCTCGACTAGTCGGCCCGGGGGACTCGCCATATGGGCTATGAAATGCTTCCTGCGGTCAGGACAAGTAACGTCACGGTGCCTAAGCCGTCTCTGTCGGAAAGCCGCAGCTCATGAAGCGTATTTTGGTGGGCAGGAGTAAGGAAGAACGAGCGCCCACACGAAAAAATGGCTAAGGACCCAAAGCATAAACATAGTTTTAGCCGGCTTCCAGCCCCGTTTTGCAAAAACCGACTCTTAAGTAGTCGGCTGGCTGCTTTCTATTCAACTTGTTTAAAAGACTCTAAAAAATGGCCAAGTACTTGCCTTCTCAAAGGTAGCCAAGCACTTGACCCAAACGGCAGTCGCAGAGCGGTTGCCTCGATGGGCAAGCGGCGACTAAGGGAAGGCGGCAAAGGAAAAAGCCATAAGAGCAATAAGCAAGCAAAGATGAAATTAGGATAATATTTACACAGCTTAGGCCCTTGGCCGGATCTTCGGACAGAGGTTCAGAATACACCCCGCGGGTGGAATTGTGCGAATTAACAAGTTTTTTCAAAGACTATCAAAGCAGATAAAATAAAGGCAAGACAGCAGCCTAGGAAGCGGCAGACGGGTTCGGGGGGCCGGAGGAGACGGCGTCGAGCACCGGGCGGCTGGCCGGGCGATCTCGGCTTGATCATCTCGGCAGCTTGGCCCAGACGGGCGCGGCGGCTCGTTCTTTGGAGGCGCGGTCGAGCTGAGGCTGGTCGCCCGCTCCGTCTTCTGGTGCCTCCATCTCATCTCCGTCCTCTGCCTCGCCTTCCTACTCGGCGCTGGAGCCGATCACCTCCGCCGAGTCCTCGTCGTAATCCAGGTTCATCCCGAACCACTCCGGCGGCGCCTCCCCGCCGTCCTCAGCCCGTTCAGGGACAAAGACGCTGGTGTCCGTGTAGTCGGCGATCGCCACCGCACGCTCGAGGAGGGCGTCTTCCGCGACAAGGCTCCGCTGGGCCTCGACCGAACAGCCAGCCGGTCCAGATCAGCCACAGATACCATGCCTTGGCGAATTCCAAGGCCCGGTAGCGCTCGGCCGGGTCGCGGAACCCTTCCGAGCCTCAAGGCGGCCAGCGCGACCTCCGGCCGGTCGGCGATCCGGTGAGGTCGCAGAATCGGCATGTCCGGCCATTGTGGCAGCGATCGCTGGCGCCGACACGCTGAAGCCGGGCGCAACATCCGATGGGCGGCTGCGGGCGAGCCTCAATGCTCGAGGGCTGCTCGTCAAGGGTCCGGGCGTTAGCGATATCGGCACACCACTCGCCCGCCGTGCCTCGCGGTCAGCCTCGATGGCTTGATTGGCCGCTTGCGTGTGGCCGGGGAAGAAGTCTGCCAAGACGAAGAAGAAGGAAGTCAAAAAACCAGGAGTCGGCCCGACCTATAGTCGGCGGCCCAAAGGAAGAAGTAAAAAAAACTCACCGTCGACGATGTCTTCGATTTCATGGAAGCCGGAGGTCAACAGCGCTTCCTTGTCGGTCCAGGAGGAGCGCTCGCTCTTGAACTCGGCCAGGAGAGCAGCATCTCTCTTCTCCGCCTCGTCCTGCGCCGCCTTAAGCAGCTCCCTCTGCTCCGCCAGCTGCGTAGCCAGCAGGTCGCGCTCTGCGGCGAGCTTGCTGCATTCCTCCCCCTTGGCACGCAAGGCGGTGTTGGCTGTACCCAGCTGCCGTCGAAGAGTGGCGTTGGCCTCTGAAGAATAAAAAGAAGAAGGACGCGAAGCCGTCGGCTAAGAAGGTCGCCCGGGGAAGATCCGGCCCGACTGCTCAGGCGATCGGCCCGAATCTCGAGGACTACAGCCAGCAGATGCGCTTCGCCGCGAAGAAGAAAGAAGACTCACCTCGGCTCCTCGACAAGTCGGCAGTCCGCTTGCCCAGCTCCTCAACGTTTCGGTTGAAGGCAGTGGCGCGGAGGTTGTGATACTCCTGCGATAAGAATTTTAGACAAAGGTAAAAATCTGGAAATCGACAGATAGAGTTCCGAGCCGCCTGCTCAGCAGCCGGCCCGAAACTCGAGGACTACACCAGTGGAGTGCTGGCGCGCGCCTCACGGAGAAGAACAAGAAAAAACTCAAAGAGGAAACATACCATACGGGCGGCTCGCGACGCCAGTGCGCCTGGTGCAATTTTGGATGGCGTCGCCCTCAGCCCACTTGACCGCTGGGCGTCCAAGAGCGCCGTGTTCAGCGGCCCTGTGCCACCTCCTTGCACCCAACGGGCGCGGTGTTTGTTGCCACGGCGTACGGAATGGCCGAGCTGGCGGCGCCGGTCTCCAAAGGGCGCGGCGCCGAAGTCGCCTTCTCAAGATGGCGGCGCGCTGGCGTGGCGACTTGAAGGAGCAGCCTCGCCACAGCCTCGTCGTCGGTCGGCAGCACAGGCGGGTCTGCCGGCTGTTTGCCTCGCGCGCTCTCGGACTGCGGTGGAGGCGGCGGGAGGCGGCACGGCCGTGCCCGACAGGGAGGCCTCGCCGCCTTCCCTCTCATGACGAGGGGAACTTGCACTTTGCTCCCTCCGTGCGCCCGTGAACTCCGGCGGGCGGCGCGGAGCTTCAGCGGGGTGACGAGCAGCGCCGGCCCAGGCCTTGGCGGCCTCCTCGGCTCGCCTCTTGGCTGCTGGCGGCGGCCGGTCTCCTCCAGCTTCTGCAGGCGGAAGCTGCCGCTTCTCGGCCTCCGCCTTGCTGCGGGCGGCCTCCTCCTCGTCAGCGCTTCTCCTGCACGTTCCGCTCCGTCGCCTCCCGAAGGTCGGCGGCAGGTCAATCCGCCGGTATTGGCGGGCGTCTCTACCGACCCATGACGGAGGCGGGCGGCGACCCTCTCCAAGGTGAGAGGAGTCCTGATGCGAAGAAGACACATAAAAGACTTGGACAAGACGAACCAGAAGAAAACAAGACAAAATAAGAAGCACTTACACAGAGACCAGCGGCGGCTTCTTCACTTCCTTGCGGAAGCGGTTAGCCTTTGCGACCGCCTCTTTGCGCTGGGTCGTGGCGGCCGTCCCCCTGAACTTCTTCGCCTGGCCGCCTGGCAAGCTTGGCCCGGCCTGACGCTTCTTCGCGCCGCCTCGACCACCCAAGCCGGCGGAGGAACTCGCGCCTGGATGGCCGACCTTCGGTTGGCGGCGAGGGACGACTTCCCTTTCGCCGTCATCTTCAGGTCAGTCGGCGAAGGTCGCCGAAGGCCTGAAGTCGTCGGCTCCTCCTCCGCCCTCGGTGTCGGCCTCCATCGCCGCCACCCCCCAAGTGTAATCGACGTCGCTCTCCGCCCGATCGAGGGCGAACTCCGCAGGCGGCCCGTGGTGCCGGTGAGGGCTGCATAAGGGGTTACGACTCGAAAAAACCAAAGAAAATCAGAGTCGGATTAATTTGAAGAAGGAAGCAGAAAAGCAAGAGATGACTTACCACAGGCGGGGGTTGGCGGCGAGTATGGCTCCTTGCCGAACTGCCATTCCTCCGTGAGACCGCAGTTCACCAGGAAGTTCACCGTGTCTGCCACCTCCGCGTGGGGCATGTCTTTGGAGCATAGCCGACTGGGGTCCCGGTGGCCGCTCATCTGACAGATCAGATGAGGTCGGCCTTGGAGAGGAAGGACTCGACGCGCCACGAAGGCCGCCAGCAAGTCGGCCCCAGTCAGGCCCTCCGACTGCGTCAACACTCGGAGTCGCGCGACGGCGGCTACGCCCGCAGGAGTCAACGTCCTGGCCCGATGGGACCAGCCGGGGAGTCACCCCGCCAACTCGCCGGCTTCGTAAGGCGGCAGGTTGACCCAGTCGCCTTCTGGGGCGACGTTCTTCACGTAGAAATACAAGTGTTGCCACATCTTCACCGACTTGATCAGTGGGATGGCAGGGAAGGGGTTGTCGGCCACCGGCCTCCTCATTGCGATGAAGGTGCCGCACAGAGCCGGCACGCCAGCGACTTGTGTGCCGAGTTTGGCCTGGAAGAACTCCCCCTATAGCTCGATGGTGGGGAGAACGCCAAGAAAGCCTTCGCACAAGGAGGCGAAGGCGGCCAGCAGCACCACCGTGTTTGGGTGAGGTGGTGCGGCTGGAGCCCGTGGAACTCGTGAAGGCGGAAGAAGCCGCTCGCCGGCAGCCCCAGACCGCGCATGAGATGCGAGCGGAATATAACCCGCTCGCCCTCCTCCGGCGCCGGCGTTATTTTGCCCGTCGGCAAGGCGCGAGTCCGCACCAAGTTTGTGCCGGGGATGCAGCGCGTCTGGCGGAGGAACTCGATGATGTCGTCGTCAGCTTCGGAGCCGTCCCACACGCCGGAGCGCGCGGCGGGAGGCGCAGCGGCGGAGGAGGAGCTCATCTCCACGGCGTGGCGTGGTCCGGCGCGGCGGAGGCGAGAGGAGGACGAAGCAAGGAGGAGAAGAGCAAGAGGAAGCGGGGAACGGGGAGATGGGTGCGCGTGCGTCGCCGCCCCCCTCTCCTCCCGCCTACTTATAGGCGCCTAGGCTGAGAAGCCGATGGGGCGGGCGTGGGATTAACTGCGCCCAGTACCCCACGCCCCCACGATTTAACCAACGACGTTACTGCGTGCGGTAAGAACGTGGGGAACCCAACCGCCCACGCGGCCGCAACGGATCCGCCCGTGCGCCGAGGCGCGGTAGTGGCTGGCCCCGCCTGACGGGCCTGTCTCTTCACGCGCGTGGGTGGGCAGACTGACCCCGCTGTGGGGCGTCGCATGGCGGGCCCGCAACGGGCAGCCGCCTGGAAGCTTATCAGGTACGCCGCCTGGATCCCGCCACGACCTTCAAAACCTTTGAGGAGCAAGACGGCCTCCTGCAAGGCCGACTCCAGCTAGTCGGCTCAAGAGAGAGACGACGAGCCAAGCCTAGATTCTTCCATTAGATTGATGAAACTGTTGAGGCTCCTCGACATGTTGCCCTCGGCGCCTCACCAGCTTCGAGGACTACTGTCGGAGTAATGGGCCACGGGTAGGCAAACCCGAGCCCCAGGACCTTTCAAGGCATCGGGGCAGACTGCGCCCCTCAAAGACCCTAAGATGAAGAGCCGCCTTCTGAGAGTCGGCGGTAGAGCCGCCAGCGCCTTCTCCCACCGAGTCCAGGCGGCCTCGAGATAAGCCGACTCCCAGCCAGCGACTTCCGGAGAAGCCGGCTATGGGGAGTCAGCCCGCGACTCCAACCACCTCCTGCCTATGCGACTACAGACGGGATGGGATGAGGCCGCCTCGCAGCCCATCCCTGCCCCGTTCACAAATGACATGCATGGCCACGAGGAGCGTGCGACAGAGATCTCTCCGTCCGTGGCAGCCTTTGTTGCCATGCCGCCTCGACATCAGCCCGGTGAGATCCACTGTACCCTGACGGCATGTGCATGCGACCCGAAAACGGCGGGACCCGCTTTGTCGGCTGGAATGCGAAGACGGCAAGAGTGCCCCTAGATGGACCCGGCTGAGTCGGCCTCCAAGAGTCGACCGGCCCTCCCACGGACTCCATGGCGCCATTAACTGAGACAAGGCGAGGGAATGGCAGCAAGTGATCGCCTGTCGGCGGCGGCAACTTTATTGCCATGACCCCATGACCAAGCTTCGCGTCATTAGAAGCACGACTCACGGTAATCCACAGCGGCAAGACCAGCCATGGCGGACAAGGGCTGTCGGCCCCATGCTGGACCGTCGGCGGAGCCCGCTAGTCGGCGGGCCCTAGAAGTCGGCGGAGAAGACGGCGACCTAAGAGACTGACGGCTGGGACCTGCGCCCAGCCGGATTACCATTGTACCCCCGGGGGGTAGGCCTATATAAACCCCCCGGGGAATCCATACAAGAGGTTGGACCCTAATAGCTTTAGATACACATAGAGGGAAGAGAAGAGCTAGCCGTGCCCTTCTCCTTCCTCACCCCGAACAGCTCGAGGAGCAACCTTGTACCCACTTTGCCATAGTGATCATGCGGAGACCCCTTGAGAAGCGGCTGATGAGGGTGTTATCTCCATGGAGAGCCCTGAAGCTGGGTAAGATTCGCCAGCGTGCATGCCTTCGCCTCATCCTGTTTCCAGGCACCGGCGACGTTCTACTCGCCCCCACCATGATAAGCCATCCTTTGGCATATGTCGCACCCAACCCCCGACAATCATCATGCTGAAATAATTCATTTCCTATTCTGCCCTAAATGGCACATTGTGAAGCAAGTGCTATTTTCCTTTTCCCAATTGACCTCAAACTCCTTGGACACCTTTTCCTGTCCATACCATTGACACATGCCAAAATGCAACCTCATTTGTCAAGTAATTATTTAATTATGATTTTTCCAAGTTTCTGTCCAGAATGAAGCTTTGTGAAGCAAGTGCCACTTTGGTATTTCCAAATGGCATGAAATCTTTACAGCAGCTTCATACCATCATATAACCCCTCTCTGCCAAATTTCAGCTCATGACAATCAAGTATGTGAGTGCATCATCCAAATCCCTAATTCTGGCCAGTTTTGCACTTTCTACAGCAACCCTCATCTAAACTTCTCTTCCTAGTCTGATTTTTGGTGATCAACATCACCTTAGTGTGTGATCATCATCAGACAAACTATTTACCACGTTACCAAGCTGGTTTAACCACAGCAAGTTACAAGCACCTTCGTGTTGATTTACTTTGGATCTAAGTGCAGATCTCTTCTTTGCCCCTAGACCGATTTATTTCCTCATTTTGACTAAGGGCATGACTGTCTATCTACTGGATGTGGTCGGCCCGGCCAGAATGCGCCGTTTGCACCAGTGCCCATGGTGATCACGCTGGCGTCACGCACAGTGCAAGATCTGGCTCGATCCGGCCACTGTGCTCGTCTCCTCCCTCCTTGTCTCGACCTCCATTCATGTCCTGGAGCTCGCCCGTGCTCGACTGCATCGCCCTGCATCGCTGCTTTGTCGTGGTTCGCCTTAAATGCACCGCTAGCGCCATGCCGGTGCCGCGTCCAGCCTCTGCCCGCCATTAAAGCTCGGTCGGGAGCTCCCCCCCGCGCCTATATAAGGACCCCTGAACCCCTCCGCAGATCATTCACTCCTCCCTCGCCTTTCTAGTCCATCGGAGTCCTCGTCCCCCTCCTCTTTTCGCCGGAGTTCGCCTCGGCCGCCGTGGTTCCTCCTTGGTTCCGGCTAGCTCGAGCCTCCTCCTCTCCTCTGGTGTTGTCCACTGCCTCCCCCACACTCCCACGAGTCACCCCGACCCCTTTCCCCCTCGCCGGAGTGCCTCTGGCCGCAAGCCCCGAGTTCGGCCGTCGCCTCCGCCTCTCGGCCGCTTCCTTGTCCGGCCTCCCCGAGCATCTTCTTGCCTCTTCACCACCACCAACCGACTCCCCGTGCTTCGGCGGTCCGCCCCACCACCTCGCCCTCACCGGAGTCGTCCCTCATTGCCGGCTACCCCCTCTGCCCGACGCCTCTGCCTCCTCCCGTCCTCCTCCCGTCGCCGCACCTCCACTCCTCCCCGGCGGCCGTTTTTCTTTTGAACGGGTGCGGCACAACCTTGCGGTTCCGCCGGTGCCCTCGACCGGGCCGGGGATCGCCGGAGCTGGCCGGCCCCTTGGCCGTTTCCCTCCTCTATTTCTGTTTTGTTCCGCTCGGGAATGAATAGAAGCGAGGGGAGGAGGAAGACGATACCTTGGCAGCTGGCCAGGCGGGCCCCCTCTCCATCGGACCCCACCTGTAAGTGAGCCACCACCTTATCCACTCGGATAAGTGGAAACGTTTTCTTGAAATGCGTTTTCGTTACATGAAAGCGTACTTCCTTCCTCTTTTATCCAAAATGTGTTTTCCCTTCAAGAAAGCGTATTATCTTCTTATGCGGCTGAAAATATGTTTTCCTTTTAAGAAAACGTATTCCGCCCGGAGGCGCTTTCAGTTTTTTCACCAGGGGCCTGTTTGCTGAAGTTTATTCACAGATTGGTCCCTGATCTTCAATACCTCACAACTTTTCAACCGTAACTCCGATCAAGGTGAAACCAGCGCTCACTTCTTCGTCTCGTTATCTTTTGGTAACATTTTAACCAGGTGTTCTCACAGTGAAAATAACCATTACGCCCTTGCCTCTAATCAGCCCCCTCCGAGAGAAAACCGTCTGGCGTTTCGTTCCGCGACTTCACCGCACTTCTTCCTGGAGTCTCTGTCACCCCAGGCCAGCCACAATACCCACTTGCATGATAGTCATGCAGTAGCCATGGTTTTCAACTTGAATGTTTAATATATGTTTGCTTGTTTAAAATATGGTTATCGTTGTTTCGGTAATGCTTCTGGGTTAGTGCTTACTTTCTTGCTATATTGTTATGCATCTGGTTATCATGCCCTGCTAGTTGCTAGTATTCCTTTCATATGCTTATGCTTGATAGTAGTAAATTTTGATGTTGGTGATGATCTTCGGTGCATGATTGCCGTATGTCCCGAGTACCGTTGTTATGCATGTTCCATTGCATCCAGTTGGTCAAATGCTTGCATGATGGCATTGTTGATATGTTCTTGCATGATATTTATTGTTGATGCTAGTGGTCATGCTATGTTTCGGAGAAGTATGTATTTGTGATTTTCATGCTAGTCAGTATGCCATGCTCAGTTGGATATGATTCATCGTTGATATGGTGGATAGTTATGTGGTACCCTCATGATTATGTTGATATCATGCTCATGTATTGTAAATTGCATCATGTTATTTTATCATGCCTCAGCATATTGCATTCAAGTTTAACCAGATTAAATTGAACTTGAACAACTGTTGGCTGAGTCATGGTGCCACCATATCGATCTGACCACTGCAACCACGCTTACCTTTATGGGAAGGTCCTAAGTGGGTCTATTGTCATGCCTCTAGCCGGTGCCTCCAGCGAGGGAAGGTTATGGGCGTGCGGTACCCTGGCCCGGTAAGTAGACATAACCTTGTGCGCCCGTAGTTGGATGATAAGCATTTTTGTCCCCGTTTGGGACGGGCCACGACGGTGGCCGTTGTGCCTTTGGTAGGCACGGGGCCACCCAGGACTTAGCCCAAAGGGGAGTTGGTCAGAGTGGACGGGAGAGTGTCATGGCAGTAGATCGGTTTTGTCGAAATGTCGTTGGTCCACCCGAATGGGAGTGCGAGGCCATGGGTTCCGTGGTGTGGATACAGTGTACTAACCTCTGCAGAGTGTATATTAAATCTATTGATAGCCGCGCCCGCGGATAAGGGCCCAGTCGTGTCGGTCACACTGTGAGTCAACAGTATTAATAATAATGTGCTTAATAACAACCCCGGTTCGATGAGGAGATAAGTTGGTTGTGATCACCGGAAAGATCACCGTTTGAGGCCAAGTGTTGGTCATGGTTGTGATCGCCGGAAAGATCACCGTTTGAGGCGAAGTGTTGATCATGGTTGTGATCTCTGGAAAGATCACCGTTTGGTTACGAGGTAACCCGAGCAGAATAAGTGGTGCATATAGTGTCATCATGTTGCATGCTAGTATCATCATGTTCATATGTTCGTGCCATGTTCGTATTGTATAGTTGTATCATGTTGTTCATGCCATCTTATCCTGATGATCTCATGATAATTCCTGCTTAACCTACTAATGCCATGCTATTATTTGTCTTGATTGCTTTTGGTTTATTGTGAGCTTGCAACTACATTCAATGTACTGACCTGGCATGTCATGCCAGTTTGCAGGTCGTGCCTGGATTGCTTTCTTATTTGGTGTTGTTCCTGTGTTCGCGATCTAGGATAAACGTTCCAGCCAGAGTCCCTGCGGATTGGAGTCCATCATCGCTGTTTGTTGTTCTGCTGCCAGTAGTTGTTCCGCTGCTTCGAGTTGCTATGCTGCTTGTATAGAGCAAACGTGGTTGGCGTAGTGTCGCCGTGCCGATGTTATTCACTATAATATCAGAGACCTTGTATTCATATTCGTGTTGTAATAGAAAGCTGGTTTGTTCTATGCTAAGCAGTGTCGTATTCCAGAAGACTTCTCCTCGATCTCTGGGCTGGAATACGGGGCGTTCTGGTTTTCTCTGAGTCGGGGTGCCACACGGATGGCTCTACTGAAACACTCAGGCCTAGAAACAAATGCTCCGTTGCCGACTAGGCGATCTCTATCTTGCCCTTCTCTATGTGCTCTACCTCTGTCAACCAAACCCAGGACCAGAACTAATCATGCATCAAATCCAGGTTCTCTGGGATCAATCGGAGCTCTACGCTCGTCACCATACGGGCGCCTGTCATCATACCGCCGGGGCGCGTACGATCTGCCCCTTGAAGGGGGCGTAGGCACTCGACGATGGTCATCACGGGGAAATTGACTATCATACTGCCCATGACCTCGACCCAGATACTGGTCCTGGCGGTGACCACGATCTTCACGCCGCGGAGGTGATCTTGGGCTATGCGCCAACTAAACTATGTCTGCAACCACAAATCTGCTATGGATTCTATTGCGAGACTGAAAAACAGCCGAGTTTTGTTCACCCGCTGCTCGGAGCAGCGCTCGGATCTGCAGCAAACCTCTACCAGCTTCCGAACGAGATGGCTGAATTGACTCTGCTATACGTGCTTGAAGGAAATATGCCCTAGAGGCAATAATAAAGTTGTTGTTTATATTTCCTTATATCATGATAAATGTTTGTTATTCATGCTAGAATTGTATTAACCGGAAACTTAGTACATGTGTGAATACATAGACAAACAGAGTGTCCCTAGTATGCATCTACTAGACTAGCTCGTTAATCAAAGATGGTTAAGTTTCCTATCCATAGACATGTGTTGTCATTTGATGAACGGGATCACCGTCGGTGTCAAAACCGGCGGATCTCGGGTAGGGGGTCCCGAACTGTGCGTCTAAGGCGGATAGTAACAGGAGGCGGGGGACACAATGTTTACCCAGGTTCGGGCCCTCTCGATGGAGGTAATACCCTACTTCTGCTTGATTGATCTTGATGATATGAGTATTACAAGAGTTGATCTACCACGAGATCATAGAGGCTAAACCCTAGAAGCTAGCCTATGATTATGATTGTTGTTGTCCTACGGACTAAACCCTCAGTTTATACGCACACCGGAGGGCTAGGGTTACTGAGTCGGTTACAAGGGAGGAGATCTACATATCCAAATTGCCAAGCTTGCCTTTTACGCAAAGGAGAGTCCCACCCGGACACAGGACGAAGTCTTCAATCTTGTATCTTCAAAGTCCAATAGTCCGGCCAAAGTATATAGTCCGGCAGTCAGAGGACCCCCTAATCCAGGACTCCCTCAGTAGCCCCTGAACCAGGCTTCAATGACGATGATGAGTCCAAGGCAGATTGTCTTCGGCATTGCAAGGCGGGTTCTTCCTCCGAATACTCCATAGAAGATTTTGAACACAAGGATCGTGTCCGGCTCTGAAAAACAAATTCCACATACACCATAGAGAGTATAATATTTCCACAAATCTAATCTGCTGACAACTTTTCATAGCGTGACGTCCTGCCGTGGTCCAGTCATTACGAACCGTTCTTCCCAGCCTGCCACTGCACGTGTTGTGAGGCAGTTTTATTGGCACGTCTTGTCGAAGCAGAGATTGTGTTCCCCTTATCACGGGATTCTCATCAATAGGGTGTGGGTAACCAAATCATGCCCGCTGGTATGACTACTCGATTTTAGGCAAGTTCCAAACGGCCACACGGAGGATGCTTGATATTCACCCTCTTTATAAAGGGGACAAGCCCTGTCCATTTCATCTCGCGCTCGATCCTTCCCTTCCCTCACCTCAAATTCCAACACCCAAGGCTTAGGCTAAGCGCTTCGGACCTTCAATCATGTCCAGATCCAACCTTCAAGGCCGGTGGATGGCCTCCTCTGTCACAGAGGAGGACATCAAGAAGCTAAGAGAAGCCAGGTATCTGACCGCCGAAATCTCGCACAGGTTGCTTGCTCAAGGGCAGGTCATCCCCACTCCCAAACCCAATGAGAGTGTCGCATTTATTTCGCACTTCCTCCGAGGGCTAGGCTTTAGTCTTGATCCCTTTGTTAGAGGGCTTATGTTCTATTACGGGCTCGAATTCCATGATCTGGCTCCGGATTCCATCCTTCACATCTCGTCGTTCATCGTCGTGTGTGAGGCCTTCCTCTACATCACCCCACACTTCGGCTTATGGCTCAAGACCTTCAATGTGAAGCCGAAGATGATCGATGGGCGACATGCAGAATGCGGAGGTGCCATAATAAGCAAAGGCGCCGATGCTCCATGGCCAAAGGGTTCCTTCTTGGAGATGTCCAACTTATGGCAGCGGGAGTGGTTTTACATCACGGCTCCCCGAAGTACTAAGTGGGCAGCTGCCCCCGCCTTCCGTTCGGGCCCCTCGCCTTCCGTTCGGGCCCCTCGCCTTTCGTTCGGGCCCCCCGCCTCAACTGGCATCATGGGTCAACAAGGGGCTGGACTGGGGGCCGGTTAATGACGTGCCGACATTGCATACTCGCATCCGAGATATCCTCAAGAGAGATGTCAGCCTTGTCAAGGTAATGCAAGTCATGCTAGTTCGTCCGGTCCTGCCATGCCAACGTCGACCTCTCCGTATGTGGGAGTTCAACCCGGAAGGACTGCAAACTATTCAACAATTCTTTGGCGTGACGCTCGAAGAGATGTATGGATTGTTCTTCGGATCACGAATAAAGTGTCTGGACACCACCGAGGATGCGGGTCTGAACTGCAATCGTCCAGATACCCACATAAGTAATTCTGCGGCCGAACAAGCTGTCTTTACATTTATCCTAACATCATTCTGAAAAAACCGCTCTTTGAACAGGACTGGATAAAAAAGGCGAAGATAATCAGGTGTTCGCCCCCCCTTCCCGAAGGCTCACTGGATCCTGTGCTAGCCAGGATGCTTGAGCATGCACCTTATCAAGTGTCGTCAGGGGAAGATAAAGGAAGGAATAAAGAAGCCGAAAGCGGGCCTCACGCATTACTCATCCAAACCAAGGGAATTAGTGTCTCCGCGAAGGAGGATAATCAGGGCGAAGAATCTAAAATTCCCTCTCCCCAAGGAAGGAAGAGGACCGCCTCTGAAGACTTGGAAACAAGGGTTTCCAAATGAGGGAAGAAACCTTTGCCAGGGGCCCTGCCCTGGAGGGCATTCTCAGCCCTCCACCGAGCTGTAAGTGAACAAAAGTACTTTTGGTAAATATGTCCTACTTCATCTCCGAGGACAATAACTGAGACGAATGTCTTGTAGTTCGGATCGTAGCCCTTCTCGACAGAATTCATCTTCGGGGGATCTTCTTCTGGAGATGATGGAGAGCGAAACGCCTCCCCCTGTCTCCCCGCCTTATGAGGCGGACGACCCTGAGGTGTCGTCACGGAGGATTTCTCCTGATCCGCCAAGGCCAGAAGGTAACCCTTCGGCCACCCGAAGTCCGGAGTATTCGGCTCCTAAGGAGAGCAATAGAAAGAGTCCGGGATTGTCCGGTGCACGACCGGACGCACTGATGGGTCTTCTGGAGCAAGCGGCTATCTCAGAGGCGCATCGTACTTTAATGGGTGCGGTGGTTGAGAGGATTTCGTCTGCCAAAAGCGGGTTGCATGAAGCTTTTATAAGCCTGCTAAGAGGCTTTGAGGTACGCAAGGTAATATTTTTTTGATGGTACCGCACACGCTAGGTGTGCCCTATGTAGATAGTAGCCCCTGAGACTCTGGTTGCTGTCCAAAGGCGGAAAACAGAGGATCATAGTCCCAGGTAATGATCATGCTGCTTTCATGTGCAGGCGGCTGAGGGTCCGGTGGCTGGCCGGACTGGCGAGTTTGCAGAACTGAGGCGGCAACTTGATGCGGCAGATGCCGACATCGTGCTTGTAAACAAGCGGCTTGACGAGGCACAGGGTATGTTTTCTCTGGTGGTCAACATATATTAAGAGGAGCATGATGCTAGTATCTATAATATGTTGTGACTGCAGATGGAACTGCCGCTGTGGAGACCCTTCAGGCCGAGCTTGCCCGAGCCAAGGAACAAGCCAGGAGAAGCGATGTGGCCGCCCAAAAGGCGGCCGAAGAGTTAAGAGCCGAATAAGCTGCTCATCGCCAGAGCAAAGATAAAATAGCCAAGATGGCTGTTGAGCTGAAGGATGCCGCCGACAAGTATGAGCTTCTTGAAAAGGAAAGCCAAGCGAAAGCGGCGGACCTGAAGAAAGCCATGGTAGCAGCCAAGGAAACCCGCTCTAAAATCAGAGCAGCAAAGGAGGAGCTTCGCCAAGCCGGAGATATCACAGCTGGGAAGCCCTTTTTGTTGCGGACGAAGTTTGGAGATCCGAAGTATGCCCCTCTGGGTCAATTATGGAGTGCTGCATACGCGTACTTGGACTTGGCAACGAGTGCTACTGATGCGACTGAGTTTTTCAGAGATCAAAAAGATCACGAAGTGGAAAAGTTGTTCTGGTCGCAGTTCAGTGCTCCAACGCGTCCACTGCTGTTAAATGAACAAATGGCCGAGTGGGCTAAACTCCATAGATTGTCCGGACTTGCCATGAGGTCTATCGTGGATCATCTTTGGCCGGAAGGACCAAGGCCGAATAGTTATTTTGGTTTAGTGCAACGATTCCTTGGTGCTGTGCCGCATATCGTATTTGTAAAAAGAGGTCGGCGTGCATAGAGGGTGCGGATGGCTCTTGCCCGTGTTAAGACATCTTGGCAGAGATGGAGGCCACCGCTATTGCAACCTGTGATCCGCCATAGGCCAGGTCTCGGCCGAGCACTATTTTGAAGAAGTCCTAGAAGGTGCTCGTTTAATAGAGGCTCAGTGCTCGAAGAGTATCATGTTCGAGTGACATGTATCCCGATTGTAAAACAATGCTATTTGGATTGTAAAGGCTGTGTTTATACTTTTTCCTGAAAGTATTATGATGCCTCCTGTGCGGCCGTTTATGTATGTATATAACCTGAAAGTTTGCAGTCGTCGGCTTCATCCCCCACGCATATAATGCGGGGGTGTTCGGAAAAGCGCGTGTTCACACTTGATCCAACGTCATGGTCCATTAAGGAGGTGATAGCGCGGCAAACAAGGCAATCAAACTATATTGCTATAACACTTTCACTTAGCCATAGGAGTTTGACGGTGGGGCTACTATATAGCCCCTGGTACTTCTCCGCTTATCCGAATACGGTGCGCGTACATACATGACCGGGAAGCCGGTCCTTCGTTAATGCGGAGGAATCGTGAAGATCCCATTGAGTCCTCGAGTGGTTGACCAGTCTCGCGCTTTATCATGATAGTCAGTTTTCGGCTTTCTCTACTGAGGTGCTCGTCCAGATGAACCAGGGCACAATCGCAGTAGTTCTCCCAGTGCCACCTTAGCCGATAGAGCGGAACGTAAGGTAGCAAAACAAGGGAGCCGGGCAAACCCAACTATTGACCAAAGACATGATTCGGAGTTGATGCATATAAGTCCAAACTCGCGACGCCGAACACTCCCTAAGGTATTCGGACTTTACAACATATACCGGGCTGAGTAACGCCCTTGATAATGAACCCTGAATTTCCAGGTACGTGCACTAGTCTGACGTGGCGAAATGCCAATAACGCAAGCATCCCTGTCGATTGTGTTTGAGTATCGGGAGGGTGTGAAGCAACAAGAGACAGTAAGAAAGGTTTACACAGGGTCTTAATCTAAAAAGAAACCTTTGAGCAGGGCCCTGCTGCACGTCTGCGCTGTGTCTACTGTTGTATGCAGAAGTATCCTGGAAGGGTGTAGCACGATTATCATCTGTAAAAGAGAAAAACTCAGGTGAAAGTCTTCGTGGGAAAAATTGGTTATTCTTAATGAACCATTAAAATTCAATCTAAATAATGTCAAGCCGAACTGTAGTTCCTTTTACGTGCGGGAAGCCCCTAGCACCACCTATGGGGGTATATCCATCGACCCAATCTCAGGTTTATCTGAGCTGTTACCGATAAGGTGCGCCGGACTCGTCTAGCCGTGTCCGCGGTCTTGACGACCGATCATTTATTCTGGTTGGAGAGGCCGTTCAATGTTCGGCTGCTAAAGCCGCCACACATTCTTCTGCACGTAAGGAACGCTCTGTGTTTCCGCTAACTATGATGATGCCACATGGACCGGGCATCTTAAGCTTAAGATAAGCGTAATGAGGTACTACGTTAAAATGAGCGAAGGCCGTTCTTCTGAGTAGTGCTTGATAGCCCCTTCGGAATGGAGCGATGTCGAAGGTTAACTTTTCACTTCGGAAGTTGTCGGGAGAACCGAATACAACCTCTAGTACTAGAGAGCCAGTGCAGCGGGCCTCTGGGCTTGGTATTACTCCTTTAAAGGTAGTATTGCTTTGGCTGATTCTTGTCGGGTCTATCCCCATTTTGCGGACTGTGTCCTGATATATCAGATTAAGACTACTTCCGCCGTCCATAAGGACTCGGGTGAAATGGTATCCGTCAATTATTGGGTCTAGTACCAAGGCAGCCGATCCTCCGTGCCGGAGACAAGTCGGGTGATCCCTGCGATCAAAAGTGATCGGGCATGCCGACCAAGGGTTCAACTTGGGGGTGACGGGCTCCACGGCGCATACATCTCGGAGTGCGCGTTTGCTCCTCCTCTTCGTTACGTGAATCATGTTCACTGTTTTGACCTCTGGTGGGAATTTTTTCTGTCCCCCAGTGTTTTGCTGGCGAGGCTCATCCTCGTCTTCACTTGGTGTCTCCCTCCCCTTCTGTTTGGCGTTTAGCTTGCCGGCCTGCTTGAAGAGCCAGCATTCTCTGTTGGTGTATTTTGCAGGTTTGTCGGAGGTGCCGTGAATCTGACATAATATGTCTAGAATCTTGTTTAGGCTGGACGGTCCATCTCTGCTGCCTTTGAATGGCTTTTTCCGCTGACCGGGTCGAGAGCCCCTGAATCCGGCGTTTACCGCCGTGTTGTCTAGGCTGTCTTCATTGTTTCGACGCTTGCTTTTATTGCGTCGTGGTTTTCCATTTCCATCCCTGACTTCGGATGTGCCTGGGTCGCTGGTGCCGCTACAAGCCAGACAACTATCTTCCCCCACGCAAAAGCGGGTCATAAGGCTTGTTAGGGCTGCCATGGTCCTCGGTTTTTCCTGGCCGAGGTGTCTGGCGAGCCATTCATCCCGAACACTGTGTTTGAAAGCCGCTAAGGCTTCGGCGTCCGGGCAGTCAACAATTTGATTCTTCTTAGTGAGGAATCTGTTCCAAAGCTTTCGGGCTGACTCTCCGGGCTGTTGAATTATATGACTTAAATCGTCTGCATTCGGAGGTCGGACATAGGTCCCTTGAAAATTAGCCCTAAAAGCATCCTCAAGCTCTTCCCAACTTCCAATTGAGTTTTCGAGGAGGCTCTTCGGCCAGTGCCGAGCTGGTCCTTTCAACTGGAGGGGCAAGTATTTGATGGCATGGAGATCAGCTCCCCAGGGTCTGTCGTTCCGTCGTACGCCTCTATGTTCACGGGTTTGAATCCCTCTGGAAATTCGTGATCCGGCACCTCATCGGTGAAGCACAGGGGGTGCGCGGCACCCCTGTACTTCGATGTGTCATGGCATTCTGACGGTTGTAGTGTTTGGTTTTGCTTCTGTGCCGGAGCGCGCTTCCTAGATTCGTAGATGGACTTAGTCATACTGGCTTTTTGGTGCAAGTCCTCACGTAAATCGTGTGCTGACTTGTGTGCGACATCGTTAGCTGCCCTATCGCGGCCGCGGGGTGGTCGATATGGCTGATCGGCCGTTTTATTTTTCGGCTGTATAGGCTCTAAAGCCTCGTCATCGATTTCAGGCAGCAGCTTGCGCTTTGGATAGCTCTTTGTGTGGCGACTGCTACCGTATTTTCTTCAGTGTCGAGCACTTTGTTCCATCTGCTGTTGAGTGTATTTTGCGCGGCCTTAAGCCTTTGCTTCTGCTTCTTTAGACTCCTCGCGGTGGCAATACGCCTTCTATGGAGGTTCTCTTGCTCCAAGTGCCTTTCCGGGATGATGTGTGCATCGTCGTCCGGACTGTTCTCCTCTCCGGAGACAAGTCGATTACCTTTACCCTCGGTGTCGCCGTGATCGGACATCGGCTCCGTACTATGTTCGTTGTCCGCTAGTTCATCCTGCTCTGTCGCTGGGTCCATGTGGTCGTCGTTTCCTTTGGAGTCGACCGGGGTATTATTTTTTCTTGCGCTGATATCGCTGTTTTTGCCGAGGCGGGGTTTGGAGCGGTGACTACGCCGCCGCTTTGGTTGCTTCTCGAGGGAACTATCCTTCGCTGCATCCTTCTGTTCCTCGTCATTGTTTTCTTTTGGTGTATCCACCATATATATATATATATATATTGTGTGATGAAGTGGCTGTCCAGCACCCTGTGGGCGGTGGTTCCTGTTCCTCTCCTGCATCATCGTCCAAACCGTCGATGTTTTCGGAGTCGAAATCAAGTATGTCCGTTAAATCATCGACAATGGCTATTAAGTGGGTGGTGGGTGGGGAACGAATATCTTCGTCGTCCACTTCCCACTCGAGCCGGACATAGTTCGGCCGAGGGTCTCCTGTCAAGGAGAGAGACTTTAAAGAATCTAGCATGTCTCCCAAGGGCGGGTCCTGGAAAATACCACGGAGGTAAACTCCATGATCGGTGCCCAATCAGATTCGATAGGCACGGACGTAGGCGGTTTGGAGCCCGTGGTCGGGGACGAATCCAAGGGTCAGGCAACACAGGTCTCATAAGATGTGAAGTCAGTATTCGGCTCTATCGCCGCTGAGTGTGCGGCCTCCGTGGCAGGGTCCATCCACCCGTCCTCGGACGGCGCAATCTGCTCCGGATTGAGGGCCGGAGTAGCCACAGGTGTGATCTCTTGAACATCGTTCGACGATAGAGCTAAGTCATGCTCGTCGTGACAGTGCGGCTCACCTGACGTAGGCTCGAATCCATCAAAGATCAAGTCTCCGCGGATGTCGGCAGTATAGTTTAAGTTTCCAAACCTGACGAGACAACCAGGAGGGTAGCTCTCGATCTGCTCTAGATGGCCAAGCGAGTTGGCCCGCAGTACGAAGCCGCCAAACACGAAGATTTGTCCGCGGAGAAAAACCTCACATGGACCGCATCGTTGTCGATGATCGAAGGAGCCATCAAGCCTTATGGTGACGGCACAGTGGAACTCTCAATGAAAGCACCAATGTCGGTGTCAAAACCGGCGAATCTCGGGTAGGGGGTCCCGACCTGTGCGTCTAAGGCGGATGGTAACAGGAGGTGGGGGACACAATGTTTACCCAGGTTCGGGCCCTCTCGATGGAGGTAATACCCTACTTCCTGCTTGATTGATCTTGATGATATGAGTATTACAAGAGTTGATCTACCACGAGATCGTAGAGGCTAAACCCTACAAGCTAGCCTATGATTATGATTGTCGTTGTCCTACGGACTAAACCCTCCGGTTTATATAGACACCAGAGGGGGCTAGGGATACACAGAGTTAGTTACAAGGGACGAGATCTACATATCCGAATTGCCAAGCTTGCCTTCTACGCAAAGGAGAGTCCCACTCGGACACCGGACGAAATCTTCAATCTTGTATCTTCATAGTCCAACAGTCCGGCCAACGTATATAGTCCGGCAGTCCGAGGACCCCCTAATCCAGGACTCCCTCAATCACATCATTAGAGAATGATGTGATGGACAATACCCATCCGTTAGCTTAGCACTATGATCGTTTAGTTTATTGCTATTGCTTTCTTCATGACTTATACATGTTCCTATGACTATGAGATTATGCAACTCCCGAATCTTTGGAGGAACACTTAGTGTGCTATCAAATGTCACAACGTAATCGGGTGATTATAAAGATGCTCTCTGGTGTCTCACGATGGTGTTTGTTGAGTTGGCATAGATCGAGATTAGGATTTGTCACTCCGATTGTCGGAGAGGTATCTCTGGGCCCTCTCGGTAATGCACATCACTATAAGCCCTGCAAGCAATGTGACTAATTAGTTAGTTGCGGGATGATGCATTACGGAACGAGTAAAGAGACTTGCTGGTAATGAGATTGAACTAGGTATGATGATACCGATGATCGAATCTCAGGCAAGTAACATACCGATGACAAAGGGAACAATGTAGGTGTAACGCCCCGGATTTGATGCGCCAGGTGTCTAGCAGTTATTCGCCGTCGTTGCCATGTCATTTGCTTGCGTGTTGCATTTTTCCATGTCATCATCTGCATTTCATATCATGTCATCATGTGCATCGCATTTGCATACGTGTTCGTCTCATGCATCCGAGCATTTTCCCCGTTGTCCGTTTTGCAATCCGGCACTCCTATGTCCCCCGGCGCCCCTTTTGCCTCTTTTAGGTATGCGGGTGTTAAACGGTCTCGGAATGGACCGAGGTTTGTCAAGCGGCCTTGGTATAGCACCGGTGAACCGCTGTCAAGTTTCGTGCCATTCGGAGGTCGTTGGTACTCGAGCAGTTAACCGGGTAACATGAAAGCCTCTTTTGTGTGCAGCCCAACACCCTTCCAAAGTGGCCCAAAACCCACCAAACTCCCCTCCATGCTCTCGGTCGTTCGATCACGATCGCGTGGCCAAAAACCGCTCCTCATTTGGACTCTCCTAGCTCCCTCTACCTATTTATAAGCCCCTCCCCCGAAATTCGCGGATGAATCCATGAGCGAAACCCTAAAATCGCCCTCACTTGCCACCGGGCCAGCGTCTGCTGACGGCCGGACATGTCCGCCGCGCCGCACTCCAGCCAACCCGCTCCGCCACGTCATCCCGCTGCTCCCTTCTCTCAACCCGCCCAGCCCGCGGGGCCAGGCAGGCCCGCCCATCCGCCTTGAGCCCGCCACGCCTCCGCGCCGGCGCCGCCCCGACAGATCCGCCGCCAGTTCGATCACCGCCGCCGCCTCCTCCCGTCTTGGCCGGCCGACCCCGCCCGGTGCGCTCCGGCGTAAGCCCGCCGCCGCCCGGCCAGTAGCTCAGCGGCGGGCCCCGCCGTCTGCGCGCCTTGCCCAGGGCGCCTCCACGCGCCGCCTCATGAGCTCCGCCTCGCCTCCCTCCGGCCTTCCCCGCCCTCGCCGGCGTCTTCTCCGGCCTCTCCCTCGCCGGCCCCATCTCCCTCCTCAACTCCGGCGAGAACTCCGGCCAACCTCGAAGACCGAGCCCCGAAACCCTAGATCTGTTTTCGGGAGGTAATTTTTCGTCCAAGTCCTTTCCCCTGTTACATTATCATGTCATGTTCATCGCATCATAACTTGCTGCATACTGCTCCGTTTCGTGCATGTAATATGTCAAATTGTTCGCCTCGACGAGTAATTCATTTAATTCCATTGCTTCATGTTCATTGGAGCTCATCTTGATGACCGAAATTGTTTTAGAAGAGGGCTATGTGATGTTAGTTTCAGATTCTTATCAGAACATGCACTTTTATCATTTTTGCCATGATTGATGTGTGCACCCTATGAACTTGAGTCCTACATGTGCTTGTAGTATGCCATGCCATCTTTACAGGGGTGTATGCCATGTATTTTTGTGATCTCTGTGGTGACTAGCACAAGCATGCAAACTAGGCTTCATGATGTTGCCGATTTCAGCCCATGTTCTGCTGATATTTTTATGCCATGTAAACTTGATGCTACCGAGAGATCCGTGCTTATTTTGAGATACTTCAGTAAGGATGTTTTGAACATATGGTTATTATCTATCCATCCATGCCATTATTTGCAATTATGGAGTGCCATAGCTTGAGTTAATCGAGCTCTACTTTTGCTATAAAATGTTTCCTGGCAGGTTGTTTACATGGTATTCAATGTTGCCAAGGTTGTTGTAGTTGATCCGGGTATGCTATGATGTTGTTCTTGCCATGTATAGCTTCTATGCCATGTCTTCTTACTGTTGGTGGCCTTGCCATTCCCTGTATTTCTCTGTGGTGAGTGGTTCAAGCTCACCAACATGCCTACTTATTGTTGTTCCTGCCATGTATGAATCTGTAATATAACTTGCTATGTTTACATGCGTGCCATCATATTTTCTGGTCCTTTTTGGCTCATGGTTAGTAAGGGACATTTGTTCTATGCATTTAGTAGTGTCATGCCGTGCCTTTGTTTGCCATGTTAAGTTCCTGTAACATGTTGTTTGATAGCTCTAAACATTGCAACCTGATGTTATTTTCTGCTAAGCCTGAAACTGTTATTATTTGCAATCTTGCCATGTGTGTTTGAGCATGTTCTACTGATTTCTGGAGATAGCTCAGTGTTCATGTTTTGTCATGCTTTACCTATACTTCATGCCAATGCCTTTTTTGTTCACGTTGAGATGCTGTAGCATAGTGTTTTGATGCTTGGAATATGCCTAGTTGCTGTTTTGGACAGATTGTTGTTATAGCTTGTAGAGTATGTGTTGAACCGTTGCTCCGTTTTGAGTGTGCTCTATATGAAACTTGCTTGATTTTTCATGTAGTTTCATATTATCATGTTGCATCCTTGTTTTGAGGTGTTTGCTTGATGTTTGTATGCATTTTGCACCAATGCCATGTTTAACTTGTTTTGCTCATATCTACTAGGCCGTAGCTTCAATCTAATGAACTTTATATGTAACTTGACTAGAATTTCGTGTAGATCATCGTGGTGCATCTTAACTTGCTGTTTAACAACTTGAACATAAGGTTTATTCAGATCTGGACCAATTTTGAAATTTGCATATGAGGACTTACCGAAATTGTTATATGTTGTTCCCGGCCTCATTTAAACTTGCCTTGATGTGTTGTTCTTGTTTGCATCATCTCTTGCCATGAGTAGCTTCATGTAGCTTGTCATGCATCATGCTTGGTTGAGCATCATGTCTTGTCTATGTGTGGTGTGTTTACCATGTTGTTTGTTTCTTTCCGGGTTGCTTCTCTCGTTAGCTTCGGTTTCATTCCGGAGTTGTGAGGATTCGTTCGACTACTCCCGTTCATCTTCTTCATGGACTCGTTCTTCTACCTAGCTGGATTTCAGGCAAGATGACCGTCACCCTGGATCTCACTACTATCATTGCTATGCTAGTTGCTTCGTTCTATCGCTATGCTGCCTTACCTATCACTTGCTGCTCAAGCCTCCCAATTTGCCATGTCAGCCTAAACCGTTGTTTGGCTATGTTACCGCTTTGCTCAGCCCCTCTTATAGCGTTGTTAGTTGCAGGTGAAGATGAAGTTTGTTCCTTGTTGGAACATGGAGATGTTGTTCCTTGTTGAAACATGTTTACTTGTTGGGATATCACAATATATCTTATATTATTAATGCATCTATATACTTGGTAAAGGGTGGAAGGCTCGACCTTATGCCTGGTGTTTTGTTCCACTCTTGCCGCCCTAGTTTCCGTCATATCGGTATTATGTTCCCGGATTTTGCGTCCCTAACGCGGTCGGGTGATTTATGGGACCCCCTTGAAAGTTTGTTTGAATAAGACTCCTCCAGCAAGGCCCAACCTTGGTTTTACCATTTGCCTCACATATGCCTTTTTTCCGTTGGGTTTCCGGAGCCCAAGGGTCATCTTTATTTTAGCCCCCCCCCCCCGGGCCAGTGCTCCTTCGAGTGTTGGTCCGAAACGGGCAGACTGCGGGGCCACCACGGGGCAACTCGAGGGCTGGTTTTACTCGTAGGCTGACCTATCCGGTGTGCCCTAAGAACGAGGTACGTGCGACTCCTATCGGGATTTGTCGGCACATCGGGCGGCTTTGCTGGTCTTGTTTTATTGCTTTCGAAATGTCTTGTAGCCTGGATTCCGAGACTGGTCGGGTCTTCTCGGGGAGAAGGAATATCCTTCGTTGATCACGAGAGCTTATCATGGGCTAAGTTGGGACACCCTGCAGGTATAAACTATCGAGAGTCGTGCCCATGTTATGTGGCAGATGGGAATTTGTTAATATCCGGTTGTAGTAAACTTGAAGCAAACTCTTCTAAAATACACCAACCGTGTGCATAACCGTGAGTGTCTCTTTTCGGGGTTGATCGAGTGGAGAACACGGTTTCTGGGTTATGTCTGACGTAAGTAGGAGTTCAGGATCACTTCTTGATCATTTCTAGTTGACGACCGTTCCTTTGTATCTCTTCTCGCTCTCTTTTGCGTATGTTAGCCACCATACATGCTTAGTCGCTGCTGCAAGCTCACCACCTTACCCCTTCCTTTCCCATTAAGCTTTGCTAGTCTTGATACCCATGGTAATGGGATTGCTGAGTCCTCGTGGCTCACAGATTACTACAACAACAGTTGCAGGTACAGGTTTCGCGATGATCATGACGCGAGAGCGATGTTTGCTTGTTTGGAGTTCTTCTTCTGCTTCTTCTTCGATCAGGGGATAGGTTCCAGGTCGGCAGCCTGGGCTAGCAGGGTGGATGTCGTTTGAGTTTCTGTTTATGTTTCATCCGTAGTCGGATGTTGATCTTGTATGTGGTATTGTTGTATTCTTGTGGCATTGTATGTCTTGGTTGTATCCCTATCTATTATGTAATGTTGATGTAATGATATCCACCTTGCAAAAGCGTTTCAATATGCGGGTCTATCCTTGGTGGGACCTTCGAGTTCCTTTTGGATAGGGTCGCATATTGGGCGTGACAGTATGTTGTTGTGTGATTTGACCAATAAAGATCTTCGTAGAATATGTAGGAGCCAATATGAGCATCCAGGTTCCGGTATTGGTTATTTACTGGAGATGTGTCTCGGTCATGTCTACATAGTTCTCGAACCAGTAGGGTCTGCACGCTTAACGTTCGATGACGATTTGTATTATGAGTTTATGTGATTTGATGACCGGAGGTTATTCGGAGTCCCGAATGAGATCACGGACGTGAAGAGGAGTCTCAAAATGGTCGAGACATAAAGATTCATATATTGGAAGGTTATATTCGCACACCGGAAAGGTTCGGGTCGTTTCGGATAAAGTTTTGGAGTACCGCGGGTTACCGGAACTCCCTGGGAAGCTATTGGGCCTCATGGCCCTTAGTAGAGAAGAGAGAGGGCCGGACAGGAGGTGGTACACGCCCCCTTGCCCCAATCCGAATTGGACAAGGGTAGGGGGCGGCGCCCCCCTCCTTCCTTCTCTCCTCCTCCTCCTTCCCTCCTTCTCCCACTTGGAATAGGAAGGGGGGGCGAATCCTACTAGGTTTGGAGTCATAGTAGGACTCCCCCCCATGGCGCGCCTCCCCTCTTGGCAGGCCTCCTTCTCCCCCTCCTTTATATACGGGAGAGGGGGCACCCCATAGACACACAAGTTGATCTTTAGCCGTGTGCGGTGCCCCCCTTCACACTTTTCCACCTCGGTCATATTGAGGCGAAGCCCTGCATCGGTAACTTCATCATCGCCGTCACCACGCCGTTGTGCTGACGAAACGCTCCCTCGGCCTCAACTGGATCAAGAGTACGAGGGACGTCACCGAGCTGAACGTGTGCAGATCGTGGAGGTGTCGCGCGTTCGTTACTTGGAGCGGTTGGATCGCGAAGACGTTCAACTACATCAACCGCGTTATTAAATGCTTCCGCTTTCGGTCTATGAGGGTACGTAGACACACTCTCCCCGCTCATTGCTATACTTCTCCTAGATAGATCTTGTGTGATCATAGGCACATTTTTTGAAATACTACGTTCCCCAACAGTGGTATCAGAGCCAGGTCTACGCGTAGATGTTATATGCACGAGTAGAACACAAAGAGTTATGGGTGATGATAGTCATACTGCTTACCAGGATGTCATACTTTGATTCTGTGGTATTGTTGGATGAAGCGGCCCAGACCGACATTACATGACCGCGTTCATGAGACTGGTTCTACTGCTGTGCTTTGCACACAGGTGGCTAGTGGGTGTCTGTTTCTCCAACTTTAGTTGAATCGAGTGTGACTACACCCGGTCCTTGTTGAAGGTTAAAACAGCACACTTGACGAAAAATCGTTGTGGTTTTGCGTAGCTAAGAACGGTTCTTGCTAAGCCTGTAGCAGCCACGTAAAACTTGCAACAACAAAGTAGAGGATGTCTAACTTGTTTTTGTAGGGCTTGCTGTGATGTGATGTGGTCAAGGCGTGATGATATATAAACTGTTGTATGAGATGATCATGTTTTGTAGCAGTTATCGGCAACTGGCAGGAGCCATATGGTTGTCGCTTTATTGTATGAAATGCAATCACCATGTAATTGCTTTACTTTATCAGTAAGCAATAGCGATAGTCATAGTAGCAATACTTTGGCGAGACGACAATGATGCTTCGATGGAGATCAAGGTGTCAAGCCGGTGACGATGGTGATCATGACGGTGCTTTGGAGATGGAGATCAAAGGCACAAGATGATGATGGCCATATCATATCACTTATATTGATTGCATGTGATGTTTATCCTTTATGCATCTTATTTTGCTTAGTACGACGGTAGCATTATAAGATGATCTCTCGCTAAATTTCAAGGTACAAGTGTTCTCCCTGAGTATGCACCGTTGCGATAGTTCGTCGTGCCAACATACCACGTGATGATCGGGTGTGATAAGCTTTATGTTCACATACAACGGGTGCAAGCCAGTTTTGTAGACGCAGAATACTCGGGTTAAAATTGACGAGCCTAGCATATGCAGATATGGCCTCGGAACACTGAGATCGAAAGGTCGAGCGTGAATCATATAGTAGATATGATCAACATATTGATGTTCACCATTGAAAGCTACTCCATCTCACGTGATGATCGGACATGGTTTAGTTGATATGGATCACGTGATCACTTAGATGATTAGAGGGATGTCTATCTAAGTGGGAGTTCTTATGTAATGTGATTAATTGAACTTTAATTTATCATGAGCTTAGTACCTGATAGTATTTTGCATGTCTATGTTGTTGTAGATAAATGGCACATGCTACTGTTCCGTTGAATTTTAATGCGTTCCTAGAGAAAGCTAAGTTGAAAGATGATGGTAGAACCTAAACGGACTGGGTCCGTAACTTGAGGATTATCCTCATTGCTGCATAGAAGAATTACGTCCTGGAAGCACCGCTAGGTGCAAGACCCGCTACAGGAGCAACACTAGACGTTGTGAACGCCCAGCAGAGCAAAGCTGATGACTACTCGATAGTTCGGTGTGCCATGCTTGACTTAGAACCGGGACTTCAACGATGTTTTGAACATCGGGGAGCATATGAGATGTTCCAAGAGTTGAAGTTAATATTTCAAGAAAATGCCGGATTGAGAGATATGAAGTCTCCAATAAGTTCTCTGACTGCAAAATGGAGGAGAATAGTTCTGTCAGTGAACATATACTCAGAATGTTTGGGTATCACAATCACTTGATTCAGCTGGGAGTTAATCTTCTGGTTGATAGTGTCATTGATAGAGTTCTTCAATGACTGCCACCAAGCTACAAAAGCTTCGTGATGAACTATAATATGCAAGGGATGGACTAGACAATTCCCGAGCTCTTCGCAATGTTAAAGGCTGCGGAGGTAGAAATCAAGAAGGAGCGTCAAGTGTTGATGGTTAACAAGACCACTAGTTTCAAGAAGAAGGGCAAAGGGAAGAAGGGGAACTTCAAGAAAAAGGCAAGCAAGTTGCTGCTCAAGTGAAGAAGCCCAAGTCTGGACCTAAGCCTGAGACTGAGTTCTTCTACTGCAAACGGACTGGTCACTGGAAGCGGAACTGCCCCAAGTATTTGGCGGATAAGAAGGATGGTAAAGTGAAAGGTATATTTGATATACATGTTATTGATTTGTACCTTACTAATGCTCGTAGTAGCGCCTGGGTATTTGATACTGGTTTTGTTGCTCATATTTGCAACTCAAAACAGGGGCTACGAATTAAGCAAAGATCGGCTAAGGACGAGGTGACGATGCGCGTGGGAAATGGTTCCAAAGTCGATGTGATCGTTGTTAGCATGCTACCTCTACATCTACCTTCAGGATTAGTTTTAGACCTAAATAATTGTTATTTGGTGCCAGCTGTCGGTGTCAAAACCGGCGGATCTCGGGTAGGGGGTCCCGAACTGTGCGTCTAGGCGGATGGTAACAGGAGACAAGGGACACGATGTTTTTACCAAGGTTCGGGCCCCTCTCGATGGAGGTAAAATCCTACTCTGCTTGATTAATATTGATGATATGGGTAGTACAAGAGTAGATCTACCACGAGATCGGAGAGGCTAAACCCTAGAAGCTAGCCTATGGTATGATTGTTGTTAGTCCCACGGACTAAAACCCTCCGGTTTATATAGGCCTTTGGAGAGGGCTAGGGTTACAGAGTCGGTTACAATGGGAGGAGATCTACATATCCGTAGACGCCAAGCTTGCCTTTCACGCCAAGGAAAGTCCCATCCGGACACGGGACGAAGTCTTCAATCTTGTATCTTCATAGTCCAGGAGTCCGGCCGAAGGTTATAGTCCGGCTATCCGGACACCCCCTAATCCAGGACTCCCTCAGTAGCCCCCGAACCAGGCTTCAATGACGATGAGTCCGGCGCGCATATTGTCATCGGCATTGCAACGCGGGTTCTTCTCCAAATTCCGTGTACCTATTGAATAGTGTCCGGCTTCTCATGAATATTGCGCTCCTTGGCTTCCACGCCCAATAATGGCCATCTTCCACGTGTCAGACGAATGCGAAAAGCCAGGGTGTTTTTACATTTACCCCCCTAGCTGTGTAAATGAGCTGCCTTTTAAAGAGACGAGGATCTAGATCCAAATCACACCATCTTCCCTTCGCGAGCATTCATCGAGGCGCATCCGGCAGAGATCCATTCCATCATGGCGGTCGGCGCAGCTCCTCCTCTCACCCTCCCGGCCCTCGGCTGGAGATTGGGAGAGATGCTCCGTCCCGCACAGCGAGCTAGTGACGCTCCAAGCCAAGGGGTTTCTCCCCCCAGCCTACATGGTCTCGGTTCGAGCCGGGCTTGCCACCTATAATGGTGGAGAGCAAGCGGAGAGCGTCCCCAATCCATCCAAAGGAGAGAGGGTCTGCCTTGTCCCTTATTTGATAAGAGGGCTCGGATTTCCAATTCATCCGTTTCTCCGGGGGCTCCTGGAGTTCTACGGCCTCCAGTTGCACAACCTTACGCCTGCCTCCATATTGCATATTGCGGGCTTCGTAGTCCTTTGCGAGCTGTTTTGGGGCATCGAGGCTCATTTCGCGCTGTGGAAGAAGCTGTTCTGCCTTGTGCCCTGTTCTCAGAAGGGGTCAATATATCAAGTGGGCGGAGCCGAAGTATGGCGCATCGCCGGGACCGGATATCTGTCCGGAACCCCAAAGAAGGCGCCTGAAGACTGGCCTTCAGAATGGTTTTACATAGAAGATGTCCCCCTGCCAGATCCTGTTCGGATCGGCCTCCTCGAGTTTGATAATGCTCCCTTGAAGAAGCGCCTGAGCTGGCGTCCACGGAGCCCTCAGAAGGAAAATGACAAGGACGTTCTTTATCTGATGAGCCGGATAAGGCTGTTAGCTCATTCGGACTGACCATGATCGAGGTCATGGCCACATGCATTATGCGGGGTGCATCCGCTTGATAGAGGTCACCCCATGTGGGATTTCAACGGGAGGATGATGCCACCCGCTGCGCCGTAAGGGGCCGGAATTGGTTGCCGCTCGGCGAAGATCTTGTCCGCATTGTACAAGGGAGAAGAGGAGGAATTCCTCGCGTCAATTCTCGAGGCGGATTTTCTATGTACAATCCTCCAAGCTGGGTAGCGGACACTTCTTTTTGCCCATCCGTTCCATATTCCCATAGTCAAGTACCTTATCTTGTGATTTCGACGCAGGAATTGCGCCGGCCGTAAAGGAATAAACAACCCTCCTCCACAACCCGAGGATCCGAACGGTCCCTCGATCCGCCTCCCAAGAGGATCCGGACATATCCGTGGAGCTGATCGATGGGGTATTTTACCAACTGAGCATCGACAATGCCTTGGTGGCTATTACGGCCGATTATCCTGGACTGCTCCCCGCCTCACAAGTAATCGAGACCGAAGTCCTAATACTTCGAAGATGATCCATCCGTGCTTATTTTTTATCACCGTATACCAATGGTGTTTCGCAGGGGAGGATCTCGAGGCGGAATGCCGAGCCTGCAGCGACTAGCCAACAAGGGACCGCGAGGGCGGGTAGGCTAAAGAGACATGCAGTCCGGGTCGAGGCACCGGTGCAGCAGTAAGGCGTGCTGCCTTATTCCAAGGTATTATTCTTACGATGCATACTAACGCCCATGCTCTCCTTTTTTTAGGAAAAACAAGGCTCGCCGGACTATATCCGGAGAGATTGCCAATCGCGCCTCCACCAGCCAGGCTCCAAAGTCAGGTCCAGAAGCAGAGGCGAAAACGAGGCGTGCGTCAAACGCTCCTCCGACAGAGGATGCGGACAGACTGTCCGCCACCAATTCCGAGGTGGAGAGTGCCATGAATCACAAAGGCGCCACGACAGTTCTTCGCAACGCTTGTTTCTCCCAAGAGGCATTGGACGCCTTTAATTCAGGAGATGCATAACTCCGTGCCGCTCAAAATGGTCTAGCCAGAGCCACGGAGCAGTATGTGAAAGACATACGGGTAAGAAAATTTGATGGTTATATATGTCAGTAGCCCTCGAGAGTTGAAATAGTTAGAATAACTGATTTAAGGATCATTTGTTGTGCAGGATCTTACAGAAAAGAATACCCAACTGTCCCTCTGGTAATATATGCTTCGAAAGATAAGTATGTTGTGAAGTGCGGCGTGTGTGCAAATCTGACAATAACATTGCAGATGGCGCCGGAGTAGATCCGGACAAGCAACAACTCTTGCGCCGGTTAAAGGCGGCGAGAGCATGCTTACGAAGGTGAGGCAGAGAAGAATAATCTCCAAGATGCCAACACCCACCGGGCGAGGAACTAAAGGATGTTCGTGCTCAAATTGCCGGACTTCGTGAAGGAGAATCGGCGGCTTCGGTAGCGGCATGTTTAGTAAGTGCTTGAACGAACTTTGAAAAGAGTTCGGCGAGGAAGTCGACTAACGAGTTATGTCAAGAGGTATGCTCACAGTGTCGCCCCGCGGAGGAAATGCCCGATTCTACGGGTGACCTTCTTCCGAAGTCTTACAACCGCATTTAACGAAGTTCGGCAGTGATGAAAGGCGTCGCCTGTGCCTTGTGGCCATCTGTCTCCATGCCCAAGGCCTTGGAGAGCTTGCGAGAGAAGCTTAAGGGAGCGCGGCGGCGCTTCCGATTATGGAAGATATCGGCCTGCCGTCAAGGCGCCAGGGAGGCCTAGGCCATGGTGAAGATGCGGTACACGAAGGCTGACCCAAACCACATGGCCGAGGTCGGACCTGTGGGGGCTGATGGGAAGGAGATCCCTGTGAGCTTAGTGTACGGCCAAGTAGAGTTGGCCGCCAAATATTCCCAACAGGACTGTAAACTAGACAGCCTGTTGGATGGTATTGAAGAGGAATATGCCCAGTCAAATTGACTATGTAATTTAAGATGTCATGTAAAATGCCTTCTAGCCGGATTGTAGATCGTTTGTCATGGCGGACCTTGTCGCTTCGACCTCGGGACCTGATAGTCCGGAGTGTGTCCTAATACCCTCTCAGTTATGTAAGAACCAGGGCATGCATGGAGACCAGGCGTAGGGGTCATTAGTGCTTGAACAGACAAGTGCCCAACTAGTTATGTTATATTACATGGTTAGTAAGAAACATCTTCCAGGGAGAATAGTTCCGTTAGGGGTTCCTTTCTCGGGAGGCATGCCCTAAAGTGCATGTCGGACTGTGAAAAAGCAGTAAAAGCATCCGGGGCAGATAAATAAACAAGTGAGAAATCATCTTTAGTTCACCGACCGAATATTCCCTTAAGAACGCTTAGCTTCGGCTTCACCCGATCGAGGTACACATCCGGCTGACCCGGTAGTAACAATCGCAGAGGTGCTCCTTTACCGCCTAGCCGAAAAATCGGGAACGAGGGGTAAGCACAGAGCCGTGCAACCCAGCTTGGCCAAAACATAAGTCATATCGATGCATATAATGGTGAATAAAAGGTACATGCGGAAGTGTGACACATGTGTTGGGCATGAAGCCCGTATAAACAAGCTTCTGTTAAAGAAGCCCCCAGGTACACTGAGCGCGGATAGCGCGTCAGTTGTGTGCGAACAAGGCGCGAACGAGCCCTTAAGGCTGTAAGGGAAAGGGAGGGAGAAGGAGAGAAATATAAGACAACTAATGTGTAAAAAAAGATAGAGGAAGGAGACGAACACAGAGTCCGGCGCTAGGCGTAGAATCTTCGGAGACGGGCTGCATTCCATGGGTTCGGCTCGAGTCGGTTATCCGATGCATCTCGCAGAAGGTACGCTCCACCAGTCAGTACTTGGTCAATAATAAAGGGACCTTCCCATTTGGGCTTGAGTTTGTCCTTTTTCTTGTCCGGCAGGCGTAGAACTAACTCGCCAACATTGTAAGTTTTGGCCCGTACTTCTCTGCTTTGATATCTTTGAGCCTGCTGTTGATAGAATGCGGAACGGGCGTTTGCCACGTCACGCTCCTCCTCCAAGGCGTCCAAACTGTCCTGCCGATCGAGTTCGGCTTCTCTTTCTTCGGGTTCGAGGTTGGCGCCTATGGTGAAGGTGGGGTTAGTTCATCTGTCCTCGTCGACAAGTACCTGCTTGGTTTCCGCCTTATCCTGGGTGAACAGCTGCTTCTTCTTGGCCGGCGCAGCCCCCTTGGGCTCAGGGGCGTCTGAGTCGGCAGGCTGCGCCGACGCTGCCGTCTTGAAAGCGAGCCGGAGCACTTGCAGCTCATCCCCGGTGTCGCCGGACACGGTGAGGACGCCGTTGCTCCCGGGCATCTTCATGAGGTTGTCTGTTGGGTGAGTCGCGGCCATGAATCGGGCCAGTGCTGGGTAGCCGAGGATGGCGTTGTATGGGAGGCTGATGGGGGCGATGTCGAAGTCGATTAGCTCTGTGCAGAAGTTGTCGTAGGTGCCGAAGGTTACCGGGAGACGGATCTACCCCAGGGAGCTGGACGACCCGCCGCCGACGCCCAAGAAAGGCCGGTTGGGCTGAAGCCGCTCCGGTGGTATGTGGAGGAGGCTGAAGGCTTCGACCGAGAGCAAGCTGAGGCCCGCGCCGCCGTCGATGAGAGTCCTGGTGACGGCCACCTGGCAGATGGTGGGGGTGCATAGCATTGGGAGCGCGCCCGAACAGGTTGAGTTGGAGGGGTGGTCCTCCGAGCTGAAGGCCAGATCGGCCTTGGGCACCGACCGACCTGGAGGAGCCCCCTGCCGCGTGGAGGCAGCGCTGACCTGGCGGACGAATGGCTTGACGTGGCGGCCTGAAGGTGGCGCCTGCGAGCCACCCAGGAGAGCCGCGACGACTGGGGGCGCCGGTGCAGCGTGCTGAGCGAGGAAGAGGTTGCACAGCTCTTCCCAAGAGGCCACGGAAGCCGCCGATATGTGGAGCAGCCACGCGCGCGGGGCGTCGGTGAGGGCCATGGGCAGCCAGTTAGCCATGACCCTGTTGTCACCTCCTGCTTCAAGGATGATCACCTCGTACGCCAGCAGGAAGGCCAGTGGATCAGTTGTGCCGTTGTAGCGCGGCGACGTCTCCGGCTTGAACTTGTCCGGCCACCGCACCTGTCGCAAGGCTGGGGCCAAGGCTCGGAGCCCCCTGGCCCCCGTGCTGGCGCTGGCGACCGGAGTGGGCTGCGCGCTGCTCATCGCAGGGCGAGTTGCGGTGTCGGTGGAGAGCGGGTCGGTGGAAGGGAAAGCTCCAGCGCACCCCTACCTGGTGCGCCAAATGTCGGATTTCGGGTTCCGGCAGACCCTCTAGGTTTGAACACTGGGGTGCGCGCGGAGATCTCGCCCTCTACCTACCTGCACCTCTCCGCCTCGCTAGGATCTAAACTATGAAAATAACAACACAAGAGACACAGGGTTTATACTAGTTCGGGCCACCATTGTGGTGTAATACCCTACTCTAGTTTGTGGTGTGGTGGATTGCCTCTTGGGCTGATGATGAACAACACAAGGGAGAACAACCTCGCGAGGGTCTGTTCTTGGCTGGTGCGATGAACTGCTAGGGGAGTTCAGACGCTCCCTCTCTCTCTCTCTTTCTCTAGGCGATCTCCAAGATTTCTAGATGCCTCTCAGATTTCTCCCCCTCTACCCCGTGGGTGGCTAGTCCTATTTATAGGCAAGGGCCCTGGGCCTCCTCCCAAATATTGAGCGGGAAGGGCGCCAACAATTGGCCATTTTGAAGGGGAACATCTAGTACACTTATCCTGACTAAAGTTGGTCCTCGCCTGTCAAAGGCTCTGGTGGTAACGCCGGCTTGGGCTCCACGATGACTTCCTTCCTGCCGTTGTGATGGTCTTGGTCTTGTTGCACCGAAACGGATGCCTTTGCTTGATGCTCTTGCCTGCGCTTGCCCCCTTTGCACCAAAGAGGAAAGGAGGACACTGCGCGGGCTGGCGCCCACCTGGCGCCCTTGGTCGTCATGGCTTGCGTCATGGGCACCTCGTGAGTTACCCCGCCTTGATCTCTCCGCCTCGCGAGCCACCGACGAGGCCGTGCCTTAGGAAGCTTCTGTCGTCCGCCTCATGAGGCTTGGCCCTCGCGAGGGTCTTGAGCTTGTCTTGATGAAGATGGGCCGTGCTAGGCCACCCCTTGGGCCACGCCTGCAGTCAGCAGTGCAGGCAAGTCTGGGACCCCGTTCCTGTAACGCCGACAGTGACCTTCTTCCCGAGCTCTTACAACTGCATGAACGAGTTCGACAGGTGTTGAAAGGTGTCGCCCAGGCCTTGTGGCCATCTGTCTCCCTGCCCGAAGGCCTTGGGGAGCTTGTAGAGAGGCTCCAGGGAGCGCGGAGGCGCTTCCGATTATGGAAGATATCGGCCTGTCGTCAAGGCGCCAGGGAGGCCTGGGCCATGGTGAAGACGCGGTACACGAAGGCTGACCCAAACCACATGGCCGAGGCCGGACCTGTGGGGCCAGATGGGAAGGAGATCCCTGTGAGCTTAGTGTACGGCCAGGTAGAATTGGCCGCAAAGTATTCCTAGCAGGACTGTAAACTAGACAGCCTGTTGAATAGTATTGAAGAGGAATACAATCAGTCAAATTGACTATGTAATTTAAGGTGACATGTAAAATGCCTTCTAGCCGGATTGTAGATCGTTTGTCATAGCGGACCTTTTCGCTTCAACCTCGGGACCCAATAGTCCGGAGTGTGTCTGAATACCCTCGTGGTTATATAAAAACTGGGGCATGCGTGGAGACCAGGCGTAGGGGTCATTAGTGCTTTATCAGACAAGTGCCCAACTAGTTATGTTATGTTACATGGTTAGTAAGAAACATCTTCCAGGGAGAATAGTTCCGTTAGGGGTTCCTTTCCCTGGGAGGCATGCCCTAAAGTGCATGTCCGGACTGCGAAAAAAGCAGAAAAAACATCCGGGGCCGATAAATAAATAGGTAAGAAATCTTCTTCTAGTTCACCGACCGAATATTCTCTTAAGAACGCTTAGCTTTCGGCTTCACCCAAGGTGAGGTACACATCCGGTGACCCGCAAGAATAACCGCAGAGGTGCTCCCTTTACCACCTAGCTGAGCAATCAGGAACGTAGGGGTAAGCACAGGAGCCAGGCAACCCAGCTTGGCCAAAACTTAAGTCATATCGATGCATATAATGGTGAATAAAAGGTACATCCGGAAGTGTGACACATGTATTGGGCATGAAGCCCTTATAATTAAGCTTCGTGAAAGAAGCCCCTGTGTACAATGAGCGCGGATAGCGCGTCAAGTGTGTGCGAACAATGCGCTTAACGAGCCTTCAAAGGCTGGAAAGAAAAGGAGGAGAAGGAGAAAAATAGAAGACAACTAAAATGTAAAATATGGACAGAAGAAGGAGACGAACTCAGAATCCGGCGCTAGGCGTAGAATCTTCGGAGACGGGCTGCGTTCCATGGGTTCGGCTCGAGTCGGTTATCCGATGCATCCCGCAGACGGTACCCTCCACTGGTCAGGACTTGGTCGATGATAAATGGACCTTCCCATTTGGGCTTTAGTTCGTCCTTTTTCTTGTCCGGCAGGCGTAGAGCTAGCTCGCCAACATTGTAAATTTTGGCCCGTAATTCTCTGCCTTGATATCTTCGAGCCTGCTGTTGATAGAATGCGGAACGGGCTTTTGCTACGTCACGCTCCTCCTCCAAGGCGTCCAAACTGTCCTGCCGATCGAGCTCGGCTTCTCTTTCTTCGTACATGCGCACGCGAGGTGAGTCATGAATTATGTCGCAGGGCAGAACCGCCTCTGCGCCGTATACCATAAAGAATGGTGTGTATCTGGTGGTGCGATTCGGCGTGGTCCGCAGCCCCCAGAGTACGGAGTCGAGCTCCTCTACCCAGTGTGTGTTGGTTTCCTTGAGGGAACGCACTAATCTGGGTTTGATGCCACTCATGATTAGACCATTTGCTCGCTCAACCTGACCGTCAGTTTGTGGGTGATAGACTGAAGCATAGTCGAGCTTGATGCCCATGTTTTTGCACCAGAGTGACCTCGTCGGCCGTAAAGTTCATGCCGTTATCAGTGATGATGCTTTGGGGGACGCCGTAATGGTGTACGACCCCTTATATGAAGTCTATCACCGGTCCGGATTCGGCCGTCTTAACAGGCTTGGCCTCTATCCATTTGGTGAATTTATCCACCATGACCAGTAGAAATTTTTGCTTGTGGGTTCCTCCTTTAAGGTGTCCAACCAAGTCAAGCCCCTGCACCGCAAAGGGCCAGGTGATGGGTATAGTTTGGAGGGCGGTGGGTGGCATATGGCTTTGGTTAGCAAAGAGCCGGCAACCAAGCGTCGTTGGACTAAGTCTGAGATTCTGCCCGGGCCGTCGGCCAATAAAATCCTGTACGGAAGGCCTTGCTTACAAGGGCCCGAGCTGCGGTGTGGTGCCCGCCGAGTCCGGCATGAATTTCAGCCAGAAGATTCCGCCCTTCCTCTTCAGAGATACACCTTTGAAGGACTCCGGTGGTGCTTTTCTTATAAATCTCTCCCTCATGGACTTTATAGGCTTTAGATCGCCGCACTATGCAGCGTGCCTCGTTTTGGTCCTCGGGAAGTTCTTGCCTGGTTAGGTTGTGTAAGTGCATCTAGTGCCCCTTAGTGATTTTGGTGTATTGAAGACTTATAGGTTAAGTAACTAATGCGTTTGTGAGTGTACACAGGTCTATAAGTCTATGAGGAGTTTGATATTTACAGAGAAAGTCGACCCCTAAAAATGAAGTTCTTCATCTGAAGACTTTGATATTCTGAAGACTTTGAAAGTGAAGAAATTGGTGTGACCTTGAAGACTTGGTATTCATTTGAGGAACATGAAGCGTGAAGACTTTTGTTTTCGTAGTTTCATTTTCTCTTTCTTGAGTCATAGGAAACACCGTACTATTAAAGGGGGTCGAGGAAATACTAAGGAAAAATTTCCATTTGATGCTCCTACACCTACCAATCCCTTCGAGTGAAGCTTTTGGAAATCTCATACAGCTCACCAATTTCTTGATGTAGACGAAGCTCTTCCGGTCGCCGAGGAATTTGTTCTCGATCGAGGAGTTAGGAATTCGCCAGGCGAATTGCCTACACAAAGGAGGAACATGATAGCCCCGAGGAATTTGAGAGTCAAATTTCCGACCGCTGTCAGGTCCGCGCCACCTGTCCCAAAATATCTTATCCACCTAACGGTCATATCATTGAAGGGCATTTATGTCTTATCATGTCGGGCTGCTCCCTAGGCTATAAATAGCCGCCCTACAACCACTAGCTGGTTGGCTGCTCCGAGAGATCTTGACACTTGTCATTTGAGAGCAACCCATCCTCCGAGGACTTTGAGAGAAAATCATCAAGTGAGGAAAAACCCAAAAGTGAGGAAAACCCAAAACCAAACCCCAACAAACCCAAAGTGATTGAGCATCATCAAGAAATTGATCCTGCGTGGATCCGACGCTTGTTACCTTTGAAGACTGTGCTTCTTCCAGACGGTTAGGCGTCATGGTCTAGAGCATCCAAGAGGAATTGTGGATCGCCGAGTGACCAAGTCTGTGAAGGTTTGGAAGTCGCTCAAGACTTACCACGAGTGATTGGACGAGGTCTGTGTGACCTTAGTTCAAGGAGAATACGGTGAGGACTTGGTGTCCTCGAGCTGCGTGCTCAAGGATCGGGTGTCCGGGACTATGTGTCCTCGAGTTTAAATACTCGGCCGCTCCAACCAGGACATACAATCGAGACAGCAGTTGGAACTGGTCTACCAAATCATTGTCTTCACCAACCTAACTGGTTCTATTTCCTCAACCCTTTCATTTCCTCATAACTGTGTTGAGTGTTTGTCATATCTGTGTTTGAAGACTTTGCTGAAGACTTTCTCAATTTCCTCAGTTCAATTTCTTCACCGCTTTGTCTTCATCTTGTGTTATCCTGTGATTACGCTTTACGTACTTTCTGTGATTGTCTTCATTTCATCATGATGACTATGCTTGTAATCTGTTATGCTTACTTACGAGTACTTATTCCGCTGCAAGTAGTTCTTCGCTAAGGAATTTCCTCACCGCAAATTCCTCGATGAAGAATTCATAAAATCGCCTATTCACCCCCTCTAGTCGATATAACGCACTTTCAATTGGTATCGAGAGCAAGGTACTCCCTTGTTCTATGTGATTTTGGTTTAACCACCGGAGTTTTAGTTATGTCGACCGCAGGTATGATCAAGGTCTCAGAGGGTGTCCTACCTTGATGGGACGGACTACCCCTCTTGGAAGAACAAAATGCGAATGCATCTTGAAGCAATTGACAATGATCTACGGTATGTTGTGACAAAAGGTGTTTCCTCACCACACCTTCTACGAATGATGCCGATGTGAAGAGATTCAAGCAACTCGATTCTCAAGCGAAGAATATCATATGTGGCCATCCGAGCAAAGGTCAATATGGAAGAGTGAGTGCTTTGGAATCTGCCAAACTCATCCGGGACAAAGTGTCCAAAGTAAATGAAGGTGTTTCAACTCAGCGTGACTCTCGAGTTGATGTTCTTCGGAATCTCTTCAACCGCTTCAAAAGACTCGACAACAAAAATGTTCAACAAACCTTCGATCGCCTCACTGACATCTCAAATGAGCTTCAAGCACTAGGTGCCACTGACATCACCGACCATGAGGTGGTGAAGAAATTGCTAAGATCGCTTGATTCCTCATTTGATACTCTGGCACTGATGATACAAGAAAGAGCTGACTGATACAAGAAAGAGCTGACTACAAGTCTCTTGATCCTGCTGATATCCTCGAAAGGCTAAATACTCACGAGTTCCAGCTTGCTGAAAAGAGAGATCTCTATGGTTCTGGCTATGGAAAAACACGTGCCTGAAGGCCAAGGCTGTGTCAGAATCTGAGAGTGAAGACTACGGTAGTAGCCTAGGAGATCCTCAAGAATTTGGCCAGAGCTAGCGCCGTGAAGAAATTCCAGAAATTCTCAAGACGTGGTCGCTTTGAAAAAACCTCAAGAAGCAGTGATTCCTCATCTAGTGACTATAAGAGAAGACTTTGTCACAAATGCAAGAAACCTGGTCACTATATCCAAGATTGTCCTCAGTGGGTAAAGGAATTAAGAAAGAAGAAACACAAGGATTACAGTTCTGATGACGTGAAGAAGAAAAAGAAATCATCAAAATCCTCATCATCAAAATCCTCAAAACCTTCTTCTCACAAGAAGAGCAGCTCCAAAAAGGCTCGGGCATTCATTGGCAAGGAAATGGACTCTAAAGCTGAATCTGAGGAAAATGAGGAAGAGGAGGAGTCCGAAGAATCCGAATCTGGTGTGGCTAGTCTGGCTCTTGCTCTTGCTTTTGTTAGCAAGTCCATCTTCAACAACGAAGAAACTGACTCCGCCGACAAGCCCGATGAGGATGATGATGATTACGCTCCCACCTATTGCTTCATGGCAAAAGGTGCTAAGGTACTAAACTTCACCTCCTCTGAATCTAGTGAAAATGAATCGATGAGGATCTCAAGCCCAGCTACTCTAAACTTGCTAAGATTGCTATAAAACAACAAAGGGCTTTTGAGAAGGTTCAAAACATGCTAGATAAGAGTGATGATATGTTAGGTGAAGAAATGGATCGCACTCAAGCCCTGATCGAAAATCTTGAGAGACTTGAGTCTAGGCTTGACAACCTTCAAGGTCATCATAACACTCTCTTATCGATCATGAGAAACTTTCTTATGAATTTCTTCAAAGAAAGCAAGATCTTGAGAAGCTAAGAGTGAGTTATGAAGATCTTCGAAGGAGCGCGATTCATTACTTGCTCAACACATCCGCGCGTCTCAAGAAGAATTTGTTCCTCCCTGCTTAAAGTGCATTGAACGTGACACTGCTAAGTCTTCACCTGAATGTTCAAATGCTTCAACTGTTACAAAGTCTTCACCTGCCTCGCTATCACTAATTCCTCATCTCGAGGACATTGCTAGTATCACCGACGATGCAGATCGAAGGAATTGTACATGACAGGCATGTACAAAAGCCTCAAAGGGCATCGAGACTCTTTGTGATGTGCTTAAAAAGCGAGATCCTCAATAGGAACCCTAGGAAAGAGGGCATTGCCTTTGAGAGGAAACTCAATGCTGATGGAACGTCTCGGAAGCTTTGAGCGGTATCCCAAAACCTCATGGGTTGCCGCAAAGGACCTCGATTGATCCATCTAACTTATCTGGTTTTACGTGCGAATTTCCTCATTCTGGCGATGAGTCATTTGACTCCAACTATAAACTGTTCAAAATCAGAATGGTGAAGTATTTGCTAGATATGTTGGCACTAAGCTGCGAGAACGGTTCCCCTATGAAGAAAATCTGGGTTCCCAAGAAGTGCCTTGAAAGTCTTCGTGAATGTCCTCATGACACCACCAAAGTGAAGAATAGGAACCCAGATCAAATTCTTCATATGTACCAAATTCTTCATATGGATAAAAGTCCTCATACGGACCAAATTCCTCACATGGACCATATTCCTCAAAAGGATCAAAGTCCTCATATGATTATCATCGTGCTAACAACTTCTGTTTCGCAGGTAGAGCTAAGGGCTATGAATATGTGCATTATTCTTCAAACCAAAAAGTTCATAAATCCTCAAAGAATTTATCTGCTTATTCATATGCTTACCCTAACCCCTCTTATGTGAAACGAAATGGTTTGGCCTCTATGCCACCATTCTCGTATGATGCTCGCAGAATGATGAACTCTTTGCCACCCCTTCAGATGTGGGTGGTGAAGAAAATAACTAATCTCCTCTCAGGGTCAGGTCTCGGGCGTGCCTAAACGTCTGAAGAATTTCTTTGAGGGGCACGACAAAATGCACGAAAGGACGAGGCTAATCATGATGAAATGAACTTTCATTTCACACGTCCTCATACTACTTATCTGTTATACTGCTTGATGAAATTCATCTGATGAACTTGATATCATATTCTTCACTGATGAAGTATATGAGATCGTAAGTTGTACTAATTCATCTGCAGGATGATCAACCCAAAGCCACCGAGTGGGTTCTCGATAGTGGATGTACAAATCACATGACTGGTGACAAGAATCTATTGATGGATGCTACCTTATCACCGTCACATCTGAAGCATATCATCTTTGCTGACAAAGGCAAAAGTCAGGTTTTGGGACTTGGTAAGGTTGCTATCTCTAAGGACATGCACATGGACAAAGTCATGCTTGTTGAGTCCTTAGGATATAACCTCATGTCGATCTCAATGCTTTGTGATCTTGATATGGTTGTTATCTTTGGCAAGTATCGTTGTGTTGTGATTATGGAAGCTGACAATTCCAAAGTCTTCGAAGGCTTTAGGAGAGGAGACTTGTATATTGTTGACTTCTCTACAGGACCACAACCAGCCGTGTGCCTACTTGCAAAAGCTTCAGAAGGCTGGCTATGGCATCGACGACTTGGTCACGCAGGCATGAGGAATTTGCACACGCTTGCAAAGAAGAAGCATGTCATTGGCCTTGAGAATGTCAAATTCCTCAAGGATCACCTATATGGAACTGTGAAGCTGGAAAAATGACCAAGGCCAAGCATCCAAAGAAAGACTATCATGACCACTACTCGTCCCTTGAATTGCTTCACATGGACCTCTTTGGTCCCAATCATTATTCAAATTTGTCGTTAATGAAGCATCACTATACGGCTTTGTTATTGTTGATGATTACTCTCGTTACACATGGGTACACATTGTTACTTACAAAAATCAAGTGCGGGAAGTCTTCAAACGATTTTCCTCAAGGGCTTCAACTAACTTTGGTGTGAAGATCAAGCACATCAGAGTGACAATGGGCCGAGTTCAAGAATTCCGGTCTTGATGACTATCTTGATGAACTTGGTATCACTCATGAGTTATCTGCTCCTTATACTCCTCAAAGAAATGGCATCGTGGGCGCAAGAATGTAACTCTTGTTGAGATGGCTTGCACTATGCTTGATGAATACAAAACGCCTAGTCATTTCTGGATTGAAGCAATCGACACTGCGTGCCACATCATCAATAGAGTATATCTTCACAAATTCTTCAAGAAGACTGCCTATGAACTCCTCACTGACAGGAAACCCAATGTAAGTTATTTCAAAGTCTTGATTGCTAAATGCTGGATTAGAGATCCTCACCACAACTCTAAATTTGCACCGAAAGCACATGAAGGTTTTATGCTTGGTTACGAAAAGGACTCGCACACCTCTGAGTCTTCAACATCGCACTTCACAAGATTGTTGACACTTTGTAGATGTGCGGTTCGATGAAACTAATGGCTCGCAAAGAGAGCACCTACCTTCTGTGTTAGGCGAACCAGAACACGAGGATTCTATCAGGTTCAAGGCAAGCTGAGGATGTCATTCCTCGAAGAAAGCTGAAGAATTCATTCTCAGACGTGAAGAACGTCGGCTGATGCACACGAAGATAATCTTTGAAGAAAATGATGCTGAGGAAAATGATCAAATTCCTCGACGACAACCCGCTCATCCTCGCGTTGCAAAAGAAGTGCAAGTTGACAAGATCATCGATGACATTAAAGCGCCAGGTCCTCTCACACGCTCAAAAGCTTCACATTTATCTAACTTTTGTGGGCACTACGCTTTTGTCTCTATCACAGAGCCCTCTAAGGTAGATGAAGCATTTACGAGCCGGAGTGGATTCAGGCCATGCAAGAGGAATTACATCAGTTCGAGCTCAACAACATCTGGGAACTGGTCAAACGTCCAGATCCTCACAAGCATAATATCATTGGCACAAAGTGGATCTATCGCAACAAGCAAGATGAAAATGGTCTTGTGGTGAGGAATAAGGCACGACTAGTAGCTCAAGGCTACACGCAGGTTGAAGGAATTGACTTGATGAAACTTTTGCACTGCCGCTAGACTTGAGTCTATTCAAGCATATTACTCGCCTATGCTAACCATCACAATATCACTTTATATCAAATGGATGTGAAAAGTGCATTCCTCAATGGTAAGCTTGAGGAAGAAGTATATGTTGCTCAACCCCAGGTTTTGAAGATCCAAAGAATCTCGACAAAGTCTTGAGACTCAATAAGGCCCTCTATGGCCTCAAGCAAGCCCCTCGGGCATGGTATGATACATTGAAGGAATTCTTCGTGAAGAATGGCTTCACACAGTTCACTCGATCCTACTCTCTTTACTAAATCTTATGATGGTGAACTTTTTGTGTGCCAAATATATGTTGATGATATTATCTTTGGCTGTACTGACCAACGCTATAGTGATGAATTTGCCTACATGATGAGTGAAGAATATCAAATGTCTATGATGGGAGAGTTGAAATTCTTCTTAGGTCTTCAAATTCGTCAACAACACAATGGCATATTCATATCTCAGGAGAAATACCTCAAAGATGTTCTGAAGAAATTCGGCATGCAAGACTGCAAAGGTGTCAAAATTCCTATGCCCACAAATGGCCATCTATGCAATCGATGAAAATGGTATTGACTTGATCACAAGGTATACCGCTCCATGATTGGTTCCTTATTGTACTTATGTGCATCTAGGCCAGATATAATGCTTAGTGATTGCATGTGTGCCCGATTTCAAGCTACACCGAAGGAATCACACCATAAGGCTGTGAAGCATATTCTTTGATATCTAGCTCACACACCAACACTAGGATTATGGTACCCCAAGGGCTCTACTTTTGATCTCATTGGATATTCGACTCGACTATCTTTGGTGATCGTGTGGACCGCAAGTCAACATCTGGTACTTGTCATTTCCTCGGACGATCTTTGGTCCGTTGGTCCTCGAAGAAAGCGTAACTGCGTATCACCGCTCTCATCGCAAGCTGAATACATTGCTGCCGGCTCGTGTTGTGCTCAATTGCTGTGGATGAAGCAAACTCTCAAGGACTACGTCATCAACGTGAAGAATGTGCCTCTCTATTGTGACAATGAGAGTGCCATCAAGATTGCTCACAACCCAGTTCAGCACTCGAAGACTAAGCACATTCAAATTCGTCATCATTTTCTTCGTGATCATGTGTTGACGGCGACATCTCCATCGAAAGCACGTGAAGGCGAAGAACAGCTAGCTGATATCTTCACTAAGCCCTTGGATGAGAAGAAATTTAGCAAGTTGCGGTGTGAGCTAAATATCTTAGAATCTTGAATGTTCTTTGAAAAGGACACACATCATAACACTTATGCAAAATTGATGACTTAGATGTGCAACACATGAAGAAACGTTTTTATTAAATAAATGAAGAATAACACTCAAAGTGTGAAGAAATTAATGAATAAATTGATTCTCATAACACTACGACAATTGTACGCTGTGTCTGAAATCATCATTCTTATACTGTGTGTCACGCCACCACCAAAGTTGAAATCTTCAATCTGAGTTTTTCCTCGCTTTGAAATTCTTGATTTTTCAAATTCTTCAACATTGCAAAATCTTCACTATTTCCGTCGTCTTTCTTCATTGGCTATATATATATATATGGGTTTATGTCCTCTACGGACATTCACTTATGGCTATTTCCTCAAGTCGCTTTTATGCTAAGTGAATCTGATCGGACCCTTCCCCTCTATGCTATACTCAACCCAATCCATTCACAAATTCTTCATGTGCGTTCTACTTTGAAACTTGTTCAAAATCTTCACTTTGTGTCCTTGACAGCTGAAGAAATTGCGAACGGAACTTTAAACGAATCTTATCCAAACCTTCGCTTTTGCCGCTCAAACCGTTCCGCATCCCACGATGCATCACCTTATTCACCCACGATCGTACACGATCTCCACTACACAAGACGTGGGTGACACATGTCGTGAGAAGGGAAATGGTCAGGGCATGTTCGTCCCTAAATCTTGAGCGACCCGCTTTTTCACCGCGTCTATAAATATCCCTCTCTCCTTCCTCACTCTTTTACTCTTGCTCGACCTCTCTCTCCCGCCGAGTTCCTCAAAACCTAAGCGCCGCCACTACTCCATCGTCACGGTGAGGAAAAGCTTCCTTGCCTTGACCTCGTCGCCTGACGATTTCGCCGACCGCGGAAATCTTCACTCCGTCGTGCGTAGCTGTCTTCCTCAGCCAAGTTAGGGCGTGGAAGATCTGAGCAGACGAACTTCCAAACTGTTCTTCTCGGTTCGTCGTGTTCTTCACTTGAGTAATTAAAAGTTACTTTTAGTACTCGCTTTGATTCTCAAATTTTCTTCAAATTCTTCAAAGGTGTTTATTCCTCAAATCTTCACACATATGAACACCTCAAATCTCTTGACTCGTTTCTCTAAGCTATGATTTTCTTCAAGATTCCTCAATTGTGTGGATATTCGATCTATACAACTCTGGAACCTAAGACAAAGAACGCTTATTGAAATTCTTCAAGGTTCATCTGGTCAAAATCCTCAAAACTTGTTCTTTTCTAAAACCTTACGGGAACGCATATGACCTCTCCAAATTCCTCGCACCTATACTCTGTTCACGGTACAAATGTCCGTCTTTGAATCCCTAGGTTCTCATCAACTTAACTCATTTGCAGCGTTCCTCGAAGAAAAACTGCACACTTCTTGGAAAACTCATTTGTTCAATTTCCTCAAGCGAAGAAAATGGCAGATGGTAAGAAGCCGCAGAAGGGAGGAAAGAAACCGGAGGTTATGACAGCATTTGAAATCCACGAGGATATATATGCCGACTCATCGCACACCGATGAAGAAAGCAAAAATCAACGCAAGGTGCGTATTCGTAAGATTGAGCGGAGATGGGCACGGGAATGGAGGAATATAGATATGTAACTCCTAAGTACATGAAGAAATTCGCTCTTAATCCTCCATGCCCAAGAGCTCCTTTGGCACTGGCCAAATAGCTGATCCCACAAGCATCAAACGAGGTGAGGACTTTCACGAGGAATGGGCTAAACGCCAAGCAAAATTGGCAAAGCAAGCAAAGGAGGCGGTGAAGAAATTCAATAAGGATTCTGCGCCACTCTTTGCCACAGAGGTCTCGGTCAAACCGAGGAAATCAATGCAAAGAAGCACGCTCATAAGCCAAGTGCTTCATCATCTGCGCCCTCACGGCCAAGTTCCTCAGCGGCACCTTCCAAGCAAATTCCTCAAACTGCTGCCGCTCCACCAAAGTCCTCAACAGCTCCGTCAAAACCTTCAGTTCCTGTGCACCTAGCTACATGTCAAAGGACTGCTGGCTTTTCAATTGCCTCGAGCATCTCTGCAAGTTCTCGGCTGACTCCCATTTCTTCAACTGGTCCGACTCAATTTGAAGACCAAAGCAACAATGGTCGAGGTCCTCGGCCTAGCCCGACGAAGAAAATGGTTGCATTCCATGTGCCATCGATGATGAGGCATCGATGAAGAACTCACGAAATCATCGAGACCGTCAAGCAAGGGCCGCTAGAGCCAAAGGTACATCTGTACCCTTGTTATTGGACCCGAAGATAGTCCTCGACTTTATTGATCTCTGGCACAATGATCCCAATACCCCTCTGCCTGACCTTCATTTGACACCTGGACAAAGTCACATGTTGACTCACTTCATAGCTGAAGAAAAATGGAAGTATGAAAAGGCGAGGGAAATCAAAAAGGCTCAATACAGGAAGGAGAAGTTCCTGAAGAAAAACGTTGTCAAGATGACACACGAGGAGCTTCTCCAAGTCGGTGACTGAAATTCAAAAACTCAGCAAAAACTTCGATTCTTTCAATCCTGATTGGCAAGGAGCCAAGGCCAGATTCGTCAACCTGACGAAGAATCTCACAAATGTTGTTGTCCCAATGCAACATGAAAATCCTCAGGCTGTAGCCTCAGCTCAGCCTACTGAAGAAAATACCAGCACCGCTGATGTCATTCAGCCTGCTAATGAAAATGCTGATTCCAGGGCTGATGATCCCATTCCAATTACCGAAGAAATTGCCAGGGCACCCACTAGTGGTGCGCCTGAAGAAACTGCTCAAGTCAGGGCAATTGCATCAGTTGCGCCTGAAGAAATTGCTCAAGACAGGGGAACTGCAACAGTTACTCCTGAAGAAACTGAACCAAATTCCTCCGCTCCTCCTGCTCCAACTCCAACTCCAATTCTTCCATCTGCTTTTGATGTGAAGAAAACCAAGGCTGCAGAACGAGCTCTTTGTGAAGAAAAGGAAAGCATCGGTGCGTCGATTCTTCGGCTGTGAAGAAAATGAAGCCAATGACCAGCTCATTCGAAAAACCAATTGATGCTCTTCCAATTTCCTCCATACCATCAAAGGAAGTTGTTCCTTTTGGAGAAGAATACGAGATCCCAGTCGGTTCCGATGAAGAACATCAGTCTGCTGCTTCGTTAGAGTAGCTTGATGAAGAAATTGAAGTGGATGCCATCCCTTCAACCCCAGTTATTCCCTCATCAGACTATGAAATTCCTCAGGCTGGTGCTGAGGAAATTGAAGATGAAGATGTAGATATTGGATGCACCACTCCAGTGATCAATGATGACTTTTGGGAAAGTCAGCATCCCAATACTCCTCTCTTCACCCCGCTCCAACAGATTCCTCAGTCCCCTGCACAAACAGTCCGAATCGACTCAAGAAAATCAACCCAATCGGTTACGTGCATGAAGAAATTCCAGCCACTAGTGCTGATGAAAGCTATTACGCTAATCCTCGGTGCACAAGTTGAGGAGCAAGAAATTCCTCAGTGAAGAAACTAAACTTGTGATTCCCGAGGTGGTGATGCAAATCATCGACACCCCTCTCGCCCAAGCAAAAGAATCCATTCTCAACCAAGCAAAAGTTCAAGGTGAAGATTTCTTTGCCGAGCACGTGTTCTTCACCGAATATAATCCTTATGATTACGCCGCATTAGGAAGAGGCGCTTCTGGACTGCCAGCCAAGCCAACTTCTATTCCTCAGTGATCTTCAACAAGGATAAAATCTTCGATCATGCTCATATTCCTCATGTGGATATGGAGTCGCTACCAGGCTTTGAGCCAGTCCTCAGTGTTCTTTATGACGCAGGACTTCTAAACTTCTGCACTGATATTTGTGACTGGAATGAAGAGCTAATTCTTCAGTTCTATGCAACCCTGCATATCATCGGAGACGCTGAAGACATAAATTCATGGGTCTTAGATTGGATGACCGAAAATACTCACTACAAGGCGCCTGCAATTGAATTGCTTCGTGCCCTACCACTCAGTCCTCCGCTTAATGGTGCACGTCGTATCTATGAAGAAAAAGAACTTTCAAATCACTATATGCAAGTGCTGATGAAGCCTTTGAAGCCAAGGCAGGCCCCAAGAACCAAATTCGTCGTCAAGGAATTATTATATGTGCCTCGGACAGTCTATCGGATTCTGACGAAGACTATGAGTCCTATCAAAGGCCACGACTCAAACGATGAAGAAGTCGTTGGCATCATGAAGAATATGCTTTTCAATATCATCCATGGCGTTCCCGTCAACTTCCATGATTTCTTCATGAGGACTCGCAAACATTGCTATGTCACCGCTTTGAGTGAAGCCTTATGCGCCTTGGATTATGAGATTCATCGGGACAAGGTCTTCACTCAATTACAAAGTCGATACTACGAACCACTGCAGCTACTTGCCCCCTATTGAAGTCCTCAAACGGACATTTACCTCAGATGATGATAAGGGCAAGGCTACTGCTGTGATCGATGAAGGCATTCGTCCATTGGATGGACAGTTTCGGAAAGCAGCATCCTACTCCACCAATGATGACTCTGCCACACATGACTCAGCCGTAAATACCTCAGTCAAGCAAAGTCCTCAAGCTACTGCACCCAGGGTGATGACTGATCGTGAGTAACTCCTCAGTCTTCATCAGAAGGTTGATCGGAATCATAAGTGGGTCAAGCGTCAATTTGGCTCAATTCTTCACAACATGACCTCAACACACAATGCAGTGAAGAAAAACCACTTCTACCTTCATGAAACCTTCAAGCGCACCTAGGCTGTTCTTTCACATGTCTACAGTGAAGAAGAACTGACTTTGATGGGTCTCAAGGAAGAATTTGACTGGTCTGCACCTCCTCCGAAGAAATTCAAGAAGGTCAAAGTTCCTTCCTTGGTGGCCAGCTCCTATTCTTCATCTCGCGACATCGATGAAAAATGAAGACTTGGAAGACACCGGCTGGTCCTACTTCAACAAACAACCCCGACAATGCTGGCGCTCCGTCTTCAACTTGATATTCTTCAAGAGCGTTAGTCCTCAGTTTCGATCCTTTTGGTCATTCGATGACAAAGGGGGAGAAATTTGAGTTAGTCTTCAAGCGGGTCTAGTTTATTGCCTATATACAGTATTTTTTTGTTAAGTTACAACTCTCGTTCTTACGAAACTTTTATTGGATCGAGTTGTAATCTTAAACCCTATGGTGCTTTGATACTTTTGATGCATTATGATTTTGCACTATGCTTCATAGCAAATCTACTTGTGCTCTGATACTTTATGTGCTATGATTCCTCATGCTGAATTTCATCAAGCACCATATTTCATCATGCATCTCAAATTCTTCATATTATATGTCAAATGCGTGTATGAATTACAAGATATAGGGGGAGACCTCCATGATTCAACTCTTCAAGTGTGCATTGCCTCAAACGCAAATTCCTCACTATGCACATCTTCAGGGGGAGTTCTTCTATATCTTGCAATCAAATTCCTCATTATCAGTATTTACAATTCATATGTTTATCCCGTTGAAAACTTAACCCATATTGTCATCAATCACCAAAAGGGGAGATTGTAAGTGCATCTAGTGCCCTTAGTGATTTTTGTGTATTGAAGACTTATAGGTTAAGTAACTAATGCGTTGTGAGTGTACAGGTCTATAAGTCTATGAGGAGTTTGATATTTCTGAGAGAAAGTCGACCCTAAAAATGAAGTTCTTCATCGAAGACTTTGATATTGAAGACTTTCAAGACTTTGAAAGTGAAGAAATTGGTGTGACCTTGAAGACTTGGTATTCATTTGAGGAACATGAAGCGTGAAGACTTTTGTTTTCGTAGTTTCATTTTCTCTTTCTTGAGTCATAGGAAACACCGTACTGTTAAAGGGGGTCGAGGAAATACTAAGGAAAAATTTCCATTTGATGCTCCTACACCTACCAATCCCTTCGAGTGAAGCTTTTGGAAATCTCATACAGCTCAGTCAATTTCTTCAAAGGATGAGACGAAGCTCTTACGGTCATTTGAGGAATTTGTTACGACCGAGGAGTTAGGAATTCGCCAAAGGCGAATTGCCTACACAGTGAGGAACATGATAGCCCCGAGGAATTTGAGAGTCAAATTTCCGACTGCTGTCTTATCCGCGCGCCACTGTCCCAAAATATCTTATCCACCTAACGGTCATATCATTGAAGGGCATTTATGTCTTATCATGTCGGGCTGCTCCCTAGGCTATAAATAGCCGCCTACAACCACTAGCTGGTTGGCTGCTCCGAGAGAACTTGACACTTGTCATTTGAGAGCAACCCATCCTCTGAGGACTTTGAGAGAAAATCATCAAGTGAGGAAAAACCCACAAGTGAGGAAAAACCCAAAAACCAAACCCCAACAAACCCAAAGTGATTGAGCATCACTGAAGAAATTGATCATGCGTGGATCCGACGCTTGTTACCTTTGAAGACTGTGCTTCTTCCAGATGGTTAGGCGTCATGGTCTAGAGCATCCAAGAGGAATTGTGGATCGCCGAGTGACCAAGTCTGTGAAGGTTTGGAAGTCGCCTGAAGACTTACCACGGGTGATTGGACGAGGTCTATGTGACCTTAGTTCAAGGAGAATACGGTGAGGACTTGGTGTCTGAGCTGCGTGCTCAGTGGATCGGGTGTCCGGACTGTGTGTCCTCGAAGTTTAAATACTCGGCCGCTCCAACCAGACGTATAACCGAGACAGCAGTTGGAACTGGTCTACCAAATCATTGTCTTCACCAACCTAATCGGTTCTATTTCCTCAACCCTTTCATTTCCTCATAAGCGTGTTGAGTGTTTGTCATATCTGTGTTTGAAGACTTTGGTGAAGACTTTCTCAATTTCCTCAGTTCAATTTCTTGATCTGTTTGTCTTCATCTTGTGTTATCCTGTGATTACGCTTTACGTACTCTGTGATTGTCTTCATTTCATCATGATGACTATGCTTGTAATCTGTTATGCTTACTCGAGTACTTATTCCGCTGCAAGTAGTTCTTCGCTAAGGAATTTCCTCACCGGCAAATTCCTCAGTGAAGAATTCATAAAAATCGCCTATTCACCCCCCCTCTAGTCGATATAACGCACTTTCAGGTTGGCTAGGAATGGTTCTGTCCACGGGGCAATGACTGCCATTATTACGTGGGCTGAAGATGTTACTTCGTTGGCAGAGCCTCCCGTTGTGTCAGAATGTTCGGTGTCGGGCAGTGCGGTTGGGTCCGGGCTGTTATTTCCGGACTCCCCTTCCCATAATACAGATGGCTTGAACAGCCTCTCCAAGAAGATATTGGGGCGGCATCGCGCTATGCGCGCCAATGCGTGCAAGACGCTCTGCTGCCCGATTGTTTTCCCGAGCTATACGGTGAAATTCGAGCCCTTCGAACCGAGCTGACATTTTTAGGACGGCGTTGCGATAAGCTGCCATTTTGGGATCCTTGGCATCAAAGTCTCCATTTATTTGGGATATCGCGAGGTTCGAATCCCCACGCACCTCTAGGCATTGAATGCCCATGGAGACTGCCATCCGGAGACCATGTAGAAGGGCCTCAGATATCTGACTGCGTTGTTGGAGTCCGTATACATTATCTCGAGTACGTATTGAACTGTATCTCCTGTTGGGGATGTCGAACGACGCCTTGACCCCTAGACCAGCCAACATTTTGGAGCCGTCGAAGTGCATGATCCAGTTGGAATATGTGCCGTACTCTTTAGGGAGTTCGGCTTCAGTCCATTCGGCGATGAAGTCGAACAAAACTTGCGACTTAATAGCTCGTCGTGGCTTATAGATTATGTCGAACGGGAGGAGCTCAATGGCCCATTTGGCAATCCGGCCCATCGCGTCGCGGTTGTTTATAATATCGTTAAGAGGTACTTCAGAGGCTACTGTTATCGTACACTCTTGAAAGTAGTGTCGCAGCTTCCGAGATGCCATAAATACCGCGTACGCTATCTTTTGATAATGCGGGTACCGCGACTTGCATGGAGTGAGGACAATGGGCACGTAGTAAACTGGCTTTTGAAGGGGGAATTTGTGTCCGTCCATTTCTCGTTCGATGACGAGCACTGCGCTTACAACTTGATGAGTTGCCGTGATGTATAATAGCATTGGTTCGCCCATGTTAGGCGCGGCCAGGACCGGGTTTGTTGCCAATATGGCTTTTATTTCTTCGAGTCCGGCCATGGCGGCATCCGTCCACTCGAAGTGTTCGGTGCGCCGGAGGAGGCGATAAAGGGGTAATGCCTTTTCTCCCAAGCGGGAGATAAAGCGGCTTAGAGCCGCCACGCATCCAGTCAATTTTTGTATTTGCTTCAGGTCCTTTGGGATATCCAATTGTGACAGAGCTCGGATCTTGGCTGGGTTTGCTTCTATTCCTCTACCGGATACTATGAAGCCCAAGAGCTTTTCGGCTGGTACGCCGAAAACGCTTTTTTCCGGGTTAAGCTTGATGTCATATGTTCGGAGGTTGTCGAATGTGAGCCTCAAGTCGTGTACTAGGGTTTCGACATGCTTGGTTTTGACGACCACGTCATCTACGTATGCCTCCACTGTTTTGCCGATCTGGTTTGCTAGACATGTCTGAATCATGCGCTGATATGTTGCGCCGGCGTTTTTGAGCCCGAAGGGCATTGTGTTGAAGCAGAATGGGCCGTATGGGGTGATGAATGCCGCTATGCTTGGTCTGGCTCTGCCATCTTAATTTGATGGTAGCCGGAGTATGCGTCGAGGAAACACAATGAATCGTGTCCTACGGTAGCGTCGATAATTTGATCGATGCGGGGGAGGGTGAAGGGATCCTTTGGGCAAGCCTTGTTGAGGTCCTTGAAATCGACGCATAGGCACCGTGGATTTGTCCTTCTTTGGTACCATCACCGGGTTTGCTAGCCATCCGGATGTTTTATATCTCCGATGAATCCGGCCTCCGATGGTTTGGCTAGCTCCTCTCCCATGGCTTGTCTCTTAGGTTCGGAGAAACGCCAAGGGCCTGCTTGGTGGCTTGAATCCTTTTAGGATGTTTAGGCTGTGCTCGCCACCGCCGAGGGATTCTGGCATGTCTCGAAGGGTGCCGAGCAAAAATGTCCCAATTTTTCGTAGGAATTCTCGTGGTGCAGCGTCTACATCGAGGGTTTAATTGCGCCAGATGGAGGCCGTTTTTGTAGGGTCCGTTGGATGGACTTGGAATTTGACTATTTCGTCCGCCGGTTTAAAGGAGGTGGACTTGGATCTTTTATCGAGTATCACGTCGTCCCTGTTCACCGTGGAGCGCAGCGCAGCCAGTTCCTCGGCCACTAGGGCTTCGGATAGTGCCTCAAGGGCCAGTGCGACTGTCTTATTTTCGGCTCGGAGTGCTATGTCTGGGTCACTAGCAAGAGTGATGATACCGTTGGGCCAGGGCATTTTGAGCTTCATGTACCCGTAATGGGGTATAGCTTGAAAAATTATGAATGCCTCTCGCCCTAATAGAGCGTGATATCCGTCATTAACGGGCCACTTGGAACGTGACCTCCTCAGACTGTAATTATCCGGCGTGCGAACACCACATCCAAAGTGTAATTTTTCCTGTCTAAAGACGCTTCGACCGGGATTATTCCTCTAAAGGTTGTGCTGCGGCTCCAGTCTATTTCCATTTTTCGAAGGGTTTCCTCGTAAATGAGGTTCAATCCGCTGCCACCGTCCATGAGTACCTTGGTAAGGTGAAAGTCGTCCACTATTGGACTGAGGACCAATGCGGCTGGTGCTCGGGCTGTTCGGAATTTAGGTTCATCACTGGCATTAAAGGTAATAGCCGTGCCACTCCATGGGTTTATTGTTGCTACTTGGTAGACTTCGGTAAGGCTACGGAGTGTTCGTTTCCGCATATTATTTGATGTGAAAGTCTCGAACACTGTTAATACCGTACTGGTATCCCTGGGCTGGTGCTCTGTGGATTCTGGAGTTAGAAGCTCTTCGCCACTTCTGGCCACCTGCCGGAGTATCCAACATGCTCTAAGGCTATGAGTTGGTGTGGCGCCCTCCGTACTATGAATTTTGCAGGGTCCATTGAGCCATCCCTCCAGTACGGTTCCATGCCCTATAGAGGGTTTTTGCTTTTTGGTGTTTAACCCAGGTGCCTGGTGATAATGCACCCTTTTATTTCGGACTAGGGTTGTATTCAGAGCCGGATTGTCCCAAAATTTTATTTCGGTTTTCCAGGCGCTTTCCATCGCATAGTACTTTCGTACTATGGACGCCAAGTCAGCGAAGCGTGTAATTTCACGGTGACTTATGGCTTTGAGGATTCCGTTGTCCGTGCAATTATTGCAGAAGAATGAAATCACATCCTCCTCGCGGCAGTCCTTTATCCTGTTCATGACCAGGAGGAATCAGCCCAAGATTGGTGTATCGCTTCTGCGGGCTCTTGCCGAATTTGGGATAGATCGCTTATGTTTGGGTGGGCGGGTGGAATTAAATCCGGAACCTCACCCAATCTGAGACTCAGGGGCCAAGGGGTTTCCGAACTCGGAAGCTTGGGTTCTTGGATGTTGTCCAATGAATCTAGCCCGCTGCCTGACTTTAGGTTCAGGGCTTGAGTGACGTCCTCCCCTCCGCGGGTATCCGGCTTGGAGGGATCAGGAATCCGGACATAACTAGTCCTTAAGATAGATGAAGGCTTGCCGCATTGTTCCTCCACCACTGCAATGTGATGGGTGACCTGGGGAGAGTTAATATCTCTCGGATCGGGTTTAGGCCCAATCTGATCATAGTCTGTAGCGACTCCCAGGGCGGCGATGCGATCCAAGAGCTCGTTTAAGGAAGAGAGCTCCATCGGATCCAACTGCTCGGCGAGTTCCGTGTTGACGTGAAGATTGCTTTCGATGACCCGAGAAGTCACCGTCGGCGCGGCGGCCAAACAGGCGGTCATAAGAAAACCGCCTAACAAGAGAGTTTGGCCGATAGCCAAAGCTCCTTTAGCAACAGTGCCGCCTTTAAAGACGGGATGAGGCATCCTTCCCGATGGCGGCAATTGCAGGAACTCTCAATGAAAGCACCAATGTCGGTGTCAATACCGGCGGATCTCGGTAGGGGGTCCCGAATCGTGCGTCTAGGCGGATGGTAACAGGAGACAAGGGACATGATGTTTTTACCCAAGTTCGGCCTCTCGATGGAGGTAAAACCCTACTCCTGCTTGATTAATATTGATGATATGGGTAGTACAAGAGTAGATCTACCACGAGATCAGAGAGGCTAAACCCTAGAAGCTAGCCTATGGTATGATTGTTGTTTGTCCTACGGACTAAAACCCTCTGGTTCATATAGACACCGGAGAGGGCTAGGGTTACACAGAGTCGGTTACAATGGGAGGAGATCTACATATCCGTATCACCAAGCTTGCCTTTCACGCCAAGGAAAGTCCCATCCGGACACGGGACGAAGTCTTCAATCTTGTATCTTCATAGTCCAGGAGTCCGGCCGAAGGTTATAGTCCGGCTATCCGGACACCCCCTAATCCCGGACTCCCTCACCAGCGTTAAGCATGAACATTACATATGGATCTTGTTTGATCTGATATGGTTATTCATTTAAATCAGAGAATAATGCTTGTTCTATTTATATGAGTAATATATTTTATGGTCATGCACCCTTGATGAGTGGTCTATTTTTGTTGAATCTCGGTAGTAGTGATATACATATTCATAGTATTGAAGCCAAAATATATAAGTTTAATAATGATAGTGCAACTTATTTATGGCACTGCCGTTTAGGTCATATAGGTGTAAAGCACACGAAGAAACTCCATGCTGATGGGCTTTTGGAATCACTTGATGCTTGCGAACCATGCCACATGGGCAAGATGACTAAGACACCGTTCTCTGGAACAATGGAGCGAGCAACAGACTTATCGGAAATAATACATATTGATGTATGTGGTCCGATGAGTGTTGATCTTTCATGGCGAATATCGTTATTTTCTAACCTTCACAGATGATTTGAGCAGATATGGGTATATCTACTTAATGAAACATAAGTCTGAAACATTTGAAAAGTTCAGAGAATTTCAGAGTGAAGTGGAAAATCATCGTAACAAGAAAATAAAGTTTCTATGATCTGATCGTGCAGGTGAATATTTGAGTTACGAGTTTGGTCTTCATTTGAAACAATGTGGAATAGTTTCGCAACTCACACCACCCGGAACACCACAACGTAATGGTCTGTCCGAACGTCGTAATCGTACTTTATTAGATATGGTGCGATCTATGATGTCTCTTACTGATTTACCGCTATCGTTTTGGGGTTATGCTTTAGGGACGGCTGCATTCACGTTAAATAGGGCACCATGTAAATCCGTTGAGACGACACCATATGAACTGTGGTTTGGCAAGAAACCCAAGTTGTCATTTCTTAAAGTGTGGGGCTGCGATGCTTATGTGAAAAAGCTTCAACTTGATAAGCTCGAACCCAAATCGGAGAAATGTGTCTTCATAGGATACCCAAAGGAGACTGTTGGGTACACTTTCTATCACAGATCCGAAGGCAAGATATTCGTTGCTAAGAATGGATCCTTTCTAGAGAAGGAGTTTCTCTCGAAAGAAGTGAGTGGGAGGAAGGTAGAACTTGATGAGGTAATTGTACCTGCTCCCTTATTGGAAAGTAGTTCATCACAGAAATCAGTTCCAGTGATTCCTACACCAATTAGTGAGGAAGCTAATGACGATGATCATGAAACTTCTGATCAAGTTACTACCGAACCTCGTAGGTCAACGAGAGTAAGATCCGCACCAGAGTGGTATGGTAATCCTGTTCTAGAAGTCATGTTACTTGACCATGATGAACCTACGAACTACAAGGAAACAATGATGAGCCCAGATTCCGCGAAATGGCTTGAAGCCATGAAATCTGAGATGGGATCCATGTATGAGAACAAAGTGTGCACTTTGGTTGACTTGCCCGATGATCAGCAAGCCATAGAGAATAAATGGATCTTCAAGAAGAAGACTGATGCTGACGATAATGTTATTGTCTACAAAGCTCGACTTGTTGTGAAAGGTTTTCGACAAGTTCAAGGAGTTGACTACGATGAGACTTTCTCACCCGTAGCCATGCTTAAGTCCGTCTGAATCATGTTAGCAATTGCCGCATTTTATGATTATTAAATTTGGAAAATGGATGTCAAAACTGCATTCCTTAATGGATATCTTAAAGAACAATTGTATATGATGCAGCCAGAAGGTTTTGTCGATCCAAAAGCTGCTAACAAAGTGTGCAAGCTCCAGCGGTCCATTTATGGACTGGTGCAAGCATCTTGGAGTTGGAATATACGCTTTGATAGTATGATCAAAGCATATGGTTTTATACAGACTTTTGGAGAAGCATGTATTTACAAGAAAGTGAGTGGAAGCTGTGTAGCATTTCTAGTATCATATGTGGATGACATATTGTTGATCGGAAATGATACTGAATTTCTGGATAGCAGAAAAGGATACTTGAATAAGAATTATTCAATGAAAGACCTCGGTGAAGCTGCTTATATATTAGGCATCAAGATCTATAGAGATAGATCAAGACGCTTAATTGGCTTTCACAAAGCACATACCTTGATAAAGTTTTGAAGAAGTTCAAAATGGATCAAGCAAAGAAAGGGAGGTATCATGATAGACAATGTAATCTAGATTATTGACTCTAGTGCAAGTGGGAGGCTGAAGGAAATATGCCCTAGAGGCAATAATAAAGTTGTTATTTATATTTCCTTATATCATGATAAATGTTTATTATTCATGCTAGAATTTTATTAACCGGAAACTTAGTACATGTGTGAATACATAGACAAATAGAGTGTCCCTAGTATGCCTCTACTAGACTAGCTCGTTAATCAAAGATGGTTAAGTTTCCTAGCCATAGACATGTCTTGTCATTTGATGAACAGGATCACATCATTAGAGAATAATGTGATGGACAAGACCCATCCGTTAGCTTAGCACTATGATCGTTTAGTTTATTGCTATTGCTTTGTTCATGACTTATACATGTTCATATGACTGAGATTATGCAACTCCCGAATATCGAAGGAACACTTAGTGTGCTATCAAACGTCACAGCGTAACTGGGTGATTATAAAGATGCTCAATAGGTGTCTCCGATGGTGTTAGTTGAGTTGGCATAGCTCGAGATTAGGATTTGTCACTCCGATTGTCGGAGAGGTATCTCTGGGCCCTCTCGGTAATGCACATCACTATAAGCCTTGCAAGCAATGTGATTAATGAGTTAGTTGTGGGATGATGCATTACGGAACGAGTAAATAGACTTGTAGGTAACGAGATTGAACTAGGTATGATGATACCGACGATCGAATCTCGGGAAAGTAACATACCAATGACAAAGGGAACAACGTATGTTGTTGTGTGGTTTGACCGATAAAGATCATCGTAGAATATGTAAGAGCCAATATGAGCATCCAGGTTCCGCTATTGGTTATTGACCGGAGATGTCTCTCGGTCATGTCTACATAGTTCTCTAACCCGTAGGGTCCGCACGCTTAACGTTCGATGACGATTTGTATTATAAGTTTATGTGATTTGATGACCGAAGGTTGTTCGGAGACCCGGATGAGATCACGAATGTGATGAGGAGTCTCGAAATGGTCGGACATAAAGATTCATATATTGGAAGGTGATATTCGGACACCGGAATGGTTCGGGTTGTTTCAGATAAAGTTTCGGAGTACCGGGGGTTACCAGAACCCCCCCCCCCCCCGGAAGCTATTGGGCCTCATGGGCCTTAGTGGAGAAGAGAGAGGGCCGGCCAGGAGGTGGCGCGCGCCCCCTTGCCCCAATCCGAATTGGACAAGGGGAGGGGCGGCACCCCCTGTCGGTGTCAAAACCGACGGATCTCGGGTAGCAGGTCCCGAACTGTGCGTATAAGGTTGATGGTAACAGGAGACGGGGGACACAATGTTTACCCAGGTTCAGGCCCTCTCTATGGAGGTAATACCCTACTTCCTGCTTGATTGATCTTGATGAATATGAGTATTACAAGAGTTGGTCTACCTCGAGATCGTAACGGCTAGAACCCTAGAAGTCTAGCCTGTATGACTATGATTATTATTTTTCTATGGACTAAACCCTCTGGTTTATACAGACACCGGAGGGGACTAGGGTTGTACAATGTCGGTTATAGAGAAGGGAATCTTCATATCCGGGTGCCAAGCTTGCCTTCCACGCCAAGGGGAGTCCCATCCGGACACGGGAGTGAGTCTTCTATCTTGTATCTTCACGACCCAATAGTCCGGCCCATGCTACATAGTCCGGACGCCCGGGGACCCCCTAATCCAGGACTCCCTCAGTAGCCCCTGAACCAGGCTTCAATGACGAGGTGTCCGGCGCGCTGGTTGTCTTAGGCATTGCAAGGCGGGTTCCTTCTCCAAATACTCCAAAATAGTCTTTGAACACAAGAACCGTGTCCGACTCTGCAAAACAAAATACCACACACCACCGCAGAGAGTATAATATTTCACAAGTCCAATCTGCTGACAACTTTTTGTAGCGTGACATCACGTCCCTACCTGGTTATTATTTTGAACCGTTTTTCAGCCTGTCGCTCCATGTTTCGAGATACGGTTTTATCGGCACGTCTTGTCGAAGCAGAGATCGTGTCCCCTTATTGCAGGATTCTCATCAATGCGGGCGTGGGTAACCCAACCGTTCGGTTGGCATGATTCCTTAGGAGTAGGCAGGTTTTAAGGCTTAGGAGGAGGCGTCTGATATTCATCGCTTTTATAAAGGGGCTAAGACCCGTCCTTCTCCTCTGCGCCAACCCTTTCCTTAACCTCTCCAACCTCGAGTTCCATCACCCAAGGTTCAATTTGATTGCTTTGAGCTTCCCAGTCATGTCCGGACCCAGCCTTCAAGGCTGGTGGGTGGCTTCCTCAGTCATAGAGGAGGATATTGCAAAACTCCGGGTGGCAAGATACCTGACCGCGGAAATCCCCCATAGGCTCCCTGCTCAAGGGCAGGTTATTCCTACTCCCAGATCTGCCGAGAGGGTCGTATTCATCTCCCACTTCCTCCGGGGGCTAGGGTTCGCTCTCCATCCCTTCGTTCGAGGGATTATGTTCTATTACGGGCTAGATTTTCACGATCTAGCTCCGGACTCCTTTCTTCATGTTTCGGCATTCATCATCATGTGCGAGGCCTTCTTCCGCATTCCCCCACACTTCGGCTTGTGGCTCAAGACTTTTAATGTGAAGCCGAAGGTAGTCGACGAGAAACAAGCGGAGTGCGGTGGTGCTACAGTGAGCAAACTCACCAATACTCCTTGGCCAAAAGGCTCCTTCACAGAAACTTCCAACCTATGGCAGCGGGGTTGGTTTTACATCACTGAACCCCATGGCACCAAGTGGGCAGCAACAATTGTGTTCCGATCTGGCCCTCCATTACGGCTTGCATCATGGATTAATAAGGGGCTGGACTGGGGATCAATCGATGAAGTGCAGACGCTGCAAAGCCGCATCCGGAGCATCATTGAAAAGAACACCGGCCTTATCGATATAATCCAAGTAATGCTAGTCCGCCGGGTCCTACCATGCCAGCGACGGCCTCTCCGCATGTGGGAGTTCAATCCGGAAGGCATGAACCCTTCAGCCCTTGTTCGGCACGACGCACAGAGGAATGTGGAAACTATTCTTCGGGACACGAAAACAGTGGCCGGTAACTACAGAGGACATCGGTCTTGACTGCAACCATCCGGATACCTCGGTAGGCACTCGACTCCCGAACACAGCTTAGTTAAATATCCCATAATAAGAAACTGAGAAAACCATCCAGGGCTGGATAAAGAAAGCGGAGCGAATTATGTGTTCGGCCCCTCTTCCCGAAGACTCAGCTAGTCCCGTGCTAACAAGGATGCTGGTCCCGGCACCATACCAGGTGCCGGTGAAAGAGGGCAATGAGGAGAGCAAGAAGGCCAAAGGTGGCCTCCATTCTGAAGGCACACCAGCCACTATGTCCGGGGAAGTTAGGGCTCCCTCTTCCGAAGACAAAAAAGAAGGAGAAGCTGACATGCTTTCTCCCCATGGTAAGAAAAGGGCCACCTCCGAAGGTTGGGAGTTAAAGGCTCCTAAGCGAGGTAAGACGCCCCTGTCAGGCGGTTCGGGCTCGGAAGGCGATGTTGTCGCACAGTTCATCCATAAGGTCAAGCCTTTAGCCGAATCGTAAGTGAACAAAGGTGTTTTAAACATATCCCGTTCCTTTTCCTGTTACAAGGGTAACATCTAGAATATATGTTTTGAAGTCCGGCACATAGTCTTCCTCAACAATCCTCTTCCTCGGGGATCTTCTTCCAGAGATTATGGAAAGTGAGATGCCTCCAAAAGCTTCCTCGCCCAATAGGGCGGACGACTTTGAGGTGTCGTCCCGGAGGATTTCTCCCGATCAACAGAGGATAATGAAGACAACGCCCCAAGGGGAAACTTCGGCCGCCCAGGGTCCGAGGTGTGCGGTCCCTATGGGGACCAACAATAAAGGCCCCGGACTATCCGGTTTACAGCTGGAGACGACTCTAGGGTCGAGCAAACATATCCTTTCAAAGGGAGTCCGTACTCCCACAGCTGCTTCCAGGAATCCGGAGACGCCGGATACACTGATGGACATGTTGCGATATTCGTCCGTCTCAGAGGAACATCGTACCTTGATGGGTATGGTGGTTGAGAGGATTCTGTCCACGAAAAGCGGATTGAATGAAGCCTTCATGGGCCTGCTAAGAGGCTTCGAGGTACGTAATGTTATATTTTCGATTGTGCTCTATACGCAAAATGCACCTGTGTATAGGTAGTAGCCCCTGAGACTCTGGTTGGCCTCCGAAGGGAGGCAATCATAGGATCGAAAAAGATATGCCCAGGAAATAATGTAATTAATTGGAACACAGGTTGTTGCTTCCATGATGACTGCCCACGTTGCAGAGGTTGCAGGTTTGAAGCAAAAACATGATGTGGCAGATGACGACATCACGCTTATTAACAGGCGGCTCGACGAGGCGCAAGGTATGTCCGGGGGCGGTCAGTGTATGTATGTATAATAACATGAGCATGAAGCTAGAATTATATACTGAGACATGCGTAATCGCTAAATCGCCGCCAAGGTGGATTCCCTTCGGACTGAACTTGCCCGAGCCAAGGAGCAAGCCCGGATGAGTAATGTGGCTGCCAAGAAGGCAGCTGATGAGTTAAAAGCCGAGCAGGCTGCTTGGTGCCAGTGCAAGGAGAGAATATCTACTATGGCGCGCGAGCTAAAGGAAGCCACTGTCCGGTGCGAATTCCTCGAGGGGGATAACAAAGCCAAAGAGGCCGATCTCGACAAGGCCTTACAAGAGGCGAGAGAAGCACGATCCGAGTCTAGAGCGGCTTGGGAGGAGATCCAGCAAGCTGGGGAGATAGCATCCGGTAAGCCTTTCTTATTACAGACTAAATTCGGCGATCCGAAGTATGCCCCGCTAAATCAAATGTGGAGCTCTCCAGACGCATTCTTGGACTTGCCGAAGAGCACCTCCGATGCGGCACAATTTTACCAAGCGCAAGAAGGGTATGCAACAGAGAAGCTTTTCTGGTCACAATTCAGCACGCCAAAGCGCCCGTTGTTGCTGAACGAACAGATGGACCAGTGGGCCGAGCTCCACAAGATATCCGGTTCTGCCATGAAGGACATCATGGTTCGGCTGTGGCCGACTGAGCCAATTCCAAATAGTTATTTTAGTTTGGTGTAGTGACTTGTTGATGCGGTGCCGCGTATCGACGCTGTTAAGCGGTCAACGTGCATTGAAGGTGCATGGATGGCCTTTGCCCGCGTCAAGACGTACTGGGCGAAGATGAAGGCCACCGATATTGGAGCGAAAAGTCCACCCAAGGGCAAGGACCGTCACACGCCAGAGCATTATTTGGAGGATGTCTTAGAGGGTGCCCGTTTGATAGAGGGTCGGTGCTCGAAAGATATGATATTCGAATGAAATGTATTTAAATTGTAAAAGCAATGTTATGATATTTTAAGGCTATGCCTAAAATTTTTGGCTCCTCCTGTGCGGCCGTTTTTGTAAAATCTGAAAGTTTTCCAGTCATCGGCTTCAGCCCCCTCACATAAAATACGAGGGTGTTTGGAAAAGCACTTGATCACTCTTGACCCAACATCTTGGTCCGTGAAGGAGGTGTCAATGCGGCGAACTAGGCATTCGGACTATAGGGCTTTAACACTTTCATTAGCCATAGAAGTTTGACGGTGGGTCTACGATATAGCCCCTGGTATGCACGCGGTTATCCGAATACGGTGCGTTACATAGGTGACCAAAAGAACGGTCCTTTGTGTAATACGGAAGGAATCGCGAAAGATTCTGATAAGTCATAGAGTGGTTGACCAGCTCTCACCGCATCATGACAGTCGGTTTTTGGCTTTCTCTACTGAGGTGTTCATCTGGATAAACCAGGACACAATCGCAGTAGTTCTCCCTTTACTACCCTAGGCGATAGAGCGGAACGTAAGGTAGTAAGCACAGGAGCCGGGAAACCCAACTATTGACCAAAGACATGATTCGGAGCTGGTGCATATAAGGCCAAACTCGTGACGCCGAAGTGCGCTATAAAGCTGTTCGGACTTGTCGGCAACTCATTTGTTCCCATATCGAGCCCCTGGCAATTTGTGCCGAGGTGCGTGTGTGAAACAACCAGAGAATCAGTTCTTTAGAAAAAGCGAATACTGAATACGGATTATGTTCACTAGAACCTGATTGATATGTCAATTGCCATCTTACAGATAATAATGCCACAACCCAGGCTATTTGACATGCTGGTGGTCGAAGGCTGAGGGAGAAGGCACTTTACAGGCTCGAAACAGAGAGTGCGGTCTACAAAATTATTTGGACCTCCTGTCGCACGTCTGCGCTGCCTTGCCTCGGTGAAAGGACTCCTTAACGGGAATAGCCTTTGGGTAAGTGTACGAAGCTGAACTCCGAAAGAGTCCATGAGACGACCGTCTTTGAGCCACCTGTGATAAAAGATAAAAAATAGTTAGAAAAGAAAAGGAGGCTATGGGAGTGCTTGTCGGCCTGTCTGTATTGTGCCTCCGCCGATGACTAGGGTATTTTAAGTACATAATAATGTATACGCGGTACAAACTTCACGGGTATACGAGGCGAACGACGGAGGCCGAACTGCTAATCCAGCTCTGAAATTGATCGGTTCCATTTAATAGAGATCGGCGGCTTATTGGCCGACGAGATATGCCGCTTGATGAGGCCGCTTTGTACTTCGGCTGTAATAGCCGTAGTATGATCCTCTGTACGAAGGGAGTGTTCCATATTTCCATCTATTGTTATGACACCGCATGGACCGGGCATCTTAAGCTTTGCACGGGCGTAGAGTGGGATCGCGTTAAAACGAGCAAAAGCGGTATGCCCCAGAAGTGCATGGTAGCTACTGCGGAACAGGGCAATATCAAAGGACAAGCCTTCGCTTCGGAAGTTGTTCGGCGAACCAAAAACGACTTCCAATGTGATGGAGCATGTGTCGTAAGCTTCTATACCGGTTACTGCTCCCTTGAGGGTAGTTGTGGTGGGCTTGATTCTTGAAAGATCGATGCCCATTTTGCGGTCCGTGTCTTGGTAGAGTAGATTAAGGCTACTGCCGCCATCCATAAGGACTTTCATGAGATGGAACCCATCAATGATTGGATCGATGATCAGAGCTGCCGAACCCTCGGAACGGGTATGGCTAAATTTTGGGGGGACCGGCTCGATGGCGTATGCGTCCCGTAGTGCGCGCCTGTGCTCCCCTATAGGGGTGTGCGTCACGTATACCCTGTTTATAGTTTTCACTTCGGGGGGAAATTGCTTCGGAATCCCAGTATTCGGCTGGCGAGTCTCTTCGTCATCGCTGTCACTGGCGGCCCCTTCCCCTTGTGTTCGGCATTAAGCTTGCCGGCTTGTTTGAAGACCTAGTAGCTTCTGTTGGTGTGAGTAGCTAGTTTATCGCGGGTGCCATGAATCTGGCAGGGCCGATCCAGTATCTTGTCTAAATTGGATGGTCCGTCTCTATTTGCCTTAAATGACTTTTCCAGTTGACCGGGTTTGGAGCAGCTGAATTCGGCGTTGACCGCCATGTCTTGCGTTCTTTCATTATTATTGCGACGCTTGTGTTTATTGCGTCGTGGCTTGTCGTTGCCATCCCGGACTTCAGAAGTGCCCGGATCGCTGGCGCTGTTGCTTCTACGAGCGAGCCAGCTGTCTTCTCCCGCGCAAAAGCGGGTCATTAGAGCAGTAAGGGCTGCCATGGATTTTGGTTTTTCTTGACCGCGGCGGCGGGCGAGCCACTCATCCCGGACACTGTGTTTGAAGGCCGCGAGGGCTTTGGCATCTGGACAATCGACAATTTGGTTCTTTTTAATTAAGAACCTAGTCCAGAGCTTCCTGGCTGACTCTCCGGGGGTTCTGGATGATGTGACTTAAGTCATCGTCATCTGGTGGCTGGACATATGTACCTTGGAAGTTATCGCGAAAGGCGTCTTCCAGGTCTTCCCAGCTGCCAACGGAGTTCTCTGGAAGACTGTTTAGCCAGTGTCGTGCTGGTCCCTTTAGTTTTAGTGGGAGGTATTTGATGGCGTGGAGATCATCACCACGGGCCATGTGGATATGGAGAAGAAAATCTACCATCCATATCGCGGGATCTGTTGTTCCATCATATGATTCGATATTCATGGGTTCAAACCCTTCTGGGAATTCGTGCTCCATTACCTCGTCAGTGAAGCAAAGGGGGTGTCCGGCGCCTCTATATCGGGCCATGCCGCGATGTAGCTCGGATGGAGTCCATCTGCGGTTCTCAGACCGGGCGTGATTATGAATGTTGCGTCCGGCTAGGTAGCCGTTGTCGCGTGTAGGGGCACGCCTCCGTGAGCCATAAATCGATCTGTTCGGCCCTGCTCTACTGTCCAAGTTCTGTTGCAGGTCATATGCATGTCCCCGAGCTGTTTTATCTCTGCCTTTACGGTAGGGTAGTGCGGGCTGGTGTTCGGCCTGAGTTGCCGCTTTGTCCCAGCCACGTGGTGGTCGGTCAGCCGCATTGCACGGTGATGGTATAGGCTCCAGCGCCTCGTCATCAAACTGAGGTAGCAATTGGCGCTTCGGGTAACTTTTGGTTGGGCGCTCGAGGCCGTATTCCTCGGCTGCCAGGACATTAGTCCACCTGTCATTGAGCAGATCCTGATCAGCTTGAAGCTGCTGCTGCCTCTTTTTCAGGCTCCTTGCAGTGGCGATTAGCCGGCGCTTAAAGCGCTCCTGCTCGAGAGGTTCCTCAGGTACAATGAAGTCTTCATTACCGAGGCTCACCTCATCCTCGGATAGTGGTAGATAATTGATGTCCTCTGAGTCTTCGTTTATGGCCTGTTCATCAGGGCTAACTAGCCCATCTTCCCGATCGTCCTGTTTGGCAGTTTCCTCGTCGGGGGCTTCTCTACCTTCCGCACCGACCGGAGTGTTATCTTCTCATGTGCCGGTATTGCTGTTTTTTCCACGACATGATTTAGAGCGGCGCTGCTGTTAGGCGTTTTAGCTGTCTTAGGAGGTTTATCCTTGACTGGATCCTTCTCGTTGTCGCCATTGTTCTCTTTAGGTGTATCCACCATGTACACGTCGTACGAAGAAGTGACCGTCCATCGCCCGACAAACGACGGGTTTTCGCCCTGCCCCTCTTCGGCATCATCGTCCATACCGTCGATGTCTTCGCAGTCGTAATCGAGCATGTCGGTTAAGTCTTCGACAGTGGCTATGAAGTGGGCGGTGGGTGGGTGCTACGTCTTGAGCTTGCATTGGTTTTCCCCGAAGAGGAGAGGATGATGCAGCAGAGTAGCGTAAGTATTGCCCTCAGTTTTTGAGAACCAAGGTATCAATCCAGTAGGAGGCCACGCTTGAGTCCCTCGTACCTACACAAAACAAATAGCTCCTTGCAACCAACGAATAGGGGTTGTCAATCCCTTCACGGTCACTTACTTAGAGTGAGATCTGATAGAGATGATAGATAATATTTTTGGTATTTTTGGTATAAAGATGCAAAGTAAAATAAAAGGCAAAGTAAAGAGCAAAGCAATAATAAAGCATAGGAAGATTAATATGATGAAAATAGACCCGGGGGCCATAGATTTCACTAGTGGCTTCTCTCAAGAGCATAGGTATTTTACGATGGGTGAACGAATTACTGTTGAGCAATTGACAGAATTGAGCATAGTTATGAGAGTATCTAGGTATGATCATGTATATAGGCATCACGTCCGAGACAAGTAGACTGACTCGCCTCGCATCTACTACTATTACTCCACTCATCGATCGCTATCCAAAGATGCATCTAGAGTATTAAGTTAATGAAAATAGAGTAACGCCTTAAGCAAGATGACATGATGTAGAGGAATAAATTCATGCAATATGATAAATACCCCATCTTGTTATCCTTGATGGCAACAATACAATACGTGCCTTGCAGCCCCTACTGTCACTGGGAAAGGACACCGCAAGATTGAACCCAAAGCTAAACACTTCTCCCATTACAAGAACTACCAATCTAGTTGGCCAAACCGAACGGATAATTCGAAGAGACTTGTAAAGATAACTCAATCATACATAAAAAAATTCAGAAAAGATTCAAATATTGCTCATAGATAACCTTGATCATAAACCCACAATTTGTCGGTCTCAACAAACACACCGCAAAAATAAGATTACATCGAATAGATCTCCACGAGAGAGGGGAGAACATTGTATTGAGATACAAAAAGAGAGAAGAAGCCATCTAGCTACTAACTATGGACCCGAAGGTCTGAGGTAAACTACTCACACTTCATCTGAGAGGCTATGATGTTGATGTAGAAGCCCTACGTGGTGGAATCCCCTTCCGGCGGAGCCCCGGAACAGGCCCCAAGATGGGATCTCGTGGATACACAAAGTTGCAGCGGTGGAATTAGGTTTTTGGCTCCGTATCTGATCTGACGGGGGTACATAGGTATATATAGGAGGAAGAGGTACGTTGGTGGAGCCTCGAGGGGCCCACGAGGTAGGGGGGCGCTCCCTCCACCCTCGTGGCCGCCTCGGAGCTTTCTTGACGGAGGGTCCAAGTCTCCTGGGTCTTATCCGATGAGAAAATCACGTTCCCAAAGATTTCATTCCGTTTGGACTCTGTTTGATATTTCGTTTCTTCGAAACACGGAAATAGGCAAAAAACAGCAATTCCGCGCCCATTCTGCTGGAGTAGTGGGTGGCATTGGCGAATGGTGCGAAGAGCGGGATATGCTCGGACTTCTAACTACGTTAGAAGGAGCAGCACCCCGTCCAGGTGATCGTATCTCACTCGTGCCAGCATGTTGGCGCGCATGCTGGCCTTGAGGGTCTCGATCCAACGAACGTATGGCATTGTGAACGCCATGGCGTTGTTGGTCCCGCGTCTCCTGAAATGGGCGCGGGGGATGCACGGACGCCGAGGTTTGCGGGGCCTTGTCCTTGGACTTGGCGACGTCACGAACTCCTTCGTCGGCGCCCGTTCCTCCGCCAGCGTCTGCCCCACCACCTATTTGCTGCGGTGATGGTGGATACGACGCGGACGGCTCTGCTGCCGCTGAAGCCTTCTTCTTCGGTGGTGTTGAGGAAGATGCTGGGGACGCTGCTCGTGTGAACGCCGGATCAGATTCACACGGCCTCGACGCCCCCTACCTGGCGCGCCAAAGATGTCGGGGAGGCTGATCGTACCCACGAACACCTATGGGGCCGGCGGACCAGGCCCCTTGTGGTTCGGAGGGGGGCGGAGATCGCACGAAGAGTGGATCGAGGCGAGGCACACGAGCAGTTTACCCAGCTTCGGAGCTCTCCGGAGAGATAAAACTCCTACTGCTGCTTGTTTGATGTATTGTGTTCTTTCTAGGGGGCGATGCGAGCTACAAAACCTAGCGTGAGCGTGTATGGTCTCGAGTGAGTCGAATGAACCGAACCCCCCTCTACGTTGCACATGGGCCTCCTTTTATATGCTCAAGGGTCTCCGGCGGTGGCAACATAGATGAGGGTACAAATGTAAAAACAGAAGTTGGTACACCTACTTGAACAAAGGTATGCAGTGCAAAATACCTAACTCTAACGGCAAGGGACAAAAGCAATAAATGCCCGTGCGTGTCGCCTAAACAAAGGCAACAGAGACCGTCGGGTGCGCCACCGCCGCCACGATGGCAAGCTTGTCGGCGCCGCTTATCGCTGCTCTCCGGCTGGCTGCACTGACCTCTTGACACGCTGCGCATGGAATGGTCCCATGGCGTCACGTTGCTGGATGAGCTGGAGCGGAGATGGAGAGAGGTTGCTTGCCGCAGCCGAATCCTTGTCGCGTCCGGAGGCTTGTCGCGCTCCGAGCCTTCCCGGCAAGCTCCTCTTGCCGGGGCCTTGTCTTCTTAGTCAAATACTTTGTTCTTGAATGGCTCCAAAGGAGCCACGGAGGATCTTGGCGGTGACCAGGCAAACCCTGCCGCGGGGTGCTGCAACCGTCCGTGCACGAGTACGGGATACTAGGGTACCCCTACTCTAGTACACCGACAGGAGCCCCCGGGCCTGGGCCGTACATGGTGCCGAGCGCTGTCGGGCCAGGCCCAAGATAGTGCACGGCCACATGCGGCCTCGATCACGTCGTAACTCGCCCCGGACCCACCACGACCCCCACTAACGGCACGCACCGAACGTGGCGTCGCGCGAGAGATCGTGGGCGTGGTCGTGGGGGTTTCTTTATTAGGAAAAGCGGGCGTCCGCCCCTCCCCTCCTTATAAGCAGGGGAAACAGGGGCAGGCCGTCCCACTTCGCCATTGCTGTCTTGTCAAAAAACACCACCGCCGCTCCCCTTCTTCTCCAGTGCGAAGAGAGCAGCGCCCCGCCCCCTTTCGCCACAAGCACACCCACCGCCGTCGGCCTCCTCCGCCGCCCCCGCCATGGCTCCGAAAGCCGACAAGGAGAAGGGCGTCAAGTCGGCCGAGGCGCAGCGGCTCGCGGCGCTGCGCAAGGAGCGGGCCATCTTCTCCCCTCAGCTTGGCGCAAGGGAGTTGTGGGAGCTCTTCTATCTCTTTTGGTCGACGGAGACGCGTGCGCATCCGTGCACGAAGGTACTCCCCGCCTCCGCTTGATTCGCCCCAACTGGGTACCCTTCTTTGCCCTTTTCTTCTATTGCGGGCTCGCCTCGCCTTTTCCGAGTTCTTCTGCGATATCATGAACACATATGGCCTCCGCCTCCTTGATTTCACCCCCAACGCTGTCTTGACCATGGCAGTTTTCACACATCTTTGCGAAAACTTTGTTGGAGTCCACCCAAATGTGGCACTCTTCCGCGACTTCTTCGTGCCCCGCGTCGAGAGAGGAGAGCCGCTTGCCGGAGGGATAGCTTGGGTCTCCAGGATCGGCAAGAAAGAAGCCTATCTGGAAGGAGAGTTCTGCAACAAGTGGGAGGAGTGGAGAGCCAATTGGTGTTGGGTCGTGGAGGAGAACCATGACCCTTCGATCGCCATGCGCCAAACCCCAATAGTGCTTGGCAGAGATTGGAGTAGCTTGGCGCGGAGGATGCTAGGTTGAAGATAGGCTGTGACCCGGATTTTGCGCCTCGGGCTTGCTGGCTAACCGTAGGCGTAGTTGGCGCAGACTTCCTTCGCCACTGTATCGCTCCCTTGCAGGAGAGGAGAAGGCCTGCTTGGGAGTTCCAAAATGCGGCAGACATCATGAGGTTGCGCCCGGGCCTGAACTGGAATTTCACCGTCCTGGAGCTGGATGCGATGCTGCTAGAGCTGTTCAAGAACGACCCCGATCACCCTGAGTGGTTTAGGTTGCGAGGGGTCGTCCCATTGTGCAACAACTTCGGCGCCGATCGCATCCGCGCCATGATGCCGTTGTGCGATTCCCATGGGATCGTTCCAACCTGGCAGGAGCCTCCCGACGAGGTCGTGCAACAGTTCTTCGACGACTTGGAAGAAGTGCCGATCCGCTCCGATGAGCAGAAAAGGCTCACTCGCGACACCACCGACGAGGAGATGGCGCGTATTGCCACCAGGCTGGAGGAGGCGGCAGCAGCCGCTGCTGCTGGAGCCTTCGAGTACACCGTGGAGGAGGCGGACACGGCGAAGGCGGCCAGCCTTGCCGAGCGAAGGGAGATTGCTGGCGAGGACGAGCTTGTCGAGCCCGAGGCCGGGTCGAGTGGACCCGCCGAGGGCGCTTCTTCTCCACCACCCCGTGACTTGCCGCTGGCCGAGCCCCTGCTCCGCCAAGAGGCGCTCTCCGCAAGGTCGGAGACGAGTCCGGGCGGCAGATCGCCCACAAGAAGAAGCCAGCGACGCGGGCTTTCACCGCTGCAAGCGATGTTGCTGTGAGCGCCCTACACCGCCACGCATAACCGGGCGGGATCTTCCTGTGCCACCGCCGACGCCTCCGTAAGCGGCCAAGAGAGCCCACTCCCGCCTCATTGCACCGGAGGCGAGCCGGAGTTTGACTTCTTGGCGGCCAGCTCCGAGGGAGGAAGATGAAGAGTAAGCTCTTGAGATTGTGTTTGTATTTCTTCAATTTTGTTGCTTCATCTTGAATCTGATTTGCTTCGTTCTGAACTCTTTCCTTTTCAGGACGCTAGCCCAGAGAGCGTCGAAGAGGGCCAAGATCCCGATGGTCGTCGTTGAGGACGATCCACCCGTGGCAACAGAGGAGGCGTCTGAGACCCCCTTGCCGGACCCGCAACCCTTCCTCGAGCAGCCCCTCAAAGACAGCCTGTGGTAAGTGTGTGGGTTTTTTTTTACTATTAGGTGTGTAGGGGTGCTCCTTCTTCGTTGATACCTGATTGTTTGCTTGTGTAGGAGCAGAGCAGCCTCATCAGGAGGGCTCGGAAGCCACTATTAGGTGTGCAACTGTCTGCTGCCACTACGCCGCCAAGGGAGGATTCTCCGGCAAGGGAGCGCCCTCCGACAAGGGAGGCCACTCCGGCAAGGGAGGCTACCCCGGCAAGGGACAGCGCCAGCGACCCTCCAGTGGTCGAGGCCATGGCTGCGGATCCCATTGCAGGTAACTGCCTTACACGAAAATTTCCCTTGGGCTTGTTTTCTTCTGTTTCTCTTTTTGAACATTTGCTTGACTGCTCTTTCTTCGCCTGACGCAGAGCCGATGGAGGTCGAGGCTGCCGGCGAGGAGGAAACGCACGACAACACCGACGAGGCCGCCGTTGTGGAAGAAGAGGTCGTTGCTGTGGAAGAAGAGGTCGTCGCCGACGAGCCTGTTGGCGAGAAGGCCACCAAGGCTGCCGACGCAGAAGCTGGCGAGGGATCGGACGATCGCACTGACGGCCCTGAGGCCGCAGGAGTGCCAGGCACTACACCGACAGCCGACTCCCCCGCCGCTGCAGCTGCCAGGCTCGAGGAGCCCAGCCCGGCGCCTACACGAAGGCCGGCGAGGGTGTCTTCATCAAACTCCACAGGAGTCGAGCTCAGGCGCCCGGTCGAAGGAGAGACCTTCGACGGTGATCTACTCGCCTCCGGCTGGCCGACGCTGGTGGACGCGCCAAGCGGCAGCAAGGCGAAGTCTGAGGAGGTCTTGTTCTTGAAGAAGCTGATGTCGCTCTACCGCCCGGCAAGCCAAGTTGGAGTCAGGGAAGCACTTGTCGTGAGGGCAGGAGGCGGACATGGAGAAAGCGCAGAAGAGCTCGGGCGCCAACCAAGAAACTATCCGTGACGTAGCGAAGCGCTGGGCAACTTGCGGAAGAGCGCATGGCCTTCATCCTTGAGAAGGCCGCTGAGGAGGAGCAGCGGCTGGCTGCCGAGAAGCTCTCCAGCGAGGAAAGCGGTGGCGCAGCGGAAGGTCAACCTGGACAGCCACGAAGAAGACCTTGCCGCGTGCGAGGAGTCACTTGGCGGGGCGCTCAAGGAAGCGAAGGATGCTGCCGCAGCCGCCGAGGCCGCCAAGGAGGAGTTGAAGGCGAAGGTGGCACAGTGGAGGCCAGCCTCAAGAAGAGCGGGCGAAGAGCTTGCCGCGCTCAAGCACGAGCGAGAAGGACGCCTACACTCTTGGCGAGCTGCAGAGTCGTCTCGCTGATAGGGGCAAGGAGCTCGACGCCGCCAAGGATTCCAAGGCGGATCTTGAGTCAAGCTGACCACTCGACGCAGACAGCCGGACGGCGCCAGAGAGCGGGAAGTGGGCCTGTTGGAGACTATCAAGGCCAAGGAGGAGCTGCTAGCGAATGCTATCTCCACTCAGAGCGCCTTGAGGGAGAGTGTGGAGCATTGGACTGAAGGCCTTGTGGACACCGCTGCCGATATCCACAACGAGCTGATGGAGCTGGGGATGGCGGACCTTGCATACTCTTCCGACGAGCATCTCCGACCTAGCGCCAAACTCAGTTTATTCTTCAAAGGTGTGGTGACGGGCCTCCAGCGACTCTGGGAAGAGGTCCCAAAGCAGCTGTCCGAGGAATCACGCCAGATCTGTGTAGGAGCCCTCGAGAAGGTGTTGATAAAGGTGGCCTTCCGCAATCCGGGCCTCAACCTTAACGGCGTCCTCAGATCCTTGCCGCCAGATGCCAACGTGGAGGAGTTTCAAAGCCCTTGTCGCACCCATTGTGGACAAGGTGAACAAGATCAAGCGGATTGATGGCGCACCGGCGTAGACTAGGCCGCCAATTGTATCTTTTCCTTGTCGCTGCGATCATGTTTAGAACACTTTGTTAGATCAGCGACAAGTTATTTTGTAATATACTCTATCTTAGGCGATCAATGCAACGTTATTTTCTCTACTTGATTCCTTCCTTTATGCGTTTACGCCCTCACGCATTTGGGGGACTTGTCGGTGCGGGCACCTTTGCCGTGAGCGCCGAGTGCGAACGTCGCCAGTTCTTGGCGGTGCCGCCTCCGACAAGCAACCTTGTCGCGACTAGCTGCAGCTCACTTAAGTTGTTGAGCGGACTCGAAACAAAGTAAGGGCGCGACTAGCCTGCGAGTTGGTTCCTCTGCGCACAGGTTTTCCATACAAAGTACTATCGTTCGAGGAAGATAACTTTAAAAATTTAAAAATTGATTACTCAAACTTTGGCAACTTAGCTTTTCTGTCTCTTGCTTCCCGATAAGGCGAAACTTCCTTGAGCGATGCCTGGTCCACAGTACACAGTATTATCTTCTCCTTCCCCCCTGGTTAACTTGTGCGCGAGGGAGCCTTCCTTTCTTTGAGAAAAGAGAAAGAAGAGGAAATAAAGTTATGGAGCCCAGCGGCTCGATATTGCTTACCGGGTGTGGTTCCTGCACAAAGTGTTAGCCAAAACATGCAATAAAATGATGAAAGCATGAATTTGACAAGTTGTGCGCAACACATGAGCTTTACTGATGCACGGGGTCTACGCCCGGCTTTGTACAAAGGATTACATGCAACAGCGGCAAGACTTGTACAAAAGGTGGTTGCCGGAACAGGTTCCGGCAACCGCGCCCTACGGGTAAAACTTACGAAGATGCTCAATGTTCCAGGAGTTGCTCACCGGGATGCCATCTTCGGTCTCAAGGCGGACAGCACCAGGCCTAGTGACTCGTTTCACCTGATAAGGGCCTTCCCATTTTGGTGTCAACTTGTTTGAATTCTTGGCGGACTGGACGCGCCGAAGAACAAGGTCGCCTTCCTCGAGGCTTCTGGCACTAACTTTGCGGCTATGGTAGCGACGCAAAGCTTCTCGGAAGCGAGCAGCTCGACAATGACCTGAAGGCGATCCCCCTCAAGGAGCAGCGTCATCCCGTCGCAGCTGCTCTTGCTCAAACTCATCATAAGCGAGCACTCGAGGTGATCCAGATATCTGAGTTCCGTGGGGAGAACTGCCTCTGCTCCATAGACTAGAGCAAAGGGTGTGCGGCGGTGGCTCGATTTGGTGTCGTTCTGATCGACCAAAGAACCACCGACAGCTCCTCGATCCAGTTTCTTCCGCACTTGTGCAACCTGTCGAAAGTTCCGGTCTTGAGCCCGCGCAGCACTTCAGCATTTGCCCTCTCTGCTTGACCGTTGCTTCTCGGGTGAGCAGCGAAGCAAAGCAGAACCTTGGTGCCAAGATCTTGGACGTCTTGCATGAAGGTGCGACTTCGTAAATTGTGTGCCGTTGTCGGTGATGATCCTGTTAGGGATTACTGAAACGGCGGACAATCGACTGAAGAACTTGATCGGCCGACCGCGCTGCCACCTTCCTCATCGCTTCCACTTCCGGCCACTTTGTGAACTTGTCGATGGCGGCGTACAAGTACTCAAAGCCCCGACGGCTTCGAGGAAAGGGCCGAGGATGTCGAGCCCCAGACGAAAAGGGCCGGGATAAAGGGATCGTCTGGAGAGCTTGAGCTGGCTGGTGTATCTGTTTGGAATGGAACTAGCACGCTTCACACTTGGTAACTTGTGCGATTGCATCACGGAGGCTGTCGGCGAAGAAACCTTGCCGGAAAGCTTTGCCAAAGAAGTGCTCTCGCGCCAATGTGGTGACCACATATGCCTCCATGTATCTCTGCCCGCCAGCTTACATCCCATCTTCACTTTGGGAATGCATTTCAATTTCACACCGTTGAGTCTTCTTACATGCAGTATCTTTGTCGACAAACTGGTACATACTTGTTGCCGGGCTACTCTTTACGCTTCTTCTTGCCCTTGGGAAGTTCTCTGTCTGAAGGAAAAGGACAATCGGCTGCGCCCATCTTTGGAGCTTGCGGCTCGACAACGAGGACTAAAGGCACATCCGCTGCTGCGGGAACATCAGCTTCTCGGCAAGAATCTGCGGCTCGGTAGGAGCTTGATGCTCCCGGCAAGCTTGCCGGAGCAAAACTTGCCGGGGCGTGCTTCAACGAAACAAACCACAGGGCTTGTCGGAGCAGACTGCCCCTCGGCCTTTGTTGGTGTCGATCTTGGGGACCTTGGCGGCGGCAGGGAAGCTCTGCTGAAATAGTCACCAGAGAGCAACTTCCTCTTCTTGCTCTGTCCGATTGGCGGTGTTACGGTTGGTTGAGTCAGCTTGAGCACGAAAATCCCTGGCTCCACAGGCAACTTAAGTGCAGCACACTTTGACAGGCCGTCAGCAATATCATTCTGAGCTCTCGGAACATGTTCCATTTGCAGGCCGTCAAAGTGCTCTTCTAGCTTCCTTACTTCATCGACGTAGGCTTCCATCAACGGACTCTGATAATCTTTGTTCACTTGGCGGACGACAAGCTGTGAGTCACCCTTGACGATAAGCTTTTTGATCCCAAGGTCCACGGCGATCCTGAGACCGGCAAGCAAACCTTCATACTCTCCAGTATTGTTTGTTGCTTGCTCCTTGGGAAAGTGCATCTGGACTACGTACTTGAGGTGCTCTCCGGTGGGTGCGATAAGCGACGCCGCACCGGGCGCCTTGCAGCGAGAAGGCACCATCAAAGTACATTAGCCACTCTTTGCTTGCTTCCTTGGCGGGAATGCTCGTCTCCGGAATCTCTTCATCTAGCGTTGGCGTCCATTCTGCTATGAATTCTGCCAATGCTCTACTTTGGATAGTTGAAGTGCTTTCAAACTTGAGACCAAAGCTTGACAGTTCCAGTGTCCACTCGACAATCCTGCCTGTTGCCTCTGGATTCTGCAGTATCCTCTTGAGCGGAAAGCGAGTGACAACTGTGATCTCATGTGCTTGGAAGTAATGGCGCAGCTTTCTCGAGGCCATGAGGAGGCCGAAAAGCAATTTCTGCACACCAGAGTACCTTGACCTAGCCCCCTGCAGGAGGGAACTGACAAAGTAAACTGGGCGCTGCACCATCCTTTTCTGCATCTGTTCATGCGTCTGCGCGGATTCGTCCTTATCGGGACGGAGCTTGTCGTGAAGCCCCGCTTGTCATTTGGATGTGCTTGCCGTGGTTGCTGGCTCGTCATCCGCCTCCCTCTCCGCTACTAACGCAGCACTAACCACTTGATTGGTTGCTGCTATATATAGCAGCAACTTCTCTTGTGGTTTAGGTGCGACAAGTGTTGGAGTGGAGGACATGTATTTCTTTAAGTCCTGCGGTAGCCTCCGCCGAGTCCATTTCATTGGACCTGCCTTTTTCAAAATCTTGAAAAATGGCGAGCGCTCAACAGAACCTAGAAATAAACTTCTTTGAGAGCAGCTCACATGGCCCAGCAAGTCTTCGTACATCCTTGACGTGCTTTGGTGCTTCAATCTGCTCAATGGCCTTGATCTTGTCGGGATTGGCTTCAATCCCTCGCTAAGACATGAAGAACCCGAGAAGCTTGCCGGAAGAGACTCCAAACACGCACTTCTCGGGGTTGAGCTTGAGGTTAATCTTGCGCAGATTTGCAAAGGTTTCGTCAAAATCTTGAATCAGAGTCGCCTTGTCCTTGCTTTTGACCACTATGTCATCCATGTAGGCTTCTACATTTCTGTGCATTTGCGGCTCAAAAGCATCATGGACTACCCTTGCAAATGTTGAACCAGCTTCTTCAAACCGAAAGGCATCCGTATGAAACAGTATGTGCCACATGGTGTAATGAATGCGGTCTTCTCCTCATCTTCTTCAGCCATGAAGATCTGATGGTATCCTGAGTATGCATCAAGAAACGAAAGCAAATCACATCCAGCCGTGGAGTCGACAATCTGGTCGATGCGCGGTAAGGAAATGGATCTTTGGGACAAGCTTTATTAACATCCGTGAAGTCAATACAAAGTCTCCATTTTCCATTTGCTTTCTTGCGCCTCTGAGGATTGGCCAACCATGTAGGATGGAGCACTCCTCGACAAGGCCTGCTGCTTCCGGTTCTTGATCTCTTACGCTATGAATTCTTGGCGCTCCTTTGCTTGCTTCGACTTTTTTGCTTGACGGGCGCGCAGATGAGGACAAACGGCCAGGCGGTGCTCAATCACTTTCACAGGAACACGGGGATGTCGACGGTTGCCATGCAAACACGCCGACATTCGCCCGCAGGAAAGCAACGAGCGCGCGCCTTCCTATTTAGGGTCGAGAGAGGCAGCGATGGTGAAGGTACCACCGGTCTGCCGTCCTCCTTGGCGGGCACCTTCTTGGTCTTTGGCGGAGCTACCATCTTCTTCTTGCACTTGCCGGTGGAGCTCGATGGTGCGTCCTCGACGGTAGCGCAACACTCAGAAGAGGTGCGCTTGCGGAGTGGGCATCGAGCTTTTGCGGACTTGGACTTTGTCTTCTTCCCCGGGAGCTTAGTGCAAGTGTTTGGCAATCTGTCGCGGCTGCTGCATCTGGTAGATCTTGTCGGCGAGATAAGGGCATCCTTCTTGTCGCCATGGACAGAGATGACACTTATCGGGCTGGCATCTTGAGTAAGTTGTAGGCGTAGTGAGAGGCTGCCATGAACTTGGCAGCTATTTGAATGCCAAGTATCCCATTGTAAGGCAATGGGAAATCGGCAACGTCGAATGTGACCCTCTCAGTCCTAAAGTTCAGCTTCGCTGCCAAATGTTACCGCAACGTAATCTTCCCTTTCGGCTTGCTCCTTCCGGATTGATTCCTTGGAAAGTGCAGTCTCTTCGAGCTCATTGTCGAGGATTTGAAGCTTCGGAGCACCGCGGAGGAGATCAGATTCAAGCGGCCCGCCGTCAACTAGCATCTTGGTGACCTTGAGGTTGCGGATGGTTGGTGAGACCAACATCGGCAAGCACCCGACCGCGATTATGCGATCGGTGGTACTCAATATCAAAGGCGATAGGCGTGATGGACCACCGAGGGCTTGTGTGACTCTACGGATGGTTCCGCTGCATTGACCTCCCGTGATCCACCGCTTGAGTTGGCGGTGGGAGGTATGCGAAGCACCTCCGTCAACGCAGAGGACCTCCGTGGCTTTCTGAAACTCCTGCTCATCGGCGTCGTCGTCTTCCATATCTTCGTCGTCGTCATCATCTTCATCCTTGTCGCGGCCGCGGGGAGGTCTATCTCCTTGCCGCTGCTTGGCCTTGCCGCGGCGCCCTCCCCGGCCGGGACGTTTCTTGCTTGCTCCCCAGCACCTTCACAGGCCTTCTCTTTGTCGTGCCGCTCGTACTCAGCCTTACATTTGTTCAACAAGCTGCTCGACCTTCTTGCAGCTCTGGAGGTCGTGGCCCTTGGTGCGGTGGATCTTGCAAGATCTTGCTTGCGGAGCCGTCCTGCTTGTCGGCGGCCGCCACAGACTGGTGGTGGGTGTCAGCGGCAACCTCCTTGCCGGAGCCACCAGCCTTGGCGTTCTTGCCGCCACCTCCGTCGCCGGACTGCTCAACAGCTAGCACTTCTCTACCTTTCTTCTTCCTGTTGCCCCGCCGCCGGCCCTTCTTCGCCGGGGCGGTCTCCTCACTGTCAGATCCTGCTTGTGCATTCTCTCCTGGGAGTCTCCTCCCTTCCTCGGTAGCGTGCACACTTGTCGGCCAAGGCGTACAGCTCACTAACGTCCTTGACTTTGCACATCGCCATCTCTCCTCCCTCATCCTGCGGTTCCGCACGTTCTGATGAAACGCGCTGATCACCGCGGCAGGGTGGACATCTGGGATGTTGTAGTGAACACGGCTGAATCTCTGAATGAACTTGCGCAGGGACTCTCCTTCCTTCTGGGCGAGCAGATGAAGATCACTCTCTTGGCCATGAGGTTTGTGGCCACCTGTGAAGGCGCCAACAAACTGATGACATAGATCTGCCCAAGAGGATATGGAGCTGTCCGGCAAGTGCATGAGCCAAGATCTGACGTTGGGCTTGAGCACGAGCGGGAAGTAGTTGGCGAGAATCTTGTCGTCCCATCCCCCCGCAGCTTGCACCGCGATGGTGTAGATGCTGAGAAACTCCGACGGATCGTCCTGCCATCATACTTCTCGACACGTCTGGTTTGAAGTTTTTACGGCTGGGCCCTTTGGACTTGCCGCAGCTCACGCAGTGAACGCAGGGCAACCTACCGCGTATGGCAAGTCGCTTTGGCTCCTCCGGCGCGCGCATGTCAGCGAAGGCCCAGCGCGCTTGTCGGATGACGTCGAAGCTTCTCTCCGGCGCTCGATGCGAGTTCGGCGTCCTCTTGTTGTCGTTCATGAAGAACTTGGCGCTGATCGCGGCGAGCTCGCGGATCCGGGACGCGGTGGAGTCGGCTGTCGAGGTGGATCCGTTGAGTCGGCGATCTTGGCCTTCGGGCGGAGAGTGCATGGTAGTTGCACCTCCGGCGATCTCGTCGCCACCGGCTCGTGCCTTGTCGTCTTGCCGCGGCGATGATGGCGTTAGTTGCCGCGGGCGTCGCCGTTGGCAAAGCCGATGAGGCTCTGGATAGTGGCCCTCCACTCGTCGACCTTGTCGGCCGTTGGAAGGTAGTCGAGGAGCAGCTGAGCTCTCGCCAGAGCTTCTGCTGGAGTAGTGGGTGGCATTGGCAAATGGTGCGAAGAGCGGGATATGCTCGGACTTCTAACTACGTTAGAAGGAGCAGCACCCCGTCCAGGTGATCGTATCTCACTCGTGCCAGCATGTTGGCGCGCATGCTGGCCTTGAGGGTCTCGATCCAACGAGCGTATGGCATTGTGAACGCCATGGCGTTGTTGGTCCCGCGTCTCTGAAATGGGCGCGGGGATCTTGTGAACGCCGAGGTTTGCGGGGCCTTGTCCTTGGACTTGGCGACGTCACGAACTCCTTCGTCGGCGCCCGTTCCTCCGCCAGCGTCTGCCCCACCACCTGTTTGCTGCGGTGATGGTGGATACGACGCGGACGGCTCTGCTGCCGCCGAAGCCTTCTTCTTCGGTGGCATGTTGAGGAAGATCTTTGGGGGCGCTGCTCGTGTGAACGCCGGATCAGATTCACACGGCCTCGACGCCCCCTACCTGGCGCGTCAAAGATGTCGGGGAGGCTGATCGTGCCCACGAACACCTATGGGGCCGGCGGACCAGGCCCCTTGTGGTTCGGAGGGGGGCGGAGATCGCACGAAGAGCGGATCGAGGCGAGGCACACGAGCAGTTTACCCAACCGGAGCTCTCCGGAGAGATAAAACTCCTACTGCTGCTTGTTTGATGTATTGTGTTCTTTCTAGGGGGCGATGCGAGCTACAAAACCTAGCGTGAGCGTGTATGGTCTCGAGTGACTCGAATGAACCGAACCCCCCTCTACGTTGCACATGGGCCTCCTTTTATATGCTCAAGGGGTCTCCGACAGGTGGCAACATAGATGAGGGTACAAATGTAAAAACAGAAGTTGGTACACCTACTTGAGCGATTATGCGGTGCAAAATACCTAACTTTCGGCGGCAAGGGACAAAAGCAATAAATGCCCGTACGTATGCGCCTAAACGATTGCTTGAGACCGTCCAGTGCGCCACCGCCGCCACGATGGCAAGCTTGTCGGCGCCGCTTATCGCTGCTCTCCGCTGGCTGCACTGACCTCTTGACACGCTGGCGCATGGAATGGTCCCATGGCGACACGTTGTTGGATGAGCTGAGCGAAGATGGAGAGAGGTTGCTTGCGCGGCAAGCGCCTTGCCGGCGAATCCTTGTCGGCGTCCAGGAGGCTTGTCGGCGCTCGAGCCTTCCGGCAAGCTCCTCTTGCGGGGCCTTGTCTTCTTAGTCAAATACTTTGTTCTTGAATGGCTCCAAAGGAGCCACGGAGGATCTTAGCGGTGACCAGGCAAACCACGCCATGAGGTCTTGCAACCGTCCCGTGCAATGCACGGGATACTAGGGTACCCCCACTCTAGTACACCGACAAATATTCAAATACAAAAGATTCAAGACAAAAGTTCATATTGACATAAAAATAATAATACTTCAAGCATACTAACAAAGCAATTATGTCTTCTCAAAATAACATGGCCAAAGAAAGTTATCCCTACAAAATCATATAGTCATGGATATAGCACTATATGTGGAATAGAATGGTGGTTGTGGAGAAGACAAAAAGAGGGAAGATAGTCTCACATCAACTAGGCGTATCAACGGGCTATGGAGATGCCCATGAATGGATATCAATGTGAGTGAGTAGGGATTTCCATGCAACGGATGCACTAGAGCTATAAGTATATCAAAGATCAACAAAATAAACTAAGTGGGTGTGCATCCAACTTGCTTGCTCATGAAGACCTAGGGCAATTTGAGGAAGCCCATCATTGGAATATACAAGCCAAGTTCTATAATGAAAAATTCCCACTAGTATATGAAAGTGACAAAACGAGAGACTCTCTATCATGAAGATCATGGTGCTACTTTGAAGCACAAGTGTGGTAAAAGGATAGTAACATTGTCCCTTCTCTCTCTTTCTCTCATTTTTTTTGTTGGGCATGTTCTCTTTTTTTATGGCCTCTTTCCCCCTTTTTTTTATTTTTCGTCTGGAGTCTCATCTCGACTTATGGGGGAATCATAGTCTCCATCATCCTTTCCTCACTTGGGACAATGCTCTAAAAATGATGATCATCACACTTTTATTTACTTACAACTCAACAATTACAACTCGATACTTAGAACAAAATATGACTCTATAGGTGTGCCTCCGGTGGTGTACCGGGATATGCAATGATTCATAAGTGACATGTATGAAAGAATTATGAACGGTGGCTTTGCCACAAATACGATGTCAACTAAATGATCATGCTAAGCAATATGACAATGATGGAGCGTGTCATAATAAACGGAACGGTGGAAAGTTGCATGGCAATATATCTCGGAATGGCTATGGAAATGCCATGATAGGTAGGTATGGTGGCTGTTTTGAGGAAGGTATATGGAGGGTGTATGATACTGGTGAAAAGTGCGCAGTATTAGAAAGGCTAGCAATGGTGGAAGGGTGAGAAAAGTGCATATAATCCATGGACTCAACATTAGTCATAAAGAACTCATATACTTATTGCAAAAATCTATAAGTTATCAAAGCAAAGTATTACGTGCATGCTCCTAGGAGGATAGATTGGTAGGAAAAGACCATCGCTCGTCCCCGACCGCCACTCATAAGGAAGACAATCAATAAATAAATCATGCTCCGACTTCATCACATAATGGTTCACCATACGTGCATGCTACGGGAATCACAAACTTTAACACAAGTATTCCTCAAATTCACAACTAGTCAACTAGCATGACTCTAATATTATCACCTCCATATCTCAAAACAATTATCAAGCATCAAACTTTTTTTAGTATTCAACGCACTCAAAAGAAAGTTTTACAAATCTTGAATACCAAGCATATTATTATTAAGAAAATTACCATGCTATTTAAGACTCTCAAAATAATCTAAGTGAAGCATGAGAGATCAATAGTTTCTTTAAAAGAAATCCACCACCGTGCTCTAAAAGATATAAGTGAAGTACTAGAGCAAAAACTATCAAGCTCAAAAGATATAAGTGAAGCACATAGAGCAAAAATATCAAGCTCAAAAGATATAAGTGAAGCACATAGAGTATTCTAACAAATTCCAATTCATGTATGGCTCTCTCAAAAGGTGTGTACAGTAAGGATGATTGGGGTAAACTAACAAGCAAAGACGCAAATAATACAAGACGCTCCAAGCAAAACACATATCATGTGGTGAATAAAAATATAGCTCCAAGTAAAGTTACCGATGGAAGTGGGCGAAAGAGGGATGCCTTCCGGGGCATCCCCAAGCTTTGACTTTTGGTGTCCTTGGATTATCTTGGGGATTCCATGGGCATCCCCAAGCTTAGGCTCTTGCCACTCCTTGTTCCATAATCCATCAAAAAATTCACCCAAAACTTGAAAACTTCACAACACAAAACTCAACAGAAATCTCGTGAGCTCCGTTAGCGAAAGAAAACAAAAGACCACTTCAAGGTACTGTAATGAACTCATTCTTAATTTATATTGGTGTTAAACCTACTGTATTCCAACTTCCCTATGGATCATAAACTATTTTACTAGCCATAGATTCATCAAAATAAGCAAGCAACACACGAAAAACAGAATCTGTCAAAAACAGAACAGTCTGTAGTAATCTGTAACTAACGCAAACTTCTGGAACTCCAAAAATTCAGCCAAAATAAGACGACCTAGAAAATTTGTTTATTGATCAGCAGCAATTAGAATCACTATTTTATCAGGTTCTGGTGATTTTTAACAATTTTTTTCGTGAACCGAAAGTTTCTGGAAATTACAGCAAGATCAAATAACTATTATCCAAGAAGATCCTATAGGTTTAACTTGCCACAAACACTAATTAAAACATAAAACCACATCCAAACAGAAGGTAGATGGATTATTTATTCCTAAACAGAAACAAAAACAAAAAACTAAAAATAAAATTGGGTTGCCTCCCAGCAAGCGCTATCGTTTAACGCCCCTAGCTAGGCATAAAAGCAAGGATAGATCTAGGTATTGCCATCTTATGTAGGCAATCCATAAGTGGCTCTCATAATAGATTCATATGGTAATTTTATGTTCTTTCCAGGGAATTGTTCCATGCCTTTCTTTAATGGAAATTGGAATCTAATATTCCCTTCCTTCACATCAATAATTCCACCAATCGTTCTAAGGAAAGGTCTACCAAGAATAATAGGACATGAAGGATTGCAATCTATATCAAGAACGATAAAGTCTACGGGCACATAATTCCTATTTGCAACAATAAGAACATCATTAATTCTTGCCATAGGTTTCTTAATAGTGGAATCCATAAGGTGCAAGTTTAGAGAGCATTCATCAAAATCACGGAAATCTAGCAAATCACACAAAGTTTTGGGAATAGTGGAAACACTAGCACCCAAATCACATAAAGCATATAATTCATGATCCTTAATCTTAATTTTAATAAATGGTTCCCACTCATCATAAAGATTTCTAGGGATGGAGACTTCCAACTCAAGTTTTTCCTCATAAGATTGCATCAAGGCATCAACGATATGTTTAGTAAACGCTTAATTTTGACTATAAGCATGTGGAGAATTTAGCACGGATTGTAACAAGGAAATACAATCAATTAAAGAGCAACTTTCATAATTAAATTCCTTGAAATCCAAAATAGTGGGTTTAGCAACATCTAAGGTTTTACTTTCTTCAATCCCACTTTTATAAAGTTTAGCATCATACTCTAAAAGCTCCGAATTTTTAGAACGCCTTCTAGGTAAAGGTGACTCATATTAAATCTCATCATTATCAAGATTCATATTACAAAACAAAGATTTAATGGGAGACACATCAATAACTTTTAGATCTTCATCTTGATTTTCATGGGAATTGGAAGAACACGCTTTAATAAAGGCATCTTTCATATACGCATCCTAGCGGTTCTTTCCTTGCACTCATCAATGGAAGTTCTCATGGCTTTGAGAGACTCATTGGTATCATGCTTAGGAGGAATAGATCTAAGCTTTAAAGAATCAACATCAAGAGAAATTCTATCAACGTTCCTACCAATTCATCAACTTTAAGTAATTTCTCTTCAAGCAAAGCATTAAAATTCTTTTGTGAATTCATAAACTCTTTAACACTATTCTAAAATTCAGAGGGCATCTTATTAAAATTTCCATAAGAGTTGTTGTAGGAATTTCCATAATTATTAGAAGGATTACTAGGATAAGGCCTAGGATTAAAATTCCCTCTATATGCGTTGTTACCAAAGTTATTCCTACAAACAAAATTCACATCCATAGATTCATTATTATTCTCAATCAAAGTAGACAAAGGCATATCATTAGGATCAGAAGAAACACTGTTAGTAGCAAATAATTTCATAAGTTCATCCATCTTTCCACTCAAAACATTGATTTTTCTATCGCATGCACTTTTTATTAGTAGATCTTCGATTGTGCCACTGAGAATAATTAACCATAATATTATCTAGGAGTTTAGTAGCATCTCCTAAAGTGATTTCCATAAAAGTGCCTCCCGCGGCCGAATCTAAAAGATTTCTAGAAGCAAAGTTCAATCCGGCATAAATTTTTTGTATAATCATCCACAAATTTAAACCATGAGTAGAGCAATTACGTATCATTAATTTCATTCTCTCCCAAGCTTGTGCAACATGTTCATGATCAAGTTGCTTAAAATTCATAATATCATTTCTAAGAGAGATGATCTTAGCAGGAGGAAAATACTTAGAGATAAAAGCATCTTTGCACTTGTTCCAAGAATCAATACTATTTTTAGGCAAAGACGAAACCAAGCTTTAGCACGAGCTATAAGCGAAAAAGGAAATAGCTTCAATTTAACAACATCATTGTCAACATCTTTCTTCTTTGCATATCACACAAATCCACGAAGCTATTTAGATGAGTAGCGACATCTTCACTAGGAAGGCGGCGAATTGATCTTTCATAGCGAGATTCAACAAAGCAGTATTGATTTCACACGATTCAGTATTGGCAAGAGGAGCAATCGGAGTGCTAAGGAAATCATTATTGTTGGTATTGGTAAAGTCACACAATTTGGTATTATCTTGAGCCATAGTGACAAGCAATCCAACACAGAAGCAAACAGGAAAAAGGCAAGCGGAAAAGAGAGGAGGAGATTGGGAAAGACAGGGCGAATAAAATGGCAAGGGTGAAGTGGGGGAGAGGAAAACGACAGGCAAATGGCAAACAATGTAATGCGAGAGATAAGGGTGTCGGTGTCAAAACCGGCGGATCTTGGGTAGGGGGTCCCGAACTGTGCGTCTAGGCGGATGGTAACAGGAGACAAGGGACACGATGTTTTTACCCAGGTTCGGGCCCTCTCGATGGAGGTAAAACCCTACTCTGCTTGATTAATATTGATGATATGGGTAGCACAAGAGTAGATCTACCACGAGATCGGAGAGGCTAAACCCTAGAAGCTAGCCTATGGTATGATTGTTGTTAGTCCCTACGGACTAAAACCCTTTGGTTTATATAGGCACCGAATAGGGTTAGGGTTACCTGAGTCGGTTAAAATGGTAGGAAATCTACATATCCGTATCGTAAGCTTGCCTTCCACGCCAAGGAAAGTCCCATCCGGACACGGGACGAAGTCTTCAATCTTGTATCTTCATAGTCCGAGTCCGGCCAAAGGCTATAGTCCGCTATCCGGACACCCCTAATCCAGGACTCCTCGGTAGCCTGAACCAGGCTTCAATGACGGCGATTCCGGTGGCATATTGTCTTCGGCATTGCAAAGGCGGGTTCCTCCTCCGAATACTTCATAAAATATTTTGAACACAAGGGTAGTGTCCGGCTCTGCAAAATAAGTTCCACATACCACCGTAGAGAATAATATTTACACAAGTTCAATCTGTTGGCGTATTCATGGCGTGACATCACACCACGGCCAAGCCTTTATTGAATCATTTTCTTGTCCCACCTCGGTAGCGTTTAGCGAGGTGGTTTCCTTAACACGTCTTGTCAAAGCAGAGATCATGTCCCCTTATTCCGGGATTCTCATCAATGCAGGCGTGGGTAACCCAATCGTGCCCGTTAGCACGTCTCCTCTATCGGCGAGTCTGAGCGGTCACGGGGAGGGCTCTGGTATTCAACCTTTTATAAAGAGACCAAGGCCCCGCTCTTTTTCCTCAATCTCAATCGAATCCGCCCCTCGCTTCGAGTCCCAACACCCAAAGCTCCAGATTCAGGTGCTTCGGACCTTCGATGATGTCCGGCTCTGACCTTCAAGGCTGGTGGATGCCTTCCTCTCTCACGGAAGAAGACGTCCTAAAGCTAAGAGATGCCAGGTATCTAACCGGAGAAATCTCGCATAGGCTGCCTGCCCAAGGGCAGGTTATTCCTTCTCCCCAGCCCGGTGAAAGCATGGTGTTCACGTCTCACTTCCTTCGGGGGCTAATTTTCCCGACGGACCCCTTCGTGAGGGGGCTCATGTTTTATTACGGGCTGGAATTGCACGACTTGGATCCGGAGTCCATCGTCCACATCTCGTCGTTCATGGTCGTATGCGAAACCTTCCTCCGCATTACCCCACACTCCGGATTGTGGCTCAAAACCTTCAAGGTGGAGCCGAAGATGATAAAGGGGCAACAGGCAGAGTGCGGAGGGGCTGTTATAAGCAAGAATCTTTTGACGCTCCATGGCCCGAGGGCTCTTTTCAAGAGGAGCTCAGTCTATGGCAACAAGAGTGGTTTTATATCCACAGCTCGGGGCACCAAATGGGTGGCGCCACCTGCCTTCGCTCGGCTCCTCCACATGGTGGCGTCATGGGTCAATAAAGGGCTTGACGGGGCCGTCCAAGGGCGTGCCCTTGTTGCGAGGTTGTATTCGAGACCTCCTAGAGAGAGATCAATTTGGTCGTAGAAGCGCAGGTCATGCTAATTAAATGCATCCTGCCCTGCAAGCGTCGCCCCTTTGCTGTGGGAGTTCAATCCGGAGGGACCACGAGCTCTTCAACATTTTATGGGCATAGCGCTGTGGAGATGTACAAAGCTGTTCTTGGATCACAAGCAATGTGTCCGGACTTGACCGAGGACGCAGGTCTGAGCTGCAATCGCCCGGATGCTCAAGTAAGTAGTCTCCTACCCGGACACGCTATCCGTATATTTATCATAAACTTGCCCTTAAATGAGTTGTCCCTTAAACAGGAGTGGATAGCGAAAGCAAAACTGATTAGGTGTCTGGCCCCCCTCCCTGAGACCACGCCGGATCCCGTGTTAACCAAGATGCTGGAGGCTGCGCCTTTAGAAGAAGGCGAAGGGGGGAACAAGGAAGCTACTGCCTCTGCGAAGGAGGTTATCAAGAAAGGAGGGATCGAGAATCCCTCCATCCAAGGGGAGAAGTGGACCGCCTCTGAAGATCCGGAGACCAAGGCCTCAAAGCGCGGGAAGAAATCTTCCCCAGAGGGTCCTGCGCCGGAAGATGCCCCGACCGCATTATTTCCCCAAGGAGATCAGCCCTCCATCGAGCCGTAAGTAGAGAGGGGAGTTTATAAAATAAAAGACATCCCTATTTTATTTCTGAAGATGACCGAAATTTTACCTTGTAGTTCGGATCTCAACCCTTCTCAGCAGAGCTCGTCGTCAGGGGATCTTCGTCCGGAGATGATGGAGAGCGGAACACCTCCCCCTGCCGTACCGCCTAGCGAGGCGGACGATCCTGAGGTTTCGTCGCGGAGAGTTTCCCCGAATCCGACAGGGGTGGAGTGCGGTCGTAGGGCCCCCCGGAGCCCTCCGTGTCCGGCCTTCAAAAAAGGCCATCGGACAAGTCCGGCACCTCCTGGTGCACAGTCGGAGGAGCTGAAGGATCTGCTCGGGCGAGTGTCTATCTCAGAGGATCACCGTGCATTGATGGGTACGGCGATTGAAAAAAATTCGTCCGCGGAAAGCGGGTTGTACGAGGCCGCCAGGAGTTCTTGTGACGGGTTTTGAGGTGCGATGCAATGGTGTACCTTTTGGCGGTTTCGCATATATAAGATCGCCTTGTGTAGATAGTAGCCCTAAGACTCGGTGCGTTGTCAAAAATGACAGCGTGCGAGGATCATAATCCCAGATATAATATGTCACCCTTCCTATGTAGGTGGCGGGGCGTCCGGTGGCTAGCCGGACTGATGAATTTGCCGAACTAAAGCGGCAACTTGACGTGGCGGATGCCGACATCGTGCTTGTCAATAAGCGGCTTGACGAGTAACAAGGTATGCGATTTCTCCGCGGACACCCTGTAAGGGAGCTTGATGCCCGTGCCTTATAACATGTATGCTTGATGCAGATGGTGCCGCTGCCATGGAGAACCTTCGGGCAGAGCTTGCCCGAGCCAAGGAGCAGGCCAGAAAAAGTGATGCGGCTGCCTTAAAGGCGGCCGAAGAGCTAAAAGCCGAACAGGCTGCTCACTGCGAAGCAAGAAGGAAATGGCCGAGATGTCCGTGAAGTTGAAGAATGCTACCGACCGCTGCGAGCTTCTTGAAAAAGAAGGTCGAGCGAAGCAAGAGGACCTGAAGAAGGCCACCACCGAGGCCAAGGATGCTCGCTCTACGATGAGAGCTATGAAGGAGGAGCTACGTCAGGCCGGAGATATCGCGGCTGGAAAGCCCTTTCTGCTGTGGAGGAAGTTCACGGATCCTAAATATGCTCAGTTGGACCGGCTGTGGAGTAGTGAGGATGCTTATCTGGACTTGGCGGCGGCGAGAATGACGCAGCCGAACACTTCGGAGATCAAAAGGATCACGAGATGGAAGAACTTTTTGGTCGCGATTCCGTAGTCCAGGCGTCCACTTCCATTAACCGATCGTTTGACGAATGGGCGGAGCTGAATAGGTTGTCGGACTTGCCATGAAGAATGTCGTGACTCATTTGTGGCGAAAAGGCCCGAGCCGAAGAGTTATTTTGGCTTGGTGCAGCAGTTCCTTGGTGCGGTGCCGCATATCAAAGCAATGAGGCTGTCAGCATGCATAGAGGGTGCACGGATGGCTCTTGCCCGTGTCAAGACATACTGGGTGGAGATGAAGGCCACCGATGTTGCACCCCAAGATTCGGACGGAAGCCGAGTACCTGTCGAGCACTATTTTCAGGAAGTTCTTCAGGGCGCTCGTTTAATAGAGACGCCTTGATTTCGAAGGATATTATGTTCGAATAACATGTATTATTGTGAAACAATGTTTCGATGGAATATAAAAGCTTTTTATACTTGTGCCTTCAAGAATTAAAATACATCCTGTGCAGCCGTTAATGTATATGTGTATATAACCTGAAAGATGGCAGCCTTTGGCTTCAGCCCCCACACATATAATGTGGGGGTGTTTGCAGAAAGCGCCTTTTCACACTTGATCCAACGTCTTGGTCCTACAAAGGAGGTGATAGCGCAGCAAACTAGGCAACCGGACTATAATGCTTTATCACTTTCACTTAGCCATAGGAGTTCGACGGTGGGGCTACTATATAGCCCCTAGGGGCACCGCAGCTCACCCAAATTCGGGCGGCGTATGTGCTGGCTGAGGAAGCGACCCTTCGTCAATGCGGAGGAATCCTAAAGATTCTAGTGGGTCATCGAGTGGTTGACCAGTCTCACGCTATATCATGATAGTCGGTTTCGGCTTTCTCTCGAGGTGCTTCGCTTTGGCGAACCGGGCACAATCGCGATAGTTCTCCACAGTGCCGCATTAGCCGATAGAGCGGAGCGTAAGGCAGCAAAACACGGGGCCGGGCAAACCCAACATTTGACCAAAGACATGATTCGGAGCTGATGCATATAAGGCCTAACTCGAGACGCCGAACACTCCCTAAGGTATTTGGTCTTTATGAAAACGGGCCGAACAATCGCCCTTGGTAGTAAGCCCCTAGTGTCTAGGTACGCGCGAAATTCTGACATGGCCTATGCCAAAACGCCAGCCTCCTCCTTGGTTATAGCAAGAAACCGGGGGATGTGTATCATCAAGAGACAGTAAAAAAGGTTTACGCAGGGTCTTAATCTGAAAAGAATCGTTGCAACGGGTCCCTGCTGCACGTCTGCGCTTGTGTCTCTGTTGTGCCGTATCCTGGACGGCTGTAGCACGGTGTTCATCTGTAAAAGAGAGGAACTTAGTTGAAAAAGTTTGTGCAAAAATGTACGTTATATTAAATAAACGAAGTACAATTAAAAAAAAAGAATAAAATCGAGCTTTATTGTCTCTTGTTGTGCATGCGCAGAGCCCCTTGTACGGGGGTATGCGTCTAGTAACCCCTTGTATGTTTACGCCGGACTCGTCCAGCCGTGTCCGGGGTCTGGACGACCTGTCTAAGTGCTTTTATTGGTGAAGCCGGTTTATTGTGTGGCTGTCAAGGCAACCGCATGATTTTTTGGACTCGAGGAACCCTCGATGTTTCCTTTTAACGAGATAATGCCGCGTGGACCGGGCATTTTAAGTGTAAGAGATGCATAATGCGGTATTGTGTTAAAGCGGGCAAAAGCTTCGCGTCCCAATAGTGCTTGATAGCTACTTGTAAATGGGGCGAGGTGGAAGGTTAACTTTTATGGCGGAAGTTGTCGGGTGAGCCGACCACAACTTCTAGCGATGAGAGAGCCCGCATAATGGGCATATGGGCCCGACATTACCCCTTGAAAGGAAGTGTTGCTATGGGGAAATTTGGTTGGGTCTATCCCCATTTTGCGGATTATGTCTGATATAGCAGGTTTAGATCCTGCCGCCGTCCATTAGGACTTGTGAAAATTGGAATACGCCAATTATCGGATCTAATATCAAGGCAGTCCAACCTGCATTCCGTATACTTCTAGAGTAATCCCGATGGTGAAGGTGATTGGTTTTAACAACGATGGCGGGAATCCTCCGGGATAGGCCGTATGGCGGCGATACCTCTATGGGCGCCGCTCTATTTTTCCCTTTTGTCACGTGAAGTGAGTTTACTGTTTTGATTTCTTGTGGGAATTTCTTTTGTTTTCCGGTGCTCTGCTTTTGGGGTTCGTCATCGTCCTTGCTTGGTGTGTCGAGCCCCTTGTGCTCGGCGTTGAGTTTGCCAGACTGCTTGAAGACCCAACAATCTTTGTGGGTATGGTTTGCAGGCTTCCCGGGAGTACTGTGTATTTGGCATATATTGTCCAAGATTTTGTTTAAGTTGGATAGCTCGTCCCTGTTATCCTTAAGGGGCAGCTTTCTATAATTCTGCCGAGAGCTTTTGAATCCGGCGTTGACTGTCGTGCTCTTCGGTCTGTTTCCCTTGGTCCGATGCTGGTCCTTGTTGCGTCGTGGTTTCCCGTTTCCATCCCTGACTTCGGATGTACTTGGGTCGCTGGTGCTGCATCTTGCCAGCCAGCTATCCTCTCCTGCGCAAAAGCGGGTCATGAGGCTTGTTAATGCGGCCATTGTTCTTGGCTTTTCTTGGCCGAGGTGTCTGGCGGGCCATTCGTCTCGGACGTTGTGTTTGAAAGCTGCTAAGGCTTCGGCGTCCGGACAGTCGACTATTTGGTTCTTTTTAGTAAGGAATCTGTTCCAAAATTTCCGGGTTGACTCTCCGGGTTGTTGAGTTATGTGACTTAAATCGTCTGCATCCGGAGGTCGGACATAGGTCCCTTGAAAGTTTGCCCGAAAAGCATCCTCGAGCTCCTCCCAACTTCCAATGGTGTTCGGGAAGGCTTTTAAGCCAATGCCGGGCTGGCCCTTTGAGCTTGAGGGGTAAGTATATTTTATGGCGTGGAGATCATCTCCTCTAGCCATGTGTATGTGGAGGATGTAATCCTCAATCCAGACTCCAGGGTCTGTTGTTCCGTCATATGCCTCTATGTTTACGGGCTTGAATCCCACTGGAAATTCATAATCCAACACCTCATTGGTGAAACATAGGGGGTGTGAGGCACCCCTATATTTAGGTGTACCGTGATGTTTGGATACTTGATGTGTTGCATTGCTTACTAGAGCTTGCTTTCTTGGCCCATAGATAGATCTAACTGGGCCATCTTTTTTATGCGAATCCTTATGCGGATCGCTTGCCGGCTTGTGTGCGGTGTCGTTTGCCGCTCTCTGTTTGCCATGGGGTCGTCCATCCGACCGGGTGGCCTCTTTGTTTTTTGATTGCGGGGGCTCTACGGCCTCCTCATCAAATTCAGGCAGTAGTTTTCGCTTTGGGTAGCTCTTCGTTCGTCCACTGTCGCCGTATTTGTCTGCGGTGTTGAGTACTTTGCTCCATCGATTACGAGTGCATCTTCCGCTATTTTGAGATTCCGCTTCTGCTTTCAGGCTACATGCGATGGCGACGAGCCTTTTGTGGAGGTTCTTCGCTCCGGCAACTTGTCCATGTGAGATCGTCGATATTATCTTCGGGCTGACGGGTTGTTTATCCAGATTGTCCTGTTCGGACGGTTGCTCGATAGCATGTTCGTCGTCCACCGGTCTTTGTCGAGGCGGGACTTTGAGCGGCGCTTACGTTGCCGTTTTGACTGCTTTTCGAGGGAATGATCCTTCGTAGCGTCCCGTTGTTCCTCATCATCGCTTTCTTTAGGTGTGTCCACCATGTATACATCGTGAGATGAGGTGGTTCTCAAGTGCCCTATAGGTGTTGGTTCATGTTCCTCCCCTACATCGTCGTCCATACCGTCGATGTCTTCGGAGTCGAAGTCGAGCATGTCGGTTAAATCATCGACAGTGGCTACGAAGTGGGTGGTGGGTGGGCTTTGAATTTCTTTGTCGTCCACATCCAAACCTTCCTGACCATAATCCGTCCAGGGCTCTCCACATAAAGAGAGAGACTTTAGTGAATTCAGGATGTCGCCAAAGGGCGAGTCTTTGAAAAGATGTCATGGCGATGAATTCCATGATCGGCGCCAATCGGATTCGACATGGGGCGCGAAGGCTCGGAGTCCGGCGAGGAGTCCGACACCTTGGAGTCACGAGCTTCGCAAAGGACGGGGTAGGTGTATGGCTCAATCGCTGTAGAGATTGCAGCCCCCGAGGCGGTGTCCAGCCACCTGTCCTTGATCGGCGCAGTTGGCTCCGAGCTAAAGGTCGGAGCGGACACTGGTGCAGCCTCCAGGACACTGTTCGGCGGCAGAGCTAGATCATGCCCCTCGTGACAGTGCGGCGCGCTTGGCTGTGGCTCGAACCCGTCGAAGATCAAGTCTCCGCGGACGTCAGCCGTGTAGTTCAAACTTCCAAATCTGACCTGGCGGGGCGTAGCTTTCAATCTGCTCCAGATGGCCAAGCGAATTGGCCCGCAGTGCAAAGCCGCCGACTACGAAGATCTGTCCGGGGAGAAAAGTCTCACCCTGGAGCGTCGTTGTTGATGATCGGAGGAGCCATCGGGCCTAAGGATGACGGCACAGAGGAACTCTCAATGAAAGCACCAATGTCGGTGTCAAAACCGGCGGATCTCGGGTAGGGGGTCCCGAACTATGCGTCTAGGTGGATGGTAACAGGAGACAAGGGACACGATGTTTTTACCCAGGTTCGGGCCGTCTCGATGGAGGTAAAACCCTACTCCTGCTTGATTAATATTGATGATATGGGTAGTATAAGAGTAGATCTACCACGAGATTAGAGAGGCTAAACCCTAGAAGCTAGCCTATGGTATGATTGTTGTTCGTCCTATGGACTAAAACCCTCCGGTTTATATAGGCACCGAATAAGGTTAGGGTTACACAGAGTCAGTTACAATGGTAGGAAATCTACATATCCGTATCGCCAAGTTTGCCTTCCACGCCAAGGAAAGTCCCATCCGGACACGGGACGAAGTCTTCAATCTTGTATCTTCATAGTCCAGGAGTCCGGCCAAAGGCTATAGTCCGGCTATCCGGGCACCCCCTAATCCAGGACTCCCTCAGGGATAGTGCTGGGTACTTGGTATGTTGACTTGTGCGTAAACTCCCCGGCAACGGCGCCAGAAATCCTTCTTGCTACGTCTTGAGCTTGCGTTGGTTTTGCCCGAAGAGGAGAGGATGATGCAGTAGAGTAGCATAAGTATTTCCCTCATTTTTTGAGAACCAAGGTATCAATCCAGTAGGAGGCCACGCGTGAGTCCCTCGTACCTACACAAAACAAATAGCTCCTCGCAACCAACGCGAATAGGGGTTGTCAATCCCTTCACGGTCACTTACGAGAGTGAGATCTGATAGAGATGATAGATAATATTTTTGGTATTTTTGGTATAAATATGCAAAGTAAAATAAAAGGCAAAGTAAAGAGCAAAGCAATAATAAAGTGTAGGAAGATTAATATGATGAAAATAGACCCGGGGGCCATAGATTTCACTAGTGGCTTCTCTCAAGAGCATAGGTATTTTACGGTGGGTGAACGGATTATTGTTGAGCAATTGACAGAATTGAGCATAGTTATGAGAGTATCTAGGTATGATCATGTATATAGGCATCACGGCTGGGACAAGTAGACCGACTCACCTGCATCTACTACTATTACTCCACTCATCGACCGCTATCCGGCATGCATCTAGAGTATTAAGTTAATGAAAGCAGAGTAACGCCTTAAGCAAGATGACATGATGTAGAGGAATAAATTCATGCAATATGATAAATACCCCATCTTGTTATCCTCGATGGCAACAATACAATCGTGCCTTGCTGCCCCTCATCCTTTGGGAAAGGACTCCGAAAGATTGTACCCAAAGCTAAACATTTCTCACTTTGCAAGAACTACCAATCTAGTTGGCGAAACCTAACGGATAATTCGAAGAGTCTTTTAAAAATAACTCAATCTTACTTAAAAGAATTCAGGAAAGATTCAAATATTGCTCATAGATAATCTTGATCATAAACCCACAATTCATCGGTCTCAACAAACACACCGCAAAAAGAAGATTACATCGAATAGATCTCCATGAGAGAGGGGGAGAACATTGTATTGAGATCCAAAAAGGGAGAAGAAGCCATCTAGCTAATAACTATGGACCCGAAGGTCTGAGGTAAACTACTCACACTTCAGCGGAGAGGCTATGATGTTGATGTAGAAGCCCTCCGTGGTGGAATCCCCTTCCGGTAGGGCTCCGGAACAGGCCCAAGATGGGATCTCGTGGATACAGAAAGTTGCGGCGGTGGAGTTAGGTTTTTGGCTCCGTATCTGATCTGACGGGGGTACGTAGGTATATATAGGAGGAAGAGGTGCGTCGGTGGAGCCTCGAGGGCCCACGAGGTAGGGGCGCGCCCTCCACCCTCGTGGCCGCCTCGGAGCTTTCTTGACGGAGGGTCCAAGTCTCACAGGTCTTATCCGATGAGAAAATCACGTTCCCGGAGATTTCATTCCGTTTGGACTCCGTTTGATATTCCGTTTCTTCGAAACACTGAAATAGGCAAAAAAACAGCAATTCTGGGCTGCGCCTCCGGTTAATAGGTTAGTCCCAAAAGTAATATAAAAGTGGAAAATAAAGCCCAATATTGTCCAAAACATTAGATAATATAGCATGGAGCAATCAAAAATTATAGATACGTTGGAGACGTATCAGTGGGAAGTGAAATTCTCCATCATCAGCCTCCAGTTTGAACCGGATATAATTCGGCTATGAGTCCCCCGCTAAGGAGAGTGTTTTTAATGAGTTTAGCCCATCGCCTAAATGTGAGTGCCGGAAGATGTCCGTGGAGCTGAATTCGATGATCGATGACCGACCGAGCTCGATGTACGCGGATGCACGTGGTTCGGAACCTGTAGCCAGAAATGAGTCTGAGGTTCCAGTGGCGCAGATTCCACCTGAGGTTGGGTCTGTGTGCGGCTCCAACGCCGCTGAGTCTGCGGCTTCCGTGGCAGGGTTGAGCTTCCCGTCCTCGTATGGCGCGATCTGCTCCGGATCTAGGGCCAGAACAGTTACATGCGCTATCTCCTGGGTGTGGTCCGATGACAGATTTAAGTCATGTTCATCGCTGTGGCAGGGAGCGGCTGCTATGGGCGCAAATCCATCAAAGATCAAGTCTCCGCGGATATCAGCGACGTAGTTTAAGCTTCGAAATCAGACTTGATGGCCAGGGGCGTAGATGTCGATCCGCTCTAGATGGCCAAGCGAGTTGGCCCGCAGTGCGAAGCCGTCGAATACGAAGATCTGTCTGGGGAGGAAGACTTCCCCCCTAGACAACATTATTGTAGATGATTGACGGGGCCATCGAACCTTTTGAAGATGATGCAGCAGAACTCTCAATGAAAGCACCAATGTCGGTGTCAAAACCGGCGGATCTTGGGTAGGGGGTTCCGAACTGTGCGTCTAAGGTTGATGGTAACAGGAGACGGGGGACACGATGTTTACCCAGGTTCGGGCCCTCTCTATGGTCGTAATACCATACTTCCTGCTTGATTGATCTCGATGAATATGAGTATTACAAGAGTTGATCTACCTCGAGATCGTAACGGCTAGAACCCTAGAAGTCTAGCCTGTATGACTATGATTATTCTTTTTCTATGGACTAAACGCTCCGGTTTATATAGACACCGGGGGGGACTAGGGTTGTACAATGTCGGTTACAGAGAAGGGAACCTTCATATCCGGGCGCCAAGCTTGCCTTCCACGCCAAAGGGGAGTCCCATTCGGACGCGGGAGAGAGTCTTCTATCTCGTATCTTCACGGCCCAACAGTCCGACCCATGCTACACAGTCCGGACGCTCGGGGACCCATTAATCCAGGACTCCCTCACCCCCTCCTTCCTTCTCTCCTCTTCCTCCTTCCCCCCTTATCCCACTTGGAATAGGGAAGGGGGGGGCTGAATCCTACTAAGTTTGGAGTCCTAGTAAGACTCCCCCCCATGGCGCGCCTCCCCTCTTGGCTGGCCTCCTGCTACCTCTTGAGCACTGTGTTGGTTTTCCCTTGAAGAGGAAAGGGTGATGCAGCAAAGTAGCGTAAGTATTTCCCTCCATTTTTGAGAACCAATGTATCAATGCAGTAGGAGGCTATGCGCAAGTCCCTCGCACCTACACAAAACAAATAAATCCTCGCAACCAACGCGATAAGGGGTTGTCAATCCCTACACGGTCACTTACGAGAGTGAGATCTGATAGATATGATAGGATAATATTTTTGGAATTTTTTTGATAAAGATGCAACGTAAAATAAAAGCAAAGGAAAAAGCAAAGGAAATAACTAAGTATTGGAAGATTAATATGATGAAGATAGACCCGGGGGCCATAGGTTTCACTAGTGGCTTCTCTCGAGAGCATAAGTATTTTACGGTGGGTGAACAAATTACTGTTGAGCAATTGAAAGATTTGAGCATAGTTATGAGAATATCTAGGTGTGATCATGTATATAGGCATCACGTCCGAGATAAGTAGACCGACTCCTGCCTGCATCTACTACTATTACTCCACCCATCGACCGCTATCCAGCATGCATCTAGAGTATTAAGTTCATAAAAACAGAGTAACGCCTTAAGCAAGATGACATGATGTAGAGGGATAAATTCATGCAATATGATAAAAACCCCATCCTGTTATCCTCGATGGCAACAATACAATATGTGCCTTGCTGCCCCTACTGTCACCGGGAAATGACACTGCAAGATTGAACCCAAAGCTAAGCACTTCTCCCATTGCAAGAAAGATCAATCTAGTAGGCCAAACCAAACTGATAATTCGAAGAGACTTGCAAAGATAACCAATCATACATAAAAGAATTCAGAGAAGATTCAGATATTGTTCATAGATAAACTTGATCATAAACCCACAATTCATCGGTCTCAATAAACACACGCAAAAGAAGATTACATTGAATAGATCTCCACGAGAGAGGGGGAGAACATTGTATTGAGATCCAAAAAGAGAGAAGAAGCCATATAGCTAATAACTATGGACTCGGAGGTCTTAGGTAAACTACTCACACATCATCGGAGGGGCTATGGTGTTGATGTAGAAGCCCTCCGTGATCGATGCCCCCTCCGGCGGAGCTCCGGAACAGGCCCCAAGATGGGATCTCATGGGTACAGAAGGTTGCGGCGGTGGAATTAGGTTTTTGGCTCATGTTCTGATCGTTTGGGGGTACGTAGGTATATATAGGAGGAAGGAGTACGTCGGTGGAGCAACAGGGGGCCCACGAGGGTGGACGGCGCATACAGGGGGTAGGCGCCCCCCTACCTCGTGGCCTCCTCCTTTATTTCTTGACGTAGGGTCCAAGTCTCCCGGATCTTGTTCGTTCTGAAAATCACGTTCCTGAAGGTTTCATTCCGTTTGGACTCCATTTGATATTCCTTTTCTACGAAACTCTGAAATAGGCAAAAACAACAATTTTGGGCTAGGCCTCCGGTTAATAGGTTAGTCCCAAAAATAATATAAAAGTGAATAATAAAGCCCAATAATGTCCAAAACAGTAGATAATATAGCATGGAGCAATTAAAAATTATAGTTGGAGACGTATCAAGCATCCCCAAGCTTAATTCATGCTCGTCCTTGAGTAGGTAAATGATAAAAACAGAATTTTTGATGCGGAGTGCTACTTGGCATAATTTCAATGTAATTCTTCTTAATTGTGGTATGAATATTAAGATCTGAAAGATTCAAGGCAAAAGTTTAATATTTACATAAAAATAATAATACTTCAAGCATACTAACAAAGCAATTATGTCTTCTCAAAATAACATGGCCAAAGAAAGTTATCCCTACAAAATCATATAGTCTGGCTATGCTCTATCTTCACCACACGAAGTATTTAAATCATGCACAACCCCGATGACAAGACAAGCAATTTTTCATACTTTTGATGTTCTCCGACTTTTTCAATCTTCACGCAATACATGAGCGTGAGCCATGGACATAGCACTATATGTGGAATAGAATGGTGGTTGTGGAGAAGACAAAAAGGGAGAAGATAGTCTCACATCAACTAGGCGTATCAACGGGCTATGAGATGCCCATCAATAGATATCAATGTGAGTGAGTAGGGATTGCCATGCAACGGATTCACTAGAGCTATAAGTATATGAAAGATCAACAAAAGAAACTAAGTGGGTGTGCATCCAACTCGCTTGCTCACGAAGACCTAGGGCATTTTGAGGAAGCCCATCATTGGAATATACAAGCCAAGTTCTATAATGAAAAATTCCCACTAGTATATGAACGTGACAAAATGAGAGACTCTCTATCATGAAGATCATAGTGCTACTTTGAAGCACAAGTGTGGTAAAAGGATAGTAACATTGTCCCTTCTCTCTTTTTTTTATTTGGGCCTTTTCCCCTTTTTTTTATGGCCTCTTTTTTTCGTCCGGAGTCTCATCCCGACTTGTGGGGGAATCATAGTCTCCATCATCCTTTTCCTCACTTGGGACAATGCTCTAAAAATTAAGATCATCACACTTTTATTTTCTTACAACTCAATAATTACAACTCGATACTTAGAACAAAATATGACTCTATATGAATGCCTCCGGCGGTGTACCGGGATATGCAATGAATCAAGAGTGACATGTATGATAGAATTATGAACGGTGGCTTTGCCACAAATACGATGTCAACTACATGATCATGCAAAGCAATATGACAATGATGGAGCGTGTCATAATAATCGGAACGGTGGAAAGTTGCATGGCAATATATCTCGGAATGGCTATGGAAATGCCATGATAGGTAGGTATGGTGGCTGTTTTGAGGAAGGTTTATGGTGGGTGTATGATACCGGCGAAAAGTGCGCGGTATTAGAGAGGCTAGCAATGGTGGAAGGAAGAAGAGTGCGTATAATCCATGGACTCAACATTAGTCATAAAGAACTCATATACTTATTGCAAAAATCTACAAGTTATCATGGCAAAGTATTACGCGCATGCTCCTAGGGGGATAGATTGGTAGGAAAAGACTATCGCTCGTCCCCGACCGCCACTCATAAGGAAGACAATCAATAAATAAATTATGCTCCGACTTCATCACATAACGGTTCACCATACATGCATGCCACGGGAATCAAAAATTTTAACACAAGTATTTCTCAAATTCACAACTACTCAACTAGCATGACTCTAATATCACCACCTTTATATCTCAAAACAATTATCAAGCATCAAACTTTTCTTAGTATTCAACACACTCATAAGAAAGTTTTTTACTAATCTTGAATTCCAAGCATATTAGGATTATTTGAGAAAATTACCATGCTATTTAAGAATCTCAAAATAATCTAAGTGAAGCATGAGAGATCAATAGTTTCTATAAAATAAATCCACCACGGTGCTCTAAAAGATATAAGTGAAGCACTAGAGCAAAACTATATAACTCAAAAGATATAAGCGAAGCACATAGAGTATTCTATCAAATTCCAAATCATGTATGACTCTCTCAAAAGGTGTGTACAGCAAGGATGATTGTGGTAAACTAAAAAGCAAAGACTCAAATCATACAAGAAGCTCCAAGCAAAACACATATCATGTGGTGAATAAAAATATAGCTCCAAGTAAAGTTACGGATGGAAGTAGACGGAAGAGGGGATGCCTTCCGGGGCATCTCCAAGCTTTGGCTTTATGGTATCCTTAGATTATCTTGGGGGTGCCATGCGCATCCCCAATGTTAGGCTCTTTCCACTTCTTGTTCCATAATCCATCTAATCTTTCACCCAAAACTTGAAAACTTCACAACACAAAACTTAGCAGAAAATCTCGTGAGCTCCGTTAGCGAAAGAAAACAAAAGACCACTTCAAGGTACTGTAATGAACTCATTCTTTATTTATATTGGTATTAAACCTACTGTATTCCAACTTCTTTATGGTTTACAAACTATTTTACTAGCCATAGATTCATCAAAATAAGCAAACAACACACGAAAAAACAGAATCTGTCAAAAACAGAACAGTCTGTAGTAATCTGTAACTAACACAAACTTCGGGAACTCCAAAAAATCTTCCAAAATAGGAAGACCTAGAAAATTTGTTTATTGATCAGCAGAAACTTGAATCAAGATTTTATCACGTGCTGGTGATTTTTAACAATTATTTTCGTGAACAGAAAGTTTCTGGAAATTACAGCAAGATCAAATAACTATCATCCAAGAAGATCCTATAGGTTTAACTTGGCACAAACACTAATTAAAACATAAAAACACATATAACCAGAGGCTAGAACAAATATTTATTCCTAAACAGAAGCAAAAAATAAAAAACTAAAAATAAAATTGGGTTGCATCCCAACAAGCGCTATCGTTTAACGCCCCTAGCTAGGCATAAAAGCAATGATAGATCTAGGTATTGCCATCTTTGGTAGGCAATCCATAAATGGCTCTCATGATAGATTGATATGGTAATTTTATTTTCTTCCCGGGGAAGTGTTCCATGCCTTTCTTTAATGGAAATTGGAATCTAATATTCCCTTCCTTCATATTAATAATTGCACCAATCGTTCTAAGGAAAGGTCTACCAAGAATAATAGGACATGAAGGATTGCAATCTATATCGAGAACAATAAAATCTACGGGCACATAGTTCCTATTTGCAACAATAAGAACATCATTAATTATTCCCATAGGTTTCTTAATAGTGGAATCCGCAAGGTGCAAGTTTAGAGAGCACTCATCAAAATCACGGAAATCTAGCAAATCGCACAAAGTTTTGGGAATAGTGGAAACACTAGGACCCAAATCACATAAAGCATAGAACTCATTATCCTTAATCTTAATTTTAATAGTAGGTTCCCACTCATCATAAAGTTTTCTAGGGATAGAAACATCCAACTCAAGTTTTTCTTTATAAGATTGCATCAAGGCATCAACGATATGTTTGGTAAAAGTTTTATTTTGACTGTAAGCATGAGGAGAATTTAGCACGGATTCCAACAAGGAAATACAATCTATCAAAGAGCAATTATCACAATTAAATTCCTTGAAATCCAAAATAGTTGGTTTATTAATATCTAACATTTTGATTTCTCCAATCCTACTTTTATTAATTTTAGCATCAAGATCTAAAAACTCTGAATTTTTAGAACGCCTTCTAGGTAAAGGTGGATCATATTCAGTCTTATCATTATCAAGATCCATATTGCAAAACAAAGATTTAATAGGGGACACATCAATAACTTTTAGATCTTCATCTTTATTTTCATATAAATTTGAAGAACACGCTTTCACAAAGCAATCTTTCTTAGCACGCATCCTAGCGGTTCTGTCTTTGCACTCATCAATGGAAATTCTCATGGCTTTGAGAGACTCATTGATATCATGCTTAGGAGGAATAGATCTAAGTTTTAAAGAATCAACATCAAGAGAAATTCTATCAATGTTCCTAGCAAATTCATCAACTTTAAGCAAGTTCTCTTCAAGCAAAGCATTGAAATTCTTTTGTGAATTCATAAACTCTTTAACACAAGTCTCAAATTCAGAGGGCATCTTATTAAAATTTCCATAAGAGCACAGAAAAAGGCTGCTATTTTGTGGGAAGCATTTAAACAAAGGCTTGGTCACTCAAATGGCCACACAATGCATTTTGACTTACAAGATTTATATGAGCACAGAGCTGACCCTCAGATTTTTAATGAATTGGAGCAACCTTTAACACAAGAGGAAACTGATGAAGTTGTGAAAAATCTTCCTAATGACAAGTCACCAGGGCCTGATGGTTTCAATAATGAATTTCTAAAAGCTTGTTGGCGAATTATAAAGGAATATATTACTAAACTCATAATGGCTTTCCATGTCACAACCCTAGCTTAGCCTTTGCTTGTCCTTGCATGATCATCATGTCATCATGTTAAATTTTCTCAGAAAGTTGAAATGGGGATGGCAGAAACCCCCAACACCACTTAATCCAACTAGGGTTACTAAAATATTTTTCGATTATCCTGAAATGGCCTTCAAAAATGTTCATCATCTTTGTCTTGGTCTAAAACCTCTGACAAAAATGGTTTACACTTTTCTAGGACAGGATTGGGTCACTGGATTAAATCTTATGCTATTTGCAATTGGGCATTTAATTGCTATATAATATTTTAAATGCTCAATTAATTCTGAACTTAAGTGAGGGCTGTTGGGAATATTCCAACCAGAGCCCACAATTATTTTCAGGGTTTTTGAAAACGTTCTGGTATTTTTAATAAAGCCCAGAAGTTACAGAGAAATAGAAAAACATTAACAAAAGAGAGAGAGAGAGATTACCTGGCGCTTACCTGGCCGGCCTGGCACTGTAGCAGCCCACCAGGCCCATCTGCCAGTCGTCCTCCACCTCGCGCCAGAAGGACGCGAGGCGTGTGTTCGCCGCACGCCGGCACGCGCCCGTGCCACCTCCTGCTTCCTGCCGCTTCCCCCTCGTCGCCTGGGCCTCCCTCGCGACGCCACGCACCCCCCCGGACCCTCTGCACCTCTCCCCTCTCTCCCCCGAGCGCTCTCCCCCTCCTCTGTTCTCCTCCTCACCGAACGCGCCCTTGCCGCCAACGAGAACCACCGTGGCCATCGTGCTCCCCTCGCCTCGCCGACACGCCAAGAAGCCCCGCCTCGTCCCCCTCTTCCTCCTCACCAAGACGGAAGGCGCCGGAAGCCCTGGATGCCGCCAGCTCCGCCGTTCCCCTCCTCGGCCACCGAGGATCGCCACCGTCGATTTGCCGCTGTCTCCGCCTCCCCGAGCTCGCTGAGACCGTCTTCGACCATGCTGTGAGCTCCGACACCTTTCCCCCTCCTCCCCGCGCTCATTCCCGCACTCTGGCCGCCCTTTTCACCGGAGCCGTGAGCTCCTCGCCGCCGGCGATGATGCAGACGAGACCAGAGCCACCACAGCTCACTCCCGAGCACGAAAACATGCTCCACACCTCACCAGGAGCATGTAGAACCCACCAGCTCCCCCTCCCGCGCACCACAACGCCAAACCCGCAGGTGCCCGAACTCCGGCCACCAGAAATGCTCGCCACTGTCAACTCCGGCCATCCCAGCTGCTGCCGCCACCACCACTAGATGCGCGAGAGCCTCAACAAGCCGTAGCAGCAAACAGCGCTCAAAACGGAGCACCATAGCGAAATCCCGAGTCCCTCCGCCGCATTGGTCGCCGGCGGCTAAACGCCGGTTGGCTGACGTGGCAGGTTAGTTTAGCCGCTAGCCCCGCGGTTAGTTTAACCGTGTGCCACTGACGGATGGACCCCACTCCCTAATTTAACTCTAGCTTTATTTCCTGTTTAGATTAGTGTTAATCTTGCGGACCCCACGTGTCAGCTTTGACTTTGGTCAAGTCAACATTGACCGGTCCCACCTGTCATACACCCAAACCAGCCTGAGACACTGACGTATGGGTCCCACAGGTCAGGTTTGACCTGGCCGACCAGTTGTCCTGCTGATGTCACACCTATGTCATGCTGACGCAGTAACTTATTTTCTGGATTTATTCTTATATAGGAAATTCCAGAAAATGTTGCAAACTTCAAAAATTCATAGAAAATCAACCGTAGCTCCAAATCAAATAATTTATATATGAAAAATGATCAAAAAAATCCAATCTATCCATCTGTCCTGGTCTCATGCATGTTTAAACAAGTTAACCTGCTGTTTAGTGCAGAACAAGATAAAGCACTAATAATGACCATGAATGTGTTTGAACTTTGAATCTTTGGTTCAAAATAGATCAAACCCATCTCGTTGTAGTTGCATTAGCCCAACACACTCATTTTTACCATGTCATGATCATGCATCATATTGTGCATTGCATTGATTGTGTTTCTTCTCTGGTGCCGGTATTTGTCCCCTCTCGATAGACGTGGTTCGACGATGAGATCGATGACACTGATGAAGAGCTATATTATCTTCGGAAGTGCCAGGCAAGCAAAACCCCCTTGTTCATTCCGATACAGTCCCACTCTCTCGCTCCTGCTCTCTTTTATTGCATTAGGACAACAATGATTCATTTGTTACCTGCTGCGGTAGTTGAACCCCTTTATCCTCTGCGTGACCAGTCATTGCCACAGTAAATAGATGAAACCCACTAGCATGAGTAGGAGTTGTTTGAGCCTGATGTGCCTACTCATTCATGCTTGTTTGTCATGCCTGCTACTTGTTAGAGTTGAGTCAGGTCTGATTCATCGGGAATGAATTGGAATGGTGATGAACATGTCCTACTGTGTGTGAGCTAAGTGTGTGACACGATTTGGTAAAGGTAGCGGTGAGAGGCCATGTAGGAGTACATGGTGGGTTGTCTCATTGCAGCCGTCCTCAGGAACTGAGTTCTGTGTTTGTGATCCATGAAACAATTACTACCACACATTGGGATCCTTAATTGACCCTCTCGACTTATTAACCACTCTTGTCCTCTGTCCGGGAGTTGCAAGTAGTTTCTGGTGTTTGTAGCATCTTTGGGGAGCCGCATGGCGCTGACCTTAGGGGTGGGCTGTGTTGCGGTAGGCACGTGGCACGGCTGCACCGATTCGCCTGCTTGGTGTCTCGGGAACCCTGCACACATCGTTCGGGGCCGTTAGTGGAAACCTCGGCGGACTCCCATGGATGGAACCCGAATAGGCGATAAACCCGGACTAGGGACCGGTGTGTTTAGTCGGTCGTGGCAGACACCCTCGCTGGGCTTCCGCTTGAAGGTTGCCGAGTACATGTCGTGTAAACGGCGGTAAGTGGTGAGAGCGTGTGTGAAGAAGTACACCCCTGCAGGGTATAGAACTATTTGAAAAGCCGTGTCCGCGGTAAAGGACTTCTGGGTTGCCTATAACAGTTCATTGACAAGTGAAAGTGGATACTCTAAAATGCGCAAGATAAGCGTGAGTGCTATGGATGGCGTTCTCGTAGGAAGACGGGAGCGGATCCATAGTGGTGTATTGAAATGGTGAATATGTGGACTGCGTAGCGCCACCTCAAAAGAGTTACTTGCAAATGTAGTTCAGGATAGCCACCGAGTCAAAGCTGGCTTGCTGCAGTTAAACTCCACCACCCATTTGTTGATAATGATGCATATGTAGCTAGTTCTGATGTAAGTCTTGATGGGTACATTTGTACTCACGTTTGCCTATTTTATGTTTTGCAGAGAGATGTCAGTCTCGCTAGTAGTTCCGTGGACTTGACGTTTAGCTTGATACCTCAGCTACGATCTTGTGCCCTCGGCAGATCTCGGTAGTTAGTCAGCTTATCAGCCATTTTCATTTGTAGATGTACGTACTCGAGACATGATAAGCTTCCGCTTGTGCCTTGACTTGTATGCTCTGTATGTTGGGTCATGAGACCCATGTTTGTAGTATCTCGCTCCTCGGAGCCTAATGAATAAATATTTGATTCGTAGAGTTATGTTGTGATGCCATGTTGTATTTAAACATATCGATCATATTGTGTGTATGATTGAAATGCTTGGTATGTGTGGGATCCGACAATCTAGTTTTTTATCCTTGGCAGCCTCTCTTATGGGGAAATGTAGTCTAGTGCTTCCATGAGCCATGGTAGTCTGCTACAGCCCGGTTCACCGGAGTCCTGCTAGCCCAGCACTACTGCTCAGGACACTTGACTGGCCGGCATGTGTTTCACTTCGTTCCTGTGTCTGTCCCTTTGGGGAAATGTCACGCGGTGACATCCGGAGTCCTGCCTAGCCTGCTATAGCCCGGGTTCCCGAGTCCTGTTAGCCAGTGCCTGACACTGGATTCACACGCTGCTGACCGACATGCTCGATGTGATTCATGTATGCCTGTCCCCATGGGTTAGTGCCGCTTTGGGTTCATGAATAGCCATGTCGGCCCGGGTTCTCGGTCATACGGATGCTAGCGACACTATCATATATGTGAGCCAAAAGGCGCAAACGGTCCCGGGCCATGGTAAGGCGACACCCGTGGGAATACCGTGCGTGAAGCCGCAAAGTGATATGAGGTGTTAGCGGCTAGATCGATGTGACTAGGAATCGTGGTCCTGACAGCTTTGGTATCGAGCTTTGTTGCTGTCAGGGATTACCAAGCCAAACTGGTCGAAGTTGTGTCTAGAAATGCTTTTGTTATGTAAGGGAATTGATTGTGGAAGGGAACATAAGGCTCTTTTTACTCCTTATACCTCATGGCCTTCTGATCTGAGTCATCCTTTTCTCTTCTACGGGGTTTAAGAACTAGGCTTCTCATCTATCTATTAGGATGACGTGTTACTAATCCATAGACTTATAGAATTGATAGTTTCAAATCTCAGTTCAGTTTTCACTACTTCCATATGTTCATAGCTGGTCTCAGAACCTTGATATTGCAATGTTGAGTGGTCATGCCACTATTTTGTAGGATGTCTCAAATCAGTTTGAGCATTTACAGCCGTTATGTTGTCCGAGTCATCCCAGGTTTCTAAATAGTCTGATGCATTTGCAAATCCTTTCTTTCCGTCCCCGATGTCCTTTTTGGTCAGAATAAGCACACTAACCGGTGCGTTGAGGTAATTTATTGCCTTGACATATATGTTGGAGCTATTATTATGACCCTAGGTGTTTTAGGGAGTCACCTAGTAATCCAGCCATGTTTTGTGTTCCCGGTGTGATGATTCTGGCCACCATTCCCGAAAGCATCCCGTGATGCCAGTTAGTAGTAGGTATTCTATTCCTGGGTTCTTGAACCCGAGGTTCACCCTACTTAGCTCCTGTTGATAGTGTTTGCTAGTTCCTTTAGGATATTAGTAACCTTGCAATAGTCCTTGAGGTCCGTGGTATTTCCTTCTTCCAAATACTATGAACCGCTTATGGCAGAAGTTCTTTGAGCCAAAAGATCACAACCAGGGTGCTCTTGAGGAGTACTCCATTCTATATTGTGACTCTGCCAGTTCTACTTTTCTGCATGGGTTATGTGACGCCCCGAGACCGATGCTCGAGAAGACTTCCAGCTATTCCGGGTTTCGCCGTGTGTTTCATTTGTGCCTGCCCTTTTTATTTTTGCATTGCATCATGTCATCATGCCATCAATTTCTCAAACCAACTAAAACTCAAACAAATTGCATGGGTCTTTGATCCATTTAAATCGAGGGAATTCACTTGTGATTTCTCTTTATAACATATTAAAGCCTCTCAATATTATTAGGGAGCTATAATAAAATTATTCCATTTATTTGGAAATCACCATAACACACTTGCAAATAAATCCCAATGCCTTTGTTATCTTAATTCTTGGTCTCCAACATTGCCCATAATTTCCTTTTATCATATTAGGAGCTCCACCAAAAATCCGAACATTTTGGACCTTCCCAAACCCTCACTTCCATTCAAATCATTTGAATTTAAATTCAAATGAGTTTGAATTTAAATCTTTCAATCATGGTCTTCCTATTTTTCTTGGATCAAACTCATTTTTGTGAGTCCGGGAAAATTATACCCTTGCGCTTTTTCTTCCCCTAACCCCTCTTTCTTTTCTTTCTTAATCTCTGTTTTTTTTCTTTTCTTTTAGTAGTGAGAGAGAGCCCAGCCTAGCAGCCTTGCAGCCCAGCCAGGCCTCTGGCCACTTCTTTCTCCACCTGGGCCGACCCAACCAGCCTCCTAGGCCCAGCCGCGCCCCGCACCTAAACCCTAGGCCCCGACCCTCTCGCTCGACCCACTCTCCCTCATTCCCCTGCCAGCGCCGCCACCTTCGTCTCGATCCCCATCACAAGACACGCATCGCCCGAACCTGCGCCCGATCCCCTCGACTCCCTCCTCCTCGATCTGGCGTCCGCTCCTCCCATCGCCTCAACCCCTCCACCCGAGCTGCTCCTCCTCACCTCGTCTCCCTCGTCGTGGCTGCCCACGAGGCTCCTGTTTTGTTTTGAGGAGCTCAAGCATTCTTCATCTTGCATTCCAAAGTGCTATTCTTTCTACCTTATCTCTTGAGATGGTGTTATGTCATTATTGACAATTTTCCTTCATGCTTCATGATTCACATGTTGTCAAGAATGAGGTATTTTAAATCCATCAATCTCTTAATTGGAGTTATCTTGGGCTATATTTCACCTAAAGCTTTCCCTAAGGATTGTTGCTAATTATGGTGCTTATAAATGAGCCAAGTTCTTCATTTGTCCTCTCGGTGAAATAAGTTTCTCGTCTCCTTGTTGATATGAATCCAATCGTTTGTTTCCGTTGGTGGCAGAAGCTCACCTCATAATGTTGAGATGTTTCCATAAGTCCACTACAAGGTTATTCTTTTCGTTGTTGATAATCCAACAACTCCGTTCTAGCATTTCTTGTAAGCGTGCTCTTTCAAGATCTTGTTTCCCTTCGTCCATTCCATTCCATTTTTTCATTTCTTCCGGAGGCATTGTGATGTTGCTCTCTTGACCCATCATCTTGTTTTGTCAAGATCATGTTCTTCTCCTTGCTTCTCTCGCTTAGTCGGAGTGTCATGTTTTCATTCAAGTTCTCTCATCTTATCAAGTTTTGCCTGCTTCCTCAACCGGAGAGCTGTCTGAAATCTTTCTTACCCCTTGTACCATTCTTTCAATAGTTCCGGAGGCAGTGTGTTGTTGATTTCATCAAGTATCATCCCATCTTTTCAAGTTCATGATTCTAATTCCTTCCATTTTCAGTCGGAGTGCTGCCCAAATTATATCATTCTTATTCCTTCTCTATCTTGTTTTAACCGCAGTGGTGTCAATATCTATCTTGTCACTTAACCTCATGGTTCTCATTGTATCCCATGTTCTTCGTATCTTACGGAGTGTTTGCAATCTCGTCATCTTCATTGTATTTTTTTTCTTTCAATTTTGTCAACCTCTCAAGGTTCATTGGTTTCACTCTTTTGTCAAAGAAGCAACTTAGTTTTACCTCTTTCTTCTTTCGTTTTTCTATCCGGTGCCATCCTAGATCTCGGGACGAGATCCTCTTGTAGTGGTGGAGTGTTGTGACGCCCCGAGACCGATGCTCGAGAAGACTTCCAGCTATTCTGGGTTTCGCCGTGTGTTTCATTTGTGCCTGCCCTTTTTATTTTTGCATTGCATCATGTCATCATGCCATCAATTTCTCAAACCAACTAAAACTCAAACAAATTGCATGGGTCTTTGATCCATTTAAATCGAGGGAATTCACTTGTGATTTCTCTTTATAACATATTAAAGCCTCTCAATATTATTAGGGAGCTATAATAAAATCATTCCATTTATGGAAATCACCATAACACACTTGCAAATAAATCCCAATGCCTTTGTTATCTTAATTCTTGGTCTCCAACATTGCCCATAATTTATTTTATCATATTCCGGAGCTCCACCAAAAATCCGAACATTTTTGGACCTTCCCAAACCCTCACTTCCATTCAAATCATTTGAATTTAAATTCAAATGAGTTTGAATTTAAATCTTTCAATCATGGTCCTCCTATTTTTCTTGGATCAAACTCATTTTTGTGAGTCCGGGAAAATTATCCCCTTGCGCTTTTTCTTCCCCTAACCCCTCTTTCTTTTCTTTCTTAATCTCTGTTTTATTTTCTCTTTTCTTTAGTAGTGAGAGAGAGCCCAGCCTAGCAGCCTTGCAGCCCAGCCAGGCCTCTGGCCACTTATTTCTCCACCTGGGCCGACCCAACCAGCCTCCTAGGCCCAGCCGCGCCCCGCACCTAAACCCTAGGCCCCGACCCTCTCGCCGACCCCTCTCCCTCGTTCCCCTCGGCCCACCTTCGTCTCGATCCCCATCACGCACACGCATCGCCCGAACCTGCACCCGATCCCCTCGACTCCCTCCTCCTCGATCTGGCGTCCGCTCCTCCCATCGCCTCAACCCCTCCACCCGAGTTGCTCCTCCTCACCTCGTCTCCCTCGTCGTGGCTGCCCACGAGGCTCCTGCCGCCGGCGCCTCTTCCTGGCCGGATCCGCGCCGTCTCGGCCTCCTTGGCGCCTCGCGCTGCCTCCCGCCTCCGGCGGCCAGTCGTTGCCCGTCGCGCCATCTTCTGCATCATCGCCTCGCCTTGTCACCTCGCCCGCGCCACCACTTCTCCACCTCTCCTGGAGCTCCGTCCGCCGGCCACCGGAGCCGCTGCTGGCTGCAGCCCCGCGCTCCTCGCTCCCCTTGCTAGCCAGGAGCTCGTCCCCGAGCTCGGCCAACTCCGGCGGCCCCAGCGCCCGTGCCAAGCTTGCCGCCTCGCCATCTGGTCCTGCCCTACCTCGCCTTTGCTTCGAACCAGGGGCCGACGCCCCCATCGCCCGTCGTCTTCGGGCCAAGCTGCCGTTGTCGCTTCCTTCGACTGATGCTGCCGCCTCTTTGCCAAGGCCATCGCCGAGTTACCCCAGGACCCGTGGAGTCATGCACGGGAAAACCAAGTCCGAAGACTACCGTGGACGTGTGCCTGGTGTCACTTGGATTCGTCAAGACCGCCAAGACCCATACCTGGTTCGTCAAGTACCGTCTCCGGGATTCACCAAGTACCACGACTGCCGCCGGTGTGCATTTTTGTCAAGTCCGACTACACGTGTACGACTACATCCGAGGTGGATTTCGTCAAGTATCCCTTCGGATCGCCAAGTTCATCCACCCGTGTACCACTACTTCCCTCGACGATTTTGAACCGCCCCGAAATGCACGCTTCGAAGGTATAACCCCGAGACGACCTTCCGAGAACGAATGTGGGTTGTATGAGATGTTCGTGTTTGCACCGTGCCCGTTTGCTTCATGCACGTTCCTCCTCATTTGCCATGCCGTCGAACCGTGGGAACCCGGTAACCGGGATCACCCCACCATCTTGCATGGCACGCTCTCCACACTTTCTTTTGCACCGATATCTCCATGAGTTACCAGGACCAGAATGTTGCCGTGGCACCATTTTCGTTTCGCCGCCGTGGCACCCTTTCGTTACGCCATGGTGACCAAATGCTTCATAACATGCTTATGTCAACATTTTCATAAAAATTGCTTAAAACTTGCACATGTCATCCGCATCATGATAACAACATTTAAATGTTTAAAATTGTTGTTGCATTAAATTGCTAAATGCATATGGGGATTCACCGGATTTGTTGTTTTTATGTCCGGCCCCATTTAAATTGTTTAGATGGTATAGTTTTGATATGCTTCACCACTTGTCATGTTAACCAATATTTAACATTGTTGGGTACATAACCGAGAGAGAACTAAATAATTGATGTGGTGTTTCGTCAATATTCAACTCGTTGCATATTGGCTCCATTTAACTTGTAGTTTTGTTTGTGCATATTGCCATGCCATGCTATTTAAACAGGACATGCATCATACTTGGTTGTGCATCATGCCATGTTTGTGCTTGTTGGTTTACCATGTTGTTTGTTTGTTTCTGGGTTGCTTCTCTCGTTAGCTTCGGTTTCCTTCCGGAGTTGTGAGGATTCGTTCGACTACGTCCGTTTGTCTTCTTCATGGACTCGTTCTTCTTCCTTGCGGGATCTCAGGCAAGATGACCATACCCTCGAAATCACTTCTATCTTTGCTTGCTAGTTGCTCGCTCTTTTGCTATGCCTATGCTATGATGCCTAACACTTGCTATATCATGCCTCCCATGTTGCCATGTCAAGCCTCTAACCATCCTTTCCTAGCAAACTGTTGTTTGGCTATGTTACCGCTTTGCTCAGCCCCTCTTATAGCGTTGTTAGTTGCAGGTGAAGCTGAAGTTTGTTCCTTGTTGGAACATGGAGATGTTGTTTCTTGTTGGAACATGTTTACTTGTTGGGATATCACAATATATCTTATTTAATTAATGCATCTATATACTTGGTAAAGGGTGGAAGGCTCGGCCTTATGCACAGTGTTTTGTTCCACTCTTGCCGCCCTAGTTTCCGTCATACCGGTGTTATGTTCCTTGATTTTGTGTTCCTTACACGGTTGGGTGATTTATGGGACCCCTTGACAGTTCGCTTTGAATAAGACTCCTCCAAAGAAGGCCCAACATTGGTTTTACCATTTGCCACCTAAGCCTTTTTCCCTTGGGTTCTGCAGACTCAAGGGTCATCTTTATTTTAACCCCCGGGCCAGTGCTCCTCCGAGTGCTGGTCCAAATTAGAGCCACTTGCGGTGCCGCCCTGAGGCAACTTGGGGTATCTTCGGTTGCCGTACGTAGTGTTCATCTGATGTGCCCTGAGAACGAGATATGTGCAGCTCCTATTAGGATTTGTCGGCACATTCGGGCGGCTTTGCTGGTCTTGTTTTACCATCGTCGAAATGTCTTGTAAACCGGGATTCCGAGTCTGATCGGGTCTTCCCGGTAGAAGGAATATCCTTCGTTGACCGTGAGAGCTTATCATGGGCTAAGTTGGGACACCCTGCAGGTATTATCTTTTCAAAGCCGTGCCCGCGGTTATGAGGCAGATGGGAATTTGTTAATGTCCGGTTGTAGAAAACCCGAAGTTGACTTTAATTAAAATACATCAACCGCGTGTGTAACCGTGATGGTCTCTTCTCGGCGGAGTCCGGGAAGTGAACACGGTGTTGGAGTTATGTTTGACGTAAGTAGTTTCAGGATCACTTCTTGATGATAGTTGGTCGACCGTGCCTTGCTTCTCTTCTCGCTCTCTTTTGCGAATGTAGCCACCAGATATGCTAGTCGCTTGCTGCAGCTCCATCTCACTACCTTCTCCTACCCATAAGCTTAAATAGTCTTGATCTCGCGGGTGTGAGATTGCTGAGTCCCCGTGACACAGATACTTCCAAAACCAGTTTGCATGTGCTGATGAAACCGTGCAGGTGACGCATCCGAGCTCAAGGAGGAGCTCGATGAAGATCTTGTTCATTGTGTTGTTTCGTTTCAGTTGATCAGTAGTGGAGCCCAGTTGGGACGATCGGGGATCTGTAGCATTTGGGGTAGTCTTCTTTTATTTTGGTTCCGTAGTCGGACCTTGATTGTATCTGTATGATGTAATGTTTTACTCATGTATTGTGTGAAGTGGCGATTGTAAGCCAACTATGTATCTCTTTCCCTTATGTATTACATGGGTTGTGCGAAGATTACCTCACTTGCGACATTGCTTTCAATGCGGTTATGCCTCTAAGTCGTGCTTCGACACGTGGGAGATATAGCCGCATCGAGGGCGTTACAGGTTATCTGGAAGAAACCTGTTGAACTTGGTTCGACATATTAATCTATGCATCCACAACTCAGAAAATTATATGTTCCTTGAGTTGTTCCTCTTCAGTTGTATTCCGACCATCCTCTATCAGCTGATAGCCAAGAGTATCTGTGCATTCGTCATCGATGCCTATTATTCTTGTGGTCTGTCAAGCCATTCTATTCTGGAATGACTGGGAGAAACAAATTCCAGTACCTCATCCATATCCAGGATTGGGTCAAAGCAGTTGTAATCCACAGATCAAATGCAATCAAGCTTTTGATTCTGTTCTATCTTGAAGTATTACCCACTTCATGTCAGGAACGTCATGAGAATTGCACCTTATCTTATGAATTCTTGATGCAGTGATACTTTCGCCATCATCGTTCATTCCTCGGTCCCGTGTTGTTGCAACCGGAATGCCGACAAGTGAACCATGATGTGTGAAATTTATACTCCTAGCAACCGTGTTGCTTAGTAGCTCATGGACAATATTCTCATTCTTAGCGTGTTGGTTATTGAATCATCACCCTAAGGTTGATCGTGCCACCTAGTCCATTTTCCTGGTGCACACTTCGATTGATGAGTTAGGATTGTATCAATTCCTCACTCTTTTGATCATATCATCTTGCCCTGAAAAGTAAGATTGTTCTCGAGCTTAGTAACATACCGGTGGTTCGTGATTTTCCGAATATCTTCTCGGAAGTATTACCGGGTTGTTTCCTGACTGTTATGTTGAGCTCGTGATCGTGTTGGTTTTCTTCTAAACCACCCATTCTCCAAGAACCCGTGTTGGTTATCCCTGAGCTGGTTGGTTAAGCTGAACAACAACTTGGAGAGCTGGAAGATAAAAGCTTTTCTGATCTAGTGTATGTTAAGGGATATCTTTTTGGGTGTGCGTGTGTTGAAGAAAGATGATATCTTCACCAATTGGTTCTCGTGATCAATTGTTGGATTTATTGTCTTGTCAAAACTTTGACTTGAGTATGGGCTATCGTCAAGTCAAATCAGAACCAACGATGTTCGTAATGTTGTCTTACTCGTGGGTGATCCCTCGAGCATACACCATTACATCTTTTGGTCTGACCAATGCTATCACTGTGTTCACATGATGGTGGAAGTCTAGTGATATGGAAATTCCGATGAATTGCTGTTAAGCCCATCAGCAGCATTTTGTCTCCCCCATGATTCATGTTGAACATCAACCTAGTGTTGGAAACTTTGTAAACGATGCCTTCATGTTCCGTTCATGAAGCATATGTTTGGATGAAAGTAGCGACTTCCTCTAAGTTCACGTGCAATCGATGTAAGTTGCCGCCATGAATTCGAGAAAGTTTGCTTTTGCTTCCCCGGAATCATCCCAAGTCATTCATGCATATGTGCGAAGTATCCTGTGGTTTGGAGACTTGCAACCTTCATTCCATATGTTCCCTAGCACTTCAAGCCACTGGTTGACTTGTTCAAGGAAAAGAAGTCTAGCGCGCGTAAAGACTTCGAAATCCTTGATGATGGATCCTAACCTAAACTCGATAGTGTTTCATTATAAGACTACTACGTGGTCATGCTTGTCTTGGACAACATGTTCACATGTATGTAGCAGAACCGGCTCATGTTTTGGAACCTGCTATCGTAGTTCATATCCCGAGAATCTCGCAACGTCATCTCGTCGATTTGTGTTGCAAACTTTCTTTCCAGACATGCTGAGTCTGAAGTATCCTATCACCAATCGGATCTGAATCTCAGGCAGATATGATGGTTGGAACATTCCCAACAGTTGCATTTTGTTCCCAGCTTGCATCGCCATTGTGCCAATATCCCATGGGCTGCCTTCTCAGCAGTTGTTGTCCAAGATCATCTTCAAAAGTGGACTTACCATCCATTTCTGATGATAAGAAAAAATCATCCATTGCGTTGTCTTCAACAAGGTAGTCCACATCATCCATCCTAGTCCGAGTATGTCATTCCTTCGAACACCTTCCAATGATCGCTTGTGATTTGCCCTGGGCTGGTATAAAGAGTTTCAATGATCTTTGAATCAAAAGTAGTTCTTTTGCCACTTCAAAGAATAACTCTACGAGTCACCACCCCCAAGGTGCCTCGTTATTGAATCATGGCAATTATTTCCTCGCCACCTTGACACCATCCACCATCTCTCTAAGCGTGTAATTGTTGCCCACCAAATCAAACCTCGTTGTTTGTTCTTCCATCCCTCTTGATGTGTTTTGTGCCTCAACTCGAGATGTTTCACCATCTCATTCCACGAGTTGATCTTGAGTGCTCGATCTTCGAGGAGGTCGTTTCCTATAGAGTTTCTTTCTGTCGCCATCGTGTTGGATGAAGATCTCGAAAGCAAGGAGTCAAGATCAATTGGATCAATGAACCAACATCTTCGGGAAGGGAAATTGGATCAACAAGATCATGTTAGCTAGTGCCCCCTCTGTCTTCTTACCTCATGTCTTGAATCTCGGGACGAGATTCTTGTTTAGTGGGGGTGAGTTGTCACAGCCCTAGCTTAGCCTCTGCTTGTCCTTGCATGATCATCATGTCATCATGTTAAATTTTCTCAGAAAGTTGAAATGGGGATGGCAGAAACCCCCAGCACCACTTAATCCAACTAGGGTTACTAAATATTTTTCAATGATCCTGAAATGGCCTTAAAAAATGTTCATCATCTTTGTCTTGGTCTAAAACCTCTGACAAAAATGGTTTACATTTTTCTAGGACAGGATTGGGTCACTGGATTAAATCTTATGCTATTTGCAATTGGGCATTTAATTGCTATATAATATTTTAAATGCTCAATTAATTCTGAACTTAAGTGAGGGCTGTTGGGAATATTCCAACCAGAGCCCACAATTATTTTCAGGGTTTTTGAAAACGTTCTGGTATTTCTAATAAAGCCCAGAAGTTACAGAGAAATAGAAAAACATTAACAAAAGAGAGAGAGAGAGATTACCCAGGCGCTTACTTGGCCGGGCTCGACATGTAGCAGCCCACCGGCCCATCTACCGATCGTCCTCCACCTCGCGGGAAGGACGCGAGGCGTGTGTTCGCCACGCCAGACGCCAGCGCCCGTGCCACCTCCTGCTTCCTGCCGCTTCCCCCTCATCGCCTGGGCCTCCCTTGCGACGCCACGCACCCCCCCGGACCCTCTGCACCTCTCCCCCCTCTCCCCCGAGCGCTCTCCCCCTCCTCTGTTCTCCTCACCGAACGCGCCCGCCGCCGCCAACGAGAACCACCGCGGCCACAGTGCTCCCCTCGCCTCGTTGACACGCCAAGAAGCCCCGCCTCGTCCCCCTCTTCCTCCTCACCAAGACGGAAGGCGCCGGAAGCCCTGGATGCCGCCAGCTCCGTCGTTCCCCTCCTCGGCCACCGAGGATCGCCGCCGTCGATTTGCCGCCGTCTCTGCCTCCCCGAGCTCGCTGAGACCGTCTTCGACCCCGCTGTGAGCTCCGACACCTTTCCCCCTCCTCCCCGCGCTCATTCCCGCACTCTGGCCGCCCTTTTCACCGGAGCCGTGAGCTCCTCGCCGCGGCGATGATGCAGACGAGACCAGAGCCGCCGCAGCTCACTCCCGAGCACGGAAATGTGCTCCACACCTCACCAGGAGCACGTAGAACCCACCAGCTCCCCCTCCCGCGCACCACAACGCCAAACCCGCAGGTGCCCAAACTCCGGCCGCCGCAGAAATGCTCGCCGCCGTCAACTCCGGCCATCCCAGCTGCTGCCGCCACCACCACTAGATGCGCGAGAGCCCCAGCAAGCTGTAGCAGCAAACCGCGCTCAAAACGGAGCACCATAGCGAAATCCCGACTCCCTCCACCGCGGATTTGGTCGCCGGCGGCTAAACGCCGGTTGGCTGACGTGGCAGGTTAGTTTAGCCACTAACCCCGCGGTTAGTTTAACCGTGTGCCACTGACGGATGGACCCCACTCCCTAATTAACTCTAGCTTTATTTCCTGTTTAGATTAGTGTTAATCTTGCGGACCCCACGTGTCAGCTTTGACTTTGGTCAAGTCAACGTTGACCGGTCCCACCTGTCATACACCCAAACCAGCCTGAGACACTGACGTATGGGTCCCAAAGGTCAGGTTTGACCTGGCCGACCAGTTGACCTGCTGACGTCACACCTATGTCATCTTGTCGACGATAACTTATTTTCTGGATTTATTCTTATATAGGAAATTCCAGAAAATGTTGCAAACTTCAAAAATTCATAGAAAATCAACCGTAGCTCCAAATCAAATAATTTATATATGAAAAATGATCAGAAAAATACAATCTATCCATCTGTACTGGTTTCATGCATGTTTAAACAAGTTAACCTGCTGTTTAGTGCAGAACAAGATAAAGCACTAATAATGACCATGAATGTGTTTGAACTTTGAATCTTTGGTTCAAAATAGATCAAACCCATCTGGTTGTAGTTGCATTAGACCAACACACTCATTTTACCATGTCATGATCATGCATCATATTGTGCATTGCATTGATTGTGTTTCTTTTCTGTTGCCGGTATTTGTCCCCTCTCGATAGACTTGGTTCGACGATGAGATCGATGACACTGATGAAGAGCTATATTATCTTCGGAAGTGCCAGGCAAGCAAAACCCCCTTGTTCATTCCGATACAATCCTTTGTCTCGCTCCTGCTCTCTTTTATTGCATTAGGACAACAACGATTCATTTGTTACTGCTGCGGTAGTTGAACCCCTTTATCCTCTCGTGATGACTTGTCATTGCCACGATAAATAGATGAAACCCACTAGCATGAGTAGGAGTTGTTTGAGCCTGATGTGCCTACTCATTCATGCTTGTTTGTCATGCACGCTCTTGGTTAGAGTTGAGTCAGTCCGATTCATCGGGAATGAATTGGAATGGTGATGAACATGTCCTCACTGTGTGTGAGCTAAGTGTGTGAACACGATTTGGTAAAGGTAGCGGTGAGAGGCCATGTAGGAGTACATGGTGGGTTGTCTCATTGCAGCCGTCCTCAGGAACCGAGTTCTGTGTTTGTGATCCATGAAACAGTTACTACCACACATTGGGATCCTTAATTGACCCTCTCGACTTATTAACCACTCTTGTCCTCTGTGCAGGAGTTACAAGTAGTTTCTGGTGTTTGTAGCATGCTGGGGGCCGCACGCAGCGCTGACCTTAGGGGTGGGCTGTATTGCGGTAGGCACGTGGCACGGTGTACCGATTCGCCCGTTTGGTGTCTCGGGAACCCTGCACACATCGTTCGGGGCCGTTAGTGGAAACCTCGGCCGCACTCCCTGTGGATGGAACCTGAATAGGCGATAAACCTAGACTAGGGACTCGTGTGTTTAGTCAGGACGTGGCAGACACCCTCGCTGGGCTTCCGCTTGAAGGTTGCCGAGTACATGTCGTGTAAACGGCGGTAAGTGGTGAGAGCGTGTGTGAAGAAGTACACCCCTGCAGGGTATAGAACTATTCTAATAGCCGTGTCATGTAAAGGACTTCGGGTTGCCTATAACAGTTCATAGACAAGTGAAAGTGGATACTCTAAAATGCGCAAGATAAGCGTGAGTGCTATGGATGGCGTTCTCGTAGGAAGATGGGAGCGGATCCATAGTGGTGTATTGAAATGGTGAATATGTGGACTCGTGTGCGCCACCTCAAAAGAGTTACTTGCAGTCGTAGTTCAGGATAGCCACCGAGTCAAAGCTGGCTTGCTGCAGTTAAACTCCACCACCCCTTTGTTGATAATGATGCATATGTAGCTAGTTCTGATGTAAGTCTTGCTGGGTACATTTGTACTCACGTTTGCCTATTTTATGTTTTGCAGAGAGATGTCAGTCTCACTAGTAGTTCCGTGTGGACTTTGACGTTTAGCTTGATACCTCAGCTACGATCTTGTGCCCTCGGCAGGATCTGGTAGTTAGTCAGGCTTATCAGCCTTTTTCATTTGTAGATGTCTGTACTCAGACATGTTAAGCTTCCGCTTGTGCCTTGACTTGTATGCTCTGTATGTTGGGTCATGAGACCCATGTTTGTAATATCTCGCTCCTCGGAGCCTAATGAATAAATATTTGAGTCATAGAGTTATGTTGGGATGCCATGTTGTATTTACACATATCGAGCATATTGTGTGTATGATTGAAATGCTTGGTATGTGTGGGATCTGACAATCTAGTTGTTTATCCTTGGCAGCCTCTCTTATGGGGAAATGTAGTCTAGTGCTTCCATGAGCCATGGTAGTCCGCTACAGCCCGGTTCACCGGAGTCCTGCTAGCCCAAAGACTACCGCTTTCGTGACACTTGATCGGCGGCATGTGTTTCACTTCGTTCTGTGTATGTCCCTTCGGGAAATGTCACGCTACCGACATCCGGAGTCCCGCCTAGCTCACTACAGCCCGGTTCCGGAGTCCTGTTAGCCCAGTGCTACAGCCCGGATTCACACGCTGCTGACCGAAATGCTCGATGTGATTCATGTATGCCTGTCCCCATGGGTTAGTGCCGCTTTGGGTTCATGACTAGCCATGTCGGCCCGGGTTCTCGGTCATAGGGATGCTAGCGACACTATCATACCATGGTAAGGCGACACCCGTGGGAATACCGTGCGTGAGGCCGCAAAGTGATATGAGGTGTTACCGGCTAGATCGATGTGACTTGGAATCAGGGTCCTGACATTCCATGCTGGTAATGTTAATCATGAGAGTATCAATACTTCATTTATAACTCTGGTGCCTAAGAAGGAGGTTCCTCTAACACCAAATGACTTCAGACCAATCTCATTACTTAATGGTGTGCTCAAGATCATCACCAAGCTGTTAGCTAACAGGCTACAAAAAGTGATCCTCCAATTGGTACATATTAATCAATATGGTTTCCTTAAAGATAGAATGATCCAAGACTGTCTGGGTTGGGCCTATGAATTCATCCATCAGTGTCACAAGTCAAGAGAGGAAATGCTGGTGATTAAGTTAGACTTTGAGAAGGCTTTTGACACAATTGAACACAAGCTATAATTGATATATTAAGAGCTAAAGGTTTTGGAGAAAAGTGGATCTCTGGACAAATCACATTTTTACTTCGCATCTTCCGCAGCTTATCTTTGAATGGGGTCCCTGGTAAGAAATTCTATTGCAGGAGAGGAGTGAGACAGGGTGACCCTTATTCACCTTTGATTTTTGTCCTAGCTGCTGACATGTTACAATCAATTCTTAACAAAGCAATGAGATTAGGGATTGTGACCCCTCCTTTACAAGTTCAATCCTGCCCTGATTTTCCAATAACTCAATATGCTGATGACACCTTGGTCCTCATGAGAGCAGATGCTAGGCAACTCATTTGTCTCAAGTCCTTGCTGAATACTTTTGCAGAAGCCACATGTCTGAAAGTGAATTATGGGAAGTCCAGCATGGTGCCTATTAACATTGCTGAAGACAAAGTTAGTCTCTTCACAAATACCTTACAGTGTAGCAAAGGGGTTTTCCCCTTTACTTATTTGGGGTTACCCTTGGGAATTCATAAACCCACTATGGAGCGATGTCTGCCATTAGTTCAAAGAATTGCAAAAAGATTAGCTGGGCTCTCAACTTTCATGACACAAGCTGGAAGATTGCTCTTGGTCAAATCAATACTGACATCCCTCACTATATTCTTCATGTGCTGCCTAGATGTTCCTGTTACCATCAAGCAACAAATCATCAAATATCTAAGGCACTGTTTATGGATAAGCCCTGACATTGAGGATCGCAGACCTGCTCTGGTGGCATGGAAAACTGTTTGTAGACCAAAAAACCAGGGAGGCCTTGGGGTTATGGATATCTTCACACAAAACAAGACTCTGATTATGAAAAACCTCCACAAGTTTTACAATAGACATGATATCCCTTGGGTACATCTCATCTGGGAGTCCTACTACAATAATGGGCACCTACCAGGAGGCAACATGGTGGGGTCTTTTTGGTGGAAGTCTAACCTGGCACTCATTGATCAATACAAGGCTATTGCAAGATGCAATATAGGGGATGGTAAAAGTGCTCTCTTTTGGGATGATTGCTGGCATGATTTTGTATTGAAACACAAGTTTGATCATCTATACTCTTTTGCTCGAGACACGGCCATAAATGTCCACCAAGTGATCCACACTAAGTATCTGCAAGACTTGTTCCATTTGCCCCTGACAACCCAAGCTCATGAGGAATTTCTGGAAATGGAGAATATATGCTTCATGCTGAGGACTTCAGAACACTTGGATCTTAGAGATACATGGAGTTATATTTGGGGTAGTGAGTTTTACTCATCCATTAAGGCATACAATGTGCTAATTGGTTTTAAAAAAACCCCACCTCATTTCTCTTGGATATGGAAGAGCTCATGCCAGCCAAAGCACAAGGTGTTCTTTTGGATGCTGCTACATGACAGAGTCAACACAAGGAACTTACTGGGAAGAAAGAATTTTGAGCTGGAAGAATACAATTGTGCAGTCAGAAACTGTCCACAGGAAGAGACTCTACACCATGTTTTTTGGAGTTGCCCCTTTGCAGCACAATGTTGGGATTTCATCTGCCCTAACAGCGCACACAACTTGTCAGTCTTAGAAGCTTTTCAGGATCTCAAAGACAAACTAAACAAGCCCTTCTTCATGGAGATCATCATTTTGGGTTCATGGGCTATCTGGATTTCCATAAATAATAATTTTTTTGAGCACATTGCTCCCTCTTTCCAGGGTTGGAAGTTCATCTTCTTGGAGGATCTGAAGCTATTAAGATACATGATTAAGAAAAAGTATGCCCATCAGTTCTCTTCTTGGTTGGAGACCATGTTGTAATTTTCTTTTATGTAGATTAGTTTTATATCATTCTGGCTTACCTCAAACCTTGGTAATGGACCTTTATTAATTTTAATAAAAGTTGCAGTGGGGTGTTTACCCTACTGTTTATAGTCAAAAAAAATTCCATAAGAGTTGTTGTAGGAATTACCATAATTATTAGAGGAATTGCTAGGATAAGGCCTAGGATTAAAGTTTCCTCTATACGCGTTGTTACCAAAATTATTCCTACCAACAAAATTCACATCCATAGATTCATTATTATTCTCAATCAAAGTAGACAAAGGCATATCATTAGGATCAGAAGAAACACTCTTAGTAGCAAATAATTTCATAAGTTCATCCATCTTTCCACTCAAAACATTAATTTCTTCTATCGCATGCACTTTTTTATTAGTAGATCTTTCAGTGTGCCATTGAGAATAATTAACCATAATATTACCTAGGAGTTTAGTAGCTTATACTAAAGTGATTTCCATAAAAGTGCCTCCCACGGCCGAATCTAAAAGATTTCTAGAAGCAAAATTCAATCCGGCATAAACGTGTTGTATAATCATCCACAAATTCAAACCATGAGTAGGGCAATTACGTATCATTAATTTCATCCTCTCCAAAGCTTGTGCAACATATTCATGCAAGTTGCTTAAAATTCATAATATCATTTCTAAGAGAGATGATCTTAGCGGGAGGAAAATACTTAGAGATAAAAGCATCTTTGCACTTATTCCATGAATCAATACTATTTTTAGGCAAAGACGAAAACCAAGCTTTAGCACGATCACTAAGCGAAAAAGGAAATAGCTTCAATTTAACAATATCATTGTCCACATCTTTCTTATTTTGCATATCACACAAATCAACGAAGCTATTTAGATGAGTAGCGACATCTTCACTAGGAAGGCCGGCGAATTGATCTTTCATGACAAGATTCAGCAAAGCAGCATTGATTTCACAAGATTCAGTATTGGTAAGAGGAGCAATCGGAGTGCTAAGGAAATCATTATTGTTGGTATTGGTAAAGTCACATAATTTGGTATTATCTTGAGCCATCGTGACAAACAAGCAGTCCAACACACGAGCAAACAAAAAGCAAGTGATACGTCCATTTTGCATCATGCTTTTTATATCGATATTTATTGCATTATGGGTTGTTATTACACGTTATGTCACAATACTTATGCCTATTCTCTCTTATTTTACAAGGTTTACATAAGGAGGGAGAATGCCGAAATGGAATTACGAAATTTGGAAAAGGAGCAAATATTATTGACCTATTACGCACAACTCCAAAAGTCCTGAAACTCCACGAAAGTTATTTTGGAAATAATAAAAATATTGAGCGGAAGAAGAACGCCGAGGGGACCCACCTGGCCACGAGGGTGGGGGCGCCCTACCCCCAGCGCGCCCCACCTCGTGGGCCCCTGTTGGCTCTCCGGTGGCCATCTTACGCTATATGAGTTCTTTCATCAAGGAAAAATCATAAGCAACCTTCGACGAGACTCCGCCGCCATGAGGCGGAACCAATCTAGGGCTCCGGCATACTGCTCTAGGAGGGACACTTCCCTCGGGAGGGAAATCATCACCATCGTCATCACCAACGCTCCTATCATCGGAGAGGGCAATCTCCATCAACATCTTCACGGGACCATCTCCTCTCAAAACCCTAGTTCATCTCTTGTATCCAATTCTTGTCTCCAAGTCCGGGATTGGTACTAGTAGGTTGCTAGTAGTGTTGATTACTCCTTGTAGTTGATGCTAGTTGGTTTATTTGGTGGAAGATCATATGTTCAGATCTTTTATGCATATTAATACCCTCTGATTATGAACAAGAATATGCTTTGTGAGTAGTTACGTTTGTTCCCGAGGACATGGGAGAAGTCTTGCTATTAGCGATCATGTGAATTTGGTATTCGTTTGATATTTTGATGAGATGTATGTTGTCTATCCTCTAGTGGTGTTATGTGAACGTCGACTACATAACACTTCACCATTATTTGGGCCTAGAGGAAGGCATTGGGAAGTAATAAGTAGATGATGGGTTGCTAGAGTGATGTAAGCTTAAACACTAGTTTATGCGTTGCCGTAAGGGGCTGATTTGGATCCATATGTTCCATGCTATGGTTAGGTTTACCTTAATACTTTTGTTGTAGTTGCGGATGCTTGCAATAGAGGTTAATCATAAGTGGGATGCTTGTTCAAGTAAGAACAGCACCCAAGCACCGGTCCACCCACATATCAAATTATCAAAGTACCGAACGCGAATCATATGAACGTGATGAAAACTAGCTTGACGATAATTCCCATGTGTCCTCGGGAGCGTTTTCCTTAATATAAGAGTTTGTCCAGGCTCGTCCTTTGCTACAAAAAGGATTGGGCCACCTTGCTGCACTTTATTTACTTTTGTTACTTGTTGCTCGTTGTCGGTGTACAAAAGTAGTGGCTCTGCTTTTGACCCCTTTACTTGTGCACGGTTAGTAAGAGCCTCCCGCCACGTCCACGCACAGACACGACAGGAAGGGGGAGCCGGAGAGAAGCCGAGGCCACAAGGCAAATGAAGCAACAACAAGGACCAAGGCCACAAGGATCAGATGGGCGTAGCAGGTTTTCCCGGCAAGGACCCTTGCCAGGGCAGCCTCAGCGGCCCCGGCAAGACCCTTGCCAGGGCAGCCCGCCCACACCAGCGGAGTGAGCCACCCTTGAGCCCACCAATGCTCAGACAAATGCGTTGGGACAGGGCTCGGGAGGCACCTCCGTGGTGGCATGCAGATCTTTGTGAAGACATAGAATGCTCAAGATCAAATGAGGATAAGAGGGCAACCATCCTCATCGAAGAAACCTACAAGACCCCCGGCAAGACCCTTGCCGGGGAGGCCAGCGTGCCACGGCAAGACCCTTGCCGGGCCACCCGACAAGGCCCTCGCCAAGGACGCCAGCAAGGCCACTGCCAGGCCTGCACTAGATAAGTCTTCACCGCCGTTCGCATGCAGCTGCCAACCCAATCAGCTGGGCAGGCACCTGGGTGGCGGCATGCAATCCTTCATGGAGGCTCCACCACCGCGCCACCTCAGCTGCCTGCCTGCCTACATGGCACCGCATGCATCGCTAGCCAGGGCGTGTGTCGAAGCAAGGAGGAGCGGCGACGGATGGGACAGGCCTCGCTCCCGTCCCCAATAAAGCGAAGGGACACCTAAGCCTCGCATTAAATGCGTCTTGTCCTATAATATGAGGGATAACCTCGTAGCGTTGTACCCTTTCCACCTCCTGCTTGCCACTGTGGCGACCCCCTTTCTTATAAAAGGAGGCCCCAGGCGACCAGGGAAAGGATTCGGCTCTTTGGAACCTCGCAGCACCTAGAGCTAGTTCAAGAGCTCAAGAACGCTAAATACATCCACCAAAGCAGGACTAGGGTTTTACGCATCCTCGCGGCCCGAACCTGGGTAAACCCCCCTTGTGTCACCTGTCGGTCCCGCTCTTCTCACGATCCCCGCGCCCCGCAACCGTAGAAGGGATTCCAGTGATCCCATAGGTATCGTTTCCTACCGACATCTTTGGCGCGCCAGGTAGGGGGCGCTATTGTGAGAATCTGGTCCAGTAGTCGACTTAGCTGTTCCTCATCGCAATGGTTCCTAAGAAGAAGGCGACCACGATGATCGGTTCGTCCGGAACCGGGTTGGTACCGGCGCGGACTGGCAGCGGGCCAGCCGCGGAGAGGACCCGTGGCGCGGCCCGTGAACATCCACATCGCCCTGATGGTCCGGACCCGGCGAGCGGTGTCGTTTGCGCGCCGGTCGGTGAGCCACCAGTCGTGGGCTTCGGAGACGGAGTCGGGCCCCCCGCAGGCGGCGCGGGGCCCTCCATGGGTGCCACCGTCCCGCCAGGCGGCGGCACGGCGATCTCCAAAGCGCCAACACCGGGCGCCAACGGCACGCTTCCTCTCGGGTTGGCGTGATGAGCAGCGCCACCTGCTGGTGACCTGCGCGCCGCCACAGGAAGAGTCCGTCGTCCGTCACATGAAGGAGAGGAGCCGACGCGCCGAGGCGCTGCTGGAGGTGGCGAATGGCTGCGGAGCCGCGATGCAGCTCCTTCTAACGTGGTTAGAAGCCGAGGCGCATCACAGTCCACCCAGCTTTCGTCGCCACCCACGTCAGCGGAAGCCCTAGCGCGCGCAGCTGCTCCTCGATTTCCCTCCCGCCGCGGAGAAGCTCGACGAATGGAGGGCCACCGTCCGGAGCCTCGTCGGCATCGCCAATGACAACAGGCTACGGCCGGCGGAACCCGTCGGCTGTCGCTCCGTCGGGCTGCCACCCGCTAGCGGAGGCCACCACTACAAAAAAAGACACATCCGTGACATTTTGGGCCGAACAATTTTTTTTCTGTCAAACATATGACACTTCTATGACGATAATTGTGACAAAACCCGGTATCATCATAGATGTGGTGGGCTCCTACTTCTATGACAAAAAATCATGACAGAAAATGGGCTTTTCATCTGGCGGGCCGGAGACGCGGTTGCATGACATTCTTTGGGCCGTCCATGACGGAAAAACCGTGGCGAAGCGAGGGGAGGAAAATTTCGGCGAGTTACCGGTTACGGTGGGAGGTCGGGGGCCGAGCGATGCGTGTTTCTCTCGTACACGTACGCGCGTGTGTGCGAGGCGTTGGCTCAAATTGAACCCGAGCGAGGCGTTGGGCTCTAACTGAACCCGAGCGATTGCACTGCAGGCTATGCGTTACTGAACCCGAGCGATTGATCGATGGCTGTTAACTGAACCCGATCGAGCCATTCCGTCGTTTCTGCTGCTAAGTGAAGCCGATCGATTGAATGAGCGATGGCGTTGGGGAGGGGGGTTTGGATGAGCGATGGCGATGGCGTTGCCTCTGGATGAACATGACCTCGTGGTGTGGAGGGCTGGATGAATAGTAGATGGTGTAGGGGTGGCCGTGGAGGGGTGGTTGAACAGGACCCCGTGGTGTGGAGGGCTGGATGAACAGTAGACGGTGGACGGGTGCCCTTGGAGGGGTGGTTGAACAGTAGCCGGTGGAGTAGCGCACGGTGGAGGCTGGATGAACAGGAGCCCGTGGAGGCTGGAGGAGGTCGACGGTTGAGATGAACAGTATCCCGTGGAGTCCTGTTTTTCGGTACGCCACACCCCTCCTGATGAACAGGACCCCCGTTTCGACCGTAGCAATCCAACACAAGTCCGTTTTGTCCGCTTTGGCGATACGCCACACCCTCCCGATCAACAGGACCCCGTTTCGACCGTAGGAGGTCCGTTTAAATCTGCTTTGCGTACGCCACACCTCCCGATCAACAGGACCCCGTTTCGACCGTAGGAGGTCCGTTTCCTCCGCTTATGTATGCCACCCTCCCGATCAAGAGGACCCCGTTCCGAATGTAGGAGGTCCGTTTCCTCCATTTTGCGGTATGTCAGGCCTCGTTTCCATCGCCTTTCCGTCCAAGCCCTCCCGATGAACACGACCACGCATTCCGTTCCGACCCAGCCGGTTGGCTCCCGCGTTCTGTTGCCTCCCGATGAACACGGCGCGTTACATTGCCTCCCCATGAACACGGCGCATTCCGTTGCCTCCCCATGAACACGACGCACTCCGTTGCCTCTCCACGAACACGGCGACGACGCTGTTTCTCCGTTCCGACTCCAGCCATGTACACGAGCCTGGCCGTGACGTATGCGCCGTAGTAGGAGTTCGAGACCCGCCCAGATGTACACATATGTGGCCGTATTTTCTTTCTTGCACCCTGGCGTTGTAATGCGTGCGTGTACATGCTACGTGCGGCGCCTCTACTACGACGCGTCGCGGCGCCTCTACAACGACGGTATATGCGTACACGTTCGCGACCAGAATGACAACGCCACGTGCGCTTCGACAGGTGGGTCTGGTATCGAGGCACTTCCTTGCGTGCGAAGATGTAGGCGATGGGTCCCAGCGGTCGAGAGGCGAATCATTTTTTTTGCCCGGACGCACTTCCTTGTGTGCGAAGATGTAGCTGGTGGGTCCCAGCAGCCAGGGGGGCGAATCGTTTTTTTTTGCCCGGACGCACTTCCTTGCGTGCGATGGTGTAGCTGGTGGGTCCCAGCAGTCAGGGGGAACCTTTTTTCATGAAATACGGTGGCCTGTCCGGTGGGTCCCCGCTGTCAGGTGGAGGAATAATTATTTTGCGCGTAATAAGGAGGCACTTCCTTGCTGCGGCCATGGACCCAGCTGTCAGCGTCTCCACACACAGTACTCTTCCGATGGAAGTCGGTCGTTGACCACATTGACCACACCGCGCCGAGAGCACCACGACGGTGGACGACGGAGGCAGGGAAGACTCGGCAGTTGTTTCCCATGCGGAGGGGAGTACGACTGTACGAGGGTTTACTGGTTCGTCTGCCGTCGCCGGAGAATAATAGAAGGTGTGGGTGAGTAGAGGGATGGCTAGGCCAGCGATGGGAGTACGATGGGGCGGTGAGGCCTGCGCAGCAGCACAGCCGGCCGCGGGGAGGAGGGAGTAGGCAGTCCTACCGGTGCTTGTTTGAGCGGCTGGAGCAGGAAGAGCAGAGATTGAAGAAGCACGACGGCCATTGGATGGACATCCAACAGTCACTGCTTGTGCGTCAACCTTTTTTTAGGAAAGCCTCAAATCTGTGGAAAACAGCATATAGCCCATCTGCCATTATTTCTAATAATTTACAGCCCATTTGCTAATTCTTAAGGTTTTTTTGGAGCCCATATTCTTTTTGTTAGCATTACAGCCCATATTGTGGCCACTGTTAATTTTTTTTACGAAATTTTGCATATTTCGGTGCGGTCCAAACTATTTTTAATCCTGAAATTTCGAATCACATTCAAACTGATTTTAAAAATAAATGTATATCAATATAAAATCCAAGAAATTCTCCATGCATAAAAATTAATGTAATTTAAAATCTTGAAATAAAAAAAAGATATTTGAAACTAATTACTGGTTTGATGTGCTTTTAAAATGTACAACCAATTTCTCATTACTGATGGGCCATTTTCTCGGCCAGCCGAATGAAAGCTCTCCTCATCTTGAAAGATTTGCAGCCCAACAGGCCTGGCAAATCGACTTACTTGGCAAATCACAAAAAAACTGGGCTTTAACCGTGGACCCAGCTGTCAGCCTCTCCACGTAAAGTACTCTTCTGATGGAAGTCGTTCCTTGACCACGTTGATCATGCCGCGCGGAGAGCACCACGGCAGTGGACGACGGCGAGGCCTAGGAAGGGGTCGACGCGGAGCCGGGGAAGACGCGGCAGTGGAAGCCCATGCGGAGAGGAGTACGAGAGTTCACTGGTTCGGCTGCGGTGTGAGGCTCGCGTCGCCGCAGGGCCTGGCCAGCGGTGGGAATAGTAGGGGCGGTGAGGCCTCTACGGCAACAGAGCCGGCCACGGGAGGCAAGAGCATGCGGCACGACCGGCGCTGCTTTGGGCGGCTGGAGCAGGAAGACCAGAGGTTGAAGAAGCACTACGGCCGTTGGATGGACATCGCCAGTCACTTTGGAGCTAGAATCGTTCATATTGACTAAGTTGACAAATCCCTTCGTCCCCGTCAACTTAGTAGGCCCACAAGTCATCCTCCCACCAAGGTGGGTCCCAGCTAGCCGGGGGAGTATTCATTTTTTTTGTTCGTAATAAGGAGGCACTTCCGGTGGGTCCGAGCTGACAGCGGGGGGAACGTTTTTTCGCAAAATACGGTGGCTCATCCGGTGGGTCCCAGGAGTCAGGGAGAAACGATTTTTTTGGCAAAATACTGGTGGCCCGTCCGGTGGGTCTCCGCTGTCAGGTGGAGGAATAATTATTTTCCGCGTAATAAGGAGGCACTTCCTTGCGGCTGCCGTGGACCCAGCTGTCAGCCTCTCCATGTACAGTACTCTTCCGATGGAAGTCAGTCGTTGACCACATTGACTACGCCGCGCCGAGAGCACCACGGCGGTGGATGACGGCGAGGCCTATGAAGGGGACGACGCGGAGCCGGGGATGACGTGGCAGTGGATGCCCACGCGGAGAGGAGTACAAGCGTTCACTGGTTCAGCTACGGTGTGAGGCTGCCATCGGCGCAAAATAACAGGGGGTGTGGGTGAGTGGAGGGATGGCCTGGCCAATGGTGGGAGTAGTATGGGGGCGGTGAGGCCTCCGCGGTAGCACAGCCGGCCATGGGAGGAAGGAGCAAGCGGCACGACCGACGCTGCTTTGGGCGGCTGGAGCAAGAAGACCAGAGGTTGAAGAAGCACTATGGCCGTTGGATGGACATCATACGGTCCTTTGGAGTATTGACTAAGTTGACAAAGCCCTCCGTCCCCGTCAACTTAGTAGGCACAAAAGTCAGCACAACAATATGGTGTGTCCCATCTAGCAGGGGGGTATTCATTTTTTTTGTCGTAATAAGGAGGCACTTCCTTGCGTGCGAAGATATTGCTGGTGGGTCCGACACGCTAGCGGGGCGTTTTTTGCGAAATCTGAGGCCCTTCCTGTGGGTCCTAGCTGTCAGGTGGAGGAATCATTATTTTTTGCCTAATAAGGAGGCATTTCCTTGCGTGCGGCCGTGGACCCAGCTGTCAGCCTCTCCACGTAAAGTCCACTTCCGATGGATGTCGGACGTTGATCACGTTGACCAAGCCGCGCCGATAGCACCAGGGCGGTGGACGATGGCGAGGCCTAGGAAAGGAACAACACAGAGCCAGGGAATACTCGGCAGTTGTTTCCAACACGGAGGAGTACGAGGGTTTACTGGTTCGTCTGCCGTCGCCGGAGAATAACAACATGTGTGGGTGAGTAGAGGGATGGCTAGGCCAGCGATGGGAGTACGGTGGGGCCGTGAGGCTCTTGGCGGCAACATAGCCGGCCACGGGAGGAGGGAGCAGGCAGTCCCACTGGCGCTTGTTTGAGCGGCTGGAGCATGAAGAGCAGAGATTGAAGAAGCACGACAGCCGTTGGATGGACATCCAACAGTCACTGCTCTCGTGTGTTCACTAAGTTGACAGGGTGTTGCGTGTGCGTCAACCTTTTTTTATGAAAGCATACGCGTCAACCTGTAGTAGGCGCCCAATTCAGCCTCAAATCTATGGAAAACAACATACAACCCATCTACCATTATTTCTAATAATGTACAACCCATTTGCTAATTCTTAAGAATTTTTTTGGAGCCCATCTTCTTTTTGTTAGCATTACACCCCATATTGTGGCCACGGTTAAAAAGTATACGAAATTTTGCATATTTCGGTGCGGTCAAGTGTTTTTAATCCAGAAATATCGATTCACATTCAAAATATTTTGAAAAATAATTTATATAAATATAAAATCCAAATAATTGTCCACGCATAAAATCGATGGAATTTAAGATCTTGTAATGAATAAAATTTGAAACTAATTCCCGGTTTGATGTGTTTTAAAAATGTACAGCCCATTTCTGGGCAAACCGAATGAAACTCTTCTCGTCTTGAAAGATTTGCAGCCCAGCAGGGCCGATAAAGCAAGCATGCCTTGTTTGGGTATTTCTTTAAAAAAAATAGAACTGGGCTAGCCATTTTCAGCAAGAAAAAAACACAATTGGGCTCATGATGTGGTAAACATAAATAAAACCCTGGCTAGACGGGCCACAGCACCCACACAGCTCCGTTGTCACCCTGATCCATCGCTAAAACTAGTATAAATAACATCTGCTTGTTCCTAAAAAAAACAGCGTGACTTGCTGGGTCCCTGGTGTCAACCGCTCGTAGTGTAATTCTCTCGTTTATTGACTATGTTGACAATGGCGTGAGCCCCAGATGTCCAACCATTAGGAGGAACCATATTTTTGGGCTTGTACTATAAAGGCACTTGCTTGCGTGTTGCCATGACGCTGGTGGGTCCCTACTGTCATCCTCTCCACGTACAGTCATCTCCTTGTTCCTCTCGGTTGTTGACGATGTTGACAACGCAAGAGGGCGGCGCACCGCACACGGCGAGCGAACCAAGGCCGCAAGGCGGAGGACGACGGCGAGGCCTCGGACGGAACGAACAGGAGCCGTTGAACATGCTCCGGTCCAGTCGCAGGCGGAGGGGAGTACGAGGGTTGACTAGTTCGGGCGCGGGTACATGTTGGGGCTGACGTCGCCGGAGAATAACATGACGTGTGGGGGAATAGAGGGAGGGACTGGCCAATGTTGGAGGGAACGTACGGTAGGGCGGCGGAGGCGCAACCAGCCATGGGAGGCGGAGCAAAGCGGAGCCGACGGGTGGTTTGGTTTGGGCGTCTGGAGGAAGAAGAAGACAAGAGATAGAAGATACATGACAGATGTTGGATGTCAATCCAACGGCTGGTAGGCGAAATCGCTTGTTGTTGGCTAGTAAGTCGACACCACCTTGGATAGGCTATTTCCTCGCGGGTCCCAACCGCCGAATCCAAATCATCCACGGTCTTGCAGCCTTTCCTATGAAATTTTATAGCCCATTTAATGTGATAGTTCGAAATTTGTTTGTGGGTGCTGTTGTGGGCTTATCACTTGGCTTATTTAATGCACGGTGAGCTCAAGCAGCGGCGAGAGTGATGTTATTTCCCTTGGTTGGGATTTGTTAAAACATTTCACTATAAATTAAACGAATGGCAAGCCATTTGCCTTGTTTCAAAGAAAATATGTGATCACAGCCGAGTTGAAAAGGGCAGAACATCTAACTCCAGCTTACAAACTGTACAAAAGCACGGGGTTAATTGTTCATCAGTTTACAAAAAACCCAGATTGAAAAGGGCAACAACATCTAACTCCAAAGACTTTGTTTTCGTTAGTCACGATCAAATGGATCGGTCAGGTCCATAGAATGAACATCTGGGTCATAAAATTTCTTGGATTATGACCACAATATGTTGTAAATAGAAGCCCGACACGTTCGTAAGCTCTTTTGCCCACCTGAAACTCCTTTTTTCTCTTTGACATACCCATCCGTCAAAACCATGTCCACTGATAAACTTAAGCACGATGGACAATAGTCACCTCGCATTCAGCAGGAAGAATGTTACAAATCTTGTGTTTGCACGGTTGGCTACATATCGTTCTAGCGTTATTGTCTTCAATCGAATCTCTTGAGAAGTGAGAAAATCCTGATGCTTACGAATCCACCGATTGGTTATAACTTTCTTACCTCGTCCTGTTGCCTAAATATACATGAAGATTGAAAACAGTTAAGGTCTAAAAGAAGAGTGTCGAAAGAGCAACAACTGAACGGTTAATTCTAGTACACTATATGCGGGCTTCCAATGTGCGTGAAATTATCACATTTATATACAACTTCTCCAGACATGGAAAGCATTGCAGCAAGCCAATAATCTTGTTCAGATCAAAACTATTCATTTGGATATATAAGATCTTGACAGAATCCAAAGCACCATTGATAGGCCATCCATGGAGAAACTCTTCATTGAGCATAGAACATAATATTAGTACAAAATGTGTACTCCAAGATGATATATAAATTATGTGCAGAAATTTAAAATGCAGCTTATGGTTACAAGTGTAGATGATAATATAAAGTACCTGAAGAACTATGGAGCCAAACACCATATTGTAATGAGCATAGAGATCATGTATTACACCCAAGGTCTCCAGTTTAAGTAGCAGAGAGGACGGTTATTTGCAACGGTGAATAACTAGAATCAAGGCTCAACCTTTGAAGTGAAGGGGCATCTTGGATGATGAGTTGCCTTCCGTCAAAAGAAATTCCAATTCTTACAAGGTTAGGCAACTTTGTTTGGAGACAACCGATTCTAACTGTGAAAACAAGCACTCCAGCGCAGGGCAACTGGAGTGGATGATGTTGTGCAATGAGGCCTCCGATATACGAACCCGCACAAGTGAAAGTTTCTTGAGAAATGGGAGTCAAAGGTTTAGTACCAGATTGTCTGGTAGGTAGCACAGCGCAAAGGTGGCGGTGTGGAGAGAGGAGGAAAACCACAAGATGGACATCGATGCTGAGGGCACAAGTTCATGGCATTCGGTATGTGGTATGTGATTTCCAGGGGAATAGTAGAACTCAAGCAGCTGTAGTTCTGTTAATTCAGGGGATTTCAGCCAGTCGTCCACTGTGCAGGGCGTGGTATGCTTGCTCAGGTATCATGACGGGATGCAGAGGATTTGATCTGATCCCTGGTGGGAGGAGATGATGGCTCTGGGTATTTCAAAATCATTGAAGAGAGATAGTGACGACGATCGATATTAAGGGGCACGGCGCCATAGAGGGCGCCACCGAATTGAGAGGACTTGGGTGCGGCAGCAATCTTTGGTGGGGAGAAGCGAGATGATCTCCCCAAGGACGGCGCCCAGGAGATCGTCACAGTCCACCCGAGATTCTACGGGTTCTGGGATCCGGTGGGGTGGGGTCGCCGCTTCTCCCACCGCCGGGTGCGGGATCTGTGAGCGTCGTTGGCGGAGCCTCATCTTCTTGGCGCTGGGGTCACCGACTCCATTTTCCTCGAGGGCTCGCGTCAAGGCCACGGATTTGAGCAGAGTAATCTAATGCCGAGCCTAGTTGTAGTCTGACGAAGAAGAAGGGGAGCTGGGGGTTTTCAGAGGAGTGAGGAAGAAGGGGATCTGGGGTTTTCAGAGGAGTGAGGTGAGGAATTTGGGGAGTACGAGTGGAGCGGTGACGTGAGTGGGTGGGAGCGAGGAGGAAGAAGAGCACCAGGGTTTTTTGGGGGTGTCTTTGGGTTTGGGTAGCGCCTCTCATTCATAAATATATGGGCTTTTGAATTGATTTTACTATTTACTAGTGTGGATGGGCTGTTTTGTCTTGGGCCCAGAGAAACAATTACTACTAGTACACCGGAGACACTCTACAGCCTACCCGTAAAAACAATTACTACTAGTACAAAGGAGACACTCTACCACTACGGCTCCTCCTAGGTCATTGAAACGTCTCCCTCTCTTGAATGTCGTTATACTTTTGTTCAGCGACATGCGAGCCATGCAAATACAAGGGCCCAAAATGCCATCCACCAAATTAGAAGGCAGTATGCAGGCGGAGAGTCACCCGGTCAGAAGGCCGGGCAAAGAACGAGCCGTCGTATCACAAAAACCCCACCTCCCCGTTAGCCTAAGTTTGACGGACGAAGCAACCATTATTTCACTCTTCGCTGAATCCCTTCTCCTCACCGTCTTCAAGAAAGGCAACACTCGCATCTGCCTTTGTTCTTCTCTCCGAGCGAAGGAGAGCGGATCCGTGATGTTGGTATATTTTCGTTCAGAAAAAAAGAACTTTTGCAAAGCGATGGCGATCCTCACTCTCTTTTTTGTTTCATTGTCATTGCGATTGTGTTTTCCTTTCAGCGGTCTCCTAGTATTCGTCAGTTTCATGATGGACCAAGGAGAACCAGGCAAAGATCTGCCGATAGTGGAGCAGACGCGGGAGGCTGATCCCCATGAGACAGAGAGCTCCAAGAAGATGGAGGCAACCATCGAGATGACACCAGATACGCTCACGGCCACTACTGAGATGGTCAATGCCCCGTTTGAGGTTACAGCCCCCGTGGCACTGCAGGAGCAGTTTTCCCCCTTTGAGGATGTGTCCCCCCCACTGAGCTGCCCAAGGTGATTTCCTTCTTTGCCGATCTCGATTGTGGTTTTTCATCTAAGTATGTGGTGATTTTTAGAAAAGGAAGTATGTGGTAATTAAGAACGCAAACTTGTATTAGCTTCGATGCCATGCTATACATAGTGGTTTAAATAACTTGTGTTTCTTATACTGAAAAGTAATTCAGAATTTCTTTCTGTTTCAGTTAGAGCCCTGATGTAGACAAGGATTGTGTGGTTGTACATGTCACTCACTATGAGGTGGACGACCTGAATATACGCACTGGGAAAACAGAGTTCTTAGGCTATTGGATCCTGGAAGCCATTTGCGGTTATACCAATGAAGAGTTGTATTCCAGCCTCACTGTTGTCAGGCGTGTTGTCCAGGGTGTACTGAAGCACAAGAAATTCAAAGCTACTCCTTCGTTTGTGAGGCATACTGTTCTTGTCAAGCTTACGCAGGAAGATGACGTGGCATGCCTCCACAAACAAGTTTATCAGTGGCAAGGCCACAAGGTTGTCTTCATGAAGGTTCACAGGATTGAGCTGCTGCGGGACGTCCTCGATGATGTTCATGGCAAGGTCCTCTTGTGTCCAGCCCAAATTAGATCGACATGAAATAGTTGCCCCAGCTAGTGTTTAATAGTAGTTTGGATTGTGTCTAATTATCCGAACCTTGCGTGTTATCGACCCCTCTAGGGCTAGTACTATGTTTGAATCTATCTATGGGAACTACTGCTACTTTTGTGTGCCTGTGAATCATGTGAGAACCATCATAATTGTTGCCGAAACAGATGCGTCCTCACTAGTTTTTTCATGAATATGGCATGGTAAGACATAAGTTGTCACGGTTTATCATATGAGCAGTGTGTGTTTTGATGAAATAGAGCACTCGTTCGAGAACCGTGCGCTGACGTATACATAAGTACTTGTAAACACTGTTGGCGCTACCCCACTTGTAAGTAGTTATGCAAAACACGACACATTGGCTCAGATCGCTTCAACACTAGGCTATCGACCAGCTAACAATCAACAATCTGCTGTCTGACATATAAGCAACTATGTATCTTGTTACAGTGGTTCATGCAGTTAATTGAGGCCACAATGTAATAAATTCCATATGTTCACACGCTAGTCCAGCGCTCATGTGGAACACTCACATTAAACTCGTCTTCATAAAAAACTTGAAAAACATAAGTTAAGAAATTTTATACATCTCAATGATTCATAGAACATAACAAACATATACTAGTTCACAGCAAAAGACAAAGTTGTGAGAAGGTTTACAAATCAGGAAAAAACAAGCAAAAGGCTTCTCTGAGCAAAGGGCCTCCCGGCAGGCTTAAATTTCCTGGAGTTCACTCTGGTTTTTTCTTGTTGCCACCATTCAGGGTTAGGTTCTCTCATTCCAGAATAACCAGTTATAATTGTGGTCTCAGCTGGAATGCTGAACTGAACCATGCAGTGTACTGACCAGGTGAAATTCTTGTGCATTCCACTAAATTTAAGCACCGCTATTTGCAGAAATAAGCAGACCACAATGCCTCTTGTCCACGCACCTGTCCAAAAAACCGCCGTGCAGCCGTGCCAGCTAGTCCTCGGTCCATGGATGAACTGGTAGAAAGTGCATTCTGGACTAGGATGCAGTTGTTTTCGCTCGTCCCTGCACTGTAATCAGGAAGTAAAGCGTATGAATCAGCTTCTTTTAGATTGCGTTGGTCATTCTACCTTAGTTACTACCAATGTTGGGATACCTTGAAGACGGGAGGTTAGATGACGACAGCGAGGGATAGCCATCTCATTTTGCGCAGTTGTACTAAAACCGAGGCGTGCGCTTTTGATTGCGCGGATAGAAACGATACGAAGACAGACATCCCGAAACGATATGGAGACAGACATCCCTGTTTATGCTAAATCTAAATACGGTTATCCCTCAGTTTTAAACAGTGACATATATTACTACTTTCCCCCGATTCCTCTTAGAACCAAGTCCTAGATTCATGCTACAGCTTTCCCACTTTCTTCCCTGTTTGAACCAACGCATTGAGTCGACTGTATGAACTAGCTTTACTTCTAATAATAGTAGAAGTCTAGGTGGCTTTGGAACAGCGGACATAAGTAGAATCCACACGAAGGGAGCTGGGGCAGTAGAGCAAGGCAGGTTTCGAAGGAATATATACCTGAGGGTCGTCGGCATGTGGCAAAGACGGCGTCGGGAGGCCGCATCTTGGCCACAATACATGAGGGAGGAAGAAGGGTCGGAGGCCCTCCGAGCCGGCGCTCTCGAGAGAAAGCACGGCCACGATCGGACGCGCAGACAGCCATTGGTCTCCTCCCTCGCTGACGACGACATCGTGAACGATGCACCTACACCCCTGCCCCGGTCGAGGTTGTCCGGCCAGATTTGTGACCAGCCGTGAGCTGAGAGAGAGTGTGGCCACCTATGTCTTGCTTAGATCTGGAGAGCATGAGAGAGTGAACGAGAGGAACCCTAGTAAAGCAAGCGCTAAGGCTCCTGCTTTTATATATAGTGGAGTGATTTTGTTGTACCAGCTTCAAAAAAATGCGCTCCTACGTGTACCCGCGAGTGGGTGTGAGAGAACTAGTGTGTGCGTGCACCGCTTCTCTTCGTGAGAGTACAATATACTATGCCCAAAGAACGTTCGCCGCAAGAGTAATAGTATAAGTGTGTGACGTGTGAGCTAAAATAAAATGTGCGCGCCGTCTTTTGTTTTTTAGAAGTTCTGAGGGTAGGGTGTGAAGAGCACATATGTGCGTGGCGTCTACCTGCAGATAGACGGTGGGTGCGACGGCGAGTTCTGAGAGGACTCGGGAGAGTCGTGGACTTCGTGAGGGTGCGTGTGCGTGAGAGAGAGGGGGGCACGATCAATGCAATGCATGTGTCCGTAAATCATTATCCGACAAACGCTCGCCACAAGCCTTTTCCCCGATTTAACGCCAGAAGAACCGTTAGACCGGCATCCGACAGTGTCGGTTTGCCATGTCATCTAACAGAACAGCCACTCCTCCTGCACACAAATCTTCCATGTGAGTGTTAGCAACTGCCGTATGCTCCCTCCGTTCCGAAATGCAGTGCATATAGGATATAGCTTTATTGAAAATTTGAACCTCGCAAACTTTTACCGAGTTTTTGTGTACCAAATTGCACATGTAGAATACCCTGTATATATCATTTCATTCATCTTCGAGAGGTAACTATAAAGATGGGTGAGGAGTCTACAAAGAAAGACCATCGTATCACCCGCAGCAATTTCAAGCATCCTTTAGTGTCGAGGAATATCATAGGAACTCTATATGATATGATTTTTATAGGGGATTTTCCTTTAGAGCCACTTGGTTCATATGAATGGATTCCTATACTCCCTTAATTTCAAATCCCTCCTCATAGGAATTGAGATACATGTCATCTCTAGATTCAATAGAAAAGTTCCTATGATGTGAACCAAATGACATCTCTTTTCCAATCCCTACTCATAGGAATTGAGATGCTCCATGTCATCTCTTACCCTACAACTTCCATGTATACATCTTCTATTCCTAAATAGATAGTACAACCCACTAGTAGTTTTTTTCCAAGACATGCAACTATGGCACAAGAACTATAGAGTGTGCCAATAAATTTGAAAGATGGTCGCTGGATGAAGCTAACCCGACAGTGCAGAGATAGGCAAATCCAAGTACTACTGGCCGTTGGATATCATCAACATTTCACCAGATCTGCCACATGTACAATTGAGAAGACTCCATGGTTGAACTTAAGCATAATGCACAAACCTCAAAACACAAGCACTTCTCCTTTGTTCTAGAATCTTCTGTATCATAATTGATTGTTTTTTTCTAAATGAATTGCCATTATTTGTTTTTTACTTTATGACTTACAATGCACAACCCCATGAATCTTAACATTTTTATAAAACTAATTGATTTTGAATGAGATGAACTATAAGAACTAAAAGAACATCTACATCAATTTGGTTTCGAAATCTCATGCGTTCAATACATGTGTACCGTACTAGTTTTGAGTAGTGTAGCAAATTTCACGCGGCCCCGGGTATATCAAAATGCAGGGCCCATGCATCATTGCCTTTTCGGGTCGAATCCCACGCCCACAATTTTTTGTACGTACTATATCTCCATTGGTCCCCGAACCCAAAATGTTGCCTCGTTCCCATAAAACCAAGCTGCCCACACATATTTAAGGCGCCGACTGAACCCGCTTTACTACGACGTGGCCCCACACGCCGTAGTACTCCTATTAAACCCTACCGCCGCACTCATCATCGGTTTTCTTCAAGAGGACGAGGGAGAAGCCGATTTGTAGTGGAGGCGCTTTAAAAAAAGGATATGTAGTGGAGACCCCTACCCTAGGGTGCCCTAGGTAGCTGCCGCACGCATCATTGTTTTCTCTTTTCTTTATGCTCTTGCGCCCTAGAGTGAAATGATGGTTGCTTCATCCGTCCAGCACTCTAGCTTAATGCGAGAAAGGTGGGGCTTTGTGATTTGACCCCTCATCGCTCATTTTCTACTACTGCGGCGCTACGACCGGGGTGCCCCCAATTCCAACCGTTGCTCCGAACTGTAATTTGGTGCATCGCATGTGGAACAAGACGGTGGATGAGCCACATCTCAGCCAAAGGGGTCCTGTTAAGTGTGTCGCCATTTCGCAGCGGACTGACCCACCTTGAGTTGCTACGCCAACACGACAGGGAGCAGCCTACCACTTGGTTTTGCTCCTTGGTGAATCCCGACTATATTGATCTAAAAATATACCTGCTGAACTACCCTCTCCGTCTCGGTTTTTTTATTTTTAGGCGTCTCGGTTTATAGGGCCTGCAGGTAGTTCTATGTCACAAAAAGTATATCATTGGATTCTTAAGCGGATGTAGTTGTATTTAAAAGTCGAGGCGGGGCTTTTCCTACGCAGTAGGCGGCAGGGCAGTTCCGCCTAGTCGGTTCGACAGAGACGCGAGAAGACGAGGGAGTAGGCTGCTGCAAACGTAGGGCTGTGTGATTTGACAGCGAGTTACTTCTGGACAGGTGAGGCCCCGTGATTTGACTTGCCATTATCATTTTAACTGCGGCGCTACGGCCGGCGTGAGTCTCCCGATTCCTGACCACCTCCATACAGGTGCCTCTCCCAGTGCTCCACCATGTAGTAGAGGCTGGCTCTTGCATGAGAGCCCAGTTCTCCGCTTTTTCCTTGCCTCTCTTTCCTCCACATATGCAAAAATGCCATGTATTAAAGCGCACTATTGTACTTACCGATGCATGTACAAGTTCATGGAAATTTAGTGGTCATTCATGCATTCGTTCTAATTAATGCCTCGGTAAACATAACTTCTTGAGAAAAACGAGCGTACTAGTTACTTGTGCAAACTATGAAATTAATTCAACCACTCACCGTCTACCTTGGTTGGAGCGATTTTGAAATTAAGCCATAAACTGGAAAGGAGGGAGCAGTAACTTTTGTCTCGATTACTATTTGTGGCCTTGTATAGATGCAAAATGTATTTTTTTATAGTGGCCTTGTATAAGTAAATGGAGGGAGTACTAACCAAAGTATACGTAGTAGGGACGAGGAGTAAACAGAGGGAGTAGTAAAATTTTCTCCTCGTGCTGCGAGCCACCGCGCACGTGGGCGAGGGAGCGGGCGTAAAGGCGTACAGTAGTAGTAGTAGTAGTACTCGTAAGCAAGCTTCACCTCATCCTGCGAGCCACCGCGCCCGTGGGCGGGGGAGACGGCGTACTAAGCAAGCTTCTCCACTCCAGTGTATAGAGCCTTGCCTCTAAGGTAGGCCCCACATGGTTTGCCTCTTTTTTTAATTTAACATAACGCGTCAAGTCGCAATTTGTTTGTTCACCTGTGGTAGACGATCCTCCCTCCACCAAGTGGACAACCAGTACACGTGCCAAATTACCACGTGGGCTGCCTTTTTCAGACATGTAAATGAGCTCCACCGTGTACCAAGCAGTGTGGTTGGGAAAGAGACGGGAGTACGTGCGCCGTGCGTGCACCTCTTCTCTTCGTGCACGTCCCCCACCTACGTGGGTGTGTGTGAGAGAGATACGTACAAACCTAGACATAATGCGCCGTCCATCCCCATGCCTCCGCCCAGTCCGACCACCAGTCACCACCTCGCCGGACTCCTCCTCACCTTATCTCTCATCTTTCTCCCTCCATTTTTATATGCAAGGCCACTGTGAAAATTACAATTTGCAGATATACAAGGCCACTAACACTAATTGATGCAATATTAATGGTGTTTGCCTCGTGGTACTAGCAAAGGAGGACATTAATTATCCCTTGCAAGCATGCGGGAGTTTGTAAAAAATGCATCTTGATGTTCCGTGCAATGCACGGGCATCTTTCTAGTCCATGAAAACAACACATGGCAAAATTCCACGGCGAACGAGGGATTTGAATCTATTGGGAGGGGCTGTTTGGATCTTGCCCGGGGTAGCCAAAATATTGGCGACCCTTTTGTCCACCGTGCCTTTGCCACCGATGAACGAGGAATGGCTCGGGTGCTCATGTTGTCATGCATCCTCCAGCGCGCATGTTGGAGACGAGCTCGCACGAGCTGTGTTTTTTGGCCGGCGTTTGGCCTCGTTTAAATAGGAGATTACATAGATGGCGGACGGGAGGAGCTCCGCCGGCGTTGCGTTTAACGCCGGCCCGGTCATGAACGGACGTGTGTCCAGAGTGGGTTTCTCGGCTTCCACACGGGCGGGTTTCATGGAGTCGTTTGAATGCGGCATGGAGGCGTGTTCAGCCGGGCGTGCCGTGAGTGGCGCCCTTGACTCTGACCTAGGACACCGCGCCGTTGTTCCACTAACGTGTGGGCTCTTTGGGTGCATGGCCTGCATGTCAGTGACCCAACGCAGGCAGCGCACAGCAGAGGAACCTTTGGTGGGCCAGGGTGGTCAGAAGCGGGCATTTCATAAACCTACGATTGTTCATTGAGTGTGACGTCATCTTTTTCATGTAGATAAGCCTACTATGCTGATAGCCCGTTCGATATGTTGTGATTCTTAAAGACCGCTGCAAACATCAATGTTCTGCTTATCACAGATAAGATTGATTAATACCCGTAACAATCCATGTCCTTTTTTTGCGAATAAACAATCCATGTCCTTAACAAAGGGTGCATGCACGTATAGGTTGAGCGTGTGTCCTACGTCGTGTGCTGTGTGCATGCAGGCGTGCGAGTGTTGCGTTCGTGCAAGGTAGCGATTCAGTGTTGCATGCATGGGTGCGTACGTGCGGCGTGTGTTCGTGGAGTGCATGTGTATGCGTGTCGTTGTTGCACGCCCGGCATGCCTGCGTGTATGCGTTATATGTATGCGTGTACGGTGTTGCACGCCTACATGCGTGCGTGTCTTGCGTGCATGCATGTGTACGTGCGGGGTGAGGCTACACGTCAGTCGACTGACTTCTTCATCTCTGGTCATTAGATTTTCCAGCCGTTGGATACGAAATCAAGGGCCTCGAGTTTGTCATCAAACTCCACCCTCGAGCCGCCATGACCACCACCGGCGAACCGCCAGCCCCGCCGCTGCTGGCCCGCCCTCCCCGAAACCATTCCCCACCGCCGGTCCGCCGCCGCACCGGCCATCCCCCTAGCCCTCCCCCCCCCCCCCCCCGAGCCGAGCTTTTTCTCCGGGGATCCCCACCCCACCGCCCAATGAATGCCCCCCCAACTGCCGGTGACTGCCACAGAGGTCTCATGACTTCGAATACCCACTAACCACTAATTTATTACCATTTCTGTCCTTCATATACGCGCTGAGGGGTGGGCCCTGTGGTAATGTGCGCTGCTGAATGTGGACCGTTTGACTGGTCAATTGATCGTGTTATCAACAAATTACGGAGCTGTATGGTGAGCCAGTGACCGTATGATCACCCTAAAATGTACTCCTATTTTATTAACATAGTACAGACTCAAACTACCATTTCTTTCTTTCATATACGGGCTGACTGGTGGGCCCCACGATTCTGGCGCCCGATGGTGCAACACTAGTTGCGCCGCGTGGAACATTTGACTGGTCAATTGATTGTGTCATCGACATAATACAGAGTTGTACGGGTGAGCCAGTGACCGTATAATCATGACATGTATTTCTTTAACACGGTACAGACGCAAGGGCTCATATATCTGGCGCAAGCACTCACCGCTATAAGCGCACACACGCGAACCCTACCCTATGAGCACCTTCGAGAGAGTGGGCCAGCATATATGATCTTGAGATTTTACTGAAGTCACCATAGGTGCCTCGTAGTCGAGTGGAACGCCTCCTCCCCTTGAATGTACATCACTGGAAAATACTGAAATTAACACAAGATAAATGCGAGCACCGGGACTTTAACCTTGGTGGGCTCGAGAAACCACTGTCCTCTAACCATCCAACCACATGTTGGTTAGCACGACAAAATGTATGTGGTGACCGCAATGAGCTTATTCTGAAGTCCAGTGACCATATCGTGCTTTCGCTTCAAATATAATGACCGTAAGTGTTGTCAACAAAATACGGAGCACACATCAAATGCAAAGTCTGTCAGTGTCATCAACAAAATATGGACACGTATCGTGAGCTATATACCGTTGTACTATTGTATATGCTTATTTTCTTAGTGGCCCATTGCGTGTGTGGTGTGGTGGGCACATCATTTCTTGTTGTGGTGGGTCAACATCAAGACTCATGGGTCGGTTCCATCCTGCACCACATATAGGTTGGACCGAGACGTGTTATCTGAAGACCCATGTGGAGGACTCAAGACAACACGAAGCTACCAGAGTCGCGGAGGACTCTATCCCCACCGGTGATAAGCCGACTATATATGATTTGTAACCCTAGGCCCTTAGTATGTTATACAAGCTTGGGGGCTAGTTCGTCGATAGTATACACACGCACAATGCCCGGTATTCACGTGTACTTTGTGCACACCCCTATCACTAATATACAGTACCATGAGTAGGCTCTTTCTTCAATCGCAAGGGTCCGATCCGAACTAGGGTAAAACTTTGCCTCAGATTACCATCCAGCCTAACAACCAGGGATATCCTATCGAATGATGATATGATGAAATCATATCTACCAACTACTAAGAGAGAGGTGTGCCGGGGGCAATGTGTGCGAGAGATGCCTAAAGATAATGTGCGTGCGGGAGACACGTAGGCACATATATGTGCGTATAGAGGGCTAGTAGAGACCGTGCATGTGTATATATGCATGTGAGAGAAATAGTGTTTTCCGACTGAGATTAGTGAAAAGAGTGGTACATAGTAGTCAGAAAGAGAGAGAGAGAAACAGAGAGAGCATGTGCGTGAGACACCCGACACCCTGAGAGAGATTGTGAGCATGTGTGAAAGAGAAATGCCGATGCATATAAAGTGTGTGCACTTATGCGTTAGATAGAGAGATATATAACGCGTCTGTGAGAACGGGGCGAGGCATAGTGCATCTACGTGTAAAAGGCAGTTCTACGCATTAAATTAAAATATAAATGGCATTATTATTTTTGGATGAGATCATGAATTTTGCAAATTGCGTATGGACGAAAATCAGTCTATCAGACACCCATACTCTATTGAATTCTAGCATGTGCATGTGTTTATTTCATATTATCGATCCATAGAGTGAGAGCGGTTTGAAATACAGGCAATGGATGCTTTTGCAATTCATATATAAACATTAATTAGTGCACTCCATGTTGTTAGTGTGAAGCACTTTATACATTTGTCACTTGCATGGATACATTCCAAATTGCTAGCTATGAAATAGAATACATGTTTAATTCAACATAAAGGGGGTTTCAAGATTCAATTCATAGGTAGTGCATTCATCTATTTGAACCCGAGATAATGGCATTTGTAAATCAGATGTAAAAGGGGGCATCAATCTTTATTGTGAGTTTGAACATGCTATATATATTCATACGCATATCTAACTTTTCTTTTTTTGCAACCAAGGAGACTATATATGGAACCATGCATGAACTGAGGTAAGTTGCATATTTTTTAATATATACTCGTGTACAATGTATATTCAAATGTACCCCCTCCATTCCAAAATAATCGTAGCTTTAGGATTTTCAAGAGTAAAGATTTGTGAAGTTTGACAAATCCTGAAAGTTCAATTCAAGAGAACCGAAAAGCGTTAATGCTTGTGCTCCCAAATATTGAACGAAGCGCCAAATAGGCCTCTGGTCACCGAAACCCTTGTGAGACTAATGTTTTGGTGGTAGGAAATTACTGTCCTGACTCTGGCCCATGTAGCCTATCGGCCCGATGTCCAAAGGTCTAAACCGGGGTAGGTTTGTAACTTCACCAAGACGCCAGTCTCAACCGCCTCCGAGAAGCATTCATACGCCGTGGGCGCCTAAACACCCATGCGCTCGGGCGAAATCTATCCCGCCCACATTTGGGACACCTGACATGACTGTCCTACCCCCAACCCGCAATATGTCCGAAATTTTAGATGGGGGCAAAGTTTGTAACTTTCCCCAAATTTCAAACAAGCGCGTCTCAAACCGAACATTGTTCCCCCTTAGTTCCCCGCCTCCCTCCGTTTCCCCATTCATACTCCGTGGGTGCGAAAACGCCCTCTCCACCAGCCGCGAAACCCCAGCCTCCTCCGTCGGTCCGTCCTCCACCCCATAGCGGCTAATCCACTGCCGCCCTCCTCCATCACGCCGGAGCCGGTACCCCGACGTCATCCTCCAACGCAACCGCAACCGCAACACCCTCAAGGACTTAGCAGCTGAAGCCGAGGTAGAGTTGTCTCCACGACGCCGACGCCGACGTGCGCCGTACCAGAACCACTCCGACCACGCCGTCCTGCGCCTCACTGCTGCGGCTTTCACTGCCGCAACTGGCCCACCGCACCGGAGTTGTTCTCGCCACGCCGTCCTTCGCCGCCTCGGATCTGCTTCCCCGCCGCCGACAGACGGCCACCGCACCACACTCAACAACTTGGCCATGGGTTCGTCCAAGGCTGCACCGTCCTCCACAACTTCTGGTTTCCGGCGAACAACAAGAAGATCGTCAGAAAAACAGAAGGAGGACACAGCACTGCCAGCAGAAAGAGGTACTCCTCTTCCCTTATTCATGCAAATCTTACGTCTCCGCTCACACCGTATTCATCCCAGAATGAAACTAGTTGAGCGCTTCTTACTCCATCTTCTTCGTGATACTAAATGCACAAGGTTTCCTCCCTTTTACTCTTTCACCTTTTCTAGAGGTCCGTATCCCGCCTGGATTTCAATTCAGGGTCAGTAGAACCGCAATTAAAAGAAGCAGCACCCGCTTAGGCGCGCGGAGCACCTAGTCCGCTTTGTTCGGGAAGCGGCGATCGGTGTCTATCATAGGGGTGTGGGGCACAGGGCTGCTTGCGCCCAATCTGGAGGTCGGCAGGGCTTGAATAGATGGCCGGGGCGGTGCCAAGCACGGCGGTGCGGTGAGGTCGAGGGAGGGCGCAGGGGATGAATCTTGGAGTCGATGGTCATTTGGCGTTCGAGGAAGATCGTCAACACCGACCGGCCGGAGGTAGATGAAGGCGATCTGCTGTTCTTTGTACATCGAACGGTGCAGAAAAAAATGGGTGACCTATTTGCTTTCGATCATTGTTATTTTCATAGAATCCTATAGTAATTTAGTGTGCCATGCATGTTGTAGAGCTATCATATGTCTCCTGTCATTTATTTCTCACCGACCTGCTATACGCTACCTTTACACTTTGTACTAATTGTGCACACACTTCACCCATACTCACACTATTGTTTTTTATGCATGGGTATTTCAGACTACGGCAGTGTTGATGAATGCGAGAAAAGAAAAGATGTAAGTCGCTCGGTGTAACTCGAAGACAAGCACTAAGCATTTCAGCGCTCTAATGGGTGCGGTGTCGGCAGTTGGAGCGATGAACGTAGCTCTGCAGTTGATGATCTCAATTGCCACACACAACCATCCCAGGTGCTTGCTTTAACTTCGCGCTGTCAGATGTGGTTGCATGTTGCATATGGTGTCTAGCTTGTATTGCATCCAATTTGGTTAAATTGATCTGCTTACTTTACACATTATACCTTTGATAATGACATGCCTTCCTGTTTTTGATACATACTACATATGTCTATAAACCATGTTCGTACATCAAACTAATGATCTTCTGTATCCCTCGTCAATCACTTATGATGAGACATTGACCGGGTGGAGTTCTTGTGAGACGCCCTACTCGTTTAAAGAGTGAAGTGTCATCCTCCCTCATGATTCTCGCGAAACAGCAAGGCTAAATGAAGATAGTCAACGTAGATCTCTAGTTGATCACCGCAATTCCCCCACACCACCATCGTAGGTGCTTGCTCTTACTTGTCAGTGTGATATGTGGTTGCATGTTGCATATGGTGTCTACCTTGTAATGCTTCTAATTAGGGTAAATTGCATCTTCTTAGTTAACACATTATACCTGTGAATATGACATGCCTTCCTCGCTTTTGGTACATACTACGTCTTTCTATTAACCATGTTCTTACATCAAACTACTTTTCTTGTGTATTCCTCATTAATGCTCCTAATTTGTTAAATTGCATCTCCTTAGCTTACACATTATACCTGTGAATATGACACGCCTTCCTGTTTTTGGTACATACTACATCTGCCTATCACACCATGTTCTTACATCAAACTATTGTTCTTGTGTATCCTGCGTCTATCGCTTATGATGAGACAGTCACGCGCGTGGGTTAATATGAGACGCAATACTCTTATAAAGAATGCAATTTCATCCTCTCCACATGATTCTCAAGAAATAACAAGCCTAAATGAAGACATTGAACGTAGCTCAGCACTGAAGACCGACTTCCCCCACACCACCGTCACAGGTGCTTGCTCTAACTTCCCAGTGTGATATGTGGTTGCATGTTGCATACGGTGTCTAGCTTGTAATGCTTCTAATTAGGGTAAATTGCATCTGCTTAGTTTACACATTATACCTGTGAATATGGCATGCCTTCCTATTTTTGGTACACACTACATCTATGTGTTAACCTTGTTCTTACATGAAACTACCTCTCTTCTGTATCCTGCATCAATCACTTACGATGGTCACCTTTATTCGTTGCATATTGCATATTATTTCTAGCATGTTGCCATGTATTGCTTCTACTTTGGTCAAATACATTTGTTAGGGCACCCTTTTAACTTGGCAGAGTGATATTGGTTTCATCTTTCATATGGTTTCTAGATTGCATCGATTCTAACAAGTTTAAGCACCTTGTGCTTAGTTTACATTTTATACATCATACATGTCAATATGTCACGCCGTCCTGTTTTTCATACATATTCCATCCTATCATGCGGCTGCCTTACATGAAAGTAGTGTTCACAAGATCATGCATCAATGAGTTCTGAAGAGCAAATTTTATTCCATTTTCTTGTGGGTTTGACTTGACAAGACAAAATCAAGAAAGAGGAAGGAAAAGAGTAAGGAAGGCGATGATGGTGGTCCTCTGCAGCAACGTAAATGGAGCATCTGTACCGATTCCTTGTACTGATAGTGCATTACAAGGTCCAAGTCTCCGCTCCCCTACTCCACCATCCAAGGTGCTTGCTCTAACTTGGCGCAGTGATATCTGGTTGCATGTTGCATATGGTGTCTAGCTTCGTATTGCTCCTAATTAGTGTAAACCGCATCCGCTTAGCTTACAGATGATACATGTGAATATGATGAAGCTTTCCTGTTTTGGTACATACTATATCTGTCTATCACACCATGTTCTTACATGAAACTACTCTTCTTGTGTATCCTGCATCAGTCACTTATGATGGGACACCTTTAAGTTGGCTTTGTGATATTGGTTTGCGTCTTGAATATGATTTCTAGCATGTATTGCTTCTAGTTTGATGAACGCCACCTATGATGAGACCGTTTTAACTTGGCAGAGTGATATTGATTGCACCTTCCATATGGTGTCTTGCAGTGTTTCTAATTTGTTGAAGTGCCTTATGCTTAGTTACCACATCATAGGTGTGAATATGTCAAGCCGTCCATTTTTTCGCATATATTCCATCCTCGTATCATGACTTTGCCTTTCATCGAGTAGTGTTCACAAGATCATGCATGAATGAGTTCTGAAGAGCGAATGATATTCCTTTTTCTTGTCGGTATGACCTCACAATGCAAAATCAATAAAGCTGAAGGAAATTGGAAAGGCATTGGATGATGGTGGTCCTTCCGAGCAACAGAAACGGAGGTTCTCTATAGATTCTACTCCGCCATCCTCCCAACAAGATTCGCAAGACAACGCAAGGCTAGACAATCAACGTAGCTGTGTAGATGATGAGCACGTCTCCCCTACTCCACCATCACAGGTGCTTGCTCTAACTTGGCACTATTATATGTGGTTGCATGTTGCGTATGATGTCTAGCTTGTATTGCTTCTAACTTTGTTGAATTGCATCTGCTTACTTTACACATAATGCCCGTGAATATGACATGTGTTCATGTTTCTACATAATACTAATATTCTTGCATATCCCGCATCAGTCACTTATGATAAGGCATCTTTAAGTCGCCATTGTGATATTGGTTGTGTCTTGCATATGATTTCTAGCATGTAATGCTTCTAATTTGTTGAAACGCCATACAGTTTGAACTTGGCAGAGTGATATTGGTTGCATCTTTCATATGGCGTCTAGCTTGCAGTGCTTCTAATTTGTTGAAATGCCTTATGCTTAGTTGCCACATCATAGGTGTGAATATGTCACACCATCCTGTTTTTCATACATATTCCATCCTCGCATCATGTGTTTGCCTTTCATCTGAGTAGTGTTCGCCAGTATCATGCATGAATGAGTTCTGAAGAGCGAATTTTATTCCTTTTTCTTATCGGTTTGAATTCACAATGAAAAATCATTATAGCTGAAGGAAATTAGTCCGGCAGTGGATGATGGTGGTCCTTCGGAGCAACTCAAATAGGGGGTCTCTATAGATTCTACTCCGCCATCCTTCCAACAAGATTCGCAAGACAACACAAGGCTGGACAGTCAACGTAGCTGTGTAGATGATGATCACATCTCCCCTACTCCACCATCACAGGTGCTTTCTCTAACTTGACACTATTTGTGACGCCCCCGATTCAATCGTACTCTAATCATACACGCAAACGTGTACGGTCAAGATCAGGGACTCACGGGAAGATATCACAACACAACTCTAAAATAAAATAAGTCATACAAGCATCATAATACAAGCCAGGGGCCTCGAGGGCTCGAATACAAGTGCTCGATCATAGACGAGTCAGCCGGAAGCAACAATATCTGAGTACGGACATAAGTTAAACAAGTTTGCCTTGAGAAGGCTAGCACAAACCGGGATACAGATCGAAAGAGGCGCATGCCTCCCGCCTGGGATCCTCCTAAACTACTCCTCGGTCGCCGCCGTCGGGCGGCACGTAGTAGTAGGCGCCCAGTGTAGTAGTCGCCATCGACGGTGGCGTCGCTCCACAGGCTCCATCGTCTGCAGTTGCAGCAATCGGGTAGAGAAAGGGAAAAGGGGAACAAGGCAACCGTGAGTACTCATCCAAAGTACTCGCAAGCAAGGAACTACACTACATATGCATGGATATATGTGTAAAGGGCCATATCAGTGGACTGAACTGCAGAATGCCAGAATAAGAGGGGGATAGCTAGTCTTATCGAAGACTATGCTTCTGGTCACCTCCGTATTGCAACACGTAGAAGAGAGCTGACTGAAGTCCTCCAAGTAGCATCACATAGAAATAATCCTACCCGGCGATCCCCTCCTCGTAACCCTGAGAGAGAGCGACCACCGGGTTGTATCTGGCACTTGGAAGGGTGTGTTTTATTAAGTATCCGGTTCTGGTTGTCATAAGGTCAAGGTTCAACTCCAAGTCGTCCTGTTACCGAAGATCACGGCTATTCGAATAGACTAAACTTCCCTGCAGGGGTGCACCACATAACCCAACACGCTTGATCCCATTTGGCCGGACACACTTTTCTCGGGTCATGCCCGCCGCTGAAGATCAACATGTCGCAGCCCCACCTAGGCACAACAGAGAGGCCAGCACGCCGGTTCAAACCTAAGCGCACAGGGTCCGGGCCCATCGCCCAATGCACACACAAGACGTTATGAGGGCGGCGAAAGCGGAACTAGCCCCTTAATACAAGAGCAGGCTTACGTTCCAATCCGGTGGCCGCTTCGGTCAATGGCGTCACGAAGTTCTTCGGCTTATACCTCGACGTCGGGATACCCATAACTACTCCCACGTAGATGGTTAGTGCGTATAGACCAAATGACCAGACTCAGATCAAATACCCAGATCTCGTTAAACATGTTAAGTATCCGCGAACGCCGACCAGGGCCAGGCCCACCTCTCTCCTAGGTCGTCTCAACCTGCCCTGCCGCTCCGCCACAAAGTAACAGTCGGGGCCGGGGAACCTGTGCCCACCTCTACCGGGATGGAGCCACCGTCCTTTCAAATTTCATCTCCAAACAAGATATCACAGGTAATGTAATAGTGTAAAGTATATAGCATATGCCCATGATCACCTCAAGTGATCACAGTAGCGAGAGTATAGCATGGCAGACGGACAAGAGTGTAGGGCCTTTGGTGGAACACTAGCATCCTATACTAAGCGATGGGATAGCGGTAAAGGTAACAACAGTAGTAACAAGGATAGGCTATGTCATAAAGATAGGATTAACTGAAAGCAGTAACATGCTACACTACTCTAATGCAAGCAGTATAGAGAATAATAGGCGATATCTGGTGATCAAAGGGGGGGCTTGCCTGGTTGCTCTGGCAAGTGAGAGGGGTCGTCAACTCCGTAGTCGTACTGGGCAACAGCAGCGTCGGTCTCGGGGTCTAGCAGAAGAAGAGGGGGAAGAAACAATGAATATTTAAGCAAACAGATGCATGACGATGCATGACAAAGCAAAGCGTGATGCTAGGCGTTCCCTAACGTGGTATGAGGTGATACCGGTTAAGGGGGGAAACATCCGGGAAAATATCCCCGGTGTTTCGTGTTTTCGGGCAGAGGAGCCGGAGGGGGAAAGTTGCGAGTTCGATAGGTTAGGGGTGTGTGGTGGACGAACGGACTGCTTATCCGGATTCGTCTCGTCGTTCTGAGCAACTTTCATGTTGAAAATATTTTAATCCGAGTTACGGATTAAAAGATATGATTTTCTAAAGATTTTATTAATTTCTGGAATTTAATTAATTATTTTAATCCAACATTATCCAGAATAGTAAATTATGACGTCAAAGATGACATCAAAGTGATGTCAGCAGTCAACGCGTTGACCATTGACCTGGTCAATTCGACGCAGGGGTCTGTGGGGACCCACCTGTCATTCTCTATTTAGGTTAATTAGGGTTTAGGTTAATTAGTTAGCTTAATTAACTGTTTAGTTTAATTAACCAGAATTAATTAAGTCTATTAATTAGTTAATTATTTTCATTTATTATTATTATTATTATTATTTTAAATTCCTTTTTTTATTAAAACGTTATGGGGCGTGGGCCCCTGTGGTCAGTGGCCCATGAGGCTAAACGGGCGCGCGGGTGCGGGCGCTCGCCCGAACGGGCGCTGGCAGCAGCCGTGGCTGGCACCGGCAAGGGGAAGCGGGCGAGGCCAGACGCTGTGGTGGCCGGGCGGCCGACGGAGAGGCGGGAGCACGGGCCACCGCAGTGGGCACCTACCGAGGCGGCGAATGGCGCGGGCTATGGCGAGCCTCGGCCATGGCGAGCGGTGGCCGGCGAGAGGGGACGGGGAGGAGGAGGAGGACCGGGGTCCTCACCGAGGGAGCGTAGGGCACGGGGCAGCGGGCTCGGGGGAGGTTGGGGAGGACCGGCGAGGAGGAGGACGGGGACGGCGTTCCGACGACGGAGGAGCTCCGGCGAATGGCGCTCGGCGACGGCGGTTCGTGGCGGCGTCGAGGTCGATGGAGCGCGTCGGGGAGGAGGACGGAGAAGCAGTCCGACGACGTCATGGTTCCGGCGAGGGGGGGCCCCGAGCGGCGGCGGCGTCGAGGCCGAGCCCCAGTTCCAGATCCGGGGTGGAGGGCGACGAGGCGGCGCGGCGGACGCGGCCGGGAGGCGGATGGACCTCGCCGGTGAGGTCCGCGGCCGGACGGACTGGCAAAGCGAGGCAGCAGGGCTTGGGGAGGCGCGGGCGAGGGGACGATAGAGAAGCTGCGTGGCGACGGCGCCCTCGGGCGCGGCAAGGCAGCTGCTGGGCCGCGGCTTCCGCGGGAGCCACGGCGGACGCGACGACGCCGGGCGCGAAAAGGGTGGCGGAGGCGGGCACCGTCGAGGCCGGACAGGAGGCGAGGTGTCGTCGGTGAGGGCAGCAGGGGCGACGATGGGCGAAGCAAGGTCCGGCGAGGTGGTCCTCTAGGCGGCGTCGACGAGGTGGCTGCGACGGTGCGGCGATGGGGTCGGGGTCGCTCGATCCCGATCCAGTCGGGAGAGAGGGAGGAGTGAGTGGGGGGGTCGTGGGGAACGATGGGGGGAGTGGGGGTGACGCTAGGGTTCGGTCGCCTGAAGTCTTTAGGCACCATTTGGCCGGGCCTGGTTGGCTGATGGCCTGTTGGGCCATGGTCCAAATGGGAAGTGTCTCTTCTATTTCTTTTTTTGGTCTTTCTTAGTTTTGTTTTCTATTTTTATATTTTCTTTTCCTTTTATTATATGTAGTTTCATTTATTTTTAGTTTTATAAAAATTACCACTAGTGCCTAAATTTGTATTTATCAACAAACTACTGTGAGATTAATTATTAACACATAGTAAAATAGTTTTAGCATTTTATAAATTCAATAGGCATTTGTTTAATTGTTTCCACTACTCTTTTAATTGTTTTAGCGCCTTTAAACATTTTATCAAAGTTTGGTTTCTCCACCATAACTACTTACGATTAATTTGACACAACCCGAACATTCTAGTTTTGATTTTTGAAAACTTTTGTTGTTTGCCTAATTTTAAATTGAATTCAAATCGGTTTCGAACTAATGCGAGATTAACCACAGTAATCGAGGTGATGTGGCATCATTAGTGGAGGATTACTGTAGCGTAACTATCCAGGCGTCAGAATTCTCCTCCACTACAAGAAATCTCGTCCCGAGATTTAAGAGGGGTGTAAGGGGGGAAGTTCTGGTTACGAAGTCTAACGGATCTTGTCGAAGAGTTAATCCCTTTCGTTGATGTCTTCAATTCTTTATTCCGATGCATCATGATAAACTTGTCATCATTTCTTCGGGAACTCCATCGCATTTCATTTAAAGGATAAGGGCAGCTCACTACGACATAATGCTTTTGAGGGAAACAATCTGGGGTTAACCCATGAATTAGTATAAGATTATCTCTTGAGTTGCACATATAAAATACCTCGAGAGTAAGGTACGAAGGTACAATAAGAGGTCCCAAGCAGATAGATAGTTGCTCGAAGTCTGAACCTAAGTGAGAAAGGGGTTCAGAGTAGCGAGAGTAAGTATTGCGTCTGATACCAGAATAGAGCACTAGGAAGGTGGCACATGAATTAAATACGAAGCCAAGCATGGAGAATAACCATTAGAAACAGGGTTGTACGGAAGAGTGAGGTTTCGATCCTGTGAAACTGTGGGTCATGGGCCCACCATGTGGTTAAAAGTAGGAAGGTCGGTGACATCTTGCACGATCATGTAAGCAAGGCATGTCAGAGGAGAGTCTGTGGGTCATGTCGGCAACAACATAGGTACCCAGGGCGAGGGACGAAGAGAACCCTTTTCCTGCTCGTTGAAACGAGGCGGACCAATAGGCAAGGTTCCCGTCCATCGGTGGTTACCAGAATGTCATCAACAATAGTAACAAGGTCTTCTTGATGAGTTGTACATCGAGGTGTTTGCACAAGCAGGTGGATTATTACTGCCTATATCATATAGATCATAGAAAAGGTTTAAACAAACCAATGGAAGGAAAATATGATCATCGATTAAATAGAACAATGGAAAGGAAAATATGTTTAAACACATATTTCAAGGGTATATCCTTCCCAAGGACAAGCGAGCAAGATATCCATGACATGATATAAAGTAGAAAACCATTTAGGTAAGGGGGAGGAATCTCATGATATTACCCATACAACGGTGTTAGGATAAATGATAAATAAAATTTAGCATCGTGCTTCAAATGTTCTGTTGAAAATCGGAGTACCATTGACATGCTTCGAGATAGCATTGACATGGTCTTCGTGTGAAGATCGACTACGGAAACACGAACGATCCATCAGGAATAACTTGTAGAATAAGTCTTACAATTTCCTCATGGATGAATGGATAACCTTGCTGAAAAGGAATCTATAACGATAGGTCCTCCAGCCGGGGGGGGGGGTGCTAGGCATGACATCATGTTACCGGGTCAACAAAGGATCAACATCATAACTCTTGGAAAGTTGTCCCAACCATCATATCTGACCGAGATTCATATCCAATTGGTGTCATGATACCTCAGACTCAGGGGGTTCAAGAGGAAAAGGTCCAACACAAATCGTCGAAATGACATTGCAAGATCCTCGAGAAATGAACTATGGGAGCGGGTTTCTGAAGCAATAGTTCATCATTAAACCAAGGAGGGGATGAGAAGGTGGCTGATGGGCTCGGCGACAATTCATCGAGAATTCCAAACGGATGGATTCCCACAATAATGTGAACAAGAAGATGACACTTGTTGATTGAAATGATATAAGTTGTATGCTCGAGGAAAACATACATAATTAAACACTGGTTGAACGGTGCACCCGAAATATGGGTTGGGTTGCACGGCCAATGTTAGAATGGTGATTCAATTATCGAAAGACTTAGAATGATCTATCACCCATTCACTCCAAAGCAATAGGGTTGCTAGAAGTTTTGAATTCACACGTCATAGCTCAATTGTCGGTAATCCGGTTGAAAACAATACGGGGACCAAGGAATGAACGAAGATGGCAAGAAGTATTATGATATCAAGAATTCTTAAGAGGTGGTGAAATTCTCACCACATTCTTGGCAAAAAGAGATGGTAATACTCCCGAGGTAAGGAAGATCATCTGCTGGGTAGCAGGGATCTCAAGGTTTACACAAAATACGAACAAGTTGTGTTGAACGGAAGGCAATAAAGTGGTCGATGACAACACAAATCAGCGAGGGCAAGGATGGTATTTCTCATCATGAATTCACTTGATATCCTGGAAGAGCTCAGAATGTAGATGATGATTATGACACATTTGTCGAGAGGTTTCATGAAGATGTAATCGAACAACGATGATCTCAAGTCAAAGGAATGATGAAGCGCAAGTTTATTGGAACCACGGGTACGTCACAAGCTCGAAACCAAGCTTGTTCTTCAAGGTGAAATGATATGACGAGGAAGATCGACATAAGCTTAGCTCATCGTCGAAAGTTGTGCTCCAGGAATAAGGACCATGTAGCACAGTTAAAATCGGCACGACAAGGATATAGCCAAACAGGCTAGGAATGGCGTGATCGGTTACAAACTCGTACTTAAAGAAGATTATCAAGTGTCATTGAACCGTAGTGCAGACTCGGTTCAGTTATCGGTGTCTTTGAGTGTTTAATAACTCAGAGCCCGCGAAAAATTGGAATCAGTGGGAAGGTAGCACTTGATGAACTCATCAAAAAAGTTATGCAGTTCCATGATAATCTCGAGATACCAGGGGGTTAATACTCGACACAAGATCAAAGTAAAGGTTGGACTGGTGTATTGATCCATAGAATACAATTGTTTTAACTTGTCCGAGAAATGGAATCAAAGAAGAACAATCATGGTCGGAACCACGGTTGCAAGGGATCAATTCATAGATACCATATGTTAGCTATCAAGGAAATAGTTATTATTACAAGAAGCTTCCATGATAGGATATACATCGCGTCCATGGGCATGAACACAAAGTTCAAGGTCGACTCCCACTTCCTCAATGCATAATCTTCCATTCACCTCTCGTATTTCAAAGATGACATTAGTTGTTGAAAGTTTTACCTGGTGCAATACCAGATAAGTATGACTCGTGAAATCTTTCGGGTTCACACCGATGAGGGAAGGCGTTGGTTCAATCCCATCGGGCTTCTACGAACATATACCATAAGCTTCAAGAGTAAATATCACCAGCTCGAAAGCAGAGCATGGTTGACAAGAGGAAAGGATACAATTTACCAAAGGCATTATGTATCGGAGAAAGAGCTCACAAAGTGATTAATTATGAAGGACACTGTCGGATAATAATCCAACAGTGGATATGGCGATCCACAATGGGGCTGATATGAGTATCGATACCCAATCAGAGGAAGAAAGATTGCAAATGCATCGGTTTATAGAACATCTGAATAGTTCAATGCTTAATTAGCAAAGTAATTATGATTTTCAAATCAAGGGATCAGGAGCAAATGCTCTGATCAAGAATGGATAAGCTGAATAGACTTAGGGTACAATCAGCGACAATTGGATTGGTCAAGAACCAATTCCAGTTAAAAGAATGGCAGCTCGGTAGGAAAGGTAATTTATAAGGATCAATGATGATTGCGTGTATTTGCAAACATATTGAGTCAATAGACCCAAAATGATAATGACAAGGAATGTCAATAAGACTACGAGACTTATGGGATTAACCATAATGCGAGCAAGCAAGAATTTCAAGAGCCAAAGGCTCCAGAGGATTTTCGGAAGATCGAATAGTATTTTGAGACATCTTGTAATAACAAGATCAACGGGGAATGATTGTATGAATGGCAAGTGTAAGCAGTTTTTCATAGGGGTTGACGGTGGAAAGAAATCGCAAATGCGATGGCACAAAGACCCGAGAGAACATCGTAGAGTAACTTCGGACTCTTCTAGTGCAAAGACGATCATCACGAAGTGAGGGGCTCTCGGGGAGAAAGTATTATCGAGAACCTAAAGTTAGTTTTGTTTTTAGCAAAATCATTTAACCCGAATAGAAGAGAGCTCAGAGTCCCAGAGTATAGGCGAGGAGTAAAAGATCCTAATACCACCCAATGGCGACGTGGGCCCATGGGCCGCACAGCCATGTTAGTAAAGGTTATGTAAAGTCTAGACTCGACTTCGGCCAAGGAGTTGGAAGGGGGATTCCTACAGGCAGTCGGCTCTGATACCAACTTGTGACGCCACCGATTCAATCGTACACTAATCATACACGCAAACGTGTACGGTCAAGATCAGGGACTCACAGGAAGATATCACCACACAACTCTAAAATAAAATAAGTCATACAAGCATCATAATACAAGCCAGGGGCCTCTAGGGCTCGAATACAAGTGCTCGATCATAGACGAGTCAGCGGAAGCAACAATATCTGAGTACAGACATAAGTTAACAATTTTGACTTGAGAAGGCTAGCACAAAGCGGGATACTGAGATCGAAGAGGCGCGGGCTCTGCCTGGGATCCTCCTAAACTACTCCCGGTCGCCGCCGGTGAGCGGCACGTAATAGTAGGCGTCTCGTGTAGTAGTCGCCATCATCGGCAGTGACGTCGGCTCTGGCTCCATCGTGCAGTTGCAGCAATCGGGTAGAGAAAGGGGAAAAAGGGGGAACAAGGCAACCATGAGTACTCATCCAAAGTACTCGCAAGCAAGGAGCTACACTACATATGCATGGATATGTGTAAAGGGCCATATCAGTGGACTGAACTGCAGAATGCCAGAATAAGAGGGGGATAGCTAGTCTTATCGAAGACTACGCTTCTGGTCACCTCCGTATTGCAACATGTAGAAGAGAGTTGACTGAAGTCCTCCAAGTAGCATCACATAGCAATAATCCTACCCGGCGATCCCCTCCTCGTAACCCTGAGAGAGAGCGACCACCGGGTTGTATCTGGCACTTGGAAGGGTGTGTTTTATTAAGTATCCGGTTCTAGTTGTCATAAGGTCAAGGTACAACTCCAAGTCGCCCTGTTATCAAGATCACGGCTATTCGAATAGATTAAACTTCCCTACAGGGGTGCACCACATAACCCAACACGCTTGATCCCATTTGGCCGGACACACTTTTCCGGGTCATGCCCGGCCGCGGAAGATCAACACGTCGCAGCCCCACCTAGGCACAACAGAGAGGCCAGCACGCCGGTCTAAACCTAAGCGCACAAGGGTCTGGGCCCATCGCCCAATGCACACCTGCATGTTGCGAGGGCGGCCGAAAGCGGAAATAGCCCCCTTAATACAAGAGCAGGCTTACGTTCCAATCCGGCGCGCGCCACTCAGTCGCTGGCGTCACGAAGTGCTTCGGCTGATAACTCGAAGTCGGTATACCCATAACTACTCCCACGTAGATGGTTAGTGCGTTTATACCAAATGGCGGACTCGGATCAAATACCCAGATCTCGTTAAGCGTGTTAAGTATCCTGAACGCCGACGGGGCCAGCCCACCTCTCTCTAGGTGGTCTCAACCTGCCTGTCGCTCCGCCACAAAGTAACGATCGGGGCCGTCGGGAACCCAGGCCCACCTCTACCGGGATGGAGCCACTGTCCTTTCGGCCCCATCTCCAAACAGTATCACAGGTAATGTAATAGTGTAAAGTATATAGCATATGCCCATGATCACCTCCCGAAGTGATCACAACCCAGTAGTATAGCATGGCAGACGGACAAGAGTGTAGGGCCACTGATGGAACACTAGCATCCTATACTAAGCAGTAGGATAGCAGGTAAAGGTAACAACAGTAGTAACAAGGATAGGCTATGCTGCAGTATAGGATTAACTAAAAGCAGTAACATGCTACACTACTCTAATGCAAGCATTATAGAGAAGAATAGGCGATATCTGGTGATCAAAGGGGGGGCTTGCCTGGTTGCTCTGGCAAGAGAGAGGGGTCGTCAACTCCGTAGTCGTCTTGAAGCGGCAGCGGCGTCGCTCTCGGGGTCTAGCGGAAGAAGAGGGGGAAGAAACAATGAATATTTAAGCAAACAGATGCATGACGATGCATGACAAAGCAAAGCGTGATGCTAGGCGTACCCTAACGTGGTATGAGGTGATACCGGTTAAGGGGGGAAACATCCGGGAAAATATCCCCGGTGTTTCGTGTTTTGAGCAGGAGGCCGGAGGGGGAAAGTTGCGAGTTCGATAGGTTAGGGTGTGTGGCGGACAAGCGGACTGCGTGATCCGGATTCTTCTCGTTGTTACGAGCAACTTTCATGTTGAAAATATTTTAATCCGGAGTTACGGATTAAAAGATATGATTTTCTAAAGATTTTATTAATTTACGGAATTTAATTAATTATTTAATCCAACATTATCGAGAATAGTAAATGATGATGTCGGCATGACATCGAGTGATGTCGGCAGTCAACGTTGACTATTGACCTGGTCAATTCCTGACGTAGGGGTCTGTGGGGACCCACCTGTCATTCTCTATTTAGGTTAATCAGGGTTTAGGTTAATTAGTTAGCTTAATTAACTGTTTAGTTTAATTAACCAGATTTAATTAAGTCTATTAGTTAGTTAATTAATTAATTATTTATTTTTATTATTATTTATTATTATTATTATTATTTTAAATTCCTTTTTTTATTAAAACGTTATGGGGCGTGGGTCCCTGTGGTCAGTGGCCCATGAGGCTAAGGGCTGCTGGTGCAGTGTGCTCGCCCGAACGGGCGCGGCAGGCCGTGGCCGTGGCCTTGGCCGCAAGGGAAGCGGGGCGAGGCAGACGCGGTGGTGGCCGGGGCGGCCGACGGAGAGGCGGGGGAGCACGGGGCCACCGCAGCAGCGGGGCACCGGCTGAGGCGGCGAACGGCGCGGGCTATGGCGAGCCTCGGCCATGGCGAGCGGTGGCCGGCGAGAGGGGACGGGGAGGAGGAGGAGGACCGGGGTCCTCACCGAGGGAGCGTAGGGCACGGGGCAGCGGGCTCGGGGGAGGTTGGGGAGGACCGGCGAGGAGGAGGACGGGACGGCGTTCGACGACGGGAGGAGCTCCGGCGAATGGCGCTTCAGCGACGGCGTTGCGTGGCGGCGTCGAGGTCGATGGAGCGCGGCCGGGAGGAGGACGGAGAAGCGATCCGACGCCGTGGTTCCGGCGAGGGGGGGCCCCGAGCGGCGGCGGCGTCGAGGCCGAGCCCCAGTTCCAGATCCAGGGTGGAGGGCGACGAGGCGGCGCGCGGACGGGCGTCGGGGAGGCCGGATGGACCCTGCCGGTGAGGTCCGGCGGCCGGACGGACCGGCAGGCGCGAGGCAGAGCAGGGGCTTGGGGAGGCGCGGCGAGGGGACGACAGAGAAGCTGCGTGGCGGCGACGGCAGCCCTCGGGCGGGCATGCTCGCCGGGGCCGCGGCTCCCGCGGGGAGCCACGGCGGACGCGACGACGCCGGCGCGACAGTGGTGGCGGAGGCGGGCACCGGTCGAGGCCGGACAGGGAGGCGAGCAGGTCGTCGGTGAGGGCAGCAGGGGCGACGATGGGCGAAGCAAGGTCCGGCGAGGTGGTCCTCTAGGCGGCGTCGACGAGGTGGCTGCGACGGTGCGGCGATGGGGTCGGGAGTCGCTCGATCCCGATCGATCGGGAGAGAGGAGGAGTGAGTGGGGGGGTCGTGGGGAATGATGGGGAGTGGGGGTGGCGCAAGGTTCTGTCGCCCGAAGTCTTGTATGGCACCAGTGGGCCCGACTGGTTGGCCCGATGGCTGTTGGGCCATGGTCGGTGAAGTGTCTCTTCTATTTCTTTTTTGTTCTTTCTTAGTTTTGTTTTCTGTTTTATATTTTCTTTTCCTTTTATTATTTGTAGTTTCATTTATTTTTAGTTTTATAAAAATTACCACTAGTGCCTAAATTTGTATTTATCAACAAACTACTGTGAGATTAATTATTAGCACATAATAAAATAGTTTTAGCATTTTGTAAATTCAATAGGCATTTGTTTAATTGTTTCCACTACTGTTTTAATTGTTTTAGCGCCTTTAAACATTTTATCAAAGTTTGGTTTCTCCACCATAACTACTTACGATTAATTTGACACAACCCGAACATTTTAGTTTTCATTTTTGAAAACTTTTGTTGTTTGCCTAATTTTAAATTGAATTCAAATCGGTTTCGAACTAATGCGAGATTAACCACAGTAATCGAGGTGATGTGGCATCATTAGTGGAGGATTACTGTAGCGTAACTATCCGGGCGTCACACTATTATATGTGGTTGCATGTTGCGTATGATGTCTAGCTTGTATTGCTTCTAACTTGAATTGCATCTGCTTACTTTACACATAATGCATGTGAATATGACACGTGTTCCTGTTTCTAGAACATACGTGTACATGATGAGCATATCTCCCCTACTCCACCATCATAGGTGCTTGCTCTTACTTGGAACTGTTATACGTGGTTGCGTTTTCCGTATGATGTCTAGTTTGTATTGCTTCCGATTGTGTTGAATTGCATCTGCGTAGCTTACAACTTATACCTGCAACGATCGCTTACCCATAAGACACATTTAACTTGGGACTGTGAGGTAGGTTGCATCTTGCATTGTCTTCTAGCTTGTCCTGCTTCTAATTTCTTGAAATGGCACTTCTGACGAGACACTTTTTACACGATAGAGTGATATTGGTTGCATGTTCATATGGTGCCTAGCTTTCATTTCTTATAATTTTTTGAAATGCCTTCCTCTTCTTGTTTTCATACATATTCCATCCTCTCATCGTGCGTGTGAATATGAAACAACATCTTTTTTGTACATATTCCATCCTCCTATCCTGCGCTTGCCTTACATCAAAGTAGTGTTCGTCTATATCATGCATCAACCAGTTATGCAGAGCTAATATTATTCATCTTCTTGTGGTTTTGACTTCATAAGGCAATATCAGAAAATAGGAAGGAAAAGAGTAAGTTAGGGGATGTTGGTGGTCCTCCGCACCGACGCAAACAGAGACTCTCTAGATTTACCTCGCTCATCGCTAATGAAGTTGAAGTCCCAAGTCTACATGATGAGTTCATCTCCCGTACTCCACCATCGCAGGTTCTTGCTCTAAGTTGATAGTGTGATAATTGGTTTCATGTTGCATATGTTGTCTAGCCTGTATTTCTTCTATTTTGATTAAATTGCACCAGCTGAGTTTATACATTATACATGTGCATATGTCATGGCTTTCTGTGTCTAGAATACCTTTGCATCTATCTATCATACCATGTTCTTACATCAAAATCTTTGCTGTTGTGTATCCCGTCGATCACTCACGATTGGACGCTTTTAACACGTCGGTTTGATAGTGGTTGCATCTTGCATTGATTTCTACGTTGTCTTGCTTCTAATTTTTCGAATTGCCACTTATGACAAGACACTTTTAACTTGGCGAGTAATATTGGTTGCATCTTTCATATGGTGTCTAGCTTGCATTACTTATATTTTCTTGAAAATCATACCTTAGTTTGCACATTGTAGCTGTGAATATGCCATGTCATCCTATTTTTCTTACATATTCCATCCTCATACGGTTGTCTTACATCAAAGTATAGCTTGTCTGTATCATGCATCAATGAGTTCTGAAGAGTGATTTTATTCTTTTGTGATGTGGGTATAGCTTGACATGGCAAAGTCAAAAAAGAGCAAGGAAAATAATATAGTAGGGAGTCTTTGTTACTGCGTCGGGTGAAAGCGGAAAAGGTTACGCCGTCGAGATTCTGCTGGTACTTATAGTGCGATAGAAGGTCCAAGTCCACCGCTAAATCTACAAACACAGTATCACACTGCTCCACCGGCTGCAGCATCCGCTTCAAGCTGTACCAACATCTCAACGATTACTCGTTCATTTGCTCCAGGCGGCGGTTCCCAAGCGGCCTTCACACCTAACACTACTTCCGAAGCACTACTGACACAACAGGACTTGGCAAGATCAGATGAACCTCATGAGCATCAACACCAAGATGGCACTTGACCGAGTCAAGTTGCAATTGCATGCTCCTTTATATGTACTCTCACAGTTTGATGTACACTAACACTTTCCATATTCGTTGTTGAACTAGCACCACGGCGCAAGCGGAAACAGACAACAGGGATAATTCTTGACAGATTAACAAAATCTAAAGGAGGAAGAATGGAGATCCATTTTGAGGCGGTTTAAAAAGGCCATGTGATGCTACAGAGTCAGCCAAGTTAGTATCAGAGGCAGTCGTTGCCGTTAGGTGTCATGCACGTATCCTCCCAACGTGGATCCAGTACTAGAATGAGAAAGACAATACCTAGTTTAACACCTTCCTTGACCATTTATCCGTAAGTAATGTTATTCATCGCAATTAGTAATATTGTCTTGCTCTGTCCCATACTTTCTAGCTTCCTCCTAATAAGACCCACATTCTTTTTCAACAGATGAGGTTCAAGTTGGATCCGAAAGATGATGCAACTAAACAAGCATGCACTCATGTTTTCGATACGCTTTCTGCTGACGATTACCGGTACCACCTTAGAAAATCTCACTTTGAAGGCAAGGCTAACAATGAAATCGCCCAAACATCTCCGGTGGAATATATTACAGGATGAAGACTGGATAGCCCTCGTTAAACAATCGGTACGATCCAAAGTATCGGGTAGGCTATATGTATTTGATCGGACCACATATTGAACTTGTATTTATGTATGTTCCTTACAAGTGTATCTTCTTCTAGGCTAAGCTGTTTGAAGAACAAAACCAACCGTTCTAAAGTGAAATTCCAACAGACAACGAGGATCTTGTAGCTATATTGCACATCGCGAGGCTTTTGTAAATAGCTGCTACTTCCTTCTTCTTTTGTGCCATATTATCGTATCTATATTGACTTGTTCCAAATCTGAGGAGGAAAGCCCGTGCGCATCAAAAAGAACTCGAACCGAATGCAAAGGCAAATCTTCAAGGATTGCCACACCCGGCAAGATGAAGGGCATGAGCACACCAGTTCAAGCCATTGTTGTAATTCCTTACTCCTCCTGCCTTGAACTGATTGGTACTGTGATGTGTTCATTTAACTACTTGGTTTGCAGCCAATGTTAGTTACTCTGTTCACTTTTATACACAGTTGTCTTAACGTATCATTTCACCTTACATGGTTTAAAAGAGATGAAGGATATTCTTTTGATCTTGATCTGTAATCTAGTTGTTATGTTCACGTGCGCACAATGATAAAATAGGCTGTTTGTTTTATATCTGTTTGCCCATGATATGAATGATGTCATACTATGTTCATCCTACTTTAAACCATGTCTCTTTATCCTTAGATGTCAACGAATGTGAGGAAATAGACAATACTGATGGGCATGCTACATGGACATATGTTAGAAAGTGGTTTTATTATGTAGTTGGCACTACAATACATGCTAATGTATTACGATAGTTCACCAAAATAAGTTATGTATAAATGTTTAACCTACTTTGTTTGTTTTTTTCTCATTAGTAACTTATCCGGTACACTAATCTACAAGTTCAAACTTTCAGGAAGCTATGGAACAAATGATTGAACAGCCACAACCACATGAAGGTGACGAGGCTACTACAGGCACAATGTCACCTCTTGCTGCAGTGCGTCAGTATCTCTCCACTAACAGTGCAAAAAGCACCTTCCTGCGTAATTCTGGGTTGGTTGTCAAGGTAACCTCGTCCAAATTGCCTACTGAACAAAATCTTCCTGCTAGACAGAGTGATATATCTGTGCTCCAGACACAAGCCCAATCCCTAATGGACGTTGTTTCGGAAACAAGAATAGTGGTTGAGAAACATCGTCAAAATATGAATGGTTTTGAAACCAGACTATCAGACATTCGCTTCATTGTTCAAGAGCAATGGCGGAAAAAGGGTGGAGATCGTGCTGCTCCATCAGATTCTGCAGCCTGAAACATTAGCACTCGGGTCAAATGATCTGTGCTTCTATACATCTGATGGTGCTTTTATCTGGAAGGACTGTAAACTTTATGCCAACAGGCCTTTTGTTGTATGGTTGGAATTTATTTTGTTGTGATACAACATTTATGATGCTGCCCCAGGCTGCAGTAATTACGACGCTATTTTTGTATAGTGTAGGTTTGTCTTAGTAATGTATTATGCCGAAAGCTTGGCAGGAGCACAACATGCCAACATTCGTCGGGCCCATTCCAATTGGGCTAAAAACAATTACGGGCCGAAATTGACATGTAGCCCACTAAAAAAATATCTGGGCCTAAATCAACATAAGCTTTCATATTTTTTACGGTAGGCTGTGCCCATAGTGGGCCTTTAATAGGCCTAAACATAATTTGGGCCCTTAGTAAAAATAGGCCGTTTACAGGTGTAAATATCTCGAGCCCATAAAAACATGGGCCTTTAATAGACCGAAAGTGAGATTGGGCCCTGATTGTGCCAAATAACCCACTGGACTTAGCAGGCCGAAATGGTGGCCCATTTACGACGCGGATCTTTGACAGGCCGAAATTCGGACGGAGCGTAAATGCGCCGACCTAATACACAGGCCTTTAACAGGCCGGAACTTCAGTCGGGCTAGATTATCGTCATTTTTATATGGGCCATTAATGGGCCCGATATGACGTTGGGCCACATATGGCCCATGGTTTACGTCCGGCATTAACAGGCCGAAAATGACAAAAGGAAGAAAGTGGCCCAAATCTATAGTGGGCCTCTAACAGGCCGAAAGTTTTGATGGCCTATTAATGGGCCCAAATGAAGACGGACCTTTAACAGGCCGGAAATACACCGGGCCGTGATTCGGCCAATTACTTAGCAGACTGTTAACGGGCCAAAAGTGACCATGGGCCGCGTTGATGGCAAGTTTAGGACAGGCCGTTGACGGGTCGATTTGACAGAGAATGTTGGGCCTTTAGCTGGGCCGACCCATTATGGTCTGCAGAATCTTGTGGGCCTTTATCTCGGCCGGCCCATTATGGTCTGCAAAATCTTGTGGGCCTTTAGCTGGGCCGGCCCATTGTTGTCCGCTAAATTTTGTGGGCCTTTAGCTGGGCCGGCCCATTATGGTCCGCTCAATCTTATGGGCCTTCGGTTGGGCCGGCCCATTTAAACTTTGTGGGCCTCTGTTGGGCAGGTCCATGTGTCAACATATCATAGGCCCATCTCGACCGTTGTATGAGTGACACCTGTGCCAACGCGGAGCTGACGCGTGGATCAGTCAGCCAATGAGAATTTTACACGTGGAAAATTGGCATTGGTCGTGGCTGTTAACGGGTTATCGGATCCAAAATCTGACCCGATAGCTTAATGGCGTTCCATTACGGTGGATGCCACGTGTCGGTCACCCTTGACGAAAGCACTTCTGTGACGCGGGATTTATCGTCATGGAAGTGGACACTTCCGTGATGATAATTTTGGTAATGTCATGGAACACTTCTACGACAACACAGGTATGACTATCTTGATTCTGTCATAAATTTGTCATGGATGTACATGCATGACAAAAAACGCGACCTACTGTGACAAACACGTTTCATCACGGAAGTGTATTTTTTTTTTGTAGTGCACGCCGGAGGCGACGCGGCCACGGTGTACTCCCCACATCCATCCCGACCGCCCCGGGCGTCGGCCCGTCGTGGCGACGCTCTAGATGATATCTCCATCTCGTCCTCCGACCGCGGACCAACTGCGATCAGCGCCAAGTCCTTTGGGAGCGGGCTCATGAGGACGCTCGAACTACGACCGAGCGCCGACGTGACGCGCGCCACCAGTCGGACAGGCGGGCAGGGCCTGCTATGGACCACCCAGCGCCGGGAGGCTACGGTGGCCTACCTTACAAGGTGGGTTGTCCGGCCTTCACCCGTGAGCTGCGGCAGTTCCAGTGGCCCTCCCACCGTACGTTCAAACCCGACATTGGCAAGAAGTACAATGGCAAGACTCACCCGTCAGAGTTCCTCAGCATCTACACCAGCGCGATGCAAGCTGCTGGGGCCCGCGATGATAAGGTGCTTGCCAACTACTTCCTGTTGGCACTCAAGCCTAATGTTATGTCATGGTTGATGCACTTGCCAGTAGACTGCATCTCTTCTTGGGCGGATCTGTGCCATGAGTTTGTTGGCGCCTTCACCGGAGTTCACCAAGCTCATGGCCAGCCGAGTGATTTACACATCATCCCCCAGAAGGAAGGAGAAAACCTGCGCAAGTACATCCAAAGGTTCAGCCGGGTGCAGTACAACATCCCTGATGTTCATCCCGCCGCTGTGATCAGTGTGTTCCATCAGAACTTGCGCAATCGCAAGATGCGTGAATAGTTGGCGATGAACAAGGTTAAGGATGTGGCCGAGCTCTATGTTCTGGCCGATCAGTGCGCTCGTGCCGAGGAAGGAAGGAAGTACCCCGGCGAAGATGCCGGTGCGGCAACTGACTCCACTGGCGATACCGCCACCCCAGTAAAGAAAGGACGACACCGTAATAGGAAGCGTAAGGGCAAGGCCGTGCTTGCCATTGACGGATCCGATGACACCGGTACCACCAAGAAGACCAAGGCAAGCGACCCCAGCAAAGAGATTGCCGGGTGTAAAGCTTGCCGGGCCTTGGCGGCTGCCGACAAGCCAGGAGGCTCTGACAAGCAGTACTGCAAGATCCACCGCACCAAGGGCCATGACCTCCAAAACTGCCGGCAGGTAGAGCTGCTCGCCGAGAAGCAGAAAGCCGAGTATGAGCGGCGGGACAAGGAGAAAGGCCGGATGGTGCGAAGGATCCGGCAAGAAAGCGTGGCGGCCAAGAAGGCCGCCGCGGCAAGGAGAGACGACAAGAGAGGCACCGGGGCCGCGACAAGAAGTAGGAAGACGATGATCATGACGAGGACGACGAGTCCGGCGACCATGAGTTTCAGAAAGCCACAGAGGCCATGTGTGTCGATGGCGGCGCCTCGCTGCACACATCCCACTGCCAACTCAAGCAGTGGGCGCGTGAGATCACAGTGGTGGAGCCATCGTTTGGCCTTACGAAGCTGCTGAAATGGTCCAAAGACGCCCATCATCTTCGACCACGAGGACCACCGACCGCATTCATCGCCGGGTGCTTGCCATTGTTGGTTTCACCAACAATCCGCAACCTCAGGGTGACAAAGATGTTGGTTGACGGCGGGGCCGGCCTGAACTTGATCTCTCTCGTTGTGGTTAGAAGGCTGTAGATCCCTGATGGAGACCTCGAGGAGACGGGTACATTCCAAGGGGTTAACCCGGGGAGGAGCCAGCCAAAGGGAAATATCACGCTTCCCATGACATTCAGAGGCGAGCTAAACCACAGGACGGAGAGGATTATTTTTGATGTAGCCGAGATCCCCTTGCCTTACAACGGGATCCTCGGCCGCCCGACACTGGCCAAGTTCATGGCGGCTTCACACTACGCCTACAACATCTTTGAAGATGCCTGGGCCGATGAACATCATCACCGTACCCTCCGACAAGAAAGATGTGTTGATCTGCACTGACCAACTCTACCGGGAAGCAGTTGCAGCAGCTGCTGCCAAGGTACCTGCTCCTACCGACGGAGCCCCGGGGGGGAAGAAGACCGGCGAGACTCCAGCTCCACCCTCGACGACAAATAGGAAAGCGAGCTCGTCGCCTTCCTGCGGGCGAATGTCTATGTGTTTGCATGGCAAGCCTCCGACATCCCCGGCGTTCCCAGGGAGGTGATTGAGCACCACCTTGTTGTCTGTCCTCATGCGCGGCCTGTCAAGCAGAAGGTCCGGAAGCAAGCTCTGGAGAGGCAGGAGTTCATCATAGAGGAAATCAGAAAGCTAGAGGCGGCAGGCTGTCAAGCAGAAGGTCTGGAAGCAAGCTCTGGAGAGGCAGGAGTTCATCATAGAGGAAATCAGAAAGCTAGAGGCGGCAGGCTTGCTGAGAGGAGTACTCCACCCAACGTGGTTAGCCAATCCGGTAGTGGTGCGCAAGGCAAACGGGAAATGGAGGTTGTGTATTGATTACACAGACATCAATAAGGCATGTCCAAAGGATCCTTTCCCGTTGTCGCGCATCGACCAGATTGTTGACTCCATGGCTGGGTGTGACCTCTTATCATTCCTGGACGCCTACTCAGGATACCACCAGATCTTCATGACAAAGGAAGACGAGGAAAAGACAGCATTCATCACCCCATGTGGTGTGTATTGCTTTTTACGGATGCCTTCGGGTTGAAGAGTCTTGGCTCGACCTTTGCAAGAGCAGTCCAAATTGGTTTTGAGCCCCAGCTACATACAAATATGGAAGCTTATATGGATGACATAGTGGTCAAAACCAAGGACAAGGCAACACTCGTGCAAGATCTGGAGGAAACATTTGGGAACCTGGGCAAGATCAACCTCAAATTGAACCCTGAGAAGTGTGTCTTCGGCGTCCCGTCCGGCAAGCTTCTAGGGTTCTTTGTGTCCCAGCGCGGGATTGAAGCAAACCCAGCTAAGATCAAGGCTATCGAGCAGATTGAGGCACCCAAACGGATCAAGGACGTGCGTCGGCTCACCGGCTGCGTTGCTGCCATGAGCCGGTTCATCTCCAAGTCCGCAGAGCGTGCCTTTCCTTTTTTCAAGATCTTAAAGAAAGCAGGGCCAATGGAGTGGATCCCAGAGGCCGAGGCAGCGCTGCAAGATTTGAAGAAGCACCTCCCCTCTACCCCAGTGCTGGTTGCGCCCAAACCACAAGAACCGTTGCTTCTTTATCTAGCGGTAACGGATCAGGTGGTTAGCGTCGCACTGGTGGCGCAGAAAGAGGTTGATGAGGAGACAGCCGCAGCGGCAGAGTCGACGGTTGGTGGGCCGGAACCCTCCCCGGCAGGGCTCAGCCCCGGCAAGGCTGAACCCCCGGCAGGGTTCGGCCCCGACGAGGCTGGCGCCCGTGCGACGGGACCCACGCAACCAGGTTAAGGAGCACAGAAGAAGAAAATGGTGCAGCACCCGGTTTACTTCGTCAGCTCCCTTTTGCAGGGGGCTAGGTTGAGGTACTCAGGTGTGCAAAAGTTGCTCTTCGGCCTCCTTATGGCCTCGAGGAAGCTGCGCCATTACTTCCAAGCGCATGAGATCACGGTGGTCACCTGCCTCCCGTTGCAACGGATACTGCATAACCCAGATGCGACGGGGAGGATTGTGGAATGGGACCTGGAGCTGTCAAGCTTCGGTTTAAAGTTCGAAAGTAGATCAACGATTCAGAGCAGAGTCTTGGCGGAGTTTGTTGCAGAATGGACCTCGACGCCCGACGAAGAGGTACGAGAGACCACTCGCCCCGGAGAGGAAACGAGTCACAACTGGATCATGTACTTTGATGGTGCCTTCTCGCTGCAAAGGCGCGGGCTAGTGTCTGCTTGTCGCACCTAATCGGAGAGCACCTCAAGTATGTTGTCCAGATGCACTTCCCCCGGGAGATGTCAACCAACAACACCGCCGAGTACGAGGGCTTGCTTGCCGGTCTTAGGATCGCGGCGGACCTCGGGGTTAAAAAGCTCATCGTCGGGGGCAACTCACGGCTCATCGTCAGGCAGATCAATAAAGACTATCAAAGCCCGTTGATGGAAGCTTACGTAGATGAGGTGAGGAAACTGGAGGAACGCTTTGACGGTATACAAGTGGAGCATGTCCCTCGGGCGGAGAACGACATCGCCGATTACCTGTCAAAGCACGCTGCCCTCAAGCTACCTGTGGAACCAGGTACTTTTGTGCTTCAGTTAACCCAGCCGTCCGTTGAACCATCGACCGGGCAGAACAAGCGGAGGAAGCTAGGCCCCGGCAAGTACTTCCCCACTGAGCTCCCCGAAGCCGCCGGCGAAGATGTTGCTACGGATGTCGATCCTTCCACGGGGCAACCGACTCTGGCAGGACCTCAGGTCATGGCCGTGGAGGCGGCCGCTCCCGTTGCAGAAGAGATGCCTTTGGTCCTTGTCATCGAGCCACAGGCTCCGGCATGGGCACAACACACCGTCCAATTCCTTCAAAAAGGAGAGCTTCCTGAGGAGCAGGAAGAAGCAGAAAGAGTAGCCCGCCGGTCTGCTCTGTACCAATTCGTTGACAGCATATTGTATAGAAGAAGACCGAATGGGGTGAAATTGATGTGCATTTCCTGGGAGGAAGGACTAAAGTTGTTGGTAGAGATACATGGAGGCATATGTGGCTGCCACATAGGGTCGAGGGCCCTTGCCGGCAAGGCTTTCCGGCAAGGTTTCTTCTGGCCCACCGCCCTCCAGGATGCAACGGCACTAGTAACCAAGTGTGAAGCGTGCCAGTTCCATTCGAAGAAGCTTCATCAACCAGCTCAAGCCCTCCAAACCATCCCTCTCTCCTGGCCCTTCACAGTCTGGGGGCTCGACATACTGGGCCCTTTCCCCTGTGCCGTCGGGGGCTTTAAGTACTTGTACATCGCAATCGACAAGTTCACAAAGTGGCCAGAAGTGGAAGCAGTGAGGAAGGTGACAACGCAGTCAGCCATCAAGTTCTTCAAGGGACTAGTTTGCCGATTTGGGGTGCCCAACAGGATCATCACCGACAATGGCACACAGTTCACAAGCCACGCCTTCATGCAATACATTGAGGATCTCGGCAGCAAGGTTTGTTTTTCTTCCGTGGCACATCCACGGAGCAACGGCCAAGCGGAAAGAGCAAATGCTGAGGTCCTGTGAGGCTTAAGGACAAGGACATTTGACAGACTACACAAAAGCGGGAGGCACTGGATTGATGAGTTGCTGGCGGTTCTTTGGTTGATCAGAACGACGCCAAATCAAGCCACCGGCCAGACACCCTTTGCCCTGGTTTACGGGGCAGAAGCAGTTCTCCCCACGGAACTCATATACGGGTCACCTCGAGTGCTCGCTTATGATGAGCTTGAGCAAGAGCGATTGCGGCAAGATGACGCGATGCTCCTTGAGGAAGATCGTCTCCGGGCGGCTGTGAGAGCAGCACGCTACCAGCAAGCCTTGCACCGCTACCATAGCCGCAAGGTTCATGCCCGGAGTTTTGAGGAAGACAAGCTTGTTCTTCGGCATGTTCAGTCGGCCAAGAATTCCAACAAGTTGACGCCAAACTGGGAAGGCCCTTATCGGGTAACACGAGTCACCAGGCCCGACGCAGTCCGGCTGGAAACCGAAGATGCCATCCCAGTGAGTAACTCCTGGAACATCGAGCATCTTCGCAAGTTTTACCCATAAGGCGCGGCTGCCGGGCCTCCCGGCAAGCCACCCTTTTTGTACAAGCCTTTACGGCAAGGCATGTAACCCTTTGTACAAAGCCAGACGCAGACCCTGAGTATAAATAAACGAAGCGCTGGCGCCCTAAGTTATTGCATGCATGCTAGGTTGAGTCTCTTCCTTGGTTACGGTTGATAGTGCTTAGCAGCGGCTAACCCCTAGCTTAGAGGTTGAGTGCGCGTCTCTCTGTTCTTCTTTGTCTCCTTTGGTTCGCAGGGCACGCAAGTATTCTTGCCGAGCTGTTACGGAAGGAAAGGAACAGCGGCGCCCGAAACCCCCGACAAGCCAGAGTTCCGGGGGCTGCAAGAACAAGGGTCCCTCCGCAGCAAGCCAAGATCGCCGGGGGCTGCAGATCCAGATAAGTCATTTATCCTCCATCATGCATTTCGCTATGGACTGGGATACATGAAACCCCGTTCTATCTCTGAGCTACCGTGCTCCCCCTTCTTGACACCCGAGGATTATCCCCTGGGTCTGGATTTGGTCGTAGCCGCGGCAGCAAAGTAGAGGAACGGCGAGGCCTGTTGCCAGGCGAGAAAACGTTTCTCTTAAAGGTAACAAGGATTCACTCCTTGTCGTGGGTTCCTCCCGCGAACAAAAATCCCGGCAAACATCCCTTTTTCATAAAAAAAACATCCCGTACAGGTACAGTTCATACGAAATGAAAAACATGAGCAATGGGATTACAAGCTTTAAATTCTACTAAGGCCCGAAGGCTTACAAACTAAAAAGAGATAAAGTGCCCGTAATCCCTTTCTTGTCCCTCTCCTCAGGAAATGGAACAAGAAAAACAGGAGGGCAAAAGGGGTGCCTAGGCGAGCTACGGGTGGCAGAAGACACCAAGAGAACATCTTGGTGGCCGTCCAAGGGCTGGATGGTGATGGTGGCGCCGGAGGCAGAGCTCGAGACGAGGCGACAGGATGTCAGTACGCAACGAAGGCATCAGTGCCCGCGTACTCTGACTTGACGGCCTTGCCGCCCGCCCTCTTCCTCTTCCGCAGCCTCCCAACGCCAGCCGCCCAAGGAGACGATCCCGAGAAGTTCAAGGAGCCGTTGACATGGATGATGGGGTCATCGTGCCGCCCGGAGCGGCGCCCGACGCCTAGTCGGACCCGTCATCCTGCCGCCCGCTGGCCTCGCCATTGTTGCCGTTGTCCTCCTCGTCACTCTTGCTCTAGGAGGAATCTTCATCATCAGAAGAGCTCTCCACGCAGCACCTCACACAGGTCTCGAAGTGCCCGAAGATTTTGACAGAGAGAAGGTCGCCCTCCATTAGTTTGAAATGGAGAGCGAGCCCATCCATCAAGCTGTGAAGGCGAGCGAAGGTCTTCCACCCTCGGTGAAGATACATGACGTGAGGGGCGGGGAACTCGACATCGACCCATGTGCCGATGTTCCCACAACCCCTCATGTGTAGCCGCAATGCTTGCGGCGGATCCAGCTCCATCTCCCGCGCAAATGGGGTCGAGAGGTGAAGGCGACGACGCGGCGGATGGCGCAGCCTGACGAAGAATTCGCAGGGGTTGTCCCCAGCATGGCCCTCCATCGGAGGAGGGACTGCTAGAGGGGGCATGGCAGATCTGCCGCCCTGTCCTCCTCTCCCTCGGGCACCACGGCGGCCTCGACCTCGTCCCCTCCCCTTTCTCTAACGGACGGCTCTGCCGCTATGAGTTCTTGGGGAGGAGTGATGCGCTGCCGGGCCGAGACCCTCGCCGCCACCGATGAAGCATCGCCGCGCCCCTCACCATGACAGAAGAAAAAAAAGGAAGCAGGGATGGGGAGAGGCAGGTGGCGAAAGGTTGAGAGGCACCGTCCCTCCCGCTCCCCTCCTTATAAAGGGGCGGGAGCGAGGCTCGGCCGCCCCCTCTCGGCCAATCCAGCTTCTTGAAGTGACAGCGAGCGGGGCCGTCGACCGCCCTCCCCGCTCCATTGAAGGCGTGGGAATCGACCAAGACGCCGCTACGATTACCACGACCCCTGCGCCTGTCATTCGCTCTGCATGCAGCGAACGTGGCACAAGGGGCGGACGCAATAGGACGCGTGGAACGACGGTTCCCGAGCGAGGGTAGTAAATGGGAGGCGGCCCCGCGGTCCCAAAGAGACATGCAAGTCACCTCTTTACTATCCACCATGAAGTGATGCCAGCATGCCCACGTCATGTGCGCGCAAGATCCCCACGTCGCGCGTTCAACGCGGGTCGTGGGAAGCACATCGGACGGAACAGTGGCCACGGTAAAAATCCGCCCTAACTGCCCGCACACCGTTCTAGGCCTGGCCCAACAACATACTGTGCTTATGTGTGGCCCAGGCCCGGGGGCTCCTATCGGTGTACAAAAGTAGGGGCTCTGCTTTTGTTACTTGTTGCTCATTGTCGGTGTAGAAAAGTAGGGGCTCTGCTTTTGACCCCTTTACTTGTGCACGGGCAGTCAGAGCCTCCCGCCACGGCCACACACAGACACGGCAGGAAGGGGGAGCCGGAGAGAAGCCGAGGCCACAAGGCAAATGAAGCAACAGCAAGGACCAAGGCCACAAGGATCAGATGGGCGAAGCAGGTTTTCCCGGCAAGGACCCTTGCCAGGGCAGCCTCAGCGGCCCCGGCAAGACCCTTGCCGGGGCAGCCCGCCCACACCAGCCGAGTGAGCCACCCTTGAGCCCACCAATGCTCTGACAAATGCGTTGGGACAGGGCTCGAGAGGCACCTCCGTGGTGGCATGCAGATCTTTTTGAAGACATAGAATGCTCAAGATCAAATGAGGATAAGAGGGCAACCATCCTTATCGAAGAAACCTACAAGACCCCCGGCAAGACCGTTGCCGGGGAGGCCAGCGTGCCACGACAAGACCCTTGCCGGGCCACCCGACAAGGCCCTCACCAAGGACGCCAGCAGGGCCACTGCCAGGCCCGCACCAGATAAGTCTTCACCGTCGTTCGCATGCAGCTGCCAACCCAACCAGCTGGGCAGGCACCTACGTGGCGGCATGCAATCCTTCGTGGAGGCTCCACCACCGCGCCACCTCAGCTGCCTGCCTGCCTACATGGCACCGCATGCATCGCTGGCCAGGGCGCGTGTCGAAGCAAGGAGGAGCGGCGACGGATGGGACGGGCCTCGCTCCCGTCCCCAATAAAGCGAAGGGACACCTAAGCCTCGCATTAAATGCGTCTTGTCACATGTCTGAGGGATAACCTCGTAGCGCTGTACCCTTTCCACCTCCTGCTTGCCACTGTGGTGACCCCTTTTCCTATAAAAGGAGGCCCGAGGCGACCAGGGAAAGGATTCAGCTCTTTGGAACCTCGCGGCACCTAGAGCTAGTTCAAGAACTCAAGAACGCTAAATACATCCACCAAAATAGGACTAGGGTTTTACGCATCCTCGCGGCCCGAACCTGGGTAAATCCCCCTTGTGTCACATGTCGGTTCCGCTCTTCTCACGATCCCCGCGCCCCGCAACCGTAGAAGGGATTCCAGTGATCCCATAGGTGTCGTTTCCCACCGACACTCGTTACAAATTATCCTATCACAAAACTATCTGTTACCACTTATTTCAGTACTTGCAGAGAATACCTTGCTGAAAACCGCTTATCACTTCCTTCTGTTCCTCGTTGGGTTCGACACTCTTACTTATCGAAAGGACTACGATAGATCCCCTATACTTGTGGGTCATCAAGACTCTTTTCTGGCGCCCGTTGCGGTGAGTGAAGCGCCTTTGGTAGGTGGAACTTGGTAAGGAAAAATTTATATAGTGTGCTGAAATTTCATCACTTGTTACTATGGAAAGTAATCCTCTGAGGGGCTTGTTCGGGTATCTTCACCCCGACCAAGATAACAAAGAGTTGCTCCTCAACCTCTTGAACCTACTGAAAATGAACATGTTCCCTTTGAAGTTCCTTCGGGTATGTTAGAAAAACTGCTAGCTAATCCTTTTGCAGGAGATGGAACAAAGCATCCTGATGAGCACCTAATATATGTGGATGAAGTTTGTGGATTATTTAAGCTTGTAGGTATACCCGATGATGTTATTAAGAAGAAGGTCTTCCCTTTATCTTTTAAGGGAGATGCATCGACATGGTATAGGCTATGTGATGATACGGGAGCATGGAACTACAAACGATTGAAATTGGAATTTCATCACAAATTTTATCATATGCATCTTGTTCATCGTGATCGCAATTATATATATAATTTTTGGCCTCGCGAAGGAGAAAGCATCGCTCAAGCTTGCGGGAGGCTTAAATCAATGTTATATTCATGCCCCAATCATGAGCTCCCAAGAGAAATAATTCTTCAAAGTTTTTATGCTCGGCTTTCTCGAAATAATCAATCCATGCTCGATACTTCTTGTGCTGGCTCTTTTATGATGAAGACTATTGAATTCAAATGGAATTTATTGGATAGAATTAAATGCAACTCTAAAGATTGGGATCTCGACGAACGAAAGGAGTCAGGTATGACACCTAAGTTTGATTGTGTTAAATCTTTTATGGATACCGATGTTTTCCGTAAGTTTAGCACTAAATATGGACTTGACTCTAAGATAGTAGCCTCTTTCTGTGAATCTTTTGCTGCTTATGTTGATCTCCCTAAGGAGAAGTGGTTTAAATATCATCCTCCCATAGAAGTAAAAGTAGTTGCACCTACTAAAGTTGAAGAAAAGACTGCCACTTATAATGATCATGTTGTTCCTACTTCTTATGTTGAGAAACCACCTTTCCCTGTTAGAATAAAGGATCATGCTAAAGCTTCAACTGTGGTTCGTAAAAGCAATATTAGAACTTATACACCTCCTGAGCAAGTTAAAGTTGAACCTAATATTGCTATTGTTAAAGATCTCTTGGCTGATAATATTGATGGGCATGTTATTTATTTCTGCGGTGAAACTGCTAGAATTGCCAAACCTTGTGCTAAAGATAAACATAGACCTGTGGTAGGCATGCCTGTTATTTCGGTTAAAATAGGAGATCACTGTTATCATGTCTTATGTGATATGGGTGCTAATGCTAGTGTTATACCTCATGACTTATACAAGAAATTAAGCATGAGATTGCACCTAGTGAGTTAGAAGATATTGATGTTACAATTAAACTTGCCAATAGAGATACTATATCAACAATGGGAATTGTTAGAGATGTTAAAGTCTTGTGTGGGAAAACTAAATATCCTACTGATTTTCTTGTTCTTGGTTCCCCACAAGATAGCTTTTGTCCCATTATTTTTGGTAGACCCTTCTTGAACACTGTCGATGCTAGAATAGACTGCGAAAAGAGTGTTGTTACTATTGGCTTGGGTGATATGTCTCATGAGTTTAATTTCTCTAAATTTAGTAGACAACACCATGAAGAAGAATTGCCTAGTAAGGATGAAATTATTGGTCTTACTTCTATTGCCGTACCTCCTAGTGATCCTTTAGAACAATATTTGCTAGACCATGAAAATGATATGTTTATGCATGAAAGAAGGGAAATAGATGAAGTATTCTTTAAACATGAACCTATTCTGAAACACAATTTGCCTACTGAAATCCTAGGGGATCCTCCTTCACCCAAGGGTGATCCCGTGTTTGAGCTTAAACCGTTGCCTGATACTCTTAAATATGCTTATCTTGATGAAAAGAAGATATATCCTGTTATTATTAGTGCTAACCTTTCAGAACATGAAGAAGAGAGATTATTGAAAACTACGAAGAAGCATCGTGCTGCTATTGGATATACTCTTGATGATCTTAAGGGCATTAGTCCCACTCTATGTCAACATAAAATAAATTTGGAAGAAGATGCCAAACCAGTCCGTGATCATCAACGAAGGGTGAATCCTAAGATGAAAGAAGTGGTAAGAAAGGAAATACTAAAGCTTCTAGAGGCAGGTATAATTTATCCCGTTGCTGCTAGTCGGTGGGTAAGTCTTGTCCATTGTGTCCCTAAGAAGGGAGGTATTACTGTTGTTCCTAATGATAAAGATGAATTGATTCCGCAAAGAATTATTACAGGTTATAGGATGGTAATTGATTTCATAAATTAAATAAGGCTACTAAGAAAGATCATTACCCCTTACCTTTTATCGATCAAATGCTAGAAAGATTATGCAAACACACACATTTTTGCTTTCTAGATGGTTATTCTGGTTTCTCTCAAATACCTGTGTCAGCTAATGATCAATCAAAGACTACTTTTACCTGCCCTTTTGGTACTTTTGCTTATAGACATATGCCTTTTGGTTTATGTAATGCACCTGCTACCTTTCAAAGATGCATGATGGCTATATTCTCTGACTTTTGTGAAAAGATTTGTGAGGTTTTCATGGACGATTTCTCCGCCTATGGATCCTCTTTTGATGATTGCTTGAGCAACCTTGATCGAGTTCTGCAGAGATGTGAAAAAACTAATCTTGTCTTGAATTGGGAAAAGTGCCACTTTATGGTTAATGAAGGCATTGTCTTGGGGCATAAAGTTTCTGAAAGAGGTATTGAAGTTGATAAAGCCAAGGTTGATGCTATTGAAAAGATGCCATGTCCCAAGGACATCAAAGGTATAAGAAGTTTCCTTGGTCACGCCGGTTTTTATAGGAGGTTCATTAAGGACTTCTCAAAAATTTCTCGGCCTCTGACTAATTTATTACAAAAGATATACTATTTGTCTTTGATGATGATTGTGTAGAAGCATTTGAAAGACTTAAGAAAGCATTGATCTCTGCACCTATTGTTCATCCACCTGATTGGAATTTACCCTATGAAATTATGTGTGATGCTAGTGATTATGCTGTCGGTGTTGTTCTAGGGCAAAGAGTTGATAAGAAATTAAATATTATTCAATATGCTAGTAAAACTCTAGACAATGCTCAGAGAAATTATGCTACTACTGAGAAAGAATTCTTAGCAGTTGTATTTGCTTGTGATAAGTTCAGACCATATATTGTTGATTCTAAAGTAACTATTCACACGGATCATGCTACTATTAAATATCTTATGGAAAGAAAGATGCTAATCCTAGACTTATTAGATGGGTTCTCTTGCTACAAGAATTTGATTTACATATTGTTGATAGAAAAGGAGCTGAGAACCCCGTTGCAGACAACTTGTCCAGGTTAGGAAATGTTCTTGATGACCCACTGCCTATTGATGATAGCTTTCCTGGTGAGCATTTAAATGTCATAAATGCCTCTCGTAGTACTCCATGGTATGCTGATTATGCTAATTGCATTGTTGCTAACCACCTAGTTTCACATACCAGCAAAAGAAAAGGTTTTTCTATGATTTGAGACATTACTTTTGGGATGACCCACATCTTTATAAAGAAGGAGTAGATGGTGTTATTAGACGTTGTGTACCTGAGCATGAACAGGAGCGGATCCTACATAAGTGTCACTCCTATGCGTATAGAGGACACCACGCTGGAGATAGAACTGCACATAAGGTATTGCAATCTGGTTTTTATTGGCCTACTCTCTTCAAGGATGCCCGTAACTTTTTCTTATCTTGTGATGAATGTCAAATAATTGGTAATATTAGTAGACGTCAAGAAATACCTATGAACTATTCACTTCTTATTGAACCATTTGATGTTTGGGTCTTTGATTATATGGGACCTTTTCCTGTCTCTAATGGATATACACATATTTTAGTTGCTGTTGATTACGTTACTAAGTGGGTAGAAGCTATTCAACTAGTAGTGCTATCATAACACTTCTATTAAGATGCTTAAAGAAGTTATTTTCCCGAGGTTAGGAGTCCCTAGATATTTAATGACTGATGGTGGTTCACATTTTATTCATGGTGCTTTCCGTAAAATGCTTGCTAAGTATGATGTTAATCATAGAATTGCATCTCCTTATCACCCATAATCTAGTGGTCAAGTAGAATTGAGTAATAGAGAGCTCAAATTAATTTTGCAAAAGACTGTCAATAGGTCTAGAAAGAATTGGTCCAAGAAACTTGATGATGCATTATGGGCCTATAGAACTGCATATAAAAATCCTATGGGTATGTCTCCGTATAAAATGGTTTATGGAAAAGCATGTCACTTACCTATCGAACTAGAACATAAGGCATATTGGGCTATTAAAGAGCTCAACTATGATTTCAAACTTCTTAGGTGAGAAGAGGTTATTTGATATTAGCTCACTTGATGAATGGAGAACCTAAGCTTATGAGAATGCCAAGTTGTTTAAAGAAAAAGTTAAAAGATGGCATGACAAAAGGATACAAAAGCGTGAGTTTAATGTAGGTGATTATGTATTGATATACAACTCTCGTTTAAGATTTTTTGCAGGAAAACTTCTCTCTAAATGGGAAGGTCCTTACGTTATCGAGGAGGTATATCGTTCCGGTGCCATAAAAATCAACAACTTCGAAGGCACGAATGCGAAGGTGGTGAACGGTCAAAGAATCAAACATTATATCTCAGGTAATCCTATAAATGTTGAAACCAATGTTATTGAAACCGTAACCCCAGAGGAATACATAAGGGACACTTTCCGGAACGTTTCAGACTCCGAAAAGGAATAGGTATGTGGTACGGTAAATAAACCGACTCCAAAACAGTTCTAAAGGCAATATTTCTCCGTTTTGGAATATTTAGAAAAATAGAAAAATGAGAAGCAGTCCGGGAAGGACACGAGGGCCCCACGAGGGTGGAGGGTGCGCCCTACCCCCCTGGGGCCCCCCTACCTCGTGGGCACCTCGTGTGCTCTCCGGACTCCATTTTCTTGCATGATACGTATTTTGGTCGGTAAAAATTCATTATATAACCCCCCGAAGGTTTTGACTCCTCTATCACGCAAATATCCTCTGTTCTTGTTTCGAGTTGTTTCCTGTCAGGGTTGTCAAGGCCAGGCATCATGTCTTCCCCTCCTCCAACAATGGTGACAACGATGCTTGGCTAATGAAGATAGATCTAAAGAGGGAAGAACCCATGGAGATCAACAAGGATGAAGGTATCAAGAAGGCCACGGAGGATCAAGCTCCGGCAGCAGGAGACATCCTTCAACTTGATCACAATCTTCTTACCCCAATTGAGATCGAAGCTTACAAGATGATTGAGTTAGCTCGTATACAAAAAAAGTATCTCACACGTGAAAATATTTTGTTGAAGGAGCATATCGTTGCACTCAAGGGCATTATCCGCAAGCTGGAGGACCTCTTACGCTCGATGTGCGACTATCCATCATCAACACGGGTATGGGCACTCCCCTTGGCAACTGCCAAGCTTGGGGGAGGTGCCCCGGTATCGTATCACCATCACACTCCTTTCTTTACCGTTTTTCTTAGTTCGATCCTATTAGTAGTATCTTGATCTAGTAGAATAAAGTTATGGTATGATCTAGTTTTGAGTTTTGCTTTATGTTCCCCCTATGTAATCGAGTCCGTGAGCTATATAATAAAGATTAGTGTTGAGTCAAGGGCTTGATTATTTTGCCACGATCCTGAGTGAATAAAAGAAAAGAGAAAAAGAATAAAAAGAAATAAAGAGTTCATATTGATCTTATTGAGAGTAATGACTTCACATAGAAAGAGTATGATGACTAAAAAGTTGTTGGGAGTTGGCAAACATAGCTTTGGTCATCGTTGCAATTAATAGAAAGTAATAAAGAAAGAGAGGTTTCACATATAAATATACTATCTTGGACATCTTTTATGATTGGGAGCACTCATTAAAATATGACATGCTAAAGAGTTGATGTTGGACAAGGAAGACAACGTAATGGGTTATGTTTTCTTATATTTGAGATAAAGTATATTGTCATGGATCATCCAACATGTTGAGCTTGCCTTTCCCCCTCATGCTAGCCAAATTCTTAGCACCAAGTAGAGATACTACTTGTGCTTCCAAAAACCCTTAAACCAGTTTTGCCATGAGAGTCCACCATACCTACATATGGATTGAGTAAGATCCTTCAAGTAAGTTGTCATCGGTGCGAGCAATAAAAATTGCTCTCTAAATATGTATGACTTATTAGTGTGGGAGAAAATAAGCTTTATACGATCTTGTGATGTGGAAGAAATAAAAGCGACGGACTGCATAATAAAGGTTCATATCACAAGGGGCAATATAAAGTGACGTTCTTTCGCATTAAGATTTTGTGCGTCCAACCATAAAAGCGCATGGCAACCTCTGCTTCCCTCTGCGAAGGGCCTATCTTTTATTATTATCTTCTACATTATGCAAGAGTCATGGTGATCTTCGCCTTTCCTTTTTACATTTTATCCTTTGGCAAGCACAGGGTGTTGGAAAGATCCTGATAGATATATCTAATTGGATGTAAGTCAGCATGTGTTATTATTGTTGACATTACCCTTGAGGTAAAAGGTTGGGAGGCGAAACTACAAGCCCCTATCTTTCTCTGTGTCCGATTAAAACTCCGTAACCACAAGTATTGTGTGAGTGTTAGCAATTATGAAAGAGTAAATGATAGTTGAGTACGTGGACTTGCTAGAAAGCTCTGACATAGACTCTTTCTGATGTTATGATAAATTGCAATTGCTTCAATGACTGAGATTATAGTTTGTTGGTTCTCAATAAAGTTTATGATTCGTACTTTTGCATTGTGAATAGATTATTACTTGAGCATAAGAAATCATATGACAATATTCATGTATGTTGCTGTTATGAGAATAATCATGATGCCCTCATGTCTGTATTTTATTTTATCAACACCTCTACCTCTAAACATGTGGACATGTTTATCGTTATCGGCTTCCACTTGAGGACAAGCGAGGTCTAAGCTTGGGGGAGTTGATACGTCCATTTTGCATCATGCTTTTATATCGATATTTATTGCATTATGGGCTGTTATTACACGTTATGTCACAATACTTACGCCTATTCTCTCTTATTTTACAAGGTTTACATAAGGAGGGAGAATGCGGCATTTGGAATTCTAAATTTGGAAAAGGAGCAAATATTAGAGACCTATTACGCACAACTCCAAAAGTCACGAAACTCCACGAAAGTTATTTTTGGAAATAATAAAAAATATTGAGCGGAAGAAATGCATGAGGGTGACCCACTGGCGGCGAGGTGGGGGCGCGCCCTACCCCCAGGCGCACCCCCGCCTCGTGGGCCACTGGCGACGAGGGTGGAGGCGCGCCACAGGGGGTAGGCGCGCCCCTACCTCGTGGCCTCCTCCTTTATTTCTTGACGTAGGGTCCAAGTCTCCACGGATCTTGTTAGATTCGAAAATCAGTTTCCCAAAGGTTTCATTCCGTTTGGACTCGTTTGATATTCCTTTTCTGCGGAACTACGAAATAGGCAAAAACAGCAATTCTGGGCTGGGCCTCCGGTTAATAGGTTAGTCGAAATAATATAAAAGTGAATAATAAAGCCCAATAATGTCCAAAACAGTAGATAATATAGCATGGAGCAATCAAAAATTATAGATACGTTGGAGACGTATCACCTCCTCCTCCCCCTCCTTTATACGGGGGAGGGGGGCACCCCATAGACACACAAGTTGATCTTTAGCCGTGTGCGTTGCCCCCCTCCACAGTTTTCTACCTCGGTCATATTGTCGTAGTGCTTAGGCGAAGCCCTGCGTCGGTAACTTCATCATCACCGTCACCATGCCGTCATGCTGACAAAACTCTCCCTCGGCCTCAACTGGATCAAGAGTACGAGGGACGTCACCAAGCTGAACGTGTGAAGATCACGGAGGTGCCATGCGTTCGGTACTTGGATCGGTTGGATCGCGAAGACGTTCGACTACATCAACCGCGTTACTAAATGCTTCCGCTTTCATTCTACGAGGGTATGTAGACACACTCTCCCCGCTCGTTGCTATACTTCACCTAGATAGATCTTGCGTGATCGCAGGCAAAAAATTGAAATACTACGTCCCCCAGCGGTCTTTGCGGTACCAAGATTTTGGACTGGAGTGGGATATACCTGAGGTTCAGGTGGAAACAATTGTCGTGGCCGTCAACTGGATTCGGGGATCTGACGGCAGGCGCATTCGTCGAGTGAGTGCTGGAGATTTTCCAGACGCGTGCGCTCAGCTTAGGTAGCCTGGCGTGCAGCCGCTAAGGCCCGAGCCTCCACGTTGCGACGATGTAGCTCTTCCCTCTGCTCCAAAATGAGGACTTGGGGTTGTTATTCGTCGTGACCATGCGACGGGCCATTGCTGCCATCAGCGTCGCCGCCGCGATTGAACCCAGGCGGCCTGCGCAGCGTGTCGACCATGAGGACTTCCGCCGCAGGGTCGCTGCTTCCGCACTCGGAAAGAGTCTCCGTGGAGCCAGTCAAATAGTCTGTAGAGTGATTCGTCGGGCTCGATAGCCGCAACTTGAGGGGTGTGAGGGAGTCCCGGATTAGGGGGTCCCCGGGCGTCCGGGCTATGTGACATGGGCTAGACTGATGGGCTGTGAAGATACAAGATAGAAGGCCTTCCCCCGTGTCCGGATGGGACTCTCCTTTGCATGGATGGCAAGCTTGGCGTTCGGATGTGAAGATTCCTTTCTCTGTAAACTGACTCTGTACAACCCTAGGCCCCTCCGGTGTCTATATAAACTGAAGGGTTTAGTCCGTAGAGGCAATCATAATCATACAGGCTAGGCGTTTAGGGTTTAGCCATTACGATCTCGAGGTAGATCAACTCTTGTAACCCCTATACTCATCAAAGTCAATCAAGCAGGAAGTAGGGTATTGCCTCCACTAAGAGGGCCCGAACCTAGGTAAACATCGTGTCTCTTGTCTCCAGTTACCTTCGATCCTCGGGCCTTACAGTTCGGGACCCCTACCGAGATCGGCGGTTTTGACACCGGCGTTGGTGCTTTCATTGAGAGTTCCACTATCTTTGTCGTGAAGGTTCGATGGCTCGATCGATCATCTACAATGATGCTGTTTCGGGGGAGACTTTCCTCCCCGGCCAAATTTTCGTATTCGGCGGCTTCACACTGCGAGCCAACTCGATCAACCACCTTGAGCAAATCGACGGCTATGCCCCTGGTCATCAGATCAGTTTCGGGAACCTAAATTATGTTGCTGATATCCGAGGAGACTTAATCTTCGAAGGGTTCGCGGCCCCGACCACGGCTACGGCCCTAGATCCGGAGCAAACTACCAGGTCCGAAGATGGGAGTCTGGAGCCCACCGGACTCTGCTACAAACCGCATTATCGAGGATCCGGAGGCGATCGTGTCCACGGGGAACTCGGAATCTGTCCAGGTTCCCCCTATCATTGAAAGGCCGGACTCGCCCCCGGACTCTATATCCGAACTCTCGAGGCCCACGCCAAGCAGGCATAGCCAGGAAGCTCTCACTCTGGCCAGCCCCGCGGACTCTCGCTTCCACATCCAAACCTCGCTCTTAAACGAGGCTATGGATTTAATGCGATCCCTCGCTATTTCAGAGGAATCACCTAAGAACTACGCCCAGCCCGGACTAGGGGCTGAGAGCGGGGAATTTTACGTCCCACCCACCACCCACTTCATAGCCACTGTCAAAGATTTAACCGACATGCTGGACTACGCCTCCGAAGACATCGACGACATGGACTACGATGTCGGAGACGAACACGGCCAAGACCCGTTGTTTACCGGATGTTGGACGGCCACCTCCACATATGAATTGTATATGGTGGACACACCCAAAGAGGATGACGAAGGCAAGAAGGATCCGGTTGAGGACAAGCCTATTGAAGCACCTCCAAAGCATCGACGTCAGCGGCGCCGCTTAAAATCGCGTCACAAAAAAGACAGCAATACCGACACCAGGGAGAATAACACTCCGGAGAATGCCGAAGACCCTAAAGCCCCTATCGAGCCAACATACGAACATGATGATTGGGAGGATGGGCAAGTTAACCCCGATGATCCGGTCGGGAACAAGGACTCAGAGGATAGTAACTACCTACCAATCTCCTAGGAGGATGTGAGCCTCGGCGACGAAGACTTCATCGTGCCAGAGGAACCCCTCGAACAAGAGCGCTTTAAGCGCCGACTAATCGCCACTGCAAGAAGCCTAAAAAAGAAGCAGCAGCAACTCCAAGCTGAGTAGGATACGCTCAATGACAGATGGACTAAAGTCCTGGTAGCCGAGGAATATGGCCTCGAACGCCCAACCAAGAGCTACCCTAAGCACAAGCTGCTACCACAATTTGACGACGAGGCCCTTGAGCCAATACTGCCAAAGTATAAACCCGCTGACGAACCTGACTGACCACCACATGGACGGGACAGACCGGCTACTTACACCGAACACCAGCCCGCGCCACCCCGCCGTCGAGTCAAGGAGGTAGCGGCCTTGGGCTATACCTATGACCTACGCAAGGACTTGGACAATAGAGCCGGTCAGACAAGATCAATCTATGGATCAAGGGGGCGCGCTCTAATTCGAGAGGACAGCCATCAGGCCTGGCGCGACAGGCACAACCTCACCCGGGCCAAAAACCGCATACGGACTTCACCCGAACTGCGCCGCGACATCGCCCAATATAGAGGCGCCACACACCCCTTATGCTTCACTGATGAGGCGATGGAGCACCAGTTCCCAGAAGGGTTTAAACCCGTGAACATTGAATCACTATGATGGTACGACGGATCCCACAGTATGGATCGAAGATTTTCTTCTCCACATTCACATGGCTCGTGGCGACGACCTCCATGCCATCAAGTACCTTCCTCTAAAACTCAAGGGACCAGCACAACACTGGTTAAACAGCCTCCCAGCAAACTCTATTGGCAGCTGGGAAGACTTGGAGGATGCCTTTAGAGACAACTTCCAAGGTACCTATGTTCGGCCTCCAGACGCCGAGTCCAGCAACCCGGAGAATCAACCCGGAAGCTATGGACCCGAAAAAAGTAAAAGCAAAGCAAGTAAATAAAGTGATGGAGATTAATATGATGAGAATAGACCCGGGGGCCATAGGTTTCACTAGTGGCTTCTCTCAAGAGCATAAGTATTCTACGGTGGGTGAACAAATTCTTGTTGAGCAATTGATGAACTGAGCATAGTTATGAGGTTATCCAGGCAATGATCATGTATATAGGCATCACGTCTGTGACAAGTAGACCAAACGATTCTGCATCTACTACTATTACTCCACTCATCGACCGCTATCCAAAGGCATGCATCTAGAGTATTAAGTTAAAAACAGAGTAACGCCTTAAGCAAGATGACATGATGTAGAGGAATAAATTCATGCAATATGATAAATACCCCCATCTTTTTATCCTCGATGGCAACAATACAATACGTGCCTTGCAACCCCTTCTATCACTAGGTAAGGACACCGCAAGATTGAACCCAAAGCTAAGCACTTCTCCCATTGCAAGAACTACCAATCTAGTTGGCCAAACCAAACGGATAATTGAAGAGACTTGCAAAGATAACTTAATCATACATAAAAGAATTCAGAGAAGAATCAAATATTTTCCATAGATAAGTTGGATCATAAACCCACAATTCATCGGTCTCCACAAACACACCGCAAAAAAGAAGTTTACATCGAATAGATCTCCACGAGAGGGGGAGAACATTGTATTGAGATCCAAAAAGAGAGAAGAAGCCATCTAGCTACTAACTATGGACCCGAAGGTCTGAGGTAAACTACTCACACTTCATTGGAAGGGCTATGGTGATGATGCAGAAGCCCTCCATGGTGGATGCCTTCCCGTGGAGCTCCTAACAGGCCCCAAGATGGGATCTCGTGGATACAGAAAGTTCCAGCGGTGGAATTAGGTTTTTGGCTCCGTCTCTGATCTGTTGGGGGTACGTAGGTATATATAGGAGGAAGGAGTACGTCGGTGGAGCTTCGGGGGGCCTGTCGGTGTCAAAACCGGCGGATCTCGGGTAGGGGGTCCCGAACTGTGCGTCTAGGCGGATGGTAACAGGAGACAAGGGACACGATGTTTTTACCCAGGTTCGGGCCCTCTCGATGGAGGTAAAACCCTACTCCTTCTTGATTAATATTGATGATATGGGTAGTACAAGAGTATATCTACCACGAGATCAGAGAGGATAAACCCTAGAAGCTAGACTATGGTATGATTGTTGTTCGTCCTACGAACTAAAACCCTCCGGTTTATATAGACACCAGATAGGGTTAGGGTTACACAAAGTCGGTTACAATGGTAGGAGATCTACATATCCGTATCGCCAAGCTTGCCTTCCACGCCAAGGAAAGTCCCATCCGGACACGGGACGAAGTCTTCAATCTTGTATCTTCATAGTCCAGGAGTCTGGCCAACGGTGATAGTTCGGCTATTCGGACACCCCCTAATCCAGGACTCCCTCAGTAGCCCCTGAACTAGGCTTCAATGACGACGAGTTCCTCTTCCGAATACTTCATAGAAGATTTTGAACACAAGGATAGTGTCCGGCTCTGCAAAACAAGTTCCGCGTACCACCGTAGAGAGAATAACTTTTGCACAGATCTGCTGACGTATTCCGCGGCGTGACATCACACCACGGCCAGGCCTTTATACGAATCATTTTTACTGTTCCACCTCAGCGTGTTTAGCGAGGCGTTTCCTTGGCACGTTTATCAAAGCGAAGATCGTGCCCCCTTATTCCGGGATTCCCATCAATACGGACGTGGGTAACCCAACCGCGCCATTGATTACGGCGCTTGGGAGATAAGCGAGTTTTACCAGGATGGCGGGAGACGCATAGCTTCGTCCGTCCATATAAGGGGATAAGGGTCCACCTTTTCACCTACGCCTTCTTCCTCCTTTGCTCATCCATTTCCGCGCACTCGAGCTCCAACGCCCAAGTCCGCACATCCCTCCTCAGCCTCCTCCAGTCATGTCCGGAGCGGGAGGCAAGTGGATGGTCTCCTCCGTCACAGAGGGACAAGTAAAAAACTTGCGGAAGGCCGGATACTTGTCCAGCGACATTGTGCACCGGCTCCCCGACGCGGGGCAGCTCATTCCCACCCCCAGGCCCCATGAGAGGGTGGTGTTTCTCATCCACTTCCTTTGCGGACTAGTTTTTCACTTCACCCATTTGTCCGGGGGCTCATGTTCTACTACGGCCTGGATTTCCATGATCTGGCCCCGAACTTCATCCTCAACATCTCGACGTTTGTCGTCATGTGCGAGGTCTTCCTCTGCATCCAGCCCCACTTCGGCTTATGGCTGAAGACCTTCAATGTCAAGCCGAAGGTAGTGGGCGGCCGCCAAGCGGAGTGCGGAGGTGCCATGGTTGGCAAGATGGCCAAAGTCCTATGGCTCGAGGGCTCCTTTGTGGAGACCATAAAGGGGTGGCAATCGGGGTGGTTCTACATCATCGAGCCGCGCGAATCTAAATGGGCGGCGGCCCCCGAATTCCGATCTGGCTCCCCCACATGGCTCACATCATGGAAAGAGACGGGCCTGACGTGGCGTGATTCGGAAAAGCTGTCCGGACTCCAAACCTGCGTCCGAACCCTGGTGGACAAGAATCTCAGGCTTGTCAATGTAAGCCAGGTTATGCTCATCCGCCGGATCCTCCCATGCCAACAACGGGCCTTCAATTTGTGGGAGTTCGATCCGGCACAGCACCAAACTCTGAAAAGGCTCTTCGACACTATGTGCGAAGATGCCCGGAAGGTGCTGTTCAAAGGCGCCGAGGTTCTACATCCGCCATCAAGATCGCGGATTCAGCTCATGATGCCAAGCTACCGAGGTAAGCTATTTTGCCCTTTACGGGACTCTTTGTTTTTCATAGTTTGACTCTATGTGGGATCTAAACTCCCTTACCTTTGACAGGACTGGCGTAACACGTCCGGGCAGGTTAACTGTCCGGCTCCCTTGCCAGAAGACCCAGCGGACGCCCGCTTGACGGGGCTGCTGGCTCCGGCGCCTCACGTGGTGCCGGAGAAGAAGGTGTTGGGGAACGTAGTAATTTCAAAATTTTCCTACGATCACGCAAGACCATGGTGATGACATAGCAACGAGAGGGGAGAGTGTCCGTCCACGTACCCTCGTAGACCGAAAGCGGAAGCGTTATAACAACGCGGTTGATGTAGTCGACGTCTTCACGATCCGACCGATCCAAGCACCGAACGTGACGGCACCTCCGGAAGTTACGCACACGCTCAGCTCGATGGCGATCCCGGACTCGATCCGGCAAAGTGTCGGGGATGAGTTCCACAAGACGACGGGCGTGGCAGGACGATGTTGATGCTCCACCGACGCAGGGCTTCGCTTAAGCTCATGACGATATGACTTCTCCGCGCAGGCTTCGCCTAAGCTCTACGACGATATGACCGAAGTGGAATATGGTGGAAGGGGCACCGCACACGGCTAAGGAAAGATCCGTAGATCAACTTGTGTGTCTTGGGGTGCCCCTGCCTCAGATATAAAGGAGACAAGGGGAGGTGGCGGCCCTATAGGAGGCGCACCAAGGAGGAGTCCTACTCCCAGGAGTAGGACTCCCCTATCCTAGTTGGAGTAGGATTGGGGAGGGGAAAGGGGAAGGCGCCGCCTCTCCTTGTCCTATTCGGATTTGGAAGGGGAGGGGGCGCAGCCCACCTGGGCCGGCCCTTCTCCTTCTCCCTCAAGGCCCATGAGGGCCCATATACTCCGGGGGTTCGGTAACCCCGGTGTTCAATAACATCCTGTTTTCATTGGAACCCTTGAAGTCCAAACATAGGCTTCCAATATATCATTCTTTATGTCTAGACCATTTCGAGACTCCTCGTCATGTCCGTGATCACATCCGGGACTCAACAAACTTCGTGCATCAATACTTATAAACTCATAATGAACTGTCATCGAAGCGTTAAGCGTGCGGACCCTACGGGTTCGAGAACTATGTAGACATGACCTAGAACCATTCTCGGTCAATAACCAATAGCGGAACCTGGATGCCCATATTGGTTCCTACATATTCTACGAAGATCTTTATCGGTCAAACCGCATAACGACATACGTTGTTCCCTTTGTCATAGGTATGTTACTTACCCGAGATTCGATCGTCGGTATCCAATACCTAGTTCAATCTAATTACGGTAAGTCTCTTTACTCGCTCCGTAATACATCATCTCACAACTAACTCATTAGTTGTAATGCTTGCAAGGCTTAAGTGATGTGCATTACCGAGAAGGCACGAGATACCTCTCCGAGCAATCGGAGTGACAAAACCTAATCTTGAAATACGCCAACCCAACAAGTACCTTTGGAGACACCTGTAGTACTCCTTTATAATCACCCAGTTACGTTGTGACGTTTGGTAGTACCCAAAGTGTTCCTCTGGTAAACGGGAGTTGCATAATCTCATAGTTATAGGAACATGTATGGGTCATGAAGAAAGCATTAACATACTAAACGATCAAGTGTTAAGCTAACGGAATGGGTCATGTCAATCAGATCATTCAACTAATGATGTGACCTTGTTAATCAAATAACAACTCCTTGTTCATGGTTAGGAAACATAACCATCTTTGATTAACAAGCTAGTCAAGTAGAGGCATACTAGTGACATACTGCTTTGTCTATATATTCACACATGTATTATGTTTCTGGTTAATACAATTCTAGCATGAATAATAAACATTTATCATGATATAAGGAAATAAATAATAACTTTATTATTGCCTCTAGGGCATATTTCCTTGATCTCCCACTTGCACTAGAGTCAATAATCTAGATTACAAAGTAATGATCCTTACACCCATGGAGTCTTGGTGCTGATCATGTTTTGCTCGTGGAAGAGGCTTAGTCAATCGGGTCTCGCAACATTCAGATCCGTATGTATTTTGCAAATCTCTATGTCTCCCACTTGGACTTGGTCCCGAATGGAATTGAAGCGTCTCTTGATGTGCTTGGTCCTCTTGTGAAATCTGGATTCCTTTGCCAAGGCAATTGCACCAGTATTGTCACAGAAGATCTTCATCGGTCCCGATGCACTAGGTATAACACCTAGATCGGAAATGAACTCTTTCATCCAGACTCCTTCATTTGCTGCTTCAAGCAGCTATGTACTCCGCTTCACATGTAGATCCCGCCACGACGCTTTGTTTAGAACTGCACCAACCGACAGCTCCACCGTTTAATAAAAACGCGTATCCGGTTTGCGATTTAGAATCGTCCGGATCAGTGTCAAAGCTTCGTCGACGTAACCATTTACGACTAGCTCTTTGTCACCTCCATATACGAGAAACATATCCTTAGTCCTTTTCGTGTATTTCGGGATGTTCTTGACCGCTGTCCAAAGGATCCATTCTGGATTACTTTGGTACCTTCCTGCCAAGCTTATAGCTAAGCATACGTCGTGTCCGGTACATGACATTGCATACATGATAGAGCCTATGGCTGAAGCATAGGGAACATCTTTCATTTTCTCTCTATCTTCATTGTGGTCGGGCATTGAGTCTTACTCAATCTTATACCTTGCAACACGTGCAAAAACCTTTCTTTGCTCGATCCATTTTGAACTTTTCAAAATTTTATCAAGGTATGTGCTTTGTGAAAGTCCAATTAAGCGCCTTGATCTATCTCTATAGATCTTGATGCCCAATATGTAAGCAGCTTCACCGAGGTCTTTCATTGAAAAACTTTTATTCAAGTATCCTTTTATGCCATCCAGAAATTCTATATCATTTCCAATTAATAATATGTCGTCCACATATAATATCGTAAATGCTCTGAGCTCCCACTCACTTTCTTGTAAATACAGGCTTCTCCAAAAGTGCAGTATAAACCCATATGCTTTGATCACACTATCAAAGCGTTTATTCCAACTCCGAGAGGCTTGCACCGGACCATAAATTGATCGTTGGAGCTTGCACACTTTGTTAGCACCTTTTGGATCGACAAAACCTTCTGGTTGCATCATATACAACTCTTCTTCTAGAAATCCATTCAAGAATGCAGTTTTTACATCCATTTGCCAAATTTCATAATCATAAAATGCGGCAATTGCTAACATGATTCGGACAGACTTAAGCATCGCCACGGGTGAGAAAGTCTCATCGTAGTCAACCCCTTGAACTTGTCGAAAACCTTTCGCAACAAGTCGAGCTTTGTAGACGGTTACATTACCATCGGCGTCTGTCTTCTTCTTAAAGATCCATTTATTTTCAATGGCTTGCCGATCATCGGGCAAGTCAACCAAAGTCCATACTTTGTTCTCATACATGGATCCCATCTCAGATTTCATGGCTTCCAGCCATTTCGCGGAATCTGGGCTCACCATCGCTTCTTCATAGTTTGTAGGTTCGCCATGGTCAAGTAACATGACTTCTAGAATAGGATTACCGTACCACTGGTGCGTATTTTACTCTGGTTGACCCACGAGGTTCAAGAGTAACTTGATCTGAAACTTCATGATCATCATCATTAGTTTCCTCACTAATTGGTGTAGTTGTCACAGGAACCATTTCTTGTGATGAACTACTTTCCAATAAGGGAGCAGATCTGATTATCTCATCAAGTTCTACTTTCCTCCCACTCACTTCTTTCGAGAGAAACTCCTTCTCTAGAAAGGATCCGAATTTAGCAACGAAAATCTTGCCTTCAGATCTGTGATAGAAGGTGTACCCAACAGTCTCCTTTGGGTATCCTATGAAGACACATTTTTCCGATTTGGGTTCGAGCTTATCTGGTTGAAGTTTCTTCACATAAGCATCGCAGCCCCAAACTTTTAAGAAACGACAACTTTGGTTTCTTGCCAAACCACAGTTCATAAGGCGTCGTCTCAACGGATTTTGACGGTGTCCTATTTAACGTGAATGCAGCCGTCTCTAAAGCATAACCCCAAAACGATAGCGGTAAATCGGAAATAGACATCATTGATCGCACCATATCTAGTAAAGCACGACATTACGACGTTCGGACACACCATTTCTCCGTGGTGTTCGGGTGGCGTGAGTTGCGTAAACTATTCCACATTGTTTCAAATGTAAACCAAACTCGTAACTCAAATATTCTCCTCCACGATCAGATCGTAGGAATTTTATTTTCTTGTTACGATGATTTTCCACTTCACTCTGAAATTCTTTGAACTTTTCAAATGTTTCAGATTTGTGTTTCATTAAGTAGATATACCCATATCTGCTCAAATCATCTGTGAAGGTGAGAAAATAACGATACCCATGGCGTGCCTCAACATTCATTGGACCACAAACATCGGTATGTATGATTTCCAATAAATCTGTTGCTCGCTCCATAGTTCCGGAGAACGGCGTTTTGGTCATCTTGCCCATGAGGCATGGTTCGCAAGTACCAAGTGATTCATAATCAAGTGATTCCGTAAGCCCATCAAGATGGAGTTTCTTCATGCTTTACACCGATATGACCTAAACGGCGATTACCACAAATAAGTTGCACTATCATTATCAACTCTGCATCTTTTGGTTTCAACATTATGAATATGTGTATCACTACCGTCGAGATTCAACAAGAATAGACCATTCTTCAAGGGTGCATGACCATAAAAGATATTACTCATATAAATAGAACAACCATTATTCTCTCGATTTAAATGAATAACCGTCTCGCATTAAACAAGATCCAGATATAATGTTCATGCTCAACGCCGGCACCAAATAACAATTATTTAGGTCTAAAACTAATCCGAAGGTAGATGTAGAGGTAGCGTGCCGACCGCGATCACATTGACTTTGGAACCATTTCCCACGCGCATCGTCACCTCGTCCTTTGCCGCTGCTCGTCTATTCCGTAGTCCCTGCTTCGAGTTGCAAATATTAGCAATGTAACCATTATCAAATACCAGTGTGCTACTACGAGCTCTAGTAAGGTACACATCAATAACATGTATATCACATATACCTTTGTTCACCTTGCCATCCTTTTATCCGCCAAATACTTGGGAAGTTCCGCTTCAAAGGTCCGTCTCGCTTGTAGTAAAACACTCGGTTTCAGGGCTTAGGTCCAGACTTGGGTTTCTTCTCTTGATCAAGAACTTTCTTGCTGTTTCTTTTGAAGTTTCCTTCTTCTTCCCTTTGCCCTTTTTCTTGAAACTAGTGGTCTTGTTGACCATCAACACTTGATGCTCTTTCTTGATTTCTACCTCCGCAGCTTTCAAAGATCGCGAAGAGCTCAGAATTGTCTTAGTCATCCCTTGCATATTATAGTTCATCACGAAGCTCTTGTAGCTTGGTGGCGATGATTGGAGAATTACATCAATGACACTATCATCCGGAAGATTAACTCCCAGCTGAATTAAGTGATTGTTATACCCAGACATTTTGAGTATGTGCTCACTGACAGAACTATTCTCCTCCATCTTGCAGCTATAGAACTTATTCGAGACTTCATATCTCTCAATCCGGGCATTTGCTTGAAATATTAACTTCAACTCCTGGAACATCTCATATGCTCCATGACGTTCAAAACGTCGTTGAAGACCCGGTTCTAAGCCGTAAAGCATGGCACACTGAACTATAGAGTAGTCATCAGCTTCGCTTTGCGACGTTCATAACTTCCGCTCAAAGCATCTCGCAAGAGTTCGCTACCCAGCGGTGCTTCCAGTGATTTAATTTTTCAGGCAGCAATGAGGATAATCCTCAAGTTACGGACCCAGTCCGTAATTGCTACCATCATCTTTCAACTTTGCTTTCTCAAGGAACGCATTAAAATTCAACGGAACAACAAAGACGAGCCATCTATCTACAAAGAAACATAGACAAGCAAAATACTATCAGGTACTAAGTTCATGATAAATTTAAGTTTAATTAATCATATTAAAACTCCCACTTAGACAGACATCTCTCTAGTCATCTAAGTGATCATGTGATCCATATCAACTAAACCGTGTCCGATCATCACGTGAGACGGAGTAGTTTCAACGGTGAACATCACTATGTTGATCATATCTACTATATGATTCACGCTCGACCTTTCGGTCTCCGTGTTCCGAGGCCATATCTGTTATATGCTAGGCTCGTCAAGTTTAACTCGAGTATTCCGCGTGTGCAACTGTTTTGCACCCGTTGTAGATGGACGTAGAACTTATCACACCCGATCATCACGTGGGTGTCCGGGTACTACGAACTTTGGCAACGGTGCATACTCAGGAGAACACTTCTTGATAATTTTAGTGAGAGATCATCTTATAATGCTACCGTCAAATAAAGCAAGATAAGATGCATAAAGGATAAACATCACATGCAATCAATATAAGTGATATGATATGGTCATCATCATCTTGTGCTTGTGATCTCCATCGCCAAGCACCGCCATGATCACCATCGCCACCGGCGCGACACCTTGATCTCCATCGTAGCATCGTTGTCGTCTCGCCAATCTTATGCTTCCACGACTATCACTACCGCTTAGTAATAAAGTAAAGCATTACATCGCGATTGCATTGCATACAATAAAGCGACAACCATATGGCTCTCGCCAGCTGCCGATAACTTCGGTTACAAAACATGATCATCTCATACAATAAAATATAGCATCACGCCTTGACCATATCACATCACAACATGCCCTGCAAAAACAAGTTAGACGTCCTCTACTTTGTTGTTGCAAGTTTTACGTGGCTGCTACGGGCTGAGCAAGAACCGTTCTTACCTACGCATCAAAACCACAACGATAGTTTGTCAAATAGACTCCGCTTTAACCTTCTCAAGGACCGGGCGAGCTACACTCGGTTCAACTAAAGTTGGAGAGACAGTCTTCCGCAAGCCATCTATGTGCAAAGCACGCCGAGGGAACCGGGTCTCGCCAGAAGAGTACGCGTAAGGTTGGTCCGGATCGTCTCGCCCAACAATACCGCTGAACCAAAGTATGACATGCGGTAGGCGTATGACTTGTATCGTCCACAACTCACTTGTGTTCTACTCGTGCATATGACATCAACGCATAAAACCAGGCTCGGATGCCACTGTTGGGGAACGTAGTAATTTCAAAATTTTCCTCACGATCACGCAAGACCATGGTGATGACATAGCAACGAGGGGAGAGTGTCCGCCCACGCACTCGTGAGACCGAAAGCGGAAGCGTTATAACAACGCTGTTGATGTAGTCGACGTCTTCACGATCCGACCGATCCAAGCACCGAACGACGGCACCTCCGAAGTTCTGCACACGCTCAGCTCGATGACGATCCCGGACTCGATCCAGCAAAGTGTCGGGATGAGTTCCACAAGACGACGGCGCAGGACGATGTTGATGCTCCACCGACGCAGGGCTTCGCCTAAGCTCCGCGACGATATGACTTCTCCGCGCAGGCTTCGCCTAAGCTCTACGACGATATGACCGAAGTGGAATATGGTGGAAGGGGCACCGCACACGGCTAAGGAAAGATCCGTAGATCAACTTGTGTGTCTTGGGGTGCCCCTGCCTGTGATATAAAGGAGACAAGGGGGAGGTGGCCGGCCCTATAGGAGGCGCACCAAGGAGGAGTCCTACTCCGAGTAGGATTGGGGAGGGGGAAAGGGGGAAGGGGCGCCGCCCCCCCTCTCCTTGTCCTATTCGGACTGGAAGGGGGAGGGGGGCGCGCAGCCCACCTGGCCGGCCCTTCTCCTTCTCCCTCAAGGCCCATGAGGGCCCATATACTCGGGGGTTCCGTAACCCGGTGTTCCCAGAACATCCTGTTTTCATTCGAACCCTTCCAAGTCCAAACATAGGCTTCCAATATATCAATCTTTATGTCTCGACCATTTCGAGACTCCTCGTCATGTCCGTGATCACATCCGGGACTCAACAAACTTCGGTGCATCAATACTTATAAACTCATAATGAACTGTCATCGAAACGTTAAGCGTGCGGACCCTACGGGTTCGAGAACTATGTAGACATGACCTAGAACCATTCTCGGTCAATAACCAATAGCGGAACCTGGATGCCCATATTGGTTCCTACATATTCTACGAAGATCTTTATCGGTCAAACCGCATAACGACATACGTTGTTCCCTTTGTCATCGGTATGTTACTTACCCGAGATTCGATCGTCGGTATCCAATACCTAGTTCAATCTCGTTACGGTAAGTCTCTTTACTCGCTCCGTAATACATCATCTCACAACTAACTCATTAGTTGTAATGCTTGCAAGGCTTAAGTGATGTGCATTACCGAGAAGGCTCGAGATACCTCTCCACAATCGGAGTGACAAAACCTAATCTTGAAATACGCCAACCCAACAAGTACCTTTGGAGACACCTGTAGTACTCCTTTATAATCACCCGATTCACGTTGTGACGTTTGGTAGTACCCAAAGTGTTCCTCCAGTAAACGGAGTTGCATAATCTCATAGTTATAGGAACATGTATGGGTCATGAAGAAAGCATTAACATACTAAACGATCAAGTGTTAAGCTAACGGAATGGGTCATGTCAATCAGATCATTCAACTAATGATGTGACCTTGTTAATCAAATAACAACTCCTTGTTCATGGTTAGGAAACATAACCATCTTTGATTAACAAGCTAGTCAAGTAGAGGCATACTAGTGACATACTGTTTGTCTATATATTCACACATGTATTATGTTTCCTGGTTAATACAATTCTAGCATGAATAATAAACATTTATCATGATATAAGGAAATAAATAATAACTTTATTATTGCCTCTAGGGCATATTTCCTTCAGAAGGCCACGGGGACTCGAAGGAGCGCCCGACGCCAGGTGTTGTCGGACTCATCGTCCGATGAATCTGAGGCGGAATCCTCCTATGAGGACGAGGAGGAGGAAAAAGAAGCTTCTCCCCCAGCGGGGGGAGAGAAGAAAAGGAAGGCCGCCCCGACTGGGGAGGCCGAAGGGTCCAAGGAAGGAAGGACCCTTCCTCCGGACTTCTCCACCAACGCCGACAACGACGAGGAGGAGTGGCCACAAAGGGACAAGCCCCTGGCGAGATCGTAAGTGTCCGGACTCCGGAATAGCTCATGATTTTTTATTTGTCGCATAGTGTCTTCTAACGCCGGATATAACCATGTAGCCCGCCCAAGGACGAGCTCGCCGCTTCGTCGAGCGGCTCCCTGGGTTCGTCGGATGTGAATAGCACTTCACTTTCGACCGCCTCCTCTCCTCGTGACACAGACGACACCGCGGTGGAGTCCCAAAAGGGGCCCAACCAGGAGGAGGTGGCCCTGGAGGCGCCGCAAGGCGACCTCCCGGACTCCAGGCGTAATGGGGGCGAAACCCCAGAGGGCTGTAAGTCCGGCCTTGTGCCGGACTCCGTACCGGAACCTTCAGTGGTTCTGAAGTCCGGCAAGCAGCCCCTTCGTAAGAAGGGTAAGACTGCAACGCCGGTGACCTCCGTCCATCCGAAAGCACCGGATAGCTTGCTGGAGGCGCTTAACGGCGCCTCCATCGACGAGGAGCACCGCACTGTTATGAGTGCAGTGATCCAGAAAGTTTAGTCCGCCAAAAGCGGGCTGACTGAAGCCTGTACCAGCCTTCTAACAAGCTTTGAGGTAAGTTTAGAATATGTAGAAATATTACCGCATAGACAGTAGCCCCTGATGCTTAGTTCGGTGTTCGGAAAGAAAAGCCGGACTGAGGATCTAAAAAGATATACGCAGGAGTCTAACATAAGTATGTCAATATGGGAATCCAGTGCGCTGCCGACCTCTGCCAGACCGATCATGGAGGTCAATGCATTGAAGCAGAGCCTCGAGCGGTCCGAGAACGAGCTCGGCCTTGCCAAGAAGCAGCTCGAGGACAAGGAAGGTAAGTAATACCTTAGTAAAGTAATACCTTATAGCAAGGATTTGGTTGCAAAAATGACAGGACTAACGTGGGTATTGTAGGGGCCACGAACGAGGTGGCGACCCTGAAGGAAGCGGTGTCCGCGGCCAAAAGCAAAGCAGCCGCGGAACGCACCGAGCGAGAGAAGCAGGAGGCGCGGGTGGCAGAGGTGCGGCAAGAGTTCCAGGCTCTCGTGGAAAAACACGAGAGTTTGGAGCGTGACTCGAAGACTCGGGAGTCCGAGCTCGCCTCGGCTCTTGAGAGTGCCAAAGCCGCTAAGGCCGAAGCCCAAAAAGCCCTCCAGGAAATTGAATCATTAAAGAAGATAGCGGCGGGTAAGGCATTCTTTATGCAAAGCAAGCATGTGAAAGTGAATTACCTATTACTTACCCGAATCCGGAGCTCTCCAGGAGCATTCATAGATCTGCCCCGTAGTGTGTCTGATGCTGCCGCGTTCTACCGCACCAAGGAGGGGAGCTCGACGGAAAAGGTGTTCTGGTCTCAGTATGCTGAGGCCGGACATCCGGTGCCTCGAGCGACCAAAAGCAGCTGGTCGAGCTCCACAAGGTCGCCGAACAGGCCATGAAGGGCCTCATAATTCGGTTGTGGCCATTGGAAGCCATGCCTGGGAGCTACTTCGGGCTAGTGCAGCGGCTGGTGGACGCCTGTCCATGGATTGAAGTCATCAAGCGCTCCGTCTGCCTTGAAGGTTCCTGTCAGGCCCTTGCCCGTGCTAAAGTGCACTGGGGCAAGCTAGATGCGGAGAAGCTTATGACGGACGGGCCACCGAAGGGCAAGGAGCATCGCAAGCCCGAAATGTACTATGAGGGCGTCATGAATGTGCCCGCCTTATAGCGGGTGAATGCTCCAAAGATGTAATTTTTGAATAGACTCGCATTTGTTATCCCAGACGCTGAAAACTTGTTCATATGCGCTTAAGCAACGCCAGAATTTAAAATATTACCTTCAGGCGGCCGTTTATCAAATTAGAGAGATGGCAAGTCGTTGGCTTCAGCCCCATGCCACAGTGCTTTGGGGTGTTGGGATAAACTTGAGCGCTCTTGTTCCCATTCTTGGGTCCTTCGAGGGAGGCGCTCAACGCAACGAACAAGGCAACCGGACTTATAGTGCTTGAACACTCTCACTTAGCCATAGAATTCTATAATTTTAAATTTCGCAAAGCCCCTAGTATTCGGAAGACCGAGTTCGGGCGCTATCCACGCTTTGGCCGGACAATGCCGACTCCTCGCTCTAAGCAGCATAAGTCTTTAGGGACCCGAAAAAACCTCTCGAACAGCGACCGGCTCTCGCCCTATCATGACGGTCAGTTTTAGCTTTCTCCACTGAGGGGCTCAACCCAGCTCAACTGGGGCACAATTGCAGTGGTTCTCCCAGCGCTACCTTAGCCGATATAACGGAACGTAAGGTACCAAAACATGGGAGCCGGGCAAACCCAACTATTGACCCAAGAAATGATTCAGAGTCGATGCATATAATGCTCTAAGTTCGGGGTGCCGCACTTGTGAAAGTGTTCAGACTTATCACACCATATTTTCGGGGTACTTAAGCCCCTGGTGTATTGGCCGTACCAAAGTGTACGGGTGCAACATGTCATGAATGAACATATATATAGAAAAAAGGAGTGCAATAATAGACAAAAGCTATGTATTGTTTATTCAAAAGGGTACTGCAGTGAAAGCAGAACGATACAAATAGTGCGATAAGCAAGGAATGGGACTATTTAACATGTCCCCCTCCAGGGGTAAGCTGCGGGATGGTATGTAAAACAGGTATAATGCTCGTAGTAGAGACCACCTGGACACTCGACGTAACTACGCTTTCCCTGGTTGTTGCATCGTGAGTTCGGCAATTGTAGTGCCGGACAGGCTTCCGGAAAACGGAGTCCTGAAAGTAAGAGAAAAGAAGAAAAAGAATGACACAATCGGAGCCCTCAGTGCGGTTGAGCCGCGTGCAGGCGTGCCGTGGTCGTGCCCCTCCCCTTATGCCCATGGTATCTCCAGAGCATAGTTATGTACGCGTAGTACTGGCTTTGCGATTTCGCAAGGGCTGGGGTGGGGGCCGGATTGCTACGCTTGCTCGAATCGTGCCAGGCGGTCATGTTGTAGGTTACTCCGGGCGCGCTTGACGGTGTCCGGACGTTTAATAGCCGGACTCGAGAATTGCTGTGAGAGGCTGCTTTGCACCTCCGCCGCGAGGGCCGCCGTGTGCTCCTCCGTTCGGAGAGAGCGTTCGGTGTTTCCATTGACCGTGATTACTCCTCGAGGGCCTAGCATCTTGAGCTTGAGGTACGCATAGTACCGCACCGCATTGAACTTTGCAAATGTGGTTCGTCCAAGCAGTGCGTGATAGCCGCTGCGGAACGGGACTATGTCGAAGTTTAACTCTTCGCTTCGGAAGTTATCCGGGGATCTGAAGACCACTTCGAGTGTGACTGAGCCTGTACAATTGGCCTCTACACCTGCTATGACGCCTTTAAAGGTCGTCTTTGTGGGTTTAATCCTTGAGGGGTCTATGCCCATTTTGCACACTGTATCCTGATAAAGCAGGTTCAGGCTGCTACCGCCATCCATCAGGACTCTAGTGAGGTGAAATCTGTCGATGATTGGGTCAAGAACCAATGCGGCGAATCCACCGTGGCGAATGCTAGTGGGGTGGTCCCTTCGATCAAAGGTGATCGGGCAGGAGGACCATGGGTTGAACTTCGGGGCGACTGGCTCCATCACATATACGTCCCTTAGTGCACGCTTCCGCTCCCTTTTGGGTATGTGGGTTGCGTATATCATATTCACCATCCGCACTTGTGGGGGGAAGCCCTTCAGTACTCTATTGTTCGGGCCGGGCTCTTCCTCGTCATCGCTTATGCACCCCTTGTCATTGAGTTCGCATTTAACTTGCCTGCTCGATTGAAGACCCAACAATCCCTGTTGGTGTGGTTGGCTGGTTTTTCGGGGTGCCATGTATTTGGCACGCAGCGATCGAGTATTCGGGTCCAGATTGACGGGCCCCTGAGTATTTCTTTTGAACGGCTTTTTCCACGACCGGGTTTAGAGCCTCTGAATCCGGCATTGACTGCCGTATCTTCAGCATTATCGCTGTTAACGCGGCGCTTGTGCTTGTTGCGACGCGACCTGCCATTGCTGTCCTTGGTATCCGAACTACCAGGGTTCTTGGTCAAGTTGTTACTACGAGCTAGCCAGCAGTCCTCTCCCGCGCAAAAGCGGGTCATGAGTGTTGTGAGGGCTGCCATGGATTTTGGCTTTTCCTGTCCAAGGTGCCGGGCAAGCCACTCGTCATGGATGTTATGTTTGAAGGCTGCAAGGGCCTCGTGCATCCGGACAAATAACGATTTGATTTTCTTGGTTAGGAACCGTGTCCGTAATTGTCTCGGCCGATTCTTCGCTGCTGAATTATGTGGCTGAGGTCATCGGCGTCGGTGGTCGCACATATGTGCCCCGGAAGTTATCAAGGAATGCGGCTTCCGTGTCCTCCCAACAACACATGGATTCTGGCCGGCATTTGTTAAGCCAATGCCGAGCTGGTCCTTTAAGCTTGAGTGGGAGGTATTTGATGGCGTGTAGATCATCACCGCGGGCCATGTGGATATGGAGGAGGTAGTCCTCGATCCAAACCGCATGATCTGTTGTGCCATCGTATGATTCGATGTTTACGGGTTTGAAACCCTCGGGGATTTGATGCCCCGTCACTTCGTCTGTGAAGCATAGTGGGTGTGCGGCGCCTCTGTATTGAGCTATATCACGACGCAGCTCGAATGATCTTTGTCTACTGTGTTCGGCTCGGCCGGAATTGCTGTATCCGGCGTGACCGTTATCATCACGTGTCGTGGGGCGCCCACGCGATCCGTAGATCAATCTTGTTTGCCTTGCCTTGTCCTCCAATATGTCTCGCAGGTCTGGCGCGTTTCCCTGTGCCTTGGTACTTTTCGAGCGACGCCGGAGTGCGGCTTGAATGGAGGGCCTGGAGGCCTCTCTGTCACGACCACGGGGTGGCCGGTCGGCCGCATCATGCGCTGGTGATGTAGGTTTGGGTGCTGCTTCCTCTAATTGGGGTAGCAACCTGCATTTTGGGTAGCTCTTGGAGGGGCGTTCGAGTTCATACTCTTCGGCTGCAAGGACTTCAGTCCATCTATCAGCTAGCAGGTCTTGGTCAGCTCTAAGCTGCTGCTGCTTTTTCTTGAGGCTGCTTGCCGTGGCCATAAGCCTGCGTTTGAAACGCTCCTGTTCGGCGGGATTCTCAGGCACGACAAATCCGTCGTCGTCGAGGCTTGCCTCATCTTCGGAGGGAGGCATATAATTATCGTCCTCCACCTCCCTGTCTGCCTCTCTATCATGAGGGCAGCTTCTTACTCCTCCTATGCTAAATCCTGCTGGAGGGGGTTGTCTTCGGCACTCTCCGGGGTGTTATTATCTCCCGTGCCGGAATCACTGTTTTTCCTGTGGCGGGATTTAGAGCGGCGCCGCTGACGTCGGCGCTTGGGCTGTTTCTTAGAGGGGTCATCCTCCGTTGTTCCGTCGTCGTTCCCATCTTTTGGGATGTCCACCATGTATATGTCATATAATGAGGTGGCCTTCCAGTGCCCTGTAGGCGTTGGTTCTTGGTCGTCTCCAGCATCATCGTCCATACCGTCGATGTCTTCAGAGTCGAAGTCGAGCATGTCGGTTAAATCATCGACAGTGGCTACCAAGTGGGTGGTGGGTGGGCGTTGAATTTCTTCGTCGTCTGTAGCCCAACCTTCCTGACCGTAGTCCGGCCAGGGCTCTCCAGATAAAGAGAGAGAGACTTTAGTGAACTCAGGATGTCGCCAAAGGGCGAGCGCTGAAAGATGTCCGCGGCAGTGAACTCCATAACCGGCGCCCAATTAGATTCGATTGGCAGGGGCGCGGAGGGTTCGGAGTCCGGAGAGGAGTCTGGCACCTTGGAGTCACGGTCTTTGCAAAGGACAGGGATGGAGTTCGGCTCAATCGCCGTAGAGATCGTAGCCCCCGAGGCGGTGTCCAACCACTCGTCCTCGATCGGCGGAGCCGCCCGGAAGCTAATGGTCGGAGCGGACGCCGGTGTGCAGCCTCGTGGCAATCGCTCGCGGCAGAGCTAGATCGTGCCCGTCGAGACAGTGCGGCGCACTTGGCTGTGGCTCGAATCCGTCGAAGATCAAGTCCCCGCGGATGTCGGCCGTGTAGTTCAAACTCCCAGATCTGACCTGATGGCCAGGGGCGTAGCTTTCGATCTGCTCCAGATGGCTGCTTAATTGGCCCGCAGTGCAAAGCCGCCGAATACGAAGATCTGTCCGGGGAGAAAAGTCTCACCCTGGACCGCATCGTTGTTGATGATCGAAGGAGCCATCGGGCCTAAGGATGACGACACAGAGGAACTCTCAATGAAAGCACCAATGTCGGTGTCAAAACCGGCGGATCTCGGGTAGGGGGTCCCGAACTGTGCGTCTAGGTGGATGGTAACAGGAGACAAGGGACACGATGTTTTTACCTAGGTTCGGGCCCTCTTGATGGAGGTAAAACCCTACTCCTGCTTGGTTAATATTGATGATATGGGTAGTACAAGTGTAGATCTACCACGAGATCAGAGAGGCTAAACCCTAGAAGCTAGCCTATTGTATGATTGTTGTTCGTCCTACGGACTAAAACCCTCCGGTTTATATAGACACCGGATAGGGTTAGGGTTACATGTAGTCGGTTACAATGGTAGGAGATCTACATATCCAGACGCCAAGCTTGCCTTCCACGCCAAGGAAAGTCCCATCCGGACACGGGACGAAGTCTTCAATCTTTTATCTTCATAGTCTAGGAGTCCGCCAACGGTGATAGTTCGCTTATCCGGACACCCCTAATCCAGGACTCCCTCAGGCCCACGAGGCGGGCGCGCCTCACCCTCGTGACCGCCTCGCACTCCTTGGAGTAGGGTCCAAGTCTCTGGATCACGCTCGGTGAGAAGATCACGTTCGAAGGTTTCATTCCGTTTGGACTCCGTTTGATATTCCGCTTTCTTGAAACACGAAATAGGCAAAAACAGCAATTACGGCTGGGCCTCCGGTTAATAGGTTAGTCCCAAAAGTAATATAAAAGTGGAAAATAAAGCCCATTATAGTCCAAAACAATAGATAAAGTAGCATGGAGCAATCAAAAATTATAGATACGTTGTAGATGTATCAATACCCGGCATAGAGGCTTGTTGTACAGGATCCATAACGCTGGAAGTAGTCTTCGGTTCATCGGATAATTTCCGTAGCGAAGACTTGATCTTCGACATCGTCCCCTTCCGCAGTGGCTATCATGCACTGCTCGGACGGACCGCTTTCGCCCGTTTCAATGCAGTCCCGCATTACGCTTATCTAAAGCTCAAGATGCCCGGACCATGAGGTGTTATAACAACCAATGGAAACATGGAGCGCTCCCTCCGCACTGAGGAGCATACCGCGGCCCTCCCAGCTGAAGTGCAGGGTGGCCTCGTTAAGCCGAATACTACACCGACAGTCAAGCCCCCGGACACTGTCAAACGAGTCCGGTCTACCATGCAGAATGGAAGTCTGGCTCGTCCAGAGCTAGACTAGTAATTTGGCCTCTGTCAAAGCCCCAACCTGATAGCGGCATATGTATCGCGCGTACATAACTAAGCACTAAAGATACCATGGGCTAACACGGAGGCCTACTAAAAATAAAGTCCACAATACGGTTCGACCCTATCCGGATCATCATATTCTTCATTTTCTTCTGCTTATTTTTATTTTTCAGGTTCTTTACAACCCACATCACTTTTCGATGATACCAAGGCCCCTTATTACAGGACCCTCATGTATGCTCGATCGTTTATCCTCTCAAAGGATCACACACCAAGGCGACAAACAGCGCATATGTGCGGCAGAGTATCCAAAGGATCTTCAAGATCATCCTCTCCTTTTTAGGACATGTATACTGCTTTCCCTTGTGCCCGACATGTAAAATAGCCCAGATGATTATCGCATCCTCTGTAAAACTATGTTTTGATGTATCAATCAGACTATAATGGAAACAGTTTCGCCCAACCTTCTTTGGTATTGGTTTATTTCTTAATCTGTTTTCCTCCTTTACGTCAGATTGGCGTATACACCTCGGTACGACTTAAATCGCCAGGGGCTTTATTCAGCCATATACATTTCCGAAAATAAAAAGTCCGAACACCTTTATAGCGTACTTCGGCGTCCCGAATATGGCATTATATGCATCGGCTCCGAGTCATGTCTTTGGTCAATAGTTGGGTTGCCCGGCTCCTGTGATTACCACCTTACGTTCCGCGTGTTCAGCTGAGGTAGTAAAGGGAGAACTACTGCGATTGTGTTTCCGGTTTGTCCGGTCAAGCACCTCAGTAGAGAAAGCCGAAAACTTGCTGTCATGATGTGGGGAGAGCTGGTCAGCGATTCGGCGACTTACTAAATCTCTAGCGATTTCTTCCGTATTACACGAAGGACTGGCTATCTTCTAGTCACACACGTAAGGCACCCAAGTTCGGATAGCCACATACGCACCAGGGGCTACCTTACAACCCCATTATCAAACTCCTATTGCTAAGTGAGAGTGGTAAAGCTGCATAGTCCGATTGCGTGGTTCGCTGCACTGACACCTCCTTTACAGACCAAGATGTTGGGTTAACGTGTGGTCATGTGCTATTCCGAACACCCCCGTAGTATCTACGTGGGGGCTGAAGCCGACGACTGGCAAACTCTCAGGGATACAAATGGCCGCACCGAAGGAAAAACACTTCAAGATAAACAACATAAATATATTACATAGCCTTGATTTATAATACATTGTCTGGATAGCCTGGATACATTTACTCAAACATAATATCCTTCGAGCATTGACCCTCTATCAAACGGGCACCGTCAAGAACAACTTTGAAATAGCGCTCAGGCTTGCGGTGGTCCTTGCCTCCAGGCGGACCCTCAACCACCATGACGACGGCCTTCATCTTCACCCAGTGCATCTTGACACGGGCAAAGGCCATCCGCGCACCTTCTATGCACGCCGAGCGCTTCACTGCCTCTACTCGGGGCAAGGCATCGCCAAGCCGCTTGACCAGGCTGAAGTAGCTACTCGGAATGGGTCCGGCTGGCCATAGCTAGACTATGATGTCCTTCATGGCCAAACTGGACATCCTATGCAGCTCCGCAAGCTGCATCATATGGTTGTTTAGCAGCGCTGGCCGCTACGGCGCCAAGTACTGCGACCAAAAGAAATTCTCCGTCGTGTTCCCTTCTTGGGCTCGGAAATATTTGGCGGCGTCGGCAGCACTCCTCGGGAGATCCGCAAAAGCGTCTGGAGCACTCCATAGTCGATTTAGCAAAACATATCTTCGACCGCAAAATATACTCTGTAAAAGAAAAGGCTTACCAGCCGCTATCTGTTCGGCTTGCTTGATCTCCTTGCGAGCCGCCCGGGACTCGGACCGCGCCTCCTTCGCCTCTTGAAGAGCCTTGGTGAGTTCGGCCACTTGGGCCTTGTTACTCTCCTCCAAGGACTCACACTTGTTGGCGGCATCCTGGAGCGCTTGCTCCACTTCGGTCACTCTCGCCTCATACTTGCGGAGGGCGACCTTCTCGGCCTCTACATTCGCAGCCGCTTTGTCTGCGGCTGCCTTGCTCGCCCTCGCCTCCTCCTTGGCTTCGGCAAGGACACTCTTGAGGGCCTCGACCTCGGTCGCGCTGCCTACAACTGTATACATAGCAGCACATGAGCTTAAACTCTGAGTATGCATTACAATTCAGGCTTATAAGGGGTCTTCTAAAAGCATACCTCGAGCCTCATCGAACCGCTTGTTAATACGGTCGATCTCATCATCAGCCAGCTTCAGTTTCCGCTGGAGTTCAGAAACTTCAGCGTCCTTGGCTGAAGCCGGTAACAGTGACGCTTGTTTATCAAAAGCAGATAAGCATGTTATCTCCGGTGGACATTTGATCCTCTGTCTGGCTCCTTTTTCCAAAGAGCCAAACAGAGTCTCAGGGGCTACTATCTATATACAAGCATATTCTTCCAATACGGAAAGCGGCTAAGCATGTTATATCACGTACCTCAAAACCTGTTAACAGGCTAGTGAAAGCTTCGTTCAGTCCGCTTTTGGCAGACTGAACCTTTTCAACCATCGTACCCATCAAGGTAGGGTGCTCTTCCATGAAGGAAGCACGTTGAAGTGCTTCCTTCAACATATGCGGCGCCTCTGGATTAGAGGTCGCTGGTGGAGTCGGCACTCCCCTTCCCTTAAAGGGGGCTGCTCGCTCGACTCCGGAGCCATGTGGGTCTCCGGAGTGGTATTCGGCTGGGGGCCGGACTAATCCAGGCCCCCGTCGTCAGTTCCCATGGGGGTTGTACCCCCCATGTTTTCGACAGCCGAGGCATTACACTCTGGCGCCGTTTCAGCGGCCTTCCGCATCTCTCACTGGCCGGGAAAAGTCCTTTGGGACAACACCTCGGTGTCATCCGCGGCGTGTGGCGGAGAGGCTCGCGGAGGAGTTTCGCTCTCCATCATCTCTGGCGCCAACGAGTTCCCCGAAGACGACGATTGTTGGGGGAGATCACGGGCCGGACTGAAATACACAAATAATATGTTATCCTACAATTTGTAAAGGGCCACATATATGTATAGTATCTTCAAATACTTACGATTAGCTTCGGCTTGAGGCGCCGCTCGGGGACAACTTCGGTGCCAGAATCCGAATCGTCTGAAAGGGAGATCTTCCCCTTCTTGGACGCCTCTGCCTCTAGGTCCGCGGACGCCGCCCTTTTCTTACCCCCCCTCCCCTTAAGGGGAGAATTGCTCTCCTCCTCTTCCTCTTCATCTTCATCTCCCTCGTGGGAGGAGAGAGCTTCGGTGTCTTCGGACGCAATGTCCGAAGTACCTTTACGGTTGTCACGCCCAATATGCGACCCTATCCAAAAGGAACTCGACGGTCCCACCAAGGATAGACCCGCATATTGAAACGCTTTTGCAAGGTGGATATCATTACATCAACATTACATAATAGATGGGGATACATACATAAGGCACAAATGCCACAAGAATACATCAACATCTTACAAGACCAACATCCGACTATGGATGAAACATAAACAGAAACTCAAACGACATCCACCCTGCTAGCCCAGGATGCCGACCTGGAACCTATCCCCTGATCGAAGAAGAAGCAGAAGAAGAACTCCAAACAAGCAAACATCGCCTCGGCCATGATCATCGCATAACCTGTACCTGCAACTGTTGGTGTAGTAAACTGTGAGCCACGAGGACTCAGCAATCCCATTACCATGGGTATCAAGACTAGCAAAGCTTAATGGGAAAGGAAGGGGTAAAGTGGTGAGGTTGCAGCAGCGACTAAGCAGATATGGTGGCTAACATACGCAAATGAGAGCGAGAAGAGAAACAAAGGAACGGTCGTCAACTAGTAATGATCAAGAAGTGATCCTGAACTCCTACTTACGCCAAACATAACCCGTAAACCGTGTTCTCCTCTCGATCAACCCCGAAAAGAGACACTCACGGTTACGCATTACACGGTTGGTGTATTTTAGAAGAGTTTGCTTCAAGTTTACTACAACCGGATATTAACAAATTCCCATCTGCCACATAACCGGGCACGGCTCTCGAAAGTTTATACCTGCAGGGTGTCCCAACTTAGCCCATGATAAGCTCTCGCGATCAATCGAAGGATATTCCTTCTCCGGAAGACCCGATCAGTCTCGGAATCCCGCTACAAGACATTTCGACAAGAATAAAACAAGACCAAAGAAGACCTCCTGCGTGCCGACACCCTCGATAGTAGCCACAGATCTCGTCTCAGGCCACGACCGGATGAGCAGTCCGTACAACTAAAACCAGACCTCAAGTTTCCCCGAGGTGGCGCTGCAAAGGGCTCTAGTTTGGACCAACACTTAGACAAGCATTGGCCCGGGGGGGGGGGGCTAAATAAAGATGACCCTTGGGTTAATTACTCCCAAGAGAAAATATAGGTGGTGGTGAAGCAAATGGTAAGACCAATGTTGGGCCTTGCTGGAGGAGTCTTATTCAAAGCGAACTGTCAAGGGGGTCCCATAAATCACCCGACCGCGTTAGGGACGCAAAATCCGGGAACATAATACCGATATGACGGAAACTAGGGCGGCAAGAGTGGAACAAAACACCAGGCATAAGGCCGAGCCTTCCACCCTTTACCAAGTATATAGATGCATTAATTAAATAAGATATAGTCATATCCCAACAAGTAAACATGTTCCAACAAGGAACAACATCTCCATGTTCCAACAAGGAACAAACTTCATCTTCACCTGCAACTAACAACGCTATAAGAGGGGCTGAGCAAAGCGGTAACATAGCCAAACAATGGTTTGCTAGGAAGGGTGCAAGAGGTTAGAGGTCGACATGGCAATTGGGATGGCTTGATAAGCGTGTAATAGGTAGCGCAAAGCATAGCGTAACGAAGCAACTAGCATAGCAATGACAGTAGTGAGATCCAGGGTAGCGGTCATCTTGCCTGAAATCCCGCAAGGAAGAAGAACGAGTCCATGAAGAAGATGAAGCCACGAAGATTTAACCAAGCGTGACGAACGAATCCTCACGATCGCAACGAAACAGGAACTAACAAGAAGAAGCACACAACATAGTAAACACACCACACATAGACAAGACATGATGCACAACAAGCATGATGCATGACAAGCTACATGAAGCTACTCATGGCAAGGGATGATGCATACAAGAGCAACACAACAAGACAAGTTTAAATGAGGCCGGGAACAACATAGGGCAATTCCGATAAGTCCTCAAATGCAAATTTCGAAATTGGTCTAGATCTGAATAAAACTTTTGTTCAAGTTGTTAAACAGCAAGTTAATATACACCACGATGATCTACACGGAATTCTAGTCAAGTTACATATAAAGTTCATTAGATTCGGAGTTACGGCCTAGAAGATATGAGCAAAACAAGTTAAACATGGCATTGATGCAAAATGCACTCAAACATCAAGCAAACACCTCAAAACAAGGATGCAACATGATAATATGAAACTACATGCAAAATCAAGCAAGTTTCATATAGAGCACACCCAAAACGGAGCAACGGTTCAACACATACACTCTATACAAGTCATAGCAACAATCTGTCCAAAACAGCAAGTAGGCATATTGCAAGCATCAAAACAACAAGCTACAGCATCCCAACGTAATAACAAAAGGCATGAGCATGATGTACAGGTAAATCATGACAAAACATGAACACTGAGCTATCTCCAGAAATCACTAGAACATGCTCAAAAGGACATGGCAAGATTGCAAATAATAACAGTTTCAGACTTTAGCAGAAATAACATCAGGTTGCAATGTTTAGAGCTATCAAAAAACATGTTACAGGAACTTATAAATGCAAACAAAGGCATGGAATGAATCAACTAAATGCATAGAACAAATGTCCTTTAGTGACCATGAGCCAAAAAGGATCAGAAGATATGATGGCACCCATGTAAACATAGCAAGTTATATTACAGATTCATACATGGCAGGAACAACAATAAGTAGGCATGTTGGTGAGCTTGAACCACTCACCACAGAGCAACACATGGCATGGCAAGGCAACTCACAGTAAGAAGACATGGCCTAAAAGCTATAAATGGCAAGAACAACATCATAGCATACACGGATCAACTACAACAACCTTGGAAAAATTGAATAACATGTAAACAATCTGCCAGGAAACATTTTATAGCAAAAGTAGAGCTCGATTGACTCAAGCTATGACACTCCATAATTCCAAACAATGGTATGGATGGATAGAGCATAACCATATTTTCAAAACATGCTTACTGAAGTATCTCAAAATATGCATGGATCCCTTGGTAGCTTCAAGTTAACATGGCAACAAAATATAACAGAATCTGCCAGGAAAACAGCAACAGCAAGTAACCTACTTAACAAGCTTGATGCACTCTCTAAACAACTCACAAAAATACATGGCAAGCACCCCTGGAAATATGGCATGTCATATGACAAAACACATGTAGGACTCAAGTTCATAGGGTGCACACATCAATCATGGCAAAAATGACAAAAGTGCATGTTCTGACAAGAATCTGAAACTAACATCACATATCACTCTTCTAACAGAATTTCGGGCATCAAGATGAGCTCAAATGAAAATGATGCAATAAGATGAAATGATCTACTCATCAAGGCGAACAATTTGACATATTACACGCATGAAATGGAGCAATATGCAGAGAGTTATGGCATGATGAATATGGCATGAAAATATGCAGATCTGGGGACTTAGTGGATTCGGGGTCAACCTCCGTTTTCCAGATCTGGATCCGGGTCGTCGGGTACGGACTTCGAGGCAGCCGGAGGCTCGCCGGAGAGGACGGAGAGGAGCTCGGGGAGGCCCGATCCGCCGGAGGCGGGCGGTGGCGGCGCGGGCGAGGAGCGGCAGTTCGGCGGGCGCAAGGCCGGGCTACAGAGGGCGGCGAGGCACACGGCCGGAGGACGGCGCTGGCGTGGCCGAGCCGCGTGAGAGGCGGCGGGAGGGGACGCGGCGGGCGCTGGGAGGCCGGGCGCCTGGCCTCGACGCGGGCGGGCGGCGGCTGCTTGGCCTCATGGGCTCGACTTTGCCCCATGGTCTGGCAAGTGAGGAGAGAGAGGGGGCGGCGGGACAGGTGGCGCGACGGGGTTGGAGCGTGAGGCGGCGGCGATGACGTGGCGACTTGTGGTTGGCCGGAGCGACGTGTCCGGCGGACATGTCCGGCGGCGCGAGGAGGAAGACGCTAGGGTTAGGGGGGATTTCATCCGCGATTTGGACGGGGGAGGCACATATTTATAGGTAGAGGGAGCTAGGAGAGTCCAAATGAGGTGCGGTTTTCGGCCACGCGATTGTGATCGAACGACCGAGAGCATGGAGGGGAGTTTGCTGGGTTTTGGGCCACTTTGGAAGGGGTGTTGGGCTGCAATACAAAAGAGGCTTTTGCGGTTACCCGGTTAACTGCTGAGTATCAAACGACCTCGAATGACACGAAACTTGACAGCGGTTCATCGGTGCTATACCAAGGCCGCTATAAACCTCGGTCCATTCCGAGACCGTTTAACACCCGCACACGAAAAGAGGTAAAAGGGGGCGCCGGGAGACATAGGAGTGCCGGATTGCAAAACGGACAACGGGGAAAATGCTCGGATGCATGAGACGAACACGTATGCCAATGCGATGCACATGATGACATGATATGAAATGCAGATGATGACATGGCAAAGTGCAACACGCAAGCAAATGACATGGCAACGACGGCGAATAACTGAAGGACACCTGGCGCACCGAATCCGGGGCGTTACAACGGTGAAGGCCACTTCTGGCCTCCTTGCCTTTCTTCTTGGCCTTCTTCTCCGGCGCCTGGTACGGCGCCGGAACCAGCATTTTCGTTAGTAGAGGAATAGCTAGGTCTTCGGGCAGCGGAGCCGGACATTTGATCTGCTCCGCCTTCTTCGTCCAACCCTGAAGGAGAAGGGGAAGGCTTAGCATACTCCTTGAATCTACAAGTGGAGGCTATGTTTGGAAATCTGAAAACTTACCAGAGTGGCCGGGTGAGCGCAGTCGAGGCCGAGGTCTTCGGTCGTTCCCGGCCACGACTTCTGGGCCTTGAAATGTAGCTTCCAGATTTCTTCATGCGTCGTGCCAAAGAACCGCTGCAAGGTCCGAGGGCCGGCCGGATTGAACTCCCACATATGGAGAGTCCGGCGCTGGCAGGGGAGAATCCGGCGAAAAAGCATCACCTGGATCACATCGGAAAGACTGGTGTTCTTCTCTATCATACCCTTGAAGCGCTTCTACAGCGTCATCACCTCGTCGGACGATGCCCAGTCCAGGCCCTTTTTAACCCACGATGTGAGCCGCATTGGAGGCCCGGATTTGAACTCAGGAGTGGCAACCCATGTGGCGTCGCGAGGTTCTGTGATATAGAACCACTCCTGTTGCCATCCCTTCACGGTCTCCACAAAGGCCCCCTGGGGCCAAGTAACGTTGGGGAGCTTGCTCACCATGGCGCCGCCGCACTCCGCATGTTGACCATCGACCACTTTCGGCTTCACATTGAAGACCTTGAGCCATAATCCGAAGTGGGGGGTAATGTGGAGGAACGCCTCACACACAACGATGGACGCCGAGATGTGGAGGAAGGAATTTGGGGCTAGATCGTGAAATTCTAGCCCGTAATAGAACATGAGCCCGTGGACAAAAGGGTGGAGAGGAAACCCAAGTCCGCGAAGGAAGTGGGGGATGAACACGACCCTCTCATTAGGCTCCGGGGTGGGAATGATCTGCTTTTTGGCAGGAAGCCGGTGGGCGATGTCCGCGGCCAAGTACCCCGCTTCCCGGAGTTCCTTGACGTTCTCCTCCGTGACGGAGGAGGCCATCCACTTGCCCTGCGCGCCAGATCCAGACATGGGTAGAGTGTTTGGTGGGGACAGAAAATATCAGAACTTGGGCGCTAGAGCTCGAGGGCGAATGGGCTGAGGAAGGAGAAGGCGTGGGGTGAAGAGATGGATACTTATCCTCTTATAAAGGCAGTGTATCGAGCGCCCCCTCATGAGCCTTAAAATTTTCCTATTCCCAAGGGGTCGTGCAAACGGCACGGTTGGATTACCCAAACCCGTATTGATGAGAATCCCGCAATAAGGGGACACGATCTCTGCCTTGACAAGACGTGCCAATGAAGACTTTGCCTCGAAACGCGAAGCGGGAGGCTGAAAAATGGTTCAAAATAATAATAAGGCCAGAACATAACGTCTCGCCGAAAGAGCTGTCAGTAGACATGAGTTATTTTGTTTAAGTATTTCACCCTCGTGGTTTAGGGTTGTAAATATTATACATAGCCGGATATAGTTCTTTTGTTCATCTGCTTTGGAGTATTCGGAGGAGGAACCCGCCTTGCAATGCTGAAGACAATTTGCGCGCCAGACACATCGTCATTGAAGCCTGGTTCAGGGGCTACTGAGGGAGTCCTGGATTAGGGGGTCCCTGGGCGTCCGGGCTATGTGACATGGGCCAGACTGATGGGATGTGAAGATACAAGATAGAAGGCCTTCCCCCGTGTCCGGATGGGACTCTCCTTTGCGTGGATTGCAAGCTTGGCGTTCGGATGTGAAGATTCCTTTCTTTGTAAACCGACTCTGTACAACCCTAGGCCCCTCCGGTGTCTATATAAACCAGAGGGTTTAGTCCGTAGAGGCAATCACAATCATATAGGCTAGACGTCTAGGGTTTAGCCATTATGATCTCGAGGTAGATCAACTCTTGTAACCCCTATACTCATCAAAGTCAATCAAGCAGGAAGTAGGGTATTACCTCCATTAAGATGGCTCGAACCTCGGTAAACATCGTGTCCCTTGTCTCCTGTTACCTTTGATCCTCAGACGCACAGTTCGGGACCCCCTACCCGAGATCGGCCTGTTTTGACACCGACAGGGTGGCCGACTGGCGAGCCACCGCGTGCTTCACCCACTGCTGGAGCCGCGACCGACCGGATCGTTAGCAGCGGCGTACAGCGGGGAGTGCGGATGCCATGGGAACCGACCGATACTGAGTCGACGGCTGCCGCAAGAGGACGCCACGAGCGCATGCGCGAAAGTGCGTCGCCCCGTGGACGGGGAGCGTCTCGACGTCAAGGGGGGGCCTGTTGGAGCCAGGCGGAGCCGTCGACGATGAAAACAAGCGCCCCGAGACGGTTCTCGTGGCCCAAAGCCAAACCACCGCCGGAAACCATGTTGATGGAGATCGGAAAAAATTGCAACCTCGCCGGAAGTTGCTAAGACGCCTGCCCCACAGTGGGCGCCAACTGTCGTGGAAATAAGTCTGATAGTAAGAATAGGAGGTACGTAGGAGGAGGCAAGGCCCTAGCTACAGCAAGGTTGTACACGCGAGTTTACGAGTTCAGGCCCCTCTCGGAGGAGGTAACAGCCCTATGTCTCGGTACCCGGAGGCTATTCGACTGTTATATGCGTGTGAGTTACAGGGGGTGTGAACCCTTGTGCCAGAGGAGGGGTGGCTTATATAGAGTGCGCCAGGCCCCTCCAACCCTCGGTTACACATGGTTCAATGTAAGTTAAGACATGGGCGTTACTGGTAACGCCAGCTATTAATGATCTTTATGACTAGGGAGTGAACGCCTGACCGTTGCCATCCTAGGGTGGCTTTAGATCTTCTGTAATCCGAGTGGTTCTTCGTATGGTCGAGTGACTCTATCTTGGTCGAGTGGAATTGGGGTATCCGAGTGGGATAGTTGGTCGAATGGATTGCTCTCCAGGGTGATTTCAGTCGGTATCTTCTGTTGTATTTTGAATGTCCTTGACTCTAGGGCAGTGTCTTTAGATAGGGCGTTAGGTCAGGCTTATGACCCTACCCTAGGTATATGTCATCGTCATCGACAACCCGTACTTTATAGATAGAAATCGGATCCAATATGATCCCTCGTGCCTACATTTGTAGGAGTAAGAATTCATGTTCCTTCTAACAATGACTTGACGCGAGAGACATTTTCACTCATGTTCCTTCTTCCCGCCTGTGCCGCCACCGCTCACTCCTCGCTGCAGCGACGCCTCGGACGTCTGCAACCCTACTGACGACACCATGGACTCCGCCCCAACCCTCGAGTCCATTCCGCAAGTGTCTCGTAGGAATCATAAGCCTCGTGCACCGCCTGCCTTCTCATTTTGTCGCTGCCTTGGCCAGCACCTCGTCGGCTTGGACATCAGCGAAGCGTGCGCACTGGTGAACAACCATCCACCGTCGTTATCAACATTGACTCAGTACTTCGACATGCCTCTGCAACCATCAATGCGAATAGCGAAAAGACTTTTTTCTATGTGAAACTGAGGATCAGCTCGATTATTTGCACAAATATAAGAGAAATGGGAGCTAGAAAATTATGGAGGACACGGTTTTGGAGAATCCGAGTTTGCACATTACCTCCGCAGTCTCCAGCAAATTACAAAGTTTGATCCAAAATTGTTTTGGATGATGTCGTTTCAACGAGTAATTGGTCAAGCCTGACGTGGATGCTTAGCAATTGGAGAACCTTTGATGATAAATTAAGAAAAAACTAAAATTTTATGCTTTTTCAATTATCTTTCTTACACAAGGCTTGGCATACTTATGAAGCATGTCGAAAGTAAAATTTCTTAGAGATAAAGTATTCTTAGCCGTGCCTTTCTTTGTGTAGAAAAGACAACAAATCACCATGTCCTCTCCAAAGGTGAGTGAGACGCCACCCTTCCTATGTCGTCACCCTTCTCCTCCTCCACCGCTCTGCCGGTGTGGAGTGAGGGGAGGTACCGATCTACCAAATGGAGACATATATTTCCTTGTTTTGGGGCTTTTAGGTGAGTTACACGGAAATCTGGTAAATAAAGTTTCTTGAGCCCCCCTATCTCGATGGAGTCGAGCGGTGGCTTGATGGCTCGTTGGTGTAGATTTTAGCCGGGCTCTCTAGCCAGTTAGACTAGGTTTGCAAGGTTTGTCGGGGTGGTAGCGGTGACTTACTTTTGCAGTTTGGTCCGCCAGCCTCTTCTTCGTTGTGTTGTTGTGGCCTTCAATGCCGGCGTAAAGCCCTGTGTCTTTGTTCTCATTTGGGAATTGAGAGCTTGGATCTGTTGATCTTCATGCAGCGACCACTTCGACGGTTTTTCAACATGGCGTTCATCCAGCACAAGGGACCGTGGCATTTCTAAGAATTTTTCAAGTTCGAACCCTCCCAACATTGGCATTCCTCTAAAAAAAATGGCATTTAAGGATCAGATCATCCTCGTTTGCATCATTGGGATATTGCGTTGTTCAGCAATCATAAAGACATTCAGAATTTGCTGATGGTCAAAGCAACCACATAGTTTGGGTACTGCAAGAACGCAAAGATGTCGAAATTATTCAACGTTTCAGTTCAGGTGCGCTGTTCCTGAGCATGTCCGCCCTGCGGTACGTTGAGGGCAGGACCTCGACACCGTGGCAGGATGAAGCCATATGCTCCTACGGCTGTAGCGTGTCACGGTACATGTGGTTTGGTCGCATTACCTGTAAGGCCACAGCGTGTCGACCTTCACCTGTGCCGCGAGCTAGAGCGGCATGCCCTCCTCCCCAACGAGTGCCTTTACCCGCTGGAGACGCGGGCAAAGGTGCCGGTGAAGCAGAAGAAGGTGGGGATCGGCGGCTCCGCGCCGACGGCCATGCATGTCGATTGTGAAGGGGACCTGTCTACGAAACTAGAGCTAAGATGGATGCTGAGGAAATGGTAATGGGGAGCGGCAATCAACCGCTCTCGCCATAAGAAACCTGCGATGCCTGATGTTCGTCGGTTCAGGTGCCCTGATTCTGCACCAGGCTGATGAAGAAGAAATGCCTCAGGTGGATGCACATCAACATGGTCTGGCCTTAAAATACCGCCGCTTCAGCTATGTAATGCTTGACTCAAGTTTGTTCTAGTTTCCAAATCCTGTAGAGAGCCCATCTCTTGTTTTGTGTTTGAACTGAGCTGATGTAAGACTGAACGCTGTGGTTTCTTTTGTTGATGCAAAATGGAGCCGGGGAGCGATTCCTGTTATCATCAAAATTTCCTTTGAGCCAAACATGATTTCCTAGCATACAGGGCTTGGAATCTAGCTCTCGCACAACATGGCAACTGTACTCTCTATGGCCAGCTTGAGGCCTGAGACTGCATTTACAACATTATGAAGACAAAAACGATAGTATCATGTGAACAATCTGCAACAATTTCAAAACACGCAGAAACGGGTGCACTCACAACCATGCTTCAATTTCAGAAAACCAGACTATGCAAACCAGCTAGGCCTTTATCATGCGAAAAGGAGGCAACCAAGCTTTTAAATGCCACAAAGCCAGACTAGTCTTGAGCAGCTCCGTAACAGAAAGCGATTAGTCTGATTTTACATGACACAAAGCCAGACTAGCCATCCAGGTTCACAAGCTGGAGCGAATATCTCAACCAAGCTGTTCCCTGAGCAATTACAGCAAGCAAAATGTAAAAGAACAAAATATTCTTCCTAACTTGACTATAAAGTCTTCGGTACATTATGAAATTCCAAGTAATGCAACTCTCAGAATCAAGACAAAGTGAGTTGTTAGGAAATTTTCAAGATTGTTCTTATAAATAATCACAGAGAGTGATAAAGTAGGCCAAATTAAGGCAGTTAACAACTCCATTTTTGAAAGAGAAAAAACAACAAAGATAATGTAAATCTGTAACCTGAAATCTATCTTCAAGAATAAAGAAGACCAACATCACTGTGTCTTCTTGATGAAATTATCTTGATGCAGAGGAATTATACTTTCAACAAACGTATGAATGCTGAAAGGAAACTCAGATTCTGGACAGGCAATCTCCAATTCCCCAGAGTTTGAATTTGGATCATAACAGTATAGGTTCCGAGCAAACAACTGCACCCAAATTTTGGAATCATGAAAAAGTGTGTGTCTTGGAGTGAAATAACATGATTGCATCAATGGAGGCAAAGATATGTGGTATCTATGAGTCCAACTGTGCTTATCATCGTTATCGAGCATTAATATGTCCATTGTACGAGGTATACCTTCAAGCGCACCATCCACAACTAACAAGCATAGTTTTCCCTCGAGCTCGGACAAAGAACAATGCCCTCCATAGGTCTTGCGTGGAGGAAGCATCAAGACATCAAACTTTTCACTTTGAAGATTCAAACAATTGATACGTGATGAAGAAATATAACGGAACCTTGTCAAATAATACACCGAACCATTCACATGTATACCTCTATCAATTGGTGCCCCACGGAGACTCCCAATTTGTCTCCAGTCTCTATCTCCAATTGTGTATATCTCGCAGAGCACCTCGAGAGAACCAGCATGAGCTCCCGGATAAAAATGCGCAATTTTGTGTTGCTTAGTTGACGGGCAAAACCCCAAGCAGTGCCAGTTGCATGATGAGAATTGGCTGCTTCCTGCAGTGTACATTGGCTTCGGCAACACAACAGATTCACCGGTTGTCGGGTTGAGCAACTCCACTGCTCCTTTACTGTCACCTAGGCAGAGCAGGCCGTTGCAAGAGTTGTGCACAAACAGGCTCTGAGCAACCAAGGGCCTAGACAGCTGGTACATGTATCCATTGGCGTCTGCGAGCACCATGGCAAGAGACCTATCATTTGCTCTGTCATTTGCAAAGAGCAGCAACTTCTGCCGGCTTCGGTTCAGGTGCTCATGAACAAAATGCACATCGGAAAGCAATGACATCCAGGATTTGCATACCATCCTGCAAGAAGCGAGCGTGCGGGCAGGCAGCCTGTGGAAGACCTCGGTGAGCGCATCACTGCAGAGCAGCTGAGCATTCCCCTCCACTACCTTTGCTTTCTTCCCTCCCATCAAAGTCTTGCTAGGCGAGGACATGCTCACTGGAGATCAATCACTACTGATCAGGCTTGAGCAGAAGTGATCTGCCCTGGTTGCTGCAAATTGATGAAACAATCACAAATATCAACACAAGAAACGCAACAATTACAACAATCTGCAAACCCAATTACGGAGTATTAGTTTTACATACCTCCATGATCCAGCCCGGACTAGCCACGGCCACGCAGGGTTCAACTTCAACCTCTTGAATCCAAGAAACAAGCGCCCAATCTCAGCACGACTTAGTCCACCAAACAGGGCTCACCAGCAGATGCAGAAGCTGCATTGAGGCTTCCAAGAAGGACCTCTCACACCACCTGCCGCCCGGAGGTTTCAATTACGCTCCCAAGGAACTTGCACCCACATGGTAGGTAGGTGGCGGCGAGCTGTCGAGTTCTTGTAGACTGAAGAGGCCAACGAACCAAACCTACCGGCCGAACCAACACAACCAATCAGTCGATCAAATCAACCAATCACCGCGCCGAATCGGGCTGCTAAGGAAACAACGAGATGGCGGGAAACGGACGGGGTACCTCTACGGTACGAACGAAGCAGGCCCTCGATCGGGAGCGGAGGGCGGCGACTGTGGCCTCGCCGACGACGGCGGCGGCGAGCCGGCGACTTTTCTCTCTTCTCCGCCCGCCCCTCCCTCTTCGTCGGTTGCCTTCGTCCTTGTTTAGTTTTGGAGGACGGGGCAGGGGGGATGGATGTATATGATGCTTTGCCTCGGTCGCTGGCTGCCGTCTCGTGCGTGTCGACTCGACGAGGCGTGACCGGCTGGATCCGCTACGCGGCGCGAATCTCGACGGATAAGAGGGAGTGCCAGGGTGGCGGGGCCGTTGAGAGTTGAGGCGCGGAGTGGGCGGACGGGGGTGGGTGTGGAGCCGCAGTGGGCCGGACGTTTCGGACCATCGCTCTCCGAGTCGCAATCATGGCAACGCCGACGGCGACCGCCGTAGCATGGGACACTTTTTCCTTTTAGCATTGGACAGTGAATAAATCCATGGGCTCATAGTATGTCAGTACTAGCGTGTTGACAATGAGTGTCGCACATACGGGAAGACGTAAAGGAACACCGAAGGAAGCGTAAAGTACTGGTGGGCGATTCAAACAACTAGTTTGGGCCCGGGGTTGCGTAGTGGGCCGTGGGCCAGGGTTGAGTTGTAACGAGCCGGTCGGTTGCGTATATAAGCAACGATCATCTATTGTATTTGGCATCGAAGAAATGAAAACATTCTGAACCTCTCTTTCTCTGTGTTTATCCCCTCTGTTCCTTCTCCTACCTTCCTACCTCGCCTCAGATCTCGCCGTCTCTCCTCACCTCCGACTGCCACCGGTCGCTGGCAAAATCCACCGTCCTCAAGATGTGACAATCTGGTATCATAGCCACCGTTTCCGCTCGCGCCGCCAAATTTTTTTCCCCAATTCGTACCCGGCAAACTCCGACGCGACGGTAGCTGATCACCTGAGGGTTTGATCTGCGTAAATCCTGACCCGAGGTGGGTTGATTTGGGGGAAATTCGTCACCACGGCGGCGTTCAAGCCCAATCTGCAGATGCGTTACCTCGTGGACGAGATGGAGGCGTTCCAGACGCGGATGCTGCAGGAGCTAGCTGAGATCCGAGCGGCTCAGGCGAAGCTCACAGCGGTGGACGGCATCTGCGAGAAGCTAGAAGCACTGGACGCCAAGCTATCGGAACAAGGGAATCAGCTAGATCAGGTACAAATGAAAGTCAATTTGTCCTGGGACACTCTGGGGAAAGTGCAGCAGGAGCAGGCGCACGCGGCGCAGTTGGGGAAGCAAAATTGTTCGCAAGGGAGTGGAAGTTTGTCACCGACTGCTTCTGAGGTGTCGGACGGCATCCTGGGTGCAAATCTGACAGGTCAGTACTGCGCACCACCGCGATTTCCCCCGGTTCCCATTCAGATGCCGCCTGCAGGCCATGGAGTTGCAGTGGGAGGAGATGAGTCCATAGGGAAACGAGCTTGGATGCCTAAGATGGATTTTCCGCGCTTCGACGACATAGATGTGAGGATTTGGTTGGACAAGTGTGAAGCATTTTTTCAGCTGTATCACATACCTGACAACTTCAAGGTTACTTCTGCTTCTCTGTATCTGTCAGACAACGCGACTCACTGGTATCAGGCATTCAAGCAACACAGCGCTTTTCATACGTGGGAACAGTTCCGGGCAACAATTTTGCAAGAGTTCGATGTGAACATACACAGAGAGCGACTGAAGTCTCTGATGATGCTCAAACAACAGGGTTCAGTCGAGGAATACAAAGTGCAATTTCAACAGTTGGTATACAACATCAGGTTATATGAACCAGCCATCAGTGACACGTTTTTGGTGACCAGATTTGTCATGGGATTGAAAGAGGAACTGCGGAGTGTGGTGGAACTTCAGCTTCCTGTCAATGTGCAGACAGCTTCTATGTATGCTACAGTACAGGAAGGGCTCTTAAATCAGCAGAAGACTTTCAAGTCTGGTTTCACTAAGAACACAGCGACCAGGAACGACATTAAAAACAATTTTGCTCCGGGTGAGTTATGGAAGGCCAAGCAGCTCAAAGAATACAGACGTGCTAATGGTTTGTGTTACAGTTGTGGGGAGAAATACATACCTGGCCATACCTGTAACAAAGCACGTGCACCTGCAGCTCAGTTAAAGGCAGCAGAAATGATAGACCCTCATGAGATCATTTCAGATGCAATACTAGATGCTTTGGTGGACGACCATCAACCTGAATGTGCTCATATCTCAGTTACTGCCTTGTCAGGTGCTGCTCACCCTAAAACAATACAACTCCGAGCTCTGGTGGGTAATCAGGTGGTGCTGATTTTGATTGACTCAGGGAGCACTCACACGTTTGTAGATAAAGCCTTGCTGAGCAGAATACCAGTAACTGCAGAGAAATTAGCAGCTCCTCTGCATGTGAAGGTGGCAAATGGAGATAGAGTGGACTGTACATAGTTTGTGTCCAACTTGAATTGGTGGATTCAGGGTCATGATTTTTCGACACCAATGCATGTTTTGGAATTTGGAGGATATGACATTATCCTGGGAATGGACTGGCTGGAGAAATGGGGAGTTATGCATTGTCATTGGTCAGATAAATGGATTAAGTTTGAATATCAAGGAAAGGAGATCAAGCTGCAGGGAGTGTTGCCTGTCAAACAAGAGCAGATCCAGGAAGTGTCCATGGAGCAACTGAAGAAGTGGGACAAGGGCAATGACATATGGGCCACTGTTGTTCTACATCACATTTGTGTTGCTCCAGCAACTGAAGTGCCAGAGGAAGTACAGAAACTGTTACAAGCAAATAAAGCTGCATTTGTGGATCCAAAAACACTGCCTCCCCACAGGGAATTTGACCATGAGATACACTTAGTGCCTGATGTTGTACCTGTCAATTGCAGACCATATAGGTACTCTCCTTTGCAGAAAGATGAGATAGAGAAGCAGGTTTCAGAAATGTTGCAATCTGGTCTGATCTCACCTAGTTTGAGTCCTTTTGCTTCACCCGTACTATTGGTCAAGAAAAAAGATGGTACATGGAGGTTTTGTGTGGACTATAGAAAGCTCAACTCCCTCACTATTAAAAGAAAATTTCCAATGCCTGTGATTGATGAGCTATTGGATGAATTAGGAGGTGCTCAATGGTTCTCCAAGTTGGATCTGAGATCAGGCTACCACCAAATAAGGATGGCAGAGGCAGATGAGTTTAAAACAACATTCAAGACACATAATGGACAATATCAGTTTAAGGTGATGCCCTTTGGGTTATGTACTGCTCCAGCTACTTTCCAATGTTTCATGAACTTCATTTTCAAAGGTTCAAACAGAAAATTTGTCCTCATATTCATGGATGACATATTGGTGTTCAGTGGGACATTAGAAGAACACCTGCAACATTTACAAGAAGTGTTTGCAATACTCAAGGAAAACAATCTGTTTGTTAAGGAAAGCAAATGTGCTTTTGCTCAGAAATCCATGGAGTATCTTGGACACATTATCACTGCTGCAGGAGTCACCACTGATCCTGCCAAAACAGCTGCTATGGTGGATTGGCCAACCCCCACTAATGTCACTGAATTGAGAGGATTTTTGGGACTAACTGGCTACTACAGGAAATTTGTCAAGAACTATGGCCTGTTAGCTAAACCTCTCATTGTTCTGTTAAAGAAACAAGCATTCCAGTGGACTGAATCTGCCCAGACTGCCTTTCAACTTCTGAAGCAAGCTATGGCCACTACTCCTGTGTTGGCCTTGCCAGATTTCAACAAATCTTTCACAGTGGAAACAGATGCTTGCAACACTGGGATAGGTGCAGTACTCACACAGGAGGGTCATCCCATTGCATACTACAACAAGGCCTTGGGCACAAATAGTCAGAAAATTTCCATCTATGAAAAAGAGTTTATGGCCATAATGATGGCTGTGGATAGATGGAGATCATATCTGTCCAGAGCCCCCTTTGTGATCAAAACTGATCACCAAAGTTTGTGCCATTTAGGAGATCAGAATCTGACATCTGATTTGCAGTGGAAGGCAATGACAAAACTGGTTGGACTACAGTTTTCGATTCAGTATAAAAAGGGGATAGAAAATACTACTGCAGATGCATTATCCAGAGTGGCACATTTGTTCCCCATGCAAGCTGTTTCCACCAGCAAACCCCTGTGGATACAAGAGATATTGAATTCCTATACTGTGGATACAGCTGTCCAGACCATGCTACAGAAAATGGCAGTAGATGCAGATGCTTGCCCTGGATTTCAGCTCCAAGATGGTCTGATCAAACATGAAGAGAAGATTTGGGTGGGAGCAAATGCTAGACTTCAAACCAAACTGATTCAAGCATTTCATTCAACTCCTATTGGGGGCCACTCTGGGATGCTACCCACTTATCACAGAGTCAAACAACTGTTCAGTTGGCAAGGCTTAAAGAAGGATGTGGAAAACTTTGTTAAACAGTGCAGCATATGCCAGCAGGCTAAGCATGAGTTGTGTAGAGTGCCAGGTCTACTTCAGCCTCTGCCAATTCCAGATGGACCTTGGCAAGCAATCAGCATGGATTTTATCGAGGGTTTGCCTAAATCAAAAGGATATAATGCAATTCTAGTGGTGGTTGATCGCTTCACAAAAGTGAGTCACTTTCTACTTCTGAAACATCCTTTTACAGCAGCTTCAGTGGCGAAAGTGTTCCTCAATACAATTGTCAAACTGCATGGTTTACCCTTGTCCATTGTGTCGGATAGGGATAAGATATTTACAAGTGCTTTCTGGAAAGAACTATTTAGAGTGTGGGGGACTGAGCTACAGATGAGTACAGCATATCACCCGCAGACGGATGGTCAAATCGAACGCGTAAACCAGTGTCTGGAGATGTATTTGCGATGTGCAGTACACGCTTCTCCTCACAAGTGGGCTGCTTGGTTACCGCAAGCTGAGTTCTGGTACAACACAACGTACCATTCATCGTTGGGTTGTACTCCATACAAGGCACTGTATGGGCATGAAGCTAATGTGGGACAACTCCAGGGTCAGACAAAATCCTTGAACCCAGATGTTCAGGAATGGCTAGCAACACACACACACAACACACATCATTACTGAAGGAACACCTGGCCAGGGCTCAATGCAAGTACAAACAATACGCAGACAAGAAACGATCTGATCGCCAGTTCTCTGAAGGGGGGATGGTATACCTTCGACTGCAACCGTACACGCAATTGTCAGTGGTGAATCGTCCATGCCCGAAACTAGCAATGAAGTTCTTTGGCCCTTTCAAGATTCTGGAAAAGGTGGGCACAATAGCTTATCGCCTGGAGCTACCTCGCGGCAGTATGGTACACCCAGTGTTTCATGTCTCGCAGTTAAAAGAACACATTCCAGATCATACTCCGGTGTTCAAGACGCTGCCAGAACCACTGGATCTATCAGGACCTAGACTGATACCCGAGGAGATTCTTGATCGCCGGCTAGTCAAGAGGGCAATGTCGCGCATCTGCAAATTCTGGTGAAGTGGTACTCGATACCAGCTACTGCAGCAACTTGGGAAGACTATGAAGTGTTGCGCACGCGTTACCCTAAAGCACCAGCTTGGGGACATGCTGGTTCTCCTGGGGCGGGTACTGTCAGTACTAGCATGCTGACAATGAGTGTCGCACAGACGGGAAGACGTAAAGGGACACCGAAGGAAGCGTAAAGTACTGGCGGGCGATTCAAACAACTAGTTTGGTCCCGGGGTTGCGTAGTAGGCCGTGGGCCAGGGTTGAGTTGTAACGAGGCGGTTGCGTATATAAGCAACTATTGTATTTGGCATCGAAGAAATGAAAACATTCTGAACCTCTCTTTCTCTGTGTTTATCCCCTCTGTTCCTTCTCCTACCTTCCTACCTCGCCTCAGATCTCGCCGTCTCTCCTCACCTCCGACTGCCACCGGTCGCTGGCAAAATCCACCGTCCTCAAGACGTGACATAGTAATGTCAAAACGATTTGCAATCTTCTTTTTATACGGAATGTGAGGGATACAGTAGTAGGCAATCGATCTAGTGCAGCTCACTGAAGTAGTACTCCCCTCGTACAGGGTCGTGCTCGTCGTGGAGCCACATATCCCACGGCTGCGAATCCATGGCGTACCTGGCATCCTCCAGCAGATCCAGTGGCAGGCGGGCGCGGCGTTGGTTGATCTCCGTGCGGCGGGCGCGGCCGCTCACGGGCACCGTTGGGATGGGCACGCGGTCGGCGGAGAGATCCCAGGTGTTCGGCAGGTGGACATCTCCCCACGGTAATGTTGTCGCAATCTCCCAGTAGCGCCGGCAGACATCGATGTGGATGTACGGCCTGTCGCGTTGCCCGGCCGGCGGCGGCGCGATCTGGAAAGCTGGCAGAGCAGGTGGTGCGGGCGGTGCGGAACTGCTGGAGCGGCCTGTAGGAGATATGCCCTAGAGGCAATAATAAATGCTATTATTTATCTCCATGTTCATAATTATGTTTATGTTCCATGCTATAACTGCTATGGTTCTCGAGTCTGCAATAACACGAGGCTCGGAGGAAGACTTATATGCACGTGTGGAATAATAAGAGGTAAGAAGTATTCCTAGTCTGGCCTTTAAGACTAGCTCAAGTGTTGCATGATGGTTCTGTTTTCCTGATCATGGGCATGTCTATGCCAGCAACTTTGAGGGCACAATGTTAAGAGAACATTTGTGTTGAATCGACCTGGATTGATGTTATGCTATGGGATTCATTTGTCACAAGTTAATGGTACATAACACAGAGATGGTTAACATTTGCATGATTCCTTAGACCATGAGAGTATCGAGTTTCTTTATGCTTGATTCATGAACTTTGGGGTTTGTTAAACGTCATCCGTAAATGGGTGGCTATTACGGCGGCTTACGGGTTCATGGAAAAGTATGTTAAGTAACTTGATAGCTCAAGATTGGCATTTGCTCCTCCGACGATGGAGAGATATCTCTGAGCCCTCTCGGTGTTACGGTATCCATCATCGTCTGGCCAGACACTTTGTGATTTGATCAAGGGGATGCCGGAACACGGGAACGAGAAAAGAGAACAATACCGGTAACGAGGTAACTGGCATAGTGGACAAGTTGTTGATCCACGGGGATGCCAACATGTCTCACCTCGCGTATTTGTTACATATCATGAAGCAACAAGAATAGCACACGAGAACTGGAGGTTCACTCGAATATTCATTCGTGTGGGTATAGGGGTCAATAGGGTGTCCACGGCTCCGATGTTGATAATTGATCGGAAAGTGTTCCGGTCATGTCTATGCTTCACCGAACCTATAGGGTCACACACTTAAGGGTAATCTATCTGCTGAATACTAGTCAGGGAGTCTGAGAGAAATTTCCCGAAAAAAGTTTCGGAGACAATGGAAGAGTTCCAGAGAGAGAATAGCGAAATAGTTTCGTAAAACCGAAAAGTTGTTTCGGGATATACCATGAAGTCAAATTGGTTTCGGGAAACGCCTAATAATTCTTGGAGGGTGTTAGAATTATCCCGGAAACTTCTGGGAATATTTTAGGATAAAAATCAGAAATGTTCCGGAGCTGCTGGCACCGCTATGGTTGTTTTTCGCAGATGAAATTCACTAATCTGAAATTGTTTCGAAACGAATCCAAAATAATTTTAGTGGGTACTGGAATTATTCTAAGACCCACAGAAATATTTTCGGATTTAACGGACGCGAAAAATTGTCTTCATGAATAGTGAAAACACATTCTTGTTTGCTTTTCGCAGATGAAAATCACTAAACGGAAATTGTATCGGAACGCGCTGAAAATTATTTTAGTGGGTACTGGAAATGTTCTGAGCCCACATAAATATTTTCAGTTCGAACGGACGCTGAAAAATGTCGTCAGTGGAAGTGCTTTTTGCTTGGCTTCTTGGAGAAGCCACCTTGAGGGCCTTTTGGTATTATCCCTTTGGCTTCTTGGAGAAGCCACCCTTGGGCTTGGCCTATAAATAGGGGTGGAGGGGCTGCCTAAAGACACACTCTTTCTCACATACAAGTGCCATTGCAATGATCTGGCTTCTCTCTCCTGCTCACAAATAGTTTCAGAAGCCGAAAGGCATCTGGGTTCCGGTGGGAACTAGTTCTGGACGGCGAAGCCCTGCCGGATAGATGAAACCGTATGTGTGCAACTCTGTAGAGAGATCGTAGTTTCGGTCTTAGTTCGAGAGTGCCTCCCGAAGGGCTGTCCATGTGACCGTCCGAGTTTCGAAGGTGCTCCCGAAGGGCTGTCAGAGAGACTGTCCAAGTTTTGAGGGTCCTCCCGAAGGGCTGTCCGCGACACCGTCCGGGGGACTGTCCGACCACCTCCCGGAGGGCTGTCCGAGGGGAAGATGAGGGTATACATCCTCACGGTTGGGAGGTTGTAAATCCTAGCTACGGGGATCTGCACTGCCGCTCATCATCGACTCTACTTCCCGCTGCGCTACGAGTCGGTAACGAAAAAGATCAAACCTTGTATGCAGTCTCCATAGTGGTCCTGGGCTGGTGTGTACGTCGGAATTTTTTTGTTTTCTGCTACGTTTCCTAACAGTGGCATCATGAGCCGTGCTATGCGTAGATGCAGGTTGTGATCTAGAATACATAGAGATGTATGGGTGTTGCACAATATAATTAGGTAATAGATGAGTTCTATTACTAAAAATTATTTGTGCGGGTAGCAGATGAAATCTGTTACCCGATGTTCTTATTGCTTCCCTTGAATTTGCATAATCTTGATCTTGACGGCATGTTGGAATCTCACAAAGTTCTGGCAATCCTTTCATGCTGCTCTTGAGTATGCTGATTGACAGATCAACGAAGTGCTAACAGTTCTTTGGGTTCCACTATAGTTAAAGAAAGATGGATGTTTCACAGACGAAAGGGCAATGCAGATATGATCTGCACGGGGGTCATGCGTATGACGAAGTTTAGTATGGGGTTCAAGATTTTATTATCTCGTGCTTCATACACCCCGCAAAGTTAATCTAGCGACTTGAATTATCATACTTGATGGTGGACGTTGGTAGATTCGGTTTGTTTCGAAACCTTAGAAGCCACAAAAAACAAGTCTTTGCATGAACCGATTAGAGGCGTCTAACTTGGTTTTTATAGCACCCCCGGTGTAATGATGCTACAGTAATCCCTGGAGTTAAGTTAATCCTTTTGCTAAACAAGTGTTTGTTCATCATTGTCTCTTGTCTCTTTCAAATTCTAATTGAATTCAATTTCAAATTCTAAGTGAAATTCAAATTGCTCAAACATGAAAACTAAAATGTTCATCTTGTGGCAATTAATCACTTGTTAATATTGGTGGTGAACTAACATTTTTTCAAAATGTCTAAGTTCCCTAAACTAGTTAAAACTGTGGCTAAAGCAATTAAATTAAATGCCATTTTAATTTATAAAATTGCAAAATATTTCAAAAGCCTCACAATCTTTTTGTGGCAGTGCCCAATAATTCTTTGAAATTGTTTTGGCCAGTGGCATATTTTTGCAAGGTCAATTGTGGCTAAAAGAAAAGGCAAAAGCTGCTGGAAAAAGAAAAACAAAAAAAGGAAAAGGAAGAGCAAAGGGGTGGGAGAGCCCTGGCCTTCCCATGGGCATTGGCCCATCCCAGCAGGCAGGCCCACGCCCCCTCCCCTGTCGCTCTCCCCTCCCTCCTATTCCACCGACCCAGTGCGCGCGCCGAGCGCGCCCCCATCGCACCCGCTCGCCGGCATCGAGGGGCGATAAGATCGCCCCGGACGCCTCGAGTTCCCCCCTCACCTACCGCCACTCCCACTCCCCCACTCACCTGCCCTCCTAGATCCATGCCTCCGCTCACTTCCTCTCACCCTCGTTCCCCATCGATGCCCGAGCGCGGTCGCCGCCATCCTCCGTCATGTCGCGGCCACCGGCGGCCCCGCGCCCGCTGACCCTGTCGGTGAGCTCCACCGGGGTCGAATCCTTCGACCGGTGGCCTCAGCTAGAGCTCGGAGGCGCTGCAGCACCGGATCACATTCGTCCCCATCTATGGCTGCCGTCATTCTTCTTCGTCTCCGGTGCCACCCTCTGCTGCTACTAATCCTTCCACGGGCCACCTTGAGCCGTTGCGGTGAGCTCCATCTCTCCTCCCATCCTTTCTGCTCCTCTACGAGCTCGGGGCGGCTGGTTCCGCCATGGCCAAGCCCAGCTCCGCCGATGAGCTCGTCGCCGTCACGTGAGCCACTGCCATGGCCCACCGAGTCCCTTTCCGCGTTTACGACCTCGAGAAGACGCCATAGGAGTAGCGCGCCGCCCGTTTTGGCCTCCATTTCATCGGGCGTGTGTTCGTCGTGCTTCGGGTCTCCGCCGTTCCTGTCACCGGCGACGGCTCCGGCCATCCCAGCTCGCGTGGCCACGGATACGGCGTTGCTCACTTGTTCGGAAGCGCCAACGCGCAGGCCAAATGGCCCCTGTACGTGGATTCCGGCGAGGTCCCGAGCGCCTCCGCCGTGTTTTCGGTCCCCGGCATTCAGCTGTCGGCCACTGCCAACGTGGCACACCTGGGGCCACCCCTGGGTCACTGCCAGCGGGCACCGCAGGCCCCGTTGACTGGGTTGACCAAGTCAACGTGCTGACTGGGTTGACCTAGTCAACATGCTGACTGGGCAGCCCAATTCCACTGACATGTGGGCCCATAACCCGTAGGCCTCGCTGACTACTTGTGACGCCCTCGATTCAATCGTACACTAATCATACACGCAAATATGTTCACGGGAAGATATCACATCACAACACTAGACACAAATTAAAATATTACAAGCTTTATATTACAGGCCGGGGGCCTCGAGGGCTCGAATACATAAGCTCGAATACACAAGAGTTAGCGGAAGCAACAATATCTGAGTACAGACGTGAGTTAACAAGTTTGCCTTAAGAAGGCTAGCACAAAATTAACATCAATCGAAAAGGCAAGGCCTCCTGCCTGGGAGCCTCCTAACTACTCCTGGTCGTCGGCGGCCTCCACGTATTAGTAAGCACCCTCGTGGTAGTAGTCGTCGTCGTCGGTGGTGTCGTCTGGCTCCTGGGCTCCACCATCTGGTTGCAGCATCCGGGAAGAATGGAAAGTGGTGGAAAAAGGGGAGCAAAGCAACCGTGAGTACTCATCCAAAGTACTCAAAAAACAAGGATCTACACTACATATGCATCGGTGTCAATGAAATGGGTAGTATCTGTGGACTGAACTGCAGAATGCCAGAAGAGAAGGGGAAAGCCTAGCCTATCGAAGACTAGCATCTTCAAGCAGCTCCAAGCATCTTGCAGCATCAGAAGAGATAAGAGTGGCATCTTATAATATTAGCAAGTATGTTTTAACATCGCCTAGAGATCACTTCCTCGACTCCCTGCGAGAAAACAATCACGGAGTCATCATTTCCATTACATGCGTCAGCATCAAGTTCTAGTTGTGTCGATCGGAATACAACTCCGAGTGTCCGTTACCGTAGGATATGCTATCGATAGATGTTTTCTTCCCTGCAGGGGTGCACCAACTTACCCAACACGCTCGCTTAACTCTGGGCGGACACACTTTACTGGGCCATGCCCATCCTCGGCCAAACGATACGCCGCAACCCGACCTAGGCTTAATAGAGAGGTCAGCAGCCGGACTAAACATATGCCCCTAGGGGTCTTGGGCCATCGGCCCGGGAACTCCTGCACATTGTGTGGGTGGCCGGTGAGCAGACCTAGCTACCTCCTTAAAAAAGGCAGGTGCTTACCAGTCCAACCCGACGCGCGCCGCTCAGTCGCATGGCATCTATTAAGCTTCGGCTGATGCATACGATGAAGAATGCCAGAGGCCTTCTCGGATCAAATATCCAAACCGTTAGTGTGTTGGTAGTGCGGCCACGAGCAGAGACTCACGAAAGATGTGACCCCGTCGCCCCGTCTCGAGGACTTGCGGCAAGGGCTAAGAATGACCGGCCACGCCTCGTATTCAACTCTCGGGTACACTCCAGGTCAACCCGTCTCCACATCAATCATGGGTACCCCTCAGGGTCGACCCGCCTTTCCAAGTAACAGTTGTAAAGTCCAAGTATCCGTGTGTCCAAAAACCAGGGGGAAACCCCGAGGAATCACCCTCAGTGTGTTCCACTCGATGTAGTCATCTAGGTGAACGTCGGAGGAACCACCCTCGAGGTTCACACTTGAGGGGTTGCACGACAGAGTCATATCATAAGTGGTTAGGGAGAAATCACCCTCCATGACCACGACCAAATAGCTACACTACAGGGTTAACATCAGAAGTGCTAATGAGGTATCACCCTCGGCACTTGATAGTAACTCTGCAGAGTCGTACAACTAGGGGGGGTGATGTGCGGTGTCGGCGCCTGGATGTCGATCACGTTGATCGAGTCATCGAACATAAAGCGGGGCAACTGGGACAAGGTGGGGGTCATTGATGGATCTCTAACCAGCCTATACTAAGCAGTTTAGAATAAGCAGGTAAGGTATGGAAGCAGGTAGCAAAAACAGGCTATGCATCAGAATAGGAGTAAACAATAACAGTAGCAAAATCTAATGCAAGCATGAGAGAATGGAATGGGCGATATCGGGATGATCAAAGGGAGGGCTTGCCTGGAAGCTCTTCTGAAAAGGAAGAAGTGTCATTGCCGATGTAGTCGGTCAATGGGCATCATCGGCCTGGGGGTCTAGCGGAGAGAAGAGGGGGAAGAAACAGTAAATATAAGCAAACAAATGCAACACTAAGCATGACATGATGATATGCAGAGCTAGGGTCGACCTAACGTAGTACTACATGTTGCAGGAGGAGGGGATAAACATCCGAGGATGAATTGCCGATGTTAGTCGGATTCTGGACAGAGGAAAAGAAGGGGAAAGTTCCATGTTCAGCATGCTAGGGGCATGTGACAGATGAACAAACCGGTACTTGGATTCATTGGATTTTTCTGAGTAACTTTCATGTAGAAAACATTTTCACCCGAGTTACGGTTTATTTTCTATGAAATTCTAAAGTTTAAACATTTTATGAAATTATTTATATTAACAGAAATGGAAAATGACGTCAGCATGACGTGTTGATGACGTCAGCAGTCAAAAGAGCGGCAGGCAGGAGGCCTTGCCATTTCGATCGATGTTACTTTTGTCCTAGCCTCCTTAAGGCAAACTTGTTTAACTCATGTATGTACTCAGATATTGTTGCTTCCGCTAACTCTTGTGTATTCGAGCCCTCGAGGCCCCCGGCTTGTAATATAAAGCTTGTATTATTTTAATTTGTGTCTAGAGTTGTGTTGTGATATCTTCCCATGAGTCCTTGATCTTGATCGTACACATTTGCGTGTATGATTAGTGTATGATTGAATCCGGGGCATCACAAGTTGGTATCAGAGCCAGGTTTCGATCCTAGGACCGATGGGTTATGGGCCCACGTTGCCATATGGGTGGTATTAGGATCTTTTACTCCTCGTCTATACTCTGGGACTCTAATCTCTCTTCCATTTGGGTTAAACGAATTTACTAACTCTAACATTAGGATCCCGTGACCACATTCACCCCAAAGTTGGATAAGCCATAATTATTCCTTAGAATAGTATTTTGAGTAGTGCACACACTGTCGTGTTGACTACTAAGTGGTATCCATCGTACCTCTTTCATTATGCATGTTTCATCATGAATGATCCTTGTCTTTGCAAATGCTCAATGCTGAACTACCCCTGTTACATGTTAGCAGGATGGTTAGACCTGCTGGCCGTGGCCGTGGTGCCAATGATCCACCACCGCCCGAATTCTTTGCTGGAATGATGCAACAATTTGAGCTGAACCGCCAGTTCATGGAAGGAATGATGGCTCAGTTCTCTCATCCGAATATGAATCAGCAGCCAGCCCCAATAACTCTGCAGGACTTCATGCGCCTCAACCCAACTATTTACCGCAGCTCAACTCAGCCCTTTGATGCTGATGACTAGCTCCGCTACATCAAGTATGAAATGGAGTCTGCTAGTGTGGCCCTTACTAGCTATGTCACCTTTGCATCATTCTTTCTGAAGAGTCTCGCTGTTCAATGGTGGGACAGCCACAGGCGTACCCTACCTGCTGGAACGGTCATCACTTGGCCGGATTTCCAAGCCGCTTTCCGTGCACGCTTCATTCCTTAGGGAATCATGGACAGGAAGAAGCGAGAGTTCCGCAACTTCACCCAAGGCAACAAGTCTGTAGATGCTTATCAGCGGGAATTCTTGGACTTGTCCCGTTACGCTGAAGAAGACATTGCTACTGATGCTCGTAAGCAAGAGAAGTTCCATGACAAACTTCACCCTGATATCAAGCTAGCGCTCCTGGTGCATGACTTTGCTGATTTCGCCACTATAGTGAACATGGATATTCAGGTTGAGACTGGTCTTCAGGAACACACAGGATCCTCAGCGCAGCCGTGACCCGGCTCATCTTGAACTGTCGGTGACAGCGTCGGATATGGATCCCCCACAACATGTATTGTCCAACTGCACCTGCACCAAGACAGTCCTATGCTGCACCTCGTCTTCCCCCTCCACTATAGAGGAAGCCTCTTCGAGCTGTACCACCCCAAGCTCCTGCTCCCAATCCCAATGATGGTCTGTGCTTGAAGTGTGGCCTTCTAGGTCACCGTTCCAGGAACTGCCCTCAAAATCAGAACCAGCTGGCTCTGCCTTCTAATGCTCGTGGTAACAATCAACCCCGCAACAAAAATGCCCTACCTTATGGTCGTGGGCAGGCTAACAACATTGATCTGAATGAAGCTCAAGACCAACCTGCTACTGTGATGAGTACTCTTCTAGTTAATTCGGTACCAGCATCTGTTTTGTTTGATTCAGGAGCATCACATTCTTTCATATCAGAAGATTATGCTTTCATGCATGGCATTAAATACGAAGAGATGCACACTCCACTAGTGGTAAAACCCCCTGCGGGCCAATGCCAAACCTCCATGGTTAGCCACAATGTTTTAGTTGAAATCAAAGGGTTGGATTTTTTTGCCTCCCCCATTATTCTGAAGTCTTCCAATATTGACCTCATTCTGGGAATGGATTGGTTGAAAGAACATACGGCTTCTATCATTTGCGCCACTAAAACCATCCACCTTCTACACCCTTCAGATGAGATAGTAAGCTACAATGCTCATCTGGTTCAAAATGCCGAAGCCCGACTCTATCTCCTAAATGCGTTGAATGCAACAACTCTTGAGGGAATTGAAAAGATTCCAGTTGTTCGCGACTTCCTAGACGTCTTTCCAGAAGAACTTATAGGAATACCTCCTACCCGGGCTGTCGAGTTCATCATTGACTTGAAACCAGGCACCGTTCCTATCGCCAAATAACCCTACAAGATGCCGCCTCATGAGCTCCTTGAACTTAAGGAGGAAATCAACAAATCTCTTTGCAAGGGTTTCATTCATCCAAGTTCCTCTGCTTGGGGAGCACCTTCTCTCTTTGTCAAGAAGAAGGATGGAATGAACCGTTTGGTCCAAGACTACTGTCCTATCAACCAAGCTACAATTCAGAACAAATATCCCCTTCCTCGGATCAGTTATCTGTATGATCAACTGGCTGGTTCACCGATATTCTCTAAACTCGACTTGAGGTTGGGTTACCACCAGATCTGTGTTCGTGAAGAGGCTATTCCCAAGACCGCCTTCGTTACTCGATATGGTTCATATGAGTACACTGTCATGTCATTCGATTTAACCAATGCTCCAGCTACATTCTCTCGTCTGATGAACTACATATTCATGGATTACCTCGACAAGTTCGTCGTAGTCTATCTGGATGATATTCTGGTATATTCGAAGAAAATAGAAGAACATGTTGAACATCTTCGTCTTGTTCTGGAAAAGCTTCGAGAGCATCAACTTTATGCCAAGTATTCCAAGTGTGAATTCTGGCTTCCCGAAGTAACCTACCTTGGGCATGCCATCTCCAATGATGGTATTGCCGTCAACCCAGAGCGATTTTAGGCTATTCTTGACTGGACCCCTCCGAAGACTGTCAAGCAAGTCAGAAGCTTTCTCAGACTAGCCAGCTATTGTCGCCGCTTTGTCGAGAACTTCTCCAAGATTGCCAAGCCACTAACCAATCTGCTACACAAAGGCGTTAAGTTTGATTGGACTGAAAAGTGTCAGGAAAGTTTCCAGGCACTCAAGGACAAGCTGACTTCTGCCCAGTGGTTGCTCCCCCTGATTCTCGCAAGGACTTCGTCATCTATTGCGACGCTTTACGACAAGGATTAGGCTGTGTCCTAATGCAAGAGCGCAGAGTGATTGCTTATGCCTCCAGTCAAGTGCGTCCCCACAAAGAGAACTACCCACTTCACGATCTCGAGCTTTCTGCAGTTATCTTTGCACTGAAGCTATGGCGATAGTACCTTCTCGTTAATCGTTGCGAGATCTTCACCGATCATCAGAGTCTGAAGTACCTATTTACTCAGCCAGATCTGAACCTCCGTTAGCAGCGATGGATGGAAGCTATTGCTGACGACAACTGCGGTATATCCTATACCCCTGGCAAGGCTAATGTAATGGCTTATGCCTTGAGCCGCAAGTCTTATTGCAATAGCCACATGGTTCATAAAGCTCAACCCCGCCTTTATGAGGAACTTTGTAAGCTGAACCTTCAACTAGTTCCACAGGTTTCTCTGAATAACCTTGTCCTGGAACCAATTCTTCTCAAAGCTATTAAGTCTGCACAAGCCAAAGATGCTCACGTTGATCTGATGAAAAAGGATCTTGCCTTAGAGAAATCTAGAGATTTCTCACTTGGTGAAGATGGAACCTTGTACTTCAGAGATCGCATTGTAGTACCCCGGTTCGAGCTTATGACAGAGAAGGTGATGAAAGAAGCGCATCACACCCCTCTCTCTATTCATCCGGGAAGTACCAAGATGTATCTAGACATCCGTCAAAATCGGTGGTCTAAAATGAAGCAAGACATTGCTCGATATATCGAAGAATGTGACGTTTGCCGTCGCGTCAAAGCAGAACATCAGAAACCGGCTGTACTTCTACAACTGCTTCCAATTCCTGAATGAAAGTGGGATAAGATCCAAATGGACTTCGTCACTGGCCTTCCCAAGTCTCAGAAAGGTAACGATGCTATCTTTGTCGTCATCGACCAATTCTCGAAGGTTGCTCACTTTCTGCTAGTCAAGGAGACAATCACCGCTAGTCAATTAGCAACTTGTATATCTCCCGAATTGTGTCACTCCACGGCATTTCGAAGGAGATCAGTTTAGACCATGGCAGTATATTCACTTCAAAGTTCTGGGATAGTTTCCAAGAGGCAATGGGAACTCATATTACGGAGCAATCGCTTATCATCCCCAATCCCAAGGCCAAGTCGAGCGAGTCAATCAAATTCTTGAAGACATGCGTCGGGCTTGTGTTATTTCTTTCGGCAAGAAGTGGGAAGAATCTCTCCCTTATGCGGAGTTCTCTTATAACAACAGTTATCAAGCCAGCTTGAAAATGGCACCCTTCAAAGTTCTATATGGACGTAAGTGCGAACCCTCCGAATTGGTCAAATCGGGAACGGACGCTCATTGGTCCAGACATTATTCAACAAGCTGAAGAGCAGGTTCGCATTGTCCGGGATAATCTCAAGGCGGCCTAGTCCCGCTAGAAGAGCAACTATGAACGAAAACACTAGGGTTCAACTTATCAACCTGGTGAACAAGCTTATTTGCGTGTCACTCCTTTGAGAGGCACTCATCGGTTTGGAGTCAAGGGCAAGCTTGCTCCGCGCTACATTGGTCTTTTTCGCATTCTCTCCCGTCGTGGACTGGTGGCTTATCAATTGGAGTTGCCACCTCAGTTCTCTCACGTCCATGACGTCTTCCACGTGTCGCAACTTCGTCGATGCTTCAAGGATCTGGAACGCGAAGTGCATCCGGAATTAATTGAAATTCAAGATGATCTCACATACAAAGAGCATTCGATCCGCATTCTTGAAGAAGCTAAACGTTGAACCCGCCAGAAGGTTACCAAGTTCCTCAAGGCGCAATGGTCGAATCATACTAAAGATGAAGCCACTTGGGAACGCGAAGATAACCTCCGGGCGGAATACCCCGACATGTTCCCTTATACCTCATAATTCTCAGGATGGGAATTTCTTTTAGAGGAGGAGAGTTGTAACACCCCCGGTGTAATGATGCTACACTAATCCCTGGGGTTAAGTTAATCCTTTTGCTAAACAAGTGTTTGTTCATCATTGTCTCTTTCTCTTTCAAATTCTAGTTGAATTCAATTTCAAATTCTAAGTGAAATTCAAATTGCTCAAACATGAAAACTAAAATGTTCATCTTGTGGCAATTAATCACTTGTTAATATTGGTGGTGAACTAACATTTTTCTAAAATGTCTAAGTTACCTAAACTAGTTAAAATTGTGGCTAAAGCAATTAAATTAAATGCCTTTTTAATTTATAAAAATTGCAAACTATTTCAAAAGCCTCACGATCTTTTTGTGGCAGTGCCCAATAATTCTTTGAAATTGTTTTGGCTAGTGGCACATTTTTGCAAGGTCAATTGTGGCTAAAAGAAAAGGCAAAAGTTGCTGGAAAAAGAAAAACAAAAAAAGGAAAAGGAAAAGCAAAGGGGTGGGAGAGCCCCTGGCCTTCCCATGGGCCTCGGCCCATCCCAGCAGGCCGGCCCACGCCCCTTCCCGGTCGCTCTCCCCTCCCTCTTGTTTCACCGACCCGGTGCGCGCCGAGCGCGCCCCCACCGCACCCGCTCGCCGGCGTCAAGGGGGGATAAGGCCGCCCCGGACACCTCGAGTTCTCCCGTCACCTACCGCCACTCCCACTCCCCCACTCACCTGCCCTCCTCCCAGATCCACCCCCCCCCCCGCTCACTTCCTCTCACCCACGTTCCCCATCGACGCCCGAGCGCGGTCGCCACCGTCCTCCGGCCAGAAACAAGGCCACCGGGCCCTACGCTGACCTGTCGGTGAGCTCCGCCAGGGTCGACTCCTTCGACCGGTGGCCTCACCTGGAGCTCGGAGGCGCTACAGCACCGGATCCCCTTCGTCCCCATCTCCGGATGCCGTCATTCTTCTTCGTCTCTGGCGCCGCCCTCTGCTGCTACTAATCCTTCCACGGGCCACCTTGAGCCACAACGGTGAGCTCCATCTCTCCTCCCATCCTTTCTACTCCTCTACGAGCTTGGGGCGGCTAGTTCCGCCATGGCCGAGCCCAGCTCCGCAGATGAGCTCGTCGCCATCACATGAGCCACTGACATGGTCCGCCGAGTCCCTTTCCACGTTTACGACCTCGAGAAGATGTCGTAGGAGTAGCGTGCCACCCGTTTTGGCCTCCGTTTCATCACGCGTGAGTTCGCCGTGCTTCAGGTCTCCGCCGTTCTTGTCGCCGACGACGGCTCTGGCCATCCCAGCTCGTGTGGCCACCCACGTTGGATGCGGCATTGCTCACTCGTTCGAACGCGCCAACGTGCGGGCCAAATGGCCCATGTACGTGGATTCCAGCGATGTCCCGAGCACCTCCGCCGTGTTTTTCGGTCGCCGGTGTTCAGCCGCCGGCCACTGCCAACGTGGCATACCTGGGGCTACCCCTGGGTCACTGCCAGTGGGCTTCGCAGGCCCCGTTGACTGGGTTGACCCAGTCAATGTGCTGATTGGGCAGCCCAGTGCCACTGACATGTGGGCCCCGTGCTAATTAAACAGGTTTTATAAACAAACAAAATGTTAATTAATCTGTTAATTAGTTTTAATCACTAGTTAGTCACTGACTAATGGGGGCCATACCCCTCACTAGCATTGTTAGTCAAATTATTCCACTGTTAGTGCCACAGTCACTAACATGTGGGACCCACTGGACGGGTTTGACCCGGTCAACAGCTCTGTTGACTGCTGACATCATCAACACGTCATGCTGACGTCATTTTCCATTTCTGTAATGTAAATAATTTCAGAAAATGTTTTAACTTTAGAAATTCATAGAAAATAAACCGTAACTCGGATGAAAAATGCTTTTTACATGAAAGTTACTAAGAAAAATCCAATGAATCTGAGTACGCGGTCCGTTCATCTGTCACATGCCCCTAGCATGCTGAACATGGAACTTTCCCCCTCTTTTCCTCTGTCTAGAATTCGACTAACGTCGGGAATTCATCCTCGGATGTTTATCCCCTCTGTCTGCAACGTGTAGTACTACGTAGGTCGACCCTAGCTCTGCATATCGTCATGTCATGCTTGGTGTTGCATCTGTTTGCTTATATTTAATGTTTCTTCCCCCTCTTCTCTCTAGTAGACCCGAGGCCGATGATGCCCCGGTGATCGACTACGTCGGCAACGACACTTCTTCCTTTTCAGGAGAGCTTCCAGGAAAATCCTCCCTTTGATCATCCCGATAGCACCCATCTTTTGTGAGTCTCTGCTCGTGGCCGCACTACCAACACACTAACGGTTTGGATATTTGATCCGAGAAGGCCTCTGGCCTGATAGCACTAACCATCACGTGGGAATAGTATGGGCGTTCTGCGTCGTATGCATCAGCCGAAGCTTAATAGACGTCATGCGAATGAGCGGCGTGCGCCGGGTTGGACTGGTAAGCACCTGCCTTTTTAAAGGAGGTAGTTAGGTCTACTCACTGGCTGCCCACGCAACGTGCAGGAGTGCCAGGGCGATGGCCCAAGACCCCTGGGGGCATAGGTCTAGTCCAGCGTGCTGACCTCTCTATTAAGCCTAGGTCGGGTTGCGGCGTATCGTTTGGCTGAGGACGGGCATGACCCAGTAAAGTGTGTCTGACCGGAGTTAAGCGAGCGTGTTGGGTAAGTTAGTGCACCCCTGCAGGGAAGAAAACATCTATCGATAGCCTGTCCTACAGTAACGGACACTCGGAGTTGTATCCCGGTCGATACAACTAGAACTTGATGCTGAGGCATGTAATGGAAATGATGGCTTCAGGATTTTTTTTTCTCGCAGGGAGTCGAGGAAGTGATCTCTGGACGATGTTACAACATACTTGCTAATATTATAATATGCCACTCTTATCTCTTCCGATGCTGCAAGATGCTTGGAGCTGCTTGAAGATGCTAGTCTTCGATAGGCTAGGCTTTCCCCTTCTCTTCTGGCATTCTGTAGTTCAGTCCACAGATACTACCCATTTCATTGACAACGATGCATGTGTAGTGTAGATCCTTGCTTGCGAGTACTTTGGATGAGTACTCACGGTTGCTTTGCTCCCCTTTTTCCACCACTTTCCATTCTTCCCGTATGCTGCAACCAGATGGTGGAGCCCAGGAGCCAGATGAAACCACCTACGACGACTACTACTACCACGAGGTTGCTTACTACTACGTGGAGGCCGCCGACGACCAGGAGTAGTTAGGAGGCTTCCATGCAGGAGGCCTTGCCTTTTCGATCGATGTTACTTTTTTGCTAGCCTTCTTAAGGCAGACTTGTTTAACTCATGTCTGTACTCAGATATTGTTGCTTCTGCTGACTCTTGTGTATTCGAGCTTATGTATTCGAGCCATCGAGGCCCCCGGCTTGTAATATAAAGCTTGTATTATTTTAATTCGTGTCTAGAGTTGTCTTGTGATATCTTCCCGTGAGTCCTTGATCTTGATTGTACACATTTGCGTGTACGATTAGTGTACGATTGAATCGGGGGCGTCATAGTTTTGCAGGAGGGTTTTGCATGTGCATGTGATGTGGTATAGCAGTGCTCATAATAATTTGATTATGTATGAGATGAATATATAATGTAAATTGATTAACATGACCTGCATGTCATGATTTGGCATGATGGCTGGAGCCATATGATTGTCACTTTGATGACCTGCGTGTCAACCTTAAGTAATGCACTTATTTTATTAGCTATAGAGATAGCAATATTATCTGGTGCATCGACAAGGTGGTGGCAATCTTCGTGAAGGTGAACACCGACGCGAATGCCGGAGATGAAGGAATGAAAGACTTCTCCGTCATAAAGGGCTATACCATATCATGCTATTATGAATTGCCTGAGATGTTTATCCCTTTGATGCACCCTTCTTGATTGCGCGGTAGTCACTTTTTATTTGGGTGATCTCTCATTTAAATATCAAGTAGTTAGTGTTCTCCCAAGTGTAGCACCATCATGACACCTATCTCTTCGGGGTATCACATGGATGCATGGGTAGGAACTATTAGAGAAGTGTGAGGCGGGTGAGTTGAGACCTCACAGCGAGATCACTTGGTTGTCTTGACGTTCAGGCATGAAAGTCATGAGCTCGGAACACGCGCAACGAAAGATGAACAAGACTCACATAAAGATGTGATTGGCAAGTTGGCCTACCGATTACAATTCCCGTCACTTGAGATAGATGCATCCTTGGCGTTGAATTATAATATGGATCTTCAATGACTCACAATCAATTATGAGAGATATTGATTTGAGTGGGAGCGCACTGTTGAATTAACATGTTTAATTCTCAGTGCAATTAATTATGAACATTGTCTAAGTGTTTCTTGCAAAATATTTGTAGAATAATGGCTCGCGTTTCCACCTTCCCTGTTAAAATTGAATAGCTGTTAAATATCTGTTTAAAACTTTATGATTGGTAACGTAATGTGAGGATTGTCCTCAAGAGTGCCGAGAAGGACTTTGTCCTATCGCATGCTTTCGGTATCCTCTCGCAAATGCTATGGATGATGTGACTCTCGTCCTTCGATCCAAAAGCTAGAATTCCGTTACGCTCAAGTGCAAAATGTTTGCTTCCATGAGACCCGAACTTCGAAAGTTTGGGATAGTTATGTGATATTCATGGAACTGAAAATCGTTTTCAGATACAAACAAAGCAATGTTTGTTTGCAAAGGATTAGTAAAGTGTTTATTGGGCATTTGGCTGTTAGGAGAGGGATCCAGAAGAACGCCTGTCATGTGATGATGGTGAATAAAACCACCAATTAAAGAGAAAGGGAATATCCAAAAGGGTGTTAGTGAGACTTTCACCCCTAGGATGTCCAGGGCTAAAGGCCACTCTTAAGTTGGGTGCTTCTTCTGAGAGTAGGAGAAATACTAAAAGTTAAACTATTAGAAGTATAAAGGCAGAAAGAAAGAAGACTGGAATATCCAGCTCATGTATGAATGTCATACAAGTTTTTGATGTATAGAAGGCTGGTCAAAGATATACTTTTTGGGAATTATGGTTAAAAATGTTAATCAATAATTATTGGGTATTGTGAGTTAATCACAAAGATACCCGCTTGATTGCATTCTGTTGCGAATCGATGTAAGAGCTACTATGGCCTAAAAAGACTAGCCAGGAATGAGGTTTTAATACGTGCTGGGAACATAGTAAAAGTTACTATACCTTCCATCGATGTATTACCTATGTATTTTCTTTCATAATTCATTTTAGAGCTTTACGCACTCTAGCCTTTTGCATAAGGTATCTTGCAAAAAGGTTGTTCATAAGAGAACTTTTGATGTTCTGTATTATGAATAAACATAAGGGCCATACTTTCATTATGAATGAGATGTATGTTATGAATAATGATATTAATATATTACCTCTATGTTTACTTTCATAATTCATTTTAGAGTTTCTTAAACTCTATCCCATTGCACAATGTTTATTGCAAAAGGGTTGTTCATAAAAGACCGATTGTTGTTCAGTATTACGAATAACATGAAGGGCCATGCTTCCATCCAAGATGGGATGTATGTTATGAATATTGATGGTAAAATGATACATCCATAACACTGACGCTAAATGTCACAAGACTATGAGAATACCACACATGTGTGGCACTGCATTTGGTCACATTGGAGAAACCCGCATGAAAAAATTCCATTATGATGGATTTTGAAGTCGTTTGATTTTGAATCATATTGACACTTGCAACTTTCCTCCGAAAAGTGAAGTGACTGAAATACCGTTCACAGGCCATAAGGAACGAGCAACAAACTTATTGGCGATCATACATTTTGATGTGTGTAGTTCAATAAATGTTTTTGCAAGAAGTGGATTTATCTATCTTCAGAAATGACTCAAGTAGATATATGGATATTTGCTTGATGAGACATAAGTCTGAATCTTTTGAAATCATTCGAAAGGTTTTCAAAAATGAAGTAGAAGTTATTCTAACAAGAAAGTTATGTTTCTGCAATTTGATTACAGAAACGAATATTTGAGTTACAAGTTTCATAACTTTCACCTCCCGGAACACCACTATGAGTGGAATGTCTGTGAAGATGTAATCAAACCATTTATGACATGGTAAGATCAAAGATGACATATGATGACCCACAAGTATAGGGGATCTATCGTAGTCCTTTCGATAAGTAAGAGTGTCGAAACCAATGAGGAGCAGAAGGAAATGATAAGCGGTTTTCAGCAAGGTATTCTCTGCAAGTACTGAAATAAGTGGTATCAGATAGTTTTGTGATAAGATAAATTGTAACGAGCAACAAGTAACAAGAGTAAATAAAGTGCAGCAAGGTGGACCAATCCTTTTTGTAGCAAAGGACAAGCCTGGACAAACTCTTATAATAGGAAAAGCGCTCCCGAGGACACATGGGAATACCGTCAAGCTAGTTTTTATCACGCTCATATGATTCGCGTTCGGTACTTTGATAATTTGATATGTGGGTGGACCGGTGCTTGGGTGCTGTTCTTACTTGAACAAGCATCCCACTTATGATTAACCTCTATTACAAGCATCCGCAACTACAACAAAAGTATTAAGGTAAACCTAACCATAGCATGAAACATATGGATCCAAATCAGCCCCTTACGAAGTAATGCATAAACTAGGGTTTAAGCTTACGTCACTCTAGCAACCCATCATCTACTTATTACTTCCCAATGCCTTCCTCTAGGCCCAAATAATGGTGAAGTGTTATTTAGTCGACGTTCACATAACACCACTAGAGGCTAGACAACATACATCTCATCAAAATATCGAACGAATACCAAATTCACATGACTACTAATAGCAAGACTTCTCCCTTGTCCTCGGGAACAAACGTAACTACTCACAAACCATATTCATGTTCATAATCGAGGGGTAATAATATGCATAAAGGATCTGAACATATGATCTTCCACCAAATAAACCAACTAGCATCAACTACAAGGAGTAATCGACACTACTAGCAACCTACTAGCACCAATCCCGGACTTGGGGACAAGAATTGGATACAAGAGATGAACTAGGGTTTGGAGATGATATGGTGCTCGTGAAGATGTTTATGGATATTGCCCTCTCCCGATGATAGGAGCGTTGGTGATGATGATGATGACTATGATTTCCCCCTCCCGGAGGGAAGTGTCCCCGGCAGAACAGCTCTGCCGGAGCCCTAGATTGGTTCCGCCAAGGTTCCGCCTCGTGGCGGCGGAGTCTCGTCCCGAAAGGTTGCTTAATTTTTTTTCTCATCGAAAGACTTCATATAGGAGAAGATGGGCATCAGAGATCCACCAGGGGGCCCACGAGGTAGGGGGCGCGCCCCAGGGGGGGCGCCCCCCACCCTCGTGAGCAGGGTGTGGGCCCCCTGAAATTCATCTTTGGCGAAGATTTTTCTTTATTTATTTTAAGACATTCCGTGGAGTTTCAGGACTTTTGGAGTTGCGCAGAATAGGCCTCCAATATTTGCTCCTTTTCCCGCCTGAATTCCACTGCCAAAGATTCTCCCTCTTCATGTAAACCTTGTAAAATAAGAGAGAATAGCCATAAGTATTGTGACATAACGTGAAATAACAGCCCATAATGTAATAAATATCGATATAAAAGCATGATGCAAAATGGACGTATCAACTCCCCCAAGCTTAGACCTCGCTTGTCCTCGCTTAAAAGCCGATAACAATAAATATGTCCTCATGTTTAGAGGTAGAGGCGTCGATAAAAATAAAATATGGACATGAAAGCATCATGATTATTCTCATAACAGCAACATATATAGATTTTGTCATATGATTACTTATGTTCAAGTGATGATATTCACAATGTGAAAGTATGAATCAGAAACCTTATTGAGCACCAACAAATTATAACCTCAGTCATTGAAGCAATTGCAATTTATCATAACATCAGAAAGAGTCTATGTCAGAGCTTAAAAGCAAGTCCACATACTCAACTATCACTTAGTCCTTCATAATTGCTAACACTCACACAATACTTGTGGTTAAGGAATTTTAATCGGACACAGAGAAAGATAGGGGCTTATAGTTTTGCCCCACAACCTTTTACCTCAAGGGTAATGTCAACAATAATAATTCATGCTCCCCTACATCCAATTAGATATGTATATCATGTTCTTTCCAACATGTTGGGCTTGCCAAAGGATAAAATGAAAAAAGAAAGGTGAAGATCACCGTGACCCTTGCATAAGGTAGAGGATAATAATAAAAGATAGGCCCTTCGCAGAGGGAAGCAGAGGTTGCCATGCGCTTTTATGGTTGGATGCACAAAATCTCAATGCGAAAGAACGTCACTTTATATTTCCCTTGTGATATGAACCTTTATTATGCAGTCCGTCGCTTTTATTACTTCCACATCACAAGATCGTATAAAGCTTATTTCTCCCACACCAATCAATCATACATGTTTAGAGCAATTTTATTGCTTTGCACCGATGACTACTTACTTGAAGGATCTTACTCAATCCATAGGTAGATATGGTGGACTCTCATGGCAAAACTGGTTTAAGGGTATTTGGAAGCACAAGTAGTATCTCTACTTGGTGCTGAGAATTTGGCTAGCATGAGGGGGAAAGACAAGCTCAACACGTTAGAGGATCCATGACAACATACTTTATCTCACATGTAAGAAAACATAACTCATTATGTTGTCTTCCTTGTCCAACCTCAACTCTTTAGCATGTCATATTTTAATGAGTGCTCCCAATCATAAAAGATGTCAATGATAATATATCTATATGTGAAACCTCTCTTTCCTTATTACTTCCTATTAATTGCAACGATGACCAAAGCTATATTTGCCAACTCCCAACAACTTTTAATCATCATACTCTTTCTATGTGAAGTCATTACTTTCAATAAGATCAATATGAACTCTTTGATTCTTTTTATTCTTTTTCTTTTATTCACCCAAGATCATGGCAAAATAATCAAGCCATTGACTCAACACTAATCTTTATTATATAGCTCACAGACTCGATTACAAAGAGGGATCATAAAGCAAAACTCAAAACTAGATCATGCCATGACTTTATTCTACTAAATCAAGATACTACTAAAAGGATCAAACTAAGAAAACGGTAAAGATAGGAGTTGTGATGGTGATACGATACAGGGCACCTCCCCAAGCTTGGCGGTTGCCAAGGGAGTGCCCATACCCATGTGATTATGTCTCCTTCTTTGTTGTTGGTGTAATATTCTTGGTGATGATTCCCCTCAAGATACGGTTCTCCTCCTCGAGCTTATTGACTTGCTGCACCGAGGTCCATTATTTCCTTGAAGCTTTCCGTAACGCTAAAGCTCCTTGCACCCAAGGGTGTTGCATAGCTCTTGGGAGAACAAGAGACACTCCTCATATTTTCATAAGAAAGAAATCTAACATTGGAAGGGATAACCGAGTTTGGAATAACTGAGCTCTGTAGTTCCCCCATCGTAAACCCAGCTCGGAGGCGAGAGGTGACTTCTTGATCCACCATGGCATCTACCCTCATCAAGTCGGCCTCCATCTCTTCCTCCGTTCTTTGGCCCAAAGTGGTCAAGATCGCTATTTGCCCTTGGTTCCGGTGCGGATTAGATACCCGGCTCTCCCGATTGACTCTTGAGAAGACATCTTGCTCTAATCTGCAGCAAGAATAAATTTCAAAACGAAAACAGAGGAGATTTGCGTGATACGGGAGTCAAAACCTTCAGGAGAATATATAATGAATTTTTACCCACCAAAATACGTATCGTGCAAGAAAACGGAGTCCGGAGGGCACACGAGGTGCTCACGAGGTAGGGGGGCGCGCCCAGGGGGGTAGGGCGCGCCCACCACCCTCGTGGGGCCCTCGTGTCCTTCCCGGACTGCTACTTATTTTTCTATATTTCTAAATATTCCAAAACGGAGAAATATTGCCTTAAAATTGGTTTTGGAGTCGGTTTACTTACCGTACCACATACATATTCCTTTTCGAAGTCTGAAACGGTCTGGAAAGTGTCCCTTATGTATTCCTCCGGGGTTACGGTTTCAATAATATTGGTTTCAAAATTTATGGGATTACCTGAGATATAATGTTTGATCCTTTGACCGTTTACCACCTTCAGATTTGTGCCTTCAAAGTTGTTGATTTTTATGGCACCGGAAGATAGACCTCCTCGATAACGTGGGGACCTTCCCATTTAGAGAGAAGTTTTCCTGCAAAAAATATTAAACGAGAGTTGTATAGCAATACATAGTCACCTACATTAAACTCATGCTTTTGTATCCTTTTGTCATGCCATCTTTTAACTTTTTCTTTAAACAACTTAGCATTTTCATAAGCTTTGGGTTCTCCATTCATCAAGTGAACTAATATCAAATAACCTTTTCTCACCGGCAAGTTTGAAATCATAATTGAGCTCTTTAATAGCCCAATATGCCTTATGTTCTAGTTTGAGAGGTAAGTGACATGCTTTTCCATAAACCATTTTATACGAAGACATACCCATAGGATTCTTATATGCAGTTCTATAGGCCCATAATGCATCATCAAGTTTCTTGGACCAATTCTTTCTAGACCTATTAACAGTCTTTTGCAAAATTAATTTGAGCTCTCTATTGCCCAATTCTACTTGGCCACTAGACTGTGGGTGATATGGGGATGCAATTCCATGATTAACATCATATTTAGCAAGCATTTTATGGAAAGCACCATGAATAAAGTGTGAACCACCATCAGTCATTAAATATCTAGGGACTCCAAACCTCGGGAAAATAACTTCCTTAAGCATTTTAATAGAAGTGTTATGATCAGCACTACTAGTTGGAATAGCTTCTACCCACTTAGTAACGTAATCAACAAAGAACTAAAATATGTGTATATCCATTAGAGGCAGGAAAAGGTCCCATATAATCAAAACCCCAAACATCAAATGGTTCAATAACAAGTGAATAATTCATAGGAATTTCTTGACGTCTACTAATATTACCAATTCTTTGACATTCATCGCAAGACAAAACAAACTTACGGGCATTGTTGAAGAGAGTGGGCCAATAAAAACCGGATTGCAATACCTTATGTGTAGTTCTATCTCCAGCGTGGTGTCCTCCATAAGCTTTGGAGTGAAACTTGCGTAGGATTTGTGCCTGTTCATGCTCAGGTACACAACGTCTAATAACACCATCTACTCCTTCTTTATAAAGATGTGGGTCATCCCAAAAGTAATGTCGCAAATCATAGAAAAACTTTTTCTTTTGTTGGTATGTGAAGCTAGGTGGTATAAATTTAGCAACAATATAATTAGCATAATTAGCATACCATGGAGTGCTACAAGAAGTGCTTAAGACATTTAATTGCTCATCAGGAAAGCTATCATCAATAGGTAGTGGGTCATCAAGAACATTCTCTAACCTAGATAAGTTATCTGCAACGGGGTTCTCAGCTCCTTTTCTATCAACAATATGCAAATCAAATTCTTGCAGCAAGAGAACCCATCTAATAAGTCTAGGTTTTGCATCTTTCTTTTCCATAAGATATTTAATAGCATTTGATCGGTGTGAATAGTTACTTTAGAATCAACAATATAGGGTCTGAATTTATCACACGCATAAATACAATCGCTAAAAGTTCCTTTTCGGTAGTAGCATAATTTCTTTGAGCATTGTCTAGAGTCTTACTAGCATAATGGATAACATTTAATTTCTTATCAACTCTTTGCCCTAGAACAACACCTACAGCCTAATCACTAGCATCACACATAATTTCAAAGGGTAAATTCCAATCAGGTGGCTGAACAACAGGTGCAGAGACTAATGCTTTCTTAAGTATTTCAAATGCTTCTACACAATCATCATCAAAGACAAATGGTACATCTTTTTGTAATAAATTAGTAAGCGGCCGAGAAATTTTTGAGAAGTCCTTAATGAACCTCCTATAAAATCCGGCGTGACCTAGGAAACCTCTTATACCTTTGATGTCCTTGGGACATGGCATCTTTTCAATAGCGTCAACCTTGGCTTTATCAACTTCAATACCTCTTTCAGAAACTTTGTGCCCCAAGACAATACCTTCATTAACCATAAAGTGGAACTTTTCCCAATTCAAGACAATATTAGTTTCTTCACATCTCTGCAGAACTCGATCAAGATTGCTCGAGCAATCATCAAAAGAGGATCCATAGACGGAAAAGTCGTCCATGAAAACCTCACAAATCTTTTCACAAAAGTCAGAGAATATAGCCATCATGCATCTTTGAAAGGTAGCAGGTGCATTACATAAACCAAAAGGCATACGTCTATAAGCAAAAGTACCAAAAGGGCATGTAAAAGTAGTCTTTGATGATCTTTAACCGATGCAGGTATTTCAGAGAAACCAGAATAACCATCCAGAAAGCAATAATGTGTATGTTTGCATAGTCTTTCTAGCATTTGATCAATAAAAGGTAAGGGGTAATGATCTTTCTTAGTAGCTTTATTTAATTTGCGGAAATCAATTACCATCCTATAACCTGTGATAATTCTTTGCAGGATCAATTCATCTTTATCATTAGGGACAACAGTAATACCTCCCTTCTTAGGGACACAATGGATAGGACTTACCCACTGACTATCAGCAACGGGATAAATTATACCTGCCTCCAGAAGCTTGAGTATTTCTTTTCTTACCACTTCTTTCATTTTAGGATTCAAACGCGTCGTTGAGGATCACGAACTGGTTTGGCATCTCGCTTCCAAATTTATTTTATGTTGACATAGAGTGGGACTAATGCCCTTAAGATCATCAAGAGTATATCCAATAGCAGCATGGTGCTTCTTCGAGTTTTCAATAATCTTTCTTCTTCATGCTCGAAAGGTTAGCACTAATAATAACAGGATATATTTTCTTTTCGTCAAGATAAGCATATTTAAGATTATCAGGCAATGGTTTAAGCTCAAACACGGGATCACCCTTGGGTGGAGGAGGATCCCCTAGGATTTCAACAGGCAAATTGTGTTGCAGAATAGGTTCCTGTTTAAAGAATACTTCATCTATTTCCCTTCTTTCATTCATGAACATATCATTTTCATGGTCTAGCAAATAGTGTTCGAAAGGATCACTAGGAGGTAGGGCAATAGAAGCAAGACCGATAATTTCATCCTTACTAGGCAATTCTTCCTCATGATGTTGTTTACTAAATTTAGAGAAATTAAACTCATGAACCATATCATCCAAGTCAATAGTAACAACATTCTTTTCGCAATCTATCCTAGCATTAATAAAGATTCAAGAAGGGTCTACCAAATATAATGGGACAAAAGCTATCTTGTGGAGAACCGAGAACAAGAAAATCAGCAGGATATTTAGTTTTACCACACAAGACTTCAACATCTCTAACAATTCCCATTGCATATATAGTATCTCTATTGGCAAGTTTAATTGTAACATCAATATCTTCTAACTCAGCAGGTGCAATTTCATGCTTAATTTCTTTATATAAATCATAAGGTATAACACTAGCACTAGCACCCATATCACATAAGCCATGATAACAATGATCTCCTATTTTAATGTAAATAACAGGCATGCCTACATGTGTCTATGTTTATCTTTAGCACAAGGTTTAGCAATTCTAGCAGATCACCACAGAATTGAATAACATGCCCATCAATATTATCAGACAAGAGATCTTTAACAATAGCAATATTAGGTTCTACTTTAACTTACTCAGGAGGTGTATAAGTTCTAATATTGCTTTTACGAACAACAGTTGAAGCTTTAGCATGTTCCTTTATTCTAATAGGGAAAGGTGGTTTCTCAACATAAGAAGTGGGAACAATAGGATCATTATAAGTGACAGTCTTTTCTTCAACTTTAATAGGTGCAACTACTTTTACTTCTATGGGAGGATGATATTTAAACCACTTCTCCTTGGGGAGATCAACATAAGTAGCAAAATATTCACAGAAAGAAGCTACTATCTCAGAGTCAAGTCCATATTTAGTGCTAAACTTACGGAAAATATCGGTATCCATAAAAGATTTAACACAATCAAACTTAGGTGTCATACGTGACTCCTTACCTTCGTCGAGGTCCCAATCTTCAGAGTTGCGTTTAATTCTATCCAATAAATTCCATCGGAATTCAATAGTCTTCATCATAAAAGAGCCAGCACAAGAACTATCGAGCATGGTGCGATTGTTATCAAAAGTATCGAGGGAGTCCTGGACTAGGGGGTGTCCGGATAGCCGAACTATCATCACGGCCGGACTCCAAGACTATGAAGATACAAGATTGAAGACTTCGTCCCGTGTCCGGATGGGACTTTCCTTGGCGTGGAAGGCAAGCTTAGCGATACGGATATGTAGATCTCCTACCATTGTAACCGACTCATGTAACCCTAACCTGTCCGGTGTCTATATAAACCGGAGGGTTTTAGTCCGTAGGGACGAACAACAATCATACCATAGGCTAGCTTCTAGGGTTTAGCCTCCTTGATCTCGTGGTAGATCTACTCTTGTACTACCCATATCATCAATATTAATCAAGCAGGAGTAGGGTATTACCTCCATCGAGAGGGCCCGAACCTGGGTAAAAAATCGTGTCCCTTGTCTCCTGTTACCATCCGCCTAGACGCACAGTTCGGGAGCCCCTACCCGAGATCCGCCGGTTTTGACACCGACATTGGTGCTTTCATTGAGAGTTCCTCTGCGGTCGCCACCGATAGGCCCGATGGCTCCTTCGATCATCAACAACGACGCGGTCCAGGGTGAGAATTTTCTCCCGACAGATCTTCGTATCCGGGCGGCTTTGCTGCGGGCCAATTCGCAGCCATCCGGAGCAGATCGAAAGCTACGCCCCGGCCATCGTGTCAGATTTGGAAGTTTGAACTATACGGCCGATATCCGCGGAGACTTGATCTTCGACGGATTCGAGCCGCAGCCAAGCGTGCCGCGACCGTCTCGATGAGCATGATCTAGCTCGCAGCCGGCAAAGGCCCTCGAGGCCGCACCAAAGATCCGCTCCGACCCTTAATCCGGAGCCGGATTCCCCAATCGAGGACGAGTGGTTGGACACCGCCTCGGGGCTACGATCTCTACGGGCGATTGAGCCAAACTCCATCCCTCGCCCTTTGCGAAGACCTCGACCTGTGGTGCCGGACTCCTCCGGACTCCGAACCCTCCGCTACCGCCAATCGAATTCGATCGGGCGCCGGTCATGGAGTTCATCTGCCGCGGACATCTTTCAAAGACTCGCCCTTTGGCGACATCCTGAATTCACTAAAGTCTCTCTCTTTATCCGGAGAGCCATGCCCGGACTACGGTCAGGAAGGTTGGGATGCGGACGACGAAGAAATTCAACGCCCACCCACCACCCACTTCAGAGCCAATCGCCGAAAGCTTACACGACGTGCTCGATTTCGACTCCGAAGACATCGACGGTATGGACGACGATGTAGGAGACAACAATGAACCAGCACCTATAGGATGCTGGACAACCACCTCATCCCATGATGTATACATGGCGGACACACCTAAAGGAAATGAAGACGAGGAACAACGGGACACTAGAAGGATAAATCCCTCGAAAAGCAGTCAAAACGGCAACGTAAACGCCGAACCAAGTCCCGCCTCAACAAAGACCCAGCCATAGAGCAGGGCGAACCGGTGGACGCATTTAACATGCTATCGAGCAATCGTCCGAACAAGACAACTTGGATAAACAACCCGTCCCGGCGAAGACAACAGTCCAGACGATCTCACGCCGGACAAATTGCTGGAGCAAAATAACCTCGAGAAAAAGGCTCGCCATCGCTGTAGCCTGAAAAAGCGAAGCGGAAGCTCAAAACAGCGGAAGATGCACTCAGAGCAGATGGAGCAAAGTATTCAACACCGCAGACAAAGACGGCGATCGCCGAACAAAGAGCTACCCAAAAAGAAAGCTACTGCCCGAATTTGACGAGGAGGCCTTAGAGCCCCCACAATCAAAAAGTAAGAAGGCCACCCGGTCGGATGGACAACCCCACGGCAAAAAGAGAGCGGCAAATGGCGCCGCACACAAGCCGATATGCGATCCGCATAAGGATTCACATCAAAAGGATGGACCATTTAGGTCCATCTATGGGCCAAGAAAGCAAGCTCTTCAAAGCAATGCAACACGCCAAAAATCTGAACATCACGGCACACCCAAATATAGGGGCGCCGCACACCCCCTGTGTTTCACCGATGAGGTGCTGGATCACGAATTCGCAGCGGGATTCAAACCCGTAAACATAGAGGCATACGACGGAACAACAGAGACCACGAGTCTGGATTGAGGATTATATCCTCCACATACACATGGCTAGAGGAGATGATCTCCACGCCATAAAATACTTACCCCTCAAGCTCAAAGGGCCAGCCCGGCATTGGCTCAAAGGCCTCCCTGAAAATACCATTGGCAGTTGGGAAGAGCTCGAGGATACTTTTCGGGCAAACTTTCAAGGGACTTATGTCCGTCCCTCCGGATCTGAGCGATTTAAGTCATATAAATCAACAACCCGGAGAGTCAGCCCAAGAAATTCGGAACAGGTTCCTCACCAAAAGAACCAAATAGTCGATCGTCCGGACGCCAAGCCTTAGCAGCTTTCAAACACAACGTCCGAGATTTAATGGCTCGCCAGACACCTCGCCAAGAGAAGCCGAGAACCATGGCCGCATTAACAAACCTCATGACCCGCTTTTGCGCGGAGAGGATAGCTGGCTAGCAAGATGCAGCACCAATGACCCAAGTACATCGAAGTCGGGGATGGAAATGGAAACCACGGCGCAACAAGGACCAGCGCCGGATTAAAGGGAACGGTCCAAAGAGCGACGATACCAACGCCGGATTCAAAAGCTCACGGCAGAACAACAAAAAACTGCCCCTTAAGGACAATAGCGATGAGCTATCCAACTTAAACAAAATCTTGGACAAGATATGTCAAATCCACAGTACTCCTGGGAGGCCTGCAAACCATACCCACAGAGATTGTTGGGTCTTCAAACTGTCCGGCAGACTCAACGCCGAACACAAGGGGCTCGACACACCAAGTGAAGATGATGACGAGCACCACAAGCAGAGCCCCGGAAAACAAAAGAATTTCCCACAAGAGGTTAAAACAGTAAACTCACTTTACGTGATCAAAGGGAAAAACAGAGCGGCGCCCACTAGAATGCGTGCCGCACAAACTACCCTAGCGGAGTACCAACACTGGTTGTCAAAACCAATCACCTTCGACCATCAGGACTACTCCGAATGTATCCGGAACGCAGGATGGACTGCCTTGATATTGGATCCTATAATCGACGGATTCCAATTTACACAAGTCCTCATGGATGGCGGCAGTGACATAAACCTGATATATCAGGACACAATCCGCAGGATGGGGATAGACCCAACCAAAATTCGTCGTAGCAACACCTCCTTTAAAGGAGTAATGCCAGGCCCATATGCCCATTGTACGGGCTCCATACTGCTAGAAGTTGTGTTCGATTCATCCGACAACTTCCGTCGCGAAAGGTTAATCTTCCATGTCGCCCCGTTTAAAAGTATCCATCAAGCACTACTGGGACGCGAAGCTTTCGCCCGCTTTAACGCAATACCGCATTATGCATCTCTTACACTTAAAATGCCCGGTCCACGCGGCATCATCTCATTAAAAGGTAGTATTAAGTGTTACTTGAGCACGAAGGAACGTGAGACTGCCTTGACAGCCCCACACCTATCCGGCTCCACTAGTCAAAGAACCTGAATTGGTCATTCAAACCCCGGACACGGCTACACGAGTCCGGCGCCTACTAGCGGCATACCCCCATACAAGGGCTGCATGCATGTATCACAAGAGACAATAAAGCTCAATTTTATTCACTTCTTGAATCGTACTGCTTATTTAATATAAAGTACATCTTTCATGACGATCTTTTTCTTTTAAACTAAGTTCCTCTCTTTTACAGATGAACAACGTGCTACACCCGTCCGTGATACGGCACAACGGAGACACAGCGCAGACGCAAGAGAGGGACCCGTTGCAAGGATTCTTTTGATTAAGACCCTGCGTAAACCTTTTTTACTATCTCTTGTTGATATACATCCCCGGCTTCTTACTATAACCGAGGAGGAGGCTGGCGTTTTGGCATTGGCCGCACAGAATTTTTTATGCGTGCACTGACACCAGGGGCTTAGGGCATTATTCTGCCTGCTTTTATAAAGACCGAATACCTTAGGGAGTATTCGGCGTCTCGAAAGTTAGGCCTTATATGCATCAGCTCCGAATCATGTCTTTGGTCAAATGTTGGGTTTGCCCGGCTCTCGTGTTTTGCTGCCTTACGTTCCGTTCTATCGGCTAACGCGGCACTGTGGAGAACTATCGCGATTGTGCCCGGTTCGCCGGGCGAGCACCTCAAGAGAGAAAGCCGAAAACTGATCATCATGATATAGCGAGAGACTGGTCAACCACTCGATGACTCATCGGAATGTTTAGAATTCCTCCGCATTAACGAAGGACGGTTTTCGTCGTGCACATACGCACTTCGAATTCGGGAGAGTGCGGTGGTTCTGTGGGCTATATAGTAGCCCCACCCTCGAACTCCTATGGCTAAGTGAAAGTGATAAAGCATTATAGTCCGGTTGCCTAGTTTGCTACGCTACCACCTCCTTAACAGGACCAAGACATTGGATTAAGTGTGAAAAGCGCCTTCTTTGCAAACACACCCGCACTATGTGCGTGGGGGCTGAAGCCAAGGACTGCCATCTTTCAGGTTATATATACATATACATAAACGGCCGCACAGGGAGTAGTTTACTACTTGAACGCACAAGTATAAAAAGCTCTTATATCATATTGAAACATTGTTTTCACAAATCATACATGTCATTTAAACATAATATCCTTCGAGCACTGCGTCTCTATTAAACGAGCGCCTGCAGACTTCCTCAAAGTAGTGCTCGGCAGTACTCGGCTTCTGTCCGAATCTTGGGATGCAACGTCGGTGGCCTTCATCTCTGCCCAATATGTCTTGACACGGGCCAGAGCCATCCGCGCTCCCTCAATACACGCCGACCGCTTCATTGCGCCGATACGCGGTACCGCACCAAGGAACCGTTGCACTAAACCAAAATAACTCTTCGGCTGGGGTCCGCCTGCCACAAATGAGTCATGACATGCTTCATGGCAAGTCCGGATAGTCAATTCAGCTCGGCCCATTCGGCCAACCAATCGGTCAACGGAAGAAGACGCTCCGGACTATGGAATTGCGACCAATATAGCTCTTCCCTTTTGTGCCCCTTCTGGCCTCTTAAGTGCTCAGTCGCGTCCGCAGCACTCGCCGCTAAGTCCAGATAAGCATCCTTCAAACTCCACAACTTGTCCAATTGAGCATACTTTGGATCCGTATATTTCCTCCGCAGCAGAAACGGTTTTCCAGCCGCAATTGCGCCGGCCTGACTCAGCTCCTCCTTGGCAGCTCTCAAAGCTGAACGGGCATCCTTGGATTCGGCGGCGGCCTTTTTCAGGCCTTCTTGCTCCGCTTGACGTTCTCTTTCAAGAACCTCGCAGCAATCGGTAGTATTCTTCAACTTTCTGGCCATATCGGCCATTTCCTCTTTGCTTCGGCAGTGAGCAGCCCGTTCGGCTTTTAGCTCTTCAGCCGCCCTTAAAGCGGCCGCATCACTATTTCTGGCTTGCTCTTTCGCCGGGCGAAGTTCCGCCCAGCCTCCTCCACAGCAGCGGCACCATCCGCATTAAGCATACTAATAGTAAGACATGGGCGTCAAGCTCCCTTACTGTGTGTCCGCCAGAAGTCGCATACCTTGTGACTCGTCAAACCGTTTATTGACCAGCGCGATGTCCGCATCCGCCTCGTCAAGTTGCCGCTTTAGTTCGGCATATTCATCATCCGCTGGCCATCGACGCCCGCCACCTGTTTAGGAGCGGCGATATGTTATAATCGAGATTTTGATCCTCGGCACACTGTCAATTTTGACAACACACCGAGTCTCGGGGCTACTATCTATCTGAGCGCATTCTATATGCATAATCGCCGAAGGTACATCATTTTGCGTACCTCGAACCCGTCACAAGAAGCTTCTGACGGCTTCGTGCAATCCGCTCTCTGCGGACGCAATTCTTTCAATCACCATACCCATCAGAGCACGTTGATCTTCTGAGACAGCCGCTCGCCCGAGCAGATCCTTCAGCTCCTCCGACCGCACACCACTTGGCGCCGAACCTTCCGGCCCCGCTGGACTTGAGGGAACCCTCCGCGACGACACCTCAGGGTCGTCCGCCTCGCATGAGGGTGCGACAGGTGGAGGCATTTCGCACTCCATCATCTCCGGAAGAAGATCCCCCAAAGACGAGCTCTGCTGAGAAGGGCTGAGGTCCGAACTACAAGGTAAAATTTCGGTTATCTTCATAAATAAATGCAGGGATGTTCCTTATTTACAAGACCCCTTCTTTTCACTTACGGCTCATTTGAAGGGCTGATCCTTGGGGAAATAGTGTGGCTGGGTTACTTCCTCAGCGGACTCTCCGACGAAGATTCCTTTCCCTCTTTGAGGCCTTGACCTCGGATCTTACAAGGCGGTCCTCTTCTCTCCTCGAAAGATGGGACTTTTAATCCTTCCTTCCTTGATAGCCTCCTTCGTAGAGGCAGTTGCTTCCCCGCTCCCCCCTTCGCCTTCTTCAAAAGGCGCGACCTTCAACATCTTGGTCAGCATGGGATTCGGCGTGGTCTACGGGAGGGGAGCCGGACACCTTATTAACTTTGCCTTGGCTATCCACTCCTGTTCAAGAAACGGCTCCTTTAAAGGGCATATATATATATGATAAATGAATGAACAACTTGTCCGGTTACAGGACTACTTACTTGAGTATCTGGGCGATTGCAGCTTAGTCCCGTCCTCGGCCAGGTCCGGACACCTCTCTTGTGATCCAAGAACAGTTTATACATCTCCACAGGCCGTCGTGCCTTAAAATTTTGGAGAGCTCATGGTCCCTCCGGATTAAATTCCACAAAGTGAGGGGGTTATTGCCAGGGCAGAAGGCGCCGGATCAACATAACTCGCGCCATCGCAACTGCATTGATCTCCCTTTCTTGGAGGTCTCGAATACGGCCCTGCAGCAAAGGAACGTCCTTGGACGGCCCCCAGTCGAGGCCCTTGTTGACCCATGACGCCACCTGCTGTGGTGGACCTGAGCGGAAGGCGGGGAGCGCCACCCATTTGGTGCCCCTGGGAGCGGTGATATAAAACCACTCCTGTTGCCACAAACCAAGCTCCTCTTGAAAAGAGCCCTCGGGCCACGGAGCATCAAAGACATTTGCTTATGACCGCCCCTCCGCACTTCGCTTGTTGCCCTCGATCATCTTTGGCTCTACCTTGAAGGTCTTGAGCCACAATCCAAAGTCAGGGGTAATATGGAGGAAGGCCTCACATACGACAATGAATGACGAGATATGGAGGATGGACTCGATTCAAGTCATGGAAATCCAGCCCATAATAAAACATGAGCCCCGCACAAAGGGATCCGTCAGAAGCCTAAACCCGAAGGAAGTGAGACACGAACACCACGCTCGCCCGGGCTCGGAGTGGGAATGACCTGCCTGGAGCAGGCAGCCTATGCGAGATCTCGCCGGTTAGATACCTGGCGTCTCGCAGCTTTAGCACATCTTCTTCTGTGACGGAGGAAGACATCCATCGGCCGTGCTGGTCGGAGCCGGAAATCGTCGAAGGTCCGAAGCGCCTAAATCTGAAGCTTTGGGTGTTAGAACTCGAAGTGCAAGGCGAACTCGATGGAGGGTGTAAAAAGAAGAGGGGCTTGGTCTCATTATAAAGAGGTTGAATACCAAGAGCCCACCCCGTGGTCGATTAGGACTCGCCTTTGATAGAGGAGGCGGCCGACGGGCACGGTTGGTTACCCACGTCCGTATTCATGAGAATCCCGGAATAAGGGACATGATCTATGCTTTGATAAGACGTGCTGTGGAAACCGCCTCGCTAAAACGCTACCGAGGTGGAACAAGAAAAACAATTCGTATAAAGGCCTGGCCGTGGTGTGATGTCATGCCGCGGAGTACGTCAGCAGATCTGTGCAAAAGTTATTCTCTCTATGGTGGTATGTGGAACTTGTTTTGCAGAACCGGACACTATCCTTGTGTTCAAAACCTTCTATGAAGTATTCGGAGGAGGAACCCGCCTTGCAATGCCGAAGACAATATGCGCGCCGGACTCGTCGTCATTGAAGCTTAGTTCAGGGGCTACTGAGGGAGTCCTGGACTAGGGGGTGTCCGGATAGCCAAACTATCATCACGGCCGGACTCCAAGACTATGAAGATACAAGATTGAAGACTTCGTCCCGTGTCCGGATGGGACTTTCCTTGGCGTGGAAGGCAAGCTTGACGATACAGATATGTAGATCTCCTACCATTGTAACCGACTCTATGTATCCCTAACCTGTCCGGTGTCTATATAAACCGGAGGGTTTTAGTCCGTAGGACGAACAACAATCATACCATAGGCTAGCTTCTAGGGTTTAGCCTCCTTGATGTCGTGGTAGATCTACTCTTGTACTACCCATATCATCAATATTAATCAAGCAGAGTAGGGTATTACCTCCATCGAGAGGGCCCGAACCTGGGTAAAAACATCGTGTCCCTTGTCTCCTGTTACCATCCGCCTAGACGCACAGTTCGGGACCCCCTACCCGAGATCCGCCAGTTTTGACACCGACAAGGATCATTATAAGTGACAGTCTTTTCTTCAACTTTAATAGGTGCAGCTACTTTTACTTCTATGGGAGGATGATATTTAAACCACTTCTCCTTGGGGAGATCAACATAAGTAGCAAAATATTCACAGAAAAGAAGCTACTATCTCAGAGTCAAGTCCATATTTAGTGCTAAACTTACGGAAAATATCGGTATCCATAAAAGATTTAACACAATCAAACTTAGGTGTCATACGTGACTCCTTACCTTCATCGAGGTCCCAATCTTCAGAGTTGCGTTTAATTCTATCCAATAAATTCCATCTGAATTCAATAGTATTCATCATAAAAGAGCCAGCACAAGAAGTATCGAGGATGGTGCGATTGTTATCAGAAAGCCGAGCATAAAAATTCTGAAGGATTGTCACTCTTGAGGGCTCATGATTGGGGCATGAATATAACATTGATTTAAGCCTTCCCCAAGCTTGAGCGATGCTTTCTCCTTCGCGAGGCCAAAAATTATATATATAATTGCGATCACGGTGAACAAGATGCATATGGTAATACTTTTGATGAAATTCCAATTTCAATCTTTTATAGTTCCATGATCTCGTATCATCACATAGCCTATACCATGTCAATGCGTCTCCTTCAAAGATAAAGGGAAAACCTTCTTCTTAACAACATCATCGGGTATACCCGCAAGCTTAAATAGTCCACAAACTTCATCCACATAGAGTAGATGTTCATCGGGATGCTTTGTTCCATCTCCGTAAAAGTGTTAGCTAGCAGTTTTTCCATCATACCCGAAGGAAATTCAAAAGGAGTTTCATTTTCAATTGGTTCAGTAGGTTGAGGAGCAACTCTTTTCTCTACTGGATGGGGTGAGGATACCCCGAACAAGCCCCTCAAAGAATTACTTTCCATAGTAACAAGTGATAGTAAATTTCAGCACACTATATAAATTTTTCCTTACCAAATTCCACCTACCAAAGGCGCTACACTCCCCGGCAACGGCGCCAGAAAAGAGTCTTGATGGCCCACAAGTATAGGGGATCTATGATAGTCCTTTCGATAAGTAAGAGTGTCGAACCCAACGAGGAGCAGAAGGAAATGATAAGCGGTTTTCAGCAAGGTATTCTCTGCAAGTACTGAAATAAGTGGTAACAGATAGTTTTGTGATAAGATAAATTGTAATGAGAAACAAGTAACAAGAGTAAATAAAAGTGCAGAAAGGTGGCCCAATCCTTTTTGTAGCAAAGGACAAGCCTGGACAAACTCTTATAATAGGAAGAGCGCTCCCGAGGACACATGGGAATATCGTCAAGCTAGTTTTCATCACGCTCATATGATTCGCGTTCGGTACTTTGATAATTCGATATGTGGGTGGACCGGTGCTTGGGTGCTGTTCTTACTTGAACAAGCATCCCACTTATGATTAACATCTATTGCAAGCATCCGCAACTACAACAAAAGTATTAAGGTAAACCTAACCATAGCACGAAACATATGGATCCAAATCAGCCCTTACGGCAAACACATAAACTAGGGTTTAAGCACATCACTCTAGCAACCCATCATATACTTATTACTTCCCAATGCCTTCCTCTAGGCCCAAATAATGGTGAAGTGTTATGTAGTTGACGTTCAGATAACACCACTAGAGGCTAGACAACATACATCTCATCAAAATATCGAACGAATACCAAATTCACATGACTACTAATAGCAAGACTTCTCCCTTGTCCTCAGGAACAAACGTAACTACTCACAAAGCATAATCATGTTCATAATCAGAGGGGTTATAATATGCATAAAGGATCTGAACATATGATCTTCCACCAAATAAACCAACTAGCATCAACTACAATGAGTAATCAACACTACTAGCAACCTACTAGCACCAATCCCGGGCTTGGAGACAAGAATTGGATACAAGAGATGAACTAGGGTTTGGAGATGAGATGGTGCTGGTGAAGATGTTGATGGAGATTGCCCTCTCCCGTTGAGAGGAGCATTGGTGATGATGATGACGATGATTTCCCCCTCCCAGAGGGAAGTGTCCCCGGCAGAACAGCTCTGCCGGAGCCCTAGATTGGTTCCGCCAAGGTTCCGCCTCGTGGCGGCGGAGTCTCGTCCCGAAAGGTTGCTTAATGTTTTTTCTCATCGAAAGACTTCATATAGGAGAAGATGGACATCAGAGAGCCACCAGGGGGCCCACGAGGTAGGAGGGCACGCCCCAGGGAGGGCGCCCCCCACCCTCGTGAGCAGGGTGTGGGCCCCCTGACCTTCATCTTTGGCAACGATTTTTATTTATTTATTTTAAGATATTCCGTGGAGTTTCAGGACTTTTGGAGTTGCGCAGAATAGGTCTCCAATATTTGCTCCTTTTCCAGCCTGCATTCTAAATTGTCGGCATTCTCCCTCTTCATGTAAACCTTGTAAAATAAGAGAGAATAGCCATAAGTATTGTGACATAACGTGAAATAACAGCCCATAATGCAATAAATATCGATATAAAAGCATGATGCAAAATGGATGTATCAACATATAATTTTTTTGCCATCATCACTTTTAAGGAGTAATGCTTTAGAGACTGCGGCTTTTACACTGAAAAGAGCTCCATCAGGTGTGTTGAAACGATGGCATGGTATGGTACGCCCAACCATGTTATATATTTTCTTAACATTTGAATATGGGGCTTGTGTAAAAGGTTAGAAACCTATTTCCAACCAGACAAGTGCTACTTTGTAAGTTATCCCAAGTCATTGGGTATTCTCCCACCACTATGCCGAGGCAAAGGATTTTTCCACAAAACGGTATGCTTTTAAAGAGAATAGTTCATGCAAAAGGGTGAGTGGGAGGACAGTGCAACTTTACAAGGTAACAAGTATCTTTGTCATCAGGTCAAAGGAAAGGAACCTTGGAAGTGACTCTATAGTTTTCGACTGCGACTGATACGGAAGCCTCTACATGAGATATATGGACTTCGGTTGAACTTGCAGCTGAACAACGTAGGCAAAGCTCGTGCAAACCTCTCATGTGGGAAAACGAGATATTGTTGTTAGACAACAATATACCTACGATACACAAGGAAGCATTGATGGGCCCTGACTCCCGAATTGGCTAAATGCCAATATAATCGGAGATAGTTTCCATAAATGATTCAAGATTTAAATCTTCATAAACCCTCTGAAAGACTTGGAGTCCAACGGATTGTAATGGGACTATAAACTGATACGGATAAAAATGTTTCATCCATTAAGCTCAACTTGTTGCAATAACAAGTTCAAGGAGTTGACTACAATGAGATTGTCTCACCATAGCAATGCTTAGAGTCGGTTCGGGTTAAACTAGCAATTAATACATATTTCAAAACATGAGATATGAAACATGGATGACAAAAGAATTTCCATGAAATGGAAATACAATCTAGGACTTGTATGTGATACAATCCAAAGTATTTTGTCGGTCCAGAGGATGCTACTAAGTATGCTAGCTTCAGAGTTCCAGCAATGGACAGAAGATAGCAAAATGGAGTTGGAATCTTCGTTTTTGATGGAATGGTCAAAGGGGTTTGACTTCATCAATGGGTAACAAATATGCTTGTGGTTTCAAGAAAGTAAGTGGGAGCATAATAATATTTCTGAAAACCTTGTGTGCTTGACACATTGTTAATTGGAAATAATTTTTTTGGCATGAATTAGGAATTCATTTGAAAATAGTTTTTCGATGAAGTGCTTGGGCTAAATAGCCTTGATATTAGGCATAATGATCTATGGAGATAGATTTACCAAATGGGGCTGAGCAAAAATACATATTGACAAGATGCTAAAACCGCTTAGCACTAAGATCGACAAGGGGTGATTCTTGCCGAAGTCACTTGGAAAGAGTTTTTGCAAGAATCGGTGTCCCAAAACACTGATGAGCAAAATACATGATGGAGGTTCCACACACTCCTGTGTTTGAATTAAGCATGTATTCCATGGTATGTAAAAAACAACCAGATATGCCCAATACTCCCATGCTGTTGCGAGTATAGATACCAAAGTGATCAAAAGTACTGATCATGGGACAACAGTGAAAAAGGATCATTGAGTACTAAAGTAGCACTGATGACATGTTTTGTCGCAAGTGGAGATCATGAAGAGTTCATTGTAAAAGGTTACATCGATACAATCTTCAACATTTCTCCATGCGATTTTCGATTTAAATTGAGGGTTTTGTGTAACACACAATATGGTGGTGCAGTTAGTTGGAAATTGTTCCAAACAAGTTACTGTGGCGAATTCTATAACAGAGGCAAAGTATGTTGCCACTTTAGAAGTGACAAAGACAAAGATGTTGAATCATATAGTTTATTCATGAACTTAGTATGGTTCCAAGAAGGCTTTGGTCAATGGGACACTATTGCAGATAGTTGCTCCATAGCTCAGTTAGAGGAATCAGGTTTCGACCAATGATTCACACATATATAAAGCCAAGTCCGCACAAAATATGAATTTTGTGAAAGCATGAGAACGCGAGGATATGCAGAGATACACACGGAGATGAAGTTGTCAGATCTGATGGACATCAGGCTATACCACATGCCAAGCATTTTTGACACCGGTGTGCCATAGGTGTAAAGTGCATTAGCATTAACTACATTATTGACTCTAGTGCAAGAGGGAGTCTGTAGGAGATATGCCCTAGAGGCAATAGTAAATGCTATTATTTATCTCCATGTTCATAATTATGTTTATGTTCCATGCTATAACAGTTGGGGAACGCAGTAATTTCAAAAATTTTCCTACGCACACACAGGACCACGGTGATGGCATAGCAACGAGAGGGGAGAGTGTTGTCTACGCATTCTCAGAGACCGTGAAGCGGAAGCGATCACAACGTAGAGGAAGTAGTCGACGTTCTCCTCGTGATCCCGCCGATCCCAACATTGCATTCGGCACCTCCGAGTCGATGATGACGTAGAGGAAGTAGTCGTACATTCTCTTCACGATCCAGCCGATCCTAGCGCCAAGCATTCCGGCGCCCGAGTTCTTGGCACACGCTCAGCTCGATGACGCTCCACGGGCTCCGATCCAAAGAAAGCTCCGGGAGAGGGAGTTCCGTCAAGACGACGGCGTGGTGACGACCTTGATGTTTCACCGACGCAGGCTTCGCCTAAGCACTGCCACGATATGACCGAGGTGGAATATGGTGGAGGGGGCACCGCACACGGCCAAGGAACGATCTCAAGGATCAACTTGTGTGTTCTAGGGTGCCCCCTCCCCGTGATATAAAGGAGGGAGGGAGGAGGTGGCCGCCCAAGGGGGGCGACCATAGGAGGGGAAACCTACTCCAAGTAGGTTTCCTCTCCTTTCCTTATCTTATTTGGAGGGGAAGGAAGGAGTACTAGTATTAGGAAGTAGTACTAGTAGTAGGAATAGGAAGAGGGGGAAGGAGAAAGGAAAGGGGGGGCCGGCCCCCTTCCCCAATTCGGATTGGGCTTGGGGGGGCGCGCCCCCCTCCCTTGTTCCTTCTCCCTTCCTCCTACATGGGCCCAATAAAGCCCATATACCTCCCGGGGGGTTCCGGTAACCTCCCGGAGCTCCAAACTTCTCCGGAACTTTTCCGGTGTCCAAATATATCCGTCCAATATATTAATCTTTATGTCTCGACCATTTCGAGACTCCTCGTCATGTCCGTGATCATATCCGGGACTCAACAACCTTCGGTACATCAAAATACACAAACTCATAATATAAGCATCATCGAAACCTTAAGCATGCGGACCCTACGGTTCGAGAACAATGTAGACATGACCGAGACACATCTCCGGTCAATAACCAATAGCGGGACCTGGATGCCCATATTGGTTCCTACATTTTCTCTGAAGATCTTTATCGGTCAGACCGCATAACAACATACGTTGTTCCCTTTGTCATCGGTATGTTACTTACCCGAGATTCGATCGTCGGTATCCAATACCTAGTTCAATCTCAATTCTTGGCAAGTCTCTTTACTCGCTCCGTAATACATCATCTCACAACTAACTCATTAGTTGTAATGCTTGCAAGGCTTATGTGATGTGTATTACCGAGAAGGCCCAGAGATACCTCTCCGACAATCGGAGTGACAAAACCTAATCTCGAAATACGCCAACCCAACAAGTACCTTTGGAGACACCTGTAATACTCCTTTATGATCACCCGATTACGTTGTGACGTTTGGTAGTACCAAAGTGTTCCTCCGGTAAACGGGAGTTGCATAATCTCATAGTTACAGGAACATGTATAAGTCATGAAGAAAGCAATAGCAACATACTAAACGATCAAGTGCTAGGCTAACGGAATGGGTCATGTCAATCAGATCATTCTCCTAATGATGTGATCCTCGTTAATCAAATGACAACTCATGTCTATGGTTAGGAAACATAACCATCTTTGATTAACGAGCTAGTCAAGTAGAGGCATACTAGTGACACTCTGTTTGTCTATGTATTCACACATGTATTATGTTTCCGGTTAATACAATTCTAGCGTGAATAATAAACATTTATCATGATATAAGGAAATAAATAATAACTTTATTATTGCCTCTAGGGCATATTTCCTTGGGCCTCCCACTTGCACTAGAGTCAATAATCTAGTTCACTCAAGAATGATTCTAACACCCATGGAGTCTTGGCGCTGATCATGTTTTGCTCGTGGAAGAGGCTTAGTCAATCGGTCCGCAACGCTCAGATCCGTATGTATTTTGCAAATCTCTATGTCTCCCACTTGGACTTGGTCCCGAATGGAATTGAAGCGTCTCTTGATATGCTTGGTCCTCTTGTGAAATCTGGACTCCTTTGCCAAGGCAATTGCACCAGTATTGTCACAGAAGATCTTCATTGGTCCCGATGCACTAGGTACAACACCTAGATCGGAAATGAACTCGTTCATCCAGACTCCTTCATTTGCTGCTTCGAAGCAGCTATGTACTCCGCTTCACATGTAGATCCCGCCACGACGCTTTGTTTAGAACTGCACCAACCGACGGCTCCACCGCTTAACAAAAACACGATCCGGGTTTGCGATTTAGAATCGTCCGGATCAGTGTCAAAGCTTGCATCGACGTAACCATTTACGACTAGCTCTTTGTCACCTCCATATACGAGAAACATATCCTTAGTCCTTTTCGGTATTTCAGGATGTTCTTGACCGTTGTCCGATGATCCACTCTGGATTACTTTGGTACCTTCCTGCCAAGCTTACAGCTAAGCATACGTCAGTCCGGTACACAGCATTGCATACATGATAGAGCCTATGGCTGAAGCATAGGGAACATCTTTCATTTTCTCTCTATCTTCTGCTGTGGTCGGGCATTGAGTCCGACTCAATTTCACACCTTGTAATACAGGTAAAAACCTTTCTTTGCTCGATCCATTTTGAACTTCTTCAAAACTTTATCAAGGTATGTGCTTTGTGAAAGTCCAATTAAGCGTCTTGATCTATCTCTATAGATCTTGATGCCCAATATGTAAGTAGCTTCACCAAGGTCTTTCATCGAAAAACTCCTGTTCAAGTATCCCTTTATGCTATCCAGAAATTCTATATCATTTCCGATCAATAATATGTCATCTACATATAATATCGAAATGCTACAGAGCTCCCACTCACTTTCTTGTAAATACAGGCTTCTCCATAAGTCGTATAAACCCAAATACTTTGATCACAATATCAAAGCGTTTATTCCAACTCCGAGATGCTTGCACCAGTCCATAAATGGATCGCTGGAGCTTGCACACTTTGTTAGCTCCCTTTGGATCGATAAAACCTTACGGTTGCATCATATACAACTCTTCTTCCGTAAACCCATTCAGGAATGCGGTCTTTACATCCATTTGCCAAATTTCATAATCATAAAATGCGGCAATTGCTAACATGATTCGGATAGACTTAAGCATCGCTACGGGTGAGAATGTCTCATCGTAGTCAACCCCTTGAACTTGTCGAAAACCCTTTGCGACAAGTCGAGCTTTGTAGACATCAATATTACCGTCAGCGTCAGTCTTCTTCTTGAAGATCCACTTGTTTTCTATTGCTTGCCGACCCTCGGGCAAGTCAACCAAAGTCCACACTTTGTTTTCATACATGGATCCCATCTCGGATTTCATGGCCTCAAGCCATTTTGCGGAATCTGGGCTCACCATCGCTTCTTCATAGTTCGTAGGTTCATCATGATCTAGTAGCATGACTTCCGTAACAGGATTGCCGTACCACTCAGTGCGGATTTTATTCTGGTTGATCTACGAGGTTCAGTAGTAACTTGATCTGAAGTTTCATGATCAACATCATCAACTTCCTCACTATTTGGTGTAGATATCGCAGTAAACTGGTTTACGTGATAAACTACTTTCAAATAAGGGAGAAGGCTGATTACCTCATCAAGTTCTACTTTCCTCCCACTCACTTCTTTCGAGAGAAACTCCTTCTCTAGAAAGGATCCATTCTTAGCAACAAATGTCTTGCCTTCGGATCTGTGATAGAAGGTGTACCCAACTCGTCTCCTTTGGGTATCCTATGAAGACACATTTCTCCGATTTAGGTTCGAGCTTATCAGGTTGAAGCTTTTTCACATAAGCATCGCATCCCCAAACTTTAAGAAAGCGACAACTTTGGTTTCTTGCTAAACCACAGTTCATAAGGTGTCGTCTCAACGGATTTTGACGGTGTTCTATTCAGCGTGAATGCGGCCGTCTCAAGAGCATAACCCCAAAACGATAGCGGTAAATCTGTAAGAGACATCATAGATCGCACCATATCTAGTAAAGTGCGACACGACGTTCGGACACACCATTGCTTGTGGTGTTCGGGTGGCGTGAGTTGCGAAAACTATTCCGCATTGTTTCAAATGTAGACCAAACTTCGTAACTCAAATATTCGCCTCCACGATCATATCGTAGAAACTTTATTTTCTTATTACGATGATTTTCAACTTCACTCTGAAATTCTTTGAACTTTTCAAATGTTTCAGACTTATGTTTCATTAAGAAGATATACCCATATCTGCTTAAATCATCTGTGAAGGTGAGAAAATAACGATATCCGCCACGAGCCTCAACATTCATTGGACCACATATATCTGTATGTATGATTTCCAACAAATCTGTTGCTCTCTCCATAGTACCGGAGAACGGGGTTTTAGTCATCTTGCCCATGAGGCACGGTTACATAAGTGCCAAGTGATTCATAATCAAGTGACTCCAAAAGTCCATCAAGATGGAGTTTCTTCATGCGCTTTATACCGATATGACCTAAACGGCAATGCCACAAATAAGTCGCACTATCATTATCAACTCGTGCATCTTTTGGTTTCAACATTATGAATATGTGTATCACTACTATCGAGATTCATTAAAAATAGACCACTCTTCAAGGGTGCATGACCATAAAAGATATTATTCATATAAATAGAACAACCTTTATTCTCTCGATTTAAATGAATAACCGTCTCGCATCAAACAAGATCCAGATATAATGTTCATGCTTAACGCGGCACCAAATAACAATTATTTAGGTCTAAAACTAATCCCAAGGTAGATGTAGAGGTAGCGTGTCGATTGCGATCACATCGACTTTGGAACCATTTCCCACGCGCATCGTCACCTCGCCCTTTGCCGGTGTTCGCTAATCTGTAGTCCCTGCTTCGAGTTGCAAATATTAGCAATGTAACCAAGATCAAATACCCAAGTGCATCATGCGAGCTCTAGTAAGGTACACATCAATAACATGTATATCACATATACCTTTGTTCACCTTGCCATCCTTCCTATCCGCCAAATACTTGGGGCAGTTTCGCTTCAAAGGACTAGTCTGCTTGGCAGAGAAGCACTCAGTTGTGTTTAGGTCCAGACTTGGGTTTCTTCCCTTGAGCGACAACTTGTTTGCTGTTCTTCTTGAAGTTCCCCTTCTTCTTCCCTTTGCCTTTCTTCTTGAAACTAGTGGTCTTATTGACCATCAACACTTGATGCTCCTTCTTGATTTCTACCTCCGCAGCTTTCGGCATGCGAAGAGCTCTGCATAGTCTTTACTAACCCTTGCATATTATAGTTCATCACGAAGCCTTTGTAGCTTGGTGGCGGTGATTGAAGAATTACATCAATGACACAATCATCCGGAAGATCAACTCCCAGCTTGAGTCAAGTGATTGTAATACCCGGACATTCCGAGTATGTGCTCACCGATGCACCCATTCTCCTCCATCTTGCAGCTATAGAACTTATTGGAGACTTCATATCTCTCAATCCGGGTATTCTGCTGAAATATCAACTTCAACTCTTGGAACATCTCATATGCTCCACGACTTTCAAAACGTCGTTGAAGACCCGGTTCTAAGCCGTAAAGCATGGCACATCGAACTATAGAGTAGTCATCGGCTTTGCTCGCCAGACGTTCTTAACGCCGTCATTGCATCAAGAAGAAGTTCGGCACCTAGCGGTGCATCCAGACGTAACTCTTCTCAGGCAGCAATGAGGATAATCCTCAAAGTTACGGACCCAGTCCGTGTAATTGCTACCATCATCTTTCAACTTTGCTTTCTCAAGGAACGCATTAAAATTCAACGGAACAACAAAGACGAGCCATCTATCCGCAAATGTACATAGACAAGCAAGATACTATCAGTACTAAGTTCATGATAAATTTAAGTTCAATTAATCATATTACTTAAGAACTCCCACTTAGACAGACATCTCTCTAGTCATCTAAGTGATCACGTGATCCAAATCAACTAAACCATAACCGATCATCACGTGAGACGGAGTAGTTTTCAATGGTGAACATCTTATGTTGATCATATCTACTATATGATTCACGCTCGACCTTTCGGTCTCCGTGTTCCGAGGCCATATACGCATATGCTAGGCTCGTCAAGTATAACCTGAGTATTCTGCGTGTGCAAAACTGGCTTGCACCCGTTGTAGATGGATGTAGAGCTTATCACACCCGATCATCACGTGGTGTCTCGGCACGACGAACTTTGGCAACGGTGCATACTCAGGGAGAACACTACTTGATAATTTTAGTGAGAGATCATCTTAAAATGCTACCGTCAATCAAAGCAAAATAAGATGCATAAAGGATAAACATCACATGCAATCAATATAAGTGATATGATATGGCCATCATCATCTTGTGCTTGTGATCTCCATCTCCAAGCACCGTCATGATCACCATCGCCACCGGCGCGACACCTTGATCTCCATCGTAGCATCGTTGTCGCTTTCGCCATCTATTGCTTCTACGACTATCGCTACCGCTTAGTGATAAAGTAAAGCAATTACGTATGCGTTGCATTTCATACAATAAAGCGACAACCATATGGCTCTCGCCGATTGCCGATAACTCGGTTACAAAACATGATCATCTCATACAATAAAATATAGCATCACGTCTTGACCATATCACATCACAACATGCCCTGCAAAAACAAGTTAGACGTCCTCTACTTTGTTGTTGCAAGTTTTACGTGGCTGCTACGGGCTGAGCAAGAACCGTTCTTACCTACGCATCAAAACCACAACGATACTTTCAAATAGACACCGCTTTAACCTTCTCAAGGACCGGGCGTAGCCACACTTGTTCAACTAAAGTGAGAGAGATGACACCCGCCAGCCACCTTTAAGCACGAATGCTCGTAATGGTGAAACCAGTCTCGCGTAAGCTGACGCGTAATGTCGGTCCGGCCGCTTCATCTCACAATACCGCTGAACCAAAGTATGACATGCTGGTAGGCAGTATGACTTGTATCGCCCACAACTCACTTGTGTTCTACTCGTGCATATGACATCAACGCATAAAACCAGGCTCGGATGCCACCGTTGGGGAACGCAGTAATTTCAAAAAAATTCCTACGCACACACAGGACCACGGTGATGGCATAGCAACGAGAGGGGAGAGTGTTGTCTACGTACCCTCGTAGACCGTAAGCGGAAGCGATCACAACGTAGAGGAAGTAGTCCACGCTCTCCTCGCGATCCTGCCGATCCCAGCGCATTACTCGGCACCTCCGAGTCGATGATGACGTAGAGGAAGTAGTCATACGTTCTCTTCACGATCCAGCCGATCCTAGCGCGTTACTCCGGCGCCTCGAGTTCTTGGCACACGCTCAGCTCGATGACGCCTCCACGGGCTCCGATCTAGCAAAGCTCCGGGAGAGGGAGTTCCGTCAAGACGACGGCGTGGTGGACGACCTTGATGTTTCACCGACGCAGGCTTCGCCTAAGCACTGCTACGATATGACCGAGGTGGAATATGGTGGAGGGGCACCGCACACGGCCAAGGAACGATCTCAAGGATCAACTTGTGTGTTCTAGGGTGCCCCCTCCCGTATATAAAGGAGGGAGGGAGGAGGTGGCCGCCCAAGGGGCGCACCATAGGAGGGGGAAACCTACTCCAAGTAGGTTTCCTCTCTTTTCCTTATCTTATTTGGAGGGGAAGGAAGGAGTACTAGTATTAGGAAGTAGTACTAGTAGTAGGAATAGGAAGAGGGGAAGGAGAAAGGAAAGGGGGCCGCCCCTTCCCCAGTCGGATTGGGCTTGGGGCGCGCCTCCCTTGTTCCTTCTCCTTCCTCCTACATGGGCCCAATAAGGCCCATATACCTCCCGGGGTTCCGGTAACCTCCGGAGCTCCAAACTTCTCCTAACCTTTTCGGTGTCCAAATATATCCGTCCAATATATTAATCTTTATGTCTCGACCATTTCGAGACTCCTCGTCATGTCCGTGATCATATCCGGACTCAACAACCTTCGTACATCAAAATACACAAACTCATAATATAAATGTCATCGAAACCTTAAGCGTGCGGACCCTACGGTTCGAGAACAATGTAGACATGACCGAGACACATCTCGGTCAATAACCAATAGCGGGACCTGGATGCCCATATTGGTTCCTACATTTTCTACGAAGATCTTTATCGGTCAGACCGCATAACAACATACGTTGTTCCCTTTGTCATCGGTATGTTACTTACCCGAGATTCGATCGTCGGTATCCAATACCTAGTTCAATCTCGCATCGGCAAGTCTCTTTACTCGTTCCGTAATACATCATCTCACAACTAACTCATTAGTTGTAATGCTTGCAAGGCTTATGTGATGTGTATTACCGAGAAGGCCCAGAGATACCTCTCCGACAATCGGAGTGACAAAACCTAATCTCGAAATACGCCAACCCAACAAGTACCTTTGGAGACACCTGTAATACTCCTTTATGATCACCCGATTCGTTGCCAGGACGCTTTGGTAGTACCTAAAGTGTTCCTCCGTAAACGGGAGTTGCATAATCTCATAGTTACAGGAACATGTATAAGTCATGAAGAAAGCAATAGCAACATACTAAACGATCAAGTGCTAGGCTAACGGAATGGGTCATGTCAATCAGATCATTCTCCTAATGATGTGATCCTGTTAATCAAATGACAACTCATGTCTATGGTTAGGAAACATAACCATCTTTGATTAACGAGCTAGTCAAGTAGAGGCATACTAGTGACACTGCATTTGTCTATGTATTCACACATGTATTATGTTTCCGGTTAATACAATTCTAGCGTGAATAATAAACATTTATCATGATATAAGGAAATAAATAATAACTTTATTATTGCCTCTAGGGCATATTTCCTTCAATAACTGCTATGGTTCTCGAGTCTGCAATAACACAAGGCTCGGAGGAAGACTCATATGCACTCCTGGAATAATAAATGGTAAGAAGTATTCCTAGTCTGGCCTCTAAGACTAGCTCAAGTGTTATGATGGTTCTGTTTTCCTGATCATAGGCATGTCTATGCCAGGAACTTTGAGGGCACAATGTTAAGAGAACATTTGTGTTGAATCGACCCGGATTGATGTTATGCTATGAGATTCATTCGTCACAAGTTAATGGTACATAACACAGAGATGGTTAACGTTTGCATGATTCCTTAGACCATGAGAGTATCGAGTTTCTTCATGCTTGCTTCATGAACTTTGGGGTTTGTTAAATGTCATCCGTAAATGGGTGGCTATTACGACAGCTTACGGGTTCATGGAAAAGTATGTTAAGTAACTTGATACCTCAAGATTGGGATTTTCTCCTCCGACGACGGAGAGATATCTTTGGGACCTCTCGGTGTTACGGTATCCATCATCGTCAGTCCAGACACTTTATGATTTGATCACGGGGATGCCGGAACACGGGAACGAGAAAAGAGAACAATACCGGTAACGAGGTAACTAGCATAGTGGAGAAGTTGTTGATCCACGGGGATGCCAACATGTCTCACCTCGGGTATTTGTAACATATCACAAAGCAACAGGAATAGCACACGACAACTGGAGGTTCACTCGAATATTCATTCGTGTGGGTATAGGGGTCAATATGGGTGTCTACGGCTCCGATGTTGATCATTGATCGGAAAGTGTTCCGGTCATGTCTATGCTTCACCGAACCTATAGGGTCACACGCTTAAGGGTCATCTATCTGTTGAATACTAGACAGGGAGTCTTAGAGAAATTTCCCAAAAAAAGTTTCGGAGACAATGGAAGAGTTCCGGAGAGAGAATAACGAAATAGTTTCATAAAACCGAAAAGTTGTTTCGGGATATACCATTAAGTCAAATTGGTTTCGGGACACGCCTGATAATTCTTGGAGGGTGCCAGAATTATTCTGGGAACTTCTGGGAATTTTTCGGTATAAAAACCGGAAATGTTCCGGAGCTGCCGGTAACGCTTTGGTTTTTTTCCCAGATGAAATTCACTAATCTGAAATTGCTTCGGAACGAATCCAAAATCATTTTAGTGGGTACTGGAATTATTCTAAGACCCACAGAAATATTTTTGGATTTAATGGACGTGAAAAATTGTCTTCAGGAATAGTGAAAACACATTCTTGTTTGCTTTTCACAGATGAAAATCACTAAACCGAAATTGTTTCAGAACGCGCTGAAAATTATTTTAGTGGGTACTGGAAATGTTCTGAGCCCAAATAAATATTTTTAGTTCGAACGGACGCTGAAAAATGTCGTCATGAATAGTGAAAGTGCTTTTTGCTTGGCTTCTTGGAGAAGCCACCTTGAGGGCCGTTTGGTATTATCCCCTTGGCTTCTTCGAGAAGCCACCCTTGGGCTTGGCCTATAAATAGGGGTGGAGGGGGCTTCCTAAAGACACACTCTTTCTCACATACAAATGCCATTGCAGTTATCTGGCTTCTCTCTCCCTCCCGCGAAATAGTTTCGTAGAGCCGAAAGGCTGTCTGTGGTCCAGCGGGAACTAGTTCTGGACGGCAAAGCCCTGCCGTATGGATGACACCGTATGTGTGCAACTCTGTAGAGAGATCGTAGTTTTAGTCTTAGTTCGAGAGTTCCTCCCGAAGGGCGGTTCGTGTGACCGAACGAGTTTCAAAGGTCCTCCCGAGGGGCTGTCCGAGTGACTGTCCGAGTTTCGAAGGTCCTCCCAAAGGGCTGTCCGCGACACCGTCCGGGGGACTGTCTGACAACCTCCTGGAGGGCTGTTCGAGGGGCAGATGAGGGTATACATCCTCGCGGTTGGGAGGTTGTAAATCCTAGCTGCGGGGATCTGCACTGCCGATTGTCATTGACTCTACTTCCCGCTGCGCTACGAGTCGGTAACGAAAAATATCAAACCTTGTATGTAGTCTCCGTAGTGGTCCTGGGCTGGTGCATAAGTCAGAATTTTTTTTTGTTTTGTGCTACGTTTCCCAACACGGCATCGGCCAGAGGAGGAGCCGGCCTCGTGGTCGTGCTTCGCCTTGCTGATCCAGTGCCAGCCCATGGCGCCGGCGGGGAAGTGGGCAAGTGGGGATGCGACGGCAGTGGCTAGGGTTTGCTCGTGTCGGGGCTCGAGGAGGCAGGTTGGCCAGGAAGTGGAAGCTATGGACTGGCCGGTCCACGACTTCCACATTAAGAAGGATGACGACCCTTCGCCTGTGTGAATGACAGCCAGGGCCCGCCACGCATGCACATTAATTTTGGGCGTTGGAGGTAGGTGGACGGCCGCCACACGTCCCCGAGGCGGGCGACGAGCAAGCGCGTGCCCGTCTATTCGACGTCTGTGTGGATGCAAACCGGTCGCATGTTTGCGCCGGAAATGGGGCGGGCCGGACGCTAAACAGACATAAAATGCGGATGCGGCCGCGCGTTGGGCCGAACCATCCGTCCATTTGGGCCCAAACGGACAAACGCGAACAGGATGGGATCGCACGTTGGAGTTGCCATGACTTCCTCGATCATCGCCCCACTACTCTTGGGCCATCTTGTTTGCAGGATCTTGACAGGTACAACAAGTTCATCAGAGAAAATTGGAAGTTCAGTGCTAACTGATGTACGAGGGAGCACTCCATGGCGGAGTTAGACATGAAAAACACCGGGTGCATAGTTGCTTGCGGAGGTAGCTGCAGTTTGTAGGCGACGTCGTTGATGCGTTCTAGGATGGGGAATGGCCCGAAGAACCTGAAGACCAGCTTGTGATTTGCACGCGGTGCCACCGATGTCTGTATGTAGGGCTGGAGCTTGAGAAAGACCGTGTTACCCACTGTGAACTGACGAAATGAATGCTTCTTGCCAGCTTGCGTCTTCATCAACTATTGTGCTTTGCTCAAATGTTGGTGAAGTGGATCTTGTATCACTGTTCTTTCCTCCAACCAAGATTGCAGGGAGGGAATTGAGCAGGCAGTTGATGTTGTAATCCCTAGTGCCTTGGGTCCCTACCAAACATGGCCTTGAAAGGAGACATCCCAATGGCAGTGTGATGAGTTGTGTTGTGCTAGTATTGAGCTAGCGGCAGCCAGAAGCTCCATTTCCTGGGACACGCCTGAGTAAAGTAGCGGAGGAAGGTCTCCACGCATTGGTTGACGTGCACGGTTTGACCGTCCGTCTGTGGGTGGTTCACCGTGCTCATCCTCAATTCCCTCCCTGCATAATGGAAAAGCTCGCCAAAACTTGCTTGTAAAGACTGGGTCATGGTCTGACACAATAGCCCCTGGTAGACCATGAACACTGTATATATGTGCCATGTACAGTTGGGCCACCTTTGCTGCCGTGTAGGGATGTGCCAATGGTAGGAAGTAAGCAAATTTGGTACGCTTATCCACGATTACACAGACACAATTGAAACATCCGGACTACGGTAGACCATCAATAAAATCTGTAGTAATAATATCCCAGGATACTTGTGGTATAGGAAGTGGCAGCAGCAATCCCGGGGAGGCTGACCTGTTTGGCTTCGCCTACTGAGAAGTTTGGCAACACTGAACATACTGTAGAAAGTGAGCCTTCATCTTGGGCCATGCGAAAATCCTTTTGATTCTTTTTTAAGTGGTTGGTGCCCCGGAATGCCCCCCCCCCCTCCCGAGCGTGCTATCATGAAACACGGACATGATCTTCTGCTGCAATGCAATGGAACCACCTAGCCAGATGCGGCTCCTAAAATGCAACAGTCCTTGTTGAAGTGAGAATCGCCCTTTGCGATCGTCCCTGAGTGCTATCTGTTCTAATAGCCGAAGTGCTTGTGGGTTGGAGTTATAACTTGTGACGACATCTTCGATCCAGGCTGGCTGGCAAGATGTGATAGATGATAGTGTCTCGGATGGCTCGGTTCGCGAAAAGGCATCTGCTACATTGTTCTCCGATCCTTTCTTGTATCTGATCTAATACTGCAATCCTAGAAGCTTAGTGAAAGCCTTTTGCTACCAAGGGGTTGTAAGGCTCTACTCTTCCAGGTGTATGAGACTACGTTGATCCGTGTAGATGATGAATTCAGCATGCTGCAAATAGGGACGCCATTGTTCCACGGCAACCGCCGCTACCAAGTATTCCTTCTCATAGGTGGATAGTCCCTGGTATCTCGGAGAAAGATCTTTGCTCATGAAAGCGATGGGGTTACCATGCTGCTGTAGGACTGCTCCTATGCCCTTCCCACTGGCATCAATTTCAATCGCAAATGGCTGGGAGAAATAAGGTAAAGCCAAGACCAGTGCTGAAAGGAGCTGGTGCTTGAGAGCTTGGAAAGTTGCATTCATGACTGTTGTCCACACAAATGGTACGCCCTTCTTCAGGAGATTGAACAGTGGTCGGGAAATCACACCAAAGTTGCGCACAAATCGTCGGTAGTACCTTGCGAGTCTGAGGAAGCTTCTCACTATTTTAGTGTCTACGGGTGTTTTCCATTTTGCTACCGCTTTTATTTTGTTTGGATCGGCAGCAACCCCTTGAGTGCTAATGACGTGCCCCAAATAGGAGATTTCCTGCTGCCCAAAAGCACACCTGGCTAGATTGACTTTCCAGTGATCACGAGGAAGCAGTGTTATAATCTCGCGCAAATGCTCCTTGTGGTCCTCCAAGGTCGCACTGAAAACCAGGATATCATCAAAGAAAACTAGGACGTACTTGTAGAGCCCTGGTTTCAAAGTGACATTCATGGCACCAAGGAAGGTGGGAGGAGCTCTTGCCAAACCAAATGATAAAGCCTTGAACTCAAAATGGCCAGAGTGGGTTTGGAAAGTTGTCTTGTATTCCTCTCCTTCTGCTAGCCTTATTTGATTGTATCCCACGCGGAGGTCGAGCTTGGAGAACCACTTTGCGCCATGCAACTCATCTAACAGTTCTTCGATGACCGGGATTAGGTACTTGCTGATGCAAGTGAGCGCGTTGAGGTGCCTGTAGTCAATACAGAGGCACCACGTCCCTTCTTTTTTCTTGACCAAGATCAATCGGGAGGAGAATGGATTAGTGTTGTGCTGAATAACCCCTATTCGCAACAATTCTGCCACCTATCTCTCGAGTTCATCCTTGTGATCTGGCTTATGACGATAAGGCCGGATATTAACGGGTTGCACTCCTAGCAGAAGATGGATATAATGGTCACAAGCGCGCCTAGGTGGCAACCCAACTGGCTCTCCAAAGACATCAGATAAATCATTAAGAAGTTTCTGAATAACCGGGGGTATTACGCCGTGTGGTTCCTGCTCTATTTGAAATGCACTAACTTGCACCATGCGTGACACTGCTTGTTGTTTGCATAACCCTTGCAACTGAACACTGTTGATGGTTTAACAAGTAGGAGAGTTGGAGTCGTGGCCTTGCAAACAAGTTGTTCCTACAGCAATCTTGATCCAAGTGCTTTGCGCGCCAATCTACGGTCATGGGGCTGTGTGCTTCTAACCAATCCATTCCGAGGACCGCATCATACGTACCTCGCTGCAAGATCTTCATGTTCGTCTCAAATTCACAACCCTGTGTGTACCAACGGCACTGATGAACCACCACGGAGCAGATTAGCTCGCCACCAGCTGCCACCTTGACCTTGCATGCCCGTGGCATCCCCTCAAGCTACTCGGACAAACGTTGGTTGACAAATGACATCTGATACGTCTCCAATGTATCTATAATTTATGAAGTATTCATGCCATGTTTACAACAATTTTATAAGGTTTTGGTGTAGTTTTATATGATTTAAATGGAAGTAGCCCTGACTGACATTGTTTTCAGCAGAACTACCGTGCTGTTATTTTTTGTACAGAAATAAAAGTTCTTGGAATGAGCTGAAAATTTACGGTGATTTTTTATGGACAAAAAGAGACCCCCGAAGCTTCGAGGAAGGATCAGAGGACTCACAAGGAAGCGATGAGCCTGGGGGCGCGCTCTCCCCCCGGGGGCGCCCCTTTAGCTTGTCAGTTCCCCATGGGCCCCCTTGACATGAAACCAACGCCAAAAATTCCTAGAAATACCAAAAACCTGAGAAAGAAACCTAGAACTTCCGCTCCACCGCCGCAAGCCTCTGTACCGAAGCAATCTTATCTAGAGGCCTTCTCTAGCACCTTTCCAGAGGGGGAAATCGTAAGCGAAGGCCATCTTCATCATCCCGGCGGTCTCCATGACGAGGAGGGAGTAGTTCACCCTCGGGGCCGAGGGTATGTACCAGTAGCTATGTGTTTGATCTCTCTCTCTCTCTCTCTCTCTCTCTCTCTCTCTCTCTCTCGTGTTCTTGATCCAGCACGATCTTGATGCAACCATGGGCTTTGTTAGTATAGTCGGATCATATGGTGTTTTTCCCTCTCTATCTTGTTGTGATGAATTGAGTTTTTACCTTTGAGGTTTCACTATTATTGGATTGAATACTTTTTGGATTTGAGAACACTTGCTATATGTCTTGCATGTGGATACCCGTGGTAGCAATGGGGTATCCTATTGATTCACTTGATATATGTTTTGGTATTCAACTTCCGGATTATAGTGAGATCAGGTTAATCTGTGCATAGGGGTTGATACATGTTTTTGCCCTACTTTCTCCGGTAGAAACTTTGGGGCACTCTTTGAAGTTCTTTGTGTTGGATTGAATATTTTGAATCTGAAGTTGTTTGATGCATATCATATAATTGACTCATGGATACTTGTGGTGACACTGGAGTATCTAGGTGACAATAGAGTTGATTGATGCATATCATATGGTGTTATTTTAGTATGAACTCTAGGGCTGTTTGTGACACTTATAGGAACAATTTCATCTTATGTTCTGTGCTAGATAAGAACTTTGGAGTGATTGTTATCTGATTCAATTATGTTAGCACTGTTAAGATATTTCTCTAGTGAAAGTATGAACCCTAGGCCTTGTTTCCAAGCATTTCAATACTATTTGTGCGTCATTTTATCACTTACTGCCTTGCTATTTTTACATTTTTAGATTACAAAAACCTATATCTACTATCCACTAGAACAATGCCCATGTGTTGCAATGGGATATAAATATTCCAGTACGTTAGCTTGTGATTTACCTATCAATAATTATGCGATTGTGTAAATAAATGTTCATCAAATTTCGACCGTGAATTACCTTATATTTTGGTTAGAAGTTTGGTATGTAAATTAAAGTGGAATTGGTTCAGAAGGTAAGTATGGTGATTGACTATCATATACATGAAAGGTTGGACGAAGGGGCAGTGGGAAGAAAGGTGAAATGGGAACCTTACGTTCTTTTTAAGTAGTAGAGATTACTGCCTTGCTGTTTTTATATGTTTAGATTACAAAAACCTATATCTACTATCCACCAGAACAATGCTCGTGCGTTGCAATGGGATATAAATATTCCAGTACGTTATCTTGTGATTTACCTATCAATAATAATGCAATTATGTAAATAAATGTTCATCAAATTCAGATTGTGAATTACCTTATATTTTGATTAGAAGTTTGGTAAGTAAATTAAAGTGGAATTGGTCTAGAAGGTAAGTAAGGTGATTGATTATCATATACATGGAAGGATGGACGAAGGGGTGGTGGGAAGAAAGGTGAAATGGGAACCTTACGTTCTTTTTAAGTAGTAGAGATTACTGCCTTGTAGTGTTTATATTGTACAAAAACCTATATCTACTATCCACTAGAACAATGCTCGTGCATTGCAATGGGATATAAATATTGCAGTCGTTAGCTTGTGATTTACTTGTCAATAATAATGCGATTGTGTAAATAAATGTTGATCAAATTTAGACAGTGAATTACCTTATATTTGATTAGAAGTTTGGTAAGTAAATTAAAGAGTAATTGGTTCAGAAGGTATGTAAGGTGATTGATTATCATGTACATGGAAGGTTGGATGAAGGTGTGGTGGGAAGAAAGGTGAAATGGGAACCTTAGTAGTAGAGATGCTACACTTGTATCACCATCTCTTCGCCGAACTAGTGCACCTATACAATTTACCATTGTATTGGGTGTGTTGGGGACACAAGAGATTTCTTATATTTGATTGTAGGGTTGCTTGAGAGAGACCATCTTCATCCCACACCTCCCATAGATTGATAAATCTTAGGTCATCCACTTGTGGGGAAATTTGCTGATGTCCTACAAAACTCTGCATTTGGAGGCCCAACAATGTCTACAAGAATAAAAGTTGCATAGTAGACATCAACATCGAGCTGCCTGAGTCGACGAGAATGGGGACCTCGTGGCCTTGGATCCATGCTCTCAGCTGGAAAGCTTTAGAAGACACGCCTCCAGTAAGAGTTGGTCGCGAGATCGCGCGGACTTCCTCAGTGGTTTCTGGTGCTGGTACTTGCTCGTTGCTGTCGAAAACAATGTTGATCCTGAAGTGCTCTAGAAGTTCCTTCACAACATGGAGCTGAACAGAGATGGGAATATGTGATCATGCCCCCGACACTCTCCACATTTGAAGTAGAGACCGCGAGCACGACAGTAGTCTCGGAGCGCCTTTATCTTGGCCGATTCCACACGTGTGTCACTGGCATGCACGGTGTCGGCGCACGCGCCTTCCATGCCACAGTGATCAGTAGCTATAGTGGACATGGAAACCAAGTACGAATTATGTATGCCAAACATCTCAAAGTACTGCTCATAGAGGACCTTCCAGAGTCGTGCAATTACCCCCGTAAACACAGGGAAAATAATGGAGGGGTGAGCCTGACCTAGTCCAGTGAGGAGCTAGCTGGCGTGCGTAAATGGAGATGGCAGAGTAAAAGGGGTATGGGGTTGGATCTAACCGTTTGCTGGGGGTGGCGGTGGCGTCACCAAGGACGCCACTGATACATCCATTTTGCATCATGTTTTCTTGTTGATATTTATTGCAATTTGGACTGTTATTTCACTTTATGATACTATTGTTATGTCTTTGCTCTCTTATTTTGCGAGTTTCACATGAAGAGGGAGATTGCCGGTAGCTGTATTTCTGGACCGGAAAGGGGTGCAACAGAGATAGCTATTCTGCACAACTCCAAATGACCTTAAATTTTATGGATATTTATTTAGGAATATATAAAAAATATTGGCGAAAGAATCACCAAAGGGGGACCCACCAGGCAGCCACAAGCCTGGGGGGCGCACACCACCTCCTAGGGCGCGCCCCCTGAGCTTGTGGGGACCCTGGCAGGCCTCTGAAGCCTATCTTCTGCTATATGATGCCATTTTACCTAGAAAAAAAATAAAGAAGAAGGTTTCGGGACGAAGCGCCGCCGTCTCGAGGTGGAACTTGGGCAAGAGCACTTTTGCTCTCCGGCGGAGCAATTCTACCAGGGGAAACTTCCCTCTGGGAGGGGGAAACCGAAGCCATCGACATCACCAATGATCCTCTCATCATGGGAGGACCAATCTTCATGAACATCTTCACCAGCACCATCTCATCTCGAATCCTAGTTCATGTCGTGTATACAATCTTTGTCCCAAACCCTCAGATTGGTACCTATATGGGTTGCTAGTAGTGTTGATTACATCTTGTAGTTGATGCTAGTTGGTTTATTTGGCGGAATACTATATGTTCAGATCCTGAATGATATTCAATACCCCTCTGGTCTTGAACATGAATATGATTTGTGAGTAGTTACTTTTGTTCTTGAGGACATGGGAGAAGTCTAGTTATAAGTAATCGTGTGAATTTGGTATCCGTTCGATATTTTGATGATATGTTTGTTGTTTCTTCCTTTAGTGGTATTTACTTGTGCTCCTTGTTGGGTTCGACACTCTTAATTATTGAAATGACTATGATTGATTCCCTATACTTGTTGGTTATCAAGATTATTTTCTGGCGCCGTTGCCGGGAGTGAAGCGCCTTTGGTAAGGAAACATTTATATTACATGCTGAAATTTACCGTCACTTGTCACTATGGAAAGTAATCCATTGAGGGGTTTGTTCAGTGTATCTTCACCTCAACCGGAAGAAATAAGGGTTGCTCCTAAAAACTGAACCTACTGAAAATATTGATTATGAGATTTCTTTGGGTATGTTAGAGAAACTGCTAGCTAATCCTTATGCAGGAGATGCAATGGTACATCTTGATATGCACTTGATATATATAGATGAAATTGGATTGTTTAAGCTTGCAAGTTTATCCGAGGATGGAGTTAAGAATAAGGTATTCCCTTTATCTTTGGAGGGAAAGTCCCTGACATGGTATAGGCTATTGGATGATACTGGAACATGGGATTGGAACCGGTTGAAATTGGAATTTCATCAGAATTTTATCCTATGCATCTGGTTTATCGTGATCGGAATTATATATATAATTTTTGGCCTCGTGAAGGAGAAAATATCGCTAAAGCTTGGGGGAGGATTAAGTACATGATGCACACATGCCCCAATCATGAGCTCTCAAGAGAAATTATTATTCAGAATTTTTATGCTCGGCTTTCTCATAATGATCAATCCATGCTTTTTTCTTCTTCTATTGGTTCTTTTATGGAGAAAACTATTGAATTCAAGTGGAATCTCTTGGAAAGAATTAAACGCAACTCTGAAGATTGGGAATTCGACAAAGATAAAGAGTCAGGTATAAATCTTGAGTTTGATTGTGTTAAATCTTTTATGGAAACTGATGCTTTTCATAAGTTTAGTACTAAATATGGACTTGATTCTGAGATAGTAGCTACATTTTGTGAATATTTTGTTACTCATGTTGATCTCCCTAAGGAGAAGGGTATAAATATCATCCACCTATTGAGGAAATAATTGAGGAACCCGTTATACCTAAAGATGAAACAATCGTTTACAATGTTGATCCACTTGTGCCTACTGCTTATATTGAGAAACCTCCTTTTCCCATTAGAATTAAGGAACATGCTAAAGCTAAAAGTAATATTAGAACACCTAGACCCACTGAACAAATCCAAGTTGTGATACCTCTCCAACGTATCTATTATTTTTTTATTCCATACTATTATAGTATCAATCTTGGATGTTTTATATACATTTACAAGCAGTTATATATCATTTTTTTGGGACTAACCTGTTAACTTACTGCCCAGTGTGAGTTGCTATTTTTTGCTTGTTTTTGGTTTTTCAGAATATCAGCACCAAACGAAGTCCAAATGCCACAAAACTTTTTGGTGATTTTTTTCTGGACATAAGAGACCCTGGAAGCTTTGGGAGGGGACGAGAAGATGGAGCAGTGGCCCACGAGGCATGAGGGAACGCCTAGGGGGTAGGGCATGCCCTGGTGGCTTGTAGGGCCCACGCGGCTCCATTTGACCTAATCCGCCTCTATGAATTCTCTAAAATCGGGAAACCCACAGAGGAGTCCACGAAATACTTTTTCCGCTGTCGCAAGTTCCAGAACCACGAGATCCCATCTGGAGGCCTTTTCTTGCACTCAGTCGGAGGGGGATTCGATCACGGAGGGGCTCTACATCATCCTTGCTGCCCTTCCGATGATGCATGAGTATTTTACCATAGACCTACAGGTCCATAGTTAGTAGCTAGATGGCTTCTTCTCTCTATTTGATCTTCAATACAATGTTCACCTTGATGTTCTTGGAGTTCTATCCGATGTAATCACTTTTTGCAGTGCGTATGTTGGGATCTGATGAATTGTGAGTTTATGATCAGATCTATCCATGAATATTATTTGAGTTTTCTCTAAACTCTTTTATGCATGATTACTACAACTTCGTATTTCTCCAAGATCTATTGATTTGGTTTGGCCAACTAGATTGATTTACACTGGTACAATGAGGTGTTATACAAACGGTTTTTAACCCCTTTCCGCGACGGCATTTTGAACCGTCGCCAAGTGAGTGTGTGCGATAGGGGGGGGGGGGGGGTTCCTTCCCACATGACCCAGAAACCGTCGGGATAGGGAGCCTTGATGCATACAATTGTCCCTATAAAACTATTTCTGATATCTCGAATATCCCAAACGCTTCTTCCTTGCAACTCGTTTGTGCTTGCATTGCCATCTCGGTCGGGTATTTTGTGGTGCTACATTTACGATGCGCAACCCATCACAAACATTTTCACGATTATAGAGCATGTACAATAAGCAGACAATTACACACATCTAATTTTCCTCGACTGTATGCAATTCAATGTAAGAGCGCATACAGTTGTCCCTATAAAACTGTATGCGAAGCTTGAATACATCACACACGATTCATCTATCGTACCCACATCAGATGAAGACCTATCGCACACGTTCTTCTATGACCAAACGTTTGCGATGCGCACAACATCATAAACAGTCTATAATTGCCAAGCGTGTGTGATAAGGTGACTTTCGCAAACATTTAATAAGAAGGAACTGTGTGCGATGATGTTGTTAACCGCACACGTTTTTTCTTGGCTGATCGTGTGTGCAATAGAGATTGATCGCACACGTAGTGGATCTGAGAGACGTGTCTGATCTCCATGTCTATCGCAGACGTTTCGCTTTCGCAAACCATGTGCAGTGTAATCCCTAATTTATCCCTAATTTAATCCCTAATTTAAAAATCACAGATTTTTAATTTGAAAGTAGGCAATCACTTATTTCATATCGAACCATGTTTATTACAAATATAGGTTCAACCACGAATGCATAATTCGATGCACAGGTACATATACTGAAGAACTATGGAAGCACCACGTAAAGAATGATGAACCACAGTTGTACTAAAGATCAGAAGAGAGAGGCGAAAGACATTCTGGTTGCTGGAGAAGGTGAAGCAGAATGCCCATACTGTGCCCTCCTCCATGCGTAATGCGCACACGACTCTAGGCCAACCCCTTGAGACGGCTGCCCGTCCATCCTTCACTGTCTTCACTAGGACTTCTCGATGCTCATTGTAGTCTGGATGAAATACTTTAACCTTCATTGCGTGTCCACCAATCATGTACTTTGCGAGGTAATGTTGAGTAAACTGGTTCGGGAACCACTACGAACAAAAAAGATCCAGACATTGTTATCTAACAACTCATTATGGGCAGTAAAAAGAGAAGGCTACAAAGTTTATAGTTACCATCCTACAGCTCACTGTTGTGTTGGATAGAGCGTAAACAAATAATTTGCTTGCCACCGTTCGTATCTTTTTGCTAATAATCCTTATCAGTTTCCTCACTTGGTACTTGTTCATGGATATCTCATTGCCCCATACGCAAAAAGGGTCGATGCATGGATCTTTGCCAAGGGCATATGTACCTACAAGCAGCAAGTCAATATTAGAAGCTAACAAGTTTCCAAGCCTGGATCTATATGCACTACATTATGGAACAACGAGGGGAGTACAAGCCGAGTGATGAAACTAACCTCGGCGGAAAATGCTGGCCACTCCCATTGTTGTCCCGCATAAGCAGTGGAAAGGCAAGATAAGCACAACAACCTTAACATCAAACAATATAGCAAAGGTAAACAACATAATCTCCAAATGATAGCTTGAATGTGTTGGTTTCAACATGTTGTTAAAGCAGATATAAAATGGATGGGAATGTTACCTACAACAGGCTTAACAGCCATCAAATATTGCAATTCAAACTGGTATTGTTGAAAATGAATAGAACGTAGGTCATGATTAAACATCACACTGGATAAATGTGTAAAACTGAAATAAAGGGCATGCGTTAAGTACACTAGGCATAACTGGAACCAAATATAGCCGTTCAAACTGGTATTGATGAAATCGAGCGGCATAGTTCCTACTTGCACAAAATGAACATCACATTGTGCATGACTGAAATAAACAAGGCATAAATGGTCAGTATAACAACCAAATATAGCCATTGAAAACTAGACAGAGTCTAACTGTAACCATCCTAACAAGCAAATAAAGATAAACAAGGCATATGCTAGAAAACTGGACAAATGCTCACTGCAACCAACCTAACAAGCAAATACAGATAAACAAGGCATCTGCTTGAAAACTAGACAAATGCTCACTGCAACCAACCTAACAACCAAATACAAATAAACAAGGCATCTGCTTGATAACTGGACAAATGCTCACTATAACCAACCTAACAACCAAATACAGATAAACAAGGCATCTTCTTGCTAACTGGACAAATGTCACTGCAACCAACCTAACAACCAAATACAGATAAACAAGGCATCTACTCACTCTAAACAACCAAATATAGCCATTCAAGAAACTGAAGTGAACAATTCATACTTAAACATCACATAGCCCTATTGAACATTACATTTTTGCATAACTGAAATAATTAAACACGGCATAGTTAAACACCGCATGGCAAAAGCTACTACAACAAAGGGTACGATTTGGCAAGCTAGAACAGGTAAGATTTGCTGATAGGATGTTGCCTCACATGTCATGGACAATATCCTTCCAGTTGGAAGAGAACAGACCCATGGTGCCCTCTCTGATGCCACAGATGAGATTTTCACTTTAGAAGAACCTTTGTGGGTGCCCTCCTCGTGGTCGTGGTCGATGAGATCTGACTTGGCAATTGAGGATCCCAAGCCGCCACCGTAGAACGTGTCCTTCAGAAATGAAAAAATGGGCTCGATGGCGTACAAGGATCACAAATCCTTGATCGCGTGGCGGAGGAGATCAGTGGCAGGGCCGTCGAAGAGATCGACGTCGGTTGAACCAGAGGGGTTGGGGATGGACCACTTAACCTGTGACATGGCCCGCGTGAAGCCGTCGCTGTCGACAAGCTTGATGTCGTAGCCAGCATTTCCGAGATACAGTAATACGCTAGCCCGCAGACGTGTAGTCTTCGTCATGGCAACGTAGCCAATATCTTCGCCGGCTTCCGCGGCGAGGTGTTCCTCCGGGATCGACAGGTCAGGGCGAACGACGGCGACCTTGCAAATGTCCGCTAGGTAACCTAAACTTTATTATCTAAGCTAGGAGGAATGGGCAGACCGGCAGGGGTTGGCTGCTGATACGTCTCCAACGTATCTACTTTTCCAAACACTTTTGCCCTTGTTTTGGACTCTAACTTGCATGATTTGAATGGAACTAACCCGGGCTGACGCTGTTTTCAGTAGAATTGCCATGGTGTTATTTTTGTGCATAAATAAAAGTTCTCGGAATGACCTGAAACTTCACGGAGAATATTTTTGGAATTAATAAAAATACTGGCGAAAGAATCAACACCAGGGGGCCCACACCCTGTCCACGAGGGTGGAGGGCGCGCCCCTGCCTCGTGGGCCCCCTGAGGCTCCACCGACCTCAACTCCAACTCTATATATTCACGTTCGGGGAGAAAAAAATCAGAGAGAAGGATTCAACATGCTTTACGATACGGATCCACCGCCAAGCCCTGATCTCTCTTGGGAGGGCTGATCTGGAGTCTGTTCGGGGATCCGGAGAGGGGAATCAGTCGCCATCGTCATTGTCAACCTTCCTCCATCACTAATTTCATGATGCTCACCGCCGTACGTGAGTAATTCCATCGTAGGCTTGCTGGACGGTGATGGGTTGGATGAGATTTATCATGTAATCGAGTTAGTTTTGTTAGGGTTTGATCCCTAGTATCCATTATGTTCTGAGATTGATGTTGCTATGACTTTGCTATGCTTAATGCTTGTCACTAGGGCCCGAGTGCCATATTTCAGATCTGAACCTATTATGTTTTCATGAATATATGTGATTTATTGATCCTATCTTGCAAGTCAATAGTCACCTAATATGTGTTATGATCCAGCAACCCCGAAGTGACAATAATCGGGACCACTCTTGGTGATGACTGTAGTCTGAGGAGTTCATGTATTCACTAAGTGTTAATGCTTTGGTCCGGTACTCTATTAAAAGGAGGCATTAATATCCCTTAGTTTCCAATAGGACCCCGCTACCACGGGAGGGTAGGACAAAATATGTCATGCAAGTGCTTTTCCATAAGCACGTATGACTATATTCGGAATACATGCCCACATTACATTGATGAACTGGAGCTAGTTCTGTGTCACCCTATGTTATAACTGTTGCATGAGGAATCGCATCCGACATAATTATCCATCATTGGTCCAATGCCTACGAGCTTTTCACATATTGATCTTTGCTTAGTTACTTTACCGTTGCCACTATTACAATTACTACAAAACTACTACTGTTACTTTTGCCACCGTTACCATTACTTCCATACTACTTTGCTACTAAATACTTTGTTGCAAATATTAAGTCTTTCAGGTGTGGTTGAATTGACAACTCAACTGCTAATACTTGAGAATATTCTTTGGCTCCCCTTGTGTCGAATCAATAAATTTGGGTTGAATACTCTACCCTCAAAACTGTTGCGATCCCCTATACTTGTGGGTTATCAAGACTATTTATCAAGCGCTGGTCGGGGAGCATAGCTCTATTCTTTGAGTCACTTGGGATTTATATCAGTTGATCACTATGAGGACCTTGAAAGACAAAAAAACCAAGATTTATCCCTCAACTACGAGGGGAGGTAAGGAACTGCCATCTAGCTCTGCACTTGATTCACCTTCTGTTTTGAGTAAACTTGCGACACCTAAAGCTACTCCTGTTATTGATTCTGATATGTCGCATGTTATTGATGATGCCACTTCTGCTTTGCATGATACTTATGATGAAACTACTTCTATGCTTGATAATACTGTGCCACTAGGTGAATTTATCGATGAACAACTTGCTAGGGTTAGAGAGAATGAAATTACTGAAACTGATAATATTGATGAAAGTGATGATGAAGATTCTCCCCCTAGATATGAATTAGCTGATGTGCCTGAAGGTTATGTTATGGATGAAGAAACTGCTAGAGACTCTTTTTCTTGCAAAGATAGATATGATCTTAAGAAATTGCTAGCTAAGCTGAAAGAGAAGTCTTTGAATGCTAGAATGAAATATGACCCTGCTTTTGCTACTTCACCTATCTATATTTCTGATAAGGATTATGATTTCTCTGTTGATCCTGAGTTAATTACTTTGGTTGAATCTGATCCTTTTTATGGCCATGAGTCTGAAACTGTTGTGGAAATCTTACTAAATTAAATGATATAGCCACCCTATTCACTCACGAGGAAAAAATTTGTTAACACTATATCCTTAAGCTATTTCCATTTTCATTAAAGGGTGATGCTAAAACATGGTTTAATTCTCTTACTCCTGGTTGTGTGCGTAGTCCCTAGGATATGATTTATTACTTCTCTGCTAAATATTTCCCCTCTCATAAGAAACAAGCTGCTTTAAGGGAAATATATTATTTCGTGCAAATTGAAGAAGAGAGTATCCCACAAGCTTGGGGCGGCTTCTCCGATTACTTAATGCTTTGCCTGATCATCCTCTCAAGAAAAATGAAATACTTGATATCTTTTATAATGGTCTAACCGATGCTTCTAGAGACCACCTGGATAGTTGTGCTGGTTGTGTTTTCAGGGAAAGAACTATTGAGCAATCTGAAATTCTATTGAATAATATATTGAGTAATGATAATGATTGGACACTTCCTGAACCAACTCCTAAGCCAACTCCGAAGAAAAGAAGTATTCTATTTCTCAGTCCTGAAGATATGCAAGAGGCAAAGAAATCTATGAAAGAAAAGGGTATTAAAGCTGAAGATGTTAAGAATTTACCACCTATTGAAGAAATACATGGTCTTGATAACCCGACACATGTAGTATAGGTAAATTCTATCCATAGATTTGATAAGGGTGAAATCCATCTACTAAGTTTGCTAGCCAATGCTTGGATGAGTTTGATAATTTTATTATTAAACAAGAAAACTTCAATGCTTATGTTGGTAGACAATTGAAACGAAATGCTTATATGATTGAACACTTAAGTGATTATATGTCTAGAGTTAAGGGTGAACTTAAACTCATTAGTAAACATGCTTCTATGGTTACCACTCAAGTAGAACAAGTGCTTAAAGCTCAGAATGATTTGCTCAATGAATTAAATAATAAGAAAAATGATAATGCTATTAGAGTTGTGACTAGAGGGGGTAGAATGACTTAGGAACCTTTGTATCTTGAGGGCTACCCTAAGAGAATTGAGCAAGATTCTCAGAGAACTAATGTTGATGCACCTAGTCCTTCTAAGAGGAAGAAAAAGAAAAATGATAGCACTTTGCATGCTCCTAGTGAACCTGTTGTTGACACACCTGAGAATCCCAATGATATTTCTATTTCTGATGCTGAAACACAATCTGGTGATGAACATGAACCTAGTGATAATGTTAATGATGATGTTCATGTGGATGCTCAACCTAGCAATAATAGTGATGTAGAGATTGAACCTGCTGTTGATCTTGATAACCCACAATCAAAGAATCAACGTTATGATAAGAGAGACTTCGTTGTTAGGAAGCACGGTAAAGAAAGAGAACCATGGGTTCAGAAACCCATGCCCTTTCCCCCTAAACCATCCAAGAAAAAAGATGATGATGATTTTGAGCGCTTTGCTGAAATGATTAGACCTATCTTTTTGCATATGCATTTGACTGATATGCTTAAAATGAATCCTTATGCTAAGTATATGAAAGATATTGTTACAAATAAAAGAAAGATATCGAAAGCTGAAATTTCCACCATGCTTGCCAATTATACTTTTAAAGGTGGAATACCAAAGAAACTAGGAGATCCTGGAGTACCAACTATACCATGCTCCATTAAAAGAAACTATGTTAAAACTGCTTTATGTGATCTTGGAGCCGGTGTTAGTGTTATGCCTCTCTCTTTATATCGTATACTTGATTTGAGTAAGTTGACACCTACTGAAATATCTTTGCAAATGGCCGATAAATCAACCGCTATACCTGTCGGTATTTGTGAGGATGTGCCTGTTGTGGTTGCAAACGTTACTATTTTAACGGACTTTTTTATTCTTGATATTCCCGAGGACGATAGTATGTCTATTAGTCTTGGTAGACCCTTTTTGAATACTGCAGGGGCTGTTATTGATTGCAACAAAGGCAATGTCACTTTTCATGTTAATGGTAATGAGCATACGGTACACTTTCCGAGGAAACAACCTCAAGTCCACAATATCAATTCTATTGGAAAAAATTCAATGATTATTATTGGAGGTTTTGAATTCCCTCTTCCTACTATCAAGAAGAAATATGATATTCTTATTGTTGGGGACATGCATATCCCCATTGAGGTAACTTAGTGTTATTCGAAAATTCTCCGGTTTCATGCAATTCGGAAAGAGTTTGTTAACAAGACTTGATCAACCTTGTTAGTGGATTCCTTTTGATGAGCATGAGATGGATGAAGTTAGAAAGCACAACTCTCTGTACCCTCCTTTTACTTTCTGTTATTTAGATTAAATAAAGCAAAAATAGTATTTTCTGTCTGTTTTCTGAATTATCCTTGCAATAAAAAATACCCCGAAAATAAAAGTTCTCCAAATGTTCTGAATTACATATGACTTTTTTTGTAGAATATTTAAGAATATCTAGCACTGAGAACACACCAGGGGGAGCCACCACCTGGCCACAAGGGTCCAGGGTGCGCCCACCCCCTGGGGCGCGTGATAACCCACAAGTATAGGGGCTCAATTGTAGCCACTTTCGATAAATAAGAGTGTCGAACCCAACGAGGAGCTAAATGTAGAACAAATATTCCCTCAAGTTCTATCGACCACCGGTACAACTCTACGCACGCTTAGCGTTCGCTCTAGAACAAGTATGAAACTAGAAGTACTTTGTAGGTGTTGTTGGATAGGTTTGCAAGAATTTAAAGAGCACGTAAATAAAAAGTAGGGGCTGTTAAGGTAAAGAAGCAATAAAGTAAATATAGCGAGTGTGGAAAAGTGGTGGTAGGAGTTGCGAAATTGTCCCTAAGCAATTGACTACTTTACTAGACCGATAGCAAGTTTTATGTGGGAGGGGCCATCGCTAGCATGTCATCCCGACTTGAAATTCTATGCACTTATGATTGGAACTATTAGCAAGCATCCGCAACTACTAACGTTCATTAAGGTAAAACCCAACCATAGCATTAAGATATATTGGTCCCTTTCAATCCCGTATGCATCAATTTCTATGCTAGGTTGAAGCTTCTGTCACTCTTGCCCTCTAATACATAGTCCTATCAACATACAACTAACCCTATGGTGTGATCCACGCGCACGCTCATATGATGGGCACCAAAGGACAAGAATATAACCACAAGCAAATTATATCAATCATAGCAATTCATCAACCACCGATAGGACAACGAAAATCTACTCAGACATCATAGGATGGCAACACATCATTGGATAATAATATGAAGCATAAAGCACCATGTTCAAGTAGAGGATACAACGGGTTGCGGGAGAGTGGACCGCTGTAGATAGATGGGGGAAGGTGATGGAGATGTTGGTGAAGATGGCGGAGGTGTTGGTGTAGATCGCGGTGATGATGATGGCCCCCGACAGCGTTCCGGCGCCACCAGAAGTGAGCGGGAGAGGGGCCCCCTTCGTCTTCTTCTTCTTCCTTGACCTCCTCCCTAGATGGGAGAAGGGTTTCCCCTCTGGTCCTTGGCCTCCATGGCATGGGAGGGGCGAGAGCCCCTCCGAGATTGGATCTGTCTCTCTGTCTCTCTCTGTTTCTGCGTTCTCCTATTCTGCCCTTTCACCGTTTCGAATATATATGGAGATCCGTAACTCCGATTGGATTGAAACCTTCGCCAAGATTTCTTTCCAAAAATTACCTTTCTTGCGGCCAAAGAAGAGCAACAACCACCTTACGGGGGCCCACGATGGAGGCAAAGCGCTTCGCCTCGTGCCCCCTCTGCACCGCCTCGTTGATTCTTCTTCCCATATTCTCCAAATATTCCAAAAATATTCTCCGTCGTTTTTATCCCGTTTGGATTCCGTTTGATATGGGGTTTCTGCGAAACATAAAACATGCAACAAACAAGAACTGGCACTGGGCACTGGATCAACAAGTTGCCAAAAGTATATGAAAGTTTAATAATATTGGCATGGAACAATCAAAAATTATAGATACGACGAAGACGTATCAGCATCCCCAAGCTTAATTCCTGCTCGTCCTCGAGTAGGTAAATGATAAAAAAGATAATTTTTGATGTGGAATGCTACCTAGCATAATCTTGATCATGTATCTAATCATGGCATTAATATTAAGACACGAGTGATTCAAAGCAATAGTCTATCATTTGACATAAAAACAATAATACTTCAAGCATACCAACCAAGCAACTATGTCTTATCGAAATAACATAGCCAAAGAAAACTCATCCCTACGAAATCATATAGTCTGGCTATTCTCCACCTTCACCACATAAAGCATTCAAATCATGCATAACCCCGATGGCAAGCCGAGCAATTGGTTCATACTTTTTAACGCGCTTCAGCCTTTTCAACCCTCATGCAAGACATGAGCACAAGCCATGGACATAACACTACAGGTGGAATAGCATATATGATGGAGGTTGTGTGGGGAAGACAAAAAGGGAGAAAGTCTCACATCGACGCGTCTAATCAACGGGCTATGGAGATGCCCATCAATTGATGTCAATGTGAGGAGTAGGAATTGCCATGCAATGGATGCACTAAGAGCTATAAGTGTATGAAAGCTCAAACTGGAAACTAAGTGTGTGACGCCCCCGATTCAATCGTACATTAATCATACACGCAAACGTGTACGATCAAGATCAGGGACTCACGGGAAGATATCACAACACAACTCTAAAAATAAAATAAGTCATACAAGCATCATAATACAAGCTGTGGGCCTCAAGACTCGAATACAAGTGCTCGATCATATACGAAGTCCGAAGCAACAATATCTCGAGTACGTACATAAGTTAAGCCATTGCCATAAGATGGCTAGCACAAATCGGGATACTGAGATCAAAAGAGGCGCAGCCTCTTGCGGGATCCTCCTAAACTACTCACAGTCGTCGTCGCTGCACGTAGTAGTAGTAGGCACCTCCAGTGTAGCAGGAGTCGTCGTCGACGGTGGCGTCTGGCTCCTAGGCTCCGGCATCTGGTGCGACAACTAGGTAGGAGGGAAAGGGGAAAAAGAGGGAGAAAAGCAACCGTGAGTACTCATCCAAAGTACTCTCATGCAAGGAGCTACACTACATATGCATGGGTATATGTGTAAAGGGCCATATCGGTGGACTAAACTACAAAATGCCAGAATAAGAGGGGGGTAGCTAATCCTGTCGAAGACTACCATTCTGGAAGCCTCCACCTTGCAGCATGTAGAAGAGAGTAGATGGTAAGTTCACCAAGTATCATCGCATAGCATAATCCTACCCGGCGGTCCTCTCCTCGTTGCCCTTTTAGAGAGCGGTCACCGGTTATATCCGCACTTGGAAGGGTGTGTTTTATTAAGTATCCGATTCTAGTTGTCATAAGGTCAAGGTACAACTCCAAGTCGTCACATATCAAGATCACGGCTATTCGAATAGATAAACTTCCATAGGGTGCACCACATAACCCAACACGCCGATCCCATTTGGCCGGACACACTTTCTCGGGTCATTGCCCGCCTCGGAAGATCAACACGCCGCAGCCCTACCTAGGCACAACAGAGAGGTCAAGACGCCGTTCAAATCCTATGGCGCAGGATCCGGGCCCATCGCCAATTGCACACAAGACGCTATGAGGGCGGCCGTAAGCACTCTAGCAACCTCCATTACAAAGGAAGTCATGTTACACGGTCCAATCAAGGCGCTACGCCACCACATCGACGCCACGAAGGCTTCGGCAGATACCACGACGTCGAGTGCCCATATCTTTCCCACGTAGTTGGTTAGTGCGTTGTGACGTCCGGATAATTAAGCTACATGAATCCCTTGGTAATGATGCTAGGTCATCACATTACTGTTGCTAATCCTCGCTTGATCCAAATCGCAATCCAAATTGAAGTTCAAACTAAAGTCTAAAATTCAAATTTCTTGACCATGCAAAATAAAATGTTCAAAGTGTGGAAGATATTCCATAACTAATTATGATGGTGATCCAACACTTTTTGTAAAGTATTTAAATGCCCTTTTGTGAATATAATAGTGACTAAAAAGAATTATTAAATGCCTTTCCTAATTTATAAAATGTTAAACTATTTTTATTATGTGTGAAACTTTTGTGGTCAGGTTATTTTGTAACTCAATTTATAGAGCCAACAGATGTTTTAGTAAAACTGTTTTTGCCTACTAAAATAATAGAAACAGAGTGTAATAAAAGAAAAACCATAACGTAACAAAAAATACAAAGAACCGACTGCCCCTGCCTTGGCCCACTAAGCCGCCAGGCCGCCCACCATCACCGAACCCTCCTCTCTCCTCAGACATGCGACCGGGTTGCTACAGAGCTTAGTCGCCACACCTCTCGCAGACAAATGGGAGGGATAAGGGCGCCATGCCCCACCCTCGATCCCATCCCCCACTCGCTACCACTTCCTCGCCTCTCCACCTCTCGCCTAGGCGCTCGTTCCTTCTCCAGGATCCACGACGAAGCGACTGCCGTCGCCCGGCTCACTCTGCTATGGCCACCGGCCACCTCTTGCCTCGCCATGGCGTCTACGAAGACCGTCGTCGTCCGTTGCGTCCACTATGGAGACGAAACGAGCCGGAACCCCCTCCTTCGTTGGATCCGCGTCGCCCTCGTCCGCTTCGGTCGCCGGCCATCTCCGTCAACTCCGACCGCCTGCAGCTACTAAGCCGTCACCGGGCCCTCTTGCGCCTCCCCGGTGAGCTTCTCCTGCCTTCCCCTTGTCTTCGTCACCTTGCCGCGCATGTAGCCGCCGTCCTTGCCATGGCCGAAACCGCAGCAGCAGACAAGTTCTCCGTCGTGGCCTCATTCGCGGTCACGCGCGCCCGATGCTCACCGTTGAGCTCCTGGGGTTCCTAGGAGCCCGACGCTACAAGACGCAGCCCCGCTGACTCGCTTTCGCCTCAAGCGCCGACCTTGCCGCTTCTTGCTCCGGCCCTCCCTCACATGCTGCCAGGTTCCACCTCGCCCTCGCACGCCACATCCCGCACTACCCATCGCGGCTCACAGATCGTCACAGCACCCACCTCTGGCCAGGCCCCGCTCTCCTCGCCGCGCCACCAGATCCCTCAAGTGGTCCATCCGTGGCTCTCGCCGCCAAATGACCTCGACTGGCCGGGCCGGGCTGGTCTCCGCCATGCTTGGGTTCGCCTCTCAGGCGGGCGCGCAAGACTTCCACGCCTGCTCTTCGCCCATCGCCCGATTGGCCCTATGGGCCACGGCCCAGTGGGTTCCCCCACGCCCCTGTCCAAAAAAAGGGGTTAAAAAATATACATTAACAAAAATAATTAATTAATTAACTAATTAATTAATTAGTAATTAATTATTTAACTTAATTAACTCCGTTTAACTACTCTAATTAACTAGGTTAACTAATTAGATCTGTTTAATTAAGTTGGTCAATGACAGGTGGACCTACCAAACATTTCGACGGCCAACAATGACAATGATCGTTGACTCAAGATCAGCAGGCCCATCACCGACCTCTTGTATCGCTTCTCGCTATGTACACTTTGTGTGTGCACGTAGCAATTTAGTCTTTTTTCGAATTAATAATAAATTTAGAAAATTGTTTAAATCTTCGAAAATTCATAGAAAAAAATTCGTAACTCGGATGAAAAAGTTTTATACATGAAAGTTGCTCAGAAAAATATGACGAATCGGAATACGCTCTCCGTTTATCTGTCACACGCTCCTAGCATTGCGAACATGCAACTTTTCCCCTCCGGTTCGTCTGTACGAAAATGCCTAACTCCGGGAAAACTTTCCCAGATGTTTCCCCCTTCGCCAGTAACACCTAGCATTGCGTTAGGACACCTCTAGCCCCGCTTGTAATCATGTGGTGCATATGTTTGCGTGTATTTACTGTTTCTTCCCCCTCTTCTCTCCGCTAGACCTCGAGACCGCTGTTGATGCCCCTGTGATCGACTTCACGCCGACGGCGACCCTTCTTCCCTTTCGCCGAGCTTCCGTGCAAGCCCCCTTTGATCATCCCGATATCGCCCATTCCATTCTCTCATGCTTGCATTAGATTTTGCTACTGTTGTTGATTGCCCCTATTCTGATGCATAGCCTGCTTTTGCAACCTGCTTATTGTTACCTACCTGCTTATCCTAAACTTCTTAGTATAGGTTGGTTAGTTATGCATCAGTGACCCCCACTTGTCCTTGTTGCCCCTGCTTCATCTTCGACGACTCGATCAACGTGATCGATGACCATAGCCGACACCTAACATCACTTCACGCCCCTTTTGTTGCTCGACTCTGCAGAGCTACTATCGAGTGCCGAGGGTGATCCCTTATAACGCACTCCTGATGATAATTCTGTAGTGTAGCTATTCGATCGTGGTCATTGAGGGTGATTTCCTCTTTCACCATTCCCGATACGGCTCTGTCGTTCAATACCTCAAGTGTGAACCTCGAGGGTGGTCCCTCTTACGTTCACCTTGATGATTACATTGAGTGGAATCCACCGGGGTGATTCCTCGGGTTTTCCCCTTGATGTCTGGACACACACTTACCTCGACTTTACTGGAGACCATTGTGAAAGCCGGGCGGGCCCAGAGAGCACCCGCGGCGATGTGACAAAGCGGGCGGCCGGTCGCTAGCCAGATCACCCGGAGGGTGATAGATCCGGACTTGTCCCGATGTACCGCCACTCCTTTTAATAATGCACTAACAGTGTTTGGGTATTTGTTACGAGTTGGCCTTTCGCCTTTACGCACTAACCACCACGCGAGAATAGTTATGGGCCTCGACGCCGTGGTATCACCAAGCTTTGTCGACGCCCGGGCCAAGAAGGCGCACGGCCGGATCAGGTTAGCCATCCGAGGCGGTCCGGTATTCACCTCGCACGCAACGCCCGGAGTGTTGCGGCGATGGGCCCAAGACCCCGAGCGCTTAGAATGTAGACCGGCGGGGACCTCTCTCACGAGCCTAGGTAGGGTCATGCGACGAGTTGATCTTCCGAGGCGGGCATTGACCCGTAAAGGTGTGTCCGGCCAGAGTGATCGAGCGTGTTGGGTAACGTGGTGCACCCCTGCAGGGAAGATATATATTCGAATACCGTGTCCTCGGAAATGGACGTTCAGACTTATATCCTGATCTTATATAACCAGAAATGGATACTTGAGATATGTGATGGATATGTGGCTTCGGATTGCTTTCTCGCAGGGAGTCGAGGAAGGATCTCTGGGCATTGCTGCTACAACATGCTTGTTAATTAAACTGCTATTCTTTACTCTTCTACATGCTACAAGATGCTCGGAGCTGCTTGAAGATGCTAGTATTTCATAGGCTAGGCCTTTCCTCCCTATTCTGGCATTCTGCAGTTCAGTCCACTGACACAACCCTTCCATTTGATACCAATGCATACTTAGTATAGATCTGATGCTTGCGAGTACTTTGGATGAGTACTCACGGTTGCTTTGCTACCCCTTTTCCCCCTTCTTTCTTCTTTCTGGTTATTGCAACCAGATGGTGGATCCCTGGAGGCAGATGCCACCGCCGACGAATACTACTACATGGAGATCGCCGACGACCAGGAGTAGTTAGGAGGTCCCGGGCAGGAGGCCTTGCCTCTTCGATCGTTGATGTTTGTGCTAGCCTTTTTAAGGCATCCTTGTTTAACTTATGTTTGTACCCAGATATTGTTGCTTCCGCTGACTCTTGTGTATCGAGCTATCTATTCGAGCCCTCAAGGCCCCTGGCTTGTAATATGAAGCTTGTATTATTTTAATTTGTGTCTAGAGTTTTGTTGTGATATCTTCCCGTGAGTCCCTGATCTTGGTCGTACACATTTGCGTGTATGATTAGTGTATGGCCGAGTCAGGGGCGTCACATGCGTATAGACCAAATGGCCAGGCTCAGATCAAATACCAAGAACTCGTTAAGCGTGTTATTATGAAGTAACCACGGACGCCGACCAGGGCCAGGCCCACCTCTCTCCTAGGCGGTCTCAACTCCCGCCTGCTGCCTCCGCCATAGAGTAACAATGGGGTCACGGAACCTGTGCCCACCTCATCGGGATGGAGCCACCGCCTTCAAATTTCCCCATCTCCTAACAAAGATCATAAGTAATGTAACAAGATAAAGTATATAGCATATGCCCGTGATCACCTCCTCAAGTGACCACATCCCAAAGAGTATAGCATGGCGCATTGACAAGAGTGTAGGGCCACCGATGGAATACTAGCACCCTATACTAAGCATTTAGGATTGCGGTAAGGGTAACAACCGCAAAGAATAATGACAAAGGCTATGCAGAATAGGATTAACCGAAAGCAGTAACATGCTACACTACTCTAATGCAAGCAGTAGAGAGAATGAATAGGCGATATCTGGTGATCAAAGGGGGGGGGTTGCCTGGTTGCTCTGGCAAGCAGGAGGGGTCGTCAACACCGTAGTCGTACATGGGGGATCAGCGGCGGTCTCGAGGTCTACCGGAAAGAAGTAACGGAGGAGGAACACAATAAATAATAGAGCAATCAAAGCAACACAAAGCATAACATAGCAATACGCCGTGCTAGGTGTGCCCTAACGCAAAGATTAGGTGATACTGTATGAAGGGAAACATCCGGGAAAGTATCCCCGGTGTTTCGCGTTTTCGAACAGATGAACTGAAGAGGGACATTTGCATGTTCGCTGTGTTAGGGACGTGTAGCAGAGGAACAGAATGCGTATTCGGATTCGTCTCGTCTTTCTGAGCAACTTTCATATATAAATTATTTTAATCCGAATTACGATTTATTTTATATGATTTTTCAAAGTTTTTAGGATTTTCTAAAATATTTCAATTCGAAATTATATACCTAAATACTTCGAAATTATATACCTAAATACTTCTGTCACATGGTAATGTGCTAGCCAGTGTGTATTACAAGTGGGTCCATGGGTTGGGTTGACCAGGTCAATTTGACTGGTCAATAGGATGTGTGGTCCACATGTCATTGTCAAAGTGTTAATAAAACAACCAACTAATTTAATTAAAGGGGAGTCCCACATGTCATGTGCTAGTAGATAACCTAACTACTAATTAACCCCTAAACGAATTAGACATGACCGGAATAGTCACAGCCGTCCACACACACAGAAAATACACACGCACACACACATAGGCACACCCGGCCATGGCCAGCCGCAAGCAGCAGTGTCCCGGCAAGGAGCAGCACAGCAGTGGTAGCAGGGCAGTAGCAAAAGCAGCGGCAAGGCAAGGAGCAACGCAGCAGGTGAGCAGCAGGTAGGCACGGGGCAGGGGCGGCGAGCGCATGCGCGGACGGGGCGAACTCCCATCGATGGCTGCTGAAGCGCGGGGCGGGTAAACGGCAGCGCGCAGAGCATGGGATGGACGGGGTCAACGCTACAACGATTTAAAGGCACGGGCCGCATCACAGGGATGCCCCTGGGCATGTTCGCGTGCTCAAGAAGGTGGCAACGACATCAACACGCACAACAGCGGTTGCAAGCTCCGGCGATGGCAGAAAAACGGGCTAGAAGCGCCGGGTTGAGCGCGAGGTAGAGGGAGATTAAGAGGAGCTCACCATGGGAGCGCGAGGAGGCTCGGTGGTGGATTAGTAGCAGCAGCGGCGTCGGATTCATTGAGGAACGCCGGCGGCAGCAAGAGGAAGAAGTCCTCGATCCGGCGTAGCAGGGGCTTCTCGGCTTGATCTACTCCGCGTAGTCGAGGTAGAGGAGGTAGGCGGAGTTCCTGGCGCTAGCTCAGCCTGCGGGGATGAGGGTCGCCATGGGAACGAGCGTGGTCATGGCGGTGGCGGCGGCTGCAGCTGCTGTGAAGAAGGGGGCGCGCGAGGGAGAGGAGGAAGTGGTTGCTAGGGTTCGGGGGGAGGGCACCTGGACGTCTTGTAGGCGGGATGAGGGGGCCGGATGGCCGCATGTGGCTGGGGGGCGGTAATGGCCGCGGGATGGCCTCCACGACCCCCCTGCCTCCTTGTAGCAGAGGAAGGGGATGAGGGGATGGGCTGGGCCAGTTTTAGTTAGGTGGGCCAAGTGGCCCAGTAGGTTAGGTCCTCTGGTTTCTTCTTTGGCTACTTATTTCTCCAATATTTAGTCTATAGTTTTGGTACTACATGATGTTAGTAAATGATGAGATTTCTCTCATAATTAGTTTTCAATATTATGGTGCTGCCCAAAAAAGTTCGAGGTTAAACGGAAATGTTTGAGATTAAATTTATATTTAAATGGGCATAATAAGTGATGTTTGGACACTTTAAATATTCCTAGGGGCAACTTAAAAATCCATTAAATGTTGGTCCTTACATGTTCATTACTTAGTGAATATTTGCAGCCCATTGTACATTTTTATTTTGCCATTTGAAAACTTTAATTATTTGACTTTCATTTAAAGTCAAATTGGAATCGGGTCAGGGTCAAAGTGAGGTTTAGCAAAGTAATTGTGATGACAAGGCACCATTAGCATAGGGTTACTGTAGCTTAATTATCGGGGCATCATAAAGTGGGTGTGCATCCAACTTGCTTGCTCATGAAGACCTCAAGCATTTGAGGAAGCCCATCATTGGAATATACAAGCCAAGTTTTATAATGAAAATTCCCACTAGTATTTGAAAGTGATAACTCAAAAGACTCTCTATATGAAGAAAATGGTGCTACTTTGAAGCACAAGTGTGATAAAAGGATAGTAACAATGTCCCTTCTCTATTTTTCTCTCATTTATTATTATTACTTTTTTCCTTTTTTTGTTTTGATGGGCTTCTTTGGCCTCTCTTTTTTATTTTTTGGGCTTCTTTGGCCTCTTTTATTTATTTTTAAAGTCCGGAGTCTCATCCCGACTTGTGGGGGAATCATAGTCTCCATCATCCTTTCCTCACTGGGGCAATGCTCTAATAATGATGATCATCACACTTTTATTTACTTACAACTCAATATTACAACTCGATACTAGAACAAAGATACGACTCTATATGAATGCCTCCGGCGGTGTACCGGGATGTGCAATGATCTACGTAGCAATGACATAAAAAAACGGACAAGCCATGAAAACATCACGCCAGCTATCTTACGATCATGCAAAGCAATATGAAAATAAATGCTCAAGTCATATATATGATGATGATGGAAGTTGCATGGCAATATATCTCGAAATGGCTATGAAAATGCCATGATAGGTAGGTATGGTGGCTGTTTTGAGGAAGATATAATGAGGCTTATGTGTGATAGAGCGTATCGTATCACGGGGTTTGGATGCACCGCCAAGTTTGCACCAACTCTTGAGGTGAGAAAGGGCAATGCATGGCAATCAAGAGGCTAGGAATGATGGAAGGTGAGAGCGCGTATAATCCATGGACTCACATTAGTCATAAAGAACTCATATACTTATTGCAAAAGTTTATTAGCCCTCGAAGCAAAGTACTACTATGCATGCCCCTAAGGGGATATATTGGTAGGAAAAGACCATCGCTCGTCCCCGGCCGCCACTCATAAGGAAAGCAATGAAAGAACACCTCATGCTCTGACTTCGTTACATAACGGTTCACCATACGTGCACGCTACGGGACTTGCAAACCTCAACACAAGTATTCCTCAATTTCACAATTACTCAACTAGCACGACTCTAATATCACCATCTTTATATCGCAAAACTATTGCAAGGAATCAAACATATCATATTCAGTGGTCTACGTGAATGACCAGTTCCTGTCATCTCTCTAAATAGATATAAGTGAAGCAAGAGAGTTTAATTCTCTCTACAAAATATATGCCCACGCTCTAACAAATATATGTGAAGCAAAAGAGCATTCTACAAATGGCGGTTTTCTATGTGAAGAGAAACAGGCAATCCAAACTTCAAATGACATAAGTGAAGCACATGAAGCATTCTATAAAGCCATACTCAAAAGATTTAAGTGAAGTGCAAAGAGCATTCTATAAATCAACCAAGTACTATCTCATACCAGCATGGTGCATAAAATAAAAGTGAAAACTAAATGCAAAAGACGCTCCAAGATCTGCACATATCACATGAATGAAACGAATCCGAAAACATACCGATACTTGTTGAAGAAAGAGGGGACGCCTTCCGGGGCATCCCCAAGATTAGAAGCTTTAGTCATTTACTTGGGGTGCCTCGGGCATCCCCAATCTCAAGCTCTTGCCTCTCTTCCTTCTTCTCACATCGAGACCTTCTCGATCATCGAACACTTCATCCACACAAAACTTCAACAGAAAACTCGGTAAGATCCGTTAGTATAATAAAGCAAATCACTGCTCTAAGTACTATTGCAAACCAATTCATATTTTGTTTTTGCATTATAGCTACTGTAATATAACTTTTTCATGGCTTAATCCACTGATAGAAATTGATAGTTTCATCAAACTATGCATCAAAAACAGAATCTGTCTAAAACAAAACAGTCTGTAATAATCTGAACATTCACCATACTTATGATACTTGAAACATTCTACCAAAATTAGGAAAAATAAAAAATTTATATAGAAAGACAGTGCAGAAAGAATCAGAACCGTTTGATGTTCCAGTAAAAAATTAAAAATCACGCACTACAGCCAAAGTTTCTGTCCTGCACCGCACAAACCAACAAGCATTGTAAACATCCTAAAGGCAAACCTTGGCACATTGTTTTTATAATACAATGGAATTGTACAAGGGGATAATTATTCTTGTTGAAAAGTTTCTGTAATTAAGATTCACAAAGTTTCCATGGGCATGAACAAAGTTCAAGGACGTCCCCCACTTTCACAATGCTCGTCTATCTCACTTTCACTTTTCTTTTTGAAAAGTTTTGGGTTCCCCTCTTTGTTTTTTTTGTTTTTAAACTTTATAAAAGCACTCAACAGAAATAAATGAATCTCTAAAACTTCAGGGTTGTCTCCCTGGCAGCGCTTTCTTTAAAGCCATTAAGCTAGGCATATTTTGCTCAAGTAGTGAATCCACCCGGATCCCAAGGTATATCAAAGCCAATTTTAATTAACAATGATTTAGCATTTAGTAGTGAGCACAAGGTAACATATATCATGTAATGACGAAGCCTAACTCTCTTCCTATGCATCCGCATATCATAAAAGAACAATTCATGCACACATAGTAAAGGCCAATGCATAGTATAAACAGTTTCTTGCAATTTTATCATGTTGGAAACATAGAGAGGTGGAGATATAGTTCCTCTCTCATAATAATTGCAAGTAGGAGCAGCAAGCACATGCATATTATATTCATCAAAATCATCATTTGTAATAGTAAAACACAACCGATCAATATAATCCTTAATAAGTGCAAACTTCTCCGATATAGTGTAGTCGGGAGAATTCAAAAAGATAATAAGACTATCATGCGTGGGTGCAATAGCAACAATTTCATGTTTAACATAAGGAACTATAGCAAGTTCATATCCATAAGCATAATTCATATTGGCATCTTGGCCACAAGCATAGAAAGCATCATCAAAAAGGGATATTTCAAGAGAATCAACGGGATCATGACCATCATCATAGCAATCATCCTTTGGTAAGCACGAAGGGAAATTAAACAATGTATGAGTTGAAGAGTTACTCTCATTAGAAGGTGGGCACGGGTAGCTAATCCGCTCTTCCTCCTTTTGTTCTTCGCTCTCCTCATCATCTTTTTCATCCAATGCGCTCACAGTTTCATCGATTTCTTCTTCCGTAGACTCCTGCAAAATATTAATCTCTTCTTGGACAGCGGAGGAGTCCTCAATATATGGTTTAACATAGGCATTAGAAGCATAATTATCATAACAATATTCAAGTATGGCAAAATTTTCAGATTTGTAGAGAGTAGCATCATACTTTTCAATCAAAGAAGCAATTTCATAAGCACCCTTAAAAGCAACAAATTCTTCAATTTGTTGAACATCATAGTAATTATAAACACCCTTAACATACGAAGATACGATTCCATTATCACTAAACAAACATTGGTAGGGAAGGTGTTTCTTAGGGTCTTCAAATCAAAGAGTAAAATCATATATTTCACATAAATTCCAAGAATAGCATTGCAAACAATGAATCTGATCCAGTAAAAGTTTCCCTTTTTGAGATAAGCGGTGTCTCGAATAACAAGCATGCTCATCTAAAGATTTGCCCTCAACTAAGCTAGTTGGGGTTTCAGCACGAGCACATAGGGATCGAAGATGATCCAAGTAAAAAGCTTCAGGAGTGTGATAGATTTTGAGTGGTTCTTCAACCATTGGTTCAGTAGGGTACAACTAATTTTTTGGTATTTTATGCTTCCTACCCATAACTAAAGATAGAAAACAACTGAGAACAGCAAATAAAAATTACTTAGTGATAAAGCAAACAAGCACACACGAGAATATTCACCCCACGCTATGACTCACCAAGAACGGCGCGTAAAAAGGTATTGATAACCCACAAGTATAGGGGATCAATTGTAGCCTCTTTCGATAAGTAAGAGTGTCGAACCCAACAAGGAGCTAAAGGTAGAACAAATATTCCCTCAAGTTATATCGACCACCGATACAACTCTACGCACGCTTAGCGTTCGCTTTACCTAGAACAAGTATGAAACTAGAAGTACTTTGTAGGTGTTGTTGGATAGGTTTGCAAGAATTTAAAGAGCACGTAAATAAAAAGTAGGGGCTGTTAAGGCAAAGAAGCAATAAAGTAAATATAGCGAGTGTGGAAAAGTGATGGTAGGAGTTGCGAAATTGTCCCTAAGCAATTGACTACTTTACTAGACCGATAGCAAGTTTTATGTGGGAGAGGCCACTGCTAGCATGTCATCCCCGACTTGGAATTCTATGCACTTATGATTGGAACTATTAGCAAGCATCGGCAACTACTAACGCTCATTAAGGTAAAACCCAACCATAGATTTAAGATATATTGGTCCCCTTTCAATCCCGTATGCATCAATTTCTATGCTAGGTTGAAGCTTCTGTCACTCTTGCCCTCCAATACATAGTCCTATCAACATACAACTAACCCTATGGTGTGATCCACGCGCGCGGTCATATGATGGGCACCAAAGGACAACAACATAAACACAAGCAAATTAAATCAATCATAGCAAGTCATCAACCACCGATAGGACAACGAAAATCTACTCAGACATCATAGGATGGCAACACATCATTGGATAATAATATGAAGCATAAAGCATCATGTTCAAGTAGAGGGTACAGCGGGTTGCAGGAGAGTGGACCGCTGTAGATAGATGGGGGAAGGTGATGGCGATGTTGGTGAAGATGGCGGAGTGTTGGTGTAGATCGCGGTGATGATGATGGCCCCCGGCAGCGTTTCGGCGCCACCGGAAGCGAGGGGGAGAGGGGCCCCCTTCTTCTTCTTCTTCCTTGACGTCCTCCCTAGATGGGAGAAGGGTTTCCCCTCTGGTCCTTGGCCTCCATGGCATGGGAGGGGCGAGAGCCCCTCCGAGATTGGATCTGTCTCTCTATCTCTCTGTGTTTCTGCGTTCTCGTATTCTGCCCTTTCACCGTTTCGTATATATATGGAGATCTGTAACTCCGATTGGATTGAAACCTTCGCCGAGATTTTTTTCCAAAAATTAGCTTTCTTGCGGCCAAAGAAGAGCAGCAACCGCCTTTCGACGGGTCCACGAGGGGGGCAGGCGCACCCCCCTGCCTCGTGCCCCCCTTGGGCACCGTCTCGCGTTGATTCTTCTTCCCATATTCTCCAAATATTCCAAAATTATTCTCCGTCCATTTTTACCCCGTTTGGATTCCGACATGGGGTTTCTGCCAAACATAAAACATGCAACAAGCAGGAACTGGCACTGGGCACTGGATCAATATGTTAGTCCCAAAAATAGTATAAAGAGTTGCCAAAAGTATATGAAAGTTGAATAATATTGGCATGGAACAATAAAAAATTATAGATACGACGGAGACGTATCAGCGCGCCCCCTGCCTCATGGGCCCCACGTGGCCCCCCTCCACTTATTCCAACACCCACTCACTTCGTCTTCCTCCAGAAAAAATCCTCCCATAGCTCAAACCCGTGTTCTAGCTCATCTTGCTGCCATTTTCGATCTCCTTGCTCAAAGCTCCATTCACAAAACTGTTTGGGGAGATTGTTCTTCGGTATGTGACTCCTCCATTGGTCCAATTAGTTTTTGTTCTAGTGCTTTATTTATTGCAATTTTTTGCTGCTTAGGTGACCCTGTTCTTGAGCTTGAATGTCAAATTTATATGGTCCCAAGTAGTTCTAATGCATGATATAGCCTCTAGGCACTTGTGGGAGTAGTTGATATCAATCTTGTTGAGTTTGGTTCACTTTTATTTTGAGTCACTAAAAATTTCAGAAATTTTTAGAGGGAGAAAATGTTGAAGAGATTGTTGAGAGGCTCCTCAAGCCGGAGTTCGAAGGGAAAGGAGAATGAAGAGAATGCAAAGCCCAAGTATAACCTTCCTCGCACCACGGAGGTTCAGCCGTGTGAATGGCCTTGTGATGCATTCTTGAAGGCCGCCGGAATCTATGATGATTTTTATTACTTGGCTGAGAATGCAGGCCTCACCGACTTCCTCCACGACCAGATCGAACAGGATCTCCAACTCACTAATATTTTTGTGCAAAATTTTCATTTCCATGCTAGGAGATCACCACCTTCGGTAGATTTTTATTTATACAATGAGTTTACTCTATGATTTTTGTGTGGCTTGCAAGTTGCCTTTTGAGGGTGGCGTCGAGGAACCACATCCTAGTGATGTGGCAGAATTTATTGATGAAATTGATGTAGGGGAAAAGAGAAAAGTGTCAGATGCAAGAACTACTAGTATACATTTTCCTGTTCTACATTACTATGCAATATTTGCTAGTAGATGTTTAATTGGTCGCGGGAACAGTGGGGGCCTCACTGCTCCTGACCTCGCCATTTTGCGCCATGCTTTACCCCATGACGGAACTTTCAGTTTAGGCGCTATGGTTGCTAAACTGTTGAGTCTAAGCCGTACAGAGGGCCCCATTTTTGGAGGTATCTTTGCTTCGTGTCTTGCTAAATATTTTGAGATACCTATTAGACACTATGAGAAATAAGAAAAGGTGTTGCCCCCTATTTTCTTAGACTATAAAAGTATGGTAGCACATGATTTTATTTGCGATGATAAGGAGAAGAAACTCATTTATAACCTAGTATTCAGTGAAGATAATTGTCAGATTATTACCCTGCCTGCACCTTCTTTGGTTAACATTCATTCAGGCACATACATCATCCTGCCCGATGACATTTATGCATATTGGGAGCGAACACGATCCCCAAAGCCAGAGCCAAAGCCATCTCCTGATCCATATCAGGAGTCTATTTATCAGTGGGATCCGCAAGAGATCGCTAACTAGTGGCACCCCGAGGATCCTCCTCAGTACACTTGAGAGAACCACTTTGATCCATGGGCATAGACCAACTTAGGCCAAAAGCCTAAGCTTGGGGGAGTACGTATTTCTCACCGACATTACATTCATGGTCACACACTCATGCCAGTTGTCGGTGCTCATACTTTTTCATTGTACTATCCATGCTAGTTTATTTTCGGTTTTAAGCCTTCCTCTTGCATGTTTGAAAAACCTTAAGAAAAACCAAAAAAAATTAGTTGTAGTTGTTAGCTAGTTTACTTTCCATGCCTGTAGTAGTAATAATTAAAAGAAAACCCAAAAAGATTTCTCGTTCTTCTTTTGTTTGTTGGGAGCTTTCCCATGTAAATAGTTTTATTTTATTTATTTTCTTTGGGGGTCGAGAGGAGAAGACCATGATGAAAATGTTGAGTGGCTCTTATATGCATTATTGTTGATTTAACCAAGAGCCCATATTACCTTGTCTTCTCCCTTGTATTAAATGCTTACAGATTCCAGCTTAGTCCAATGCACATGCCCTATTATTATTATCCACACCGTTCGGTCGTGCGAGTGAAAGGCAATAATGACGATATATGATGGACTGATTGAGATGAGAAAAGCTGGTATGAACTCGGCCTATCTTGTTTTTGTAAATATGATTAGTTCATCGTACCTGATTCAGCCTATTTTGAATGAAACATGTTTGCAATGACAATTAGAGATTATAGTTGTTCATGCCATGCTTAATTAGCTAGGAGTTTATAATGGTTTACCTTGCGTGCCAACATGCTATTAAAATGGTTATGATGTGGTATGATAGGGTGGTATCTTCCTTTGAACGATTCAAGTGGCTTGACTTGGCACATGTTCACGCATGTAGTTGAAACAAAATCAACATAGCCTCCACGATATTTATGTTCATGGTGAATTATATCCTACTCATGCTTGCACCCAGTGTTGATTAATTTTAATGCATGTTCATGACTGTTGTCGCTCTCTAGTTGGTGGCTTCCCGCCTCTTTCTAGCCTTCACTTGTACTAAGCGGGAATACTGCTTGTGCATCCACTTCCATAAACCCCAAAGTTATTCCATACGAGTCCACCATACCTTCCTATATGCGGTATCTACCTGCCGTTCCAAGTAAATTTGTTTGTGACAAACTCTAATCCTTCAAATGAAATTCTATTTTGTATGCTCGAATAGCTCATGTGTCAACTAGGGCTGTCGATATCTTCCAAGGGGCTTCTACAAATTGGAGCAGAGAAGTTGGGTCTTGTTGCAAGTAGATCATAGTCGTTAGATGCAGATCTGATGGTCAGAAATGACGGATGGCAGACACACCATCATCACCAACTGAGTCTTTTATAGGAGTTAGATAAAAAAACAGAGTTGGTGATGATGGTGTGCCTACCATCCTGCAATATAGGCCGTCCGATTTATATCTGATGGATAGGAAGGAAACTATGGCAATTTAGCAAAAAGATACCCACACCCCTCTCCACATTTGCAAATAAGGCCTTCCCTCGTTCATCCTTTTCTCTCACAAGATAAACTACTCATATAAATGCATCTTGATGTTTCGTGCAACGCATGGGCATCTTGCTAGTCTCTCACAAGATAAACTACTCTTAGAAATGCATCTTGATGTTCCGTGCAAAGCACGGGCATCTAGCTAGTTTCTTTTAAAATAGTTACTGCGATAATTGGGTTGAAGTGATATATTATATGTCTGCCCCGAATGATTTCAGATTCACTAGTAGTAACAAAGAAAAGGTTGTCTTGTTAATTAACAGAAAACAGGGTGAAAACTATCACATGAGGCCGGTGAAAACAAGGCACATTGGGTTCAGCGTCATCGTCACTACAGCTGTGTGCGTGCGAGAAGTCTACATATTGAGGGGGCTACGGAGAAAAATATGTATCTCGTGTGTTTGAGCGAGGCACATAGACACAATGTTTGAGAGAGAAACCGATTGCCAGATTAAGATCAGATTGAGTTGTCACCCTTCTTCTGTCATTGTTGGGGTTGGGGGGGGGTGGGGGAAGGGGAGGGAGAGAAAGACGTATCGAGAGTGTGCGCGGTAGGAACAGAGGCACAACTAGCGAGAGTGTGTGTGTGTGTGTGTATCTGTGTATGTTTGAAAGAGGAGTAGATAGATTACTATCAAGATCAAGGTGCCACCCTACTCCTTCGGTGTCGGGTAGTGTGTGTGTGTGTGTTTGAGAGAGAAGCCAGTCGATAGATTAGTATCAAGATTGAGGTGTCACCCTACTCCTCCGGTGTCGGGAAGTCTGTGTGTGTGTGTGTGTGCGGGTGGGTGGGGGAGGGGGCAGTGACACTTACATATCTCTACTCTTATAAAAAAACAGAGTTGGTGATGATGGTGTTCCTGCCATCCTGCAATATAGGCCATCCGATTTATATCTGACGAATAGGAAGGAAACTATGGCAATTTTGCAAAAGGATACCCACACCCCTCTCCACATTTAGAAAATAAGGCATTCCCTCATTATCTTTTTCTCCCACAAGATAAACTAATCGTACAAATGCATCTTGATGTTCCGTGCAATGCATGGGCATCTTTCTAGTAGGGAGAATGAGTTTGTGTGACCCATATCTATATTAAGGTAGATAGGATGTGTGTGAGGCATACTTAAAGCATCACAGAGATAAACAAACGGTGTGCATGCAAGTGCCAGAAAAATGAAGCGATAAACAATGTCTACGCGCGCATGTGTGTGTGTGTGAGAGAGAGAGAGAGAGAGAGAGAAAGAGAGAGAGAGATAGAGAGAGAGAGTGAGATCTCAAAACAAAAGGTGCTCTGCTGGAATCCCATTGTATGTATTCATATGGTTCTGGAACTCGAGTTAACCTTAGGCATATGTGTGAGAGACATAATTATCCTTTGAGACATTAGTGGCTGTGGGTGGGCGGAATTAAAGGGGTGGGCATGTTCGGCAGAGAGAGCGTGTGTGTTTCTGTGTGAGAGACTTGTAGGACGGGGTAGAAAGACGAATTCTAACCTTGACGGAGGGAGAGAAATACACGAAGTGCGCGTGCGTGATTCCGATGCCCACGAGGAAATGAGATATGTATGCGTGTGAGAGAGATTGCACAATTCATTCACGTATCACTATCTAGTGATCGTGGACGTGCATCGCTTGAACATAAATCAATATCTACTTTGTATCATGGCCAAAGGTACAATACCGATTCAACGCTATAAAGATTGGACACTCACATATCACATCTTTTTCTATCTAAATAAACCTTTTCAATTGTGCATGCCAAAGTTACAGTGATGTTTCTTCAAACAACCAATGTAGCTATCATGTACATGCACCATTGTTACTCTTGCATTCAAATTCATTAGTCTTGGATGATTTAAGGTTCTATTATGAAGCAATATATGTAATATTCATATATGAATTCAACGGGTACGCAATTTATGAAATGGAGGCTATGTAATCATATGAGGTAACACTTTTGAGTAGCGCAATATCAATTTCTTTTGTGGGACTACAATATCCATTTCTTTTTGTGCGCCTCTACACTAACACGTCAATGCATTATGTATAAAGTAAATAACCAATGACACTAAATTATCTATTTACACGAGAAATACATAGGCTGAGCGTTTGATCCCTTTTTTGTGAATGCGCCTCTACACCTGCAGACGATTGGCCGCGCCTGTGAACGCCCAAGTTATCGGCGCATCCTCCCGAAGTTATTGTCTTTTTTTCTGGGTGGACTTCACACCGCTTATCAATCACGACGCGTGCCTCAGATATTAGCCTCGCATGACCGTCCCCGCTTAGCACAGTCCAAAATTAGTTGAAACTGGATACGAACGATCTGCTGGGCGGCAAAATTCATCGCCTCCTTCTAAAATTTCCGCCACCTAGTCTTTAGCATGCGAAATTCCCCTTTTGTCCTTGGTGCACGGAGAACAACAGTAACAATACCGCCCTCATCTCCATAATAGGTCGGGGCTGCTTTGGTAACTTCCAATTCCCCCCACCACACGGCAACCCCATTTCCTCTCCCCCTCCCGCAAAAACGACTAACTCCACAACGCCAAAGCATCTTACATCACGCCATCCGTACTTCATCAGCCTTTCTATCCCTCCCCTCTCGAAACCCTAGACTACTCATCCACCAGCGTACCGGAGCCCATTCACTGCCAGCGGCTTCCACCTTGCTGGATCTGCTTCTGCCGCCACATCTACCCCTCCCACCTCCACTAGAAACAAGTAGACTGCTCATCCACCACTGTAGCACAACCCATTCAGTGCCGATGTTGTCCACGGTGCCGGATCTGCTTCGTCGGTACTCTCGTCAACCGCAGCACATCTGCAGCGTCTCATTCGTACTCCCCACCAGAGACGCTTCGTCCACACCCCCCGGAGGCCCCCCACCGTCGGCATCTGATCCTCTTCGCCGACACCTTCCTCAACCCTACCGGAGCCGCTTCACCGACACCATCGTCAACCCTACTGGAGTAGCTTCGCCTATACCATTCTCAACCCTACCGGGGCCGCTTTGCCAACTCACAAGTCCACGGCCACAGATCCGCTTCGTCGCACCCTCATCCAACCTACCGGAGCAGCTTCTGACGCCCCGTCCACGGCTGCAGATCCACATCGTCGACACCATCCTTAACCCAACCACCGGACCAGCTTCACTGACGCCCTCGTCCACAACCACAGATCCGCTTCGCCCACACCGTAGTCCATCCTACCGGAGCCGCTCCACAAACACCTACTCGACGATTCTAGATCTCCTTACCGGGTCCTGACAGCAAGCGCAGCGTCATCACCCTTGACGTTTCTAACCTGATTCCCACCGTCTGGCAAGATGCCAACCACGCGCCACGGCCTAGGTACTTGTCACCTTTAAACCCGGCCCAAAGATCACCGCCTGATGTACTTCAAATATACTAATAGGTCACTGTTACCTTTATGCAGCTGGCAAAAACTATAAGGATGATGTTTCTTCTGGATCTAACAGCTTGGCCAACCAAGATCCTGGACTGAGGCATTGCTATGATCTTGTAAGTGCGTCTCTCTCTCTCTCTCTTGTATTGTTGTGTGCCTACCAGCGTGCTTTGCTAGGATTTTCGTCCAGTAATCCCTTTGTGCGCATAATGATTTCTACCACTGGCTGCTAAATTAGATATGTAGATGTCATACATGATACTACCTCGCACTGCTCCTAAATATAAGTCTTTCTAGAGATTCCACTATACGCTACATACGGAGCAAAATGAGTGAATCTACACTCGAAAATGCATCTATATACATCTGTATGTGGTCCATACTGGAATCTCTACAAAGACATATATTTAGGAACAGAGGCAGTACATTACAAAAAATCATAGGTGGCATGTAGGAATTCCAGTGCACTACATTAGGCTCCCTTAGGGTGCCTGCTAGTCCAGCACACAGAGTCATGGCTAGTTTATGCTACGCACACAATCATTAATAGGTGGTTTAAATATGCACAAGGGATATGCAATGTATTATCATGTAGAGATGTCTGAAATTATCCGTGTCAACTTGCAGATAGGGTTATACAATGAAAAAGTACAAGATGTATGTGGCAATTTCATGGAACATCGCAAAAAAAGAGGAGAGGCATCAGTGAGTCTATACAATGTGCTATGGTAGGTCACTCCTCCATTGCAATCATCGTGACATGTTATTTGTATGTCAGTTCTATTGGCCAAGTTTCTTAGGGACAATTATTACGAGTTATCCTAAGAAAATAAGCACCTGTGAATAGCTCCAGGTAATAAGCCAACCAGTTCTTTTCATTGCCTTTCTTTTCAACTTATCTTTGGTATGATCAGTGAAAAGTCTAGATTGCATTATATTTTTTCATTTTGCTGCCCATATGAAAAATAATTTGACTGGCAAACATCACAAATTGAACCTGGCAAAGTAATTAATATGATAGAAAAACATACCATCACTATTTGTTCAAAATGCAAATACAAAGATACCATCTACTTGGCACAATCTACTTTGGTCAATGTCTTCCATAGAGATCCCATTGCCTAATTTAAATGAAGAACGCATGGCCCACATTTAAATAAAAAAAATTATTTATTGAATTTCGATGGTCCAAGTGGGTGGTTATTATCATATAGCGGCACCACCTGAAAGCATCATATAGCAGTAGCAGCAGCTCATAGAAACTTATCATACAACAGCAGCAGCAGCAGGAGTGTGCAATTCATCATATACCAGCAGCAGCTCATAGCAATTCATCATATAGCAGCAGCAGGAGCAGCTCATAGCAATTCATCATATAGCAGCACCAGGAGCAGCTCATAGAAATTCATCATACAGCAGCAGCGACAGGAGCAGCTTATAGCAACTCATCATATAGCAGCAGCAGCTCATAGCAATTTATCATATAGCAGCAGCAGCTCATAGAAATTCATCATATAGCAGCAGCAGGAGCAGCTCATAGCAATGCATCATATAGCAGCAGCAGGAGTAGCTCATAGCAATTCATCGTATAGTGGATTAGAATGAAAATTTGGCAAAAAATCAGAGGAGATCCTCACCTTGTTGGATGAGCTCATCCTTCAACAACACCTCAAGGCCACGGCCTGGGAGAAGGGGAGGGGGAATAAGGTGCCTTCTGCTGCAAAGGTGGCATCACCAGTAGTTGTGCGCGCCTCACGGAGAAAAGGCTTGGACGGACCACAGTGGAGCTGTTGCCGGAGACCATGAGAATGAGGGGCGGCGCCAGAGGGAGGAGCAGTCGGGGAGATTTGGCCCTACCCGCCAGCCATGTAGCCTAGCTGGAAAGAGCATCGTCGAGGACCAAGCCAGATGGGACCAGAGGTGACGACTCGTTGGAGGAACCCTAGCGCTGCAGACAGGGGATCGAGGTAGAGGGAAAAGGGAGAGGAGATGCAAGCGGGCAGGGCAATGAACACTTGCGTGTTTGTTTTTACTTGAGGGTAAGGTGTGACGCGGGCATGAGGAGTTGTATTTTGAGTGTAATATAGGCAGACAATGGAGTCGTTTCAATATTTCCCTTCCCTTCAATTTTACCCCCCTCCAAAGCGAAATAAGTTAAGCCCAAGCCCATAACTCAAAAAATGACTTCTTTACATCTTATATGGCTTATTTTGACAATAAGCTCTGAAAAGGCAGAATAGAACTTGCCCTTAACCTGCAATTCAATTGTGCGTGCAATGATGAATCACTGCTGCCTGCTATAGTGTACATTTAGGCATCATCATACATGGCATAACCTAATACATGTGCATTCCATTGTAGAATCTGGAATATGCAATGTTTATGTTAGTTCATACGTTGCACATGATGTTTAAATGCCCCTTAAATCTGGTCAGTCAAGTGATGGTCTTTAAGCCTCCTTCTTTGCTTCTTTTCTTGATATGTAAAATTTGCTCACAATCTGTTCAATTGTTGTTTGCATCAGCCTGCCATACTAGGACTGTTTGCTTTGATTACTTGTTGTTCTTGACCTAACACTCTAACAGAGCTTTTCAACGATTTAAACACTAAGGGCTGCTATAGTGGGGCCTTGTCTAACTCAGAGGTGACATAAAGGTTTGGCTGTACACTAAAGTAGGCTATCCAAGAGTACTTTGAGATCCAGTTCGAAGGTATGCCTAGTTTTTACATAGTGCAGACATAGTAAATGTTCATTTCATTGTGTGCAAGTGCAAGAGATGCGGCATGTTTCATTATGTGGTATTGTTTTATTATAACTTGCTTATGCTTCATGACGTGTAACATTATTGTTAGTCATGTTTTGCCATGTACAAAATAGTCATGTGTACTTACATAAACATTTCAGGATGAAGTGACATCAACACAAAGATCTCGACAGCAAAGGCGGCATGGTCATTGAATGATTATTGATTGGAATTGGAATGTGCTGATGTAACATCCCAAAATTCTAAATTTTGGAATGTTATAAACAAATAGATAGTTTTGATTGATTGTTTGATTGATTGACTGAAAGTGAGTGATTTCGAAACTTTTTGAAAGTTAGATGAGAGGGAATAAAAGGACTTTCCCAAACTTTCATTTTTCTTTTATGATCTTCGGAATTCAAATTCTTTTCATCACAAAACCCCGGAGAGAAGATGACATGACTTCTTCCATTTATTTAAATGACAAGGTGTTGAAAATATTTGAATTTCATTTGAAAAATATTTCCAATTCTGAAACTTTATGCAACTCAATGATTTTCACGAGAGAAGATAAAATGACTTCTTCAAAACATATGAAATATGAATTGGGAGTTTCAAAGAATTAAATTCAAAGTTCCTTTGAATTATTTTTCAATTTGGAGTTATTTGAGTTTTATTCAAATTATTTTTCTCCAAAATAAAATATATGGAAATAGGGTAACATGATTCCCTACATCGTAAAAATTGGAGATAAATTAATTTGAAGTCATTTTGGTATTTTAAAAATGATTTTTATTGGATTTTATTAGAGCTGAAACACTCTTTGCTTTATTTGAATTTGTGTGTATTTTATTTGAAGCTAGAATAATGTTCATGTTGTAGAAAATTCTTTTCTGAAATTTTTGATATATTATATGCCTATATAATATATTTATTTATTTGGTTTTATTATTTTTCTTTCGTCTGGAAATTAAAAAAGAGCGCCTTGGGGCCAAAGGCCCAAGCCGCTACATTAAGCCACCGGGCCGTCAAGGCCAAGGCCACGACGCACCACGCACCTACGGGAGCCAGGAGCCCCAAGTTTCCTATTCTTTACGATTCCTAGTAGAATTTGACCCCGCTTTTGTTATTCCGCTTTTATTCCTGGATTCCTAATCCTAATCTATTTCTTGTCCCCTACCCCAAGCAAAACCCTCCCTCCCCAATATAAATACCCAAGCATCCCTCCGACACATCAAATCAACTCTCCTCTCCTCTCCTCCACAAAGAAGAAGAAGCAGAAGCCACTGGCCGCCGCCCACATAGCCGCCGCCGCCGCCTACCGCCGCCACTTGCCGCCGCCCTACGCCGCCGCCGCCGCCCTACGCCGCCGCCGCCGGAGCCCCTCGCCTCTTCGAGGTACTAGCCCCGTGCCGCGTCACGTTTTCTAGATCGGTTTCCATTCCGTTTTTCTAGATCGGTTTTCTAGATCGGTTTTCTAGATCGGTTTTTCGTTTCGGTTTCCTTTCCGAAACCCTAGATCGGTTTTCTCGCCGGTTTTTCTTTCCGGTTTTGTTTAGCGTAGCTCGCCGATAGATTTTTCTTTTTCTTTTAATTTCCGTCATGGACCTATCCGTAGTCCCTAATCTTCAAACGATCATAACTTTTTACTCGTAAGTCGGAATCCAACGAAACTAACGCCCACTTCTTCGTTATGATCTCCTCTATCCAAAGAATACAACTCAAACATGTTTTTGAAAGTTTTAAAATTTGATTTCAAACAGATTTGTATTTGAACTTCGCTTGATCATAACTTGAGTTTCAGAACTCTCGATTTAGTTGATTCTTTTTGCAAATCGAAGCTCTTGACCTAAACTTTCTCATAAGGCCAAATACACATAGTTTTGGTACTGTTAGAAATTGTTTTATGCTGCAAGAGTTATTAGATTTGGTTTTGACGCTTTTCGAATTGTTTCTTCGTTCTTTCCGATCTTTTGAGTGATTGCTTATGTGTGGTTACTATTGCTTGATTACGATAGATTGTCCGGAGTGTGACGAGTAGAACTATCAAGAGTTTTGAGTGCGAATCATCTTCATCCACTTTGCAGGCAAGTAACACTTTGATCATACTCTTCTCATACCCAGTTTTATGCATTAGATCTATTCCTCAAACACTTGCATGGTTAGGATCTAATTAAATTGTGGGATGGGAAGTAGATTGAGGTAGTACCTATTACCTGTTTTACTTATGAACCCTTGGGAGTTACTTCCACATTTGCTTATTACGCCATGCTATGCTCGTAGACGTGGATTGGGTTTGAGTGAATATCCATGACAGATGTGAGATTGATAATTAATGGTTTATCTAAGGTGGCAACTTAAACACACATCTGGGTGGATTGAGGCACTGGCTATTCCAGGACTTGCTCACAAGGCACACAGGTAGACAGGATTTGCCTCAGTATTTCTTGGACCGCCACCCAGTGCCCAAAGGGATCATGAGATTATTCAAACTAGAAACTTCCGTGCAGCCACAAGCCATTATGGGCTCTGGCGTAGTTGACTAAGTTGTGCGAACTCTTACGGGCAGACTAGCGGATGTAGGGGATGTAGGTTGGTACGGTCTACCCACATGTAAGGTGCTAGCGCCGAAAGACTATGTCTCGGTCATCCGTTTCTCAAACACCATGTAGTGCGAGAACCAAGCGGAGGCGATCGAGTCTTGTGGGGAAAAGTGCGCAAACCTCTGCAGAGTGTACAAACTAATCATGATTAGCCGTGTCCCCGGTTATGGACAATTTTGAGTATCTAGTACCTGGATATCCTGTTGATCTCATCACGCTACTTAATATAATTGTTTGGGTTTTAATGAGTACTTTTAATTGGGATTGAGGATGTCATCAACCATTCTCAATGTTTAACAACCACCATGATAGTTAAATAAATTTATTCCTTTGAAGTAGGGAAAAATTGGCTTTTTGCAAAAACTGTAACCATAGAGCTTTCCACCAGCCATATATGCATGTAGTATAGGCTTATTCATTTCATTATTCTCTATGTGTTACATTGCCAGCATATTCCATGTGTCAATTGTTGGCTGCAACTTTTCATGTTGCGAGACTTTTCGCATTTACGCAGTAAGTGATACGTTAGGGTTACGATTTCCTATACTCAACCTTGCCGTTGGTGTTGATGGGAATCCACAACCTTGTTAAGCTTCCGCTATATTTTGGATTGAGGTAATAGTATTTACGTTACTTTTATACATGTGATTTACCTTGTTATAAATCCTTCGAGTAATCGTGTGTGTCAAAGATACCGATCCGTGGATGACACGAAAAGCACAGAGACTTGATCCATTCGGTCGGGTCGCTACAAGATGGTATCGAGCACATGTTGACTGTGAGGACGTGACCCTAAAATCGGCAAGCCCATAGGAAAGATTTTCTCTACAACTTTCTTTTTCAAAAGATCTTTTACCTCTCTTCTCTTCGAGCTTATTCAAATATTCCTTTTAGTGAGACCATACCCTTTTCCCTTTTGACCACTTGAAGATTTGATCGATGAGACCACTCCAAGGAGACAAGATATCGGACAACTAAGACCATTTGGAATGAAGAGGATTTTACCGTAAATGGAAACTACAACTGTTGAAGACTCCGAAGACTAGGAGAATTTGAAGGCTTTGAAGAATTTCCGGATTTGTATGACCTAGGAAGGTTACGCTTATGGAATTGACAGACTATGGAAGTTGTCAATACCAGAGATCAAGGTATTGAGTAAGACCGAACATGAAGCATTAGAACTCAAAGTTTTGTCAAGGAAACCCCAATGCAGGAGATATCAACTATGGAATGATTGGATGGTAGAAGGTCGATGGAGCACCTATCGCCAAAAGATGCGCTTTTACCCTTAGTTGGCGTATCACCGTGATCTGGAGTATTACATCAAGGAGTTTAGGGTGGACTGCAGGAAGCCAGATTTGACAAGGAGGCAATTCATGAAGAATTCAAGAACTCAAAACTGAAAGTAGCCAAGCCGGAGGAGCAAAACCTTGAGACATCAAAGATTCGTCAGATCAAGGACAAGAGGGATCATGGTTCCTGTCAAGGAAGTTGAAACCAGAAGTTTGGAATGCAACTCCAGAATATTAAAGGATGTCACGAGAGACTTCGCGTCAACAGAGATGATCTGGCAAAAGAAGTTGAGCAGGACAATCATGATCAGAAGAAGCCATCGGAGACATGAACAAGACTTGAAGAGTTTGATGACTTTGAGATTTATTGACCATTAGAAGACCAAAACCCCGATGTACCTACGTTAGATGCGACGATTGTGAGCTGTCATTTGTTTGATGTTTTTCCGACAGCCACAATAAAATCTGTCTTTTCAAAACCATTGTTTGTATTGTGTGCATCCTCTCGATCTCTCTTATCCCACCCCAAACCCATGGACCCATTAGAGGATGGATGGAGATGAGCTTGTAATTTCGGACCAATGAGTCAATTGGAGATGGAACGATGGATTCGTAACATGGAGGATCACATGAAGAATAACCCGATAGTCGAAAAGATATGACCCAAAGATGCTCTTGATTGCTTTGAAAGAGGTGCTGCTATCTAGTGGAGGATGTACCAAACCATCAATGTGGCCGGAGTAACCACTTGGGAAGAATTTAAGTTGACTTTGCTAAAGTCTCGGTTTGTGTCCCGTGAAGTTGAAGCCTTATGGAAATGATATGGAGAAAGTGCATGCAAGCTTTGTGGAGAAAAAGGACACAACCATAAAGAAAATAAGGACAAATACCCTCATAAGCGGAGGATTACCAAAGGAGTTAGCCGAGGATTTTCGTGGAACTTCGATTGGAGATTGTTCCCAAAGGTTTTGTTGCAGCAATGGAAGTTCACCTACATTGTTGGGAAAGATCCGTGAAGCAGGAAGGATGACAAAGATATTGTTGAGGTAAAACATAGGATGAGCAAAGGAAAAGCCAAAGGTTTTCGTAAGGATGAGCATGACACCTTATGGTTTGAGGACAAGGTACATGTACCCAATAATGCAAAGATCGGAAGTTAAAACTTGGAGGCTCATGACTCACCATACTCGATTCGCCTCGAAACACCAAGATGTATTTGGATTTGAAGGAGTGTTTCGGTGGACTGGTATGAAGAAGGATATTGCGGAGTATGTAGTCGTAAGTGATGTATGCCGAGAAAGTAAAAGCGAGCATCGAAGCGGCAGGATTATTGCAGCCTATGCCGATACCGAATGGAAGTAGGATAAGCTTGGCATGGATTTCATTTCCAGATTTCCCATAACCCGATTGGGATATGATTCTATCTGGGTAGTAGTTGAATAGCTTGACCAAAGTGGCTTGCTTTATTCCGTTGAAAACCACCTATACAAGTGTGAAGTTGGCCAAGATATATTTGACAAGGATCGTATGTCCGCATGGAGTTCAGAGGACCATCGAGAGGAAACACAGTTTACCTCAAAGTTTTGGAATCACCGCACTGGACTTTGGGTACTAGGCTAGAGTTCAAGACAGCCTTTCATCCGCAGCATGATGGATAAATCAAGAGAGTCAATCAGATTTTGGAGGACATATTGAGAGCGTGCAGCGCTAGATTATGGAATCTAGTAGTGATGATAATCTACCCTACGGGGAGTTCTCATACAACAACAGCTACCAAGTCAGTTTAAAGATGGCCCCTTTTGAAGCTTTGTATGGGAGAAAGAGCCAGACACCGTTGATGTGGTATGAAGTTGGAGACTGTCAGTTGTTTGGACCAAATGTGATCAAGGAGTGAGAAGAGAATGTTAAGTTGCTTGAGATAGATCAAGGTAGCTCGGTCCAGTGTAAGAGTTATGCAGACTCAAAACGCAAGGAGACAGATCTATGAAATCGGAGACAGAGCATATCTTTGTGTGCGAAGCTCATGAGGAGTTAAACGATTTGGAGTTAAGGGAAAGTTAGCCCCGAGATTTGTAGGACCATACCGAGTTTTGGAGCGTATGGGAGAAGTTACCAACAAGTTGGAGTCACCAAGGACCTGTCAGGAGTTCATGATGTGTTTCACGCTTTCCCAGTTGAAGAAGTGCCATGCGAGATGGCCAATATTCCCTGTAAGGACGCTTGACCTCGAAGGGATAATGATGTTCCGCGAAGTGGAGTACGGACTTCATAAGTATAAGTTTTATCTCGGTATGTGGGACATCCCACGAGGATGAAGAGATGAATTACTATTGGATATAAAGGAGGTATGATGTTGGAAATATGGATCAATGGAAATTCCATGATGAGTCTCGAGTAATCACGTCTTAGTTTGGTGCAAACATAAGGAAAAGAGACAAGACAATTGGATGGATTTAAGTATGCTGTGGAGTTGGATGTTGGGATAACGATCAGTTGCCCGAGGATGTGTTCAAGGATTGCAAGTGATGAGATGGGCCATAACCCACGTAATTCTGTGATCTCGCCAAGAAGCAAGCACACTCTTGTCAAGGAAAACCTCGGAAGAAGTTACGACTTGTATCAACCGACGATTCTATAGGAGTTTACGCAAAAACCCGAGAGTTGTTAAGGAACGATAGATGTTTTGTTTGGCTTGCGTAATCAATGGATTTTCCGAACTTGGTTCGTCGACAAGAGAAATTCTGCAATGCTTGTGAGGATGACCGAGTGTTAGAATGCGAGATTCGCTAAACCATGTACAAGGTAATGATTTGGGTGCGGGATGGATTGATCACCATACCGACTTACTCTTATTATTCGCTTGCTATACGGGATGGTAAATCTGAGTGACTTACCTATAGCAGAGAGACGACTATATTAAACCTTGTTTAAACCTTAGAAAGGTATTGGTATTTTTTCCCTTGTACAAGGCAGTTGTTGCCAACCGTAGGTTATACGGTGAGGTTCAACCTGCACTGCTTTTCTCGCAGGACAAACCATAAATTATTGACCACCACAAGATATCGATAGTTGTTTAGCATTGGCGCCAGACCCGTCAGTTATGAAGACCCAATCTCGGAATAACCTTACCAAGAGGAATGGACAAAAGTATTGAGGAAAAGGTTACGCCACGACCGGAAGAGCCCAGAGAAGGAATTATCCTTCCGACCTGAGAAGACCGACACTGTCAGTAATAAGGATGGAGTATATGAGTTTTGATGGAACCTTAACAAATGCTTCTAAGGGTGGTAGCACCCGAGACCCCGGAGACGATCGATGGATTTTTGAGAAAACCCCAAACCCTAACCTATTTCTTTCTAGCCTCTCCGAATCTCGAGGACGAGATTCATTTTAAGGGTGGTAGTTTGTAACATCCCAAAATTCTAAATTTTGGAATGTTATAAACAAATAGATAGTTTTGATTGATTGTTTGATTGATTGACTGAAAGTGAGTGATTTCGAAACTTTTTGAAAGTTAGATGAGAGGGAATAAAAGGACTTTCCCAAACTTTCATTTTTCTTTTATGATCTTCGGGAATTCAAATTCTTTTCATCACAAAACCCTGGAGAGAAGATGACATGACTTCTTCCATTTATTTAAATGACAAGGGGTTGAAAATATTTGAATTTCATTTGAAAAATATTTCCAATTCTGAAACTTTATGCAACTCAATGATTTTCACGAGAGAAGATGAAATGACTTCTTCAAAACATATGAAATATGAATTGGGAGTTTCAAAGAATTAAATTCAAAGTTCCTTTGAATTATTTTTCAATTTGGAGTTATTTGAGTTTTATTCAAATTATTTTTCTCCAAAATAAAATATATGGAAATAGGGTAACATGATTCCCTACATCAGAAAATTGGAGAGAAATTAATTTGAAGTCATTTTGGTATTTTAAAAATGATTTTTATTGGATTTTATTAGAGCTGAAACACTCTTTGCTTTATTTGAATTTGTGTGTATTTTATTTGAAGCTAGAATAATGTTCATGTTGTAGAAAATTCTTTTCTGAAAATTTTGATATATTATATGCCTATATAATATATTTATTTATTTGGTTTTATTATTTTTCTTTCCTCTGGAAATTAAAAAAAAAAGAGCGCAGCGCCTTGGGCCAAAGGCCCAAGCCGCCACACAAGCCACCGGCCGGCCGAAGGCCAAGGCCACGCACGCACCACGCACCTACGGGAGCCAGGGAGCCCCAAGTTTCCTATTCTTTACGATTCCTAGTAGAATTTGACCCCGCTTTTGTTATTCCGCTTTTTATTCCTAGGATTCCTAATCCTAATCTATTTCTTGTTCCCTACCCCAAGCAAAACCCTCCCTCCCCAATATAAATACCCAAGCACCCCCTCCAACACATCAAATCAACTCTCCTCTCCTCTCCTCCACAAAGAAGAAGAAGAAGAAGATGCCACCGCCACGCCGCCACATAGCCGCCATTGCCGCCGCCCGCCGCGCCGCCACTTGCCGCCACCGCCGCCCTCACGCCGCCGCCGAGCCCCTCGCCTCTTGAGGTACTAGCCTCAAGGCCACACGCTTTTCTAGATCGGTTTCCGTTCCGCTTTTTCTAGATCGGTTTTCTAGATCGGTTTTCTAGATCGGTTTTTCGCTTTCGTTTCCTTTCCAAACCCTAGATCGGTTTTCTCGCCGGTTTTCTTTCCGTTTTGTTTAGTAGCGTTCGCTCGATAGATTTTTCTTTTTCTTTTAATTTCCGTCATGGACCTATCCGTAGTCCCTAATCTTCAAACGATCATAACTTTTTACTCAGAAGTCGGAATCCAACGAAACCAACGCCCACTTCTTCGTTATGATCTCCTCTATCCAAGAATACAACTCAAACATGTTTTTGAAAGTTTTAAAATTTGATTTCAAACAGATTTGTATTTGAACTTCGCTTTGATCATAACTTGAGTTTCAGAACTCCGATTTAGTTGATTCTTTTGCAAATCAAGCTCTTGACCTAAACTTTCTGATAAGGCCAAATACACATAGTTTTGGTACTGTTAGAAATTGTTTTATGCTGCAAGAGTTATTAGATTTGGTTTTGACGTTTTCCGAATTGTTTCTTCGTTCTTTTCGATCTTTTGAGTGATTGCTTATGTGTGGTTACTATTGCTTGATTACGATAGATTCACCGGAGTGTGACGAGTAGAACTATCAAGAGTTTTGAGTGCGAATCATCTTCATCCACTTTGCAGGCAAGTAACACTTTGATCATACTCTTCTCATACCCAGTTTTATGCATTAGATCTATTCCTCAAACACTTGCATGGTTAGGATCTAATTAAATTGTGGGATGGGAAGTAGATTGAGGTAGTACCTATTACCTGCTTTTACTTATGAACCCTTGGGAGTTACTTCCACGCTTGCTTATTACGCCATGCTATGCTCGTAGACGTGGATTGGGTTTGAGTGAATATCCATGACAGATGTGAGATTGATAATTTATGGTTTATCTAAGGTGGCAACTTAAACACACATCTTGGTGGATTGAGGCACCTGGCTATTCCAGGACTTGCCTGTCAAGGCACCTGGGTAGACAGGATTTGCCTGTATTTCTTCGGACCGCCACCCAAGCCCAAAGGGATCATGAGATTATTCAAACTAGAAACTTCCGTGTGCAGCCACAAGCCATTATGGGCTCTGGCGTAGTTGACTAAGTTGTGCGAACTCTTACGGGCAGACTAGCAGATGTAGGGGATGTAGGTTGGTACGGTCTACCCACATGTAAGGTGCTAGCGCTTCGAAAGACTATGTCTCGGTCATCCGCTTTCTCAAACACCATGTAGTCACGTAGAACCAAGCGGAGGCGATCGAGTCTTGTGGGGAAAAGTGCGCAAACCTCTGCAGAGTGTACAAACTAATCATGATTAGCCGTGTCCCCGGTTATGGACAATTTTGAGTATCTAGTACCTGGATATCCTGTTGATCTCATCACGTTACTTAATATAATTGTTTGGGTTTAATGAGTACTTTTAATTGGGATTGAGGATGCTGTCAACCATTCTCAATTTTTAACAACCACCATGATAGTTAAATAAATTTATTCCTTTGTAGTAGGGAAAATTGGCTTTTTGCAAAAACTGTAACCATAGAGCTTTCCACCAGCCATATATGCATGTAGTATAGGCTTATTCATTTCATTATTCTCTATGTGTTACATTGCCAGCATATTCCATGTGTCAATTGTTGGCTGCAACTTTTCATGTTGCGCACTTTTCGCATTTAGTAAGTGATACGTTAGGGTTACGATTTCCTATACTCAACCTTGCCGTTGGTGTTGATGGGAATCCACAACCTTGTTGCTTCCGCTTATATTTTGGATTGAGGTAATAGTATTTACGTTACTTTATACATGTGATTTACCTCTGTTATAAATCCTTCGAGTACTGTGTGTGTCAGCATACCGATCCAGGGATGACACGAAAGCACAGAGACTTGATCCATTCGGGTCGGGTCGCTACAGCTGATGTTCTCGAGCATCAACTAAAGGTGGCAAGACAATGTGTACATGATTCTCAACGTACAATCAACAAGCTGAGACTAGACATGCTGGTATTAGATGCAGGAGTCAAAAAAATGAAATAAGACACTGAGGTAACCATGAAGGAATTGGAGATTTTGCAGGCTGAAACTTGTGCTATCTAAATCTGGCCAATCCTTTTCTTTGAAGAGACTATAGTTCAAATGGTAAGTTCTATTGATGCGTGTCCATGATGTATGAGCTTTATTTGTCCAGTGTATGTAATTTGCTGTTTGTGTATGTTTTATAATCGCTGGCGCCGAACTATAATGCCTAGTGGGTATATTTGGCTGTAATTTCTTTATTGTATAGTGTAGGATTATTCTACGTTTCTGTGCTTTTTATTGTATAGTGTATTCTTTTAGAGGCGATAGTATAGAGTAGGATATTTGTTGAATATGCTATATCGTTGAAACGGGGGCCAACACGCCCAAACATTTCCTGGACGCCATACAAACGAACAAACATGTGCAGTCAAAGCGGGCCTTAATTGGGCTGGTCAAAATAATATTAAGTGGATCCCAAATGGGTCCACTGTAATAACGGCTCTCAAAGAGTCATCAACAGGCCTAAAGCTCGATAGGGTCAGATAAATGGAAATGGCTCATGGGCCTTTAGCGGGCCAAAATAAATGACAATTTTGTCTCGGCCCTTTTACTTTATGGGCCAGTAAGAGGCCGAAAGTGTTATGGGCCAGAGGAGGCCCAATTTGCAAACTAGGCTTTTAACAGGCCGAAAGTCGTGTTGGGCTGAAATGATGCCCTACGAAACATGGGTCCCTAATGGACCTAAAGTCAAAGGCCCAGCTGTTGTGCAGGCCCTTAACATGCCAAGAGACAAAATGGGCTAAGAGTTGGCCCATTTACCGAATGGGCGGAGGATAGGCCTAAAGTCACAGCGGGCTAGAATTGGCCCAACTGCAGAATGGGCCGAGAAAAGACCGAAAGACATTCCGGGCCGTTAACGGGCTGGAACTGACGATGGGCTGCTAAAAGGCCGAAAGAAGCTTGGGCCGCAATTGGGCCCAAAAACGTAGTGGGCCGTTAACGGGCTTAAACTGACGATGGGCTGGAAATTGTCGAATCTAGAATGGGCCTTTGATGAGCCTATTCTATGTAACTTGTATGGGCCGTACTTGTAAATGGGCCTGACTCAAGTAGGCCACTAATGGGCCGGCCCACTTATTTTGATGAGCCGATTCTCCGCTCCAGCTCACCCAGCGACGTGTCGCCATGGGACCGTTCCGTGCGCGCGTGTCGAGCAGCTGGGCAGCCAGCGGAGAGCAGCGATAAGCGGCGCTGACAAGCTTGCCATCGTGGCGAAGCGGAGGCGCACTGACGGCCTCTGTAATCGCTTTGGGCGACAATGACGGGCATTTATTGCTTTTGTCCCTTGCCTTCAGAGTTAGGTATTTTGCAATCGCATAATCGCTCGTAGGTGTACCAACTCCTGTTTTTACATTTGTACCCTCATCTATGTTGCCACCTGTCGGAGACCCCTTGAGCATATAAAAGGAGGCCCGAGTGCAACGTAGAGGAGGTTCGGCTAGTTCGTTTCACTCGACTCACTCGAGACCAGATACACTCACGCTAGGTTTTGTAGCTCGCATTGCTCCCTAGCAAGAACACAATAGATCAAACAAGCAGCAGTAGGAGTTTTATCTCTCCGGAGAGCTCCGAAGCTGGGTAAACTGCTCGTGTGCCTAGCCTCGATCCGCTCTTCGTGCGATCTCCGCCCCCCCTTCGAACCACAAGGGGCCTGCTCCGCCGGCCCCATAGGTGTCCGTGGGTACGATCAGCCTCCCCGACACCTCCTCTCCTGCGCACCCCAAGGGCCGGCCGGCCCCCCCCCCTTGCTCCTTTATATACGGGGGCAGGGGGCACCCTAGGACACAAGTTGATCATTGATCTCTTAGCCGTGTGCCGTGCCCCCTCCACCATAATCCACCTCGGTCATATCGTCGTAGTGCTTAGGCGAAGCCCTGCGCCGGTAGCTTCATCATCACCGTCATCACGTAGTCGTGCTGACGAAGCTCTCCCTCAACACTCTGCTGGATCTTGAGGTCGTGGGACGTCACCGAGCCGAACGTGTGCAGATCATGGAGGTTCCGTACTTTTAGTACTAGGATCGGTCGATTGTGAAGACGTACGACTACATCAACAACGTTGTCATAACGCTTCCGCTTTCGGTCTACGAGGGTACATGGACAATACTCTCCCCTCTTGTTGCTATGCATCACCATGATCTTGCGTGTGCGTAGGATTTTTTTTGAAATTACTACGTTCCCAACATGACCGTCCATCCTTCGACCTCTTCGGGAACACTTCAATATTGAACCGTGGGTGTTGTATGGAAGCTTTCCTCGCCTCTTGACCACAGAGGTGGTTTGAGAGGTAATAATCAGTGAACCCTAAAAACAAGGATGTGCATAAATATCTTCTCTATATTGAAAATGTGGCGAAGGAATACAAAAAGGCAAGGTATAATAGTTAGTACCATCTTGTAAACCTCAGTGCTTCCCATTGTTTCCCTGCAACACATATAAGGTAGTTAGTCATCAGGTTAAGTAAGGGTTCGCATGCTATTAGTAAAATATGTTGATGAAAAATAAGCACATTACAAATTCATCAGATTAATTCAAGCCACATGGAAAACGCGTTTATCCAAACCAAGCATGATTAAGAACTAGGAAATATAGCACTTGTATATGTTTCTCATGTATTAGGTGCAGTCAAATTCGATTTATTCCTCACATGGTATACAATAAGAGAATGCAGCCACACCAATTGAACATTGCATTGCAGAATTGAACCAAGCAGTCAACTAAACACCACAGCAAATGAACCAAACCTTAACTGAGCACCACATTGCACAATATAACATACTCCTAATAGAAGATCAGACAATTAACCAAACAAAACATGCTTAACAACTTGGAAATATAGCAATTTTATTTGTTTCTCATGTATTTAGTACAGCCAAATTCGATTTATTCCTCACATGGTATACAATAACAAAATGCAGCCATAACAATTGAACATCACATTGCAGAATTGAACCAAGCAGTTAACTAAACACCACAACAAGTGAACCAAGCCACAACAAATGAACCAAGCAGTTAACTAAACACCAATTGAACATTATAGCATACTCCTAATAGAAGACCGGACAGTTAACCAAACCAAGCATGCTTAACAACTTGGAAGTATTGCACCCTGAAGAATTGAACATCACATTTGCAGAATTGAACCAAGCAGTTAATTGAGCACCACATTGCACGTCATATAGAACATATACACTATAGCAGAAGATTGCATGGTAAAAGTAGATATCACAATTCACTAGAATTTGTTAAGGAAATGTAGTAGCTAGCAAACTGAACATGGGTCCTTATAGTGAGCTAATAAGACAGGCTACTCCTCATTGTCGGAGATATTGATGACGATTGGCTCCTTGGACATGGAAGAGGGCGAGGCCTCCGCATCGTGGGTGCCCTCGTTGTAGTGGTGAGTTACCTGAGCCGCTCCGGGCACCAACCTGATGAGGTAAGCACGTGCACGCTGAGAAAACACCTCGTAGTCTTCGTCGAAGGCACCGACGATGGCCTCGAGAAAACGCCACGAACTGTCATTTAAAGCAGCCAACCGCGTCGCGGCGTCGGCGCGCGAGGCGTCAACAGTGGCCTCGACGGCAAGGTGCTCCTCCAAGATCTGGTGGTCGGCACGAATGGCAGCCATCGCCCGCGTCTGGCCGCGATTTGCTTCTCCGCTGCCAAATGCTCCTTGAGGTCCTGGCTATACTGCGTGCACCATGGCTTAGGCCGGCACTTATTTGGTGGAGGGGTCGGTGATTTGGGTGGAAGGTGTCACGCAAGCGCCGGCGGTCGGGGCATGTGGGATGTGGAAGGAGGAGGATGATGGGGTCAGGTGTGGATTACCTTCTTGGATAGGCGAGGCCAAGCAGGATGAAGGAGGGTCGTCGGCGAGGAGGCGGCGGTGCTGCAAGCAAGGAGTGAAGGTTTCAACTTGTAAAGGAAGGCGGAAACAGGGGAAATGTGGCTTTTGATGAGGGGGAGGGGGCGGGGAGGTAGATATTTCCGCGGAAGCCGAAAATTTGGAATCGCTTCAGCCAAAAAACTGGCGCACAAAGTGTCATGAGACACGGTCCCTTATTCAGAGCATACTGTGGACTGTAGCCGTCGCACCTTCTCACGTAAGCCGTATGCGTACTATACTCCGACGGTGCTCCAAGGTATTTTGTGCTGCATCTCACATGGTTGGTTATAATAAAATGTGTGGGATCTACTTGATTTTTCGTCTTGATTTGAATTACATAATGGGGTCACAGCGGCCATGGACAGTGTTTGAATTGCTAGACCTTTTATCTGCAGTGATCATAAAAGAATTGGAATTATTCAGGTTCTGCTTTGGACATTTTTATGCATTAAGTGAGTTTTCAATGCATTTATGTGCATAATTCAAATTTGAACTACATGCACATGCTCCAGTGCATATAAATTGGTTGAAAAATCAAATCTTTGTCCTTGGGTGCATGCTTAGGTCCCATGCAAGAAAGGGGAATGAATGTCAAACACCCTGCCACCGTCACTCGGCCGCAAACATTGAGATACCTGGTTTTTAAATTCTAGTAAATCCAAAACTCATCTGAAATTCATGAAACTTTGCATGCTATAATGGAGAGGCATTGATAACCCACAAGTATAGGGGATCGCAACAGTTTTCGAGGGTAGAGTATTCAACCCAAATTTATTGATTCGGCACAAGAGGAGCCAAAGAATATTCTCAAGTATTAGCAGTTGAGTTGTCAATTCAACCACACATGGAAACTTAATATCTGCAGCAAAGTATTTAGTAGCAAAGTAGTATGGAAGTAACGGTAATAGTGGTAAAAGTAACAGTAGCAGTTTTGTAGTAATTGTAACAGTGGCAACTGAAAAGTAACTAAGCAAAGAGCTATAGTTTTTAAGCTTGTAGGCATTGGATCGGTGATGGATAATTATGTCGGATGCGATTCCTCACGCAACAGTTATAACATAGGTGACACAGAACTAGCTCCAGTTCATCTAATGTAGGCATGTATTCCGGATATAGTCATACGTGCTTATGGAAAAGAACTTGCATGACATCTTTTGTCCTACCCTCCCGTGGCAGCGGGGTCCTATTGGAAACTAAGGGATATTAAGGCCTCCTTTTAATAGAGTACCGGACCAAAGCATTAACACTTAGTGAATACATGAACTCCTCAAACTACTGTCATCACCGGTAAGTGGTCCCGATTATTGTCACTTCGGGGTTACGGATCATAACACATAGTAGGTGACTATAGACTTGCAAGATAGGATCAAGAACTCACATATATTCATGAAAACATAATAGGTTCAGATCTGAAATCATGGCACTCGGGCCCTAGTGACAGGAATTAAGCATAGCAAAGTCATAGCAACATCAATCTCAGAACATAGTGGATACTAGGGATCAAACCCTAACAAAACTAACTCGATTACATGATAAATCTCATCCAACCCATCACCGTCCAGCAAGCCTATGATGGAATTACTCAAGCGCGGCGGTGAGCATCATGAAATTGGTGATGGAGGAAGGTTGATGATGACGATGGCGACGGATTCCCCTCTCCGGAGCCCCGAACGGACTCCAGATCAGCCCCCCGAGAGAGATTAGGGCTTGGCGGCGGCTCTGTATCGTAAAACGTGATGAATCCTTCTCTCTGATTTTTTTCTCCCCGAACGTGAATATATAGAGTTGTAGTTGAAGTCGGTGGAGCTTCAGGGGGGCCACGAGGCAGCGAGCGCGCCCCCACCCTCGTGGACAGGGTGTGCCCCCCATGGTGTTGATTCTTTTGCCAGTATTTTTTTATTAATTCCAAAAATATTCTCTGTGAAGTTTCAGGTCATTCCGAGAACTTTTATTTCTGCACAAAAATAACACCATGGCAATTCTGCTGAAAACAGCGTCAATCCGGGTTAGTTCCATTCAAATCATGCAAGTTAGAGTCCAAAACAATGGCAAAGTGTTTGGAAAAGCAGATACAATGGAGACCCATCAAGTCCCGCAAGCTTAAACATTTGCTTGTCCTCAAGCAATTCAGTTGACAAACTGAAAGTTATAAAGAAAAAACTTTTACAAACTCTGTTTGCTCTTGTTGTTGTAAATATGTAAAGCCAGCATTCAGGTTTTCAGCAAAGATTATGAACTAACCATATTCACAATAACATTTAGGTCTCACATTTACTTATATCAATGACATAATCAACTAGTGAGCAATAATAATAAATCTCGGATGACAACACTTTCTCAAAACAATCATAATATGATATAACAAGATGGTATATCGCTAGCCCTTTCTGAGACCGCAAAACATAAATGCAGAGCACCCCTGAAGATCAAGGACTGACTAAACATTGTAATTCATGGTAAAAGAGATCCAGTCATAGTCATACTCAATGTAAACTAATAGTAATGCATGCAAACAGCAATGCTCTCCAACTGGTGCTTTTTAATAAGAGGGTGATGACTCAACATAAAATTAAATAGATAGGCCCTTCGTAGAGGGAAGCAAGGATTTGTAGAGGTGCCAGAGCTTGATTTTGAAATAGAGATAAATAATATTTTGAGCGGCATACTTTCATTGTCAACATAACAACCGAGAGATCTCAATATCTTCCATGCTACACACATTATAGGCGGTTCCCAAACAGAATGGTAAAGTTTATACTCCCCCAGCACCAACAAGCATCAATCCATGGCTTGCGCGAAACAACTGGTGCCTCCAACTGAAAACAGTCCTGGGGGAGTTTTGTTTGCAATTATTTTGATTTGAGCATGGGACTGGGCATCCCGGTGACCGGCCATTTTCTCATGAGTGAGAAGCGGAGTCCACTCCTCGTGAGAATAACCCACCTAGCATGGAAGATCTGAGACATAACCCTAGTTGATACATGAGCTATTCGAGCATACAAAACAAAATTTCATTTGAAGGTTTAGAGTTTGACACATGCAAATTTACTTGGAAAGGCAGGTAGATACCGCATATAGGAAGGTATGGTGGACTCATATGGAATAACTTTGGGGTTTATGGAAGTGGATGCACAAGCAGTATTCCCGCTTTGTACAAGTGGAGGCTAGAAAAAAACTGGGAAGCGACCAACTAGAGAGCGACAACAGTCATGAACATGCATTAAAATTCATTAACACTGAGTGCAAGCATGAGTAGGATATAATCCACCATGAACATAAATATCGTGGAGGCTATGTTGATTTTGTTTCAACTACATGCGTGAACATGTGCCAAGTCAAGCCACTCGTATCGTTCAAAGGAGGATACCACCCTATCATACCACATCACAGCCATTTTAATAACATGTTGGCACGCAAGGTAAACTATTATAAACTCCTAGCAAATTAAGCATGTCATGAGCAACTAGAATCTCTAATCGTCATTGCAAACATGTTTAATTCATAATGGGCTGAATCAGGAACGATGAACTAATTATATTTACAAAAACAAGATAGGTCGAGTTCATACCAACTTCTCTCATCTCAATCCAAATAATAATAGTGCACGTGCATTGGACTAAGCTGGAATCTGCAAGCATTTAATACAAGGGAGAAGACAAGGTAATATGGGATCTTTGTTAATCAACAACAATGCATATGAGAGCCACTTCAACATTTCCATCATGGTCTTCTCCTCTCGGCCCGTAAAACTATTTACATGGGAAAGGTCCCAAAAAGCAAAATAAGAACGAGAAATCTTTTTGGTTTTTTTAATTATGACTACTACACGCATGGATAGTAAACTAGTTAAAAAGCTACAACTAATTTTTTGGGTTTTTCTTAAGGTTTTTCCAACACACAAGAAGAAGGCTTAAAACAAAAAATAAACTAGCATGGATATTACAATGAAAAAGTATGAGCACCGGCAACTAGAATGAGTGTGTGAACATGAATGTAATGTCGGTGAGAAATACGTACTCCCCCAAGCTTAGGCTTTTGGCCTAAGTTAGTCTAGGGCCATGGCTGGCCTGACAGATATCCAAAGTTGTTGCTGGGGTCGTACTGAGATGCAGCGGCTATTGTGTGATGAGCTGCAGCTTGGAGGCGAGCTGCCTGCGTCCTCCTCTCGTACTCATTCGCCTCCTCCCTGGTTATAACATATCTCCCTTTTGCCTGAAAGTCAAAGAAAGTAGAAGCAGGGAGAGCAATATGGACAGTGCGACGTCTGTCGAAGATTAGTCTGTACTGGAGGAACTGTTCATTCCTCTCAACAAACTGATGACGAACCATAGCATTATAATATAAATAAGCAGGAGGCAATTCCATATCATTTTCATGTATGGGTATCTCAAGATAATTAGCTACACGGGTTGCATAAATTGCACCAAACAAATCTCCACTAATATTGTTATGATGCAACCCTCGTGCAACGATAGCTCCCAAGTTGTATTGTTTATCTCCTAATACAACACTCTTGAGAACACTAAGATCGGGAACACACATGTGACTTGAAAGTGCGTTATATCGACTAGAGGGGGGGGGTGAATAGGCGATTTTTATGAATTCTTCACTGAGGAATTTGCCGGTGAGGAAATTCCTTAGCGAAGAACTACTTGCAATGAATAAGTACTCAAGAGTAAGCATAACAGAATGCAAGCATGGTCATCATGATGAAATGAAGACAAGCACAGAGTACAGAAAGCGTAATCACAGGATAACACAAGATGAAGACAAATAGACTGAAGAAATTGAACTGAGGAAATTGAGAAAGTCTTCAGTCAAAGTCTTCAAACACAGATATGAACAAACACTCAACACAGTAATGAGGAAATGAAAGAGTTGAGGAAATAGAACTAGTAAGCTTGGTGAAGACAATGATTCGGTAGACCAGTTCCAACTGCTATCTCAGTTGTACGTCTGGTTGGAGAGGCTGAGTATTTAAACTCGAGGACACACAGTCCTGGACACCCAGTCGCTGAGCATGCAACTCAGGACACCATGTCCTCACCGTATTCTCCTTGAACTAAGGTCACATGCACCTCGTCCAATCGCTTCGTGGTAAGTCTTCAGCGACTTCCAAACCTTCACAGACTCGGGTCACTCGGCGATCCACAATTCCTCTTGGATGCTCTAGACCATGACGCCTAACCGTCTGGAAGAAGCACAGTCTTCAAAGGTAACAAGCGTCGGATCCACGCAAGATCAACCTCTTCAGTGATGCTCAATCACTTTGGGTTTGTAGGTGTTTGGTTTTGGGTTTTCCTTACTCGACGATTTTCGCTCAAAGTCCTCGGAGTATGGGATGCTCTCAAATGACAAGTGTCAGTTTCTCTCGGAGCAGCCAACCAGCTAGTGGTTGTACGGGGCGGCTATTTATAGCCTAGGGAGAGCCCGAAATGATACGACATAAATGCCCTTCAATGATATGACCGTTAGGTAGATAAGATATTTTGGGACAGTCAAGTGCAAAGATAAAGAATAAATGGAAATTTGACTCTCAAATTCCTCAGTATTATCATGTTCCTCACTGTAGGCAATCCGACTGGCGAATTCCTAACTCCTCGCTTAGGACAAATTCTCAAAGAACTGTAAGAACTTCGATACGTGTCATCAAGAAATTAACTGAATCTGTATGAGATTTCCAAAGGCTTCACTCAAGGGATTGGTAGGTGTAGGATTTTGAGTTGAGAATCACATGGAAATTTTTCCTTAGTATTTCCTCGACCCCTTTAACAAAGACGGTGTTTCCTATGACTCAAGAAAGAGAAAACGAAACTACGAAAACAAAAGTCTTCACGCTTCATGTTCCTCAAATGAATACCAAGTCTTCAAGGTCACACCAATTTCTTCACTTTCAAAGTCTTCAGAATATCAAAGTCTTCAGTCGAAGAACTTCATTTTTAGGGGTCGACTTTCTCTGTAAATATCAAACTCCTCATAGACTTATAGACCTGTATATACTCATAAACACATTTGTCCCTTAATCCATAAGTCTTCAATACACCAAAATCACTAAGGGGCACTAGATGCACTTACAATCTCCCCCTTTTTGGTGATTGATGACAATATAGGTTAAGTTTTCAACGGGGATAAACATATGAAGTGTAAGTATTGATATTGAGGAATTTGATTGCAAGATATAGAAGAACTCCCCTCGAAGATGTGCATAGTGAGGAATTTGCTTTTGAGGCAATGCACATTTGAAGAGTTGAATCATGGAGATCTCCCCCTATATCTTGTAATTCATACACGCATTTGACATATAATATGTAGAATTTGAAATGCATGATGAAATATGGTGATCGATGTAATTCGGCATGCGTGTATTAACATATAATGAGGAATAAGCATGCAGAGGAACACATCAAAAGTATCAGAGCACCATCGGGTTTAAGATTACAACTCGATCCAATAAAAGTTTCAGAAGAGCGAGAGTTGCAACTTAGCGAAAAAAATGCCCATAACGCCCATATAATAGACCCGCTTGAAGACTAACTCAAATTGCTCCCCCTTTGTCATCGAATGACCAAATGGATCAAAACTGAGGACTAACGTCCCTGAAGAATATCAAGTTGATGAGGGAGCGCCAGCATTGTCGGGGTCGGTTGTTGAAGTAGGGCCTGCCGCAGTGTCGTCCAAGTCTTCATTTTCATCAGTGTCGCACGATGAAGAATAGGAGCTGGCTACCAAGGAAGGAACCTTGACCTTCTTGTATTTCTTCGGTGGAGTGCAGACCAGTCAAATTCTTCCTTCAGACCCATTTTCTTCAGATCTTTCTGCGCTGTAGACATGAGATAGAACAGCCCAGGTATGGTTGAATGTTTCATGGAGGTATTATTGGTTTTTCTTCACTGCATTGTGTGTTGAGGTCATGTTGTGAAGAATTGAACCAAACTGACGCTTGACCCATTTATGATTGCGATCAACTTTCTGATGAAGACTGAGGAGTAACTCACGATCAGTCATCACCGGTCTTTGTGGCTTGAGGATTTTGTTTGGTAGAGTTGTTGGCGGCACCGTCATGTGTGGCAGAGTCATCATTGGTGGAGTAGGATGCAGCCTTGCGAAATTGACCATCCAATGGACGAATGCCTTCATCTATCACAGCAGTTGCCTTGCCTTTGTCATCAGCCGAGGAAAATGTCCGTTTGAGGACTTCAATTGGAGGCAAGTAGCTGCAGTGGTTCAGAGTATCAGCCTTGTAATTGAGTGAAGACCTTGTCCTAATGGACCTCATAATCTATGGTGCATAAGGTTTCAGCTCAAATGGTGACATAGCAATATTCGCCAGAGTCCTCATGAAGAAATCATGGAAGTTGATGGGAACGCCATGAATGATATTGAAAAGCATATTCTTCATGATGCCAACGACTTCTTCATCATTTGAGCCGTGGCCTTTGATAGGACTCATTGTCTTCATCAGAATGCGATAGACAGTCCGAGGCACATCTGAGAATTCCTTGACGAGGAATTTGGTTCGAGGGGCCTGCCACAGCTTCAAAGGCTTCATCAAGACTTGCATGTAATGATTTGTAAGCTTCAGTTCATTGTACACGCAACGAGCACCATCAAGGGGAGGATCGAGTGGGAGGGCACGAAGCAATTCAGCTTTGGTGCCTTGTAGTGAGTATTTTCGACATCCAGTCCAGCACCGATGAGTTCACATCTTCAATTTCGTGATGTGCAGCGTCGATAGGATTGAAGAATGAGTTCTTCATTCCAATCACGTATGTCGCTGCAGAAATTCAGCAATCCAGCATCATGAAGAACACTGAGGACTGGCTCGAAGCCCGGCGGAGATTCCATGTCCACGTGAGGAATGTGTGCATGATCAAAGACTTTGTCTTTGTCGAATAGCACAGAGGAATAAAAGTTGGCTTGACTAGCAGTCCAGAAACGCCTCTTCCTTATGCGAGCAGAGTCATATGGGTTGTAATCAGTGAAGAAAACATGCTCGCCAAAGAAGTCATCAGCCTTGAACTTTTGCTTGCGCGAGAACGGATCCTTTGGTTTTGGCAGAGGAGTGTCAGTGAGTTGCATCACTACCTCAGGAATCGCAATCTCAGGTTCTTCAAGCTGAGGAATTTCTGGTTCCTCTTCAAAGCGATCTGCGTGTTCAAAGGATCATCGGCAGCTTTCTTCAAAGCACTAGTGGCTGGAATTTCTTCACGCATGCACGAGGTGGAATGAGTTTCTTGAGCCAGTTGAACGGTTGGTGCGGGGACCGAGGTATTTGTTGTATTGGGGTGAAGAGTGGAGAATTGGGATGCTGACTTTCCCAAAAGTCATCATTCATCACTGGCGTAGTGCATCCAATATCCACGTCTTCATCTTCAATTTCTTCAACGCCAGCCTCTTCAGCTATGAACTGAGGCATTGGCGAGGAAACAACAGGTGGTGAAGGGATCGCATCCACTTCAATTTCTTCATCAATCTGCTATGACGAAGCAGCAGAATGATTTTCTTCATCAAATCCGCTAGGGATCACATATTCTTCCCCAAAAGGAACAAGGTCCTTTGATGGCATGGTGGAAATTGGAACAACATCAATCGGATTTTCAAACGAGCTGGTCATAGGCTTCATCTTCTTTGGTGCTGAAGATTCTGAAGCAGCTGATGCTTTCCTTTTCTTCACTGCAGCTCGCTCATACTTTTGGTCTTCTTCACATCTGATGTAGATGGAAGGATAGGAGTTGGTGTAGGCGCCGGAGGAGCCGAGGAATCTGCTTGAATTTCCTCAAGCGCAATCGATGCGCTTGCTCGACTTCTTCGGATTTCTTCAGCGCACCACTAGTGGTTGCCCCAGCAATTTCTTCGGTGGCTGGAATGGAGTCATCAGCCTCGAACTAGCATTTTCTTCAAAGATCTGAAAGTCATCAGCGGTGCTGGCATGTTCTTCAGTAGGCTGAGCAGAAGCTCCAACCTGAGGAACTTCTTGTTGCGTTGGAGCTGCAACATTGGTGAACTTCTCAGTCAGTTTAACAAACCTGACTTTGGCTCCTTGCCCATCAACATAGTAGGCGTTGAAGTTGTCGCTGAGGGCTTTGATTTCATACTGAATCTTGATGAGTTCATCAGTTGTCATTTTGACAACGTTTTTCCTCAGGAACTTCTCTTTCCTGAACTGAGCCTTCTTGATCTGCCTAGCCTTCTCAAATTTCCATTTCTCTTCAGTGATGAAATGGGTCAGCATGTGACTTTGGCGAGGAGTCAAATGAAAATCAGGCATAGGGGTGTTTGGGTCCTTGTGCTAGAGATCAATGTAATCGAGGATCGCCCTTGGATCCAAAAGCAGTGGCACTGGTGTGCCTTTGGCTCCAGCGGCCCTAACTTGCTGCCTCTCGATGATTTCTGCAAGTTCATCATCATCGCCTTCATCGCCGATGGCACTTGGAAGGCAACCTCTTTCTTCTTCGGACTTGGCCGAAGACCTCGTCCAGCCATTGCCTTTGTCTTCAGCAGTGTGGGGCCTGATGAAGAATTTGGTGCAGCAGAGGAACTCGCTGAGACACCAGAGGCAATAGAGATACCTGCAGTCCTTTGGCACGTGGCCAAATGCACAGGTGCTGAGGGCTTTGCCGGAGCTGCTGAGGACTTTGGAGGAGGAGCTGAAGATTTGGGAGGAGCAGGAGGAGCATGAGGAACTTGGCTTGAGGGCTTTGAAGATTCTAGCCGTGAGGTCATTGCTGAGGAACTTGGCCATGATGGCACAGTTGTTGAAGCACTTGGCTTGTGCGCGGGCTTCTTTGCCATTGATTTTCTAGGCTTGACAGAGGCCTCAGTGGTAGCAGCAGTAGCAGAGTCTTCATTGAATTTCCTCACTGCTTCTTTGGCCTGTCTCGCCAACTTGGCTTGGTGCTTGGCCCATTCTTCAGGAAAATCCTCACCACGCTTGATGCTGGTGGGGTCAGCTTCTTGGCCAGGTGCCAATGGAGCTCTTGGGCATGGATGATTAAGTGCGAACTTCTTCATATATTTTGGAGTTACATAATTGCATACTCCTCCATTCTCTTTCCCATCTCCTTTCAATCCTCTGTGTCGCACCTTGCGCTGATTTTTGTTCTCCTTTCGAACTTGGCCTCATCAGAGTGCAATAGTCGGCATATATGTCCTCGTGTATTTCAAAAGCAGTCATGACCTCAGGCCTCTTTCCTCCTTTTCGTGGCTTCTTATCGCCGCCATATTCTTCAGCTGAGGAATTTGAACAATCGAATTCTCTGAAGAAGTATGCAACTTTTCTTCAAGGAACGCTGCAAATGAGTTAAGTTGATGAGAACCTAGTGATTCAAAGAATGGACATGAGTACCTGTGAACAGAGTATAATTGCGAGGAATTTGGAGAGGTCATATGCGTTCTCAGAAGGTTTTTTCAAAAAGAATAAGTTTGAGGAATTTGACCAGATGAGCCTTGAAGAATTTCACTAAGCGTTCTTTGTCTTAGGTTCCAGAGTTGTATAGATCGAGGATCAACACAATTGAGGAATCTTGAAGAAAAATGATGCTTAGAGAAACGAATCAAGAACAAATGACTGGTGAGGTGTTTTGTGTGTGAGGATTTGAAGAATAAAACACCTTTGAAGAATTTGTAGAGAAAATTTGGATCAAAGAGGGCAGTAAAAGTAACTTTTAATTAACCTGGATGAAGAACACGACGAACTGAGAAGTGTAGATTTGAAGCTCGTCAGTTCAGATCTTCCACGCCCTAACTCGGCGGAGGAAGACAGCTACAGCGGCGGAGTGAAGATTTCAGCGGCCGGTAGCGAAATCTGACGACGACAAGGTCGAGGCAGTGAAGCTCTTCCTCACCACGACGATGGAGAAGCGGCGGCGCTTAGGGTTTGAGAAGCTCGAGCGAGAGAGAGAGAGCGGTCGAGCGGAGTAAAGGAAGTGAGGAAGGGAGGGGGTATTTATAGTCGCAGTGAAAAACTGTTCGCCTAAAGATTTAGGACGAACGTGCCCCTGACCCTTCTCATTCGCTTGACATGTGTCACCCACGTACTGAAAAGTGGAGATCGTGTTAGATCGTGAGTGAATAGATAAGTCTATCGTTGGATGCGGAACGGTTTGAGCGGCAAAGCCGAAAATTTGGGTAAGATAAGTTAAAAGTTCCGTTCGCAATTTCTTCAGGTGACAAGGACACAGTGAAGATTTTGAACGAGTTTCAAATAGAACGCACATGAAGAATTTGTGAATAGATTGGGTTGAGTATAGCATAGAGGGGGAAGGGTCCGATCACATTCACTTAGCAGAAAATGCAACTTGAAGAAATAGCCATAAGTGAATGTCAGAGAGGACATAAACCCATATATATATAGCCAATGAAGAAAACGACGGAAACAGTGAAGATTTTGCAAAGTTGAAGAATTTGAAAAGCGAAGAATTTCAAAAGCGAGGAAAAACTCAAATTGAAGATTTTCAACTTTGGTGGTGGCGTGACCCACCGTATAAGAATGATGATTTCAGACACCGCTGCATACAATTGTCGAGGGTTACGAGAATCAAATTCTTCATTAATTTCTTCACACTTATTGTGTTATTCTTCATTGATTGAAGAAAAGCGCTTTCTTCGTGTGTTGCACATCTAAGTCATCAATTTTGCATAAGTGTCAGGATGTGTGTCCTTTTCAAAGAACATTCGAAGATTCTAAGATATTTAGCTCACACCGTAACTTGCTAAATCTCTTCTCATCCAAGGGCTTTGTGAAGATATCGGCTAGCTGTTCTTCAGTATTCACCTGATCAATAAAGATGTCGCCCTTCAACACATGATCGCGAAGAAAATGATGACGAATCTGAATGTGCTTCGTATTCGAGTGCTGAACTGGGTTGTGAGCAATATTGATGGCACTCTCATTGTCACAGTAGAGAGGCACATTCTTCACATTGATGCCGTAGTCCTTGAGAGTTTGCTTCATCCACAAAGAATTGAGCACAGCAAGAGCCAGCAGCAATGTACTCAGCTTCCGTAGTAGACAGTGATACGCAGTTCTGTTTCTTCGAGGACCAACAGACTAAAGATCATCCGAGGAAATGACAAGTACCAGATGTTGACTTGCGGTCCACACGATCACCAGCATAGTCAGAGTCAGAATATCCGATGAGATCAAAAGTAGAGCCCTTGGGGTACCATAATCCTAGTGTTGGTGTGTGAGCTAGATATCGAAGAATATGCTTCATAGCCTTATGATGTGATTCCTTCGGTGTAGCTTGAAATCGGGCACACATGCAAACACTAAGCATTATATCTGGCCTAGATGCACATAATTACAATAAAGAACCAATCATGGAGCGGTATACCTTGTGATCGAAGTCAATACCATTTTCATCAGTGCATAGATGGCCATTTGTGGGCACAGGAATTTTGACGCCTTTGCAATCTTGCATGCCGAATTTCCTCAGAACATCTTTGAGGTATTTCTCCTGAGATATGAATATGCCATTGCACTGTTGACGAATTTGAAGACCTAAGAAGAATTTCAATTCTCCCATCATAGACATTTGATATTCTTCACTCATCATATAGGCAAATTCATCACTATAACGTTAGTCAGTACAGCCAATGATAATATCATCAACGTATATTTGGCACACAAACAGTTCACCATCATAAGATTTAGTAAATAGCATAGGGCCGAGTGAACCGGGTGTGAAGCTGTTCTTCACGAAGAATTCCTTCAAGGTATCATACCACGCCCCAGGGGCCTGCTTGAGGCCATAGAGGGCCTTGTTGAGTCTGAAGACTTTGTCTGGGGGTTGAGCAACATATACTTCTTCCTCAAGCTTACCATTGAGGAATGCACTTTTCACATCCATTTGATATAAAATGATATCATGATGGTTAGCATAAGCAAGTAATATGCGAATAGCCTCAAGTCCGCAACAGTGCAAAATTTTCATCGAAATCAATTCCTTCAACCTGTGTGTAGCCTTGAGCTACAAGTCGTGCCTTATTCCTCACCACAAGGCCATTTTCATCTTGTTTGTTGTGGTAGATCCACTTTGTGCCAATGATATTATGCTTGCGAGGATCTGGACGTTTGACCAGTTCCCAGACATTGTTGAGCTCGAACTGATGTAATTCTTCTTGCATGGCCTGAATCCACTCAGGCTCGAGAAATGCTTCATCTACCTTAGTGGGCTCTGTGATAGAGACAAAAGCATAGTGCCCACAAAAGTTAGATAAATGTGGAGCTTTTGAGCGTGTGAGAGGACCTGGTGCTTCAATGTCATCGATGATCTTTTCAACTTGCACTTCTTTTGCAACGCGAGGATGAGCTAGTTGTTGTCGAGGAATTTGATCGGCATTTTCTTCAAAGACCGCTTTTCTTCAAAGATTATGTTCAAGTGCATCACTCGACGTTCTTCACGCTCGGAATGAATTCTTCAAAGCAGATTCTTCAAGAGGAATGACATCCTCGATCGCCTCGAACTTGATAGATTCCTCGTGTCTTGGTTCATCTATCATAGAAGGTAGGTGCTCTCTTTGCGAGCCATTAGTTTCATCGAATCGCACATCTACAGTTTCAACAGCCTTGTGAAGAGCGTTGTTGAAGACTCAGAGGTGTGCGAGTCCTTTCCGTAACCAAGCATAAAACCTTCATGTGCTTTCGGTGCAAATTTAGCATTGTGATGAGTATCTCTAATCCAACATTTAGCAATCAAGACTTTGAAATAACTCACATTGGGTTTCTCGTCGGTGAGGAGTTCACAGCAGATCTTCTTGAAGAATTTGTGAAGATATACTCTGTTGATGATGTGGCACGCGGTATCAATTGCATCAATCCAAAAACGTCGAGGCGTTTTGTATTCGTCAAGCATAGTGCGAGCCATCTCAACAAGAGTTCCGTTCTTGCGCTCCACGACGCCATTTTGCTTAGGAGTATAAGGAGCAGATAACTCATGAGTAATACCAAGTTCATCAAGATAGTCATCAAGACCGAAATTCTTGAACTCAGTTCCATTGTCACTCCTGATGTGCTTGATCTTCACACCAAAGTTGGTTGAAGCCCTCGAGGAAAATCGTTTGAAGACTTCCTGCACTTCATGTTTGTAAGTGACAATGTGTACCCATGTGTAATGAGAGTAATCATCAACAATAACAAAGCCATATATAGATGCATCATTAGTGACTGCTGAGTAATGATTAGGACCAAAGAGGTCCAGTCCATGTCAAGAAATTCGAATGGACGAGTAGTGGTCATGATAGTCTTCACTGGATGCTTGGCCTTGGTCATTTTTCCAGCTTCACAGGCACCACACAAGTGATCCTTGAGGAATTTGACATTCTCAATGCCAATGCCATGCTTCTTCTTCGCAAGCATGTGCAGATTCCTCATGCCTGCGTGACCAAGCCGTCGATGCCATAGCCAGCCTTCTGAAGCTTTTGCAAGTAGACACACGGTTGGTTGTGGTCCTGTAGAGAAATCAACAATATACAAGTCTCCTCTCCTAAAGCCTTCAAGACTTTGGAATGGTCAGCTTCCATAATCACAACACAACGATACTTGCCAAAGACAACAACCATATCAAGATCATAAAGCATTGAGATCGACATGAGGTTGTATCCTAAGGACTCAACAAGCATGACTTTGTCCATGTGTATGTCCTTAGAGATCGCAACCTTACCAAGACCCAATACGACTTTGGCCTTTGTCAGCAAAGATGATATGCTTCAGATGTGATGGTGATAAGGGAGCATCCATCAATAGATTCTTGTCACCAGTCATGTGATTTGTACATCCACTATCGAGGACCCACTCAGTGGCTTTGGGAAGATCATCCTGCAGATGAATTAGTGCAACTTATGAACTCATATACTTCATCGATGAAGAATATGATATCAAATTCATCGAGATGAAATTCATCAAACAAAGAAAAGCAGATATAGCAAGATGTGGACGTGTGAAATGAAAGTTCATTTCTTCATGATTAGCCTGCGTCCTTTCAGGCATTTTTGTCAGGCCCCAACAAATTCTTCGGACGTTAAAGCACGCCCGGAGACCTGACCGCAGAAGAGATTAGTTCTTTTCTTCACCACCCACATCTGAAGGGGTGGCAAAGAGTTCATCACTCTACGAGCTCCATATGAGAATGGTGGCATAGAGGCCAATCCATTTCGTTTCACATAAGAGGGGTCAGGGTAAGCATATGAATAAGCAGAGAAATTCTTCGAAGACTTATGAACATAATGGTTTGAAGAATAATGCACATATTCATAGCCCTTAGCTCTACCTGAAAAGCATGTAGTTGTTAGCACGATTATAATCATATGAGGACTTTGATCCTTTTGAGGAATTTGATCCATGTGAGGAATTTGGTCCGTATGAGGACTTGGATCCATATGAAGAATTTGGTCCATATGAAGAGTTTGATCTGGGGTTCCTATTCTTCACGTGTGGTGTCATGAGGACATTCACTGAAGACTTTCAAGGCACTTCTTGGGAACCCAGATTTTCTTCATAGGAGAACCGTTCCTGCGATTAGTGCCAACATATCTAGCAAATACTTCACCATTCTGATTTTTGAACAGTTTATAGTTGGAGTCAAATGACTCATCGTAAGAATGAGGAGATTCACATGTAAAGCCAGATAAGTTAGATGGATCAACTGGAGGTCCCTTTGCAAAGCAACCCATGAGGTTTTGGGGTACTGCTCGGGCTTCCAATATGTTCCATCAGCATTGAGTTTCCTCTCAAAGGCAATACCCTCTTTTCTAGGGTTCTGTTGAGGATCTGCTTTTAAGCACATCACAAAGAGTCTCGATGCCCTTTGAGGCTTTTGTATATGCCTCATGTACAATTCCTTCAGCCCTGCATTGTCAAGTGATACTAGCAATGTCCTCGGATGAGGAATTAGTGATAGCAGAGGCGGTGAAGAATTTGTAACAATCAAGCATTTGAACATTCAGTGAAGAATTAGCGATTCACGCTCAATGCACTTTAAGCATGGAGGAACAAATTCTTCCTGAGAAGCGCTGATTTGTTGAGCAAGTAATGAATCGCGCTCCTTCTAAAGATCTTCATAACTCACTCTTAGCTTCTCAAGATCTTGCTTTGTTTGAAGAAATTCATAAGAAAGCTTCTCATGATCAGATAAGAGAGTGTTATGATGACCTTGAAGTCTCTGAAGATTTTCAGTCAGGGCTTTAGTGCGATCCATTTCTTCACCCAACATATCATCACTTTTGTCTAGCATGTTTTGCACCTTTTCAAAAGCCCTTTGTTGTTTTACAACAATCTTAGCAAGTTTAGAGTAGCTGGGCTTGAGATCTTCATCAGATTCATTCTCACTATATTCAGAGGAGGTATATTTGAGTACCTTTGCACCCTTTTCCATGAAGCAATAGTTGGGAGCGTAGTCATCATTATCTTCATCAGCCTTGTTGGTGAGGTCAGTTTCTTCAGAGTTGAAGATGGACCACGACGAATGCAAAGAATGAGAGCGGACTTCGTCACACTGCATCGGACTCCTCGGATGCCTCCTCTTCCTCATGTTCCTCGATTCAGCTTCAGAGTCCATTTCCTTGCCAATGAATGCCCGAGCCTTCTTGGAGCTGCTCTTCTTGTGAGATGAAGACTTGAGGATTTTGATGATGAAGATTTTGACGATTTCTTCTTCTTCTTAGCGCCATCGTAACTGTAATCCTTGTATTTCTTCTTCTTTAATTCCTTTTCCCAATCGAGGACAATCTTGAATATAGTGACCAGGTTTATTGCATTTGTGGCATAGCCTTCTCTTATAGTCACTGGATGAGGAATCACTGCTCCTTGAGGATTTTCCAAAGCGGCCACGTCTTGAGAACTTCTGGAACTTCTTCACGAGCAGTGCTAGCTCCTGGCTCAATTCTTCCGGATCACCAAGGCTACTACCAGAATCTTCACATTCAGATTCAGACACAGCCTTGGCCTTCAGGGCACATGATTTGCCATAGCTTGAGCCATAGAGATCTCTCTTTTCAGCAAGCTGGAACTCATGAGTATTTAGCCTCACGAGGATATCAGCGGGATCAAGTGACTTGTAGTCAGCACGTTCATGTATCATCAGTGCCAGAGTATCAAATGAGGAATCAAGCGATCTCAACAATTTCTTCACCACCTCATGGTCGGTGATGTCAGTGGCACCATGTGCTTGAAGCTCATTTGAGATGTCAGTGAGGCGATCAAAGGTTTGTTGAACATTTTCATTGTCGAGTATTTTGAAGCGGTTGAAGAGATTTCGAAGAACATCAACTCGAGAGTCATGCTGAGTTGAGACTCCTTCATTTACTTTGGACAGCCTATCCCAGATAAGCTTAGCAGTTTCCGAAGCACTCACTCTTCCATACTATCCTTTGCTCAGATGGCCACATATGATATTCTTCGCTTGAGAATCGAGTTGCCTGAATCTCTTCACATCGGTAGCATTCAGTGAGGGTGAGATAGTGGGAACACCATTTTCCACAACATACCAGAGATTGTTATCAATTGCCTCAAGATGCATTCGCATCTTATTCTTCCAGTAAGGGTAGTCTGTCCCATCGAAGGTAGGACAGCCAGCAGAGACCTTGATCATACCTGCGGTCGACATAACTGAAACTCTAGGTGGTTAAACCAAAATCACACGTAACAAGGGAGTACCTTGCTCTGATACCAATTGAAAGTGCGTTATATCGACTAGAGGGGGGTGAATAGGCGATTTTTATGAATTCTTCACTGAGGAATTTGCCGGTGAGGAAATTCCTTAGCGAAGAACTATTTGCAGCGGAATAAGTACTCAAGAGTAAGCATAACAGAATACAAGCGTGGTCATCATGATGAAATGAAGACAAGCACAGAGTACAGAAAGCGTAATCACAGGATAACACAAGATGAAGACAAACAGACTGAAGAAATTGAACTGAGGAAATTGAGAAAGTCTTCAGTCAAAGTCTTCAAACACAGATATGAACAAACACTCAACACAGTAATGAAGAAATGAAAGAGTTGAGAAAATAGAACCAGTAAGCTTGGTGAAGACAATGATTTCGTAGACCAGTTCCAACTGCTGTCTCAGCTGTACGTCTGGTTGGAGCGGCTGAGTATTTAAGCTCGAGGACACACAATCCCGGACACCTGGGCCGAAAGCACGCAGCTCAGACACCAAGTCCTCACCGTATTCTCCTTGAACTAAGGTCACACAGACCTCGTCCAATCATTCGTGGTAAGTCTTCAGGCGACTTCCAAACCTTCACAGACTAGGTCACTTGGCGATCCACAATTCCTCTTGGATGCTCTAGACCATGACGCCTAACCGTCTGGAAGAAGCACAGTCTTCAAAGGTAGGTCGGATCCACGCAGGATCAATCTCTTCAGTGATGCTCAATCACTTTGGGTTTGTAGGTGTTTGGTTTTGGGTTTTCCTTACTCGATGATTTTCGCTCAAAGTCCTCGGAGGATGGGATGCTCTCAAATGACAAGTGTCAGTTTCTCTTGGAGCAGCCAACCAGCTAGTGGTTGTAGGGGGCGGCTATTTATAGCCTAGGGAGCAGCCCGACATGATAAGACACAAATGCCCTTCAATGATATGACCGTTAGGTGGATAAGATATTTTGGGACAGGTGGCCAAGATGTGAACGGTCGGAAATTTGACTCTCAAATTCCTCAAGGCTATCATGTTCCTCCTTTGTGTAGGCAATCCACACAAAGCGAATTCCTAACTCCTCGGTCGGGACAAATTAAATCGGCGACCGGAAGAACTTCGTCTCATCCTTTGAAGAAATTGGTGAATCTGTATGAGATTTCCAAAGGCTTCACTCGAAGGGATTGGTAGGTGTAGGATTTTGAGTTGAGTATCACATGTAAATTTTTCCTTAGTATTTCCTCGACCCCCTTTAACAGTACGGTGTTTCCTATGACTCAAGAAAGAGAAAATGAAACTACGAAAATAAAAGTCTTCATGCTTCATGTTCCTCAAATGAATACCAAGTCTTCAAGGTCACACCAATTTCTTCACTTTCAAAGTCTTGAGAAAGTCTTGAATATCAAAGTCTTCATCGAAGAACTTAATTTTTAGGGGTCGACTGTCTCTGTAAATATTAAACTCCTCATAGACTTATAGACCTGTGTACACTCATAAACACATTAGTCCCTTAACCTATAAGTCTTCAATACACCAAAATCACTAAGGGGCACTAGATGCACTTACATGACTTGCCTCATCTTTACTGTCGGTGTCAAAACCGGCGGATCTCGGGTAGGGGGTCCCGAACTGTGCGTCTAGGCGGATGGTAACAGGAGACAAGGGACACGATGTTTTTACCCAGGTTCGGGCCCTCTCGATGGAGGTAAAACCCTACTCCTGCTTGATTAATATTGATGATATGGGTAGTACAAGAGTAGATCTACCACGAGATCGGAGAGGCTAAACCCTAGAAGCTAGCCTATGGTATGATTGTTGTTCGTCCTACGGACTAAAACACTCCGGTTTATATAAGCACCGAAGAGGGTTAGGGTTACACAAGAGTCGGTTACAATGGTAGGAGATCTACATATCCGTATCGCCAAGCTTGCCTTCCACGCCAAGGAAAGTCCCATCCGGACACGGGACGAAGTCTTCAATCTTGTATCTTCATAGTCCAGGAGTCCGGCCAAAGGTCATAGTCCGGCTATCCGGACACCCCCTAATCCGGGACTCCCTCAGTAGCCCCCGAACCAGGCTTCAATAACGACGAGTCCGACGCGTGGATTGTCTTCGACATTGCAAGGCGGGTTCTTCTCCAAATCCTGTGTACCTGTCGAATAGTGTCCGGCTTCCCGTAAATATCGCGCTCCTTGGCTTCCACGCCCAATAATGGCCATCTTCCACGTGTTGAACGAATGCGAAAAGCCGGGGTATTTTTACATTTACCCCCCTAGCTGCGCAAATGAGTTGCCTATATAAGAGACGAGGATCTAGATCCAAATCACACTATCTTCCCTTCGCGAGCTTTCATCGGAGCGCATCCGCGTAAAACCCATTCCATCATGGATACCGACGTGGCTCCTCCTCTCGCCCTCCTCCCAGTCCTCAGCCTGGAGATTGGGAGAGATGCTCCGACCCGCACAGCGAGCTAGTGATGCTCCAAACCAAGGGGTTTCTTCCCCCAGCCTTCATGGTTCCGGTTCAAGCCGGACTCGCCACCTATAAGGGCGGAAAACAAGCGGAGAGCGTCCCCAGTCCCTCCCAAGGAGAGCGGGTATGCCTTGTCCCTTATTTGATAAGAGGGCTCGGATTTCCAATTCATCTGTTTCTCCGGGGGCTGCTGGAGTTCTATGGCCTCCATTTGCACAACCTTACGCCTGCCTCCATTCTGCATATTGCGGGCTTCGTGGCCCTTTGTGAGCTGTTTTTGGGCATCGAGGCTCATTTCGCGCTGTGGAAAAGGTTGTTCTGCCTCGTACCCCGTTCTCAGGAGGGGTCGATATATCAAGTGGGCGGAGCCAAACTATGGCGCATCGCCGGGACCAGATATCTATCCGAAACCCCGAAGAAGGCGTCCAAAGACTAGCCTTCGGAATGGTTTTATTTAGAAGATGTCCCCCTGCCGGACCCTGTTTGGATTGGCCTCCCGGAGTTCAGTAATGCTCCTTTGAAGAAACACCTAAGCTGGCGTCCACGGAGCCCTCAGAGGGAAAATGACAGGGATGTCCTTTACCTGATGAGCCGAATAAGGTTGTTGGCTCATTCCGGACTGACCATGATCGAGGTCATGGCCACATGCATTATGCGGGGGGTGCAGCCGCTCCAGTATAGAGGCCACCCCATGTGGGATTTCAACGGGGAGGATGATGCCACCTGCCATGGCCGTAAGGGGCCGGGATCGGTCGCCGATCTGATGAAAACCTTGTCCGCATTGTACAAGGGAGAAGAGGAGGAATTTCTTCGCGTCAATCCACAGGACGGGTTTTCTATGAACAATCCTCCAAGGTGGGTAAGCGGACATTTCTTTTCGTCCATCCGATCCATATTCCCATAGTCAAGTATCTCATTTTGTGATTTCGACGTAGGAACTGCACCAGGCCGTAAAGGATATAAACACCGCTTACGCAACCCAAGATCCGAACGGTTCCTCGATCCGGCCTCCCAAGAGGATCCGGACATATCGGTGAAGCTGATCGATGGGGTATTTCACCAGCGGAGCATTGAGAATGCCCTGGTTGCCATTACGGCCGATTACCCCGGAATACTTCCAACCTCGCAGGTAACTGAGACCGAAGCCCCAATACTTTAAGAATGATTCATCCTTGCTTATTTTTTATCATCGTACACCAAGGGTGTTTTGCAGGGGGAGCCCTTGAGGCGGAAGGCCGAATCACAAGCGGCTAGCCAACAAGGAGCAAAGGCGCTCAAAGAAAGCTAAAAAGAAGTGCGGTCGGATTGAAGCGCCGCAAGAACGGTATGGCGTGTCACCTTATTCCCAGGTTTTTTATTCCGGAAGGCATACTAACGCTCGTGCTCTCTTCAGGAAAAAGAGCGCTCGCTGGACTATATCCGGAGAGGTTGCCAATCGAGCCTCACGCCACCAAAGCTTCAAAGCCGTGCCCAAGCGGAGGCGAACACGAGGCGTGCGTCGGATGCTCCTCCGACAAAGGATGCCGACAGATTGTCCGCCACCAACTCTGAGGTGGAGAGTGCCATGAATCACAGGCGCCGCCGGACAATTCTTCATGACACATGTTTCTCCAAAGAGGCGTTGAACGCCTTCAATTCGGGAGATGCGCACCTCCGTGCCGCTCAAGATGGTCTAGCCAGAGCCACGGAGCAGTATGTAAAAGGCATACGAGTGAGTAAATTTACGCTTATATCTCGCCAAGAGCCCCGAGACTTGAAATAGTTAGAATAACTGATTTAAGGATCATTTATTGTGCAGGATCTTACAGAAAAGAATACCCAACTGCCCCAGGAGCTTGAAGAGTGCAAAGCCCAACTTGAGGCTGCTCAAGCCACGACAGGGGAAGCCAAATAGACCCCCTCTGGTAATATACGCTTTTAAAAGATAAGTATGTAGTGAAGTGCGGCGTGTGTATAGATCTGACAATAACATTGCAGATGGCGCCGGGGTAGATCCGGACAAGCAACAACTCTTGCGCCGGTTAAAGGCCGGCGAGAACGTGCTTACGAGGGTGAGGCAGGAGAAAAATAATGTCCAAGATGCCAACACCCAGCTGGGTGAGGAACTAAAAGATGTTCGTGCCAAGTGTCTGACTCCGTTAAGGAGAATCGGCGGCTTCGACGCGGCATTTTTAGTAAGTGCTTAAACGAACTTTGAAAAAAGAGTTCGGCGAGGAAGTCGACTAACAGAGTTATGTCTATAGGTATGCTCATAGGCCGTCCTGCAGAGGAAATGCCCGGTTCTACGGGTGACCTTCTTCCCGAGCTCTTATAACCGCATTTAACGAGTTCGGAAGGTGATGAAAGGCGTCGCCCAGGCCTTGTGGCCATCTATCTCCCTGCCCGAAGGCCTTGGGGAGCTTGCAGAGAGGCTCCAGGGAGCGCGGCGGCGCTTCCGATTATGGAAGATATCGGCCTGCCGTCAAGGCGCCAGGGAGGCCTGGGCCATGGTGAAGACGCGGTACACGGTTGTTGATACAAACCACATGGCCGAGGTCGGACCTGTGGGGGCCTGATGGGAAGGAGATCCCTGTGAGCTTAGTGTACGGCCAGGTAGAATTGGCCGCAAAGTATTCCCAGCAGGACTGTAAACTAGACAGCCTGTAAGATGGCATTGAAGAGGAATACAATTAGTCAAATTGACTATGTAATTTAAGGTGACATGTAAAATGCCTTCTAGCCGGATTGTAGATCGTTTGTCATAGCGGACCTTTTCGCTTCAACCTCGGGACCCAGTAGTCCGGAGTGCGTCCGAATACCCTCGCGGTTATATAAGAACCGAGGCATGCGTGGAGACCAGGCGTAGGGGTCATTAGTGCTTTATCAGACAAGTGCCCAACTAGTTATGTTATATTACATGGTTAGTAAGAAACATCTTCCAGGGAGAATAGTTCCATTAGGGGTTCCTTTCTCGGGAGGCATGCCCTAAAGTGCATGTCCGGACTACGTAAAAAGCGTAAAAATATCCGGGGCAGATAAATAAATAGGTAAGAAATCTTCTTTTAGTTCACCAATCGAATATTCTCTTAAGAACGCTTAGCTTTCGGCTTCACCCGGTCTGAGGTACACATCCGGCTGACCAGCAAGAATAATCGCAGAGGTGCTCCCTTTACCACCTAGCCGAACAATCAGGAACGTAGGGGTAAGCACAGGAGCCAGGCAACCTAGCTTGGCCAAAACTTAAGTCATATCGATGCATATATTGGTGAATAAAAGGTACATGCGGAAGTGTGACACATGTATTGGGCATGAAGCCCTTATAATTAAGCTTCTGTGAAAGAATCCCCCGGGTACAATGAGCGCAGATAGCGCGTCAAGTGTGTGCGAACAATGCGCTAACGAGCCTTCAAAGGCTAGAAAGAAAAAGGAGGGAGAAAGAGAAAAATAGAAGACAACTAAAATGTAAAATATGGACAGAAGAAGGAGACGAACTCAGAATCCGGCGCTAGGCGTAGAATCTTCGGAGACGGGCTGCGTTCCATGGGTTCGGCTCGAGTCGGTTATCCGATGCATCTCGCAGAGGGTACGCTCCACCGGTCAGGACTTGGTCGATGATAAAGGGGCCTTCCCATTTGGGCTTGAGTTTGTCCTTTTTCTTGTCCGGCAGGCGTAGAACTAGCTCGCCAACATTGTAAGTTTTGGCCCATACTTCTCTGCTTTGATATCTGCGAGCCTGCTGTTGATAGAATGCGGAACGGGCTTTTGCTACGTCATGCTCCTCCTCCAAGGCGTCCAAACTGTCCTGCCGATCGACCTCGGCTTCTCTTTCTTCGTACATGCGCACGCGAGGTGAGTCATGAATTATGTCGCAGGGCAGAACTGCCTCTGCGCCGTATACCATAAAGAATGGTGTGAATCCGGTCGTGCGATTCGGAGTGGTCCACAGCCCCCAGAGTACGGAGTCAAGCTCCTCTACCCAGTGCGTGTTAGATTCTTTGAGGGACCGCACTAATATGGGTTTGATGCCGCTCATAATTAGACCATTTGCTCACTCAACTTGACCGTTAGTTTGAGGGTGATAGACTGAAGCGTAGTCGAGCTTAATGCCCATGTTTTTGCACCAGAGTTTGACCTTGTCAGCCATAAAGTTTGTGCCGTTATCAGTGATGATGTTGTGGGGGACACCTTAACGGTGTACAACCCCTGATATGAAGTCTATCACCGGTCCGGATTCAGCCGTCTTGACAGGCTTGGCCTCTATCCATTTGGTGAATTTATCCATCATGACCAGTAGGTATTTTTGCTTGTGGGTTCCCCCTTTAAGGGGTCCGACCATGTCAAGCCCCTGCACCGCTGAAGGGCCAGGTGATGGGTATAGTTTTGAGGGCGGTGGGTGGCATGTGGCTTTGATTAGAAAATAGCTGGCATCCGACGCATCGTTGGACTAAGTCCTGAGCATCTGCCCAGGCCGTCGGCCAATAAAATCCTGTATGGAAGGCCTTGCCTACAAGGGGCCGGGCTGCGGCGCGGTGCCTGCCGAGTCCGACATGAATTTCAGCCAGAAGATTTCGCCCTTCATCTTCGGAGATACACCTTTGAAGGACTCCGGTTGTGCTTTTCTTAAAGCTCTCCCTCATGGACTTTATAGGCTTTAGATCGCCGCACTATGCAGCGGGCCTCGTTTTGGTCCTCGGGAAGTTCCTGCCTGGTTAGGTAGGCTAGGAATGGTTCTGTCCACGGGGCAATAACTACCATTATTGCGTGGGATGAGGGTGTTATTTCATTGGCAGAACCACCAACTGTGTCAGAATGTTCAGTGTGGGGCAGTGCGGTTGGGTCCGGGTTGTTATTTCCGGACTCCCCCTCCCATGATACGGATGGTTTGAACAACCTCTCTAGGAAGATGTTGGGGGGACAGCATCGCGCTTATGCGCCGATGCGTACAACACGTCTGTTGTCTGGTTGTTATCCGGGCTATATGGTGAAATTCGAGCCCCTCAAACCGAAATGACATTTTTAGGACGGCATTGCGATAGGCTGCCATTTTCGGATCCTTGGAATCAAAGTCTCCATTTATTTGGGATATCGCGAGGTTCGAATCCCCGCGCGCCTCTAGGCGTTGAATGCCCATGGAGACTGCCATCCGGAGACCATGTAGAAGGGCCTCGTATTCGGCTGCGTTGTTGGAGTCCGTATACATTATCTGGAGTACGTATTGAACTGTATCTCCGGTTGGGGACGTCAGAACGACGCCAGCTCCCAGGCCAGCCAACATTTTAGGGAGTTCGGCTTTGGTCCATTCGGCGACGAAGTCGGCTAAAACTTGCGACTTAATAGCTCTCCGTGGCTTATAGGTTATGTTGAACGGGAGGAGCTCAATGGCCCATTTGGCAATCCAGCCCGTCGCGTCGCGGTTGTTTATAATGTCGTTAAGGGGTACTTCGGAGGCTACTGTTATTGAACACTCTTGAAAGTAGTGTCGCAGCTTCCGGATGCTATAAACACCGCCAGACGCTTATCTTTTGATAATGCGGGTACCGCGGCTTGCATGGAGTTAGGACAGTGGACACGTAGTAAACTGGTTTTTGAAGGGGGAACTTGTGTCCGTCCGTTTCTCGTTCGACAACGAGCACCGTGCTTACAACTTGATGAGTTGCCGCGATGTATAATAGCATTGGTTCGCCCATGTTGGGCATGGCCAGGACCGGGTTTGTTGCCAATATGGCTTTTATTTCTTCGAGTCCGACCGTGGCGGCATCCGTCCACCAAGTGTTCGATTGCATCAGAGGAGGCGATAAAGGGGTAATGCCTTTTCTCCCAAACGGGAGATAAAGCGGCTTAGAGCCGCCACGCATCCAGTCAATTTTTGTATTTGTTTGAGGTCTTTTGGGATATCCAATTGTGACAGAGCTCAGATCTTGGCTGGGTTTGCTTCAATTCCTCTACCGGATACAATGAAGCCCAAGAGCTTTCCGGCTGGTACACCGAAAACACATTTTTCTGGGTTGAGCTTGATGTCATATGTTCGGAGATTATCGAATGTGAGCCTCAAGTCGTCTACTAGAGCTTCGACATGCTTGCTTTTGACGACCACATCGTCTACGTATGCCTCCACTGTTTTGCCGATCTAGTTTGCCAGACATGTCTGAATGATGCGCTGATATGTTGCGCCGACGTTTTTGAGCCCGAAGGGCATTGTGTTGAAGCAGAATGGGCTGTATGGGGTGATGAATGCCGTTGCGGCTTGGTCAGGCTCTGCCATCTTAATTTGGTGGTAGACGGAGTATGCGTCGAGGAAACACAATGAATCGTGTCCTGCGGTAGCGTCGATGATTTGATCGATGCGGGGGAGGAGGAAGGGATCCTTTGGGAAAGCCTTGTTGAGGTCCTTGAAATCGACGCATAGGCGCCTGTGATTTGTCCTTCTTTGGTACCATCACCAGGTTTGCTAGCCAGTCCGGATGTTTTATATCTCCGATGAATCCGGCCTCCAATAGTTTGGCTAGCTCCTCTCCCATGGCCCGCCTCTCTTGGGTTTGCAGAACGCCAAGAGCCTGCTTGACCGTAGCTTGAACCCTTTTAGGATGTTTAGGCTGTGCTCGGCCAGCCGGCGTGGGATTGCTTGGCATGTCCGAAGGGTGCCAGCAAAATGTCCCAATTTTCGCGTAGGAATTCTCTTAGTGCAGCGTCTACATCAGGATTTAATTGTGCCCCGATGGAGGCCGTTTTTGTAGGGTCCGTTGGATGGACTTGGAATTTGACTATTTCGTCCGCTGGTTTGAAGGAGGTGGACTTGGATCTCTTATCGAGTATCACATCGTCTATTCACCGTGGAGCGCAAAGATGTTGAGTTCCTCGGCCGCTAGGGCTTCGGATAGTGCCTCAAGGGCCAGTGCAGCTGTCTTATTTTAGGCGCGGAGTGCTATGTCCGGGTCACTAGCAAGAGTGATGATTCCGTTGGGCACGGGCATTTTGAGCTTCATGTACCCATAATGGGGTATAGCTTGAAAAATTGTGAATGCCTCTCGCCCTAATAGAGCGTGGTATCTGCTGCTGAACGGGGCCACTTGGAACGTGACCTCCTCGGACCTCTAATTATCCGGCGTGCCGAACACCACATCCAGTGTGATTTTTCCTGTACAGCGTGCTTCCCGATTGGGGATTATTCCTCTAAAGGTTTTGCTGCTTCACTCAATGCGGCTCCAGTCTATTTCCATTTTTTGGAGGGTTTCCTCGTAAATGAGGTTCAATCCGCTGCCACCGTCCATGAGTACCTTGGTAGGGCGAAAGCCGTCCACTATCAGACTGAGGACCAATGCGGCTGGTGCTCGGGCTGTTCGGAATTTAGGTTCGTCACTGGCATTAAAGGTAATAGCCGTGTCACTCCATGGGTTTATTGTTGCTACTTGGTAGACTTCGGCAAGGCTACGGAGTGTTCTTTTCCGCATATTATTTGATGCGAAAGTCTCGAAGACTGTTAATACCGTACTGGTATCCCTGGGCAGGTGCTCTAGAGCTAGAAGCTCTTCGCCACTTTTGGCAACCTGCCGTAGTATCCAACATGCTCTAAAGCTATGAGTTGGAGTGGCGCCCTCTGTACTATGAATTTTATAGGGTCCATTGAGCCATCCCTCCAGTACGGTTCCATGCCCTATAGAGGGTTTTTGCTTTTTGGTATTTAACCCAGGCGCCTGGCGATGATGCAATCTTTTATTTCGGACTGGGGTTGTATTCAAGGCCGGATTGTCCCAAAATCTTGCTTCGGTTTTCCAGGCGCTTTCCATCGCACAGTATTTCCGTACTATGGACGCCAAGTCGGCAAAGCGTGTAACGTCATGACGACTTATAGCGTTGAGGATCCCGTTGTCCGTACAATTATTGCAGAAGAATGAGATTGTGTCCTCCTCGCGGCAGTCCTTTATCCTGTCCATAACTGTGGAGGAAATCGCCCAAAGAATGGTGTACTATTTCTGCGGGCTCTTGCCGAATTTGAGATAGGTCGCTTATGTTTGGGTGGGCGGGTGGAATTAAATCCGAACCGCGCCTAACTGAGACTTAAGGGCCAAGGACCTTCCGAACTTGGAAGCTTGGATTCTTCGATGTTGTCCAATGAATCTAGCCCGCTGCTCGACTTTAGGTTCGTGGCTTGCGTGGACGCCCTCTCCTCCGCGGGAATCCGGCATGGAGGGATCGGGAATCCGGACGTAGCTAGTCCTTAAGATAGAAGAAGGGTCGCCATATTGTTCCTCTACCACAAAGAACGTTGTGGGTAACTCCGGGAGAGTTTATCTCTCTCGCATCGGGTTTAGGCCCAATCTGATCATAGTCTATAGCGACTCTGTGATGCGATGGCGATCCAAGAGCTCGTTTAAGGAAGAGAGCTCCATCAGATCTAACCGCTCGGCGAGCTCCGAGTTAACGTGAAGATTGCTTTCGATGACCCGAGAAGTCATCGTCGGCGTGGCGGAACAAAGCGGTCATAAGAAAACCGCTTAGCCGGAGAGTTTGGCCGACAGCCAAAGCTTTTTCGCAATAAAGGCCGTCTTTAAAGACGGGATGATGCATCCTTCCGACGGCGACGACACGGAGGAACTCTCAATGAAAGCACCAATGTCGGTGTCAAACCGGCGGATCTCGGGTAGGGGGTCCCGAATCGTGCGTCTAGGTGGATGGTAACAGGAGAAAAGGGACACGATGTTTTTACCTGTGTTCGGGCCCTCTTGATGGAGGTAAAACCCTACTCCTGCTTGATTAATATTGATGATATGGGTAGTACAAGAGTAGATCTACCACGAGATCAGAGAGACTAAACCCTAGAAGCTAGCCTATGGTATGGTTGTTGTTCGTCCTACGGACTAAAACCCTCCGGTTTATATAAGCACCGAAGAGGGTTAGGGTTACACAGAGTCGGTTACAATGGTAGGAGATCTACATATCCGTATCGCCAAGCTTGCCTTCCACGCCCAGGAAAGTCCCATCCGGACACGGGACAAAGTCTTCAATCTTGTATCTTCATAGTCCAGGAGTCCGGCCAAAGGTCATAGTCCGGCTATCCGGACACCCCCTAATCCGGGACTCCCTCACTTACAGTTAATGCATCTACCCAAGAAGAGAGTGAAATAATGTATGGCAGGAAAATGAATGGTGACTTTTGTAATTTCTCTAGATTCCCCCACAATGAGACTAGCAAGAAAATCTTTATATTCAGATTTACGCGGCTCACTAACATTGCCCCACTACGGGAGTTTACAAGCATCATTAAAATCATCTAGGTCCATGGTATATGATTTATCATAAAGATCAAATAGAACAGTATGACAATTGCGCGAGGATGTAAATTTAAATCTTCCCACAAAGGAATCAGTTAGGTACTGATATTGAGGGCACTTATCTGACATGAAGCCCTCAAGATCAGCATTACGCACATACGCGTCAAATTCTTCCTTGATACCTGCTTGGACCATAAACTCCTTTGACGGCCATTCACAAGGCCGCACTTGAGCTTCCCTCGGTAGTTCATAGTCCGGCTCACGTATTGCGAGCCTGGGTCCTTGATTTCTTGGGGAACCACCTTGGTAAATTTTCCTAAACATATTTCTTCCTCTGAAAAATTTCTGAAATTTTTAGTAACTCAAAATAAAAGTGAACCAAACTCAACAAAATTGATAGCAACTACTCCCACAAGTGCCTATAGACTATATCCTGCATTAGAACTAGTTGGGACCATGTAAATTTGACATGCAAGCTCAAGAACAGGGTCACCTCAGCAGCAAAATTTGCAATAAATAAAGCACTAGAACAAAAACTAATTGGACCATTGGAGGAGTCACATACTGAAGAACAATCCCCCAAAGCAGTTTTGTGAGTGGATATTTGAGCAAGGAGATCGAAAATGGCAGCAAGATGAGCTAGAACACGGGTTTGAGCTATGGGAGGATTTTTTCTGGAGGAAGAAGAAGTGTGTGGGTGCTGGAATAAGTGGAGGGGGGCCACGTGGGGTCCACGAGGCAGGTGGGCGCCCCAGGGGGTGGGCGCGCCCTGTGCCCTCGTGGCCAAGTGGTGGCCCCCTCTGCTGTGTTCTCAGTGCCAAATATTCTTAAATATTCTACAAAAAATAATATTTCATTTTCGGGACATTTGGAGAACTTTTATTTTCAGAGTATTTTTTATTGCAAGGATAATTTAGAAAACAGACAGAAAATACAATTATTGATTTATTTAATCTAAATTACAGAAAGTAAAAGGAGGGTACAGATAGTTGTGCTTTCTAACTTCATCCATCTCATGCTCATCAAAATGAATCCACTAACAAGGTAGATCAAGTCTTGTTAACAAACTCATTCCGAATCGCATGAAACCGGAGAATTTTCGAATAACACTAGGTTACCTCAACGGGGATATGCACATCCCCAACAATAAGAATATCATATTTCCTCTTGACAGTAGGAAGAGGAAATTCAAAACCTCCAATAGTAATCGTTGGATTTTTTCCAATAGAATTGATATTGTGGACTTGAGGTTGTTTCCTCGGAAAGTGTACCGTATGCTCATTACCATTAACATGAAAAGTGACATTACCTTTGTTGCAATCAATAACAGCCCCTGCAGTATTCAAAAAGGGTCTACCAAGGATAATCGACATACTATCATCCTTGGGAATATCAAGAATAACAAAGTCCGTTAATATAGTAACGTTTGAATCCACAACAGGCACATCCTGACAAATGCCGACAGGTATAGAAGTTGATTTATTAGCCATTTGCAAAGATGTTTTAGTAGGTGTCACCTTATTCAAATCAAGTCTACGATATAAAGAGAGAGACATAACTCAAACACCGGCTCCAAGATCACATAGAGCAGTTTTAACATAGTTTCATTTAATGGAGCATGGTATAGTTGGTATTCCTGGATCTCCTAGTTTCTTAGGTATTCCACCCTTAAAAGTATAGTTAGCAAGCATGGTGGAAATTTCATCTTCCGGTATCTTTCTTTTATTTGTAACAATATCTTTCATATACTTAGCATAAGGATTCATTTTAGGCATATCAGTCAAACGCATACGCAAAAAGATAGGTCTAGTCATTTTAGCAAAGCGCTCAAAATCCTTATCATCCTTTTTCTTGGATGGTTTAGGATGAAAGGGCATGGGTTTCCTGTCTTATCATAACGTTGATTCTTTGATTGTGGGTTATCAAGATCAACAGCAGGTTCAATCTCTACATCATTGTCATTGCTAGGTTGCGCATCGTCATGAACATCATCATTAATATTATCACTAGGTTCATGTTCATTACCAGATTGTGTTTCGGCATCAGAAATAGAAATATCATTGGGATTCTCAGGTGCGTCAATAAAAGATTCACTAGAAGCATGCAGAGTCCTATCATTTTTCTCTTTCTTCTTTTTAGAAGGACTAGGTGCATCAACATTAGTTCTCTAAGAATCTTGCTCAATTCTCTTAGGGTGTCCCTCAGGATACAAAGGTTCCTGAGTCATTTTACCCCCTCTAGTCATAACTCTAACAACATTATCATTTTTCTTATTATTTAATTCATTGAGAAAATCATTTTGAGCTTTAAGCACTTGTTCTACTTGAGTGGTAACCATAGAAGCATGTTTATTAATGAGTTTAAGATCACCCTTAAATCTAGACATATAACCACTCAAGTGTTCAATCATATAAGCATTATGTTTCAATTGTCTACCAACATAAGCATTGAAGTTTTCTTGTTTAACAATAAAATTATCAAACTTATCCAATCATTGGCTAGCAGACTTACAACAAGGAATATCACCTTCATAAAATCTATAGCGAGAATTTACCCATTACTACCCGTGTCGGGTTATCAAGACCATGTATTTCTTCAATAGGTGGTAAATTCTTAACATCTTCAGCTTTAATACCCTTTTATTTCATAGATTTCTTTGCCACTTGCATATCTTCAGGACTGAGAAATAGAACACTCCTTTTCTTCGGAGTTGGCTTAGGAGTTGGTTCAGGAAGTGTCCAATCATTTTCATTACTCAACATATTATTCAATAGCAATTCGGTTTGGTCAACAGTTCTTTCCCTGAAAACACAATCAGCACAACTATCCAGGTGGTCTCTGGAAGCATCAGTTAGTCCATTATAGAAGATATCAAGTATTTCATTTTTCTTGAGAGGATGATTAGGGAAAGCATTAAGTAATCGGAGAAGCCTCCCCCAAGCTTGTGGGAGGCTCTCTTCTTCAATTTCCACAAAATTATATATTTCCTTTAAGGCAGCTTGTTTCTTATGAGCGAGGAAATATTTAGCAGAGAAGTAATAAATCATATCCTGGGGACTATGCACACAGCCAGGATCAAGAGAATTAAACCATGTTTTAGCATCACCCTTTAATGAGAACGGAAATAACTTAAGGATATAGTAGTAACAATTTTTTCCTCATTAGTGAACAAGGTGGCTATATCATTTAATTTAGTAAGATGTGCCACAACAGTGTCAGATTCATAGCCATAAAAAGGATCAGATTCAACCAAAGTAATTATCTCAGGATCGACAGAGAGATCATAATCCTTATCGGAAATACATATAGGTGAAGTAGCAAAAGCAGGGTCATATTTCATTATAGCATTCAAGGACTTTTCTTTCAGCTTAACTAACAGTTTCTTAAGATCATATCTATCTTTGCAAGCAAAAAAGTCTCTAGCAGTTTCTTGATCCATAACATAACCCTCAGGTACATTAGGCAATTCATATCTAGGGGGAGAATCTTCATCATCACTTTCATCAATATTATCAGTTTCAATAATTTCATTCTCTCTAACCCTAGCAAGTTGTTCATCAAGAAATTCACCTAGTGGCACAGTATTATCAAGCATAGAAGTAGCTTCATCATAAGTATCATGCATAGCAGAAGTGGCACCATCAATAACATGTGACATATCAGAATCAATAGCATTTGTAGGTGTCGCAAATTTTCTCATAACAGAAGGTGAGTCAAGTGCAGAGCTAGGTGGGTTCCTTACCTCCCCTCGTAGTTGAGGGATAAATCTTGGTTTTTTCGTCTTTCAAGTTCCTCATAGTGATCAACAGATATAAATCCCAAGTGACTCAAGGAATAGAGGTATGCTCCCCGGCAACGGCGCCAGAAAATAGTCTTGATAACCCACAATATAGGGGATCGCAACCGTTTTCGAGGGTACATTATTCAACCCAAATTTATTGATTCGACACAAGGGGAGGCAAAGAATATTCTCAAGTATTAGCAGTTGAGTTGTCAATTATACCACACCTGGAAACTTAATATCTGCAGCAAAGTATTTAGTAGCAAAGTAGTATGGAAGTAACGTTAACGGTGGCAAAAGTAACAATAGCAGTTTTTTAGTAATTGTAACAGTGGCAACGAAAAAGTAACTAAGCAAAGAGAAATATGTGAAGAGCTCGTAGGCATTGGATCAGTGATGGATAATTATGTCGGATGCGATTCCTCATGCAACAGTTATAACATAGGGTGATATAGAATTAGCTCCAGTTCATCAATGTAATGTAGGCATGTATTCCGAATATAGTCATACGTGCTTATGGAAAAGAACTTGCATGACATCTTTTGTCCTACCCTCCCGCGGCAGCGGGGTCCTATTGGAAACTAAGGGATATTAAGTCCTACTTTTTAATAGAGTACCGGACCAAAGCATTAACACTTAGTGAATACATGAACTCCTCAAACTACGGTCATCACCGGGAGTGGTCCCTACTATTGTCACTTCGGGGTTACCGGATCATAACACATAGTAGGTGACTATTGACTTGCAAGATAGGATCAAGAACTCACATATATTCATGAAAACATAATAGGTTCAGATCTGAAATCATGGCACTCGGGCCCTAGTGACAAGCATTAAGCATAGCAAATTCATAGCAACATCAATCTCAGAACATAGTGGATACTAGGGATCAAACCCTAACAAAACTAACTCGATTACATGATAAATCTCATCCAACCCTTCACCGTCCAGCAAGCCTATGATGGAATTACTCACGCACGGCGAGCATCATGAAATTGGTGATGGAGGAAGGTTGATGATGACGATGGCGATAGATTCCCCTCTCCGGAGCCTCGAACAGACTCCAGATTAGCCCTCCCAAGAGAGATTAGGGCTTGGCGGCGGCTCCGTATTGTAAAACGCAATGAATCCTTCTCTCCGGGTTTTTTCTTCCCGAACGTGAATATATAGAGTTGGAGTTGAGGTCGGTGGAGCTTCAGGGGGCTCCCTAGGGGGGTGGGCGCGCCCCCACCCTCGTGGACAGGGTGTGGGCCCCCTGGTGTTGATTCTTTCGCCAGTAGTTTTTATTAATTCCAAAAATATTCTCCGTGAAGTTTCAGGTCATTCCAAGAACTTTTATTTCTACACAAAAATAACACCATGGCAATTCTGCTGAAAACAGCGTGAGCCCGGTTAGTTCCATTCAAATCATGCAATTTATAGTCCAAAACAAGGGCAAAAGTGTTTGGAAAAGTAGATACGATGGAGACATATCAGGCATCAACATGTCGTGGTAAATTTTTTGTCCCATTTGTGGCAAGTTTGGTATATGCTTCTCACAAACCAGAGCTTCTCACAAACCAGAGCTTCTCACAACAAGCATTATGGTTTCGGTAGGGAACGCCCCAACTTTGGGACGAAACGATATCCATTGCTTCTAATTGCTTTCAAATTTTTTCTCGTGTCAACATAGAACAACAGGAGTGTTGTGTTATTTTTTGTGATTTTTTGGGGTTCGTTTGGACATTTTATGCATTAAGTGAGTTTTCAATGCATTTATGTGCATAATTCAAATTTGAACTACATGCACATGCTCCGGTGCATATAAATTGGTTGAAAAATCAAATTTTTTGTCCTTGGGTGCATGCTTAGGTCCCATGCAAGAAATGGAAATGTCAAACACCCTTCCACCGTCACTCGACCGCAAACATTGAGATACCTGGTTTTTTAATTCTAGTAAATCCAAAACTTGTCTGAAATTCATGAAACTTGGCATGCTATCATGGAGCGGCATCAACATGGTGTGGTAAATTTTTTGTCCCATTTGGGGCAGGTTTGGGTATATGCTTCTGACAAACCAGAGCTTCTCACAACAAGCATGATGGTTTCGGTAGGGAACGCCCCAACTTTGGGGACGGAAAGATATCCATTGCCTCTTAGTGCTTTTAAATTTTTTTCTCGTGTCAACATAGAATAACAGGAGTGTTGTGTTATTATTTGTGATTTTTCGGGGTTCGTCTGAACATTTTTATGCATTAAGTGAGTTTTCAATGCATTTATGTGCACAATTCAAATTTGAACTACATGCACATGCTCTAGTGCATATAAATTGGTTGAAAAATTGAATCTTTGTCCTTGGGTGCATGCTTAGGTCCCATGCAAGAAATGGGAATGAATGTCAAACACCCTGCCACTGTCACTCGGCCGCAAACATTGAGATACCTGGTTTTTAAATTCTAGTAAATCCAAAACTCATCTGAAATTCATGAAACTTGGCATGCTATCGTGGAGCGGCATCAACATACCGTGATAATTTTTTTATCCCATTTGGGGCAGGTTTGGGTATATGCTTCTCACAAACCAGAGCTTCTCACAACAAGCATGATGGTTTCGGTAGGGAACGCCCCAACTTTGGGGGCGAAACGATATCCATTGCCTCTAATTGCTTTCAATTTTTTTCTCGTGTCAACATAGAACAACAGGAGTGTTGTGTTATTTTTTGTGATTTTCGAGGTTCGTTTGGACATTTTTATGCATTAAGTGAGTTTTCAGTGCATTTATGTGCATAATTCAAATTTGAACTACATGCACATGCTCTAGTGCATATAAATTGGTTGAAAAATCAAATCTTTGTCCTTGGGTGCATGCTTAGGTCCCATGCAAGAAATGGGAATGAATCTCAAACACCCTGCCACCGTCACTCGGCCGCAAACATTGAGATATCTGGTTTTTAAATTATAGTAAATCCAAAACTCGTCTGAAATTCATGAAACTTGGCATGCTATCATGGAGCGGCATCAACAAGCCGCGGTAAACTTTTTGTCCCATACGGGGCAGGTTTGGGTATATGCTTATCACAACCATAGCTTCTCACAACAAGCATGATGGTTTCAGTAGGGAATGCCCGAACTTTGGGGGCGAAACGATAATCATTGCCTCTTATTGATTTCAATTTTTTTTTCTCATGTCAACATAGAACAACAAGAGTGTTCTGTTTTTTTTGTGATTTTTTGGGGTTCGTTTGGACATTTTTTATGCATTAAGTGAGTTTTCAATGCATTTATGTGCATAATTCAAATTTGAACTACATGCACATGCTCCAGTGCATTCAAATTTGTGCATCTCTTGAACGCAAACGGTTCTTTTGGATGACCCGTGTGAACCACTTACAAACAATTTGGTGCAATTTGCATCTGTCATATCGGGTATGTTGCCATTTGTCAAACTAGAAAGATTGACATTTGTTTATCTAGTAACATTGCCATTTGCCAACCTTGTAACACTACGATTTGTCAAAATATGAAGCTTAAAATCACTAGCAGTATCTACTTTTTGCAACTAAAATTCGGTAATTAAGCATAGATGGAGGCGAGGAGGCATGTTCAGCCAGGCGTGCAGCGGGCGGCGCAGTACTATTCGATTTGACAGCAGGCGACGCAGTTCCCGATACGGCTTTAATGCAGACGAGGGATAGGGTAGCGGTTCCCGAAATGTTGAATAGCTAATGATGCATCATCCTTCAATTAGCATGGTGTGAATGCATGAGGGAAGTAATGGGAGGACTGGGAAAGGAGGCACACGATGTGAATGCAACGCAGTTTGCACTCATATAAAGGTTTCCCTCCATTCCAATGCATCTACCACATCGTACGCACCTAAGCATTTTCCTAAGCACCTACACTAGTAAGCGCAAAAGTGCCCACTCCAGACCCATGGCGGCGATGCACGCGAGCAACCAGCGGCTGTGCCAGATGGTCCATGATGCCAGCCTGCGGCATGGCACCGTGGATCATCTCCATACGGTGTTGGCGACCGGCTAGTGGATGGCCGCCGTTGATGCCAGCTACGACTATCAGTTGGACCAGATGATCGTTTGCACCACCAACAGGTTCACCGTCGTCAAGAAGCTCGCGGACGACATCGCCAGATTCTCCAGCCGGCGCCCGGGCTATTCATTGCCTGCCACCCTAATCAGCCTCCATGGTCGGAACCTCTTTCAAGCACCGGTGGCCCTGCGACTGCTCGTTGACGCCACAAAGAATGTCCACCTGGAGGTCGCGCTCGCTGCGAGGCGCCTCGCCCTGCAAGAAACCATTGACCTACACATCCATGTGTACGAGCGAATTGTATACGTAGGTATCTACAAGGCCAGTGAGGACGCTACGACGTTGGCCTTCTTCAGCCGACTGGAAGCCTTGGATGCCTTTGCTGAGTAGCACCTTGACCTCGCCACAAAAGCCGCCGCTCCTTAGCCGCCGGTCGGTGGCCCGGACGGCGCAATGAGTTGAGGAGGAGGAGGTCGTACGTTGATGGATGCATCTTTCTTCTTGCCTCCTGTAACCACCACTGCGATCGCATCATCATGGCTTTAATTCTTATTTTGCTATTGCATTCTCGTTCCAGTCAATACAGACATGTGTGATCCCTTTGCTCAATACATACATGTCCGTTCCAGTCTTATTTTGATTGGCTTGAATGAAGTTCTATCCCGTCGTTAGGCACCGCAGCGTGCTGTGCTCGCCGTTAGGTGTCGCAGCGTGCTCTGCTCACGTTTGTTGGCGCACTCTGCTCGCATCCGTTGGCGCGCTCGGCTTGTGGACAACTTTTCCTTGCGTGTTCAACTGCTATATATATATAGGGAAAATCCATCCTACCATCTGGGGGTAGTTACCCCACATGTCTCATATACTATCTTATGGTAGTATATATCCTACTTTATTATTTTAAGTATGTTCATATACCATATATAAGATACTCCAAAGTGAGTTGCATGAAAAAAATTCAACTTGGCCCATGGTTTTTATTATATTTGTGAAATACGTACATATTTGTACATAAAAGAGAGCATACTCAAAATATGATACATACTACCAAAAAAATAGTATATATACTACCTAAACATTCTTATATAATACATACTACGCATACATACTCTCCGATTTGATAGATACTACATACTACATATAAAACTAAAGTGGTGGTAACTACCACTGGTGGTAGATAAAATTTGTCTCATATAGGGTCTATTATGATAACACCCTCTAAAGTCTTATTCTGCACAACAAACCCTTATTCTGCTAACATCACCGCGCCCCCACAACCCACGACTCCTTCCCACCAACCCCCACCTGCCTCCTACTCCTCCCACAAGACAACACCTCCATCCGCCCACGATTCCCCTTCCCCGATCCACTTTCTGCTCACTTGTGCCGCCTCCCCCATCACCTTCTTCTCCCACCGGCGCCGCCCTACATCGATCCACCTTATTCCCCTGCCGGCGCCGCCCTCCCCCCATCCAACTTCTTCCCAGCCGGCACGGCCCTCCCCCAATCCACCTTCTTCCCACGCCAGCCCCGACCTCCCTGATCCACCTTCTTCCCCCGTCAGCGCCGCCCCACCCATACCTGCTTCTTCCCCCGCCGGTGCCGCAGTTGGCTGCACCTCCGAGTGCCCTCAGCTTGGTCTCCCGTCGCCCCTGCCCACCGTCACCCATCCCCCACGCCCGGATCCGCACCTCCTCCTCGATGTGGATCAAGCCTGTGTCGCCGGACCACTTCTCCTGGCCTATCTCCCTCTGCTTCTGCCACGGGACGGCGACGGGTCAGAAAGCAACGACGGCTTGGCCTCTCTCGCTTGACATCCGCAGCGGAGGCGCACCTCCTCCCCCGCGAACCCAGGTGCTCCCTTCCTCCACCCTGCTTCCCCGTCATTGCAAAGTTGACAAAAAGCGCCAGGTAGCCATGGAGTTTTCATCTTGTTTTTTGATTTCCTTCCCAATTCCTTTCTTGTAGTGTAGTTCGCTCTGCCCACTGTGTCCATCCCATCGCATGGCGTGCAGTTTCCCGATGGTGCGCCGGTGGTTTCCCCAAGTTCAGTAGCTACTTGCCCATGTTGTCGTTTGAGTTCGCTGGAGGGACAGAGGAGGTGCTCTCGTGAGGGGAAGCCGGCGTCGTGACCATGCCGTCCAAATGGCGCCGCACTGCAATCCCACTTCTTCACTGTGTTCTGGTGCCGAAAAAAATTTCAGGGACCCAAAAATTCTTTTGAATTTATGTTTGACGTGCACACAGTAACGCAGGAGAAGAGAGCAGATCGCACCCCAAGTACTCGCGCAGGGCCGCCAAGTTTGTGGTTCGCCGCCCCTCTGTCCCCCTCTTCCACCTCCCATCCTCCATCGCTGGAGCAGCACGGTCGTGGGCGTGCAGTGCACTACGACTCCTCGTGCAGTGCAGATCGGGCATCAGGTGGTTAGGTTGCCGGGTATGTGCAGTGAGAAGAGCCATCGCATCGGATTTTTCGGACTGCTAGGCCGCTGCACCTGAGCACCTGCGTCTTGAGCCATGAGATCAAGGACAAGCAGCAGCTTGCTAGGCTTGGGAGCTAACAATTTTTTTGTGTATTTGCTGTTGATTTTGGTTGTGCAGTCCACTGCGTGAGTGGAAGCAGCACACCCGTCGGCACCGTGCAGTTCCTGGGCTTGGATCTCACAATTTTGTGTGTGTGTTTTTCAGTTTTTTTGTTGTTGTTTTGGTCATGCAGTGCACTGCGTGAGTGTAAGCAGCACAGGCGGCGGCACCGTGCAGTCGAGTGTGTGGGTGGAAGCAAACCATGTGCACGACGCGAGCATTTCATGCAGTGCGGACGTGCAGTTCGCCGGCGACGACGCCCTGGAACAGTAGCCGCCCATGCGCAATTCAGAAAGAGCTTCTTTTGCTCTTTTTTCTGCAGATTTCTAACAATATGTGTTGCTCTGTATGCTACCCAAGTTTGTTGCTCCATTGTGTATACTACCTGCTTGCTCGTGATGGACATTTGTTGGTCCATTGTGCTAGCCAATCATTTCACTACTGCAGTATGTTTCAACTTATGAGGTTCCATCAGTCTGCGAAAATGCATTCTTTCATGCACATTGCCCTGTTGAAGCTAGGGTCCAGTGCAAATGTGCAATGCTTTTGCTGGGAGAACTTATTGTTGTAGTACTAAGCATGCAGCGACTGAAGCAAAGCAGTTGGTTGCTTGCTTGATGGAGATCTCAGTCGGTCATGTCGGTGCAGCAAAAGTAGGAGTTGGGCAAAGGTTAGCATTGACCTAGGAATTCATTTAAAAAATCATGCAGATGCGGTGCACTTTGGTCTTGAAAAAAGTCTACTATGAAGGACTCTTCAGTACAGTCCATTTCAAACAAAATGTACTTAAAAAACATGCAAAAAATGCAGTGCACTTTGGTCTGAAAAAAGTCCACCACGAAGGACTTTTTAGTACGCACATTTTAAAATAAAAATGCATTTAAAAAATCATGCAAACGCAGTGCGCTTTGGTCTTGAAAAAAGTCCACTATGAAGGACTTTTCATACAATCCATTTAAAACAAAAAATGCATTTAAAAACCATGCGGCTCGCTTGCCCCGTTGCCCGTTTGATGCAGTGCGGTTTTCATTTTGAAGCAGTGCGGTCGGCCGTATGATGTTGTTCATCCCGTAAGTGCAAAAAAATTGTTACGAAAGCGAAAAAAGGTAATGCGGTTCACTTCTTGATAGTGTTGTGGTTCATGTGAAGTGCACTCTACTTTCTCGTTCTTAAAAAAATTATGTCCCACAAAAAAGAAACCTTGCAATTCTCTTACCCGTTTGATGCAGTGCGTTTTGTCGTCCGATGCAGTGCGGTGTTCAATCGGATGAAGTATCCATGTCGATTTGGGTGTCGCGAAAAACAGAGTGTCCGCATTTCGGTAAATTCGAAATTCCTCTTAAACCGTAAAGAATTAGAGAGAGTGTTCTACATGAAAGAGTTGCGTATCGTCGATATCTTTCCAATGGCGTATCGTTTGAATCATTCCGATCAGCGGTTTGCAAACAATTCACCAAAAACGGCTGCTGCCACTCGTCGTCCGCCGCACGATTTTCAAAATTAACTTAAAACCGTAACGAATTTTAAAAATATTTCAACATATGAAAGTTGCGCCTCGTTCGTAGATTTCCAACGGCGTATCACACGCCTCATTTCGACAAACGGATCAAAAATTGGAGCAAAAACAGTACCAAAAATTTGAAAAACAGAATTCCGTGATTTAGTAAATTTGAAACTGCTCTTAAACCGTAAGGAATTAGAGAAACATTTATATATGAAAAAGTGCGCCTCAACGATATCTATCCAACGGCATATCGTTTGCTTCATTCCGACGAGCGGTTTAGAAGAAATCGCGAGAAAACGCTCGCTGCCACTCGTCATGGGCTGCACCATTTTTAAAACTGCTCTTAAACCGTGTGGAATCTCGAAAAGTGTTCAACATGTCGAAGTTGCTCCTAATCCATAGCTTTTCAACGGTATATTACACGCCTCATTCCGATAAACGGCTAAAATATTAGAGAAAAAACAGTACCAAAAAAATAACGCGTGCAGTTTTTTCCGACGAGAAGTTCACTCGTGTGAGTTACTGCAGCACACTTGGTTCAAAGAATGACGTGCACTTGTGTCCAGCTTGCAGTGCGGAAGCGGTGTGCAGAATAGTTATTCTGCTAATATTACCAGAATAGACCTTCTATATATATATATATATATATATATATATATATATATATATATATATATATATATATATAGTTGCTTGCCGTTGAGGCGACCATGGAGCGCTACGCCGCATCCCTCCACGCGCGCTCTGCCAACGGTTGGGCGTGCGCACGATCATGTCGGGAGCCCCGTATGCATGTGGTTGCACCGCTCGCGTTGCCACGCGATGCAGTTACATGCGGCACGATGTAGTTACACGCTGCAAATTAGAACTGCCATCAGGTCCTGCCGATATGCCTGGCCGTCTGGCTTCCCCTTTAATTCTCGCGGCCATTATAACCTTAGTCTCTTCAACCTTTCGATCGCGTCCCACAACACAACAAGCACACCCACGACGACACATAGAGAGGGGATGTCCAGTGGCGCTCCAATGTAGTTCGGCGAGCATAGAGTGGAGACCCACGCGAGGAGACAGATCTCTCGGTGGTGTACACCATCGACCCGACCGTTGTGGACGACTACATCAACAGCGTTGAGCAGTTGCTTGTTTGAGACAAGTACATGGCCGTCGGCATTGACCTCCAGTACACCGCCGGTCGTCCCGGCATAGATCAGAAGGTTGCCGTCGCCATCATGTCCTCATCTACCACTACTACATGGCCATAGAGCCTTGTGACCGTTTCAACAGGTTTGTCAACAGCACCGACTACAAGTTTGCCATGGTCGAAACCGAAGACGATGTAAATGTGCTCAGTGTTACAGGATTGGCCTGCAAGAACCTTGTCGAAATCCGTGACCACTACAGGGTCTGGGGCAGCATGAAGAAGGACTCCCTGGTCGAACTCGCCTCGGCCATCATCGACCCCTACTACGAAAAGATGAAGCAGGTTGCCCAGAGAACAAGCCCCCTATCCTGGCACAGGGCCTGGATGCGGCAACTGGATGAACCTCACCTCAGGTTCGCGGCCAAGAGCGTGTACACTTGCTACGAGATGCACAAGTGGATCGTTCACATGAGGAAGTGCCTCGTTACCCAAATCGACGAGCCCGGATCGAGCCACAAGCAGAGCAAGCGTCACAAGAAGTAGGTGATGATCAGATGATCGTTTATGCTAGTTAATCATGCATGTAATATATAGTTTAATTTATTGGTGTGTGGAAATGTCATGTGTGTAGTAGCCACCTATGTAATTATGCATGTAATAGTTTACTTTGGTGTGTGCAAATGCCATGGTTGTAGTAGCCACCTATGTAAGTGGATGTTTAATTTGGTTATGCAAGCATGTCCTTATAAGTATGTGTGTGTATATACATATGTTGTTGTTTTGTATGCAATCCCACCACACAACACACACGTCTTGTTAAGTTGAACCGTTTTTGTTCTCTTGTCTCAACGCAAACAGTTCATCTGAGTGAACCGCATACCGTATATCGCACATACCTTCATCTGGTTGACCGTTTCTTTTATGTTGCCTAATCACAAACAGTTCATCCGAGTGAACCGTATGCTGTCCATCGCACACACCTTCATGTGGCTGCCCGTTTCATTTGTTCCTCCTCATCGAAAACAGTTAATTGAACTGAACCGTATGCCCTGAGTCACACACGCAACTAAAATCTGAACCGTGTTTGATGCATCTCCATCGCAAACGTTTTACACCTTTTTGATGATTTTTTACACCACTGTTTGCGATTATGGCATCGCACACAGTTTCGTCGAAGGGACTTTGATCATAGTGTCGCGTTAGCAGTATCCTGTAGTAGTGTAACATCACAATACGATAGCTACATGAAAACATCACAGTACAACATATAGCTAGTTCACCTTTATAAGCACAATATTAGAACAATATATTCATTTCCATAATCAACTGATGCATGATCAGCCAGGTTCGTCTTCTCCACCTCTTCTTTAAGTTTAGTAAGAACTTGTTTTGCACCGACCAACTGGGAAAGTGCCTCCTCCTTCGCCAACACAATCTTAGCAAAGTCTAACTTAAAAAAATCTGAGCTCATTCTCCATCTTCCTCTTTTTTCCCCGCATCTTGAAATATTCTTCAGCGTTGACAACAATTTCTCTAAGCCTATCTCTGTTCTCTTCCTCATACCTGCTCTAGAGATTTGCTAGGCACATTTCAAAGATTGTGGCCACTTGTCGGGGAGGCTGATCGTACCCACGAACACCTACGGGGCCGGCGGACCAGGCCCCTTTGTGGTTCGGAGGGGGGCGGAGATCGCACGAAGAGCGGATCGAGGCGAGGCACACGAGCAGTTTACCCAGCTTCGGAGCTCTCCGAAGAGATAAAACTCCTACTGCTGCTTGTTTGATGTATTGTGTTCTTGCTAGGGAGCGATGAGAGCTACAAAACCTAGCGTGACGTATCTGGTCTCGAATGAGTCGAATGAACCGAACCCACCGAACCCTTTCTACATTGCACATGGGCCTCCTTTTATATGCTCAAGGGGTCTCCGACAGGTGGCAACATAGGCGAGGGTACAAATGTAAAAACAGGAGTTGGTACACCTACCGAGCGATTATGCAGTGCAAAATACCTAACTCTGACGGCAAGGGACAAAAGCAATAAATGCCCGTCTGTGTCGCCCAAACAGTGCAACAGAGACCGTCAGGTGCGCCACCGCTCGCCACGATGGCGAGCTTGTCAGCGCCGCTTATCGCTGCTCTCCGCTGGCTGCACAGCCTCTTGACACGCGCGCATGGAATGGTCCCATGGCGACACGTTGCTGGATGAGCTGGATCGGAGACGGAGAGAGGTTGCTTGCCGCGGCAAGCGCCTTGCCGCGGCAAGCGCCTTGCCGCGGCCGAATCCTTGTCGTGTCCGGAGGCTTGTCGCGCTCCGAGCCTTCCCGGCAAGCTCCTCTTGCCGGGGCCCTGTCGTCTGCATGCCTTGAGTGGCCTTCCCGGCCAGCTCCTCTTGCCGGGCCTTGTCTTATTAGTCAAATACTTTGCTCTTGAATGGCTCCAAAGGAGCCACGGAGGATCTTGGCGGTGACCAGCAAACCTCGCCGCTGGTGTCAGAATCGTCTGCAGGCACGCAGTACGGGATACTAGGGTACCCTACTCTAGTACACCGACAGAGCCCCCGGCCTGGGTCAGACACGGTGCCGGCGCTGTCGGGCTAGGCCCAAAACAGTGCACGGTCACACGCGGCCTTGATCACGCCGCAACTTCGCCGGACCCACCACGACCCCCACTAACAGCACGCACCGAACGTGGCGTCAGGCGAAGATCGTGGGCGTGGTCGTGGGGTTTCTTTATTAGGAAAAGCGGAACGTCCGCCTCCCCTCTTTATAAGCGGGGAAACAGGGCAGGCCGTCCACTCCGCCATTGCTGTCTTGTCAAGAAAACCACCGCCGCTCCCCCCTTTTTCTCCAGTGCGAAGAGAGCAGCGCCCCGGACCCTTTCGCCACAAGCGCACTCACCGCCGTCGGCCTCCTCCGCCGCCCTCGCCATGGCTCCGAAAGCCGACAAGGAGAAGGGCGTCAAGTCGGCCGAGCGGCTCGCAACGCGGCGCAAGGAGCGGGCCAACTTCCCCCTGTTTCGGCGCCAAGGAGCTGCGGGATGTCTTCTATCTGTTTTGGTCGACGGAGACGCGTGCGCATCCAGCGCACGAAGGTACTCCCCGCCTCCGCTTCTGATTTGGCCCCAACTGGGTACCCTTTTTTGCCCTTTTCTTCTATTGCGGGCTTTGCCCGCCCTTTTCCGAGTTCTTCTGCGATATCATGAACACATATGGCCTCCGCCTCCTTGATTTCACCCCCAACGCCGTCTTGACCATGGCAGTTTTCGCTCACCTTTGCGAAAACTTTGTCGGGATCCACCCGAATGTGGCACTCTTCCGCCACTTCTTCGTGCCCCGCGTCGAGAGAGGAGAGCCACTTGCCGGAGGGATAGCTTGGGTCTCCAGGATCGGCAAGAAAGAAGCCTATCTGGAAGGAGAGTTCCGCAACAAGTGGGAGGAGTGGAGAGCCAATGGGTGTTGGGTCGTAGAGGAGAACCCGCGGCCCTTCCCTGCCGTGCGCCAATCCGCAATAGTGCGCGGGCAGAGATTGGAGTAACTTGGCGCCGGAGGATGCTAGGTTGAAGATAGCTGTGACCGGATTTTGCGCCTCGGGCTTGCCGGACTAACCGTGGCGTGGTTGGCGCAGACTTCCTTCGCCGCCGCGATCGCTCCCTTGCGGGAGAGGAGGAGGCCTGCTTGGGAGTTCCAAAATGCGGCAGACATCATGAGGTTGCGCCCGGCCTGAATTGGAATTTCACCGCCCCGGAGCTGGATGCGATCTTTGCTAGAGCTTTTCAAGAACGACCCGATCACCCTGAGTGGTTTAGGTTGCCGAGGGGTCGCCCCATTGTGCAACAACTCGGCACTTGACCGCATCCGCGCCATGATGCCGCGCAGCGATTCCCATGGGATCGTTCCAACCTGGCAGGAGCCCCCCGACGAGGTCGTGCAGCAGTTCTTCGACGACTTGGAAGAAGTGCCGATCCACTCCAACGAGCAGAAAAGGCTCACTTGCGACACCACCGACGAGGAGATGGCGCGTATTGCCACCAGTGGAGGAGGCGGCAGCAGCCGCCGCTGGAGCCTTCGGGTATACCGTGGAGGAGGCGGACGCTGCGAAGGCGGCAAGCCTTGCCGAGCGAAGGGAGATCGCCGGCGAGGACAAGCTTGTCGAGCCCGAGGCCGGGTCGAGTGGACCCGCCGAAGGCGCTTCTTCTCCACCACCCAGCGACTTGCCGCTGGCCTGAGCCCCTCGCCCGCCGAAGAGGCGTCTCCGCAAGGCCGGAGACGAGTCGGGCGGCAAGCCCACAAGAAGCAGTGCAGCGACGCGCTCATCACAGCAAGCGATGTTGCCGCGGGAGCGCCTCACACTGCCGCGACAACTGGGGCGGGATCTTCCTAGGCCACCGCCGACGCCTCCGCCAAGCGGCCAAGAGAGCCCACTCCCCCGCCTCGTCGCACCGGAGGCGAGCCGGAATTTGACTTCTCCGCGCTTAGCTCCGAGGAGGAAGATGAAGAGTAAGCTCTTGAGATTGTGTTTGTATTTCTTCAATTTTGTTGCTTCATCTTGAATCTGATTTGCTTCGTTCTGAACTCTTTCCTTTTCAGGACGCTAGTCCTGAGAGCTTCGAAGAGGGACAAGATCCCGACGGTCGTCGTTGAGGACGATCCACCCGTGGCAACAGAGGAGGCGTCTGAGACCCCTTGCCGGACTCCGGCAACCCTTCCTCAGAGCAGCCCCCAAAGACAGCCCCTGGGGTAAGTGTGCGGCTTTCTCCTCTTGTTAGGTGTGCGGGGGTGCTCCTTCTTCGTTGACACCTGATTGTTTGCTTGTGTAGGAGCAGAGCAGCCTCATCGGGGAGGGCTCGGAAGCCGCCCCGAAATCCTGTCTGCTGCCACTCGCTGCCAAGGGAGGATTCTCCGGCAAGGGAGCGCCCTCCGACAAGGGAGGCCACTCCGGCAAGGGAGGCTACCCCGGCAAGGGACAGCGCCAGTGACCCTCCAGTGGTCGAGGCCGTGGCTGCGGATCCCGTTGCAGGTAATTTCCTTACACGAAAATTTCCCTTGGGCTTGTTTTCTTCTGTTTCTCTTTTTGAACATTTGCTTGACTGCTCTTTCTTCGTCTGACGCAGAACCGATGGAGGTCGAGGTCGCCGGCGAGGAGGAAGCGCGCGGCAACGCCGACGAGGCCGTCGTCGTGGAAGAAGAGGCCGTCGCTGTGGAAGAAGAGGTCGTCGCCGACGAGCCTGTCGGTGAGGAGGCCACCGAGGCTGCTGACGCAGGAGCTGGCGAGGGGTCGGGCGATCGCACTGACGGCCCTGAGGCCGCAGGAGCGCCAGGCGCTGCACCGACAGCCGACTCCCCCGCCGCTGCTGTTGTCGGGCTCCGAGGAGCCCCAGCCCGGCGCCTACTTGAAGGCCGGCGAGGGTGTCTTCATCAAACTCCCCTGGGAGCCGAGCTCCAGGGAGCCGGTCGAAGGAGAGACCTTTGACGGCGAGCTACTTGCCTCCGCTGGGCTGACGCTGGTGGACGCGCCAAGCAGCAGCAGCGGCGAGTCTGAGGAGGAGTAGCTGCTGAAGAAGCTGCTGTCGCTCTACCGCGCTCGGCAAGCCAAGTTGGAGTCCCGGGAAGCACTTGTCGCGAGGGCAGGAGCGGACATGGAGAAGCCTTGAAGAGCTCCGGGCGCCAACCAAGAAACTCTCATGACGTAGCGAGCCTTGGCGGCAACTTGCAGAAGAGCGCACGGCCTTCATCCTTGAGAAGGCCGCACTGAGGAGGAGCAGCGGCTGGCTGCCGAGAAGCTCTCCAGCGAGCAAGCGAGTGGCGCGTGAAGGTCAACCTGGACAGCCATGAAGAAGACCTTGCCGCGCGCGAGGAGTCACTTGGCGGGGCGCTTAAGGAAGCGAAGGATGCTACCGCAGCCGCCGAGGCCGCCAAGGAAGAGTTGAAGGCGAAGGTGCACAGCTGGAGGCCAGCCTCAAGAAGAGTGGCGAGGAGCTTGCCGCGCTCAAGCACGAGCGCGAGAAGGACGCCTACACTCTTGGCGAGCTGCAGAGCCGTCTCGCCGATAGGGGCAAGGAGCTCGACGCCGCCAAGGATTCCAAGGCGGATCTTGAGCTGAAGCTGACCACTCTGACGCAGACGTTGGACGGCGCCAGAGAGCGGGAGGTGGGCTTGTTGGAGACGATCAAGGCCAAGGAAGAGCTGCTAGCGAATGTTGTCTCCACCCAGAGTGCCTTGAGGGAGAGTGTGGAGCACTGGACTGAAGGTCTTGTGGACACCGCTGCTGACATTCACAACGAGCTGATGGAGCTGGGGATGGCGGACCTTGCATACTCCTCCGACGAGCATCTCCAACCCAGCGCCAAACTCAGTTTATTCTTCAAAGGCGTGGTAACGGGTCTCCAGCGACTCCGGGAAGAGGTCCCAAAGCAGCTGGCCGAGGAATCACGCCAGATCTGTGCAGGAGCCCTCGAGAAGGTGTTGATAAAGGTGGCCTTCCGCAATCCGGGCCTCAACCTTAACGGCGTCCTCCGATCCTTGCCGCCAGATGCCAACGTGGAGGAGCTCAAAGCCCTTGTCGCACCCATTGTGGACAAGGTGAACAAGATCAAGCGGATTGATGGCGACCCGCGTAGACTAGGCCGCCAATTTTATCCTTCCCTTGTCGCTGCTGATCATGTTTAGAACACTTTGTTAGATCAGCGACAAGTTATTTTGTAATATACTCTATCTTAGGCGATCAATGCAACGTTATTTCCTCTACTTGACTCCTTCCTTTGTACGTTTCTGCCCCACGCATTTGGGGGACTTGTCGGTGCGGGCACCTTTGCCGCAAGCGTTGAGTGCGGAACGTCGGCCTCTTGGCAGTTGCCGCGACAAGCAACCTTGTCGCGACTAGCCGCAGCTCACTTAAGTTGTTGAGCGGACTCGAAACAAAGTAAGGGCGCGACTAGCCTGCGAGTTGGTTCCTCTGCACACAGGTTTTCCATACAAAGTACTCTCATTCGAGGAAGATAACTTAAAATTTTAAAAATTGATTGCTCAAACTTTGGCAACTTAGCTTTTCTGTCTTTTGCTTCCCGATAAGGCGAAACTTCCTCGAGCGATGCCTGGTCCATAGTATTATCTTCTCCTTCCCCTGGTTAACTTGTGCGAGGGAGCCTTCCTTTCTTTGAGAAAAGAGAAAGAAGAGAAAATAAAGTTATGGAGCCCAGCGGCTCGATTTTGCTTACGGGTGTGGTTGCTTTGCATAAAGCGTTAGCCAAAGCATGCAATAAAATGATGAAAGCATGAATTTGACAATTTAGCGAACGCACGAGCTTCTTCGATGCATCGGGTCTGCGCCCGGCTTTGTACAAAGGATTACATGCAACAACGGCAAGACTTGTACAAAAGGTGGTTGCCGGAACAGGTTAAACAACGCCGCCTATGGGTAAAACTTACGAAGATGCTCAATGTTTGAGGAGTTGCTCACGGGATGCCATCTTCGGTCTCAAAGCGGGCGCCGCCAGCCTAGTGACTCGTTTCACCCGATATGGGCCTTCCCACTTCGGCGTCAACTTGTTTGAATTCTTGGCGGACTGAACGCGCCGAAGAACAAGGTCGCCTTCCTCGAGACTTCTGGCACTAACTTTGCAGCAGACCTAGAAATAAACCTGCTGAGAGCAGCTACGCAACCGACAAGTCTTCGTACATCCTTGACGCGCTTTGGTGCTTCAATTTGCTCAATGGCCTTGATCTTGTCGGGATTGGCTTCAATCCCTCGCTGAGACACGAAGAACCCGAGAAGCTTGCCGGAAGGGACTCCAAATACGCACTTCTCAGGGTTGAGCTTGAGGTTGATCTTGCGCAGAATTGCAAAGGTCTCGTCCAAATCTTGAACCAGAGTTGCTTTGTCCTTGCTTTTGACCACTATTTTATCCATGTAGGCTTCTACATTTCTGTGCATTTGTGGCTCAAAAGCGTCATGGACTACCCTTGCAAACGTTGAACCAGCATTCTTCAAACCGAAAGGCATCCATATGAAACAGTATGTGCCACATGGAGTGATGAATGCGGTTTTCTCCTCATCTTCTTCTGCCATGAAGATCTCGATGGTATCTCGAGTATGCATCAAGAACGAAAGCAAATCACATCCAGCCGTGGAGTCAACAATCTGGTCGATGCGCGGTAAGGAAATGGATCTTTGGGACAAGCTTTATTAACATCCGTGAAGTCAATACAAAGTCTCCATTTTCCATTTGCTTTGGCGCACGACCACAGGATTGGCCAACCACGAGGGATGGAGCACTCCTCGACAAGGCCTGCTGCTTCCGGTTTCTTGATCTCTTACGCTATGAATTCTTGGCGCCCACCGCTTGCTTCGACTTTTTTGCTTGACGGGCGCAAGATGAGGACAAACGGCCAGGCGGTGCTCAATCACTTTCCTGGGAACACCGGGGATGTCAGACGGTTGCCATGCAAACACGTCGACATTCGCCCGCGGGAAAGCAACGAGCGCGCCTTCCTATTTAGGGTCGAGAGAGGCACTGATGGTGAAGGTACCACCAGTGCCGTCCTCCTTGGCGGGCACCTTCTTGGTCTTTGGCGGAGCTACCATATTCTTCTTGCACTTGCCGGTGGAGCTCGATGGTGCGTCCTCGACGGTAGCGCAGCACTCCGAAGAGGTGCGCTTGCCGGAGTGGGCATCAGAGCTCTTGCCGGACTTGGACTTTGTCTTCTTCCCCCCGGGAGCTTCAGCGGCAAGTGTTTGGCAATCTGTCGCTGCCGCATCCCGGTAGATCTTGTCGGCATGATAAGGGCATCCTTCTTGTCGCCATGGACAGAGATGACGCTTATCGGCCTGGCATCTTGAGTAAGTTGTAGGCGTAGTGAGAGGCTGCCATGAACTTGGCGAGTCTTTGGGCGGCCAAGTATCCCATTGTAAGGCAATGGGAAATCGGCAACGTCGAATGTGACCCTCTCAGTCCTAAAGTTCAGCTCGCTGCCAAATGTTACCGGCAACGTAATCTTCCCCTTCGGCTTGCTCCTTCCCGGATTGATTCCTTGGAAGGTGCCGGTCTCTTCGAGCTCGCTATTAGGGATTTGAAGCTTCTGGAGCACCGCGGAGGAGATCAGGTTCAAGCCGGCCCCGCCGTCAACTAGCAACTTGGTGACCTTGAGGTTGTGGATGGTTGGTGAGACCAACATCGGCAAGCACCCGACCGCAGTTATGCGATCAGGGTGGTCCTCAATATCAAAGGCGATAGGCGTCGGACCATTTCAGAGGCTTGCGTGACTCTACGGATGGTTCCGCTGCATTGACCTCCCGCATCCATTGCTTGAGTTGGCGGTGGGAGGTATGTAGGGAAGCACCTCCGTCAATGCAAAGGACCTCTGTGGCTTTCTGAAACTCCTGCTCATCGGCGTCGTCGTCTTCCATATCTTTGTCGTCATCATCGTCTTCATCCTTATCGCGACCGCGGGGAGGTCTGTCTCCTTGCCGCCGCTTGGCCTTGCCGCGGCGTCCTCCCCGGCCGGGACGTTTCTTGCTTGCTCCCCCAGCACCTTCCTGGGCCTTCTCCTTGTCGCGCCGCTCGTACTCAGCCTTCTGCTGCTCAACAAGCTGCTCGACCTTCTTGCAGCTCACGGAGGTCGTGGCCCTTGGTGCGGTGGATCTTGCAAGATCTTGCTTGCGGAGCTGCCCCGCTTGTCGGCGGCCGCCACAGACTGGTGGTGGGTGTCAGCGGCAACCTCCTTACCGGAGCCACCAGCCTTGGCGTTCTTGTCGCCACCTCCGTTGCCGGACTGCTCAACAGCTAGCACTTCTCTACCTTTCTTCTTCCTGTTGCCTCGCCGCCGGCTCTTCTTTGCCGGGGCGGTCTCCTCACTGTCAGATCCTGCTTCTGCATTCTCTCCTGGGAGTCTCCTCCCTTCCTTAGCACGTGCACACTTGTCAGCCAAGGCATACAGCTCACTAACGTCCTTGACTTTGCACATCGCCATCTCCTCCCTCATCCTGCGGTTCCGCACGTTCTGATGAAACGCGATCATCATGGCAGGGTGGACATCTGGGATGTTGTAGTGCACACGTCTGAATCTCTGAATGAACTTGCGAGGGACTCTCCTTCCTTACAGGCGGCAGATGAAGGTCACTCTCTTGGCCATGAGGTTTGTGGCCACCGTGAAGGCGCCAACAAACTGATGGCATAGATCTGCCAAGAGGATATGGAGCTGTCCGGCAAGTGCATGAGGCAAGATCTCGACGTTGGGCTTGAGCACGGCGGGAAGTAATTGGCGAGGATCTTGTCGTCCCGCCCCCCGCAGCCTGCACCGCAATGGTGTAGATGCTTTGAGGAACTCGATGGATGCGCCCTGCCATCATACTTCTCCGCACATCTGGTTTGAAATTTTTACGGCTGGGCCCTTTGGACTTGCCGCAGCTCACGAGTGAACGCAGGGGCAACCTATCACAGACGGCAAGTCGCTGGCTCCTCCGGGCGCGCATGTCAACAGAAGGCCCAGCGTGCTTGTCGGACTGACGTCGCGCTTCTCTCCGGCGCTCGATGCGAGTTCGAGCGTCCTCTTGTTGTCGCGCATGAAGAACTTGGCGCTGATCGCAGCGAGCTCGCGGATTTGACGACGCGGTGGAGTCGCTGTCGAGGTGGATCCGGTGAGTCGGCGATCTTGGCCTTCGGGGCGGAGAGTGCATGGTAGTTGCACCTCCAACAGTCTCGTCGCCACCGGCTCGTGCCTTGTCATCTTGCCGTGGCAACGACGGTGTTGGTTGCCGCGGAGCGTCGCCGTTGGCAAAGCCGACGAGGCTCTGGATAGTGGCCCTCCACTCGACGACCCTGTCGGCCGTTGGAGGGTAGTCGAGGAGCAGCTGAGCTCTCTCCAGAGCTTCTGCTGGAGTAGTGGGTGGCATTGCGAACGGTGCGAGGAGCGGGATATGCTCGGACTTCTAACTATGTTAGAAGGAGCAGCACCCCGCCCAGGTGACCGTATCTCACTCGTGCCAGCATGTTGGCACGCATGCTGGTCTTGAGGGTCTCGATCCAACGAACGTATGGCATTGTGAACGCCATGACGTTGTTGGTCCCGCGTCTCCTGAGATGGGCGCGGGGGATGCACGGACGCCGAGGTTTGCGGGCCTTGTCCTTGGACTTGGCAACGCCACGAACACCTTCGCCGGCGGCGCCCGTTCCTCCGCCGGCGTCTGCCCCACCACCTGTTTGCTGCGGTGAGGGTGGGTACGACGCGGACGGCTCTGCTGCCGCCGAAGCCTTCTTCTTCGGTGGCATGTTGAGGAAGATGTTGAGGACGCTGCTCGTGTGAACGTCGGATTAGATTCACACGGCCTCGACGCTTCTACCGGGCGCGCCAAAGATGTCGGGGAGGCTGATTGCCCACGAACACCTACGGGGGCGGCGGACCAGGCCCCTTTGTGGTTCGGAGGGGGCGGAGATCGCACGAAGAGCGGATCGAGGCGAGGCACACGAGCAGTTTACCCAGCGAGCTCTCCGGAGAGATAAAACTCCTACTGCTGCTTGTTTGATGTATTGTGTTCTTGCTAGGGAGCGATGAGAGCTACAAAACCTAGCGTGAGCGTATCTGGTCTCGAATGAGTCAAATGAACCGAACCCACCGAACCCTTTCTACGTTGCACATGGGCCTCCTTTTATATGCTCAAGGGGTCTCCGACAGGTGGCAACATAGGCGAGGGTACAAATGTAAAAACAGGAGTTGGTACACCTACTCGAACAAAGGTCAAAGGTATGCAAAATACCTAACTCGACGGCAAGGGACAAAAGCAATAAATGCCCGTACGTGTCGCCCAAACAAAGGCAACAGAGACCGTCAGGTGCGCCACCGGTCGCCACGATGGCGAGCTTGTCAGCGCCGCTTATCGCTGCTCTCCGCTGGCTGCACAGCCTCTTGACACGCGCGCATGGAATTGTCCCATGGCGACACGTTGCTGGATGAGCTGGAGCGGAGACGGAGAGAGGTTGCTTGCCGCGGCAAGAGCCTTGCCGCGCCGAATCCTTGTCGCGTCCGGAGGCTTGTCGCGCTCCGAGCCTTCCCGGCAAGCTCCTCTTGCCGGGGCCCTGTCTTCTGCATGCCTTGAGTGGCCTTCCCGGCAAGCTACTCTTGCCGTGGCCTTGTCTTCTTAGTCAAATACTTTGTTCTTGAATGGCTCCAAAGGAGCCACGGAGGATCTTGGCGGTGACCAGGCAAACCCTGCTGGGTGTCAAGAATCGTCTGTGCTGCAGTATGGGATACTAGGGTACCCCTACTCTAGTACACCGACACCACTCTTGATCAACCCACTCCAGGTAAGAACACTTTCGTTCATCCTATAATATTTAAAACTAAATTAGGGAAAATGGGTTTCTAGCAACATAGAAAATCACCACATACATATTTTGAAGAACTAAAGAAACACGTTAATTATGACATATATTCTCAAAAAGATCAATGTGCAAATGAATTAATTGCTACTGAGACAACAACCAAATTCAGAAACATCACAAGCTATAATTAATTGCAACAACGCTACATGTTCTTAGTCATGTACTATAAATAACAAATTGAACATTTTATGAGGAAGCCAAATGTAATTACAACAACACAAATTAATACTAACAGGTGTGTACATGCACAAATTTAGTAACATAGAACTAATAGCACTAGGGTCGTCCACTATGTATGCCAAAACTGGTGTCCAAACAACTGTTGCTACATTTGGCACCGGTGCCCTGCACTACCGAGCCACTGCCAGAAGAAAAATTCAGGGAATCAGACTCCGGAGCACCTAGTTGCTCTGATGCCCAATTCCTTCGTGCCATAAAGTTTTAGTATTTTACTGCTTGGCTGCTTGGATGTGTGGAGCAAAGTTGGCTGCACAGACTGCTGGAGCAGTGCCAAATAATTTTCTCAGGGCACCGCTGATGAGATGGCAACATTAATAAATACTAGGTAGAAACTGTGATAGCACAATGACAGTGTCTGAATGACTGAATCACATCTAACAAATGATTTGTAACAACGAAAGTGGGGCTAACCTTCTCTACACATGCCAGAAACTTCCTTCCACTGTCCCCAGATTCAAACACAACTAACTTCATGCATGGAGATTGATGGTGACAACGAGCAGGCAGATCTTCAGCCACCCCGCTCCATTCGTTGCAAGTGATGGTCCTAGGGAGCTACAAGAGTAAGAAATGACTCAAATTGGCCGCCGGGTTAAAATCCTATATTCCAAATCATAACCCGAGAGAGAGGAGAGAGGATTACCTGGCTGGTGAAAGAGTCGTCATCGTAGGAGGAACCGCAGGAGAGGTCATTGTGGTCAGGGAGAAAAGGGGGTGGGGAAGGGGGAAGAGTTAGATATTTCGGCTGTAGGCCAAAATTTTCGGAAGGCGGAGGGAAACTTTGCGCACGGTGCCGCCGGACACCATTCACTTTGAACAAATGTGTGCATCGCAAACAATTCTTCTCCTTTACGCGCGTGCGGTAAGTTTGATCATTCAATTTTTGGTGGAAATTTCCATGGGTACTGTGGTCATCCACGTCATTGCATAATTTAACATCGCTTGCTAATTTGGGTACACAAAAGAGCCTACAGCACACAGACCACACTTACTAAATCAGGCAATTTTAGTAATTAAACAGAGCCAGTTGACCTAAACATTGCTCTAATCAAAGACCAGCATTATAAACAAAGGCTAAGTATGCATAATTTTGACAAACCCGCCGACGCACCGCCCTATGCCTCGCTGGTGTAAGATGGGACGTCGATGACTTGTCCCGGTGACATGCCACCGGTTGTGGACTCGACGCCCCCTAGGCTGAAGTCGACTGTATCGTCGTCCTCGTCCTCAGCGCCACCCTCAAGGTTGTAGTACTCATAGTAGTGGCTGCGCTAGAGCTCGCGTTGGTACTCTAACGCCGATTCCTCGATGGACATGCTCTTCTCTCCCTCCTCCTCAGCCACACGCAACTCCTCCTACCGGCGCTCCTCAATCTCCGCCGCCTCCTGCATCTCCGGCTCCCACTCGGTGATCTCATGAGGAAGCATGTGCTCCATGGCCTCCATCGCCTTTTTGGACGTGGGTTGCATGCTATTCCGAGGAGGCCTGGAATATCTTGGCATGGGCGTCCTCGATCTTAGCATGGATGGCCTCGACCCGGGCCAGGGCGACATCGGCGGCACGGACGACTGCTTGAGCGCTCTCGGTGTTTGCAGCTGCCATCGTAGCAGCAGCTATAGCCGTCTCGTCTGCTACAGCTGTCCTATCGGCTGCGGCAGACGCCCTCTCAGCAGATGCGGTCACGCTCTCGAGGCAGGCAGCGGCGTTCGGGGAGGGCGCGACCACCGTATGGGCCCTCACGGAGTGTCTCCACAACATCATTCTTTGCAAGAAGGGGTTGGGTAATGGGGATCAGGGATTTGTGGATTCGGGGGTGACCGGCACTAGAGCAGACGAAGCCGGCGAAGCTTATGGAGGAAGACATAAATAGACCCACTAATTTTCATCGCAAACGGTTCCTAAAACAAATTGTGTGTGATGTTGTTGATTTTTTGTATTAGCCGTGAAGACGAATTTGGAGTACAGTGGCAATGGATGGTGTTTTAAATGTACGAGAAAATTTTGTACCGTTAAAATGCACTAAACAACTGTCATGTTAAAATTTGGAAATTATAAGGGTTCATTTGACCTTTTAAAGACATTAAGTGAGTTTCTAGCCATTTATTGGTTGTAATTCAAATTTGAACTGCATGTACATGCAACAGCAAACCATCATGTGGTGGAAAATCATATTTGTACTTATGTGCGATTTAATTCCATGTGCAGTAAATTGGAAGGAAATTTCAAACATATTGGGGTTATGGCTTGGACACAAGCATCGAGTGCCATGGCATGTAAATTCCAAAAAATTCAAAAATGATCAAAAATACATGAAACCTTTCTTAACGTAATGGCATGCCACCAAGATGCTGTGGTAAAAAAATTGGCCTGTTTGACAAAAGTTTGGACACACACCCTCACAAACCGGAACAACTCACTAGAAGGGACATGGTTCCGAGAGGGCACAATGCATGTTTGATGATGAACCGGCGATGGCTTCCTCTGATGGCCTTCAAAATTTTTCTACAGTTAACATGCACTAATACAACTGTCATGTCAAAATTTGGGAAATTCCAGGGGTCATTTGACCTTTTTTAGCCATTTAAGTGATGCTCTAGCCATTTAATGATCATAATTCAAATTTGAACTACATGTACATGCAACAACTAACTATAACGGTTTTAAAAATCATACCATGTGCAGTAAATAGGAAGGAATTTTCAAACATATTGGTGTCACGGCTTGGACACAAGCATCGAGTGCCATGGCATTTAAATTCCAAAAGATTAAAAAATGATCAGAAATACATGAAACCTTGCTTGACAAAATGGCATGCCACCAAGATTCCGTGGTAGGAAAATTGGCCTGTTTGACGAAGTTTGGATACACACCCCTCCAAATTGGAGCATCTCACTTGACATAATGTTTGATGACAAACAGGTGGTAGCTTCCTCTTATGGCCTTCAAACTTTCTCTAGTGTTAATGTGCACTAATACAATTGTCATTTCAAAATTTGGATACTTTCAGGGGTCATTTGACCCTTTAAAGACACTTAAGTGATTTTCTAGCCATTTAATGACCGTAATTCAAATTTGAATCACATCTACATGCAATAACTAACCATAACGGTTGGAAAAATCATATTTATGTACTTGTGTGTGAGTTAATTCCCTATGAAGTAAATTGGAAGGAATTTTCAAATATATGTGGAAAGAAAATGTAAATATCTGGCAAGACAATCGGGCCCCACACGATTGGCACTCTATTTCGCGCCTCAACGTTTGGAAGGTGAGTGGTGTGGGTTATTAATCAGACGCGGTTTTGAGTGGGAAGCCATCAGTGATTAAATTCACCCATGGCTTTTGCTGTGGGAATCGTGTGCAATTTAAACTATAATACTCGTAAATTCCAGCGACCGGCGTGTGTACTGTTCCCGTCGATCTAGATTCCGGCCGCCAATAAATACTACCTTGCTCACGTCGTTTCGCCTGCATTGTCATCTACATCCTCTCCTTGCTCGCCCCCCCCCTCTATCTCTCTCTCTCTCTCTCTCTCTCTCTCTCTCTCGCACAGACACACACACAAATTGCTGCCATGGCGCCATCAATCTGCCCACGCGCCGACAAGGAGGCGCCGCCCCCGAGGACGTTCACTCGAAGATCAGTGACGAGGAGGACCCCCACACGCCACCGGACGAGGTTGCGCCGGACCCCCCAGCTTGGGAGTGGTTTACGGGCCAGTACAATCTTTGTGTGTGGAAGTCGCTGCTGCCGGCTGAGAAAGCCAGACAAGTGGCATTGAAGAAGGAGATGAAGGAGGAGGAAGCCATTTACCAGGCGGCCTGTGAAGCCCACGAGACCGCCTGGAAAAAGGAGGCGGTGGAGCTTTGGGGGTGGGCGCGTCGACGTGCGGAGGAGGTGTACGAAGACGGGTACTTTGCCAGGAAGGCCAAAGGCGCTAGGCGCCTCAGCGCTGCATGGAGGTGGGCCGATAAGCTCCAACATGTCATCGACGAGGAGCTCCGGTGGGCACCCAACAAAATGGCAAGATCGTTCTCGCACGTCCGCCAGCAAGAGGTAGATTGGTACGTCAAGCGCTGTGAGGCGGAGGAGGCGGAGTATCGCCTCCACTGGGAAGACGTCAGGCACTGTGGAGTCACGAGAGGCTGCCGTAATACTGCCCCCATAAGGAGGGATTATTAGTTTTAGTATTGTTCGTTTCATTTTTATGCATTGTACATTGCAGTTAAGTATTGTCACGTATATGTGATGATATTTTATATATTCTGTGATGAACTGATGAACAATTAATATATATTATGAATTCCATTTTTCTATCTGTTTTCGTATACTAATTCGTATCTAGCTCTTATCATCCACTAATATAGAATGGTAAGCATATATATATATACACATTGAAAAAGAACAATACAGAAGAACGAAAAGCATAGTACACAAAATGAAACAGAGCAATACTGTGATTGTTGTGAACACATAGCGATCCACGTCGAAATGACTCAATAGAATAAAACGCGTCCATGACTAGCAAACCTTGCCTACGATAGCTCTTGGCTCTGCCTGAACTCGTGTAGGCACTCGTCCAAGCGCTCGACACACTCATGGTACATCTAGAGCATGATCTCGAGCTTCAAGTTGGCTATTTCATCGGAGATCACCAACTCGAGGATGTGACGGCCATGTTCCTCTACCGCGCCTAAGTGGACACCTGGTCCAAAGAGGCGGTCGAGCCCAGCGACCAGCGCGTTGGTATGGAGCGGGCCGCAGACAAGGCGAATGGCGCGACCCATGCGAACGACGTAGCGAGCGTCCGATGCAAGTACGGCGCGGCCGGCCTCTGGTGCAATTACAGTGTAGACGGCCTCTCCCCACTCCTGGCGAGGAATGGGGTTACTGATGGGCCGTGTACCCAGCTGCGACGCCCTGTCGACAGCAGGCAAGCGCCGATGGATCCGCTCTTGCTGTGTGGCGCGCCGTGCCTCTCACTCTGCAGCGCTCCAACAGTCTCGCTATGCGGCGAGCCGTAGCTTATCTGTGCAGACGCGCATAGCTTTCTCTGCGTGCACCATCGATCATGTTATGTGGCGAGCTACAGCCTCTCGGCGCTGACATGCCTATCTTGATCCACGGCGCTGAAGCGCCGTTATCCAAGGGTGTGCTCAACCCCGGCAATGGCGCACATCACGGTCGTCCATCGCGTTGTCGGGGAGCGCCTCGGCCTCGATGGGCCGTGGCGCTTTCTCATTTTCCTCGCCGAGGAGGTTGATGGCAGAGGCGACGCTTCGGTGGGTCGGCATTCTTGAAAAAGGTGGATGTGCTATAGGTTGCGCTTGTTGCCTCGGTGTGTCGCCCGCCACCTAGGTTTATGTGCAATATCGCTGAGTGGCGGCAGGAAACCGATGAGGAAATGGCGGGAAACTATGGCGTGTTCATAAAATGCCATAAATTAATGGAAACTTAGCATAGAAGGAACAACGAGCTAGCACAACGCGTGCGGGCACATTGATCGCCCAAGGCTATGATCCATATACTTGTGTGCCCAACAGAGCACACTATTCACAGTAAAGAATACTGTTCTATACACAGAGAGCGTAGATGTTGTGCAAACTGAGCAAATCATGGAAAATGATTAAAGTAAGGAATAGGTCGATGATGATTTCAAGAATGGCAGACAGTAATTTGCCAGCAAGCGTTGTTTGCCAAGAACACACACAACTTATCAGCATGAAATGTCTGTGTTATCATCGGTCTTCCCACACAATTAGCTGGTGCACCCTTGTCTGTTGCCCGTGTTCACGTCACCGTGTCGGCCTCTGCTCGCATCAATCAGCGTGCTCTGCTCGCGTACCTCCATGCGACCGGCTTGTGGACAGCTTTTCCCTGCGTGTTCAACTGCTATATGCATATATATGGCTGCTCACCATTGAGGCATGGAGCGCTCTGCTCGCGTCCCTCCGCGCATGGTCTGCCAGCGGTTGGGGCCGATGCATGATCATGTTGGGGGCCCCATATGAATGAGGTTGCGCCGCGCGCGTCGCCACGATGTAGTTACGTGCGGCAAATTAAAACTGCCATCCGGGCATGCCGCCATTCTAGAATATCTGGCTTCCCCATTAATTCCCGCGACCATTATAACCTTAGTCTCTCCAACCTTTGATCACACCCCACAACACAAAAAGCACACCCACGATGACACATATAGAGAGGATATCTAGCGGCGCTCCAATGGATTAGGCGTCCATAAAGTGGAGACGCACATGAGGGAGACGGATCTCTCCGTGGTGTACACCATCGACCCGGCTGTGCGGATGACTACATCAACACCGTGGAGCAGTTGCTTGCTCAAGACATGTACAAAGTGGTGGACATCGACCTCCAATACACCGGCGGTCATCCCAGGAGAAATCAGAAGGTTGTCGTCGCCTAGTTGTGCGTGCATGATACGTCTCCAACGTATCTATAATTTATGAAGTATTCATGCTATTATATTATCCATCTTGGATATTTTATGGGCTTTACTATGAACTTTTATATTATTTTTGGGACTAACCTATTGACCCAGAGCCCAGTGCCAGTTCCTGTTTTTTCCCTTGTTTCAGTGTTTCGAAGAAAAAGAATATCAAACGGAGTCGAAACGAAATGAAACCTTCTGGAGAAGTTATTTTTGGAAGGAAAGCTACCCGATAGACTTGGAGTGCATGTCAGGAAAGAAACGAGGGAGCCACGAGGTAGGGGGCGCGCCCACCCCCCTCGTGGGCCCCTCGTGGCTCCCCTGACGTATTTCTTCCGCCTATATATATCAATATACCCTAAAACCTTCGGGGAACAGTATAGATCTGGAGTTCCGCCGCCGCAAGCCTCTGTAGCCACCAAAAACCTCTCGGGACCCTGTTCCGGCACCCTGCCGGAGGAGGGAACCCTCACCGGTGGCCATCTTCATAATCCTGGCGCTCTCCATGACGAGGAGGGAGTAGTTCACCCTCGGGGCGAGGGTATGTACCAGTAGCTATGTGTTTGATCTCTCTCTCTCTCTCGTGTTCTTGATTTGGCACGATCTTGATGTATCACGAGCTTTCCTACTATAGTTGGATCTTATGTTGCTTCTCCCCCTCTACTCTCTTGTAATGCATTGAGTTTTCCCTTTGAAGTTATCTTATCGGATTGAGTCTTTTAAAGACTTGAGAACACTTGATGTATGTCTTGCCGTGCATATCTGTGGTGATAATGGGATATCACGTGATTCACTTGATGTATGTTTTGGTGATCAACTTGCGGGTTCCGCCCGTGAACCTATGCATAGGGGTTGGCACACGTTTTCGTTGTGATTCTCCGGTAGAAACTTTGGGGCACTCTTTGAGGTTCTATGTGTTGGTTGAATAGATGAATCTGAGATTGTGTGATGCATATCGTATAATCATACCCACGGAAACTTGAGGTGACATTGGAGTATCTAGGTGACATTAGGGTTTTGGTTGATTTGTATCTTAAGGTGTTATTCTAGTACGAACTCTAGGACTGTTTGTGACACTTACAGGAATGGCCCAACGGATTGATCGGAAAGAATAACTTTGAGGTGGTTTCGTACCCTACCATAATCTCTTCGTTTGTTCTGCACTATTAGTGACTTTGGAGTAACTCTTTGTTGCATGTTGAGGGATAGTTATATGATCCAATTATGTTATTATTGTTGAGAGAACTTGCACTAGTGAAAGTATGAACCCTAGGCCTTGTTTCCTAGCATTGCAATACCGTTTACGCTCACTTTTACCACTTGTTACCTTGCTGTTTTTATATTTTCATATTACAAAAACCTATATCTACCATCCATATTGCACTTGTATCACCATCTCTTTACCGAACTAGTGCACCTATACAATTTACCATTGTATTGGGTGTGTTGGGGACACAAGAGACTCTTTGTTATTTGGTTGCAGGGTTGTTTGAGAGAGACAATGTTCATACTACGCCTCCCACGGATTGATAAACCTAGGTCATCCACTTGAGGGAAATTTGCTACTGTCCTACAAACCTCTGCACTTGGAGGCCCAATAACGTCTACAAGAAGAAGGTTGCATAGTAGACATCAAGCTCTTTTCTAGCGCCGTTGCCGGGGAGGTGAGTGCTTGAAGGTATATCTTTAGATCTTGCAATTGAATATTTTTTGTTTCTTGTTTTAGCACTAGTTTAGTTTATAAAAGAAAACTAAAAAAATATAATTGAGTTTGTCTCATACGCTTCATCTTTTTAATATCTTTCGTGAGTATGATGGAAAGGAAAATTTTGCAAAAGTGTTAGAAGAAGAATGTATTAAAATGTTTGGCACTAAATCCTTGAATGATGAGCATGATTGCAATGTTGTTAGTGTGAACTCCTTGAATATCCATGGTACTAATGATGATTGCACTAGTTATGATGAAAATGTCTCCTATAAACATGTCAATTTTTGTGGAGTGCATTGGGTTTGCAGGTATACACCAAATAGGGAAGATAGATATTGCAAGAGGCATAAGTACTTAGAAACTAAATTGTTGCTAGAAAGTCTTGTTGTTTGTGCTGAAAAATTCACTATTTTTTGCGCCCCTTGTGAACTTTGCAATGAACATGGTCATTTAAATCTCCAAAGCAAATTGTTTCATGACCGAATCGTATCCAAAAATCGTGATAATTTGATCACCCTTGAGCATCATAAAGAGCTTAGTCTTCTTTTGGGGTATGAGGAAATGAAACGTATAACTGAGGGTATTCCCAAGTTTAATCTTGATAGATTTCTTGATTTTGATCTAGAGAAGATTTATATGTATTGTGCGATGAATTGTATTGAAAATCCTTATATTTACAATTACATAAAGAAAAGAAAACAAATAGAGGATGAAGATAATACTAATGAAAGGGAAGAGACTTCCCAATATCCTCCTATTATTTCTTATGATGAATCAGGTAACGAGGAGGAGCCTTCTATTCAACCAATCTCATTAATAAGGAGCTCCAAAAAGAGGATTGAACCCACACATGATGTGGTGAAGAAGAATAAAATAAAAAGGAAGAGAGGTAAAAAGGTATCTCTCCCAAATAATGTTTCTCCTATTATTGTTGTGCCTCATGAAAATGAATCAAAAATAATTGTGGAAGATGATGCGCTTGATGATGATCTCGTTATATCTATTGCTTGTTGTGATGATTATGATGGGGAAGATACAAATACTTCTTATGATCTTGAAAATCTTTTTGGCACTTGCTTGGAATATGACAATTGCTATACTATTGGTGCTATCCATACTATTAATGATGAGAGTGATTATGCTTATGATATGAAAAGGCCCAAGCTTGGGGATGCTATGTTTGATGAAGATGATGTTTTTGAGAATATATTTGCTGCAATTAATATTTGTCCCAAGCTTGGGGATGCTATGTTTAATGAAGATGATATTTTTAGTCTCCCAGGTTTTGATATGCAAATTTGTAATAATGATAGCATGCCTCCTACTTATGATGATTATATTGATGAAAGTGGGTTTGGAAGAGTGTCAACTTTAGGAAGTAGTGATCCCACAATATTGGAGGATGTTGAATCTTATTGTGATAATTATTAAAGTGTATTTGGAGAGGTCATGACTTTATTTAGTGATGTATCCACTATTTCGGAAGAGGTTTCAATTGAATATGATAACAAAGTTGCTACTTATGATGATTATTGTGATGAAACTTATGCTATAAAAAGTAGTGATGACTATACTTATAAAACCTGTCATGATTATTATTACCATTTTTCTGAACTTTACTCTTTTAATGTGGAAACAATTTATAGTATTCAAGTCTCTTATGATACTCCCACTATTCCGAATGAGAAGAATTTTGCTTATGTGGAGAGTAGTAAAATTTCTATGCAAGTAGATCATGAAAAGAATGCTTTAGGTGCTGGTTATATTGTTGAATTCATTCATGATGCTACTGAAAATTATTATGAGGGAGGAATATATGCTTGTAGGAATTGCAATAATACCAAGTTTCCTCTCTATGTGCTTAAAGTTTTGAAGTTATGCTTGTTTTACCTTCCTATGCAAGTTGATTATTGTTCCCGTAAGTTGTTTGCTCACAAAATACCTATGCATAGGAAGTGGGTTAGACTTAAATTTGCTAGTCATATTCTTCATGATGCTCTCTTTATGTTTCAATTCTTATGTTTTATGTGAGCATCATTGAAATCATCATGCCTAGCTAGGGGCGTTAAACGATACCGCTTGTTGGGAGGCAACCCAAATTTATTTTAGTTTCTTGCTTTTTGGTTTTGTTTAGGAATAAATAATCCATGTAGATTCTGTTTAGATGTGGTTTTGTGTTTAATTTAGTGTTTGTGCCAAGTAGAACCTTTGGGAAGACTTGGGTGAAGTCTTTATGATCATGCTGTAAAAAAACAGAAACTTTAGCACTCACGAGATTAGCTTCAACTTTTTACTGGAGAGTGCTATTTAGTTGATTATTTTTGCAGATGATTACTAGACAAATTCCTCAGGTCCACCAATTTATTTTAGAATTTTTGGAGTTCCAGAATTTTGCGTTAGTTACATATTACTACAGACTGTTCTGTTTTTGACATATTCTGTTTTTCGTGTGTTGTTTGCTTATTTTGATGACTCTATGGCTAGTAAAATAGTTTATAAACCATAGAGAAGTTCGAATACAGAAGGTTTAACACCAATATAAATAAAGAATGAGTTCATTACAGTACCATGAAGTGGTGTTTTGTTTTCTTTTGCTAACGGAGCTCACGAGATTTTCTGTTAAGTTTTGTGTTGTGAAGTTTTCAAGTTTTGGGTAAAGATTCGATGGACTATGGAATAAGGATTGGAAAGAGCCTAAACTTGGGGATGCCCAAGGAACCCCAAGGTAATATTCAAGGATAACCAAGAGCCTAAGCTTGGGGATGCCCCGGAAGGTATCCCCTCTTTCGTCTACTTCCATCGGTAACTTTACTTGGAGCTATATTTTTATTCACCACATGATATGTGTTTTGCTTGGAGCGTCATTTTATTTTCTTTAGCTTTGCTTGCTGTTTGAATAAAATACCAAGATCTGAAAGTCTTAAGTGTTAGAGAGTCTTCACATAGCTACATAATTATTTAACTACTCATTGATCTTCACTTATATCTTTTTGGAGTAGTTTGTCATTTACTCGTGTGCTTCACTTATATCCTATGAGAAAATAGTTGAATGATTTGAATGTCATAAATCTAAAATTATATATGTTTCATATGCCTTTACCATGGGGAGTAATGCCTTCACATATAAGAAGTAGAGGTGGTAAATTTATTGAAGGTTAGCAAACATTGTATTGGTCACTTGAACAATTCATGAAAGAATATTGAAGGAAGAGAGATTTCACATATAATACTATCTTGGACATCTTCTATGATTGTGATCCCCATTAATTATTTTCAAACCTGAGCAAATTAGTTGAAGTTGGACAAGGAAGACAAAATAATGAGTTATGCTTGTGTATATTTGTATAAGTTATATTGTTTTGGATCCTCTAACATGTGGTGCTTGCTATTTAGAATCCTTTGCTAGCCAAAATATATGTACTAAGCTGGAATACTGCTTGTGCATCCAAATTACTTGAACCAAGTTTCTTCCATGAGTGTCCACCATATCTACCTATATGAGGTATTTACCTGCTGTTCCAAGTAAATTTGCATGTGCCAAACTCTAAACCTTCAAATAATAATCTGTTTTGTATGCCCGAATCGCTCATGTAGCGACTACGGGTTAGCAGTATCTTCCATGCTAGGTGGGTTATTCTCACGATGAGTGGACTCCGCTCATCATTCACGAGAAAATGGCTGGTAACTGGGATGCCCAGTCCCATGATCAAAAGATCGAAATCAAATCAAAAATAATTGCAAACAAAACTCCCCAAGGTTTGATGTTAGTTGGAGGCACCCGTTGTTTCGGGCAAGCCATGGATTGATGATTGTTGGTGGAGGGGAGTAAAAATCTTTACCTTTCTCGTTTGGGAACCGCCTATAATGTATGTAGTATGGAAGATATTGGGAACTCTTGGTCGTTATGTTGAAAATGAAAGCATACCTCTCAAAATTATTTTCATCTCTGTTTTTGCTTCGAGCTCGCACCTCTGCAAATCCTCGCTTCCCTTCTGAAGGGCCTATCTTTTACTTTTATGCAAGAGTCAGTAGTATTCCTTCTCATTCCAACCTACTCTTTAGTTGGCAAGCATCATGTGATGGAAAGATCTAGGCATATATGGCCATTTAAATATATTTGAGCATGAATTATTACTGTTGACATTACCCTTGAGGTAAAAGGTTGGGAGGCGAAACATTAAAGCCCCTATCTTTCTCTGTGTTCGATGAATACTATTTGTTCTAAAAATATGCTTTGAGTGGTAGCAATCATGGAAGACTAAATGATAGTTGAGTTTGTGAAGTTTGCTGAATCAAAGCTCTGACATAGACTCTTCTTGAAAATAAGATGAATTGCAATTGTTTGATGACTGAGAACATAGTTTGTTAGTTTTCAAGAAAGCTTATGATCTGTGCTTTAACATGTGAATAGTTTGTTACTTGATCATGCAAAGTTTTATGAGTTGATCTACTGTTATGACATATAATGATGCTAGAAAAGGTGATTGAAATTATCATTGATCAAACTTATGCACCTGCTAGCATTCACACTTCATAAATTATTTCTTTTATCATTCACCTACTCGAGGACGAGCAGGAATTAAGCTTGGGGATGCTGATACGTCTCCAACGTATCTATAATTTATGAAGTACTCATGCTATTATATTATCCATCTTGGATGTTTTATGGGCTTTACTATGCACTTTTATATTATTTTTGGGACTAACCTATTGACCCGAGCACGATGTCGATTCCTGTTTTTTCCCTTGTTTCAGTGTTTCGAAGAAAAGGAATATCAAACTGAGTCAAAACGGAATGAAACCTTCAGGAGAAGTTATTTTTGGAAGGAAAGCTACCCGATGGACTTGGGAGTGCATGTCAGGAAAGAAACGAGGGAGCCACGAGGTAGGGGGCGCGCCCTCCACCCTCGTGGACCCCTCGTGGCTCCCCTGACGTATTTCTTCCGCCTATATATAGCAATATACCTTAAAAACTTTGAGGAAAATAATAGATCTGAAGTTCCGCCGCCGCAAGCCTCTGTAGCCACCAAAAACCTCTTGGCACCCTGTTCCGGCACCCTGCCGGAGGGGGGAACCCTCACCGGTGGCCATCTTCATCATCTCGGCGCTCTCCATGACGAGGAGGGAGTAGTTCACCCTCGGGGCGAGGGTATGTACCAATAGCTTTGTGTTTGATCTCTCTCTCTCTCTCTCTCTCTCTCTCTCTCTCTCGTGTTCTTGATTTGGCACGATCTTGATGTATCGCAAGCTTTGCTACTATAGTTGGATCTTATGTTGCTTCTTCCCCTCTACTCTCTTGTAATGGATTGAGTTTTCCCTTTGAAGTTATCTTATCGGATTGAGTCTTTTAAAGACTTGGGAACACTTGATGTATGTCTTGCCGTGCGTATCTGTGGTGACAATGGGATATCACGTGATTCACTTGATGTATGTTTTGGTGATCAACTTGCGGGTTCCGCCCATGAACCTATGCATAGGGGTTGGCACACGTTTTCGTCGTGATTCTCTGGTAGAAACTTTGGGGCACTCTTTGAGGTTCTATGTGTTGGTTGAATAGATGAATCTGAGATTGTGTGATTCATATCGTATAATCATACCCACGGATACTTGAGGTGACATTGGAGTATCTAGGTGACATTAGGGTTTTGGTTGATTTGTATCTTAAGGTATTATTCTATTACGAACTCTAGGGCTGTTTGTGACACTTATAGGAATAGCCCAATGGATTGATTGGAAAGAATAACTTTGAGGTGGTTTCGTACCCTACCATAATCTCTTCGTTTGTTCTCCGCTATTAGTGACTTTGGAGTGACTCTTTGTTGCATGTTGAGGGATAGTTATATGATCCAATTATGTTATTATTGTTGAGAGAACTTGCACTAGTGAAAGTATGAACCCTAGGCCTTGTTTCCTAGCATTGCAATACAGTTTACGCTCACTTTTACCACTTGTTACCTTGCTGTTTTTATATTTTCAGATTACAAAAACCTATATCTACCATCCATATTGCACTTGTATCACCATCTCTTCGACAAACTAGTGCACCAATACAATTTACCATTGTATTGGGTGTGTTGGGGACACAAGAGACTCTTTGTTATTTGGTTGCAGGGTTGTTTGAGAGAGACCATCTTCATCCTACGCCTCCCACGGATTGATAAACCTTAGGTCATCCACTTGACGGAAATTTGCTACTGTCCTACAAACCTCTGCACTTGGAGGCCCAACAACGTCTACAAGAAGAAGGTTGCGTAGTAGACATCAGTGCACCATCATGTCCTTATCTACTACTACTGCATGGCCACAGAGGCTTGCGACCGTTTCACCAAGTTTGTCAACATCATCGACTACAAGTTTGCAACGGTTGACACCACCGATGTAAAAGCGCTTAGGGTTACGGGCTTGGCCTGCAAGAACCTTGTCGAAATTCGTGACAACTAAAAGGTCCGGGGTAGCAAGAAGAAGGACTCCCTGGTAGAACTTGCCTTGGCCAACATCGACCCCTACTACGAAAAGATGAAGCGGGATGCCAATGGAATACATCCCGTATCCTGGCACAGAGCCTGGATAGGGAAACTGGATGAAGGTCACCTCAAGTTCGCGACCAAGAAAGTGTACACATGCTACGAGATGCACAGGCGGATCATTGACATGAGGGAGTGCCTCCTTCCTGTAAACGATGAGGTCAGGTCGAGCCACCAGCACAGCACTAGCGGAAAGCGTCACAAGAAGAAGTGGATGATGATCAGATGATCGTTTATCCTAGTTAATTATGCATGTAATAGTTTACTTTGGTGTGTGCAAATGTCATGTGTGTACTAGCCACCTATGTAATTGGATGTTCAATTTGGTCGCGCAATCATGTCCTTGTAAGTATGTATGTTGTTGTTTTGTATGCAATCACATCGTACACGGACACTACTAGGGAAACTGTCCGTGATGAATTCATCAATCACTGGCAATTGTACACTAGGAAAAGCGCACATGGCTTATTAGCAGCACTCGTCTATGTTATTATCGGTCTTCACACACATTTCTGATTATGGACCTGTTTGCCGCGTATCACACACATCTTATCACTACAAAAAAATACACTTCCGTGATGATACATGTTTGTCACAGTAGGTCACGTTTTCTGTCATGCACGTACATCCATGACGATTTTATGATAGAATCAAGATAGTCATACCTGTGCTGTCGTAGAAGTTTTCCATGACAATACCAAAATTATCATCACAGAAGTGTCCACTTCCATGATGATAAATCATGCGTCATATAAGTCCTTTCGTCAAGGTGAGCGACATGTGGCATCCACCGTAACGGGTCGCTGTTAAGCTATCGGGTTCTGGTTTGGATCTGATAACCCTTTAACAGCGCGGACCAATGGGGATTTACCACGTGTAGAATTCTCATTGGTCGACAGATCCACGTGTCGGCCTGACGTTCGGATAGTTGTCATCCAGCGAATGGACGGAACGCGCCTCTGATACGTCGACACGTGTCTCGGCCCAACAGTGGCCCATTCAGGTTAAAAGGCCGGGCCTGTCAAAATAAGCGGGCCGGCCCATTAGCGGCCTACTTGAGTCAGGCCCATTTACAAGCACGACCCATACAAGTTACACAGAATCGGCCCATCAAAGGCCCATTCTAGATTTGACAATTTCCAGCCCATCGTCAGTTTTAGCCCATTAACAGCCCGCTATATCTTTGGGCCCAATTGCGGCTCGAGCTTCTTTCGACCTGTTAGCAGCCCATCGTCAGTTCCAGACCGTTAATGGCCCGGAACGTTTTCGACCTTTTCTCGGCCCATTCCGCAGTTGGGCCAATTCTAGCCCACTATGATTTTAGGCATGTCCTCGGCCCATTCGGTAAATGGGCCAACTCCTAGCCCATTTGATCTCTCGGCCTGTTAACGGCCGGCACAACAGTTGGGCCTTTGACTTTAGGTCCATTAGGGGGCCATGTTCCGCAGGGCATAATTTCAGCCCAACGCGACTTTCGGCCTGTTAAAAGCCTAGTTTGCAAATTGGGCCTCCTCTGGCCCATAACACTTTTGGCCTCTTACTGGCCCGTAAAGTAAAAGGGCCGAGACAAAATTGACATGAATTTCAGCCTGCTAGAGGCCCGCGGGCCATTTCCATTTATACTGCCCTATAGAGCTTTTGGCCTGTTAACGGCCTGCTAAGAGCCGTTGTTACGATGGGCCACATCATTTGGGATCCACTTAATATTATTTGGACCAGACCAATTAAGGCCCGCTTTGACTACACATGTTTGTTCGTTTGTATGGTGTCCAGGAAATGTTTGGGCGTGTTGGCCCCCGTTTCAATGATATAGCATATTCAAGAATTATCCTACTCTATACTATCGCCTCTAAAAACATACACTATACAATAAAAAGACTAAGGCATAGAAACGTAGAATAATCCTACACTATACAATAAAGAAAATTACAGCCGAATATACCTACTAGGCATTATAGTTCGGCACCAGTTATAATAAAGCATACACAAACAACAAATTACATACACTGGACAAATAAAGCTCATACATCATGGACATGCATCAACATAACTTACCATTTGAACTATAATCTCTTCAGAAAATAGGATTGGCCGGACTCAGATAGCACAAATTTCAGTCTGCAAAATCTCCAATTCCTTCGTGGTTACCTCAGTGTCTTGTTTCATTTTTTTGACTCCCGCATTTAATACCTTCATGTCCAGTCTCAACTTGTTGATTGTATGTTGAGAATCATGTACAAGTTCTCTTTCCACGTCTAGTTGATGCTCCAGAACATCAGCACATTCCAATTCCAATACATAATCATTCAATAACGGCCATGCCGAACTACTCGCAGATCTTTGTGTTGATGTCACTTCATCCTGAAATGTTTCTGTAAGTACACATGACTAGGGAAAAAATATAGTTACAATAGTGAAGCGAGCAAGACAGACTATTTTGTACATGGCAAAACAGGACTAACAATAATGTTACACGTCATGAAGCATAAGCATGTGATATTTTAAAAATTATAAAAATGGTAGTCTGTGCAGCCTGCATACAGAAATCTCTCTTAGCTCACCAGAGGAGCATGATGTTGGGGCCAAATCCAAAACACAGACAAGTTACAAATTTAGACAACACGTTGCGTATAAGTAAGCAAGCAGTTGGCCATTCTGTAGCTCAATTAAAGTCTTAGGGAGCATAATGAACAGCAGAGGGATTCATACAAACATACTACAGCAAGCAAAACTATGCAATCATTAGCCTAGTATAAACTAGATTGTGAGCCTCATGCAGTAATAGTTGGATAATAGACTTCAAAGCTCCAGGCACACTTCGCCAGAGTAATTAAATGGTAAGGCCTTTAATTATGTCAACTAATAATTATACAAGTACCCAACATCAGGCATCATTGTTTGGGCATCTCATTAACTGAGGACAAATAAAGCAATTGAAAAGAGTAAATTTAACTATGCCTGAAACAAACAAGGAATTGAACTGTTGAGTTGGATACAGTGACTTACCTTAACTGGTTGAACAGGCTAAACGTTGCTCCTACTTCTCTTGCAAGGCTTCTTCCTAACATCTTGTACTTGGAAATCCTCAATCTTATCTTCATTGCACCCCTTCTGCAAGGTGACACAAACTAGTTACTCGTCTCCTTGCAAGATAAATATGCATACTTTCCAGTCTGTGAACAACACAAAAGGATGAGATTATAACAAAACAACACCACATAATGAAACATGCCACATCTCTTGCAGTTGCACACAATGAAATGAGCATTTACTATTGTGCACTATGTAAAAACTAGGCATACTTTCGAACTGGATCTCCAGGTACTCTTGGAGATCCTACTTTAGTGTACAACCAAACCTTTATGTCACCTATGAGTTAGACAAGCCCCCACTACAGCAGCCCTTAGTGTTTAAATCATTAACAAGTTCTGTTAGAGTGTTAGGTCAAGAATAGCAAGTAATCAAAGCAAACAGTCCTGGTATGGCTGGCTGATGCAAACAAGCAATTGAACAGATGTGTGAGCAAATCTTACATATCAAGACAAGAAGCAAAGAAGGAGGCTTAAAGACCATCACTTGACTGACCAGATTTAAGGGGCATTTAAACATCATGTGCAACGATGAACTAACATAAACATTGCATATTCCAGATTCTACAATGGAATGCACATGTATTAGGTTATGCCATGTATGATGATGCCTAAATGTACACTATAGCAGGCAGGAGTGATTCATCATTGCACGCACAATTGAATTGTAGGTTAAGGGCCGGTTCTATTCCACCTTTTCAGAGCTTATTGTCAAAATAAGCCATATAAGATGTAAAGAAGCCATTTTTTGAGTTATGGGCTTGGGCTTAACTTATTTCGCTTTGGAGGGGGTTGTTTCGGGTAGAAGCTCACTAAAAACTGAAGGGAAGGGCAATAGTGAAATGACTCTGTTGTCTGCCTATATTACACTCAAAATGCAACTCCTCATGCCCGCGTCACACCTGACCCTCAAGTAAAACCAAACACGCAAGCGTTCATTGCCCTGCCCGCTTGCATCTCCTCTCCCCTTTCCCTCTATCTCGATCCCCTGCCTGCAGCGCTAGGGTTCCTCCAACGAGCCATCGCCACTAGTCCCATCTGGCCTGGTCCTTGACGATGCTCTTTCCAGCTAGGCTACATGGCCGGTGGGCAGGGCCAAATCTCCCTGAGTGCTCCTCCCTCTGGCGCCACCCCTCATTCTCATGGTCTCCAGCAGCTCCTCCACTTTGGTTCGTCCAACGCACTACTCCGGCGAGAGCTACACAACTACGGTTGATGCCACACTACGGCAGAAGGCACCTTATTCCCCCTCCCCACCTCCCAGGCCGTGGCCTTGAGGTGCTGTTGAAGGATGAGCTCATCCAACAAGGTGAGGATCTCCTCTGATTTTTTGCCAAATTTTCGTTATGATGCACTATACGATGAATTGCTATGAGATGCTTCTGCTGCTGCTATATGATGCATTGCTATGAGCTGCTCCTGCTGCTGTTATATGATGAATTGCTATGAGCTGCTGCTGCTATATGATGAATTGCTATGAGCTGCTGCTGCTATATGATGAATTGCTATGAGCTGCTGCTGCTACTGCTATATGATGAGTTGCTATAAGCTGTTGGGGAACGTAGTAATTTTAAAAAAATTCCTACGCACACGCAAGATCATGGTGATGCATAGTAACGAGAGGGGAGAGTGTTGTCTACGTACCCTCATAGACCGAAAGCGGAAGCGTTATGACAAAGCGGTTGATGTAGTCGTACTCTTCACGATCCAACCGATCCAAGTACCGAACGTACGGCACCTCCGATTTCAGCACACGTTCAGCTCGATGACGTCCCACGAACTCCGATCCAGCAGAGCTTCACAGAAGAGTTCCGTCAGCACGATGGCGTGATGACGGTGATGATGTTGCTACCGACGTAGGGCTTCGGTTAAGCACCGCTACGATATGACCGAGGTGGATTATGGTGGAGGGGGGCACCTTACAGGGCTAAGAGAGATCAATGATCAACTTGTGTGTTCTAGGGTGCCCCTCTGCCCCCGTATATAAAGGAGCAAGGGGGGAGGCCGGCCGGCCCCTGTAGGGCGCGCCAGGAGGAGGAGTCCTCCTCCTAGTACTCCCGTAACTCCCCTTTCCTACTCCTACTAGGAGGAGGAAAGGAAGGGAAGGGGAGAAGGAAGGAGAGGAAGGAAAGGAGGAAGGGGGCGGCCCCTAGTCCACCCGGTTTGGGCTAGGGGGCGCGCATGCCTCCTCTCTTCCACCACTTGGCCCATGACGCCCAATACTTCTTCCCCGTATTCCCGTAACTCCCCGGTACTCCGAAAAATACCTGAATCACTCGGAACCTTTCCGATGTCCGAATATAGTCGTCCAATATATCGATCTTTATGTCTCGACCATTTCGAGACTCCTCGTCATGTCCCCCGATCTCATCCGGGACTCCGAACTACCTTTGGTACATGAAATCACATAAACTCATAATACCGATCGTCACAGAACTTTAAGCGTGCGGACCCTACGGGTTCAAGAACTATGTAGACATGACCGAGACACGTCTCCGGTCAATAACCAATAGCGGAACCTGGATGCTCATATTGGTTCCTACATATTCTACGAAGATCTTTATCGGTCAAACCGCATAACAGCATACGTTGTTCCCTTTGTCATCGGTATGTTACTTGCCCGAGATTCGATCGTCGGTATATCAATACCTAGCTCAATCTCGTTACCGGCTAGTCTCTTTACTTGTTCTGTAGTGCATCATCCCATATCTAACTCATTAGTTACATTGCTTGCAAGGCTTATAGTGATGTGCATTACCGAGAGTGCCCAGAGATACCTCTTCGACAATCGGAGTGACAAATCCTAATCTCGATCTATGCCAACTCAACAAGTACCATCAGAGACACCTGTAGAGCACCTTTATAATCACCCAGTTACGTTATGACGTTTGGTAGCACACAAAGTGTTCCTTCGATAATCGGGAGTTGCATAATCTCATAGTCATTGGAACATGTATAAGTCATGAAGAAAGCAATAGCAGTAAATTAAAACGATCACGTGCTAAGCTAACGAAATGGGTCAAGTCAATCACATCATTCTCTAATGATGTGATCCCGTTAATAAAAGGACAACTCATGTCTATGGCTAGGAAACTTAACCATCTTTGATTCAACGAGCTAGTCAAGTAGAGGCATACTAGTGACACTTTGTTTGTTTATGTATTCACACATGTACTAAGTTTCTGGTTAATATAGTTCTAGCATGAATAATAAACATTTATCATGATAAAAGGAAATATAAATAACAACTTTATTATTGCCTCCAGGGCATATTTCCTTAAGTCTGCCACTTGCACTGGAGTCAATAATCCAGTTTACATCGCCATGTGATTTAACACCAATAGTTCATATCACCATGTGATTAAGACCCATAGTTCACATCGCCATGTGACCAACACTTAAAGTGTTTACTAGAGTCAGTAATCTTAGTACACATCGCCATGTGATTAATACCCAAAGAGTACTAAGGTGTGATCATGTTTTGCTTGTGAGAGAAGTTTAGTCAACGGGCCTGCCATATTCAGATCCGTATGTATTTTGCAAATTTCTATGTCAACAATGCTCTGCACGGAGCTACTCTAGCTAATTGCTCCCACCTTCAATATGTATGTAGATCAAGACTTAGAGTCATCCAGATCGGTGTCAAAGCTTGCATCGACGTAACTCTTTACGATGAACCTTTTGTCACCTCCATAATCAAGAAATATATCCTTATTCCACTAAGGATAATTTTGACGGCTGTCTAGTGATCTACTCCTAGATCACTATTGTACTCCCTTTCCAAACTCAGTGTAGGGTATACAATAGATCTGGTACACAGCATGGCATACTTTATACAACCTATGGCTGAGGCATAGGGAATGACTTTCATTCTCTTTCTATCTTCTGTCGTGGTCGGGCTTTGAGTATTACTTAATTTCACACCTTGCAACACACGTAAGAACTCTTTCTTTGACTGTTCCATTTTGAACTACTTCAAAATCTTGTCAAGGTATGTACTCATTGAAAAAACTTATCAAGCGTCTTGATCTATCTCTATAGATCTTGATGCTCAATATGTAAGAAGCTTCAACGAGGTCTTTCTTTGAAAAACCCATTTCAAATACTCCTTTATGCTTTCTAGAAAATTCTACATTATTTCCGATCAACAATATGTCATTCACATATACTTATCAGAAATGTTGTAGTGCTCCCACTCACTTTCTTGTAAATACAGGCTTCACCACAAGTCCGTATAAAACTATATACTTTGATCAACTCATCAAAGCGTATATTACAACTCCGAGATGCTTGCACCAGTCCATAGATGGATCGCTGGAGCTTGCACATTTTGTTAGCACCTTTAGGATCGACAAAACCTTCTGGTTGCATCATATACAACTCTTCTTTAAGAAATCCATTAAGGAATGTAGTTTTGACATCCATTTGCAAGATTTCATAAAATGTGGCAATTTGCTAACATGATTCGGACAGAATTAAGCATCGCTACGAGTGAGAAAATCTCATCGTAGTCAACACCTTGAACTTGTCAAAAACCTTTTTCAACAAGTCTAGCTTTGTAGATAGTAACACTACTATCAGTGTTTGTCTTCCTCTTGAAGATCCATTTATTTTCTGTGGCTTGCCGATCATCGGGCAAGTCAAGTAAAGTCCACACTTTGTTCACATACATGGATCCCATCTCAGATTTCATGGCCTCAAGCCATTTTGCGGAACCTGGGCTCATCATCGCTTCCTCATAGTTCGTAGGTTCGGTAGTAACTTGATCTGAAGTTACATGATCATCATCATTAGCTTCCTCACTAATTGGTGTAGGAGTCACAGGAACAGATTTCTGAGATGAACTACTATAACACCCCGGATGTAACTTTCCATATTTGTAACTCCAACTCTTGCCATTTTCGGCATTGTGATATGATATTCCCTTCGTGGTTGGGTTTTTGTCTTTCGTTTTGCATTTTGTCCATGTCATGCATTTCATATCATGTCATCATGTGCATCTCATTTGCATACGTGTTCGTCTCATGCATCCGAGCATTTTCCCCGTTGTCCGCTTTTGCAATCGGCACTCCTATGTCCCCCGGCGTCCCCTTTTACATTTTTCCGTGAGCGGGTACTAAACTTTCTCGGAATGGACCGAGGTTTGTCAAGTGGCCTTGGTACACCACCGGTAGACCACCTGTCAAGTTTCGGGTCATTTGGAGCTCGTTTGGTACTCCAACGGTTAACCGCACTCTCGCAAATGCCTCTTTTAAGTTGCAGCCCAACACCCCTTCAAAACAGCCCAATAACCCATCTAAGTCACTTCCATGCTCTCCGTCGTTCGATCACGATCGTGTGGGCGAAAACTACACCTCATTTGGAGCTTCCTAGCTCATTCTACCTATAAAAACACCCCTCCTCCCGAAATTTCGGGTCATTCCACCTAACCTAGCCCGCTCCTCTCCGCGCCGGGACACGTCCGGCGGGCGGCCTGAACCGCCCTTGGCGCCCGGCGAATCGGGAGCCGCCATGGCGCCAGCCACCGATGCCGCCGCCCGGCCCGTCGCCCGGCCCGTGGGGCCAACCCGCCGCCGCCTCCCAGCGTCCGCGCCTCTCCATGTGGTCGCCGCCGCCCGGCCGCCGCCGCCATGACCCGGCCATGCCGTCGCCGGCCACCGCCTCGCCTCGCCGCCCCGGCCTCGTCCCCTCCGGCCCTCCTTCCTCCTCTCTCTCCGGCGCCACTCCGGCGAGGATCCGGCCGCCTCGATCGGATCTGGGTCCGAAAATCACGAGGGTTGACTTCTCCTTCTCCCCCGAAATTCCTCTAAGTCATTTTCTGTCAGTAATTTGTTGCATTTTCATCATGCCATAACTTTGCACCCGTGGCTCCGTTTGGGGCGTATAGCATACCAAAATGTTCGCCTATATGAGTAGACCATTTAATCTCATTGCATCATTTTGATTTGAGCTCGTATTGATGCCCGAAATGCTGTTAGAAGAGGGCTATGTGATGTTAGTTTAAGATTCTTATCAGAACATGCACTTTTGTCATTTTTGCCATGATTTATGTGTGCACCCTATGATCTTGAGCCCTACATGTGTTTTCTAATATGCCATGCCATCTTTACAGGGGTGTATGACATGTAGTTTTTTGATCTCTGTGGTGACTAGCATAGGCATGCAAACTAGGCTTCATGATGTTGCTGATTTCAGCCCCTGTTTTGTTGATATTTTTATGCCATGTTAACTTGATGCTACCGAGAGATCCATGCATATTTTGAGATACTTCAGTAAGGATGTTTTGAACATATGGTTATTTTCTATCCATCCATGCCCTTGTTTGCAACTATGGAGTGCCATAGCTTGAGTCAATCGAGCTCTACTTTTGCTATAAAATGTTTCCTGGCAGATTGTTTACATGTTATTCAATTTTGCCAAGGTTGTTGTAGTTGATCCGTGTATGGTATGATGTTGTTCTTGCCATGTATAGCTTCTATGCCATGTCTTCTTGATGGATGTATGCTTAGTTTATCATGTAATGCTCTGTAGTGAGTGCATCGAGCTCGCGAAGGTGCCTACATAATTCTGTCAATGTCATGCCCTGTTTGCTGAATCTGTTAACGAAACTTGCTATATTGGCGTGGGTGCCATCATGTCTTCTTATCCTTTTTGGCTTATGGTCAGTAAGGGAATTTTGTTCTATGCTTTGAGTAGATTCATGTCATGCCTTGTTTTGCTATTATAAGTTCCTGTAGCATGTCGTTTGATTGCTCTGAACATTGCTTCCTGATGCTGATTCTGCCATGTTCAGTATTTTCACTAAGTCTGTGAAACTGATATGTTTTGCACTTTTGCCATGTTTGTTTGGACCTGTTATGATGTGATTTAGCCGTAGCTCAGTGTTCATCTTTTGTCAAGCATCTTGAGTAGGTCACTGTCATGTGCTTTTCTGGTACGTTTGGGTGCAGTAGCTTAATTTCTTGTTGCTTGCTAAGTGGCATCATGCTGTTAATGGCAGATTTGTGTCTTTCTTGTTTTGCTTGTCATTTGCAAACCGTGCATCCGATTCCGGTGATCTTTATATCGATTTCAACCGAAATCATATCGCCTTTCCAGCGGCATACTTGGTTTGCCAAGTTGATGCCTGGTTCATCCTTTTCCTTCCGGAGCACGCACGCATTGCATATCACATCTCGCATATCATGCCATGTTTTGCATCATGTTGCTTGTGCATTGCACCGTGATTTATTGTGGTTCCATTGTTTGTGTTCTTGCTTTGGGTAGAGCCGGAGGCGAGTACGTGAACGAGGAACCTGTTGAGAACGCTTACGAGGATCAAGCTTTCGACAACTCGAGAACTTTGCAGCAAGATGACCATACCCTCGAAATCACTTCTATCTTTGCTTGCTAGATGCTCGCTCTTTTGCTATGCCTATGCTACGATGCCTATCACTTGCTTATCATGCCTCCCATATTGCCATGTCAAACCCCTAACCATCCTTTCCTAGCAAACCGTTGTTTGGCTATGTTACCGCTTTACTCGGCCCTCTTATAGCATTGCTAGTTGCGGTGAAGTTGAAGTTTGTTCCTTGTTGGAACATGGAGATGTTGTTCCTTGTTGGAACATGTTTACTTGTTGGGGATATCACAATATATCTGCTATAATTAATGCATCTATATACTTGGTTAAGGGTGGAAGGCTCGGCCTTATGCCCGTGTTTTGTTCCACTCTTGCCACCCTAGTTTCCGTCATACCGGTGTTATGTTCCTTGATTTCGTTCCTTACACGGGTTGGGTGATTTATGGGACCCCTTGACGATTCGCTTTGAATAAGACTCCTCCAAAGAAGGCCCAACATTGGTTTTACCATTTGCCACCTAAGCCTTTTTCCCCGGGTTTTCGCGAGCCCGAGGGTCATCTTTATTTAACCCCGGGCCAATGCTCCTCCGAGTGTTGGCCCAAACTAGAGCGCTTTGGCGCCCCTCAAGGAAACTTGAGGTCTGGTTTTAGTTGTACGGACTGCTCATCCGGTGTGCCACGAGAACGAGATATGTGCAGCTCCTATCGGGATTTGTCGGCACATTCGGGCGGCTTTGCTGGTCTTGTTTTATTGCTGTCGAAATGTCTTGTAGTTCGGGATTCCGAGATTGATCGGGTCTTCCCGGTAGAAGGAATATCCTTCGTTGACCGTGAGAGCTTATAATGGGCTAAGTTGGGACACCCCTGCAGGGTATTATCTTTTGAAAGTCGTGCCCGCGGTTATGAGGCAGATGGGAATTTGTTAATGTCCGGTTGTAGAAAACCCGAAGTTGATCTTAATTAATACACATCAACCGCGTGTGTAACCGTGACGGTCTCTTCTCGGCGGAGTCCGGGAAGTGAACACGGTGTTGGAGTTATGTTTGGCGTAAGTAGTTTCAGGATCACTTCTTGATCGCTACTAGCTTCACGACCGCGCCTTTGCTTCTCTTCTCGCTCTCTTTTGCGAATGTAGCCACCATATATGCTAGTAAACTTGCTGCAGCTCCACCTCACAACTCTGTCCTTCCTATAAGCTTAAATAGTCTTGATCTCATGGTGTGAGATTGCCGAGTCCCGTGACTCACAGATTCTACCAAAACAGTTGCAGTGTGCCGGCGATGCGGTGCAGATGACGCAACCGAGCTCAAGTGGGAGTTCGACGAGGAGCGTGGTCGTTACTATGTGACTTTTCCCGATGATCGATAGTGGAGCCCAGGTTGGGTCGATCGGGGATCATGTAGTATTTGGGGTAGTCTTCTTTTATTTTGGTTCCGTGAGTCGGACCTTGAGTGTAATCTGGATGATGGATGTTTATTTATGTATTGTGTGAAGTGGCGACTGTAAGCCAACTATGTATCTCTTTCCCTTATGTATTACATGGGTTGTGTGAAGATTACCTCACTTGCGACATTGCTTTCAATGCGGTTATGCCTCTAAGTCGTGCTTAACACGTGGGAGATATAGCCGCATCGAGGGCGTTAAAAGTTGGTAATCAGAGCCTTCCAAGACTTAGGAGCCCCCTGCTTGATTGATAGATGGAGTTGTTGAGACTAGAACAAAAATGTTTTGAGTATAAGGATTAAATATATCGGAGAGTAGGATTCTTTTTACTCCTCAGTCCCTTCGTCGCTCTGGTGAGGTCTCCTCACATAGAAGTTTTGACTCTCCTCTCCTCAAATTGCACTAAAAAAATTTAGGATCACGCGGGTATCTTAGAATCGTTCGATGGTTTTGTGGCGAGAACATTGTTCTTGATGCCTCCCGACATTTAGGGGTTGTGGCGGTGTCCCGGGAGTTGAGCTCCGAGGTGTTGTCGTCACAATTTTATCGTTGCAGTTCTGGAATACACGAGATTTGCCGACATCGAAAATCTCTTTTGTACAGTTGTTGGTGAGATAACCCGATAACCCAAAGATCTGGCGAGCTCGAGTATTGCCATGACTTCGTATAACGTATGCTTTTCTAAGGTCGATGTAGACGATTTCCGAAGGTTTCTTGGTTATGTGTTGACGGATGGATACAACTGGATCTAGGTATTGTTAGTTTGGGTGATATATTTTGTGTCCCCTGTATCCCCAACACCAGATTGCATAACCGTAAAGTTTCGGGAGTTTATAGGTGGGATTCAAGTAGCTCCTAGCATTTCTTCCCGCAGATATTTGGTTTGTGATTGGGTAATCCTTACCACTTATTTGTTCGATCGTACCTTGTTATTTTTTCATCAACCCTTAATCAAGTGGCTTCTCACCTTAATGGACGTGTGATGTTAGCTTTTGGAATTCATTCGTTCATCCTTGTTGAATGTTTATTGTGAAGACTATGTGTTGCAATTTCTATCCGTTGATTCAACTTGTCTATCTGTCTATCAAAGTGCTAACGGATGTCACCCTCTTCAGGATGGCTCCGCCAACGGCCTCGAATCCGGATCGCAATGATGAGAGTCAGTCGAACCCTCCTCCTCCACCTCCGCCTCCGGAGGCATGGCAAGCTATCATGGCAGCCACCAATGCCAATGCTCAGATGATTTTGCAACTCTTGCAAGAGCGTACCCAAGGGCAAGGCAATCAAGGTCAAGGAAACAACCAGCCGCACTTTGCTACCCTCAATCAGTTCCTCGCTAATCAGCCGAAGTCTTTCAGCTTCTGTGTCGAGGCCACAGACGCCGACGATTGGCTTGTGGACATCTGCAAACATTTTGAATGTAGCAATGTTAGACCTGAGGACTTTGTCAAGTTTGCTTCATTTCAACTCAAGGACCAAGCTGCCGAGTGGTACCAGCAATACAAAGATTCCAGAGGAGGTCGTGTCATTACCTGGGATGAGTTCCGCCGAGACTTTAAAGCTCACCAGATTCCGAAAAGTGTTGTTGAGAGCAAGCGTGAGGAGTTCCGCAATCTCAAGCAAGGCAACATGTCTGTGTACCAATACAATATCCAGTTCAGAACTTCGCCGCTTCGCTAAGCAAGACGTCCACGATGAAAAGAGTATGATCTATCAATTCAGAGGTGGTCTCGGAGAAGATCTCGCAATTAGCTCTCGTGCTTTTTGCCGAAAAGTATGATGAATTCTACAACATGGCCTTTGAAGCGAAGCTGCCCAGCTCAAATGTGAGGCTTCTAAGAAGAGAATCGGGGATGCGATTCAGTCTTCTTCTTCCTCTCAAGTGGCAGCTAAGCAGCAGAAGTTCTACCTTCCTCCTCCTCCGTTCCGGCCAGCCTTATCGCCAGAAGAACTCAGGTGGTCGTGGATCTTCCCACCCGCCCAACCCAGTGCTATCGAACAAGTCTAATTCTCAAGCTCCAAGGTCAAATGCTCCTTATCACCGTCCGCTCTCGTGAGGTGACTTGCAACAAATGTCGTGAAAGGTCACTATGCGAACAAGTGCTTCAACCAAAGGCGCCTTCCGCCTCCTCCTCTGTGAGATCTTCCAGCAATGCAAAGTGGTCAAGCATAATCCCAAGTCTGCAAAGGTGAACATGATGAATGCAGCTCAAGCGGAGGAATCCATCGATGTGATAATGGGTAATATCTCGATTAATGATATTCTGCAAAAGTCTTATTTGATCTTTGGTGCATCGCATTGTTTCATCTCAAGACCTTTTGCATCTAAGCATGAGTTGGGTTATCAAGAATTGCCTAGTTCTTTATCAATTGTGTCCCCGGGTAAGCAAAAGACAGCTAATAATTATGTCCCGGATGTTTCTATCAAGATGGGCGACTATAGATTTCTGGCTAAACCAATTGTCCTTGGTGACTCGGATATTGATCTAATTCTCAGGATGGACTGGATTTCTCAGCACAAAGCTCAGCTTGATTGTGCTGCCAGGGAAATTCAATTGACTCACTCTTCTAATGATGTGATCATCTATGCCGCTCGTGATGAAACCATTCGGTTGTTTTCTCTCAATGAGAAGGGCGAATTGGATGCTATCTCGCATGATTCGATCGTTTGTGAGTACCAAGATGTCTTTCGGAAGAGCTCCGGGTATGCCTCCTCATCGGCCCGCTTGAATTCGTTATTGATCTTGAGCACGCATCGAACCCGTTTGCAAGCGTCCATACAAGCTTGGACCTAATGAGCTGAAGGAATTGAAGAAGCAGCTCGATGAACAAGAGCGTATGGGTTTGATCGGACCGAGTTCATCTCCTTGGGGTTGTGGTGTTCTTTTGTCGAGAAGAAGGATGGCACGGACCGACTTTGCGTTGATTACCGTCCATTGAATAAGAAGACTATCAAGAACAAGTATCCCTTCCCAACATCAATGAGCTTTTCGAGCAACTCAAAGGTGCTAAAGTGTTCTCCAAGCTTGACCTTCGTATGGGTTATCATCAAATTCGCATTCGTGAACAAGATATTCCCAAGACAGCTTTCAGAACAAGCTTTGGTTCTTATGAATATACTGTCATGTCTTTCGGCCTTGTCAATGCTCCTCCAACATTCTCCCGAATGATGAACTTCATCTTCAACCCCTACACCAATGAATTCGTCTTGGTCTATCTTGATGATATTTTGGTCTTCTCCAAGAATAAGAAGGATCATGCCAAACATTTGCGATTGGTGCTCGACAAGCTCAGAGAGCATCAATTCTATCTAAGTTTTCCAAATGTGAATTTTGGCTTGATGAAGTTCTTTACCTTGGTCATATCATCTCCGCCAAGGGCATCGCTGTTAATCCCGAGAAGGTGTCTGCGGTTGTGAATTGGGAACCTCCTCGGAATGTCAAGCAGCTTTCAGTTTTCTTGGTCTTGCAAGCTATTGCGAAGATTCGTTGAGAATTTCTCCAAGATTGCAAAGCCTCTTTCCAACCTCCTCTGTAAGCATGTGAAGTATGTCCGGTCTCCACGAGTGTGACGTTGCTTTCAATACTCTCAAAGAGAAACTTCGTCACAGCTCCTGTCTTGACTCCTCTGATGAATCCAAGCCATTCGAAGTTTTACGTGATGCTTCTCTTCAAGGTCTCGGTCTTTGTGTTAATGCAAGAGAAGAGAGTTGTGGCCTATACCTCTCGTCAACTGAAGCCCAACGAAAAGAACTACCCCACTCACGATCTTGAGTTGGCGGCAGTTGTCCATGCATTGATAACATGGAGACATCTCTTGTTGGGAAGGAAAGTGGACATTTTCACCGATCACAAGAGTCTCAAGTATATCTTCACTCAATCCAACCTCAACCTCAGGCAAACTCGATGGGTCTAAATGATTCAAGAGTACAACCCAAGTATTGAATATACTCCGGGCAAGGCCAATGTGATTGCAGATGCTTTGAGCAGGAAGGCTTATCGCAGCAGTTTAATCCTCAAGCCCTTCCAACGGATCTCTCGTGAAGCTTTCCAAGCTGAATCTTCAAGTTGTTCCTCAAGGCTTTCTTGCCAACCTCATAGTCTCTCCTACTTTGGAAGACCAGATTCGTGAGACTCAACTCCTGGATACCATGGTGAAAAAGGTGAAACGTGGTATCGACAAGGGCATTTCCAAATACAATTGCTTACACATTGATGACAAAGATACTCTTTTCTTCGAGGACCGGATTGTGGTTCCAAAGGGTGATCTACGTAAAGTCATTATGAACGAGGCACACAATTCGCTTCTATCCATCCATCCTGGAAGTACGAAGATGTACCATGACCTCAAGCAGTCATATTGGTGGACTCGAATGAAGTGAGAAATTGCTCAATTCGTGAATGAGTGTGATGTCTGCAGAAGAGTGAAAGCAGAACAACAACGACCAGTTGGTCTCCTCCAACCTCTTGCTATTCCAGAATGGAAGTTTGATCATATCGAAATGGACTTCATGACTGGATTTCCAAAGTCCAAGCATGGAAATGATGCTATCTTCGTTGTCATTGACAAGCTTACTAAAGTGGCTCATTTTCTTCCTATCAAAGAATCCATCACAGCAGCTCAGTTGGCAGAGCTATACAGATCCAGGATTGTCTCCTTGCACGGCATTCCACAAGTGATCTCTTCAGACCGTGGCAGCATCTTTACCTCCAAGTTCTGGGATTCTTTTCAGAAGGCCATGGGCACTAACATTCGTTTTAGCACAGCTTTCCATCCTCAAACAAGTGGCCAAGTCGAGCGACTCAATCAAATCCTTGAAGATATGCTCAGGGCTTGTGTCATTTCCTTCGGTATGAAGTGGGAAGATTGTCTTCCATATGCCGAGTTCTCCTACAACAACAGCTTCCAAGCGAGTTCGGGCAAGGCCCCATTCGAAATTCTCTATAGCGAAAGTGCCGTACTCCTCTCAATTGGTCCGAGACAGGTGAACGCCAACTTCTTGGCAACGACTTGATCATGAAGTCAAGAAATGTGCAAAGTCATTCGTGAGAATCTCAAAGCCGCGCAATCGCACCAGAAGAGCTATTATGATGACAAGCACCGTGATGTGGCTTTTGAAATCGGAGACCATGTCTACCTCCGCATCTCTCCAATGAAAGGCACTCGTCGCCCGGTATCAAAGGGAAGCTTGCCCCTAGATACGTGGGTCCTTTCAAGATCATTGGCAAAAGAGGCGATCTCGCCTATCAACTTGAGCTTCCGTCCAACTTCGCGAACGTGCACGATGTCTTTCAAGTGTCACAGCTTCGCAAGTGCTTCAAGACTCCTGAGCGCACTATCAACTTCGAAGAAATTGACCTCCAAGAAGATCTCTCTTATCATGAGCCCCCCGTTGCTATTCTTGAAGAAACCGAGCGCAAGACTCGCAACAAGTCAATCAAATTCCTGAAAGTGAAGTGGTCACACCATTCCGACCGGGAAGCCACACAGGAGCGCGAGGATCACCTCCGTTCCGAATATCCGGAGTTCTTTCAGTCCTAGATCCCGGGACGAGATCCTCTTGTAGTGGTGGAGTGTTGTAACACCCCGGATGTAACTTTCCATATTTGTAACTCCAACTATTGCCATTTTCGGCATTGTGATATGATATTCCCTCCGTGGTTGGGTTTTTGTCTTTCGTTTTGCATTTTGTCCATGTCATGCATTTCATATCATGTCATCATGTGCATCTCATTTGCATACGTGTTCGTCTCATGCATCCGAGCATTTTCCCCGTTGTCCGTTTTGCAATCCGGCACTCCTATGTCCCCCGACGTCCCCTTTTACATTTTTCCGTGAGCGGGTACTAAACTTTCTCGGAATGGACCGAGGTTTGTCAAGTGGCCTTGGTACACCACTGGTAGACCACCTGTCAAGTTTCGGGTCATTTGGAGCTCGTTTGGTACTCCAACGGTTAACCGCACTCTCGCAAAGGCCTCTTTTAAGTTGCAGCCCAACACCCCTTCAAAACAGCCCAATAACCCATCTAAGTCACTTCCATGCTCTTCGTCGTTCGATCACGATCGTGTGGTAAAAACTACACCTCATTTGGAGCTTCCTAGCTCATTCTACCTATAAAACACCCCTCCTCCCGAAATTTGGGTCATTCCACCTAACCCTAGCCCGCTCCTCTCCAGCGCCGTCCGGACACGTCCAGGCGGGCAGGCATCCGCCGCGGCCCCGGCGAATAGGGAGCCGCCACGTGGCGCCCGGCCACCAGCGCCGCCGCCCGGCCCGCTGGCCCGTCGCCCGGCCCCAGCCAGCCCCGCCGCCGCCGCCCAGCGTCCGCCTCCGCTGGTCGCCGCCGCCCAACCGCCGCTGCGACCGGCCGCCGCCGCCATCGCGGCCCAGCGCCATCGCTTGCCTCCATCACGCCGCCGCCCGTCGCCGGCCACCGCCTCGCCGCCCCGGCCTCGTCCCCTCCGGCCCTCCTTCCTCCTCTCTCTTCGGCGCCACTCCGGCGAGGATCTGGCCGCCTCGATCGGATCTGGATCCGAAAATCACGAGGGTTGACTTCTCCTTCTCCCCCAAAATTCCTCTTAAGTCATTTTCTATCAGTAATTTGTTGCATTTTCATCATGCCAGAACTTTGCACCCGTGGCTCCGTTTGGGGCGTAGAGCATACCGAAGTGTTCGCCTAGATGAGTAGATCATTTCATCTCATTGCGTCATTTTCATTTGAGCTCATCTTGATGCCCGAAATGCTGTTAGAAGAGGGCTATGTGATGTTAGTTTAAGATTCTTATCAGAACATGCATTTTTGTCATTTTTGCCATGATTGATGTGTGCACCCTATGATCTTGAGCCCTACATGTGTTTTGTAATATGCCATGCCATCTTTACAGGGGTGTATGACATGTATTTTTTTGATCTCGGTGGTGACTAGCACAAGCATGCCCTTGTTTGCAATTATGGAGTGCCATAGCTTGAGTCAATCGAGCTCTACTTTTGCTATAAAATGTTTCCTGGCAGATTGTTTACATGTTATTCAATTTTGCCAAGGTTGTTGTAGTTGATCCGTGTATGCTATGATGTTGTTCTTGCCATGTATAGCTTCTATGCCATGTCTTCTTGATGGATGTATGCTTAGTTTATCATGTAATGCTCTGTAGTGAGTGCATCGAGCTCATGAAGGTGCCTACATAATTCTGTCAATGTCATGCCCTGTTTGCTGAATCTGTTAATCGAAACTTGCTATATTGGCGTGGGTGCCATCATGTCTTCTTATCCTTTTTGGCTTATGGTCAGTAAGGGACTTTTGTTCTATGCTTTGAGTAGATTCATGTCATGCCTTGTTTTGCTATTATAAGTTCCTGTAGCATGTCGTTTGATTGCTCTGAACATTGCTTCCTGATGCTGATTCTGCCATGTTCAGTATTTTCACTAAGTCTGTGAAACTGATATGTTTTGCACTTTTGCCATGCTTGTTTGGACCTGTTATGATGTGATTTAGCCGTAGCTCAGTGTTCATGTTTTGTGAAGCATCTTGAGTAGATCACTGTCATGTGCTTTGCTGGTACGTTTGGGTGCAGTAGCTTAATTTCTTGTTGCTTGATAAGTGGCATCATGCTGTTAATGGCAGATTTGTGTCTTTCTTGTTTTGCTTGTCATTTGCAAACCGTGCATCCGATTCCGGTGATCTTTATATCGATTTCAACCGAAATCATATCGCCTTTCCAGCGGCATACTTGGTTTGCCAAGTTGATGCCTGGTTCATCCTTTTCCTTCCGGAGCACGCATACGCATTGCATATCACATCTCGCATATCATGCCATGTTTTGCATCATGTTGCTTGTGCATTGCACCGTGATTTATTGTGGTTCCATTGTTTGTGTTCTTGCTTTGGGTAGAGCCGGGAGACGAGTACGTGAACGAGGAACCTGTTGAGAACGCTTACGAGGATCAAGCTTTCGACAACTCTGAGAACTTTGCAGGCAAGATGGCCATACCCTCGAAATCACTTCTATCTTTGTTTGCTAGATGCTCGCTCTTTTGCTATGCCAATGCTACGATGCCTATCACTTGCTTATCATGCCTCCCATATTGCCATGTCAAACCCCTAACCATCCTTTCCTAGCAAACCGTTGTTTGGCTATGTTACCGCTTTGCTCAGCCCCTCTTATAGCGTTGCTAGTTGCGGTGAAGTTGAAGTTTGTTCCTTGTTGGAACATGGAGATGTTGTTCCTTGTTGGAACATGTTTACTTGTTGGGGATATCACAATATATCTGCTATAATTAATGCATCTATATACTTGGTTAAGGGTGGAAGGCTCGGCCTTATGCCTGGTGTTTTGTTCCACTCTTGCCACCCTAGTTTCCGTCATACCGGTGTTATGTTCCTTGATTTCGCGTTCCTTACACGGTTGGGTGATTTATGGGACCCCCTTGACAGTTCGCTTTGAATAAGACTCCTCCAGCAAGGCCCAACATTGGTTTTACCATTTGCCACCTAAGCCTATTCCCCCCGGGTTTTCGCGAGCCCGAGGGTCATCTTTATTTAACCCCCCGGGCAAATGCTCCTCTGAGTGTTGGCCCAAACTAGAGCGCTTTGCAGCGCCCCCTCAAGGAAACTTGAGGTCTGGTTTAGTTGTACGGACTGCTCATCCGGTGTGCCCTGAGAACGAGATATGTGCAGCTCCTATCGGGATTTGTCGGCACATTCGGGCGGCTTTGCTGGTCTTGTTTTATTGCTGTCAAAATGTCTTGTAGTCCGGGATTCCGAGACTGATCGGGTCTTCCCGATAGAAGGAATATCCTTCGTTGGCCGTGAGAGCTTATAATGGGCTAAGTTGGGACACCCCTGCAGGGTATTATCTTCCGAAAGCCGTGCCCGCGGTTATGAGGCAGATGGGAATTTGTTAATGTCGGTTGTAGAAAGCGAAGTTGATCTTAATTAATACACATCAACAGCGTGTGTAAGTGGACGGTCTCTTCTCGGCAGAGTCCGGGAAGTGAACACGGTGTTGGAGTTATGTTTGACGTAAGTAGTTTCAGGATCACTTCTTGATCGCTACTAGCTTCACGACCGCGCCTTGCTTCTCTTCTCGCTCTCTTTTGCGAATGTAGCCACCATATATGCTAGTCGCTTGCTGCAGCTCCACCTCACAACTCTGTCCTTCCTATAAGCTTAAATAGTCTTGATCTCACGGTGTGAGATTGCTGAGTCCCGTGACTCACAGATTCTACCAAAACAGTTGCAGTGCCGACGATGCGGTCAGTATGACGCAACCGAGCTCAAGTGGGAGTTCGACGAGGAACGTGGTCGTTACTATGTGTCTTTCACGACGATCGATGAGTGGAGCCAGTTGGGTCGATCGGGGATCCGTGTAGCATTTGGGGTAGTCTTCTTTTATTTTGGTTCCGTAGTCGGACCTTGAGTGTAATCTGGATGATGGATGTTTATTTATGTATTGTGTGAAGTGGCATTTGTAAGCCAACTATGTATCTCTTTCCTTATGTATTACATGGGTTGTGTGAAGATTACCTCACTTGCGACATTGCTTTCAATGCGGTTATGCCTCTAAGTCGTGCTTCGACACGTGGGAGATATAGCCGCATCGAGGGCGTTACAACTACCTTCCAATAAGGGAGCAGGTACAGTTACCTCATCAAGTTCTACTTTCCTCCCACTCACTTCTTTCGAGAGAAACTCCTTCTCTAGAAAGGATCCATTCTTAGCAACGAGTGTCTTGCTCCTTCGGATCTGTGGTAGAAGGTGTACCCAATAGTCTCCTTTGGGTATCCTCTGAAGACACATTTCTCCTATTTGGGTTCGAGCTTATCAGGTTGAAGCTTTTTCACATAAGCATCGCAGCCCCAAACTTTAAGAAACGACAACTTTGGTTTCTTACCAAACCACAGTTCATAAGGCGTCGTCTCAACGGATTTAGATGGTGCCCTATTTAATGTGAATGCAGCTGTCCCTAAAGCATAACCCCAAAACGATAGCGGTAAATCAGTAAGAGACATCATAGATCGCACCATATCTAGTAAAGTACGGTTATGATTTTCAGACACACCATTATGTTGTGGTGTTCCAGGTGGCGTGAGTTGTGAAACTATTCTGCATTGTTTCAGATGAAGACCAAACTCATAACTCAAATATTCTCCTTCACGACCAGATCGTAGAAACTTTATTTTCTTGTTACGATGATTTTCCACTTCACTCTGAAATTATATGAACTTTTCAAATGTTTCAGATTTTATGTTTCATCAAGTAGATATACCCATATCTGTTCAAATCATCTGTGAAGGTCAGAAAATAACGATACCCACCGCGAGCCTCAACACTCATCGGATCGCATACATCAGTATGCATTATTTCCAATAAGTCAGTTGCTCGCTCCATTGTTCCGGAGAACGGAGTCTTAGTCATCTTGCCCATAAGGCATGGTTCGCAAGCATCAAGTGATTCCAAAATCCCATCAGCATGGAGTTTCTTCATGCGCTTTACATAATATGACCTAAACGACAAAGGCTACACAAATAAGTTGCACTATCATTATTAACTTTGCATCTTTTGGCTTCAATATTTTGAATATGTGTATCACTACGATCGAGACCCAACAAACCATTTTCATTGGGTGTATGACCATAGAAGGTTTTATTCATGTAAACAGAACAATAATTATTCTCTAACTTAAATGAATAACCGTATTGCAATAAACATGATCAAACCATATTCATGCTCAACGCAAACACCAAATAACACTTACTTAGGTTCAACACTAATCCCGAAAGTATAGGGAGTGTGCGATGATGATCATATCAATCTTGGAACCACTTCCAACACACATCGACACTACACCCTTAACTAGTCTATGTTTATTCTGCAACTCCCGTTTCAAGTTACTAATCTTAGCAACTGAACTAGTATCAAATACTGAGGGGTTGCTATAAACACTAGTAAAGTACACATCAATAAGAATTATATCAAATATACCTTTGTTAACTTTTCCATCCTTCTTATTCGCCAAATACTTGGGGCAGTTCCGCTTCCAGTGACCAGTCCCTTTGCAGTAGAAGCACTTAGTCTCAGGCTTAGGTCCATACTTGGGCTTCTTCACTTGAGTAGCAACTTGCTTGTCGTTCTTTTTGAAGTTCCCCTTCTTCCCTTTGCCATTTTCTTCAAACTAGTGGTCTTGTCAACCATCAACACTTTATGCTTTTCTTGATTTCTACCTTCGTCGATTTCAGCATCACGAAGAGCTTGGGAATCGTTTTTGTTATCCCTTGCATATTATAGTTCATCACAAGGTTCTAGTAACTTGGTGATAGTGACTAGAGAACTCTGTCAATCACTATCTTATCTGGAAGATTAACTCCCACTTGATTCAAGTGATTGTAATACTCAGAGATTCTGAGCACATGCTCACTAGCTGAGCTATTCTCCTCCATCTTGTAGGCAAAGTACTTGTCAAAGGTCTCATACCTTTCAACATGGGCATGAGTCTGAAATACTAATTTCAACTCTTGGAACATCTCATATGCTCCGTGGCGTTTCAAAAATGTCTTTGAAGCCCCGATTCTAAGCCGTAAAGCATGGTGCACTAAACTATCAAGTAGTCATCATATCAAGCTTGCCAAACATTCATAACGTCTGCATTTGCTCCTGCAATCGTTCTGTCACCTAGCGGTGCATCAAGGACATAATTCTTCTGTGCAGCAATGAGGATAATCCTCAGATCACGGATCCAATCCACATCATTGCTACTAAAACGAAAGATCATGGTGATGCATAGCAACAAGAGGGGAGAGTGTTGTATATGTACCCTCGTAGACCGAAAGTGGAAGCGTTATGAGAACGCGGTTGATGTAGTCGTACATCTTCACGATCCGACCGATCCAAGTACCGGACGTACGGCACCTCCGAGTTCAGCACACGTTCAGCTCGATGACGTCCCACGAACTCTGATCCAGCAGAGCTTCACGGGAGAGTTCTGTCAGCACAACGGCGTGATGACGGTGATGATGTTGCTACCGACGCAGGGTATCGCTTAAGCACCGCTACGATATGACCGAGGTGGATTATGGTGGAGGGGGGCACCGCACACGGCTAAGAGAGATCAATGATCAACTTTTGTGTTCTAGGGTGCCCCTCTGCCCCCGTATATAAAGGAGCAAGGGTGGAGGCCGGCCGGCCCCTGTAGGGCGCGCTAGGAGGAGGAGTCCTCCTCCTAGTAGGAGTATGACTCCCCTTTCCTACTCCTACTAGGAGGAAAGGAAGGGGGAAGGGGGGAAGGAAGGAGAGGGAGGAAAGGAGGAAAGGGGGCCCGACCCCCTAGTCCAATTCGGTTTGGGCTAGGGGGGCCGCGCGCCTGCCTCCTCTCTTCCACCACTTAGCCCATGAGGCCCAATACTTCTTCCCCGTATTCCTGTAACTCCCCGGTACTCCAAAAAATACCCGAATCACTCGGAACCTTTCCGATGTCCGAATATAGTCGTCCAATATATCGATCTTTACGTCTCAACCATTTTGAGACTCCTCGTCATGTCCCTGATCTCATCCGGGACTCCGAAATACCTTAGGTAAATCAAATCACATAAACTCATAATACCGATCGTCACAGAACTTTAAGCGTGCGGACCCTACGGGTTCTAGAACTATGTAGACATGACCGAGACATGTCTCCGGTCAATAACCAATAGCGGAACCTGGATGCTCATATTGGTTCCTACATATTCTATGAAGATTTTATCGGTCAAACCGCATAACAGCATACGTTTGTCCCTTTGTCATCGGTATGTTACTTGCCCGAGATTCGATCGTCGATATCTCAATACCTAGCTCAATCTCGTACCGGCTAGTCTCTTTACCCGTTCTGTAGTGGATCATCCCATATCTAACTCATTAGTTACATTGCTTGCAAGGCTTATAGTGATGTGCATTACCGAGAGGGCCCAGAAATACCTCTCCGACAATCGGAGTGACAAATCCTAATCTCGATCTATGCCAACTCAACAATTACCATTGGAGACACCTATAGAGCACCTTTATAATCACCCAGTTACGTTGTGACGTTTGGTAGCACACAAAGTGTTCCTCCGTGTCGGGAGTTGCATAATCTCATAGTCATAGGAACATTTATAAGTCATGAAGAAAGCAATAGCAGTAAACTAAAACGATCAAGTGCTAAGCTAACGGAATGGGTCAAGTCAATCACATCATTCTCTAATGATGTGATCCCGTTAATCAAATGACAACTCATGTCTATGGCTAGGAAACTTAACAATCTTTGATTCAACGAGCTAGTCAAGTAGAGGCATACTAGTGACACTCTGTTTGTCTATGTATTCACACATGTACTAAGTTTCCAGTTAATACAATTCTAGCATGAATAATAAACATTTATCATGATATATGGAAATATAAATAACAACTTTATTACTGCCTCTAGGGCATATTTCCTTCATAAGCTGCTGCTGCTGCTATATGATGAATTGATATGAGGTGCTCCTACTGTTTCTATATGATGTACTGCTGTGAGCTGCTCCTGCTGCTGCTATATGATGAATTGCTATGAGCTGCTGCTGGTATATGATGAATTGCACACTGCTGCTACTGCTGATGTATGATGAGTTGCTATGAGCTACTGATGCTATATGATGCTTTCTGGTGGTGCTGCTATATGATAATAACCAGCCACTTGGACCATCAAATTTCAATAAATAATTGTTCTTCATTTAAATGTGGGTCATGCGTTCTTCGTTTAAATTAGGCAATGGGATCTCTATGGAAGACATTGACCAAAGTAGATTGTGCCAAGTAGATGGTATCTTTGTATTTGCATTTTGAACAAATAGTGATGGTCTGTTTTCCTATCATATTAATTACTACACATGGTTCAATTTGTGATGTTTGCAAGTCAAATTAATTTTCATATGGGCAGCAAAATGACAAAATATAATGCAATCTAGACTTTTCACTAATCATACCAAAGATAAGCTGAAAAGGAAGGCAATGAAAAGAACTGGTTGGCTTATTACCTGGAGCTTATATTCACAGGTGCTTATTTTCTTAGGATAACTCGTAATAACTGTCCCTAAGAAACTTGGCAAATAGAACTGACATACAAATAACATGTCACAATGATTGCAATGGAGGAGTGACCTACCATAGCACACTGTATAGGCTCACCGCCGCCTCTCCTTTTCTTTGTGATGTTCCAAGAAATTGCCACATACATCTTGTACTTTTTCATGGTGTAACCCTATCTGCAAGTTGACACGGCTAATTTCAGACATCTCTACATGATAATACATTGCATATCCCTTGCGCATATTTAAACCACCAATTAACGATTGTGTGCGTAGCATAAACTAGCCATGACTCTGTGTGCTGGACTAGCAGGCACTCTAAGGGAGCCTAATGTAGTGCACTGGAATTCCTGCATGCCACCTAAGATTTTGTGTAGTGTACTACCTCCATTCCTAAATATATGTCTTTATAGAGATTCCAGTATGGACCACATACAGATGTATATAGATGCATTTTCGAGTGTAGATTCACTCATTTTGCTCCATATGTAGCCTATAGTGGAATCTCTAGAAAGACTTATATTTAGGAATCGAGGTACGAGGTAGTATAATGTATGACATCTACATATCTAATTTAGCAGTCAGTAGTAGAAATCATTTTCTGCATGATGACCCACAAGTTTAGGGGATCTATCGTAGTCCTTTCAATAAGTAAGAGTGTCGAACCCAACGAGGAGCAGAAGGAAATGACAAGCGGTTTTCAGCAAGGTATTCTCTGCAATGACTGAAATTATAGGTAACAGATAGTTTTGTGATAAGATAATTTGTAACTGATAACAAGTAATGAAAGTAAATAAGGTGCAGAAAGGTGGCCCAATCCTTTTTTGTAGCAAAGGACAAGCCTGGACAAACTCTTATATAGAGAAAAGCGCTCCCGAGGACACATGGGAATGATCGTCAAGCTATTTTTCATCACGTTCATATGATTCACGTTCGGTACTTGGATAATTTGATATGTGGGTGGACCGGTGCTTGGGTGCTGTCCTTACTTGGATAAGCATCCCACTTATGATTAACTCCTATTGCAAGCATCCGCAACTACAAAAGAAGTCTTAAGGTAAACCTAACCATAGCATGAAACATGTGGATCCAAATCAGCCCCTTACGAAGCAACGCATAAACTAGGGTTTAAGCTTCTGTCACTCTAGCAACTCATCATCTACTTATTACTTCCCAATGCCTTCCGCTAGGCCCAAAAAAATGGTGAAGTGTCATGAAGTCGATGTTCACGTAACACCACTAGAGGAGAGACAACATACATCTCATGAAAATATCGAACGAATACCAAATTCACATGACTACTAATAACAAGACTTCTCCCATGTCCTCAGGAACAAATGTGACTACTCACAAAGCATATTCATGTTCATAATCAGAGGGGTATTAATATTCATAATGGATCTGAACATATGATCTTCCACCAAATAAACCAACTAGCATCAACTACAATGAGTAATCAACACTATTAGCAACCTATAGGTACCAATCCCAGACTTGGAGACAAATATTGGATACAAGAGATGAACTAGGGTTTTAGAGGAGATGGTGCTGGTGAAGATGTTGATGAAGATGGAACCCCTCCAGATGAGAGGATCGTTGGTGATGACGATGGCGATGATTTCCCCCTCCCGGAGGGAAGTGTCCCCGGCAGAACAGCTCTGCCAGAGCCCTAGATTGCTTCCTCCAAGGTTCCGCCTCGTGGCGGCGGAGTCTCGTCCCGAAAGCTTGCTTATGATTTTTTCTTGGACGAAAGGCTTCATATAGCAAAAGATGGGCGCCGGAGGGCCACCAGGGGGCCCATGAGCCAGGGGGCGCCCAGGGGGGTAGGGCGCGCCCCCACCCTCGTGGCCAGGGTGTGGGCCCCCTCTGGTATTTTCTTTGCTCTGTATTTTTTATTATTTCCAAAAATAACTTCCGTGGAGTTTCAGGACTTTTGGAGTTGTGCAGAAATAGTGGATACATCACTAAATAAAGTCATGACCTCTCCAAATCAACTTTCATAATTATCACAATAAGATTCAACATCCTCCAATATTGTGGGATCACTACTTCCTAAAGTTGACACTCTTCCAAACCCACTTTCATCAATATAATCATGATAAGTAGGAGGCATGCTATAATTATTATAAATTTGCATATCAAAACCTGGGAGACTAAAAATATCATCATCATTAAACGTAGCATCCCCAAGCTTGGGACAAACATTAATTGCAGCAAATATATTCTCAAAAACATCATCTTCATCAAACATAGCATCCCCAAGCTTGGGCCTTTTCATATCATAAGCATAATCACTCTCATCATTAATAGTATGGATAGCACCAATAGTATAGCAATTGTCATATTCCAAGCAAGTGCCAAAAAGATTTTCAAGATCATAATACGTATCACTATCTTCCCAATCATAATCATCACAACAAGCAATAGATATAACGAGATCATCATCAAGCGCATCATCTTCCACAATTATTTTTGATTCATTTTCATGAGGCACAACAATAATAGGAGCAACATTATTTGGGAGAGATACCTTTTTACCTCTCTTCCTTTTTCTTTTCTTCTTCTTCACCACATCATGTGTGGGTTCAATCCTCTTTTTGGAGCTCCTTATTAATGAGATTGGTTGAATAGAAGGCTCCTCCTCGTTACCTAATTCATCATAAGAAATAATAGAAGGATATTGGGAAGTCTCTTCCCTTTCATTAGTATTCTCTTCATCCTCTATTTGTTTTCTTTTCTTTATGTAATTGGAAATATAAGTATTTTCAATACAATTCACCGCACAATATAAGGATTCTTCTCTTGATCAAAATCAAGAAATCTATCAAGATTAAACTTGGGAATACCCTCAGTTATACGTTTCATTTCCTCATACTCCAAAAGAAGACTAAGCTATTTATGATGCTCAAGTGTAATCAAATTATCACAATTTTTGGATACGATTCGGTCATGAAACAATTTGCATTGGAGATTTAAATGACCATGTTCATTGCAAAGTTCACAAGGGGCGCGAAAAATATTGAATTTTTAGCACAAACAGCAAGACTTTCTTGCAACAATTTAGTTTCTAAGTACTTATGCCTCTTGCAATATCTATCTTCCCTATTTGGTGTATACTTGCAAACCCAATGCACTCCACAAAAATTGACATGTTTATAGGAGACAGTTTCATCATAACTAGTGCAATCATCATTAGTACCATGGATATTCAAGGAGTTCATACTAACAACATTGCAATCATGCTCATCATTCAAGGATTTAGTGCCAAACATTTTAATACATTCTTCTTCTAACACTTTGGCACAATTTTCCTTTCCATCATACTCACGAAAGATATTAAAAAGATGAAGCGTATGAGACAAACTCAATTCCATTTTTTAGTTTTATTTTATAAACTAAACTAGTGCTAAAACAAGAAACAAAAAAGATTCGATTGCAAGATCTAAAGATATACCTTCAAGCACTCACCTCCCCGGCAACGGAGCCAGAAAAGAGCTTGATGTCTACTATGCAACCTTCTTCTTGTAGACGTTGTTCGGCCTCCAAGTGAAGAGGTTTGTAGGACAGTAGCAAATTTCCCTCAATTGGATGACCTAAGGTTTATCAATCCGTGGGAGGCGTAGGATGAAGATGGTCTCTCTCAAAAAACCCTGCAACCAAATAACAAAGAGTCTCTTGTGTCCCCAACACACCCAATACAATGGTAAATTGTATAGGTGCACTAGTTCAGCGAAGAGATGGTCATACAAGTGCAATATGGATGGTAGATATAGGTTTTTGTAATCTGAAAAATATAAAAACAGCAAGGTAACAAGTGGTAAAAGTGAGCGTGAACGGTATTGCAATGCTAGGAAACAAGGCCTAGGGTTCATACTTTCACTAGTGCAAGTTCTCTCAATAATAATATCATAATTGGATCATATAACTATCCCTCAACATGCAACAAAGAGTCACTCCAAAGTCACTAATAGCGGAGAACAAACGAAGAGATTATGGTAGGGTACGAAACCACCTCAAAGTTATTCTTTCCAATCAATCCGTTGGGCTATTCCTATAAGTGTCACAAACAACCCTAGAGTTCGTACTAGAATAACACCTTAAGACATAAATCAACCAAAACCCTAATGTCACCTAGATACTCCAATGTCACCTCAAGTATCCGTGGGTATGATTATACGATATGCATCACACAATCTCAGATTCATCTATTCAACCAACACATGGAACCTCAAAGAGTGCTCCAAAGTTTCTACCGGAGAATCACGACGAAAACGTGTGCCAACCCCTATGCATAGGTTCATTGGCGGAACCCAGCAGTTGATCACCAAAACATACATCAAGTAAATCACGTGATATCCCATTGTCACCACAGATACGCACGGCAAGACATACATCAAGTGTTCTCAAGTCTTTAAAAGACTCAATTTGATAAGAAAACTTCAAAGGGAAAACTCAATCCATTACAAGAGAGTAGAGAGGGAGAAGCAACATAAGATCCAACTATAGTAGCAAAGCTCGCGATACATCAAGATCGTGCCAAATCAAGAACACGAGAGAGGGAGATCAAACACATATCTACTGGTACAACAGCTGTCGACGCCAAGCAGCACACTCGGTGCGGCTGAACAATATGTACATTATTTAGTGAACATAAAGGGGCCTCGATCCGAACAACTACGTGGCAGCGGAATAACATCGTAGCAGAAGCTCCATATCACAGGGACACCGATGTGGACACGATCTAGAATTGAACAGCGCTCCTTTCCAACGAGACTTTCCTGAAATCTGGCATGACACGCCAGGTCAGTACATTGAATGTACTTGCAAGCTCACAACAGGCATAATCATAATGACAAACAATGCTGTGATCATAATATAGTGTTGCATAATGACCAATTATTAATAATGCAACACTATATGTCAACATGCTGTGATCATGCTCGAACGTCCCTCAGGACAACTTACCAATCGTGATCATCCTTAGATCACAAACACACCACCAACGTGGAAAAACACACCACCAACGTGGTAAAACACACCAACAACGTGGTATTTACTAAAATGACTCGTGATCCTTACGGCGATCACAACCATGATCAATATCTGGTCCCAATTTCCTTGATGGTCTTTCTGCCATCCTCAACAATGCAAGGTTTACAGCTTAGTGGGAAATTTTTATTAGTCGTTGACTCATGGTGGGACCTACTACGAGGTGTCCGTGACCGTGGACTTGGCTATCGATAGATTATACACTCTAAAGAGGTAGCACACTATACCCACACCACGGAACCCATGGCCTCACACTCCCATTCGGGTGGACCAACGGCATTCCGACAAAACCCCTCCATTGCCACAACACTCTCCCGACCACTCTGACCCAAATCCCCAACAGGCTGGTCCTGGGTGTCCTCGTGTCTACCAAAGACACCCCAACCTCCGTCGTGGTCAAAACACTCCCACTCGGGGACATTCCCACTCGGGTACTCGGTACCATAATCTCATCAACGAGCACACAAGATTACGTCTGCTTACCGGGCCAGGGCAAGCACGACATAACCTTCCCTAGATGGAGGCACCGACCAGAGGCCGTGTCAATGGACCAAATCAAGGTCTTCCCATAAAGGCAAATGTGGTTGCACTGGAAAGAAACTCGATTCAGCGGCACCATGACCCAGTCAATGGTATATTCAAGTTGAGTTATATTCAGGTTCAACTTTAAAGTAAAAATGACCGATGGCATAGCATGCCATGAAATGCAAAACAACACATGCATCATATAATGATAAAAATGACCGATGTCATCCATATACACACCAAGCATAACCGTCAACAACTCATGTTACTCTACTAGCTCAAAATGACTCACAACTTAACCAAAATATTTTGCAACAAGTTCTATTAATTTCTTACGCAAGAAAGTAACTCCAATAACTTTTTCATATGCATAACAAAAGATTTCACTATCAACAACTCTTAATTTCTTTATCACTATGTTGGGTTCAAACATTCTGTAAAACAAGTAATATGATTTAACAAGTATTTAACAGAATATTTTCTAACAAATTTTTATCAATTTATGAAGTCAAAAACATAGCTAAATAATTACTAACATGCATAACAAAATTATTTCTAACATCACCTCAAATAAATCTTATCTTGCTTTATCCACTAAACTAGTTTCAACCATTCTGTAAGTCAAGCATAACAACTTAACCAACATTTAACAGAATACAAATAACTCAATAAATATTTAAATGCATGGATTAATTATTTCACTCAAGTAAGAAAAATCACAAGTATTGAAATGGCATCATGAAAATGTTGCCGTGGCTTGCCTTAGTGCAGATGAGGTTCACAAGCCTCCTGGTGATCCTCAAGACAAGCCTCACCTTCTGAGAATAATTTTAAACACAAAAAGAAAATATCAAGAACTCTTCTGAAAATCACCAGAAATTCTAAACAGCTCAGACAAATCTCATCTTTGGTGAGCTGCTAGATTTCTTTTCAAAGAACACAATGCAAAAAGAATCAATTCATTTGGACTTATGGTTAAAAAGTTATAACTGTTTGAAGTGTTCTGTAAATTCAAATGAATTTGAATAAAAAGAAATAGACTGGGGGGGGGGGTGACGTCGAAGGCGTAAAGCCCAGGGGCGCCACCACTCGTACCGCTTCGCGCGCGTACAGAGTGGCTGACTAGCGGGCCCCGCTAGTCAGGTGGGGGAAGAGGGAGAGAGAAACAGAGACGGCCGCGGCTTCGCCGGAGCTCTCGCCGGCGACGAGGGCTCCTTGGCCAAAACGAGAGGGAGGGATGGCAAGAGGGGGTTGAGGCGCACCTGCCCGTACCCGTAGCGTGGCTAGGGATGGTCGGATGGCGTCGGAATCTAGCTCGCAAACGGAGGCAGAACGAGGGGGTTGCCGGAGTTGAGGAAGACGGCGAGCAGAAGCCACTCTAGAGGCTCCAAGCGGGCGAGACGGCCTCAACGGAGAGAGGCGGAGGCCCTGGAGGGGTCGCCCAGGCCTGGTAAGGGCCGGAGCTACTGCGGTGACCAGAGGGGATTGCCGGGAGCTCGGGGACGGCGGCCCGAGGCCTGCCCGGCCGGGCTACGGCTTCCTACTCGATCGTGGAGTGTGTGTGAGTGCTGGATGATGCTCGAGGCGGCTGGGGGGCTCTATTTATAGGCGAGCGGCGAGGGTGCTTGAGCTCCTTGTTGGACACCGCGCCTGACAGGCGCCAGCGTCAGTGAGAGGGGGAGAAGGCGACGGAGGTCACGCGGCCACTGTGGGCGAGTGGAGACGAGCACAGGATCAAGAGGGTGGCGACGAGCACAGTGCGCTCCACACTGTTGGGCTGGCCGGACCTTGCCCGTGCTCGCTGCGGCGAGATCCTGCGTCGGCGAGTGCCAGGGAGGAGTTAAGGGTGTCAAGACGATGATGGTGGCGAGTTTTGGCAAGGTTGGGAAGGCGGGGAAGCGAGCACGCGAGCAACAGAGGCTCGGACGCGTCGCAGAGCGCGTCGGCCGCATGCCAGCACGCCTGGACGAACCTGGTCACCGCGTGAACTATGCGCCAGGTCGTAAGCAAAAACTTGATGTCTGGCATGTTGTTCATGGTTGTTTTGAGTGTTACAACAATTTGGTTTGGGTCCAGGTGGAGTAGAGAAGTTTTCACCCACCAAGTAAGTTTCTGGCCAGTAACTTTGTGATGTTACTGTGATCAAATGGCTGGGAGTTTGAGGCTGTGCTTTGGAGGCTAGCTTAGAGTTACTAAGGTAACTGTGCACAAGAAAGATCAGGTCAAATGGAGCAAGTAAAATGGTAGTTGCTGTAGAAACCACCATTTCTGTCCAGAACAGAAAGGATTTTCTGTAGCAAAAATATTCCAAAAAGTGATGAAATATTTTTGCTCACGGATGTGCCCTAGGGTTCCTAGAATATTTGTGAATTATCTCAGAATTTTCCGAGCCATAAAAATTGGGGTTGCTTTGAAGCAAACAAATTTGGCTTAGGGTTTTTGAGAGAAAATGAATATTTTTCATTTAAGAAAAATATTCCAAAGATTATTTTGGGGTGGATCAGAAGTGAAATGATGATTTGGGAGAGAAGTGAAGCACTTGGGTGAAAGCCAAGGATGCCCAAGTGTTTAAGTCCAAATGAAAAGATTCAGGAACTCCAAGTTTCAAAAAAATTCAAATGAAAAATCAAGCAAATTAGAGAGGGCAAAAACCAGGCTTTCACAAACCTCCCCTACTTAGAATGAATCTCGTCCTCGAGATACGGTTGCTTGGGAAAACCACTCTGGATACTGATCCTTAAGGAATTCTTCCTGCTCCCAAGTTGCTTCTGACTCTATGTGATGCTCCCATTGAACCTTGTAAAATTTTCTGACTTTGCTGCGAGTGACCCTTTCCATCTGATCCAAAATTTTGAACGGTCTTTCTTCATAAGTCAAATCTTTTGCCAATTCTATCTCAGCCATTGCAGTCCTTTTCTCAGGCGGGGATATGCATCGTCTCAATTGCGAAACATGGAACACATTGTGTATGTCTGCCAATTCCGGGGGTAGTTCCAGTTGATATGCATCCGTACCCACTCGAGACATACTCGGGAATGGACCAATGAATCTGGGTGCCAGCTTTCCACGAGTCTGAAATCTCTTAACTCCTTTCATAGGAGTGACTCGGAGTTATACGTGTTCTCCGGGTTCAAAACTGACCTGCCGATGCTTTGCATCATAATAACTCTTCTGACGGGACTTGGCCAAATGTAGTCTGTCTCTGATTTCCCTAACTTGTCTCTCAGCTTCCATCATGAGATATGTTCCGAAGATACGACTATCTCCAGCTTGGGACCAATCAAGAGGAGTGCGGCACTTAAGGCCATACAGAGCTTCGTATGGTGACATCTTTAAACTGGTCTGGAAACTGTTGTTATAAGAGAACTCTGCATATGGCAAGCAATCTTCCCATTTAGCTCCGTTGGCTAGCACGCAGGCTCGCAACATATCTTCGAGCATTTGATTGACCCGCTCAGTCTGTCCATTGGTCTGAGGGTGATAAGCAGTACTATATTTCAGTGCTGTCCCCAAGGCTTGATGGAGACGGGACCAGAAAGCAGAGGTAAACAAAGAACCTCGACCGGAAGTGATAGTTCGGGGTACTCCATGCAGACTGACGATTCTGGATACATATAGTTGTGCCAATTCATCTGCTCTGTATCTGGTGCTGATCGGAATGAAATGAGCAACCTTGGTGAGGGTGTCTACTATAACCCATATTGCATCCTTGCCTCGCTGAGTCCTAGGCAATCCTGTGATGAAATCAATGAAACATCATCCCACTTCCACTGTGAAACTGGCAGCGGTTGGAGAAGTCCGGCTGGCTTCCGATGATCTGCTTTCACCTTGTTGCATATGTCACAACAGGCTACAAAATAGGCAATGTCTTTCTTCATTCCATCCCACCAGAATATTTGTTTAAGGTCTTCATACATTTTCGTACCTCCCGGATGAATGGAATACGAGGATTCGTGTGCTTCTGACAAGATTTTCTTCTTCAAGTCCGGTTGATTTGGTACACAAATTCGTCCACTGAATCGGAGGGTACTGAATTTGTCCTTGAAGAAATCTGGGGGCTGCCTTGCCATCTGGCCCTTGGCACGTGTTTGTAGCTCGGCATCACCTAGCTGGGCTTTGCGGATTTCCATATCAAGTGTGGGGGTAACTTCCAAAAATTAGCGAGTCTAGTATCCACGATGACCAAGTTGAGCTGAGCGATCTCCTCTTGAAGTTCGGTAGGCAATGATTTTAACATGACATTTAAGCTGATGGGCTTTCGACTGAGTGCTTCGGCAACGACGTTGGCCTTGCCTGGATGGTAATTTATTCCAAGGTCATAATCCTTGACCAACTCTAGCCATCGTCGCTGACGTAGATTTAAATGTGGCTGAGTGAAAATGTACTCGAGACTTTTGTGGTCGGTAAAAATTTGGCACCTTTTTCCAATGAGGTAGTGTCTCCAAATTTTTAATGCATGAACCACTGCAACCAATTCCAAATCATGAGTAGGATAATTTCCCTCTTGGGGTCGTAGCTATCGCGATGCATATGCTACTACCTTGCCGTCTTGCATCAGCATGCAACCAATACCTTGTCTGGAGGCATCACAGTACACATCAAAGCTGCAATAAATGTCTGGAAGAGTCAATACAGGTGCGGTTGTCAGACGTGTCTTTATCTCATTAAAACTCTTCTCGCAGTCCTCTGTCCATCTAAACTTTGTATCCTTTTTTAGCAGCTCCGTCATGGGTTTAGCAATTTTGGAAAATCCTTCAATGAAACGATGATAGTATCCAGCTAATCCGAGGAAACTCTGGATCTGTGTTACAGTCGTGCGCGGTACCCAATCGGCACATCCTTTACTTTGCTCGGGTCCACGGCTATACCTTCGGCGGATAGTACATGTCCGATAAACCCAACTTGCTTGAGCCAAAATTCGCACTTACTAAACTTGGCGTATAACTGATGGTTGTGGAGCCGTTGTAGCACTGCTCGGAGGTGATCCCTATGCTCTTCTTCACCCTTGGAGTAAATGAGGATGTCGTCGATGAAGACTACCACAAATTTGTCGAGGAAGTCCATGAACACTTTGTTCATCATATGCATGAAGAAGGAAGGGGCATTGGTGAGACCGAAGGACATCACGGTATATTCGTAAAGGCCGTACCGTGTCGTGAATGCGGTCTTAGTTATATCCTCTTTTTTAATCTTGAGCTGATGATATCCGATCCGTAAATCAATTTTTGAGAATACTTTAGCCCCACTGAGCTGATCAAGCAGATCATCAATCCTTGGCAGCGGATATTTATTTTTGATGGTGACCTCATTCAGTTGGCAGTAGTCTATGCACATACGGAGGCTACCATCCTTTTTGCTCACGAAAATAGCAGGTGATCCCCACGATGAAGAGCTGGGACGAATATAACCTTTTTGGAGTAATTCGTCAAGCTGTTTCTTTAGCTCCACTAATTCTGAGGAGGGCATCCGGTAATACTTCTTGTATAGCGGTGCGGTTCTGGGCACAAGATCTATTGCAAACTCCAGTTCCCGATCTGGTGGCATGCCTGGCAGTTCTTCTGGAAACACATCAGGGTACTCACTGACCACAGGAATAAATTCCAATTCAACTACAGCAGTGCACACTAGTTCTGGCTTGGGTACATGCTTGCGAGCATAGAATTTGGTGAGCTGTCCATTCAGACTGGTCAAATTGACTTCTCGGGTTGCGTAGTTTATGCAAACTTGATATTTGGTCAACCAATTCATACCCAATATAATGTCCAACTGCTCAGACTCAATGATTATAAGAGATGTTGGAAAGTAGATTCCGTTGATATTGATCTCCAGGTCACGGCAGACTAGATTGCTCTTGATTATAGATCCCGAGGTTTGTACCAGCATATTTTTGCCCAAAATTGTGCAAGGAAAATTGTTTTGGGCAGCAAAACTCCGAGAAATAAAAGAACAGGAGGCGCCAGAGTCTAATAAAATTATGGTAGGTATGTCATTAACAAAAAACCTACCAATGACGACTTCTGGCTTCTCTTGGGCTTCATTGGCGGAGATATGATGCACATGCCTAGTGAAGTTTTGCTGGGTTGGCCCTGACTCCATAAAGTTGACTTGTGGTCTGCTTAGGGCATTCATCTTGTGGTTCTTGGGGCACTGTTTGGCATAATGTCCGTGCTGCCCGCAAATGACAAGAATTATTGCGTTGGTGCTCCTCATGTGTTGGATTGGTCACAATATTCTTGACTTGAGTGGTGGTCCTGTTAACATTCTGCTGCCAATTTGGCCTGTATTCCACCTGAGTCTGCTGCCAGGTACGAGCCTTTTGCATAGGTTACCCATCCTTCTTTGGCTCAAACTTGCGCTTGTTGTCGTTGTTAGTAGGCCTATTGTATGATATAAGCTTGTGCTCCCGTTCAGCAATGAACGCCTTGTCCACCAGAGTTTGGAAATCTATGAAATCAAACATACTGAGAGCACACCGAAGTTGTAGATTTAAACCTCCAAGAAATCTGTCAATCTTCCTTTCTTCAGTGGCCACGTCATACAGAGAGTAACGGGACAAATGATTGAATTTTTGCAGATATTCAGCCAGGGACTGATTTCCTTGGACGAGCGCGAGAAATTCACACTGCTTGGCTTTCATAACTCCAGTAGGGATATGATACTTTCAGAACTTATCCTTAAATTTTTTCCAGGTGATTTCCTCCTCAATCGGCCACATGGCCTTTGTATTTTCCCACCGTATGGCAGCTACGCCTTCGAGGTAGTGAGTTGCAAATGGAACTTTATCACTTCCTTTAGTATGGGAAATTTCAAGCTTTTTCTCCATGGTGCGAACCAATCGTCTGCATCCAATGGATCAACAATCTGACTGAAACTGGGTGGATTGGTCCTCTGAAAATCTGACAGCTTGGAGTGATGACCATTCTGATTTCCATTCTGTCCAACCATAGCTTGCACACTTCTCAATATTTCAATCAGATCACTGTTCCTTTTTTCTTCAAACATACGAGAACTTGCTCGGTGGAGGGAGGATTAAGCGGTGGAGGTGGTGGCGGAACATACGGCTCGGGAGAATATCCTGCCTTTCATGCGGAACGACGAACAGGAGTTCCCTCACGAATGTTGCTACTGTTGCCTCCCCGCGTCATCCTATTGAGGATTTTTCCCAAGACAACACAATCGAGATGAGAGACATCCAACAATAAAATTGGGGAAAGGCCAGCAACAAATCTCGAAAAAGACAAAAGAGCGAAGAAAATACAGCGATTAAAGTCCCAACATAATTATACATAGACTCATACAAGAAAAGTAAACAACATGACGGGTTCCACTACTCTCATACATGAAGCATCATGACTCGTACAACTACATCCGTACATCATCTAGACGACTGCGAATACTCAAAGACACTCTTGCTTCTGCTGGTGCTGCGGTGTCCTCCTCTGAAGCGGTCTCGGATCCCGAACTGACGTGGTTAACGGAAACCTCCGGGTTAAGGGTAACACGACGGCGCTGCCTCGAGGGCTCTCCCTCAGGGGCAGGGGTAGGATGAAGCATCGGGGCTGCAGGGGTAGCGAGAAGTGAGATCCACTCGGCAGGAGCACTGAGAGGGTGCACGGCCGAGACGCCCGTGCTACTCGGGGGAGTTTACCGGTGAAGTAGGGGAGCTACAACTAACTGGGACATAAGGGGTAAATCCCAGTGAGGACGGAGTATTGGCGGATCTAGAAGTGACCAAAGTAGTAGCTAAAGCAGTACGGGCACGAGTCAGCTCTCGAGCCAGCTCGTGGATCATCAGATAGCTAGCAGTGATATAGCGAGCAAGATGGCTAGCAACACTATCAGACTCCGGATCAACGAGAGGGAAACGGACACACCGTTGTCGTGCAGAGATGGTAATAATAGAAACCTGGGTGGTGCTGCATTTGGACCTCGGTATAATGAAGCTCGACAAGGACCTCAAATGCGGCAAACTGGACAGCCTGAGAAGCAGTGGAGGCGTAACCGCTCCGAGAAGTGCGAGTGTAAGAGCCGGAATCGGAACTGGTGCGCAGAGTAACCACTGCGTGATACTCATACACTGAGTCTGCTAGCTACTCTCAATACACACGGTAGACCTGTTCGTCTCCGTGAGGGTACAGCCGACGCCACACGTTGCGGAGAAGGTGCGGTGACGTGTACAACATCAGCTGCAACTGGCACGGATACTGCACCGGAGCCATCTACACTCACAACCATTAGCAGGTTAGCATAAAAATAATACTCAAATGACTACAATGCAACAACCAACTATAACTGCTACCGGCACTCAAATTTACTCGCGCCTAGCGTATAGTTAACACGTCGTAGTCTAGCATGGCCTACAGTCAGCGCGCCTCTGATACCAATCATTGTGGCACCCCGGATCAAAGCGACCGGTTTACCCTGCATTGCAAGCCCAGAGACCATGTCTTCTGGCAACACACAACATATTGGTACAGAAAACAACCGCTTTATTGATGCTAGCGGAACAGGGTTTACATTACAACAGCTGTCGAGGCCAAGCAGCACACTCGGTGCGGCTGAACAATATATACATTATTTGGTGAACATAAAGGGGCCTCGATCCGAACAACTACGTGGCAGCGGAATAAAGTCGTAGCGGAAGCTCCATATCACAGGGACACCGATGTGGACACGATCTAGACTCGAACAGCGCTCCTTTCCAACAAGACTTTCCTGAAATCTGGCATGACACGCTAGGTCAGTACACTGAATGTACTTGCAAGCTCACAACAGGCATAATCATAATGACAAGCAATATCATGATATTTAACCAATTATTAATAATGCAACACTATATGTCAACATGCTGTGATCATGCTCGAACGTCCCTCAGGACAACTTCCCAACTGTGATCATCCTTAGATCACAAACACACCACCAACATGGTAAAACACACCACCAACATGGTCTTTAACAAAATGACTCATGATCCTTACGGAGATCACAACCACGATCAATATCTGGTCCCAATTTCCTTGACGTCCTTTCTGCCATCCTCAACAATGCAAGGTTTACAGCTTAGTGTGCAATTTTTATTAGTCGTTGACTCATGGTGGGACCTACTACGAGGTGTCCGTGATCGTGGACTCGGCTATCGATAGATTATACACTCTGCAGAGGTAGCACACTGTACCCACACCACGGAACCCATGGCCACGCACTCCCATTCGGGTGGACCAACGGCATTCCGACAAAACCCCTCCATTGCCACATCACTCTCCCAGCCACTCCAACCCAAATCCCCAACGGGCTGGTCCTGGGTGGCCCCGTGTCTACCAAAGACACCCTGACCACCGTCGTGGTCAAAACACTCCCACTCGGGGACTCGATACCATAATCTCATCAACGAGCACACAAGATTATGTCTGCTTACCGGGCCAGGGCAAGCACGACATAACCTTCCCTAGATGAAGGCACCGACCAGAGGCTGTGTCAATGGACCGAATCAAGGCCTTCCCATAAAGGCAAATGTGGTTGCACTGGAAAGAAACTCGATTCAGCGGCACCATGACACAGTCAACGGTATATTCAAGTTGAGTTATATTCAGGTTCAACTTTAAACTAAAAATGACCGGTGTCATAGAATGCCATGAAATGCAAAATAACACATGCATCATATAATGATAAAAATGAACGATGTCATCAAAATACACACCAAGCATAACCGTGAACAACTCATGTTACTCTACTAGCTCAAAATGACTCACAACTTAACCAAAATATTTTGCAACAAGTTTTATTAATTTCTTACGCAAGAAAGTAACTCCGATAACTTTTTCAGATGCATAACAAAAGATTTCACTATCAACAACTCTTAATTTCTTTATCACTAAGTTGGGCTCAAACATTCTTAAAGCAAGTAATATGATTTAACAAGTATTTAACAGAATATTTTCTAACAAATTTTTATCAATTTATGAAGGCAAAAACATAGCTAAATAATTTCTAACATGCATAACAAAATTATTTCTAACATCACCTTAAATAAATCTTATCTTGCTTTATCCACTAAACTAGTTTCAACCATTCTGTAAGTCAAGCATAACAACTTAACCAACATTTAACAAAATACAAATAACTCAATAAATATTTAAATGCATGGATTAATTATTTCATTCAAGTAAGAAAAATCACAAGTATTGAAATGGCATCATGAAAATGTTGTTGTGGCTTGCCTTAGTGCAGATGAGGTTCACAAGCCTCCTGGTGATCCTCAAGACAATCCTCACCTTCTGAAAATAATTTTAAACACAAAAATAAAATATCAAGAACTCTTCTGAAGATCGCCGGAAATTCTAAAAAGCTCAGAAAAATCTCATCTTTGGTGAGCTGCTAGATTTCTTTTCAAAGAACACAATGCAAAAAGAATCAATTCATTTGGACTTATGGTTAAAAAGTTATAACTGTTTGAAGTGTTCTGTAAATTCAAATGAATTTGAATAAAAAGAAATAGACTGGGGGGGGGGGGGGCAATACGAACAATGCGTAAAGCCCAGGGGCGCCACCACTCGTACCGCTTCGCGCGCGTAGAGAGTGGCTGACTAGCGGGTCCTGCTAGTCACGTGGGGGAAGAGGGAGAGAGAAACAGAGACGGCCGCGGCTTCGCCGGAGCTCTCGCCGGTGAGGAGGGCTCCTTGGCCAAAACGAGAGGGAGGGATGGCAAGATGGGGTTGAGGCGCACCTGCCCGTACCCGTAGCGTGGCTAGGGGTGGTCGGACGGCGTCGGAATTTAGCTCGCAAGCGGAGGCAGAACGAGGGGGTCGCCGGAGTTGAGGAAGACGGCGAGCAGAAGCCACTCCAGAGGCTCCAAGCGGGTGAGACGGCCTCACCGGAGAGAGGCGAAGGCCCTGGAGGGGTCGCCCAGGCCTGGGAAGGCCCGGAGCTACTGCAGCGACCAGAGGGGATCTCCGACGAGCTCGAGCTCGGGGACGGTGGTCCGAGGCCTGCCCGGCCGGGCTACGGCTTCCTACTCGATCGTGGAGTGTGTGTGAGTGCTGGATGATGCTCGAGGCGGCTGGGGGGCTCTATTTATAGGCGAGCGGCGAGGGTGCTTCGGGCTCCGCCGGTGGACACCTGTCCACGGCGCCCGGCGACGAGCGGCGTCAGTGAGAGGGGGAGAAGGCGACGGAGGTCACGCGGCCACTGTGGGCGAGCAGAGACGAGCACAGGATCAAGAGGGTGGCGACGAGCACAGTGCGCTCCACACTGTTGGGCTGGCCGGACCTTGCCCGTGCTCGCTGCAGCGAGCTCGGATGTCGGTGAGTGCCAGGGAGGAGTTAAGGGTGTCGAGACAATGATGGTGGCGAGTTTTGGCAAGTTTGGGCAGGCGGGGAAGCGAGCACGCGAGCAATAGAGGCTCGGGCGCGTCGCAGAGTGCGTCGGCCGCATGCCTGCACGCCTGGAGGAACGCGGTCACCACGTGAACTATGACATCAGGTCGACCTAAGAAAAAACTTGATGTCTGGCATGTTGTTCGTGGTAGTTTTGAGTGTTACAACGATTTAGTTTGGATCCAGGTGCAGTAGAGAAGTTTTCACCCACCTAGTAAGTTTCTGGCCAGTAACTTTGTGATCTTACTATGATCAAATGGCTGGGAGTTTGAAGCTGTGCTTTGGAGGCTAGCTTAGAGTTACTAAGGTAACTATGCACAAGAAAGATCAGGTCAAATGGAGCAAGTAAAATGGTGATGAATATTCTAAGGTAACTATGCACAAGAAAATTCTGAGATAATTCACAAATATTCCAAAAAGTGATGAATATTTTTGCTCAGGGAGGTGCCCTAGGGTTCCTAGAATATTTGTGAATTATCTGAGAATTTTCTGAGCCATAAAAATTGGGGTTGCTTTGAAGCAAACAGATTTGGCTTAGGGTTTTTGAGAGAAAATGAATATTTTTCATTTAAGAAAAATATTCCAAAGATTATTTTGGGGTGGATCAGAAGTGAAATGTGTTGGGGAACGTAGTAATTTCAAAAAAAAATTCCTACGATCACGCAAGACCATGGTGATGGCATAGCAACGAGAGGGGAGAGTGTCCGTCCACGTACCCTCGTAGACCGAAAGCGGAAGCGTTATAACAACGCGGTTGATGTAGTAAATGCGTCTTCACGATCCGACCGATCCAAGCACCGAACGTCACGGCACCTCCGAAGTTCCGCACACGTTCAGCTCGATGACGATCCCGGACTCCGATCCAGCAAAGTGTCGGGATGAGTTACAAGACGACGGCGTGGTGACGATGTTGATGCTCCACCGGCGAGGGCTTCGCCTAAGCTCCATGACGATATGACTTCTCCGGCGCGAGGCTTCGCCTAAGCTCATGACGATATGACCGAAGTGGAATATGGTGGAAGGGGGCACCGCACACGGCTAAGGAAAGATCCGTAGATCAACTTGTGTGTTATGAGGTGCCCCCCTGCCCCCGTATATAAAGGAGCAAGGAGGAGGTGGCCGGCCAAGGGAGGAGGCGCACCAAGATGTGGAGTCCTACTAGGATTCCAAGTCCTAGTAGGAGTCCACCAAGAGGAGGAAGGGAGAAGGAAGTGGAGGAGAAGGAGAGGTGGCGGCCCCTTTTCCCTAGTCCAATTCGGACCAGAGGAGGGGGCGCAGCAGCCCGGCCCTTTCTCCTCTTTCCACTATAGCCCCTCAAGGCCCATTGCTTCTCCCGTAACTACCCGGTACTCCGAAAAATACCCGAATCATTCGGAACCTTTCCGAACTCCGAATATAGTCGTCCAATATATCGATCTTTACGTCTCGACCATTTCGAGACTCCTCGTCATGTCCCTGATCTCATCCGGGACTCCGAACTCTTTCGGTACATCAAAACTCATAAACTCATAATATAACTGTCATCGAAACCTTAAGCGTGCGGACCCTACGGGTTCGAGAACTATGTAGACATGACCTAGAACTATTCTTGGTCAATAACCAATAGCGGAACCTGGATGCCCATATTGGTTCCTACATATTCTCTGAAGATCTTTATCGGTCAAACCGCATAACAACATACGTTGTTCCCTTTGTCATCGGTATGTTACTTGCCCGAGATTCGATCGTCGGTATCCCATACCTAGTTCAATCTCGTTACCAGCAAGTCTCTTTACTCGTTCCGTAATACATCATCTCACAACTAACTCATTAGTTGTAATGCTTGCAAGGCTTAAGTGATGTGTATCACCGAGAAGGCCTAGAGATACCTCTCCGACAATCGGAGTGACAAAACCTAATCTCGAAATACGCCAACCCAACAAGTACCTTTGGAGACACCTGTAGTACTCCTTTATAATCACCCGATTCACGTTGTGACGTTTGGTAGCACCAAAGTGTTCCTCCGGTGGCAGGAGTTGCATAATCTCATAGTTACGGGAACATGTATGGGTCATGAAGAAAGCATTAACATACTAAGCGATCAAGTGTTAAGCTAACGGAATGGGTCATGTCAATCAGATCATTCTACTAATGATGTGACCTTGTTAATCAAATAACAACTCCTTGTTCATGGTTAGGAAACATAACCATCTTTGATTAACAAGCTAGTCAAGTAGAGGCATACTAGTGACATCTTGTTTGTCTATATATTCACACATGTATTATGTTTCCGGTTAATACAATTCTAGCATGAATAATAAACATTTATCATGATATAAGGAAATAAATAATAACTTTATTATTGCCTCTAGGGCATATTTCCTTCAGTCTCCCACTTGCACTAGAGTCAATAATCTAGTTCACATCATCATGTGATTCAACACTAATATTCATATCTGTATGTGATTAACACACATAGTTCACATCGTCATGTGACCAACACCCAAAGGGTTTACTAGAGTCAATAATCTAGTTCACATCGCCATGTGATTAACACCCAAAGAGTACTAAGGTATGATCATGTTTTGCTCGTGAGAGAAGCTTAGTCAACGGGTCTGTCACATTCAGAGCCGTATGTATTTTGCAAATACTCTATGTCTACAATGCTCTGCACGGAGCTACTCTAGCTAATTGCTCCCACTTTCAATATGTATCCAGATTGAGTCTTAGAGTCATCTGGATCTGTGTAAAAAGCTTGCATCGATGTAACTCTTTACGACGGGCTCTTTTATCACCTCCATAATCGAGAAATATTTCCTTAGTCCTCACTAAGGATGTTCTTGACCAATGTCCGATGATCTACTCCTAGATCACTATTGTACTCCTTGCCAAATTCAGAGCAAGGTATACAATAGGTCCGGTACATAGCATAGCATACTTCATAGAACCTATGACTGAGGCATAGGGAATGACTTTCATTCTCTTTTCTATTTTCTGCCGTGGTCGGGATTTGAGTCTTACTCAATTTCATACGTTTTGCAACACAGGCAAGAACTTTTCTTTGACTGTTCCATTTTGAACTACTTCAAAATCTTGACAAGGTATGTACTTATTGAAAAACTTATCAAGCGTCTTGATCTATCTCTATAGATCTTGATGCTCAATATGTAAGCAGCTTCACCGAGGTCCTTCTTTGAAAAACTCCTTTCAAATACTCCTTTATGCTTTGCGAGAATAATTCTACATTATTTCCGATTAACAATATGTCATTCACATATACTTATCAGAAATGTTGTAATGCTCCCACTCACTTTCTTGTGAATACTGAGGCTTCTCCAAAAGTCATGTATAAAACCATATGCTTTGATCACACTATCAAAGCGTTTATTCCAACTCCGAGATGCTTGCACCGACTCCATAGATGGATCATTTGGAGCTTGCATATTGTGTTAGCTCCTTTAGGATTGAAAAACCTTCTGGTTGCATCATATACAACTCTTCTTTAATAAATCCATTAAAGAATGTAGTTTTGACATCCATTTGCCAGATTTCATAAAATGTGGCAATTGCTAACATGATTCGGACAGACTTAAGAATCGCTACAGTTTGAGAAAATCTCATTGTAGTCAACACCTTGAACTTGTCGAAAACCTTTTTGTGACAAGTCGAGCTTTGTAGATAGTAACACTACTATCAATGTCCGTCTTCCTCTTGAAGATCCATTTATTTAACATGGCTTGCTGATCATCGAGCAAGTCAATCAAAGTCCATACTTTGTTCTCATACATGGATCCTATCTCAGATTTCATGGCCCCAAGCCATTTCGCGGAATCTGGGCTCATCATCGCTTCCTCATAGTCCGTAGGTTCATCATGGTCTAGTAACATGACTTCCAGAATACGATTACCATACCACTGCAGTGCGGATTTTGCTCTGGAAGACCTCACGAGGTTTGGTAGCAACTTGATCTGAAGTTTCATGATCATCATCATTAACTTCCTCACTAATTGGTGTAGGAATCACTTTGGAACTGATTTACGTGATAAACTACTTTCCAATAAGGGAGAAGGTACAATTACCTCATCAAGTTCTACTTTCCTCCCACTCACTTCTTTCGAGAGAAACTTTCTTCTCTAGAAAGGATCTATCTTAGCAACGAAAAACTTGCCTTTGGATCTGTGATAGAAGGTGTACCCAATAGTTACCTTTGGGTATTCTATGAAGACGCACTTCTCCGATTTGGGTTCGAGCTTATCGGTGAAAACTTTTTCACATAAGTATCAAAACTCCAAACTTTTAAGAAACGGCGACTTAGGTTTCTTGTTAAACCATAGTTCATATGGTGTCGTCTCAACGGATTTAGATGGTGCCCTATTAAACGTGAATGCAGCTGTCTCTAATGCATAACCCCAAAAAGATATTGGTAAATCAGTAAGAGACATCATTGATCGCACCATATCAAAAATAAAGTACGGTTACGACGTTCGGACACACCATAACGTTGTGGTGTTCCAGGTGGCGTGAGCTGTGAAACTATTCCACATCATTTTAATTGAAGACCAAACTCGTAACTCAATTATTCGTCTTCGCGATCAGATCGCAGAAACTTTATTTTCTTGTTACGATGATTTTTCCACTTCACTCTGAAATTCTTTGAACCTTTCAACTATTTTGACTTATGTTTCATCAAGTAGATATACCCATATCTGCTCAAATCATCTGTGAAGGTCAGAAAATAATGATACTTGCCACGAGCATCAATACTCATTGAATCGCATACATCGGTATGTATTATTTCCAATAAGTTAGTAGCTTGTTCCATTGTTCCGAGAAGCGGAGTTTTAGTCATCTTTGCCCAAAAGGCACGGTTCGCAAGCATCAAATGATTCATAATCAAGTGATTCCAAAAGTCCATCAGCATGGAGTTTTCTTCATGCGTTTACACCAATATGACCTAAACGGCATTGCCACAAATAAGTTGCACTATCATTATTAACTTTGCATCTTTTGGTTTCAATATTATGAATATGTGTATCACTATGATCGAGATCCAATGAACCATTTTCATTGGGTGTGTAACCATATATGGTTTTATTCATGTAAACAGAACAACAATTTATTCTCTTACTTAAATGAATAACCGTATTGCAATAAACATGATCAAATCATATTTATGCTCAACACCAAATAACACTTATTTAGGTTCCACATTAATCCCGAAAGTATAGGGAGTGTGCGATGATGATCATATCAATCTTGGAACTACTTCCAACACTCATCGTCACTTCCCCTTCAACTAGTTTCTGTTCAATTTGCAACTCCTGTTTCAAGTTACTTCTCTTAGCAACTGAACCAGTATCACATACGGAGGGGTTACTACGAACACTAGTAAAATACACATCAATAATCTGTATATCAAATATACCTTTGTTCACTTTGCCATCCTTCTTATCCGCCAAATACTTGGGGTAGTTCCGCTTCTAGTGACCAGTTCCATTGCAGCAAAAGCACTTAGTCTCGTGCTTAGGTCCAGACTTGGGTTTCTTCACTCGAGCAGCAACTTGCTTGCCGTTCTTCTTGAAGTTCCCCTTCTTCCCTTTGCCCTTTTCCTTGAGACTAGTGGTCTTGTCAATCATCAACACTTGATGCTCTTTCTTGATTTCTACCTTCGTCGATTTCAACATCACGTAAGAGCTTGGGAATTGTTTTCGTCATCCCTTGCATACTATAGTTCATCACGAAGTTCTAGTAACTTAGTGATGGTGACTAGAGAATTACATCAATCACTGTCTTATCTGGAAGATTAACTCCCACTTGATTCAAGCGATTGAAGTACCCAGACAATCTGAGCACCTGCTCACTAGTTGAGCGATTCTCCTCCATGTTTTAGCTTTAGAACTTTGTTGGAAACTTCATATCTCTCAACTCGGGTATTTGCTGGAAATATTAACTTCAACTCCTGGAACATCTCATATGGTCCATGACGTTCAAAACGTCTTTGAAGTCCCGATTCTAAGCCGTTAAGTATGGTGCACTAAACTATCAAGTAGTCATCGTATTGAGCTAGCCAAACGTTCATAACGTGCGCATTTGCTCCTGCAATAGGTCTGTCACCTAGCGGTGCATTAAGGACATAATTCTTCCGTGCAGCAATGAGGATAAACCTCAGATCACGGATCCAATCCGCATCATTGCTACTAACATTTTTCAATACAAGTTTCTCTAGGAACACATATAAAAACATAGGGAAGCAAAAACATAGGGAAGCAACAACGCGAGCTTTTGATCTACAACATAATTTGCAAAATACTACCAGGACTAAGTTCATGATAAATTAAAGTTCAATTAATCATATTACTTAAGAACTCCCACTTAGACAGACATCTCTCTAGTCATCTAAGTGATCACGTGATCCAAATCAACTAAACCATAACCGATCATCACGTGAGATGGAGTAGTTTTCAATGGTGAACATCTTATGTTGATCATATCTACTATATGATTCACGCCGACCTTTCGGTCTCCGTGTTCCGAGGCCATATCTGTTATATGCTAGGCTCGTCAAGTTTAACCTGAGTATTCGCGTGTGCAACTGTTTTGCACCCGTTGTAGATGGATCGAGAACTTATCACACCCGATCATCACGTGGTGTCCGGGTACTACGAACTTTGGCAACGGTGCATACTCAGGAGAACACTTCTTGATAATTTTTAGTGAGAGATCATCTTATAATGCTACCGTCAATCAAAGCAAAATAAGATGCATAAAGGATAAACATCACATGCAATCAATATAAGTGATATGATATGGTCATCATCATCTTATGCTTGTGATCTCCATCGCCGAAGCACCGTCATGATCACCATCGTCACCGCGGCGACACCTTGATCTCCATCGTAGCATCGTTGTCGTCTCGCCAACTATTGCTTCTACGACTATCGCTACTCCTTAGTGATAAAGTAAAGCAATTACATGGCGCTTGCATTTCATACAATAAGCGACAACCATATGGCTCCTGCCATTGCCGATAACTTCGGTTACAAAACATGATCATCTCATACAATAAAATATAGCATCACGTCTTGACCATATCACATCACAACATGCCCTGCAAAAACAAGTTAGACGTCCTCTACTTTGTTGTTGCAAGTTTTACGTGGCTGCTACGGGCTGAGCAAGAACCGTTCTTACCTACGCATCAAAACCACAACGATAGTTTGTCAAATAGACTCCGTTTAACCTTCTCAAGGACCGGGCGTAGTCATACCGGTTCAACTAAAGTGAGAGAGACAGACACCCGCCGGTCACCTTTAAGCAACGAGTGCTCGGAGCGGTGAAACCAGTCTCGCGTAAGCGTCTGGCGTAATGTCGGTCCGGCCGCTTCATCTCACAATACCGCTGAACCAAAGTATGACATGCTGGTAGGCAGTATGACTTGTATCGTCCACAACTCACTTGTGTTCTACTCGTGCACATGACATCAACGCATAAAACCAGGCTCTGATACCACTGTTGGGGAACGTAGTAATTTCAAAAAAAAATTCCTACGATCACGCAAGACCATGGTGATGGCATAGCAACGAGAGGGGAGAGTGTCCGTCCACGTACCCTCGTAGACCGAAAGCGGAAGCGTTATAACAACGCGGTTGATGTAGTAAATGCGTATTCACGATCCGACCGATCCAAGCACCGAACGTCACGGCACCTCCGAGTTACGCACACGTTCAGCTCGATGACGATCCCGGACTCCGATCCAAAGCAAAGTGTCGGGGATGAGTTCCGTCGACGACGGCGTGGTGGCGATGTTGATGCTCCACCGACGCAGGGCTTCGCGTTAGCTCCGCTACGATATGAATTCTTCGGCGCAGGGCTTCGCCTAAGCTCATGACGATATGACCGAAGTGGAATATGGTGGAAGGGGCACCCTGACACGGCTAAGGAAAGATCCGTAGATCAACTTGTGTGTTATGAGGTGCCCCCCTGCCCCCGTATATAAAGGAGCAAGGAGGAGGTGGCCGGCCAAGGGAGGAGGCGCACCAAGATGTGGAGTCCTACTAGGATTCCAAGTCCTAGTAGGAGTCCACCAAGAGGGGAGGAAGGGAGAAGGAAGTGGAGGAGAAGGAGAGGTGGCGGCCCCTTTTCCCTAGTCCAATTCGGACGGAGGGGAGGGGGCGCAGCAGCCCTGGGCCCTTTCTCCTCTTTCCACTAAAGCCCATCAAGGCCCATTGCTTCTCCGTAACTACCGGTACTCCGAAAAATACCGAATCATTCGAACCTTTCCGAACTCCGAATATAGTCGTCCAATATATTGATCTTTACGTCTCGACCATTTCGAGACTCCTCGTCATGTCCCTGATCTCATCCGGGACTCAACTCTTTCGGTACATCAAAACTCATAAACTCATAATATAAGCATCGCCATCGAAACCTTAAGCGTCACGGACCCTACGGGTTCGAGAACTATGTAGACATGACCTAGAACTATTCTTGGTCAATAACCAATAGCGGAACCTGGATGCCCATATTGGTTCCTACATATTCTACGAAGATCTTTATCGGTCAAACCGCATAACAACATACGTTGTTCCCTTTGTCATCGGTATGTTACTTGCCCGAGATTCGATCGTCGGTATCCCATACCTAGTTCAATCTCGTTACCGGCAAGTCTCTTTACTCGTTCCGTAATACATCATCTCACAACTAACTCATTAGTTGTAATGCTTGCAAGGCTTAAGTGATGTGTATCACCGAGAAGGCCTAGAGATACCTCTCCGACAATCGGAGTGACAAAACCTAATCTCGAAATACGCCAACCCAACAAGTACCTTTGGAGACACCTGTAGTACTCCTTTATAATCACCCGATTACGTTGTGACGTTTGGTAGCACCAAAGTGTTCCTCCGGTAAACGGAGTTGCATAATCTCATAGTTACAGGAACATGTATGGGTCATGAAGAAAGCATTAACATACTAAACGATCAAGTGTTAAGCTAACGGAATGGGTCATGTCAATCAGATCATTCTACTAATGATGTGACCTTGTTAATCAAATAACAACTCCTTGTTCATGGTTAGGAAACATAACCATCTTTGATTAACAAGCTAGTCAAGTAGAGGCATACTAGTGACATACTGTTTGTCTATATATTCACACATGTATTATGTTTCCGGTTAATACAATTCTAGCATGAATAATAAACATTTATCATGATATAAGGAAATAAATAATAACTTTATTATTGCCTCTAGGGCATATTTCCTTCAAAATGATGATTTGGGAGAGAAGTGAAGCACTTGGGTGAAAGCAAAGGATGCCCAGGTGTTTAAGTCCAAATGAAAAGATTCAGGAACTCCAAGTTTCAAAAAAATTCAAATGAAAAATCAAGCAAATAAGAGAGGGCAAAAACCAGGCTGTCACACATATCCTTAGCCCCGAGGGTGAACTACTCCCTCCTCGTCATGGAGAGCGCCGGGATGATGAAGATGGCCACCGGTGAGGGTTCCCCCCTTCGGCAGGGTGCCAGAACAGGGTCCCGAGAGGTTTTTGGTGGCTATAGAGGCTTGCGGCGGCGGAACTCTAGATCTATTATGTTCCCCGAAGTTTTTAGGGTATATGGATATATATAGGCGGAAGAAATACGCCAGGGGAGCCACGAGGGGCCCACGAGGGTGGAGGGCGCGCCCTTGGGGGGTGGGCGCACCCCCTACCTTGTGGCTCCCTCGTTTCTTTCCTGACGTGCACTCCAAGTTTATTCGGTAGCTTTCCTTCCAAAAATATCTTCTCCAGTTGGTTTCATTCCATTTCGACTCCGTTTGATATTCCTTTTCTTTGAAACACTGAAACAAGGGAAAAAACAGGAACTGGCACTGGGTCTGGGTCAATAGGATAGTCCCAAAAGTAATATAAAAGTGTTTAATAAAGCCCATAAACATCCAAAACACATAATATAATAGCATGGAACAATCAAAAATTATAAATACGTTGGAGACGTATCAGGAACCTCTTTCAAGCACTGGTGGCCCTGTGACTGCCCGCCGACGCCATGAAGAATGTCCACCTAGAGGTCGCGCTCGCCGCCAGGCGCCTCGCCCTGCAAGAATTCATCGACCTACACGTCCACGTGTACGAGGAAATCATGTACATAGTTATCTACAAGGCCAGTGAGGATGCTATGACGTTGGCCTTCCTCAACCGGCTGGAAGCCTTGGATGCCTTTGCTGAGAAGCACCTTGACCTCTCCACAAAATTCGCCGCTCCTTAGCCTCCGACGGTGGCCTGGCGCACTAAGTTGAGGAGGAGGAGGTCGTACGTTGATCGATGCATCATTCTTCTTGCCTCCTGTAACCACCACTGTGATTGCATCATTGTCGGTGTCAAAACCGGCGGATCTCGGGTAGGGGGTCCCGAACTGTGCGTCTAGGCGGATGGTAACAGGAGACAAGGTACACGATATTATTACCCAGGTTCGGGCCCTCTCGATGGAGGTAATACCCTACTCCTGCTTGATTAATATTGATGATATGGGTAGTACAAGATTAGATCTACCACGAGATCAGAGAGGCTAAACCGTAGAAGCTAGCCTATGGTATGATTGTTCTTTGTCCTATGGACTAAAACTCTTCGGTTTATATAGACACCGAATAGGGTTAGGGTTACACAGAGTCGGTTACAATGGTAGGAGATCTACATATCCGTATTGCCAAGCTTGCCTTCCAGGCCAAGGAAAGTCCCATCCGGACATGGGACGAAGTCTTCAATCTTGTATCTTCATAGTCCAGGAGTCCGGCCAACGATGATAGTTCGGCTATCCGGACACCCCCTAATCCAGGACTCCTCGGTAGCCCTGAACCAGGCTTCAATGACGATGAGTCCGTGGCGCATATTGTCTTCGGCATTGCAAGGCGGGTTCCTCTTCCGAATACTTCATAGAAGATTTTGAACACAAGGATAGTGTCCGCTCGCAAAACAAGTTCTACATACCACCATAGAGAGAATAACTTTTGCATGATCTGGCGACGTATTCCGCGGTGTGACATCACACCACGGCCAGGCCTTCATACGAATCGTTTTTATTGTCCACCTCAGCGCGTTTAGCGAGGTGGTTTCCTTGGCACGTCTTATCAAAGCGTAGATCGTGCCCCCTTATTCCGGGATTCTCACCAATACGGACGTGGGTAACCCAACCGTGCCCGTTAGCTGGCACGCCTCCTCTATCGGGCGAGTCCCGATCGACCACAGGGGAGGGCTCTTGGTATACAACCTCTTTATAATGAGACCAAGGCCCTCTTCTTTTTCCACCCTCCATCGAGTTCGCCTCGCGCCGAGTTCTAACACCCAAAGCTTCAGATTTAGGCGCTTCGGACCTTCGACGATGTCCGGCTCCGACCAGCTCGGCCGATGGATGTCTTCTTCCGTCACAGAAGAAGATGTGCTAAAGCTGCGAGACGCCAAGTATCTAACCGGCAAGATCTCGCATAGGCTGCCTGCTCTAGTGCAAGTCATTCCCACTCTCGAGCCCGGCGAGAGCGTGGTGTTCGTGTCTCACTTCCTTCGGGGTTTAGGCTTCCCGACGGATCCCTTTGTGCGGGGGCTCATGTTTTATTATGGGCTGGATTTCCATGACTTGAATCCTGAGTCCATCCTCCATATCTCGTCATTCATTGTCGTATGTGAAGCATTCCTCCGTATTACCCCTCACTTTGGATTGTGGCTCAAGACCTTCAAGGTGGAGCCAAGATGATCGAGGGCAACAAGCAGAGTGCGGAGGAACGGTCATAAGCAAGTGTGCTGATGCTCCGTGGCCGAGGGCTCTTTTCAAGAGGAGCTTGGTTTGTGGCAACGGGAGTGGTTTTATATCACCGCTCCCGGGGGGCACCAAATGGGTGGCGCCACCCGCCTTCGCCAGGTCCACCATAGCGGCTGGCATCATGGGTCAATTGGGGGCTCGACTGGGACCGCCCAAGGGCGTTCCTGCATTGCGAGGCCGTATTCGAGACCTCCAAGAAAGAGAGATCAATCTGGTCGTGGCGGGCGCGAGTTATGCTGATTCGGCGTCTTCGCCTGCAAGCGTCGTCCCCTCCGTCTGGGAGTTTAATCCGGAGGGACCACGAGCTCTCCAACATTTTATGGGCGCGACGCCCAAGGAGATGTACAAACTGTTCTTCGGATCACAAGAGAAGTGTCCGGACTTGACCGAGGACGCAGGTCTAAGCTGCAATCACCTAGATACTCAAGTAAGTAACCCTGTAACCGGACAGGCTGTTCCTTCATTTATCATATATATGCCCTTTAAGGGAGCTTTTTCTTGAACAGGAGTGGATAGCCAAGGCAAAGTTGATAAGGTGTCCGGCTCCCCTCCCAGAGACCACACTGGATCCCATGCTGACCAAGATGTTGAAGGCCGCGCCTTTTATTGAAGGCGAAGGGGGGAGCAGGGAAGCAACTGCCTCCGCGAAGGAGGCTTTCAAGGAAGAGGGGATCAGGGATCCTCCCTCCAAGGGAGAAGAGGACTGCTCAAGACCCGGAAGCCAAGGCCTCAAAGCGGGAAAGAAGTCTTGGAGAAAGTCCGTGGCCACGGAAGTACCCCAGGCGCACTATTTCCCCAAGGGGATCAGCCCTCCAATGAGCCGTAAGTAAAAAGAAGGGGTCCTGTGAATAAAGAACATCCCTGTATTTATTTCTGAAGATAACCGAAATTGTACCTTGTAGTTCGGATCTCAGCCCTTCTCAGCAGAGCTCGTCTTCGGGGGATCTTCGTCCGGAAAAGATAGAGAGCAAAACGCCTCCACCTATCGCGCCTTCGTGCGAGGCGGGCGACCCTGAAGTGTCGTCTCGGAGAGTTTCCCCTAGTCCGGCGGGGCCGGACGGTCCATCGCCAACTGGCGTGCGGTCGGAGGAGCTGAAGGACCTGCTCGGGCGAGCGTATATCTCAGAAGATCACCGTGCGCTAATTGCTATGGTAATTGAAAGAATTGCATCCACTGAGAGCGGATTGCATGAAGCCGCCAGAAGTTTACTGACGGGGTTTGAGGTACGAAAAAAATTGATGTACCTTCTGACAGTTATGCATATAGAATGCGCCCTGTATAGATAGTAGCCCCTGAGACTCGGTATCTTGTCACAACCGACAGCCGCGTGCCGAGGATCATAATCTCAGTACTAACATGTCGCCGTTCCTATGTAGGTGGCGGGGCGTCCGGTGGCTAGCCGGACTGATGGATTTGCCGAACTAAAGCAGCAACTTGACGAGGCGGATGCGGACATCGCGCTGGTCAATAAACGGTTTGACGAGTCACAAGGTATGCGACTTCTCCATGGACACCTGGTAAGGGAGCTGGACGCCCATGTCTTACTACTTGTATGCTTTGATGCAGACGGTGCCACTGCTGTGGAGAGGCTGCGGGCGGAACTTGCCCGAGCTAAAGAGAAATCCTGAAAGAGTAATGCGGCCGCTTTAAAGGCGGCCGAAGAGCTGAAAGCCGAACAGGCTGCTCACTGTCGAAGCAAAGAGGAAATGGCAGATTTGGCCCTGAAACTGAAGAATACTACTGACCGCTGCGAGGTTCTTGAAAAAGAACGTCAAGCGGAACAAGAGGACCTGAAAAAGGCCACCGCCGAATCCAAGGATGCCCGTTCCGCTATGAGAGCTGCCAAGGAGGAGCTGAGTCGGGCCGGGATATTGCGGCCGAAAACCGTTTACGCTGCGGAGGAAATATATGGATCAAGTATGCTCGGTTGGACAAGCTGTGGAGTTCGGAGGATGCTTATCTGGACTTAGCGGCGCTGCGGACGCGATTGAGCGCTTCGAGGCGGAAGGGGCATAGAAGGGAAGAGCTATTTTGGTCGCAATTCCATAGTCCGGAGCGTCCTCTTTCGTTGACCGATCGGTTGGCCGAATGGGCCGAGCTGAATCGATTATCCGGACTTGCCATGAAGCATGTCATGACTCATTTGTGGCCAGGCGGACTGTGGCGACCGGTTTTCCGGGTATTAAATTCCCAGAAAATGGCCTTTGTGCTCACCAGCCCCAGGATTACTGTTAGCTGATGAGGCACCAACTTGTTACAGAACTCCAAGCAAAAATACAAAATATGTAGTACAAGACCATTTTGGCCTGTGAGTACAACAAAAGTTTTCTAGTGGTTGATGGTGGAAGCGGGTTGTGAATCATCAGTGTCTATGGGACTCCATTTCCCACAAGAACAGCTGACCAGGTTAACTCCTATCTTCACGAGGCTGCTATCACCGTTGCTTAGGTTCCGGGGCTGTCATCACGGTCGCTCCTCTCCGCGCAAGAAATCTGGCCAAGACAATAGCCAGGGACAAGCCAGTGAGTACTTTGAATGTACTCGCAAACATTATGAACACGGGTATAATATAACAATGATGTTCTGAAATATTTTATGCTCATGACGTCAGTCACAAAAGATAGTAAAAACTCTGATGCATGCAAGCAGGTTATATATGAATATGCAATGACATATAAATAATAAACTGCACCGACCGGGTGTCTGAAGCGACGCCTCGAAAGGTTAGTAAATAAGGAGAAATGCCTCAGTCGGGCGTCTGAGCGACACCACATAAAGGGCTTATATAATAAATAAAAATACATGCCACAGTCGGGCGTCTCAGCGACACCACATAAAGGGCTTACATAAAATAAATAAAATGCATGCCACAGTCGGGCGTCTGAGCGACACCACATAAAGGGCTTATAAAGAAAATAAATAACAACATGTTACGCTTCTAAGGCCCCGAGCGACACCACATAAAGGGCTTATAAAGAAAATAAATAACAACATGCCACAGTCGGGCGTCTGAGCGACACCACATAAAGGGCTTATAAAGAAAATAAATAACAACATGCCACAGTCAGGCGTCTGAGCGACACCACATAAAGGGCTTATAAAGTAAACAATCATAGTGAAAATCCAGGAGGTAAAACCGTCCCAGGGATACTTGATACTTTAGATATTATCGAGGGGTTAGTCCATAATAATAATAATCATAACCATCATAAGTCACAAGTCACGATCCATGTTCTGGTTTAACAGTTTCTCCTCCGAAGACCGACACTAGGACCGACACTTGACCCATCCCAGACTGTAATCCTTAACCATGGACACGGCTATTCGAATAGGTTTAATCTCTGCAGAGGGTGTACTCTTTACCCACGAGTAACGGATTCCTTTAGTCCATCGGGACTAATTCCGTCTACGGCCTTTTAAATGAAAACGACTGACTTGCACACACTAGCTTAACTTACCGGTGTCTGGAATCACCCACGACACTCGTTAAGCAAAACTCTAAGTGGGGAGGCTACAACCTCGATTAGCATGGGATCACAAAATTTATACTGCGCGCAAAAACTGGGGAAGCTACCCCCTCGGCTACAACCGAAACACCCATGCCCCCTGACCGGATGACTGGCTTTAATCCATGGCCGTGGTACCTTCATCCCGGTCCCTCTGTATGGTGTGTGCTAGAAAGGGGTTGACAAATTACTGAACCGTACTGTACTTGTGGTAGAGACGAGTGGTAGTACGAAACAAGTATGGGGGTTACTGGAACAAGACTCGATCTATGGTAGATTCAGGAGGTTTAAGTATTCCCTGCAAGATTAGCATAACGAGTATATTTCATCCAACAGACAGAATCACCACTCATCATACCCTTCATGCCATGCCGGACACACTCGTCTCGACGAGGAACTAGGGACAAGCTCGGGTCTAACCAAGACGGAGACTTTCCCGTTATTCTTCCGATAGGCACGAAGGGCATACGAGGATGATCACTATCATAAGCCTGCCCATTTCCAACAGCAAGGAAATTTTCAATGAGCATTCATGCAAATGATCACATCACCACATAAAATAACGAAGTTCCATGTATTGAGGTGATGCCATAATCGTGTCAAACAAAGTGCATGCAAAATATTATGCGTGGTTCGTAATGCTTGCCTTTCATGTGTGGAAAGGCAGGGTGCACTCCAAAACTTTTGAAAGTTTTCTTCTCTCTCTCCAAAGTCCTATGTTAAATAAATTGAATTAACACACAAATTCAAAACAGCACAAAAAGTTGTTTAATTTTTTTTTCAAATAAATCTTAAAATAAACTAGATTAAATTTGAGAGAGGTAGAAACAAGAATCAATTCATTTGGAGTTGTCATTAAAAGGTTATAGGCAGTCAAAGCTGTGGTCAAAATCTGTTTTTAAAAGAAAATAAAACAGAAAAAGAAAAAAACGATTCGGACTGACCACGTCGAAGGTGTATTTTGGATTTACGCCTCCACTTACTCCAGAGTGGACGCGCGTGGGTCACTGACAGTGGGTCCAGGGGGCCCACTAATCAGGTTTGACTAGTCTTTCCCCCCCTCCTTCCTCCTCTGTCCGAGCCGATGCGGGGCTCCGGCGATGCTCGCCGGCGAACGGCGGTTCCTCGAGGGCATCCGAGTGCAGGGATGGATCCGCCACTCCTAGGCGGTCCTCCCGGTGGTTGTAGGGTCGCCAGGGGCGGAGAGAATCGCCGGCGGCGAGCTCTGCGGCGGAGGGTGGCTTCGGTGGCAAAGTGGGTTTCGGGCTATGGTGGTTTTCCGTCGCAGCTGGGGGTCTGGGCGGCTCCGCAAGATGGAGTGGAGTAGTTTGGTGGCGTTGGGAGGGCCGGGGAGGCTCTGGTTGTGCCGAACGGAGCCGGGAGGCGACGGTGGCCGAACTGGCCGGAGAGGGTGAAGACGACCTCCTCTCTTCGATTGACGACTAAGGGGGCACGAGAAGGATGGTGTGAGGCTGCCCGCGTGCACGGAGGGGCTCGGGGGGGGGGCTCCTTTTATAGCACATCCGAGTCGGTTCGCGGCGGCCGTGGATAAGCTCGCCGGCGACCGCCATTCTGTAGATAGCGCGACGTGGCGGCGACGCGCGCTAGAGGACGAGGTTGCGGATGAGCTTGAGCCGCTCCAGGGGGCAGCTGGCGATCGCTGGTGGCTCGGGCGGCGCCGACCATGGCAGGGCGCACTGTCGGGCGGCCGTGGCGGCTAGCTCTTGGCTTGTCGGAGACGTGGCGAGGGACTGATTGACGTGTTCTGGAGAGAGGGAGAGTGGGTGGCTCTATAGTGAGGGCAAACCGTGGGCGCGGCAGCGGTTTTGGATCGTGGCTGCGATTAGGCGCTCTAGGCGCGCCCGATTACGCCCACCAACTGCTCGGTGAAATGCCATGGCACTCAGGCCTTTCGGGCGGGGTTGGCAAGCAACAGGATTAGGTTAGTGATAGAGGGGAGATCAAGGGACAAGGTGGTTAGGTCAGGAGACCAAGTTATCAATGCAAACAAAAACTCATGCCAAATCTGTCCATGCTCCCCAGGTGTTTGACAAAATGCCACAGGCACCTAGGCATTTCTTGGAGGGGTCAAATCTTCCATATTGGGGTCTCTTTAGATGCAAGACAGGGTTGTGAGGTTAGTTTGTCAAAAGAAGAAACTTGCTAGTGCAAGTTTTGCAAAACTTCAATTCTGGACAGAAAGAACAGAGCATGATTGCATGCACTAGAATTTCTCCAATGAGTCCAACCTCTTGGACTTAAGGTTCTAGCAGGAAGGGCTACAAGTAGGAAAAGGAATCACAGTAAAAGGAGCAAGTTAAAATATAGCTGTAGTACAATCCATCCAGTTGGACCAGAATGAAGAAGAGGTTGATACACTCAATTTTTTCAAAGAACATCCCTGGATTTTTGCATATAATGGAATAATATGCTCCTACTGACATCCCAAAATTTTGGTAGAAGTTTTAAAGAAGTATTTAAATAGGTTGTAGTGCAAAACAGTCTACTGGACCAGATTTGAAAAATAGGTGTAGAACTCAAAATATCCAAGAAATGAAATATGTTTTTGCATAAAAGTGTTTTAAAAACATCACATGACATCTCCAAATTTTGGTGGAATTTTTAAATAAAATTATCAAATGGTTGTAGTGCAAAAGAGGCCCTGAAGCTTAGGAAAAAATACATTTTTCAAGAAATAAGGCATCGGGGAAAAAATTACGCAATTAATCCCACTGATAAAAGAATTGTTTTATTTGAGAGGGAAAAATAAGTCCAACAGTGATTGAAAGGATTTCACTTGGGGTAAAACTCCATAATAATAAAGAAAGGAGTGGTTCTGAAATCAGAAGGAAAATACAGAAAAATAAAAGTTTTAGTTTCCTGGCAAAACTTTAATTAATAAAACAAGGTTAAAATTTTGGGGTCTCACAACACTACCCCCCTTAAGAAAAAATCTCGTCCTCGAGTTTTGCTAAGAGCTGTTTTGAAAAACAAAAACTCCACGGTTACGTGTCTTTGCAAGCAGGGTATGTGTTCGAGCGGTGGTGAGTCTGCTGCCATGGTGCTGTGTGAAATAAAAAAAATCCATGTCGTGAGAAGATGTACGATGCAGCAACTCAGGGAAAAGGAATCTCACTCCAGGATTCTTCGTGAGAGAAACAGTAATAGTCAAACCGCAACAGAACTACTCACATTAATAGAAACTAAATAATTTACTTGCCGCACAAACTCGGGGTACCACGCATAAGTTGCAACACATAAGTAAAAGTTGCAATAATAAACATAGCAGCGACGTCTATAATGCAAATGGTAACTGGACGGGGTCCCGAGAAAATGTCTCTGGTACTGGGACGCACTCCTCTTCTATCGGGGAAAGCGGATTGATCAGCCGATGAATGTGTCTCTCCTGGTCGGGCCTCAGTGGTCTGCCGATGGCAATCCGAGGATTCAAATCAGCGAGACTCTGGAGGTAACCCATCACGCGTTGGGTTAAACGCTCTTGAGCGATGACGTACTGGACCAGGTTGGCCAGTACTGGGTCTCTCTCAAATCGTCCACCAGGAAAAGATGTTACTTCTCCGGGTGCTGCACGACTCGGAAAGTAATAATACCCTCGTTCGCTGGCATAGGGTACCGCGAACCGAAGGCGAGCGAGTGCTTCGCAAGCTGCAGCTTCTATGGCCATATGTGGGGTTGGCATTGATTTCCCCATGAAGGAAGCTTCCGTTGGGTCTTGGTTGGAGTCTACGGGAGGGATGTGTACTGCTGCCCAATATTTCGAGGTGGAAGGCGTGATTCTCGACTTGAATAGCTCGTATTGGGGTGGCTGGGTAGAACCCATGGTACTGCAGGTAAAGTCCCAAAATAATTTGACAAAACTACCCGGGGTTGCATCTGGGGTTCTCAGATAAATACTAGGGCTCGGCATGACAGGAAATGGAGCACAAGGTGAGGGGTGCTTGGCAAGGTCACGAGGTGGCCTTTTTATAGCACTTCAGCTGGGTCATTTTACCGTGGTGAAAGGTAAAAAATTTGCCAGCTTAGCCCCAAGGGTCGAGGTCAAAGCCACAGACACATACCTCACTAAAGTGACGTATCACTGTGGGGTTGTCGGGGTGGTCTTGGCAGCTGTGCCTGGAAAAAAATATGCAACTGTGGCTGGCGTAACTATGCAAGGTTACTATCTAAAACAGAGGCACAACAATAGGCTGCGTTAATTCACAAGGTCACACGATTACAAAGCGACGATACACTGAGACTCGGCACTACTCGGGTGACTTAGTCTACCTCGTTTATATCCAAACGGGCGTGCCTTGTGGATGTCGAGGTTTCTCCATGGGTCTCACCGTTGGAATTTGCCGGAGATGGTGGAGGGGCTGCAGAGTCGGGGCCGCGATGATGACCATTGCGGGGATTGTTGGCCACAATCCCGTTGGAGTGCGCTCCCAAAAGGCGGCGAAGCACTTCTGGGGTCATCAAAGTATCTTGGTTGATGGCTGGGGCTGATCTCAAGGTCTCGATTGGTTGTTCGAACAGCACGACTGGGTTGTCGGCGTCGGGCTCGTCTTCTCCTCTCGCTGGGGCTCGACGAACCAGCTCTCCACGAGCCGCGATCAGATCAATGGTGATTTGATTGAATAGTGCCTCTAGTGCACCTACAAGGGGCACTAGGTGCAATAATGCATGATCCATCTCGTGATCTCCGTTGGCAACTTGGGGTGGTCTACCATACCCTTCGCGTCTGGGGTAGTAGTAGAACGAGCGACAGTTAACTCTGGGCGACAACTGCCGGAGTTGAACTATAGCCTCTCGAGCAGCCAGCTGGATGGCTTGTGGCTCAAAGGAAGTTGTCCTTCCGGTGAACCTGTAGGGGCGCTCGGGTGCTAGACCCCTACCGTATATGTGTACAGTGGCCCAGAATTGACGGCTCTCACCACTCATGGGTCCTTGGTACACAACATATTCGGATGGCTCTTCTAACGCATAGGCACGACGGGTGAGGTTTGCGAGTATGGTCACAAAACCTCCAAGGTTGGTTGTTGTGGTCTCATTGTGCACTACGGGGCCAGGCATTATGGCTAGGTTCAGGGTAGAGGCTGTGATGTGCTGGGTTGAGGCTAGCGTGCCCTTTTTATAGAAAAAGGGAACGGAGTCTTGCTTCGCACGCTCGTGAATGAGACATTATAGGCACCGGTCACTGGCGCGTGATCGACAGGCTAGGTTGATAGGTTGGGCACCGACTGCAAAAAGTGTTGGGGTCACTGTGTAGCTATCTTGCACAAGAAGCTTGGCTGGGTTTTGGTTAAGGTCTGGTGGTTTGGCTTACCTAGGTTTTTCGACCTGGCTAAGATAGGATTAGCCAATGGTCAGCCTGGCTCTGATACCAAGTCTGTGGCGACCGGTTTTCCGGGTATTAAATTCCCAAAAAATGGCCTTTGTGCTCACCAGCCCCAGGATTACTGTTAGCTGATGAGGCACCAACTTGTTACATAACTCCAAGCAAAAATACAAAATATGTAGTACAAGACCATTCTAGCCTGTAAGTACAACAAAAGTTTTCTAGTGGTTGATGGCGGAAGCGGGTTGTGAATCATCAGTGTCTATGGGACTCCATTTCCCACAAGAACAGCTGACCAGGTTAACTCCTATCTTCGCGAGGCTGCTATCACCGTTGATTAGGTTCCGGGGCTGTCATCACGGTCGCTCCTCTCCGCGCAAGAAATCTGGCCAAGACAATAGCCAGGGACAAGCCAGTGAGTACTTTGAATGTACTCACAAACATTATGAACATGGGTATAATATAACAATGATGTTCTGAAATATTTTATGCTCATGACGTCAGTCACAAAAGATAATAAAACCTCTGATGCATGCAAGCAGGTTATATATGAATATGCAATGACATATAAATAATAAAATGCACCGATCGGGTGTCTGAAGCGACGCCTCGAAAGGTTAGTAAATAAGAAGAAATGCCTCAGTCGGGCGTCTGAGCGACACCACATAAAGGGCTTATAAAATAAATAAAAATGCATGCCACAGTCGGGCGTCTCAGCGACACCACATAAAGGGCTTATATAAAATAAATAAAATGCATGCCAAAGTCGGGCGTCTGAGCGACACCACATAAAGGGCTTATAAAGAAAATAAATAACAACATGCCACAGTCGGGCGTCTAAGCGACACCACATAAAGGGATTATAAAGAAAATAAATAACAACATGCCACAGTCGGGCGCCTGAGCGACACCACATAAAGGGCTTATAAAGAAAATAAATAACAACATGCCACAGTCAGGCGTCTGAGCGACACCACATAAAGGGCTTATAAAGTAAATAATCATAGTGAAAATCCAGGAGGTAAAACCGTCCCAGGGATACTTGATACTTCATATATTATCGAGGGGTTAGTCCATAATAATAATAATCATAACCATCATAAGTCACAAGTCACGATCCATGTTCTGGTTTAACAGTTTCTCCTCCGAAGACCGACACTAGGACCGACACTTGACCCATCCCAGACTGTAATCCTTAACCATGGACACGGCTATTCGAATAGGTTTAATCTCTGTAGAGGGTGTACTCTTACCCACGAGTAACGGATTCCTTTAGTCCATCGGGACTAATTCCGTCTACGGCCTTTTAAATGAAAACACACCTGACTTGCACACACCAGCTTAACTTACCGGTGTCTGGAATCACCCACGACACTCGTTAAGCAAAACTCTAAGTGGGGAGGCTACAACCTCGATTAGCATGGGATCACAAAATTATATCTTGGCATAAAAAACTGGGAAAGCTACCCCTCGGCTACAACCGAAACACCCATGCCCCGACCGGATGGTGGCTTTAATCCATGGCCGTGGTACCTTCATCCCGGTCCCTCTGTACGGTGTGTGCTAGAAAGGGGTTGACAAATTACTGAACCGTACTGTACTTGTGGTAGAGACGAGTGGTAGTACGAAACAAGTATGGGGGTTACTGGAACAAGACTCGATCTATGGTCGACTCAGGAGGTTTAAGTATTCCCTGCAAGATTAGCATAACGAGTATATGTAACACCCCAAATTTTCTGGCCAAGTTTTTGATGTTAAAAATTTTGCCAGGAGTTTTAAATTTTTATTTCTGTGGATTTTCAGAACTCTTCTTTTATTGTTAAGGAGTTTTGCATCTTTTCCCAAGTGGAGCTTTCCAAAATATATGGGACTTTTATGCCAACTCTTTATAACATTTTCTTAATCAGTGGATTTATTTATTGGATCATTTCATCCTGAGCTTTATTCATTAGAATGGATTGTTTTAAAATTTTGGAGCTCTGTTTGTACTACAAAGAATCACTTAAAATTTCAACCAAAATTTGGAGATGTCATGCGATGTCTCTAAATCAGCTATATGCACTAATAAAATTATTTCATTGCTTATTTTGGGTTCTTTCACCTGGTTTGCTTCTCTGGTCCAGTGGGCATTTTTGCACTACAACCCATTTAAATATTTCCCTAGAGCCCCCACCAAGATTTTGGGATGTCAGTAGTAGCATGCCATCCAACTTTATGCAAAAACATAGTGATGTTCTTTGGAAAATTTGAGTGCAACAACCTCTTTTTCATTCTTCACCAGACTTGTGTTTTCTAGTACAACTCTATTATGTCTTGCTCTAATGACCTTGTGTTTTCTCATGCTTGTAGTCAACCTTGCAAAACCCCCAAGTCCAGGAGCATGCTCTATTTGGAACACTTTTGGTCCATGTAATGATGCCACTCACTCCCTGTCCAGAAGTGTAGTTTTGCAAAACTTGCACTAGCAAGTTTCTCCTTTTTGCAAACTGACTTCACCACCCTCTCTTATATCCATAGAGACTCTGATCTGGAGAATTTGGCCACTCCAAGAGCTACCTAGATGCCTTTGGCATTTTGTCAAACACCCTGAGTACATGACCAGTTTTGGCACGATTTCAAGTCTACATTGTGAGCTTGAGCTCCTGACCTACCCAGCATGTCCTAAGGTTTTGCCCTAGCCCATAACCCCTTCCTGCTAACTCCCTTGTGGTTTGGAACTCTCTAGACTGCCCTGGTATTTCGTCGAGCACACCCCGGGCGTGCTCTGGGCACGCCCAGAGCGTGCGTTTGGCACCCGCATGCACCCGAGCCGCCACACACCCTCAAGACTCAAAACCCGGCCCTAGCCAGCACGCCGTGTCCCCTTGCACCGCCATGCCACCCCGACCACCCCCTGGCACCCCACAGTGCCACCGCCAGGATGGCCGTGGCGGCTAGTTGCCGGCCGCTAGCAGGCCCGACCGTGGTCGGCGCCGCCAAAGCCACCCCAACTTGCCACCTGCCTCCTGGAATAGTGCGAGCTCATCCGCAGCCTCGTCCGCTAGCGCTCGTCGCGCCACGTCGCCAAGCTTGCTGTGGGAGGCGGTTCGCCGTCGTCCTTATCGCCCGGCCCCTGTAACCAACCTCCACCGCGTATATAAGGGCCCCGGAGCTCAACCGAGTCCTCGAGCAACCTCATATGATCCTCCTAGTGTCGCCTTGGCCAGCAGTCGAGCAAGGGAAGGCCTTCTTCCCCGAGTCCGGCCGGTTCGGTCGCCGCCAAGCCCTGGCCGATTCCATCGCCACCAGTGCCTTTCCCTCTCCACTCTCGCGAGCACAACCCCTCGCTCAATTTTGGCCGGAGGCCACCGCAGCCCCAAACTCACTGTCCACCCGAATGCCCCCTCCGCCGCGGAGCTCGCCGCCGGCGACTCCCTCCACCCCCGGCTACCCTACGACCACCGGAAGGACCGCCTAGGAGTGGCGGATCCATCCCTGCACTCGGATGCCCTCGAGGAGCCGCCTAACGCCGGCGAAGATCGCCGGAGTCCCCGCCTCCGTTCGGCTAGAGGAAGGAGAGGGAAGGAGACTGGTCAAGCGACCCGGTGGGGCCCCCTTGACCCAATCGACAGTGACTCAGGTGCGATCCACGCTGGATAAGTGGAAGCGCATTTTCAAAATGCGCCTTGGACGGTAATGATATTTCAAACGCTTTTCTTTTGTTTTATTTTAAATATCAGATTTTGACCAAACTTTGACCGGCTGTATCCTTTTGAAAACAACTCCAAATGAATTGATTCTTTTTGCTACTTCTCTCAAATATTGTCTAATTTATTTTAAGATTTATTTGAAAAAATTTCAAAACAACTTTTTGTGTTGTTTTGTTTTTGTGTGTTAATTCATATATACTCTTTTAAATAGGATTGTTGAAGATTTCAAGATGTTTTGGATGCACCCTTCTTTCCCATGACCTGAAGGCAAGCATTCTGAACCCCGATGAAATTTTTGTGTGTGTTGTTTGATTCGGTGATAACACCACTCCGACACGTGCATACGTCATTTTATGTGAGGATGTGATCCTATTCATAAGTGCATGTTAATAAATTCATGCAAATGAAGTTGAAATGATTGTGATAGGAATCACCGTCATATGCCTTTCATGCATGCCGGGAGAAAAGCCGGGAAGGCCTCTGTCTTGGGTAGACACGGTCTTTCCCCTAGTCCTCCGTCGAGACGGACGTGTCCGGTATGGCATGAGTGGGTATGTCGCGTGGTGTTTCTATCTGTTGTTTGTAGTATATGCATTGTTATACTAATCTTGCAGGGAACATTACAACCTCCTGAGTCGACCGTAGATCGAGTCTTGTACCAGTAACCCCCATACTTGCTTCGTACTACCACTCGTCCCTACACCAAGTAGGGTGCGGCTCAGTAAGTTGTTAACCCTTTCCTAGCACACACCGTACAGAGAGGCCGTGGTGGAAGATACTGGAGGCATCCGGTAGTCATACCACCAGGTCCGGGAGCATGGGTGTTTCGGTTGTAGCCGAAAGGGGGTAGCTCCCCAGTTTGCGCGCGGTATAAATTTTGTGATCCCATGTTACGTCGAGGTTGTGGCCTCCCCACTTAGAGTTTTGCTTAACAGGTGCCGTGGGTGATTCCAGACACATGTGAGTTAAGCTGGTGTGTGCAAGTTAGGTGTGTTTTCAACAAAAAGGCAGTAGACGGAATTAGTCCCGATGGACTAATGAAATCCGTTACTCGTGGGTAAAGAGTACACCCTCTGTAGAGATTAAACCTATTCGAATAGCCGTGTCCATGGTTAAGGATTACAGTTTGGGATGGGTCAAGTGTCGGTCTTAGTGTCGGTCTTCGGAGGTGAAACCGTTAAACATGGAAGCACGTTTGTGACTTGTGATAATTTATGATTACTATTTTGGATGTAAACTAACCCGTGATATTTTTCTGGTATTATCGAATATCCCTGGGATGGTCCTACCTCCTGGATATTCATTGTGGTATTTCTTTTAAAGCCCTTTATGCGGTGTCGCTCAGACGCCTGATTGTGGCATTTCTTTTAAAGCCCTTTATGCGGTGTCGCTCAGACGCCCGATTGTGGCATTTCTTTTAAAGCCCTTTATGCGGTGTCGCTCAGACGCCCGATTTGTGGCATTTCTTTTAAAGCCCTTTATGCGGTGTCGCTCAGACGCCCGACTGTGGCATTTCTTTTAAAGCCCTTTATGAGGTGTCGCTGAGATGCCCGACTACGACATTGCTCTGGTTTATTTATAAGCCCTCTATGCGGTGTCGCTCAGACGCCCGATTGTGGCATTTCTTTTATGTTATTTACTTCATGATTTTTATACTACCATATTATTGTATATCCATAAATAGCATGCTGGTACGCATCAGAGTTTTACTTATCTCATGTGACTAACGTCTTATGCATAATATATTTTCAGTACATCTTTGTTAAATTATGACTGTGTTCTTTTTGTTTGCGAGTACATTCAAAGTACTCACTGGCTTGTCCCTGGCTATTGTCTTGGCCAGATTTTATGCTTGGAGAGGAGCGTTGCGGTGACAGTCCCAGAACCTAGGCAACGGAGATAGCAGCCACGCGAAGATAGGAGTTAACCTGGTCAGCTGTTCCTGTGGGAAATGGAGTCCCATAGACGAGGATATTTCATAGCCCGCTTCCGCCATCAACCTTTAGAAAAACCTTTTGTTGTACTCACAGGCCAGAATGGTCTTGTACTACATATATTGTATTTTGCTTGGATTTTCTGTATCAAGTTAGTGCCTTATCAGCTAACAGTTATCCTGGGGTTGATAAGCACAAGGGCCATTTTTCTGGGATAAACACCCGGAGAATCGGTCGCCACAGTATATTTCATCCAACAGACAGAATCACCACTCATCATACCCTTCATGCCATGCCGGACACACTCGTCTCGACGAGAAACTAGGGACAAGCTCGGGTATACCCAAGACGGAGACTTTCACGTTATTCTTCCGATAGGCACGAAGAGCATACGAGCATGATCACTATCATAAGCCTGCCCATTTCCAACAGCAAGGAAATTTTCAATGAGCATTCATGCAAATGATCACATCACCACATAAAATAACAAGTTCAATGTATTGAGGTGATGCCATAATCATGTCAAACAATGCATGCAAAATATTATGCCAGGGTTTAGAATGCTTGCCTTTCATGTGTGGAAAGGCAGGGTGCACTCCAAAACTTTTGAAAGTTTTCTTCTCTCTCTCCAAAGTCCTATTTTAAATAAATTGAATTAACACACAAATTCAAAACAGCACAAAAAGTTGTTTAAAAAAATTTCAAATAAATCTTAAAATAAACTAGATTAAATTTGAGAGAGGTAGGAAAAAGAATCAATTCATTCGGAGTTGTCATTAAAAGGTTATAGGCAGTCAAAGCTGTGGTCAAAATCTGTTTTTAAAAGAAAATAAAACAGAAAAAGAAAAACGATTCGGACTGACCACGTCGAAGGCGTATTTTGGATTTACGTCTCCACTTACTCCAGCGTGGACGCGCGTGGGTCACTGACAATGGGTGCAGGGGGCCCACTAGTCAGGTTTGACTAGTCTTTCCCCCCCTCCTTCCTCCTCTGTCCGAGCCGATGCGGGGCTCCGGCGATTCTCGGCGGCGAAGGGCGGTTCCTCGAGGGCATCCGAGTGCAGGGATGGATCCGCCACTCCTAGGCGGTCCTCCCGGTGGTTGTAGGGTCGCCAGGGGCGGAGAGAATCGCCGGCGGCGAGCTCTGCGGCGGAGGGTGGCTTCGGTGGCAAAGTGGGTTTGGGGCTATGGTGGTTTTCCGTCACAGATGGGGGTCTGGGCGGCTCCGCAAGATGGAGTGGAGTCGTTTGGTGGCGTTGGGAGGGCCGGGGAGGCTCTGGTTGTGCCGAACGGAGCCGGGAGGCGGCGGTGGCCGAACTGGCCGGAGAGGGTGAAGACGGCCTCCTCTCTTCGATTGACGACTAAGGGGGCACGAGAGGGATGGTGTGAGGCTGCCCGCGTGCACGGAGGGGCTCGGGGGGGGCTCCTTTTATAGCATATCCGAGTCGGTTCACGGCGGCCGTGGATAAGCTCGCCGGCGACCGCCATTCTGTAGATAGCGCGACATGGCGGCGACGCGCGGTAGAGGACAAGGCTGCGGATGAGCTTGAGCCGCTCCAGGGGGCAGCTGGCGAGCGCTGGTGGCTCGGGAGGCGCCGACCATGGCAGGGAGCACTGTCGGGCGGCCGTGGCGGCTAGCTCTTGGCTTGTCGAAGAGTGGCGAGGGGCTGATTGGCGTGTTCTGGAGAGAGGGATAGTGTGTGGCTCTGTAGTGAGGGCAAAACCAGGGGCGCGACGCGGCGGTTTCGGATGCGTGGCTGCAGTTGGCGGCGCCTGGGCGCGCCAAAGGCACGCCCACCAACTGCTTCGATGAAATGCCATGGCACTCCAGAGCGCTCGGGCGGGGTTGGCAAGCAACATGATTAGGTTAGTGATAGAGGGGAGATCAAGGGACAAGGTGGTTAGGTCAGGAGATCAAGTTCTCAATGCAAACAAAAACTCATGCCAAATCTGTCCATGCTCCCCAGGTGTTTGACAAAATGCCACAGGCACCTAGGCATTTCTTGGAGGGGTCAAATCTTCCATATTGGGGCCTCTTTAGATGCAAGACAGGGTGGTGAGGTTAGTTTGTCAAAAGAAGAAACTTGGTAGTGCAAGTTTTGCAAAACTTCAATTCTGGACAGAAAGAACAGAGCATGATTGCATGCACTAGAATTGCTCCAATGAGTCCAACCTCTTGGACTTAAGGTTCTAGCAGGAAGGGCTACAAGTAGGAAAAGGAATCACAGTAAAAGGAGCAAGTTAAAATATAGCTGTAGTACAATCCATCCAGTTGGACCAGAATGAAGAAGAGGTTGATACACTCAATTTTTTCAAAGAACATCCCTGGATTTTTGCATATAATGGAATAATATGCTCCTCTTGACATCCCAAAATTTTGGTAGAAGTTTTAAATAAGTATTTAAATAGGTTGTAGTGCAAAAGCAAATCTCTTGGACCAGATTTGAAAAATAGGTGTAGAACTCAAAATATCCAAGAAATGAAATATGTTTTTGCATAAAAGTGTTTTAAAAACATCACATGACATCTCCAAATTTTGGTGGAATTTTTAAATAAAATTATCAAATGGTTGTAGTGCAAAAGAGGCCCTGAAGCTTAGGAAAAAATACATTTTTCAAGAAATAAGGCATCAGGGAAAAAATTACGCAATTAATCCCACTGATAAAATAATTGTTTTATTTGGGAGGGAAAAATAAGTCCAACAACGATTGAAAGGATTTCACTTGGGGTAAAACTCCATAATAATAAAGAAAGGAGTGGTTCTGAAATCAGAAGGAAAATACAGAAAAATAAACGTTTTAGTTTACTGGCAAAATTTTAATTAATAAAACAAGGTTAAAATTTTGGGGTGTCACACGGACCCCAGCCGAAGAGTTATTTTGGCTTAGTGCAGCAGTTCCTTGGTGCGGTACCGCGTATCGACGCAATGAAGCGGTCGGCGTGTATTGAGGGGACGCGGATGGCTCTTGCCCGTGTCAAGGCATACTGGGCTGAGATCAAGGCCACCGACATTGCGTCCCTAGACTCGGACGGCAGCCGAGTACCAGTCGAGCGCTAATTTGAGGAAGTTCTTTCGGGCGCTCGTTTAATAGAGACGCGGTGCTCGAAGGATGTTATGTTTGATTGACATGTATAATTTTATGAAACAACGTTTCAATTTAATGTAAGAGCTTTTTATACTTGTGCCTTCATGTAGAAAACTACCTCCTGTGCGGATGTTGACGTATATATGTATATAACCTGAAAGATGGCAGTCTTCGGCTTCAGCCCCCACGCACATAGTGCGGGGGTGTTTGCAAAGAAGTCGCGCTTTCACACTTAATCCAACGTCTTGGTCCTATAAAGGAGGTGGTGGCGTAGCAAACTAGGCAACCGGACTATAATGCTTTATCACTTTCACTTAGCCATAGGAGTTCGATGGTTGGGCTACTATATAGCCCCTGGGGGCACCGCACTCTCCCGAATTCGGGGTGCGTATGTGCCTGACCGAAAACTGGTCCTTCGTTAATGCGGAGGAATTCTAAACATTCCGGTGATTCATCGAGTGGTTGACCAGTCTCTCGCTATATCATGACAGTCAGTTTTCGGCTTTCTCTACTGAGGTGCTCGCCCGGCCGAACCGGGGCACAATCGCAGTAGTTCTCCTGGTGCCGCATTAGCCGATAGAACGGAACCTAAGGCAGCAAAACACAGGAGCCGGGCAAACCCAACATTTGACCAAAGACATGATTCCGAGCTGATGCATATAAGGCCTAACTCGAGACGCCGAACACTCCCTAAGGTATTCGGTCTTTTATAAAGCGGGTCGAACAATGCCCTTGGTAACAAGCCCCTGGTGTCCAGGTACGTGCAAACTTCTGACGCGACCGATGCCAAAATGCCAGCCTCCTCCTCGGTTATAATAAGAGACCGGGGGATGAGTAACAACAAGAGACAGTGAAAAAGGTTTACGCAGGGTCTTAATCTAAAAAGAATCCTTGCAACGGGTCCCTGCTGCACGTCTGCACCTGTGTCTCCGTTGTGCCGTATCCTGGACGGGTATAGCACGGCGTTCATCTCAGAAAACAGAGGAACTTAGTTTGAAAAAGATCGCGCTTAAATTGTAATTGGAAATAAAATAGAGTATGATTCAAAAATGAGTAAAATTGAGCTTTATTGTCTCTTGTTGTACATGCGTGGAGCCCCTTGTAAGGGGGTACGCTGCTAGTAAGCATCATGTTTATTTATGCGGACTCGCCTAACCGTGTCCGGGGTCTGAACGACCTGCTTTAGACGCTTTTGGCCAGCAAGGCCGTATTAGTGTGAGGCTGTTAAGGTAGTCTCACATGCTTTCCTTGAGGGACACGCGCAGCTTCCCTTTAATGAAATGATGCCTCGTGGACTGGGCATTTTAAGTTTAAGAGATGCATAATACGGTATTGCGTTAAAGCGGGCGAAAGCTTCGCGTCCCAGTAGTGCTTGATGGCTACTTTTAAATGGGGCGATGTGGAAGACCAACTTTTCCCAACGGAAGTTGTCGGGTGAGCCGAACATAACTTCCAATAGTAGGGAGCCCGTACAATAGGCATATGTGCCTGGCATTATTCCTCGAAAGGAAGTGTTGCTATGGCTAATCCTGTTTGGGTTTATCCCCATGTTGCGGATTGTGTCCTGATATAGCAGGTTTAAATCACTGCCGCTGTCCATTAGGACTTGCGTAAATTGAAGACCGTCGATTATAGGTTCTAGTATCAAGGCAGTCCATCCTGCGTTCCGGATACTTTCGGAGTAGTCCCGATGGTCGAAGGTAATTGGTTTTGACAACCGGTGTAGGGACTCCGATGGGGTAGATTGTGCGGCGCGTAATTCAATGGGTGCTGCTCTGTTTTCCCCTTTTGTTACTTGAAGTAAGTTTACTATTTTGACCTCTTGTGGGAAATTCTTTTGTTTTCCGGGGCTCTTCTTGTGGTGCTCGTCATCATCCTCACTTGGTGTGTCGAGCCCCTTGTGTTCGGCGTTGAGTCTGCCGGACTGCTTGAAGACCCAACAATCTCTGTGGGTATGGTTTGCAGGCTTCCCGGGAGTACTGTGGATTTGGCATATCTTGTCCAAGATTTTGTTTAAGTTGGATAGCTCATCGCTATTGTCTTTAAGGGGCAGCTTTTTATTGTTCCGCCGTGAGCTTTTGAATCCGGCGTTGACTGCCGCGCTCTATGGACCGTTCCCCTTAATCCGGCGCTGGTCCTTGCGGCGTCGTGGTTTCCCATTCTCATCCCTGACTTCGGATGTACTTGGGTCGCTGGTACTGCATCTTGCTAGCCAGCTATCCTCTCCCGCGCAAAAGTGGGTCATGAGGCTTGTTAGTGCGGCCATTGTTCTTGGCTTTTCCTGGCCAAGGTGTCTGGCGAGCCATTCGTCTCGGACGTTATGTTTAAAAGCTGCTAAGGCTTCGGCGTCCGGACAGTCGACTATTTGGTTCTTTTTGGTGAGGAACCTGTTCCAGAATTTTCGAGCTGACTCTCCGGGCTGTTGGGTTATGTGACTTAGATCGTCTGCGTCCGGAGGTCGGACATAGGTTCCCTGGAAATTGGCCTGAAAAGCATCCTCAAGCTCTTCCCAACTACCAATGGTGTTTTCGGGGAGGCTTTTAAGCCAATGCCGGGCTGGCCCTTTGAGCTTGAGGGGTAGGTAATTTATGGCATGGAGATCATCTCCTCTGGCCATGTGTATGTGGAGGATATAATCCTCAATCCAGACTCCAGGGTCTGTCGTTCCGTCGTATGCCTCTATGTTTACGGGCTTGAATCCCACCGAAATTCATGATCCAAAGCACCTCATCGGTGAAACATAGAGGGTGCGCGCTCGTATGTTGGGTGTGTCGTGATGTTCGGATATTTGACGTGTTGTATTGCTCGCCGTAACTTGTTTCCTTGGCCCATAGATAGATCTAACTGGGCCATCCTTTTGCGCGGATCCTTATGCGGATCGCGTGCGGCTTGTGTCAGCGCCGCTTGCCGCTTCACGCTTTGCCATGTGGTCGTCTATCCGACCCGGCGGCCTCTTTGTTTTTTGATCGTGGGGTTTCACGGCCTCCTCATCGAATTCGGGCAGTAGTTTGCGCTTTGGGTAGCTCTTTGCTTGGCGGTCACGCCATAGTTGTCTGCAGTGTTGAGTAATTTACTCCATCTCATTCGGAGTGCGTCTTTCGCTGTTCTGAGCCTCTGTTTCTGCTTTTTCAAGCTGCGCGCAGTAGCGAGGAGCTCTTTGTGGAGGTTCTTCTGATCCAATGACGTGTCCGGCGTGAGATCGTCCGGATCGTTGTCCTTGCCGGGACGGGTTATTTGTCCAAGTTGGCCTGTTCGGATGGTTGCTCAATGGCATGTTCGTTGTCGGCCGGCTCACCCTGCTCTATGGCTGGGTCTGTGTGGGCGCTATCTTTGTCGAGGTGGGGTTTTGAGCGGCGCTTACGCCGCCGCTTTGACTGCTTCCCGAGGGAATTTTCTTTCGCATCGTCTCGTCGTTCCTCATTATCGCTTCCCTTAGGTGTGTCCACCATATATATATCGTAAGCCTGTGGGCGCTGGTTCTTGGTCGTCTCCGGCGTCGTCGTCCATATCGTCGATGTCCTCGGAGTCGAAGTCGAGCATGTATGTTAAGTCATTGACAGTGGCTACAAAGTGGGTGGTGGGTGGGCGTTGAATTTCTTCGTCGTTCGAATCCCAACCTTCCTGACCGTAGTTCGGCCAGGGCTCCCCTGACAAAGAGAGAGACTTTAATGAGTTCAGGATATCACCAAAGGGCGAGTGCTGAAAGACGTCCGCGGCGGTGAACTCCATGACCGGGCGCCTACCGGATTCGACCGCGGGGCGCTGGAGGTTCGGAGTCCGGAAAGGAGTCCGGCACTGGAGTCACGAAGCTTTGCAGCAGACGAGGATGGTGTTCGCTCAATCGCCAGAGATTTCAGCCCCCAAGGCGGTGTCCAACCAACCGCCCTCCATCGGTAAACCGGCTCCGGATTAAGGGTCGGAGCAGGGTGCGGCCTCGTGGCACCTTCGCGGCAGAGCTAGATCGCACCCATCGAGACAAAGGCGACACGCTCGGCCGTGGCTCAATTCGTCCGAAGATCAAGTCTCCACGCACATCGGCCGTATAGTTCAAGCTTCCAAATCTGACCTGATGGCCAGGGGCGAAGCTTCGATCTGCTCCAGATGGCCTAGCGAATTGGCTCGCAGTGCAAAGCCGCCGAATACGAAGATCTGTCCGGGGAGAAAAGTCTCACCCTGGACTGCGTCGTTGCTGATGATTGAAGGAGCCATCGGGCCTATAGGTGAAGACACAGAGGAACTCTCAATGAAAGCACCAATGTCGGTGTCAAAACCGGCGGATCTCGGGTAGGGGGTCCCGAATCGTGCGTCTAGGCGGATGGTAACAGGAGACAAGGGACACGATGTTTTTACCTGTGTTCGGGCCCTCTCGATGGAGGTCGACCCTACTCCCGCTTGATTAATATTGATGATATGGGTAGTACAAGAGTAGATCTACCACGAGATCGTGAGAGGCTAAACCTCGAAGCTAGCCTATGGTATGATTGTTCTTCGTCAGACGGACTAAAACCCTTAGGTTTATATAGACACCGAATAGGGTTAGGGTTACATGAGTCGGTTACAATGGTAGGAGATCTACATATCCAGACGCCAAGCTTGCCTTCCACGCCAAGGAAAGTCCCATCCGGACACGTGATGAAGTCTTCAATCTTGTATCTTCATAGTCCAGGAGTCCGGCCAACGATGATAGTTCGGCTATCCGAACACCCCCTAATCCAGGACCCCCTCAATCATCGTGGCCTTAATTCTTATTGTGCTATTGCATTCTCGTTCCAGTCAATACTGACATGTGCGATCCCTTTGCTTAATTATATGCATCACTGTAACTAGTACTCCATCCATCAATTTATAAGTTGTGCTTACCTTTTCCATGAACTTCGTGCAATGCTGGGGCATCTTGCCAGAAACACTAGAACATGTCGGACCGCATGTGACCAAACCGACGATGCACCAACCTAGCTACTGTGTACCCTGATTATCTGGTGGAAATAGCCCCGCCCTTGCGTTTCCAATCGTTATTTCTATCTATCCATCGTGCCAAGGAGCAGAACCAAATGTTACAATTTATACATGTTTCTCTACTTCTACTCCTATAAAAGACTCAGCTGGTGATGGTGGTGTGTCTGCCATCCGTAGTTTCTGACCATTACATCTGCATATAATGATTGTGAGGTAAGTTGTGGCATTTTTGCAACAATAGCCCACTTCTCTGCTCCAATTTGCAGAAAACCCCTTATTATCTTGAAAGAAACCACATTGCTCCCTCACCTCATCAAAACAGCGTGAGAAATATATTTTGAGTGAAAAGTAATATATTAGGAGTATATCAAAACAAGAGTGATTTCTTTCAAGTTTGTGAACAAATACTACTATTCTAGTACTTTGGATCCGTCACAACACAGGGGCACAGTGCTAGTAAAAGGAAAAGGCCTGCCGCTTTCGCATCTCACCCCCACACGCCCGGGAATCGGGAGTACTCCACGGCACATCCGGCACGCCACATAGCTAGGGAAGGCGTGTTGCCTAGCATTTTCACTTTCATGTGGGACCGCCGTTGAGCAAGCCGACTATTGCCATACCGCACCCCGCTCGCCGCCGAGTTGGAAAACAGAAATGAGGGGAAGATCTAGCTGTAGCACGGAAGCCAAGAAATTTGGTGTCAGATGGGGCTCGTTGATAGAGTAGGAGAATTCCGTACTACTACTCCTACTAGTACGAAGTTTGTACTACAACTAGTACTACCACTATACAACTAGGTACGTGCACGGACAGCATCGTAGGAACAAAAAACGGGAAGATCTTGTTTTGGGTGATTTATCTTTTTTTCAGTCAACGTAGTATGAATAATATGATGTGGGGGGCACCCGTGAAGCTTATGTGGATTCGTTGCATGGCTACGAAAGGTTAGAGAAAAATAAATAGATAATGTGTTTAGAGTGCACTCCACTAAATAGATATACTTTGGGTCCATTGCAACGCACGGGCCGGCACATCTATACCCCTATATAGTGTGTGAATAAATTTGAAAGTTGGTCGTTGGATGAAGCCAATCCGACGGTACAAAGATGGCAAATCCGAGCACTATTGGCCTTTGGATATCATCTACATTCCACCAAATTCTGCCACATGTAGAATCTAGAAGACTCCATGGTTGAACTTAAGCATAATGCACAAACCTCAAAACACAAGCACTTCTCCTTTGTTCTAGAATCTTCCATATCTTAATTGCCCATACTTTAAAAAAATGAATTGTCACTATTTGTTTTTACTTTATGCTTTACAATGCATAATTCCATGAATCTTAAAATAGATTTTTTTGTTAAACTAATTGATTTTGAACTAGATGAACTATAAGAATTAAACGAACATCTACATCATGCATATATGACTCAAAGCTTACATTCTATAGTGTGTTATTTATTCATAATTTGGTTACCAAATCTCATGCGTGCAATGCACGTGTACCTTACTAGTTGGTAGCAGTAAGAAACAAATTCCGGGTTCGGCACGAGCTCGTACTCTGGCAGCACCACAAGGCCTGCCGTAGGAGTTACATTTCCCTCTCGAGGCCCACGAGACCGAGCTTCAGTGGCTTAGTGCACCGGCCTATGAGTCAATGACATGCGGTCCTTAAATGCGGCTGGCCCACATGTCATTCTCATGGTGGTGGCGTGGTTCGCGACTCACTCGTTCGAGATGAACCGGCCGGTGGTGGCGTGGCCGTGGTGAGGGTGCCCCAACTGGGAGTCGGGGTGTTACGAGGCGTAGATGGCCACACCGGCGGGTACTACCTGTAGTACAGAAGTACTCCAGCTGAGGATTGATGCCCGGGACGAAATGTGTCACAGCCGCTAGATGAAAATTCGATGGTGCGGGAGTATGGATCAGAGCACCAGAGCGGAGCAGGCAAACCGCGTCCAATCGAGTGTGGCTATGGTAGAAAGTTGATGGTCGCCGTAGTTCAGCTGGCCCGCATGTCATGCACACAAAGAGAGAGCAGCGGTGAGGCCAAGAGGGATGAGACGCACATCAGGGGACGTCGTGCCGTGGGTTGGAGCGGCGTCGTGGGAATCGCGTGTGGGTGTGGCAGTGGTATCAACAAGAAATGTGATGGTCGCAGTGGTTCAACTTCCATGGACAAGCTGCCATGTCTGCTGACACATGCATTGCATACCGCTCACTTCAAGGAGCACTAGTAGAGAAAACTTGTTCCAAAGATACCATTTATCTGATAAAATTCTCGAGATATCATTAGTTTTTACACATGGGATTACTCCTACAAGGGTCAATCACAACAGGTGTTTTGTAAAAAAAATGCATCTTGATGTTCCCAGTGTTGCACGGGCATCTTGCTAGTTATAGAAGAAGCCCACACGGGCAGCTTGCTGTAGGGTGTGCCACCGACCCAAACTCAAAAAACATTCAGACGCTTAGGTGCACCGGATGCCGTGCCACGCTACAAAATGTAAAAAAAAACAGCTCCAATTTTTTTAAACCTGTTATCTTCAAACCAGCCACACCCGTCCCTCACCTCTTCAAAACAGCCTGAGGAATATATTTTGAGTGAAGCATGATTTAGTTTTACTGATACTAGCAAGATGCCCGTGCATTGCACAGAACATCAAGATGCATCTTTTTACTAAACACCTATTGTGATTGACCTATGCAGGTGTAATCCCATGTGTAAAAACTAATGATATCTCTAGAATTTTATCGGAAAAATGGTATCTTGAGAATTTCATCGAAAAAATGAAATATGAGAGATAAGGTGAGGAGGAGTGGAGCGTGGTGGTGATTGGTGGTCAGACTGGGCGGAGGCATGGGGATGGGCCAGGCGCGGCGGTGGCGGACCACCATGCTAGATTGTTCCAGAGACTTCCTTTTTTAATTGCTCAGCAATGAGGTTGTGGGAGATAAGGATGAACGAGGCAAGGCCTAATCTGTAAATATGGAAAGAGGTGAAGGTATCTTTTGTAAAATGGTCATAGTTTGCTTTCTATCCATCAGATATATATCGGACGGTCTATATTACTAGATGGCAGGCACACCATCATCACCAACTTGGTTTTTTATAAGATTAGAGATATGTATATCAAAACTAGAGTGTTTATATTTCAAGCCCATGAACAAATATTATTCTACTACTTTGGATCCATTTCAACGCACGGGCCAACACATTGGTAGTAGTAGTCCCTATCTCTATCTCTACTCTACTCTTATAAAACAGAGTTGTTGATGATGGTGTGCCTGCCATCCTGCAGTATAGGCCTCCAATTTATATCTGATGGATAGGAAGGAAAGTATGGCAATTTTGCAAAAAAAAATACCCACACCCCTCTCCCATTTGCAAATAATGCCTTCCCTCGTTCATCCTTTTCCCCCACAAGATAAACTAATCATACAAATGTATCTTGATGTTCCGTGCAACGAGCGGGCATCTTGCTAGTCTACTACTTTCTTATATCTATCATATACTCTTATAAAAAGTGGAGTTGGTGATGTTGGTGTGCATGCCATCCTGCAATATAGGTCGTCCGATCTATATCTAACGGATAGGAAGGAAACTATGAAAATTTACCCGCACTCCTCTCCACATTTGCAGATAAGGCCTTCCCTCGTTCATCCTTTTCTCCCACAAGATCTTGATGTTCCGTGCAATGCACGGGCATCTTGCTAGTCTACACTCTTACAGAAAAACAGAGTTGGTGATGATGGTGTGCCCGCCATCCTGCAATATAGGCCGTCCGATTTATATCTGACGGGTAGGAAGGAAACTATGGCAATTTTGAGAAAAGGTACCCACACACCTCTCCACATTTGCAAATAAGGCCTTCCCTCGTTCATCATTTTCTCTCACAAGATAAACTAGTCTTATAAAAAAAACAGAGTTGGTGATGATGGTGTGCCTACCATCCTGCAATAAAGGCTGTCCGATTTATATCTGACGGATAGGAAGAAAACTATGGCAATTTGTAAAAAGATACCTACACCCCTCTCCAAATTTTCAAATAAGGTATTCTCTCGTTCATCCTTTTCTCTCATAAGATAAACTACTCATACAAATGCATCTTGATGTTCCGTGCAACGCACGAGGATGTTTCCTTGGAGGTCTATCCAGCGCGGCGTGGTCGTAGTTGCAAGTTGACGCCCCTTGAGATGCCGACGTTGAGGGGCACTCGGATTTTGTCTGATGAGATGAGTTTGATCATGTACTAAATGCATTCTAAAGACTACTTGCGTGTCCATTTCCTAATTCTCCCCCTGCCCACTGTTTCACAGGTTAGGCTCGGTGCGAGTGGAGATTGGCCTGCCTATGTACGAGAGGGTACCAACATCAATTTGCACAACATTTATAATGGTGACAACGTTCCCGTAGAACCTTTGTCCAACATTGGGATCAGCCACGCAACGGGCCACCACATGAATTGGTACGATGGAACCACGGTGAGATTGAAGAAGATAGCACGAACATTGCACATGGCGGTCAAAGGTGGACCGTGCTGTCTGCGGCCGATTTGTTGCCGTACAAGTACGAAGATGTTGTGATCCTTTCTAGCTGCATCTTTGCGGTGACAAACCAGGGGACTTGTTTCGTATGGGACACATCTTACGGTATACTCCCTCTCTCCCTGTTTAATTGTTTTGAATTTTTTTGTTTTATAAGTTTCAAATTCCAATTTAGAGCTCCCCATCACATTATGAGATTACAATGTCCATTAAATCGTTGCGTGCATGTATAGTAAATAAAAAAATCTCGAGTTTGGCACGAGTTCGTGTAGAGGTAGCACCACAAGGCCTGGCGCAGGAGTTACATTTCCCTCTCGGGGCCCTCAGGACTGAGCTTCAGCGCCTTACTACACATGCCTTTGAGTCAATAACATGCGGACTCGATAGGTGGTTGGTCCACATGTAATTCTCCTGAAGGGAGAGGGGCAGTGGGGCCGAGAGGGGTGAACCGCAGGTCGGGGGACGTGTGGTTTCATGGGTTCGAGCGGCGTCGTGGGAATCGCATGTGGCTGTGGTAGAAACTTGATGCTCGCCGCATTTCAGGTGGCCCGCATGTCAAGCACACAATGGCAGAGGGGCGGTGCGGCCAAGAGGGGCGAGGTGCACGTCGGGGGACGTGGTGCCGTGGGTTGGAGCAGCGTCGTGGGAATCGCGAGTGGTAGTCGATGAAACATGATGGTCGCCGTAGTTGAACTTCCATGGACAAGCTGTCATGTCTACAGACACATGCATTGCATACCGATCATTGGAAGGAGTAGTAGTAGAGAAAGCTAGGGGGATAAATAGTTCCTTATAGTCAAGCGGACCCACGCTACTACTTGTTTGAAAGACATGCACACCATCGAAATAGTCCATCTATATCAATATACACAGAGAGGGAATAATTTTTTTTACAAGAGAGGAAATAGTTCATCCATCCATAATGCCCTGCTGCTGGTCTTCTTCTTCTCATTTTCTATGGGAGACAGCTTCGCAACAAGCTCTCTGGACCTTGCAGCTATCTCGAAACTCACACGGGCATCGAGGGAAGCATATTTTATCTGCTCGTATGTCAAGGGATAATTCTCCCATCTAGACGACCTTAATGCGAGCGTCTTGTCACCCTTCTGAAGATTTGTTCCGAGCACAAAATTTGCTATGTCGAACAGGGATGGTGTCGGTTTATCACAATCTTCTACGGGAATTTTTATTTTGGTTCGTACGTCAGCGATGCTTTTCAAATCTAGGTTGTACGGCTCCAACTTCCGTTTGTCCCCTGCGATGGCTGCCCACAAAAGTATATGTCCTCCTGAGACAAGAAATCGTGAATCTCACCTAGTATGGAGGGCGCGTGTATGATGTGGTACACCAAAATATCATCTTTGAGGCACAGCTGAAGGACGGCGGCGTGTTGGATCTTCCCAGTGGCATGCTCCATGTACTCTGCGTCGAGACCGATGACCTTCATCTCCATGTTTTGGAGGGAGTTGGATACAATGTTGATCCACTTTCAAACAACCCTTGGGTGGTCGGTGGCTGTGGCAACTATGATCAACGAGCCTTTGGCGAGGACATGTTGGACACTAAAAACCTTCATCTGGATCTCTTTCGCCATTTGGAACCACTGGACCGGAGGGCTATGGTTTGGAGAATTAGGCTTAGATGGCTAATCTAACTGAAGAAGATGATTATCTAAAGGGGCTTTGAAATTACTCCAGGAGGATGTGAAGTGGTTAAAACAATGTGAATGCAGTGTGGTTTGGATGCAAATGAAGATGAAGGAGTAGTGAAGAAGCCGAGGAAAATCGGATGTGAATGCAGTATGGTTTGGATGCAAATGAAGATGAAGGAGTAGTGAAGAAGCCGAGGAAAATCAGTTCCCGATGGAGAAGTAAATGGGAGAAGTGGCATGCAGGCAGTTGATTAGACGGGGTAGACTAAACGAAAAGGCTATGCGGGTAGACTGAGGAGTGGTACCTGTCCCTGTACATGCCCATCCTTCTAGCGCTACATGTGACACTGGCTAGTTGAGGTCACTCTTTCGAATCACCGTGGCGAGACATTTTATGATTCCTTTTTATTTCTGCACCCCTCCTGACAGGTGGGACCTATGCAAACGAATAAAAAATGTGTCGTCGCTGGTTCGGATGGATATTGGTGCGTGCGTGGGAGACACAACATTCTCTAGTTAAGGAATATGCAGTTATCCTCAAAAAAGAAAAGGCCTTCTTCGCGCTTCCGCATGCACGAGAATTTGGTCCTGCTCGCAATTAATATGGATGATACCTGGAGGATGTAGTGAACCCAGAGACATGCTAGCACGGGAGACCTATTTCTGCTATACAGTACTACCTCCGTCTAGATGAATAAGTCACTCGCGTTGTTCTATGTCATCGATTTGAGCAATTAAATATGTGTTATATGTCATGAAAACTATATCAGTAGATTTCTACACTGATGTAGTTTCTAAATATAAATTTTTTATCACATATAATACATATTTAGAGAGTTAAATCATCGACCTAAAAATACGTGAATGACTTATTCACCGAGACGGAGGTAGTACTACTCATGTTCCTACTACTCCTACTAGTAATAGTAGTACAACTGTGGTACACTTGATGGTCAAAATATTATTCATCCAGTCCTCACAGTGAACTGAAAAGACCTTGCGCCCAAGGTGACACCAGTCCAGGCGGCGTGTTCGGGTTACCAAAGTCAGACTCACCTTGTGCACTGTGCAGTTATTGTCACCGCCGCTGTATAGCATGCCTCGCCTCGTCTCCCTCTCCCCTAGCACCACTCCATCTCCATCTCCGTCTTACGGGAGATCCTAAGGTCACTCTTCATCATCTCACTATGCCCCTGCATACCCTCGCCTCGCTCGCCTCCCCAGTACCACTATTCCCTCGCTAGCCGCTCCAGCACCGAGAGCCTTCTCCCCCGTAAATCAAGCCCCCCAGAACCCCACCTTCCAAACTCCACCATGGCCGAACACGAACTGCACAACATCCATATGAGCCGCGATTGGAGCAATCTCCCCAGTGACATCCTCGACCTCTGTTGTTCGTGTATGGATATGTTGAGCGCCCTGCGGCTGGCTGCATGCTCGAGGGACATGCACACGGCCATTGTCGAAGCGAGGCCTAAGGTTTTCAAAACACCCTGCTTGCTGCTATCTGGTCTTGCGAGATTTTCTCACCATGATACGGAGGCGTACATGATTCCCCTCGACTTCAATCCTATCTCCATTAGCCGAAACTTCTTTGCAGGTATGTAGTGGGTCACCGTACATCATCTCCCTCGACTTCGATCCGATCACCATCGCCCGAAACTTCTTGGCATGTATGTACTGGGTCGACATGAACTCCCACTGGATGGCTGCCGTCAGAGAAGACGGGAAAAAGTTGGTGCTTGCGAACTTCCAGACCTCCCATGAGATTACCCTTCCTCCGTAGGATTATATAGAGTTTTACCATCACAGTCCAAGTCATCTAGATTACCACATCAGTTGGACGGACCTTGTTTTGCAGAGGATTGTAATCTGCCAAGTGCCCACACGACATGCGGATTACACAGACTTCAAGCTAATTGCCTTGTTCTACCGTAGACTCGCCTATCTTTACGCTCGTGCCTTCTTTAGCTAGAGACAACTCAGCTCGCAGTTGATCATCGTCAAAGCTGGTACACACTTCTGTGATGCTATTGAACACAATGGCATCATCTACGTGATTGACAAAGTAGATGGCAACACGTATTGCTGGGATGGCGCGTGTAAGTTGTTTCCGTATGATGTTAATGATGACGCCATGACACTGTTTGAACTTTTTGTGATGATTGGCATATCCCTGTTTGAGCAGAATTTGAGTAGAACTATGGCAATGTATTAGAGACACCGTAAATCAACTATATTTGGAATGAGTTAATTCATGCAATTGTCACCATGTCATTACAGCCAATTTGTACCCCTGAATAATCAAACGGTTAGGAAGATATTGATATTCTCCTTATTTTATAGTAATCTATATACTACTAAATATGAGTGTGTATCAATGGCCATGTTAGTTTCCTCATTTTCATGATGTAGAAACATACATCACAATCGTTGGTTTCATCTAACCATACATTAGGAAAGTAAATGTGCATATGGAGAACTCTATATTTGGAAGTAGTGAAATCCTGTAATGCTTACCATGTGTACATACCTATGTTCGCCCTTCAGCAATCAATGGCTAGAATAATATGCTCACAAAAAAATTTCCCACAGAACATGAGTATATAACAATGCATGGTCTGTTAGTTTCCTTGAAGAATTTGTTTGTGAGGACAGAACATGATTACATAACATGCATGGCATGGTAGTTTCCTGTGAAGAATTGTTTGGGAGATAACATGAGTATAACCATGCATGGCACTTCTATATTTTCGAACCCAGTATACATTTCCCTATATTTTCCGCCCAGTTCCAACAGGGACATATCAATGCTGTTTCTTGCATTATCCTGCTCATACTCTGAACAATGTTGATCTTACATTAACAATGCTTGTCCTTTTTGTTGGGGAACGTAGTATTTCAAAAAAAATGCCTACGATCACACTAGATCTATCTAGGAGAAGCATAGCAACGAACGGGGAGAGTGTGTCCACGTACCCTCGTAGACCGAAAGCGGAAGCGTTCAGTAACGCGGTTGATGTAGTCGAACGTCTTCGCGATCCAACCGATCCAAGTACCGAACGCACGGCACCTCCGCGATCTGCACACGTTTAACTCGGTGATGTCCCTTGTACTCTTGATCCAGTTGAGGCCGAGGGAGAGTTTCGTCAGCATGACACCATGGTGACGGTGATGATGAAGTTACCGACGTAGGGCTTCGCCTAAGCACTATGACAATATGACCGAGGTGGAAAACTGTGGAGGGGGGCACCGCACACGACTAAAGATCAACTTGTGTGTCTATGGGGTTCCCCCTTACCCCGTATATAAAGGAGGAATGGAGGAGGCCGGCCGGCCCTAAGGGGCGCTCCCAAGGGGGGAAATCCTACTCCAAGTAGGAATCGTCCCCCCTTTCCTAGTCCAAGTAGGAGAAGAAGGAAGGAGAGGGAGAGGGAAAGAGGGGCCGCGCCCCCTTCCCCTAGTCCTATTTGGACTCCCCTTGGGGGGGGGGGCGCACCACCTCCTGGCTACTGCCCTCTCTCTCCCCTAAGGCCCACTAAGGCCCATTACTTCCCCGGGGGGTTCCGGTAACCCCTCTGGCACTCCGATTTTATCTGAAACTACCAGGAACACTTCCGGTGTCCGAATGTAACCTTCCAATATATGGATCTTTATGTCTCAACCATTTCGAGACTCCTCGTCACGTCCGTGATCTCACCCAGGACTCCGAAAAACCTTCTGTCATCAAATCACATAAACTCATAATACAAATCGTCATTGAACGTTAAGCGTGCGGACCCTACGGGTTTGAGAACTGTGTAGACATGACCGAGATACATATCTGGTCAATAACCAATAGCAGAACCTGGATGCTCATATTGGTTCCTATATATTCTACGAAGATATTTATCGGTCAAACTGCACAACAATATACGTTGTTCCCTTTGTCATCGGTATGTTCCTTGACCGTGATTCGATCGTCGGTATCATCATACCTAGTTCAATCTCATTACCGGCAAGTCTCTTTACTTGTTCCATCATGTATCATCTCTCAAATAACTCATTAGACACATTGCTTGTAAGGCTTATAGTGATGTGTGTCGGTGTCAAAACCGGCGGATCTCGGGTAGGGGGTCCCGAATTGTGCGTCTAGGCGGATGGTAACAGGAGACAAGGGACACGATGTTTTTACCCAGGTTCGGGCCCTCTCGATGGAGGTAAAACCCTACTCCTGCTTGATTAATATTGATGATATGGGTAGTACAAGAGTAGATCTACCAGGAGATCAGAGAGGCTAAACCCTAGAAGCTAGCCTATGGTATGATTGTTGTTCGTCCTACGGACTAAAACCCTCCGGTTGATATAGACACCGAAGAGGGTTAGGGTTACACAGAGTCGGTTACAATGGTACAAGACCTACATATCCGTATCGCCAAGCTTGCCTTCCACGCCCAGGAAAGTCCCATCCGGACACGGGACGAAGTCTTCAATCTTGTATCTTCATAGTCCAGGAGTTCGGCCAAAGGTCATAGTCCGGCTATCCGGACACCCCCTAATCCGGGACTCCCTCAGTAGCCCCTGAACCAGGCTTCAATGACGACAAGTCTGGCGCACATATTGTCTTCGGCATTGCAAGGCGGGTTCCTCCTCCGAATACTTCATAGAAGATTTTGAACAGAAGGATAGTGTCCGGCTCTGCAAAATAAGTTCCACATACCACCATAGAGAGAATAATATTTACAAAAGTTCAATCTGCTGACGTATTCTGCAGCGTGATATCACACCCCGGCCAAGCCTTTATTCGAATCGTTTTTACTGTCCCACCTCAGCGCGTTTAGCGAGGCGGTTTCCTTGGCACGTCTTGTCAAAGCAGAGATCGTGTCCCCTTATTCCAGGATTCTCATCAATACGGGCGTGGGTAACCCAACCGCGCCATTGATTATGGCGCTTGGGAGATAAGCGAGTTTTATCAGGCCGGTGGGGACGCATAGCTTTGTCCGTCCATATAAGGGGATAAGGATCCACTTTTTCACACACGCATTCTTCCTCCTTTGCTCATCCATTTCCGCGCACTTGAGTTCTAGCGCCCAAGTCCGCTCATCCCACCTCAACCTTCTCCAACTATGTCCGGAGTGGGAGGCAAGTGGATGGCCTCCTCCGTCACGGAGGGGCAGATCAAAAAGCCGCGAAAGGCCAGATACTTGTCTGACGACATCGCGCATCGGCTCCCCGATAAGGGGCAGCTCATCCCCACCCCCAGGCCCCATGAGAGGGTGGTGTTCCTCCCCCACTTCCTCCACGGACTAGGTTTTCCACTTCACCCATTTGTCCGAGGGCTCATGTTCTACTACGGCCTAGATTTCCACGATCTGACCCCGAATTTCATCCTCAACATCTCGGCGTTCATCGTCGTGTGCGAGGCCTTCCTCTGCATCCAGCCCCACTTCGGCTTATGGCTGAAGACCTTCAATGCCAAGCCGAAAGGTAGTGGGCGGCCGCCAAGCGGAGTGCGGAGGTGCCATGGTGGGCAAGATGGCCAACGTCCTATGGCTCGAGGGCTCCTTCGTGGAGACCATAAAGGGGTGGCAATCGGGGTGATTCTACATCACCGAGCCGCGCGACTCTAAATGGGCAGCGGCCCCCGAGTTCCGATCTGGCTTCCCTACACGGCTCACCTCATGGAAAGAGACGGGCCTGACGTGGGGTAATTCGGAAGAGCTGACCGGACTCCAAACCTGCGTCTGAAACCTGGTGGACAAGAAGCTCAAGCTTGTCAACGTAGTCCAGGTTATTCTCATCCGCCGGAACCTCCCATGCCAGCAACGGGCCTTCAACTTGTGGGAGTTTGATCCGGCACAACACCGCACCTTGAGCCGGCTCTTCGACACTACATACGAAGATGCCTGGAAGGTGTTGTTCAAGGGCGCCGAGGCTCCCGCATCCGCTGCCGAAGATCGCAGATTCAGCTCGCGGCATCAAGCCAGCGAGGTAAGCTATTTTACCCTTTACGGGACTCTTTTTTCATAGTTTGACTCTATGCGGGATCTAAAACTCCCTCACCTTTGACAGGACTGGCAGAATACGTCCGGACAGGTTGACTGTCCGGCTCCCTTGCCAGAAGACCCAGCGGACGCCCGATCGACAGGGCTGCTGGTTCTGGCACCTTACGTGGTGCCGGATATGAAGGCCAAGAAGAAGGCCACGGGAACTCGAAGGAGTTCCCGGCGCCAGGTGTTGTCGGACTCATCGTCCGATGACTCCGATTCGGACTCCTCCTGCGAAGACGAGGAGGAGAAAAAGAGGCCTCTCCCCCAGCGGGGGGAGAGAAGAAAAGGAAGGTCGCCACAACTGGGGAGGCCGGAGGGTCCAAGAAGGGAAGGACCCTTCCTCCGGACTACACCACCAACGCCGATGACAGCAAAGAGGAGTGGCCACCAAGGACATAGCCCCTGGCGAAATCGTAAGTGTCCGGACACCAGAATAACTCATGGCGTTCCATTTGTCGCACAACATCTTCTAACGCCGAATATAACAATGCAGCCCGCCCAAGGACGGGCTCGGCGCTTCGACGAGCGGCTCCCTGGATTCGTCAGATGTGAATAGCACCCCGACCACCTCGTCTCCTCCTGCCGCGGATGACACCGAGGTGGAGTCCCAAAAGGGGCCCAGCCAGGAGGAGGTGGCCCTAGAGGTGCCGCAAGGCGACCTCCCGGACTCCGTGCGCAAAGGGGATAAAACCCCGAAGGGCTTTAAGTCCGACCTGTGCGGACTCAGACTGCGATGGTTCCGAGTCCGGCAGCGACCCTTCGTAAGAAGGGCAAGATCGCGACTCGGTGACCTTCGGCCCAACCGGAGACACTGGATAATTTGATGGGCGCTTAACGGCGCTTCCATCAACGAGGAGCGCCGCGTTATGAGTGTGGTGATCCAGAAAGTTCAGTCCGCCAAGAGCGGGCTGTCTGAATCCTGTGCCAGCCTTCTAACAGGCTTTGAGGTATGTATTTAAGATATGTAAAAATATTACCGCATAGACAGTAGCCCTCGATGCTCGATTTGGTGTTCGGAAAGAAAAAGCCGAACCGAGGATCTAAAAGATATACGCAGGAGTCTAACATAAGTATGTCAATATGGGAATGCAGGTTGCCGCTTGACCTCCGCCAGACCGATCATGGAGGTTGATGCTGAAGGCAGCCTCGGCGGTCCGAGAACGAGCTCGGCCTTGCCAAAAAGCAGCTCGAGGACAAGGAAGGTAAGTAATACCTTATGGGAGTATTGAAAAGATGTGGTTGCAAAAAATGACAGGAATAATGTGAATATTGCAGGGGCCACGAACGAGGTGGCGACCCTGAAGGAACCGGTGTCCAAGGCCGAAAGCAATGCGGCCACGGAGTGCACCGAGTGAGAAAAGCAGGAGGCGTGGGTGGCAGAGGTGCAGCAAGAGCTCCAGGCTCTCGTGGAAAAACACGAGAGTTTGGAGCGTGACTCAAAGACTCGAGAGTCCAAGCTTGCCTCGGCCCTTGAGAGCGCCAAAGCCGCTAAGGCCGAAGCCCAAAAAGCCCTCCAGGAAATTGAGGCGATGAAGAAGATAGCGGCGGATAAGGCATTCTTTATGCAAAGCAAGCATGTGAAAGTGAATTATCTGATACTTACCCGAATCCGGAGCTCTCCAGGAGCATTCAAAGATCTGCCCTGTAGTGTGTCCGATGCTGCCGCATTCTACCGAGCCGAGGAGGGAAGCTCGACGGAGAAGGTGTTCTGGTCTCAGTATGCTGAGGCCGGACACCCTGTGCCCTTAAGCGACCAGTTGAAGCGGCTGGTCGAGCTCCATAAGGTGGTCGAACAGGCCATGAAGGGCCTCATAGTTCGGCTGTGGCTTGAGGAAGCCATGCCTGGGAGCTACTTCGGGCTGGTAAGGCAGCTGGTGGACGCCTGTCCATGGGTTGAAGTTCTCAAGCGCTCCGTCTGCATCAAAGGTGCCCATAGGGCCCTTGCCCGTGCTAAGGTGCACTGGGGAAAGATGGACACTGAGAAGCTTATGACGGACGGACCACCATCGGGCAAGGAGCATCGCAAGCCTGAAATGTATTATGAGGGCGTCCTGTAGGGTGCCCGCCTTATAGCGGGTGAATGCTCCAAAGATGTAATTTTTTAGTAGACTCGCATTTGTTATCATGTACGCTGAAAACTTGTTCATATGCGCTAAGCAACACTTTTGAATTTAAAAGATTTCCTTACATGCGGCCGTGTATTAAATTTGAGAGATGGCGAGTCGTCGGCTTGACCCCCATGCCACAGTCTTTGGGGTGTTCGGGATAAACTTGAGCGCTCTTGTTCCCATTCTTGGGTCCTTCGAGGAGGCGCTCAACGAATCTAACAAGGCAACCGGACTATAATGCTTGAACACTCTCACTTAGCCATAGAATTCTATAATTTTAAATTTGGTGAAGCCTCGGTACTCGGAAGACCGAGTTCGGGGCGCTATCCACGCCTAGGCCGGACAATGCCGACTCCTCGCTCTAAGCGGCATAAGTCTTTAGGGACTCGAATACCTCTCGAACAGCGACCGGCTCTCGCCCTATCATGACGATCAGTTTTAGCTTTCTCCACTGAGGTGCTTAACCCAGTTCAACCGGGGCACAATCGCAGTGGTTCTCCCAGCGCTACCTTAGCCGACATAACGGAACATAAGGTACCAAAACATGGGAGCCGGGCAAACCCAACTATTGACCCAAGACATGATTCGGAGTCGATGCATATATTGCTATAAGTTCGGGTGACGACTTGTGAAAGTGTTCGGACTTATCACACCGTATTGTGGGGTACTTAAGCCTCGGTGTATTGCCCGTACCAAAGTGTACGGTTGCACAATGTCATAATCGAGCATATATATATATATATATATATATATATATATATATATATATATATATATATATATATATAGAAAAAGGAATTCAATAATAGGCGAAGCTATGTATTGTTTATTCAAAAGGGCTGCAGAAGAGCGTAACGATACAAATAGTGCGATAAGCAAGGGACGGACTTTTAACATGTCCCCTCCGTGGGTAAGTCATGGGATGATATGTAAAACAGGTATCTTGCTCGTAATAGAGACCACTGGACACTCGACGTAGCTTTACGCTTCCACGGCTGTTGCATCGTGTGTTCGGCGATTCTATCACGGACAGGGGGCTTCGTGAGAACGGAATCCTGAAAGTAAAAAGAAAGACGAAAAGAAAAGAATGACACAATCGGAGCCCCAGTGCGGTTGAGCCGCATTCTGGGCATGCCGTGGTCGTGCCCCTCCCCCTATGCCCATGGTATTTCCAGAGCATAATTATGTACGCGTAGTACTGGTTTCGCAATTTCGCGAGGCCTGGGGTTTGGGCTGCATTGCTATGCGTGATCGGAACATGCCAGGCGGTCTTGTTGTAGGTTACTCCGGGCGCGCTTGACGGTGTCCGGACGTTTAATAGCCGGACTCGAGAATTGCCTTAAGAGGCTGCTTTGTACTTCCGCCACGAGGGCCGCCGTCTGCTCCTCCGTCCGGAGAGAGTGTTCGGTGTTTCCATTGATCGTAATGACTCCTCGAGGACCTGGCATCTTGAGCTTGAGATATGCGTAGTGCGGCACCGCATTCAACTTTTCAAATGCGGTTCGTCCGAGCAGTGTGTGATAGCCGCTGCGGAACGGGACTATGTCGAAGATTAACTCCTCACTTCGGAAGTTATCCGGGGATCCGAAGACCACTTCAAGTGTAACTGAGCCTATACAATTGGCCTCTACACCTGGTATGACGCATTTAAAGGTCGTCTTCGTGGGTTTAATCCTTGATGAGTCTATGCCCATTTTGTAATTGTATCCTCGATAAAAGCAGGTTCGAAGCCGCCGTCCATTAGGACTCTAGTGAGGTGAAATCCGTCAATGATTGGGTCCAGAACCAATGTGGCGAATCCGCCATAGCGGATGCTAGTGGGGTGGTCCCTTCGATCGAAAGTGATCGGGCAAGAAGACCACGGGTTGAACTTGGGGGCGACTGGCTCCATCGCGTATACGTCCCTTAGTCCATGCTTCCGCTCCCTTTTGGGTATGTGGGTTGCATATATCATGTTCACCGTCCGCACTTGTGGGGGGAAGCCCTTCTGTCCTCTATTGTTCGGCGGCCGGGGCTCCTCCTCGTCATCGCTATGCATCCCCTTGTCATTGTTTTCGATATTTAACTTGCCTGCCTGCTTGAACACCCAACAATCCCTGTTGGTGTGGTTGGCTGGTTTTTCGGGGGTGCCGTGTATCTGGCATGAGCGATCGAGTATTCGGTCCAAATTGGACGGGCCCGGAGTATTTCTTTTAAATGGCTTTTTCCGCTGACCGGGTTTAGAGCCTATGAATCCGCCATTCAATGCCGTATCCTCAGCATTATCGCCGTTAATGCGGCGCTTGTGCTTGTTGCGACGCGACCTGCCATTGCTTTCCTTAGTATCCGAATTACCAGGGCTCTTGGTCATGTTGTTACTACGAGCTAGCCAGTTGTCCTCTCCCGCGCAAAAGTGGGTCATGAGTGTTGTGAGGGCTGCCATGGATTTCGGCTTTTCCTGTCCTAGGTGCCGGGCAAGCCACTCGTCACGGATGTTGTGTTTGAAGGCTGCAAGGGCCTCTGCATCCGGACAGTCGACGATTTGATTTTTCTAGGTTAGGAACCGTGTCCAGAATTGTCCGCCGATTCCTCCGCTGCTGAATTATGTGGCTTAGGTCATCGGCGTTCGGTGGTCGCACATATGTGCCCTGGAAATTTTCGAGGAATGCGGCTTCCGTGTCTTCCCAACAACCAATTGACTTCTGGCAAGCTGTTAAGCCAATGTCGGGCTGGTCCTTTAAGCTTGAGTTGGAGGTATTTGATGGCGTGTAGATCATCACCGCGGGCCATGTCGATGTGAAGGAGATAGTCCTCGATCCAAACCGCAGGATCTGTTGTGCCATCGTATGATTCAATGTTTACGGGTTTGAAACCCTCAGGGATTTGATGATCCATCACTTCATCTGTGAAGCATAGTGGGTGTGCGGCGCCTCTGTATTGGGCTATATCACGACGCAGCTCAAATGAGCTTTGTCTCCTGTGTTTGGCCCGGCCGGAGTTGCCAGAGCCGGCGCGTGATTGTAAATCGCCACGTGTTGTGGGGCGCCCACGCGTTCCGTAGATCGATCTTGTTTGCCTTGCCTTGTCCTCCAATATATCTCGCAGGTCTGGCGCATTTCCCCGCGCCTTGGTATTTTTTGAGCGGCGCCGGGGTGCGGCTTGAGTTGAGGGCCGAGAGGCCTCTCTGTCGCGGCCATGAGGTGGCCGATCTGCCGTATCATGCGCTGGTGATGTAGGTTTGGGTGCTTCCTCCCCTAATCAGGGTAGCAGCCTGCATTTTGGGTAGCTCTTGGAGGGGCACTCGAGTTCATACTCTTCGGCCGCAAGGACTACAGTCCATCTGTCAGCTAGCAAGTCTTGGTCAGCTCTAAGTTGTTGCTGCTTTTTCTTGAGGCTGCTTGTCGTGGCCATAAGCCTGCGTTTGAAATGCTCTTGTTCGGCGGGATCCTCGGGCACGACGAATTCGTCGTTGTCGAGGCTTGCCTCATCTTTGGAGGGAGGCATGTAATTACTGTCCTCTACCTCTCTTTCTGCCGCTCTCTCATGAGGGATGGCTTCTCCATCCTCCTGCGCTGAATCCTGCTGGAGGGGGTTGTCTTCGCACCGTCCGGGTGTTATTGTCTCCCATCTGGAATCACCTTTTTTCTTTGTGGCGGAATTTAGAGCGGCGCCGCTGATGCCGGCGCTTAGGCTGTTTCTTGGAGGGGTCATCCTCCGCTGTTCCATCGCCATTCCCATCTTTTGGGATGTCCACCATGTATATGTTGTATGACGAGGTTGCCTTCCAATACCCTGTGGGCGCTGGTTCTTGGTCGTCTCCTGCATCGTCGTTCATATCGTCGATGTCTTCGGAGTCGAAGTCGAGCATGTCGGTTAAATCATCGACAGTGGCTACGAAGTGGGTGGTGGGTGGGCTTTGAATTTCTTCGTCGTCCGCATCCCAACCTTCCTGACCATAATCCGGCCAGGGCTCCCCTGATAAAGAGAGAGACTTTAGTGAATTCAGGATGTCGCCAAAGGGCGAGTGTTGAAAGATGTCTGCGGCAGTGAATTCCATGATTGGCGCCCAATCGGATTCGATTGGCGAGGGCGCGGAAGGCTCGGAGTCTGGAGAGGAGTCCGGCACCTTGGAGTCACGAGCTTCGCAAAGGACGGGGTAGGTGTACGGCTCAATCGCCGTAGAGATTGCAGCCCCCGAGGCGGTGTCCAGCCACCCGTCCTCGATCGGCGCGTCGGCTCCGAGCTAAAGGTCGGAGCGGACACTGGTGCGGCCTCCAGGACACTGTTCGGCGGCAAAGCTAGATCATGCCCCTCGTGTCAGTGCGGCGCGTTTGGCTGTGGCTCGAACCCGTCGAAGATCAAGTCTCCGCGGACGTCGGCCGTGTAGTTCAAACTTCCAAATCTGACCTGTTGGCCAGGGGCGTAGCTTTCGATCTGCTCCAGATGGCCAAGCGAATTGGCCCGCAGTGCAAAGCCGCCGAATACGAAGATCTGTCCGGGGAGAAAAGTCTCACCCTGGACCGCATCGTTGTTGACGATCGGAGGAGCCATCGGGCCTAAGGAGGACGACACAGAGGAATTCTCAATGAAAGCACCAATGTCGGTGTCAAAAACGGCGGATCTCGGTAGGGGGTCCTGAACTGTGCGTCTAGGCGGATGGTAACAGGAGACAAGGGACACGATGTTTTTACCCAGGTTCGGGGCCTCTCGATGGAGGTAAAACCCTACTCCTGCTTGATTAATATTGATGATATGGGTAGTACAAGAGTAGATCTACCACGAGATCAGAGAGGCTAAACCCTAGAAGCTAGCCTATGGTATGATTGTTGTTCGTCCTACGGAAAAACCCTCCGGTTTATATAGACACCGAAGAGGGTTAGGGTTACACAGAGTCGGTTACAATGGTAGGAGACCAACATATCCAGACGCCAAGCTTGCCTTCCACGCCAAGGAAAGTCCCATCCGGACACGGGACAAAGTCTTCAATCTTGTATCTTCATAGTCCAGGAGTCCAGCCAAAGGTCATAGTCCGGCTATCCGGACACCCCCTAATCCGGGACTCCCTCAATGTGCATTACCGAGAGGGCCCAGAGATACCTCTCCGATGATCGGAGTGACAAATCCTAATCTTGATCTATGCCAACTCAACGAACACCATCAGAGACACCTGTAGAGCATCTTTATAATCACCCAGTTACGTTGTGACGTTTGATAGCACACTAAGTATTCCTCCGGTATTCGGGAGTTGCATAATCTCATAGTCATAGGAACATGTATAAGTCATGAAGAAAGCAATATCAATAAACTAAACGATCATAGTGCTAAGCTAACAGATGGGTCTTGTTCATCACATCATTCTCTAATGATGTGATCCCATTCATCAAATGACAACACATGTCTATGGCTAGGAAACTTAACCACCTTTGATTAACGAGCTAGTCTAGTAGAGGCATACTAGGGACACTCTATTTGTCTATGTATTCACACATGTACTAAGTTCTCGATAAATACAATTCTAGCATGAATAATAAACATTCATCATGATATAAGGAAATATAAATAACAACTTTATTATTGCCTCTAGGGCATATTTCCTTTCAGCCTCCCACTTGCACTAGAGTCAATAATCTAGATTACATAGTAATGATTCTAACACCCATGGAATCTCGGTGCTGAACATGATTTGCTCGTGAGAGAGGCTTAGTCAACAGGTCTGCAACATTCAGATCCGTATGTATCTTGAAAATCTCTATGTCTCCCTCCTTGACTTGATCGCGGATGGAATTGAAGCGTCTCTTGATGTGCTTGGTTCTCTTGTGAAATGCAGATTCCTTTGCCAAGGCAATTGCACCAGTATTGTCACAAAAGGTTTTCATTGGACCCGATGCACTAGGTATGACACCTAGATTGGATATGAACTCCTTCATCCAGACTCCTTCATTTGCTGCTTCCGAAGCAGCTATGTACTCCGCTTCACACGTAGATCCTGCCACCACGCTCTGTCGGTGTACAAAAATAGGGGTCCCTTTTTGCACCCCTTTACTTGTGAGCGGGCAGTCGCAACCCCACGCCCCTGGCCACCCTTGACGGGGTAGAAGAAGCAAAAACCACAAGACAACCAAAGCAACACCAAGATAGAAGCACAGAGAGCAGAGGGGCAAGGAGAACTCCCCCGGCAAGGAGATTGTCGGGGCGGCCTCCACAGCCCCGGCAAGAGCCTTGCTGGGGCAACTCACCCGACACCAGCAGAACCGCCACCCTTGTGCCCAAGAGTTCCAACACCATCAACCACATTGGAACCAAGGCTCGGGAGGCGCCTCCGTGGTGGCATGCAGATCTTTGTGAAGACTAGAAGCATACAAGACTAGATGAAGGAATAGAAGACGATGATCCTTGGTAAGATCCTTGCTGAGGAAACCCACAAGACCCCCATACAAGATCCTTGTCGGGGACGACCGCGACGCCGCGGCAAGACCCTTGCCGAGGCCCCGGCAAAACCCTCACCAAAGACATCCGTGGGACCACAGCTAGGCCCACATCTACCAAAACTCCACTGCTGTTCCCATACAGCTGCCAGCCCACCAACTAGGCGAGCACCTGCGTGGCGATGCGCGGCCTGTAGGACAACTCAGCAAGCACCTACGTGGTGGCATGGAGATCTTCGTCAAGACTCTACCACCACACTAACTTAGCAGCCAGCCAGCGTGGCACAACACGCCTCGTCAGTTCGGACGCGCGTCGAAGCCAGGTGAGGCGGCGACAGCTGGGACGAGCTTCCTTGTCGTCCCCGATAAAGCAAGAAGGGCACATCGGTAGCGCTTTAAATGCGTTTGTCCTACGGTGCCAGAGGATAGACTCGATCACTATATAGCTTTCCACCTCCTGTGTGCCACTGTGGCAGCCCCTTTGTTTATAAAAGGAGGCCCGCGTCTTGGGAGGGATTCGGACTTTGGACCTGCACGCCTTGTAGCTAGTCCAAGAACACCGGATAAACAAAACCAACATGAGTTGGGTATAACGCATCACTTGCGCACCGAACCTGGATAATCCCCCCCCCCCCCCCCGCGTTGATCTCTCAATCCCGCTCTTTCCACAGCCCCGCGCCCGCCAACCGTATAAGGGATTCCAGTGATCCCATAGGTGTCGTTTCCCCCAACATCTTTGGCGTGCCAGGTAGGGGGCGCAGGCTGTGAAGATCCGGTTTGAAGGTTAGCATACCGACTTCATTATCACCATGGCCCCCAAGAAAAAGGGGATCACAGCGATCGGCTCATCCGCGCCAGCGCGAGCAGGTGACCGGGTACCACGAATGGGGCCGGAGACGTGGGCCGCGAGCATCCACGACATTTTGGCGATCGGAGCCAGGCGAGCGGCGTCGCCCGGATCCGAGACGACGAGCCACGCGCTGCTGGGTCCGGGGGCGGAGCCGTGCTACCCACGGGTGGCGCAGCAGCCCCTACGGAACCCCAGCTGGCGCCCGCGCTGCGCCCTTCTCAGGCTGCGCGCGATGAGCAACACCGCGATACCGGAGCCCCTGGGCACCGCCGCGGAAAGAGCCCTCTGCGCCATTCACAGGATGAACCAAGCCAGTGTGCGTGCTCAGACGCCAGTGCGTGGCGTGCGACCGCGAGACCGAGACAGAGCCCCTTCTAACCCGGTTAGAAGCTGGAGCGCGTCACGGTCTACGCAAGTCTTGCCGCCGCCACGCCAGCCGGAAGGCGCATGGCGCTGCTCCTCGACTTCCCCCTGCTGCGGAGAAGCTCGACGAGTGGAGAGCCACCATCCGAAGCCTTGTCAGCTTCGCCAACAAAGATGAGCCACTCCCGACGGGACCCTTGCACCGGCGTCCTGATGAGCTGGGGCATGTCAGCGGTGGGGAGACCAGAGACGCAGTGACCACGGTGCACTCTCCCCCCTCCCCCCCCCCCCCCCCGTGGGCGGCACAGCAACCACCGGGCCGTCGACCCGATGTCACTGACAAAGTTTCCACAACATCGTCCGACCCGTGAACACGCCGCGACCAACGTCAAGTCCTTCGGGAACGAGCTCAGGAAGACGCTTGAACTACCATCAAACGATGACGGGAGACGAGCAGTGAGTGGATCATGTACTTTAACGGAGCTTTCTCATTGCAAAGTGCTGGTGCTGGCGTGCTACTCGTCGCACCCACCGGAGAGCACCTCAAGTACGTAATCCAGATGCACTTCCCCCGGGAAAAATCAACGAACAATACGTCGGAGTAAGAGGGATTGCTTGCCGGTCTTAGGATCGCGGCAGACCTCGGAATCAAGAAGCTCATCATCAGAGGTGATTCACAGCTCATCGTCAAGCAAGTCAACAAGGACTACCAGAGCCCGTTGATGGAGGCCTACGTGAATGAAGTGAGGAAGTTGGAAGAACGTTTCGATGGCCTACAGGCAGAGCATGTTCCCCGAGCGGATAACAGCATTGCCGACGACCTACCGAAACGTGATGCCCTCAAGTTGCCTGTGGAACCAGGTACCTTTGTACTTCAGTTAATACACCATCCGTAGAACCATCAGCAGGGCACACAAGCGAAGGAAGACAAGCCACGGCAAGTGCCTTCCCACTGAGCTCCCAGGAGCCACCGGCAAGGAGGTTGCTGGGCACCCCAAGCTTGCCGACGGGCAGCTACCTCCGACGGCCGAAGATGTGCCTTGGTCCTTGCCGTCGAGCCCTAGGCTCCCGCATGGACGCAACCCACTGTCCATTTCCTCCAAACAGGAGAGCTCCCCGAGGAGCAGGAAGAAGCAGAGAGAGTAGCCCGTCGGCCCAACATGTACCAGTTTGTGGATGATACCCTGTACAGAAGGAGGCCGAATGGAGTCAGGCTAAAGTGCATTCCTCAAGAGGACAGACTAGAGCTGTTGGTGAAGATACATGGAGGTATGTGTGGCTCCCACATATGGTCAAGGGCCCTTGCCTGCAAGGCATTCCGGCAAGGTTTCTTCTGGCCCACAGCCCTCCAGGATGCAGCTGCGCTAGTAACCAAGTGTGAAGCATGTCAGTTCCATTCGGAGAAGCTTCATCAACCAGCTCAAGCCCTTCAAATGATCCCTCTCTCCTGGCCATTTTCGGTCTGGAGGCTCGACATACTGGGCTCCTTCCCTTGTGCTGTCGGGGGCTTTGAGTACTTGTACGTCACGATCGACAAGTTCACAAAGTGGCCCGAAGTAGAGGCAGTGAGGAAGGTGACCGCACAGTCAGCCGTCAAGTTCTTCAAGGGGCTAGTTCGCTGTTTTGGTGTGCCGAACAGGGTCATCACCGACAACGGCATGCAGTTCACAAGCCGGACCTTCATGCAATACATCCAGGACCTCGGTAGCGGGGTCTGCTTTTCTTCGGTGGCACACCCACGAAGCAACGGCCAGGCGGAGAGGGCAAATGCTGAAGTACTGCAAGGCCTGAGGACAAAAGTTTTTGATAGGTTGCACAAGTGTGGAAGCCACTGGATTGATGAGTTGCTAACGGTTCTTTGGTCGATCAGAACCACACCAAATCGAGCCACGGGCCAGACACCTTTCTCCCTCGTTTACGATGCAGAAACAGTACTCCCCGCAGAACCCACATACGGGTCACCCCCGAGTGCTCGCTTATGATGAGCTTGAGCAAGAGCAATTGCGGCAAGATGACGCAACGCTCCTTGAGGAAGATCGTCTTAAGCGGTCAGGCGAAAGCAACAAGACTACCAGCAAGCCTTGCGCCACTACCATAGCCGCAAGGTTCATGCCCGAAGCTTTGAGAAAGGCGACCTTGTTCTTCGACGCGTTCAGTCGGCCAAGAATTCAACAAGTTGACGCCGAAGTGGGAAGGCCCTTATTGGGTAATACGAGTCACCAGGTCCGGCGCAATCCTCCTGGAGACCGAAGATGGTATCCTAGTGAGCAGCTCCTGGAATATCAAACATCTTCGTAAGTTTTACCCATGAGGCGCGGTTGCCGGGCCTCCTGGCAAGCCACCTTTTGTACAAGCTTTGCCGACAAGGCATGTAACCCTTTGTACAAAGCCATACGCAGACCCTGAGCATAAATAAATGAAGCGCTGGCGCCCTAAGTTTTAGCATGCATGCTAGGTTGAGTCTCTCTCTCTGTGTGTTAGGGTTGACAGTGCTTAGCGGCGACTAACCCCTAGCATAGAGGTCGAGTATGCGTCTCTCTGTTCCTTCTCGTCCTTTTTGGTTCGTAGGGTCCATGGACATTTCTGCTGAGCTATTTGGAAGAAAGAGGACAGGCCGACGCCCCGACCCCAACAAGCCTAGGTTGCCAGGGGCTGCAGATCCAAAGATCCGACCATGGAAAGCCCAGGGCTGCCGTGGGCTGCAAATCCAGATAAGTCCTTTATCCCCTGTTATGCATTTCCGTGTGGAATTGGGACGTATGAAACCTCGTTTCTTCCCGGGCCACCGTGCTCCCCCTTTCCTGTGCCCAAGAATTATTTCCTGGGCCGGACCTTGGTTGTAGTTGCGGTGACAGGGAAGCGAACGAAGGGCCTAAACCTAGGTCGTGAATGAAGTAAGGGGATGGCAAGGCCTATTGCCGGGCAGCGATGTTTATGTTAAAAATAACAAGGATTCACTCCTTGGCATGGGCCTCGCTCATGCACAAAGAACCCGCCAAACACCCTTTTTCATTAATATCTTCCAAATAGGTACAGTTCGTACGAAATGCAAACATAAGCAAGGGGATTACAAGGTTTAAATCTAACAGGAGCCCGCGGGTTAAAAACTAAAAAAAGATAAGATGCCCATAATCCCTTTCTTGTCCCTCTCCTCAAGGAGCAGGTCAGAATAAACGGAAGGGCAAAAGGGGCGTCTAGGCGAGGTACGAGCAGCAAAAGATACCAAGAGAAGGCTAGTGATGACGGTGCCGGGGAAGATGCTGAAAGATGGGGCAGCGGGCCGGCAATACGCGATAAAGGCGTCGGTGCCATCATACTCCAAGTTGACGGCCCGCCACCCACCTTCTTCGCCTTCTTCGGCCCTCCAGCGCCAGCCACCGGGAGCGGCGGCCCCGAGAAGTTCAAGAAGCTGGCAGCGCGGATGATGGTGCTGCCGGGATCGCCCGGGGACGGCGTGTCCAACACTTAGTCAGACCCGTCCTCCTCCCACCCGCTACCCTCGTCGTTGCCGCTACTATCCTCCTCCTCGTTGTCGCCTAAGGAGGAGCCCTCGTCGTCGGTGGAGCTCTCTGCACAGCACCCTAGCCTGTGTCCCGAGCGCCGGAAGACCTTGATGGAGAGCAAGTCGCTCTCCGCCAGCTTGAAGCAGAGGACGTGCCCATCCGTCAAGCAATGGGCACGTGCTAAGGTTTACTAGCCCCGGCGAGGAGCATCACTTGAGGGGTGGGGAACCCTGTGTTCACCCACATGTCGCCATGGAAACACCCCTTCATGTGAAGCCTCAGCCACGGTGGCTGGTCGATCTCCAGCACCCTCGGGAATGCCCGGGGAAGACGAAGGCGGCGGCGCAGTGATACGTCTCCAATGTATCTATAATTCTTGATTGTTCCATGCTATTATATTACCCCTTTTGGATGTTGATGGGCTTTATTTTACACACTTATATCATTTTTGGGACTAACCTACTAACCGGAGGCCCAGCCCATATTGCTATTTTTTTGCCTATTTCAGTATTTCGAAGAAAAGGAATATCAAACGGAGTCCAAACGGAATGAAACCATCGGGAGCGTGATTTTTGGAACGAACGTGATCGAGAGGACTTGGAGTGCAAGTTAAGAAGCAGTCGAGGCTCCCACGAGATAGGAGGGCGCGCCCCCCCTGTAGGGCGCCCCCCTGTCTCGTGGGCCCCTCGGGCGGCCACCGACGTACTTCTTCCTCCTATATATACCTACGTACCCCGAAAACATCCATGGGGCAGATGAAACACAATTTCCACCACTGTAGCCTTCTGTATCCGCGAGGTCCCATCTTGGAGCCTTCGCCGGCACTCTGCTGGAGGGGGAATCGACCACGGAGGGCTCCTACATCAACACCATAGCCCCTCTGATGAGTTGTGAGTCATTTACCATAGACCTACGGGTCCATAGTTATTAGCTAGATGGCTTCTTCTCTCTTTTTGGATCTCAATACAATGTTCTCCCCCTCTCTTGTGGAGATCTATTCGATGGAAACTCTTTTTGCAGTGTGTTTGTCGAGATCCGATGAATTGTGGGTTTATGATCAAGTTTATCTATGAATAATATTTGAATCTTCTCTGAATTCTTTTATGTATGATTGAGTTATCTTTGCAAGTCTCTTGAATTATCAGTTTGGTTTGGCCTACTAGATTGATCTTTCTTGCCATGGGAGAAGTGCTTAGCTTTGGGTTCAATCTTGCGGTGTCCTTACCAAAGGATGTGAAATGGTTGCAAGGCACGTATTGTATTGTTGCCATCGAGGATAACAAGATGGGGTTTATATCATATTGCTTGAGCTTATCCCTCTACATCATGTCATCTTGCTTAATGCGTTACTCTGTTCTTATGAACTTAATACTCTAGATGCATGCTGGATAGCGGTCGATGTGTGGAGTAATAGTAGTAGATGCAGGCAGGAGTCGGTCTACTTGTTATGGACCTAATGCCTTTATACATGATCATGCCTAGATAATCTCATAATTATTCGCTTTTCTATCAATTGCTCGACAGTAATTTGTTCACCACCGTAATACCTATGCTATCTTGAGAGAAGCCACTAGTGAAACCTATGGCCCCCGGGCCTATCTCTTATGATATTTGCTTTCAATCTACTTTTATTTGCATCATTACTTTTTGCATCTATATTATAAAATACCAAAAATATATTTATCTTATCCTACTATCTTTATTAGATCTCGCTTTCGCAAGTGGCCGTGACGGGATTGACAACCCCTTTATTGCGTTGGTTGCGAGTTCTCAGTTTGTTTGTGTAGGTGCGTGGGACTTTTGAGGAGCCTCCTACTGGATTGATACCTTGGTTCTCAAAACTGAGGGAAATACTTACGCTACTATTGCTGCATCACCCTCTCCTCTTCGAGGAAAACCAACGCAAGCTCAAGACGTAGCAAGAAGGATTTCTGGCGCTGTTGCCGGGGAGGTCTTCTCTCAAGTCAAGACATACCAAGTACCCATCACAAACCCATCTCCCTCACATTTACATTATTCGCCATTTTACCTCTCGTTTTCCTCTCCCCCACTTCACCCTTGCCGTTTTATTCGCCCTCTCTTTCCCAATCTCCTCCTCTCTCTTTTGCTTTCCTTTTTCTGCTTGCTTGTGTACCTGTTTGTCCTTATGGCTTTGCCTAAGGGTCCTGACCACCTTCTCAGAAGGATGGAAGAGATTGAATCAAATATTGGAAGCTTTATGAATTTGCAATTTGAGCATAATAATTTCTTTAGAAAAGAGCTTAAGGAACAAAAAGGTTTTTTGGGATTTATGAACAAAGAGCTTGATGATATGAATAAAGAATTTTATGGTGTTAGCGCTCAAATTACCCGGCTTGAAAATGCTATAGCCAAAATTTCTGACAAGCAAGCCACCTTAGTCAATAAGATGGCCGCTAAACCAGAAAAATTAGATGAAAATAATGATGAGGATCTTAAAGTTATTGATGCACCTCCTATTAGATCTATGTTTTGCAATATGAATTTTGATGATTATGGGACTGATAATGAATCAACTTTGCCTAGAAGGCGTCCGAAGAATTCGGAGTTTTTAGATCCTGATGCTGAATTTGGTAAAACTGGGATTGGAGAAGCCACAACTTCAAATAACATTGAACCCACTATCTCGGATTTCAAGGAATTTGATTATGATAATTGTTCTTTAGAAGGTTGTATTTCCTTGTTGCAATCCGTTGTTAATTCTCCTCATGCTTATAGTCAAAATAAAGCTTTTACCAAACATATTGTTGGTGCCTTGATGCAATCTTATGATGAAAAACTTAATTTGGAAGTTTCTATACCTAGAAAACTTAATGATGAGTGGGAACCTACTATAAAGATTAGAATTAAAGATCATGAGTGTTTTGCTTTGTGTGATTTGGGTGCTAGTGTTTCCACGATTCCGAAAACTTTATGTGATATTCTAGGTTTTCATGATCTTGATGATTGCTCTTTAAATTTGCACCTTGCGGATTCCACCATTAAAAAGCCAATGGGAAGGATCAATGATGTTCTTATTGTTGCAAATAGAAATTTGGTGCCCATGGATTTTATCGTTATTGATATAGATTGCAATCTTTCTTGCCCTATTATTTTTGGTAGACCTTTCCTTAGAACGATTGGCGCGATTATTGATATGAAGGAAGGGAATATTAGATTGCAATTTCCATTAAAGAAAGGCATGGAGCACTTTCCAAGAAATAAACTCAAATTACCTTATTAATCTATCATGCGGGCTACTTATGAATTTAGTGCCAAAGATGGCACTCGTTAGATCTATCCTTGCTTTTATGCCTAGCTAGGGGCGTTAAACGATAGCGCTTGTTGGGAGGCAACCCAATTTTTTTTAGTTTTTGTTTTTGCTCCTGTTTAGGAATAAATAATCCATCTACCTTCTGTTTAGATGTGTTTTTATGTTTCAATTAGTGTTTGTGCCAAGTTAAACCTATAGGATCTTCTTGGATGATAGTTATTTGATCTTGCTGTAATTTCCAGAAACTTTCGGTTCACGAAAACAATTGTTAAAAAGCACCAGAACGTGATAAAATAGTGACTCCAATTTCTGCTGATCAATAAACAAATTGCCTAGGTCTTCCTATTTTGGATGAATTTTTTGAGTTCCAGAAGTTTGAGTTAGTTACAGATTGCTACAGACTATTCTGTTTTTGACATATTCTGTTTTTCGTGTGTTGTTTGCTTATTTCAATGCATCTATGGCCAATAAAATAGTTTATAAACCATAGAGAAGTTGGAATACAGTAGGTTTAACACCAAAATAAATAAATAATGAGTTCATTACAGTACCTTATGTGCTGGTTTTGTTTTCTTTCACTAGCAGAGCTTATAAGATTTCTGTTGAGTTTTGTGTTGTGAAGTTTTCAAGTTTTGGGTAAAGCTTTTATGGACTATGGAATAAAGGGTGGCAAGAGCCTAAGCTTGGGGATGCCCAAGGCACCCCAAGATATTCAAGGATAGCCAAAAGCCTAAGCTTGGGGATGCCCCGGGAAGGCATCTCCTCTTTCGTCTTTGTCCATTGGTAACTTTACTTGGAGCTATATTTTTATTCGCCACATGATATGTGTTTTGCTTGGAGCGTCATGTATTATATCAGTCTTTGCTTTTTAGTTTACCACAATCATCCTTTCTGTACGCACCTTTTTGGAGAAGCCTATTTGATTAGAATTTGCTAGAATGCTCTATGTGCTTCACTTATATTTTTTGAGCTTGATAGTTTTTGCTCTAGTGCTTCACTTATATCTTTTAGAGCACGGTGGTGTCTTAATTTTGAAGAAATTATTAGTCTCTCATGATTCACTTATATTATTTTGAGAGTCTTTTAGAACAGCATGGTATTTGCTATGGTTACAAATTTGGTCCTAGAATGATGAGCATCCAAGTTGGGTATAATAAAAACTATCATAGAAAGTGAATTGGATGCTATGATCAATTTGATGTTTGATAATTGTTTTGAGATATGGAGGTAGTGATATTAAAGTCATGCTAGTTGGGTGATTATGGATTTAACGAATGCTTGTGTTGAAGTTTATGATTCCCGTAGCATGCACGTATGGTGAACCGCTTTGTGATGAAGTTGGAGCACAATGTTATTTATTGGTTGTCTTCCTTATGAGTGGCGGTCGGGGACGAGCGATGGTTTTTTCCTACCAATCTATCCCCCTAGGAGCATGCGTGTAGTGCTTTGGTTTTTGATGACTTCTAAATATTTGCAACAAGTATATGAGTTCTTTTGACTAATGTTGAGTCCATGGAATATACGCACCCTTTCACCTTTCCATCATTGCTAGCCTCTCTTGTGCCCCGCAACTTTCGCCGGTACCATACACCCACCATTTACCTTCCTCAAAACAGCCACCATACCTACCTATTATGGCATTTCTATAGCCATTTCGAGATATATTGCCATGCAACTTTCCACCGTTCCGTTCATATGACACGCATTACTTTTGTCATATTGCTTTTTGCATGATCATGTAGTTGACATTGTATTTGTGGCTAGGCCACCTTCATAATTTTCATACATGTCGCTCTTGATTCATTGCATATCCCCGTACACCGCCAGAGACATTCATATAGAGTCATACCTTGTTCAAGCTTTGAGTTGTAATTCTTGAGTTGTAAATCCATAAAAGTGTGATGATCTTCATTATTAGAGCATTGTCCTAGTGAGGAAAGGATGATGAAGACTATGATTCCCCCACAAGCCGGGATGAGACTTTGGACTTTACAAAAAGAAAAGAAAAAAAGAAGGCCAAAAAGAAAAAAAAGGAAGGCCAAAGAAAAAAATGAGAGAAAAAGAGAGAAGGGACAATGCTACTATCTCTTTTTCCACACTTGTGCTTCAAAATTGCACCATGATCTTCATGATAGAGAGTCTCATATGTTGTCACTTTCATATACTAGTGGGAATTTTTCATTATAGAACTTGGCTTGTATATTCCAATGATGGGCTTCCTCAAAGTGCCCTAGGTCTTCGTGAGCAAGCGAGTTGGATGCACACCCACTTAGTTTCTTTTGTTGAGCTTTCATATATTTATAGCTCTAGTGCATCCGTTGCATGGCAACCCCTACTCACTCACATTGATATCTATTAATGGGCATCTCCATAGCCCGTTGATACGCCTAGTTGATGTGAGACTATCTTCTCCATTTTGTCTTCTCCACAACCACCATTCTATTCCACATATAGTGCTATGTCCATGGCTCACGCTCATGTATTGCATGAAAGTTGAAAGAGTATGAGATTATTAAAGTATGAAACAATTGCTTGACTTGTCATCGGGGTTGTGCATGATTAAATACTTTGTGTGATGAAGATAGAGCAACAGCCAGACTATATGATTTTGTAGGGATAACTTTCTTTGGCCATGTTATTTTGAGAAGACATGATTACTTTGATTAGTATGCTTGAAGTATTACTATTTCTTATGTCCATATGAACTTTTATTTTGTATCATTTGGATCTGAACATTCATGCCACAATAAAGAAAATTACATTATAAATTATGCTAGATAGCATTCCACATCAAAATTTTCTTTTTTATCATTTACCTACTCGAGGACGAGCAGGAATTAAGCTTGGGGATGCTTGATACGTCTCCAATGTATCTATAATTTTTGATTGTTCCATGCTATTATATTACCCCTTTTGGATGTTTATGGGCTTTATTTTACACACTTATATCATTTTTGGGACTAACCTACTAACCGGAGGCCCAGCCCATATTGTTGTTTTTTGGCTATTTCAGTATTTCGAAGAAAAGGAATATCAAACGGAGTCCAGACGGAATGAAACCTTCGGGAGCGTGATTTTTGGAACGAACGTGATCCAGAGGACTTGGAGTGCAAGTCAAGAAGCAGCCGAGGCTCCCACGAGATAGGAGGGCGCGCCCCCCTATAGGGCGAGCCCCCCTGTCTTGTGGGCCTCTCAGACGGCCACCAACGTACTTCTTCCTCCTATATATACCTACGTACCCCGAAAACATCCAGGGCGGATGAAACACAATTTCCACCACTGAAACCTTCTGTATCCGCGAGATCCCATCTTGGAGCCTTCGCCGGCACTCTGCCGGAGGGGGAATCGATCATGGAGGGCTTCTACATCAACACCATAGCCCCTCCGATGAGTTGTGAGTAGTTTACCACAGACCTACGGGTCCATAGTTATTAGCTAGATGGCTTCTTCTATCTTTTTGGATCTCAATATAATGTTCTCCCCTCTCTTTTGGAGATCTATTCGATGTAAACTATTTTTGCGGTGTGTTTGTCGAGATCCAATGAATTGTGGGTTTATGATCAAGTTTTATCTATGAATAATATTTGAATCTTCTCTGAATTCTTTTATGTATGATTGAGTTATCTTTGCAAGTCTCTTCGAATTATCAGTTTGGTTTGGCCTACTAGATTGATCTTTCTTGCCATGGGAGAAGTGCTTAGCTTTGGGTTCAATCTTGCAGTGTCCTTACCCAGTGACAAAAAGGGTTGCAAGGCACGTATTGTATTGTTGCCATCGAGGATAAGAAGATGGGGTTTATATCATATTGCTTGAGTTTATCCCTCTACATCATGTCATCTTGCTTAATGTGTTACTCTGTTCTTATGAACTTAATACTCTAGATGCATCTTTGGATAGCGGTCGATGTGTAGAGTAATAGTAGTAGATGCAGGCAGGAGCTGGTCTACTTGTTATGGACGTGATGCCTATATACATGATCATGCCTAGATAATCTCATAATTATTCGCTTTTCTATCAATTGCTCGATAGTAATTTGTTCACCACCGTAATACATATGCTATCTTGAGAGAAGCCACTAGTGAAACCTATGGCCCCCGGGCCTATCTCTCATCATATTTGCTTTCAATCTACTTTTATTTGCATCTTTACTTTTTGCATCTATATTATAAAATACCAAAAATATATTTATCTTATCCTACTATCTTTATTAGATCTCACTTTCAAGAAGTGGCCGTGAAGGGATTGACAACCCCTTTATTGCGTTGGTTGCGAGTTCTCAGTTTGTTTGTGTAGGTGCGTGGGACTTTTGAGGAGCCTCCTACTGGATTGATACCTTGGTTTTCAAAAAATGAGGGAAAAACTTACGTTACTATTGCTGCATCACCCTCTTCTCTTCAAGGAAAACCAGCGCAAGCTCAAGACGTAGCACGCAGCGGCCCATGCAGCTGCAGGATAAACTCGAACGCCGTGTCTCTGACATGACCACTCGGCGAGGCAGGATGAGTTGGCGGGGGAGATGGCGACGGAGACGGAGACGACGCAGGCGTCCACCTCCCACGCCCACCTCTGCCCCAGCCGCCTGTGCCTCGACCGCCCGCCAACCGCGGCCCCGTCTGGCGCCCCCGCCTCGAGCATGGTGAGGTAGTCCTGGACTACGGGGTCCTCGGGCGTCCGGCCTGCTATCCATGGGCCAGACTGATGGGCTGTGAAGACCGAAGACCATACTCATGTCCGGATTGGATTTTCCTTGGCGTGGAAGGCAAGCTAGGCGACCAGCTATGAAGATTCCTTCTTATGTAACTGACTCCATGTAACCCTAGATCTCTCCGGTGTCTATATAAACCGGAGAGCATAGTCCGGATAGGACACATTCATTACCATATTCATAGGCTTGGCTTTTAGGGTTTAGCCATTACGATCTCGTGGTAGATCAACTCTTGTAATACTCATATTCATCAAGATCAATCAAGCAGGAAGTAGGGTATTACCTCCATAGAGAGGGCACGAACACAGGTAAACATCGTGTCCCCGTCTCCTGTTACCATCGATCCTAGACGCACAGTTCGGGACCCCCTACCCGAGATCCGCAGGTTTTGACACCGACATTGGTGCTTTCATTGAGAGTTCCACTGTGCGTTGTCAAAAGGTTTGATGGCCCCTTCAATCATCGATGATGACGCTGTCCAGGGAGAAACCTTTCTCCCCGGGCAGATCTTCGTGTTCGGCGGCTTCGTACTGCGGGCCAACTCGCTTGGCCATCTGGAGCAGATCGACAGCTACGCCCCTGGCCATCAGGTCAGATTCGGAAGCTTGAACTACGTTGCGGACATCCGTGGAGACTTGATCTTCAATGGATTCAAGACCGCGGCATTCGCTCCCCGCTGCACAGATGGACATGGCTTAAACCTGTCATTGGGCCGCATCCAGGAGAGAGCTCCCGCAACAACTCTGGCCTTAGATCTGGAGCAGATCAAGTCCCCCGAAGATGGGAAGCTCAACCCTATCGCGGGGGCTACCGATTCTGCAGCGTTGGAGCCGCTCGCAGATTCCGCTGCGTACGGCGTCTGCATCAACGGAACCCCGGACTCTTCTCCGGTGTCGAGTTCCGAACCCTGCGAGCCCGAGGATACCTAACTCAATTGGTTATCGATCTTCAAGTTCAGCGCCGCAGATATCTTCCAACACTCGCCCATGGGCGACCTACTGAACTCATTAAAAAACCTATCCCTGGCAGATGGCTCGTCGCCGAACTATGTTCGGTTCGAACTTATGGCGGATGATGGAGAAATTTGCTTCCCACCCGCCACCCACTTTATAGCCACCGTCGAGGACCCAACCAACACGCCTGACCCCCGCTCCGAAGACATCGCCGGTATGGACGACGATGAGGGGCAGGGCCAGAGCCTCCTACCCGCTAGACACGGGATGGCCACTTCCTAGTATGACGTGTGTATGATAGACACACCCGACGACGCTCTCGACAATGACAAGGAGGATCCAGTCGCGAATAAACCTCTTGGTACACAGTCCGCACACCAGCGCCCACGACGCCGCTCCAAGCTACATCACCCACGAGAGAACACTGCTAGCACCAGAAAAGATAACACTCCGGACAATGAAGACCCTGTTGAGGTAGAATCCGAACAGGAGGAAAAGGAAAGCGGGCAAGACAGCCCTGATGAACAGGCCACATATGGAGACTCGGAGGATAGCAATTATCTCCCACTCTCCGAGGAAGTGGAGATCCTCGACAACGAGGATTTTATCGTGCCTAAGGAACCTCTCGAGCAGGAGCGTTTCAAACACCGGCTCATAGCCACTTCAAGGAGCCTAAGGAAGAAGCAACTGCAACTTCAAGCAAGCCAAGATTTGCTCAATGATAGATGGGTTGAGGTCTTGGCCGCCAAGGAATACAGACTTAGTAGACCAGACAAAAGCCACCCAAAGGATAGGTGGCTCCCTCAATACGATGGCAGGGCGCTGGAGCCCAAACCACCATCGAACAATGCGGCGGGCCGACCACAGTTCGGTCCAGACAAAGCAGCAGCCCAAACAGAGCAACATACCAACCCATCCGGCCGTCAAATCAAGGGTAAAACAGCTCGAGGGAACACCCGCAACATCAACCGAGATCCATAAGATAGAGCAGGGCACACAAGATTGATGTACAGATCACGGAGATACACCCCGATCGACTATGATGGTCACCCATTCAGACACTACAGAACCAACCACGCCCGGTCCAAACTCCGTAAGCGGAGTCTGCCGGAGGTGCTTCACAGTGTGGCCCAACATAGAGGATCCGCACAACCTCTCTCCTTCACCAACAAGGTAATGGAGCATGAATTCCCAGACGGGTTCAAACCCATTAACATCGAATCATACGACGGAACAACAGATCACGCGGTATGGGTCGAGGATTACCTCCTCCATATTCACATGGCTCGCGGAGACGACCTTCATGCCACCAAATACATACCTCTCAAGCTTAAGGGCCAGCTCACATCTTGGCTAAACAGTTTACCAGAAAATTCTATTGGTAGCTGGGAAGACTTGGAAGACGCCTTTCGAGACAACTTCCAGGGAACATATGTCCGGCCTCTAGATGCCGATGACTTAAGTCACATTGTCCAGCAGCCCAGCAAGTCAGTCAGGGAGTTCTGGACTAGGTTCTTAGTCAAAAAGAACCAAATTGTCGACTGTTCGGACGCAGAAGCCCTCGCAGCCTTCAAACACAGCGTCCGAGATGAATGGCTAGCGCGTCACCTCGGCCAGGAAGGACCCAAGTCCATGACGGCCTTTACCGCTCTAATGACTCACTTTTGTGCGGGAGAAGACAACTGGCTCGCTCGTAAAAGCAACAACGCCAGCGACCCGGGCACTTCCAAAATTCGAGACGGCAATGGCAAGCCACGACAAACCGAACACAACAGCCGCAGCACAGCGGTGAATGCCAGATTTCACAATCCGCAGCCTGGTCAACAAAAGAAGCCACTAAAGGCAAACCAGGATGGACCATCCACCCTTGACAGGATATTGGACCGACCTTGTCAGATTCTCGGTCACCCTGATAGGCCAGCTAGTCACACCAATAGAAACTATGGGGTCCTTAAGCAGGCAGGCAAACTCAACGCCGATCACAAGGGAAGGAGGCCACCAGGCGAAAAACACGACGGATCAGCTAGCCAGCCGAACACCAGGGGCTAGAAGCACTTTCCCTCTGAAGTTCGACCACTCCCAGAATGGAAATAGCAGTTCGGCTTCCGCCCACCACCCATCAGGTGGCCGGGCAAAGTTTACACCACGCTGCACATAACTACACACTCAAGATACCATGGGCATCGGCGGAAGCACAATATGGACAACCATGCAAAGATCCCCGTAACGTTTTAGCCGTCTTTCTTATTTTTCTGTATAAATTCTTAAAAGTAGGTGGCCATCAGGACAATATCTACTTCGGACTCTCTCGAAGTTCGGATCCGCACACTCACCTAAGGGTCACTCCCGTTAAGGATGCCCATCCCCGAGGACGGGCGGCGCAGACGTGCGACAATAGGTCCAAAATTAAGCTTTTGTAGACCGCACTCTTCTTTTTGAGCATGTACCATGCCCTTTTTCCTCTGTTCCCAACCCCGAGCATGTCAAATAGCTGGGTTGTGGTTTTTACTCTTTATATATTTATCATTGGCATATTTCTCCCACTAAACTTTACCCGAACTTATATTTCATGCTCTTTCTACAACGAGTCCGGCCGTAACGGCTGCCTTACAAGACGCGCCACGGCATAACTTGCCAGGGGCCCGATATGGGAACAAACGAGTCGTCAGTAAAAGTCCGAACAACTCTATAGCATACTTCGGCGTCGCAAGTTTGGCCTTATATGCATCAGCTCCGAATCATTGTCTATGGTCAACAGTTGCGTTACCCGGCTCCTGTGCTTGCTACCCTACGTTCCGCTCTATCGGCTACGGTAGTAAAGGGAGAACTACTGCGATTGTGCCCTGGCCTAGACCGGATGAGCACCTCAGTAGAGAAAGCCGAAAACTGACTGTCATGATGCGGCGAGAGCTGGTCAACCACTTGACGACTTAGTCAAATCTTTAGTGATTCTCTGTGTCACACGAGGGATCTTTTTTAGATCAACATATGTAAGGCACTATGTGCCATATACATACCAGGGGCTATCTCGTAGCCCCACCATAAAACTCCTATGGTTAAGTGAAAGTGTTAACGCCCTATAGTCCGATTGCCTGGTTCGCCGCATTATCACCTCCTTTATGGACCAAGACGTTGGATAAAGAGTGATTTAATGCTTTTCCGAACACCCCCGTACTTCCTACGAGAGGGCTGAAGCCGACGACTGGAAAAGTTTCAGATTATACTAAAACGGCCACAGAGGAGGAATTCAAGATTTTGAGAAAAATATAAATAGATTAACTATAAAGTTGTCTGTTACATCATTATATAAATCACTCGAACATTATATCTTTCGAGCATTGACCCTCTATTAAGCAGGTGGCATCTAAGACGTCTTCAAAATAGTGCTCCGGCTCATTGCGGTCCTGGCCCTTGGGTGGACTCCTCGCCGCAACATCAATGGCCTCCATCTTTCCCCAAAATGTTTTGACTCGGCAAAGGCCATCCGTGCACCCTCAATGCATGCCGACTGCTTCACAACGTCGATATGTGGCACCACGTCAACAAGCCGCCGCACTAGGCCAAAATAACTACTCGGAATAGGCTCACTTGGCCACAACCGGACTATGACGTTCTTCATGGCGTCGCTAGATATCCTATGAAGCTCGGCCCATTGGGACATCTGTTCATTGAGTAACAGAGGGCGCTTCGACGCACCGAACTGTGACCAGAAAAGCTTCTCCGTTGCATACCCCTCTTGTGCGTGGTAAATTTGCGCCGCATCAGAAGAACTCTTCAGCAAGCCCAAAAATTCCGCCGGAGAACTCCAGACCTGGTTCAGTTGAGCATAGTCCGGATTGCCAAACTTGGTCTGAAGTAAAAAGGGCTTACCAGCCGCTATCTCCTTAGCCTGCTGAATCTCTTCATGAGCTGGCTAGATTCAGACCGAGCTTCACTCGCCTCTCGTACGACTTTATCAAGCCCAGCCATTTTGGCTTTATTCTCCTTCTCAAGGAATTCACAGCGGCTGGCAATATTCCTCAATTCAAGTGCCAGTGTGGATATCTTTTCCTCACTTTGGCGCCGAGCTGCTTGTTCAGCTCTTAGATCCACCGATGCCTTCTCGACAGCCGCATCACTACGTCGGGCCTGCTCCTTGGCCCGGGCTAGCTCCGCCCGAAGAGCTTCAACGGCGGCAGCACCATCTGCAATCATGCACATTTCATATAAACCCTTTTCGGCGTCAGGCCTAAATTACAAGCACATTGGTGTAAGGAATGCTCGACATATATACCTTGCGAGTCGTCAAGATGCCAGTTGATCAATGCAATGTCATCTTCCACAATATCCATCTTTCGCTGCAGTTCGGCCTCTTCCATATTTCGGGTAGCCGCAGGAGGGGAGGCACCCTGTACTCCAAGTTAAATCAAGGTTAGCAACTGAGCATATCTTTTTGATCCTCCGATCGCTTCCGTCGGAAGGCAATCCAAGTCTCAGGGGCTACGGCATATACATCAGGTGTATTCTGTCAATATTATTCAATTGGCAAAACTACATCACAAACCTCAAAACCCCTTAGGAGGCCCGTGAAGGCCTCGTTCAACCCGCCCTTCGTGGATAGAACCTTTTCGACCACCGTAACCATCAAGGCACGGTGTTCCTCCGAAACAGAAGCTCGTCGCACCATGTCCGTCAGCATATCCGGCACTTCTGGGTCTTCGGAAGCCGCCGCCGGAGTACAATATTCCTTTGAAGGAATCCACCCACTCGCCCCCAGGATTGTCTCCGGCTCTAAACCGGATAGGACGGGGCTGTCATGCTTGATTCCCGAACCCTGAGGGACAGAGGCACCACCTTCGGGTAATGCCCTCTTCGTTTCCTGCACTGCTTGTTGACCGGGAGGAGCCCCCCGGGACGATACCTCAGAATCATCCGCCCTGTTGGGCGAGGGGGCCGGGGAGGGCGTATCACTCTCCATCATCTCTGGAAGAAGGTCTCCCGAAGAGGAGGACGATTGGGAAACACCAGGCGTTAACCTGCGAGGACATATGTATGTCGGAGGATTACTTCAGTAACAAGAAAGGAAGGGTGTCGGTGTCAAAACCGGCGGATCTCGGGTAGGGGGTCCCGAACTGTGCGTCTAGGCGGATGGTAACAAGAGACAAGGGACACGATGTTTTATCCAGGTTCGGGCCCTCTTGATAGAGGTAAAACCCTATGTCCTGCTTGATTGATATTGATATTGTGGATGTTTACAAGAGTGGATCTACCACGAGATCAAGGAGGCTAAACCCTAGAAGCTAGCCTATGGTATGATTGTAAGGGTTGTTGTTGTTCGTCCCTACGGACTAGAGCCATCCGGTTTATATAGACACCGGAGAGGGCTAGGGTTACATAGAGTCGGTTACAATGGTAGGAGATCTACATATCCGTATCGCCAAGCTTGCCTTCCACGCCAAGGAAAGTCCCATCCGGACACGGGCTAAGTCTTCAATCTTGTATCTTCATAATCTTGGAGTCCGGTCGATGATGATAGTCCGCCAATGATAGTTCGGTTGATGATGGTAGTCCGCTATCCGGACACCCCTAATCCAGGACTCCTCGGTAGCCTGAACCAGGCTTCAATGACGATAAGTCCGCGCGTATATTGCTTGGCATTGCAAGGCGGGTTCCTCCTCCGAATGATAGAAGATTGTGAACACCAGGATAGTGTCCGGCTCGCAAAATAAATTCCACATTCCACCGTAGAGAGAATAATATATACACAAGTTCAATCTGCGACGTTTTTCTGCGGCATGACGTCACGCCACTACCAAGCCATTATTTAAACCATTTTTACTCTACCACCTCAAGCATTTAGCGAAGCGGTTTCTTGGCACGCCTTGTCGAAGCAGAGATCGTGTTTCCCCTTAATCCGGGATTCTCATTAATACGGACGTGGGTAACCCAACCGCGCCATTGATGGTGACGCTTGGGAGATAAGCGAGTTTTACCAGGCCGGTGGGGGACGCGTAGACTTCGCCCGCTCATATAAGGGATAAGGATTCACCTTCTCACCTACGCCTTCTTCCTCCTTTGCTTATCTATCTCCGCGCACTCGAGCTCCAGCGCCCAAGTTCGCGCATCTCGACTCAACCTTCTCCGACCATGTCCGGAGCGGGAGGTAAATGGTTGGCCTCCACCGTTAAGGAGGACCACATCGCAAAACTGCGCGGCGCCGGATACCTCTCCGGTGACATCGCGCACCGGCTGCCCGACGAGGGGCAGCTCATCCCCACCCTCAGGCCCTATGAGAGGGTCATTTTCCTTCCCCACTTCCTCCGTGGACTGGGCTTTCCACTTCACCCCTTTGTCCGGGGGCTCATGTTCTACTACGGCCTGGATTTCCATGATCTGGCACCGAACTTCATCCTCAACATCTCGGCATTTATCGTCAGGTAATGCGAGGCCTTCCTTCGCATCCAGCCCCACTTCGCTTGTGGCTCAAGACCTTCAATGTCAAGTCAAGGTAGTGAAGGGCACTCAAGCCGGAGTGCGGAGGGCGCCATGTTGGGCAAGATGCCCAATGTCCTTTGGTTGAAGGGGCCTTCGTGGAATCCGTCAAGGGGTGGCAATCGGGTGCTTCTATATCACCGAGCCGCGTGACCCTACATGGGCGGCGGCCCCCGAGTTCAGATCTGGTATCCTCACGCAGCTCACCTCCTGGAAAGAGAAGTGCTTGCTGTGGGGTAGTTCGGAGGAGCTGACGGGACTCCAAGCCTGTATCCAGAAGCTGGTGAAGAAGCTCAGGCTGGTTAACGTGGTCCAAGTCATGCTCGTCCACCGGATTCTCCCATGCCAAGAGCGGGCATTCAATCTGTGGGAGTTCGATCCGGAACAGCACCAGGCGCTGAGCGGGCTCTTCGACACGACGTACGAAGGCGCCTGGAGGGTGCTGTTCAAGGGCGCCGAAGCCCCCGCATCCGCGACTGAAGATCGTGGATTTCGCTCGCAGCGCCAAGCCAACGAGGTAAGTGATTCTACCCCTTTACGGGACACTTGTTTTTCGTAGTTTGACTCTATGCGGGTTTTAATTTCCCCTTTTCCTTTGACAGGACTGGATGAGGAAGGCGGAGCAGATTACCGCCCGGCTCCTATGCCGAAAATCCAGTAGACGCTCGTCTAGCGAGGCTGCTGGTTCCGGCACCGCATGTGGTGCCAGAGAAGAAGGCCAAGAAGGAGGCCATGGGTGCTCGAAAGAGTTCCCGTTTTCAGGTGTCCGACGACTCCGGGGCGGACTCCTCCCCCGAAAACGAGGAGGAGAAAGAGGACTCTCCCCCAGAGGAGGGAGAGAGGAAGAAGAAGGCTTCCACAACAGGGGAGGCCGAAGGGTCTAAGAGGGGAAGGACTATTCCCCCGGACAGCTCCGCCAACATCAACGTTGGCGAGGAAGAATGGCCTTCAAGGGCCAGGGCCCCGGCGAGATCGTAAGTATCCGGATTCTGAATGATTTATAATTTCTTTACGTGTCACATAGTGTCATTCTAATGCCGCACGCTGCCTGTAGTCCGGCCAACGATAATCTCCCCGCTTCATCGAGCGGGTCGTGGGCTCCGTCGGATGTAGACTCCATCCCGACCGCCTCCACCCCTCGCGACACCGAGGACGCCGAGGTGGGATCCCAAGAAGGGACCCATCAGGGGGAGGCTCCGGAGGCGCCACAAGGCGTCCTCCCGGACTTTGCGCCGGACTCCATATCAGAACCCGCAGTGGTTCCGGAGTCCGACCGGCGGCCCCTTCGAATGAAGGGCAAGACCGTGACACCGCGGCTTCCGGCCCAACCGGAGGCGCCGGGCAATTTGTTGAGGCGCTGCAGAGTGCTTCCATCGAGGAAGAACACCGCACTATTATGAGTGCGGTGATTCGAAGGTGCAGCTCGCCAAGAGCGGGCTGACCGAAGCTTCGCAGTAGCCTTCTATCGTGCTTTGAGGTAAGAAGTTAAAAATATGCAATGTAATACCGCATAGAAAGTAGCCTCGATGCTCGGTTCGGTGTTCGGAAAGAAAAGCCGACCGAGGATCTGAATAAAAGAAGATATACGCAGGGTTGCTAAAAATTATGTCAATATGGGTTGCGGCTGCAGCTTGACCACCGCCGCACTAAGCTGCGGAGGTCAGTGCTTTGAAGCAGGAGCTCAAGCGGTCCGAGCAAGAGCTCGGCCGCGCCATGAAGCAGCTCCAGGACAAAGAAGGTGAGTAACACCACTTTGAACTTGTACCTTACAGAAAAGGATTTAGGTTGCAACAAGAAATAACAAGGATAACATGGGTACTGCAGGGGCCACGAACGAGGTGGCGACCCTGAAGGAGGCTGTGTCCACGGCCGAACGCAATGCGGCCACGGAACGGGCAGAGCGAGAAAAGCAAGAGGCGCGGGTGGCGGTGGTTCAACAAGAGCTCCAGGCTCTCATGGAAAAGCATGAGAGTTTGGAGCGTGACTCAAAGACTCGAGAGTCCGAGCTTGCCTCGGCTCTCGAAAGTGCCAAAACTGCCAAGGCCGATGCCCATAAGTCCCTCCAGGAGGTTGAGTTGGTGAGGAAGATAGCGGCGAGTAAGGCATTTTTCATGCAAAGCAAGCATGTGAATGTAAATTACGTGTTACTTACCCGAATTCGAGCTCTGTGGGCGTTTGCAGATCTGCCTCAAGCGTGTCTCGATGCCGCCAGATTCTACCGAGCCGAGGAGGGAGCTCAACGGAGAAGGTCTTGGTCTCAAGATGTCGAGGCCGCCATCCGGTGCCCCTAGCGACCCGGTGAATTGGTCGAGCTCCACAAGGCGGCCGAGCAGGCCATGAAGGGCCTCGTGGTCCATTTGTGGCTGGAGAGGCCATGCACAGGAGCTACCTCGGCCTCGTCGGCGACGGCTGGTGGATGCATGCCTCGGGTGGAGGTTATCAAGCGCTCCGCTTTGTATTGAAGGTGCTCGCTGGGCCTTGCCTGCGCAAGAAGGTGCATTGGGGCAAGCTGGATGCGGAGAAGCTAATCATCGACGCGCCACCAGCGGGCAAGGAATATCAGACGCCCGAGATGTACTATAAGACTGTCTGAAGGGCGCCCGCAAGATTGCGGATGAGTGCCCTGAGGATGTAATTATTGAGTAAATTCACAATGTGTTATCCTATGCGCTGAAAACTTTGTTCATATGCGCTTAAGCAACGCTTGTTAATTTAAAATATTACCTTACATGCGGCCGTTTATTAAATCCGAGAGATGGCAAGTCGTCGGCTTCAGCCCCATGCCACGAGTCTTTGGGGTGTTCGGGATAAACTTGAGCACTCTAGTTCCCATTTTTGGGTCCATCGAGGGAGGCGCTCAACACAACGAACAAGGAAACCGGACTTATAGTGCTTGAACACTCTCACTTAGCCATAGAATTCTATAATTTTAAATTAAGGCGAAGCCCCTAGTATTCGGAGGACCGAATTAGGGGTGCTATCCACGCCTTCATCGGACATTATCCGGAACTTCGCTCGAAGCGGCGTAGGTCTTTAAGGACCCGAAAGGACCTCTCAAACAGCGACTAGTCTCTCGCCTTATCATGACAGTCAGTTTTAGCTTTCTCCACTGAGGCGTTAACCCGACTCAACCGGGCGCAATCGCTGGTTCTCCAGTGCTACCTTAGCCGATAGAACGAACGTAAGGTGCCAAACATGGGAGCCGGAAAACCCAACTATTGACCCAAGACATGATTCGAGCCGATTCATATAATGCTATAAGTTCGGGTGCCGCACTTGTGAAAGTGTTCGGACTTTATCACACCATAATGCGGAGAACATAAGCCCTGGTGTATTTGGCCGTACTGTAATGCAATTATGGGCAAAAGTGCTGCATTTTATTCGAGAAGATATGCTATGAGTGCGGAATGATACAAATAGTGCGGAAAGCAAGGATTGGACGAATTAAAGGCGTCTCTCCGTGGGTAGGCCGCGGAATGTTGTATTTAACAAATTTAATGCTCGTGATGGAGACCACCGAGTGTTCGCCGCGCCTTTGTCCTTCCTGGCTGTTGCATCATGAGTTCGGCAGTTCGCCACGGACAGAGTTCTGTATAAAAAGAGAGAAATAAAAGAAAAAGAGCGACACACTTGGGAGCCCCGGTGTGGTCGAACCGCACTGGGTCTATTGTGGTTGTGCCTTTCCCTACGCCCATGGTATCTCCAAGGCGTAATTATCTACGCGGAGAGTTTGTCTTACAATTTTGCGAGGGCTGGGGTTGAGGCCGCATTGCTATGCGTGCTCGGAACGTGCCAGGTGGTCTTGGTTGATGTTGCTCCGGGCGCATTTGGCCGTGTCCGTCGTTTAATGGCGGACTCGAAAATTGCCTTAAAAGGCTGCTCAGTACTTCTTCCGCGAGAGTCATTGTATGTTCCTCCGCTCGGAGGGAGCGCCTGTTTCCATTGACCGTGATGACTCCACGAGGGCCTGGCATCTTGAGCTTAAGGTATGCATAATGCGGCACCGCGTTGAATTTTGGCGAACACGGTTCGTCCCGAGCAGAGCGTGATAGCCGCTGCGAACGGGACTATGTCGAAGATTAACTCCTCGCCGGAAATTATCCGGGATCCGAAGACCACTTCCAAGGTAATCGAGCCAGCATAACCGCCTCGACACCTGGTATGACGCCTTTGAAGGTTGTCTTTGTAGGTTTAATCCTTGAAGGGTCTATGCCCATCTTGCGACCGTATCCCGATAAAGTAGGTTCAGTTACGCCGCCGTCCATCAGGACTCTCGTGAGGTGAAATCCATCGACGATTGGGTCTAAAACCAATGCCACGAATCCGCCATGGCGGATACTGGTCGGATGGTCTCTTCGATCGAAAGTGATCGGGCAAGAGGACCATGGGTTGAATTTTGGGGCGACCGCTCCATCGCCAGATATCGTCCCTTTAGTGCATGCTTCCGCTCCCTCTTGGGAATATGCGTTATGTATATCATGTTTACCGTCCGAACTTGAGGGGGGGAATCCCTTTTGTCCTCTGTTGTTCGGGCGGGTCTCTTCCTCGTCATCATTGTGTAGCCCTTGTCACTGTTTTCGGCGATTAATTTGCTGCCTGCTTGAATACCCAACAATCTCTATTGGTGTGGTTAGCTGGCTTTTCGGGGTTCCATGTATTTGACAGAGCGGTCGAGTATTCGGTCCAAATTGGACGAGCCCGGAGTGGTTCTTTTGAATGGCTTCTTCCGTTGACCGGGCTTGGAGCCCCGGAATCCGGCGTTGACTGCCGTATCCTCATTGCTGTCGCCGTTAATGCGGCGTTTGATTTTGTTTCGACGCAACCTGCCATTGCGGTCCTTGGTATCCGGACTGCCAGCGTTTTAGCTAAGGTTGTTGCTGCGAGCTAGCCAGCTATCCTCTCCCGCACAGAAGCGGGTCATGAGCGATGTGAGGGCTGCCATGGATTTCGGCTTCTCCTGTCCTAGGTGTCGGGCCAGCCACTCGTCGCGGATGTTATGTTTGAAGGCAGCGAGGGCCTCTGCATCCGCATAAATCGACGATTTGATTTTTCTTTGTTAAGAACCGTGTCCGTAATTGCCCGCCGATTCGTCTGGCTGCTGGATTATGTGGCTTAGGTCATCTGCGTCCGGTGGTCGCATACACGCGTTCTGGAAGTTGTCAAGGAATGCGGCTTCCGTGTCTTCCCAAAGATCCAATTGACTCTGCGGGCAGGCTGTTAAGCCAATGACGAGCTGATCCTTTAAGCTTGAGCGGGAGATATTTGATGGCGTGAAGATGCGCCGCCGCGGGCCATGTGTATATGGAGGAGATAATCCTCAATCCAAACCGCTGGGTCTGTTGTGCCATCGTAGGATTCGATATTAACGGGTTTAAACCCTTCAGGATTTGATGATCCATTACTTCGTCGCTGAAGCATAGTGGGTGTGGCGCCTCAGATTGAGCAATATCGCGACGTAGCTCGAGAGAGCGTTGTTCCGCCGTGTTCGCCCGCCAGAGTAGTTGTATCCGGCGCGACGGTATTCGTCGTGGGACTTGGGGCGCCCACGTGATCCATAGATAGATATGGATTGTCTTGCCTTGTCCTCCAATATATCTCGCAAGTCCGGCGCGTTCCCCCGTGGCTTCATGCTTTTTGAGCGATGCCGGGGTACGGTTTTGGTGGAGGGCTTGCACGCCTCTATCGCGCCACGAGGTGGTCGGTCTGTCAGACAGCGCTGGGTGATGCAGGTTTGTACGCCTCCTCCTCTAATCGGGGAGCAACTTGCGTTTTTGGTTAATTTTTGAGGGGCGTTCGAGTTCATACTCTTCGGCCGCGAGGACCTCGGTCCATCTGTCGGCCAGTAGGTCTTGATCAGCTTGAAGCTGTTGCTTCTTTTTCTTTAGGCTGTTTGCCGTGGCTATTAGCCTGCGTCTGAAACGCTCTTGTTCGACGGGATCCTCAGGCACGACGAATTCGTCGTCGTCGAGGCTTGCCTCGTCTCCGGAGGGAGGTAAGTAATTGTCATCCTCGACCTCTTCATCTGCCGCCCTTTCGTGAGGGCTTGCCGCCTCCTCCTGCGCTGGATCGTGCTGGAGGGGGTTGTCTTCGACACTTTCTGGGGTGTTATTATCTCCTGTGCCGGAATCTCCATTCTTGTCGTGGCGGGATTTAGAGCGGCGCCGCTGATGTCGGCGCTTGGGCTGTTTCTTTAAGGAATCGGCCTCCGCTGCTTCTTTGCCGTCCCCATCTTTTGGGGTGTCCACCATGTATATGTCGATGACGAGGTGGTCTTCAAAGGTCCTGTAGGCACTGGTTCTTGGTAGTCTCGGCATCATTTTCCATATCGTCGATGTCTTCGGAGTCGTAGTCGCAGCACGCCGGTTAAATCGTCGATGGTGGCTACGAAGTGGGTGGTGGGTGGGCTCTGAATTTCTTCGTCAGTCTGCTGCCCCAACCATCCTGGCCGTAGTTCAGCCGTGGCTCTCCGGATAGCGAGAGATGCTTCAGTGAATTTATGATATCGCCCGAAGGGCGAAGTCCGAAAGATGTCTGCAGCGGTGAATTCCATGATCGGCGCCCAATCGGATTCGACTGGCAGGGGCGCAGGAGGTTCGGAGTCCGGCAGAGAATCCGGCACCTCGGAGTCATGAGCTTTATGCGGGACAAGGTAAGTGTTCGGCTCCATTGCCGTAGAAGTTGCAGCTCCCGAGGCGGTGTCCAGCCATCCGTCCTCGATCCGAGCGATCGGCTCCGGACTATGGGTCGGAGCGGATTCGCAGCGACCTCCAAGGTGCTGTCCGGCGGCAGAGTTAGGTCATGCCCATCGTGACAGCGCGGCACGCTTGGCTGCGGCTCAGATCCATCGAAGATCAAGTCCCCGCGGATATCGGCTGTGAAGTTTAGGCTTCCAAACCTGACCTGACGGCCAGGGGCGTAGCTTTCGATCTGCTCCAGATGGCCAAGTGAGTTGGCCCGCAGTACGAGGCCACCGAATACGAAGATCTGTCCAGGGAGAAAAGTCTCACCCAGGACTGCGTCGTTATCGATTGAAGAGGCCATCAAGCCTATCGGTGACGACACAGAGGAACTCTCAATGAAAGCACCAATGTCGGTGTCAAAACCGGCGGATCTCGGGTAGGGGGTCCCGAATCGCGTCTAGGCGGATGGTAACAGGAGACAAGGGACACGATATTTTACCTGTGTTCGGGCCCTCTTGATGGAGGTAAAACCCTACGCCCCGCTTGATTGATATTGATATTGTGGATGTTTACAAGAGTGGATCTACCACGAGATCAAGGAGGCTAAACCCTAGAAGCTAGCCTATGGTATGATTGTAAGGGTTGTTGTTGTTCTGTCCTACGGACTAGAGCCATCCGGTTTATATAGACATCGGAGAGGGCTAGGGTTACATAGAGTCGGTTACAATGGTAGGAGATCTACATATCCGTATCGCCAAGCTTGCCTTCCACGCCAAGGAAAGTCCCATCCGGACACAGGGCGAAGTCTTCAATCTTGTATCTTCATAGTCTTGGAGTCCGGTCGATGATGATAGTCCGGCCAATGATAGTTCGGCTGATGATGTTAGTCCGGCTATCCGGACACCCCCTAATCCAGGACTCCCTCAAAGGGGGTATGATTAAAGTACCCTGCTGCACTTATGGTTTGGCCAGAGGTTTATCCTCATCATAAAGCTCCACGTCAACATCGCTTGCCTGGCCCAAGCGCCCGTTGATGGTGTTTTCCCTTTCTTGGAAGATTTCCCCTCCCGACCTTCAAAAGCGACCCTCTTCCTACCACGGTGGGCTTCCTCTGCACCTTTACCCTCCTCCGCAGACACCTGGTACGGTGTTGGAGTCAGCATCCTTGTTAGTAGGGCATTCACAGAGTCTGCGGGAAGGGGCGCCGGACACCAGATCAACACCGCTTTCTTTATCCAGTCCTGTGAAGGGATGGGTTGATTCAATATCTTACCAAGTGATACTCGAATGAAGGGTGTGCGGAGATCGAATACTCACCACGGTGTCCAGATGATTGCAGTTGCTACCTCTTGAGCACTGCGTTGGATTTCCCCGAAGAGGAGAGGATGATGCAGTAAAGTAGCGTAAGTATTTCCCTCAGTTTTTGAGAACCAAGGTATCAATCCAAAAGGAGACCACGCACAAGTCCCTCGTACCTGCACAAAACGATAGCTACTCGCAACCAACGCGATTAGGGGTTGTCAATCCCTTCACGGTCACTTACGAGAGTGAGATCTGATAGAGATGATAAATAATATTTTTGGTATTTTTTTGTCTAGAGATGCAAAGTAAAAATAAAAGGCAAAGTAAAAACAAAGCAAGTATTAAAAGTGATGGAGATTGATATGATGAGAATAGACCCGGGGGCCATAGGTTTCACTAGTGGCTTCTCTCAAGAGCATAGATATTCTACGGTGGGTGAACAAATTACTATTGAGCAATTGACAGAATTGAGCATAGTTATGAGTATATCTAGGTATGATCATGTATATAGGCATCACGTCCATGACAAGTAGACCGAAACGATTCTACATCTACTACTATTACTCATCTCATCGACCGCTATCCAGCATGCATCTAGAGTATTAAGTTAAAAATAGTGTAATGCCTTAAGCAAGATGACACGATGTAGAGGGATAAATTCATGCAATATGATAAAAATCCCATCTTGCTATCCTCAATGGCAACAATACAATACGTGCCTTGCTGCCCCTTCTGTCACTGGGCAAGGACACCGCAAGATTGAACCCAAAGCTAAGCACTTCTCCCATTCCAAGAACTACCAATCTAGTTGGCCAAACCAAACGGATAATTCGAAGAGACTTGCAAAGGTAACTCAATCATACATAAAAGAATTCAGAGAAGATTCAAATATTATTCATAGATAAGTTGGATCATAAACTCACAATTCATCGGTCTCAACAAACACATCGCAAAAAGAAGATTACATCGAATAGATCTCCACGAGAGAGGGGGAGAACATTGTATTGAGATCCAAAAAGAGAGAATAAGCCATCTAGCTACTAACTATGGACCCGTAGGTCTGAGGTAAACTACTCACACTTCATTGGAGAGGCTTTGATGATGATGTAGAAGCCCTCCGTGATGGATGCCCCCTCCGACGGAGCTCCGGAACAGGCCCCAAGATGGGATCTCGTGGATACAGGAAGTTGCGGCGGTGGAATTAGGTTTTTGGCTCCTGTTCGACTGCTTGGGGATACGTAGGTATATATAGGAGGAAGGAGTACGTCGGTGGAGCAACAGGGGGCCCGCGAGGCAGGGGGCGCGCCTAGGGGGGCGTCCCCCACCCTCGTGACCACCTCTTTTGTTCCTTGGAGTAGGGTCCAAGTCCCCTGGATCACGTTCGGTGAGAAAATTACGTTCCCGAAGGTTTCATTCCATTTGGACTCCGTTTGATATTTTGTTTCTTCGAAACACTAAAATATGCAAAAACAAAGAATTTCGGCTGGGCCTCCAATTAATAGGTTAGTCCAAAAAATAATATAAAAGTGGAAAATAAAGCCCAATATAGTCCAAAACAGTAGATAAAGTAGCATGGAGCAATAAAAAATTATAGATACGTTGGAGACGTATCAGGCATCCCCAAGCTTAATTCCTGCCCCTCGAGTAGGTAAATGATAAAAAGAGAATTTTTGATGCGGAGTGATACTTTGGCATAATTTCAATGTAAATCTTCTTAATTGTGGTATGAATATTCAGATCCGAATGAATACAAAATAAAAGTTCATATTGATAAAAGAAATAGTAGTACTTCAAGCATACTAATCAAAGTAATCATGTCTTCTCAAAATAGCATGGCAAAAGAAAGTTCATCCCTACAAAATCATATAGTTAGGCTATGCTTCATTTTCGTCACACAAAGATGTTCCCAACTTCTACACCCCCGATGACAAGCCAAGAAATTGTTTCATACTTAAATAATCTCAAACTTTTTCAACCTTCACGCAATACATGAGCGTGAGCCATGGATATAGCACTATGGGTGGAATAGAATATGATGATGGGGATGTGTGGAGAAGACAAAAGGAGAAAGTCTCACGTTGACGAGGATAATCAACGGGCTATGGAGATGCCCATCAATTGATGTCAACATGAGGAGTAGGGATTGCCATGCAACGGATGCACTAGAGCTATAAATGAATGCTCAACAAAAGAAAACTAGTGGGTGTGCATCCAACTTGCTTGCTCATGAAGACCTAGGGCATCTGAGGAAGCCCATCGTAGGAATATACAAGCCAAGTTCTATAATGAAAAATTCCCACTAGTATGAAAAAGACAACTTATTAGACTCACTATATGAAAAACATGGTGCTACTTTGAAGCACAATATATGAGACTCACTACATGAAGAACAAGGTGCTACTTTGAAGCACAAGTGTGGAAAAAAGAGATAGTAACATTGCCCTTTTTATTTATTTTCTTTTTTTGGGCCTTTATTTTTTTTCTTTTTGGCATTTCTCTTTTTTTGGGCAATGCTCTAATAATGATGATCAGCACACTTCTATTGATTACAACATAAGGATTACAACTCGAAACTAGAACAAGATATGACTCTATATGAATGCCTCCGACGGTGTACCGGGATGGTGCGATGAATCAAGAGTGACATGTATGAAAAATAATGCGTGGTGACTTTGCCACAAATACGATGTCAACTACATGATCTTGCAATGGCAATATGACAAAAGTAAGGTATGTCATGATGATGATGAACGGAACGGTGGAAAGTTGCATGGCAACATATCTCGGAATGGCTATGGAAATGCCATAATAGGTAGGTATGGTGGCTGTTTTGAGGAAGATATAAGGAGGTTTATGTGTGATAGAGCGTATCATATCATGGGGTTTGGATGCACCGACGAAGTTTGCACCAACTCTAAGGGTGAGAAAGGGCAATGCACGGTACCGAAGAGGCTAGCAATGGCGGAAAGGTAAAAGTGCGTATAATCCATGGACTCAACATTAGTCAAAAGAACTCATATACTTATTGCAAAAATTTAGAAGTCATCAAAAATCAAGTACTACACGCATGCTCCTAGGGGATAGATTGGTAGGAAAAGACCATCGCTCGTCCCCGACTGGCCACTCATAAGGATGCACAAGCCATGTACACTTCATGTTTCAAATTTGTTACACAACTTTAACTATACGTGCATGCTACGGGATTTGCTAACTTCAACACAAGCATTCTTTAAATTCATAATCACCCAACCAGGATGACTTTAATATTACCACCTCCATATCTCAAAACAATTATCAAGTATCAAACTTTTCTTATTATTCAACGCACTCAAAAGAAAGTTTCACATATCTTGAATACCAAGTATATTAATTTTAAGCAAATTACCATGCTATTAACGACTCTCAAAATAATATAAGTTAAGCATGAGAGATCAATAGTTTCTTTAAAACAAATCCACCACCATGCTCTAAAAGATCTAAGTGAAGCACTAGAGCAAAAATTATTACGCTCAAAAGATATAAGTGAAGCACTATGAGCAAAACTATCAAGCTCAAAAGATATAAGTGAAGCACTATGAGAATTCTATCAAATTCCAATTCATGTATGGATCTCTCAAAAGGTGTGTACAGCAAGGATGATTGTGGTAAACTAACAAGCAAAGACGCAAATAATACACGACGCTCCAAGCAAAACAGTTATCATGTGGTGAATAAAAATATAGCTCCAAGTAAATTACCGAAGGAAGTAGATTTAAAGAGGGGATGCCTTCCGGGGCATCCCCAAGCTTTGAATTTTTGGTGTACTTGGATTATGTTGGGGGTGCCATGGGCATCCCCAAGCTTAGGCACTTGCCACTCCTTGTTCCATAATCCATCAAAAGAATTCACCCAAAACTTGAAAACTTCACAACACAAAACTCAATAGAAATCTCATGAGCTCCGTTAGAGAAAGAAAACAAAAGACTACTTTAAGTTACTGTAATGAAATCATTCTTTATTTTTATTGGTGTTAAATCCACTGTATTCCAACTTCTCTATGGATTATAAACTATTTTACTAGCCATAGATTCATCAAAACAAGCAAACAACACACGAAAAACAGAATCTGTCAAAAACAAATCAGTCTATAGTAATCTGTAACTAACTCAAACTTCTGGAACTCAAAAAATTATACCAAAATTAGACGACCTAGACAATTTGTTTGTTGATCAGAAGCAATTGTAATCACTATTGTATCTCGTTTTGGTGATTTTTAACAATTTGGGCATTGAGCGCAAAGTTTCTGGAAATTACAGCAAGATCAAATAACTATCATCCAAGAAGATCCAATAGGTCTAGCTTGGCACAAACACTAATTAAAAGATAAAACCACATCTAAACAGAGGCTAGATGGATTATTTATTCCTAAACAGGAGCAAAACAAAAAACAAAAAATAAAATTGGGTTGCCTCCCAACAAGCGCTTATCGTTTAACGCCCCTAGCTAGGCATAAAAGCAGGGATAGATCTAGGTATTGCCATCTTTGGTAGGCAATCCATAAGTGGCTCTCATGATAGATTCATATGGTAATTTTATTTTCTTCCTAGGGAAGTGTTCCATGCCCTTATTGAAGGGAAATTTTAATCTAATATTCCCTTCCTTCATATCAATAATTGCACCAATCGTTCTAAGGAAAGGTCTACCAAGAATAATAGGACATGAAGGATTGCAATCTATATCAGGAACGATAAAATCTACGGGCACATAATTCCTATTTGCAACAATAAGAACATCATTAATTCTTCCCATAGGCTTTTTAATAGTGGAATCCACAAGATGCAAGTTTAGAGAGCAATCATCAAAGTCACGGAAATCTAGCAAATCACACAAAGTTTTGGGGATAGTAGAGACACTAGCACCCAAATCACACAAAGCATGAAACTCATAATTTTTAATTTTAATCTTAATGGTAGGTTCCCACTCATCATAGATTTTTCTAGGGATTGAAACTTTCAACTCAAGTTTTTCTTCATAAGATTGCATCAAGGCATCAACAATATGTTCGGTAAAGGCCTTATTTTGACTATAAGCATGAGGAGAATTTAGCACGGATTGCAACAAGGAAATACAATAAATTAAAGAGCAATTTTCATAATTAAATTCCTTGAGATCCAAAATAGTGGGTTTAGCAACATCTAGGTTTTATTTCTTTCAATCCCACATTTATCAATTTCATCATCAAGATCTAAATACTCCGAATTTTTAGAACGCCTTCTAGGTAAAGGAAGATCATATTCAGTTTCATTAAGATTCATATTGCAAAACAAAGATTTAATGGGTGACACATCAATAAATTTTAGATCTTCATCTTGATTTTCATAGGAATTAGAAGAACACGCTTTAATAAAGGCATCTTTATAAGCACGCATCCTAGCGGTTCTTTCTTTGCACTCATCAATGGAAATTCTCATAGCTTTGAGAGACTCATTGATATCATGCTTATGAGGAATAGATCTAGGCTTTAAAGAATCAACCTCAAGAGAAATTCTATCAACGTTCCTAGCCAAATCATCAACTTTAAGCAATTTCTCTTCAAGCAAAGCATTAAAATTCTTTTGTGAATTCATAAACTCTTTAACACTATTCTCAAATTTAGAGGGCATCTTATTAAAATTTCCATAAGAGTTGTTGTAGGAATTTCCATAATTACTAGGAGAATTACTAGGATAAGGCCTAGGATTAAAATTCCCTCTATACGCATTGTTACCAAAATTATTCCTACCAACAAAATTCACATCCATAGATTCATTATTATTCTCAATCAAAGTAGACCAAGGCATATCATTAGGATCAGAAGAAACACTCTTAGTAGCAAATAATTTCATAAGTTCATCCATCTTCCCACTCAAAATATTGATTTCTTCTATCGCATGTACCTTTTTATTAGTAGATCTTTCGGTATGCCATTGAGAATAATTAACCATAATATTATCTAGGAGTTTAGTAGCATCTCCTAAAGTGATTTCCATAAAAGTGCCTCCCGCGGCCGAATCTAAAAGATTTCTAGAAGCAAAATTCAATCCGGCATAATTTTTTTGTATAATCATCCACACGTTCAAACCATGAGTAGGCAATAAGGTATCATTAATTTCATTCTCTCCCAAGCTTGTGCAACATGTTCATGATCAAGTTGCTTAAAATTCATTATATCGTTCCTAAGAGAGATAATCTTAGCGGGAGGAAAATACTTAGAGATAAAAGCATCTTTGCACTTGTTCCAAGAATCAATACTATTTTTAGGCAAAGATGAAAACCACGCTTTAGCACGATCTCTAAGCGAAAAGGAAATAGCTTCAACTTAACGACATCATTATCGACATATTTTTTCTTTTGCATATCACATAAATCAACGAAGCTATTCAGATGAGTAGCGGCATCTTCACTAGGAAGGCCGCGAATTGATCTTTCATAACAAGATTCAACAAAGCAGTATTGATTTCACAAGATTCAGTATTGGCAAGAGGAGCAATCGGAGTGCTAAGGAAATCATTATTATTGGTATTGGTGAAGTCACACAATTTGGTAGCATCTTGAGCCATCGCGACAACAAGCAATCCAACACACGAGCAAACAAACGGACGAGGAAAAGGCAACGGAAAGAGAGGAGGAGACTGGGAAAGAGAGGGCGAATAAAACGGCAAGGGTGAAGTGGGGGAGAGGAAAACGAGAGGCAAATGGAAAATAATGTAATGCGAGAGATAGGGATTGTGATGGGTACTTGGTATGGTTGACTTGCTCTTGCGTGAGCCTCCCCGGCAACGGCGCCAGAAATTCTTCTTGCTACTTCCTGAGCACTGCGTTGGATTTCCCCGAAGAGGAGAGGATGATCCAGTAAAGTAGCGTAAGTATTTCCCTCGGTTTTTGAGAACCAAGGTATCAATCCAGTAGGAGACCACGCACAAGTCCCTTGTACCTTCACAAAATGATAGCTACTCGCAACCAACGCGATTAGGGGTTGTCAATCCCTTCATGGTCACTTACGAGAGTGAGATCTGATAGAGACGATAAATAACATTTTTGGTATTTTTTGGTTTAGAGATGCAAAGTAAAAATAAGAGGCAAAGTAAAAACAAAGCAAGTATTAAAAGTGATGGAGATTGATATGGTGAGAATAGACCGGGGGCCATAGGTTTCACTAGTGGCTTCTCTCAAGAGCATACATATTCTACGGTGGGTGAACAAATTACTATTAAGCAATTGACAGAAATGAGCATAGTTATGAGTATATCTAGGTATGATCATGTATATAGGCATCACGTCCATGACAATTAGACCGAAACGATTCTGCATCTACTACTATTACTCCACTCACCACCGCTATCCAGCATGCATCGAGAGTATTAAGTTAAAAACAGAGTAACGCCTTAAGCAAGATGACATGATGTAGACGGATAAATTCATGCAATATGATAAAAAATCCATCTTGTTATCCTCGATTGCAACAATACAATACGTGCCTTGCTGCCCCTTCTGTCACTAGGAAAGGACACCACAAGATTGAACCCAAAGCTAAGCACTTCTCCCATTGCAAGAACTACCAATCTAGTTGGCCAAACCAAACGGATAATTCGAAGAGACTTGCAAAGATAACTCAATCATACATAAAAGAATTCAGAGAAGATTCAAATATTATTCCTAGATTAGTTGGATCATAAACTCACAATTCATCGGTCTCAACAAACACACCGCAAAAATAAGATTACATCGAATAGATCTCCACAAGAGAGGGGGAGAACATTGTATTGAGATCCAAAAAGAGAGAAGAAGTCATCTAGCTACTAACTATGGACCCGTAGGTCTGAGGTAAACTACTCACACTTCATCGGAGAGGCTTTGATAATGATGTAGAAGCCCTCCGTGATGGATGCCCCCTCCGGCGGAGCTCTGGAACAGGCCCCAAGATGGGATCTCATGGATACAGGAAGTTGCGGCGGTGGAATTAGGTTTTTGGCTCCTGTTCTGATCGTTTGGGGATACGTAGGTATATATAGGAGGAAGGAGTACGTCGGTGGAGCAACAGGGGGCCCACGAGGCAGGGGGGCGCGCCCCCACCCTCGTGACCGCCTCTTTTGTTCCTTGGAGTAGGGTCCAAGTCCCTGGATCACTTCGCAAGAAAATCACGTTCGAAGGTTTCATTCCGCTTTGGACTCCTTTTGATATTACATTTCTTCAAACACTGAAATAGGCAAAAAACAACAATTTTCGGCTGGGCCTCCGATTAATAGGTTAGTCCCAAAAATAATATAAAAGTGGAAAATAAAGCCCAATATAGTCCAAAACAGTAGATAAAGTAGCATGGAGCAATCAAAAATTATAGATACGTTGGAGACGTATCAGCAGTTGAGGCCAACATCTTCGGTGGTGTCCGGCCATTGCTCTCATTCCCCGAAATATAATTTCCACCTTCCCTCATGCGTAGTGCCGAGGAAGTGCTGAAGGGTCCGCCGTCCTTCGGGATTAAACTCCCACATACGGAGAGGCCGCCACTGACATGGCAGGGACCGGCGGACTAGCATTACTTGAACGATGTTCACAAGACCGATGCCCTTCTCGGTAAGGCTTTATACGCGACCTTGCAGAGTCCGCACTTCATTAACGGATCCCCAGTCCAGTCCCTTATTGATCCATGAAGCAAGCTGAATTGGAGGGCCGGGTCGGAACGCGGGCGTAGCTGCCCACTTGGAGCCCCGCGGCTCATTGATATAAAACCACCCCTGCTGCCATAGGTCGGAAGACTTGGCGAAAGATCCTTCGAACCAAACCGCGCCGGCAAGCTTGGCTATTGTAACGCTGCTGCACTCTGCCTGCTCCTCCTCTGTCACCTGCGGCCTCACGTCAAAGGTCTTGAGCCACAAACCAAAGTGCGGAGGAGTCCGGAGGAAGGCCTCGCATGTGACGATAAATGTCGAGATGAGGAGAATTGGGTCCGGGGCCAGATCGTGAAAGTCTAGGCCATAGTAAAACATGAGCCCCCGGATGAAGGGGTTAAGCGCGAACCCTAACCCATGGAGGAAGTGGGACACAAACACTACCCTCTCGCCGGATTTGGGGGTAGGAATGACCAGCCCCTGTGCAGGAAGCCGATGGAGGATTTCCGGGGTCAGATACCTCGCTGCACGGAGCCTCATAATATCCTCCTCTGTGACAGAAGAAGCCACCCACCGGCCTGGACGACTGGATCCTGACATGATGGGGGCTGGTGGCGATAGGAACCCGAGGGTTGGAACTCGGGGTGGCTAGGGTTGGGGAAGAAGCGAGCGCAAAGGAAAAAGACGAGTCTGAGACCCTATATAAAGACCCCAAGTACTAAGCGTATCCACTGGTCTCAAACTTACCAATCTCCAGAGAGTTGTACCACAGGGACGGTTGGGTCACCCACGCCTGCATTAAAGAAAATCCCGTGAATAAGGGAACACGATCTCTGCCTTGGCAAGACAAGCCAATAAAACCGCGTCCCGAGACGTGGGGCGACGCGCCAGCCAACGGTTGGAAATAGTGACCGGGCAGGCGTGATATCATAAACGGTTGCCAATAAATTAGGCTCGTATATTTTCTGCAACTATACATACAGGTCTGGATATATTTACTACGTCCGAAGACTATCTTGGAGTTCGGAGAAAGGGGAACCCGCCTTGCAATGCCGAAGACAATCTGCGCGCCGGACTCCTCGACATTGAAGCCAGGTTCAGGGGCTACTAAGGGAGTCCTGGACTACGTGGTCCTCAGGCGTCTGGCCTGCTATCCATGGGCCGAACTAATGGGATGTGAATACCGAAGACCATACTCGTGTCCGGATTGGACTTTCCTTGGCGTGGAAGGCAAGCTAGGCGAGCAGCTATGAAGATTCCTTCTTATGTAACCGACTCCATGTAACCCTAGATCTCTCCGGTGTCTATATAAACCGGAGAGCATAGTCTGGATAGGACACATTCATTACCATATTCATAGGCTAGGCTTTTATGGTTCAGCTATTACGATCTCGTGGTAGATCAAATCTTGTAATACTCATATTCATCAAGATCAATCAAGCAGGAAGTAGGGTATTACCTCCATAGAGAGGGCCCGAACCTGGGTAAACATCGTGTCCCCCATCTCCTGTTACCATCGATCCTAGACGCACGGTTCGGGACCCCCTACCCGAGATTCGCCGGTTTTGACACCGACACATGGCCTTCACCCTGGGCATCTGGCTCTTCCTTGGCCGTCACAGCTCTCTGGCGGGAGGAGGACCTGGTCGCCTCCGTGGAAGAACGGCCGCGGCCACGCCCTCTTGCCATGACCTTGTGTGAGAGATGGAGACAGAGGAGAGATGCAGGGAGACGCTCTTCCTCCTACCCCTGAGTTCCATTTTTATAGTTGGGAGGGAAGGCCGAAAGACTAGCTCTACGCCTCTGAAGAGCCAGCTCAAATCCGGCTCATTAAGTGGCAGCGAGCAAGCCCATCGACCGCCCTCCCCGCCCAATCAAAGGCACGTGAGTATCGGGCCCCGCACGCCTTCCCATATTCCATGTGTCTGTCACCTACCCCATGCCGTGCATGCAGCGTACGTGGTTCAAGGGACATGCATAGTGGGAAACATGGAACGACGGTTCCAAGGCGGAGAGAGTAAATAAGCAACGGCCCTGTAGTTCTGAAGGAACACGCAAAGCCGCCTCTTTACTGTTCACCACGGGATGATGCAAGCATGTTGCGGTCATCCCACGCATGACCCCCACGTCGCGCATTCAACGCGGGTCGTGGGGAAGCGCAGGCGAGCGAGGGAGTTACTGCGGTAATAAACTCCGCCGCACGCGCGCTCGCGCACCGTTCTGGGGCTGGCCCAATAACGCCCCGCGCTTATATGTGGCCCAGGCCCGGGGGCTCCTGTCGGTGTAGAAAAATAGGGGTCTCTTTTTGCACCCCTTTACTTCTGCGCGAGCAGTCGCAGCCCCACGCCCCCTGGCCACCCTTGGCGGGGCAGAAGAAGCAAAACCACAAGACAACTAGAGCAACGCCAAGACAGAAGCACAGAGAGCAGAGGGGCGAGGAGATCTCCCCCGGCAAGGAGATTGCTGCGGCGGCCTCCACAGCCCCGGCAAGAGCCTTGCCGGGGCAACTCGCCTAAGCAGAGCCGTCACCCTTGAGCCGAAGAGTTCCAACACCATCAACCACATTGGAACCAAGGCTCAGGAGGCGCCTCCGTGGTGGCATGAAGATCTTTGTGAAGACCAAAAACATACAAGACTAGATGAAGGAATAGAAGACGACGATCCTCGGCAAGATCCTTGCCGAGGAAACCCACAAAACCCCCAGCAAGATCCTTGCCGGGGACGACCGCGACGCTGCGGCAAGACCCTTGCCAGGGCCCGTGCAAAACCCTCGCTAGAGACATCCGCGGGGCCGCAGCCAGGACCACATCTACCAAGACTCCACCTCCGTTCCCATACAGCTGCCAGCCCACCAACTAGGCGAGCACCTGCGTGGAGAAGCGTGACCTCTAGGCCAACTTAGCAAGCACCTATATGGTGGCATGCAGATCTTCGTGAAGACTCTACCACCGCACTAACTCAGCAGCCAGCCAGCATGGCGCTACACGCCTCGTCAGTCCGGACGAGCGTCGAAGCCAGGCATGTCGGTGTACTAGAGTAGGGGTACCCTAGTATCCCGTACTCGTGCACGGACAGTTGCAGCACCCCGCGGCAGGGTTTGCCTCGTCACCGCCAAGATCCTTCGTGGCTCCTTTGGAGCCATTCAAGAACAAAGTATTTGATTAAGAAGACAAGGCCCCGGCAAGAGGAGCTTGTCGGGAAGGCCACCTGCATACGGAAGGCAAGGCCCCGGCAAGAGGAGCTTGCCGGGAAGGCTCGGAGCGCGACAAGCCTCCGGACGCGACAAGGATTCGGCCGCGGCAAGGCGCTTGCCGCGGCATGCAAGCAACCTCTCCATCTCCGCTCCAGCTCATCCAACGACGTGTCGCCATGGGACCGTTCCATGCGCTGCAGGTCGAGCGGTCAGGCAGCCACGGAGAGCAGCGATAAGCGGCCGACAAGCTTGCCATCGTGGTGAGCGGAGGCGCACTGACGGTCTCTTGCCTTTGTTTGGGCGACATCGACGGGCATTTATTGCTTTTGTCCCTTGCCGTCGAGTTAGGTATTCTCAGACTGCATAATCGCTCGAGTAGGTGTACCAACTCCTGTTTTACATTTGTACCCTCATCTATGTTGCCACCTGTCGGAGACCCTTGAGCATATAAAAGGAGGCCCATGCATAGCGTAGAAAGGGTTCGGTTCATTCGACTCACTCGAGACCGAAGACACTCACGCTAGGTTTTGTAGCTTGCATTTGCTCCCTAGCAAGAACACAATACATCAAACAAGCAGCAGTAGGAGTTTTATCTCTCCGGAGAGCTCCGAAGCTGGGTAAACTGCTCGTGTGCCTCGCCTCGATCCGCTCTTCGTGCGATTTCCGCCCCCTCCGAACCACAAGGCTCGGTCCGCCGGCCCCATAGGTGTCCGTGGGTACGATCAGCCTCCCCGACATCTTTGGCGCGCCAGGTAGGGGGCGTCGAGGCCGTGTGAATCTGATCCGGCGTTCACATGAGCAGCGTCATCCGCGAGCAGCATCATCAACCTCTTCCTCAACATGCCACCGAAGAAGAAGGCTTCGGCGGCAGCAGAGCCGTCCGCGTCGTACCCACCCTCACCACAGCAAACGGGTGGTGGGGCAGACACTGGCGGAGGGACGGGCGCCGACGAAGGTGCTCGCGACGTTGCCAAGTCCAAGGACAAGGCCCCGCAAACCTCGGCGTCCGCGCATCCCCCGCGCCCATCTCAGGAGACGCGGGACCAACAACGTCATGGCGTTCATAATGCCATACGTTCGTTGGATCGAGACCCTCAAGACCAGCATGCGCGCCAACATGTCGGCACGAGTGAGATACGGTGCGCTGGGCGGGTGCTGCTCCTTCTAACGTAGTTAGAAGTCCGAGCATATCCCGCCTCGCACCGCTCGCCAATGCCACCCACTACTCCAGCAGAAGCTCTGGCGAGAGCTCAGCTGCTCTCGACTACCCTCCAACGGCCGACAAGGTCGACGAGTGGAGGGCCACTATCAGTAGCCTCATCGGCTTTGCTAACGGCGACGCCCGCGGCAACTAACGCCATCATTGCCGCGGCGAGACGACAAGGCACGAGCCGGTGGCGACGAGACTGTCGGAGATGCAACCACCGTGCACTATCCGCCACGAAGGCCAAGATCGCCGACTCACCGGATCCACCTCGACAGCGACTCCACCGCGTCGTCCGATCCGCGAGCTCGCCGCGATCAGCGCCAAGTTCTTCATGAGCAACAACAAGAGGATGCTCGAACTCGCATCGAGCGCCGAAGAGAAGCGCGACGTCAATCCGGCTGCCGCTGGGCCTTCTGTTGACATGCGCTACCGGAGGGGCCAGGCGACTTGTCAGACGCTGTAGGTTGCCCTGCGTTCACTCGTGAGCTGCGGCAAGTCCAAAGTGGCCCAGCCGTAAAAATTTCAAACCAGACGTGCCGGAGAAGTATGATGGCGTAACGCATCTGTCGGAGTTCCTCGGCATCTACACCATCGTGGTGCAAGCTGCGGGGACGGACGACAAGATCTCGCCAACTACTTCCGCCGTGCTCAAGCCCAACGCCGATCTTGGCTCATGCACTTGCCGGACAGCTCCATATCCTCTTGGGCAGATCTGTGCCATCAGTTTGTTGGCGCCTTCACAGGTGGCCACAAGCCTCATGGCCAAGAGAGTGACCTTCATCTGCCGCCCGAGAAGGAAGGAGAGTCCTGCGCAAGTTCATTCAGAGATTCAGCCGTGTGCACTACAACATCCCAGACGTCTACCCCGGCGGTGATCAGCGCATTTCATCGTAATGTGCGGAACCGCAGGATGAGGGAGGAGATGGCGATGTGCAAAGTCAAGGACGCTGCGAGCTGTACGCCTTGGCCGACAAGTGTGCACGCTACGAGGAAGGGAGGAGACTCCTGTGAGAGAATGCGGAAGCAGGATCTCGGCAGTGAGGACACCGCCCCGGCAAAGAAGGGCCGGCGCGAGGCAACAGGAAGAAGAAAGGTAGAGAAGTGCTAGTTGTTGAGCAGTCCGGCAACGGAGGCGGCGACAAGAACGCCAAGGCTGGTGGCTCCGGCAAGGAGGTTGCCACTGACGCCAACCACCAGTCGGTGGCGGCCGCCGACAAGCAGACAACTCCGCAAGCAAGACTGCAAGATCCACCACAAAGAAGGGTCACGACCTCCAGAGCTGCAAGAAGGTCGAGCAGCTTGTCGAACAGCAGAGAGCTGAGTACGAGCGGGCGACAAGGAGAAGGCCCAGGAGGGTGCTGGGGAGCAAGCAAGAAACGCCCCGGCCGGGAGGACGCTTGGCAAGGCCAAGCAGCGGCAAGGAGACAGACCTCCCGGCCGCGATAAGGATGAAGATGATGACGACGACGAAGATATGGAAGACGACGACGCCCGATGAGCAGGAGTTTGAAAGCTGAGAGGTCCTCTGCGTTGACGGAGGTGCTTCGCATACCTCCCACCGCCAACTCAAGCAATGGATGCGGGAGGTCAATGCAGCGGAACCATCCGTAGAGTCACGCAAGCCTCTCAACTGGTCCAGCACGCCTATCATTTTTGATATTGAGGACCACCCTGATCGCATAACTGCGGTCGGGTGCTTGCCGATGTTGGTCTCACCAACCATCCGCAACCTCAAGGTCACCAAAATGCTAGTTGACGGTGGGGCCGGCTTGAATCTGATCTCCTCCGCGGTGCTCCAGAAGCTTCAAATCCCTGACAGCGAGCTCGAGGACCCCGTACCTTCCAAGGAATCAACCCGGGAAGGAGCAAGCCGAAGGGGAAGATTACCTTGCCGGTAACATTTGGCAGCGAGCTGAACTTTAGGACTGAGAGGGTCACATTCGACGTTGCCGATTTCCCGTTGCCTTACAATGGGATACTTGGCCGCCCAAAGACTCGCCAAGTTCATGGCAGCCTCTCACCACGCCTACAACCTACACAAGATGCCAGGCCCGATAAGCGCCATCTCTGTCCATGGCGACAAGAAGGATGCCCTTATCTGTGCCGACAAGATCTATCGGGATGCAGCAGCGCGACAGCATCGCTGACACTTGCCGCTGAAGCTCCCCGGGGAAGAAGACGAAGTCCAAGTCCGGCAAGGGCTCTGATGCTCACTCCGGCAAGCGCACCTCTTCGGAGTGCTGCGCTACTGTCGAGGACGCACCATCGAGCTCCACCGGCAAGTGTAAGAAGATGGTAGCTCCGCCAAAGACCAAGAAGGTGCCCGCCAGTGCCTCTCTCGACCCTAAATAGGAAGGCGCGCTCGTTGCTTTCCTGCGGGCGAATGTCGACGTGTTTGCATGGCAACCGTCTGACATCCCCGGTGTTTCCAGGGAAGTGATTGAGCACCGCCTGGCCGTTTGTCCTCATGCGCGCCCGTCAAGCAAAAAGTCGAAGCAAGCGGTGGAGCGCCAAGAATTCATAGCAGAAGAGATCAAGAACCGGAAGCAGCAGCCTTGTCGACGAGTGCTCCATCCTACGTGGTTGGCCAATCCTGTAGTCGTGCGCAAAGCAAACGGAAAATGGAGACTTTGTATTGACTTCACGGATGTTAATAAAGCTTGTCCCAAAGATCCATTTCCCTTGCCGCGCATTGAGCAGATTGTCGACTCCACGGCTGGATGTGATTTGCTTTCGTTTCTTGATGCATACTCAGGATACCATCAGATCTTCATGGCTGAAGAAGATGAGGAGAAGACCGCATTCATTACACCATGTGGCACATACTGTTTCATACGGATGCCTTTCGGTTTGAAGAATGTTGGTTCAACATTTGCAAGGGTAGTTCATGACGCTTTTGAGCCGCAAATGCACAGAAATGTAGAAGCCAACATGGATGACATAGTGGTCAAAAGCAAGGACAAAGCAACTCTGGTTCAAGATTTGGACGAGACCTTTGCAAATCTGCGCAAGATCAACCTCAAGCTCAACCCCGAGAAGTGCGTGTTTGGAGTCCCTTCCGGCAAGCTTCTCGGCTTCTTCGTGTCTCAACGAGGGATTGAAGCTAATCCCGACAAGATCAAGGCCATTGAGCAGATTGAAGCACCAAAACGCGTCAAGGATGTACGAAGACTTGCCGGTTGCGTAGCTGCTCTCAGCAGGTTTATTTCTAGGTCTGCTGAGCGCGCCCTGCCGTTTTTCAAGATTTTGAAAAAGGCAGGTCCCATGAAGTGGACTCCCGAAGCGGAGGCTGTGCTGCAGGACTTAAAGAGATACCTGTCCTCCACTCCAACACTTGTCGCACCTAAGCCACAAGAGAAGTTGCTGCTATATATAGCGGCAACCAATCAAGTGGTTAGTGCTGCGTTAGTAGCAGAGAAGGAGGCGGATGACGAGCCGGCAACCACGGCAAGCACATCCAGCGACAAGGGGGCTTCACGACAAGCTCTGGTCCCGACAAGGATGAATCCGCAGACACACATGACGACATCTGAGAAAAGGATGGTGCAGCGCCCAGTCTACTTTGTCAGTTCCCTCCTGTAGGGGGCTAGGTCAAGGTACTCTGGTGTGCAGAAATTGCTTTTCGGCCTCCTCATGGCCTCGAGAAAGCTGCGCCATTACTTCCAAGCACATGAGATCACAGTTGTCACTCACTTTCCGCTGAAGAGGATACTGCAGAATCCAGAAGCAACGGGCAGGATTGTTGAGTGGGCACTGGAGCTGTCAAGCTTTGGTCTCAAGTTTGAAAGCACATCAACTATCCAAAGCAGAGCGTTGGCAGAATTCATAGCAGAATGGACGCCAACACCGGCATTAGAGATTCCGGAGACGAGCATTCCCGTCAAAGAAGCAAGCAAAGAGTGGCTGATGTACTTTGATGGTGCCTTCTCGCTGCAAGGCGCCGGTGCCAGCGTGCTGCTTATTGCACCCACCGGAGAGCACCTAAAGTACGTAGTCCAGATGCACTTTCCCAAGGAGCAAGCGACAAACAATACTGTAGAGTATGAAGGTTTGCTTGTCGGTCTCAGGATCGCAATGGACCTTGGGATCAAAAAGCTCATTGTCAGGGGTGACTCGCAACTTGTCGTCCGCCAAGTGAACAAAGATTACCAGAGTCCGTTGATGGTAGCCTACGTCGATGAAGTGAGGAAGCTAGAAGAGCACTTTGACGGCCTGCAAATGGAACATGTTCCAAGAGCTCAGAATGACATTGCTGACGGCCTGGCAAAGTGCGCTGCACTTAAGTTGCTCGTGGAACCAGGGATTTTCGTGCTCAAGCTGACTCAACCAACCGTAACACCATCAACTCGGACAAACCAAGAAGAGGAAGTTGGCCTCTGGTGACTACTTTCCGGCTGAGCTTCCCTGCCGTTGCTGTAAAGGTCCCCAAGATCAACACCAATTGATCTTTGAGGAGCAGTCTGCTCCGACAGGCCCTGTGGTTTGTTTCGTTGAAGCAGACGCCCCGACAAGTCTTGCTCCGCAAGCTTGTCGGGAGAGCAAAGTTCCGGCAAGGCCGCAGGTTCTGCCGTGGAAGTTGATGTTCCCAGCAGCAGATGTGCCTTTAGTCCTTGTTGTCGAGCCGCAAGCTCCAAAGATGGGCGCAAAGCAGATTGTCCATTTCCTTCAGACAGGAGAACTTCCGAAGAGCAAGAAGAAGCGGAAAGAGTAGCCCGGCAGTCAAGTATGTACCAGTTTGTCGACAGCACACTGTACAGAAGAAGACTCAATGGTGTGAAATTGAAGTGTATTCCTGTGGAAGATGGATGAAGCTGTTGGCGAGAGATACATGGAGGCATATGTGGTCACCACATTGGCGCAAGAAGCGCTTCTCAAGAAAGCTTTCCGGCAAGGTTTCTTCTGGCCGACAGCCCTCCAGGATGCAACTACACAAGTAACCAAGTGTGAAGCATGCCAGTTCCATTCCAAACAGATACACCAGCCGGCTCAAGCTCTCCAGACGATCCCTTTATCCTGGCCATTTTCATCTGGGGCTCGACATCTCGGCCCCTTCCCCGAAGCTGTCGGGGCTTTGAGTACTTGTACGTCGCCATCGACAAGTTCACAAAGTGGCCGGAAGTGGAAGCAGTGAGGAAGGTGACAACACAGTCGGCATTCAAGTTCTTCAGGTCGATTGTCTGCCGTTTCGGAATCCCTAACAGGATCATCACCGACAACGGCACACAATTTACGAGTCGCACCTTCATGCAGTACGTCCAAGATCTTGGCGCCAAGGTCTGCTTTGCTTCCGTGGCTCACCCGAGAAGCAACGGTCAAGCAGAGAGGGCAATGCTGGCGTCTGCGCGGGCTCAAGACCAGAACTTTTGACAGGCTGCACAAGTGCGGAAGAAACTGGATCGAGGACCTGCCGGTGGCTCTTTGGTCGATCAGGACGACGCCAAATCGAGCCACCGGCTAGACACCCTTTGCTCTAGTCTATGGAGCAGAGGCAGTTCTCCCCACGGAACTCGTATACGGATCGCCTCGAGTGCTCGCTTATGATGAGCTTGAGCAAGAGCAGCTGCGACAAGATGACACGCTGCTCCTTGAGGAGGATCGTCTTCAGGTCAAGAAGCGAGCTGCTCGCTACCAAAGAAGCTTTGCGTCGCTACCATAGTCGCAGAGTTAGTGCCAGAAGTCTCGAGGAAGGCGACCTTGTTCTTCGCTGCGTTCAGTCCGCCAAGAATTCAAACAAGTTGACGCCTTGAAGTGGGAAGGCCCTTATCGGGTGAAACGAGTCACTAGGCCTGGCGCTGTCCGCCTTGAGACCGAAGATGGCGTTCCGGTGAGCAACTCCTGGAACATAGAGCATCTTCGTAAGTTTTACCCATAGGGCGCGGTTGCCGGAACCCGTTCCGGCAACCACCTTTTGTACAAGTCTTGCCGATGTTGCATGTAATCCTTTGTACAAAGCCGGGCGCAGACCCCGTGCCTCAAGAAAGCTCATGTGTTGCGCACAACTTGTCAAATTCATGCTTTCATCATTTTATTGCATGTTTTGGCTAACACTTTGTGCAAAGAACCACACCCGTAAGCAGAATCGAGCCGCTGGGCTCCATAAAGTTATTTCCTCATCTTTTTCTTTTCTCAAATAAAGGAAGGCTCCCTCGCGCACAAGTTAACCAGAGGAGGAGGAGGAGATAATACTATGGACCGTGCACCGCCGAGGAAGTTTCGCCTCATCGGGAAGCAAGAGACAGAAAAGCTAAGTTGCCAAAGTTTGAGCAATCAATTTTTAAATTTTTAAGTTATCTTCCTCGAACAATAGTACTTTGTATGGAAAACCTGTGCACAGAGGAACCAACTCGCCGGCTAGTCGCGCCCTTACTTTGTTTCGAGTCCGCTCAACAACTTAAGTGAGCTGCGGCTAGTCGCGACAAGGTTGCTTGTTAGAGGCGGCACTGCCAGCAGGCTGCTGACGTTCCGCACTCAGCGCTCGCGGCAAAGGTGCCCGCATCGACAAGTCCCCCAAATGCGTAAGGCAGAAACGTACAAAGGAAGGAATCAAGTAGAGGAAATAACGTTGCATTGATCGCCTAAGATAGAGTATATTACAAAATAACTTGTCGCTGATCTAACAAAGTGTTCTAAACATGATCGGCAGCGACAAGGGGAAGATAAAATTGGCGGCCTAGTCTACGTGGTCGCCATCGATCCGCTTGATCTTGTTCACCTTGTCCACAATGGGTGCGACAAGGGCTTTGAGCTCCTCCACGTTGGCGTCGGGCGGCAAGGATCTGAGGACGCCGTTAAGGTTGAGGCCCGGATTGCGGAAGGCCACCTTTATCAACACCTTCTCGAGGGCTCCTGCACAGATCTGGCGCGATTCCTTGGCCAGCTGCTTGGGACCTCTTCTCGAGTCGCTGGAGACCCGTCCACCACGCCTTTGAAGAATAAGCTGAGTTTGGCGCTGGGTTGGAGATGCTCGTCGAGGAGTATGCAAGGTCCGCCATCCCCAGCTCCATCACTTCGTTGTGGATGTCGGCGGCGGTGTCCACAAGGCCTTCACCCAGTGCTCCACGCCTCCCTCAAGGTGCTCGATGGAGGCAGCATTCGCTAGCAGCTCCTCCTTGGCCTTGATCGCCTCCAACAAGCCCACCTCCCGCTCTCTGGCGCCGTCCAACGTCTGCGTCGGGGTGGTCGGCTTCAGCTCAAGATCCGCCTTTGGAATCCTTTGACGGTGTCGACCTCCTTGCCTCTATCAGCGAGACGACTCGCAGCTCGCCAAGGGTGTAAGCGTCCTTCTCGCGCTCACGCTTGAGCACGGCAAGCTCTTCGCCGCTCTTCTTGAGGGTGGCCTCCAGCTGTGCCACCTTCGCCTTCAGCTCTTCCTTGGCGGCCTCAGCGGCTGCGGCAGCATCCTTCGCTTCCTTGAGCGCCCCGCCAAGTGACTCCTCGCGCGCGGCAAGGTCTTCTTCGTGGCTGTCCAGATTGACCTTTCGCTGCGCCAACTCGCTTTCTTGCGCGGAGAGCTTCTCGGCAGCCAGCCGCTGCTCCTCCTCAGCTGCGGCCTTCTCAAGGATGAAGGCCGTGCGCTCTTCTGCAAGATACCCCCGCGCTTCTGCTACGTCGCGGAGAGCTTCTTGGTTGGCGCTCCGGAGCTCCTCTGCGCGCTTCTCCATGTCCGCTCCTGCCCTCGCGACAAGTGCTTCCGGGTCTCCAACAGCTGCGCCGGCGCGGTAGAGCGACAAGCTTCTTCAGCTGCTCCTCCTCAGACTTCGCTGCCGCTGCTTGGCGCGTCCACCGGCGTCAGCCAATGAGGCGAGTAGCTTCGCCGTCGAAGGTCTCTCCCTCGACCGCGCCACGAGCTCGGGTTCCTGTGGAGCTTGATGAAGACGCCCTCGCCGGCCTTCGTGTAGGCGCTGGGCTGGGGCTCCTCGGACGCCAGCCGCAGCTGGCGGGGAGTCGGCTGTCGGTGTAGCGCTTGCGCTCCTGCGGCCTCGGGGCCGTCGGTCGATCGCCCGACCCTCGCCGGCCTCTGCGTCGGCAGCCTCGGTGGCCTCCTCGCCAACAGGCTCGTCGGCGACGGCCTCTTCTTCCACAACAACGGCCTCTTCTTCCTCGACGGCGGCCTTGTCGGTGTTGCCGCGCGCTTCCTCCATGGCGGCGGCCTCGACCTCCATCGGCTCTGCGTCAGACGAAGAAAGAGCAGTCAAGCAAATGTTCAAAAAGAGAAACGAAAGAAAGCAGGCCCAAGGGAGATTTTCGTATAAGGCAGTTACCTGCTTGAGATCCAGAGCCATGGCCTCGACCACCGGAGGGTCACTGGCGCGCCGCCCCTTGCCGGGTAGCCTCCCTTTGGAGTGGCCTCCTTGTCGGAGGGCGCTCCTTGGCGGAGATTCCTCCCTTGGCGGCGTGAGTGGCAGCAGACAGGATCTCGGGCGGCTTCCGAGCCCTCCCGAGGAGGCTGCTCTGCTCCTACACAAGCACACAACAGTATCAACGAAGAAGGAGCACCCCTGCACACCTAACAGTAAGAAGAAAACTGCACACTTACTCTGGGGGCTGTGCTGGGGGCTGCTCTGAGGAAGGGTTGCCGGGTCCGGCAAGGGAGTCCCGGACGCGTCCCCTGTTGCCATGGGGGAATCATCCTAAACGACAACCGTCGGGATCTTGGCCCTCTTCGACGCTCTCTGGGCCAGCGTCCTGAAAAGGAAAGAGTCCAGAACGAAGCAAATCAGATTCAAGATGAAGCAATAAAATTGAAGAAATACAAGCACAAATCTCAAGAGCTTACTCTTCGCCTTCTCCTCGGAGTTGAGCGCGGAGAAGTCAAACTCGCCCGCCTCCGGTGCTCTGAGGCGGGAGTGGGCTCTCTTGGCCGCCATGGAGGCGTCGGCGGTGGCTCGAGAAGACCCGCCCGGTTGTCGCAGCAGCGGTGGGGTGCTCCTGCAACCTCGCTTGCCGCGGTGGAGCGCGGGCCGCGGGCGCTTGTGCCAGGCGGTCTGCCGCCCCGACTCGTCTCCAACCTTGCGGAGACGCCTCTTCGGCGGAGTCGGGGGCTCTGCTGGCGGCAAGTCGCTTGGCGGTAGAGAAGAAGCGCCCTCGGCGGGTCCACTCGACCCGGCCTCGGGCTCGACAAGCTCGTCCTCGCCGACGACCTCCCCTCGCTCGGCAAGGCTTGCCGCCTTCGCAGCGTCCGTCTCCTCCACGGTGAACCCGAAGGCTCCAGCGGCAGCGGCTGCTGCCGCCTCCTCCACCCTGGTGGCAATCCGCGCCATCTCCTCGTCGGTGGTGTCGCGGGTGAGCCTCTTCTGCTCGTCGGAGCGGATCGGCACTTCTTCCAAATCATCGAAGAACTGCTGCACGACCTCGTCGGGGCTCTCGCCAGTTGGGACGATCCTGCGGAGTCGCACAACGGCATCATGGCGCGGATGCGGTCGAGCGCCGAGTTGTTGCACAATGGGACGACCCCCCGCGGCAACCTGAACCACTCTGGATGGTCGGGGTCGTTCTTGAACAACTCGAGCAGCATCGCGTCCAGCTCCAAGACGGTGAAGTTCCAGTTCAGGCCCGGGCGCAGCCTCATAATGTCTGCCGCATTTTGGAACTCCCAAGCAGGCCTCCTCCTTTCCTGCAAGGGAGCGATGCGGCGGCGAAGGAAGTCTGCGCCAACTGCGCCTACGGTCAGTCCGGCAAGCCTGAGGCGCAGAATTCGGGTCACAGCTATCTTCAGCTTCACGTCCTCCGACGCCAAGTTGCTCCAATCTCTGCCGCGCACTATTGGAGTTTGGCGCACGGCAGTGAAGGGCTGCGGGTTCTCCTCTACGACCCAGCACCAGTTGGCTCTCCACTCCTCCCACTTGTTGCGGAACTCTCCTTCTAGGTAGGCCTCTTTCTTGCCGATCCTAGAGACCCAGGCTATCCCTCCGGCAAGTGGCTCTCGTCTCTCGACGCGGGGCACAAAGAAGTGGCGGAAGAGTGCCACATTCGGGTGGACTCCGACAAAGTTTTCGCACAAATGCATGAAAACTGCCATGGTCAAGACGGCGTTGGGGGTGAAATCAAGGAGGCGGAGGCTAAACGTGTTCATGATGTCGCAGAAGAACTCGGAAAAGGGCGGGCAAAGCCCGCAATAGAAGAAAAGGGCGAAAAAGGGGTACCCTGTTGGGGCCAAATCGGAGGCGGAGGCGGGGAGTACCCTCGTGCGTGGATGCGCACGCGTCTCCGTCGACCAGAAGAGGTAGAAGACATCCCGCAGCTCCCTTGCGCCGAGCTGCGGGGGGATGATAGCCCGCTCCTTGCGCAGCGTCGCGAGCCGCTGCGCCTCGGCCGATTTGACGCCCTTCTCCTTGTCGGCTTTCGGAGCCATGGCAAGGGCGGTGGAGGAGGCCGACGGCGGTGAGCGTGCTTGTGGCGAAAGGGGGCGGGGCGCTGCTCTCTTCGCACCGGAGAAGAAGAGGGGAGCGGCGGTGGTTTTCTTGACAGGACAGCGATGGCAGAGTGGACGGCCTGCCCCTGTTTCCTCCGCTTATAAAGAGGGGGAGGGGCGGACGTTCCGCTTATACTAATAAAGAAACCCCCCACGACCACGCCCACGATCTCGCAGACGACGCCACGTCCGTGCATGCCGTTAGTGGGGATCGTGGTTGGTCCGGGCGAAGTTGCGACGTGGTCGAGGCCGCGTGTGTCGATTACGCTTTTGGGCCTGGCTCGACAAGCGCTTCGGCACCGTGTACGGCCCAGTTCGGGGCTCTGCCGGTGTACTAGAGTAGGGGTACCCTAGTATCCCGTACTGCGTGCCGCGACGATTGCAGCACCAGCGGCAGGGTTTGCCTCGTCACCGCCAAGATCCTCCGTGGCTCCCTTTGGAGCCATTCAAGAACAAAGTATTTGATTAAGAAGACAAGGCGCCCGGCAAGAGGAGCTTGTCGGGAAGGCCACCTGTGCATACGGAAGGCAAGGCCCGGCAAGAGGAGCTTGCCGGAAGGCTCGAGCGCCGACAAGCCTCCGGACGCGACAAGGATTCGGCCGCGGCAAGGCGCTTGCCGCGGCATGCAAGCAACCTCTCCATCTCCGCTCCAGCTCATCCAGCGACGTGTCGCCATGGGACCGTTCCATGCGCGCGTGTCGAGCGGCTGTGCAGCCAGCGGAGAGCAGCGATAAGCGGCGCTGACAAGCTTGCCATCGTGGCGGCGGAGGCGCACTGACGGTCTCTGTTGCACTGTTTGGGGCGACAATCGACGGGCATTTATTGCTTTTGTCCCTTGCCGCCGAGTTAGGTATTTTGCATAATAATCGCTCGAGTAGGTGTACCAACTCCTGTTTTTACATTTGTACCCTCATCTATGTTGCCACCTGTCGGAGACACCTTGAGCATATAAAAGGAGGCCCAAGATCAACGTAGAAAGGGTTCGGTTCAATCGAATCACTCAATACCAGAGACACTCACGCTAGGTTTTGTAGCTTGCATTTGCTCCCTAGCAAGAACACAATACATCAAACAAGCAGCAAGAGGGAGTTTTATCTCTCGGAGAGCTCCGGTTGGGTAAACTGCTCGTGTGCCTCGCCTCGATCCGCTCTTCGTGCGATCTCCGCCCCCCTCCGAACCACAAGGGGCCTGGTCCGCCGGCCCCATAGGTGTCCGTGGGTACGATCAGCCTCCCCGACAAGGCGAGGCAGCGACAGCTGGACGAGCTTCCTTGCCATCCCTGATATAGCAATAAGGGCACGTCGGCATCGCATTAAATGTGTTTGTCCTACGGTGCCAGAGGATAGACTCGATCACTGTATAGCTTTCCACCTCCTGTGTGCCACTGTGGCAGCCCCTTTGTCTATAAAAGGAGGCCCACGGCATACTGGGAGGGGATTCAGACTTTTTGGACCCTGCACGCCTTGTAGCTAGTACAAGAACACCAGATAAACAGAAACCAGCAGGAGTAGGGTATTACGCATCACTTGCGGCCCGAACCTGGATAATCTCCCCCCCCCCCCCGCGCGTTGATCTCTCAATCCCGGTCTTTCCACAACCCCCGCCCGCCAACTGTAGAAGGGATTCCAGTGATCCCATAGGTGCCGTTTCCCCCGACACGCTCTGCTTGGAACTGCACCAACTTACAGCACCTCCATTCAATATAAATACGTATCCGATTTGTGACTTAGAGTCATTCGGATCAGTGTCAAAGCTTGCATCGACGTAACCATTTACGACAAGCTCTTTGTCACCGCATAAACGAGAAACATATCCTTAGTCCTTTTCAGGTATTTCAGGATGTTCTTGACCTCTATCCAGTGATCCACTCCTGGATTACTTTGGTACCTCCCTGCTAAACTAATAGCAAGGCACACATCGTGTGCAGTACACAGCATTGCATACATGATAGAACCTATGGCTGAAGCATTGGGAATGACTTTCATTTTCTCTCTATCTTCTGCAGTGGTCAGGCATTGAGTCTGACTCAACTTCACACCTTGTAACACAGGCAAGAACCCTTTCTTTGCTTAATCCATTTTGAACTTCTTCAAAACTTTATCAAGGTATGTTCTTTGTGAAAGTCCAATTAAGCGTCTTGATCTATCTCTATAGATCTTGATGCCCAATATATAAGCAGCTTCACTGAGGTCTTTCATTGAAAAATTCTTATTCAAGTATCCTTTTATGCTATCCAGAAATTCAGTATCATTTTCGATCAATAATATGTTATCCACATATAATATCAGAAATGCTATAGAGCTCCCACTCACTTTCTTGTAAATACAGGCTTCTCCAAAAGGGTGTATAAAACCATATGCTTTGATCACACTATCAAAGCGTATATTCCAACTCCGAGATGCTTGCATCAGTCCATAAATGGATCATTGAGCTTGCACACTTTGTTAGCACCTTTTGGATCGACAAAACCTTACGGTTGCATCATATACAACTCTTCTTTAAGATATCCATTAAGGAATACAGTTTTGACATCCATTTGCCAAATTTCATAATCATAAAATGCGGCAATTGCTAACATGATTCGGACGGACTTAAGTATCGCTACGGGTGAGAAGGTCACATCATAGTCAACTCATTGACCTTGTCGAAAACCTTTCGCAACGAGTCGAGCTTAGTAGATAGTAACATTACCATCAACGTCAGTCTTCTTCTTGAAGATCCATTTATTCTTTATGGCTTGCCGATCATCGGGCAAGTGAACCAAAGTCCACACTTTGTTCTCATATATCGATCCCATCTAAGATTTCATGGCCTCAAGCCATTTCGTGGAATCTGGGCTCATCATCGCTTCCTCATAGTTCGTAGGTTCGTCATGGTCAAGTAACATGACTTCCAGAACAGGATTACCATACCACTCTGGTGCGGGTCTTACTCTGGTTGACCTATGAGGTTCGGTAGTAACTTGATCAGAAGTTTCATGATCGTCGTCATTAGCTTCCTCACTAATTGGTGTAGGAATCACTGGAACTAATTTCTGTGATGAACTACTTTCCAATTCGGGAGAAGGTACAATTACCTCATCAAGTTCTACTTTCCTCCCACTCACTTTTCTTTCGAGAGAAACTCCTTCTCTAGAAAGGATCCATTCTTAGCAACGAATATCTTGCCTTCGGATCTGTGATAGAAGGTGTACCCAACTGTCTCCTTCGGATATCCTATGAAGACACATTTCTTCGATTTGGGTTCGAGCTTATCAGGTTGAAGTTTTTTCACATAAGCATCGCAGCCCCAAACTATAAGAAATGACAACTTGGGTTTCTTGCCAAACCACAGTTCATATGGTGTCGTCTCAACGGATTTAGATGGTGCCCTATTTAACGTGAATGCAGCCGTCTCTAAAGCATAACCCCAAAACGATAGCGGTAAATCAGTAAGAGACATCATAGATCATACCATATCTAATAAAGACGTTCGGACACACCATTACGCTGTGGTGTTCCGGGTGGCGTGAGTTGCAAAACTATTCCGCATTGTTTCAAATGAAGGCCAAACTCATAACTCAAATATTCACCTCCATGATCAGATCGTAGAAACTTTATTTTCTTGTTATGATGATTTTCCACTTCACTCTAATATTCTTTGAACTTTTCAAATGTTTCAGACTTATGTTTCATCAAGTATATATACCCATATCTTCTCAAATCATCTGTGAAGGTCAGAAAATAACGATACTCGCCGCGAGCATCAACACTCATCGGACCGCATACATCAGTATGTATTATTTCCAACAAGTCAGTTGCTCGCTCCATTGTTCCGGAGAACGGAGTTTTAGTCATCTTGCCCATGAGGCATGGTTTGCAAGCATCAAATGATTCATAATCAAGTGATTCCAAAAGCCCATCAGCATGGAGTTTCTTCATGCGCTTTACACCAATATGACCTAAACGGCAGTGCCAAAAATAAGTTGCACTATCATTATTAAATATATATCTTTTGGCTTAAATACTATGAATATGTGTATCAGTACTATCGAGATTCAACAAAAATATACCACTCATCAAGGGTGCATGACCATAAAAGATATTACTCATATAAATAGAACAACCATTGTTCTCTGATTTAAATGAAAAACCATCTCGCATTAAACAAGATCCAGATATAATGTTCATGCTTAACGCTGGTACCGAATAACAATTATTCAGGTCTAAAACTAATCCTGAAGGTAGATGTAGAGGTAGCGTGCCGACGGTGTTCACATCGACCTTGGAACCATTTCCCACGCGCCTCGTCACCTCGTCCTTAGCCAATCTTCGCTTAATCCGTAGCCGCTGTTTCAAGTTGCAAATGTGAGCAACAGAACCAGTATCAAATACCCAGGCGCTACTACGAGCATTAGTAAGGTACACATCAATAACATGTATATCAAATATACCTTTCACTTTGCCATCCTTCTTATCTGCCAAATACTTGGGGCAATTCCGCTTCTAGTGACCAGTCCCTTTGCAATAGAAGCACTCAATATCAGGCTTAGGTCCAGACTTGGGCTTCTTCACTTGAGAAGTAACTTGCTTGTTGTTCTTCTTGAAGTTCCCTTTCTTCCCTTTGCCCTTTTTCTTCAAACAAGTGGTCTTGTTAACCATCAACACTTGATGCTCCTTCTTGATTTCTACCTCCACAGCCTTTATCATCGCCAAGAGCTCGGGAATTGTCTTATCCATTCCTTGCATATTATAGTTCATCATGAAGCTTTTGTAGCTTGGTGGCAGTGATTGAAGAACTATGTCAATGACACTATCAACCGGAAGCTTAACTCCCAGCTGAGTCAAGTGATTGTGGTACCCAGACATTCGAGTATATGTTCACTGGCAGAACTATTCTCCTCCATTTTGCAGCTGTAGAACTTTATTAGAGACTTCATATCTTTCAATCCGGGCATTTGCTTGAAATATTAACTTCAACTCCAAGAACATCTCATATGCTCCATGACATTCAAATCGCCGTTGAAGTCCCGGTTCTAAGCCGTAAAGCATGGCAAGTCGAACTATCGAGTAGTCATCAAATTTGCTCTGCCAGGTGTTTGTAACGTCCGGTGTTGCTCCTGCAGCGGGTCTTGCACCTAGCGGTGCTCCCAGGACGTAATTCTTCTGTGTAGCAATGAGGATAATCCTCAAGTTACGGACCCAGTCTGTGTAGGTGCTACCATCATCTTTCAACTTAGCTTTCTCTAGGAACGCATTAAAATTCAACGGAACAGTAGCAAAGGCCATTTATCTATAACAACATAGACATGCAAGATACTATCAGGTACTAAGTTCATGATAAATTAAAGTTCAATTAATCATATTTCTTAAGAACTCCCACTTAGATAGACATCCTTCTAGTCATCTAAATGATCACGTGGTCCATATAAACTAAAGCATGTCCGATCATCACTTGCGATGGAGTAGTTTTCAATGGCGAACATCTCTATGTTGATCATATCTACTATATTCACGTTCGACCTTTCGGTCTCAGTGTTCTGATGCCATATCTGCATATGCTAGGCTCGTCAAGTTTAACTCGAGTATTCTGCACGTGCAAAACAGGCTTGCACCCGTTGTATGTGAACGTAGAGCTTATCACACCCGATCATCACGTGGTGTCTCAAAGACGATTTAACCGTCAATAAAGTGCATACTCAGGGAGAACACTTGTACCTTAAAATTTAGTGAGGGATCATCTTATAGTGCTACCGCCGTACTAAGCAAAATAAGATGCATAAAAAGATAAACATCACATGCAATCAAGTAAGTGATATGATATGGCCATCATCATCTTGTGCATTTGATCTCCATCTCCAAAGCACCGTCATGATCACCATCATCACCGGCTTGACATCTTGATCTCCATCGAAGCATCATTGTCATCTTGCCAACTATTGCTGCTATGACTATCGCTACCGCTTAGTGATAAAGTAAAGCAATTACATGGCGATTGCATTTCGTACAATAAAGCGACAACCATATGGCTCCTGCCAGTTGCCGATACCTGTTACAAAACAAGATCATCTCATACAACAAATTATATGTCATCATGTCTTGACCATATCACATCACAGCAAGCCCTGCAAAAACAAGTTAGATGTCCTCTACTTTGTTGTTGCAAGTTTTACGTGGCTGCTACGGGCTTAGCTAGAACCGTTCTTACCTACGCATCAAAACCACAACGATTTTTCGTCAAGTGTGATGTTTTAACCTTCAACAAGGACCGGGCATAGTCACACTCGATTCAACTAAAGTTGGAGAAACAGACACCCACTAGACACCTGTGTGCAAAGCACGCCGGTAGAACCAGTCTCATGAACGCGGTCATGTAATGTCGGTCTGGGCCGCTTCATCCAACAATACCGCCGAATCAAAGTATGACATGTGGTAAGCAGTATGACTATTATCGCACACAACTCTTTGTGTTCTACTCGTGCATATAACATCTACGCATAGACCTGGCTCGGATGCCACTATTGGGGACCGTAGTATTTTAAAAAAATTGCCTACGATCACGCAAGATCTATCTAGGAGAAGCATAGCAACGAGCGTGGAGAGTGTGTCCACGTACCCTCGTAGACCGAAAGCGGAAGTGTTTAGTAACGCGGTTGATGTAGTCGAACGTCTTCGCGATCCAACCGATCCAAGTACCGAACGCACGACACCTCCGCGATCTGCACACGTTCAACTCGGTGACGTCCGTCGTACTCTTGATCCAGTTGAAGCCGAGGGAGAGTTTTGTCAGAACGATAGCGTGGTGACGGTGATGATGAAGGTACCGACGCAGGGCTTTGCCTAAGCACTATGACAATATGACCGAGGTGGAAAACTGTGGAGGGGGGCACCGCACACGGCTAAAGATCAACTTGTGTGTCTATGGGGTTCCCCCTTCCCCCGTATATAAAGGAGGGGTGGAGGAGGCCGGCCGGGTTCGAGAAGCGTGCAGACCCTACGGGTTCGAGAACTATGTAGACATGACCGAGACACATATCCGGTCAATAACCAATAGCAGAACCTGGATGCTCATATTGGTTCCTACATATTCTACGAAGATCTTTATCGGTCAAACCGCACAACAATATACGTTGTTCCCTTTGTCATCAGTATGTTACTTGCCTGAGATTTGATCGTCGGTATCATCATACCTAGTTCAATCTCGTTACCAGAAAGTCTCTTTACTCGTTCCGTAATGTATCATCCCGCAACTAACTCATTATTCTCATTGCTTGCAAGGCTTATAGTGATGTGCATTACTGAGAGGGCCCAGAGATACCTCTACGATGATCGGAGTGCAAAATCCTAATCTCGATCTATGCCAACTCAACAAACACCATCGGAGACACCTGTAGAGCATCTTTATAATCACCCAGTAACATTGTGACGTTTGATAGCCCACTAAGTGTTCCTCATAGTATTTGGGAGTTGCATAATCTCATAGTCATAGGAACATGTATAAGTCATGAAGAAAGCAATATCAATAAACTAAACGATCATAGTGCTAAGATAAAGGATGGGTCTTGTCCATCACATCATTCTCTAATGACGTGATCCCATTCATCAAATGACAACACATGTCTATGGCTAGGAAACTTAACCATCTTTGATTAACGAGCTAGTCTAGTAGAGGCATACTAGGGACACTCTATTTGTCTATGTACTCACACATGTACTAAGTTTCCGGTTAATAAAATTTTAGCATGAATTGTAAACATGTATCACGATATAAGGAAATATAAATAACAACTTTATTATTGCCTCTAGGGCATATTTCCTTTCACTTTTTTGATATGATGCAGTGTCCCTACAGTTACTGCCCTTTGTAATCACACCACCTTTGCGAAAAACAGGGAAGCACAACTGGTTCCTCGCTCGATTAGACGACAGCAAAAGACTGATGATCATTCGAACACATGAGCTGGAAAAGTTATATTGCAAAAACCCCATTGTATACAAGCACCGGGAAATATGTGAGTATCCAGACAGTGGTTGTTACGTCTATGAGCGTGATACTAGCTTGTTGGGGCCTTCAGGATTTTTGAGTTGGAGGCGGGTAAACAGCCTTGGTTCACACTCTATGTTTCTCAGACTCAATTATTCGATTAACCAGGAGATCACCGTTGGAAGGACCTTGATGGCTGAGAGGATCTGTTTGCTATGGAAAACTGTGTATACACGGTGAGCCCTAGGAGTTCGGGAGCAAACTCCCCTGATTGTCAACGATACAGCCTGCAGCCAAAAGAAGGTGAGAAAGACAAAGGCATCTAGATTAACTTTGATCCTTGGATGTGTCGAGTCCGAAAAGCAGTGATGTGGTTCAAGCCTTCAGGTTGGTAGGTAATTGGGTTGTTGCGTCGAAAGGGTGGAGTACTAGTGTCTCCGGATCACTGGTGGATGAAGCGGGGCTGCAAATTATGATGGTGTTGGATCATCCCTCTTCGAATGACTTGTTGTCTTTGCTGCTTGTTCTGGATCGGTAGCTCTCTCTTTTGTTATGCATATTCCTTGTCATTTGGTCATCCTTGTCTATGTCACTCTTACTATGAAATAGTTGCCTCTATTTAGAATGTCATTCTAAATGCGGATCACGAAAGTCCGGCTACCGCAGATGGGTGCGTTTTGGTGGTGTAGCAAGACTTCTTATGAACTATCATGTTTTGTTATTTATGTCAGTAGTAGTCACTAGTCAGTGTTTGAATGTTGTATATATCGTTGTTTTGAACTGTTTATTGTCTCAAACTGCTGGTGGGCTAAATGAGGGCATCACCATTCTCCAATGTTCAGAGTATATCTCCTTTTTTCAAGTTCCTAGCAAGATGCCCGTATGTTGCACGGAACATCAAGATCTTGTGGGAGAAAAGGATGAACGAGGGAAGGCCTTATCTGCAAATGTGGAGAGGAGTGTGGGTAAATTATCATGGTTTCCTTCCTATCCGTTAGATATAGATCGGATGGCCTATATTGTAGGATGGCAGGCACACCATCATCACCAGCTCTGATTTTTATAAAAGTACTAGCAAGATGCCCGTGCATTTCATGTAACATCAAGATGCATTTGTATGACTAATTTATCTTGTGAGAGAAAAGGATGAACGAGGGAAGGCCTTATTTGCAAATGTGGAGAGGTGTGTCGGTACCTTTTGGCAAAATTGCCATACTTTCCTTCCTATCCGTCAGATATAAATCGGACGGCCTATATTGCAAGATGGCAGGCACACCATCATCACCAACTCCGTTTTTTATAAGAGTGTAGATAGATAATTTGAGCTCAATGTCTTTTCGATGGTGTACACTTGTTTGGGCCAGTGAGGTGTCGTTGAATATGGGCCGAGTAGTAACGCAATGCCAAACAGGTCAATTATGACTCTCAGGCTGGGCTCTCAAAAGATCCTCAAAAAAAGGTCGGGCTCTAAAAAAAGAAAGAATTGGGACTCTTGCGTGCCAACATGTGGGCTCCACCGGTGTTTTTGTGTGCTTGCGCGCCGAGAGCATATTGGCGCATGTTCGAAATTCATGCTACCTTTTCATCCCCAATCTCCCGTCCCTCCCCCACCTCTGGAATCTCGATTCCTACTCTAGTTCCCCCAAATTTCCCTCCTGTACTCCCTGTACTCAAGCGCACTATCATGTCACCGGTCAACGCGGATCTTCAAGCCGGAGATCCTGAGGTCCGTCCTGCCTTCGGTATTGCGTCTTTGTCGCTCAACAGTGGCATGGCGGCGCTTGACGACCAGTTTGCCGGCAAAGTGCTGATGGTAACCATCAACGGCGACCGGCCTCCCATCTCGCCGGACGACCTTGTCAAAGCTCTTGGCATTGCACACGGCATCCAAGTAAGTGACTTGCTCGTCGAAGTCTGTCCGCCACCGGCTGATTTCTTCGTCTTGTTTAGGACAACTTTCGACTGCAGTCGTGTGTTCGAATCTTCCCGGCGTTTGTTCTACGATGGCGCGCTGGTGATCTTTGATCGGTGGCACCCAGGATGGGGCTCGGTGCCCTCTGAGCTTGGGTTTTTAACAAATCTTACCTTCCACGGCATGCCTTGACGCGCTTTGAACAACGAGTACATGAATGAGCTTATCAACGACCTTGCAGGTGAGCTCGTAAGTATGTTTGTTCCTCCAGACAGCTAGGCTCTGACGGTTATGGCATGGATGAAGAAGCCGTCCACCATACCGAAGGTGATTGGTGTTGAGATACCGGTGTTGGAGCCGGGGTTATACTATTCGTCGCCACCAAGGCCGCCGCGGACCACGTTAGGGATGTACCTATATCAAGTGTTCGTGCATGTCGAAGAAGTGGTCAATCCATCAATCGAAGTCCTGCCGCCGCCAGTGGTGCCTGGGTCCGTCGATGATGTCCATTACAGGAGTCAACGTCAGACTTTCCCCTTGTTGCTCGGATTGATGGATGGCACAGGGCCTACTCCATCGCGCGGCGGGGGCCATTGCTTGTTTGGGAGAAGAGGCTGGGCTAGCTGCCTGGTTGTGCTCTAATTTGAGGTAACAACTGAATCTTGTCAGATACTAGTTAAATCCGAGCTATACGTGTGAAACACTGATGTGCCAGTACATTTGATTGTGACCTGTTCTATTTTTGTACCTGAACTTTTTCTAGAAAGGGTTGTACGTCAACTTAATGTTCTAGCAGAACTTATATATTGTGTTGTCTCTCAGTTTTCTTTGCATAGCATTCAAGATATTTCCCCGTCATTTATAAAGACGATGAACCGTCATGTACGAGTTTGTTGGTTTCAACATAGCTCTACCCGTAGCGATGCACTGCTTCCACCCTGATTGTGCGGCCTGCGTGAATTCTTTGTATGCAAGTTCAGTGTGCTATGATGTTCTATATGATTGTGTCAACTATATAAGTTTTTAATGAGCATCATCAATGCATATGGATGAAAGATGTATTTACGAGCATCGACCGATGGGTCTCTCTCTCTCTCACACACACACACGCGCGCGTGCGCACACACACATGCACAAGTGGGACCCGTTGAATTATTTCTTAGCTCGTGATAGCTTTTAATTAGGTTCCACTATACTCTAACTTTTTTCTTAAGTTATTAACTGAGCTCAGTGACTTTAAAAAGTTGTACAGAAGCCTTGTTTGGGACTTTCCGGCGTCGCTGAATGTGGGCTCAGTAGCCATGTAAGGTTGGACTGTACTACACATGCCTTTTTTTTCAACATCAGCAATGCAACTGGGCCGATAGTTGTACATACTCCGGGTCAACTTGTTATTCTCCGCCCCGCTGGGCTGCAAATCTTTCCTAGGAGGGATGCATTAGGCTTAACAAGAAAATGGGCTATAAGAAATAATAAATATGATGTAATTATAAAAACTGGGCAGTAACTATAAAAAAATGCACCAAACACGTAATTAGTTTAAAAAATATAATATTTTTGGAATTTAGAAATTTTAATTTCATTACTTGTTGCGCGCGCTATATTTCGTTGGATTTTTACGTAATACAAATTTATTTTGAATTTATATTTAATCTGACTAGAAATATTGGGATAAAAATATTTCGGATCCCATCAAAATGTGGGAAACTTTATTGAATTCTGCTTTGAGCGGTTGGTGGAAATTAATCGTTGTCCTAGCTAGCAAATGGGTTGTACTTTTAACAAACTGTAAATGGGCTTTAGTAAATTCCATTTTCAAAAATGGGTTGTACATTCTTACAATTCGAAAATGGGCTATATGTTCTCTGCCACACACTTGTGGGACTACTAAGTTGACGCGTCCCCTAAAAAAACTAAGTTGACGCGTATGCAAGGCTATGTCAACTTATAGTCAACACATGATTCTAGCAGCAGTGGCCATTGGATGTCCATCCAACGGATGTCGTGCTTCTTCTTCATTCTCGGATATTCTTGCTTTAGCCACCCAAAAAATGATTCCTCCCCCTAATATCTGGGGCGTCCCGTTTCAGAGGCTGACCTGTTGAAAGTGCAACTATCCCTAGGTGGTTTTGGTAATTCCTAATAACATATAGCTCATTGAGCTAACACTATTTCAAGAATAACATTTCAGGAAAGCTCAATGATTGGCATGTCATGGATGAGAAAAGTGGACCCCTCAAAATGCTAAGGACAAAGGGATTGGCTCAAGCTCAAGACTCTACATTTCCTATTTTAGTGATCCAAGATCACATTGAGTCTATAGGAAAAGCCAATACTATCAAGGAGGGATGAGGTGTTGCTTAATGGCTTGTTTGCTCAAAATGCTTAGTGATATGCTCCAAAGCCCTCAACTACTTTCTCACATCCACATATGACCTAAACCATAAGTCAAACTCGGCCCTACCAATTCTTTCTATCCGGTGCCACCGAGTTCAGATGTCATAGCCACTGCCACAAACCCTAGGCAAATCGGTCTCACCGATAGGGATCTCGGTCTCATCGAGATGGGATTGTAATCTCTCTGTTTCCCTTCGTAACGTTTCGATCCTACCGAGATGAGCGATCTGTCCCACCGAGATTGCAATGTAAACTCTCTGTTTCCCTTTTGTAACATTTCGGTCTCACCGAAATGAGCGAATCGGTCCCACCGAGTTTACCTGACCAACTCTCTAGTTAGCTTATTACCAAAATCGGTCTCACCGAGTTTGTGTAATCGGTCTCACCGAGATTATGTTATGCCCTAACCCTAACCATATCGGTCCCGCCGAGTTGCATGTCGGTTCCACCGAAAATCCTAACGGTCACTAGATTTGCTGAATCGGTCCGACCGAGTTTGTCAATTCGGTCCCACCGAGATTGGTAAGTTGTGTGTAATGGTTAGATTTTGTGTGGATGCTATATATACCCCTCCACCCCCTCTTCATTCGTGGAGAGAGCCATCAGAACGAACCTACACTTCCAATACGCATTTTCTGAGAGAGAACCACCTACCCTTGTGTTGTGGCCAAGATATTCCATTCCTACCATATGAATCTTGATCTCTAGCATTCCCCAAGTTGCTTTCCACTCAAATCTTCTTTCCACCAAATCCAAATCATGTGAGAGAGAGTTGAGTGTTGGGGAGAGTATCATTTGAAGCACAAGAGCAAGGAGTTCATCATCAACACACCATTTGTTACTTCTTGGAGAGTGGTGTCTCCTAGATTGGCTAGCTGTCACTTGGGAGCCTCCGACAAGATTGTGGAGTTGAACCAAGGAGTTTGTAAGGGCAAGGAGATCGCCTACTTCGTGAAGATCTAGCGCTGGTGAGGCAAGTCCTTCGTGGGCGGCGGCCATGGTGGGATAGACAAGGTTGCTTCTTCGTGGACCCTTCGTGGGTGGAGCCCTCCGTGGACTCGCACAACCATTACCCTTCGTGGGTTGAAGTCTCCATCAACGTGGATGTACGATAGCACCACCTATCGGAACCACGACAAAAACATCTGTGTCTCCAATTGCATTTGAATCCTCCAAACCCTTCCCTTTACATTCTTGCAAGTTGCCTTCTTTACTTTCCGCTGCTCATATACTCTTTGCATGCTTGCTTGAGTTGTGTTAAGATTGCTTGACTTGTTCTAAAGTTGCTAAAATCTGCCAAGAACTAAAATTGGGAAAAGGCTAGATTTTTATTTGGTCAAGTAGTCTAATCACCCCCACCCCTCTAGGCATACTTTCGATCCTACAAGTGGTATCAGAGCTTTGGTCTCCATTTGCTTTGATTTCCATAGCTCTTGGTGGTCATAGCCTTGGTTTCACGACCTAGGAGAGTATGGCGTTTAGCAAGGGAAATTGTCACCGTAGAGGTCCTTACTTTGATGGTACTAATTTTGCTAGTTGGAAACATAAGATCAAAATGCATATTCTTGGACATAACCCCGCCGTTTGGGCTATTGTGTGTATTGGCTTGCAAGGTGAATTCTTTGATCGGAGAGAACCGAACTGTGACGCTTCCGCAGAAGAGTTGAAGATGATGCAATACAAAGCTCAAGCTTGTGATATCCTCTTCAATAGATTGTGCCCTGAAGAATTCAACAAAATCAGTCGTCTTGGGATGCAAAGGAAATTTGGGATACTTTGATTGATATGCATGAAGGTACCGACTCCGTCAAGGAATCCAAGTTGGATGTGCTTCACAGTCAGCTTGACTAGTTCAAAATGAAGAATGGTGAAGGTGTCGCTGAAATGTACTCTAGGCTTGCTCTTATCACAAATGAGATTGTCGGCTTAGGAAGTGAAGAGATGACCGACAAATTCATCATCAAGAAGATCCTAAGAGCTTTGGACAGAAAATATGATACCGTGTGCACATTGATCCAAATGATGCCCAATTACAAAGATCTCATGCCAACAGAAGTCACTGGAAGAATTGTTGCTCATGAGAAGTCACTCAAGGATAAGGAGGAACTTCACAACAAGTCAAGTGGTGCTAACAAAGCCTCATGTGAAGCCCCCACATCATCAAGTGAGAAACAAACCTTCAATGAAGAATTGAGCCTAATGGTGAAGAACTTCAACAAATTCTACAAGAGTAGAAGCAAAGAGAGAAGCTCCAAGTCAAGGTCCTACAATGACAAAGGATCTTCTAGTCGAGAGCGTAATTGCTACAATTGTGGAAGACCCGAACACTATTCAAATGAGTGTACGGCCCCCTACAAAAGAAGAGAAGATTCTCCCAAAAGAGGAAGTAGAAGAGAAGAATCACCATCAAGAGAGAGAAGAAGTAGGGATGATCTTTATGAAAGAAGACCCTCACGAAGAAGCAAGGATTCAGAAAGGAAGGACAAGTCATCAAGGAGCTACACAAAACGAAGACATCAAGCTCATGTTGGGGAATGGGTATCCGGCTCCGACTCCGACAATCAATCTGAGATAAGCTATCACTCCGACTCCGAATATACTCAAGATGAAGGTGTTGCCAATCTAGCACTTGTTTCAACCAACTTGAGGGAGTCCTGGATTACGGGGTGTCCGGATAGCCGCACTATAACCTTTGGCCGGACTCCTGGACTATGAAGATACAAGATTGAAGACTTCGTCCCGTGTCCGGATGGGACTTTCCTTGGCGTTGAAGGCAAGCATGGCGATACGGATATGTAGATCTCCTCCCACTGTAACCGACTCTGTGTAACCCTAGCCCTCTCCGGTGTCTATATAAACCGGAGGGTTTTAGTCCGTAGGACGAACAACAATCATACCATAGGCTAGCTTCTAGGGTTTAGCCTCTATGATCTCGTGGTAGATCTACTCTTGTACTACCCATATCATCAATATTAATCAAGCAGGAATAGGGTTTTACCTCCATCGAGAGGGCCCGAACCTGGGTAAAAACATCGTGTCCCTTGTCTCCTGTTACCATCCGCCTAGACACACGGTTCGGGACCCCCTACTCGAGATCCGCCGGTTTCAACACCGACATTGGTGCTTTCATTGAGAGTTCCTCTGTGTCGTCATCTTTAGGCCCGATGGCTCCTCCGATCATCAACAACGACGCAGTCCAGGGTGAGACTTTTCTCCCCGGACAGATCTTCGTATTCGGCGGCTTTGCACTACGGACCAATTCGCTTGGACATCTGGATCAGATCGAAAGATACGCCCCTGGCCATCAGGTCAGATTTGGAAGTTTGAACTACACGGCCGACGTCTGCGGAGGCATGATCTTCGACGGCTTCAAGCCACATCCGAGCGCGCTGCACTGTCACGATGGGCATGATCTAGCTCTGTCGCCGAACAGTGCCCTGAAGGCCGCACCAGTGTCGCTCCGACCCTTAGCTCAGAGCCGACTGCGCCAATCGAGGACGGGTGGCTGGACTCCGCCTCGGGGGCTGCAATCTCTACGGCGATCGAGCCGAACACTAGCCTTGTCGCTGCGAAGCTTCGTGACTCCAAGGTGTCGGACTCCTCTCCGGACTCCGAACCTTCCGCGCCCTGCAATCGAATCCGATTGGGCGCCCGATCATGGAGTTCGCCGCGGAAATCTTTCAGCACTCGCCCTTCGGCGACATCCTGAATTCACTAAAGTCTCTCTCTTTATCAGGAGAGCCCTGGCTGGACTATGGTCAGCAAGGTTGGGATACGGATGACGAAGAAATTCAAAGCCCACCCACCACCCACTTCGTAGCCACTGTCGATGATTTAACCGACATGCTCGACTTTGACTCCGAAGACATCGACGGTATGGACGACGATGTAGGAGACGAACAGGAACCATCGCCTATAGGGCACTGGACAACCACTTCATCTCACGATGTATACATGGTGGACACACCTAAAATAAATGACGACGAGGAACAAAGGGACGCAATGAGGGATCGTTCCCTCGAAAAGCTGTCAAAGCAGCGGCGTAAGCGCCGCTCCAAACCCCACCTCGACAGAGACAGCAGCCATACAGACCCAGCCGCAGAGCAGGGCGAACCGGCGGATGACGAACATGCCATCGAGCAACCATCCGAACGGGGCAACTTGGATGAACAAACCGAGCAACCCGTTCCCGGCGAAAATAACAGTCCGGACGACCTCACGCCGGACAAGTTACTGGAGCAGAAGAACCTCCACAAAAGGCTCGTCGCCACTGCGCGTAGCCTGAAAAAGCAGAAGCGGAAGCTCAAAACAGCGGAAGATGCACTCAGAATTAGATGGAGCAAAGTACTCAACACTGCAGACAAATACGGCAACAGTCGCCACACAAAGAGTTATCCGAAGCGAAAATTACTGCCGTAATTTGATGAGGAGGCCTTAGAGCCCCCGCAATCAAAAAAAATAAGGAAGCCACCCGGTCGGGTGAACAACCCCATGGACAACATAGAGCGGCAAAGGGCGCCGCACACAAGCCGGCACGCGATCCGCACAAGGATTCGCATCAAAAAGATGGCCCAGCCAGATCTATCTACGGGCCAAGAAAGCAAGCTATAGTAAGCAATGCAACGCATCAAGTATCCGAACATCACGGTACACCCAAATATAGGGGTGCCGCACACCCCCTATGTTTCACCGATGAGGTGCTGGATCATGAATTTCCAGCGGGATTCAAGCCCGTAAACATAGGGGCATACGACGGAACAACAGACCCTGGAGTCTGGATTGAGGATTACATCCTCCACATACACATGGCTAGAGGAGATGACCTCCATGCCATAAAATACTTACCCCTCAAGCTCAAAGGGCTAGCCAGGCATTGGCTTAAAAGCCTTCCCGAAAACAACATTGGAAGTTGGGAAGAGCTCGAGGATGCTTTTCGGGAAAATTTTCAAGGGACCTATGTCCGACCTCCGGATGTAGACGATTTAAGTCACATAACTCAACAACCCGGAGAGTCAGCCCAGAAATTCTGGAAAAAATTCCTTACTAGAAAGAACCAGATAGTCGACTGTCCGGACGCCGAAGCCGTAGCAGCTTTCAAACACAGCGTCCGAGACGAATGGCTAGCCAGACACCTCGGCCAAGAAAAGCCAAGAACAATGGCCGCATTAACAAGCCTCATGACCCGCTTTTGCGCAGGAGAGGATAGCTGGTTGGCAAGATGCAGTACTGGTGACCCAAGTACATCCGAAGTTAGGGATGGAAACGGGAAACCGCGACGCAGCAAGGACTAGCGCCGGACCAAGGGAAACAGCCCGAAGTGCACGACAGTCAACGCCGGATTCAAAAGCTCTCGGCAGAATCAGAAAAAGATGCCCCTCAAGGATAACAGGGACGAGCTATCTAACCTAAAAAAAATCTTGGACAAGATATGCCAAATCCACAGTACTCCCGGGAACCATACCCACAGAGATTGTTGGGTCTTCAAGCAATCCGGCAAACTCAACGCCGAACACAAGGGGCTCGACACACCAAGCGAGGACGATGACGAGCCCCACAAGCAAAGCACCGGAAAACAAAAGAATTTCCCACAAGAAGTCAAAACAGTAAACTAACTTCACGTGACAAAAGGGAAAAACAGAGTGGCGCCTATAGAGATACGCGCCATATGGCCTATCTCAGAGGAGTCCACCACTGGTTGTTAAAACCAATCACCTTCGACCATCAGGATTACTCTAGAAGTATGAATGCAGGCTGGCTACCTTGATATTAGATCCAATAATTGATGGACTCCACTTTACACAAGTCCTAATGGACGGCGACAGTGATCTAAACCTGCTATATCAGGACACAATCCGCAAAATGGGGATAGACCCAACAAAAATTTGCCATAGCAACACTTCCTTTCAAGGGGTAACGCCAGGCCCAGATGCCCATTGTACGGGTTCTCTCACGCTAGAAGTTATGTTCGGCTCCCCGACAACTTCCGCCGTGAAAAGCTAACCTTCCACATCGCCCCATTTACAAGTAGCTATCAAGCACTCTTGGGGCCAAGCTTTCGCCCGCTTTAATGCAATACCACATTATGCATCTCTTACACTTAAAATGCCGGTCCATGAGGCATCATCTCATTAAAGGGAAATATCGAGTGTTCCTCGAGCGCAGAAGATTGTGCGGCTGCCTTGACAGCCACACACTAAACCGGCTTCACTAATGAAAGCACCTAAACAGGTCGTTCAGACCCCGGACATGGCTAGACAAGTCTGGCGTAAACATACAAGGGCCTAATAGCCGCATACCCCCGTACAAGGGGCTCCGCGCATGTACAACAAGAGACAATAAAGCTCAATTTTATTCATTTTTTGAATTATACTTTGTTTATTTAATATAATGTACATTTTCGCACGATCTTTTTCAGCTAAGTTCCTCTCTTTTACAGATGAACACCGTGCTACACCCGTCCAGGATACGGCACAACGGAGACACAGGCGCAGACGTGCAGTAGGGACCCGTTCCAAGGGTTCTTTTTAGATTAAGACCCTGCGTAAACCTTTTTTACTGTCTCTTGTTGATACACATCCCCCGGGTTCGTGATATAACCGAGGAGGCGGCTGGCGTCTTGGCATGTGGCCACGTCGAATTTTGCTGCACTGGACACCGGGGGCTTATTACCAAGGGCGTTGTTCAGCCCTTTTTCATAAAGACCGAATACCTTAGGGAGTGTTCGGCGTCATGAAGTTTGGCCTTATATGCATAAGCTCGAATCATGTCTTTGGTCAAATGTTGGGTTTGCTCGGCTCCTGTGTTTTGCTACCTTACGTTCCGCTCTATCGGCTAAGGCGGCACCAGAGAACTCTGCGATTGTGCCCGGTTCGCCAGCGAGCACCTCGAGAGAAAGCCGAAAACTGACTGTCATGATATAGCGTGAGACTGGTTAACCACTCGAGGACCCGCCGGAATCTTTAGGATTCCTCCGCATTAACGAAGGGCAGTTTCCCGGCCAGGCACATACGCGCCCCGAATTCGGGTGAGCGCGATGCCCCTAGGGGCTATATAGTAGCCCCACTGTCAAACTCCTATGGCTAAGTGAAAGTGATAAAGCATTATAGTCCGATTGTCTAGTTCGCTGTGCTATCACCTCCTTAATAGGACCAAGACGTTGGATCAAGTGTGAAAATGCGTCTTTTGCAAACACCCCCGCATTATATGCGTGGGGGCTGAAGCCGAAGACTGCCATACTTCAGGTTATATATACATATACATTAACGGCCGCACAGGAGGTATTTTAATTCTTGAAGGCACAAGTATAAAAAGCTTTTATATTCGCCCGAAACATTGTTTTACAATAATACATGTTATTCGAACATAATATCCTTCGAGCACTGCGTCTCTATTAAACAAGCGCCCTGCAGAACTTCCTGAAAATAGTGCTCGGCAGGTACTCGGCTCCCGTCCTAATCTTGGGATGCAACAGCGACGGCCTTCATCCCCGCCCAGTATGTCTTGACACGGGCAAGAGCCATCCGCACACCCTCTATGCACGCTGACCTTTTCATTGCATTGATATGCGGCACCGCACCAAGGAACTGCTGCACCAAGCTAAAATAACTCTTCGGCTCGGGCCTTTCCGGCCACAGATGACTCACGACATACTTCATGGCGAGTCCGGATAACCTATTCAGCTCCGCCCATGCGGCCAAACGATCGGTTAATGGAAGTGGGCGCTCTGGATTGTGGAACTGCGACCAAAAAAGCTTTTCCACTTCGTGATCCTTTTGATCTCGGAAGTGTTCGGCCGCATCTGCGGCACTCGCCGCCAAGTCCAGATAAGTGTCCGCCGCACTCCACAGCCGGTCCAACGGAGCATATTAGGATCCCCGAACTTCATCCGCAGCATAAAGGGCTTTCCAGCCGCGATATCTCCGGCCTGACGTAGCTCCTCCTTCATAGCTCTCATCGCAGAGCGAGCATCCTTGGCCTCGGTAGTGGCCTTCTTCAGGTCCTTCTGTTCCGCCCGATCTTCTTTTTCAAGAAGCTTGTAGCGGTCGGCAGCATTCTTCAACTTCATAGCCATCTCGGCCATTTCCTTCTTGCTTCGGCAGTGAGCAGCCTGTTCGGCTTTCAGCTCTTCAGCCGCCTTTAAGGCAGCCGCATCGCTTCTCCTGGCCTGCTCCTTGGCTCGGGCAAGTTCCGCCCGAAGGTTCTCCATGGCAGCGGCACCATCTGCATCAAGCACACATGTTGTAAGATACGGGCATCAAGCTCCTCTTACCAGGTGTCTTCGGAGAAATTACATACCTTGTGCCTCGTCAAGCCGTTTGTTGACAAGCGCGATGTCGGCATCTGCCACGTCAAGTTACCGCTTTAGCTCGGCAAATTCATCAGTACGGCTAGCCACCGAACACTTCGCCACCTACAAACGAAGGGTGACATATTACACCTGGGATTATGATCCTCGGCGCGTCGTCATTTTTGACAACGCACCGAGTTTCAGGGGCTACTATCTACACAGGGCGCATCTCATATATGCAGAACTGTCAAAAGGTACATCACTTCGCATGCCTCAAAACCTGACAGTAAACTCCTGACGGCCTCGTACAACCCCCTCTCCGCGGATGAAATCCTTTCAATCACCGTACCCATCAACGCATGGTGTTCTTCTGAGATAGACGCTCGCCCGAGCAGATCCTTGACTCCTCCGACCGTGCACCGGACGGTGCGGACTCGTCCGATGGCCTTTTTCAAGGCGGACACGGAAGGACCTTGGGGCGCCATACGATTGCCTTCCGGCCCTGCCGGATCCGGAGAAACCCTCCGTGACGACACCTCAGGGTCGCCCGCCTCGCAAGGCGGTATGGCAAGGGGAGGCGTTCCGCTCTCCATCATCTCCGACGAAGATCCCCTGAAGATGAGCTCTGCTGAGAAGGGCTGAGATCCGAACTACAAGGTAAAATTTCAGTTATCTTCCTCAGAAATAGAACAGGGATGTCTCTTATTTTAAAAGTCCCCTCTCTACTTACGGCTCGGTGGAGGGCTGATCCCCTTGGGGGCACAGTGCGGCCGAGGCATCCCCCAACGCAGGACCCTCTGACGAAGATTTCTTCCCCCGCTTTGAGACCATGGTCTCCGGGTCTTCGTGAGGCGGTCCTCTTCTTCCCTGGATAGAGGAATTCTCGATTCCTCCTTTCACGACAGCCCTAGTTCGGGAGGCGGTAGCTTCCTTGTTCCCCCCTTCGCCTTCTTCCAAAGGCGCAACCTCCAGCATCCTGATTAACATGGGATCCGGCGTGGTCTCAGGGAGGGGGGCCGGACACCTGATTAGCTTTGCTTTCGCTATCCACTCCTGTTTAAGGGATAGCTCTTTTAAGGGCAATTTTATGATAAATATACGGATAGCGTGTCCGGGTACAGGGCTACTTACGTGAGTATCCGGGCGATTGCAGCTTAGACCTGCGTTCTCGGTCGAGCCCGGACACATTGCTTGTGATCTGAAGAACAATTTGTACATCTCCATGGGCGTCGCGCCCGTAAAATGTTGGAGGGCTCGTGGTCCCTCCGGATTAAACTCCCACAGGCGAAGGGGGCGATGTTTGCAGGGCAGGGTGCGGCGAATCAACATGAACTGCGTCACTACAACCAGATTGATGTCTCTTTCTAGGAGATCTCGAATGCGGCCCTGCAACAAGGGCACGTCCTTGGACGGCCCCCAGTTAAACCCTCTATTGACCCATGACGCTAGCTGTGGTGGGGGACCCGAGCGAAAAGCAGATGGCGCCACCCACTTGGTGCCCCTGGGAGCTGTGATATAAAACCACTCTCGTTGCCATAAGCTGAACTCCTCTTGAAAACAGCCCACAGGCCATGGAGCGTCAGCATTCTTGCTTATGAAAACACCTCCGCACTCCGCGTGCTGCCCCTCGATCATCTTCGGATCTACTTTGAAGGTCTTAAGCCACAATCCGAAGTGAGGAGTAATACGGATGAATGATGAGATGTGGAGGATGGACTCCGGAGCCAAGTCGTGAAATTCCAGCCCATAATAAAACAGGAGCCCCCTCACGAAGGGGTCCGTCGGGAAGCCTAGCCCCCGAAGGAAGTGAGACGCGAACACCACGCTCTCGCCAGGCTTGGGAGTGGGAATAACCTGCCCTTGAGCAGGCAGCCTATGCGAGATTTCGCCGGTTAGATACCTGGCATCTCTTAGCTTTAGCACGTCTTCTTCCGTAACGGAGGAAGGCATCCACCGGCCTTGAAGGTCGGAACCGGACATCATCAAAGGTCCGAAGCGCCTGAATCTGGAGCTTTGGGTGTAGGAACTCAAGGTGAGAGGCGGATTCGATTGAGATTGAAAGAAAGGAGTCGAGCCTTGGTCTCTTTATAAAGAGGTTGAATACCAAGAGCCCTCCCCGTGACCGTCTGGGACTCGCCTTTGATAGAGGAGACATACCAACGGGCACGATTGGGTTACCCACTCCCGTATTGATGAGAATCCCGGAATAAGGGGACACGATCTCTGCTTCGACAAGACGTGCCAAGGAAACCGCCTCGTTAAACGCGCCGAGGTGGGACAGTAAAACGATTCGAATAAAGGCTTGGCCGCGGTGTGGTGTCACGCTGCGGAATACGTCAGCAGATTGGATTTGTGTAAATATTATTCTCTCTACGGTTGTATGTGGAACTTATTTTGCAGAGCCGAACACTATCCTTGTGTTCAAAATCTTCTATGAAGTATTTGGAGGAGGAAGCTGCCTTGCAATGCCGAAGACAATCTGAGCATCGGACTCGTCGTCATTGAAGCCTGGTTCAGGGGCTACTGAGGGAGTCCTGGATTAGGGGGTGTCCGGATAGCCGGACTATAACCTTTGGCCGGTCTCGTGGACTATGAAGATACAAGATTGAAGACTTCGTCCCGTGTCCGGATGGGACTTTCCTTGGCGTGGAAGGCAAGCTTGGCGTCTGGATATGTAGATCTCCTCCCATTGTAACCGACTGTGTAACCCTAGCCCTCTCCGGTGTCTATATAAACCGGAGGGTTTTAGTCCGTGGGGCGAACAACAATCATACCATAGGCTAGCTTCTAGGGTTTAGCCTCTCCGATCTCGTGGTAGATCTACTCTTGTACTACCCATATCATCAATATTAATCAAGCAGGAGTAGGGTTTTACCTCCATCGAGAGGGCCCGAACCTGTGTAAAAACATCGTGTCCCTTGTCTCCTGTTACCATCCGCCTAGACGCACAGTTCGGGACCCCCTACCCGAGATCTGCCGGTTTTGACACCGACATAACTCCTACGACATATTTGATTCACCAAATGAAGGAATTGGAAGATGCTTCATGGCTAAAGGCCCAAAGGTATTACACCCCGAGTATGTTGATTTCAATAGTGATGAAGATGACTTGTTAGGTGATGATGATTTACTTGTTGACAACTCTAGTGATGAATACTATGATGAAACGTCAATTAATTATGATAATCAAGATAAAAGGAATGACAATGATAAGGAGAAGATTGAGTCTCTAACTAAAGAACTAAACACTCTTAAGTTAGCTCATGAAACTATCTTAGGAGATCATCGAGAACTTTTAAGGACTCATGAGATGTTACGCTTTGAAAAGCTCAACCTTGAGCAAGAGCATGAGTTCTTAAAGGCAATCAATGATGATCTTCGCAAGAAAAGTTCTTCTTACATTACCAAGTGTTTACTCTTGTCCACTTACATGCCTCAAGTCAAGTCTAGTAACAAGAAAGATTCTTCCTCTAGTAGTAACAATAATCATGCTAAATCCAATGTTGTTGCTTCTAGTAGTTCTCTTGATTCCACTAATGATTCTCCTAGCCAAGTTACACTTGAGCAAGAAAATAGCTTCTTGAAGGGAATTATAGAGAAAGGTGTTTACAAGAGCCTTGCCGGGAGTAAGCAATTCGAGGAAATTGTACGCAAGCAAGGAAGGCACCGGAAGAACCAAGGTGTTGGTTTTGAACAAAAGTTCAATGCCAATGGAGTTGAGTGGGAAGAAGATCAATCCCCAAGACGAAGTTTGTTCCTCAACAGGATAAGTGTGATCCTGCTTCTTTCAAAGGGACACAAGCTCAAGATGATCTTCCACCACAAGACCACAAGCAAAAAGGCGAGGACAAGCTTCAAGAGGAGATTGATGCATTTGAAGAAGCTCCTAAGGCTTTGGTCAAGTGGGTTCCCAAGACTACATCAAGTTCTACTTCATCAAGTACGACTACAACTCCAAGGATTCCCATCAAGATGATGTGGATCGAAGAAGAAGAACTAGAGAGTTCTTGAGGGTGACTCCGCCAACATATTTCACTCATATCATTTTGGCAAGAACAAGTGCAATCAACTTCCACATCTTGCACTAGTTCAAGGAGTCACAAACCCTCTTGTTGGTAAGACAAGGGACAAGGTAACCTAATACCTTCATAGACATCATCTTGTGTGTGCATCATTCTATGTCTATGGATATCCTTGTTTGTTTGCAACTCACTCCAAAGGATTGCTTCAAATGATCTACATCAACATTGAGCATCCACATCTTCAACACCTACATGAAGTCATCGTCGACAAAACCTAAGGTTAGTTCATCCCTCTAAGGGGGGATCTCACATCTAGGGGGAGCTTTACTCTAAGAATTGAGCTAAAGCAACTCTAATGGTGTGAACGCAACAACGCTTTATGTAAAAGTGGTAACCCCACTTGTGCTTAAACAATGAGTATGACCTATGATCAAATGCTCTCATTTGACTCCTAAGTCAATATACTCATATTTAGATGACCTAGTCATCGCCAATTGCTCTATCACACACACACACACACACACACACACACATATATATATATATATATGTAAAAGTGAATTGGTTGTGCATGCTTTGTCACATATTTCATTTGCCATTTCATTGTGTGAGCATGTTGGTTGCATAATTTACTCATTCGAGGACATCCGCTTGTTGTTTTGATTGTTTGGTTTCCTTTTCTTTTGCCAAGTGGATGGACAAGAATGCCTAAGAACCTTCTCTAGCTATCTATGATTTTCTCGTCTCAAACTCTATTCATGCTACATCACAAAATTTGATCAAGTCAGATTTGAACCACTCTATGTGAGGAGCACTCGGAGTCCCCGATTCGTCATAGACTTAAACTTCCAAAACTTCTTTGTGCGCTTCAGTCTAACCGATTCTCCATTTCGGTCATACCGAGATCACTAAGTTGATCTAGGTTTTCAATCTCGGTGCAACCGATTTGAACTTTTCGATCACACCGAGTTGTTGTAACTGCTTGCAGTTATGCATCTCGGTGCCACCGAGTTGTTCCACTCGGTCACACCGACAGGGTCAGGCTATATATATCCACGGGTCAAATTTTGGAAATTTCTCCGAACTCTTTCGCCCGCGCTTAGCCTGCTCTGCCTCCGTGGTCTCCGGATCGTCCTCCTCGTTGCCAGCTGCCTCATGCCACTGGTCTCCGCCGCTATTAACGGGAATCGACTCCACCGTTGCCGCCGTAGCAAGTCCATCGCCGAACTAGGGTATGGACTTGATCATTGTGCTATTCCTAACTCCGAATCCCTAGCACATTGTTTTGCCATTAATCTTTCCACGATTGAGATCATCTTATCCACCGAAAACACTCCATAGATTAGATGTGAATTGAAAATTTAGGGTTAGGTTTCAGCCGAAACCACCTCGGACCAACCGAGTTGTAGAACTCGGTACCACCGATTCGTCTAAGGCCATTGCACATGTAATTCTCGGCCTGTCCAAGAATTGCAAATCGTGTGACCGAGTTCAGGACTTTGTGAAACCCTAGCAATCTCGGTGCCACCGAACTGTGACTCGGTCTGACTGAATTCACCAGTTTAGGTTCCAAAAGTTGCTTCGGTATCACCGAGTTTACAAATCGGTAGATCCGAAATGCTTTCTGTGGAAAACTAAAACTAAGTTTTTGAGTCATTCTTTTGCAAAAACCTCTGTATTTTGTGATGCTCATCCACTCTACCTCATCTATAAACTATTCACAGGGTCTGCTGTCAGAGTTTGCAATATGTCTGATCAGAGTGACAGTCAGAACAAGTCAGAGGAGCAGGTTCACATGAGTGAGGGCACTAGTCCCTCTAGCAGCTCAGATGATGGTAGCAGGAGCACACCCAACAACTTGCCAAAGGCTGCCACGAGAGCCAATAAGAAAATAACCTCAGATTCAGAGGATGAGGACTATGTGGCTGAGGAGGAAGAAGCTACCTCAAAGAAGAAAGTGCTGAAGAAAGGAGTTGGCACAACAGCTCCACTAAAGCCAGGTCTAAAAACAAAAATGGCAGCAAGAAGAGTTCCAATGTACAAAGCCAGAGCTTCAACTGTTGAAGCCTCAAATATTGTTGCTGAAGAAACTGGAGATGGGAAGAAAAGAAAAGAAAGGGTCAAGAAGACCATGGCCAGAGTAATTGGGAAGCCCTCAATGATGGAAGATGAAGAGGAAGAGGTTGCTGCACCAGCACCTAAGGCACAAAAGCTTATGGCAGATGCCATAAGATCAGGGGCTGCTCCATCTAAGCCCAAAGAAGCTCCCAAGGCAGCTGCTCCCAAATCTGCACCCAAGAGGAACACCAGGAGTATTTCAGCTGCAGAGAAGAACAAGGCCCCAGTGCCTGAAGCTGCTGTTGAAGAAGAAGATGATGAGGAACATGTCTTGAGAAAGTTGAAGCCCAAAATTCCAGATCACAATGATGCTCATCCAGTAGCTGAGGACATGAAGCTCAGGAGGGATGCAGGACTCAAACAGTGGAGATTGACTGATCCCTATGCAGTCAGGAGAAGAACTGCTGTGGACTATAGGTTCCATACAAAGGAACAGCAGGACTTCTATGAGACAGTGTTGCTTGACAAGAAGCCAATTGTCCGTGATATGAGATGGGTAGACTGGGAGTACATCAGGAAGAATGAAGAGCCTTATCCAGGAGTGTATGTCTGTTTCAATGCTTGTGGAGTGAATGACTTTGTTGGGCAGAAGCTCACAAAGTGGAATGATGAGCTTATTATGCAGTTCTACTCCACAACTCATTTTTACCCAGATGGAAGGATTATGCGGATGTGCAGAAGGTACTAGGTATCAATCATCAGTTGAAGAATGGGCAAAGTTGATCAATGCTCCTGAGGAGAATGAGGATGACTTGGATGTCTATGCCAAGAAGAAGAAGGATCACAACTCCATGGCACACATGTACAGAGAGATCCCAGATGTTGCTATTGAGACACACAAGTTTGGCTCAGTACATTATCTTCTGTCGGGACTGCCAACAATTAACTGGATCCTCAGGCACACTCTTTTGCCTAAATCTGGAGATCACAAGATGATCAGAGGCCATTCCATCAACCTACTTCACATATTTGATGTGCCTCAGAAGTTCAAGGTCATGAGCCTCATAGTGGAAACTATCAAGCGGGATAGTGCAGATCGAGAAGAGAAGTTGTGGGTATGCCCCCACGGATGCGTAAGCTCATCAACTCCAAGATGGGCACAGGCACCTACCTCTTAGACAAGGAACACATGCCCATCTATCCAGATTTTGAGGACAACACGGTGGTGATGGATGAAGATGAACCATCTTACGTGCAAGCACAAGCAAAAAGGGAGAAGGCAAGGACAGAAAAAGGCTGCAAAGATGCCAACCATGGATGAGGCATCTCAGTACTTCTTGAAGAGCAAGCAGGATCAGCTTGGCTACTTGATTGCCTCCACTCTGAGGATTGAGAAGGGATTGGCCACCCTGACTCGAAACCAGGAGAGCTTGGAGAGGATCATGGAGCAGAAGTTCTATGACATGGATGTGAAGGTCATTGAGATACAGTCAGTTGTTGAACAACTTCAGGATGATATGCAGGAGAGGAAGGGCAAGACTACTACTGATTCTTTTGCGGAGTGCCCAGGGGCAGAGATCAGGCTGCGGTGCGATTCTGACACCACAGCAACTTCATCTGCACTACCATGCCTTACGTGCAACTAGCTAGCTACAACACCTACTCCTCCAAAGCACCATCTACATCGTGGCGCCTTCATTCTTGGAGTTCTCTCTACACCACCACGAAGACCAAGCTGACGGTCGATTTAGTGCTATGCATTTTCTATGAACTTTTTGATAACTTTTTGCCAAAGGGGGAGAAAAATGTATAGATCATAGGCTTCGAGAGAGAGTGTTGCTTTTGTTCTCTCTTGTTTTGGTGGTTGAACTTTATTTGCTTGCTTGAGATACTTTATGCGTTTGTGAGATACTTGGATGATCATGTGTTTGATCATATGCTACCTTAATGCTTGTTGGATTTGCTTGGTGATGAGTGCATGTATTTATTTATTATCATTTTGAGCGCTCCACCAAGATGTATGTGACATGGAAGAGTAACCCATGATCCTAACTCATTGTGCATTTGCAGTCCAAAGCAAATCTTAAACCATGCACAAATTTAGGGGGGGGGGGCTCTTGCTTTTCACATACTCCTCAAAGCGACAATGTTTTTCACTCTTATTATCAATTGTCGAAGCTTTCATCTATATGTTGTCATCAGTTACCAAAAAGGGGGAGATTGAAAGTGCAACTATCCCTAGGTGGTTTTGGTAATTCCTAACAACATATAGCTCATTGAGCTAACACTATTTCAAGACTAATATTTCAGGAAAGCTCAATGATTGGCATGGCATGGATGAGAAAAGTGGATCCCTCAAAATGGTAAGGACAAAGGGATTGGCTCAAGCTCAAGACTCTACATTTTATATTTTAGTGGTCCAAGATCACATTGAGTCTATAGGAAAAGCCAATACTATCAAGGAGGGATGAGGTGTTGTTTAATGGCTTGCTTGCTAAAAATGCTTATTGATATGCTCCAAACCCCTCAACTACTTTCTCACATCCACATATGACCTAAACCATAAGTCAAACTCGGCCCTACCGATTCTTTCTATCTGGCGCCACCGAGTTCAGATGTCATAGCCACTGCCACAAACCCTAGGCAAATCGGTCTCAGTGATAGGGATCTCGGTCTCACCTAGATGGGATTGTAATCTCTCTGTTTCCCTTCGTAACGTTTTGGTCCTACCGAGATGAGCGATCGGTCCCACCGAGATTACAATGTAAACTCTCTGTTTCCCTTTTGTAACATTTCGGTCTCACCGAAATGAGCGAATCGGTCCCACCGAGTTTACCTGACCAACTCTCTAGTTAGCTTATTACCAAAATCGGTCTCACCGAGTTTGTATGTCAGTCTCGCCAAGATTATGTTATGCCCTAACCCTAACCATATCGGTCCTACCGAGTTGCATGTCGGTCCCACCGAAAATCCTAACGGTCACTAGATTTGTTGAATCGGTCCGACCGAGTTTGTCAATTCGGTCCCACCGAGATTGGTAAGTTGTGTGTAACGATTAGATTTTGTGTGGAGGCTATATATACCCCTCCACCCCCTCTTCACTCGTTGAGAGAGCCATCAGAAGGAACCTACACTTCCAATACACATTTTCTGAGAGAGAACCACCTACCCTTGTGTTGAGGCAAGGATATTCCATTCCTACCATATGAATCTTGATCTCTAGCCTTCCCCAAGTTGCTTTCCACTCAAATATTCTTTCCACCAAATCCAAATCCTGTGAGAGAGAGTTGAGTGTTGGGGAGACTATCATTTGAAGCACAAGAGCAAGGAGTTCATCATCAACACACCATTTGTTACTTCTTGGAGTGGTGTCTCCTAGATTGGCTAGGTGTCACTTGGGAGCCTCCGACAAGATTGTGGAGTTGAACCAAGGAGTTTGTAAGGGCAAGGAGATCGCCTACTTCGTGAAGATCTACCGCTAGTGAGGCAAGTCCTTCGTGGGCGACGGCCATGGTGGGATAGACAAGGTTGCTTGTTCGTGGACCCTTCGTGGGTGGAGCCCTCCGTGGACTCGCCCAATCGTTACCCTTCGTGGGTTGAAGTCTCCATCAACGTGGATGTACAATAGCACCACCTATCGGAACTACGACAAAAACATCTGTGTCTCCAATTACGTTTGAATCCTACAAACCCTTCCCTTTACATTCTTGCAAGTTGCATGCTTTACTTTCCGCTGCTCATATACTCTTTGCATGCTTGCTTGAATTGTGTTAAGATTGCTTGACTTGTTCTAAAGTTGCTAAAATCTGCCAAGAACTAAAATTGGGAAAAGGCTAGATTTTTATTTGGTCAAGTAGTCTATGATCCAAAAAGAAAAGAGAAAGGTTTAACAAGCCATGAGAAAATAAAGTAAAGTAACCATACGTTCTGTTTGCATAACGTGTATACGCCACGCCATACAATCGAAATAGAAACATGGGACGATTCCAAAATTTTGAATAGATCTGTGGGGATGAGAGAAGTTGTTGTTGAGAAATATGAAATTGGAAAGGAAGTCAAACTCCCTATGGAACCTGTGATCGGTTTACTTTCGATCCTACACCTGTGGGCCTACTAAGTTGACACGTACCAAGGGCTTTGTCAACTTAGTCAATATATACGATTCTAGCTGGAGTGACCGTACGATGTCCATCCAACGGCAGTCATGCTTCTTCAACCTCTGGTCTTCTTTCTCCAGCCGCCCAAACCAGCACCAGTCGTGTCGCGTGCTTCTGCCTCCCGTGGCCGGATGTGATGCCGCGGAGGCCTCACCGCCCCCTACTACTCCCACCGCTGGCCAGGACCTATGGCAACGGCAGCCTCACACCGAAGCCAAATCAGTGAACCCTCATACTCCTCTCCGCGTGGGCATCCACTGCCATGTCTTCCCCGGCTCTATGTTGTCCCCTTCCTAGGCCTCGCCGTCGTCCACCGCCTTGGTGCTCTCGGTGCGGCATGGTCAATGTGGTCAAGGAATGACTTCCATCGAAAGAGTACTGTACGTGGAGAGGCTGGTAGCTGGGTCCATGGCCGCAGCAAGGAAGTGCCTCCTTATTATGCAGAAAATAATGATTCGTCCACCTGACAACATGGACCCACCGGACAGGCCACCGTATTTTGCAAAAAAAATGTTTCCCTCTGACTGCTGGGACCCACCAGCTACATCTTCGCATGCAAGGAAGTGCATCCATATTACGGGCAAAAAAATGATTCGCCCCCTGACTCCTGGGAGCCACCAGCTACATCTTCTCACGCAAGGAAGTGCCTGACAGTCGGCACCCACCTGGTCGAAGCGTACGCAACGTTGTCATTCTGGTCGCGAACATGTACATACAAACGATCGGTCTGTCTGTAGGCTGCAGCGATGAACCGTGGCCATGTAAGGAAGGGCACGTGTCGTAGTAGAGGTGCGCACGTAGCATGTCATGTAGTCCTGTTGATATCGTGTACATGTATGTACAACGGCTAGGGTGCAAGAAAGTTAATACAGCCACGTACGTACATACAGGCGGGGTCTCGAATGCCTACTTGCGCATACGTACGGCCAGTGCTCATGTACATGGCTGGGTTGGAACGGAGAAATTGCGTCGTCGTCGTGTTCGTCGGGAGCCAACCGTCTTGGACGGAACGGCCGATCGAAACGAGGCCCGATGTACCGCAGAACGGAGAAAACGGCCTTGTGTTCGACCGGCCACGGTCGAAACATGATCCTGTTCATCGGGAGGGGTCCGGCATACCGCAAAAAAGAGGAAACAGACTTATCTTGGACCTCCTACGGTCGAAATGGGGTCCTGTTGATCGGGAGGGGTGTGGCGTACCGCAAAACGGAGGAAACGGACTTTTGTTGGAGCGCTACGGTCAAAACGGGGGTCTTGTTCATCGGGAGGGTTGTGGCGTACCGCAAAACGGGACTCCACAGGATACTATTCATCTCCACCGTCGACCTCGTCCAGCCTCCATGGGCTACTGTTCATCCATCGTCGAGCTCCTCCAGCCTCCACCTACGACTGTTCATCCACGGGCTCCTGTTCATCCAGCCTCCACCGTCCTCCACCGGCTACTGTTCAGCCAGCCCTCTCCACGGGGTCCTGTTCAATCACCCCTCCACGGGCTACTGTTCATCCAGTCCTCCACCGGCTACTGTTCAACCAGGCCTCCACGGGATCCTGTTCATCCACCCCCAACTGGCTCGATTGATCAGGGTCCTGTTCATCCAGCGGCAACGACCTCTACTACCACGGGGTCCTGTTCATCCAACCCCCCACCGGGAACTGTTCATCCAAGCCCCCAACAATGCTCACTGTTCATCAAGAGGCAGCATCGATCGGCTTCAGTTAGTAGCAGTAGCGAAGGAATCACTCGGGTTCAGTTAACATCAAGGGTTCGATCGCTCGGGTTCAGTAACGTAGCTAGTGCAATCGCTCGGGTTCGGTTAGAGCCCAATGCCTCGCTCGGGGTCATTTAGAGCGCAACGCCTGGCACACATGCTCGTACGTGTATGATAGAAACGCGCAAACCTCCGTGCATCGCTCGGCCCCGACCACCCATCGTAACCGGCAACTCCCCGATATTTTCCTCGCCCTCACTTCTACCACGGTTTTTTCCGTCATGGACGGCCCAAAGAATGTCATGCAGCTGCGTCTCCAGCCCGCCCAGGACAAGCTCATTTTCTGTCATGATTTTTTGTCATAGAAATAGGAGCCCACCACATCTATGATGATACCGGGTTTTGTCACAATTATTGTCATCATAAGCATGACAGGAAAAAAATTCGTTCGGCCCAAAATGTCACAGATGTGTCTTTTTTTGTAGTGTATTAAGTTGAACCGTTTTTGTTCTCTTGGCCCAACGCAAACAGTTCATCCGAGTGACCTGTATGCCGTCACTCACACACACACCTTGATCTACCCGACCGTTTCTATTGTGTTGCCTAATCACAAACAGTTCATCCGGGTGAACTGTATGCCTTATATCACACACACCTTCATCTGGCTGCCCGTTTCTGTTGTTAATATCATTGCAAACAGTTCATTTGAGTGAACTATATGCCATGCATCGCACTCACAAATATAATGTGAAACATGTTTGTTGTCAACGCCATCGCAAATGTTTTGTATCTTTTTTGATGGGTTTATTACGTCACGTTTGCAATTAGTGCATCGCACACAGTTTCGTCGAAGGGTCTCTGATTGTACTGTCGCATTTGGACCATCCTGAAGTAGTGTATGCTTGAATATTGATGTCTTCGTGTCAAATTATAGACTATTGCTTTGAATCATTCAAGTACAAATGTCCATGTTACAAAATAAAAGATTATATGATGAATATGATAGGTAGGATTCCACATCAAAATTTCTATTTTTACCATTTACCTACTCGAGGACGAGCAGGAATTAAGCTTGGGGATGCTTGATACGTCTCCAACGTATCTATAATTTTTTATTCTTCCATGATATTATAGTATCAATCTTGGATGTTTTATATACGTTTGCAAGGAAATATATCATTTGTAGGGACTAACCAATTAACTTAGTGCCCAGTGCTAGTTACTCTTTTTTGCTTGTTTTTGGTTTTTCAGAATATCAGCACCAAACGAAGTCCAAATCCCACAAAACTATTTGGTGATTTTTTCTGGACATAAGAGACGTTGGAAGCTTCGGGAGGGGACAATAAGATGGAGCACTGGCACACGAGGCACCAGGGCGCGCCTGGTGGCTTGTGGGGCCCATGTGCCTCTGTTTGACCTAACTCTACCTCTATAAATTCTCTAAAATCAGGAAACCAACACACGAGTCCACGAAATACTTTTTCCACCATCGCAAGTTTCAAAACCACAAAATCCCATATGGAGGCCTTTTCCGGCACTTTGCTAGAGGGGGGTTCGATCACGGATGGGCTCTACATCATCCTTGTGGCCCTTCGGATGATGCATGATTAGTTTACCACAGACCTAAGGGTCCATAGTTAGTAGCTAGATGGCTTCTTCTCTCCATTTGATCTTCAATACAATGTTCTGCTTGATGTTCTTGGAGTTCTATCCTATGTAATCACTTTTTGTGGCGTGTTTGTTGGGATGCGATGAATTTTGAGTTCATGATCAGATATATCCATGGACATTATTTGAGTTTTCTCTAAACTGTTTTATGCATGATTACTATAGCTTCGTATTTCTCTCCAATCTAGCCAACTAGATTGATTTATCTTGCAATGGGAGAGGTGCTTTGTAATGGGTTTGTGATACGCCTCCAACGTATCTATAATCTTTTATTGTTCCATGCTGTTATATTATCATTCTTGGATGTTTTACAATCATTTTATAGCAACTTTATATAAGTTTTTGGGACTAACCTATTGACATAGTGCCCAGTGCAAGTTGTCATTTTTTGCTTTTTTTTACTTCACAGAACATGAGTACCAAACGAAGTCCAAATGCCATGAAACACTTTAGAGATATTTTTTGGACCAGAAGACACCTTGGGGGCCAAGAAAGCACCAGAGGGGATCCCCGAGGGGACCACAAGACACACAGGCGCTAGGAGGCCAGGCGCCCAGTGGGTTGTGGGCCCCATGGAGGTCTCCTGCACACCTCTTCACCCTATAAGTTCCCAAATATTCCAGAAACCCTAGGGGAGCAGACCAAACACTATTCCAGCTGCCACAAGTTCAAGAACCACGAGATCCAATCTAACACCATCACGGAGGGGTTCATCATCCTCATTGGTGCATCTCCGATGATGCGTGAGTAGTCCACCATAGACCTAAGGGTCTGTAGGCAGTAGCTATATGGTTTCTTCTCTCTTTTTGATTCTGAATACAGTGGTCTCTTGGAGATCTATTTGATGTAACTCTTTTTGCGGTGCTTTTTTGGGATCCGATGAACTTTGAGTTTATGATCAGATCTATATCCATGAATATTATTTGAGTCTTCTTTGATCACTTATATGCACGATTATTTATAGCCTCGTATTTCTTTTTCAAATCTTTGGTTTAGTTAGGCTGACTAGATCGATTTTTCTTGCCATGGGAAGAGGTGTTTTGTGTTGGGTTCGATCTTGCGGTATCCTCTCCCAGTGACAGAAGGGCAAGCAAGGCGTGCATGAATCATTGTTGTTAAGGATAACAATACGGGGTCTATTCCTACATGAATTGATCTTGTCTACATCATGTCATCATTCTTATTGCATTATTCCATTTCTCCATGAACTTAATACACTAGATGCATGCTGGATAGTGGTCGATGTGTGGAGTAATAGTAGTAGATGAAGGCAGGAGTCGGACTATGAATCTTGGACGTGATGCCTATATATTGATCATTGCCTTGGATATCGTCATAATTACTCGAGAGAAGCCACTAGTGAAATCTACGACCCCCAGGTCTATCTTTTACCATATTGCTTTTAGATGTATTTTTATTCGCTTTTGTTTTTTGATCTATTATTCTAAACCCAAAAATACCTTGCTGCACTGTTTATTTATTTATTTTATTTTGTGTTTTTGCAAGATCTATTTATCCAAACTCATACATACCAATCTATCTTTTTAACTAGGAGGGATTGACAACCCCTCTTACGTGTTGGGTTGCGAGGATTTTTTCTTTGTGTGCAGATACCGTTTACACAGTGTTGCTTGGTTCTCCAACTGGATTGATACCTTGGTATCATAACTGAGGGAAATACCTACCATAACTGTATTATATCATCCCTTCCTCTTTGTGGAAATACCAACGCAGTTTCAAGCCGCATCAAAAGGAATTTTTGGCGCCGTTGCTAGGGAGACATCTTCAAAAGGAATTTCTGGCGCCGTTGCCGGGGAGACATCATCAACATCTATCAGGTTCCTAACACAAATCTCGTCTCCTTGCAATTTACTTTATTTGCCTTTTTCCTCTCGTTTTCATCCCGCCCACTTCACAAAAATATTTGCCTTTTTATGTTTGCCTTTTTCCTCGTTTGCTATCTTTGCTTGTGTGCCATGTGTCTTCTATTTTCTTGCATCTTCGCTTGCTAAAATCTATTGATATGGATCCTCGTGCACTTGCTAATCTTTTCAAAATATCCAATTGCGATGAACCAATTGCTACTGAGTTGAGTGCACTAGATTATCTTTATGAAGTTTTGCTTGAGATTCATGAATCTGGAAATTATGATGAAGTGTTAAATGAAGAAATTTATAAAGTGATTCATGATAGATCCTTGAATGAAAAGCATGATTGCAATGATGTTATTATAAATTCTATTAATGTCAATTGTGTTAGTGATATGCAAAACCCCAAGCTTGGGGATGCTTGTTTTGTTATGTCCACTACATATTGCAATGACCATGATTGGAGTGATAATGATTCTTATGATCTTGAAAATCTATTTAAACCTGATGATGAATATGCTTACGATAATATTAAAAGTGGGTTTGGTAGAGTGTCAACTTTAGCTAAAATAATCCCACATATTTGGAGAGTGTGTTCAATCTTATGAAATTTTTGATAAGAGTGGGCTTGAAGAGGTCATGACTTTATTTGATTATAATCCCACTATTTTGGAAGAGTGTCAACTTTTCATGCATGTGGATCATGAAGAGAATATTTTATGTGATATTTATACTTTTCAATTTGATTATGATCCTACATGTAATTATTATGTTACTAAATTATCTCTCGTTATGTTGAGATCGTCAATATTTTATTCCTCTTCTATGCATATGTTAGATGTTTCTTGTCTTGATAATTTGTTTTCTTATAAAATTTCTGTGCATAGGAAGTATGTTATACTTAAATGTGTTGGTCATATGTTTCATGATGCTCCCTTTGTGTTTCAACTTTTATCTTTCGTGCGAGCATCATTGAAATCTTAAGCATATCTTAATGGCTATAAAGAAAGAGCTTGTTGGGAGGCAACCCAGTGAATATTTTTTTGCCTTTTTATTTCTATTCTTGAGTGTTTGCACAATTATGCTACTATTATGATTGTGTTTTTTATGTTTTAATTAGTGTTTGTGCCAAGTAAAACCTTTGGGATAATGTTGGGTGATAGTTGATTTGATCTTGTTGAAAAACGAAAACTTTTGCATCCAGTAGCAGATTTTGTAAAATCACATAAGCGAGATAAAATTCTGATTTTACACAGGATTGATATACAAATTGTCTATGTTATCCTAATTTTTCAGAATTTTTGGAGTGACAGAAGTATGGACAAAGTCCAGATTACTACACATTGTTCTGTTTTTGACAAATTCTGTTTTCGTTGCATTGTGTGCTTCTTTTGATGAATCTATGGATTGTGTCGGGGGATATAAGCCATGGTAAAGTTGGAATACAGTAGATATAATGCAATAATAATATATGAATGGGTTTGCAACAGTACTTAAAGTAGTGATTTGCTTTATTATACTAACGGATCTCACGAAGGTTTTGTTAAGTTTTGTGTGATTGAAATTTTCATGTTTTGAGTGAGATAACGATGGATGAAGGAATAAGGAGTGAAAAGATCCTAATCTTGGGGATGCCCATGGCGCCTCAAGTTAATATTCAAGTAGAACCAAGCAACTAAGCTTGGGGATGCCCCGAAAGGCATCCACTCTTTCTTCTAACGACCATCGGTAATTTTAGTTGGAGCTATATTTTTATTTGTCACATATCACATCTTTTGCTTGGAGCGTCTTGTATTATATGTGTCTTTGCTTTTTTTTGCTTTTTAGTTTTTCACAAGTATCATTGTTGGACACACCTATTTGAGAGCGCCAAAATTATGCTATGATTTGTTATAATTGCTCTATCACTACAGGAATCACACACTTTGCCGTCCGCCATGGCTCACAGCAAAGGCACGCCTGGCTGACGGCAAAGGCCTTTGCCGTCAGCTAGTAGACGGCAACAGGTCCAGCGGAATAGGCTACGGCAAAGGGCTCTTTGTCGTCCGTTGGCGGACGACAAAGATGAAACACTCTTTGCCGTCTGCCAGCGGTCGGCAAAGAGCCTGGACGACACAAGTGCTAGGTTAGGTTCTTTAAGGGGTTAACGGCGTGCTTTGACGTCCGCTGGCGGACGACAAAGGCAATTGCATATTTGCCGTCTGCCAGCGGACGACAAAGTAGCGGAATAGGCCAGCCCCCAGGTGCTGCCATGTGTCAAGCTATGCCTTCCGCTGGAGGACGGCAAAGATGCAACGCTCTTTGCCGTCTACCAGCAGACGGCAAAATAACCAAATAGGGCAGCCTGTGCCCCAAGTTGCACAGGTAGCTGCCACGTGGCATGTTTGCTGTCTGCTAGCTGATGGCAAAGCTCTTTGCCGTCCGCCAGCAGATGGCAAAGAACCTGTATAGCCCCTGTTTTCTCTGTTTTTTGTTATATCCTTGCATTTTTAAAAGACATAAATTATCTAGCAGTCCATCAACACAACAGAACACATGTATCCATCATCTATTAGTCCATCAACGCAACAGAACACATATATAGGGTATTAAAATGTCTAATACATACATAGTTTCATAGAGTTCATCAACAGACATACATAGTTTCACGGAGTTATTCAACATACATTGTTTATCAACACAAAACTAAAACAGAAACTAAAACTAGCAGTCCATCAGTCGAGCTTCCATGAAGTGAACTAAATCTGCAAAAATGGGAGTAAGCAAGTTAGAAGAAGAAGAAGAAGACCAGAAGAAGAAGGTTATTACCCTTTTCCTTCTCATTCTTTTTCTTTTATTCTTTGTTTTTCATGTCTTTCTTCTTCTATTCTTTCTTTTTCTCCTCTTCCTTATTTTTCTTCTTCTCATTCCTTATTTGTGTCATTTTAGAGCTTACATAGGTAATTATGCCATTTTTTAGCTAACTAAGCTTATTATGTCAATTTGGAGGAAATTAAGGTAAGTATAGGTCATTTTTGTGCTAACATAAGTAATTATGCCATTTTTTAGGTAACGTAGGTAGAATGGATCATTTTGGAGATAACCTACCTAAAATGGATCATATTGGAGCTAATTTAGGTAAAATGGATCATATTGGAGCTAATGTAGGTAAATGGATCATATTGGAGCTAACCTAGATAAACTTGCTCATTTTGGAGCTAACCTAGGTAAAATGGATCATATTGGAGCAAACCTAGGTAAAATGGGTCATTTTGGAGCTAACTTGACTAATTATGCCATTTTTTAGTTAACTAAGCATATTATGCCATTTTTTGACATAAGTAAGCTAAGTAGAGGTCTTTATTTAGCTAACCTAGGTAACTAAGCATATTAGAGCCATTTTTGAGTTAATTATAGATCATTTTGGAGCTAAGTAAGCTAATTATGTCATTTTGTAGGAAGATTGGCTAAGTCTAGGTCATTATGGTAACCATTTTGGAGGAAATAAAGCTAAGTCTAGGTCTTTATGCATTTGGTAGGCAAAACAGCGAGAAATGTTACCGTCATCGCGGAGGTGAAGGGACGGTCGGGTTTATGCCAGTGTCAGACGGAGAAGGACCGGTCGGGGTCGAGTTTGCGCCAGTGCGAGACGGAGAAGGATCGGTCGATGCTTGTCGGGAGGCATGTTGCACCAAAGATCATTTGCAATGTCTCGTTAGCATGATGCAACTGAAATGTGAATACTAGTAACTAATGACCATTCAAATAAAACTCACCGTGTCCGCTATACCAATCTGAGGCATCGGCGGAGGGGTCTGACCGTTTTTCTCGCACACAGGCTGCACATTTTGATTTCACGAGTCAGTCATATTAGTTAGTAATGAAACGAACATTACATGCATGATTTGGCTAATAAGTAAGAGAAACGCATCGTTCCGGTTCCTCTCCTCCTCCAGCATCCTAGCCGTCCTCTGCTCCAGCTCGGTCTCCCTCTCCTTGGCCTGCCTGTTTGCCTCCGCCAGAAGCTCCTAGGCCCTGAGCTCGATGGCGAGGTCCATTGGCCGTGGTCAAAGCGATACGTCAGGAAGAGACCTCGCGTGGCGCTTCTTGATCTCCCGAAGACTGCTAGGACAACGTATTAGTCCATCCCCAATGGCTACCGAGCCATGTTTCCTCCCATCACCAGATAGCATCATGAGCTCAGTATCAAAAGGACTCTGGCTTGGGATGAAGTCATCCCCTTTCGTCGCCTTCCCCCATGCTCTATACCTCACGAGCTTGTTGTGGGAGGAGATGTTGGTGAAGCTCTCTGGATGATCGAGATCATCCTCAGAGAATGCCTTGGCCTTCTTGAATGGGGCCATATGGGCCATGGGATAGAGGTTAAATGCAATGGTGGCACTTCCTTCTTGTTGTGTTTAGCCTAAAGAGAGGAACAACATATTAGTTAAGGGCTGAAGCTAGCATGAAGAATGAAATTGCATGAATTGTTAAGGGCTGAAACCACATACCCAGTGATCCCCGTACTCAAACAGGTTGGAGCTCCCTTGATTGTGTGGCACACCTCGCATTTGGGAATGCTTATCCCTGGCCTTGTTGTGTTCAACTAGCCATTGGGGAGAGCACCACTCATCCACCAACGCCTCCCAACAGTCCATCATATCCACACACCATCTCGGGGGCACCTAAGTTTGGCAAAGAGAAATTTAAGCGCTACGCCTACGAATGTAATCAAGGAAACTAAGTACAAGGCCTTAAGAATAGGTAATTACCCTCATGTACTTATCCTTACTCAGATACTTGAGGCGGCACTTCTTCTTCTTCCTCCTAATGTTAGTCGAGGCGTAGTAGTCTCGAACAACATGCACCCTAACCTCGTGCCGTAAGTTCTGAAGTAGGCGCTTGCACTCGGCTTCAAAAACCCTAGCCGCCTCTGCCTCGTGTTCCTCAGCAACCCTGTAGAAGGTCTGAAATCGAACAAGACAACACTGATTAGTACAATCACTAGGTAATGTTGATTTTTAATTCAGTAAGTAGAAATTACCAAAAACCTCTGCCTCACAATGTCGGCCACCATCTCGCACACGACACTATCGACCCTCTCCTCTGGTGGGGCCAGGGCAGCCACGTACAGCTCCCAGCTCATTGCTACATGTGGAGCCTGACCCTCACCGGGCAACGTGACCCACCCCGTGAAGTGGTGCCGGACTAGAGTACCAAGGAGCTGGTTGGGCCTGCGGACACCATCGGGGTGTATCCAACCCCTACAGTATGACAAGGCCAACACATTAGATATTAATTTTAAGAAACATGAAGGACAAAGGTTATAAAAGAGTAAATGCACTTGCTTCTCCCTGTTAGGCTGAATCAATCACCTCTGATCGTGGGTTGCCAGCACGGCCGGGAGCTTCGTACCACCATGTTGGTACACCTACTTGCCCTACTCAACCAGCTCGCCCTCGCTAAAACTATCGCCAGACCAGGTCTCCTTGCCATCAGCATGGCCACTAATCTCCGGAGTCACCTGGGACGAAGACTCTGGGACCGGAGTCTCGTGGGACGAAGACTCTCGGGCCCGAGTCTCCTGGGACGAAAGCTCGGCGACACGAGGCTCATCAGCCCGAGGCTCGTGGACCGGAGTCCGAGACAGGTCCAAGTCTGACGTCTCCACCTGAGATAGAGCACTCCGGTGGTCCAGAGAATCAGCATTGGGTGGCGGCGAGGAAGGCACAACAGCCTTCCTGCCGCTCCCACCGCCACATCCACCTCTAGATCCCCTCTTCGTCTTCCCCCGACCTCTCCCGGCCGAAAATGAAGGTCCCACTGGTGTCCCCATGCTGTCTACGAGCGCTCTCTGAAGCTGTTGGGGTGGAATATAGCCACCCCTCCCAGCACGCGCCGAGGAAGAAGGAGGCTCGGAGCGCTCTCGACCCGCGCCCACCATCTGTCAACACCTGCAATGACAAAGAGTAAAAAAAATTAGTACAACATAAACATAATAAAAAATTTGGTGGGTGAAAACAACACCTAAAAAAATTAACTAACTAACTAACTAACTAAGTAATTAACCTAAAAAATAACTAATTAAAGGCTTTTTCTTAAGGCCGGAAATGGTCTTTAATAGGTTCAAATTATTTTAGTGTTTCAAAAATATTTGAGAAAAATTAGGGAAGCTCATTTTACATATATTGTCCATATATAAGAGTTTCAACACACGGTCATGTTCAAAATATTCATCAAATCCATCAGAAACCCTTTTCTGATATTTCAAGCTTTTGGAATATTTACAAGTATGCCATATTTGGTTATCTTGCCAAGTATCATCTCTTGGAGAACAAGATGACTCACCAAAACCCCTCACACTAATTAACCTAACTAACCTAGAAACTAACCTAACTAACCTAGTCTAAAGATAACTAACCTAACTAACCAAGAAAATCAAACTAACCTAGAAAATCAAACTGGCCTAGCTAACCTAGTCATCTTCTCCTCTTTTTCTTCTTCTCCTCCTCCTCCTCCTCCTCCTCTTCTTTTTCTTCTACTACTTTTCACTTCCTTTAACTATGACTATTTAACTAAAACCTAACACTAATCTAATATAATATAATTTAATCTAGCTAACTATATATCTAATATATCTATTATCTAAAATAGAAAAGAAAAAAAATAGAAAAAGACATAACTCCTCCTCCTCCTCCTCCTCCTCTTCTTCTTCTTCTTCTTCTTCTTCTTCCTCTTTTTCTTCTTCTTCTTCCCCTTTCTACTTATCCTACTTTTCTTCTTATTTTTTCATATTTTTTCACTTCCTTTAATTATGACTATTTAACACAAACCTAACACTAATGTAATATAATCAAACCTAAACTAATTAAATATAAACCTAAACTAAAAAACCTAAACCTAAACTAAAAAAACTAAATTAATTAAACCTAAACTATTTAAACTAAATAACCTAAACTATTTGAACTAAATAACCTAAACTAATTAAGCTAAATAACCTAAACTAATTAAACCTAAATAACCTAAACTAAACAGAAAAGAAAAACAGAAAAAAAAACAAAAAAGAAAATAGGGGCAGGGGCTCACCGTGGGGGCGGCAACGGGTCGTGGAGGGGGCGGCGACGGGGCAGCGACGAGGCGGGGTGGCGATGGGACGGAGAGGGGTCGGTGGCGGGCGGCGCTCCTCAGGGGGGGCGGTCGACCCGCGACTGCGGTGGGGAGGAGGTGGCAGGGAGGTTCGGGACGGGGTTGGGGAGGCAGGGTGGGGTGGCCACAGGGTGGGGAGGGGGCGGCGTAGGGGCGGCGATGGTGCGGGGAGGGTGCGGTGGCGGCCATGCAGGGAGGATCTTGTCGGCGGCAGCTGGGTGGCAGGGGGAGAAAGAGCGAGAGGCAGAGAGAGGCGGCAATGGCGGCCATTAAGTCAATTTCAAGCTTTGTCGTCCGCAAGCTATTTGCCTAGCGGACGACATAGAAGCTTTGTCGTCTGCAAGCTGACGGCAAAGAGGGAGGGTGGCCCACTGGCTATCAACCCCTAACGGGGCCCCTCTTTGCCGTCAGCTGGCGGACGGCATAGCTGACGAGAAAGAGAGGCCCCGTTAGGGGTTGACAGCCAATGGGCCACCCTCCCTCTTTGCCATCATCTAGCAGACGACAAAGCTTCTATGTCGTCCGCTAGCAGACGCCAAAGAGACTGCTGACGGCAAACTATCTCTTTGTCGCACGCTTGTTCTTTGCCGTCAGCCTTCTGTATGCATATGGAAAATACCTTCTTTGCCATCAGCTAGCGGACGACAAAGAACAGGCTGACGGCAAAGATCCTGATTCCAGTAGTGTATATGCTTCACTTAAATTTTTCTAGCTATGGAATTGCTCTAGTGCTTCACTTACATCTTTTTGAGCATGATGTGCTTTAATATTTTTGAAGAAATACTCTCATGCTTCACTTAGATTTATTTGAGAGTTAATAAACTTTTGAAGAAATTCTCTCATGCTTCACTGATATTATTTTGAGAGATGAATTTTTTTTATGCTCATGTTCTTCACTTAAATTTGTTTGAGCTTGTCAAAAGCAATTGTGATATATGAAATTAGTCCCAAAGTGACAGATATTCAAGAGGGATATAATAAAAACTTTCATGAAAATCATTGGACAAAATAAACTTGATTCTTTGTAATAGTTTTGAGATATGACGATACTAATATATGAGTCATGTTGGTGAGTAATTATGCTTAAGTAAGAATATTGGTGTTAAGGTTTGTGATTCCCTATGCAAGCACGAAAGTCAATAGTTATGCAATGAAATTACATCCTACTTATGGTGCATTATTCGGTGTTAGTTATGTTTAATGGTCGCTTATGTGAATTTTCATTTCTTGGTTGGTTGCTTCTCAATCTTTTTGCTAGCCTCCACTTGTACTAAGTAGAAATACTACTTGTGCATCCAAAATCCTTAAACCCAGTTTTGCCACATGAGTCCACCATACCTACCTATATGTTGTATTTCTGTGCTGTTCTAAGCAAATTTGTATGTGCCAACTCCTATTTCAAAATGAATTTCCTTTTTGTGTGCCCATACCGCTCATGAAGCGGCAGGGGGTGGCCAATATTTTCCATGCTAGATGTGTTTTTCTCAAGATGAGTGTTTATTCACTTGTCTTTGTACGAGAGTACGGCGGTAATAGGGATGCCCAGTCCCGAAATGAAAAAGAAAGTTACTTTATGTTGTCAAATAATAAATTCCTTGGAAAGTGTTGGTATGTACGGTACCCGTGGATACGGCTAGCCGTGGAGTGTGAAAGTATGGTGGAAAAGGAAATAAACTTTATTTTCTGTTTGGGAACCGCCTATGATATATCTAGCATGGAAAGTGTTGGGAACTACTCGGTCATTTTCGTTGACGGGAAAAGCATGCCTCTCAAAATGTTTTATCTCTCAATTTAAGCTTTGAGCTTTGGCACCTCTACAAATCCCTACTTCCCTCTGCGAAGGGCCTATCTATCTACTTTATGCAATTTTTATTTGAGTCTCCATCTTCTCTTATGAAGCACCAAAGGAGCACTATGATCATACTTGTGCATTGGATGTAGCTAATATTCGAGTGTGTTTCATGAATGGATCAATGATTGAGCACGATGGGCTAGGGATAACTTTCTTTGGTGTAGATATTTTGAAAGACATGGTTGCTTATTGATATGCTCGAGTATTGAAGTTATCCTGTCAAATATAGACTATTGCTTTGAACCATCCAAAAGTCCATGCTACAAAAGAAAAGAATATGTGATGAACATGTTAGGCAGCATTCCACATCAAAAATTCTGTTTTTATCATTTACCTACTTGAGAACGAGCAGGAATTAAGCTTGGGGATGCTGATACGTCTGCAACGTATCTATAATTTTTGGTTGTTACATGCTATTATGTTATTATTCTTGGTTGTTTTATAATCATTTTATAGCAAATTTATATCATTTTTTGGGACTAACCTATTGACATAGTGCCCAGTGCCAGTTGCTGTTTTTTGCTTGTTTTTTACTTCACAGAATACCAGTACCAAACGAAAACCAAATGCCATGAAACTTTTTGGAGATTTCTTTTGGACCAGAAGACACCTTGGGGGCCAAGGAAGCACCATAGGGGATCCCTGTGGGGGCCACAAGACACCTAGGCGCGCTAGGAGGCCCAGGCGCGCCCAGGTGTGTTGTTAGCCCCACGAAGGCCTCCTGCACCGCCTCTTCGCCCTATAAATTCCCAAATATTCCAGAAACCCTAGGGGAGCAGACGAAACACAGTTCCATCCGCCACAAGTTCCAGAACCACGAGATCCAATCTAACACCATCACGGGTTCGTCATCCTCATTGGTGCCTCTCCGATGATGCGTGAACAGTCCACCATAGACCTAAGGGTCCGTAGGCAGTAGCGAGATTGCTTCTTCTCTCTTTTTGATTCTCAATACAATGGTCTCTTGGAGATCTATTTGATGTAACTCTTTTGCGGTCTATTTGTTGGGATCCGATGAACTTTGAGTTTATGATCAGATCTATCCATGAATATTATTTGAGTCTTCTTTGATCTCTTATATGCATGATTATTTATAGCCTCGTATTTCTTCTTTGAATCTTTGGTTTAGTTAGGCTAACTAGATCGATTTTTCTACCCATGGGAAGAGGTGCTTTATGATGGGTTCGATCATGCGGTGTCCTCTCCCAGTGACAGAAGGGGCAGTGAGGCACGCATGCATCGTTGCTATTAAGGATAATAAGATGGGTTCTATTCCTAAATGAATAGATCTTGTCTACATCATGTCATTATTCTTATTGCATTATTCCATTTCTCCATGAACTTAATACACTAGATGCATGCTGGATAGCGGTCGATGTGCGGAGTAATAGTAGTAGATGCGGGCAGGAGTCGGTCTACTAATATCGGATGTGATGCCTATATATTGATCATTTCCTTGGATATCGTCATAATTATTCGATCTTCTATCAATTGCCTTGTCTACCCACTGTATGCTATTTTCTCGAGAGAAGCCACTAGTGAAATCTACGGCCGCCGGGTCCCATATTGCTTTCAGATCTATTTTTATTCGCTTTTGTTTTCAGATCAATTATTCTAAAAACCCAAAAATACCTTGCTGCACATTTTATTTATTTATTTTATTTTGTGTTTTTGCGAGATCTATTTATCCAAACTCATACAAACCAATCTATCTTTTTACCGAGGAGGGATTGACAACCCCTCTTACGCGTTGGGTTGCGACGATTTTCTCTTTGTGTGCAGGTACTGTTTACATAGTGTTGCTTGGCTCTCCTACTAGATTGATACCTTGGTTTCGCAACTGAGGGAAAAATCTACCATAGCAGTACTGCATCATCCCTTCCTCTTTGGGGAAATACCGACGCAGTTTCAAGCCGCATCAAAAGGAATTTCGGGCGCCGTTGCTGAGGAGACATCATAAGATCGATCTTGCGGTGTTCAATCCTAGTGATAGAAGGGGACATGACATGTATGTGTCCTTATATCTATTAAGGGTAAAAATATGGGGTTTATTCATATATGAGTTTATCTTGTCTACATCATGTCATCTTACTTAAGGTGTTACTCTGTCCTTTATGAACTTAATACTCTAGATGCATCCTGGATAGCGGTCCATGTGTGGAGTCGGTCTACTTGTCTTGGACATGATGCCTATATATGATCATTGGCTTGGATATAGTCATAATTATTTGCTTTTGTATCAATTGCCCAACAATAATTTTTTTACCCACCGTATGCTATTTTCAAGAGAGAAGCTGCTAGTGAAAACTATGGCCCCTGGTTCTATCTTTTATCATATATTAAAACCAAAAATACCTTGATGCATTTTTTACTTTATTAATTTTATTTTTTATTTTTTTCTGATCTATCTATCAAACACCATACAATTGAATCTTGCTCGTTACCGTCGAGGGATTGACAACCCCTTGTTCGCGTTGGGTTGCAAGGATTTGTTATTTGTGTGCAGGTGCTGCTAACGAGGTGTTGCTTGGCTTTCCTACTGGTTTGATAACCTTGGTTCTTAACTAAGGGCAATACTTATCTCTACTGTACTGCATCATCCTCGCCTCTTCGGGGAAATCCTAACGCAGTTCACAAGTAGCAAGTTGAACCTAATATTGCAATGGTTAATGATCTCATGGTTGATAATATTGAGGGGCATGTTATTTATTTTTGCGATGATGCTGCTAGAATTGCTAAACCCATTAGAAACGAACATGATATGCTAGATAAGAATAAACCCGTAGTGGGCATGCCTGTTGTTTTTGTTAAAATTGGAGATCATTGCTATCATGGTTTATGTGATATGGGTGCTAGTGTTAGTGATATTATGTTTAATCTATATCATGAAAATATAAATGATATTGCACCTACTGAGATTGAAGATATTGATGTTACTATTAACCTAGCAAATAGAAATACTATTTCACCGCTTGGAATTGTTCGAGATGTTGAAATCTTGTGTGGTAAGATCAAATACCCTATTGATTTCTTAGTAGTTGGTGCACAACAAGATAATTTTTGTCCCATTATATTTGGTAGACCTTTCTTGAATACCGTTAATGCTGAAATTGATTGTCTTAAAGAGAAGGTTAGAGTTAAATTTGGTGATGTATCTCATGAGTTCAATCTCTCTAAGTTTCATAGACAACTTCATGAAAAATAAGTGCCTAGTAAGGATGAAATTATTGGTCTCGCTTCTATTGTTGTTCCTCCTACCAATCCTTTAGATTAAAAAATAACTGAAATATACATCATCAAGGTCCAAAACCGTCCCTCTAACAAATGATGTAGATGCAAAAAGGAAATCTCAAATTTATGTGAAATACGCCATCAAGTGATGCAAATATACCACCAGTCGCCGCCCGAGTAAAACAACCACATGCCGCACGAACGCCAACCGCCAGCTGAATCTTCACCTCCACTTCGTGATTTCCCTGCCTTCCCCCACCCCCGTCGTCGTGCTATCCGCCTACCACACCCCTCCGCACCAGATCCGGCCTCCCACCTCCCGCCACCGGATCCGCCGCTTCCTCGCTGCCGCACGCATGGAAATTGGGTTAATTTGGCCGAATCGAAGCCGCGTCATCGCTTGATTTGAAGCAGCTTTGTTTTTGCGTCGCACAGCCTTGGCGGCACTCTTCCAGTTCGACGCCACACCCGTGCTGCCGCCATGCCACCAAAGAAGGTTTCCAAGAGCATGTCCAGCTTCTTTGGCGTGCAGACAAAGCTGTCAGGGAACTTTGCCATTGAGTTCAAGTGCGATGGCAGAGGGAGTCCCGGACTAGGGGGTGTCCGGATAGCCGGACTATCGTCATGGCCGGACTCCAAGACTATGAAGATACAAGATTGAAGACTTCGTCCCGTGTCCGGATGGGACTTTCCTTGGCGTGGAAGGAAAGCTTGGCGATACGGATATGTAGATCTCCTACCATTGTAATCGACTCTGTGTAACCCTAACCTATCCGGTGTCTATATAAACCGGAGGGTTTTAGTCCGTGGGGACGAACAACAATCATACCATAGGCTAGCTTCTAGGGTTTAGCCTCCTTGATCTCGTGGTAGATCTACTCTTGTACTACCCATATCATCAATATTAATCAAGCAGGAGTAGGTATTACCTCCATCGAGAGGGCCCGAACCTAGGTAAAAACATCGTGTTCCTTGTCTCCTGTTACCATCCGCCTAGACGCACAGTTCGGGACCCCCTACCCGAGATCCGCCGGTTTTGACACCGACATTGGTGCTTTCATTGAGAGTTCCTCTGTGTCATCACCGATAGGCCCAATGGCTCCTTCGATCATCAACAACGACGCGGTCTAGGGTGAGACTTTTCTCCCCGGACAGATCTTCATATTCGGCGGCTTTGCACTGCGGGCCAATTCGCTTGGCCATCTGGAGCAGATCGAAAGCTACGCCCGGGCCGTCGAGTCAGATTTGCAAGTTTGAACTATACGGCCGATATCGGCGGAGACTTGATCTTCGACGGATTCGAGCGCAATAGCAGCGCCGCCTTTGTTTCGATGGGCATGATCTAGCTCTGCGAGCGGTGCCACGAGGCCGCACCAAAGCATCCGCTCCGACCCTTAATCCGGGCCGGATTCCCCGATCGAGGACGCAGTGGTTGGACACCGCCTCGGGGCTACAATCTCTACGGTGATTGAGCCGAACTCTATCCCTGTCCTTTGCGAAGACCTCGACTCCAGGGTGCCGGACTCCTCTTCGGACTCCGAACCCTCCGCGCCCTTTCCAATCGAATCTGATTGGGCGCCCGTTATGGAGTTCACTGCCGCGGACATCTTTCAGCACTCGCCCTTTGGCGACATTCTGAATTCACTAAAGTATCTCTCTTTATCCGAAGAGCCCTGGCGGACTGCGGACAGGAAGGTTGAGATACGGACGACGAAATTCAACGCCCACCCACCACCCACTTTGTAGCCACTGTCGATGATTTAACCGACATGCTCGACTTCGACTCCGAAGACGTCGACGGTATGGACGACGACGCCGGAGACGACCAAGACCCAGCACCTACAGGGCACTGGAAGGCCACCTCGTCATATGACATACATGGTGGACATCCCAAAAGATGGGAACGTCGATGGAACAACGGAGGATGATCCCTCCAAGAAACAGCCGAAGCGCCGACGTCAGCGGCGCCGCTCTAAAATCCCGCCACAATAAAAATGGTGATTCCGGCACGGGAGATAATAACACCGGACGGTGCGAAGAGAACCCCTCCAGCAGGACTCGGCGCGGGGAGGAGGGAGAAGCAAGTCCGCCTGACGGTCTGTGAAAAAGAGGTCGAGGGCGATAATTATGCGCCTCCCTCCGAAGATGAGGCAAGCCTCGACGACGGCAATTTGTCGTGCCGAGGATCCCGCCGAGCAGGAGGCGTTTCAAACACGGGCTTATAGCCACGGCAAGCAGCCTCAAGAAAAAGCGACAACGGCTTAGAGCTGACCAAGATCTGCTAGTTGACGGATGGACGAAGTCCTTGCAGCGAAGAGTATGAACTTCGAGCGCCCTTCCAAAAGCTACCCCAAACGCGGGCCGTTGCCTCGATCGGAGGAGGAAGCACCCAAGTCACCAAATAAGACGACATGGCAGACCGGCCACCCCGTGGCCGCGACAGAGAAGCATCTCGGCCCTCCGCTCAAGCAACACCCCGACGCCGCTCAAAAAGTAGCAAGGCACGGAAAAACGCGCCGGACTTGCGAGATATATTGGAGGATAAGGAAAAACATACAAGATCGATCTACGGATCGCGTGGGCGTAGCAACGACGGGATGATTACCGTTGTGCGGATACAACAAACCCGGCGGGCGAACCACGATGAGACAAAGCTCATATGAGCTACGTCGTGATATAGCCCAATCTGAGGCGCCGCACACCCACTATGCTTCACAGATGAAGTAATGGATCATCAAATCCACGAGGGCTTCAAACCCATAAACATCGAATCATACGATGGTACCACAGATCCTGCGGTGCGGATTGAGGACTATCTCCTCCATATCAACATGGCCCTTGGTGATGATCTACATGCCATCAAATACCTCCCACTCAAGCTTAAAGGACCAGCTCGACATTGGCTCAACAGCTTGCCCGGCAGAATCAATTGGTTGTTGGGAGGACACGGAAGCCACATTCCTCGATAACTTCCACGGCACATATATGCGACCACGAACGCCGATGACCTTAGCCACATAATCCGGCAGCGGAAGAATCGGCCGGACAATTACGGACACGGTTCTTAACAAAGAAAATCAAATCGTTGATTTGTCCGGATGCAAGAGGCCCTTGCAGCCTTCAAACATAACATCCATGACGAGTGGCTTGCCCGGCACCTAGGACAGGAAAAGCCAAAATCCATGGCAGCCCTCACAACACTCATGACCCGCTTTTTTGCGGGATAGGACAGCTGGCTAGCTCGAAGCAACAACTTGGCCAAACATCACGATAGTTCGGATACCAAGGACAGCAATGGCGGTCGGCGTCGCAACAAGAACAAGCGCCGCATTAACGGCGATAACACTGAAGATACGGCCGTCAATGCCGGATTCAGAGGCTCTAAACCCGGTCAGTGGAAGAAGCCATTCAAAAGAAATACCCAGGGCCCGTCCAACTTGGACCGGATACTCGATCGCTTGTGCCAGATACATGGCACCCCCGAAAAACCAGCCAATCACACCAACATGGACTGTTGGGTGTTCAAGCAAGCAGGCAAGTCAAGTGCCGAACTCAATGACAAGGGGCTGCATAGCGATGACGAGGAAGAGTCCGCCGCCCGAACAATAGAGGACAGAAGGGTTTTCCCACGCAAGTGCGGACGGTGAACATGATATACACAACCCATATACCCAAAAGGGAGCGGAAGCATGAACTAAGGGACGTATATGCGTTGGAGCCAGTCGCCCTGAAGTTCAACCCATGGTCTTCCTGCCCGATCACCTTCTATCAAAGGGACCACCCCACTAGCATCCGTCACGGCGGTTTTGCCGCATTGGTTCTTGACCCAATTATCGACGGATTTCACCTCACCAGAGTCCTGATGGACGGCGGTAGTAGCCTGAACCTGCTTTATCAGGATACAATGCGCAAAATGGGCATAGACCCCTCAAGGATTAAACCTACAAAGACGACCTTTAAAGGCGTCATACCGGGTGTAGAGGCCAGTTATGCGGGCTCGATTACACTCGAATTGGTCTTCGGATCCCGGATAACTTCCGAAGCGAAGAGTTAATCTTCGACATTGTCCCATTCCGCGGCTATCATGCCTGCTTTCGGACGAACCGCATTTGCAAAGTTCAATGCGGTGCCGCACCACGCATACCTCAAGCTCAAGATGCCAGGCCCTCGAGGAGTAATCACGGTCAATGGAAACACCGAACGCTCTCTCCGAATGGAGGAGCACACGGCGGCCCTCACGGCGGAGGTACAAAGCAGCCTCTCACAGCAACTCTCGAGTCCGGCCATTAAGCGTCCGGACAGTGTCAAGCGCGCCCGGAGTAACCTACAACAAGACCGCCCGGCACGATTCAAGCACGCGTAGCAACCCGGACCCAACCCCCGCCCTCGCGAAATTGCGAAGCTAGTATTACGCGTACATAATTATGCTCTGGAGATACCATGGGCATATGGGGAGGGGCAAGACCACGGCAAGCCAAGAATGCGGCTCGACCGCACCAGGGGCTCCCGATTGTGTCACTCTTTTTCTTTTTTTCCTTTTTCTTCCTTTTTCTTACTTTCAGGACACCGTCTTTCAGAAGTCCTATCCGGCACTAGAATCGCCAAACTCACGATGCAACAGCCAGGGAAGCAGAAAGCCACGTCAAGTGTTCAGGTGGTCTCTATTACGAGCATTATACCTGTTTTACATACCATCCCATGACTTACCCACGGAGGGGACATGTTAGATAGTCCCATCCCTTGCTTATCGCACTATTTGTATCGTTCTGCTTCCATTGCAGTACCTTTTTGAATAAACAATACATAGCTCTTGCTTATTATTGCTATACTTCCTTCATATATACATATGTTCATTTCATGACATGTTGCAACCGTACACTTTGGTACAGCCAATACACCAGGGGCTTAAGTATCCCAAAATTATGGTGTGATAAGTCCGAACACTTACACAAGTGCGGCACCCCGAACTTATAGCATTATATGAATTGGCTCTGAATCATGTCTTGGGTCAATAGTTGGGTTTGCCCGGCTCCCGTGTTTTGGTACCTTACGTTCCGCTATATCGGCTAAGGTAGCACCGGGAGAACCACTGCGATTGTGCCCCAGTTGAGCTGGGTCGAGCACCTCAGTGGAGAAAGCTAAAACTGACCGTCATGATAGGGCGAGAGCCGTTCGCTGTTCGAGAGGTTTTGGGTCCCTAAAGACTTATGCCGCTTAGAGCGAGGAACCGGAATTGTCCGGCCAAAGGCGTGGATAGCGCCGAACTCGGTCTTCGAATACTAGGGGCTTCGCCAAAATTTAAAATTATAGAATTCTATGGCTAAGTGAGAGTGTTCAAGCATTATAAGTCCGGTTGCCTTGTTCGTTGTGTTGAGCGCCTCCCTAGATGGACCCAAGAATGGGAACAAGAGTGCTCAAGTTTATCACGAACACCCCAGCACTCGTGGCATGGGGGCTGAAGCCACCGACTTGCCATCTCTCAAATTTGATAAACGGCTGCACATAAGGTAATATTTTAAATTAATAAGCATTGCTTAGCGCATATGAACAAGTTTTCAGCGTACAGGATAACAAATGCGAGTTTATTCAAAAATTACATCTTTGGAGCACTCATCCGCTATTCGGCGGGCACCCTTCAGAGGCCCTCATAGTACATTTCGGGCGTCACGATGCTCATGGCCCTTCGGTGGCCCGTCTGTCACAAGCCTCTCCGCATCCAGCTTGCCCGTGCACTTTAGCACGGGAAAGGGCCCGACGGACACCTTCAATGCAGACGGGCGCTTTGATGACTTCAATCCATGGGCGATGCATCCACTAGCCGGCCGCTGCACCAAGCCGAAGTAGCTCCCGGGCATTGCCCTCCAATGGCCACAACCGCGCTATAAGGCCCTTCATGGCCTGTTCGGCGACCTTGTGGAGCTCGACCAGCTGCTTCAGCTGGTCGCTCAGGGGCACCGGATGGTCGGCCTCAGTATACTGAGACCAGAACACCTTTTCCGTCGAGCTCCCCTCCTTGGTGCGGTAGAATGCGGCAGCATCAGACACACTATGGGGCAAATCTGCGAATGCTCCTGGAGATCTCTGAATTCGGGTAAGTAATAGGTAATTCACTTTCACATGCTTGCTTTGCATAAAGAATGCCTTACCCGCCGCTATCTTCTTCAACGACTCAATTTCTTGGAGGGCTTTTTGGGCCTCGGCCTTAGCAGCTTTGGCACTCTCAAGAGCCGAGGCGAGCTCGGACTCTCGAGTCTTGAGTCACGCTCCAAACCCTCGTGTTTTTCCACGAGTTTGGAGCTCTTGCCTCTGTTGGCAAGTTGCGCCTCCCCTTCTCTCGCTCGGTGCGTTCAGCCGCTTTGTTTTCGACCACGGACACCGCTTCCTTGAGTCGCCACCTCGTTCGTGGCCCTGGAGTACCCAATTTATTCCTGTTATTTTTTGCAACCAAAACCTTTTCTATAAGGTATTTCTTTAATAAGGTATTACTTACCTTCCTTGTCCTCGAGCTGCTTCTTGGCTTGTCCGAGCTCGTTCTCGGACCGCTCGAGGTTCTACTTCAATACATTGACCTCCGCGATCGGTCTGGCGGCAGAGGTCGGCGACCTGCATTCCCATATTGACATACTTATGTTAGACTCCTGCGTATATCTTTTTAGATCCTTAGTTCGGATTTTATTTCCGAACACCGAACCAAGCATCAGGGGCTACTGTCTATGCGGTAATATTTTTACATATTCTAAACTTACCTCAAAGCCTGTTAGAAGGCTGGTATAGGCTTCGGTCAGTCCGCTCTTGGCGGACTGAACTTTCCGGATCACCGCACTCATAATGCGGTGCTCCTCTCGATGGAAGCGGCTGTTAGCGCCTCAAGCTATCCGGTGCCTCGGTTGGGCGAGAGGACACCGGCGTCTTACCCTTCTTGCGAAGGATCCGCTGGCCGGACTTGGAATCACTGAAGGTTCCGGCATGGAGTCGGGACGAGGGTCGGGCTTAGAGCCTGGGGTCTTGCCCCCAGCGCTGGAGTCCGGGAGGTTGCCATGTGGCACCTCCTGCGCTACCTCCTCTTGACCAAGCCCCCCTTGGGGCCCCACCGCGGCGTCATTCGCAGTGTGAGGCGAGGAGGCGGTCGGAAGCGAAGTACTCTCCATTTCCGACGAGCCCAGGGACCCGCTCGATGAATTGGCGAACTCGCCCTTGGGCGGATTGCACGGTTGTTCGACATTAGAGAACACTTTGCGATAATAAAAAGCCATGGGTATCCGGACACTTACATTCTCGCCAGGGGCTTGGCCCTTGTAGGCCAATCCTCCTCCTCGTCATCGACGTTGGTGGAGAAGTCCGGAGGAAGGGTTCTTCCCTTCTTGGACCCTCCGGCCTCCCCAGTTGGGGCGGCCTTCCTTTTCTTCTCCTCCCCGATGGGGAGGAGCTTCTTCTTCTTCCTCCTTGTCTTCGTGGAGAAGATTCTGCTTGAATCTGACAAAGACTGGGCGGGAGATCCTTCGAGTTCCCGTGGCCTCCTTCTTGGCCTTCTTCTCCGGCACCACATTGGGTGCCGGAGCTAGCAGCCCCGTCAATCGGGCGTCCTCCGGGTCTTCCGGCAAAGGAGCCGGACAGTTAATTTGTCCGGACGTCTTCAGCCAGTCTTGTCAAAGATTAGGGAGTTTTAGATCCCGCCTAGAGTCAATCTATGAAAAAAGAGTCCCGTAAAGGGTAAAATAACTTACCTCGCCGGCTTGACGCCGCGAGCTGTATCCGCGATCTTTGTTAGCGGATGCGGGGGCTTCGGCGCCCTTGAACAGCACCTTCGAGGCGTCTTCGTACGCAATGTCGAAGAGCCGGCTCAAGGTTCGGTGCTGTGCCGGATCGAACTCCCACAAATTGAAGGCCCGTTGTTGGCAGGGGAGAATCCGGCGGATGAACATCACCTGGATTACGTCGACAAGCCTGAGATTCTTGTCCATCAGGTTTCGGACGCATGTTTGGAGTCCGGATAGCTCTTCTGAATTCCCCCACGTCGGGCCGTCTCTTTCCATGGCGAGAGCCGTGTGGGGAAGCTAGATCTAAATTCTGGGGCCGCCACCCATTCAGGGTTGCGTGGCTCGGTGATGTAGAACCACCCCGATTGCCACCCCTTTATTGTCTCCACGAAGGCACCCTCGAGCCATGGGACTTTTGCCATCTTGCCAACCATGGCGCCTCCACACTCCGCTTGACGGCCGCCCACTACCTTCGGCCGGACGTTGAAGATCTTCAGCCATAAGCCGAAGTGGGGCTGGATGCAGAGGAAGGCCTCACACACGACGATAAACGCCAAGATGTTGAGGACAAAATTCGGGGCCAGGTCGTGGAAGTCCAGGCCGTAGTAGAACATGAGCCCCCGGACAAATGGGTGAAGTGGAAAACCTAGTCCGCGGAGGAAGTGGGGGAGGAACACCACCCTCTCATGGGGCCCGGGGGTTGGAATGATTCGCCTGCATCGGACAGCCTGTGGCGCGATGTTGCGGAGACAAGTATCCGGCCTCCGCGGTCTTGTGATGTGCCCCTCCGTGACGAAGGAGGCCATCCACCGCCTCCCGCCTCGACATGGTTCGAGAAGGTTGAGGTGGGATGTGCGGACTTGGGCGTTGGAGCTCGAGTCTTGGCGGAAATGGAGAAGCAAAGGACGAAGAAGGCGAAGGTGAAAAGGTGGATCCTTATCCCCTTATATGGACGGACGGAGCTATTCGTCCCCCACCAGCCTGGTAAAACTCGCTTATCTCCCAAGCGCCGTAATCAATGGCGCGGATGGGTTACCCACGTCCGTATTGATGAGAATCCCGAAATAAGGGGGCACGATCTATGCTTTGATAAGACGTGCCAAGGAAACCGCCTCGCTAAACGTGCTTAGGTGGAACGGTAAAAAAACGATTCATATAAAGGCCTGGCCGTGGTGTAATGTCACGTCGCGGAATACGTCAGCAGATCTGTGCAAAAATTATTCTCTCTACGGTGTTATGTGGAACTTGTTTTGCAGAGCCGGACACTATCCTTGTGTTCAAAACCTTCTATGAAGTATTCGGAGGAGGAACCCGCCTCGCAATGCCGAAGACAATCAACGCGCCGGACTCATCGTCATTGAAGCCTGGTTCAGAGCTCTTGAGGAGTCCCGGCCTCTGGGTGTCCGGATAGCGGACTATCGTCATGGCGGACTCCAAGACTATGAAGATACAAGATTGAAGACTTCGTCCCGTGTCCGAATGGGACTTTCCTTGGCGTGGAAGGCAAGCTTGGCGATACGGATATGTAGATCTCCTACCATTGTAACCGACTGCGTGTAACCCTAACCTATCCGGTGTCTATATAAACCGGAGGGTTTTAGTCCGTAGGGACGAACAACAATCATACCATAGGCTAGCTTCTAGGGTTTAGCCTCCTTGATCTCGTGGTAGATCTACTCTTGTACTACCCATAGAGTCAATATTAATCAAGCAGGAGTAGGGTATTACCTCCATCGAGAGGGCCCGAACCTGGGTAAAAACATCGTGTCCCTTGTCTCCTGTTACCATCCACCTAGACGCACAGTTCGGGACCCCCTACCCGAGATCCGCCGGTTTTGACACCGACAATGGCCGTCGCCACTGGCTCGGCACCTACGAGGCCACCGACAAGGCCAAGAGTGTTATGACATCGCCATGTGGCGTTTCAGCCGGCTGAGGCACGAGCTCAACTTCCCGGGATCAAAACCTAGGAGGATGCGGAGTTCCTCGCGCTGGAGAATTTTGCCATACATCTGATCGAGGAGAAGAAAAAGAAGTCGGGGAATCGCATTGCTCCGACAAGAGTGACAACACGACGATGGCGAGGTTTGCACAGGAGTATCCAAAATACGTTTAGTATGAGAGATAGTTCTATTGGAAGTGTGAGGTCGAGCAAAAGAAGAAGTAGGTGAAGGAGGACGAGGTCGGCACCTCAATGGTGATACCCCTCAAGTATGACTCAGAGGAGGACAAGAATCTCCATGACTCTGACGAACCCACCACACTGATACGTCCACAATGTATCTATAATTTTTAATAGTTTCATGCCATTATAGTATCAATCGTGGAAGTTTTATATGCAATTACATATCATTTTTTGGAACTAACCTATTAACTTAGTGCCATGTGCGAGTTGTTGTTTTTTGCCAGTTTTTGGTTTTCTAGGAAATCAATACCAAACGAAGTCCAAATGCCACGAAACATTTTGATGATTTTTTTTCTGGACAAGAGAGACCCTAGAATGCTTCGGGAGGAGACCAGACGAGAAACGAGTAGACGACAAGGCACTTGGGTGCGCCCAAGTACCTTGTGGGACCCTCGTGGCTACGTCTGACCTAATTCTGCCTCTATAAATTCTATAAAATCGGGAAACCAACAAAGAGCCACCCAAAATAATTTTTCCGCTGCTGCAAGTTCCTGTTCTTCGAGATTCCATCTGGAAGCCTTTTCCAGTACTCTACCGATGGGGGAATCGATCATGGAGGTCTTATATATCAACCTTGATGCCCTTCTGATGATATGTGAGTAGTTTACCATAGACCTACGGGTCCATAGATAGTAGCTACATGGCTTCTTCTCTCTCTTTGATCTTTAATATAATGTTCTGCTTGATGTTCTTGGAGATCTATTCGATGTAATCTTCTTTTGCGGTGTGTTTGTTGGTATCCGATGAATTGTCGGTTTATGATCAGATTATTCATGAATATTATTTGAGTCTTTTGTGAACTCTTTTGTGCATGATTGTCGGTGTGAAAACCGGCAGACCTCGGGGTAGGGGGTCTCGAGTAGTGGATCTCAGACAGATGGTGACAGGAACAGGGAGACGATGTATTACCCAGGTTCGGGCCCTCTTGATGGAGGTAAAACCCTATGTCCTGCTCTTGTTTGCATTGATATAGATCTTTTGAGTACAAAGTTGATCTACCTCGAGATCGTCAGATGTGTTATAACTCTAGGATAGGTGAATGAGAGTGTGTTTATGTCCCCTCTATAGGCTAAACCCTATGGCTTATATACATGCCAGGTAGGGTATCTAGGGTGACAAGGTCGGTATATTGGTGTGGAGGCGGTGGGAGAAGTCTTGGAGTATACGACAAGTCTTCAGTAGACGTAACCTCGATCTTGCCTCCCGCATGCAGCCTCCGGAGTACATCTTGAGAAGAATGTGGGCCCATTAGCCCACCCGAGGGATATGGGTCCACTAGGTTAGAACCCCTTAATCCAGGACACCGTCAGTAGCCCCTGAACTGTCCTTCGATGTCGAGGACGACGCTGTTGGACTTCGGTTACGGAGTCTTTGGCTCGACAGGTGAGTTCCCGTGTAGACCCCTCCTAGTAGTCTTTCAAAGCTTAATAGTTCCGCCGATGGGCCCGGCTCTACTCCACGCGGCCCGGGTTTTCTAACCTTGGTAGCTATGTTTTTACGGGGAAGCGAGTTGCTTTATGGCAAAACATCCAAGCGTCAGCCTCTTCCCCCTTCTTAGTTATGAGCCAGGTATGTAAATTCACCATACACCCCCAACACTTCTTTCCAAGGAGATCACACAGGTGCTCTCCTTCTCCCAAGTCCACCCTCGAGAGTTTCTCATGGCGAGAACGCAACCTCTTCAAGGTGCCCCCATGGCCCTGTCAAGGGCGATTGGGGAAGTTGTGCCATGTCGCGCTTCGAACTGGACCGCCTGGCCAAGCAAGGATATTTCCAGATTCAGAGCTAACAGTGACTCGCTCAGAATTGACACCATGAAGGGGCAAGTGCACACAGAGAACCATCCTTCCCCTCGAGAGGGCGAAAGGGTATGCTTTGTTTCCTTCCTACTATGTGGTCTATTGTTTCCCATTCACCCCTTCCTCCGGGGCCTATTAGAGTTCTATGGGTTGCAACTTCACTACTTCACCCCAAACTCGATTTTACATATCACGGGGTACGTTGCCCTCTGCGAGATGCACCTCGGATGCGAGGCGCACTTCGGGCTATGGAGGAAGTATTACTACATTGTTCCATGCTCTCTTGTCGAGCAGTTGTATCAGGTCAGAGCAGCCGAAGTCTGCCGAATCAAGGGCACCGAGTACCCATTAGGCAAACCTCACGAGGATATTGACGTTTGGCCAACCGAGTGGTTTTATGTAGACGATGTTCCTCTCCTCGACCCAGTTCGGCCGGACTCCCTTCATTTTCCATGGAGCCCACAAGGAGGCATTATAGTTGGAGGCCGCAGGGCTCTACCCAAGAGGAAAGCACCGAGGTTACCAAGTTGGCAGCTCAGATGAAGCAATTGACGAGCACCAGCCTCACTATAATATATGTAATGGCCACGACGATAAACCGAGGAGTCCGGCCACTTCGGCAGCGCCCTCGCCTATTGTGCAAGTCCAACGGGACCGATGACTCTTCACGAACAATCCGGGAGGACTTCTTTGACCAAGTATCCTTTGGAACAGCGCTAGCTGGTATTTATTAGGGAGCGGCAGAAGACTTCGCCCGATGATGATTCCAAGACGGGCTTTCCTACTACAACCCCGCCGACATGGTAAGTTTTCTGAGTTTCTCGTCCATCTGAGTTGTTTAATATCTGATCATCCGTTTACTAGTTTCACAATTACTAGTTCTAGACAGAGATGGGGGCATTGGGTTGAGGCCATAAGCAGCCCCGCACCCGAGCGAGAGTCACGCCGCCGAGCAGAGGACCCCCTTTTCAATGAGGATATGGATTTAGCCCTTATCTATGAGGGTAGGAAATATTATCTGGAGAGCCTTGTAGGCTCAAGGGTGGCCGTTGCCCTCGATGTATCAGGGATGACACCAACTTCATCGGTAATGCCCCTTCTGAGGGAGTCCTGGATTAGGGGGTATCCGGACAGCCGGACTGTGTACAACGTCCGGACTATTGAAGCGTGAAGATGCAAGACTCAAGACTTTGGCCCGTGTCCGAATGGGACTCTCCTTTGCGTCAAAGGCAAGCTTGGCGAACCGGATATTATATTTCCTTTCTTGTAACCGACTCCATGTAAACCCTAGCCCTCTCCGGTGTCTATATAAACCGGAGAGGTTAGTCCTTAGAAGGCCGATCACAATTACAATCATACCATCATAGGGTAGCTCTTAGGGTTTAGCCTCCACGATCTCGTGGTAGATCTACTCTTGTACTACCCATATCATCAATATTAATCAAGCAGGAAGTAGGGTTTTACCTCCATCGAGAGGGCCCAAACTGGTAAACATCTGTGTCTCTTGCTTCCTGTTACCATCAGCCTTGACGCACAGATCGGGACCCCCTACCCGAGATCCGCCGGTTTTGACACCGACATTGGTGCTTTCATTGAGAGTTCCTCTGTGTCGTCGCTGTCAGGCTCGATGGTTCCTCCAACAACCATCAACAACACGGTCCTGGGCGATACTTTTCTCCCCGGGCAGATCTTCGTGTCCGGCGGCTTCGCCCTGCGGGCCAATTCGCTTGGCCATCTGGAGCAGATCGATATCCATGCCCCTAGCCACTAGATCAGGGTCGTAAACCTGAACTACACGGCGGACATCCGCGGAGACTGGATCTTCGACGGATTCGGGCCTATGCCAGGAGCACTGGACAGTCACGACGAGCACGGCTTAGACCTGCTGTCGAACGAAGCTCGGGGTGTCGCCCCCGCAGTAGCCTCGGACCTAAATCCGGAGCAGGCTGCGTTGCCAAGGATGGGGGGCTGGACCCGCCCCGCAGGTCGCGCACTCATCGGCGGTAGATCCAAACACGGGCCTTACCTCTGTGGTGGCCTGTGAATCCTGACACCCCGATTCGTATCCGGACGTTGGTTCCGGTCCGCGCACTCCCGATCCAGTCGAGCCAGGTTGGGCTCCGGTAATGGAGTTCACCGCTGCGGATATCTTTCCAAAGACTTCGCCCTTGGCGACATGCTGAACTCATTAAAGTCTCTCTCTTTGTCGAGGCTCTTGGCGAACTATGTCCGGCTCGAGTGGGAAGCAGGCGATGAAGGAATTCGTTGCCCACCCACCACCCACTTCATTGCCACAGTCGATGACTTAACCGGCGTACTGGACTTCAACTCTGAAGACATCGACGGAATAGACGACGATGCAGGAGAAGAACATGAAGCACCGCTCACTGGGCGGTGGATAGCCGCCTATCCCCATGATATATACATGGCGGACACTCCAAAGGAAACCAATGGCGATGAGGCAGCGGAGGATAATCCCTCAGGGAGAAAAGCAAAGCATGGGCGTCGTCGGCGCCACTCCAAGCCCCGCCACAGGAATACCGGCCCAGAATACGAACAATCCCGATGGCGCGAAGATGAATATAACCCTAGTCGGCTTGCCTTTCAGAAGGCTGGACTGGTGAAAGGATCGATATAGTTGACTAGAGGGGGGGTGAATAGGCAACTAACAATTTTTAAGCTTTTCTTTACCAATTTAAACTTTGCAATAATAAAGGTTGTCTAGATGTGCAACTAGGTGGACAACCTATATGATGCAATGAACACAAGCACAAGAGCAAGCAAGGATGGAAACACAAATAAGCTTGCACAAGTAAAGGGATAAGATAGCCAAGAGTGGAGCCGGTGGAGACGAGGATGTGTTACCGAAGTTCCTTCCTTTTGAGGGGAAGTACGTCTCCGTTAGAGCGGTGTGGAGGCACAATGCTCCCCAAGAAGCCACTAGGGCCACCGTAATATCCTCACGCCTCGACAATGCAAGAGCCGTGATTCCACTATTGGTGCCCTTGAAGGCGGCAACGAACCTTTACAAACAAGGTTGGGGCAATCTCCACAACTTAATTGGAGGCTCCCAACAACACCACGAAGCTTCACCACAATGGAATATGGCTTCACGGTGACCTCAACCGTCTAGGGTGCTCAAACACCCAAGAGTAACAAGATCCGCAAGGGATAAGTGGGGGGGAATCAAAAGTCTCTTGGTGGAAGTGTAGATCGGGCCCTTGTCACCCAATCCCGAGCAAATCAACAAGTTTGATTGGCTAGGGAGAGAGATCGGGCCAAAATGGAGCTTGGAGCAACAATGGAGCTTTGAGATGGAAGAGGTGGTCAACTAGAGGTAGGAGACACGCCTTTTATACTCGGAGAAAAGATCCAACCGTTATCCTCTAGTTCAGCCCGCGACACGCGGTACTACCGCTCCGAAAACGCGGTACTACCGCGCGGCCACGCGGTACTACCGTGGAAGGCCACGGTACTACCGCGGCAGCAGCAGAGCCTGGGACTGGCCTGACTGAGCGCAGTACTACCGCGGGCGCGGTACTACTGCGCACCCTTGCGGTACTACCGCAAGGCAGGCAAGCCATAGCCTACGAAGAGCGCGGACGAAATAAATTACATCCGTGCCTACTTCCGCTGAAAAAGAAACAGTGCGAAAACCCGACGTGTTACTACCGCGCCCGAGGCGCTGGTATTATTGCAGGAGGCGCGGATGTAAAATTACATCCGCTCCTACTATCATGACAAACGGGGGCATGAGGGCCACGGTACTACGGCTCCAAGAGAGCGATTACCGTGTCCACTCGCTGTACTATCACAAGAGATTTAGCGGTACTACAGGGAGCGGATGTAAAAATTACATCCGCGCTTACTACTGCATACGAGCAGCACAAGGCGAGGAGTTGCGGTACTACGGCTCTCGGGAGCGGTACTACTGCGTGACCCCTGGGTACTATCATTGGTGCTTATGATACTACCGCCCCTAGAGCAGTACTACCACAAGAACAGCAGTGGCCGTCGGATTTATGCACAACTATGACAACTGTAAGATGCTCCAAAGTGCAAGGATAGTAAGAACAAGTGTTCGTGTTGATTCCACCCATACCTTTCCGACGCGGACCCCTCTTAATAGTACGGCTCTCCCAATGACTCAAATCCACCAAAAGAAACGTGAAACGACGCCCGTCTTCAATAGTCTCCGAGGGGCACCGAATCGTCTCGTGCCTAGTGATGAAACATCTTAGAAGCTCAAGGCATACGATTAGTCCGCAAAAGTATCGTCATCAATCACCAAAACACTTGAGGGATAAATATGCCCTTACAATCTCCCCCTTTTTGGTGGATTGATGACAATACGGGATTTGCACAAAGAGACGATAATATTGAGCAAGGGCAAACCCTCCTCTCCAAAATATAGACGGGCTCCCCCTAGATGTGTGCACTCTAGATGAATGATTTGGACTGCATAGCACACATACTAGGATCACCACTCCCCCTATATTTTAGAGACAAAGGCATGAAGAATAACATCTAAGCAACATATAACACAATATAACACAAGCTCGCTAAGATAGATAGAGTGCATATGTCTTACACCATATGAAGGAAAAGCAACTAAAACGAGGTCCAAACGAAGTTCAACCGAGAACGCATAATAAACACACCAAACACGAAACACGACACAAGACTCAAGAATCCCTACACTCTCTCCCCCTTTGGCATCGAGGCGCCAAAAAGGCAGAGGACACCTACACACAAGCGGTGGCTCAAGCAGCAGGGAACTCATCCCAACCCTCTCAGTCAGACTCCTCGGCAGTAGGGATGGACTCCTCGACGTCCTCCTCAGAATCAGTCCACCTGTAGCCTTGCTTCTCCATCCACTCGGCCTCTGGAGTGATGCGCTCCTCAGACCATGAGACACATCCTCACCATAGAGCTGCAAGATCTTCTGTCCCGGCGACGACTCTCCTTGGACGCCACGTGAGTCCTGTACTGCCCCTTGGCTTGCATGCAGAAAAGAGTCTTCATCTTGTCTTTCAGCTTCTTGGCCCATGAAGGCATAGAGGAGCTCTGGGAAGGCCTAGCAGCATGGCCCTCAGCAACATTCTCGGTACTAGCATCCTCCTCACCAACAGCAGCCCTAGTAGCAGACGCCTCAGCACGAGTAGTGGTGTTGGCCCAGTTGGGTTTAACACGCAGACAGATGCGATCATGGCGAATCCAATCAGGGGCAAGGAACTCCTCACCAGGGAACATCTTCTCCCAGGTCCTCGAGATCAGCAGAAACAGATAGGGCCCGTAGATAGGCACTTTGCGGTTGAACACCGCAAACCGAAGCTCACACCACATGATGTGTGAGACATCAAGTGGCTGAGTCTGAGACAAACGAGCCTCCTCGCAGATGAGCATCATGTCCACCATATAGGCATGAACCTTGTCCTTGTCACCAATGCGAGGGAACAAAGAGTTGCGGAAGATTCGGTACATGATATCCAGAAAAGAGTTGAGCACCAACCCTATCTTGCCACTTGGAAGCGTCTTCTCAACATAGTACGGTGCAAGCTTGTCCTTGTTGGCAGAATCAGAGTTGGCATGGGGGCGAACACCCACGGGAGTGTCAAGCCCGTCATCAGGTACCTGGAGCAAATCCATGAACTCCTTCCAGGTAGCAGTCAGCTTACGGCCATTGGACATCCAGGTCATCCTCCTCTCCTCATCAGGGTGAAAGTAAACTGAGGCAAAGAACTGACAGATAAGCTCAGGATCATAGTCAAGGTGAAAGGATATCACATGCTCAATGCCAAACTGCTCCACCAAGTCCGAGCCTCTCCAAAGTAGGCACGGAACTTGTCCTTCCTCAAGTGATGCATGTCAATCCATTTCACATCCACATAGGTATTCTCGCTTGTTCTTGATGACATCCAGATAGATGTTGGTTTGTTGCTTGTTCCAAAACAGCTCACAACCCACAGAGGAGGCAGGGGGTCACGTATGGGTGAATCTGCACGAGGCAGACGTAGTCAGATTGGGGCATCTCATCCATGCCCTTGGCGAGCTCCTTGAACTTGCTAGCGATAGTCTTGACATTGCGCTTGGGGCGGAAGGAGCCCTGCAGTGCGTCACACAGGTTGCAAACGCTTGGAGCAGTGTCACGACTGGGATTGGAACGGCGAGAGCCACCACCGAGACACACGCCAAGAAAACACCAACGAACGCGAAGAGGATCAATGCAAAGACCACAACAAAGCACAAGAAACACATAGGAAATATACGTGAAGGTTGGCCAGTGTTAGATGTGAGCCACGGTAGGACTGCCAGTGTCTGCGGTACTAAAAAATTAGTACTGCTCCAAGTCGCGGTAGTACCATGCTAGGTCACGGTAGTACCGTGGTTGGAGCAGTAGTAAGGTTTTAGTGCCGCAGTGTGCGTGATAGTACCGTATCCAGAGGGGCAGTAGTACCATGCAAGCGGTAGTACCGCGCCCGACGGGCGGTAGTACCGCGTTGCATCAGATCTGAACGGCAGTTCGAATCTGAAAAGACCCGCGAAACCACGGCAGTGCTACGGTGATCAGATCTCGCGCAAGACAACAAAACAAGTATAATTCCTATGCAAGGCTACTCTCCTTCATCCTATTCTTGCAAAGAGAAAGCCTACGAATCTCTAGAACATCCAAGTCTCCCTCAACAACCTAAAGACAAAGAACGCAATAAAGCGAGAAAGGATTGGGGAAAAACACGGGTCCATAGCAAGAGCACGTGGTGGGGAAGGATCCCACCGGACGGAATCACGGGAGGGCAGCGGAGGAGGAGATCCGGCGACGAACGCCGGCTCCTATCTTGAGCGGGAGAGAGAGAGATGAGATGACGTGGGAGGAACTGCGAATGGGTATGGGGGAGTTAGAACTCCCCCTGCCCGTCCTTATCCCCACACGCCCAAGACGGCGCGGTAGTACCGCAGGTCATCATGTAGTACTGGGCGGAAGTACTGCACCGGAGCGGTAGTACCGCTCACCCAGGCAGCAGTAAAAAATTACTGCCGCGTGGGGGCAGTAGTACCGTGCTCCCACACGCGGTAGTACCGTGGTTGGCCGCGGTAGTACCGTGAGCTCAAGACACCCCCGGTTTCAACACAAAAGAAAGGTCTTTGCACGGAAACTTTTCACACAAAAGAAGCCACAAGCACACGCACAAACCAGAGGCAGAAAGACAACAAGAGAAGACCAAGCGACACAACTTCTCAAAAGGAGAGGGCGGTGGCCGAAGCCATCTATGTTTGAGTTAGATGGTATGGCACCGCGAAGAATTATCCTTGAGCCCATGACCAAAACTCGTCTTTGAAACACAAGTACCATCAAAAATGGCTAATGTGAAAGAGTTGATCTATTTATGCATGATAAGGGGAGGAGGCGTTCATTGAGAGAACAACACTCCCCTTTGTCCATGCCTACACCTAAACTAGACAACAAGATGAGTGTGGTGGGGTGCAGGGTTCAAGTCACATTGCTCAATCAATGATATTTAGCTCATGCCTTAACTCATGAAATCTTGCTTCATCCAAGGGCTTCGTGAAAATATCTCGCAAGGTTATCATGAGTGTTGACATACTTGAGCTCGATCTCCCTCTCCTAATGTGATCTCGGATGAAGTGATACCGAATCTCAATGTGCTTAGCCGTCTTGAAGTGTTGCAATCGGGTTGAGAGAAATCTTGATGGCACTTTCATTATCACACCAAAGAGGCACTTTGTCACAAATGACACCGTACTCCTTTAAAGTTTGCCTCATCCATAGGAGTTGAGCACAACAACTACCGGCCGCCACATATTCCGCGTCGGTGGACGAGAGAGACACACAACTTTGCTTCTTGGAAGACCAACTTACCAAAGAGCAACCAAGAAATTGGCACCCTCCGGAAGTGGACTTCCTATCCACTTTGTCTCCCGCCCAATCGAACTGTAAATCCTTCAAGCTTGAAGTTTGCTCCTCTTGGGTACCATAAGCCAAAGTTTGGGGTATGAGCCAAATATCGAAAGATTTGCTTGACCATCACATAGTGGCTTTCCTTCGGTGCGGCTGGAAACCGTGCACACATTCCCACACTCAACATGATATCCGGTCTAGATGCACAAAGGTAAAGCAAGGAGCCAATCATGGAGCGATATACCTTTTGATCCACCGCTTTACCATTGGGATCAATGTCAAGTTGGCACTTGGTAGGCATTGGTGTAGTAGCCGGCTTGACATCACTTAGCTTGAATCTTTTGAGCATGTCTTGAGTGTATTTGGCTTGGTTGATGAAGGTTCCTTCTCTTCTTTGTTTGATATCGAAACCAAGGAAGAACTTCAACTCTCCCATAGAAGACATCTTGAACTTGGAGGTCATGAGAGCGGCAAATTCCTCATTGAAAGCTTTGTTAGGGGAACCAAAGATAATATCATCAACATATAGTTGGCATACAAACAACTCCCCATTGACCTTCTTAGTAAAAAGAGTGGGTTCGATTTGCCCCACTTCAAAACCACGATCTTGTAACAACTCGGTAAGGTGGTCATACCACGCACGTGGGGCATGTTTAAGGCCATAGAGTGCCTTATCGAGTTGATACACATGATCCGGGAAGTAGGGGCCCTCGAACCCGGGGGGTTGCTTGACATAGACCAACTCATTAATAGGACCATTAAGAAAAGCACTTTTCACATCCATTTGTTGCAACTTAAAGTTCTGATGGGCAACATAAGCAATCAACAAACAAATGGATTCAAGACGAGCAACGGGAGCAAAGGTTTCACCGTAGTCGATACCCTCGACTTGGGAGTAGCCTTGTGCTACCAATCTTGCCTTGTTGTGAATGATGTTCCCATGAGCATCTTGCTTGTTCTTGAATATCCACTTGGTTCCAATGACGTTGTGGTTCCCCGATGGCCTTGGCACCAATCTCCACACCTTGTTGTACTCGAAATTGTTGAGTTCTTCATGCATGGCATTGAGCCAATCCGAGTCTTCGAGCGCCTCATAGACCTTTTGGGGTTCAACACAAGAGACAAACGCGTGATGTTCACAATAGTTTGTCAATTGTCTACGAGTGCTTACCCCTTTTATTAGGCTTCCAACCACATTCTCCATGAGATGGCCTTTGGTAGTAAGTTTGGATGCAATCTTGGCGGCACGACGCTCTAATTCTTCCTCGGAGGTGAGATGAGGAGGGGACACTTGATCATCTTGAGCGCCGTCTTGAACAAGTTCTTGATCTTGAGCATGCTCGGGGAAGATAACTCGACCTTGGGCATCATTTGGTGTGTCACCATCATCTTGAGCACGATCTTGCCCTTGGTCTTGTTCATGAGGTTGAGGGCCTTCACTTTGTTCTTGGAAGCGTGTGGGCCTTGAGTTGGTGATGGCTCCACTTGAGTGGAGCATTGTCCTTCTCCTTGGCCACAAGGGGTTCCTCAACGGGTAGGATAAAACCAACACCCATTCTTCTTATGGCTTGAGGAGGAATTTCATCACCTACATCACAAGTGCCACTTTGCTCCACTTGGGAGCCGTTATTCTCATCAAACTCCATGTTACATGTCTCCTCAATAAGTCCCGTGGATTTATTGAGGACACGGTAAGCATGAGAGTTTGTAGCATAACCAACAAATATGCCCTCATAAGCTCTAGCTTCAAATTTAGACAAACGAACACCTTTCTTGAGAATGAAACACTTACACCCGAACACCCGGAAATACTTGAGATTGGGCTTGTTGCCGGTGAGTATCTCATAAGGAGTCTTGTTCAAGCCTTTGCGGAGATAGAGCCGATTGGATGCATGACATGCGGTGTTGATGGCTTCGCCCAAAAGTTGTATGGAGACTTGAACTCCGCCATCATGGTCCTTGCCGCATCCATCAACGTCCGGTTCTTCCTCTCTCGCAACACCATTTTTTGAGGGGTATATGGTGCCGAATATTGATGCTTGATCCTCTTCACTAAGAAACTCATCCAAGGTGTAGTTCTTGAACTCGGTGCCATTGTCACTTCTTATTGTCAAGATATTTGCATTATGTTGATGTTGAGCTTCGTTTGCAAAGTCGATGACAGTTGTTGAGTCTCACTCTTCCTCTTGAAGAAGTATACCCAAGTGTATCTTGAATAATCATCCACAATCACCAAGCAATACTTTCTACCCCCAAGACTATCAAAGGATGGAGGTCCAAAGAGGTCCATGTGCAGGAGCTCCAAGGGTCTCTTCGAGTAGATGATAGTCGTGGGAGGATGAGCCGTTTCATGAAGCTTTCCTTCGATACAAGCACTACAAGCACGATCTTTGGCAAAACTAACATTTGTTAGTCCACGGACATGGTCCCCCTTGAGAAGACGTTGCAAAGATCTCATATTGACGTGGGCTAAACGGCGATGCCAAAGCCATCCCACGTCAACTTTAGCCATTAGGCATGTCGCGGTCTTAGTGGGTCGCTCCGAAAAGTTTATCACATAAAGACCATTCTCGACATGCCCAACAAAGGCTACTTTAAGAGTCTTGCTCCACAAGAGGGACACGGTATCAATGTTAAAGAAGGTGGCAAAGCCCATGAGTGCAAGTTGACGAACGGAAAGCAAATTGTATGCAAGGGACTCAACAAGCATGACTTTCTCGATCGTTAGATCATGAGAAACGACAACCTTGCCAAGACCCAATACCTTAGAATGTGAGGCATCACCCCACTCGACATTGGTGGGCATAGATGGGATCTTTTGCATGTCCACCACCAAGTCCTTGCTCCCAGTCATATGATTCGTTGCTCCACTATCGAGCAACCATGATCCCCCACCAGAAGCAAACACCTACAAGAAATCAATGCTTGGTTTTATGTACCCATTTAGTAATGGGTCCTTTGATGTTAGTAACGAGGGTCTTAGGAACCCAAATAGACCATTCAATGTACTCATAAGAAGAACCAACAAATTTAGCATAAACATGCCCATCACTAGCACGGCAAGACAACACATATGAGGGGTTAAAGTCGCCGGGCTATGTTCAAGGGATGACGTTGTCCTTCTTGGCATTGCCACCCTTTGCATGGTTCTTCTTCTTCTTGGAAGCACCCTCTCCCTCCCTCACAAAAGTTTGCTTGAGAGGAGGAGGTTGCTTGGTCTTGTCATTCTTCTTCTTGCTCTTGGGCTTGGGCGAACCCAATCCCCTCCTTGGCCACAACTTCCTTTTGATTACTCAAAAGGTTGTTAAGGTTCTTCTCACCATGTATGCATGTGACAAGGCCCTTTTCAAGTTGCTCCTTCAACTTAGCATTCTCCTCAACAAGATGCACATGCTCACAACAAGGGTTAGTAGCATTTGCATTATCAATCAATATCATATGAGGAAAGGTGGCTTTCTCCTTGGTTAGCTTCACTTGGAGTTGATCATGAGACTCTTTGAGACTAGCATGATCACCCTTCAAGACTTTGTGAGCCTTGTCGAGAATGTCAAACTCCTCGTTGAGTCTAGCAAGATCAACTCCAAGCTTTGCCTTCTCGGAGCTAAGCACACGAGACACAACAAGAGCATGATCAAGGTCTTTCTTTAATTTAGCATGATCATCGTTGTATGACTCCTCAAGAGCCAAATGAAGACCACGCTCTTCCTCAAGAGCATTGGAAAGATCCGAATCTCATCGGCATAGTCACGACTATGCCCTTCCATCTTAGAGATGGTTTCTTTATGAGCCTCGATCATGACATTGGCTTCACCAAGTTGTTCCAAGAGAGCAACGAAGTGCTTCTTGGATTTGCCCTTGAGTTTACCCATAAAGATCTCAAACTCATTCTCCTCCACATTAGTCCCCTCATGTTCATCAATGCAATCCGTCAAAGAAGAATGATTGATGATGGTAATTTTGATGTTGGGGGTTACCTTGTTGGTGGCTTTAGCCATGAGGCACTTGGCGGTGATGCTTTCATTGGGTGAATCGAAGAGAGACACCCGAGGAGTCGTTGCAATGGCAACGGAGGCCATGGCAACCGACTCACCATCTTCATCATCATCATCATCATCCTCATAGTACTCTTCTTGAACCACCAAGGCTTTGTGAGGAGCCTTCTTGGTGAAGTTGCTCTTGTTGGGGAAAGACTTGGCATTGTCCTTACGGATGAGCTTGCCACCATTGTCTTCCCTCTTCTCATATGGGCACTCCGCAACGAAGTGACTCACATTGCCACAATTGAAGCAAGTCCTCACTCGTTGCTTGCCCCTTGCGCCACTTGAGTTGCTCTTGTTGAAGTTGGGCCTTGAGTTCTTCTTGCTCCAAAATTGCCTTGAAGCAAGGGCCATGTGTTCATGATAGTCATACTTCGTATCTTCGAGGTTGCTCTCTTCTTCTTCCTCCTCTCCATCTTCTTCGACACAAATCTTGGCCTTCAAAGCGAGGTTGGGCTTCTTTGCTCTTTGGGAGCGAAGCATCGCATTGTCGGCGGTCTTGTCCAATATGCTCATAGCCACAAACTTATCCAACACATCACTTGATGACAGGGTGTGGAAGTCCGGCCGTTGACGGATGACGGAGGACATGGCTTTGTGATAGGGCATCATTGCCTTTGAGGAATTTGCGCTCGATCCAGTTGTCATCCGTGTCCTTACTTCCATGATCCCGGAGGGAGACTGCAAGCTTGGTTACTCTCCGATAGAGCTCACGAGGTTCTTCTTCTTCTTTCATTACAAACTCATCGGCTTCATCTTGGACCACTTCATAATTGGAACGTTGAATGCTTGCGCTTCCTCGATAAAGGGAAACCACCTTGAGCCAAGCATCTTTGGCAAGGGAGTAGGGCGGAGATGAGGGAGGTCTTCGAAGGATTGCTTCTTGGATGATGAAGAGAGCATTCTCATTGAATTGATGGTCCACGACTTCTCTAGGAGAGAAGTTGCTCGAATCATGCGGATAGAAACCTTCTTCAATGATTCTTCAAAGGTTAGTGTTCACATGATTTAAATGACGCTTAAAACGATAAACCCAAGAATCAAAATCCTCCTTTTTATCAATCTTAGGTGGTGGACCGTCATGATTCAAATGAGTGGAAGGAATCGGTCCACCATAAACGGGAGGAGGTTGCACATGGGCGAAGATGCGGTGCCATTCTTACCACTAGACGATGGGGCTTTCTCACTAGTAGCTTCCCCTTATCGGAGTTAGCATCCGCTCCCGTGTTGGCGGGATCACCCACTTTCACGTGTGCGGTGGAAAGTTTAAGCCCTTCTAGTAATTCCTTAAACATGTCCTTGACCTCGGTCGTCATGGAGGTTTTCAATGTGTCCAACGCCACATTGAATTCCTCATGAGATCGAGGTACCCCCATCTCCGTAGATGATATCGGATTCGCACCAGAGTGCTCCCCCACATCATCTACGACGTCAACCATACTCTTTGGACGGTTAAGTCCTTAAAAAGAGACGAGGCTCTGATACCAATTGAAAGGATCGATATAGTTGACTAGAGGGGGGGTGAATAGGCAACTAACAATTTTTAAGCTTTTCTTTACCAATTTAAACTTTGCAATAATAAAGGTTGTCTAGATGTGCAACTAGGTGGACAACCTATATGATGCAATGAACACAAGCACAAGAGCAAGCAAGGATAGAAACACAAATAAGCTTGCACAAGTAAAGGGATAAGATAACCAAGAGTGGAGCCGGTGGAGACGAGGATGTGTTACCGAAGTTCCTTCCTTTTGAGGGAAAGTACGTCTCCGTTAGAGCGGTGTGGAGGCACAATGCTCCCCAAGAAGCCACTAGGGCCACCGTAATCTCCTCACGCCCTCGCACAATGCAAGAGACGTGATTCCACTATTGGTGCCCTTGAAGGCGGCAACCGAACCTTTACAAACAAGGTTAGGGCAATCTCCACAACTTAATTGGAGGCTCCCAACAACACCACGAAGCTTCACCACAATGGAATATCGCTTCACGGTGACCTCAACCGTCTAGGGTGCTCAAACACCCAAGAGTAACAAGATCCGCAAGGGATAAGTGGGGGGAATCAAAAGTCTCTTGGTGGAAGTGTAGATCGGGCCCTTGTCACCCAATCCCGAGCAAATCAACAAGTTTGATTGGCTAGAGAGAGATCGGGCCAAAATGGAGCTTGGAGCAACAATGGAGCTTAGAGATGGAAGAGGTGGTCAACTAGAGGTAGGAGACACGCCTTTTATACTCGGAGAAAAGATCCAACCGTTATCCCCTAGTTCAGCCCGCGACACGCGGTACTACCGCTCAAAATGCGGTACTACCACATGCCACGCGGTACTACCGTGGAAGGCCACGGTACTACCGCGGCAGCAGCAGAGCCTGGGACTGGCCTGACTGAGCGCAGTACTAGCGCGGGCGTGGTACTACTGCGCACCCTTGCGGTACTACCGCAAGGCAGGCAAGCCATAGCCCACGAAGAGCGCGGACGAAATAAATTACATCCGTGCCTACTTCCGCTGAAAAAGAAACAGTGCAAAAACCCGACGCGGTACTACCGTGGAGGCGCGGATGTAAAAATTACATCCGCTCCTACTACCGCGACGTTAACGGTGCGGGCATGAGGGCCACGGTACTATGGCTCCAAGAGAGCAGTACTACCGTGTCCACTCGGCTGTACTACCAGAGACGAGCGGTATTATTGCAGGGCGCGGATGTAAAAATTACATCCGCGCCTACTACCGCATCAGAGCAGCATAAGGCGTGGGAGTTGCGGTACTACGGCTCTCGGGAGCGGTACTACCGTGACCCCAGCGGTACTACATTGGTGCTTATGTACTACCGCTCCTAGAGCGATACTACCGCAAGAACAGCGATGGCCGTCGGATTTATGCACAACTATGACAACGGGAAGATGCTCCAAAGTGCAAGGAAAGGAAGAACAAGTGTGCGTGTTGATTCCACCCAAACCTTTCCGACGCTGGACCCCTCTTAATAGTACGGCTCTCCCACGACTCAAATCCACCAAAAAGAAACGTAGAACGACGCCGTCTTCAATAGTCTCCGAGGGGCACCGAATCATCTCGTGCCTAGTGATGAAACATCTTAGAAGCTCAAGGCATACGATTAGTCCGCAAAAGTATCGTCATCAATCACCAAAACACTTGAGGGATAAATATGCCCTTACAATCTCCCCCTTTTTGGTGGATTGATGACAATACGGGATTTGCACAAAGATACGATAATATTGAGCAAGGGCAAACCCCTCCTCTCCAAAATATAGACGGGCTCCCCCTAGATGTGTGCACTCTAGATGAATGATTTGGACTGCATAGCACACATACTAGGATCACCACTCCCCCTATATTTTAGAGACAAAGGCATGAAGAATAACATCTAAGCAACATATAACACAATATAACACAAGCTCGCTAAGATAGATAGAGTGCATATGTCTTACACCATATGAAGGAAAAGCAACTAAAACGAGGTCCAAACGAAGTTCAACCGAGAACGCAATAAACACACCAAACACGAACACGACACAAGACTCGCAAATCCCTACACTCTCTCCCCTTTGGCATCGAGACGCCAAAAAGGCAGAGAGGACACCTACACACAAGCGGTGGCTCAAGAAGCAGGGAACTCATCCCAACCCTCTCCGTCGGACTCCTCGGCACCAGGGATGGACTCCTCGACGTCCTCCTCAGAATCAGTCCACCTGTAGCCTTGCTTCTCCATCCACTCGGAATACCGGCCACAGGAATACCGGCCCAGAAGACGAACAATCCGGATGGCGCGACGATGAATATAACCCTAGTCGGCTTGCCTTTCAGAAGGCTGGACTGGTGAAAGGATCGATATAGTTGACTAGAGGGGGGTGAATAGGCAACTAACAATTTTTAAGCTTTTCTTTACCAATTTAAACTTTGCAATAATAAAGGTTGTCTAGATGTGCAACCAGGTGGACAACCTATATGATGCAATGAACACAAGCACAAGAGCAAGCAAGGATGGAAACACAAATAAGCTTGCACAAGTAAAGGGATAAGATAGCCAAGAGTGGAGCCGGTGGAGACGAGGATGTGTTACCGAAGTTCCTTCCTTTTGAGGGAAGTACGTCTCCGTTAGAGCGGTGTGGAGGCACAATGCTCCCCAAGAAGCCACTAGGGCCACCGTAATCTCCTCACGCCTCGCACAATGCAAGAGCCGTGATTCCACTATTGGTGCCCTTGAAGGCGGCAACCGAACCTTTACAAACAAGGTTGGGGCAATCTCCACAACTTAATTGGAGGCTCCCAACAACACCACGAAGCTTCACCACAATGGAATATGGCTTCACGGTGACCTCAACCATCTAGGGTGCTCAAACACCCAAGAGTAACAAGATCCTCAAGGGATAAGTGGGGGGGAATCAAAAGTCTCTTGGTGGAAGTGTAGATCGGGCCCTTGTCACCCAATCCCGAGCAAATCAACAAGTTTGATTGGCTAGGGAGAGATCGGGCCAAAATGGAGCTTGGAGCAACAATGGAGCTTAGAGATGGAAGAGGTGGTCAACTAGAGGTAGGAGACACGCCTTTTATACTCGGAGAAAAGATCCAACCGTTATCCTCTAGTTCAGCCCGCGACACGCGGTACTACCGCTCCGAAAACGCGGTACTACCGCGCGGCCACGCGGTACTACCGTGGAAGGCCACGGTACTACCGCGGCAGCAAGAGAACTGGGATCGTTTCGACTGAGCACAAGATTACTACGCTGGCGGTATTATCGCACCCTTGCGGTACTACCGCAAGGCAGGCAAGCCATAGCCTACGAAGAGCCCGGATGAAATAAATTACATCCGTGCCTACTTCCGCTGAAAAATAAACAGTGCGAAAACCCGACGCGGTACTACCGTGGAGGCGCGGATGTAAAAATTACATCCGCTCCTACTACCATGACGTTAACGGTATGCAGGCATGAGGGCCACGGCATTACTACGGCTCCAAGAGAGCGGTACTACCGTGTCCACTCGTGGTACTACCGCGCAGGACGAGCGGTACTACCGTGTGGGCGCGGATGTAAAAAATTACATCCGCGCCTACTACCGTACCGGAGCAGCACAAGGCATAGGAGTTGCGGTACTACGGCTCCTGGGGAGCGGTACTACCGTGACCGCCAACGGTACTACCGCTTGTGCTTCGGTACTACCGCTCCCTAGAGCAGTACTATCGCAAGAACAGCAGTGGCCGTCGGATTTATGCACAACTATGACAACGAGAAGATGCTCCAAAGTGCAAGGAAAGGAAGAACAAGTGTACGTGTTGATTCTACCCAAACCTTTCCGACGCGGACCCCCTCTTAATAGTACGGCTCTCCCAGGACTCAAATCCACCAAAAAGAAACGTAAAACGACGCCGTCTTCAATAGTCTCCGAGGGGCACCGAATCGTCTCGTGCCTAGTGATGAAACATCTGAGAAGCTCAAGGCATACGACTAATCCACAAAAGTATCGTCATCAATCACCAAAACACTTAAGGGATAAATATCCCTTACAACTGGCCACTGTGGGATACTTGGAGAGGTACAACTATACGCCCCCCTCCGAGGACGAGGCAAGCCTCGGCAATGACGAATTCGGCGTGCCTGAAGATCCAGTGGAACAAGCTCGCTTCGAGCGACAGCTCATGGCCACGGCAAAGAGCCTGCAAAGGAAGCAACAGCAGCTTAAAGCTGACCAAGATTCGCTGGTGGACAGATGGACCAAGGTCCTGGCCACTGTAAGATACAGACCCGACCGCCCTGACAAAGGGCACACAGGGCACAACCGGCCACCCCAACCTAAGCAGGAGAACTCAAGGCACATGCCCCGACGCCAACACACCACTACGATCCAAAACAATACGAAGGACAGAAGAAGAAGCATCCTCAAGCCTCGGCGCAATGGTCATAAGCGTCAAAACAGGAAGGCTGGTGCTAATTCCATCAACTCTCAGTCCGGTCAGCGGACAAAGAACAGCTCAGACCTATCCGGCCCGAGCCACACACTCGATCAACCATGTGAAATTCATGGTACTCCTAGAAGGACGGCAAAGCATACCAATAGAGAATGCTGGATCCTAAAAAAAGCGGTTGGTCGCATGCCGGAAACAATGAAGGGAGGCATCTGGTCAAGAGCCCCCCCCCCCCATAGCATAAAACTACGACCGATCGCCCCCGGCCGCATTAACCACATCGACTCAATTGCAGTACCTCTGGACATAGCAAACCGGGGGCTCCATTTAAACATATAAGGAGGCTGGGCAACTTGCTCCCAGGAAGCTCCCCCGATTTGGGATGTTCGTGGCCGTCAGATGTAGTTCCTTTTGGTCAACTAAGCTGCCTGGGCCGTTGGATGTGCGTTGGATGTTTTCACAGTGCAGTTAGTTTCGGACTTCAATGACTGGTGGGCTCGATGCAGTTTCTTATTTGTCGGGTCAGATTTTTCTGGGTGACCATTCGTAGTGTGTCACCTGGCATCATGTGATGCGTGCGTCGTGGGTTGGATGCGTTTGTTGTCCACAAGTGGACCTACGCATGTGCACCCGCATTTGTGCGTTTTGCAATGACGGGTGGGCCGGAATCGCTGGTGGTCCCACTCGTCCGTGGCACCGATTGCTTTTCTTGATGTAAATGGATGCGCGTCTCGTCAGAGGTGTACAGGAGAGGCTCGTGGCGCAGCAGGTGGTGGACGGATGCGTAATCTGGGCGTGCACACCCGACGCTGTGTGTGGCTCAGTCCGGTGGCTGGCCCCATGCGTCGGTGTCTTATTTTGTTTTTTCTTATGTGATCATACGTGAGGTTCTATCTCGTCGGGTGGATAGGCCAGGCCGTAGACTGAGAGATTTACCGATGGGGGCACAGCCGTCGCTTCCTTCCCTGCAATGACGTGTGGGCCAGATTGATCTCTGGTCCTACACGTCGGTGGGTATAGTGCTCGTTTCATCCTTGTATAGTTTCGCTTCATCCGGTTTTGGTGCTGGTCAACTTGTCCGATTCGTACGCGTGGTCGTGCGTGAGCAGTGCCTCGTTGTGGCTGACGAAAGGTGGGAACCATGGGACGTGCCAAAGACAGAGCGCGGGGCCGCCTCCTCTCCTCCCTCTCTTCCTTCTGGCCCCATGATGCTCCGCCCTTCTCCACCTCCTATCCCGCATCCCCATTGTCACCATCAGTGGCGGAGCTTCATGGGGGCCAACCTGGGCGGTGGCCCCCCCAGCCCAAGAAAAAAACACCTACTACTCATTAGTTTTTCTGTCATATGTTCAGTAAAAACAGCCTAAATCTCATAGTTTTGCCCCTCCTTAGCCCATTGCCCCTCCAAAGATTCGGCCCAAGCTCCGCCACTGGTCGCCATGGCCTCTCCAGAGGCTCACTCCTTCGTGGTGCAAAGCAGCAGGCCAAGATCTGAAAGAGGAGACCCAGGCGTCCCGGCAGTGGCTCGACTGGGAGCGGCGGGCAAGACCATGGTCGCGACGGGCAAGACCACGGTCGCGGCTTCGGGAGATGCACACGTGTAGAGCAACGACGAGCGCATCTTATGTCGACACACCGAGGTGAGATTCAGCAAATCCCCCCTCCCTCTCTCTGTCTTCCAATCTATGGTCGTTTCAAGGCGTCTCCTCCCCTCTTTTTATTCTTCTCGGGCAATGATGCCCCATCTTTTGCAGCCTCCTCTCCTTAAGAACTTCTACAACACTGCATAAAAATAGATTCTCGTTGCCTGTGTGATTATTTGGGGATTTTGGCTCTATGTCGTTGTTTCTCGATTAGGTTCAGAAAACGATGCAGAGAAGGGGCAGTTCATTAATACGGCAGAGATGTGCTCTGCTTTTGTACTGTTGTCACAACCACGACAATATATTTTGTGCCAAGTTACTGGTAGAACTGTGTATCAAATTTATTGTGCAAGCAAGGACAAGATATCTAGCGGATCGGCTTGGCTCTAACCGTGATGATTTTCTTTTCTTGGCAGATGTTCAAAATCAAACAGGGTGACTACCTAAAGTATGAGCTTCAGAACTCATAAGAAGCAGAAGTTGTTGGTACTTGCTCACACTCATTTCTCATGATGTTCAGCCATAACCTCACAAAAGTTTGGCACACACTCAGTTATAATCAGGGCTTGCTTATTTTTTACTTTCTAATTCTTTTGAGAAATACCATATCGATATTATTTCTGATGATTTGTCGGTTATAATTTCCAGTCTGTGATATCCCATCATATTATGAGTGTTAGGCGTCAGCCAGACACTAAACTTCTGATTGGCTATGAATATAAGCTCTGTGTTCTCCTTTGTTTTTATCCGATTATGATATGAAAAGAACAGTAAATATTTTTTCTTGTGATGGTGAGTTGTTAGTTACCAGATGATTTCAGAGCACATTGTCATGGGTTAGTATTTAAGAGAGTCATAACCATGCCTGCTAAAACTAATTCAGCAAGTGGGTGGTTTCCATCATTATATGAGTTATAGGAGCTGGATGTATATATTAACAGCATTTAGGAAAAGGGGTGGCATAGAATTAGTTAGTGTACTTCTTAGTTGGACTATGAGAAGATCAGCAGGTGCAATAAAATCTATAGCTATCTTGCTGTACTATTCAAACCATATTCTTGCTATATTCTGCTCTGAGCTCCCAGTTTCTCTAGATGTCTATTGGTCCTGATTCCTAACAAATATAGTGTGCTTTTCTACTCCTTGGGTGCATAAATGCACACAAAGTTTTGAGTACTAAATAGAAGCAACAGAAAAGGCGGGATCAAAACTTTTATATATTCTCATTCGTTCGAATCAAACCTTTACTTTTACAAACATTTCCAGTTTGGTTAAATATGGATCTTACCTCACCTTATCTTATGTTCGTTTTTGTAGAATAGAACCTATAGATTCAGTTATTTGGCTCATCTTTAGTGAAATTTGTATGGGTTCATGTGCATATGTATAGGTTTTATATTCCATTTGACTTCAAATTTAGCATGCTTTATGCTGGATTTATAATTGATTTCAAATTTACTTAGTTGATCTTCTCAGTACCAATGCATGTAAGTATTGAACTGGGTATGGACACATCAGTTGAGCCTCTCATCTGAAGGTTCAAGGCCCAAACAAGGAAAAACTAGGATGTCGATGTAATGAATGACAGTGATGGGTTAGTTAATTTGCTCTTGTTCCATGTTGGTTAGGCACGATAAATCTAAATATAGTAGCAAATGTTCAATGTTGGTATCTTTTGGATATTGAAATATGGTTTGCCTTGGCAAATATCTGAGATATGATCCATGTTACTTTTTTTTGAATTGTTTTTATGTTTGCACCCTTTTTTATCATTATTTTATTTACGCTCACATATGTTTGTTGTCGCCATTCTCCATCTAGAGATCCATGCAGCGTCCAGATTGTTGTGGCCATCCTCCATCTACAAATCCATGGGGTATTTTCGAATGCGCGGTTCTCTTCTATGTCTCTGTTCCAGTGATAAAGTGTCATTTGATTATTTTTGTGTGTGGCATGTCTACTTATTTTGCCCCCTGTTGAATGCTAACTATGATGGCCATTTGTGTGTGCGCTCAGGTCCTTGTGGGAGCTGCATACGAACCCGTGTGGATGTATTTGGTTGTGGTATGTATGGAAGTTGCAACAGCCTGCCAATCGGAGAAGAGAAGCCAAGGAGCCATCGGCGATTGTTTAACTTCAGCAATCTGTCAATCGGAGGAGCGGCCAAGGAGTCATCGGCAAGAAGTAACCTTATCCTGTGTCAATTAATTTAGATCGGAGGGAGTACCAAAGTTTTCTTTGTCCGTGGTCATATCTACATGTGTTTTATTTCCTATGGTCGTATTGATATTGTCCCTAGGAATTGTCCCCTTTGTTCTTTATAGTAGCATAATCAGTGCAAGAAATCTAAATGTGATTGAATTATGGTGTGGCTCTTACAAAAATATGTGAATGGGATCAGAACTGTGTATATATTATGGTGGTTCTGCTTTCATCCAACGACGACCTTCTGAAAACACCTCTTCTTGAGGTATTTTAAACTCCTTTTAGTTTTGTTTTTATAGCGCCTTTTGCCAAGAGAAATGGACTATGTATATCCTGTAACTAACTTCAGGAAACCAGCGGCGAATTGGTTGGATCGCCTCAAGCAAATCCACCATTTAACAGCAGCATAATGAACACGTCAAACTTGCCTTAACTGGTTTATACATGCTGTAGTGTACATATGTTTTTCTTACATTTTTTTTCAACACACACCAAAATCAGTGTTTTTTTATCCTTAAGGATATAAATTCTTAGCGTGTGTGTTTGCCAAGGCATAAGATTACTAAAGAGATACACGTATTTTCAGCGACATGATTTTGAATGGGACTTTGTGCTATCAAATTAGAATGTGTATATACATCTCATTATAGACAACAAACCACGGTTTCTTTCTACTAAAGGGATTTGTTACATAGATTGTGTTTCAAATGGAACACTATGCTATCAAATTAAAATGTGTATATACATCTCATTGTAGACAGCAAGCCACCCTTAATTTCTTGCTCTATGTGCTTGCCCATAACTAAAACAACTAAATCATATATTTCTTTTCATCACAAGACATTTTTTTTTTGAAACAAAAGATAGAGCAGTCTTCATCGCGCACATGGAATCAGCGGGTCTCTGCGCCATTTGGACACTGGACTTTTTGTTCCTGGTGATAAGTTGTGAGGAATTTCCTAAAAGGTTTGCGAAAATTTCTGATTGTTGTGTCCAAATTGATGTAAGCTGTTAAGTTTCTTAAGCTATGTGTAAATTCTGATATTTAATCTAAACCTTGCGTTTATGATTGTTCAGCAAAATTAATTACTAGAACTAGAAGTCATAATTTTTTAAGTTTAACGCGTGCGCCAACATCCCTCCTGTGTTTATCCTGTAGTAGCTGTCTGGTTTCTCCTCAATGGGTAACGCTAGATGGCTATGCCCATATGTTTGGCTTGCAACATCTTGCAATTTCTTAAACAATAAATGTGGTCCACTATAACCACGATGATGACATACATGATATATATGCCCCAAATTTTATTGTAGTTTTGAAGTCTTTTTCTTAGTTCGCTATGTACGGAGAAATATTTTTGTTTTCCGGTCATTTTTTTCTAAATCCTATCAGTATATTACCTGACATGGCCTTTGAAGTTTCTGTTTTATAACGAGCTTTGCACTGGTCAACTTGAGTATGGTATGGTTTATTCTTTTCTGTTGGAGCTATTCCAGAGAAGTTTAGAGCTCCGTAACCTTCAAGACTTGATTTACAGTAGCAAAGATGAAATAATAAATCAGCTGAGATGCATCACATGATCTTTTTCTCTTGATGTTGATGGGTATTGAACCCATAGATCAGCTTACCAATGGAACTCTTATTAGTGTTGAGAAGGTGGCACAAAAACTCAAACACAAGGTGATCAGCTAAGGAAAGAAACTAAGAAGCATCAGGAAGGAGTTTTAGGATGGTACCGCAATCAAATACATCCCAGGATAGGTCCTTTAAGAATTATGGTGTGTTTCGCTACTTTTAACTTTACTTTAGCCACATAGGTTAGCCTCAATTTATTATTATCCTTCTGTTTAGAGTAGGTGCGGAGAGACTTACCCAAATTGTGAGAGCTGATGATGATTCTATTAAAAGTCCTTATTGCCTGCACTGTTTGTCTTTGTAAACAGTCCATATGGTTTTCAATGTTACTAAGATCTAAATTCTTGTTGAGTGTAGTTTCTAAAGCACAAAGTTTCTAAAAAATTGAAATACATCCTTAACTGGTCTATACATCTTATACAAATATTCTTTTTTTCAAGCTTAGATTTCTCGGCGTGATAACCATATTTTCAACAAAAAATGCTTCCTTAACTGGTCTATACATGTTATATAAATATGTTTTTTTGAAACTCAGATCTGTCAGCGTGATAAACATATTTTCAATATGGCATGATTTAACACATGAGCTTTTTGCTACCAATATCGAATGTGTCCTTACGAAATAAAACTATTTTCATCGACAACACGGCTTTAGTGGGTCTATGCGCCATTTGGCGCAACGGGTCAACTAGTAACACATAAAACCCCGGCAGGTGTGAAACCACAAACAACATCTCCTAAAAGATGCTAGGGGCAAAGGCCAAGTTTTTCTGGCCCATCATTATAAACGGTTGCCTTCGGATCGCCAAAAAATACTTTGCCAAAGAATAAATCTTCGGCACCTTCCCACCATGCGGTAATTTACCGTATGCTAACGGGACGAACCACGTTGACTAGATTCCACGTGGTAAATCATTCAGGCCAACACCATGTGATACAATCACACGGCCGAACCCCGCCCTCAGGGCAGAAATCATACAGCTGCCGGAGTAGCGAGTCGCGCATGCCCATCAAAATTTTGATATGACAGCCAACTATCTGGGCACCAACTGAGGAGTCTGCGCTACCCAACGGTATAACGGCTGGGTTTACCAGGGTCCGATCAGGAGCCCTCGGACCAACCACAAGAGGACGCTCGGCTACCTCCGAGTATTTGCACAAACTAACTTTGACGCCGAACAGGATTGGTGATGTGGAATCTGCCAGGACACACAAGGAGCCGCCCCTAAAAGAAGGCAGTCCAGATTCACTCTTGATCCACTGACAACTCCCTCCAGTCCGGCCATCACAGGTTCCGCCAAAAAACACCTCTTTTCATAATCATACATCGTACTCATATGCATAGACATATCATTTTACTACAATGCGTAGACTTAAATAACACTTACCGGCCATCGCTTTTCATCGACACCTCGTGTTACGCCCGATTATGCCAGGGGCTTCATAATACGGCAATAAAGTCTGACCACCTTCTCGGTAGTCCGGCACCTCGAACTTATAGCACTATATGCATCAGCTCCGAATCATGTCTTGGGTCATTGGTTGGGTTTGCCCGGCTCCCTTGTTTTGGTACCTTACGTTCAGTTATATCGGCTAAGGTAGCGCAGGGAGAACTACTGCGATTGTGTCCCGGATCTGCCGGACGAGCACCTTAGTAGAGAAAGCCGAAAACCGATTGTCATGATACAACGAGAGCTGGTCAGCTGTTCGAGAGGTTGTAAAATCCTTAAATATTTATGCCGCAAAACGCCATTATAAATGCAGAGTGCGACGGATCGGTCTTCTGATCAGGCGCCAATAGAGCCCCTAGTTCGGCCTTCCGAACACTAGGGGTTGCCCCGACCATACTCGAATTCCTATGGCTAAGTGAGAGTAATAAAGCCTTATAGTCCGATTGCCTGGTTCGTGGTGAGAAACGCCTCCGTAAAAGAACCCAACTATGGGATAAAGAGCGTTCAGATATATCCCGAACACCCCCGTATTCTATTTTACGTGGGGCGAAGCCGATTTAATCGCCAACTCTCGGGATTTACATACAATGAACAGCCGCACAGGAAGAACATATGTTCAAAAAAAAACAGGCAATATATAAATGCCATAATCCCATATTACAAAAAGTGGCACAAATGCCCTCAGGGAAATATAATGTCTTTGGTACATTTATCCGCCACAAGGCGGGCTCCCTTCAGTACACCTTCATAGTACAGTTCGGGCTTGCGATGCTCCTTACCCTCTGGCGGCCCCTCAGTCATCAGCTTCTCCGCCTCAAGCTTCCCCCAATGCACTTTTGCACGGGCGAACGCCATACGTGCACCCTCTATGCAGACCGACCACTTAATAGCATCAAGCCGAGGACAAGCACCCACAATCCGCTTCACGAGCCTGAAGTTGTCGGATTTCGGGTTCCGGCAGACCCTTGAGGTTCGAACACTGGGGTGCGCGCGGAGATCCAACCCTCCACCGTCTCGCACTTCGCCGAATCGCAGGGACCTAAACTACTAAACAGAACAGCACAAGAGACACGAGATTTATACTAGTTCGGGCCACCGTTGTGGTGTAATACCCTACTCTAGTTTGTGGTGTGGTGGATTGCCTCTTGGGCTGATGAGGAACAGTATAGGGAAGAACAGCCTCGCGAGGGTCTGTTCTTGGTGGGTGTGATGAACTGCTAGGTGGTGTTCCGTCGCTCTAGCTTGAGGATCGGGTCTCTATCTCTCTCTCTGGATTCCGAATGCCAGATCCCTCCCTACTATGGTGGCTAGCTCTACTTATATAGACGAAGGCCCTGGGCCTCTTCCCAAATATTGAGCGAGAAGGGCACCAACAATTGGCCATTTTGAAGGGGAACAACGGGTACACTTATCCTGACTAAAGTTGGTCCTCGCCTGCCAAAGGCTCTGGTGATGACGTCTGCTTGGGCTCCACGATGACTCCCTTCCAGCTGTTGGTGCTGGTCTTGGTCTTGTTGCACCGAAACGGGTGCCTTTGCTTGATGCTCTCGCCTGCGCTTGCTCCCTTTGCACCAAAGAGGAAAGGAGGACGCTCTTGGCTGGGCCGGGCGCCATCGGGCGCCCTTGGTCGTCATGGCTTGCGTCATGGGCACCTCACGAGGTACCCTGCCTTGAACTCTCCGCCTCCTCATGAGACAGCCTGACGAGGCCGTGCCTGAGGAAGCTCCTTGTCGTCCGCCCCGCGAGGCTTGGCCCCTCGCGAGGGTCTTGAGCTTGTGTAGATGAAGATGGGCTGTCCTGGGCCTCCTTTGAGCCACGCCGCAGGCTGCAGGCAGGCAAGTCTGGGGACCCCCGTTCCCAGGACGCGCGCGCTGCTCGGGCGCGCCTTTTCTCGTGTCTTCAGCCATCTCCAGGACATGGACCCCCACTTCGACTTTGACGCAGCCATCGCCCTAGTTCCCCAGGCCGTCCGGGGCGACCTGGCGCACTGGGTGGAAGACAATGTGGATGCCCTCGTCCGGGCCTTCACTTCTGACAACGACGGCGTGGTCGTGGTCGCCGATGAGGGCGGCATGGTGAATGGCCCAGACGTCGCCGACGACCACGCAGAACGATGTGGGCGAGGCCAGCGACGCCAAAGAACGGCTCGGGAGGTGCTCCCGAGGACGCATTGGGGATTTATCCAACTGATTATGTATTGTCCCTGTTCCATTACCCCGCATGAATAGAACTCAGGTTTTGGCCTGATGGTTGTGAGAGCATTTTGGGAGGGGAGCCCTCATGTAAAACTTGTGTTCATCGTATTAGCAGGTGTTACATCGCCCATACGCCCGCGCCAAGTGGTTGGCTAAGCGACGTGCTGGTTGGCTGGTTTACCTTTGTTTCGTACGAGCCCTGAGATAGCCTATGGGAGGCTGAGGCGATCTGAGTGCCTCCTGATCGAATCCACAGGATCTCCAGTAAGAACCCTCCGGAGAGGACGCGGCAGCGACAGGCTGGGCTGCGCGCAAGCTAGGCCCGGCCCGACTCGCGAGGGGCTCGCGAGGGGAGGCAGCTGAGACGCAGTTGTAACCGAAACGCGAGAGATTTGCTCGAACGAGACTAAGCACCCCTTCCCCGAACACATGCAAATCTCAAATTCGAATCCAATGTAAATCCAGCGGGGGAAAGCGACAACCAAATGGAAAGGCGAAGAAACCAGAAGAAAATCAGCGTCCGGCACCTAGTCTAGTCTTGGGCGCCTTCTCACCAGCGCGGAGCTAAGTGCTGCCACTGGGCGTGGGAGGGAGCCCCAAGGCCTGAGGCCGGCACCCCTGAGACTCCGGGGCGTGTACAACCCCACTCATTATTACGTGAGAGTGTCACGGGGCGGCGAGCTTCATAGGCACTAAGCCTTCTTCACAGGTACCGGCCTTGCTTCATATCACCAGACGAGGGCCCCGCCTTGCGCCACACTCTAGTGCCATCAACGACGACCAGAAACCAGGACGCCGCCGATGGGGTAGAGCGGTCGCCAGTTTCCCCGACGACCACGGGTCCTCCGCCAGGCAGGCCCCGAGGCACCTCCCGGCAGAGGGCCTACCTCCCGAGAACGCCTTGCTCCGAATGCCGCGGTGGTGATGTCGATTTCTGCCCCTCTCCGCAGCCCCCACGCCTCCCGAGGGGTAGGAGATCGCGGAGCGGGCAGCCGCTCGTCGTGGCGACCTGTACCTCCTGCGACCTATGGTTAGCGTATGTTTGCTCTTGAGGGAGTAGCGGTACCCGATAATCGTCGCCCCCGGCGTGACCAGTGGGACCGTCTCGAGACTCCTGGAAGAGCGCGGCTTCTGGCGCCTCATCCCCCCAGCTTGGGCTGAGGAGCGAGTCTTGTTCTCCCTCGTCTGGTGCCCTTGGTCCATCATGTGGGGCACGTATTCTTCGGTGCCGTCATCCCGAAGGCCACGCCGTAGTGCCGAGCGTGCCATGCTGCTCGCTTGATGTGCCCACCATGGGGTGGTGGCGGCGCCCACCGTGGCCATGAGTTACGCCGAGTCCTTCTTCTCCGCGGGCGGGGCCGGGCAACCGCCGCCACGGCCCGGCTACTGGCAGCCTTGGCCGGTGTTGGAGTAGCTTTGAGCCCGGGCACGCCGCTGAGCCCCTGCGGCGAGCCGCCTTGGCCCTGAGATGGAAGTTGGGTGCGAAGGGTGAGCCCCGAGGCGGCGGCCAGGAGCTCGCCACTCGCTCCAAGAGCACGCCACGGCCGCTCTCCAAAGAGCCTGCACTGCAGCAGCTCTCGCCACCGTGAGCGCGCGGCCCTCGAGTTCGCCTGCTCCCGGCGGGTGTACGGTGATGTGGTCGCGGCGTGATTGGAGGCCCTTGCAGCCGACCGCGCCTGCCGCGGCGTGAGAGCCGTTGAAGCTTGTCCGCGTCGCCCACGGCCCGCAGCGCCCTGCGGACCGCGAGCTGCCTGGGGCACGGGGTCGCCCGAGGCGAGCGGCTCTGCGTGGGCGGGCCACGCCGCCCAAGGATCTGAGTTGCCCGCTTGGTCGCCGGACATGGTGATGGCGATGCGACGGGACGCAAGGTGGTAGAAGGTGGATTCCGACGCACCCCTACCTGGCGCGCCAAATGTCAGATCCAAGCCTCCACCGTCTCGCACTTCGCCGAATCGCAGGGACCTAAACTACTAAACAGAACAGCACAAGAGACACGAGATTTATACTAGTTCGGGCCACCGTTGTGGTGTAATACCCTACTCTAGTTTGTGGTGTGGTGGATTGCCTCTTGGGCTGATGAGGAACAAGATGAGGAAGAACAGCCTCGCGAGGGTCTGTTCTTGGTGGGTGTGATGAACTGATAGGTGGTGTTCCGTCGCTCTAGCTTGAGGATCGGGTCTCTATCTCCCTCTCTGGATTCCGAATGCCAGATCCCTCCCTACTATGGTGGCTAGCTCTACTTATATAGACGAAGGCCCTGGGCCTCTTCCCAAATATTGAGCGGGAAGGGCGCCAACAATTGGCCATTTTGAAGGGGAACAGCGGGTACACGTATCCTGCCTCAAGTGGGTCCTCGCCTACCAAAGGCTCTGGTGATGACGCCTTTGCTTGGGCTCCACGATGACTCCCTTCCAGCCGTTGGGGCTGGTCTTGGTCTTGTTGCAATCAAACGGGTGCCTTTGCTCGATGCTCTCGCGTGCGCTTGCTCCCTTTGCACCAAAGAGGAAAGGAGGACGCTGCGCGGGCTGGCGCCCGACTGGCGCCCTTGGTCGTCATGGCTTGCGTCATGGGCACCTCACGAGGTACCCTGCCTTGAACTCTCTGCCTCCTCATGAGCCAGCCTAACGAGGCCGTGCCTGAGGAAGCTCCTTGTCGTCCGCCCCGCGAGGCTTGGCCCCTCGCGAGGGTCTTGAGCTTGTGTAGATGAAGATGGGCTTCCTGGGCCTCCTTTGAGCCACACCGCAGGCCGCAGCGAGCAAGTCTGGGGACCCCGTTCCCGTGACGCCGACAATGCTTGCTCGGAATTGGCTCTGCCCGGCCTGACCGGACAACCAAGTCCTTCATGGCTAGTTCGGCCGCTTTGGTGCGATTCGACCAGCTGCTTCACTGATCGATAAAGGGCACCGGATAGTTCGGTGCCAAATCATGCGACCTGAAATCCCTCTCCATGAACTTCTTTTCCTCGGTTCGGTAGAATTGGGCGGCATCTGATATGCTGCGAGGAAGATCCGCAAACGCCCCTGGAAAAATAAGAATTCAGCTTGTTGCTTAGAAATCTTCCCATTATCATGAACAAACGGCTAAGAATACATAAGGCCTTACCAGCCGCAACTTTCGGGGCCTCCTGAATGTCCCGTACAGCACCTCGGGCTTCTTCTCGAGCATCTTCCGTGGCTTGGAGCGCTTGGGCGAGTTCGGATTCTTTCCCTATTAGACTCTGCTCCAAGCCCTCACTTTTCTTCACAACCTCATGGAGCTCCCGCTCAGCTGTTACAACCCTGGCCTCGTGTTTTTCACGAAGTGCCTGTTCGGCGGCAGCCTTCTCATTGGCATCATCCACAGCCTTACCAGCCGCAACTTTCCGGGCCTCCTGAATGTCCCGTACAGCACCTAGGGCTTCTTCTCGAGCATCTTCCGTGGCTTGGAGCGCTTGGGCGAGTTCGGATTCTTTCCCTATTAGACTCTGCTCCAAGCCCTCACTTTTCTTCACAGCCTCATGGAGCTCCCGCTCAGCTGTTACAACCCTGGCCTCGTGTTTTTCACGAAGTGCCTGTTCGGCGGCAGCCTTCTCGTTGGCATCATCCACAGCCTTTTTCAGTGCCTCATATTTGGCACTCGCTCCTAGGGCATACAACACAAATACTTTTCAATAAGCACACTTACTTATTCGTGCCTAGTGCAAGACAATGTTTCAACATACCTTGTTTATCTTCTAATTGCTTCCTCACGCGGCCAAGTTCTTCCTCGGCCCGTTCCAGGCTCCGCTTCAGTTCGGACACTTCCGCATTATGAGCGGCCGTCTTCTCCGCAGACGCCTGTGTTCAAACAAAGAGGTACACGTCATTAGCATAAGTTCCCACGACAAAAGAAGATTTGATCCCCTGCCCGGCTCCTTCTACTTCGCCGGACAGTGTATCAGGGGCTACTACTCATATTATGACGACTCCTCAAGGGTTTCTCAGGAAACATAGCTCAAAGGCCTTTATAAGGCCAAGGCAGGAGTCGTTCAGCCCGCTCTCGGCGGACTGAATCTTTTCAACCACCGCACCCATAAGGGTCCGATGTTCATCAATGATAGACGCGTTCTTTAACGCTGTCGATAGACCGCTTGGCAACTCTGCTTGAACAGAGGCTGCCGGCGGAGTAGGAAGGCCTCCCACCATTGAAGGTGGCTTCTCGCCCGATCCGGGAGCCTTAGAGGTCTCCTGGACCTTGTCCGGCTGAGGGCCGAACCCAAGATCACCCCCGCTGACGGCACACTCAGGGGCCATCGCTCCCGTGTGTCCGGCTCCAGTGAAATGCCCCCCTGGTCCGAGCCCCGTTGAGACGACACCTCAGTGTCGTGCTGGGACTTTGGGGAAGGTGCCTCTGGAGGCGTCTCGCTCGCCAAGGCGTCCGAACTCAGTGAATCCTTGGATGAGGACTGCCCGGCGCAAGACCTTGCCGGACTGTGCAAAATATAGCAACAGTTAAAACTACTATACCCAAAAACAATCCTGGATGCATATGCGTGTATGGATTTTGTATACTTACGACTTCTCCAGGGGCTGGGCCCTGGGATCCCACTCTGGGCTGCTATCGGCAGCCGTGGTGGATGCCCCTGGAAGGGAACCTTTTCTCCTCTTGGGTGATTCGGCCTCCAGGGACGAGGAAGCTACACGCTTCTTCCCACCTTCAGAGTGAGGCTTGCCCTCCTCTGCTTCTTCCTCTTCGTCTTCTGCAGAAGGAGCGTCGCTTGAGTGTTCGGATTTTGCGTCCGAAGCCTCGCGGTGACGGAGGCCACTCCGGGTCTTCTTGACCTTCTTGGAGGCCTCCTTCTTTGGCGCCTCGTAAGGCGCGGGGACCAGCATCTTCATCAGAAGAGGTCCGGCCGGTTCCTCCGGCAGCGGGGCCGGACAGTGAATCCGCTCCACCTTCTTTATCCATCCCTGAGGTCACGACGAAACACGATTAATATGTCTCCCTCATGACATGCCAACCGAAGCATGGATGTACAGAGCGTGGCTGTAACTTACCGGGCTTGCAGCATGGGATAGTTGATACCCACGGTCTTCGGCGGAGCCCGGCCACGATTTGACGGGCTTGAAGAGCACCTTCCAGATATCCTTATGGGAGGAGTTGTAGAGCTCCTGAAGGGTTTGGTGCTCGGTTGGGCCGAACTCCAACAGAGTATAGGCTCGGCGCTGACAAGGGAGAACCAGGCGAACTAGCATCACCTGGACCATGTCAACGAGTTTGACATCCCTGTCAACCAAACTCTAGACATGCGTCTGGAGCAATGACAGCTCGTCGGTCGGGCACCAGTTCAGGCCCTTCTTGGGCCAGGACGTGAGCCGCAGTGGTGCTCCGGATCTGAACTCAGGAGCTGCAGCCCACTTTTTGCCGCGTGGTTCGGTGATATAAAACCACTGCTGCTGCCACTCCTTGACAGAGTCGTTGAAAGCGCCCTTCGGCCAAACGGCCTTGGGCATCTTGCTCACCATGGCACCGCCGCACTCGGCGTGTTCGCCACTCACCACCTTGGGCTTCACATTAAAAATCTCCAGGCACAGGCCGAAGTGAGGTGAGATCCGAAGAAAAGCCTCGCACAAGACGATGAACGTGAGGAAGGAGTTGGGGGAAAGATCATGAAAATCAATCCCGTAGTAATACATGATTCCTCGAACAAATGGGTGCAGGGGAAACCCCATCCCACGGACAAAATGGGGAAGTAACACGACTCTCTCGTGAGGTTCCAGAGTGGGGACGACATGTCCCGTCGGGGGGAGACGGTGGCCGATCTTCTGGGCCAGATACCCGGCGTCCCGGAGCTTCTTGATATCCTTCTCCCGGACAGTAGACGCCATCCATCTGCCTCCTGCTCCAGATCCGGACATCTTTGGAAAGCCTCTCTTTGGTGGAAAGGAAGAGTGCTTGGGCGTTAGGGCTCGAAAAGAGGGGAATGAGCTAGCGGAAGGAGAAAGGCGTGGGTAAAGAGAAAGAGGCCTTGTCTCTTTATAGGGGCGGTAAGTGCTTTTTGTGCCTCCCCACTTGCCTGGTTGAACCCGTTTGCCTCCCGCTCACCGCGATTAGCGGTGCGGTTGGACTACCCATGCCCGTATTGATGAGAATCCCGCGATAAGGGGACACGATCTCCACTTTGACAAGACGTGTCGAGGAAACCGCCTCGCAATATGCGTTGTAGCTGGTTGTGGGAAAACGGTTCGAATAATGACCCGACCGTAATGACACGTCGCGCTGCCTAAAAATTTGCCAGCATATTGCATTTGTGAAATACCATTCTCTCTACAATGGCATGTGAAGATCATTTTGTGGATCCGGACACGGTTCAAGTGTTCGATAACTAATTTGGAGTATTCGGAGGAGGAACCCGCCCTGCAATGCCGAAGACAAGACTGCGTGCCGGACTCATCGTCATTGAAGCCTGGTTCGAGACTCTTGAGGGAGTCCTGGATTAGGGGGTATCCGGACAGCCGGACTGTGTACAACGTCCGTACTATTGAAGCGTGAAGATGCAAGACTCAAGACTTAGGCCCGTGTCCGGATGGGACTCTCCTTTGTGTGGAAGGCAAGCTTGGCGAACCGGATATTATATTTCCTTTCTTGTAACCGACTCCATGTAAACCCTAGCCCTCTCCGGTGTCTATATAAACTGGAGAGGTTAGTCCTTAGAAGGCCGATCACAATTACAATCATACCATCATAGGCTAGCTCTTAGGGTTTAGCCTCCACGATCTCGTGGTAGATCTACTCTTGTACTACCCATATCATCAATATTAATCAAGCAGGAAGTAGGGTTTTACCTACATCGAGAGGGCCCAAACCTGGGTAAACATCTGTGTTCCTTGCTTCATGTTACCATTAGCCTTGACGCACAGATCGGGACCCCCTACCCGAGATCCGCCGGTTTTGACACCGACGCCTTCCTCTAATCGAAAGGGAGGTGCTCGCCCTCCATCCCCTAGCCATCTCACAAAGGGACGGTGTTCGAAACATCCACACAGAGAAAGAACTCTACCAGGGAGTCCCCCATGGGAAGCGCAAGAAGCACAGGCCGAGGTCATAGGGGCAGGCGAAAGTGCTCCCTCAGCTCTATCAGGTAACTCCTCGATTGCCGTATTAATAGAGGTGCCATCTCTGGCCCTGACCCTTTTGACCAGCCATAGCTAGCCCTCGCCTTCCTCTAGGGTGGCGAGCAGGAGGACCGAGGGGATGGCGGATTCACACACGGAAGTGGAGGCATGCCCTACCTTGGGAGTTACTCTTGAGGTTCCCCAGCCCGAGGACTCAGCGACCAGCTCGGCTACTCCTTCTAAGACCAGTGTGCCATGAATTACCGGCGGCAGAAGACTTCCCAAAAGGATTCGACCTTCTCGGATCGAGAGTTCAATGCCCTTAGCGCGGTGTATGCATACCTTGGGGCGACCCGTAGTGCATTTTATTAGTCCTTAGATGTCTTGTCGCAAGATTTGCCGGTAAGCATTACCCAAGTTCTTATTGTTTCGAGGTTTCGTGTATTCCTTTATTTGCTTGAAGGCAAACAAGAGTACCGAATATGGTAGTAGCCCCTAAGGCTTGATATGGGCGAATGCGATCATGGCAAGGCTTGAATATCTAATAGCGCATGTCGTCCTTGTCAGGAAGCTCGGGCAAAGAGTGGTCAGCTGACCGAGGCGCTTTGCCAAACGAAGGGGAAGTTAGATGCCGCCTTGATCGAGGTGGAGCAGGTGAAAAAGTTCACCATGGGACGCATGGTAAGTGATTTTTGCTGACATCAGTTATCGGTGCTATGGAGATTATGAGATGGACTTACAACATAATCCAATGTAGCAGTGGAAGCCCTAGGTCATCCTAAGAGAGATCTTTGGCAGGCCCGCGAGGATTAGATGTATATAGAATCACAACATCAGGCCAATCATCATGTGGTAACCCAAAAGGTGGATGGCGTTAATGTCCTAAGGGCCGAAAACACCCGACAGGCCCAAGAAATTCAGAGCTTAAAGGCTCAACGGGCTGCTGCTGAATTGAAGAACCATCGAATGGATGACATGATTTTCGGTAAGTTGTGATTTATGAGAATCTGTTCTGAATGCGGTTTAGCTGGGGTGATTAGCGGGCTGAATCTTTTTGCTTGGCAGGTTCTCTGTCCGGCCTACCCCCTGATACCCGAGCTCCTGTGCCCGAATACATGGCGGCTCTTCTATCCGTGGTGCACAAGAGTGCGCGGAGATCGATGAAGGTGTAGGGGAACATAGCATGTAATTTAAAAAATTTCCTATGATCACGCAAGATCTATCTAGGAGATGCATTGCAACGAGAGGGGGAGAGTGTGTCCACGTACCCTCGCAGACCGAAAGCGGAAGCGTTAGGTTAACGCGGTTGATGTAGTCGAACGTTTTCGCGATCCAACCGATCAAGCACCGAATGTACGACACCTCTGAGTTCTGCACACGTTCAGCTCGATGACGTCCCTCGAACTCTAGATCCAACAAAGTGTCGAGGGAGAGTTTCGTCAGCACGACGGCATGGTGACGGTGATGGTAACGTAATCCATGCAGGGCTTCGCCTAAGCACTACGTTAATATGACCGGAGGAGTAAACTATGGAGAGAGACGCCGCACATGGCTTGGAACAATTGGTGTGTCTCCAAGGGGTGCCCTGCCCACGTATATAAAGGAGGGAGAGGGAGGAGGCCGGCCCTAGGGGGCGCGCCATAATGGGGAGTCTTACTAGGACTCCTAGTACTAGTAGGATTCGTCCCCCCCTCTTTTCCTTCTCATGGAGGTGGAAAGGGGGAGGAGAGGGAGCAGGAGAAGGAAAGGGGGGTGGCACCCCCTTCCCTAAACCAATTCGGCCTCCTCCCTTGTGGGGGAGCACCAGCCCTTTGTGGGCTGGTTAGCCTCCCTCCTATGGCCCATATGGCCCATATCTTTTCCCGGGGGGTTCCGGTAACCCCTCCGGTACTCCGGTATGTACCCGATACACTCCGGAACCCTTCCGGTGTCCGAATACTACCTTACAATATATCAATCTTTACCTATCGACCATTTCGAGACTCCTCATCATGTCCGCGATCTCATTCGGGACTCCAAACAAACTTCGGTCACCAAAACACATAACTCATAATACAAATAGTCATCGAACGTTAAGCGTGCGGACCCTACGGGATCAAGAACTATGTAGACATGACCGAGACACATCTCTGGTCAATAACCAATAGCGGAACCTGGATGCTTATATTGGTTCGTACATATTCTATGAAGATCTTTATCGGTCAAACCGCAATGACAACATACATTATTCCCTTTGTCATCGGTATGTTACTTGCCCGAGCTTCGATCGTCGGTATCTTCATACCTAGTTCAATCTCGTTACCGGAAAGTCTCTTTACTCATTCCGTAATGCATCACCCCGCAACTAACTCATTGGTCACATTGCTTGCAAGGCTTATAGTGATGTGCATTACCGAGAGGGCCCAGAGATACCTCTCCGATACTCGGAGTGACAAATCCTAATCTCGATCTATGCCAACCCAAGAAACACCTTCGGAGACACACAGAGAGCATCTTTATAATCACCCAGTTACATTGTGATGTTTGATAGCACATAAGGTGTTGCTCCGGTATTCGGGAGTTGCATAATCTCATAGTCAGAGGAATATGTATAAGTCATGAAGAAAGCAATAGCAATAAAACTTAACGATCATTATGCTAAGCTAACGGATGGGTCTTGTCCATCACATCATTCTCTAATGATGTGATCCCGTTCATCAAATGACAACCCATGTCTATGGTTAGGAAACTTAACCATCTTTGATTAAGATCTAGTCAAGTAGAGGCATACTAGGGACACTCTGTTTTGTCTATGTATTCACACATGTACTAAGTTTTCGGTTAATACTATTCTAGCATGAATAATAAACACTTATCATGATATAAGGAAATATAAATAACAACTTTATTATTGCCTCTAGGGCATATTTCCTTCAGTCTCCCACTTGCACTAGAGTCAATAAACTTGTTTACATTGCCATGTGATTTAGCACCAATAGTTCACATCACCATGTGATTAACACCCATAGTTCACATCGCCATGTGAACAACACCCAAAAGGTTTACTAGAGTCAATAATCTACTTCACATCGCCATGTGATTAACACCCAAAGAGTACTAAGATGTTTTGCTTGTGAGAGAAGTTTAGTCAATGGGTCTGCCACATTCAGATCCATATGTATTTTGCAAATTTCTATGTCTACAATGTTCTCCATGGAGCTACTCTAGCTAATTGCTCCCACTTTCAATATGTATCCAGATTGAGACTCACAGTCATCCAGATCGGTGTTAAAGCTTGCATCGATGTAACTCTTTACAATTAAATCTTTATCACCTCCATAACCAAGAAATATTTCCTTCGTCCTCTAAGGATAATTTTGACCACTGTCTAGTGATCTACTCTTGGATCACTATTGTATCCCTTTGCCAAACTCATGGCAAGGTACACAATAGGTCTGGTATATAGCATGGCATACTTTATAGAAACTATGGTTGATGCATCGGGAATGACTTTCATACTCTCTCTCTATCTTCTGTTGTGATCGGGTTTTGAGTCTTACTCAACTACATACCTTACAACTCAGGCAAGAACTCCTTCTTTGACTCATCCATTTTGAAGTCCTTCAAAATCTTATCAAGGTATGTACTCATTGAAAAATCTTATCAAGCATCTTGATCTAGATCTCGATGCTCAATATGTAAGTAGCTTCACCAAGGTCTTTCTTTGAAAAAATCCTTCCAAACACTCCTTTATGATTTCCAGAAAATTCTACATCATTTTCGATCAACAATATGTCATTCACATATACTTATCAGAAAGGTTGCAGTGCTCCCACTCAATTACTTGTAAATACAGGCTTCACCGCAAGTTTTTATAAAACTATATGCTTTGATCAATTCATCAAAGCGTATATTCCAACTCCGAGATGCTTGTACCAGTCCATAGATGGATCGCTGGAGCTTGCACACTTTTTAGCACCTTTAGGATTGAGAAAAACTTCTGGTTGCATCATATCCAACAAATCCATTAAGGAATGCAGTTTTTGACATCCATTTGCCAGATTTCATAAAATGTGGCAATTGCTAACATGATTCAAACAGACTTTAAGCATCGCTACGAGTGAGAAAGTCTCATCGTAGTCAACAGCTTGAACTTGTCGAAAACCTTTTGCGACAAGTCAAGCTTTGCACATAGTAACACTACCATCAGCGTCCGTCTTCCTCTTGAAGATCCATTTATTCTCTCTGACTTGCTGATCATTGGGCAAGTCAACCAAAGTCCACACTTTGTTATCATACATGGATCCCATCTCAGAATTCATGGCCTTAAGCCATTTCGTGGAATCCGGGCTCATCATCACTTCCTCATAGTTCGTACGTTCGTCATGATCTAGTAACATGACTTCCAGAACAGGATTATCGTACCACTCTGGTGTTGGAAATATGCCCTAGAGGCAATAATAAATTAGTTATTATTATTATATTTCCTTGTTCATGATAATCGTTTATTATCCATGCTATAATTGTATTGATAGGAAACTCAAATACATGTGTGGATACATAGACAACACCAAGTCCCTAGTAAGCCTCTAGATGACTAGCTCGTTAATCAATAGATGGTTACGGTTTCCTGACCATGGACATTTGATGTCATTGATAACGAGATCACATCATTAGGAGAATGATGTGATGGACAAGACCCAATCCTAAGCCTAGCACAAAGATGCGTAGTTCGTATGCTAAAGCTTTTCTAAATGTCAAGTATCATTTCCTTAGACCATGAGATTGTGCAACTCCGGATACCGTAGGAATGCTTTGGGTGTACCAAACGTCACAACGTAACTGGGTGACTATAAAGGTGCATTACAGGTATCTCCGAAAGTGTCTGTTGGGTTGGCACGAATCGAGACTGGGATTTGTCACTCCGTGTAAACGGAGAGGTATCTATGGGCCCACTCGGTAGGACATCATCATAATGTGCACAATGTGATCAAGGAGTTGATCACGGGATGATGTGCTATGGAACGAGTAAAAGAGACTTGCCGGTAACGAGATTGAACAAGGTATCGGGATACCGACGATCGAATCTCGGGTAAGTATCGTACCGCTGGACAAAGGGAATTGTATACGGGATCGATTGAGTCCTTGACATCGTGGTTCATCCGATGAGATCATCGTGGAACATGTGGGAGCCAACATGGGTATCCAGATCCGCTGTTGGTTATTGACCGGAGAACGTCTCGGTCATATGCGCATGGTTCCCGAACCCGTAGGGTCTACACTTAAGGTTCGATGGCGCTAGGGTTATAAAGGAAGTTTGTATGTGGTTACCGAATGTTGTTCGAGTCCCGGATGAGATCCCGGACGTCACGAGGAGTTCTGAAATGGTGGGAGGTAAAGATTTATATATGGGAAGTCCTGTTTTGGTCACCGGAAAAGTTTCGGATTTATCGGTAACGTCTTGGGACCACCGGGAGGGTCGGGGTCCACCAAGTGGGGCCACCAACCCCGAGAAGGTTGCGTGGGCCAAGTGTGGGAGGAACCAGCCCCAAGGGGGCTGGTGCGCCCACAAGAGGCCCAAGGCGCAAGGGAGAGTGGGAGGGCAAACCCTAGGGCAGATGGGCCCTAAGGCCCATCTAGTGGGCGCCTCCCTCTCCCTCCCCTCTTGGCCGCCTCCCTTGATCCCATCTGGGGCTGCCGCCCCTCTAGGGGTGGGAACCCTAGAGGGGGCGCACCCTCCTCCCCTTCCCCTATATATATGAGGCCTAGGGGCTGCCCATAACACGCGATTCGATCTCTCGTTGGCGCAGCCCTGCGTCTCTTCTTCCTCCTCCTCTCTTGTGATGCTTGGCGAAGCCCTGCAAGATTGCCACGCTCCTCCACCACCACCACGCCGTTATGCTGCTGCTGGATGGAGTCTTCCTCAACCTCTCCCTCTCTCCTTGCTGGATCAAGGCGTGGGAGACGTCACCGGGCTGTACGTGTGTTGAACGCGGAGGTGCCGTCCGTTCGACACTAGGATCTCCGGTGATTTGAATCACGACAATGCGACTCCATCAACCCCGTTCACATGAACGCTTCCGCTTAGCGATCTACAAGGGTATGTAGATGCACTCTCCTTCCCTCGTTGCTAGTTTCTCCATAGATAGATCTTGGTGACACGTAGGAAAATTTTGAATTTCGCTACGTTCCCCAACAAAGGGTATCGAGCTAGGTCTATTGCGTAGATTCTTTGCACGAGTAGAACACAAAGTAGTTGTGGGCGTTGATTTTGTTCAATATGCTTACCGTTACTAGTCCAATCTTGTTTCGACGGTATTGTGGGATGAAGCGGCCGGACCGACCCTACACTTACTCTTACGTGAGACAGGTTCCACCGACTGACATGCACTTTGTGCATAAGGTGGCTAGCGGGTGCCAGTCTCTCCCACTTTAGTCGGAACGGATTCGATGAAAAGGGTCCTTATGAAGGGTAAATAGCAATTGGCATATCACGTTGTGGTTTTGCGTAGGTAAGAAACGTTCTTGCTAGAAACCCAAAGCAGCCACGTAAAACATGCAAACAACAATTAGAGGACGTCTAACTTGTTTTTGCTGGGTATGCTATGTGATGTGATATGGCCAAGAAGAATGTGATGAATGATATGTGATGTATGAGATTGATCATGTTCTTGTAATAGGACTCACGACTTGCATGTCGATGAGTATGACAACCGGCAGGAGCCATAGGAGTTGTCTTTATTTATTGTATGACCTGCGTGTCATTGAACAACGCCATGTAATTACTTTACTTTATTGCTAACCGGTAGCCATAGTAGTAGAAGTAATAAGTTGGCGAGACAACTTCATGGAGATACGATGATGGAGATCATGATGATGGAGATCATGGTGTCATGTCGGTGACAATGATGATCATGGAGCCCCGAAGATGGAGATCAAAAGGAGCAATATGATATTGGCCATATCATGTCACTACTATATAATTGCATGTGATGTTTATTATGTTTATGCATCTTGTTTACTTAGAACGACGGTAGTAAATAAGATGATCCCTTACACAAATTTCAAGAAGTGTTCTCCCACCGTGCACCGTTGCTACAGTTCGTCGCTTCTAAGCACCACGTGATGATCGGGTGTGATGGATTCTTACGTTCACATACAACGGGTGTAAGACAGATTTACACAGCAAAAACACTTGGGGTTAACTTGACGAGCCTAGCATGTACAGACATGGCCTCGGGAACACAGAGACCGAAAGGTCGAGCGTGAATCGTATAGTAGATACGATCAACATGAAGATGTTCACCGAGTCGACTAGTCCGTCTCACGTGATGATCGGACACGGCCTAGTTGACTCGGATCATGTAATCACTTAGATGACCAGAGGGATGTCTATCTGAGTGGGAGTTCATAAGATGAACTTAATTATCTTGAACATAGTCAAAAGACCTTTTGCAAATTATGTAAATGGCTCGGCGCTTTAGTTCCACTTGTTTAGATATGTTCCTAGAGAAAATATAGTTGAAAGTTGAAAGTAGCAATTATGCGATCAAGAGAAAGCTTATGTCCTTAATGCACCGCTCGATGTGCTAAACCCCAAACGTCGTTTGTGGACGTTGCGAACATCGGACATACACGTTTTGATAACTACGTGATAGTTCGGTTGAGCGGTTTAGAGTAGAGGCACCAAAGACGTTTTCGAAACATCGCGGAACATATGAGATGTTTCGAGGGCTGAAATTGGGATTTCAAGCTCGTGCCCACGTCAAGAGGTATGAGACCTCCGACGATTTTCTTAGCCTACAAACTAAGGGAGAAAAGCTCAATCGTTGAGCTTGTGCTCAGATTGTCTGAGTACAACAATCACTTGAATCGAGTGGGAGTTGATCTTCCGGATGAGATAGTGATGTTTCTCCAAAGTCATTGCCACCAAGCTGCTAGAGCTTCGTGATGAACTATAACATATCAAGGATAGAGATGATGATCCTTGAGGTATTCGCGTTGCTTGACACATCGCGAAAGTAGAAGTCAAGTAGGAGCATCAATTGTTGATGGTTGGTAAAACCACTAGTTTCAAGAAGGAAAGGGCAACAAGGGATACTTCATGAAGCGGCAAATCGATTCTTGCTCCAAAGAAGAAACCCAAGGTTGAACCCAAACCCGAGACTAAGTGCTTACGTAATAAGGGGAACAGCCACCGAGCAGAATTACCCTAGATACTTGGTAGATAAGAAGGCTGGCAAGGTCGATAGAAATATATTGGATATACGTTATGTTAATGTGTACTTTGGTAGTACTCCTAGTAGCACCGAGGTATTAAGATACCGGTTCGGTTGCTAAGTGTTAGTAACTCGAAATAAAAGGCTGCGGAATAAGCGGAGACTAGCTAAAGGTGAGCTGACGATATGTGTTGGAAGTGTTTCCAAGGTTGATGTGATCAAGCATCGCACGCTCCCTCTACCATCGAGATTGATGTTAAACCTAAATAATTGTTATTTGGTGTTTGCGTTGAGCATAGACATGATTGGATTATGTCTATCACAATACGGATTATTCATTTAAGGAGAATAATGGTTACTCTATTTATTTGAATAATACCTTCAATGGTCTTGCACCTAAATGAATGGTTTATTGAATCTCGATCGTAGTGATACACATTTTCATGCCAAAGGTATAAGATAGTAATGATAGTATCACTTACTTGTGGCACCTTGCCATATAAGTCATATTGGTATAAAAGCATGAAGAAGCTCCATGTTGATGGATCTTTGGACTCACTCATTTTTGAAAAGTTTGAGACATGCGAACCATGTCTATTGGTGTATATGCATGAAGAAACTCCATGCAGATGGATCGTTTAGACTCACTTGATTTTGAATCACTTGAGACATGCAAATCATACCACATGGGCAAGATGACTGAAAGCCTCGTTTTTCAGTGAAATGGAACAAGAGAGCAACTTGTAGGAAGTAACACATTTTGATGTGTGCAGTCCAATGAGTCTTTGAGGCATGCGGTGAATATCGTTATGTTCTTACTTCACAGATGATTCGAGTAGATGTTGAGTATATTTACTTGATGAAACACAAGTCTGAATTATTGAATGGTTCAAGTAATTTCAGAGTGAAGTTTAAGATCTTCGTGACAAGAGGATAGAATGTCTATGATATGATCATAGAGATGAATATCTGAGTTACGTAATTTTGGCACACAATTAAGACATTGTGCAAATTGTTTCACAATTAATACCGCTGGAACACCATAGTGTGATGGTGTGTCCGAACATCATAGTTGCACCCTATTAGATATGGTGCGTACCATGATGTCTCTTATCAAATTACCACTATCGTTCATGGGTTAGGCATTAGAGACAACCGCACTCACTTTAATAGGGCACCACGTAATTCCGTTGAGACGACACCGTTTGGAGAAACCTAAGTTGTCGTTTCTTAAAGGTTTGGGGCTATGACGCTTATGTGGAAAAGTTTCCGGTTGATAAGCTCGGACCCAAAGCAGATAAAATGCATCTTCATAAGACACCCAAAACAGTTGGGTATACCTCCTAATTCAGATCCGAAAGCAATAGGGATTGTTTCTAGAATCGGGTCCTTTCTCGAGGAAAAGTTTGTCTCGAAAAGTTGAGTGGGAGGATGGTGGAGACTTGATGAGGTTATTGAACCGTCACTTCAACAAGTGTGTAGCAGGGCACAGGAAGTTGTTCCTGTGGCACCTACACCAATTGAAGTAGAAGCTTATGATAGTGATCATGAAGTTTCGGATCAAGTCACTGACGTACCTTGTAGGGTGACAAGGATGCGTACTACTTCAGAGTGGTACGCAATCCTATCTTGAAGGTCATGTTGCTAGACAACAATGAACCTACGAGCTATGGAGAAGCAATGGTGGGCCCAAATTCCGACAAATGGTTAGAAGCCATGAAATCCGAGATAGGATCCATGTATCATAACAAAGCATGGACTTTGGTGGACTTGGCCGATGATCGGCAAGCCATTGAAATAAATGGATCTTTAAGAAGAAGACGGACGTGGACGGTAATGTCACCGTCTATGAAGCTCGACTTGTGGCGAAGAGTTTTTCACAAGTTCAAGGAGCTGACTACGATGAGATTTTCTCATCCGTAGCAATGCTTAAGTCCGTCGGAATCATGTTAGCATTAGCTGCATTTATGAAATCTGGCAGATGGATGTCAAAACGAGTTTCCTTACCGGTCTTCGTAAGGAAAGGTTGTATGTGATACAATCAGAAAGTTTTTGTCGATCCTAAGGATGCTAAAAGGTATCTTGGCTCCAGTGATCCTTCTAAGGACTGGAGTAAGCATCTCGGAGTTGGAATGTGCGCTTTGATGAGATGATCAAAGATTTTGGGTTAATACAAAGTTTATGAGAAACTTGTATTTCCAAAGAAGTGAGTGGGAGCACTATAGAATTTCGATGAGTATATGTTGTTGACATATTGATGATCGTAAATGATGTAGAATTCTGGAAAGCATATAGGGTTATTTGAAAGATGTTTTCAATAGAAAACACGGATGAGGCTACTTGAACAATAAGCATCAAGATCTATAAGATAGATCAAAATGTTTAATAATACTTTCAAATGAGCACATACCTTGACATAATCTTGAAAGTGTTCAAGATGGATCGGTCAAAGAAGGAGTTCTTGCACGAGTTGTAAGGTATGAAGTTAAGAGTTAAAAGCTAGACCATGGCAGAAGAGAGAGAAAGGGCGAAGGTCGTCCCTATGCTTCGTACATAGGCTCTATAGTATGCTATCTTTGTGTACCGCTTAGGAAGTGTGCCTTGTCATGAGTCGGTCAAGGGTACAAGAATGATCCAGAATGGATCATTGGACAATGATCAAAATTGTCCTTGGAGTAAATAAGGACATGTTTCTCGATTATGGAGGTGATAAAGAGTTCGATGTAAAGGGTTACGTCGATGCAAGCTTTAACACCTATCCGAGTGACTCTGAGTAGCAAACTGGATACGTATAGTGGAGCAACCATTTGAAATAGGTCCAAGTGGAGCGTGGAAGCAGCATTTACAATATGACATAGAGAATTGCAAAGTACACGCGGATCTGAAAGGTTCAGACCCGTTGACTAAAACCCGTTGACTAAAACCTCTCTCACAAGCAAAACATGATCAAACCTCGTAACTCATTGAGTCTAAATCACATGATGATGTGAACTAGTTTACGACACTAGTAAACTCTTTGGGTGTTGGTCACATGGCGATGTGACCTATCGTTGTTAATCACATGACGATGTGAACTAGATTATTGACTCTAGTGCAAGTGGGAGACTGTTGGAAATATGCCCTAGAGGCAATAATAAATTAGTTATTATTATTATATTTCCTTGTTCATGATAATCGTTTATTATCCATGCTATAATTGTATTGATAGGAAACTCAAATACATGTGTGGATACATAGACAACACCAAGTCCCTAGTAAGCCTCTAGATGACTAGCTCGTTAATCAATAGATGGTTACGGTTTCCTGACCATGGACATTTGATGTCATTGATAACGGGATCACATCATTAGGAGAATGATGTGATGGTCAAGACCCAATCCTAAGCCTAGCACAAAGATCGTAGTTCGTATGCTAAAGCTTTTCTAAATGTCAAGTATCATTTCCTTAGACCATGAGATTTTGCAACTCCGGATACCGTAGGAATGCTTTGGGTGTACCAAACGTCACAACGTGAATCGGGTGGCTATAAAGGTGCATTACGGTATCTCCGAAAGTGTACATTGGGTTGGCACGAATCGAGACTGGGATTTGTCACTCCGTGTAAACGGAGAGGTATCTCTGGGCCCACTTGGTAGGACATCATCATAATGTGCACAATGTGATCAAGGAGTTGATCACGGGATGATGTGCTATGGAACGAGTAAAAGAGACTTGCCGGTAACGAGATTGAACAAGGTATCGGGATACCGACGATCGAATCTCGGGTAAGTATCGTACCGCTGGACAAAGGGAATTGTATACGGGATCGATTGAGTCCTTGACATCGTGGTTCATCCGATGAGATCATCGTGGAACATGTGGGAGCCAACATGGGTATCCAGATCCGCTGTTGGTTATTGACCGGAGAACGCCTCGGCCATGTTCAAGATGGTTCCCGAACCCGTAGGGTCTACACACTTAAGGTTCGATGACGCTAGGGTTATAAAGGAAGTTTGTATGTGGTTACCGAATGTTGTTCGGAGTCCCGGATGAGATCCCGGACGTCACGAGGAATTCCGGAATGGTCCGGAGGTAAAGATTTATATATGGGAAGTCCTGTTTTGGTCACCGGAAAAGTTTCGGGGTTTATCGGTAGCATCTGGGACCACCGGAGGGTCCTGGGTCCACCAAGTGGGGCCACCAACCCCGAGAAGGTTGCGTGGGCCAAGTGTGGGAGGAACCAGCCCCAAGGGGCTGGTGCGCCCCACAAGAGGCCCAAGGCGCAAGGGAGAGTGGGAGGGCAAACCCTAGGCGAGATGGGCCCTAAGGCCCATCTAGTGGGCGCCTCCTCTCCCTCCCTCTTGGCCGCCTCCCTTGATCCCATCTGGGCTGCCGCCCCTCTAGGGGTGGGAACCCTAGAGGGGGCGCACCCTCCTCCCCTTCCCCTATATATATGAGGCCTAGGGGCTGCCCATAACACGCGATTCGATCTCTCGTTGGCGCAGCCCTGCGTCTCTTCTTCCTCCTCCTCTCTTGTGATGCTTGGCGAAGCCCTGCAAGATTGCCACGCTCCTCCACCACCACCACGCCATTGTGCTGCTTCTTGATGGAGTCTTCCTCAACCTCTCCCTCTCTCCTTGCTGGATCAAGGCGTGGGAGACGTCACCGGGCTGTACGTGTGTTGAACGCGGAGGTGCCGTCCGTTCGGCACTAGGATCTCCGGTGATTTGAATCACGACGAGTACGACTCCATCAACCCCGTTCACATGAACGCTTCCGCTTAGCGATCTACAAGGGTATGTAGATGCACTCTCCTTCCCTCGTTGCTAGTTTCTCCATAGATAGATCTTGGTGACACGTAGGAAAATTTTGAATTTCTGCTACGTTCCCCAACATCTGGTGCGGTCCGTACTCTGGTTGACCAACAAGGTTTGGTAGTAAGTTGATCTGAAGTTTCATGATCATCATCATCAACTACCTCACTAATTGGTGTAGGTATCACTCGAACTGATTTCTGTGATGAACCATTTTCCAATTTTAGAGAAGGTACAATTACCTCATCAAATTCTACTTTCCTCCCACTCACTTCTTTCGAGAGAAACTCCTTCTCTAGAAAGGATCCGTTCTTAGCAACAAATGTCTTGCCTTCGGATCTGTGATAGAAGGTGTACCCAACAGTTTCTTTTGGGTATCCTATGAAGACACACTTCTCCGATTTGGGTTCGAGCTTATCAAGTTGAAGCTTTTTCACATAAGCATCACAGCCCCAAACTTTAAGAAATGACAGCTTAGGTTTCTTGCCAAACCACACTTCAGATGTGTCGTCTCAATGGATCTAGATGGTGCCCTATTTAACGTGAATGCAGCTGTCTCTAATGCATAATCCCAAAACAATAGTGGTAAATTGGTAAGAGACATCATAGATCGCACCATATCTAATAAAGTACGGTTACGATGTCCGGACACACCATTATGCTGTCTTCTAGGTGGCGTGAGTTGTGAAACTATTCCACATTGTTTTAAATGAATGCCAAACTCGTAACTCAAATATTTGCCTCCGCGATTAGATCGTAGAAACTTTATTATCTTGTTACGATGATTCTCAACTTCACTCTGAAATTCTTTGAACTTTTCAAATGTTTCAGACTTGTGTTTCATTAAGTAGATACACCCATATCTGCTCAAATCATCTGCGAAGGTCAGAAAATAACGATACCCGCTGCGAGCCTCAACACTCATCGGACCACATACATCGGTATGTATTATTTCCAATAAGTCAGTGGCTCGCTCCATTTTTCCGGAGAATAGAGTTTTAGTCATCTTTCCCATGAGGCACGGTTCACAAGTATCAAATGATTCATAATCAATTGATTCCAAAAATCCATCCGTATGGAGTTTCTTCATGCGCTTTACATCAATATTATCTAAACAGCAGCGCCACAAATATGTTGCACTATCATTATCAACTTTGCATCTTTTGGCATCAATATTATGAATATGTGTAACACTATGATCGAGATTCAATAAACCATTTACATTGGGTGTATGACCATAGAAGGTTTTATTCATGTAAACAGAACAACAATTATTCTCTGACTTAAACGAGTAACCATATCGCAATAAATATGATCCAATCATATTCATGCTCAACACAAACACCAAATAACACTAATCTCGAAGGTAGAGGGAGTGTGCGATGGTGATCTTATCAACCTTGGAATCACTTCCAACACACATCATCACCTTGCCTTAACTAGTCTCTGTTCATTTTACAATTCCTGTTTCAAGTTAATAATCTTAGCAACTGAACCGGTATCAAATACCCTGGGGTTACTATGAACACTAGTAAAGTATACATCAATAACATATATATCAAATATAACTTTGTTCACTTTGCCATCCTTCTTATCCGCCAAGTATTTGGGGTAGTTCCGCTTCGAGTTACCATTCCCTTTGCAATAGAAGCACTCAGTTCCAAGCTTAGGTCTAGCTTTTGGTTTCTTCACGGGAGTGGCAACTTGCTTGCCATTCTTGCTTGAAGTTCCCTTTCTTTTCCTTTGCCCCTTTTCTTGAAACTAGTGGTCTTGTTAACCATCCACACTTGATGCTCTTCCTTGATTTCTACCTTCGCTGATTTTTGCATTGCGAAGAGCTCTGGAATCGTTTTTTTCATCCCTTGTATATTATATATAGTTCATCACGAAGTTCTAGTAACTTGGTGATAGTGACTAGAGAACTCTATTAATCACTATCTTATCTAGAAGATTAACTCCCACTTGATTCAAGCGATTGTAGTACTCAGACATTCTGAGCACATGCTCACTGGTTGAGCTATTCTCCTCCATCTTGTAGGAAAAGTACTTGTCAGAGGTCTCATACCTCTCGACTCGAGCATGAGTCTGAAATACCAATTTCAGCTCTTGGAACATCTTATATGCTCCGTGGCATTCAAAACGTTTTTGAAGTCTCGGTTCTAAGCCGTAAAGCATGGCACACTAAACTATCAAGTAGTCATCATACCGAGCTTTGCCAAACATTCATAACGTCTGCATCTGCTCCTGCAATAGGTCCGTCGCCTAGCAGTGCATCAAGGACATAATTCTTCTGTGAAGCAATGAGGATAATCTCAGATCACGGACCCAGTCCACATCATTACTACTATCATCTTTCAACTTATTTTTCTCTAGGAACATATCAAAAATAAATGGGGAGCTACATCACAAGCTATTGATCTACAACATAGATATGCAAATACTATCAGTACTAAGTTCATGATAAATTAAGTTCAGTTAGTCATATTACTTAAGAACTCCCACTTAGATAGACATCCCTCAAGTCATCTAAATGATACATGATCCAAATCAACTAAACCATGTCCGATCATCACGTGAGATGGAGTAGTTTTCAATGGTGAACATCTCTATGTTGATCATATCTACTATATGATTCATGTTCGACCTTTCGGTCTCAGTGTTCCGAGGCCATATCTGCATATGCTAGGCTCGTCAAGTTTAACCCGAGTATTCTGCACGTGCAAAACTGTCTTGCACCCATTGTATGTGAACGTAGAGCTTATCACACCCGATCATCACGTGGTGTCTCGGCACGACAAACTATCGCAACGGTGCATACTCAGGGAGAACACTTATACCTTGAAATTTAGTGAGGGATCATCTTATAATGCTACCGCCATACTAAGCAAAATAAGATGCATAAAAGATAAACATCACATGCAATCAAAATATGTGACATGGTATGGCCATCATCATCTTGTGCCTTTGATCTCCATCTCCAAAGCACCGTCATGATCTCCATCTTCACCGGCTTGACACCTTGATCTCCATCGTAGCGTCATTGTCATCTCGCCAACTATTGCTTCTATGACTATCGCTAGCGCTTAGTGATAAAGTAAAGAAATTACATGGGGATTGCATTTCATACAATAAAGCAACAACCATAAGGCTCCTGCCAGTAGCCGATAACTTTTACAAAACATGATCATCTCATACAACAATTTATACACGTCTTGACCATATCATATCACAACATGCCCTGCAAAAACAAGTTAGACATCCTCTACTTTGTTGTTGTAAGTTTTACGTGGCTGCTACGAGCTTCTAGCAAGAACCGTTCTTACCTACGCATTAAAACCACAATGATTTTTTGTCAAGTGTGTTGTTTTAACCTTCAACAAGGACCGACCGTAGTCAAACTCGATTCAACTAAAGTTGGAGAAACAGACACCGGCCAGCCACCTATGTGTAAAGCATGTAGGTAGAACCGGTCTCATGAATGCGGTCATGTAATGTCGGTCAGGGCCGCTTCATCCAACAATACCGCTGAATCAAAGCAAGACGTTGGTGGTAAGCAGTATGACTATTATCGCCCACAACTCTTTGTGTTCTACTCGTGCATATAACATCTACGCATAGACCTGGCTCGGATGCCACTATTGGGGAACGTAGCATGTAATTTCAAAAATTTCCTACGATCACACAAGATCTATCTAGCAGATGCATAGCAACAAGAGGGCGAGAGTGTGTCCACATACCCTCATAGACCGAAAGCGGAAGCGTTAGGTTAACGCGGTTGATTTAGTCAACGTCTTCGCGATCCAACTGATCAAGTACCGAGCGTACGACACCTCCAAGTTCTGCACTCGTTCAGCTCGATGATGTCCCTCGAACTCTTGATCCAGCAAAATGTCGAGGGAGAGTTTCGTCAGCACGACGGCGTGGTTACGGTGATGGTGATGTAATCCGCGCAGGACTTCGCCTAAGCACTACGTGAATATGACCGGAGAAGTAAACCGTGGAGAGAGATGTCGCACACGGCTTGGAACAATTGGTGTGTCTCCAAGGGGTGCCCTGCCCACATATATAAAGGAGGGAGAGGGAGGAGGTCGGCCCTAGGGGGCACGCCATAAGGGGGGAGTCCTACTAGGACTCCTAGTCCTAGTAGGATTCGACCCCCCCCCCCTCTTTTCCTTCTCATGGCGGTGGAAAGGGGGAAGGAGAGGGAGCAGGAGAAGGAAAGGGGGGTGGCACCCCCTTCCCTAAACCAATTCGGCATCCTCCCTTGTGGAGGGGGGGGCACCAGCCCCTTGTGGGATGGTTAGCCTCCCTCCTATGGCCCATATGGCCCATATCTTTCCCCGAGGGGTTCCGGTAACCCCTCTGGTACTCCAGTATGTACCCGATACACTCCGGAACCCTTCCGGTGTCCGAATACTACCTTCCAATATATCAATATTTACCTCTCGACCATTTTGACACTGCTCGTCATGTCCGTGATCTCATCCAGGTCTCCGAACAAACTTCGGTCACCAAAACACATAACTCATAATACAAATCGTTATCGAACATTAAGCGTGCGGACCCTACGGGTTCGAGGACTATGTAGACATGACCGAGACACATCTCTCGTCAATAACCAATAGCAGAACCTGGATGCTCATATTGGTTCCTACATATTCTGCGAAGATCTTTATCGTTCAAACCGCAATGACAACATATGTTATTCCCTTTGTCATCTGTATGTTACTTGCCCGAGCTTCGATCGTCGGTATCTTCATACCTAGTTCAATCTCGTTGCCGGCAAGTCTCTTTACTCATTCCTTAATGCATCATCCCGCAACTAACTCATTAGTCACATTGCTTGCAAGGATTATAGTGATGTGCATTACCGAGAGGGCCCAGAGATACCTCTCTGATACTCGCAGTGACAAATCCTAATCTTGATCTATGCCAACCCAAAAAACACCTTTGGAGACACCTGTAGAGAATCTTTATAATCTCCCAGTTACGTTGTGACGTTTGATAGCACACAAGGTGTTCCTCCGGTATTCGGGAGTTGCATAATCTCATAGTCAGGAATATGTATAAGTCATGAAGAAAGCAATAGCAATAAAAATTAACGATCATTATGCTAAGCTAACAGATGGGTCTTGTCCATCACATCATTCTCTAATGATATGATCCCGTTCATCAAAAGACAACACATGTCTATGGTCAGGAAACTTAACCATCTTTTATTAACGAGCTAGTCAAGTAGAGGCATACTAGGGACACTCTGTTTTGCCTATGTATTCACACATGTACTAAGTTTCTGGTTAATACAATTCTAGCATGAATAATAAACATTTATCATGATATAAGGAAATATAAATAACAAATTTATTATTGCCTCTAGGGCATATTTCCTTCAGAAGGATGTTTTCAAGGCTTTATGGCATGAAGTGGTACAGGTGCCCGAAGACATGGCCCTCCTAGCCGAACAATTGCAAAGAGCTCGGTGTCGGATGTAGGCTTGGAAGGTGTCCGCCTGTTGGGTGATATGTCTCCATCGTATCTACTTTTTCAAACTCCTTTGCCCTTGTTTTGGACTCTAAATTGCATGATTTGAATGGAACTATCCCGGACTGACGATGTTTTCAGCAGAATTGCGATGGTGTTATTTTTGTGCAGAAATAGAAGTTCTCGGAATGACATGAAACTTCACGGAGATGGTTTTTGGAATTAATAAAACATATTGCCGACAAGGGTGGGGGCGCGCCCACCCCCCTGGGACGCGCCCTCTGTCCTTGTGGGCTCCTTGGACCTCCACTGACCTCAACTCCAACTCCATATATTCACGTTCGGGGAGAAAAAATAGGAGGGAAGGATTCATCATGTTTTACGATACGGAGCCGCCGCCAAGCCATGTTCTTCCTCGGGAGAGCAGATCTGGAGTCCATTTTGGGCTCCGGGGAGGGGAATCTGCTGCCATCGTCATCATCAACCATCCTCCATCACCAATTTCATGATGCTCACCGCCGTGCGTGAGTAATCCTATCGTAGGCTTGCTGGACAGTGATGGGTTGGATGAGATTTACCATGTAATCGAGTTAGTTTTGTTAGGGTTTGATCCCTAGTATCCAGTATGTTCTAAGATTGATGTTGCTATGACTTTGCTATGCTTAATGCTTGTCTCTAGGGCCCGAGTTGCATGATTTCAGATCCGAACCTATTATGTTTTCATGAATATATTTGTGTTCTTGATCCTATCTTGCAAGTTATAGTCACCAATACGTGTTATGATCGGGCAACCCCGGAGTGACAATAGTCGGGACACTTCCCGGTGATGACCGTAGTTTGAGGAGTTCCTGTACTCACTAAGTGCTAATGCTTTGGTATGGTACTCTATTAAAAGGAGGCCTTAATATCCCTTAGTTTCCAATAGGACCCCACTGCCACGGGAAGGTAGGACAAAAGATGTCATGCCAGTTCTTTTCCATAAGCACGTATGACTATATTCGGAATACATGCCTACATTATATTGATGAATTGGAGCTAGTTCTGTGTCACCCTATGTTATAACTGTTGCATGATGAATGCCATCTGACATAATTATCCATCATTGATCCATTGCCTACGTGCTCGTTTCATATTGATCTTTGCTAAGTTCTTTTCCATTTTTACTGTTACGATTGCTTCAAAACTGCTACTGTTACTTTTTACCACTGTTACCGTTACTTCCATACCACTTTGCTATTAAATACTTTGCTGCAGATATTAAGTCTTTCAGGTGTGGTTGAATTGGCAACTTAGCTGCTAATACTTGAGAATATTCTTTGGCTCCTCTTGTGTCGAATCAATAATTTTGGGTTGAATACTCTACCCTTGAAAACTTTTGCGATCCCCTATACTTGCGGGTTATCATTGGGAAGAAACGAGGGAGGCCTGGGCCATGGTGAAAACCCAGTATACAGGTCTTAACATGACGGAACTAGCCGAAGTAGGACTTATGGGGCCGGACGGGGAAGAGATACCCACTAGTCTCGTATATGAGAGTGTTATGCCTGCTGCTCGCTGCTCAACTTTTGCAGAAGGACTGCGCTCTAGACACCTTAATAGATGGACTAGACCGGGTGTAATCAATTATTCATGTATGACTTTATGTATCAAAGTACTTTATATCAATATTCAGACCGCCCTTCCGAACTCTGTCAACCAGCCACCGGCTTCCACCTCCTTGGCTAATGGCTGAGGAGTGTCCCATACTACTGGCTGAAGTAATCAGACTAGGTGCTTCAGGTGACAAGGCAATTCGGCTATATGGCTTGAAAGACAAGAGGGAGGTGAAGTGTTATGTTATATTAGTTTTTAACTTAAGAAACATCTTCCGAGGAAAATAGTTCTTCCAATAGTTCCTCTCGTCGGGTGGTCGTGTCGAGCACATTTGTCCGAAGACGGGTGACTTCAAGGGTAAAGCCCAGGTTGGGGTTTGAAAGACCCCTTCCACGTTAATCCTATGTCATGGCCGACCGATTTTTATATTAAGAGTGCTAGCTTATGGCTTTGTCCATCTGAGGTACTACGCCGGCTGACCCGGGAGTAACAATCACAGTGGTGCTCCCTTTTCCCCTTAGTTGAAATATTGAGAATGTAAGGGGCAAGCACAGGAGCTTGGCAACCCAGCTTGGCCAAATCTTAAGTCAAATCGATGCATATTTTGGCTTTCAAAGACAATAGTATGTAAGAGGTGGAACAATGCGTGTTTTGAAAAGAGCATGCTATATTATCTCTTGAGGTCATTCAAAAGATGCTCGAGGTGTAGAAAACGTAAAAGGGTAAGTTATATACATGAGCAGTGTTTTGGAGGATCAACCTTAGAAGCGTCGGAGCAGCGCTGCATTCTAGGGGTTGGGCTCTGGACGGCCTTCCTCTCGACCCCGAATTCGGTAAGCGCCTCCGATTAGTAGCTGGTCAATAATAAATGGCCCATCCCATCTTGGGGAGAGTTTATGTTTCTTATTCTCTGGATGGAGCCTCATGACTAGGTTCCCGATGTTGAAGTCCTTTGCACGGACCTCCCTACTCTGGTAGCATCGGGCCTGCTGTTGATAGATAGCTCTTCATACATGCGTATCCGAGGTGCGTCATGTATGATATCGCAAGGGAGTACTGCCACGACGCCATACACCATAAAAATGGGGTGTATCTGGTGGATCTATTCGGTGTGGTGCGCAAGCCCCATAGGATGTAATTGAGTTCCTCTACCCATTTGTAGTCGCCTTTTTTAAGGGAGCGTACTAGCCTTGGCTTGATGCCACTAATGATTAATCCATTGGCCCACTCCACTTGCATGTTTGACTTTGGGTGGTATACGGATGCGTAATCGAGCTTGATGCCCATTTTCGCGCACCATGCTTTGATCTCTTTGGCCGTGAAGTTTGTCCCATTGTCTTTAATCAGACTGTGTGGGATACCATAACAATGTACTACCCCGGAGATGAACTCGATTACTTGGGTAGCTTCGGCTGAGGTGACTGGTTTTGGTTCGATCCACTTAGTGAATTTGTCAACCATGAAAAGTAAGTATTTATTTGTTTTCTTGATCCACGCTTGAGTGGGCCAACAATATCTAGCCCCTAGACCACGAAAGGCCAAGTGATAGGGATAGTGTGGAGGACCACGGGGGGCATGTGGCCTTGTTTGGCGAATACTTGACAGCCTCGGTGCTACTTCTTGAGCTTGCGTTGGTTTTTGCCTTGAAGAGGAAAGGGTGATGCAGCAAAGTAGAGGTAAGTATTTCCCTCAGTTTGAGAACCAAGGTATCAATCCAGTAGGAGACAACGCACAAATCACCGAATACCTGCACAAACAATCAAACAACTTGCAGCCAACGCGATAAAGGGATTGTCAATCCCTTCACTGTTACTTGCAAAAGTGAGATCTGATAGAGATAGATAAACGATAAAGTAAATATTTTTTGGTATTTTTGGTTTATAGATCGGAAAGTAAAAGATTCCAAAATAGTAGATCAGAAACTTATATGATGGAAAAATAGAAACTTATATGATGGAAAATAGACCCAGGGGCCATAGGTTTCACTAGAGGCTTCTTTCAAGATAGAAAATAATATGGTGGGTGAACAAATTACTGCCGAGCAATTGATAGAAAAGCACAAAGTTATGACGATATCTAAGGCAATGATCATGAATATAGGCATCACGTCCGTGTCAAGTAGACCAAAATGATTCTGCATCTACTACTATTACTCCACACATCGACCGCTATCCAGCATGCATCTAGAGTATTAAGTCCAGAAAGAACAGAGTAATGCATTAAGTAAGATGACATGATGTAGAGGAATTAACTCAGGCAATATGATGAAAACCCCATCTTTTCATCCTCAATGGCAACAATACAATACGTGCCTTGCTGCCCCTATTGTCACTGGTAAAGGACACCGCAAGATTGAACCCAAAGCTAAGCACTTCTCCCATTGCAAGAAAAACCAATCTAGTTGGCCAAACCAAACTGATAGTTCGAAGAGAATTACAAAGATATGAAATCATGCATAAAAGAATTCAGAGGAGATTCAAATAATATTCATAGATAAGCTGATCATAAATCCACAATTCATTGGATCTCGGCAAACACGCCGCAAAAAAGTATTACATCGAATAGATCTCCAAGAACATCGAGGAGAACATGGTATTGAGAATCAAAGAGAGAGAAGAAGCCATCTAACTACTAGCTATGGACCCGTAGGTCTGTGGTAAACTACTCACGCTTCATCGGAAGGGCAATGGTGTTGATGTAGAAGCCCTCCGTGATCGAACCCCCCTCTGGTAGGGTGCCGGAAAAGGTCCCTAGATGGGATATCACGGGTACAGAAGGTTGCGGTGGTTGGAAAGTGTTTTCGTAGATGCCTCTGATGGTTTGGGATATATGTGAATATATAGGTGAAATAATTAGGTCAGGAGGTGCACGGGGGCCCACAAGGGTGGGGGCGCCCCCTACCCCCCTGGGCGCGCCCTTCGTCCTTGTGGCCGCCTCATGGCTCCTATGACTTCATCTCCAAGTCTCCTGGTTGTCTTCTGGTCAAAGAAAAATCATCGCGAAGGTTTTATTCTGTTTGGACTCCGTTTGGTATTCCTTTTTCGCGAAACTCAAAAACAGGGAAAAAACGGGAACTGGCACTGGGCTCTAGGTTAATAGGTTAGTCCCAAAAATAATATAAAATAGCATATTAATTCATATAAAACATCCAAAACAAATAATATAATAGCATGGAACAATAAAAAATTATAGATACGTTGGAGACATATCACTCAGCAACGTTGTACTAACGTCGAGGCGTTGGCGCCTACGGTCGGCCAGTAGAAACCAGCTCGGAAGGCCTTGCTGACATAGGTTCGAGCTGTGGCGTGGTGTCTGCTAATGCCGGGTTGTATCTCATGAAGTAAAAGTCTTCCTTCCTCCTCGGATATACATCGCTGGAAGACGCCCGTAGTGCTCATCTTGTAGAGTTCTCCTTCATGAACCTTATAGGCTTTAGATTGCCTTACGATCCGACGTGCGTCGGTTTGGTCATTGGGAGCTCTTTATGGAGTAGGTATGCGAGGAGCAGCTTGGTCCATGGTGTATTGACTGCCATGACTTCATGTGCGGAAGTTGTTTCCTGAATAGCCGAGCCACCCATTATACCTTGTTCTTCGTCACCTTCACGCGGGGCGTGTTGCCTGACGCTTGAGTCCGACGTTCCTTTGTCATCTTGCTATATTACAGATGGCTTGAATAGCCATTTGAGGAAGGTATTCTCCGAGACTTTATCCTATTTTGTGCCCATTCAGGCGAGTATATCAGCGGCCAGTTGCTATCTCGGGGTATGTGGTGAAATTACAGCCCCTCGAACCTAGCTGAAATTTTTAAGACAACATTCAGGCAAGCTGTCATCTTAGGGTCCTTTACGTCAAATTTGTCGTTGAATTGTGATATGGCGAGGTTGGAATCACCTCGGACCTCCAGGCGTTTGACACCCATGGAGACTGCTATCCGGAGTCCATGCAAAAGTGCTTCGTATTCGGCCGCGTTGTTGGAATCTGTGTACATAATTTTTAGCACATACCGAATATTGTCGCTCGTAGGTGACGTGAGTATGACGCCAACCCCTAGGCCAACAAGCATTTTGGAACCATCGAGTACATGGTCCAATGCGAATAGGTGTTGTACTCTCGAGGGAGTTCGGCCTCTGTCCATTCCAATCTTCAAAATATCGGATATCGGGTCGTATCAGTTTGGCTGCAACATATCGGATGTCGGATATCGGGTGATATATCGGACGATATTTAGATATTCAAGAGAAAATACATGTAGTTTTTTTCATTATTCTTGTTAAAAACTTTTATTTATAGTAATACAAAATGTATGATGTCAATACTTTAACATAACACTTCCAGATTCCTAGTTTATTAAATTGTTGATTAAGATAATATTAAAGAAATATTCATAAAATATGTACTCTATGAATTAAAAAATAGGATCTGTATGCCTTTGTACGAAACGTTGTGCATGACTTTGATAATATATCATGAAGTCATAAATTCGTAATCTTATTTCACTACTTTCTAATAAAGAATTGTTGTCATGTACATATCGTCATATATCGGTGGGCATATCGGGCTAGATATCGGCCATATCGGGCTAGATATCGGTCCATATCGGATGATACGTTTGAAAATGATATTTATAAAATGATATGTTATGCTTATATCGACATAGGCCCAAAAGTGATATATCGGCCTAGATATCGGTCGTATCGGCCTATATTTAAAAGCTTGGTCCATTCGGCCACGAAGTCGGCTAGCACCTGAGATTTAATAGCTCGACGCGGTCGATTGGTGATTTAGAAAGGTAGGAGCTCTATGGCCCATTTGGCTATATGCCCCATTGCATCCCTGTTGTTAATTATGTCACTATGGGACGTTGGATACCATGATCACCAAGCACTCTTGAAAGTAGTGCGAAAGTTTTCGTGATGCTTGGGTTCAGAGAAACGCCAAAGTGCTTGTTTGACAGGCTTGTAGCCCTTTAATATGTTTTAGATTGTGTTCTGCGAGCCTGCGGGGTATCCCCGGCATGTCAGAGGGTGCCAGGCGAATATATCCCAGTTTTCCTGAAGGAAATTGCATAGAGCCTCGACAATCTCAGGATCTAGATTTCCCCTATGGATGTCGTTTTAGCTGGATCTGTAGGGTGTACTTGAAATTTGACTATTTCGTCAGCCGGTTTAAATGAAGTGGACTTCAGCTGTTTGTTGAGGATGATATCAACTCAATCGACTTTGGCACGTAGCATGGTTAGTTCCTCGACCGCGAGGGCTTCAGACAAGGATTTGAGGGCGAGCAACGCCATTTTATTCTCGGCTTTGAGTGCTCTGTCGGGGGTCGCTTGAGATGGTAATGATCCTATTTGGGCCCGGCATTTTGAGTCTCATGCATGTAGCTGTAATGCGGTACTGCTTGGAATTTAGAGAAGGTGTTCCGTCCCAAGAGGGAGAGATATCCGCTCTTAAAAGGGGCAATGTGGAACGTAACCTCTTCTGAGCGGTAGTTGTCCGATGTTCCGAAGACTAAATCTAGGGTTATTTTTCCGCTGCACCGTGCCTCTCGCCCAGGTATTATACCTTTAAAAGTGGTGCCACTCTATTCTATGCATGATTTATCAATGTGCATTTTGTCTAGCGTGTCTGCATATAATATCAGATTTAAGCTGCTACCTTCATCCATGAGCACCTTCCGAAGTTGGCAGCTGCCCACAATTGGTTTCAGGACCAGCGCGGCAGGGCACCTATTTGGGGTCGACCTTGGCTGATCTTTGTGATCAAAGGTGATCGGTGTGTCTATCCACACGCCCGAGTTGGCACATATCGAATATAATTGATTTCCCTCAGGGCTCGTTTGCGTTGGTTATTGGATGTGAAGGTCTCGTAAATCATCACGACCTTGCCTTTGTCCCAGGACTGTTCTGCATGGCTGGGGATGCCTGCCAGAAGGTTGGGTCCTCCTTTAGCCACCTGCCTCGCCACCCAACAGTCGCGAAGGCTGTGAGTCGGGTAGGATGAGCAGAATAGCATGTATTGGGCATGGTTTATCAAGGAGGCCGTCAAGGGTGGTCCCGGGGAGGAATTTTCTTATTCTTCCAAGGTCTCTCGATCGGTTTGTTCCACTTGAAGGACTCGCACCGAGGTGCAGGTACATCATGTTTTGAATTATGTTCACAGATTGAATCTGCGTTTTCCCGGGCCATCCAAGCATCTTCGGGGGTGCAGAATCTAGACACTAGATCGGACAATTTTGAGAATGTTTGTACACAGCAACGAGCAAGCGCATTTGAAATGCATTTGTCCTTGCATCCGCACTGGAATGTTGTTATTATGTCTGAGTCCAAATAATTTTGTATCTTATTTTTAATAGACAAGAACCTAGTCTAGAACTGTCTGATTGATTCGTCGGAGAGTTGTTGAACGTAGTTCAGATCCCAAATGTCTGGTAGGCCTAAGTTATAAGGGAGATACTCGATGTGGGAGGTGGGTGGGTGAGTTCCGATCTCTAGGGATCGTAGGCCCGAAGCCCTAGCATCCTCATCCCATGTCAAGTTTGTGGCCTCCTGCTCGGCCAAGCTGATTCGAAGATCAGTTTCATCAGCCTCCCCTTGTCGGTCGCTATCTGAGTCGCTTTCTGAAAAGCACCTCAGCCCCTCATGCTTGGAGGAGGGTTCGGCAGGGGCCGGAGAGGAGTCGTGGGTCACCTCCAGCTCGTGAAGGAGGGAAGGTGTTTCGATGACAGGAGGTCTGGGCATGGGGATCATGCCTGTGAATTTGGAGTTGTTAACCGATGATCCCATCGATCCTTCTGTCGATCTGACAGTGGAACCCTCAATGAAAGCACCAGTGTCGGTGTGAAAATCGGTAAACCTCGGGGTAGGGGGTCCCGAGCTGTGTATCTTGGACAGATGGTAACATGAACATGGAGACGGTGTTTTACCTAGGTTCAGGCCCTCTTGATGGAGGTAAAACCCTACGTCCTGCTCTTGATTGTATTGATATAGATGTATTGAGTACAGAGTTGATCTACATCGAGATCGTCAGATGTGTTCTAACCCTAGGGATAGGTGAATGACAGTGCGTTTTTGTCCCCTCTATGGGCGAAAACCCTATGGCTTATATACACACCAGGTAGAGTATCTAGTGTTACAAGGTCGGTATCTTGGCGTGGAGGCGGTGGGAGAAGTCTTGGAATATACAACAAGTCTTCGTTAGATGCAGCCTCAATCTTGCCTCCTGCATGCAGCCTCCAGAGTCCATCTTGAGAAGAATGATGGCCTGTCAGCCCACCCTAGGGATATGGGCCGACTAGGTTAGCAACCCCTAATCCAGGACATCGTCAATGATTGTTATAGCTTTGTATTTCTCTCCGATCTATCCGTTTGGTTTGGCCAACTAGATTGATTTATGTTGCAATGGGAGAGGTGCTTCGTAATGGGTTCAATCTTGCGATGCTCTATGTCCCAGTGACAGAAAGGGACAAGAAACGTATTTGTATATCACCCATTAAGGGGAAAATGACAGGATTTATTCATATTGCTTAAGTTTACTTTGTCTACATCATGTCATCTTGCTTAAGGCATTACTCCGTTCTTTATGAACTTAATACTCTAGATGCATGCTAGATAGCGGTCGATCTGTGGAGTAATAGTAGTAGACGCAGGCAGGAGTCGGTCTACTTGTCTCGGACATGATGCCTATATACATGATAATTGCCTTGAATATCGTCATAACTATGCTCTTTTCTATCAGTTGCCCAACAGTAATTTCTTTACCCACCATATGCTTTTTGTATAAGAGAGAAGCCTCTAGTGAAAACTATGGCCCCCGAGTCTACCTTTATCATATATTAAATCCAAAAATACCTTGTTGCAATTTATTTCCGTTCTTTTATTTTGTGTTTTTGTTTATCTATCTACCATTATAAAATTTGATCCTTGCAATTAACCGCCAAGAGGATTGACAACCTTCTTGATTGCGTAGGGTGCAAGTATTTGTTCTTTTGTGTGTAGGTGTTGTTCACGAGGTTTCGCATGGTTCTCCTACTAGATTGATAACCTTGGTTCTTAACTGAGGGAAATACTTATCTCTACTGTACTGCATCATCCTCTCCTCTTTAAGGAAATCCCAACGCTACTCACAAGTAGCACACACCGAGGCGGTCTAGCAGAAGTTCAAGAGCGACGACAAGTATTTTTATGTTTAATTTATTTCAAGTAGACCCGGAGGAGTAGTGTGGTATGATCTAGTATTTTTCTATTTATTTTTATGAACTGTGTTTGGTTTAAATGTACTTGGTATGTTTGAAATGATCTAGTAGTTCTAGTAGTTTTATATCATTTATTGGAGCACTAGTGCCCTATTTTACATCATCTGTTGGAGGTGGCTGTTTTTGGTGATGAAAAAAGCACTTTTTGGTGATGTATATTTTACTCACACCATATTTTGGTGATGTACAATTCATCATCTGTTGGAGATGCTCTAATAACCACTCCCGAGTACACAAACTCGATGATGGTCTGTTGGGATCCAGACGTCGCAGGTGTCCGTCGGTTGGTTTCTTTTGTTGTATCAATAATCCAAGTGTCCCACTATCCCATAGATAAGACAACCACATGTATGAGCCCCACCAACAAAGAGAGGTAACGGCGGGAACAAGTTAAAGAGCAAGGTTACCAATTAAAGGATGCCAATTATAAGATACATCAAGGAATGCGATATCCATTGGTACACACTAATTGAAAGAAATCAAAGAAAAAGATAACAAACTCCCAAAAGAGAGCGAGGTTCCAAACAAACCAAACCCTCTACAGAATTTCATGATGGCACAAAGTACCAAAAAGAAAAGGCTTGCCTTCCACGAACACACACTTGATAAGGATCTAAGGTGAGTGTTCTAAAATAGGATAGCTTCCCCAAGAATTGTGCATTTTATAGAATTTTCATTTGAATACAAAATGCACAAGGTGGGACCACCACTTTCACTATACCTATAGAAACACTAGACATGTTCAAAAAGATCCACAAGAGGCAACGAAGACAACGACAGTTGAAACAATTTCTTAGAAAGAAACAAGGCAATTAGAAACAAAAGCCAAGGTAAACATGATCAACAATCTCTACCACATAAATGAGTACCAATTGTCAAATGACAAGAAGTATTTGGAAATAATTCCCGGTGGTAGATTGCAAAGATATCCACCATCATCTTCACACCAAACACATAGACAAATGACACTTGTAAAGCTAACATGCAACCTAGGAACAAGATAATTTACAATATAAACTCTAAGTGGCAATACCTCAAATGCACACGTTTTCTAGGCTCGTAATATACACATAGCATATTACTCCCCCATAATGTGATAACGTAACAAGCGGCAAATAAAATCCAACAAGAGATAATTAATGGACCATTTAGAATTTGAATTTCTCATGAGTAAGACATACCACATAGCAACTAGATAATCTTGAAATATACATACTAGGTGGTATTACTCATGTACACACATTTGTAGGATTGTGAAGTGCACAAAGCACATAACTCCCCAAAATGGAATGTTCCATTGCTCTCACAAGAGCCAACTAAGATACAAACAAGATGCAAAAAGGCTCAACACAAGTCTCACACGTGCATGATGTGTAGACCAACATACATGCTTGATTACTCAAGATAAGCAAATCGGAAGCACAACATATACAAACACATGCAAGGTACAAAACCAAAACATGCAAAGGGGAAAGTAAGTTTCAATGTAAACAATTTAAGTACAAGTTATCGCAAGTAGGCACATTGGATATATTGATAATCCAGATGACTTGACTTGACACAATATGAATGATGAAGATCCCTTAATTCTTCATGATTTGGCCAAGTCTCCAATGCCCTCCAACATTACCTATTGATCAAGTTTGAGCTTGTTGGTCCCCAACGAAGTTGGGTCCTAATAGGTTAGTGACAATAGGCTTGGCTACCTAAATGATTCTTTTCTTAACACCACTTTGCGTACCAACAAATTTGGCAAACACATTGCCAACCTTATCCTTCCCAAGAGAATAGATATCATCAATAATGATTGGGTTGGATAAGTTATCATTGGTGCATGAAGAAGCAAGGTGACCCTTCTCATGACATAAGTAGCAACATCTACTCTTCACTTTCTTCTCACTTGATTTCTCAACTTGAGAAGCATTAACTTGAGTCTTCTTGGGAAGTGGCAGTTCTTCAACTTGAGTTTCGACTTGAGGCCTCTTCCCATATTACTTGTCACTAATGGGCTTCTTCTTCAATGGGCAAGATCTAACATGACGCCCTTCAATTTTTCACTTGAAGCAAATAATCTTTGCAAAATTCTTGACTTATTCTTGGCCCTTTTTCTTGTTGCTCTTGGACTTGTTCTTTTATTGGCAATGGAAATTTGGGCTCCACAAAAATATTCTCCTCTTTCTCAACCTCCATGGAAATGGAACTAAGGGGATAACTTGTATTACTCCCTTGCTATCTAACTTTTCAATGCTTGCACGATGAACATGGATATCACTTTTGGGGTTTGGTTCAAATTTATGCTTTAGAGTTGGTTGTCGGTGTCAAAACTGGCCGATCTCGGGTAGGGGGTCCCGAACTGTGCGTCTAAGGATCGAAGGTAACAGGAGAAAAAGGGGACACGATGTTTACCCAGGTTCGGGCCCTCTTAATGGAGGTAAAACCCTACTTCCTGCTTGATTGTCTTTTATGAGTATAGGGGTTACAAGAGTTGATCTACATCGAGATCGTAATGGCTAAACCCTAGCTATCTAGCCTATGTAAATTCTGATAGCTTCTACGGACTAAACCCTCCAGTTTATATAGACACCAGAGGGTCCTAGGGTTGTACAGAGTCGGCTCTCAAAAGAAGTAAATTACATATCTGGACGTCAATCTTGCCATCCACGCATAGGAGAGTCCCATCCGAACACGGGGAAAGGTCTTCCACCTTGTATCTTCATGGCCCATCAGTCCGGCCCATATCACGTAGCCCGGACACCCGAGGACCCCCTAATCCAGGACTCCTCAGTAGCCCCTAAACCAGTCTTCAATGACGATATGTTTGGCACGCAGATTTTCTTCAGCATTTCAAGGCGAGTTCCTCCTCCAGAATACTTCAAAACAATCTTTCGAATAAAAGAACTATATCCGGCTCTCCATGACAGTCACAACCCTCAACCACGAAGGCAGAATATTTAATAAAAAATAATGCCTGTCAACTAACAACTTTTCGGCGAAACGCCACGTCTGGCCTCTTTAACATTTCAAGCCGTTTTTGCCTCCCACTTCGAGTTTCGAGGCGCGGCCTCTATTGACACGTCTCATCAAAATAGAGATCATGGCCACTTATTATGGGATCCTCATCAATACGGGTTTGGGTAATCCAACTGTGTCATTCGCACGACCCCTTGGGAACAAGCGAGTTTTAAGGCTTGAGGGGGGTGCTTGATATTCATTGCCTATATAAGTGGATAAAGATCCTTTTTTCTTCCCACGCCTTCTTCCTTCTCCTGCTTTCCCATCCTCAAGCTCCAGCGCCCAAGCTTCAATCTTTCTCACCACCGCCAACCTCTCCGACCATGTCCGGATCTGGCTTGAAGGGCAAGTGGGAGGCCTCCTCTGTCACAAAGAAGGACGTAAAGGAGCTCTGGGAGGCAGGGTACCTATCTGCGGACATCACACACTGGCTCCCTGCTAAGGAGCAAGGTATCCCCACCTCGGAGCTTGGTGAAAGGGTAGTTTTCATCCCTCACTTCCTCCGCGGGCTAGGCTTTTGTCGGCGTTCTGGGAACGGGGGTACCCAGACTTGCCTGCCTGCAGCCTGCGGCGTGGCTCAAGGGGTGGCCCAGTACGGCCCATCTTCATCGGCACAAGCTCAAGACCCTTGCGAGGCCAAGCCTCGTGGGGGCGGACAACAGAAGCTTCCTCGTGCACGGCCTTGTCGGTGGCTCGCAAGGAGGCGGAGAGATCAAGGAGGGTACCTCACGAGGTGCCCATGACGCAAGCCATGACGACCAAGGGCGCCCGGTGAGCGCCACCAGCAGATGTCCTCATTTCCTCTTTGGTGCAAAGGAGGCAAACGCAGGCGAGAGTATCAAGCAAAAGCCCCCCTTTACGTGCAACAAAACCAAAACCAACCCAACAACAGGAAGGAGGTCAACGTGGAGCCCAAGCCGTCATCGTCGAGCCTTTGGCGGCGAGGACCAACTTTGGTCGAGGATAAGTGTACTAGATGTTCCCCTTCAAAATGGCCAATTGTTGGCGCCCTTCCGCTCAATATTTGGGAAGAGGCCGGGGCCTTTGCCTATAAATAGGACTAGCCACCCACAGGGTAGAGGGAGGCCGGAATCCAGAACAGAGCTAGAGATCAAGCAATCTAGAGAGAGAGAGAGAGAGAGAGAGAGCGACCGAACTCCCCCTAGCAGTTCGTCGCACCGGCCAAGAACAGATCCTCGCGAGGCTGTTCTTCCTTGTACTGTTCATCATCAGCCCCTGAGGCAATCCACCACACCACACACTGGAGTAGGGTATTACACCACAATGGTGGCCCGAACGATATAAACCTTGTGTCCCTTTGTGTTGCTCTTTGTGCAGTTTAGATCCTAGCGAGGCGACGAGTTGCAGGTAGGTAGGGGGCGAGATCTCCGCGCGCACCCCAGAGTTCGAACCTAGAGGGTCTGCCGGAACCCGAAATCCGACATTTAGCGCGCCAGGTAGAGGTGCACCGGAATCCGCCTTCCACCGCCCTGTTCTTCGCCGCTCATCGCATCCATGTCAGACGCTCGTCGGGCTCGCGCCGAGCGCCGAGCCGCTCTCGCTACCCGCGTCGCCCAGACGGCCCCGTCGGCGGCCGCCCTGCTGTTCCCGTCGCTTTGCCGTCAACGCCGCCACCGGCCCGGCGGGGAACGAGCAGCAAGCATCGTCCCAGCATCCATCCGTGAGGTGAGACGGCTGCACCGCTACTCCCTCGCTCGTCCCAGCTGGTTCTTCGTCTCGCGCACTCCGCGCGCCCATGGAGGCTCGAGCCGTGCTCATTGCAGCAAACGAGCTCCTGCGCTACCGCCCCGTCGACGACGTCTACGAGGAGTGGCTCGACCGCGTCACCGAGCTCGTCCGCGCTGCAGGGGGCTCCCCCGCGCCGTCCTTCTCGCTGCACCGCGCCCCGCCTTGCGCAGGCAATGAAGCTCCGGGGGCGCCTCAGCCGCCTCCCCCTCAAGAAGGCGCCTTGGCCCCAAGGCGCGCGGCCCCTGGGCGGAATCCGCTCCGTCCGGCACCAGCGCAGCAAGAGCAGAGCTGCCAAGAGGCCCCTCGCCCCCAAGAAGCTGCCCGATTGCTCCCTACATCGGCCCGTCACGACCGCGCTCCTGCTCCGGCACGCCAAGACCCCGCGCTGCTCCCAGCAGCGGCACACGGGGATCCGCAAGATCAAGCCCTTCGTCACCAAAGGCCTCCCGTGGCTACTGAAGGCTGCCACGCCTTCACCGCCGAGCTACGCAGCGTCGCGTGGCCCGGCAAGTTCAAGCCAGACCTGCCTCCTCGCTACGACGGCACGGGCGACCCCGCGGAGTTCCTCCAGCTCTACGAGCTGGGCATCGAAGCCGCCAACAGGGACGAGAAGGTCATGGCGAACTGGTTTCCCATGGCGCTCAAAGACGGTGCCGCACTGCTCTGAACACAGCTCGCACGATCTCCTCCTGGGACGAGATGCGCACCCGCTTCATCGCCAACTTCCAAGGCACTCGCGACCGGCCTCCTGCCGTGAGCGACATGCGTCGCATCAAGTGTTGGGGAACGTAGTAATTTCAAAATTTTCCTACGATCACGCAAGACCATGGTGATGACATAGCAACGAGAGGGGAGAGTGTCCGTCCACGTACCCTCGTAGACCGAAAGCGGAAGCGTTATAACAACGCGGTTGATGTAGTCGTGCGTCTTCACGATCCGACCGATCCAAGCACCGAACGACGGCACCTCCGGAGTTACGCACACGCTCAGCTCGATGACGCATCCCGGACTCCGATCCAGCAAAGTGTCGGGGATGAGTTCCACAAGACGACGGCGGCGTGGTGGCGATGTTGATGCTCCACCGACGCAGGGCTTCGCCTAAGCTCATGACGATATGACTTCTCCGGCGCAGGCTTCGCCTAAGCTCTCTGACGATATGACCGAAGTGGAATATGGTGGAAGGGGCACCGCACTGCGGCTAAGGAAAGATCCGTAGATCAACTTGTGTGTCTTGGGGTGCCCCTGCCTCGTATATAAAGGAGACAAGGGAAGGTGGCCTGCCCTATCGGTGGCGCACCATGCAGGAGTCCTACTCCCACGGGTTGTAGGACTCCCCCCCCTTATCCTAGTTGGAGTAGGATTGGGGAGGAAAGGGGAAGGCGCCGCCCCTCTCCTTGTCCTATTCGGACCGGAAGGGGAGGGGCGCAGCCCACCTGGCCGGCCCTTCTCCTTCTCCCTCAAGGCCCATGAGGGCCCATATACTCCCGGGGGTTCCGTAACCCCGGTGTTCAATAACATCCTGTTTTCATTCGGAACCCTTCCAAGTCCAAACATAGGCTTCCAATATATCAATCTTTATGTCTCGACCATTTCGAGACTCCTCGTCATGTCCGTGATCACATCCGGGACTCGAACAAACTTCGTGCATCAATACTTATAAACTCATAATGAACATCATCGAAGCGTTAAGCGTGCGGACCCTACGGGTTCGAGAACTATGTAGACATGACCTAGAACCATTCTCGGTCAATAACCAATAAGCGGAACACGGATGCCCATATTGGTTCCTACATATTCTACGAAGATCTTTATCGGTCAAACCGCATAACGACATACGTTGTTCCCTTTGTCATCGGTATGTTACTTACCCGAGATTCGATCGTCGGTATCCAATACCTAGTTCAATCTCGTTACCGGTAAGTCTCTTTACTCGTTCCGTAATACATCATCTCACAACTAACTCATTAGTTGTAATGCTTGCAAGGCTTAAGTGATGTGCATTACCGAGAAGGCACGGAGATACCTCTCCGACAATCGGAGTGACAAAACCTAATCTCGAAATACGCCAACCCAACAAGTACCTTTGGAGACACCTGTAGTACTCCTTTATAATCACCCGATTCACGTTGTGACGTTTGGTAGTACCCAAAGTGTTCCTCTGGTAAACGGGAGTTGCATAATCTCATAGTTATAGGAACATGTATGGGTCATGAAGAAAGCATTAACATACTAAACGATCAAGTGTTAAGCTAACGGAATGGGTCATGTCAATCAGATCATTCAACTAATGATGTGACCTTGTTAATCAAATAACAACTCCTTGTTCATGGTTAGGAAACATAACCATCTTTGATTAACAAGCTAGTCAAGTAGAGGCATACTAGTGACATACTTGTTTGTCTATATATTCACACATGTATTATGTTTCTGGTTAATACAATTCTAGCATGAATAATAAACATTTATCATGATATAAGGAAATAAATAATAACTTTATTATTGCCTCTAGGGCATATTTCCTTGATCTCCCACTTGCACTAGAGTCAATAATCTAGATTACAAAGTAATGATCCTTACACCCATGGAGTCTTGGTGCTGATCATGTTTTGCTCGTGGAAGAGGCTTAGTCAGCGGTGCGCAACATTCAGATCCGTATGTATTTTGCAAATCTCTATGTCTCCCACTTGGACTTGGTCCCGAATGGAATTGAAGGCGTCTCTTGATGTGCTTGGTCCTCTTGTGAAATCTGGATTCCTTTGCCAAGGCAATTGCACCAAGATTGTCACAGAAGATCTTCATCGGTCCCGATGCACTAGGTATAACACCTAGATCGGAAATGAACTCTTTCATCCAGACTCCTTCATTTCTTGCTTCAAAGCAGCTATGTACTCCGCTTCACATGTAGATCCCGCCACGACGCTTTGTTTAGAACTGCACCAACCGACAGCTCCACCGTTTAATAAAAGCAGCGTATCCGGTTTGCGATTTAGAATCGTCGGGATCGGTGTCAAAGCTGCGTCGGCGTAACCATTTACGACTAGCTCTTTGTCACCTCCATATACGAGAAACATATCCTTAGTCCTTTTCGTGTATTTCAGGATGTTCTTGACCGCTGTCCGATGATCCATTCCTGGATTACTTTGGTACCTTCTGCCAAGCTTATAGCTAAGCATACGTCAGGTTTGGTACAGACATTGCATACATGATAGAGCCTATGGCTGAAGCATAGGGAACATCTTTCATTTTCTCTCTATCTTCTGCACGTGGTCGGGCATTGAGTCTTACTCAATCTTATACCTTGCAACACAGGCAAAAAACCTTTCTTTGCTGATCCATTTTGAACTTTTTCAAAATTTTATCAAGGTATGTGCTTTGTGAAAGTCCAATTAAGCGTCTTGATCTATCTCTATAGATCTTGATGCCCAATATGTAAGCAGCTTCACCGAGGTCTTTCATTGAAAAACTTTTATTCAAGTATCCTTTTATGCCATCCAGAAATTCTATATCATTTCCAATTAATAATATGTCGTCCACATATAATATCGGAAATGCTTCTGAGCTCCCACTCACTTTCTTGTAAATACAGGCTTCTCCAAAAGTCCGTATAAACCCATATGCTTTGATCACACTATCAAAGCGTTTATTCCAACTCCGAGAGGCTTGCACGGACCATAAATTGATCGTTGGAGCTTGCACACTTTGTTAGCACCTTTTGGATCGAAAAAACCTTACGGTTGCATCATATACAACTCTTCTTCTAGAAATCCATTCAAGAATGCAGTTTTTACATCCATTTGCCAAATTTCATAATCATAAAATGCGGCAATTGCTAACATGATTCGGACAGACTTAAGCATCGCTCTGGTGAGAAAGTCTCATCGTAGTCAACCCCTTGAACTTGTCGAAAACCTTCCGCAACAAGTCGAGCTTTGTAGACGGTTACATTACCATCGGCGTCGGTCTTCTTCTTAAAGATCCATTTATTTTCAATGGCTTGCCGATCATCGGCAAGTCAACCAAAGTCCATACTTTGTTCTCATACATGGATCCCATCTCAGATTTCATGGCTTCCAGCCATTTCGCGAATCTGGGCTCACCATCGCTTCTTCATAGTTTGTAGGTTCGCCATGGTCAAGTAACATGACTTCGAATAGGATTACCGTACCACTGCAGTGCGTATTTTACTCTGGTTGACCCACGAGGTTCAGTAGTAACTTGATCTGAAACTTCATGATCATCATCATTAGTTTCCTCACTAATTGGTGTAGTTGTCACAGTAACCATTTCTTGTGATGAACTACTTTCCAATAAGGGAAGCAGAATATGATTATCCCATCAAGTTCTACTTTCCTCCCACTCACTTCTTTCGAGAGAAACTCCTTCTCTAGAAAGGATCCGAATTTAGGAGCGAAAATCTTGCCTTCAGATCTGTGATAGAAGGTGTACCCATGATCTCCTTTGGGTATCCTATGAAGACACATTTTCCGATTTGGGTTCGAGCTTATCTGGTTGAAGTTTCTTCACATAAGCATCGCAGCCCCAAACTTTAAGAAACGACAACTTTGGTTTCTTGCCAAACCACAGTTCATAAGGCGTCGTCTCAACGGATTTTGACGGTGTCCTATTTAACGTGAATGCGGCCGTCTCTAAAGCATAACCCCAAAGCGATAGCGGTAAATCGGAAATAGACATCATTGATCGCACCATATCTAGTAAAGTACGATTCTGACGTTCGGACACACCATTTCTCCGTGGTGTTCGGGTGGCGTGAGTTGCTAAACTATTCCACATTGTTTCAAATGTAAACCAAACTTCGTAACTCAAATATTCTCCTCCACGATCAGATCGTAGGGAATTTTATTTTATTGTTACTATGATTTTCCACTTCACTCTGAAATTCTTTGAACTTTTCTAATGTTTCAGATTTGTGTTTCATTAAGTAGATATACCCATATCTGCTCAAATCATCTGTGAAGGTGAGAAAATAACTTGATACCCGCTGGCGTGCCTCAACATTCATTGGACCACAAACATCGGTATGTATGATTTCCAATAAATCTGTTGCTCGCTCCATAGTTCCGGAGAACGGCGTTTTGGTCATCTTGCCCATGAGGCATGGTTCGCAAGTACCAAGTGATTCATAATCAAGTGATTCGAAGCCCATCAAGTATGGAGTTTCTTCATGCGTTTTACACCGATATGACCTAAACGGCGATTACCACAAATAAGTTGCACTATCATTATCAACTCTGCATCTTTTGGTTTCAACATTATGAATATGTGTATCACTCTTGTCGAGATTCAACAAGAATAGACCATTCTTCAAGGGTGCATGACCATAAAAGATATTACTCATATAAATAGAACAACCATTATTCTCTCGATTTAAATGAATAACCGTCTCGCATTAAACAAGATCCAGATATAATGTTCATGCTCAACGGCGGCACCAAATAACAATTATTTAGGTCTAAAACTAATCCCGAAGGTAGATGTAGAGGTAGCGTGCCGACCGCGATCACATTGACTTTGGAACCATTTCCCACGCGCATCGTCACCTCGTCCTTTGCGGTGCTCGTCTATTCCGTAGTCCCTGTTTCGAGTTGCAAATATTAGCAATGTAACCCGAGATCAAATACCGTGCTACTACGAGCTCTAGTAAGGTACACATCAATAACATGTATATCACATATACCTTTGTTCACCTTGCCATCCTTTTTATCCGCCAAATACTTGGGGCAGTTCCGCTTCAAAGGTCCGGTGCCGCTTGGCAAAGAAAACACTCGATTTCAGGCTTAGGTCCAGACTTGGGTTTCTTCTCTTGATCAGCAACTTTCTTGCTGTTTCTTTTGAAGTTTCCTTCTTCTTCCCTTTGCCCTTTTCTTGAAACTAGTGGTCTTGTTGACCATCAACACTTGATGCTCTTTCTTGATTTCTACCTCCGCAGCTTTCAAAGATCGCGAAGAGCTCAGAATTGTCTTAGTCATCCCTTGCATATTATAGTTCATCACGAAGCTCTTGTAGCTTGGTGGCGATGATTGGAGAATTACATCAATGACACTATCATCCGGAAGATTAACTCCCAGCTGAATTAAGTGATTGTTATACCCGGACATTTTGAGTATGTGCTCACTTGTAACTATTCTCTTCCATCTTGCAGCTATAGAACTTATTGGAGACTTCATATCTCTCAATCCGGGCATTTGCTTGAAATATTAACTTCAACTCCTGGAACATCTCATATGCTCCATGACGTTCAAAACGTCGTTGAAGACCCGGTTCTAAGCCGTAAAGCATGGCACACTGCTTGAACTATAGAGTAGTCATCGGCTACGCTTTGCCGACGTTCATAACTTCGGCTCGGCATCTGCAGCGAACTGTCACCCAGCGGTGCTTCGGGGCGTAATTTTTACGTGCAGCAATGAGGATAATCCTCAAATTACGGACCCGATCCGTGTAATTGCTACCATCATCTTTCAACTTTGCTTTCTCAAGGAACGCATTAAAATTCAACGGAACAACAAAGACGAGCCATCTATCTACAAGAAACATAGACAAGCAAAATACTATCAGGTACTAAGTTCATGATAAATTTAAGTTCAATTAATCATATTAAAACTCCCACTTAGGCAGACATCTCTCTAGTCATCTAAGTGATCACGTGATCCATATCAACTAAACCGTGTCCGATCATCACGTGAGGCGGAGTAGTTTCAACGGTGAACATCACTATGTTGATCATATCTACTATATGATTCACGTTCGACCTTCGGTCTCCGTGTTCCGAGGCCATATCTGTTATATGCTAGGCTCGTCAAGTTTAACTCGAGTATTCGGCGTGTGCAACTGTTTTGCACCCGTTGTAGATGGACGTAGAACTTATCACACCCGATCATCACGTGGTGTCTGGGTACTACGAACTTTGGCAACGGTGCATACTCAGGGAGAACACTTCTTGATAATTTTTAGTGAGAGATCATCTTATAATGCTACCGTCAAATAAAGCAAGATAAGATGCATAAAGGATAAACATCACATGCAATCAATATAAGTGATATGATATGGTCATCATCATCTTGTGCTTGTGATCTCCATCGCCAAGCACCGTCATGATCACCATCGCCACCGGTAGCGACACCTTGATCTCCATCGTAGCATCGTTGTCGTCTCGCCAATCTTATGCTTCCACGACTATCACTACCGCTTAGTAATAAAGTAAAGCATTACATCGCGATTGCATTGCATACAATAAAGCGACAACCATATGGCTCCTGCGAGTTGCCGATAACTCGGTTACAAAACATGATCATCTCATACAATAAAATATAGCATCACGTCTTGACCATATCACATCACAACATGCCCTGCAAAAACAAGTTAGACGTCCTCTACTTTGTTGTTGCAAGTTTTACGTGGCTGCTACGGGCTGAGCAAGAACCGTTCTTACCTACGCATCAAAACCACAACGATAGTTTGTCAAATAGACTCCGTTTTAACCTTCTCAAGGACCGGGCGTAGCCACTTTTCGGTTCAACTAAAGTTGGAGAGACAGGTCTTCCTAAGCCATCTATGTGCAAAGCACGTCGAGGAACCGGTCTCGCGTAGAAGAGTACGCGTAAGGTTGGTCCGGATCGTCTCGTCCAACAATACCGCTGAACCAAAGTATGACATGCTTTGGTAGGCGGTATGACTTGTATCGTCCACAACTCACTTGTGTTCTACTCGTGCATATGACATCAACGCATAAAACCAGGCTCGGATACCCTTTGTTGGGGAACGTAGTAATTTCAAAATTTTCCTACGATCACGCAAGACCATGGTGATGACATAGCAACGAGAGGGGAGAGTGTCCGTCCACGCACTCGTGACCGAAAGCGGGCGTTATAACAACGCGGTTGATGTAGTCGCACGTCTTCACGATCCGACCGATCCAAGCACCGAACGACGGCACCTCCGAGTTACGCACACGCTCATTTCGATGACGCATCCCCGGACTCCGATCCAGCAAAGTGTCGGGATGAGTTCCGTCAGACGACGGCGTGGTGACGATGTTGATGCTCCACCGACGCAGGGCTTCGCCTAAGCTCCATGACGATATGACTTCTCCGCGAGGGCTTCGCCCTAAGCTCTCTGACGATATGACCGAAGTGGAATATGGTGGAAGGGGCACCGCACACGGCTAAGGAAAGATCCGTAGATCAACTTGTGTGTCTTGGGGTGCCCCCTGCCCCGTATATAAAGGAGACAAGGGGAGGTGGCCGGCCCTATAGGAGGCGCGCAAGGAGGAGTCCTACTCCCACCGGAGTAGGACTCCCCATATCCTAGTTGGAGTAGGATTGGGGAGGGAAAGGGGAAGGCGCCGCCCCTCTCCTTGTCCTATTCGGACTGGAAGGGGAGGCGCGCAGCCCACCTGGCCGGCCCTTCTCCTTCTCCCTCAAGGCCCATGAGGGCCCATATACTCCCGGGGTTCCGTAACCCCGGTGTTAAATAACATCTGTTTTCATTCGGAACCCTTCCAAGTCCAAACATAGGCTTCCAATATATCAATCTTTATGTCTCGACCATTTCGAGACTCCTCGTCATGTCCGTGATCACATCCGAGACTCGAACAAACTTCGGTGCATCAATACTTATAAACTCATAATGAACTGTCATCGAAGCGTTAAGCGTGCGGACCCTACGGGTTCGAGAACTATGTAGACATGACCTAGAACCATTCTCGGTCAATAACCAATAGCGGAACCTGGATGCCCATATTGGTTCCTACATATTCTCTGAAGATCTTTATCGGTCAAACCGCATAACGACATACGTTGTTCCCTTTGTCATCGGTATGTTACTTACCCGAGATTCGATCGTCGGTATCCAATACCTAGTTCAATCTCGTTACGGTAGAATCTCTTTACTCGTTCAGTAATACATCATCTCACAACTAACTCATTAGTTGTAATGCTTGCAAGGCTTAAGTGATGTGCATTACCGAGAAGGCACGAGATACCTCTCCGAGCAATCGGAGTGACAAAACCTAATCTCGAAATCGCCAACCCAACAAGTACCTTTGGAGACACCTGTAGTACTCCTTTATAATCACCCGATTACGTTGTGACGTTTGGTAGTACCCAAAGTGTTCCTCACAGTAAACGGGAGTTGCATAATCTCATAGTTATAGGAACATGTATGGGTCATGAAGAAAGCATTAACATACTAAGCGATCAAGTGTTAAGCTAACGGAATGGGTCATGTCAATCAGATCATTCAACTAATGATGTGACCTTGTTAATCAAATAACAACTCCTTGTTCATGGTTAGGAAACATAACCATCTTTGATTAACAAGCTAGTCAAGTAGAGGCATACTAGTGACATCTTTGTTTGTCTATATATTCACACATGTATTATGTTTCCTGGTTAATACAATTCTAGCATGAATAATAAACATTTATCATGATATAAGGAAATAAATAATAACTTTATTATTGCCTCTAGGGCATATTTCCTTCATCAAGCAGCAGCCAGGAGAGACCCTGCAGAAGTACATCCAGCGCTTCAACAACGCACGCCTCAAGGTTCCCAAGGTGACCGAGGAGGCCATCATCTCAGCCTTCTCCGACGGTGTGCATGACGTCAAGATGAAGGACGAGCTGGCGATGCATGAAGACCTGTGCACATCCCTGGAGCTGTTCAACTTGGAAACCAAGTGCGCCAGGGCTGAGGAAGGACGCCTCTCCCTCCTCGAGCTACCGGCTGCCGACCTAGAAGAGAAGAAGCCCAAGGTCAAGGACGTGAAGCGCAAGGGGGCTGCCGTGCTCGCGGCAGAACCAGATACCAAGCGAGGCAGGGATCAGCCCGAGTCTTCCAAGGGCAGCCGATACTGTGTGTACCACGACCTCCACACCCACAACACCAACGAATGCAAGAGCTCAGAGCCGTGCAAGAAGGGCGAATCGGTCGACGCGCTGACCGCAATGATCGAGGCTACGACAGAGGGGGAGGAAGAAACACAGGACGTTGGGAAGACCGTGGCCCTCGCCAAGGGTGGCCTGACCGACCTCACGAGGACCGCTGGCAGGATCAGCCTCGTGAGGGAGGTTGGAGGGACCCGCCTCGTGAAGGAGGCTAGAGGGATCAGCCTCGCGAGGATCGCCCGCAAGGCAACGCGAGCCTCCCTCCTCTACCATCGCAGCCAAGGAGAAATGAAGACCATCATCAGGACGAGGGGGCTGGGGGCTTCCAGGAGCCGCGTGCAATCGCTTGCATCCTGGGCGGAGCTCAAGCCCCAGCCTCTCAACGCATCTTCAAGCAGTTCGCCCGCGAAGTGAATGCAGTCCTCCCCAAGCTCGAAGCCACGCGCCCTCTCAGGTGGTCAGCGTGCGCCATCACGTTCAGCTCAGCGGATCAGCTCAAGTGCGCAGCCACAGCCGGAGTCCTCCCGATGCTTTGTTCCCCAATCATCAGCAACGTGCAAGTCACCAGGACCCTCATCGATGGCGGAGCAGGGCTCAAGTCCTGTCTGTCGAGACATTCAACAATCTCCAAGTGTCGTACAATCAGCTTCAGCCAACCAAGCCTTTCTCCGGAGTCACTGATGGCTCCACGGTTCCGATTGGGTAGGTCCGCCTTCCTGTCACCTTCGGGGCGCGCGACAACTACCGCACCGAGCTCATCGACTTTGACGTCGCCCACATTCGCCTACCGTACAATGCCATCCTCGGGTACCCAGCTCTGGCCAAATTCATGGCCGTGACCCTTCACGGCTACAATGTCCTCAAGATGCCAGGAAGCGGCGGAGTCATCACGGTGCCTTGCGAAGAGAGAGACGCAGTGTGTTCCCTGGAGCATGCTTTTCAAGCCGCAACAATTGAAGACCCAGATCACAGGAGTGGGAGCCTCACCGAGGCTGCTCCTAAGAAGAAGAAGACATCGCCTGGCCCGACCCCTCGGGAGGCAGGCCCCTCAGGGTCCGCGCCTGTTCAGGGGGCACCTCCTTCTGTCGCATAGGAAGGCGCGCCCAGCGCCCTCCTCGAGCAAGGCTCGAGGGCTCTCTCCTGGAGGGCCACCGACTTTGCTAAGATCACGAGGGAGGCGCTTGGGCACCACTTGGAGGCGTGTTTCAAAGCACGTTTCCCTCAGGGAGGAGCGAGGCAAGGAGGGCCAAACCCTCAGGAGTTCGTCAGCAAGATCATTCAAGAGCTGTAGGAGCCAAGAGTCATGAGTGGCAGCCGTAGCTCCCCATCCAGGCGAGGATGGAGGGCTGCGCGTCTGCATCGACATACCAGGGTTCAACCGAGCCGCCTCTCGGGGCGCCTGGCCCCTCACGCGTGGGGCGCTGTGAAGGTCCACCCCACAGCTACGTTCGCATGCCTTACAGTTTGCCGAACACGGCTGCCACGCGCCAGCGCCTCATGAGGAGCATCCTGGAGGATCAAGAGGCCAGGCGTTCCGCAGTCCTAGCAGAGATGGAGACGGTCCGCGAGGAGCCACCAGCGCCCCCAGAGCCTCCCGAGGCTCCTGGGCCTGGGGGCTCGTGAAGATCGGCTTCTACAACACACGACGTCCGCTCATCGTCAACATTATCAGGTGACATCCTTCGAGTTTCATTTTCAGCTGGGAGCGCCCCCCAGGGCTGCATCATTCCCAGGCCGCGTGGGTCCGTCCCTGCGCCGTGTATCCCTTTTGCTTCATGTGTCTAGTTTACCTTATTGGGGGCGCCCCTCGGGCTGCATCATCCCCAAGTCGCTCGGGCAGCACCCGGCGATGTCTGCCTTCCCTGCACCTATCTAAATGAACTTACTCCTTTGTGATTAACGTGTTTGACCTAGCCGCCCGCTCGATTGACACCAACTGATGGAGCTGCTCCCTAACGGCACGACGCTTGCGCATGGGTCCGTCCCTGCAACACCGACAAACCTGAATGGCTGAGCTCTGGCCGCGGCAGCCCCGCATGGCGCCACCTCGTCAAGCCTTCAGTGCCTCGTCACCCCTCCAGAGCAACCAACGGCTGATTGTTGATTGTCATGGCGAACTCTTGTTCTTCTTGTGATGAGCCTGCAGGATCTCTCCAAGGAGCAGCGTCAGGAGAGGCCCTCACGGCGTCTTCTTCACTCTCATCCGCGCAAACCGCTTGCACGTTAAAGGGGGGGGGTACCTGAGCATCACGACTCATGGGCTTCTACTGGCTCTCCAGCCCTCACCCTCTGGCCTTGTCCATGGCATCGCGACCTGGCATACCAGCGACGACTGAGCCCCGCTCGAGGGCCGGGACCCGAGGACGTAGAGCAGAAAGGGGAGTAAAGGCGAGAGGGAAGAGGCCTGTGAGGGACCTCGCCAGGCAACTCCTCATCTGCCGATGCGTGGACCTAGCGCCGCACCGAGAAGCGGTTCCTGACTCCCGAGATAAGTCATCCTCCGGAAACACTAGCTATCACAGCACCGACCTCGCACCTAAGGCAATCCCGTGTTAGCAACGTCGCGCTCCTTTCTCACCGAACGATGGCTGCTTGAGCGCTAAAAGGGACCTCCTGAGCATCGCGGCTCAGGGGCTCTTACTGGACCCCGGGCCGCTCACCTCCTGGCCTTGACCACGGCATCGCGACACAGCATACCAGCTGACGGCCAAGCCCGCTTTGGGACCGGGACCTGTCGGCCCAGAGCATCAAGCCCTCATGAGGTTCGAAAGGAGGAACTAAGCTAAGATGGGATGAGCATCTCGCACTGCTTCACGATAAGAAGCATATTAACAAACAGAACCATTGGCACCTTACAAGCCCCCACGGGGCGCGTTTTTTGACTCCTCGCAGGGAACAAAGGAAAATCCTAAAAGAACGCTAACTACACGCGCCTCCGCAAGAGACGCCATCATCAACAGTGGGCCGTCAGGCACCGGCACCAACCTCATCCAGATCAGAGGCGGCGGCGGCCTGAAGAGCCCGCCCTGCTCCGAGAGCGACGCAAGCTCGGGGGCTCGTAGCTGTCGTCGCTCGTCTCCGGAGTCGCGAAGAGCTCGGCGGAGTCACTGGATCCTCCGACGCCTCTGCCGCCCGAGGAGCTGCTGAGGGAGCGATCGGCGAGCCTGGTCCTCGCCGCGGCAGGGCCCCGACCACCTCTCTCAGGGCAGCACTCTAGTCGGCGTCCTTCCGCGTCGAAGACCTTGACGAACATCACAGAAGCACCGTCGTACTCCAGGTGGATCACGAGGGCGCCCCTCGTTCTGCAGACCCGGGCGATCTCGCCCCAGCCTCGAGTCATGAAGACCTTGCCCGGAGCGACGACCGCGACCTCCGCTCCGGTCGCGAGGGTGCTGCAGGCGGCGTGCTGCAGCCAGAGCTCCAGAGATCCCCTCTACGAAATCGCGAAGGCGAAGGAGGGAGGAAGGCGAATCCAAGACTGAGGAAGCATGGCGGCGTGGAGCACAAACTCTCGGGAGGAGCCCTCGGCATGGACTCCAGGGGGAACAACGCGCACCGCCGTGACCCGCCGGCGCCGATGGCGGCGTCGTCCATGGCGCTCGGCGTCGACTCCTTGGTGGCCCTCAATGCGGGCGCATAAGGGCAAGGGAACCTGGCGGTGGCAGCTCGTGCAGGGCCTCGACAGCTCTCGCCGGGCGCCCTCATCTCGACGGCAGAGGGCTAGCCGCTTCTTCGGAAGCGGGTCGGGACCCTCAGGGGGCCTTTCCGTTCTCTTCTGCGGAGAACCGGCGGATTGGAGCCATTGTCGCGATGTGGAGCAAGGGCAAGAAGGAGAAGCAAGAAGAGATGGACTGGAAGGGCACGCGCCGTTCCGTACTTATAGCCGGGGAAGGCCAACCGTCGACCTCCACGATCACAGGTAATCATGACCCGCTTTGCATGCAGGGACTTGTCAATTCATGCCGTTGTCGAGGCGTCATGGGGAAGCAGGGGCGCCCACGTCCAATCAACCGCCATGCGGCGCCCGAGGCCGCAGGCTATTAGGGCCCGCGGCGCTTCGCACTTGCCCCTTCGCTTCTCCGCTAAGCCAAGTCCAGGCGCGCCTTGGGCCCGGGGGCTACTGTCGGCGTTCTGGGAACGGGGGTACCCAGACTTGCCTGCCTGCGGCGTGGCTCAAGGGGTGGCCCAGTACGGCCCATCTTCATCAGCACAAGCTCAAGACCCTTGTGAGGGGCTAAGCCTCGCGGGGCGGACAACAGGAAGCTTCCTCATGCACGGCCTCGTAAGGCTGGCTCGCGATGAGGCGGAGAGATCAAGGCGGGGTACCTCACGAGGTGCCCATGACGCAAGCCATGACGACCAAGGGCGCCAGGCGGGCGCCAGCCTGCGTAGTGTCCTCGTTTCCTCTTTGGTGCAAAGGAGGCAAGCACAGGCGAGAGTATCAAGCAAAGGCAACCATTTCGGTGCAACAAGACCAAGACCAACACAACGACAGGAAGGAGGTCATCGTGGAGCCCAAGCCGGCGTCATCGTCAGAGCCTTTGGCAGGCGAGGACCAACTTTGGTCAGGATAAGTGTACTAGATGTTCCCCTTCAAAATGGCCAATTGTTGGCGCCCTTCCCGCTCAATATTTGGGAGGAGGCCCAGGACCTTTGCCTATAAATAGGACCAGCCACCCACAGGGTAGAGGGATCCGGAATCTAGAACAGAGCTAGAGATCAAGCAATCTAGAGAGAGAGAGAGAGAGAGCGACCGAACTCCCCCTAGCACTTCGTCGCACCGGCCAAGAACAGACTCTCGCGAGGCTGTTCTTCCTTGTACTGTTCATCATCAGCCCGGAGGCAATCCACCACACCACACACTGGAGTAGGGTATTACACCACAATGGTGGCCCGAACCAGTATAAACCTTGTGTCCCTTGTGTTGCTCTTTGTGCAGTTTAGTTCCTTGCGAGGCGACGAGGTGTAGGTAGGTAGGAGGTGAGATCTCCGCGTGCACCCCAGAGTTCGAACCTAGAGGGTCTGCCGGAACCCGAAATCCGACAGGTTTCCCCTTCACCCCTTTGTCCGCGGCCTCATGTTCTACTATGGGCTAGATTTCCATGATCTAGCCCCAAATTCTTTCCTCCACATCTCGGTGTTTATCGTCGTGTGCGAGGCACTAGTCCGTATCCCCTCACACTTCGGCCTATGGCTAAAAGTCTTCAATGTTAAGCCGAAGGTGGTTGACGGGCAGGATGCGAACTGCGGCGGCACCATAGTTAGTAAGCTCCCCAACACCACTTCGCCTAAAGGGGCCTCCTACATCACCGAACCCCGCGGCGCCAGGTGGGGGGCCACTCCTGAGTTCAGATCCGGGCCCCCTATGCGGCTCGCGTCATGGACCAACAAGGGTCTGGACTGGGGATCGACCACGGAAGTGCTGGTGCTGCAAAAGCGCATCACAAACATGATGGGCAAGAACACCAGTCTCACTAACGTGATTCAGGTGATGCTCTTCCGCCGGATCCTTCCCTGCCAACTCCGGCCCCTCCACATGTGGGAGTTCAATCCGGAAGGTCCGCGGACCCTGCAGCGATTCTTCGGCACAACGCACGAACAGATCTGGAAGCTGCTCTTCAAGGCCCAGAGGACGTGGCCGAAGAATATCGAAGACATCGGCCACGACAGCAAGGATCTGTCCACTCCGGTAAGTGTGTTATTCGAACATACACCTGGTCCATAAATTCTTAGACATAATGAGTTTTCCATCCCTCTCACAGAGCTGGATAGCGAAGGCGGAGCGGATCAAGTGTCCGGCACCGCCGCCTGAAGATCCAGCCACACCCCATCTTATGAAGATGCTGGTTTAGGCGCCCTATCAGGCGCCGGAGAAGAAGGCCAATAAGAAGAGCAAGGAGGCCAAGGGCGGCCTTCGCCGTAAGGGTACTTTGGACACAGTGTCCAGAGAGACCAAAGTCCCCTCCTCCCACGAGGGAGATGAAGACGATTAGGAGGAGGAGGCAGAAAGTGACACTCCCCTCAAGGGGAGGAAAAACAAAAGGGCAGCCTCCATAGACCCGGAGGAGGGGTGTCTAAGAGGGGGAAGATAACCCTCTCGAATGGTTCAGATTCACATGCCGAACCCATCCCCTAGAGGCCTTCCAGGGCAAAGCCCCTGGCCACATCATACATATCAAAAAGATACATTACAAGTATTCGGTCCTTTATGTTTTTAGTATAACATATTGTGTTGTGTGTATTTGAGCCCTGCTCGCGACCTCCCCCATCCTTCGCTATCTGAGGGGATTTCCCTGCCACTAGAGATGGCAGAGAGCGAGACGCCTCCGCAAGCCTCTCCGCCCATCATCGCGAATGACAACAAGTTGTTATCCCGAAGGACCTCTCCGGGCCGTGGAGGGGTGAGCAAGGCTGCCACGATGGCACCCGAGGGTAATGCCTCAGCTACCGAAAACATGGGTGGTGCAACCCCCATGGAGACCGACGGCGGGGGCCCTGACCAGTCCGACCCCCAGCCAAACATTATTCCGGAGACCCACATGGCTCCGGAATCGAGCGAGCAACCCCCTTTGAAGGAGGGGGAGCGTCGACTCCGATGGCAACCTCCACTAATCCGGAGGCGCCAAATACTCTGGTGGAGGCACTATGACGTGTTGCCATTGTGGAGGAGCACCGCACCCTAATGGGTGTGTTGGTTGAGAAGGTTCAGTCTGCCAAGAGCGGGCTGAACGAAGCCTTCACCAGCCAGCTTACAGGCTTCGAGGTTTGCGACGTAATACTCTGAGATGCTTTTCATATGAAGGAAATATGCCTGTATATAGATAGTAGCCCCTGAGACTGTGTTCGGTTTTGAAAAAAGCCAAACAGAGGATCACATAGTGTTCGGAAGAGGTGACATACTTTTCTATTTTTATAACAGGCTTCCCTGTTGGCGGCAACCGCCCAGGCTGCTGAAGTTTCCGAACTCAATCAGAAGCTGAAGCTGGCCGCTGATGAGATCGACCGCATTAATATCGGTTCGATGTGGCGCAAGGTATGTTTAAAAGAGCTTTCTTATATATATATATATATATATATTTATATATATATATATATATATATATATATATATATATATATATATATATATATAGTGATGCTATTCATCACCCAGGTGCAGAATAAGTTATTCTTCACTCGAGGTAATCTTATGATCATTTTATAATTAAATTACATTTGGAATTCAAATACTTACATTCCTATTGATTCATTACGTAAAATTTGGCATAAGAAAATAAAAATATAGGTCATAAGACAAGAAAATTTGCAGTTTATGTGTATTTTACACTATGTTTTTACGTTTGTAATTTTACATGAAATAAAATATTTTTTACGACGATTATATATTTTCTTACGGTCTCTTTTTACGTCAGAAAAAAAAACTTATGAAACGTAAAATTATGATGTATTGATGGTAAAATAAAGGGGGTGAAGAATAACTATTCCTCACCCAGGATGACGAATAGTCAATCTATATAATAACACTATTTTAATTCTGGGATCAGAATAGTTATTTGGATTACGGAGCGCCCTGTAAGCGCCCGACGGGACGTTACTGAGATCGGGTGAGCAAACAGAAAAAGCCCAAAGCCCCGACCTCTTATCCTGTCGCCCACCTTCCCCCACTCCCGCGACCTCCAGCCGCCGCACATCTGCTCCGGCGCGCCTCCCGCCCCAGCCTCCTTCCGGGCGCAACGCCGACCCCGCCTCCTTCCGGGCGCGCCGCCGCCCCGGGTCCCGAAGCGCCTACCGCCGCAGACGACCCCGCCTCCTTCCGGGCGCGCCGCCGCCCCGCCTCCTACAGCGTGAAGCCGCCGCCGCGGGTCCCGAAGCGCCTCCCGCCGCAGACGGCCCCGCCTCCTCCGGCGCGAGGCCGCCTCCCAAACCTCCCCCTGGCGAGCGCGGCGACGCCCCTCCCTCTGCTGGATCCTCCAGCCCCAACAGCCTCGGCGAGCGCGGCGGCGCCCCTCCCTCTGCTGGATCCTCCAGCCCCAACGTCGCGCACTGCCACCCACCACCAGGATCCCGCACCCCCGCCTCCGGGTCCGGCTGCCGCCCCACCCCTGGCCCTTTGGTCCGGCTGCTGCGCTGCCTCCGGCCTGATCCGGTCGCCGCGCCCCCAGGACTCGTCCTGATGTCGCCTGCTGCAACCAAGCTCCGGCGCGTGACCCGGCCGATCCCCCGATGCCGCCGGTATGTGATTTTAAGACACGCCATCGTTGCAATCCAAGGTCGCCGGCGCTGTTAGACTGGAGTTGGGAGGCAGTGTTGAAGTTTCTGGGCAGTCCAATGCTGCCCGTGCGGCCAATGCGCCGTCCGCTATGGCGCCGCGACCTGCCCTCCGGAGTGACCACCATCATAGCCTTCTCCCTCCACACAAGAAGTCCATCGCCTCGCTCGTGGGCAGTCCGCGCGGGCAGCCATCTCTCATCGATTTGTCTCATGGTCATCCAGCACAGCAGTTGCGTTTCAAGGCCGGCTACCGGATGAATCCATGTTGAGCATGCAGTGATGTATCCTGCATGAAGTTGTAGCAGGTTGACGTTGTTTCCTCTCTGGGAAGACATGGGACTGTTCATGTGTGCTGTACGTGCATACGAGCATATCTAGCTCTATTTTTTGCGAGTGTGTAATTTGTTAGTTGATGTGTTTTGTTGATTTAGTCAACTATGTTTGCAAAATTTCTTTTTTCATAACTTGGTATGCATCAGTTTCAGAGATATGTGTTCAAGTGTACAACAATTTCCGCCTACAGAGGATAATGCTTGGCGTGAGAAACGCAATTGTTGTTGATCCACCAAAGATATGTGTGCGTGTGTGATTATGCATCATTTTTTCTTTAGTTCACATGGGGATCACATGAGAAGTCCAACTATTAAAAAAGAACAGAGTTCAGATATAGTAAAATGTGAAGGAACAGAGTTCAGAGTGCATCCGAGCATATGAATCTATGTTTTCTTTGTTACTAGTACTATTCACTGTTCAATATTTCAATGTGAAGGAATTGTCACTGCAAGTATTTGATATACGTGCTAGTGTGGCTGTTTTGCTAGTCTAGAAACTCGTCGAGGAAAGTGGGCGTAGTCTTGTTGTCTAGGAGATGGCCAAGACTTGGGCGTGGTTCACGGCCTGGTTTCGCTTCGCAAGCAACTCTGCTCCTGCTTCACACGTAATCTCTGCAGCAGATGCTACTCTGAACATACACGTACAACTCATGTAAATAAATGAGAAGTCCAACTATTAAAAAGAACAGAGTTCGGATATAACAAAATGAGTAAAATTAGTGTAAACTAAAAAATGAGAAAAATGTGATGAATCAAAAATTTAAAAACTCAGATTTTTGTCGTTCCTAAAGAATAAAATGAAGAAGTTCAAATTAAAATAAAAGGAGCAACTAAAAATGTTTAAAATAAAAATTTCTTGTTTATTAATAAACTAGAAGTTCAAACTAAAATAACAAAGTGGTTTGATGTTTATTAAAAAAATATAGGATTTTACCTTTTTAAGAAACTCAAATATCTGTTATTATTAAAGTATCAACATACAAAGTTTTGTTGTTGTTGAGTGATGTGTGCTGATTTTACGGAGTCACTACAAAACCCAACTGGTCACACACGCACGCACGCACACACAAAGTTTTGAAAAAAAAACTTCCCACGCTAAACGACCCAACCGTTGTTGATCGGTCCACGCATTTAGGAAAAATAAGTTTAAGATGACATTTAATTTTAGAATTGTTCGCTTGGAAACTAGAAATAGGAAATTTGAAAAATTAGAACACCACTAAAAATGAAAATTAGTTGAAGTTCAAGTGTGAAAAGCATGGAAGGTCAAACACACTAGAAAGTCGACTAAAAACTTTTATCAACAACTAACATAGAAAGTAAAAATACACTAGTGAAGTTCACACTTACACTCCGTCAACGTTCGCATAAAAAAGTGGAATTTTTACGGACAAACAAGAATCACCAAAGAAGAAAACAAGCATCACCTAGAACAGTGTAAACTGTTGAAGTTCAAATTTAGTAAATTAGAGAGTTCAAAGAAAGTGTTATGGGGTGTACAAAATTTTTCTCCCACAGATTTTCCCGTTACTAAAAAATGATAACAAAAAAAATTTCAAATTAAAAACAACGAAGAAGCTTAAAATATGTAACAAATAACATATTTTCACATTTGAAAAAACACAAGCACGGTCAAATTAAAACAATAGAGCACTTTAGAGAAATAATGAAATAGATTTCCCCCTTCCTCACAAAAATCTAGAAGTCCAACTAAAAATAGCGGAGCGGTTCGATGTCTAATAGAAATATATATATATTTTGCTACTAAAAGAAATAAAACCAAGAAGTCCAAATTGAAAAGATAGAGAATTTTGATGATTATAGAAAACTTAAATTTTGGTCGCTATGAAAGAATGGAAACAAGAAGTTCAAAATTAAATCACACAATAGTTCAATGTATAAAAAATAGAAAATCCGAATCTGGTGACGGGAACATCATAAGAAGGTCAAACAAAAATAACTCAGAAGTTTAGAAGATAACATGACACTTTCAAGTGGATATTTCACCGTTTCTACATAGAAAACAAGAAGTTCAAATTCTAAAAATAGAGGAGTTCAAAAATCATTAAAAAGGATTTTCACCGTTTCTAAATAAAAAAACTCTAGAAGTTCATATTTAAATAACGAACCGGTTCAATACTTATTAAAAAAACTAGAATATTCCCGTTATAAAAAAATAAACCAAGAAGTCCAGATTACAAAAATATTGAAGTTTGCTATTTATAAAAACTCACATTTTCTTGGTACTAAAAAAATAAAATCAAGAACTTCAATTTTTCACATTTCTAAAAAAACACATAAACAAGTTCAAATAAAAAAGTTAGAGCGGTTTGATGTCTATAAAAAAACTTTTATTTTTTCTATTACTAAAGTGAAATAGAGAGAAGTTCAAAGTGATAACAGCCAGAAGTTCATGTCGAGCATGGTGTGTGTTTCGTACGAGAAAAAAGAGTAAAAAGGCGAAGTCTAAAGTTTTTTTCCAAGAAGGTCGGCTTCCTACAGAGAGAGGTTCAGATTGTGTAACTAAGGAAGTTCAGGATTTTTCCCATTACTAATAGAAATAAAATCACGAAGTCCGAATTAATAAATGGAGAAGTTCGATGATTATAGAAAACTCAGATTTTTCCCGTTCTTAAAGAATGGAAACAAGAAGTAAAAAAATGAAATAACAAGAAGTTCAACTTTTAAAAATAGAGTGCTTCAAAATTTCATAAAAAGGATTAACAAAAAAACTAGGAAGTCCATATTAAAAAGACGGAGAAGTTCGATGATTATAGAAAACTCAGATTTTCCTTGTTATTAAAGAATGGAAACAAGAAGTTCAAAATTAAATAACAAGAAGTTCAACTTTTTATAATAGAGCGCTTCAAAATTTCGTAAAAAAAGATTAAGAAATAAACCAGGAAGTCCATATTAAAAAGATGGAGAAGTTCGATGATTATAGAAAACTCAGATTTTCATTGTTATTAAAGAATGGAAACAAGAAGTTCAAAAATAAAATAACAAGAAGTTCAACTATTAAAAATAGAACGCTTCAAAATTCATAAAAAAATTAAGAAAAACAGATTAAAAATTCATAAAAAAAACTCACATATTTTCACGTAACCGAGAGAAGATCAGGTTGATAACTGCGAGAAGTTCATGTACTACACGGTGTGCATTTTGTATTAAAAAATAATAAAAAAGCAAAGGCTAAATTTTTTGTTGTTATAAGTTCAAGTCCTTCGTCGGAGAAAGTTAAAAAAATTATTGCGAGAGAGATTTGTACAAAAGGAATATCATTTGTGTAACATTGACGAATGGATGAGAAAATTACAAACGAAAATACGTCACAGAAGTTCAACTGAAAATAGTAGGAAGTTCAACTACTACAGTGGATGAATTTCAGATGAAAAACTATTAAAATCGTCGCGGCTATGAAAAAACGATCAACACAGAAAAGTTGCGTGTTCACAACAGCTTTCCACTGGTATATCACTTGCTCAATTCCGATGAGTATTCTGATGAGTGGCTGGAGAGCTACGAGCAAAAAAAACACGTGAAAAACAGAGTGAAGTTCAAGTAGGCATGCCGAGAAGTTCAATTTCTTCACGCGGTGCATTTTTGAAGAATCTGTTTCGCGATAAAGGCAGAACGAATGATCTCGCCGTTTTTTAAATTACTTGAAAACGGCTAGGAATCCGAGAAATTCATCAACATGAAAAAGTTTCGCATTTTCCGTAGCTTTTAAAGGGTATATTATTTGCCCCAATCCAATAAAGTTTGTAGAAAATATGGCAAAATACGTTTTTCGCCATTTTCAAAACTGACTTAAAACCGTAAATAATTGGGAGAAACAATACATACAAAAAAGTGTCGCATTTCTTCAATATTTCCAATGCCATATCATTTACTACATTCGGACGTACGGTTAGAAAATGATCTCGAAAATACGAACTCGATAGGACTTGTACCGTTTTCTAAATTACTCTTAAACCGTTCAAAATTAGATAAACATTTCAACATGAAAAAGTAGCGCATTTTCATAAGCTTTCCAACGCTATATCATTTGCCTCAATTGGATTAGCCGTTTAGAAATGCAATCGAAAATACAAACTCAACTGTTTAGTTTGCGAAATTTTATGATTTTGCAAATTACTCTTTAACCTTAAGGAATTACAGAAAACTATCAACATGTGGAAGGAGCGGTTTTGTAGCAGCTTTCCAACGCCATATTATTTGCCTCATTCCGATAAACGGTTTAGAAATGTGATCGAAAATACGATTCACGTTTTTTGTGTGAAGAAAAAACGGTTTTCAAAACTGCTCTTAAACCGCTTACATTTTGCCAAAAATTTAAGTTTGGTCATGATACTGATGTCCATAGCTTTCCAACGGTATATCGCAAGCCCCTTTGGACACTTTTTAGCTGAAGTTCAACCTAGTTCACAGGGAAGTTCATCGTACTACTAGCGGGGCAGGTCAGGTTGTGATCAGAATATTATTCTCATCCCGTGGTCAGAATAGTTTTTATATATATATATATATATATATATATATATATATATATATATATGTATGTATATTTGAAGTGATATGCAAATTCATAGTTTAGCTCATGTCCTGCGATGATTATGATTGTAGGTAGCGCGGCCGAGGTTGAGACCCTCAAGAGCGCCCTTGCCCAAGCCAAGGAGCAGGCGAAGGCGAGCAAAGCGGCCGCTGACAAAGCGGCTATGGATTTAAAGACCGAACAGGTCGCCTGCCGCCAGCACGAGGAGAGAGTGTCCGAGGTGGAGCAAGAGCTGAAGGACGCCATCGGCAAGTGCGAGGCCTTGGAGGAGAAGAGTACGACCCCAGCGGCCGATCTCGCCAGAGGCCAAGGAGGCATGGACTGTGTCCCGGAGTGCTCGTGAAGAGATCCGGTAGGCCGAACAGATAGCGGCTGGTAAGCCCTTTCTCTTGCAGAGTTATTTGGGGGTCAAAGATATGCCTTGCTTACTCAACTCTGGAGTTCTCCAGATGCCTTTGCGGATCTTCCGAGGAGTGCTGGCGACGCTGCGCAGTTCTTCCGAGCCCAGGAGGGGAACACGATAGAGAAGCTATTCTGGTCACAGTTCCTAGCGTCGGCTTGTCCGACGCTGTTGAACAACCAGATGATGCAACTGTCGGAGCTGCAGGCGTGCATAGAAGGTGCGCGGATGGCCTTTGCCCGTGTCAAGATGCATTGGGCGAATATGAAGGCCACCGTCGTGGCAACTGAAGGCCCACCCGAAGGCAAGGACCATCGCAAGCTGGAGCGGTACTTTAACGACGTCCTAGAGGGTGCCTGAATAGTAGAGGGCCAATGCTCAAAGGATATCATGTTTGAATGAATGTATGATGGTTGTCCAGACTTTGTTTTTATGAACTAGGGCTTGTAATATATTTATGCCTTTATCTGAAATTCTATTCCTCCTATGTGACCGTTTGAATTCTGAAAGTTTTCCAGTTGTCAGCTTCAGCCCCCACATAGATGCTACGGGGGTGTTCGGCATAGCGCGTGACCACACTTGACCCAGCGTCTTGGTCCGTAAAGGAGGTGTCTGTGCAGCGAACCAGGCAATCAGACTATGCGGCTTTACTGCTTTCACTTTGCCATAGGAGTTCGGTGGTGGGGCTAAGGACTAGCCCCTGGTGCGTATGCAACCATCCGAACTGGGATGTCTTAGACGCATGACTGAGCGAAGGCCAGCCCTTCGTATAGTATGGAGTGAATCGCGAATGATCTGTAGTAAGTAGCCGAATTGCCGACCAGTTATCGCCATATCATGACAGTTAGTTTTTGGCTTTCTCTACTGAGGTGTTGGACCGGACGAACCAGAAACACAATCGCAGTAGTTCTCCCTTTACTAGCTTAGCCAAACGAGCGGAACGTAAGGTGGTAATCACAGGAGCCGGGCAACCCAACTATTGACCAAAGACATGATTGGGAGTTGATGCATATAATGCAATATTCGGGACGCCGAAGTATACCCTAAAAGCATTCGGACTTTGGAATGCATACGTGGGCGAACAGAACCCCCGACATTTAGGCCGGACCGAAGTATATATGGCAATTTGAAGCAAAGAGGGAATACAGGTTATGGGACAAACCAATACCAAAAAGGGGTTTGGCAAAAAACGGCTTCCATTATAACCTGACCGATACGTCAAAATGCGCTATTACAGATAATGCCATGAACATCAAGGCTATTTTACATGTCGAGAATTTGTAAACAAGGGAAAGCTGTATACAGGGCCTAAAAAGAAAAGGTAGTCTTGAAGATCCCATGGACACCCTGTCGCACGTCTGCGCCACTTTTATCTTGGTGCAAGATCCTTTGAGAGGAGCAATCGGCGATCGTTTATACAAAAGGGGCCTGGGAAAGAGCCCTTGTACGACCGTAAAGTGATTAGGTTTTAACGAACCTGTAATATGACTATGAACCTCGTCCGCAGTGGGCCTCCGTCGTTGCCCAAGGTATTTTTAAGTGTGTAGTTATGCACATGCGGTACATATGTCGCGGTTAGATGGGGCGATTGACGCAAGCGGAACTGCTAGTCCTGCTCTGGATTCACCAAGCTGTCATTCTGTAGAGTAGGCCAGACTCGTTTAACAGTGTCCGGGGGCTTGATGGCCGATGAAGCATTCGGCTCGATGAGGCTGCTTTGCACTTCAGCCGCAAGGGCCGTGGTATGCTCCTTAGTACGGAGGGAGCACTCCATGTTTCCATTGACTGTGATAACGCCACGTGGTCCGGGCATCTTGCGCTTTAAGTAAGCATAGTGTGGGACTTCATTGAAGCGGGAGAAGGCAGTTCGTCCGAGCAGTGCGTGATAACCACTGCGAAAGGGGACAATGTCGAAGATCAAGTCTTCGCTTCGGAAGTTATCCGGTGATCCAAAGACTACTTCCAATGTTAAGGAACCCGTGCAGCAGGCCTCTACGCCGGGTATCACTCCTTTAAAGGTGGTGTTACTAGGCTTGATTCTTGACAGGTCAATACCCATTTTACGAACAGTGTCTTCATAAATCAAGTTAAGAATTCTGCAGCCGTCCATGAGGACTCGAGTGAGATGGAATCCATCGATGATTGGATCGAGGACCAGGGTTTCGAACCTCCATGACGGATACTGGTCGGGTGGTCCCTGCGATTGAAGGTGATCGGACAAGTCGACCAAGGGTTGAATTTTGGGGCGACCGGCTCTACGGCGTAGACGTCCCTTAGCATGCGCTTGCGCTCCCTCTTGGCGATATGGTGACGTATATCATATTCATTGTTTTACCTCAGGGGGAAATTTTTTCTGTCCCCCTATGTTCGGTGGGCAGGACTCATCGTCGTCCTCGCTTGGCGGCCCTTTCCCCTTATGTTCGGTATTTAACTTACCGGCCTGTTTAAACACCCAACAATTTCTGTTGGAGTGATTGGCAGGCTTGTCGGGGGTGCCATGAATCTGGCAAGGCCGATCGAGTATTTTTTCCAAATTTGATGGACCGGCCCTATTTAATTTGAATGGCTTCTTCCACTGACCGGGTTTGAACCCACTAAATCCGGCATTGACCAACATATCTTCATTGTTGTTCTGACGCTTATGTTTGTTGCGCCGTGGCTTGTCGTTGACATCCCTCGCTTCGGAGGTGCCATGGTCGTTGGTGATGTTGCTTCTCCGAGCTAACCAGCTATCTTCTCCCACGAAAATGCAGGTAATGAGTGTGGTAAGGGCTGCCATAGACTTTTGCTTTTCTTGGCCGAGGTGTCGGGTGAGCCATTCATCACGGACGCTATGTTTAAAGGCCGCTAGGGCTTCGGCTTCCAGACAGTTGACTATTTGGTTCTTTTTAATTAAGAACCTAGTCCAGAGCTTGCGGGCTGACTCTTTGTGTTGCTGGACTATGTGACTAAGGTCATCGGCGTCCGGTGGCCGGACATAGGTAACTTGGAAGTTGTCTCGGAAGGCATCCTCCAAATCTGCCCAGCTGCCAATGGAATTCTCTGGGAGGCTGTTTAACCAGTGCCGTGCTGGTCCCTTTAGCTTTAGGGGGAGGTATTTGATGGCGTGGAGATCATCACCGTGATCCATGTGAATGTGGAGAAGAAAGTCTTCAATCCATACAGTGGGATCTGTCGTTCCATCATATGCTTCAATATTTACGGGTTTAAACCCTTCTGGGAACTGGTGCTGCATTACCTCGTCGGTAAAGCATAAGGGGTGTGCGGCGCCTCTGTATCGGGCAACATCACGACGGATTTCGGATGACATTCATGTTCGGTTTTCAGCCCGAGTGTGGTTATGCTTATCGCGCCAAGCCTGATGGCTGTCATCTCATGTTGGAGCACGCCCCCTTGATCCATAGATTGATCTAGTCTGACCGACTCTATTGTCCAAGTCCTGGCGTAAGTCGTAGGTGTAGCCCGGAGCCGCTGCCTCTTTGCCTCGATGGCGAGGTGACGCGGGCTGGCATTCGGCGTGAGTAGCCGCTCTGTCCCGTCCACATGGTGGTCGGTCGGATTCGTCGGCAGGATTATACCTTGGCGGTATTGGCTCAAGGGCCTCATCGTAAAATTGTGGTAGTAGCATGCGCTTCGGGCAACTCTTAGCTCTTTGTTGGGCACTCGAGGCCGTATTCTTCGGCAGCCAGGACTTTAGTCAATCTGTCATTGAGCGTATCCTGTTCGGCTTGAAGCTGTTGATGTTTCTTTTTTAGGCTCCTCGACGTGGCGATAAGCTGTCGCTTGAAGCGTTCTTGCTCGAGAGGTTCCTCTGGCACGATGAAATCTTCGTCTCCGAGGCTGACATCCTCCTCGGAGGCTGGTAGATAGTTACTATCCTCCGAATCCTCGCGCTCGACAAGTTCATCTGGATTGACTTGTCCCTCTTCCCACTCATCCTGCTCAACAGTAGGCTCGACAGGGTGGTTGGAGTCTTCGGCATTTTCTGGAGTATTATTGTCTCTGATGCCGGTGTTACTTTCTTTTTCCTGACGTGATCGTGAGCGGCGCCGCTGACGTCGGTGCTTTGGGGGTGCTTCAATGGGCTTGTCCTCAATTGGATCCTGAGTGCCTTCATCGTCCTTTTTGGGTGTATCCACCATATATACGTCATATGTAGAAGTGGTCGTCCAACGCCCGGTAATAGGCGGGTTTTGGCCGGGTTCGGCTCCGGCATGGTTGTCCGTACTGTCGATGTCTTCAGAGGCGTAGTCGAGCATGTCGGTTAGGTCCTCGACAGTGGCTATTAAGTGGGTGGTGGGTGGGACATAAAATTCCCCGCTCTCAGCCCCTAATCCAGGTTGGGCGTAGTTCGGAGGTGACACTTCCGTAATGGCAAGAGATCGTATTAAATCCAGGGCCTCATTTAGGAGCGAAGGCCAGATGAGGAACTGGGGACCTGCGGGGCTGGGCATGGTAGATTCTACCAGGTCGTGCTCACTGGACGCAGACCTTGAGAGTTTGGAGTTAGCGTCCAGAGGCGAGTTCGGATGTCCGATGACAAGGATAGTCCTGCTTGATTCCAGGCTTGCCGAAGATATAGTCACCTCTGGGTCTCCGGCAAAGAGCTCTGTAGTAGGAGAGAGCCCGGTGGGTTTCAAACTCCCATCTTCAGATGAGGTGGTCTGCTCTGGATCTACGGCCAGGGCAGGGATAATAGTTGGTCTTTGAGCGGAGCCTAATGATGGATACACCCAAAAAGACTTGCCGGTAACGAGATTGAACTAGGTATGAGGATACAGACGATCGAATCTCGGGCAAGTAACACACCAATGACAAAGGGAATGACGTATGTTGTCATGCACTTTGACCGATAAAGATCTTTGATACGTCTCCAACATATCTAAATTTATGAAGTATTCATGCTATTATTTTATCATTCTTGGATGTTTTACAATCATTTTATAGCAACTTTATATCATTTTTTGGGACTAACCTATTGACCCAGTGCCCAGTGCCAGTTAATGTTTTTTTGCTTGTTTTTTACATCGCAGGAAATCAATACCAAACGGAGTCCAAACGCAACGAAACTCCACGGGAATTTTTGTGTTCCAGAAGACATTCATTGGGCCAGATCTGCACCTGAGGGGTGCCCCGAGGGGGGCACAACCCACCAGGCGCGCCAGGCCCCCCTGGCACGCCCAGGTGGGTTGTGCCCACCTCAATGGTCTCCCGCACCCCCTCTTTGCACTATAAATTCCCAAATATTCCGAAACCCTTCGGGGTTAACCAAGATCAGAAGTTTCGCCGCCGCAAGGCTCCGTAGCCACTGAAAACCAATCTAGACCTGTTCCGGCACCCTGCCGGAGGGGGGAATCATCACCGGTGGCCATCTTCATCATCCCGGCGGGCACCAAGATGAGGAGGGAGTAGTCCACCCTCGGGGCTGAGGGTTTGTACCAGTAGCTATGTGATTTGTCTCTCTCTCTCTCTCATGGCCTATGTCATGGGCTTTGTTAATATAGTTGGATCATATGATGTTTCTACCCTCTATACTCTTGTTATGATAAATTGAATCTTTACCCTTTGAAGTTTTGTCATGTCGGATTGAATATTCAGAGATGAGAACACATGATATATGTCTTGCGGTATGAACACTTGAGGTGACAATTGGGGTATCTTATTGATTCACTTGATATATGTTATGGCATTCAACTCACGTATTCCCGCGGTGATATTGGGGTAATCTATTCATAGGGGTTGATGCACGTTTTTCTCCGTAGAAACTTTGGGGTCTCTTTATAGTTCCTTGTGTGGATTGAGTATTATGAATATGAATATGCTTTGGTGTTATTCTAGTATGAACTCTAGGATAGATCGAACGGAAACAATAGCTTTGTGTTGTTTTAGTACGAACTCTTGAATAGATCGATCGGAAAGAATAGCTTTGAGGTGGCTTCGCACCCTACAAACAATTCCTACCTTTTGTTCTCCGCTAATAGGAACTCGGGAGTGATTCTTTATTGTACTTTGAGGGATAATCATATGATCCAACTATGTTAGCACTGTTGAGAGATTGCACTAGTGAAAGTACGGACCCTAGGCCTCCTTTTTAAGCATTGAAATACCGTTTTTGTGCCCGTTTACTATTTGCTACCTTGCTGTTTTTATTTATTCAGGTTATAAAAATACATTTCTACCATCAATATTACACTTTTATCACCATCTCTTCGCCGAACTAGTGCACCTATACAATTTGTCATTGCATTGGGTGTGTTGGGGACACAAGAGATTTCTTGTATTTGGTTGCAGGGTCGTTTGAGAGAGACCATCTTCATCCTACACCTCTCACGGATTGATAAACCTTAGGTCATCCACTTGAGGGAAAATTGCTACTGTCCTACAAAACTCTGCGCTTGGAGGCACAACACGTGTCTACAAGAATAAAGTTGCGTAGTAGACATCAAGCTCTTTTCTGGTGCCGTTGCCGGGGAGGTTAGGAAAGCGGCACTCACATCACGTCAACGAAGCTCTTTTCTGGCGCCGTTGCCAGGGAGGTGAGTGCTTGAAGGTATATCTTTAGATCTTGCAATTGAATCTTTTAGTTTGTTGTTTTATCACTAGTTTGGTTCATAAAAGAAAATTACAATAAAATGGAATTTAGGTTGCATCATATTATTGATCATCTTTATAATATCTTTCTTGAAAATGATGGATCGGAAAATTGTGCTCAATTGTTAGAAGAAGAAGTCAATAAAATTCTTGGCACAATATATTTGAATGATGAGCATGATTGCAATGTTGTTAGTGTGAATTCTTATAAGCATGTCGCTTTTTGCGGAGTGAATTGGGAGTGCCTTTGCACACCAAAAAGGGAAGATAGATTTTGTAAGCATAAATATTAGAAACAAGAAAGTTGCAAGAGAGGCTAGATGATTGTGCTGAAAGATTTATTTTTTTTCCGCCATCCTTGTGAACTTTGCAATGAACATGGTCATTTAAACCTCCAATGCAAATTCTTTCATGATCAAATTGTGTCCAAAAATTGTGATAACTTGATTACCCTTGAGCATCATAAAGAGCTTAGTATTCTTTTGGGGTATGAAGAAATGAAACGTATAAATAAGGGTATTCCAAAATTTAATCTCGAGAGAATTCTTTATTTTGATCTAGAAGAAATTTATATGTTTTGTGCAGTAAATTGCATTGATAATCCTTATATTGCCAACTATCTAAAGTCAAGAGAACAAATAGAAGAATATGAAGAGAGTACTAATGAAAGGGAAAATGTTTCCCAAAACCCTCCTAGTGTTTATTATGATGAATCATGTAACGAGGAGGAGCTTCCTATCCAACCAATCTCATCAATAAGAAGCTTGAAAAGATTAATTAAACCCACACATGATGTGGTGAATAAGAAGAAAAGAAGAAAGAGAAGAGGTAAAAAGGTATCTCTCCCAAATAATGTTGGTCCTATTATTGTTGTACCTCATGAAAATGAATCAAAAATAATTATGGAAGATGATGCACTTGATGATGATTTTGTTATGCCTATTGCTTGTTGTGATGATTATGATTGGGAGGATAATGATACTTCTTATGATATTGGAAATATTTTTGGCACCAACTTGGGAAATTGTTATACCATTGGTGCCATTCATACTATTAATAATGAGAATGATTATGCTTATGATATGCCAAGCCACAAGCTTGGGGATGCTATGTTTGATGAGAATGACATGTTTGAGAATTTATTTGCTGCAATTAATGTGTGTCCCAAGCTTGGGGAGGCTATGTTTAATGAAGATGATCTTTTTAGTCCCACTACTTTGAATGATCAAACTTATTTTGATGATAGCATGCCTCCTATTTATGATGATTACATTGATAAAAGTGGGTTTGGAAGAGTGTCGACTCTAGGTAGTAGTGATCCCACTATTTTGGAGGGTGTTGAATCTTATTACAATATTTATGAAAGTGGATTTGGAGAGGTCATGACTTTATTTAGTGATACATCCACTATTTTCGAAGAGGTTTCAATTGACTATAGCAATAAAGTTGCTTTCTATGATGATTATTATGATGACATGTATGCCATAGAGAGTAATGAATTTTCTATGCTTGTGGGTCATGAAAAGAATGCTTTATGTAATGGTTATATTGATGAATCTATTCATGATGCTACTGAAAATTATTACGAGAGAGGAACTTATGATGCATGATGTTATCTTTATGTTTCAATTTTTATCTTTTATGCGAGCATCTTTGAAATCATCATGCCTAGCTAAAAGGCATTAAAGAAAAGCGCTTGTTGGGAGACAACCCAACACTTTTACCTACTGTTTTTGCATGTCCACATGATTATGCTATTGTATTGATCATGTTTTATAGCTTTTGTTTCAATAAAGTGCCAAGTAAAAGCCTTTGGGATCATGTTGGGTGATAGTTGATTTGACCCTACTGAAAAACAGAAACTTTTGAGCTCACAAAAACGAGTCTCACTTTTAACAGAAGAGTGCTATTGAGTTGATTCTTCTTGAAGAAGTTTCATATAAAAATTTGTAACATGGTCATAATTTTTTCATAATTTTGGAGTAGCAGAAGTATGGTAGTTATCCAAATCATTACAGACTGTTCTGTTTTTGACATATTTTGTTTTCAATGCGCAGTTTGCTTGTTTTCTAGTTTCTATGGACTATATTGGTCAATATAAATTGTGGAAATGATATTATACATTAGTCATTGTGTGATAACAATTATGAATCTTGACTTTGACAGTATCAAAAGTAGAATGGTTTGCTCTTTATCATACTAACCTATCTCACAAAATTCCGTTAAGTTTTGTGTGATTGAAGTTTTCAAGTTTTGGGTGAGATGTCGATATGAGGAGAATAAGTGACAAGACCCTAAGCTTGGGTATGCCCAAGGCATCACAAGGTAATATTCAAGGAAGATCCAAGAAACTAAGCTTGGGGATGCCCCGGAAGGAATCCCCTCTTTTGTCTCCAACATTATCAGTAACCTCACTTGGAGCTATGTTTTCATTCGTCACATGATATGTGTTTTGCTTGGAGCGTCAATTTATTTTGTTAGGATTTTCTTGCTTTTATTTATAATAATTTTTTGCATCTTTTATTTCAATAGAAGTGGCATTGATAGCCTTTGCCATGCTTATCTTGCAAGTATACTTGTTGCTATTTGAAAACAGAATGTTTATCGATGTTGCAAAAATTCCCAAGGAAAGTCAGAATGTGATAAAATGTTGAAACTTTTTGCATAATAAGCTCAGATAAATTTTCTACAGTATGGTAGAATTTCATAACTTTTGCAGTTGAATAAGTATTGATACTCTTGCATTCTTTACAGACTGTACTGTTTTGGCAGATTGTGTTATGTTTGCATTGTTTGCATATGTTTGCTTGTTTAGTGATTCTATTTGAGGATAGGAGTATTAAATATGCAGAGGCATTTAGTATGCAATGTTGAATAATAATTTTAGTGATTTGCTACAGTAGAGAATGATAAGGTTTTTGCATAGGTTTATACTAACTTATCCCATGAGTTCTTGTTGAGTTTTGTGTGGATGAAGATTTTGAGATTTAGGAAAACAGTGATATGAAAAGAATTAAGGAGACACAAAAGCTCAAGCTTGGGGATGCCCAAGGCATTCCAAGATAATATTTCAATAATTCTCAAACATCTAAGCTTGGGGATGCCCCGGTAGGCATCCCACCTTTCTTCTTCGACAATTATCAGTTAGTATCGATTGAGCCTAGGTTTTTGCTTCTTCACATGAGTTGTGCTATTCTTGGAATGTCATTTTATTTTGCTTTTGCTTGCTGTTTTAATAAAATAATTAGATCTGAAACTTTTAAAAAATATAGAGTCCTCACATAGCTATTTATTTACTTAACTACTCGCATGATCTTCACTTATATCTTTTTTGAGTAGTTTGTCATTTACTCTTGTGCTTCACTTATATCCTATGAGTAAATTGTTGAATGAATTGAACATCATGAAGTTGAAATTATGTCATGCCCAGTGGTAGCTTCACATTGGGTTTAGAAAGTGAAATCTTTTGAGGCTTGATAATCACAATTTTGGTCATTCAAGCAATTCACTAATAATTAGTATAAGGAAGAGACCTTTCACATATAAATACACTATCATGGAAATATTTTCTGATTGTGAGCCCCCATCAAAATATTATATGCCAAAATTGTTGACGTTGGACAAGAAAGACAACGTAATGATTTATGTTTTCTCATATTCGCATAGAAGTCATATTTTCATAGATCCTTCAACATGTGGTGCTTGCCCCCCATCTTTGCTAGCCAAAAATTCCGTACCAAGTAGAGATACTACTTGTGCATCCAAAAACCCTTAAACCCAAATCTTATTTTCAAGAGTCCGCTATATCTACCTATATGCAGTATTCTTTTGCCATTCTAAGTAAATTTGAATGTGCCATCTCTAATTTTCAAAATAAACTTATCTTTTGTGTGTTTGTTTCGCTCGCGGAGCGGTGAGGGGTGGCTAATATTTTCCATGCTAGATGTGTTATTCTCAAGATGAGTGTTTATTCACTTGTCATTGCACGAGAGTAGGCAAAGGTATTAGAGATGCCCAGTCCAGAAATGCAAAAATGAATTTATTTATGTTGTCAAATAATAAATTCCTTGGAAAGTGTTGGTATGGAGGGCACCCATGGATACGGTTAGCCATGGAAAGTGAAAGTATGGTGGAAAAAGGAATAAGCTTTACTTTCTGTTTGGGAACCGCCTATGATATATCTAGCATGGAAAGTGTTGGGAACTCTAAGTCGTTTTCATTGGTGGGATGGGTACACCTCCCAAAATGTTTTTATCTCTAAGTTTTTCGCTTTGAGCTCTGGCACCTCTACAAATCCCTACTTCCCTCTGCGAAGGGCCTATCTTTTACTTTTCAGTATTTACTTTTATGCAAAGAGTCAAAGTTTTTCTCCCTATTCTTTTTTATTTTTCTCTTTTGGCAAGCATCATGTGGTGAGGAAAGATCTAGGCACATATATCCAGTTGAATATGGGTAGCATGAGTTATTGTTGTTGACATCACCCTTGAGGTGAATACGTTGGGAGGAAAAACAATAAGCCCCTATCTTTCTATGTGTCCGGTTGAAACATTTTTCTCATGTGTACGCGGTGAGTGTTAGCAATCATAGAAGACTATATGATGGTTCAGTATGTGGAGCTCTTACTTAAACTCTATTGAATAAGTTGAATTGCAATTGCTTGGTGACTAAGAACATAGGTTGTTGAGTTTCAAGAGAGTTCATTGTTTGAACCTTAACATGTGAATTGGTTGCTACTATAACACGAGAAGTTTTATAAGAAAGAATTGATGTTATGATGGTAAGAAAAGTGATTGAAATTTTCACTTATCAAACTTATGCACTTTGCTAGCATTCACACTTCATAAATTATTTCTTTTATCATTTACCTACTCGAGGACGAGTAGGAATTAAGCTTGGGGATGCTGATACGTCTCCAGCGTATCTATAATTTATGAAGTATTCATGCTATTATTTTATCATTCTTGGATGTTTTACAATCATTTTATAGCAACTTTCTATCATTTTTTGGGACTAACCTATTGACCCAGTGCCCAGAGCCAGATGTTGTTTTTTGCTTGTTTTTTACATCGCAGGAAATCAATACCAAATGGAGTCCAAACGCAATGAAACTCCACGGGGATTTTTTATGGGCTAGAAGACATCCATTGGGCCAGAGCTGCACTGGGGTGCTCGAGGCACAACCCACTGTATGCCGCCCAGGTGGGTTGTGCCCACCTTGGTGGGCTCCCGCACCCCCTCTTTGCACTATAAATTCCAAATATTCTGAAACCCTTCGGGGTTAACATTGATCAGAAGTTCCGCCGCTGCAAGCCTCTGTAGCCACTGAAAACCAATCTAGACTCATTCCGGCACCCTGCCGGAGGGGGGAATCATCACCGGTGGCCATCTTCATCATCTCGGCGGCCACGACGATGAGGAGGGAGTAGTCCACCCTCAGGGCTGAGGGTTTGTACCAGTAGCTATGTGTTTCTTTCTCTCTCTCTCTCTCTCTCTCGTGATCTATGTCATGGGCTTTGTTAATATAGTCGGATCATATGATGTTTCTACCATCTATACTCTTGTTATGATGAATTAAATCTTTACCCTTTGAAGTTTTGTCATGTCGGATTGAATATTCAGAGATGAGAACACATGATATATGTCTTGCGGTATGAATACTTGAGGTCACAATTGGGGTATCTTATTGATTCACTTGATATATGTTATGGTATTCAACTCGCGGATTCCCGTGGTGATATTGGGGTAATCTATGCATAGGGGTTGATGCATGTTTTTCTCCAGTAGAAACTTTGGGGTCTCTTTGTAGTTCCTTGTGTGGATTGAGTATTATGAATATGAATATGCTTTGGTGTTATTCTAGTACGAACTCTAGAATAGATCGAACAGAAATAATAGCTTTGTGTTATTTTAGTATGAACTCTTGAATAGATCGACCGGAAAGAATAGCGTTGAGGTGGCTTTGCATCCTACAAACAATTCCTACCTTTTGTTCTCCGCTAATAGGAACTCGGGAGTGATTTTTTATTGTACTTTGAGGGATAATCATATGATCCAACTATGTTAGCACTGTTGAGAGATTGCACTAGTGAAAGTACGGACCCTAGGCCTCCTTTTTAAGCATTGAACTACCGTTTTTGTGCCCGTTTACTATTTTCTACCTTGCTTTTTTAATTTATTTAGATTATAAAAATACATTTCTACCATCAATATTACACTTTTATCACCATCTCTTCGCCGAACTAGTGCACCTATACAATTTGCCATCTTCATCCTACACCTCTCACAGATTGATAAACCTTAGGTCATCCACTTGAGGGAAAATTGCTACTGTCCTACAAAACTCTGCGCTTGGAGGCCCAACATGTGTCTACAAGAATAAAGTTGCGTAGTAGACATCAATCTTCATAGAATATGTAGGAACCAATATGAGCATCGAAGTTCCGCCATTGGTTCTTGACCGGAGATGTGTCTCGGTCATGTCTACATAGTTCTCGAACCAGTAGGGTCCGCACGCTTAACATCCGATGACGATTTGTATTATGAGTTATGTGTTTTGGTGACCGAAGTTTGTTCGGAGTCCCGGATGAGATCACGGACATGACGAGGAGTCTTGAAATGGTCGAGAGGTAAACATTCATATATTGGAAGGTAGTATACGGACACCGGAATGGTTCCGAAGAGGTTCGGGGATTTTTCGGAGTACCGGGAGGTTACCGGAACCCCCCGGGAAAGTTAATGGGCCTCATGGGACATAGTGGAGAGAGGAAGGCAGGCCACAAGAGGTCGCGCACTCCCCCCTGCCCAATCCGAATTGGACAAGGGGTGGGGGCGCCGCCCCCCTTTCCTTCTCCCTCTCCCCCTCTTTCCCCTTTCCCCTCTCTGTTGGAAGGAAGGGGGGTGAATCCTACTAGGAGTGGAGTCCTAGTAGGACTCCCCCCATGGCGCGCCACCCCTAGGGCCGGCCACCTCCTCCTCCCCTCCTTTATATACGGGGACGGGGGCACCCCAAAGACTACATCAATTGTTCTCTTAGCCATGTGCGGTGCCCCCTCCACAGTTTACGCCTCTAGTCATAGCGTCGTACTGCTTAGGAGAAGCCCTACGCGGATCACATCACCATCACCGTCACCATGCCGTCGTGCTGACGGAACTCTCCCTCGACCCTCTGCTGGATCAAGAGTTCGAGGGACGTCATTGAGCTGAACGTGTGCTGAACACGGAGGTGCCGTACGTTCGGTACTAGGATCGGTTGGATCGTGAAGACGTTCGACTACATCAACCGCGTTAACCTAACGCTTCCGCTTTCAGCCTGCGAGGATACATGGACACACTCTTCCCGTCTCATTGCTATGCATCTCTTATGTCGCTTGAAGCTACGTAAGTATTTCCCCATAGAGGAAGGGATGATGCAGCACATCGGTGGTAGGTATTTCCCTCAGATATGAAACCAAGGTTATCGAACCAGTGGGAGAACCAAGCAACACAACGTAAACAACTCCTGCACACAAATAACAACCACTTGCAACCCGCATGTTAAAGGGGTTGTCAATCCCTTTCGGGTAACGGACGGGAATAAGTTGTAATAAATTGATAGATCGAACGCCAAATAAAATAAATAGAAATAAAACGTAGCAAGGTATTTTTTTGTATTTTTGGTTTAATAGATCTATAAATAAATGCAAGGAAAAACTAGATCGCAAGGCAAATATATGAGAAAGAAGACCCGGGGGCCCGTAGGTTTCACTAGTGGCTTCTCTCGAGAAAAATAGCAAACGGTGCGTAAACAAATTACTGTTGGGCAATTGATATAACTTCAAATAATCATGACGATATGAAGGCAATGGTCATTATATAGGCATTACGTCCAAGATTAGTAGACCGACTCCTGCCTGCATATACTACTATTACTCCATGCATCGACCGCTATCCAGCATGCATCTAGTGTATTAAGTTCATGGAGAAATAGAGTAATGCAATAAGAATGATGACATGATGTAGACAGGATCTATCTATGTAGAGATAGACCCCATCGTTTTATCCTTAGTAGCAACGGTACATACGTGTCATTTCCCTTTCTGTCAATGGGATCAAGCACCGTAAGATCGAACCCACTACAAAGCACCTCTTCCCATTGCAAGACAAATAGATCAAGTTGGCCAAACAAAACCCAAATATCGGAGAAGAAATACGAGGCTATAAGTAATCATGCATATAAGAGATCAAAGAAACTCAAATAACTTTCATGGATATAGAAAGATATAACTGATCATAAACTCGAAGTTCATCAGATCCCAACAAACACACCGCAAAAGAGTTACATCATATGGATCTCCAAGAGACCATTGTATTGATAATTCAACCAGAGAGAGGAAGACATCTAGCTACTAACTACGGACCCAAAGGTCTACAAAGAACTACTAACGCATCATCGGAGGGGCACCAATGGAGGTGGTGAACCCCATCCGAGATGGTGTCTAGATTGGATCTGGTGGTTCTGGACTCTGCAGCGTCTGGATCAATATTTCGTCGACATTCTTAGGGTTTCTGGAATATTGGGGTATTTATAGAGCAAAGAGGCGGGTCGGGGGGCACCCGAGGTGGGCACAACCAACCAGGCGCTGGGCCTCTGGCGCATACTGTTTGGTTGTGCCCCCTCGGGCACCCTCAGCGCAGCTGTGGGCCCGTTGTGTTCCTTTCCGCCCATAAAAAATCATCATGGAGTTTCGTGGCATTTGGACTCCGTCTGATATTGATTTTCTGTGATGTAAAAAACATGGAAAAAACAACAACTGGCACTTGGCACTATGTCAATAGGTTAGTACCAAAAAATGATATAAATTGACTATAAAATGATTATAAAACATCCAAGATTGATAATATAACAGCATGGAACAATCAAAAATTGTAGATACGTTGGAGACGTATCAATCTCCTAGATAGATCTTGCGTGATCGTAGGAATTTTTTTGAAATTGCATGCTACGTTCCCCAACAGTGGCATCCGAGCCAGGTCCATGCGTAGATGATATGCACGAGTAGAACACAAAGAGTTGTGGGCAATAATAGTCATACTGCTTACCACCAATGTCTTACTTTGATTCGGTGGTATTGTTGGATGAAGGGGCCCGGACTAACATTACATGACCACGTTCATGACACCGGTTCTACCAACGTGCTTTGCACATAGGTGGCTGGCAGATGTCTGTTTCTCCAACTTTAGGTGAATTGAGTTTGACTACGGCCGGTCCTTGTTGAAGGTTAAAACAACACACTTGACGAAAAATCGTTGTGGTTTTGATGTGTAGGTAAGAACGGTTCTTGCTAGAAGCCCATAGCAGCCACGTAAAACTTGCAACAACAAAGTAGAGGACGTCTAACTTGTTTTTGCAGGGCATGTTGTGATGTGATATGGTCAAGAAGTGATGAGATATAAATTGTTGTATGCGATGATCATGTTTTGTAAACGTTATCGGCAATTGGAAGGAGCCTTATGGTTGTCGATTTATTGTATGAAATGCAATCGCCATGTAATTGATTTACTTTATCACTAAGCGGCATCGATAGTCATAGAAGCAATAGTTGGTGAGACGACAACAACGTGAGATCAAGGTGTCAAGCCGGTGACGATGGAGATCATGATGGTGCTTTGGAGATGGAGATCAAAGGCACAAGATGATGATGACCATACCATGTCACATATTTTGATTGCACGTGATGTTTATCTTTTATGCATCTTATTTTCTTAGTACGGCGGTAGCATTATAAGATGACCCCTCACTAAATTTCAAGGTACAAGTGTTCTCCCTGAGTATGCACCGTTGCTACAGTCGTCGTGCCGAGACACCATGTGATGATTGGGTGTGATAAGCTCTACGTTCACATACAACGGGTGCAAGCCAGTTTTGCGTGCGAGAATACTGGGTTAAACTTGACGAGCCTAGCATATGCAGATATGGCCTCGGGACACTTAGACTGAAAGGTCGAACGTGAATCATATAGTAGATATGATCAACATAGAGATGTTCACCATTGAAAACTACTCCATCTCACGTGATGATCGGACATGGTTTAGTTGATATGGATCACGTGATCATTTAGATGAATAGAGGGATGTCTATCTAAGTGGGAGTTCTTAAGTAATATGATTAATTGAACTTTAATTTATCATAAACTTAGTCCTGATAGTTTTTTCATATCTATGTTGTTGTAGATCAATGGCCCGTCCTACCGTTCCCTTGAATTTTAATGCGTTCCTAGAGAAAGCTAAGTTGAAAGATGATGGTAGCAACTACATGGACTGGGTCCGTAACTTGAGGATTATCCTCATTGCTGCACAGAAGAATTACGTCCTAGAAGCACCGCTAGGTGCAAGGCCCGCTGCAGGAGCAACTGCGGACGTTATGAACGTCTGGCAAGCTAAAGCTGATGACTACTCGATAGTTCAGTGTGCCATGCTTTACGGCTTAGAATCGGGACTTCAAAGACGTTTTGAACATCATGGATCATATGAGAAGTTCCAGGAGTTGAAGTTTATATTTCAAGCAAATACCCGAATTGAGAGATATGAAGTCTCCAACAAGTTCTATAGCTGCAAGATGGAGAAGAATAGTTCCGTCAGTGAACACATACTCAGAATGTCTGGGTACCTGTCGGTGTCAAAACCGGCGGATCTCGGGTAGGGGGTCCCGAACTGTGCGTCTAAGGTCGATGGTAACAGGAGACGGGGAATGATGTTACCAAGGTTCGGGCCCTCTCTATGGAGGTAATACCCTACTTCCTGCTTGGTTGATCTTGATGAATATGAGTAGTACAAGAGTTGATCTACCACGAGATCGTAGAGGCTAAACCCTAGAAGCTAGCCTATGGTATGATTGTTGTTCGTCCTACGGACTAAACCCTCCGGTTTATATAGACACCGGAGGGGGCTAGGGTTACACAGAGTCGGTTACAATGGGAGGAGATCTACATATCCGTATCGCCAAGCTTGCCTTCCACGCCAAGGAGAGTCCCATCCGGACACGGGACGAAGTCTTCAATCTTGTATCTTCATAGTCCAACAGTCCGGCCAAAGGATATAGTCCGGCTGTCCGGATACCCCCTAATCCAGGACTCCCTCAGTACCATAACCACTAGACTCAGCTGGGAGTTAATCTTCTCGATGATATTGTCATTGACAGAGCTCTTCAATCACTGCCACCAAGCTATAAAGGCTTCGTGATGAACTATAATATGCAAGGGATGGAAAAGACAATTCCCGAGCTCTTCGCGATGCTAAAGGCTGCGGAGGTAGTAAATAAGAAGGAGCATCAAGCGTTGATGGTTAACAAGACCACTAATTTCAAGAAAAGGGGCAAAGGGAAGAAGGGGAACTTAAAGAAGAATGGCAAGCAAGTTGCTGCTCCCGGGAAGAAGCCCAAGTCTGGACCTAAGCCAGAAACTGAGTGCTTCTACTGCAAAGGGACTGGTCACTGGAAGCGGAATTGCCCCAGGTATTTGGCGGATAAGAAGGATGGCAAAGTGAAAGGTATATTCGATATACATGTTATTGATGTGTACCTTACTAATGCTCGTAGTAGCGCTTGGGTATTTGATACTGGTTCTTTTGCTCATATTTGCAACTCGAAATAGGGGCTACGAATTAAACGAAGATTGGCTAAGGATGAGGTGACGATGCGCGTCGGAAATGGTTCCCAGGTCGATGTGATCGTCGTCGGCACCCTACCTCTACATCTACCTTCGGGATTAGTTTTAGACCTGAATAATTGTTATTTGGTGCCAGCGTTGAGCATGAATAATGATCATCGTCGGCACCCTACCTCTACATCTATCTTGTTTGATGTGAGACGGTTATTCATTTAAATCAGAGAATAATGGTTGTTTTGTTTATATGAGTAACATCTTTCATGGTCATGCACCCTTGATGAGTGGTCTATTTTTGTTGAATCTCGATCGTAGTGATACACATATTCATAATATTGAAGCCCAAAGATGCAAAGTTAGTAATGATAGTGCAACTTATTTGTGGCACTGTTGTTTAGGTCATATTGGTGTAAAGCGCATGAAGAAACTCCATGCTGATGGGCTTTTGGAATCACTTGATTATGAATCACTTGATGCTTGCGAACCATGCCTCATGGGCAAGATGACTAGGACTCCGTTCTTCGGAACAATGGAGCGAGCCACTGACTTATTGGAAATAATACATACTGATGTATGCGGTCCAATGAGTGTTGAGGCTCGCTGCGGGTATCGTTATTTTCTGACCTTCACAGATGATTTGAGCAGATATGGGTATATCTAATTGATGAAACATAAGTCTGAAACATTTGAAAAGTTCAAAGAATTTCAGAGTGAAGTGGAAAATCATCGTAACAAGAAAATAAAGTTTCTATGATCTGATCGTGGAGGTGAATATTTGAGTTATGATTTTGGTCTTCATTTGAAACAATGTGGAATAGTTTCGCAACTCACGCCACCTGGAACACCACAGCGTAATGGTGTGTCCGAATGTCGTAACCGTACTTTATTAGATATGGTGCGATCTATGATGTCTCTTACAGATTTACCACTATCGTTTTGGGGTTATGCTTTAGATACGGCCGCATTCACGTTAAATAGGGCACCATCTAAATCCATTGAGATGACTCCATATGAACTATGGTTTGGCAAGAAACCTAAGTTGTTGTTTCTTAAAGTTTGCGGTTGCGATGCTTATGTGAAAAAGATTCAACCTCATAAGCTCAAACCCAAATCGGAGAAATGTGTCTTCATAGGATACCCAAAGGAAACTGTTGGGTACACCATCTATCACATATCCGAAGGCAAGATATTCGTTGCTAAGAATGGATCCTTTCTAGAGAAGGAGTTTCTCTCGAAAGAAAAGTGAGTGGGAGGAAAGTAGAACTTGATGAGGTAATTGTACCTTCTCCCAAATTGGAAAGTAGTTCATCACAGAAATCAGTTCCAGTGATTCCTACACCAATTAGTGAGGAAGCTAATGATGATTGCTACGTCTTGAGCTTGCGTTGGTTTTCCTCGAAGAGGAGAGGGTGATGCAGCAAGTGTAGCGTAAGTATTTCCCTCAGTTTTTGAGAACCAAGGTATCAATCCAGTAGGAGGCTCCTCAAAAGTCCCACGCACCTACACAAACAAGCGAGAACTCGCAACCAACGCAATAAAGGGGTTGTCAATCCCTTCACGGCCACTTCAAGTAAAGTGAGATCTAATAAAGATAGTATGATAAGATAAATATATTTTTGGTATTTTATAATATAGATGCAAAAAGTAAAGATGCAAATAAAAGTAGATTGAAAGCAAATATGATAAAGGATAGACCTTGGGGCCATAGGTTTCACTAGTGGCTTCTCTCAAGATAGCATAAGTATTACGATGGGTGAACAAATTATTGTCGAGCAATTGATAGAAAAGCGCATAGTTATGAGATTATCTAGGCATGATCATGTATATAGGCATCACGTCCATAACAAGTAGACCGACTCACCTGCATCTACTACTATTACTCCACACATCAACCGCTACCCAGCATGCATCTAGAGTATTAAGTTCATAAGAACAGAGTAACGCATTAAGCAAGATGACATGATGTAGAGGGATAAACTCATGCAATATGATATAAAACCCATCTTGTTATCCTCGATGGCAACAATACACACGTGCCTTGCAACCCTTTACATCCTTTGGGTAAGGACACCGCAAGATTGAACCCAAAGCCAAGCACTTCTCTCATGGCAAGAAAGACCAATCTAGTAGGCCAAACTAAACTTATAATTCAAAGAGACTCGCAAAGATAACTCAATCATACATAAAATAATTCAGAGAAGATTCAAATATTATTCATAGATAAACTTGATCATAAACCCACAATTCCTCGGATCTCGACAAACACACCGCAAAAAGAGTTTACATCGAATAGATCTCCACAAGAGAGGGGGAGAACATTGTATTGAGATCCAAAAAGAGAGAAGAAGCCATCTAGCTAATAACTATGGACCCGTAGGTCTGTGGTAAACTACTCACAACTCATCGGAGAGGCTAGGATGTTGATGTAGAAGCCCTCCGTGGTTGATTCCCCCTCCGTCAGAGTGCCGGCAAGGGCTCCAAGATGGATCTTGCGGATAGAGAAGGTTACGGCGGTGGAAATTTTGTTTCGTGGTGCTCCTGGATGTTTTCGGGGTACGTAGGTATATATAGGAGGAAGAAGTACGTCGGTGGCCACCCGAGGGGCCCATGAGATAGGGGGCGCGCCCTATAGGGGGGGGGGGGGGGCGGCCTCCTATCTCGTGGAGGCCTCGGCTGCTTCTTTACTTGAACTCCAAGTTATAAGGATCACGTTCGTTCCAAAAATCTCGCTCCAGAAGGTTTCATTCCTTTTTGAATACGTTTGATATTCCTTTTCTTCGAAATACTGAAATAGGCAAAAAAACAGCAATATGGGCTGGGCCTCCGGTTAGTAGGTTAGTCCCAAAAATGATATAAATGTGTAAAATAAATCCCATAAACATCCAAAAGGGGTAATATAATAGCATGTAACAATCAAAAATTATAGATACGTTGGAGACGTATCAATGATGATCATGAAACTTCAGATCAAGTTACTACCGAACCTCGTAGGTCAACCAGAGTACAATCCGCACCAGAGTGGTACGGTGATCCTGTTCTGCAAGACATGTTACTAGACCATGATGAACCTACGAACTATGAGGAAGCGATGATGAGCCCAGATTCCGCAAAATGGCTTGAGGCCATGAAATATGAGATATGATCCATGTATGAGAACAAAATGTGGACTTTGGTTGACTTGCCCGATGATCGGCAAGCCATAGAGAATAAATGGATCTTCAAGAAGAAGACTGACGCTGACGGTAATGTTACTGTCTACAAAATTCGACTTGTTGCGAAAGGTTTTCGACAAGTTCAAGGAGTTGACTACGATGAGACCTTCTCACCCGTAGTGATTCTTAAGTCTGTCCGAATCATATTAGCAATTGCCGCATTTTATGATTATGAAATTTGGCAAATGGATGTCAAAACTGCATCCCTTAATGGATTTCTTAAAGAAGAGTTGTATATGATGCAACCAGAAGGTTTTCTCGATCCTAAAGGTGCTAACAGAGTGTGCAAGCTCCAGCGATCCATTTATGGACTGGTGCAAGCATCTCGGAGTTGGAATATACGCTTTGATAGTGTGATCAAAGCTTATGGTTTTATACAGACTTTTGGAGAAGCCTGTATTTACAAGAAAGTGAGTAGGAGCTATGTAGCATTTCTAATACTATATGTGGATAACATATTGTTGATTGTAAATAATACAGAATTTCTGGATAGCACAAAAGGATACTTGAATAAGAATTTTTCAATGAAAGACCTCGGTGAAGCTGCTTATATATTGGGCATCAAGATCTATAGAGATAGATCAAGATGCTTAATTGGACTTTCACAAAGCACATATATTGGGCATCAAGATCTATCAGTCAAAGAAAGGGTTCTTGCCTGTGTTACAAGGTGTGAAGTTGAGTCAGACTCAATGCTCGACCACTTCAGAAGATAGAGAGAAAATGAAAGTCATTCCCTATGCCTCAGCCATAGGTTCTATCATGTATGCAATGTTGTGTACCAGACCTGATGTGTGCCTTGCTGTAAGTTTAGCAGGGAGGTACCAAAGTAATCCAGGAGTGGATCACTGGACATCGGTCAAGAACATCCTGAAATACCTGAAAAGGACTAAGGATATGTTTCTCATTTATGGAGGTGACAAAGAGCTTGTTGTAAATGGTTACGTCGATGCAAGCTTTGACACTGATCCGGATGACTCTAAGTCACAAACCAGATACGTATTTATATTGAATGGTAGAGCTGTCAGTTGGTGCAGTTCCAAGCAGAGCGTCATGGCGGGATCTACGTGTGAAGTGGAGTACATAGCTGCTTCGGAAGCAGCAAATGAAGGAGTCTGGATGAAGGAGTTCATATCTGATCTAGGTGTAATACCTAGTACATCGGGTCCAATGAAAATCTTTTGTGACAATACTGGAGCAATAGCCTTGGTGAAGGAATCCATATTTTACAAGAGAACCAAACACATCAAGAGATGCTTCAATTCCATCCACGATCAAGTCAAGGAGGGAGATATAGAGATTTTCAAAATACATACGGATCTGAATGTTGCAGACCCGTTGACTAAGCCTCTTCCACGAGCAAAACATGATCACTACCAAGACTCCATGGGTGTTAGAATCATTACTATGTAATCTAGATTATTGACTCTAGTGCAAGTGGGACACTGAAGGAAATATGCCCTAGAGGAAATAACAAAGTTGTTATTTATATTTCCTTATATCATGATAAATGTTTATTATTCATGCTAGAATTGTATTAACCGGAAACTTAGTACATGTGTGAATACATAGACAAACAGAGTGTCCCTAGTATGCCTCTACTTGACTAGCTCGTTAATCAAAGATGGTTAAGTTTCCTGACCATAGACATGTGTTGTCATTTGATTAACGTGATCACATCATTAGAGAATGATGTGATGGACAAGACCCATCCGTTAGCCTAGCATAATGATCGTTAAGTTTTATTGCTATTGCTTTCTTCATGACTTATACATATTCCTCTGACTATGAGATTATGCAACTCCCGAATACCGGAGGAACACCTTGTGTGCTATCAAACGTCACAACTTATCTGGGTGATTATAAAGATTCTCTACAGGTGTCTCTGAAGGTGTTTGTTGGGTTGGCATAGATCGAGATTAGGATTTGTCACTCCGAGTATCAAAGAGGTATCGGGCCCTCTCGGTAATGCACATCACTATAAGCCTTGGAAGCAATGCGACTAATGAGTTAGTTATGGGATGATACATTACAGAACGAGTAAAGAGACTTGCTGGTAACGAGATTGAACTAGGTATCAGGATACCGACGATCGAATCTCGGGGAAGTAACATACCGATGACGAAGGGAATGACGTCTGTTGTCATGCGGTTTGACCGATAAAGATCTTCATAGAATATGTAGGAACCAATATGAGCATCCAGGTTCCGCTATTGTTTATTGACCAGAGATGTGTCTCGGTCATGTCTACATAGTTCTCGAACCCGTAGGGTCCGCACGCTTAACGTTTGATGATGATTTGTATTATGAGTTATGTGTTTTGGTGACCGAAGTTTGTTCGGAGTCCCGGATGAGATCACAGACATGACGAGGAGTCTCAAAATGGTCGAGAAGTAAAGATTCATATATTGGAAGGTAGTATACGGACACCGGAATGGTTCTGAAGAGGTTCGGGGATTTTTTGGAGTACCGGGTGGTTACGGGAACCCCCCGGGGAAGTTAATGGGCCTCATGGGCCATAGTGAAGAGAGGGAGGCAGGCCACAAGAGGTGGCATGCGCCCCCCTGCCCAATACGAATTGGACAAGGGGTGGGGGCGCGGCCCCCCTTTCCTTCTCCCTCTCCCCCTCTTTCCCCTTTCCCTTCTCCGTTGGAAGGAAGGGGGCCGAATCCTACTAGGAGTGGAGTCCTAGTGGGAATCCCCCCCATGGCGCACCACCCCTAGGGCCGGCCACCTCCTCCTCCCCTCCTTTATATACGAGGGCGGGGGGGCACCCCAAAGACAACATCAATTGTTCTCTTAGCCGTGTGCGATGCCCCCCTCCACAGTTTACGCCTCCGGTCATAGCGTCATAGTGCTTAGGCGAAGCCCTGCGCGGATCACATCACCATCACCGTCGCCACGCTGTTGTGCTGGCGGAACTCTCCCTCGACCCTCTGCTGGATCAAGAGTTCGAGGGATGTCATCGAGCTGAACATGTGCTGAACACGGAGGTGTCGTACGTTCGGTGCTAGGATAGGTTGGATCGTGAAGACGTTCGACTACATACCACGTTAACCTAATGCTTCCGCTTTCGGTCTACGAGGGTATGTGGACACACTCTCTCCATCTCGTTGCTATGCATCTCCTTGATAGATCTTGCATGATCGTAGGAATTTTTTTGAAATTGCATGCTACGTTCCCCAACAGAATTGTGGCCGAGGCCGTGAACCCTTTGAAGATCAAGTCTTCTCAGATATCAACGATGTAATTCTGGCTCTCGAATCTGATCTGATGACCAGGGGCGTAGCTGGCGATCTGTTCAAGGTGACCAATTGAATTGGCACACAGGGTGAAGCCGCCAAACACAAAAAGTTGACCGGGGGGGGGGAAGTTTCCCCGGAAACAACATCGTTGTTGATGATCGAACAAGCCATCAAACCTTCTGCCGACGACACAGTGGAACTCTCAATGAAATCACCAATGTCGGTGTCAAAACCGGCCAATCTCGGGTTGGGGGTCCCGAACTGTACGTCTGAGGATCAAAGGTAACAGGAGACAAAGGGGACACGATGTTTATCCAGGTTCAGGCCCTCTTAATGGAGGTAAAACCCTACTTCTTGCTTGATTGTCTTTTATGAATATAGGGGTTACAAGAGTTGATCTACCTCAAGATCGTAATGGCTAAACCCTAGTTGTCTAGCCTATATAAATTCTGGTAGCCTCGGACTAAACCCTCTAGTTTATATAGACAGCGGAGGGGCCTAGGGTTGTACAGAGTCGGCTTGCAGATGAAGGAAATTACATATCCGGACGCCAATCTTGCCATCCACGTATAGGAAGAGTCCCATCCAGACACGGGGAAAGGTCTTCTATCTTGTATCTTCACGGCCCATCAATCCGGCCCATATCACATAGCCCGGACACCCGAGGACCCCCTAATCCAGGACTCCCTCATTGGCAGCAATGAGATTTTGGTAGTCAACCTTATTACTCGAGTACGAGCAAGGTTAAATGTGGGAAGGTTGATGGCTCTATATTTTACGCATTTTAGAGCTCATATGTTGCATGTTCTCTTCATATATTATGTTCCATTGAACTAAATATATGTCCATTATGCATGATTACCGATTTTTACACTTATCATTGTGAGCATTGCACATTTGTGCATTTATTTGGTTTTTATTAGTTTTTGTTTGTTTTCTTGTATCTAAGGTGTATTGGAGCAACCTAGGACCAAGCACCATGAAAGGACCAAGGATAGGTTCAATAGAGAGTCAGCCAGGGGTCAGACTTAGCCATTTCGGAGGTCTGAAAAGTCATTTTTCCAAAGTGCTCCAAATCAAGATCTAAGACCATAAATGGATCTGCATCGTTCATGCGAATCCAACGAGCCCAAGAGTGTCAAATTATGAGTTTTTATGAAGAAATGGCGACCGTTTTACCGGAGGAGGTCACATCAAAAGACGAAGTTCCATACGGACCGCTTGCTGTGGTTTCGGCGGTAGTTTGACGTGCAGACAGCTCCGAAAGTTGCCCTTCCAAATGGAATTCTTCACCAGTTTCGTCCCCAATTGTTCCCACGGGATCCTTGGCTCATAATGAAGGAATTGGGAGAAGATAAGGCTCATCTTGAGCCCTTGGATGACCACATCAATGGAGGAGATACCGAGAGGCCTTCATATAAACACCATCAATCCTAGCCGCCGCCTCCTCATACATTGATTCATCCATGCAGCCGTCAACCATCACCATTGTTGCTCCAAGACCACCTCCATAGAGAAGAGGAGGTCCAAGAAAAGTGGAAGAAGGGGCGCCTCCACCATGCGCACCGGCCTTCAGGCCGGTGCGGTCTTCATAGCCGGCGCCACTGTCATCACCACCACTGGCGCCACCATGCCCCTCCCCACCACCGGCTTCGCTTTGGTTTGTAACTTGCTCTCTCTCTCTCTATGATGTTCAGTAGTTGTATTTGTTCTTAAGGAATTGGATGAACCCTTGCATGATTAGTACTTTGTTGAATAAGCGATCCAATATTCTCTTTATATGTGTTGTGTTGATTGTCTCATGGTGTTGTGAAGAGCGCTCACGTAGCATTAGCCCCTTATGGACTTGGGGCAAGTCATATTGGTGAGCATCATGGTTATGCGTGGTGACAGTCCTATTCTCCCTTCATCCCTAGTCATTGCAATAGGGATTAGTGGAGAACCCAAGAACTTAAGGTCGTGACCACGGGGATTTCACTCCCCTTAATCATCGTTGTGATAACCGGAGTGGGGAATCAAAGTGGTGGCACGAGTGTACAAATAATCGGAATGGGGAATGCGTACTTTATTGGCCCCTCCCACACGAGATCATGTACAAGTGGCTTAGTGATACAATTAGAGAGCCATATCTATCATGTGCTGTCAGCATCATACTTGTGGTGATGACTCTGGTTCCCTCGAGAACATTTACTACTAAAGCACCGTTTCACCTAGTTTAGTCTCTTTATTTTTCTTTCTTTTATTTCCTGTTTGTAGTTTAGATAAACACTATCCTTTTATTTGTCTTCCTATCAACTTACCTTGATAGGCTATTTCTATACTACGGTTTGGGTGTGTACGTAACTACGTAAGTGATAGCGTAGTTGCGGGGTTTGTAATCCTTTCCTGTTTGCTCCATGTGGGTTCGACACTTCGCTTATCACGAAAGTGCTACAACAGCCCAGCGCACTTGAAGGTCATCAGTACACGACGGTTCACTATTCTTGACTATGATGAGACACAAAGAACTGTTAGCAGATCGCCGATAGCTAGAGCCGCGCGATTGTCAGAAATTTGTGGAAAGCCTCACCATGCCGTCAATGAATTGAACCAAAACAACACCCGAGGGAAGCATTAGAAAGAACATTAACCCTCACATCCACATGTGATCTAGAGCGCAACCTGCACCTACTCATATAACCACTCTAATAGCAGTGTTTGGAAACGTAGTAGAAAACAAAAAAATTCGCGCCTACGCACACACAAGATCAGTATGAAGATGCATAACAGCTTGGGATCACGATCGTTACCGTCACTGAGTCGCAGAGGAAGAAGAACATGTTGGTGTAGATCGCACTTGGAGTCCCTAGAACCATCGATGAACGATCATGTGAACCGCCCACGAATAGCCCCTCGAATGGAAGACCGAAAGCACGGCCTCTCTACTTGGTTACAAGCGTGCAACCTTCACGATCTGGCAGCGCTTCACCGTCCTGAGCTAACCGTCACCGAAGAATTAGAGGGAGAAGATTAGAACCACACTGGGCTTCTAATTATGAGGATTAGAGGAACTAGACCAAGCTCTGATTAGTCAACTAGGACCAACTAGAACTAGGGCTAGATGAACTAGAGGAGGCTCCAAAACTTGTGTGTCCAATAGAGCAAAAAACCCTAGTATATATAGGTTAGAGGAGAGGGAAGGGCAGCCACCAAGTATGGAAAGTCCCTCTGTGGGGCACCGACCAAGGGGGAGGAGGATTCCTACTCCCCTAGTCCATTTTGGCATCCCCCTTCCATAAGGGGGGGGGGGGGGTGGCTCCTCCACTTGGGCCAAGTTGGCGCAAGTTTCGTTCTCCGGTTTGGCCTTCTAAGGCCTGTTGATATTTAGTTAAATACAAAAGTTTTCTAAATATTTCCAGACCCTTTTATATATAATTTAACAGCCCAAAAACATTTTCCACCTATATATTAATTATCGGTAATACCCGGCATTACCCGATACTCTCTGAAACCCTTCCGGTGACCCTCAAAAACTTCCAGATCCTCCCGAAACTATTCCGAATATTTATGAAACAATTCCTCAAATATATTCTCATCACTCCCATCCTACCAACACTAAGTAGATCGTGATTGTTTAAGCTTGTGACCTCGTAAGTTCGGTAACTCATAGACATGAATGGAGCCCCTTAGTTCAATGACTGACAGTGGAACCGTGGACGTCCATGTTGATCCCTATAAGTACATGAATGATATTCGAGCGAACCTTCGGTTATCATGTGATGCTCCCTTTGCTTCGCGATACTTCACAAAACCCGGGATGCATCGGAATCCTCCTGAGTCATCACATGCTCACTATACCATTATTCTCGTTACTGGTTTTATTCTTTTTTCTCGTTGCCTTTTTCCGGCATCCCCGTCACGTAGTCACCTTTGTGTGGCCAGATGATGATGGATGCCATCACACCGAGAGGGCCCTAAGAATATCTCTCCATCGTCGGAGGAGCAAATCCCACTCTTGAGCTATCTAGTCCCTTGTCAAACTTTCCAATGAGCCTGTAAGTTGTCGTTATGATCACCGCGTTACACGTGACATTTGAGCAACCCCAAAGTCCACCGAACGGTAAGAAGTGACTAAGGTACTCTCATGGTCTAAGGAGCAAAATCACACGTTAACACTCCATGTTATTATAATTGATTACAGACGATATAAACTCAATTCATAGCAAACAGGTTTGGGTCTATACAATATGATCGTTCTTCCAACGTCATAATCTCAATGTTGTTTTAGGACGATCTTACACTTAATGATATCCTAAGATCCCAAAAACATGATCACCAGTAAAACTTGAGCTCGTCCTAGAGGCAATAATAGGAACCTTTTATTTTACCGTTTATCATTCCACACGTACATATGAGTTTTCCACTGAATCATATATTCTAGGATCATAGCAGTTACAGGATAGAATATAAAGTCTTTAATTATGAACACGGAAATATAATAATATAAATATTATTGCCTCTACGGCATATTTCCAACATATACGCCTTTGCAGAGGAGAACTTTGTAGAGCCCCAAATGTAACTCCATGTATCAGTACAATCCATGTGTTCTGAGGCCTTAGTATCATCACAGATGAGTTCCATGTGTTGAAATTCTTCAAAGGCCTAGACTGAGAGAGGCTGATAAAAAGAGGTCTTCTAGGAATTCTGTTTCAGCAACTTGGTGCACAGTAAACTAACTCTCTTTGGCAAAGGAAAATAAATGTGGAAAGTAGTGCATTAAACAGTCTAATGCCCAAAGATCAGTCCAAAAAATACAAATTGCCCATCTCCTAAGTTGCATCTGGCCAAAGATTTATATAAACCCACCAGTTTAAGATTTGCCATCCACCAAAAAGACCCAACCAACTGCTCACCAGGCAGCTGAGCATTAGCATAATAAGATTCCCATACAAGATTAACCCAAGGAATGTCCTGTCTGTTAAAGAATGTTTGTAAATTCTTTAGGGGTAGGGCCTTGTTTTGAACACTCAAATTTGCAATTCCTAGCCCTCCTTGATTTTTGGGTCTGCAGACCACACTCCAAGCAACATTGGCTGGCCTATGATCTTCCATGTTAGAGCCTCTCCAAAGACAGTGTCTGAGGTATTTATTAATCCATTTTTTGATGGTTTCAGTCAAGTCAAGACAACACATGAAGAACAATGGTAAGGAGGCAAGGATGAACTTCACAAGAAGTAATCTGCTAGCCTGTGTCATGAAAGAGGCTAGACCCATCAGTTTCTTTGCAATTCTTCTAGCCAAAGGCAGATATTGTTCCACAGTTGGTTTACTTAAGCCTAGTGGCAGTCCCAGATATGTAAATGGAAAGTGCCCCCTTTTGCAGTTTAAGGAGTTAATAAATAACTCAGCCCTCTCTTCACCTAATTTAAAAGATCATTCTTTAGTTCTCACAAGTACACAAAATTATCAGCGATGTGTAACTTTGTCCCATCGCCACGAGTGAATGGTAGCAGTGGCGTTTTGTACTAGGTCCGCGCCACAAATGTGGCCCGACCCAAAGGAGGGAGAGTGTGTCTCTTTATATAATCCCTATCTGTCTTATCCACTAGCTCTCCCTCAACACAAATATCCTCTCCCTCTGGTGCCTCCGGCCTCCCCCATTTTATGCCCCCAACCACACTCTCGCACCCGGTGCGCCGCTGGCCATCGGTCGCCGGCTTCAAACCGTACATGCCATGCTGCCGTACATCGAGCTTGCGGCCAGCGTGGTAGGAACTACCATGACGAGCGCTTCTGGCGTCCACATGGACGCCTTGTCTGAGCCGGCCCCAACCTCTTCTCCGGTTGGGTTGGTGCCGCCATCCCCGACGCCCTCACCGGAGCCTACCCCAACCGGCCTCTTCTCCGGATGGTACACCGCCGCCACCCCCACGCCCTCACCGCCTCCGTCCTTGCCGATGGACATCAATTTGGTGGGCGAGGTGGTGATGCAGCAGCATCTAGCGACGGAGGCTCAAATCGAGGCGTGGCCCTCCACCGCACCGATCTAGAGTATGAGGAGCTCCAGATGGTCCTCCTTCAAGTCCTTACAGGAGGACGTGCAGGCAAGGGCGGCTCTCGCCGTGAAGAAGCGTCTAAAAATACATTCATCTAGTTGGATTCTGCGAGTAGGTGGTTGCAAAGTTTTACTATGAGATGACATCCGAGGAGCTTGCTACAAAAAGAAAACCAAAGCTCAGATTTTGTCTCAACTTTGGATATTTGTTAAGCTCTGTTTTTTTTACCGACCTCGTCGGATGCCATCTCAACATAAAAATTTGCAAAAATCTTGAAAAGTCTCTCATCTTTGATGTGTAAAAAATTCAGATTTTAAAAATGTATTTGTATCTTTTTAAAAATTTAAGAGCTAAATACACTAGAGGTGCCTCAACTTGTACGGTGCAGTCAGTTTAGTGCCTAAAGTTATAAAATACACAAAACTGGTGCTCGAACTTGTCCGTCCATACAAATACGGTGCATCTATCCGCATCTAGACGTACATCCAGCCCCTCTGGTGTGTCAGCATGGCAGTAGCCCACCTGGTATGCGGATTTCTTTATAGAAAACTTCCTCATACTTTTTTAATCACGTAGAAAAAATGCACAATTTAGATTTTTTTTTTGCATGATGTAGAATCGAACTTGAGACCTCGTGATCATGAATTGCATTGCACGCACGAGTTGTCCACTGTGCCATATTCTGCTCTGTAAATATTGCCGAGGTCTAATTCTATATATTATGTTGCTACGCAAAAAGTAATTTTGGAGCACAGTCGCATTGTGTCCTTTTTTTCAAAGTTCAAAGAAACAGATTTTTATAGATAAAAATTTCTGATTTTTTTAACGTGCACGCATAGAAGTGTAATATATCCATGTGCATTCTCATCAAAATCTATGTTTGTACGTGGGAGATAAAAAGAAAAATACATGCAAAAATCAGCTTGTTTTTTGGCCGGATTTTTGTCTTTTTTTTGCAGGCTATAAAATAATATAATTTCATATGAAATTTGAAAGTTACTTAGAGCACATGCATATGTTTCTGTTTGAAAACAATCAACTCTTTTTGAAAGTTTTAAGTGCTTGTTTTTAGCCTTTAAAAAAAAGCATGCTCGGTGGCCACCGTTCTTTTAAAATCTGCTTTGGTTGCTATCTACCTCTTCAAGCAATTTTTATTTATATATGGCGCTTATGGACCCGGACAAGTTATATTTTTTGTTTTTCAAGATATTTATTTTTACTTTTTGTATTATTTTCACCATATAAAAAATGTAAGAAAAAAAGTACAACTGCCAAAACTTAAAGAAAGTGTTAGTGCATTTGAAAAATGTTCAACATGTTTTTGCAAAATGTTTCACATGTGTTAAACTTATAATGTGTGTTTTGAAAAATGTTAGCTTTGCATTAAAAAAATTGTCAATGTGTATTTTTAAAAAGTTCAATGTTTATTAAAAATAATTCTGTAACATTTTGAATAATTGTATTAAAAAGTTCAACACAGTACTTTTTAATGCATGTTGAATAGTTTACAAAATACAAATTTGTCAATCTGTTAATAATTAAGTATTTTAGGAATAAAATGAAGATAAACAACAACGGTGTGTGCTTGTTGTCCAGAATGAACAGACATAAATTGACACAATAATTTCTAATATAGATTGAACTATTTCAATCCCCATAATGTTTTGAAAAAGCTCTTGTCTACCTCTTCAAAGTTCACAATAAGTAAAATAGAAAAATATTTAAAATAAGAAATAATTTCATATTGTATTTTTATGGGAAAATTTACGTGCAATGATACTAACAGGAACTTTGAAAAAAAACGATAGATAACTCATTAGGAATATTGCAGAGCAGTACGTGGAAAGTGTCTACATAGCTTTCTAGCTAATAGGTGAATACGTGTCAAATTTCGGCCCAGTGGACAAATTGAGCCGTAATTGAGCAGGAGCTGTCGGGTTCGAAACCCCTCCAATATGATTTTCTTTTCATATTATTTCTCGCTAGCATACACTGTATTTCACGTCTTTCCTATGTGAATAAATAAAATACAGGCGGGTTTTTGTAAAAAAAAATCCTCATGGGCAGAGCACCCAGCACTTTCTCGCCACGTGGGCTGGACGTACGTTCAAATACGGAAGGAGGCACCGTATTTACATGGCCGGACAAATTCAAGCACCAGTTTTATGTATTTTGCAACTTTAGGCACCAAACTGCTCGTGCAGGACAAGTTGTGGCACCTCCAGTTCCAGTGTTCACTCAGGTGCACCTCCGAAACGCCGCTCTCAGTCTCAGCCAACTCGTATTTTCTTCTTCTTTTAATTGATTGATATACATGTAAAGTCGTACCACATAATAATACTATCAAGTGGCTTCATGTTCATTAACTCCATTAATTTAACTGCTGCCGGCATTCTGTGCAGGCTTAACGTGACATTGGCCTAGTGGTTCAATTGTTGCTAGCTGCAACTTGTTTCGTTTTGTGATACATCTCGACTTGTCGTCCTATATATCGGCCTCGGGCATTTAATTGCCGCCCGTATGGTGATATGTCTGTTTCTCGGAGTATTTTAATTCGTACTCTGGCAGTGGCAGGTGCTAGCTTCTGCCGTGATGTTTACTACTCATGCATGAAGATAGTTTGCACTCTATTTCCATTTTCTGAAATATGTTTCTTTCCTGCGAGAATAATTTCAAATAAATGTGATGCTAACATGGATGTTGACGACCATATGCTCTCGCGTGGACAAATAATTAACTACACATACGAGTATACGACATGGAATGGGCACACGGGAAGTGCGCTAATGCTAGCTTGTACACCTACCAAGATATAAACAAGTACTACTAAATATAGTATATAAACAAACAAATACTAAATAGAATATATTATTAGTTTCAGAAAGTTGGTAACGATTTAGACCCCGCTGGAAATGGGTGTAAATTTATACACTTGTATTTATTTTACAGATGTAAGTTACCGGTCATAGCTGATTTTTCACCTGGAAACAAAACGATCCGCCTAGGCGTGTATTCTAACCAGCCGTCTACGAACAAAACCGCTAATCCAAGCAGGACCTTAAATAATGTATACAACGTAAACTTACACCATCACTACACGTGTGATTTTATCCGGTGAACTCGGGGTACCACCACTATTGTATTGTATGCTCCCGGCCATTCAATTCCATGTTGATTTTCTGCGGTCAACTTTCTTGACCACATATATGAGAAAATTATTTACGTTTGTAAAGTACTTCTTTTGCGACCCTTCAAATTTTGGATCAAGTGTAGACCATTTGTATGACGAACAAAACATTGTATGTATATGCCACAAAAAGGTATACTATAAGATTTATATTCAAAGAGGATTCTCATGATGTAATTTTTGTGGCATATGATTTATTTTTATTAGTTAAATCCATGATAAAAAATGGCACAAAATATGAGGGTACCAAATAAACCCGGACGCAGGGAGTACAAATATTATTACTGTTAGATTGTTCTTGAACAATATTTTCATAACATATACATGCATACATATAATATACTAACAATCAGATACAATATACCCGAGAGAACACATCAATAATGTCTAGGGAACAATTTGTATTGAGGTGAATATTGAATGATGTTCAAAATATTCTGAAGTAGAGTGGTCACAAAATACTAAAATTTTAGAATTTGATTGAAATACACTAGATGTTTGAGAATCAAACATATTTTTTGATGATTAAGATGGTGGATGTATCGCCTCTCATACCCCGGGTCCACCAGGGATAAAACCATAATGGTTGGATGGTTTGGCGCCACGTGTATCTCATCAAGTTATAATACTCTTTCAATGTGATATGAAACGAAACACCCATTGAAGTTTCACAACTCCAACTTCAGAATGTTCTGTGAGTTAATGTATGTGTGCGTGTGTGATGGTGGTTTTTCTGCCTATATCCATCTATATTGTACTCGGTGCTTAAAAAAAAGACATCTTAGACAGTCGGTTTAGAAGACAAAACAGTCAATAAAGTTCATAAACTATAATGATAGTGAAAATTAACTAATGTTCGTAGTTTTTTGTTTATGTATTGCATACTCTAGGTCTACCAAATATATCAAAGCTCTGACTGGAATATAGGAGCTTAAAACATGAAGACGGCCACAAGTTTCAGGGCATTTTCAACGCAGATTACAAAACGCCCGCAAATGTTTAGATCGGATGGTCGGGACACTTTTAGCCATCCAACATGATTCATCAAGTCGGTATGGTCTTGTCCGGGCGCCCGAAATCTTACAAATCGTTCTCAAACTGGGGAAACTCTTTGGGGTCCGGACGTCTGTCCAGCCCAATTGGTTAAATTGGCTCACTTTCAGTCATATCTCACCGTTTGAATTTGAGGTACACGATTGAATGGTGAGGTCTCCGCGAACCTATCTGGATGTGTCCGCGGACATTTGATGATGTTTGCTAGGTGATCCGCCATGAAGATGCCCTCAGGACATCTCCAACAGTTTGTATGTTAACTTGTTGTTAAAATATGACATATCATCAACCAACACCTTAACACACAACAACTCCAATGGGTTGTATCTAGTTTGCCTAATAAGATGTGAGATTAATAAATAAGATGCTCTCTCATTCTATATTCGAGCTTGTGCAAGAGGTGTTGGTTCATATACATACAACCTTCATCTCTTTCCTCATTCATTATATGACACATCATCAAAAATCCTATGTGATAAACTCTACCAACAACTATCTTACAACCATTGGAGATGCCCTCACTCCTATCAACCAGCTTTCGATTTGGTCTGGGTGGGAGTACTATTTTGTAGGGCGAACTCTATATAAATGCACCTATACCATTTGAGATAGCAGAGTCCAAGCGGCCGCCATTAACGCGCTACGCAGGTGAGCTAGACGCGCTAGCTAGCAAGTAGCTCGACGCTGCCAGTGCACGCAGAGAGAAGACGACGCGACTGAGCCATGGCGTACTCTTGTCTGCCCTTGTATGGAGCTTCCTTTCTTGCAGTGCTTCTCGTTTTGCCTCTCATGACCGTGGCATCCGCCGCCGCGCCCGCTGCCGAGACGTCCTACGAGACCAAGTCCATGGACCCCGGCCTCGCCCTCATGACGCTGCCGCAGCCGGTGTCCGGCCCGGAGAGCCTCGCCTTCGACCGCCGCGGCGGTGGGCCTTACGCGGGCGTCTCCGACGGCCGCGTCTTCAAGTGGCGCGGCCGCCGCCTCGGCTGGACCGAGTTCGCGTACAACTCCAGACACAAGCAAGCATCGATCCTGTGCATCCATTGTGCATACATGCACGTACGTAGTGATCATAACCTTTGCACGCCTGTGTCCGTTGGTGTCTTGTGCAGGAGCGTCGGGATGTGCGCGCCGAAGAAGAAGCTGGTGGTGCCGGAGAGTGTGTGCGGCCGGCCGCTGGGGCTGCAGTTCCACCACAAGTCCGGTGACCTCTACGTCGCCGACGCCTACCTGGGGCTGTTGAGGGTGCCGGCGCGCGGTGGGCTGGCGCAGGTGGTGGCGGCGGAAGCCGGCGGCGTGCCCTTCAACTTCCTCAACGGCCTGGACGTCGACCAGAAGACCGGCGACGTCTACTTCACGGACAGCAGCAGCACATACCGAAGGAGGTACATATAAATCTTGATTTATATTTGACCAAAGCCGAAAATTACGCCAATATTTACGAATATATATACTCTCTCCAATGCAAGTGGTACTAAAACAGCGTCAATCAGTATGGATCGGAGGGAGTAGTAATATTAAAATATATTTTATGATGAATTAATTTTGAGAAAAAAAGGAAGTACTTGATTGACCGGGCTGTTGGTTAATTTTGTCTTGCTTTTGCAAAGTTATTACGATGCAGTATACCTTTTATAGAGGGCATATGCATGACGGTCTCCCTGGTGTACATCGCAGCGAGTACCTACTGGTGGTGGCTCTGGGCGACGAGACCGGGCGGCTGCTCCGGTACGACCCGCGGACGCGCCACGTCACCGTGCTCCAAGCCGATCTGTCCTACCCGAACGGCGTGGCCGTCAGCCCCGACGGGTCGCACGTCGTGGTGTCACACACGGCGCTGTCCGAGCTCCGCCGGTACTGGGTGCGCGGGCCCAAGGCCGGCACGAACGAGACGTTCGCGGAGCTCTCGGGGTTCCCGGACAACGTGCGCTCGGACGGGCGGGGCGGGTACTGGGTGGCGCTGACTCACGGTGGCGACGACGGCGTCGCCGCGCCGACGGTGGCCGTGAGGGTGGGCCGCGACGGCGCCGTGGAGGAGGCGCTGGGCGGGTTCAGCTTCGAGACGGTGAGCGAGGTGGGCGAGCGGAACGGCACACTCTGGGTCGGCTCGGTCGACACGCCCTACGCCGGCGAGCTCCAAAGATACTAGTGTAGTGCTGCGGCTTCATATATACGAACGCCGGTCATCATTCTGAATTCATCGATCGCCATTGATCGAATATGTCCTCTGAACGAATTGTACGCGACGCTTTCGTGATGTAGTGAGTGTAATGTGTGTACGTGATGCGTAGCGCACATGTGCATGTGTATGGACTCGCAGTGATGGCATCAGTGTGTGGTTGCGATGGCGCTAGTACTACGTGCCATATGTGTGTTCTTTGCAGAATATTTTCTGAATGGGTAGTTGTTTGGTGTGCATGCAGTGCAGGTGCAATTCATTTCATTGCCTAAACACTGTGTCCAGGTGCGGTGTAGGCCAGGAGTACTGAAGTAGTAGTAGGCGTAGCAGAGGTCAAAGAAAACGCATGGATCAGGTAGATGGCCGCTGGTCTCTGCCAGTGCAATCAATCGCCATGCAAGAGGCCACGTCCATGGGCCCATGTGGCTTTACTGCCGGATGACCGGCTTTCTTCGCCCGCTCTTGAGCATCAAGCAATTAGACCAATGTTGGCCGAGCCAAACGGACGGCTCATTTATCCGCTGTTTGTCTATTTGGGTCGGCCGTCCGCCCAGCGTCCATCCAGTTTTGTATTTGGATTGGCAGTGCGTTCAACACACCGACTTATTTCATGTCTGTATTCAACTTTTAAATAAAAAAAGCCCGCGGCAGATCATGCCAACGGCTATGTCTCATGCCGGCACCATGCCAGCGCCGACATACAATGCCGGCTTCAGAAAATATCATCACAGTTCATGCTGGCGCACTCGCCAGCCGGCCGGCACATATGTCAGCACACAAAAAAGGTGGGACTTGAGTTCGACCACGCCATCGCGGCTCCCGTGGTCATGCCGGCACACCTGTCGGCATACAAAAAAGATGGCCCTCGCGATCATGGATCACTCGTCGTCGAACTTGAGCATGTCGGCCTGCATCTTCTCGAACCACGGCCTCTTCTTTGGCGACCGGTGTTGAGATCCACCTTCATGATCTCCACCGGTCACCATGCTCGCGAGAGCCACTTCTTTCGCCTTGGTCTTGGCGTTGGCGGGCCTCGATCTCTAGCATCTTGGCTTGCTTCTCGGCGTCAAGATCAAGCCTCCTCCTTTGGATCTCCATGAAAGTATCCATTTGCTCGGTCTTGAAACACCGACGCTCCTCCGCCCTTGAGTCCTTCTTATTCATCATGCCGTCCACGCTTGCGATCAAGGCGTTGGTGGCCGCATCTCGCTTGTCCTCCTTCTTGGAGTTGGTCTTCCCCCACGGCCGTGCCGGCTCGCCCTCCCCAACATCCTCCACGGCTTTCTTCCCCCCGCGTGCCTTGAGTGCGGCATATTGCGCCTTGAACTTCTTCTCGTCCTTGATGACCCGATAACAATGGGAGAGGTTGAAGCACTTGCCATTGTGTTGAACCTTGAATGCCTCCAAAGCTTGAAATGCCTACAAAATGTTTCCATGCAAACATATGGGCAAGTGATATGCAAATGAACACGTAAAGGATGATCTTGATGACACAAAAGAGGGCGGCTTGCTTGCTATCATACCATGTCTTGCATGCCGATGCCGCTCACGGGGAGGGCCTTGACGCTCTCAAGGGTGGCGTAAAACTTGTTGCACTCTTGTTGGATTACCCTCCACCGCTTGGAAATGGAGACCCACCCGCGCGTGCTCACAAATTGGTAAGGTGGAAACTTGCGCTCATGAAACTCTCGGTGCACATGAGTCCAAAAGGTTGAATGCTTTTGCTCGGCGCCCGTCTTTGGGTCTTGTCCAATGTCTGCCAACACTCGCAGAGAAGCTTGTCCTCGGTAGCTGTGTACGCCTTCGTGCGCTTGCTCTCGCGCTTCGGCTTAGGACCGGCGGCTTGGTTGGCGAGCTCGTCCTCGAACAAAGGCTCCACTTCGATGTCGCACTCGTCCTCTTCCTCTAGCCCATAGTCGTCCGGGAACTCGTGGTCGAGGGGGAAGCCGTCCAGGTCGATGCCGACCTGATCACGCATGAAGGCCGCCTGATCGGGATCATAGCCAGTGGCCGGCGTGAACACCTCACGACCGTCCTGGCTTTGTGTCTCGTCGGGATCGTAGCCAGCGCCCGGCGCACCACCCTCGAAGATGAGGTTTTGCATGTAGTCCTCGTCGACGGTGGACATCATTTCCTCAAACAGGTTACGGGCGTCCGGGAGCCCGCCGGCCGGCGTCTGCCGCACACGTTTCCTCGTGCCGCCGGATGACGAGCCACCAACCACCAGGGTGGCGTTGAGGTCGATGGGCGCGGGCGCGGGCGTGGAAGGCGCGACCACGCTCACGTCGGGCGAGCACTCCCTGGAGAGGCGGGAGGCCTGCTGGTAGATGTGGAAGCCGGGGATCGGGTTGCAAGCCGACGCGCGGGGTGAGTCGGGCAGCACCATCCGAGGAAACGCAGACGAGCCGGTGCTGGCCGCGGCGACGACGGCGATGGCGGCTTGGACGAGGCTTTGCTGGCTAGGGTTTACCTCTAGCATGTAGAGGGCCTCCCTCATTGCCGCCGCGACGCGGGCGTTGGTGAACTCCTGCTGCGCGGTGGCGACAGCGGCAGCCGGCGCGGCGGCCTCATCCCTCGCGTCCGCGGCGTGCCTCCGGCCCTTCCTCTTGGCCGACTCCCTTGCCCGATGTTCGGGCGTCAGCGCCTTCTTCGGCTTGGTCGCGGCGACGGTCTTGCGCGGGGCACGAGGCTTGCCTTTCCCGAAGGGGGCGACGGCGCCGGACGAGGTGAGGCCGGCGACGGCGTCAAGGTTGAGGTCGATGGAGTCCTTCATGGCTGGTTGGGGGGCGGGAGTGCACGCGGGCGGGAGTGTTTTGGGAAAATGAGGGGAAATGGTAGTGGCTGCCACCAACCGGCGGGCACAGGGAGAGGAGTAAGGTAGCGTCCGTCTAAATGTCTGCTTGGCATAAATCCGGCTTAAAATTGGGCGGAATGGGTCGTCATGGACGAAAAGCGGACGCCGTCCGTTTGGTCGGGCGTTGGGCCGCCATTTTTGTCCGCGCCGACCCAAACGGACGCGGGCGAATAAAATGGGTCGCTCCATTAGAGTTGCTCTTATATGACCTAGATTCGGAATGGTTATTCTGGCTTTCTATCTCGTACCATAACGAGGAAGTACGGAATTTCAGAAAAAGAAATGAGGAACTACGGATCTACTCCCTCCGTTCCTAAATGTAAGTTTTTTTAGAAATTCTAACAAGTGATTACATAAGGAGCAAAATAAATGAATCTACACTCTAATATATGTCTACATACATCCATATGTAGTAGTTCATTTGAAATATCTAAAAGAACTTATATTTAGAAACGGAGGGAGTAATTCTCAAGTGTGGTTCTAGTTTTTATATCAGGACATAGATTTCCTCCTTCGTAAGAAGGGACTCTCACGCGACTAAACTTTTCCGTTCTCCTCGTCTCAGTTGAGGCTGTGTGGTGCCTGGGCCTATGGCGGCAGGCGCAACTTGTCGGCTAGCACGCCTGCCGGTTCAATTGATCTCTTCTATCAATCTGATCTAAGTGTGGTCCTTTCTGTCAATTGCATTAGGCAGGTGATTTTTTTAGAAAAAATTCCCCTCTGTGAACCAGTGCGGACTGGTGTCTGGACATTGATATAACAATCGGTCATCCGTCGCTATTACTCAAATGTACTCCCTCTCTGTTCCAAAATAGATGACTCAACTTTATACTAAAGTTAGTACAAAATTGAGTCATCTATTTTGGAACGGAGGAAGTAAGGTTTTATTAACTTAAATAAGACTCCATTCCGCCGAATCATGCATTAATCATTATAATACTAATGTGTGATTAGTAGCTTTGTTTCACCAAACTCTCATTTTCCCAAGCACTTGAAAGGAAAAAGTGGCACGTTTTGGCAGAAGCCTTTCATCAAGTGGCGGAAGCTACTAATCCCAGTGTTCAAGTGTTGGCAAAAGCTTTCACCAAGTGTCAGGGCAGCCTTTCACCAAATACTAATGCATGAGTTGATACTAATGTATGAACTAGTAGCTTTCTGCACCCAGCATTTGGAGAAGAAAATGAAACAAAGTGGCTTCCGCTGAAGGGTTTCAAAGCCTTCCGGCAAAACACTAAACTAATTTTCCACTAAGCACAACAGCTAGTGGCTTCCACCATTCGGACGGAGAGGAGAGGGTACGTGGCGGTTTTTGGTTTGTTATGTAGATGTACGAACTCCCGCAAAGCTCCCCTTGGTTTGGTTCTGATTTGCAGGATTTCAGACATCCGAACCAGCTGGGAGACAGACCCGTGTTGAATGGCAAAACACGTCCGGACCGCCTGATATGGACGGCTGGGAGCGATTTGAGGGTCTGCGTTGAAGAGGCCCTTACTGCCGGGTATATGAGTATTGACTGGCTTTCTTTGCCCTCTGCCTTTCTATCTCTCACGGGAAGGTGGAACTACCAATCAACACTGAAGTGTGGTTCTAGTTTTTATCAGGATCAACATAGTTTTCCTCCTTTCCAAGAAGCGACTCTCACGCAACTAAACTTTCCTGTTCTCCTATCGGCGCCTTTGCCGGTCCGCCTTACCTTTGATAGTCTTTGGGTCGTGAAGGTACGGAGGACACCCCCACGGTGGCGGCAGGGACCCTACTCTTGCTCATGTTTGGTTTAACATCTCACTTGGGGCTGTGTGGCGTCGATGATGTCCCCTAGTAGGAATAATGTCTCTTACGCCCGATCGTCGCCCCGATCGATGGTGTGTCTGTTGGGGAACGTAGCATGCAATTTTAAAAAAAAATCCTACGCTCACGCAAGATCTATCTAGGATATGCATAGCAACGAGAGGGGGAGAGTGTGTCCACATATCCTCGTAGACCGAAAGCGGAAGCGTTAGGTTAACGCGGTTGATGTAGTCGAACGTCTTCGCGACCCAACCGATCTAGTAGCGAACGTACGGCACCTCCGAGTTCAGCACACGTTCAGCTCGATGATGTCCCTCGAACTCTTGATCTAGCAGAGGGTCAAGGGAGAGTTTCGTCAGCACGACGGCTTGGTGACGGTGATGGTGATGTGATCCGCACAGGGCTTCGCCTAAGCCCTACGATGCTATGACCGGAGGAGTAAACTGTGGAGGGGGCACCGCACACGGCTAAGAGAACAACTGTTGTGCTTTGGGGTGCCCCCTTGCCCCCATATATAAAGGAGGAGGGGAGCAGGCAGCCGGCCTAGAGGGGCGCGCCATGGGGGAGTCCTACTAGGACTCCTAGTCCTAGTAGGATTCCCCTTACCTTCTCCGGAGTGGGAAAGGGGGAAAGGGAGAGGGAGTAGGAGAGGGAAAGGGGGGGCGCCGCCCCCTCCCCTAGTCCAATTCGGACTCCCATGGCGGGGGGCGCGGCCACCCCTTGTGGGTCGTCTCCTCTCTCTCTCTCGTGGCCCATGAGGCCCATGACTTCCCCCGGGGGTTCCGGTAACCCCTCGGTACTCCGGAAAAATACCCGAACCACTCGAAACCATTCCGGTGTCCGAATACCATCTTCCAATATATCATTCTTTACCCCTCGACAATTTCGAGACTCCTCGTCATGTCCGTGATCTCATCTGGGACTCCGAACAATTTTCGGTCACCAAATCACATAACTCATAATACAAATCGTCATCGAACGTTAAGCGTGCGGACCCTACGGGTTCGAGAACTATGTAGACATGACCGAGACACATCTCCGGTCAATAACCAATAGCGGAACCTGGATGCTCATATTGGTTCCTACATATTCTACGAAGATCTTTATCGGTCAAACCGTAATGACAACCTGGATATTCTACGTCATTCCCTTTGTCATCGGTATGTTACTTGCCCGAGATTCGATCGTCGGTATCCTCATACCTAGTTCAATCCCGTTACCGGCAAGTCTCTTTACTTGTTCTGTAATGCATCATCCCGTAACTAACTCATTAGTCACATTGCTTGCAAGGCTTATAGTGATGTGCATTACCGAGAGGGCCGAGAGATACTCTCCGATACTCGGAGTGAGAAATCCTAATCTTGATCTATGCCAACCCAACAAACATCTTCGAAGACACCTGTAGAGCATCTTTATAATCACCCAGTTACGTTGTGACATTTGATAGCACACAAGGTGTTCCTCCGGTATTCGGGAGTTGCATAATCTCATAGTCAGAGGAATATGTATAAGTCATGAAGAAAGCAATAGCAATAAAACTTAACGACCATTATGCTAAGCTAACGGATGGGTCTTGTCCATCACATCATTATCCTAATGATGTGATCTCGTTCATCAAATACAACACATGTCTATGGTTAGGAAACTTAACCATCTTTGATTAACGAGCTAGTCTAGTAGAGGCTTAGTAGGGACAACGTTTTTTGTCTATGTATCCACACGTGTATCAAGTTTCCGGTTAATACAATTCTAGCATGAATAATAAACATTTATCATGATATAAGTAAATATAAATAACAACTTTATTATTGCCTCTAGGGCATATTTCATTCAGTCTCCCACTTGCACTAGAGTCAGTAATCTAGTTCACATCATCATGTGATTTAACACCAATGGTTCAGATCTTTGTGTGATTAGTTCAGATCGCCATGTGACTAACACCCAAAGGGTCTACTAGGGTCAATAATCTAGTTCATATCGCTATGTGATTAAAACCCAAAAAGTAGTAAGGTGTGATCATGTTTTGCTTGTGAGAGAAGTTTAGTCAATGGGTCTGCCACATTCAGAGCCGTATGTATTTTGCAAATTTTCTATTTCTACAATGCCCTGCATGGATTTACTCTAGCTAATTCCTCCCACTTTCAATATTTATCCAGATTGAGACTCAGAGTCATCCAGATCGGTGTAAAAGCTTGCATCGACGTAACTCTTTACGACGAACTCTTTATCACATCCATAACCGAGAAATATTTCCTTAGTCTTCTTAGGTAACTAAGGATAACTTTGACCGCTGTCCAGATCACTATCGTACCCCCTTGCTAAACTCATGCCAAGGTATACAATAGGTATGGTACACATCATAACATAATTTATAGAACCTATGGCTGAGGCATAGGGAATGACTTTTATTTCTCTTTCTATTTTTTGCCGTGGTCAGGTTTTGAGTCTTACTCAACTTTACACCTTGCAATACAGGCAAGAACTCCTTCTTTGACTATTCCATTTTAAACTACTTCAAAATCTTGTCAAGGTATGTACTCATTGAAAAATCTTATCAAGCGTCTTGATCTATCTCTATAGATCTTGATGCCCAATATGTAAGCAGTTTTACCAAGGTATTTCTTTGAAAAACTCCTTTCAAACACTCCTTTATGCTTTCCAGAAAATTCTACATCATTTCCGATCAACAATATGTCATTCACATATACTTATCAGAAAGGATGTAGTGCTCCCACTCACTTTCTTGTAAATACAGGTTTCACTTCAAGTCTGTATAAAACTATATGCTTTGATCAACTAATCAAAGCGTATATTCCAACTTCGAGATGCTTGCACCAGTCCATAGATGGATCGCTGGAGCTTGCACATTTTGTTAGCACCTTTAGGATTGGCAAAACCTTCTGGTTGCATCATATACAACTCTTCTTTAATAAATCCATTAAGGAATGTAGTTTTGATATCCATTTGCCAGATTTCATAAAATGTGGCAATTGCTAACATGATTCAGACAGACTTAAACATCGATACGAGTGAGAAAAACTCATCGTAGTCAACACCTTGAACTTGTGGAAAAAATTGCGACAATTCGAGCTTTGTAGATAGTAAGACTACCATAAGCGTCCATCTTCCTCTTGAAGATCCCTTTATTCTCAATGGCTTGCCAATCATCGGGCAAGTCCACCAAAGTCCACAATACGTTCTTATATCACTGGTGCGCGTCGGTCCTAAACAAACGGTTTTTACCCCTTTCCGCGATGGCATTTGGAACCGTCGCCAAGTGAGTGTGGGCGATAGGGGGGGGGGGGTCCTTCCCACATGACCCAGAAACCGTCGGGGATATGCCCTCCTGGCACACACGTTCGGCAAAATGAGGTCGGGTGCGACCGACGAGCGCTCAAATACGGAAATACGTACATTAGAGCTAAAAAATACAAATACAACGAAATTGTTTTCGGTCGCAAGTACATCCCACACAGTCAGTCGCTGCTAAACATTTCCGTTCGTATGCACATCCCACACAGTCGCTCCAAGGAAAACGTTTCCGTTCACAGGTACATCACACACAATTTTTCCCGTTAAATCGTTTGCGTTATTGAATGTATAACACACCGTCCGCAGAAGAAACTGTGTGGCAAAGGTTGTCCATCAAACACAGTTTTTATGTGGTAAATGTTTGCGCAAGGTGGCCTAACGCAAACAGTTTTCAAGAGAAAGTCGTGTGTGATTGTTCATTGATCCAACACGGTTTATTCCTAGAAACTGTGTTCGTTGCCTGAGGTCATCGCCCACGGTATTTTTTCAACAACCGTTTGCAATAGCAAAACACAATTAGTAGGATAATTCGCCATTAGCAGGCTAATTCACCATTAGCAGGCTAATTATCCGATTATTCATAATCCATTTATTAATCTAATTGACATTTCATATTAAGCACACACTATATTTCATTTCCATATTAAGGAAGCAGAATTTCATAATTGAAATACATCAGAGTACAACATGATATAGCTTCAACACTCAGCTACCCCATTACACAATGCACTAGCAAAGAAGTTCCACATGCAACATGTAGAACCTTTCAAAATTAGCATCACAGACGGTATACGTATTGTGATGCATCTCATCTCGGAAAAGCTTCTTTGAAGCGGAAGGCGGATATTGAGCCTTCATTCATGTTGAAGGTCTTTGCAACTTTAGGCCAGTGCATGTGGATGATTGACCGTCCGTCCTTTGTCCTCTTCAGGAACACTTGAATATTGAACCGTGGGTGTTGTATGAAAACCTTCCTCGCCTCCTGACCATAGAGGTGGTTCGAGAGGTAATCATCGGTGAACTGCTTTGGAAAGGCCTGAAAACAAGGATGTGCATAAATATCTTCTCTATATTGGAAATGGGGCAAAGGAATAAAAAAGGCAAGGTATAATAGTTAGTACCATCTTGTAGTGAACTGATGTCTTCTTCATTGTGCAGACAAAGCTCTTGTTGTTTTTTATCGCTAATTTCTTTATCCTAACAATCTTTCCGAATTTCTTGATTTGATTGATATTCATGGACAACTCATTTCCCCATATGCAAAAAGGGTCGAACAGTGGGTCAAAACCTTTGACAGCAGGACCTACATGTGCAAGACAAAATTGTTAAAAACCAAAATATTAGAATGGTTCCTGCAATTGCACAATAATATGCTATTAGACAACGGACCATGCACGTGCTAACCTCGATTGTAAACCTTAGTGTTTCCCATTGTTTCCCTGCAACACATATAAGGTAATTAGTCATCAAGTTAAGTAAGGATTCACATGCTATCAGTAAAATATGTTGATGAAAAATAAGCACATTGCAGATTCATCAGATTAATTCAAGCCACACGAAAAACCCATTTACCCAAACCAAGCATGATTAAGAACTAGGAAATATATCACTTGTATATGTTTCTCATGTATTAAGTGCAACCAAATTCGATTATTCCTCACATGCACAACAATACAAAATTCTACCCACGACAATTGGACATCGCATTTCAGAATTGAACCAAGCAGTTAACTAAACACCACAACAAATGAACCAGACATTAAGTGAGCACCACATTGCACAATATGATATACTCCTAATAGAAGATCAGAGAGTTAACCAAACAGTTAACTACAACCAATTGTAGCAATTGTATTTGTTTCTCATGTATTTACTATAGCCAAATTCAATTTATTCCTCATATGATATACAATAACAGAATGCACCCACAATTTTGTAAAGATAAATTAGATTTATTTCTCACATGGAAGACAATACAAAATTGCAGCCTGAAGAATTGAACATCACATTTGCAGAATTGAACCAAGCAGTTAATCGAAGGCGACAACTAATTAACAAAACAGTTAATAAGTGAGCACCACACCGCACGACATATAGAACATATACACTAGAGCAACAGATTGCATGGTAAGATTAGATAGCACAATTCACTAGAATTTGTGAAGGAAAGGCAGAGCAAAGACACCATAGCGGGTAAACCGAACATGCTTAACCGGCATAGCTAGCAATTGGCAAGGTGATCCTTCAAGATATGAGGGTCGGCACAAATGGCAGCCATCGCGACCTCATCCGCGCGTGCGGCCGCGATTTGCTTCTCCGCTGCCAAATGCTCCTTGAGGTCCTGGCTATACTGCGTGCACCATGGCTTAGGCCGACACTTATTTGGTGGAGGGGTCAGTGATTTGGGTGGAAGGTGTCGCGCTCGCGCCGACGGTCGAGGTATGTGGGATGTGGAAGGAGGAGGAGGATGGGGGTCGGGTGTAGATTACCTGCCTGGATAGAGGAGGCCGAGCAGCGTGAAGGAGGGTCGCCGGCGAGGAGGCGGCGGCGCTGCAAGCAAGGAGTGAAGGTTTCAACTTGGAAAGGAAGGCGGAAAGAGGGGAAATGTGGCTTTTGGTAAGGGGGAGGGGCGGGAGGTAGATATTTCATGAAGCGAAAAATTTGGAATCGCTTCCACCAAAAAAATCGGCCAAAGTGTCATCAGACACGATCCCTTATTCAGAACTGTGTATGATATGTGGACATCACAAACGATTCAGATAGCTTAACCCGTGTGTGATGAGTTTGAACGTCAAAAGTTTTGGTTTGAATTTCCATGGTTATAGTGGTCATCCACGTCATTGCATAATTTGGGTACACAAAGGAAACTACAGCACACCCACACTTCTTAATCGAGCAAGTTCAGCAATTAAACAGGGCTAGCCGACCTAAACATTACTCTAACAAATTAAAGACTGACGCTCTTAATTAAACAAAACAAAGACTACTACTACGGTTGGTGCTCGTCGATCTGCGCCGCCGCCTCCATGTCCAGCTCGCACCCGACGATCTCCTGGGGAAGGGGCTCCATGGCATCCATCGCACCATACTCGGCAAGCATCTCGCCATCCGCGTCCGCCATCTCTTTGGAAAAGGCCGCCACGAGCTGGGCGTGGGCGGACGCAATCTGGGCTTTGACGGGCTCCGTCGTCGCAAGGTATGCGGTGGAGGAACAGATGGCTGCTCGAACGCTCTCGGCGATTGCCAGCTCTTCGGACGTGGGTTGCCGACCGTTATTGGAGAAGCTTCGTTCGATTTGTGCGGTGACCGCCAGGAGCTGGGCGTGGGCGGCCTCGACATGGTCGTGGGCGGCCTCCATCAGGGCTAAGGCCGCCGCTGCAAAATGGATAGCTGCTGTGCCGGTCTCGCCAGTTGCTATCCCCGAGGCAGATGTTGCTGCCGCCACCTGAGAAGCAACAGTGGCCGTTTGGGCTGCCTTTGCCGCCCGGTCGCAAATTGCGGCCGCGCTCATGCACCTTGTTAGCACGCGCATGGCGGCTGCGGCCATGCTCTCGCCGGAGTGGGCCACTGAAGTTGCCCTCACGACGCGGGTCCACGTGCCCATCTTTCACCGGCGACGATTGAATAGTGAAATGATATTTGGGGAGCGAGCTAGTGTGCTTGAGACGCCGGCTGTGGACTGTAGCCGACGCACCTTCTCGCGTAAGCCATAGGCGTACTATACACCGACGGTGCTCCAAGATATTTTTGTACTACAGCTCACACAGGTGCTGACAATAAACTATGTGCGATCTACTTGATTTTTCATCTTGATTTAAATTACTTAATGGGGTCACAACGGCAATGGACGGTGTTTGAATTGCTAGACCTTTTATCTGGAGTGAACATGCAACTATATGTGTGTCGTAAAAGAATTGGAATTATTCAGGGTTCGTTTGAACATTTTATACATTAGATTAGTTTTGTAGCCACTTCAGGGAACAATTCAAATTTGAACTACATGCACATGCTCCCGTGTATATAAATTGGTTGAAAAATCAAACATGTCCTTGGGTGCATGCTTAGGTCCCATGCAAGAAATGGGAATGAATTTCAAACACCAGGGCACCGTTGATTGCCGGAAAAACATTGAGATGCCTGGTTTTTTAATTCTAGTAAATCAAAAACTCGTCTGAAATTCATGAAACTTGGCATGCTATCATGGAGCAGCATCAACATGCTGTGGCAAATTTTTTGTCCCATTTGGGGCAGGTTTGGGTATATGCTTCTCACAAACCGGGGTGTCGGTGTCAAAACCGACGGATCTCGGGTAGGGGGTCCCGAACTGTGCGTCTAGGCGGATGGTAACAGGAGACAAGGGACACGATGTTTTTACCCAGGTTCGGGCCCTATCGATGGAGGTAAAACCCTACTCCTGCTTGATTAATATTGATGATATGGGTAGTACAAGAGTAGATCTACCACGAGATCAGAGAGGCTAAACCCTAGAAGCTAGCCTATGGTATGATTGTTGTTCATCCTATGGACTAAAACCCTCCGGTTTATATAGGCACCGAAGAGGGTTAGGGTTACAGTAGTCGGTTACAATGGTAGGAGATCTACATATCCGTATCGCCAAGCTTGCCTTCCACTCCAAGGAAAGTCCCATCCGGACACGGGACGAAGTCTTCAATCTTGTATCTTCATAGTCCATGAGTTCGGCCAAAGGCTATACTCCGGCTATCCGGACACCCCCTAATCCAGGACTCCCTCAGTAGCCCCTGAACCAGGCTTCAATGACGCATTTAGTCCGGCGCGCATATTGTCTTCGGCATTGCAAAGGCGGGTTCCTCCTCCGAATACTTCATAGAAGATTCTGAACACAAGGATAGTGTCCGGCTCTGCAAAATAAGTTCCACATACCACCGTAGAGAGAATAATATTTACACAAGTTCAATCTGGCCGACGTATTCCGCATGGCGTGACATCACACCACAGCCAAGCCTTTATTCGAATCAATTTCTTGTCCAACCTCGGTAGCGTTTAGCGAGGCGGTTTCCTTGGCACGTCTTGTCAAAGCAGAGATCGTGTCCCCTTATTCCGGATTCTCATCAATACGGGCATGGGTAACCCAATCGTGCCTGCTGGCACGCCTCCTTTATTGAAGGCGAGTCCCGAGCGGTCACGGGAGGGCTCACGGTATTCAACCTCTTTATAAAGAGACCAAGGCCCCGCTCCTTTTCTCAATTTCCATCGAATCCGCCCCTCGCTTGAGTTCCAACACCCAAAGCTCCAGATTCAGCGCCGGACCTTCGATGATGTCTGCTCCGACCTCCAAGGCGGTGGATGCCTTCCTCCGTCACGGAAGAAGACGTCCTAAAGCTAAGAGATGCTGTATCTAACCGCGAAATCTCAGATAGGCTGCTGCTCAAGGGCAGGTTATTCCCACTCCCAAGCCCGGTGAAAGCATGGTGTTCGCGTCTCACTTCCTTCGGGACTAAGTTTCCGACGGACCCCTTCGTGAGGGGGCTCATTTTTTTATTATGGGCTGGAATTTCACGACTTGGATCCGGAGTCCATCCTCCACATCTCATCGTTCATCGTCGTGTGTGAAGCCTTCCTCCATGTTACCCCTCACTTCGGATTATGGCTCAAGACCTTCGAGGTGGAGCCGAAGATGATCAAGGGGCAACAGGCAGAGTGCAGAGGGGCTGTTATAAGCAAGAATGCTGACACTCCATGGCCCATGGGCTCTTTTCAAGAGGAGCTCAGCCTATGGCAACAAGAGTGGTTTTATATCACAGCTCCCAGGGGCACCAAATGGGTGGCGCCACCTGCCTTTCGCTCGGGTCCTCCACCGCGGCTGGCATCATGGGTCAATAAAGGGCTTGACTGGGGGCTGTCCAAGGACGTGCCCTTGTTGCAGGGTCGTATTCGAGACCTCCTAGAGAGAGAGAGATCAATCTGGTCGTAGTAGCGCAAGTCATGCTGATTCGTTGCATCCTGCCCTGCAAATGTCGCCCCCCTCACTTTGTGGGAGTTCAATCCGGAGGGACCACGAGCTCTTCAACATTTTATGGGCGCAACGCCCGTGGAGATGTACAAACTATTCTTGGATCACAAGCAATGTGTCCGGACTTGACCGAGGACGCAGGTCCGAGCTGCAATCGCCGGATGCTCAAGTAAGTAGTCCGTGCGGACACACTATCCGTATATTTATCATAAACTTGCCCTTAAAAGAGCTGTCCCCTAAACAGGAGTGGATAGCGAAAGCAAAACTGATCAGGTGTCCAGCCCCCCTCCCTGAGACCATGCCGGATCCCGTGTTAACCAAGATGCTGGAGGCTGCGCCTTTAGAAGAAGGCGAAGGGGGAACAAGGAAGCTACTGTCTCCGCGAGGGAGGTTATCAAGCAAGGAGGGACCGAGAATCCCTCCATCCAAGGGGAGAAGAGGACCACCTCTGAAGATCCGGAGACCAAGGCCTCAAAGCGCGGGAAGAAATCCTCGCCAGAGGGTCCTGCGCCGGAAGATGCCCCAGCCGCATTATTTCCCCAAGGAGATCAGCCCTCCAGCGAGAACTAAGTAGAGAGGGGAGTTTTTCCTAAAATAAGAGACATCCCTGTTTTATCTCTGAAGATGACCGAAATTTTACCTTGTAGTTCGGATCTCAGCCCTTCTCAGCAGAGCTCATCTTCGGGGGATCTTCGTTCGGAGATGATGGAGAGCGGAACGCCTCCCCCTGCCGTACCACCTAGCGAGGCGGACGATCCTGAGGTGTCGTCGCGGATGGTTTCCCCGAATCCGGCAGGGGTGGAGGGCGGTTGTAGGGCCCCCAGAGCCCTCCATGTCCGGCCTTCGAAAAAGGCCATCAGACGAGTCCGGCACCTCCTGGTGCACGCCGGAGGAGTTGAAGGGTCTGCTCGGGCGAGTGTCTATCTCAGAGGATCACCGTGCATTGATGGGTACGGTGATTGAAAAGATTTCGTCCGCGGAAAGTGGGTTGTATGAGGCCGCCAGGAGTTTACTGACGGGTTTTGAGGTACATGCAATGATGTACCTTTTGGCGGTTCCGCATATATAAGATGCGCCCTGTGTAGATAGTAGCCCCTGAGACTCAGTGCGTTGTCAAAAATTATGGCGTGCCGAGGATCATAATCCCAGCTATAATATGTCGCCCTTCCTATGTAGGTGGCGGATCGTCCGGTGGCTAGCCGGACTGATGAATTTGCCGAACTAAAGCGGCAACTTGACGTGGCGGATGCCGACATTGCGCTTGTCAATAAGCGGCTGGACGAGTCACAAGGTATGCAGTTTCTCCGCGGACACCTAGTAAGGCAGCTTGATGCCCGTGCCTTACAACATGAATGATTGATGCAGATGGTGTCGCTGCCATGGAGAATATTCGGGCGGAGCTTTCCTGAGCCAAGGAGCAGACCAGAAAAAGTGATGCGGCTGCCTTAAAGGCGGCCAAAGAGCTAAAAGCCGAACAGGCTGCTCACTGCCGAAGCAAAAAGGAAATGGCCGAAATGGCCGTGAAGTTGAAGAATGCTACCGACCGCTGTGAGCTTCTTGAAAAATAAGGTCGAGCGGAGCAAGAGGACCTGAAGAAGGCCACCACCGAGGCCAAGGATGCTCGCTCTGCGATGAGAGCTATGAAGGAGGAGCTACGTCAGGCCGGAGATATCATGGCCGGAAAGCCTTTTCTCGCTACGGAGGAAGTTCACGGATCCGAAATATGCTCGCTTGGACCGGCTGTGGAGTAGTGAGGATGCTTATACGCACTGCTGCGAGTGCATGGACGCTGGCCGAACACTTCGGAGATCAAAAGATCACGGGATGGAAGAGCTTTTTGGTCGCAGTTCCGTAGTCCAGAGCGTCCACTTCCATTAACCGATCGTTTGGCCGAATGGGCGGAGCTGAATAGGTTGTGCGGACTTGCCATGAAGAATGTCGTGACTCATTTGTGGCCGAAAAGGCCCGAGCCGAAGAGTTATTTTGGCTTGGTGCAGAAGGTCCTTGGTGCGGTGCCGCATATCAAGGCAATGAGGCGGTCAGCATGCATAGAGGGTGCGCGGATGGCTCTTGCCCGTGTCAAGACATACTGGGCGGAGATGAAGGCCACCGATGTTGCATCCCAAGATTCGGACGGAAGCCGAGTACCTGTCGAGCACTATTTTCAGGAAGTTCTGCAGGGCGCTCATTTAATAGAGACGCAGTGCTCGAAGGATATTATGTTCGAATAACATGTATTATTGTGAAACAATGTTTCGATGGAATATAAAAGCTTTTTATACTTGTGCCTTCAAGAATTAAAAATACCTCATGTGCGGCTGTTAATGTATATGTGTATATAACCTGAAAGATGGCAGTCTTTGGCTTCAGCCCCCACGCATATAATGCGGGGGTGTTTGCAGAAAACGCATTTTCACACTTGATCCAACGTCTTGGTCCTACAAAGGAGGTGATAGCGCAGCAAACTAGGCAACCGGACTATAATGCTTTATCACTTTCACTTAGCCATAGGAGTTTGACAGTGGGGCTACTATATAGCCCCTAGGGGCACCAAGGCTCACCCGAATTGGCGCGTATGTGCTGGCCGGAAACGACCCTTCGTCAATGCGCGGAGGAATTCTAAGGATTCCAATGGTCATCGCCAGTGGTTGACCAGTCTCACGCTATATCATGATGCATAGTTTTCGCTTTCTCATCGAGGTGCTCCCTGGCGAACCGGGGCACAATCGCAGTAGTTCTCCGGTGCCGCATTAGCCGATAGAGCGGAACGTAAGGCAGCAAACACAGGAGCCGGGCAAACCCAACATTTGACCAAAGACATGTTTCGAGCTGATGCATATAAGGCCTAATCTCGAGACGCCGAACACTCCCTAAGGTATTCGGTCTTTATGAAAGCGGATCGAACAATCGCCCTTGGTAAAAAGCCCTCGGTGTCTGTGCACGCGAAATGCAGCGTGGCCTATGCCAAAACGCCAGCCTCCTCCTTGGTTATAGCAAGAAACCGGGGGATGTGTATCAACAAGAGACAGTGAAAAAGGTTTACGTAGGTTATTAATCTGAAAAGAATCCTTGCAACGGGTCCCTACTGCACGCGCTACCGTGTCTCAAGTAGCCGTATCCTCGGATGTGTGTAGCACGGTGTTCATCTATAAAAGGGAGGAACTTAGTTGAAAAAGATCGTGCGAAAATGTACGTTATACTAAATAAACAAAGTACAATTCAAAGAATGAACAAAATTGAGCTTTATTGTCTCTTGTTGCGGAGCCCTTATGCGGGGTATCGTCTAGCGAAGCTCTTCTATGTTTACGCCCGGACTCGTCCCAGCCGTGTCCGGGTGCAGACGACCTGTCTAAGTGCTTATATTGGTGAAGCCGGTTTATTGTGGGGCTGTCAAGGCATCCGCACAATTTTTCGGACTCGAGGAACCCTCGATGTTTCCCTTTAATGAGATGACGCCGCGTGGACTGGGCATTTTAAGTGTAAGAGATGCATAATGCGGTATTGTGTTGAAGCGGGCGAAAGCTTCGCGTCCCAATAGTGCTTGATAGCTACTTGTAAATGGGGCGAGGTGGAAGGTTAAATTTTTGCGGCGGAAGTTGTCGGGTGAGCCGAACACAACTTCTAGCGATGAGAGCCCGTACAATGGGCATATGGGCCTGGCATTACCCTTGAAAGGAAGTGTTGCTATGGCGAAATTTGGTTGGGTCTATCCCCATATTGCGGATTGTGTCCACGATATAGCAGGTTTAGATCACTTTGCCGCCGTCCATTTGGACTTGTGAAAATTGGAGTCCGCCAATTATCGGATCTAATATCAAGGCAGTCCAACCTGCGTTCCGTATACTTCTAGAGTAATCCCGATGGTCGAAGGTGATTGGTTTTAACAACCAGTGGCAGGACTCCTCCGGGATAGGCCGTCTGACGCGTACCTCTATGGGTTGGGCGCCGCTCTAATTTTCCCTTTTGTCACGTGAAGTGAGTTCACTGTTTTGATTTCTTGTGGGAAATTCTTTTGTTTTCCGGTGCTCTGCTTTTGGGGTTCGTCATCGTCCTCGCTTGGTGTGTCGAGCCCCTTGTGTTCGGCGTTGAGTTTGCCGGACTGCTTGAAGACCCAACTATCTACGTGGGTGTGGTTTGCATGCTTCCCGAGTACTTTGTGGATTTGGCATATCTTGTCCAAGATTTTGTTTAAGTTAGATAGCTCGTTCCTGTTATCCTTAAGGGGCAGCTTTTTATGATTCTGCCGAGAGCTTTTGAATCCGGCGTTGACTGTCGTGCTCTTCTGGCTGCTTCCCTTGGTCCGACTCCGGTCCTTGCTGCGTCGTGGTTTCCCGCTTCCATCCCCGACTTCAGATGTACTTGGGCGCTGGTGCTGCATCTTGCTAGCCAGCTATCCTCTCCAGCAAAAGCGGGTCATGAGGCTTGTTAATGCAGCCATTGTTCTTGGCTTTTCTTGGCCGAGGTGTCTGGCGAGCCATTCGTCTCGGACGTTGTGTTTGAAAGCTGCTAAGGCTTCGGCGTCCGGACAGTCGACTATTTGGTTCTTTTTAGTAAGGAATCTGTTCCAAAATTTCCGGCCTGAGTCTCCGAGTTGTTGAGCTATGTGACTTAAATCATCGGCATCCGGAGGTCGGACATAAGTCCCTTGAAAATTTGCCCGAAAAGCATCCTCGAGCTTCTCCCAACTTCCAATGGTGTTTTCGGGAAGGCTTTTAAGCCAATGCCGGGCTGGCCCTTTGAGCTTGAGGGGTAAGTATTTTGTGGCGTGGAGATCATCTCCTCTAGCCATGTGTATATGGAGGATGTAATCCTCAATCCAGACTCCAGGGTCTGTTGTTCCCTCGTATGCCTCTATGTTTACGGGCTTGAATCCCGCTGGAAATTCATGATCCAGCACCTCATCGGTGAAACATAGGGGGTGTGCGGCACCCCTATATTTAGGTGTACCATGATGTTCGGATACTTTATGTGTTGCCTTGCTTACTAGAGCTTGCTTTCTTGGCCCGTAGATAGATCTAACTGGGCCATCTTTTTGATGTGAATCCTTGTGCGGATCGCGTGCCGGCTTGTGTGCGGCACCGTTTGCCGCTCTCTGTTTGCCATGGGGTCATCCATCCGACCGGTTGGCCTCCTTGTTTTTTGATTGTGGGGGCTCTACGGCCTCCTCATCAAATTCAGGCAGTAGTTTTCGCTTTGGGTAGCTCTTTGTTCGGCGATCGCCGTATTTGTCTCAAGGTGTTGAGTACTTTGCTCCATCTGATTCTCGAGTGCATCTTCCGCTGTTTTGAGCTTCCGCTTACGCTTTTTCAGGCTACGTCTTTGTGGCGGCGAGCCTTTTGTGGAGGTTCTTCGCTCCAGCAACTTGTCCGGCGTGAGATCGTCGGTATTGTTATCTTCGCCGGGACGGGTTGTTTATCCATATTGTCATGTTCGGATGGTTGCTCGATAGCATATTAAATGATCCACCGTTCACCCTGCTCTATAGCTGGGTCTGTATGGCTGTTGTCTTTGTCGAGGTGGGACTTTGAGCGGCGCTTACGTCGCTGTTTTGACTGCTTTTCGAGGGACCGATCCTTCATAGCGTCCCGCTGTTCCTCGTCGTCGCTTCCTTTAGGTGTGTCCACCTTGTATACATCGTGAGATGAGGTGGTTCTCCAGTGCCCTATAGGCGCTGGTTCATGCTCCTCCTCTACATCGTCGTCCATACCGTCGATGTCTTCAGAGTCGAAGTCGAGCATGTCGGTTAAATCATCGACAGTGGCTACGAAGTGGGTGGTGGGTGGGTTTTGAATGTCTTCGTCGTCCGCATCCCAACCTTCCTGACCATAATCCGGCCAGGGCTCTCCTGATAAAGAGAGAGACTTTATTGAATTCAGGATGTCGCTAAAGGGCGAGTGCTAAAAGATGTCCGCGGCAGTGAATTCCATGATCGGCGCCCAATCGGATTCGATTAGCGGGGGCGCGGAAGGCTCGGAGTCCGGAGAGGAGTCCGGCACCTTGGAGTCACGAAGCCGCAAAGGGCGGGGTAGGTGTACGGCTCAATCGCCGAGATATCACAGCCCCGAGGCGGTGTCCAGCCACCCGTCCTCGATCGGCGGTGATCGGCTCCGAGCTAAAGGTCGGAGCGGACATCGTGCGACCTCCGGACACCGCTCGGGCAGCAGAGCTAGATCATGCCCCTCGTGACAGTGCGGCGCGCTTGGCTGTGGCTCGAGCCCGTCGAAGATCAAGTCTCCGCGGATGTCAGCCATGTAGTTCAAACTTCCAAATCTGACCTGATGGCCAGGGGCGTAGCTTTCAATCTGCTCCAGATGGCTGTTAATTGGCCCGCAGTGCAAAGCCGCTGAATACGAAGATCTATCTGGGGAGAAAAGTCTCACCCTGGAGCGCATCGTTGTTGATGATCGAAGGAGCCATCGGTCCTAAAGATGACGACACAGAGGAACTCTCAATGAAAGCACCAATGTCGGTGTCAAAACCGGCGGATCTCGGGTAGGGGGTCCCAAACTGTGCGTCTAGGCGGATGGTAACAGGAGACAAGGGACACAATGTTTTTACCTGTGTTCGGGCCCTCTCGATGGAGGTAAAACCCTACTCCCGCTTGATTAATATTGATGATATGGGTAGTACAAGAGTAGATCTACCACGAGATCGAGAGAGGCTAAACCCTAGAAGCTAGCCTATGGTATGATTGTTGTTCGTCCTACGGACTAAAACCCTCCGGTTTATATAGGCACCGAATAGGGTTAGGGTTACATAGAGTCGGTTACAATGGTAGGAGATCTACATATAAGTATCGCCAAGCTTGCCTTCCACGCCAAGGAAAGTCCCATCCGGACACGGGACAAAGTCTTCAATCTTGTATCTTCATAGTCCAAGAGTCCGGTCAAAGGCTATAGTCCGGCTATCCGGACACCCCCTAATCCAGGACTCGCTCACGGAGCTTCTCATAACAAGCATGATGGTTTTCGGTAGGGAATGTCCCACCTTTGGGGACGAAATGATATCCATTGCCTCTAATTGCTTTCAAAAAATTTCTCGTGTCAACATAGAACAACAGGAGTGTTGTGTGAATTTTTGTGGTTTTTCGGGGTTCGTTTGGACATCTTTATGCATTAACTGAGTTTTTAATGCATTTATGTGCAGAATTCAATTTTGAACTACATGCACATGCTCCAGTGCATAAAAATTGGTCGAAAAATCAAATATGTGTCCTTGGGTGCATGCTTAGGTCCCATGCAAGAAATGGGAATGAATATCAAACACCAGGGCACCGTTATTTGCCGGCAAAACATTGAGATGCCTAGGTTTTAAATGCTGGTAAATCCAAAACTCGTCTGAAATTCATGAAACTTGGCATGCTATCATGGAGCGCCATCAACATGCCGTGGTAAAAATTTTGTCCCATTTGGGGCAGGTTTGGGTATATGCTTCTCACAAACCGGAGCTTCTCACAACAAGCATGATGGTTTTCAGTAGGGAACGTCCCACCTTTGGGGACGAAACCATATCCATTTCCTCTTATTGCTTTCAATTTTTTCTCATATCAACATAGAACAACATGAGTGTTGTGTGAGTTTTTGTGATTTTTCAGGGTTCGTTTGGACATTTTTATGCATTAACTGAGTTTTCAATGCATTTATGTGGATAATTCAAATTTGAACTACATGCACATGCTCCAGTGCATATAAATTGGTTGAAAAATCAAATATGTGTCCTTGGGTGCATGCTTAGGTCCCATGCAAGAAATGGGAATGAATTTCAAACACTGTATGCCGTTGATTGCCAACAAAACATTGAGATGCCTGTTTTTTAAAATTCTAGTAAATCCAAAACTCGTCTGAAATTCATGAAACTTGGCATGCTATCATGGAGCGGCATCAACATGCCGTGGTACAAATTTTGTCCCATTTGGGGTAGGTTTGGGTATATGCTTCTCACAAACCGGAGCTTCTCACAACAAGCATGATGGTTTTCGGTAGGGAACGTCCCACCTTTGGGGACGAAATGATATACATTGCCTCTTATTGCTTTCAAATTTTTTTCTCGTGTCAACATAGAACAACAGGAGTGTTGTTTGAATTTTTGTGATTTTTCGGGGTTCGTTTGGACATTTTTATGCATTAACTGAGTTTTCAATGCATTTATGTGCATAATTCAAATTTGAGCTACATGCACATGCTCCAGTGCATAGAAATTGGTCGAAAAATCAAATCTTTGTCCTTGGCTGCATGCTTAGGTCCCATGCAAGAAATGAGAATGAATTTCAAACACTAGGGCACCGTTGATTGCCGGCAAAACATTGAGATGTCTGGTTTTTAAATTCTAGTAAATCCAAAACTTGGCTGAAATTCATGAAACTTGGCATGCTATCATGGAGCGGCATCAACATGCCATGGTACAAATTTTGTCCCATTTGGGGCAGGTTTGGGTATATACTTCCCAAACACCAGAGCTTCTCACAACAAGCGTGATGGTTTTCGGTAGGGAACGTCCCACCTTTGTGGACGAAACGATATCCATTGCCTCTTATTGCTTTCAATTTTTTTCTCGTTTCAACATAGAACAACATGAGTGTTGTGTGTATTTTTGTGATTTTTCGGGGTTCGTTTGGACATTTTTATGCATTAACTGTGTTTTCAATCCATTTATGTGCATAATTCAAATTTAAACTACATGCACATGCTCAAGTGCATATAAATTGGTCGAAAAATCAAATCTGTGTCCTTGGGTGCATGCTTAGGTCCCATGCAAGAAATGGGAATGAATTTCAAACACTAGGGCACCGTTGATTGCCGGCAAAACATTGAGATGCCTGGTTTTTAAATTCTAGTAAATCCAAAACTCGTCTGAAATTCATGAAATTTGGCATGCTATCATGGAGCGGCATCAACATGTCGTGGTGCAAATTTTATCCCATTTGGGGCAGGTTTGGGTATATGCTTCTCACAAACCGGAGCTTCTCACAACAAGCATGATGGTTTTCGGTAGGGAACGTCCCACCTTTGGGGACGAAACGATATCCATTGCCTCTTATTGCTTTCAATTTTTTTTCTCGTGTCAACATAGAACAACAGTAGTGTTGTGTGAATTTTCGTGATTTTTCAGGGTTCGTTTGGACATTTTTATGCATTAACTGAGTTTTCAATGCATTTACGTGCATAATTCAAATTTGAACTACATGCACATGCTCCAGTGCATATAAATTGGTTGAAAAATCAAATCTGTGTCCTTGGGTGCATGCTTAGGTCCCATGGAAGAAATGGGAATGATTCTGACAGACTTAAGCATCACTAAGAGTGAAAAGCTCTTATCGTAGTCAACACCTTAAACTTGTCGAAAACATTTTGCGACAATTCGAGCTTTGTAGATAGTAACACTACCATCATCATGCTTCTTCCTCTTGAAGATCCATTTATTCTCAATGGCTTGCCGATCATCGGGCAAGTCCACCAAAGTCCACACTTTGTTCTCATACATGGATCCTATCTGAGATTTCATGGCCTCAAGCAATTTATCGGAATCTGGGCTCATCATCGCTTCCGCATAGTTCGTAGGTTTGTCATGGTCTAGTAACATGACTTCCAGGACAGGATTACCGTACCACTCTGGTGCGGAACATCACTACAAAAAAAATACACTTTCGTGATGATACATGTTTTTCACAGTAGGTCACGTTTTTTGTCATGCATGTACATCCATGACAAATTTATGACAGAATCAAGATAGTCATACCTGTGCTGTCGTAGAAGTGTTCCATGACATTACCAAAATTATCATCACGGAAGTGTCCACTTCCATGACGATAAATCGAGCGGCACAGAAGTGCTTTCGTCAAGGGTGACCGACACGTGGCATCCACTGTAACAGAACGCCGTTAAGCTATCGGGTCGGGTTTTGGATCCGATAACCCGTTAACAGCCCCGACCAATGGGGATTTTCCACGTGTAAAATCATCATTGGCTGGAGGAAACACGTGTCGGCTCATCGTTGGGACAGATGTCATCCACTCATTGGACGGAAGGCGCCTATGATACGTCGACACGTGGCATGGCCCAACCGAGGCCCATTCCCGTGAAAAGGCTGGCCCAGTAAAAATTAGCAGGCCAGCCCATATAAGGCCTACTTGTGTCAGGTCCATTTAAGCCCACGACCCATACGAGATGTGCCAATTCGACCCGTCAACGGCCCGTTAAATATTTGATACCATTGCAGCCCATCGTCAGTTCGAGCCCGTTAACAGCCCACTATATATTTGGGCTCAATATCGGCCTGATGAGATTTCGGCCTGGTAACGGCCCATTTAATGGATGGGCCAATTTTCAGGATGTACATCTTTCGGCCTTTTAGCGACCCATTTAAATGTTGGGCTAGTTTACGGCCCGGTGTGTCCTTCAGCCTGTTGACGGCCCATAAATCTGATGGGCCATTTGTTGTCAGACCCGAGTTTCAGCCTTTTAGCGGCCCATTTAAGTGTTGGGCCAATTTTCTGGCCCGGTGTCACTTTCGGCCTGGTTACGACCCATAAATCAGTTGGGCCATTTGTTGTCGGACCTGAGCTTTGGCCTTTTAGCGACCCATTTAAGTGTTGGGCCAATTCCCGGCCCTGTGTTCCTTTCGGCCTGTTAACGGACCATAAATGAGTTGGGCCATTTGTAGTCGGACCTTAGTTTTCGCCTTTTAACGGCCCATGCCCTTCATGGTCCAATACCAGCCCGATTTCTCTTTTGGCCTGCTAAAGGCCCAAAACACAGTTGGGCCATTTACAATACGACCTGATTTTCGGCCTCTTAGCGGCCCATGGTCTTCATGGTCCAGTACAAGCCCGCTGTATCTTCGGCCTGCTAAAGGCCTACAGTATAGTTGGGCCATATATAGCCCAAACTTAGTAACAGCCTGTTAACGGCCCGTGAAATAAACTAGGGCCACCTGTTGCCCGCTTCAATGTCGGCCTGTTAACGACCCGGGAGGTAAGAGGGTCGACCATTAACTTTCGTTTAGTAATGGCCCATTAACTTAATGGAACCACTAAAGTTTGTACATGTCTTTAGGCCAAATTAGATAATTTGAGCCCATTACGACGAGCAATTATGCATAGGACCAAAACCGATCACGCAAAGGTACGACATACAGGGAATAACGTTGCACATCCAGCATATACTACAGGAAATTACATCCATTGGGCAATCGAAGATTGATGCCAGTGCAAATAAATGAGCAGAACCTAACCATCTACAACGTCACAATCTGCAACCTCAAAGACAGATGACGCCCATAAGCATGTTGGCAAGTTCTTTCTGCTTTGCTACACTTTCTCTGAAAACATTGATCAATTGTTGTGTCGCACGACTGTGCACCTCTGATTCATCCACCATTTTCATCATTGCTTCAGCCATTAATTGGTTCACAAACATACATTTATTTACGTTGCATTCGAGGGCAGAGGATCTTGAGCAGATTCAGATGGCGATTTTGGCAGGCTTGTATTATTGATAGTGGAGAGTGTCTCGACCACTGCATCATAACATAAATTAGGACGGGAACCAAACGGATTAATCATGAGTTATTGCCATATTACCTGGCCTAGATTTACTGGAAAGAAACAATGGGGTTGCCTTGCTATTTTTAGAGTTTGTCTTCTTATCTTCAGCAGCCTGCACAAAATTAACACACTAGCATTGCTATCATTGGCCAAGTTAGGTAATAGGAAAGCAACATTGACACACGAACGTTTGGGCAACTAGCCTAAACCAAATTAACACAATATGGCACAGCTATCATCAGCCAGGTAAGGTAGTACGAAAGCAACATTGACACAATGAATGAATGGGCAACCAGAGAAGCACTACAATTCAAAGTAATGTGCGTGATATGAGATAGTACATTCATGCAGCTCAAGATGCAAAAATACCAGTGCAGTTTTCCTTACAAAAATCAACATTGGCGCCTTTAACATTTTGCTACAACTAATTTTAGATCAGATAAAGGTTAGATTCACGCCGATTAACAAAATACATGTTGATGTAAAAATATAGTGATATACAATGTACTTACATCGGCATTGGAGCACAGAGAATTCCTGCAAGATATTTTCCTCGAATACGATCTCAATGGAGGAAGTCTTCTATCGTTTAACCTTATTTTCTAAAAGAGAGATGGGTAAGAAACATGTAGAAAATATGATAAGAATGCTATAAAATTTAATGATGCGAGGATATGCACACGCTTCTTAGAATGGAGTTGACATTCTTTTGCTGGACTGGAGTGGACTAGTTCTTTGGCCACTGGAATCTGCTTATTATCAGTGGGACTTGGGTTTCTCTGTGCTGGAGCAGCATTTATGAAAAATGGGGTTGGTTTATTATCTCCTGGCGTTTGGATCTTTTGCAAAGACCTGGTTTGTAACCCTTCAGATTCTAACATAGCCGTCTTCCCCTTGCATGCCTTATATAGAAGAATGGTGATTCAATTATAAAACATGCTACAACAGAGATGGAATAGAGTCTTCAAGAATAGAAAGGCATGACATATTGACATGTATTCCCTCCATCCGGAAATAAATGGACGGGTCTAGGCGTATTTTAGTTCTAGATACATCCAGTTTTATCCATTTCTGCAACATTTAATCCGGATGGAGGGAGTATGATGTAAGAGCTAGGGATACGACATGACAACACAGTAAAAAAACACTGAAAAACACACTGCAGAACCAAAGTATTCAAACCCATCGATATGAGATACTACATTCATGCAGCTCAGGATGCAAAACTACCAGGCAGTTTTCCTTACAAAAATCAACATTGTGGCCTTAAATCATACATTTTGCTACAACTAAATTTAGATCAGATAAAGGTTGGATTCACGCCGATTAACAAAATACATGCTGATGTAAAAATATAGTGATATACAACAGGTACTTACATCTACATTGGAGCACAGAGAATTCCTGCAAGAATCTTTCCTCATAAATGATACCATTGCAGAAATTCTTCTATCTGTTAAGCTTATTTTCTAAAAGAGAGATGGGTAAGAAACATGTAGAAAATATGATCAGCATGCTATAAAATTTCATGATATGCACACGCTTCTTAGAATTGAGTTGACATATTTTTGCTCGACTGGAGCGGACTAGTTCTTTGGCCACTGGAATCTGCTTATTATCGATGAGGAGTTGGGTTTCTCTGTCTTTGGAAGCGATATCTATAAAGCTGGATTTGGTTTATTATCTCCTGGCGTTTGGATCTTTTGCAAAGGCCTTGTTTGTAACCCTTTAGATTCTAACATAGTCGTCTTCCCCTTGCATGCCTTGTATAGAAGAATGGTGCTTTAATTATAAAACATGCGACAGCAGAGAGATGGAATAGGTACTGAAGAATAGAAAGGCATGACATATTGACATGTATTCCCTCCATTCGGAAAAAAATGGATGGGTCTAGGTGTATTTCAGTTCTAGATACATCCTTTTTTTACCCATTTCGGCAACATGTAATCCGGACGGAGGGAGTATGGTGTAAGAGCTATGGATACGACAGGACAACCCAGCAAAAAAAACACTAGTTGAATGTAAAACTATATGTTAGCGGAATACGTACAGAAATAACTAAGGCAACATACACGTGTATGATTGGGAAACTAAGATGGCATTGCAACAGAGCACTAGAACAACACTTCAATGTATAAAAACATGGTATGGCAGACAGATGAAGTACATACTGATGAATAACAATGCATAAGATATTTAGAAGCATGATGTCCAAATTAAGCAGATGGCATTGTGATAGAGTACAATGACAATACTTGAATTTGAAAACATGTTATCATGAATGGAATAGGTACTGAAAAACAGGAAGGCATGACATATTTACATGCATGATCAGCATGCTAAGCACATGGCATTGCAACAGAGTAGATACACTCCAGGTCATTATATGCATGTTGTACCCATATCACATGCTAAGTTAGAGAAAGGACCTTGTGGGGTGAAGAGGATTCATCATCTTTCTGCAAGTCTTCTGAAGAACTGCCTTTACATGTTCCATCATATTGGGTATCATTGACATCAAGTTTATTGGCCTTTACATTCCTCCGTGAGGTTCTTGTGGATATATCAGTGTGTGCAATTATATCTGACATGCATGGAAGACAACTAGTAGTTAGATTTATGTAAATGAGTGCCTCTAGGAGACGACATAAATAGTAGGAATGGGGTTAACTAGCAGCAACATGTCTCATAAACTAAAGGGAGAACACAGATGAAAGCTACATAATATGTATCGTTTGTACTCGAGATTAACTAGATGGCACACAAATGTATTAAAGAACAACATAGGTAATACTAGAAGTGGTATAATACTATAATCACCAGCCTGTGGGATAGCATTGGCTGATGGATGATAACTATGGAACAATGTTACCTAAAGAACAAGTATCCTAGCTGAACTATGGAACAGCGTGAACTCCTGAACAAGACCCGTAAGAGATCAGCATGAACATACAGTGAAATGTGATGATCTATTTTACGTGCTTAAATGAATAACAAAGCCATAAATGTTGCACACAAGTAAGATGAGGGTACAACCTATCTGGCTGCCATCCATAGGAGTGAGCATCATGTGCTGACTTGTCGATGGCCATGTACTTGTTGTGGCTGTCCATGTCGGGCATGCGCATTCGATGGAGGGAACTGTTGAGTGGGGACTGTAGCTCCCTTCTGGTGTATGTTTCCCTTGTTGGAGCAGCTGCGGTGAGTCGGAAGACGGTGTGTCTGAAGATGCAGATAATGCATAATGTTAAGAACGACATATCTCTTTGATCCGAAGAAATACACTAAGAGATCAACAGCAAGGTACGAGAGTGGTCACACGTCTCTTGACTGAAGACTAAATTGGGGTCACACGATTTTATTTTATTTTGGTCTTGTCCGATCTATGCCGGATGGCTTGATGGCCGTCTTGTGCCTCCGGCCGACACTGCTCGGAATCTTCCCGAAGAGCCAGCCGACCAACGGTAGAGCAGCCTGCCTCCACCGTCCGTGGCCCGGCCAAAACCCCGCCTCCCGCCCAATCAAGACTGCCGTGGTTGCGCCGCCCGGCCAATCCACAAAGACTCCCGTCATCCAGATCCGTGGCGGCGATTCTTCAACCCACGCAACTCTAAAAGATAGCCATCTAAGCGCTGCTTCTACGGCAAACTTGCGGCCCCGCACCCTTACGTTAGACACCAGCCAACCGGCAGCCTAGGAGCTCCGCCGCCTCGAGGGGTGCTGCTTCCCATTGGGAATCGATTGGCCCAGAATAAAAATTCAGACAACTGACGCCTAAATAAAGTGATTTCAGATGATGGTGCGACCTATCTGGCGGCATGGTGAAGTAGGCAGGTCCAGCTGCCGAGTCGGTGAGGCCGGCGCGGTTGCGGTGGCGACCGGCGGTAGGGAAAGAGCGATGTCGCCACGGTCGACGGCTACGCGGAAGCAGCGCCAGGACTCTGGACGGATCCGAAGTTGGAGCCGCTCCGGCGCCGTGAACAACGGCGGGGGTGAATCGGCTCCGGTACGGTTCACGCGGCCGTCTGCCGAGGCAGCACCAAGAAGACGGAGTAAGAGGCACACGGCCCAGTGCATCAAGGCAATTGGACAACATCTCCGACATTAGGGAGGAGGGCGGCTGTGAAATTGGTGCGGTGGGGGGCGCCATGGAGGTGGGGCTGAGGTTTCGCGACTCGGGAGAAGGGAGCTTCCCGGGGAGAAGGTGATTTGGTGCCCACGAGGTATGAATGGGGGCGGGCGGGGGGAATTGGGAGGGTTGTGGAACCATGTATTACGGACGCATTTGTCTGAAATGTCAGGGGGAGTTACAGTTCTACCCTTGCCTATAGGCTTCTCAGCTTGGGTCTGTGTACTAAGGGTCGGGGATAGTAGAGTAACTTTGCTTCTGCCCAAATAGTGGGCGGGAGCGATTTCGGGCGAGGAGGGCGTGTTTTGAAATATAGTGGGCGTGAGCGGTTTCGGGCGAGGAGAGCGTGTTTCGAAATAGTGGGTGCGAGCTATTTCGGGCGAGGAGAGCGTGTTTTGCCGACCATGGTTTATAAATTATTCGGCACATGTCATTTCGGCCGAGGAGAAGGCACGCTTGGATGAAGTTACGAACCTACCCTCGATGTACAACGGGCCAATTGATGCGTGTCCCACATAGGACGGTAATTTCGCGTCTCCCATTTATTTGCTCGGGCGAATTCCATCGAGCAGAGAGGATGTTTAGCGCTTTGTTCGAATTTTGGGAGAACGAGCATCCACGTCTACCTTACCAAGTCGATTCGAATCAAATTTTGAAATATTAGCTTGCCACTTCTTTCTTAGATGGAGAGATGATGCTCGGGAGTAATGTGTTTTTACATGCTCGTTGCTAGCGATTTACTATATGACAAATAGTTGACCCACTCAAAACGCCATAAATCAAACCCAAAATGAAATATCTCGATTCAATGAACTAGCTCGCTCAAGAGGGTCAAAATAGTGAACTAAATCCAAAATTGAACACCTCAATCGAGTAGCATGTTGTAAAGTGTTATAGTACTCCATGAACATGTTGAAAGTCAAATTAATGAACTTGTTTGATATACGCATATATCCGTTCATGTGTGGATTGCAGACAACATGTTCTCCAATTTAAATATTTGAATGCAAGTTTATATCGAAACATGGTTTATATCAGCCTTTGATGCATAAAACGCGACCTCCCCCTCTCCCGGACTCCTGTTCTCTCTCTCACTCTCTCGCCGACAATTTTCAATTCTGTCGCACGCATCCGACACAAAAACCTTGTTGGTCCCTCTCCCTTTATCTCTCTCTCTCTCTCTCTCTCTCTCTCTCTCTCTCTCTTTGTGTGTGTGTGGGGGGGTCTTTCTAGTTCGCATTCATATATACACCATCTTAGGTCTCTCTCGCACACTATGTATGATACTCTAGCTAGTCCAAGCTAGATATCTTGGGTGCACTCATCGTACGCACACAAATTCCTTGGCTCTTTGCCCGTAACTCTCTCACGCACCACTATGTCGTCTCGGAGCTCTTCCCCCCTGAGGGAGTCCCGGATTAGGGGGTGTCCGGATAGCCGGACTATGACCTATGGCCGGACTCCTGGACTATGAAGATACAAGATTGAAGACTTCGTCCCGTGTCCGGATGGGACTTTCCTTGGCGTGGAAGGCAAGCTTGGCGATACAGATATGTAGATCTCCTACCATTGTAACCGACTCTGTGTAACCCTGACCCTATTCGGTGCCTATATAAACCGGAGGGTTTTAGTACGTAGGACGAACAACAATCATACCATAGGCTAGCTTCTAGGGTTTAGCCTCTAAGATCTCGTGGTAGATCTACTCTTGTCATACCCATATCATCAATATTAATCAAGCAGGAGTAGGGTTTTACCTCCATCGAGAGGGCCCGAACCTGGGTAAAAACATCGTGTCCCTTGTCTCCTGTTACCATCCGCCTAGACGACAGTTCGGGACCCCCTACCCGAGATCCGCCGGTTTTGACACCGACATTGGTGCTTTCATTGAGAGTTCCTCTGTGTCGTCGCCATCAGGAAGGATGCCTCATCCCGTCTTTAAAGACGGCACTGTTGCTAAAGAAGCTTTGGCTGTCGGCCAAACTCTCTGGCTAGGCGGTTTTCTTATGATCGACTGTTCGGCCGCCGCACCGACGATGACTTCTCGGGTCATCGAAAGCAATCTTCACGTTAACTCGGAGCTCGCCGAGCAGTCAGATCCGATGGAGCTCTCTTCCTTAAACGAGCTCTTGGATCACATCGCCGCCCTAGGAGTCGCTATAGACTATGATCAGATTGGGCCTAAACCCGATCTGAGAGAGATTAACTCTCCCCAGGTTACCCACCACGTTGCTGTGGTAGAGGAACAATACGACGACCCTTCTTCTATCTTAAGGACTAGCTACGTCCGGATTCCCGATCCCTCCATGCCGGATTCCCGCGGAGGAGAGGACGTCATGCAAGCCCTGAACCTAAAGTCAGGCAGCGGGCTAGATTCATTGGACAACATCCAAGAATCCAAGCTTCCAAATTCGGAAGCTCCTTGGCCCTTAAGCCTCAGATTGGGCGCGGTTCCGTATTTAATTCCGCCCGCCCACCCAAACATAAGCGACCTATCTCAAATTCGGCAAGAGCCCATAAACAAAGACACCATTATCGGGCCGATTCCTCCTGGTTATGGACAGGATAAAGGATCGCCATGAGGAGGACGCAATCTCATTCTTCTGCAATAATTGCACGGACAACGGGATCCTTAACGCTATAAGTCACCGTGACATCACACGCTTTGCCGACTTGCCGTCCATAGTACGAAAATCTTGTGCGGCGATGGAAAGCGCTCGAAAACCGAAGCAAGATTTTGGGACAATCCGGCCTTGAATACAACCCCAGTCCGAAATAAAAGGGTGCACCATCGCCAGGCACCTGGGTTAAACACCAAAAATCCAAAACCCTCTATAGGGCATGGAACCGTATTGGAGGGATGGGTCAATGGACCCTGTAAAATTCATAGTACAGAGGGCGCCACTCCAACTCATAGCCTTAGAGCATGTTGGATACTACGACAGGTGGCCAAAAGTGGCAAAGAGCTTCTAGCTCTAGAGCACCAGCCAGTGGATACCAAAGACGGTATTAACAGTCTTCGAGACTTTCGCATCAAATAATATGCGGAAACGAACACTCCGTAGCCTTGCCGAAGTCTACCAAGTAGCAACAATAAATCCATGGAGTGACACGGATATTACCTTTAATGCCAGTGACGAACCTAAATTCCGAACAACCCGAGCACCAGCCGCATTTGTCCTCAGTCCGATAGTGGACGGCTTTCGCCTTGCCAAGGTACTCATGGACGGCGGCAGCGGATTGAACCTCATTTACGAGGAAACCCTCCGAAAAATGGAAATAGACTGGAGCCGCATTGAGCGAAGCAGCACAACCTTTAGAGGAATAATCGATCGGGAAGCACGCCCGTCTGGGAAAAATCACATCGATGTGGTGTTCGCACGCCGGATAATTACTAGTCCGAGGAAGTCACGTTCCAAGTGGCCCTGCTCAGCAGCCGGATACCACGCTCTATTAGGGCGAGAGGCATTCACAATTTTTCAAGCTATACCCCATTATGGGTACATGAAGCTCAAAATGCCCGGGCCCAATGGAATCATCACTCTTGCTAGTGATCCGGACATAGCACTCCGCGCTGAAAATAAGACAGCCGCACTGGCCCTTGAGGCACTATCCGAAGCCCTAGCGGCCGAGAAACTCACTGCGCTGCGCTCCACAGTGAATAGGGACGATGTGATACTCGATAAGAGATCCAAGTCCACTTCCTTCAAACCAGCGGATGAAATATTCAAATTCCAAGTCCATCCAACGGACCCTACAAAAACGGCCTCCATCGGGGCACAATTAAATCCTGATGTAGATGCCGCACTAAGAGAATTCCTACGCGAAAATTGGGACATTTTTGCTTGGCACCCTTCAGACATGCCAGGAATCCCACGCCGGCTGGCCGAGCACAGCCTAAACATCCTAAAAGGGTTCAAGCCAGTCAAACAGGCTCTTCGGCATTTCTCCGAACCCAAGAGATAGGCCAAGGGAGAGGAGCTAGCCAAACTATTGGAGGCCGGATTCATCAGAAATATAAAACATCCGGACTGGCTAGCAAACCTGGTGATGGTACCAAACAAGGACAAATCCTGGCGCCTATGCGTCGATTTCAAGGACCTCAACAAGGCTTGCCCAAAGGATCCCTTCCCCCTCCCCCGCATTGATCAAATCATCGACGCTACCGCAGGACACGATTCATTGTGTTTCCTCGATGCATACTACGGCTACCACCAAATTAAGATGACAGAGCCTGACCAAGCCACAACGGCATTCATCACTCCATACGGCCCATTCTCGCTTCAACACAATGCCCTTCGGCTCAAAAACGCCGGCGCAACATATCAGCGCATGATTCGTACATGTCCGCAAACCAGATCGGCAAAACAGTGGAGGCATCGTAGACGATGTGGTCACAAAAGCAAGCATGTCGAAACTCTAGTAGATGACTTGAGGCTCACATTCGATAATCTCACGAACATATGACATCAAGCTCAACCCGGAAAAATGCGTTTTGGCGTACCCGGTAGGAAAGCTCTTGGGCTTCATCAGATCCTAGAGGAATTGAAGCAAACCCAGCCAAGATCCGAGCTCACACAATTGGATATCCCAAAGGACCTCAAACAAATACAAAAATTGACTGGATGCGTGGCGGCTCTAAGCCGCTTTATCTCCCATTTGGGAGAAAAGGCATTACCCCTTTATCGCCTCCTCCGACGCACCGAACACTTTGAGTGGACGGATGCCGCCACGACCAGACTCGAAGAAATAAAAGCCATATTGGCAACAAACCCGGTCCTTACCACGCCCAACATGGGCGAACCAATGCTATTATACATCGCGGCAACTCATCAAGTTGTAAGCGCGGTGCTCATTGTCGAACGAGAAACGAACGGACACAAGTTCCTCCTTCAAAAACCAGTTTACTACGTGTCCACTGTCCTAACTCCATGCAAGTCACGGTACCCGCATTATCAAAAGATAGCGACGCGATGTTTATGGCATCCGGAAGCTGCGACACTACTTTCAAGAGTGTTCAATAACAAGAGCCTTCGAAGTACCCCTTAACGACATTATAAACAACCGCGACGCGACGGGCAGGATTGCCAAATGGGCCATTGAGCTCGTCCCGTTCGACCTAACCTATAAGCCACGGAGAGCTATTAAGTCGCAAGTTTTGGCCGAGTTCGTCACTGAATGGACCGAAGCCGAACTGCCTAAAGAGTACGGCGCATATTCCAGCTGGATAATGCACTTCGACGGCTCCAAAATGTTGGCTAGCTCGAGTCAAGCGCTGCTCGACGCCCCCAACCGGAGATCTGATTCAATATGTACTCCAGATAATGTATACGGACTCCAACAACGCAGCGAATACGAGGCCCTTCTACATGGTCTCCGGATGGCAGTCTCCATGGGCATTCAACGCCTAGAGGTGCTTGTGAGGATTGAACCTTGCGATATCCCAAATAAATGGAGATTTTGATGCCAAGGATCCGAAAATGGCAGCCTATCGCAATGTCGCACTAAAAATGTCAGCTCGGTTTGAGGGGCTCAATTTCACCATATAGCCCGGATAACAACCAAGCAGCAGACGTGTTGGCACGCATCAGCGCAAAGAAAAGCGCGATGCTGTCCGCCCCAACATCTTCTCGAGAGAGGCTGTTCAAGCCATCCAGATTATGGGAGGGAGAGTCCGAAATAACAACCCGGACCCAACCGCATTGCCCCACGAACATTCTCGACACGCTTGGTGGTTCTCGCCAACGAAATAACACCCTCAAATTGCGTAATAATGGCAGTCATTGCCCCGTGGACCAAACCATTCCTAGCCTACCTAACCAGGCAGGAACTTCCCGAGGACCAAAACGAGGCCCGCTGCATTGTGCGGCGATCTAAAGCCTATAAAGTCCATGAGGGAGAGCTTTATAAGAAAAGCACAACCGGAGTCCTTCAAAGGTGTATCTCCGAAGAGGAAGGGCGGAATCTTCTGGCTGAAATTCATGCCGGACTCAGCGGGCACCACGCCGCAACCCGGGCCATTGTAGGCAAGGCCTTCCGTACAGGATTTTATTGGCCGACGGCCCGGGCAGATGCTCAAGACTTAGTCCAATGATGCGTCGGATGCCAGCTCTTTGCCAACCAAAGCCACATGCCACCCACCGCCCTCAAAACTATACCCATTACCTGGCCCTTCGCGGTCTGGGGGCTTGACATGGTCGGACCCCTTAACGGGGGAACCCACAAGCAAAAATACCTACTGGTCATGGTGGATAAATTCACCAAATGGATAGAGGCCAAGCCTGTCAAGACAGCCGAATCTGGACCGGTGATAGACTTCATATCAGGGGTCGTACACCGTTACGATTTCCCCCACAGCATCATCACTGATAACGGCACGAACTTTACGGCCGACGAGGTAAAACTCTGGTGCAAAAACATGGGCGACTACGCTTCAGTCTATGACCCTCAAACTAACGGTCAAGTTGAGCGAGCAAATGGTCTAATTATGAGCGGCATCAAACCCAGATTAGTGCGGTCCCTCAAGGAATCTAAGACGACCTTTGGGTAGAAGGAGCTCGACTCCGATACTCACGGGGCTGCAGACCACTCCGAATCGCACGACCGGATTCACACCATTCTTTATGGTATACGGCGCAGAGGCAGTTCTGCCCTGCGACATAATTCATGACTCACCTCGCGTGCGCATGTACGAAGAAAGAGAAGCCGAGCTCGATCGGCAGGACAGTTTGGACGCCTTGGAGGAGGAGCGTGACGTAGCAAAAGCCCGTTCCGCATTCTATCAACAGCAGGCTCGAAGATATCAAGGCAGAGAATTACGGGCCAAAATTTACAATGTTGGCGAGCTAGCTCTACGCCTGCCGGACAAGAAAAAGGACGAACTAAAGCCCAAATGGGAAGGTCCATTTATCATCGACCAAGTCCTGACCAGTGGAGGGTACCGTCTGCGGGATGCATCGGATAACCGACTCGAGCCGAACCCATGGAACGCAGCCCGTCTCCGAAGATTCTACGCCTAGCGCCGGATTCCGAGTTCGTCTCCTTCTTCTGTCCATATTTTACATTTTAGCTGTCTTCTATTTTTCTCCTTCTCCCTCCTTTTTCTTTCCAGCCTTTGAAGGCTCGTTAGCGCATTGTTCGCACACACTTGACGCGCTATCCGCGCTCATTGTACCTGGGGGCTTCTTTCACAGAAGCTTAATTATAAGGGCTTCATGCCCAATACATGTGTCACACTTCCGGATGTACCTTTTATTCACCATTATATGCATCGATATGACTTAAGTTTTGGCCAAGCTGGGTTGCCTGGCTCCTGTGCTTACCCCTACGTTCCTGATTGTTCAGCTAGGTGGTAAAGGGAGCACCTCTGCGATTGTTACTGCCGGGTCAGCCGGATGTGTACCTCACACTGGGTGAAGCCGAAAGCTAGCGTTCTTAAGAGAATATTCGGTCGGTGAACTAGAAGAAGATTTCTTACCTATTTATTTATCGGCCCCCAGATGTTTTTCTGCTTTTTTCGCAGTCCGGACATGCACTTTAGGGCATGCCTCCTGTGGAAAGGAACCCCTAACGGAACTATTCTCCCGGAAGATGTTTCTTACTAACCATGTAATATAACATAACTAGTTGGGCACTTGTCTGATAAAGCACTAATGACCCCTACGCCTGGTCTCCACGCATGCCCCGGTTTTTATATAACCACGAGGGTATTCGGACACACTCCGGACTATTGGGTCCCGAGGTTGAAGCGAAAAGGTCCGCTATGACAAACGATCTACAATCCGGCTAGAAGGCATTTTACATGTCACCTTAAATTACATAGTCAATTTGACTGATTGTATTCCTCTTCAATGCTATCCAACAGGCTGTCTAGTTTACAGTCCTGCTAGGAATACTTTGCGGCCAATTCTACCTGGCCGTACACTAAGCTCACAGGGATCTCCTTCCCATCTGGCCCCACAGGTCCGACCTCGGCCATGTGGTTTGGGTCAGCAACCGTGTACAGCGTCTTCACCATGGCCCAGCCTCCCTGGCGCCTTGACGACAGGCCGATATCTTCCATAATCGGAAGCGCCTCCGCGCTCCCTGGAGCCTCTCTGCAAGCTCCCCAAGGCCTTCGGGCAGGGAGACAGATGGCCACAAGGCCTGGGCGACACCTTTCAACACCTGTCGAACTCGTTCATGCAGTTGTAAGAGCTCGGGAAGAAGGTCACTGTCGGCGTTCTGGGAACGGGGGTCCCCAGACTTGCCTGCCTGCGGCCTGCGGCGTGGCCCAAGGGGTGGCCCAGCACGGCCCATCTTCATCAGCACAAGCTCAAGACCCTCGCGAGGGGCCAAGCCTCGCGGGGCGGACGACGGGAAGCTTCCTCAGGCACGGCCTCGTCAGGCTGGCTCGCGAGGAGGCGGAGAGATCAAGGCGGGGTAACTCACGAGGTGCCCATGACGCAAGCCATGACGACCAAGGGCGCCAGGTGGGCGCCAGCCCGCGCAGTGTCCTCCTTTCCTCTTTGGTGCAAAGGGGGCAAGCGCAGTCAAGAGCATCAAGCAAAGGCATCCGCTTTGCAACAAGACCAAGACTGCCGTGAACGGCAGGAAGGAAGTCATCGTGGAGCCCAAGCCGGCGTTACCACGAGCCTTTGACAAAGCGAGGACCAACTTTAGTCAGGGATAAGTGTACTAGATGTTCCCCTTCAAAATGGCCAATTGTTGGCGCCCTTCCCGCTCAATATTTGGGAGGAGGCCCAGGGCCCTTGCCTATAAATAGGACTAGCCACCCACGGGGTAGAGGGGGAGAAATCTGAGAGGCATCTAGAAATCTTGGAGATCACCTAGAGAAAGAGAGAGAGAGGGAGCGTCTGAACTCCCCTAGAAGTTCATCGCACCAGCCAAGAACAGACCCTCGCGAGGCTGTTCTCCCTTGTGTTGTTCATCATCAGCCCAGGAGGCAATCCACCACACCACAAACTAGAGTAGGGTATTACACCACAATGGTGGCCCGAACTAGTATAAACCCTGTGTCTCTTGTGTTGTTCTTTTCATAGTTTAGATCCTAGCGAGTGGCGAGGTGCAGGTAGGTAGAGGGCGAGATCTCTGCGCGCACCCGGTGTTCGAACCTAGAGGGTCCCGGAACCCGAAATCCGACATTTGGCGCACTGTAGGGGCGCTGAGCTTTCCTTCCACCGACCCGCTCTCCACCGACACTGCCTTCGCCCTGCGATGAGCAGCGCGCCGCCCACTCCGGTCGCCAGCGCCAGCACGGGGGCCAGGGGGCTCCGAGCCTTGGCCCCAGCCTTGCGACAGGTGCGGTGGCCGGACAAGTTCAAGCCGGAGACGTCGCCGCGCTACAACGGCACAACTGATCCACTGGCCTTCCTGCTGGCGTACGAGGTGACCATCCTTGAAGCAGGAGGTGACGACAGGGTCATGGCTAACTGGCTGCCCATGGTTTCACCGACGCCCAAGGTGGCTGCTCCACATACCGGGCGGCTTCGCGTGGCCTCTTGGGAAGAGTCTGTGCAACTTCTTCCTCGCCAAAGACGCTGCACCGGGCGCCCCAGCTGCCGCGTTTCTCTGGCGGCTCGCAGGGCGCCACCTTCAGCCGCCACGTCAAGCCATTCGTCTGCCAGTCGCCGCTGCCTCCACGCGGCAGGGGGCTTCTCCAGGTCGGTCGGTGCCCAAGGCCGATCTGGCCTTCAGCTCGGAGGACCACCCCTCCAACTCAACCTGTTCGGGCGCGCTCCCAATGCTATGCACCCCCACCATCTGCCAGGTGGCCGTCACCAGGACTCTCATCGACGGCGGCGCGGGCCTCAGCTTGCTCTCGGTCGAAGCCTTCAGCCTCCTCCACATACCACCGGAGCGGCTTCAGCCCAACCGCCTTTCTTGGCGTCGGCGGCGGGTCGTCCAGGCTCCACAGGGCAGATCCGTCTACCTGTAACCTTCGGCACCTACGACAACTTCCGCACAGAGCTAATCGACTTCGACATCGCCCCCATCAGCCTCCCATACAACGCCATCCTCGGCTACCCAGCACTGGCCCGATTCATGGCCGCGACTCACCCAGCGTACAACCTCATGAAGATGCCCGGGAGCAACGGCGTCCTCACCGTGTCCGGCGACACCGGGGATGCGCTGCAAGTGCTCCGGCTCGCTTTCAAGACGGCGGCGTCGGCGCAGCCTGCCGACTCAGACGCCCTGAGCCCAAGGGGGCTGCGCCGGCCAAGAAGAAGCAGCTGTTCACCCAGGACAAGGCGGAAACCAAGCAGGTACTTGTCGACGAGGACAGATGAACTAACCCCACCTTCACCATAGGCGCCAACCTCGAACCCGAGCAGGAGGAGGCCCTGGTCAAGTTCCTGCGTGCGAACAAGAAGGTGTTCGCCTGGGAGCCTGATCAGCTGGCGGGGATCCCTAGAGGCGTAATCGAGCATCACCTCAACGTGTGCCCCAATGTATGCCCTGTGAAACAGAAGGCGAGACGGCAGTCCACTGAAAAGCAGGCTTTCATCGTCCAAGAGACCCACAAACTGGAAGCTGCAGGGGTCATTCGCGAGGTCCGATATCCAGATTGGCTGGCCAACCCTGTTGTTGTGCCGAAGAAAGGGGGGAAGGAACGCATGTGTGTCGACTTCACCAACCTCGACAAAGCCTGCCCGCAAGATCCATTCCCGCTCCCTCGCATCGATCAGATCATCGATTCCACCGCCGAGTGTGACCTGTTATGTTTCTCGGATGCCTTCTCCGGGTATCACCAGATCAAGATGGCGGTAGAAGATGTGGAAAAAACGACTTTCCTGACCCCGTGTGGGGTGTACTGCTACACATGCATGCTGCCTGGCTGCGCAACGCAGGCGCGACCTTTCAGCGGCTGATGCACATCACCTTGGGCCTGCAGCTCGGGAAGAATGTTGAGGCTTACGTCGATGACATTGTGGTGAAGTCTCGCGAGGCCAAGACCCTGATACAAGACCTGGAGGAAACCTTCGCGAGCCTCAACGTAGTGAACCTGCGGCTAAACCCAGAGAAGTGTGTGTTTGGGGTCCCCTCAGGCAAGCTCTTGGGCTTCCTCGTGTCCCACCGAGGCATCGAAGCTAACCCAGAAAAGGTCAAGGCGGTCGAGGACATGAGCCCGCCGAAGACCTTCAGAGAAATGCAGAAGCTCACTAGGCGCGTGACAGCACTAGGACGCTTCATCTCCAAGTTGGGGGAGCGAGCGCTGCCTTTCTTCCAGCTGATGAATAAAAAGGGACCCTTTGAATGGACTGAAGAGGCCGACAAGGCGTTCCAAGATCTCAAGAGGTACCTAACCAGCCCTCCGGTAATGGTGGCCCCGCGCCCTCAGGAACCCTTGGTGCTCTACCTTGCAGCCACTCCCTACTCCGCCAGCGCAGCCCTGGTGGCGGTTAGGGAGGAGCGTCGGACCAAAGCCGCGGCAACTGCCCGGGTCAAGGCAAAGCAGGATCAAGGAAGACCCACAGAGACCACTACCACAACTGAGAAGGGTCAGCCGCCGCAGGGGAACGCACTCGGGACAGGAGAGACCCCTCCCCCTGGCGACCAGCCGCTGGAGGCTCCACTGTCTCAGGAGGTGCCACGGTCTCCCGGGAGGGCACCATCGACACCAAAGCACCCCAACCTCGTTGAGCACCCCTGTACTTCGTCAAGACAAAGGTTGCGGGACGCGAGGGCGTGGTACCCCATGCCTCGTAAACTCCTCCTCGCTGCTTATTGGTGGCCTCGCAAGCTGCGGCATTATTTTCAGGCCACCCCATCAAGGTTGTCTCAGCGCCCCTTGGAAAGGGTGCTCAGAGCCCTAACTCAGCCGGAAGAGTCGCTGAGTGGAACATTGAACTGCAAGCGTTTCAGCTCGAATTCAGCACAACCAGAGTCATCAAGGGGCCGCCTTTGGCGGATTTCATGGCAGAATGGACGAGGCGCCGGCCTCAAGGTCGATGAGGATCGATCCCTCTCCTCGGGAAGCGAGGCGCCGGACGGTTGGGTCATGTACTTCGACGGGGCGTTCTCCAGGCACGGCGCGGGGGCTGGTGCGGTGCTTATATCTCCTACTCAAGACAAGCTCTACTACGCCGTGCAGCTCTGTTTCCAGCACGGAGAAAAGGTCTCCAACAACATAGCAGAGTATGAAGGCCTAATAGCAGGCCTAAAGGCCACAACTGCCCTAGGAGTGAAGCGCCTAACCATCGAGGGTGATTCACAACTCCTCGTCAACTTCTCCAACAAGGTATACGAGCCGAGGGACGAGCACATGGAAGCCTACCTCGTGGAGGTCCGCAGGATGGAGAAGCGCCTGGGGCTGGAGTTGCAGCATGTGCCCCGTGGCACCAATCAGGAGGCCGACGACATCGCCAAACGAGCATCCAGGCAGCTACCTCAGGAGCCTTGCGTCTTCGAGGAGCGGCTCTTCAAGCCCTCGGCCATGCCATCACTGTCAAGCGCGGTGCAGCCTCGGGAGGATCTCCCCCAGCCACCAGCCTCGGGAGCCCAGGTCTATGGCCCGGCCTCAGGAGCGCGCCTGCTCTTGACGTTGGAGCCTCAGGAGGGGTGCTGGATCACAGAGTTCCGGAGCTACTTAACGCAAGGGATCTTGCCGGAGAAGGAGGAGGAAGCGGAGCGTGTGGTGCGGCAAGCCACAGCATACTGCATCAGGGATGGAGAGCTCTACCGGAAGCGACCAAATGATGTGTCCCTACGCTGCATCTCCAGGGAGCAAGGGAAGAGACTGCTGGCAGATATACACGGTGGATACTGTGGGCATCATTCATCATCGCAGACCCTCGTTGGCAAGGCGTTCCGCAGCGGGTTTTATTGGCCCACTGCGCTCAATGACGCCGTCGAACTGGTGAAGGCTTGCGAGGCCTGCCAATTCCATGTCAAGTAGATCCATCAACCGGCAGGAGGTCTGCAAACTATACCCCTCTCGTGGCCATTCGCAGTCTGGGGGCTGGATATCCTGGGCCCGTTCCCTCGGGCGCCAGGGGGCTATCGCTACCTCTATGTCGCCGTGGACAAGTTCACCAAGTGGGCTGAAGTGGAAGCCGTCCGCTCCATCCCGGCAGGTTCTGCGGTCAAGTTCATCAAGGGCATCGTGAGCCGGTTCGGGGTGCCGAACCGCATCATCACCGACAACGGTTCGCAGTTCACCAGTAACCTTTTCAAAACATGTTGTGCTAACCTTGGGACGCAGATATGATACGCCTCGGTAGTGCACCCACGGAGCAACGGTCAAGCGGCCGGTTGAACGCGGAGGTCTTGAGAGGCCTCAAGACCGTAACATTCAAGAAGAAGCCGGAGGCCTCGGCTGCAGAGGTTGGTACGACAAGCTGCGATCGTGTTGTGGTCCATCCGCACAACCGCGACCAAGCCAACCGGGCGAGACCCGTTCTTCCCGGTCTATGGGGCTGAAGCGTTCCTCCCTCACGAGGTCGCACGCCGCCCGCACGTGGTCCCGGGCGCTCGACGAGGCGCAGCAGACGCCATGCGGGACAGACCTCGTCGGGGGAGGAGCATCATCGGAAGCCACGCCACGAGCGGCAAGGTACCAACAAGCGCCAGGCGATACCATCGCCGCAACATCCGCCTCAGGACTCTCGAGGTAGGAGACCTCGTGCTCAGCGGGTTCTCTGTGGAGGGATTGCATAAGCTCTCTCCCATGTGGGAGGGCCTGCTCAAGGTTGTTCATGTTTCGTCTGCCCGCCGCACTTGGAGACTCCGTGGAGGGGTGCCCATCCAGAACGCGTGGAACATCCAGCACCTAAGGAGGTTTTACCCCTAAAAAGGCCCAGAGTCTGTGAAGAAGGCGAACGCCTGTGAAGCTGCTGCGTTGGAAAAGGCCCAGAGCCTGTGAAGAAGGTGAACGCCTGTGAAGCTGCTGCGTTTTGGAAAAGGCCCAGAGCCTGTGAAGAAGGCGAACGCCTGTGAAGCTGCCGCGTTTTGGAAAAGGCCCGGTGCCTGTGAAGAAGGCAAACACCTGTGAAGTGTATCTTTCTGAGAAAGGCCCGGTGCCTGTGAAGAAGGAAAACGCCTGTGAAGTGTATCTTTCTGAGAAAGGCCCGGAGCCTGTGAAGAAGGCCAATGCCTGTGAAGCTCGCCGACCGTGACACTCTCACGTAATAATGAGTTGGGGCTGTACACGCCTGAGTCTCGTGGAGTGCCGCCTCAGCCCTGGGGCTCCCTCCCACGCCTAGTGGCAGCACTTAGCTCCGCGCTAGTGAGAAGACGTCGAAGACTAGATTAGGTGTCAGACGCGGCTTTTCTCATTTGCTTTCTGCAGTTGGCTTCTTCATTCCCATTCGAGGTTTTATCGAAGTTGTTGCCGTCTTTGGCTTGTAACTCTTTGCCTTTTCGCTCTCCCGCCTCGATTTCTCTCACGCAAGTCTCGCGAGGGAGCAACGCGGGCACCCTCGCGAGTGTTTTTCTGCCCTTATCGTTTGAGGCTTCCTTACCCGGTCTACTACAGGAGCACCCCTCAAATTGCGTGCCCCACGGGCACCGCGACACCTAACACAGGACTGGGTCGGTCGCCTCCATAGCCGAGGCCGGAGCTACCTCTCTAGACTAACCTTCGCAGGACATGAAGGCCTCGACGAGGCCTCGGCCTCGGGAAACAAAGGCCACGACAGGCGCCCCCGAGCTAAGTAATTTCTACGCGCAGGCGTGTGGCACAAAGGCATAATACCGAAATAGCGGAAATAGTATGATAATTAACAGCAATAGTCCAAGCGCGCCCTCGCGGGGCCATACACTACTGTCTCTTTGCGCAGGAAAAGGAAAAAGAACAAAACAAGCGCGGCTTGCCTGAAACCAACTCGCGGGGGAGACTCGAACTGCCTCCGGAGCTCAGGCGGACTCCCTCTCGCGCTTCACTGGGGCGAGACGGAGGGCGGACCCGCTACCTCCTCTCGTGGCGCTGGGCGGCGTGGAGGCTGGTCGCGCCATCACTGGAGGAGCCGCTGCCCAAGAAGAGTCGCCAAAGCTCGACGAGCCTGAAGCGCCGCCGCCCAGGCGCTGTCGTCTTCACTGTCGGCTGGGCTGGGCTGCGTCATGATCGTCGTTCTCGTGGCAGCATCCAGCGCAGCGACCGTCTTCCCGAACACCCTCACGTAGAGGGTGGCATAGCCACAAACTTGAAGTGTAGGGTGCACCACGGCTCAGACCACGCTGGGCGAGCAAACGCTTGCCACCAAGGGTCGTGGCCATGCTCCCCGACTGCAGAGACCTCCAAATGAAGCCTCAGGAGGCCCGGCTGCAGCAACCATCCGCCTGAAGCCGTGAGGCCGCCTGGTACTGGCCGAAGCTCACCTAGGAGGAAGCGAGGAAGCTGGAGCCGAGTCTTTGGTTGGCTCCGCCGACCACACCACGAACTTCGGCAAAGCACCTCCGCCGAGTGGAAGCGTGGCCTAGGGGTCGCATGGTCAGAAGCGCCGCCTCAGCAGCGGCCTGCCGCCCGTCACCGCGTGGGAGATCACCTCCACGACCGCGAGGAGCCACCATGGGAGCCACAGGGTGTTTGCGAGGATAGCCTCGACCGCGCTTGGGCGGGGGAAAGTCAGGCTCCACCTGGCGAGCCTTTCCCTTCTCCGCGGCCGAAAACGTCTTTGGCAGAGCCATGAAGAAGAAGAAGAAGAAGCAAGAGGGGATGGACTAGAAGGGCAGCGCCATCTGCATTTATAGCCGGGAAGGCCAACCACCGCCTCCACGATCACACGTAATCATGACCCGCTTGCATGCAGGGACTTGTCAATTCATGCGATTGCCGAGGCGTCGTGGGGAGCAGGCCGCCCACGTCCAATCAACCGCCACGCTGGCGCCTAAGGTCAGCAGGTTGTTATGGCTCATGGGCGCTTTGCACTTGCCCCTTCGCTTTCTCGCTTCAGCCAAGTCCACGCGCCCTTGGGTCTGGTTCACTGTCGGCGTTCGGGAACGGGGTCCCTGCACTTGCTCGCTCGCAGCTCAAGGGCGTGGCCCAAGGGGTGGCTTAGCACGGCCCATCTTCATCAGCACAAGCTCAAGACCCTCGCAAGGGGCCAAGCCTCACCGGGCGGACGACAGGAAGCTTCCTCAGGCACGGCCTCGTCAGGCTGGCTCGCGAGGAGGCGGAGAGAGTCAAGGCGGGGTACCTCACGAGGTGCCCATGACGCAAGCCAGGACGACCAAGGGCGCCAGGCGGGCGCCAGGCGGGCGCCAACCCGCGTAGTGTCCTCCTTTCCTCTTTGGTGCAAAAGGGGCAAGCGCAGGCAAGAGCATCAAGCAAAGGCATCCGTTTCGGTGCAACAAGACCAAGATCGTCGCAACGGCAGGAAGTAAGTCATCGTGGAGCCCAAGCCAAGGCCACCACCAGAGCCTTTGACAGCGAGGACCAACTTTAGTCAGGATAAGTGTACTAGATGTTCCCTTTCAAAATGGCCAATTGTTGGCGCCCTTCCCGCTCAATATTTGGGAGGAAGCCCAGGGCCCTTGCCTATAAATAGGACTAGCCACCCACGGGGTAGAGGGGGAGAAATGTGAGAGGCATCTAGAAATCTTGGAGATCGCCTAGAGAAAGAGAGAGAGAGAGGGAACGACTGAACTCCCCTAGCAGTTCATCGCACCAGCCAAGAACAGACCCTCGCGAGGCTGTTCTCCCTTGTGTTGCTCATCATCAGCCCAAGAGGCAATCCACCACACCACAAACTAGAGTAGGGTATTACACCACAATGGTGGCCCGAACTAGTATAAACCCTGTGTCTCTTGTGTTGTTCTTTTCATAGTTTAGATCCTAGCGAGGCGGCGAGGTGCAGGTAGGTAGAGGGCGAAATCTCCGCGCACCCCAAAGTGTTCGAACCTAGAGGGTCCGCCGGAACCCGAACTGGCAACACCGTAGAACTGGCATTTCTCCGCAGGACGGCCTGTGAGCATACCTCTGACATATCTCTATTAGTCGACTTCCTCGCCAACTCATTTTTCAAAGTTCGCTTAAGCACTTACTAAAAATGTCGCGCCGAAGCCGCCGATTCTCCTTAATCGTAGTCGGCATACCGGGCACGAACATCTTTTAGTTCCTCACCCAGCTGGGTGTTGGCATCTTGAGATTATTTTTCCCTGCCTCACCTCGTAAGCATCGCTCGCCGCCTTTAACCGGGCAAGACGAGCTGTTGCTTGTCCGATCTACCCCGCGCCATCTCGCAATGTTATTATCAGATCTATATACACGCCGCACTTCACAACATACTTATCTTTTAAAAGCATATGTTACCGTAGGGGGTCTTTTCGCTTCCCACGCGGCTTGTGCGGCCTCAAGTTGGGCTTTGCACTCTTCAAGCTCCCGGGACAGTTGGGTATTCCTTCTCAGAAGATCCTCAAGACAATAAATGATCCTTAAATGAGTTATTCTAACTATTTCAAGTCTCAGGGGCTACTGGCATATATAACTGTTAAATTTCCTCACTCATATGTCTTTTACATACTGCTCCGTGGCTCTGGCTAGACCATCTTGAGCGGCACGGAGGTGCACATCTCCCGAATTGAAGGCGTTCAACGCCTCTTGGGAGAAACATGTGTCACGAAGAATTGTCCGGTGGCGCCTGTGATTCATGGCACTCTCCACCTCGGAGTTGGTGGCGGACAATCTGTCGGAGGAGCATCCGACGCACGCCTCGTGTTCGCCTCCGCTTCTGGGCCTGGCTTGGAAGCCTGGCTGGCGGAGGCTCGATGGGCAACCTCTCCGATATAGTCCGGCGAGCGCTTTTTTTTCTGAAGAAAGCACGAGCGTTAGTGTGCCTTCCGGAATAAAACCTGGGAATAAGGTGACACGCCATACCGTTGCACCGGCGTTTTGATCTGGACCGCACTTCTTTTTAGCCTGCTGGGCCGCGCTACCCCTTGTTGGCTAGCCGCCGCAGGCTCGGCCTTCCGCCTCAAGGGCTCCCCCTGGAAAACACTGTTGGTATATGATGATAAAAAATAAGCACGGATGAATCATTCTCAAAGTATTGGGGCTTCGGTCTCATTTACCTACGAGGCTGGAAGTATTCCGGGGTAATCGGCCGTAATGGCAACTAGGGCATTATCAATGCTCAGTTGGTGAAATACCCCATCAATCAGCTCCACCGATATGTCCGGATCCTCTTGGGAGGCCGGATCGAGGAACTGCTCGGATCTTCGGGTTGTGGAGGCAGGCTGTTTAAATCCTTTACGGCTCGGGCGCAGCTATCGCGCCGAAATCACAAAATGAGATACTTGACTATGGGAATATGGATCGGATGGGCAAAGATGTCCGCTTACCCAGCTTGGAGGATTGTTCATAGAAAATCCGTCCTGAGGGTTGACGCGAAGAAATTCCTCCTCTTCTCCCTTGTACAATGCGACAAGATCTTCATCGATCGGCGACCGATCCCGCCCCTTACGGCCATGATGGGTGGCATCATCCTCCCCATTGAAATCCCACGGGGGTGGCCTCTATAATCGGAGCGGCTGCACTTCGCATAATGCATGTGGCCATGACCCCAATCATGGTCAGTCCGAATGAGCCAACAACCTTATTCGGCTCATCGTAAAGGACATCCTCGCCATTTTCCTCCTGGGCTCCGTGGACGCCGACTTAGGCGCTTTCTTCAAAGGAGCATTACCGAACTCCAGGAGGCCGATCTGAACAGGGTCTGGCAGGGGGACATCTTCTATATAAAACCATTCCGAAGGCCAGTCTTCGGACGCCTTCTTCGGGGTTCCGGATAGATATCCGGTCCCGCGATGCGCTATAGTTCGCTCCGCCCACTTGATATATCGACCCTCCCGAGAAAGGGGTAAGAGGCGTAACAACCTCTTCCACAGCGAAATGAGCCTCGATGCCCAAAAACAGCTCACAAGGGTTACGAAGTCCGCAATATGCGGAATGGAGGCAAAGCGTAAGGTTGTGCAACCGAGGCCATAGAACCTGTGAGCCCCGGAGAAACGGATGAATTGTAAATCTGAGCCCTCTTATCAAATAAGGGACAAGGCATACCCGCTCTCCTTGGGAGGGACTGGGACGCCTCCGCTTGTTTTCCGCCCTTATAGGTGGCGAGTCCGGCTCGAACCGGAACCATGAAGGCCGGGAAGAAATCCCTTGGTTTGGAGCATCACTAGCTCGGCTGTAAGGGATTTGAGCATCTCTCCCAATCTCCGTGCCGAGGACTGGAGGGCGAGAGGAGGAGCCGCGCCGACCGCCCATGATGGAATGGATTTACATCGGATGCGCTTTCGGATGAAAGCTCGCGAAGGGAAGATGGTGTGATTCGGATCTAGATCCTCGCCTCTTATATAGACAGCTCATTTGGCGCAGCTAGGGGGTAAATGTAAAAATACCCTAGCTTTTCGCATCTGCTCAACACGTGGAAGATGGCCATTATTGGGCATGGAAGCCAAGGAGCGCGATATTCATGAGAAGCCGGGCACTATTCAAACAGTATTGTGATTTGGACAAGAACCCGCCTTTGCAATGCCGAAGACAATCTATGCGCGGACTCGTTGTCATTGAAGCCTGGTCTGGGGCTACCGAGGGAGTCCCGGATTAGGGGTGTCCGGATAGCGGACTATGACCTATGGTCGGACTCGGACTATGAAGATACAAGATTGAAGACTTCGTCCCGTGTCCGGATGGGACTTTCCTTGGCGTGGAAGGCAAGCTTGGCGATACGGATATGTAGATCTCCTACCATTGTAACCGACTGCAGGTAACCCTAACCCTATTCGGTGCCTATATAAATCGGAGGGTTTTAGTCCGTAGGACTAACAACAATCATACCATAGGCTAGCTTCTAGGGTTTAGCCTCTCGATCTCGTGGTAGATCTACTCTTCTACTACCCATATCATCAATATTAATCAAGCAGGAGTAGGGTTTTACCTCCATCGAGAGGGCCCGAACCTGGGTAAAAACATTGTGTCCCTTGTCTCCTGTTAACATCCGCCTAGACGCACAGTTCGGGACCCCCTACCCGAGATCCGCCGGTTTTTACACCGACACCCCCCCTCTCTCAAACTCTCCATCCACCTGGGTCACACATACACATGCATATCTCACTTGCACTTGATAGGCCCATCTAAAACTCTATCTCTCTCCCTCGTTCTCTCTCCATCTCACACGCACACACACACACACAATCTCATGCCCAGCTAGCCAAGTATGATGGCCTCTCACTCAATTGTAGGCACACGCAGTCCCCCCTATATGTATATGACTAGCTAATCTTAGTCTCCATCACAAACATGTGCATGGTCTATCTCGATTTCTCTCGGGCATCTTTCTATCACGCACACACTCCCTCAATCTCCCACCCATATAGTCCCCTCACGATCTCGAGGGGATCTCTCTATCACAAACACACCCTCTCTCCCTCCCCATGCGTCCATGCCATCCATGTGTCCCTCTCAACCTTTTTTCCTTGTTGGCCAGACCTCTATTGGACATGTGCTATAGGGGTCTCTCTCTCCGTTGCAAACAATCACACACTAGCTATCTTCGTGTATCTCCTCGCCTCGCTTTTCCATCTCGGAGATGCATGCGTGATATGTTCGCATAAGAAACGAAAAAACACACACTCTCTCTCAAATTTATCGTTTGTTGTCACTTTCTCTTTCACGCACATACTCTTTTTGCACACTTACTCATTCTCCTTCACACGCACTTGATCTGTCTCGACTGAGGCACTCTCCTCCGTCCATAGCACATAGATTTATTAAAAAGTCAAACATCACAAAGTTTGACCATGTACGTGGAGAAAAAGAATTACATCTAGTACGGCAAACATATACCATTAGATTCACCATGAGATGTAGTTTTGTATGATGTATCTTTGGTATTGTAGATATAAATAACATTTGCGTAAACCTGATCAAAGTTTCCAAAGTTTGACTTCTAAAAATTTACATGCACCGCATTATCGAGCGGATGGAATATCTCTTTCCCCCTCTCAGCTATCTGACGCACCACTCAGCCTTATCAGTGCTCCTCAATCTCTCTCATACTTTATTGGTCAGTTTGGTTCGTGACCTGACCCTCATGCCTTGATGGCCGGTATCGTCCGGTATGGACGTGAGATGTAAAATATTTCACCGACAGGCTTGTGTGGTGCTGAAGCGTTTGGTTCATGCCTGGGCCAGGCAAAGCATCAACGTCCCATCTATCAATCCATGCATCAATTATTTAATGCTAATATCCATCCATGTTGTTGTTAGCCTCGTGGCCGCATGACCAGGCACGGCCAGGCGTTCAAAATCGGTCGCTTGGGCCAGGCTACTTGCGTTGGTCGGAGTTCAGCTGGCTAATTAAAGTGCAGGAACCCAGCCCAGCGGGCTTTCTTTTTCACAGGTAGCAACCAAACAAGCATGCATGAAATCCAGCCACAACCCCTGTGCCACGCAAAAGATGCTCACGACGCAAGCCAAACTGGCCTTATATCTCCCTCGGTTCACACATACACATGTTCGGGCCAAGCGCTATACATATAGACCCATCCAACACTCTCCGCCCTTGTTCTCTCTCCATGTGACATGCACCCCCCTAAGTACCATAATCCCTCACTCCATCATCGGCTCTGTTTGGATCCATGGGTTAGAGTTAGTTTGGGTTAGTTTGGAGTCAACTAACCCAAAAATATCCAAACATGAGGGTTAGTTTAGGTTAGATGCATCTAACCCATCAAAAAAACTAACCCATCCAAGAGGTGCTTATTTGGGTTAGTTCTTCTCGGGACCACTAATAAACACTTTTTTCTCTCGCTCTCCCCGCAGCAGATCCCTCCCCACTTCCTCGAAGCTTCTCGTCCTCTCCCTCCCTCCCTCTCGCACCGCCCGTGAAGGTGCCTCGCCGTATCCGTGCTCCATCTAACCCTGCCATCCAAACACCTCTTTACTTAGAGTTAGTTCAGGGTTAGTTCAGGGTTAGAATCTAACTCTAACCTCTAACTGAGTTAGAGTATCCAAACAGGGCCATAGGCGCAAGCACTCCTCCTAAGTATGATTATCTCTTACTAGCCATCGTGAACACACGTATTGTCTCCTTCCATCCATACGTCTATCTCGATATCTCTCGGGGCATCTTCTATCGCGCACACACCTTGTCACTCGATCTCCTACCCATGTAATCCCATCATGATCTCCAGGGGATCTCTCTATGACAAACATACACTCTCTCCTCCCCATGTCTGCATTTTCTCCGTAGGTCTCTCTCGACCTCTCTCCCTTGTTTGTCAGACCCCTCTTGGCCACGTGCTAGGGGTCTTCCTCTCGGTTCCAAACAACCACACACTATCTCCTCACCTTGCCTCCGTTGCCGAAGATGCATGTGTGATATGTTTGCATAAGACACGCACACCTTTTCTCCACTTTCATCGTGTGTTGTCCATGTCTCTTTCCCACATGCACACACACTTTTTTCGCTCACTCTCTCTCTCTCACTCACTCTCTCTCTCTCTCTCTCTCGTTAGGGACTCTGTGACGTCCATAAGCATATGGATGTTTTGAAAAGTCAAACCTCAGAAAAGTTTGACCATGTATATATGGAGAAAAACATTTACATCTGGAACGATCATTAGATTCATCACAACATGTACTTACTTCATACTATCATTTATCTTTGGTATTGCAGATATAAGTAATTTCTTTATAAACTTGGTCAAAGTTTCTAAAGTTTGACTTAAAAAAATGTTGTAACTACATTATCGAACGGAGGGAGTAGCTCTTTCTCTCTATCTCGCTATCTCTCACAGGCCTCCCTCTCACTCAAACTCTCTATATCGACGGATTATACGCCACCGTGTCAACAGATAGCTCAGATATTGTTTAGTTGACCGTCAACCAATCCACATGCTGCGTTGTCAGCTCGTGTTCAGATCTTGGTGTGGCCGCCCATGTGGCGTGGGTGAAAATAAGTAAACTAGAGGGCAAACTTCTTACGCGCCAAGGACGACTCACAAGACAATTCACCACCGCTGGCGGCTCGCATGAAGGACGACTCACAAGACACCCAAAGACACACAACACACACCAAGACACACGTGTACACCGGGCCGCTGCCGGTTGAGATGGACGGCGAGGCAGCCAACAAGCGGAGGCCGCTCGAGCCAAAACCGCATCCGGCGAGCCTGGACTTCATCAGCAACCTCCCCGACGACATGCTGCTCGTCATCATCGGCCTCCTCCCCACCAAATCTGCTGTGCTTACCGCCCTGCTCTCCCGGCAGTGGTGCCCCCTCTGGCGCTGCGTCCCCCTCAACCTCACCATCGACAGCTGCCTCTGCGACGGGGATTGCAAACATATGGCCGCAGTCTCCAAGATCCTTTCATCGCACCCTGGGCCAGTCAGACGCCTTGACATCCGCATGTTCAGTACCAACTGCAAGGTCCAACCCAAGTTCGACGAGTGGTTCTTATCCCCCACCCTAGATCAGCTCGAGGAGCTCAGCTTTGAAGCTGGACGATGTCGCCTTCGCCGCCGTCAAGGCTCCGCCTCACGCCAACGCTACCGCAGCGCCAGCTTCACCTCCTGCTATCTTCCCCAGATTAATGCCGCGCCCACCCTTCGTCTCCCTCAACTCAAGCAGCTCGACCTCTTCGACATTGTCATCTTGAATAAGGCTATGGAGCACCTGCTCCAGCTGTATCAAGCGCCGAGTACCTTCTGCCTTGAGAAGATCCACGGGTTCATTAGCCTCCACATCGCCTCGATTTAATCTCCGATGGATTTATGTGTCTTGCTGGCCCCGCAACAAGACATCAATTGGGAAGAGATCACTCCAGCTGTTCCACGTTATGGTCATTGAGAATGCTCCTTTCCTTGAGAGATTGCTTGTATCGGATCTAGAAGGTCCAACAAAAATCAGGGTCATTGACGCTACCAAATTGACAAATTGGTGTACTTGTTCCGCCAAATTCTTCAACTCTTTATTGGATCCGTAATCGCTCGTGTACATCACTCATCTTCTTCTCCGCCTTCTTGAAATTCACATTTTAAACTTCTTCTTGATGTATTTACTTATCGCCTTCCAGAAAATGATTCCCACAAGCTTGACCTACCCATGCGCACAAAGTGAAGATCTTAGCACTAAAATCTATCGCCCCAATCTGGATCAAGTTGTTGGATTCCTTACATGCTTTCCATGCATGGAGAAGCTACTCATCGACGTGAAACTTCTTTCCTATTAGTAAACGGTAATCACAACGTAGCTTCAATTTTTTTCGTAATTTTCCCAAATTACGATGACAAGTGTAGTGTTCAAAACTACATCTACGCATCGCACCGAAAGAAATGTTTTTAGTATTTTTTCTCACGTGATCACCTGCATCATTTTTATGTCTGTACTACTATAGTAGCCTAGGCTAGTCATAGTGGAAAGTAACTTAGACTACTCCAAAGAACTCTATGGTTACCCTAAGGGCAAGTACTACCTCCGTCCTTGTTTACTCTTCCAATTTTGTAGTATCAAAATTTGACCATAGATTTAACTGACAAAATGTTAATGCATGTCACTAAGAACTATATCGTTGGATTCATATTTGAACATAATTTCAAATGGTGTAATTTTTAGTGACATGGATTGGCATTTTCTTAGGTAAATCTATGGTCAAAATTTTATACTAAATACGAGGTACTATTCCCTCCGTCCCAAAATTCTTGTCTTACATTTGATTAGATACGGATGTATCTAACACTAAAATGTAACTAGATACATCCGTATTTAGACAAATTTAAGACAAGAATTTTGGGACGGAGGGAGTACAAAAGTGGGCTATGTAGGCCAAAACACGTGCCAAATTCACTTGTGATGCATTTGGCATCGATGCCCTCCATTGCTCACCGGTGCCCCAATCTGGATCACCTACTTTGTTCGGTGCCAAATTAACTCACGCAATGAAAAACACCGTGTGGAGAGAGAGAGGACCGAGGCAATAAAAACACTTGTTTGGGAGAGTGAGAGGCTGGTGTAGTTGGTTTGATTGATTTGTTTATACATGTGGGTCTGTAGCACAGTGGTGCCAACTCTCTCACATCGCGAGAGCGGTGCCAAATTCTTTTGATTTGACATCGATGCGTATTATGTGGCATACTTTTGTGAAATATGGCATCGGCCACATAGTGGAAGGCAACAAATGCCCAAGCTCTTCACGTGCTCCTAGTTAAATGAGAGGAAATGTAAAAGATAGAGAGAGATAGGGAGAGAGAGAGAGTGAAAAATATCACTAGCCAGCCAACCCTATCGTATGAGCGAATGATATTGGTACCTCTTGATGACATTAACAATCTTATGCAGCCAGCTGCTCTAATATGTTCTCTTCTTTTGCAGATAAAAAGACCCTAAAGTGAAAAATGTGCTGCACTATAACAATCTCATCGAATGCCTTGATCTCCATCTTACGTAAATTGATTTGATCGACTACCGAGGCAGCACATCTAAGATTAAATTGGCTGTGTTCTTTGTTCCGGAGGCAAGTGTGCTCAAGGTAATGAGGTTTGGCGTTCTCGCGCAACAATGAATGGTGTGTCGATCATCGCAAGCGCCTAAGCCCAAATGACAAAGTCTCCGCAGAAGCTGAATTTGTTTTTGAAACATCAAGTGGCCGAGACTCAAAACTTATTTTCCCATTAGTGACTTGTCGTATGGTGGATTTTAGTTTGTACAATAACGCTGCATCCACCTAAAGTAACGAAAGTTCTTACGTAAACTTCCTAGTAATTCCCTCTTCCTAGGTGCAGCATTACTCCTAACATTTGTAATATCAGTTTGAAACTTGTAATATTGTCGTGTCCTATTCTTGCGTTTTCAAAATCCTGCGAATCAAACAGGTCCTGAGCTGGTGATGATGTTGTGCCTCCCATCTTTCACCAATAGCCGTCGGATCTAGATCTGACGCATACAAACCAAGCTTCTCCATTTTTGCAGAAAGATGTTGTAGCGACCAGACCCGAATGGATCTAGCGCTCTGTGCTCAGTGTCATCCCTGGATCAGTAATGCTGACACCACACAGTACTTCGAAGGATTTATAGCAGAGTAGCAATCACACACTTATTACATCGTTGTCCACAAGGGAACTTAATACAATAATATGGCTTAAGGCCATCTAATAATAACAGCGAAGGCTTGGAAGACAAGTGAGTCCATCAACTCCATCGGCATCATCGAGTATAGAACCACGCACCTAACACCTTACTGTCGTTCTAAAAGTCCGCAACGTGAAAAGTTGCAGCCCGAAAACGGGTCAACACATGGAATATGCTGGCAATGTAACACATAGAGAACAATGAAGCAACAAGCCTATACTACATGCATATATGGCTGGTGGTAAGGCTCTACGGTTACATTTTTGCATAAAGCTGATTTTTCCCTACATCAAAGGAATAATTTTATTTAACTATCATGGTGGTTGTTAAACATTGAGAATGGTTGACAGCATCCTCAATCCCAATTAAAAGTACTCATTAAAAACCCAATAAATTTATTATTAGAAGTAACATGTTGAGATTCACATGATATTCAAGTACTAGATACTCAAGATTTGTCCATAACCGGGGACACGGCTAATCATGATTAGTTTTTTACACTCTGCAGAGGTTTGGCGACTTTTCCCCACAAGACTCGATCGCCTCCGCTTGGTTCTCGTGACTACATGGTGTTTGAGAGACGGATGACCGAGACATAGTATTTCGTAAGCGCTTAGCACCTTACATGTGGGTAGACCGTACTCAACCTACATCCCCTACATCAGCTAGCCTACCCGTAAGAGTTCGCACAACTTAGTCAACTACGCCAGAGCCCATAATTGGCTTGTGGCTGCACACGGAAGTTTCTAGTTTGAATAATCTTATGATCCCTTAGAGCCCGGGTGGCGGTCCAAGAAATACAGTGCAAGTCCTCGATAGAAACCAGTGCCTCAATCCACCCAGATGTGTGTTTAGGTTGCCACCTTAAATAAACCATTAATTAACAATCTCACATCTGTCATGGATATTCACTCACCCAATCCACGCCTACTAGCATAGCATGGCATAATAAGCAAACGTAGAAGTAACTCCCAAGGTTTCATAAGTAAACAGTAATAGGTACTACCTCAATCTACTTCCCATCCCACAATTTAATTAGATCCTAAACATGCAAGTGTTTGAGGGTTTGATCTAATGCATAAACCGGGTAGTAGAAAAGGTATGATCAAAGTGTTACTTGCCTTAGCGATGATCCGCGAGTCCTAGAGATTCAAGTAACAAGCGGCGACCGGGTGATCTAATGCGCATAAACAACAAGCATACAATAAGTACTCATCTAATGCACAGGAAATCTCGAATAAAAGATCTAACCAGATAGTTCAACTTAAGAACCCTGGTTGCAAAAGAATCGAATCAAATAAAGCATCGAAAGTCGGAACTCGAGAGAGAACGACTTTGGTTTAGCAAATCTGAAATTAAGTCAAAATTTCATAGTAGCAAAACTCTGTGTAAGTAGGTTAGTCGAACGGCGGTTTCGTTATTTAAACTCCAGCGCTTGAATCACCTCGATTCGATAAACGAGCAAGAAATAAAACAGATTTGAAAATCGGATCGTAAATCGAATCAAAATAACGGATTAAATCCGATTTAAAAAGAAAACGCATTTAACGGATTAAATAACGGACGTTCGTTAACAGAACTAATCCAACGAACGCTGTTCATTGAAACGAACGGGTCGGTGAACGCTCACTAAATAAGAAAACCAAAAAATAAAACCAATCTAGGTTTTTGAAAAACCAACATCGCAAAAATCGGACCGGTTTTCTAGGGAAAACCGGATCGGATCGGATCGGGGCGGCGGCGAGGGGCTACCTCCGGCGGCTCGCCGGCGGCTCAGACGGGGCTCCGGCGGGTCGGGCGACGGCGGTGGGTGGCGGCGGGTCGGGAGGGCGACGAGGCGGCGGGTGCTCCCGGGCGTCGGCGCCCTCGGCGGCGGCGGGCGGCTCGGCTTGGGGGCGGCGACGGCGGGCGAGGTGAGGAGAGAGGGGGTCCGCGGGGTTAAATAGGAGGGGGGCACCGGGTGGCTTGGGGGAGTGGAGACGGCGGGCGGGCGGGCGTGGCCGAGCCGAGTCGGGCGGCGGGCGACGGGATTCCGCTGGAGGGAGAGGGAGGTGGGTCGGGCGCTGGGCCGGGCCTGGCTGGTTGGCTGGGCCTTGGCCTTGGCCTGGGGGCGCGTTTTTTTAAATTAAAACAAAACGAATAAAAAAACCAAATGAACTCCGATTTAAATAAAACAAATTTTCCCGACTCCTAAAAAACTAGCCTAACAAAATGAACTTTAAAAAACGGCAAACATGCATATTTTTTTTAAATGCTCATTTTGCCTAAGCAAAATAAACCTTTCAAAATCAATTTTGATTTATTTATAATATCTTTATTTTTCCTAAATGTTGGGAAAGTCATATTATTCTCTCTTAAGTTTTTATAGGAAAAACTTTATGAAGATAATTAAATAACTAATGATCCTATTTTCAAAATTTGAGAAATCCCAAATATGAAAATAATGAAACTTCCAACTCTCTCCGAGGGTCCTTGAGTTGCGTGAAATTTTCTAGGATCGGAAAAATGCGAGAAAAATATGATATGCATGATGACCTAATGTATAACATTCCAAATTGAAAATTTGGGATGTTACAAACCTACTTCTTAAGATGAATCTCACTCGAGATTCGGGTTGGCTAGAAAATAGGTGAGGGTGGTCCTTGAGCAAAACTTCCTCTCTTTCCTGTGTGGCTTCATCCTCGGTGTGGTGGCTCCAATCGAACTTTGCAAAACTTGATAACCTTGTCAAGGGTAACTCACGGCATAATCGAGAATCTTAACCGGTTTTTCCTCATATGTCAAATTATCCTTCAACTGAATTGCTTCCAAAGTGGCACTGTGTCTCTTAACGGTACCTCTCGCTATCTCGGGGTGACATTTCTTCAATCGAGAAACATGGAATACATCATGAACTCGACAGTCCTTCCGTAATTCCAACTTATAAGCAACTTCTCCCATGCGTTGCAAAAATCTTATACGGTCCAACGTAAGGGGTGCTAACTTTCCTTTAACTCCAAAACGCTTAACTCCTCGAAGCGGGATACTCGAGATATACTGCTCCAACTTCATACTCAATCGCTTTGCGCTTTGAATCGGCATAGCTCTTTTGTCCGGACTGGGCTACCTTGAGCCTGTCTCGAATCAACTTAACTTTCTCGCTCGCACTCCTTAATCAAATCTGGTCCAAACAACCGACGATCTCGGTTTCGTCCCATAACAACGGTGTCCTGCACCTTCTTCCATACAAAGCCTCGAAGGTGCCATCTTCAAGCTGGTTTGGTAACTGTTGTTGTAGGAAAATTCTGCATACGGCAAATTGTCATCCCGCCTAGATCCATAATCTAGGCACAAGCTCTCAAAGATGTCCTCCAAAATCTGATTGACTCTCTCGGTCTGTCCATCGGTCTGTGGGTGGAAAGTCGCATCGAATTCCAATCGGGTTCCCAATGTTTCGTGTAACCGGTTCCAAAATTTCGAGGTAAACCGGGTTCCTCTATCTCGACACGATGCTCCTCGGAACTCCGTAAGCACACAATTCTGGTCATGTATATCTTTGCCAACTTAGCAATCGCTATAGGTAGTCTTGACTGGAATAAAATGAGCTACCTTTGTCAAACGGTCGACTATAACCCAAATCGAGTCATATCCTCGAACGAGTCTTTGGCAATCCCGTGATAAAATCCATGCCTAGTTTATCCCACTTCCATTCGGTATCGGCAATGGTTGTAACAACCCCGCTGGCTTCGATGTTCTCGCTTTACTTTCTGACATACATCGCAAACTGCTACATATTCCGCAATATCCTTCTTCATTCCGGTCCACCAGAAAGTATTCTTCAAATCCAAGTACATCTTGGTATTTCCTGGGTGAATCGAATAGGGTGAAATATGAGCTTCTTGCAAAATCAACTTCCTGATCTCTGGGTCATTGGGCACATAAACACGGTCTTCAAACCATAGGGTATCGTGCTTATCCTCACGAAATCCTTTAGCTTTTCCTTTGCTCATTTTCTCCTTTATAGAGGCAACTTCCTTATCTGCCTTTTGGGCTTCTCTGATTTTGTCCATCGGCGTTGGATCGAATCTCCAATGCTGCTACATAGCCTCTCGGAACTATTTCCAAACATAGCTCTCGAAGGTCCTCGGCTAACTCATTGGGTATTCCTCCCATCATTAGGGTATTGACGTGGCTCTTACGGCTCAATGCGCCTGCTACGACATTAGCCTTCCCGGGTGATACTGCAATCTCATGTCATAATCCTTGATAAGCTCTAACCATCTCCTTTGTCTCGAGATTCAATTCCTTCGTGTGAAGATGTACTTCAAACTCTTGTGATCCGTATATACTTCACAATGATTTCCAATGAGAAAATGTCCCCACGCCTTCGTGGCATGCACAACGGCTGTTAACTCCAAATCATGAGTGGCATAATTCAACTCATGGGGCTTAAGTTGTCGTGAAGCATACGAAACAACTCTTCCTTCCTGCATAAGCATCGCTCCAAGTCCTCGACGTGAAGCGCCGCAATACACCTCATAATCCTTAGTCCGATCCGGCAATATCAAACTGGTGAGGTGACCAATCTTTTCTTCAACTTCAAAACTTGCCTCACATTCCCTCGGTCCATATGAATCTGTTTTCCTTCTTCAACAATTCCATCATAGGCTTGGCAATCCTTGAGAAATTCTCAATGAACCTTCGGTAGTATCCTCATGAGTCCAAGGAAACTCCGAATCTCTCCAACTGCCGCTGGTGCTTCCCATTTCGCTACGGTCTCAACTTTTGTGGGGTCAACTGCTATTCCTTCTCCGGATATAACATGTCCGAGAAATCCAACTTCTTTAACCAAAACTCACATTTGCTCAACTTGGCATACAACTGGTGTTCCCTCGCCCAAAACCAATCGCAAATGTTCCTTGTGTTCCTCTTCATTCTTCGAGAAAATCAAAATGTCATCAATGAACACCACGAATTTAACTTATCCAAAAACTCCATAAACACTTTGTTCATCGTGTTCATGAAATAGGCTGGTGCGTTAGTCAGTCCAAATGACATAACGGTATACTCAGATAGTCCATATCTCGTGGTAAATGCTGTCTTGGGTATGTCCCGCTCCGAATCTTCAATCGATGGTACCACGATCGCAAGTCGATCTTGGAAAACACCTTGGCTCCTTGCAAGCGATCAAACAGATCATTTATCATAGGTAGTGGGTACTTGTTCTTGATTGTTACTTCATTCAATCCACGATAATCAACAACCATTCTTAACGATCCATCCTTCTTCTCCACTAGCAAAACGGGTGATCCCCAAGGTGAAGAACTTGGGCGTATAAAACCTTTATCCAATAGTTCCTTAATCGCTTCTTGATTTCCGCCAAACTCGTGGCCGGCATCCTATATGGTCGCTTCGATATTGGGCCTGTTCTCGCAAAAGTTCTATCAAAACTCAATGTCTCTATCCGGTGGCATTCTGCAACTCTTCCGTAAATACATCCAGATAATCCTTCACCACTGGTACTTCTTCCTGTACCACTCCTGATAAGCAATTAACTTGTGCTCTTCTTGGCTCGTGCCGTGATACATACTTAATCCTTCTTCCTTCTGGTGTGGTGAGCAAAATTGACCTTGCGGTACAATCTATGTTTCCTCCATACTTTGATAACCAATCCATTCCTAATATCACATCCAATCCTTGGGATTCCGTAACTATTAGGTCCGAGGGGAAAACATAGTGTCCAATCCTTAATGGCAAATGATCACACCATTTACTAGCCATGTACTCGCCTCGGTGAGGTTACTAGCATGGGTGACCTAAGGGCTTGGGTTGGTAACTTGTACTTATCCACAAATCCCCTTGATATGTATGAATGCGATGCACCAAGATTGAAAAGAACAACCGTAGTAAATGACTTAACCAAAAACTTACCGACATCGTGATCAGTCGATCTTCAACCTCCTCCACTTCAATGTGGTTCACCCGTCCCCTATTGAAAGGGTTAGGCTTCTTTCCGTAGCTTCCATTGCCATTTCCATTCTGGCCTTCTCGGACAATCATTGGCATAATGCCCGGTCTTGCGGCACTTAAAGCAAGTAATATGACTCAGGTCTACTTTGGATGGTGTTGACGGGTTGGTGCGATTCGTCTGCTGCTTCCTCCATTCCTGCTCCCATTCTTAGTGCCATTATGGTTATGCGAATTACCTCCTCCATGGGTATGTCAAACTGAATTCCTGATTTAGGGTATAACGAGGTTTCGCTGAGCTCCAGAGTTATACTTCCCTTGTCCATACTTCCGCTATGCAGTTCTCAATTTGTCGCCGCTTTCCTTCAATCATGAGGGCTCGGTCTACTAACTCCCGGTAGTTGTTGAAACTTGCTACCATCAACGGCATGTCAACTCATCATTCAGTCCTTCTAGAAATTTCTCCCGCTTAGCTGCATCAAGAGTAACGCTATCCGGGGCATAACGTGCTAATTTGCTAAAGTCATCCACGCATCGCCAACAAATTCCTTCCTCCTTGGCGAATTACAAACTCACGCTTCTTCATGGCCATAGCTCCTGCTGAAACATGGGCAAAGGCGAAAAGCTTGCTGAAATTGATCCCATGTGACGGTGTCTACCGGGTAAGTGGCTGTGAAATTCTCCCACCATGCCGCCAAGGGTCCTTCAAGTCGATGTGCCGCAAACTTCACTCTTTCTCCATCCGTGCATCCCGTAGTGGTCAACTCCCTTCCTATCTTGGCGGAGCCACCATCTACTACAATTGGCTCGGTGCTACTTTGGAATACACCGGGCGGGTTTAGTCTAAGGAAACGAGTCGATGATCCGCAGTGGTGGTGGCGGTGGGTTGTTGTTGTTGTTGTTGTTGTTGCTCGGTTCTCGCACCAATGTTTGAATCAGGGTATTCTTCGGATCGCTTGGGTGATCTCTGGCGGAAAACGAATCCGGGGTCGCGTCTTGGAGGCATCTGATGGGTTTAGAAAAGAAGAGAAATGTAGAATAGAATGAGGTCTAAGGGGAATCACTACCAAAATGCACATGAGCAAATACACACAAAATCACTTCATTCAATCAAACAAAGGCTTACAACGATCTAACTATCGCAAAAGTGCGTGTACTATAATGTTTACATGGAGGAATACTACTAATATGTGGGGGACTTCTACTAATTTGAACCGTGGAAGACTCCATAATGTTCCGCTTCCACTTCGCCTTCAAAGTCGGGTTCACTTGGATCCGAATCGGTGTCGTCGATGTTGATGTAGTCGCTTGGGCAATCGACATACCGGTCTTCATTCCTCGAGCGCCAACTTCTTCTTCGCTTCTTCAATCTCGTACTTAAGATCGTTATTGTGTCTTGCTAGAGCTACGATCTCGCCCATATAGTCCTTGCGAGTTGTCTTTAGTTCTTCTTCAAGTTCGATGATCCTTCCCTTTGCATTCTCGCAACTCCAACATATCATTGCACATCTAGTTCTCCAAGGCCGAATGTGCTGGTTTAACTCTGGATGAATGCTGCAATGGATCTATCCTTCTTGGTGCCGACGACGTCCCATTTGTCATCTCGGCGTCCGCAAATCTGGTAGATTGTGTCCTTGAGGTCTTCTTTGATAAACTTCTCCAATGCGTCCCATGGTGATGTGAGCTGCCATGCTCTTTCCTGCACTCGTGTTGGTGCAATCGAAAACACTATCTATAGGCTTGGTGATTGGGGCTAATGTCCTTCCGAACGTGAGCGTGAATCTTCCAGCTCCTCTTCGTGCAGAGAGTGGCGTTGAAAGTCCGGTGAAGCTTGGTAGTCCAATGTTCGTACTTGGTAACTTCCTTCAAGTGAAATCCAAAAGGTGTGCCTTCATCCGGTTGGGTGTACTTGATCTTCAAGGCCCTTCATCCTAAAGAGAGTAGAAAAGATGAGGAGTTAGAAAATGGGAAGAGAATAGTGATCTATGGCTTTATCTTAGTGGTCGTGTCTCATACGGTCGTGTGCTCGATACCATTCTCTCAGAGCGACCGGACCCGAATGGATCTAGCGCTCGTGCTCGATGTCATCCCCGGATCAAGAATGTCGACACCACACAAGATTTCAAGGATTTATAGCAGAGTAGCAATCACACACTTATTACATCGTTGTCCACAAGGGAACTTAATACAATAATATGGCTTAAGGCCATCTAATAATAACAATGAAGGCTTGGAAGACAAGTGAGTCCATCAACTCCATCGGCATCACCGAGTATAGAACCACGACCTAACACCTTACTAAATGCGAAAAGTGCAACGTGAAAAGTTGCAGTTCAAACGGGTCAAGACATGGAATATGCCGCAATGTAACACATAGAGAACAATGAAGCAACAAGCCTATACTACATGCATATATGGCTGGTGGTAAGGCTCTACGGTTACATTTTGCATAAAGCTGATTTTTCCCTACATCAAAGGAATAATTTTATTTAACTATCATGGTTTTTGTTAAACATTGAGAATGTTTGACATAATCCTCAATAACAATTAAAAGTACTCATTAAAAACCCAATAAATTTATTATTAGAAGTAACATGTTGAGATTCACATGATATTCAAGTACTAGATACTCAAGATTTGTCCATAACCGGGGACACGGCTAATCGTGATTAGTTTTTACACTCGCAGAGGTTTGCGACTTTTCCCCACATTAAGACTCGATCGCCTCCGCTTTGGTTCTCGTGACTACATGGTGTTTGAGAAACGGATGACCGAGACATAGTCTTTTAGAAGCGCTAGCACCTTACATGTGGGTAGACCGTACCAACCTACATCCCCTACATCAGCTAGCCTACCCGTAAGAGTTCGCACAACTTAGTCAACTACGCCAGAGCCCATAATTGGCTTGTGGCTGCACACGGAAGTTTCTAGTTTGAATAATCTTATGATCCCTTAGAGCCCTGGGTGGCGGTCCGAAGAAATACAGGCAAGTCTCGATAGAAACCAGGTGCCTCAATCCACCCAGATGTGTGTTTAGGTTGCCACCTTAAATAAAACCATTAATTAACAATCTCACATCTGTCATGGATATTCACTCACCCAATCCACGCCTACTAGCATAGCATGGCATAATAAGCAAACGTAGAAGTAACTCCCAAGGTTTCATAAGTAAACAGTAATAGGTACTACCTCAATCTACTTCCCATCCCACAATTTAATTAGATCCTAAACATGCAAGTGTTTGAGGGTTTGATCTAATGCATAAACCGGGTAGTAGAAAAGGTATGATCAAAGTGTTACTTGCCTTGCCGATGATCCATGAGTCCTAGAGATTCAAGTAACAAGCGGCGACCGGGTGATCTAATGCGCATAAACAACAAGCATACAATAAGTACTCATCTAATGCACAGGAAATCTCGAATAAAAGATCTAACCAGATAGTTCAACTTAAGAACCCCAGTTGCAAAAGAATCGAATCAAATAAAGCATCGAAAGTCGGAACTCGAGAGAGAACGACTCGGTTTAGCAAATCTGAAATTAAGTCAAAATTTCATAGTAGCAAAACTCTGTGTAAGTAGGTTAGTCGAACGGCGGTTTCATTTCTGAAACTCCGTGCGCTTGAATCACCTGATTCGATAAACGAGCAAGAAATAAAACAGATTTGAAAATCGGATCGTAAATCGAATCTGAAAAATAACGGATTAAATCCGATTTAAAAGAAAACGACGAACAGATTAAATAACGGACGTTCGTTAACAGAACTAATCCAACGAACGCGTTCATTGAAACGAACGGGTCGGTGAACGTTCACTAAATAAGAAAACCAAAAAAAAATAAAACCAATCTAGGTTTTTTGAAAAAAACCGAACATCGCAAAAAAAAAACCGGACCGGGTTTTCTAGGGAAAACCGGATCAGATCGGATCGGGGCGGCGGCGAGGGGCTACCTCCGGCGGCTCACGGCTGGCCTCAGCGGGCTCACGGTCGGGCGACGGCGGTGGGTGGCGGCGGGTCGGGAGGGCGACGAGGGCGGCGGGAAGGCCGGGCGTCAAGGGCGTCCTCGGCGCGGCGGGCGGCTCGGCTTGGGGGCGGCGACGGGGCGAGGTGAGGAGAGAGGGGGTCCGGGGGTTAAATAGGAGGGCACCGGTGGCTTGGGAGGGGCACGGGCGGCGGCGTCGGTGGCCGAGCCGGAGTCGGGGCGGGCGTGGCGACGGACTCACATGGAGGAGGAGAGGGAGGTGGGTCGGGCTGGGCCGGGGGCTGGCTGGTTGGGCTGGGCCTTGGCCAGAGAAGTTTTTTAAATTAAAACAAAACGAATAAAAAAAAACCAAATGAACTCCGATTTAAATAAAACAAATTTTCCCCGACTCCTAAAAACGAGTCGAACAAAATGAACTTTAAAAAAAACGGCAAACATGCATATTTTTTTTTAAAATGCTCATTTTTGCCTAAGCAAAATAAACCTTTCAAAACCAATTTTTGATTTATTTATAATATCTTCATTTTTCCTAAATGTTGGGAAAGTCATATTATTCCCTCTCTTAAGTTTTTATAGGAAAAACTTTATGAAGATAATTAAATAAATCCAATGATCCTATTTTCAAAATTTGAGAAATCCCAAATATGAAAATAATGAAACTTCCAACTCTCTCCGAGGGTCCTTGAGTTGCGTGAAATTTTCTAGGATCGGAAAAATGCGAGAAAAATATGATATGCATGATGACCTAATGTATAACATTCCAAATTGAAAATTTGGGATGTTACAGATGCCCGCACTTGTTCCCTATTTACAAACAACTCCTTGTCTCTCACAATCAGCCTTATCTCCTCCCAACCACATCTAGAAGGTCAGGAAAATCATGGCGCGATGGTCACTGCCGAGCCGCCCACCCCAATCTTGGTGTTCCGTGCAATGCACGGGCATCTACGCACGGGAAATTATGTCGAGCAGGGCTAGTTGTAAGCAGGCTAGCTCTACAGCCATGATGATAGCGATCGCAGACGGTGAGGCTGACTATGGTATGTCGAACACGGCGCCTATACTCAGTGTCATCTCCGCAGGGTCTTGTCACTTCACCGTGAGGAGCAAAGCACGTAATAATTTGACCAACGGGTAGTACAGTGCTAGTACTCCTAGGAGTAATACATTGGTAGTACTACTACTAGTACTAGTAGCACCACCGTCTGGATTTAGGAGTACTACCACGTCCATCTGGATTTTAATATTTGACTAGCAATATCTAGTAATGCATGTCACAAAAAATGTACTACTCCCTCTGTAAATAAATACATGGTGTTTTATTCCTATCGGCGAGAGAACTTAATTAATGTTTTGTTGCTAACTAGAGTACTAATAGGATTACATGCAATGAACTAAACACTTCATGTCATGTTTGGTAGTCTCAAGTCATTGAAAGCATGCACGACCCACATCTCCCATTGGTTGATATGTCACGAAATAAGAAACAAGGAGGGAGTTAATGCACCGTGCCTAAGTGTTTTGGGATTATTTGGTTTTTGTAATGTGACTTACACAACATTTTTTACATGCATTAACATTTTATTAGTTAAATCAAAGGTCAAAACTTGGCGCAAAATGCAAAGGGGACCAATAAACCAAGAACATCAAACTTCTCTCGCTTTGGCCCCAACTAGAGGTCCCGTGAGATGACTATACTGCACCGCACGAAGGGGCAAGCTTCATTGACTCTGACGGTAATCGCTTTTGGGTGAATGACTCGTGGGCCCAGGGGGTGGCTGGCCCACCTATCATACAACCAAAGGCAGGTGCAGTAGAGAGCCGAGGAGTAGTACGAAATACTACGCACCTATGCACGCTAACCAAGGGCAAGAGTGATCACTCAAATCGCAAGATCAGTTGGCTACTACCTCCGTCCTGGTTTATTAGTCTCCTTTGTAATTTGTGCTAAATTTTGATCAAAGATTTAACTAACAAAATGTTGATGCATGTCAACAAAAATTATATTTTTGGATTCGTATTTGAACATAGTTTTCAGTGATATAATTTTTAGTAACATGCGTAAAAATTTTGTTAGTTAAATCTGTGGTCAAAATTTGACACGAATTACAATGGGGACCAATAAACCAGGACGGAGGTAGTAGAAGCTAAGCTAGACCCATGGAGGCAATGAGCACGAGCATCACCGGTTGTGCGGCGATGGTCCACGACGCCGCCCGCGTCTGCCCGGCAACGAGGAACGCCTCCTGGTAGTATTGCTTGAGGCCGCCAGGCGAGGGGCCGCTTGACGACGGCTTGCCGTCTCCTTGTTCGACGAGGTCCTCGCTGCTTTCCTCGACAAGTTCACCGTCGTCAAGAAGCTCACGAACGACTTTGACGTAAGCCTCCAGCCGACGCTACCGAGCTTTCGCGATGCCCGCCACCCTCAACGGCCACTATGGTGACAACCTCTTCGACGCACTGGTGGCCCTGAGACAGCCCGCCGTCGCGCCGGAGAATGTCCACCTCGAGGTCGCGCTCGCCGCACAGCGCCTGGCGCAACAAGACACCATCGACATAATCACCCACGTCTACGCGGATGCAAGAGGAGGACGATAGGACGCTGGCCTTCTTGGACCGCAGGGCAATCTTGGACGACACTGTTCAGAAGCACGTTGAGCTCGTCGCCAACGCCGCTGCTCCTCACACGTCGGTTGGTGACCCGACGCACTAGGGCGTGAGGATGTCGTTGATGGATCCGTATGTATTTTATATTTCCGTCAAATCCATGTAGTAGTATATGATACTACAGTAATTATCTTACCTTTTGCATCAACTTCATAATTTTCGTACGTACTCCATGCATGAACGGCGCCGTAACCAAACTTCTCATTACTCTATCGATCGCGCCATGGAGCAGAACCAAATTTTACAAGTTACGAGTTCAAAAGGAAAAGCTCGCCGTGTTCAAGGCCGCACCCCCACACGGTTGGTCCGGCACGCCGCTCAAGTGGGAATGCGTCCGGTGTTGCATTTTCACTTACAAGTGGGACCGTAGTTGAGAAAACCGACTATCGGCAAACCCCCATCCTGCCCACCGCGCGATGGTTGAGAAAATAGGAGGGAGAAGAGATGGCTGTAGCACGGACTCCAAGAAAATTGGTGTCGGATGGGACTCGTGTGGGTGGCATGTGCCGTACTGCTAGACATGAATGCTAGTTATGGCCCATGCCACCCCACTATATCGAGGTAAGTAGAACAAATTTCCTGCAGTCCGTGCTCAAAGACTCTCAGATCTCTCTTCTCAGCCAGCCAATCTGACGCTGTGGAGCCCATCGTCTATTTGCTCACATGCGGTCCCACATGTCGCTGAAAATGCAAGCGACCCAATCGAACCTGCACATCTTTCACCTCGACGTCTTGGTGATGAAAAAAATCCAAGAAAGATCTTGGTGGCCACTTTTGGAGTTACTCAAGAGTAGTAAGATTCTATTTACGCTTTAACCTAAGATGCACATCTCGTGGCTTCAACTACCACTCTATTGTCTTTCATGACATGACCTAGATGCTTTGGATGTCCCACGTGTCGGCAAAAGGAGGAAGACCCCACCAAATCTTGGTTGTGCTCTCGGATTAGACTAGTTGTGCTAACTTAAATTTTTTATTAGGTATTCCTCCGTTCCAAAATACTTGACTTCCATTTGTCCAAAAGTGAATGTACCTATATACTAAAACATGTCTAGATACATATATATTTTTAAAAATAGAAGGCATGTATTGTGCAACGGAGGGAGTAGAATGGATGCAAGTTTTTGTATTGGGAAGAAGAGTACATCCATATATTGATAGAGCGCAATTTAGTAGATGTTCTATCACTTTTAGCTAGCACAGAGGCTATAGATGAGATTAGTGCACTTGTTGATACTCCTACTTGGTATGCGTGTTGCTGCTTAGACGCAGAGAAAACGGACCGGAGGGAGTACTAGAATAGAGGCTAGACATGAGACTAGATGCGAGGAAGCAACGTCTACTTCTTTACACTCGAAGAAGAAAGAAGCACGCAAGATCGAGCCTCCGCAGATCAACAATGAATGCATCGAGAAGGCACTAATCCAACTTAGAGGAGTAGTAAAATGTATTCTTGTGGTTCTTGTTTTCTTTGGTCTTGCTTTTCTAGTCAAAATTATCGTTGGAGTTCGTGCAAAATGGAGGTCCGTTTGGGGTCGTGCGTTGCAGTTGGCCTTACAAGTGGGACCGCAGTTAAGGAAACCGACTATTGGCAAACCCCCACCTCGCCTGCCGCGTGATGGCTGAGTTAGAGAAACGATGAGGTTGAAGAGATTGCTCTAGCACGGACTCCAAGAAATATGGTGTCAGATGGAAGTTGTGTTGGTGGCGTGTGCCGTACTCATGGATGTGAATGCTTGTTCTGACCCATGCCACCCTACTACTCCTACTACTTACTATATAGTACTACTAGTATCGAGGATTCGAGGTGCTGGTTACGTAGTACAATATGGCTACAGTAAAAACACCCGCACGACGCGTGAAGCATGTGAAGCTAGTACAAATAGTGTACTACTATTGTTGATTGGCCTCATCCGATAACCTGTTGCAATGCACGTACAATTATGTATTCGGAAAATATTTTTTTGCCTCGTCGCACCACTCAAGCGTGAAGCAACTCGAAAGCCATTCATAAATTTAGTAAGTTTATCACAGGCATATCATTTTATTACATACAACAGGTCATCAACCCACATCGACAACGAGGATACATTATAAATACTAAAGTTTTCACCACACAACAAATAACAAGCAATGAAATGAACTTCAACTCAACCATTCCTCGGCATTGGAAACGCTTGCTTTGAACCACAAGTGATTCTCTGGGACGGGCCATCCATTGTCGATCCGAGACCAATGCAGGATCGATCATCCAGTCAAGCGGCCTACTATATCAAGATTGTGGTAGGGAACCACCCAAATGTCCAAGGTATAGACACAGCTTGCTTCTCATAAATGGTAGTAACGTTGTGTCAACAACAGTTGGATCGCTTTTCACCATCATTGGATAGTTTTGTCCAAGGAAGAGCGAGTTTTCTCCAAGACTACCAATTCTGTATCAGGAGAAGGAGTTGGCGCTTAGCACACTAGTATCCATCCCGAATACCATGCAACGGGTATTGGAATAGGTCCGGAGAGTGCGACCATGGGAGACTACACCTGCTTCCTTAGCAAAGAACATCATCAGTGGGATGTATACACACGAGAAGAGGTGATCCATCGGAATTAGTTGCCAGGCGCCAAATAGTATATGGGCGCTACTCGTCCTCATGCTCATGATCATCACCATCATCATCTCCCCCTTGGTTATAAAAATATTCAAGTATAGGTGGTGGAATGTTCACAGGACCTTGGAAACACAAGAAGAAGGTTAATTAGTAAGGCTGGCCATAGTGGGGGTAACATAAGTAGTATCATGCACTTGGGACTCGCAAATATGCTTACGTGGCAGGCAATTAAGGAAGAGCGAGATGGTTATAGTAACATAGGTAGATACCGTAACATAATAAATGTGATGCTACTATGTGTCATGCATGGCAATAAATGAGACCACCTATGATACTAATCTAAGATACTATGCACTAAAGGGAAACTTGCTAACCCGCATGCATGTGGATGAAACAATTGTAATTACGGTGGAAGACAAACGTACCGAAACAACGAGGATGCCATGCAAAAACAGTGCCACAGTGGTGGCAGCAAACACAAGGCCCTCAGATTGAATTGCATCACAGTACTCATCCGTGTACGTAAACTGATTTTGAGCAATATCCATCCAAATAAACCAATCGAGGACGGCAACAAGCTTGTCGAAGATAGCAACAACTTCATAGTTGTTGTAATTCCAAGAGCGGTTGGGACTCAAGAAATTGCTATCTTCAGAGAAGACAACACCATGATTGTATTTGAACGCATGCGTACAATACCGGTGTGCACAACCTCCGGGCAGTCTGCTGAGATTTTTGGAAATGGAACCCGGTCACGAAAGTGTACACGTTCACAAGTTCCCACCGCAGTTGGACCCAATGTAAACAACCCAATCTCCATTTGCGCGGCCCAAGCCTTGCCCTCAAGCGATGGCATCTTAACATCATACGTATCATTATCAAGCGGCATCAACTTGCACAGGGCGAGGCCTCCGTCGTGACGGCGCTAGTCATCAGGGTCACGGCGAAGAAGATAGGGGAGATCAAACCGCTCCTTGACTCTTGGGTTCCTTGTAATGATGTTATTAGTTGAGTCGAGAATGGGCTTGAATGAACCTGCCATGCTAGCCGAGGTGATGACGTCACACCGATCAATGAGTTCCTCCACCACGTCATCTTTCAATGGAGAAGACGATCAAACAATGGCAGAAGAAAGGGTGAAGGGCTGAAGGAAAATGGAGGAGGGAGAGGAAGAGCGTGCGACAGCAGTTCCAAATCGAGAGGGAAAGGTGAAGAGTCGGTGGACGGTTGCCAGTTTGCCACGGTTCACGAAGGGGCGCCCCAGCCTACACGTCGGTTCGGAAATACTCCTACTATTCGCCGTCATCTCACTGATATATGGAACGGGACCACATGTCAACGAAACATGGTGTGTAATTTCTCGTGCAAAATGCGATCTGGCCGCGTTGGCCCGAGGTGCCGCATTAGTTATCGACCTTTATTTTTTTTAACGGCGTGCCGTTCAGTTTTGAAGCACGACTAAGCTGCATCAGACGCAGAGAAAATATAAACTACTCTACCACTACTCCACCTCCAAAGATTAGTAGTATAAAGAAGATATATAGGCTGGAGCTTCAGCGCTTTCTTGCCAAGGGCTGCCCACTTGCTTCTCACACTACCACCCTCTCTCCAGATCTAAAAAATACGGCCCCTCTCTCCCTCCTCACCGGTGGTCACGGATCTGCTGGGGAAGAAAAGGACGTGCAGCGTTGACGCACTCGTCGTCGGTGAGCGAGGTCACACACTGACGACAAGGTCGTGCTCTCAGACCTAGCGCTCGGACGGGATGGCCTCCGTACCCAAGCTCGCTGCCGTAGTGTGTGCGGAGGACGATGACCACGAGCGAAGCCACTTCCTGCCGACCCTCAGGTATGCTACTTCTTTTCGAACCATACCCTTGTTCTATTGCCCCATCTGGCGCGTCGCTGCATATGGATCTTTTTCCACTCCACCATCTTCCCAATTTTCTCTCCTCTCGCTCACCGCCACGCAGACGAAAAACCATAATTTGCACTATTAAAGGAAACCCTACTTCATGCAGACTAATGCATGTCTGGGTTGAATAAGGAAAGGAAGGGAGACTGTACTGTCCAAGAGAGTAGGCATCGAACCCGCATCTAGGTTGAAAAGGGGAAAATCAGTAGCTAAGGAACGAGTCCCGTGTCTCTTGGTTGAAGAAGGGTAGAAAGGCATGACAACGCAATAAAGAATGCAGGTCGATCGGGACGTAATCCACATATGCTGCCTGGATATTTGTTGCTCTGGGAAACCATACCTCCCTCACCACTCTGCGTCCATGGAGGTACATCGTACTGGTGCGCCCACTATCCGAATGGGCCTCCCATGCTCTTATTGCCACTTTTTTGTTGTTAGTATAACGCCAGTCAAGTCAAGCAATGCTATCGCTAAAGTGATGCCACATTTAACTAATGCCGCTCTCGCCTAATGCCACAGATAAATTTAAGCGGTGCCATTTAATGTCACCGGATCATTTTAGGGTTGGTTGTTGATTGTGGATGTATTAAAGATTTTTCAGCTAAGGCATTCTAATGTTGTTGCACAGCCAAGATACCAACGATGAAACTTGTTACTACCATCAGATTTTTGCAATCGTTAATGCTTATAGATTACATACCTCACTTTCATGAGATAAGTTAATTTTTTGTACATTGTCACCAAAATGCCAAGGCGCTGATGTCATTTTATTTTGGTTAAACTGCACAGACAATTATGAAGACAAGAGGAAAGGTCAAGAGTGGGCACCTCCTCCTCCGGCTGTTCTCTTGATTCATTCGATCAAGTTTTTATGTTTGATCGATTATCAAGATTGGGATAGCAATTTTTAAGGTCCCCCCGAGTTCGAAATGATATTTACCTTGGAGGTACATGGTTTGCAATTTTTTTATACTGTCATTAGTTAGTAATGCTACTTACCTTCGTATCGCCTCAGATTTGGTTTAATGCTCATGCACATCTAGTATACCAATGCTGATACTTTTTACCTTTATTTTTTGTATTGTTTATGCTTATAGAAACCTTCCAAAGGTGCTAGAGTTTATTGAAATCTGCTCAAGAAACCATTGTAATTGCACTCGTAATAAACTAACTACTCTATCGTTGCACTAGCCACTAGATTAGTGTATATTTGTAGCATTCGAATGGTGTTGCATTAGCGTATGGACATAAATAAAGTGTGGCAAGCTTTCCCAGATATGTGCTCAAGAAAACTACTACCTGTTTTTTAAAATACTAGACGTTTGGGTACTTTAAATTGAACCGTGAAAACGTATTATATTAAGGAACAGAGGGTGTAGAGTTCACTCAAATTATCCCGGTAAAGCTAGTCACACCTTTGTTAAAATTAATGTTCAATATGTTATCGGAGGAGGTCTGTATGTTTGTCTCTAATGCCTGTCTACTACATACCCGACATCATGATGTAATGTTAAGTCATTTCCTTTTGTACAATGTCACTAAATTGTCAAGGCGGTGATGGCATTTTATTTTAGTAGAACTGCACAAAATTTGCTTAAAAGAAGAGGAAAGGTCAAGAATGGCTCAGTTTTTCAGAAAAAAACTATGTATGCCTTCCTGACATCAGCTGTTGTTGCTTTATTTATTCCTTCAAACAGGTGGTTAGAAACAGTCTTGCTACCTTTTCCCATTAAGAAATTGGAATGCTTATATTTGTGATTCTATGCTTCAACTAGTGCCACTTTTATAGTAATCACACTTTCAATATATATGCAAACAGGGATGCTCGATTTTAGTGGAGCTGCACAAAAAGTCCAACTGGTTCAACATTAGGAGCATGTTTTTTCCAAACCTTTATATCCAATTGGTGGCACTATGAGCTGTTCATTACGAAGGTACATGGTTTGCTACTATCTTGCTACTCTTTTTGTACTGTCATTAGATAGTAATACTAGTGGTTTGCATGTGAATTTATTGGCAGGGTGGACCTACATTGGAGGTGTAGGACAAGATTCAATGATTCGATGCTCAATTTCGGTTGTATCGATTTCACCTCTTCCATCACTGCGAACATGGTGTGGTATATGCTTACTAGCTGCTTGATATTTGTGCAGACAAAGATGTCTGCCCGTTGCTATTTGGCAAACAAACAAAGTGTCCGCAATTTTGGTTGAACTGCACAAGAGAATAGTATAGTCACTGCATGCAGTGCCAATTGAAAATAGACACAAAGAATGGATAGTCACTTCATGGACTGCAGAAAAGTAGTACTGTACTATTTACTGGCCAACACTAGGTGCTTCATTGCTTTGGTCTGATTATACAATGGGCATCATTTTCCCTAAGTTAAAGTTTGTATTCAAAAATAGTCTCATGGTGTGATCGAGAGAAGACCAAATCATATTGCAGTGGATGTTCCTCCATCATGTGTGGTTCATTCTCATGGTTCCAAATTTGTTGGTGAAACCACTTACGCTTGCAAGAGGAATTGTATACTTCACAAACAAATTTGTCTTTCAAATTGTCTTGAATGTTGGCCAAGAGAAGCATCCATGTTAGTAGGAAGAACATATGTTTTTTCTAGATCTTTGCTTTTGGAGCTACATATTTGTATATGATTTGTGAATCATTGAGATGCATTAACATGTTGATCTTATGTATGGGAATCGTACTAGTTAGTTTTAGTTGCGATGCAAGATCCAAAGTGGCTGATCTTTGCTTTTGGAGCTACATATTTGTATATGATCTGTGGGTCATTGAGATGCATTAACAGTTATTTATTTCTGTTCGCAGTTGTTTACAAGTTCTTGATCGATCACTAGCTAGGCTACAAATGCGCCTCTGGCAGTTTTATTTATGACATAAGATGCGAAGTGGCAGTTTTTTGAATAAAATGCCTACCTGAAGAAACCGACAAGCTACACTATCGATCCTACACGGATAAAAATACCTACCTCTGAAGAAAGCCCGACAAGCTACACTATCGATCCTACACAGATAAATAGCGGATCACGCACGTACTACCTCCTTTCCGGTTTGCACGGCTCAATTCAGAAACGACCTACTCGATCCTACACGAATAAATAGCGGATCACGCACGCATTAGTACCTCCTTTCCGGTTTGCGTGGCTTAATTCAAACCTCTCACCAACCAAGGTACTCCCTCCGCCGGGTTTATTAGTCCCGTGAGCAAAGCAGCAAGACCAAGGCATGGCAATAATTAACGACGCAGAAGTTTAAGCCTAATTAATTCCAGCGATTTAAGTGGCTGCATGCGTGCTCTTTGCGACATCGTTGCATGCTGCTTCGCCAGATCGCTTGCGGCGATTCTGAGTGCCTACATGCAGCCGGCCGTAATTAAGGTAGCTAATCGATGCGAAAAAGATACGCTTTAATTGTTGCGGGCTTTTTAAATCCGTGAAATCATTATTGACAAGGAGGGAGATGATTCACCCGTTTGACCGCCATGCCGGCGTGCGACCCAGACGGGATGGGACGGCACAGTCATAATTTCAGTTTCCCTAGTTTTCCATGGCAAGCTGGCGCGCTAAGCCATTATGCATTGAATTCCGATGACCGTCGCGCTACCTTCCCCCTATAAGTACTGTTTCCCGGCCTTCTCCAGTGCCACCGTGACCCAACTCACCATATCCTCATAAGCCCCCACCAGCCCGACGTCACTCGCCACGTCCGCCATGCCCCCGCCCGTCCGCGGTAGGCGACGCCGGAGGCGGTCACCGCCGGAACTAGTGTTTGGTTTTTCACCGGAAGGCAGACAGAGGGAGGAGGCATTCTATCTGTCTTTAGATGGCAATGCGCAAATCGAGGAGTTGTTGGAGCGCGACTGCATGGCGGAGGAGCAGGAGTTGTTGGAGCGCGACCGCCTGGCGGAGGAGCAGCGTATCGCCGATTTGCGCCGCCGACATGGAGCAGCAGCGCACCGACGCTCGAGTCGCAAGCGAGCGCCTCAGAATCGGGCCGACTACGTGGAGGCCGGCGCCCGGCAAATAGCCCTGGAGGCTGTCGGGCACGCACACGTTCGCGACGCCGATTTTTACTACCAACTCGTCAAGTGGGTTTCCCGCTTGGAAGCCTAAGCTTTGGTGGACCATGCCGGCATGGAAAGGGCCAACGCGTGCGAGCAACGCGCCCTATCGCACCTCTGGCAAGTCCGAGGCGAGGTGCAGGACGCCGGTGCCGGCGTTTAGTGTGTACCGCCGACATCGTCTAGTTAGCTAAGAGTAAGGTAGTACTTGTCTAGTGGGAGTAGATAGTTAACTTGGCTAAGATGGTTGTCAACGAGGAAGTTCAGTACTCTATATGTGGATCAGACCTGTTACTTTGCTCTGAATGTTGAACTCTCCGTTTGAACGTATGGAATGGGCTGTTATTTTTTTAAATGGGTTGTATTTGTCCTCGACGTGTTTAGAGGCTGACTTGTTGGCCTAGCAAGTTGACGCGTACACAATCAGGAGATGATTGTATGTGGAGAGGATGTTAGCACGGACCCGCCAAGGTCATGGCAGTACGCAAGCAAGTGCCTCCTTATTTCAAGCCAATAAAAAAACAGCTCCTCCTAGTGGATTTCTGACATCTGGGTCCCATGCCATTGTCAACGTAGTCAATAAACGAGAGAATTGCACAACGAGCGGCTGACACTGTGGACCCAAAGAGCTTCGCCCAATTATTTTTGTTTTGGGTTAATTTGATAAATGCCTCCGAGAAATGCCACTGCAATTTCCAAACTTTGAAAATTGCCATTTCATGCCATTTCTAGTGGCATTTTTTGAAGTCTGGAGTGGCTTTTTTCAAGTTTGCAAACTGTAGTGGCGTTTTTCAAAGTTTGCAAAAATTGCAGTGGCATTTTTCAAAGTTTGGAAATTGCAGTGGCATTTTTATGAATCGTCAAAATTGGAGTGGCATTTATCTAATTTGTTTTTGAGACGGAAGGTGGTGTCAATCGGATCAAGGGACACTACGGCTGTCTAGACAGCATTTTCTTTTATGTTTACCATGCATCAACCCAGTAGTTTTTTTTCTTTTTGAAAATGGCTAGCCCAGTTTTTTGTGATTTGTCAAGTAAGTCACTTTATCGCTGTTGGGCTGCAAATCTTTCAAGACGAGGAGAGCTTCATTCGGTGGCCGAGAAAATGGCCTATCAAGAATGAGAAATGGGTTGTACATTTTTAAAACACATCAAACCGGCAATTAGTTTCAAATATCTTTTTTTCATTTCGAGATTTTAAATTGCATTGATTTTTATGCATGGACAATTTATTGGATTTTATATTGATATACAGTTATTTTTAAAATCAGTCTGAATGTGACTCGAAATTTCGGGATTAAAAACAGTTCAGCATCAAGACCGACATATGCAAAATTTCGTATAATTTTTAACCGTGGCCATAATATGGGCTGTAATGCTAACAAAAAGAATATGGGCTCCAAAAACCCCATAAGAATTAGCAAATGGGTTGTAAACTATTTGAAATAATGGCGAGATGGGTTGTATGTCGCTTTCCACAGATTTGAGGCTTTCCACAGATGGTTCAGATATCGTTGGATGTCCATCCAACGGCCGTCGTCTTCTTCAATCTCTGCTCTTCCTGCTCCAAATTGCTCAAACAAGCGCCGTGGACTGCTCGCTTCCTCCTCCCTCATGCCGGCCAGGTGCTGCAGTGCCTCACCGCCCCACCGCATTCTCCCATCATCGCCTAGCCATCCTCTACTCACCCACACATCTGTTATTCTCCGTGACGGCAGACGAACCAAGAAACCTCGTACTCCTTCGTGGGGAAACAAGCGCCAAGTATTCCACTGCTCCGTGTCGTTCCCTTCCTAGGCCTCGCCGTCGTCCACGACCTCGTGCTCTCGGCGTGGCCTGGTCAACGTGGTCAATGAACGACATCCATCGAAGTGGATCAGACGTGGAGAGGCCGATACCTGGGTCCACGGCCGCACGCAAGGAAATGCCTCCTTATTACGCCGCAAAATCATGATTCCTCCACTTGACATCCGGGACCCACCGAAAGGGCCTCTCAGATTTCGTGAAAAATGTTACCGCTTGTTGTATTTCAGACCCACCAGCTATATCTTCGCACGCAAGGAAGTGCCTCCTTATTACGCCCAAAAAAAAGAATACTCCCCCTGCTAGCTGGGACCCAGTATAGTGGGCCTACTAACTTGACGGGGATGAAGGGCTTTGTCAACTTAGTCAATATGCACGATTCTAGCTCGACTGACCGTACGATGTCCATCCAACGGCCGTAGTGCTTCTTCAACCTCTGGTCTTCTTGCTCCAAAGAGCCCAAAGCAGCGCCGGGTCGTGCCGCTGCTCCCGCCTCCCGTGGCTGACAAAGTGCCACGGAGGCCTCACCGCCCATACTACTCCCACCGCCGCCAGGCCATCCTCCACTCCACTCACCCACACCCCTGTTATTCTCATGGGCGACGGCCAGCCGAACCAGTGAACCCTCGTACTCCTCTCCGCGTGGGCATTCACTGCCGCATCTTCCCCGGCTCCGCGTCGTCCACTTCCTAGGCCTCGCCGTCGTCCACCGCCGTGGTGCTCTCGGCGCGGCGTGATCAATGTGGTCAGCGACCGAATTCCATCGGAAGAATACTGTACGTAGAGAGGCTGACAGCTGGGTCCACGGCAGCCGCAAGGAAGTGCCTCCTTATTACGCGGAAAATAATTATTCCTCCACCTGACAGCAGGGACCCACCGGACAGGCCACCAGTATTTCGCGAAAAAAACGTATGCCCCTGACTGCTGGGACCCACCGGCGGGCCACCGTATTTCGTGAAAAAAAAACGTTCCCCCTGCTATCAGCTCGGACCCACCGGAAGTGCCTCCTTATTATGCACAAAAAAATGAATACCCCCTGCTAGCTGGGACCCACCTTGGTGGGAGGCTGACTTGTGGGCCTACTAAGTTGACGGGGACGGAGGGCTTGGTCAACTTAGTCAATATAAACGATTCTAGCTCCAGTGACCGTACGATGTCCATCAAATGGCCGTAGTGCTTCTTCAATCTCTAGTCTTCTTGCTCCAGCCTCCCAAAGCAGCGCCAGTCGTGCTGCATGCTCCTCGCTCCCGTGGCCGGATGTGCTGCCGCGGAGGCCTCACCGCCCCTACTATTCCCACCGCTGGCCAGGCCCTGCGGCGACGGCAGGCTCACACCGCAGCCGAACCCGGTGAACCCTCAGATTCTCCTCTCGCTGGCTTCCACTGCCGTCTTCCATGGCTCCCGTCGTCCCCTTCCTAGGCCTCGCCGTCATCCATCGCCCCGGTGCTCTCGGCGGCGTGGTCAACGTGGTCAAGGAACGACTTCCATCGGACGTGGGATCGTATGTGGAGAGGCTGACAGCTGGGTCCACGACCGCAGCAAGGAAGTGCCTCCTTATTACGCGGAAAATAATTATTCCTCCACCTGACAACGGGGACCCACCGGATGGGCCACCATATTTCGCGAAAAAAATGTTTCCCCCCTGACTGCTGGGACCCACCAGCTACACCTTCGCACGCAAGGAAGTGCGTCCGGGCAAAAAAACACCCAAAATGATTCGCCCCCTGACTGCTGGGACCCACCAGCTACATCTTCGCAGGCAAGGAAGTGCACGATCGCCGGGACCCACCTGGTCGAAGCGTCACGTAGCGTTGTCATTCTCGGTCGCGAACGTGTACGTACATACAGTCGTTGTAGAGGCGCCGCGACGCAGTCGTAGTAGAGGCGCCGCACGTAGCATGTACACGCACGCATACGCGAGGGTGCAAGAAAGAAAATCTGACCACATACGCATATACGAAAGGTGGTCTCAACGCCTACTCGCGCATACGTACATGGCTGGGTCGGAACGGAGAAACAGCATCGTCGTCGTGTTCATGGGGAGGCAACAGAATGCATCGTGTTCATGGGGAGGCAACGGAATGCGTCGTGTTCATGGGAGGCAACGGAATGCGTCGTGTTCATCGGGAGGCAACGGAACGCGTGGGAGCCAACCGGCTGGGTCGGAACGGAATGCGTGGTCGTGTTCATCGGGAGGGCTTGGACGGAACAGGCGATGGAAACAAGGCCTGGCGTACCGCACAATGGAGGAAATGTCCTTGTGTTCGACCGACCACGTTCGAAACGGGATCTTGTTCATCGGGAGGGGTCTGGCGTACCGCAAAACGGAGGAAACGGGCCTCCTATGGTCGAAACAGGGGTCCTGTTGATCGGGAGGGGTGTGGCGTACCGCAAAATGGAGGAAACGGACCTCCTACGGTCGAAACGGGGGTCATGTTGATCGGGAGGGGTGTGGCGCATCGCAAAAGCGGATTTAAACGGACTGTGTTGGAGCGCCACGGTCAAAGCGGGATCCTTTTCATCGGGAGGGGTCTGGCGTACCGCAAAACGAGACTCCATGGGATACTATTCATCTCCACCGTCGACCTCCTCCAGCCTCCACGGGCTACCGTCAACCTCCTCCAGCCTCCACGGGCTCCTGTTCATCCAGCCTCCACCGCGCGCTACTCCACCGGCTACTGTTCAACCACCCCTCCACGGGCACCCGTCCACCGTCTCTGTTCATCCAGCCCTCCACACCACGGGTCCTGTTCAACCACCCTCCATGGCCACCCCTCCATCGCTCATCGTTCATCTAGCCCTCCACACCACGGGTCCTGTTCATCCAGAGGCAACGCCACCTCTCACTGCTCATCCAAACCCCCCGCAACACTCACTTGTTCATCCAATCGATCGGCTTGATTAGCGGCAGCGGCGAAGGAATCGCTCCATCGGGTTCGATTAACGACCATCGATCGATCGCTCGGAGTTCGTGAACGCGTAGCTGCGGTGCAATCGCCGGGTTCGATTAGAGCCCAACGCCTCGCTTCGGGTTCGATTAAATGAGCGCCTCGCACACGCAGCGTGCGTATGAGAGAAACGCGCATCGCTCGGCCCCCGACCTCCCACCGTAACCGCAACTCCCCAAAATTTTCCTCGCCCTCGCTTCTACCATGGTTTTTTCCGTCATGGACGGCCCAAAGAATGTCATGCAGCTATGTCTCCGACCCGCCCAGGACGAAAAGCCCATTTCCTGTCATGATTTTTTGTCATAGAAGTAGGAGCCCACCACATCTATGATGATACCGGGTTTTGTCACAATTATCGTCATAGAAGTGTCATATGTATGACAGAAAAAATTTCGTTCAGCCCAAAATGTCACGGATGTGTGTTTTTTTTGTAGTGCATGCTCTGGTTGACCTACGAGGTTTGGTAGTAACTTGATCTGAAGTTTCGTGATCATTATTATTAGCTTCCTCTCTAGTCGGTGTCGGCATCACGGGAACGGTTTTCTATGATGAGCTACTTTCCAATTCGAGAGAAGGTACAATTACCTCATCAAGTTATACTTTCCTCCCACTCACTTCTTTCGAGAGAAACTCCTTTCAAGGATCTATTTTTAGCAATAAAGATCTTGCTGTCGGATCTGTGATAGAAGGTGTAGCCAACAGTTTCTTTTAGGTATCCTATGAAGACGCACTTTTCTGATTTGGGTTCGAGCTTATAAGGCTGAAGCTTTTTCACATAAGCATCGCAACCCCAAATTTTAAGAAACGACAGCTTAGGTTTCTTGCCAAATCATAGTTCATATGGTATCATCTCAACGGATCTAGATAGTGCCCTATATAATGTGAATGCAGTTGTCTCTAATGCATAACCCCAAAATGAAAGTGGTAAATCGGTAAGAGACATCGTAGATCACACTAAATCTAATAAAGTACGGTTACGACGTTTGGACACACCATTACGCTATGGTGTTCCAGGTAGCATGAGTTGTGAAACTATTCCACATTGTTTTAAATGAAGGCCAAACTCTTAACTCAAATATTCGCCTCCACGATCAGATCATAGAAACTTTATTTTCTTGTTACGATGATTCTCCACTTCACTTTGGAATTCTTTGAACTTTTCAAATGTTTCAGACTTGTGTTTCATCAAGTAGATATACCCATATTGTTGGGGAACGTAGTACTTCAAAAAATTTCCTACGATCATGCAAGATCTATCTAGGAGAAGCATAGCAACGAGACGGTAGAGTATGACCACGTACCCTCGTAGACCAAAAGGGGAAGCGTTATGTAACACGGTTGATGTAGTCGAACGTCTTCATGATCCAACTGATCCAAGTACCGAACGTACGGCACCTCCATGTTCAGCAGATGTTCAGCACGATGACGTCCCTCGAGCTCTTCATCCAGTAGAGGGTCGAGGGAGAGTTCCGTCAGCACGACGGTGTGGTGACGGTGTTGGTGATGTGATCCATGCAGGGCTCCGCCTAAGCACTACGACAATATGACCGAGGTGGTAAACTATGGAGGGGGGCACCGCACACGGCTAAGACAAATCTTGGTGTACCTTTGGGGTGCCCCCCGCCCCTGTATATAAAGGAGGAGGGGAGGAGGCGGCCGGCCTAGGGGGCGTGCCAAAGGAGGGAGTCCAACTAGGACTCCCGATCCTAGTTGGACTCCCTTTCCTTTTCCAGAGGGGGGAAAGAGGGAAGGGAGAGGAAGAGGACAAGGAAAGGGGGGGCGCCCTCCTCCCTAATCCAATTCGGACTCCCTATAGGGAGGGGGCGCGGCCACCCCTTGTGGGCTGCCTCCCCTCTCCCCTATGGCCCATGTAGGCCCAATATTCCCCCCGGGAATTCCGGTAACCCCTTGGTACTCAGAAAAAATACCCGAACCATTCAAAACCATTCCGGTGTCTGACTACCATCTTCCAGTATATCAATCTTTACCTCTCGAACATTTCGAGACTCCTCGTCATATCTGTGATCTCATCCGGGACTCCGAACAATCTTCGGTCACCAAAACACATAACTTATAATACAAATCGTCATCGAACGTTAAGCGCGTGGACCCTACGGGTTCGAGAACTATGTAGACATGACCGAGACACATCTCCGGTCAATAACCAATAGCGGAACCTGGATGCTCATATTGGTTCCTACATATTCTACGAAGATCTTTATCGGCCAAACCGTAATGACAACATACATCATTCCCTTTGTCATCGGTATATTACTTGCCCAAGATTCGATCGTCGGTATCCTCATACCTAATTCAATCTCGTTACCGACAAGTCTCTTTACTCGTTCCATAATGCATCATCCCGCAACTAACTCATTAGTCACATTGCTTGCAAGTCTTACAGTGATGTGCATTACCGAGAGGGCCAAGAGATACCTCTCCGATACTCGAAGTGACAAATCCTAACCTTGATCTATGCCAACCCAACAAACACCTTCGGAGACACCTGTAGAGCATCTTTATAATCACCCAGTTACGTTGTGACGTTTGATAGCACACAAGGTGTTCCTCCGGTATTTCGGAGTTGCATAATCTCATAGTCAGAGGAATATGTATAAGTCATGAAGAAAGCAATAACAATAAAGCTTAACGATCATTATGCTAAGCTAATGGATGGGTCTTGTCCATCACATCATTCTCCTAATGATGTGACCCCATTCATCAAATGACAACACATGTCTATGGTTAGGAAACTTAACGATCTTTGATTAACGAGCTAGTCTAGTAGAGGCTTACTAGGGACACTGTGTTTTGTCTATATATCCACACATGTATCAAGTTTCCGGTTAATACAATTCTAGCATGAATAATAAACATTTATCATGATATAAGGAAATATAAATAACAACTTTATTATTGCCTCTAGGGCATATTTCCTTCAGTGTCTAGCCTTTTGTCGGAGAGCGTGTGAAGGTGTGTGTTTGTTGGATCCCTCGGGATTCGGTAGGTGTTGATCTTTGGTGGATCTGTTTGGATCCAGTCTTCGTTCTCCTTCGAGGGTAGTCCAGACGACACATGAGGAGACGACAAGGAAGGGGGCGCGCTCTGCCCCCTTGTGGCACCCCGGTTGCTCCATTTACACTAATTCATGGACTATTAATTCCCAGATATTCTGAAACCCCTAGGAGGGGTCCTGAAACCATTCTTCTGGGCTACAAGTATCAGTTCTTCCGCGATCCCATCTAGAGGCCTTTTTCTGGTACTCTGTTGGAGGGGGTATCTGAGGGAGTCCTGGACTAAGGGGTCCTCGGGTGTCCAGCCTATTATCCATGGGCCGGACTGGTGGGCTATGAAGACGTGAAGGCCGAAGACTGTACCCGTGTCCGGATTGGACTCTCCTTGGCGTGGAAGGCAAGCTTGGTGGCCGACTATGAAGATTCCTTCTTATGTAACCGACTCTATGTAAACCCTAGATCCTCCCAGTGTCTATATAAACCAGAGGGGTTAGTCTGGAAAGCATATACTCATTACCATAGTCATACAGGCTAGACTTCTAGGGTTTAGCCATTACGATCTCGTGGTAGATCAACTCTTGTAATACTCATATTCATCAAGATCAATCAAGCAGGAAGTAGGGTATTACCTCCATAGAGAGGGTCTGAACCTGGGTAAACATCGTGTCCCCTGTCTCCTGTTACCATCGACCTTAGATGCACAGTTCGGGACCCCCTACCCGAGATCCGCCAGTTTTGACACCGACATTGGTGCTTTCATTGAGAGTTCCACTATGCCATCGACGAAAGGTTCGATGGACCCTTCAATCGTCGATAGTGACGCTGTCCAAGGAGAAACCTTCCTCCCCGGACAGATTTTTGTGTTCGGCGGCTTCGTACTGCGGGCCAACTCGATTGGCCATCTGGAGCAGATCGATAGCTACGCCCCTGGCCATTAGGTCAGATTCGTAAGCTTGAACTATGTTGCGGATATCCGTGGAGACTTGATCTTTGATGGATTCGAGACCGCGGCGATCGCTCCCCCTCACTCCGATAAACATGACTTAATTTTGTCATCGGATCATGTCCAGGAGATGGGTCCTGTTGCTGCAACAGCCTTAGAGATAGAACAGATCATGCCATTCGAGGCCACAGAGTCTGCGGCGTTGGAGCCGCACACAGAATCGACACCTTGCAATATTTGCATTAATGGAATTCCGGACTCGTCTCCGGCCATAAATTCCGAACCACGAACGCCTGCGAACACCGAGCCGGATCGTTTATCGATTTTTGAATTCAGCGCCGCAGACATCTTCCAGCACTCACCTTTGGGAAATGTGCTCAACTCTTTAAAGAACCTGTCATTGGCGGGAGACTCACAGCCGAACTATGTCCGGTTCAAACTAGGGGCTGACGACGGAGAATTTTGCTTCCCACCCGCCACCCACTTCATAGCTACCGTCAAGGACTTAACCGATGTGTTGGATTACGACTCCGAAGACATCGACGGTATGGACACGATGCCGATAAGGAGCAAGGACAAGACCCGCCATTCACTGAATGTTGGACGGCCACCTCTTCATACGATATGTACATGGTTGATACACCCAAAGAATCTAGCAGTGATGACAAAGAAGACCCAAATGAGAATAAACCTTCTGAGACATAGTCCAAGCGAAGGCACCCTAAACGCTGCTCTAAGCCACGCCGCTCAAAAGATGGCAACACTGGCACCGGAGAAAATAGTACTCCGGACGACGCCAAAAACAATGAAGACCCTGTGGGAGCAACATCCGAACAGGAGGAACAAGGCAATGAGCAAGCTAACCCTGATAAACAGGACATGCCGAGTGACCCAGATGACGATAGTTATCGTCCACCCTCCGAGGATGAGGAGAGCCTCGGCAACGAGGACTTCATCGTGCCTGAGGCACCACTCGAGAAGGAGCGCTTCAAGCGCCAGCTAATAGCCACTGTAAGAAGCCTGAAGAAGAAGCAGCAGCAGCTCCAAGCTTATCAAAACTTGCACATTGACAGGTGGACTGACGTCCTGGCAGCCGAAGAATATGGCCTCAAGCGCCCAACCAAGAACTAACCGAAACGGAGACTGTTACCTCAGTTCGATGAGGAGGCGCTGGAGCCCATACCTCCCTCGTGCAATGCGGAGCGACCACCACGCGGTCGTGACAGTGCGGCGGACCGACCGCCCCGCGGTCTGAACAAAGCAGCAACCCAGGCCGAACAGCAACCCGCCCCACCATGCAAAAGCAGAGACAAAACATCTAAGGATTATACATACGACCTTCGGCAAGACCTGAACAAGAGAGCAGGACACACCAGATCAATCTACGGATCGCGAGGACGTTCTTCGACTCGCGACGACGGCTACCTATTCGGGCGTGACAAACCCAGTCACGCCCGGGCCGATAACTGCAGGCGGACTCCATCTGAGGTGCGCCGCGACGCGGCTCGATATAGAGGCGCCGCACACCCTCTTTGCTTCACATACGAAGTAATGGATCATGAATTCCCCGAGGGGTTCAAGCCTGTCAATATTGAATCATACGACGGAACAACCGATCCCGTAGTATGGATCGAGGACTTTATTCTCCACATTCATATGGCCCGTGGGGACGACCTCCACACTATCAAATACCTCCCATTAAAGCTCAAAGGACCAGCTCGGCACTAGCTAAATAGCCTGCCTGAAAATTCCATCGGCAGCTGGGAGGACCTGGAAGAAGCTTTTCTTGACAACTTCCAAGGCACTTATGTCCGGCCACCTGACGCCGATGACTTAAGTCACATAGTTCAACAACCTGGAGAGTCCGCCAGAAAATTCTGGACTAGGTTCCTGACCAAAAAGAACCAGATCATCGACTGTCCAGATGCCGAAGCCCTAGCGGCCTTTAAACATAGCATCTGTGACGAATGGCTCGCCCGCCACCTCGGCCAAGAAAAGCCGAGGTCCATGGCAGCCCTCACGGCACTTATGACCCGCTTCTGCGCGGGAGAGGATAGTTGGCTGGCTCGCAGTACAAACACAACTAACGAAACAGGCCTCTCCGAGGCCAAAAGCAGCACCAAAGAAGCTCACAAGAACGGACACAAACACCGAAGCAACGACGATAACACCGATGACACTAAAGTTCATGTAGGATTCAGTGGCTCCAAGTCCGGCCAGCGAAAGAAGCCCTATAAAAGGAATGGCGGAGGACCATCCAGCTTGGACCGCATACTCGATCGTCTGCGGATACATACATGGCACCCCTGCATTTAACCGCCAACCATACTAACAGAGATTGCCATGTCTTTAAGCAAGCCAGCAGGGTAAATAGCAGAAACAAGGAAGGGGAATCACTGAGCAAGGACGATGACGAGGAGCCCCGGCAGCCGAACACTGGGGGCAGAAGAAATTCCCGCCTCAAGTCAAAACGGTGAACATGATATATGCTACACACATCCCCAAAAGGGAGCGCAAGCGCGCACTCAGGGACGTCTATGCGGTAGAGCCAGTCGCCCCCCAATTCAACCCATGGTCGTCATTCCTGATCACCTTTGATCGTCGAGATCATCCAACTAGTATCCGTCATGGCGGTTCGGCCGCATTGGTACTCGACCCAATCATCCACGGATTTCACATGACACGAGTCCTAATGGACGGTGGTAGCAGCCTCAACCTGCTCTATCAGGATACAGTATGCAAAATGGGCATTAATCCCTCACGAATCAAACCCATTATAACTACCTTTATGAGTCATACCAGCGTAGAGGCCCGTTATGCGGGCTCAATCACGTGGAGGTGGTCTTCGGTTCCCGGATAACTTCCGGCGAAGAGCTAATCTTCGATATCGTCCCCTTCCGAGCGGTTACCACGCGACTTTGCTCGGACGAACCGCGTTGCTAGATTCAACGCGGTGCCACATTATGCTTATCTCAAGCTCAAGATGTCCGGTCCACGCGGCGTCATTACAGTAAATGGAAACATGGAACGTTCCCTCCGTACAGAGGAGCACACCGCTGCCCTAGCAGCAGAAGTACAGAGCGGCCTTCTCAAGCGGCACCATAATCCGGCCGCCGAGCCCCTGGACATCGTTAAGCAGGTCCAGGCTACATTGCAACAGGGCAGCTCGGTTCGTCAAGAGCTGAATTAGTAATTCGGCCTCCGTTCCAGCCCCGATGAGGAAATGGCATTCGTATCGCGCGTACATAACTACGCACTCAAAACCCCATGGGTACTGATGGAGGCATAACTTGCTCGCGATCCACAGTGCGGCTTGACCAACCCTGGGATTCGCACGCCTTTACTTTTCCTTTTCATTTTGGGTTTTTCTCTTTTCGAGGTCTATGCGGACGACCCGCTTGCAGAACACACCAAGGAGGCAAGGAGCTCTGGCATACAAGGGAATCCCCAGGTGGTCTCTACTAAACGATTGCCATACTTGTTTTACATACCCGCACGCAGCTTGCCCTTGGTTGTGGCATATTAAATAGCCTTACTTGCTTACCGCATTACTTGCACAAAATACGCCTCGACGTACCAATTACATCACAATGGTGAATAAATGGTGGCGTCAGCTTATTACTTAATTTTCTTGTTTCCTCACCTTTGTATTTATTACTCATTGCACACGTACACCATGGTATCGACATTACGCCAGGGGCTTCATTACACCTCAGACACGACAATAAAAGTCCGAACAATTTTGATAAAGATAGTTCGGCACCCGAACTTATAGCATTACATGCATCGGCTCCGAATCATGTCTTTGGTCAATAGTTGGGTTGCCCGGCTCCTGTGCTTACTACCTTACGTTCCGCTATATTGGCTAGGGTAGTAAAGGGAGAACTACTGCGATTGTGTCCCGGTTCTTCTGGACGAGCACCTCAGTAGAGAAAGCCGAAAACTGACTGTCATGATGCGGCGAGAGCTGGTTAGCTGTTCGAGAGGTTCCAAAGTGTTAGAGGTTTTTTCCGCTTCTTGCGAAGAATCGGTTCCTCCGATTAGGCGTGTACAACGCCCCTAGTTCGGACTTCCGAATACCAGGGGCTTCGCCAACTTTCTTAATTGTCAAACTCCTATGGCTAAGTGAGGGCGGTAAAGGCCGCATAGTCTGATTGCCTTGTTCATTGCGCTAAACACCTCCTTTAAGGACCAGAATGTGGAGTAAAGAGTGTTTAGTTTATCCGAAAACCCCCGTACTATCTACATGGGGGCAGAAGCCGACGACTGGTCAATCCTCAGATTTCATAAAACGGCCACATAGGAGGTAAAATGTAAATCACAAGCATTATAATACATAACATCATTGTTCCCTATTACATGACAGGATAATACAAATGTTCTCATGGGAATATGACATCCTTCGAACATTGCTCCACCACAAGGCGGGACCCCTCCAGGACACCATCAAAATAGAGCTCGGGTAGACGATGCTCCTTGCCCTCCGGCGGCCCCTCGGTCATCAGCTTCTTGGCATCCAGCTTTGCCCAATGCGTCTCGACGCGGGCAAATGCCATACGCGCACCTTCAATACAGACCGACCGCTTCACGACTTCGATCCGCGGTCAGGCACTTACAAGCCGCTTAATAAGTCGGAAGTAGCTGCTAGGTATAGGCTCGGCAGGCCACAGCCGGACTATCAGGTCCTTCATGGCTAGCTCTGCCGACCTGTGCAGCTCGACCAACTGCTTTAGCTGGTCGCTAAAGGGCACCGGATGTTTGGGTCCAAGATATTGGGACCAGAATAGCTTCTCTGTAGACATCCCTTCTTCGGCTCTATAATGCTCGGCAGCATCTGATATACTGCACGGCAGATCCGTAAACGCCCCTGGAAAACCCAAATTCGGATAAGTACAAGGAATGTTTCTTCTACATACTTGCTTTGTATGGTGAAAGACTTACCCGCCGGAATCTTCTTGGCCGCCTGAATTTCCTGGAGGGCATTCTGGGCTTCGGCTCGTGCATCCTATGCGCTCTGGCGGGACTTCGCCAGTTCGGACTCTTGCGTCTTACAATCACGCTTCAAGGACTCAAATCTCCTGACCGTGTCATGGAGCTCTTGCTGCGCCTCGCTAACCCGGGCCCTGTGTTTCTTGCACGCGGCGCGTTCCTTGGCCGCTTTGTCCTCAGCCTCGGCTAACGCCTTCTTGAGGGCTGCCACCTCGGTTGTGACCCCTAATAAAGTTTACGACACTTTAGTCCGGACGGACTATTCATTTTTTCTTAAAATATACCCGCAGGTTACTGCATACCTTGGCTATCCTCCAGCTGCTTCTTCACGAGGCCGAGCTCCTCCTCGGCTCACTCCAGTTTCTGCTTCAGTCCAGAGACCTCCGCAGCATGAGCAGTGGCAGCCTGCAGCGATACCTGCTTATTCACATAGACAACTTATGTTAGACTCCTGCGATATTTATTCTTGATCCTCTGTTCGCCTTTTTCTTCCCGAACACCAAACAGAGCATCAGGGGCTACTGTCTATACTTTGATATTCTTCCTACAACCACATTACTTACCTCAAAGCCCATTAGAAGGCTAGTGCAGGCTTCGGTCAGTCCGCTTTTGACGAACTGAACCTTCTCTATTACCGTGCCCATAAGGGCACGGTGTTCATCCACAATAGAGGCGCCTCGTAGCGCCTCCAGTAGATTATCCGGTGCCTCTGGTTGGACAGAGGTCACCGGCGGAACTGGCACATTCCCTCCTTTTGGGGAATGTCGTTCGCTGGACTCCGGAGCCGCGTAGATCTCCGGAATGGTATCCGGCTGAGGTTCGAAGGGAACTCGGCCCCCATCACCAGTCCCCATAGGGGCTTTTTCCCCCATGTGTACGGCGGCTGAGGAATCGTCCTGGGGCGCCACCCCGACGATCTCCGGAAGCTCCCCCCGGTCGGGGAAGGTCTTTTGCGACACCAACTCGACATCACCCTTGGGAGAGACGGAATGATCAGGTGGCGGAGACATGCTAGCCATCTCCTTTGAGTCTAGCGATCCCTCTGTCGAGGATCGCGGGGAGACATCGCGTGCCGGACCGCAATGACAAGGTTTAAGATATATCAATATTACAAACCGGGAAGGCCAGACGTTTTCAGATTCTGGTACTTACGAGGTGGCCCGAGGCTTGGTCCGGCGAGGTCGCTCCGGACTGCTATTAACATCCCACGCGGAGTTATGCGCGAGGGAGCCTTTAACCCTCTTAGGTGCTTTCGCCTTTGGATTTGTGGGGGCCGCTCTCTTCTTCCTCCCCACTTCAGGTGGGGAGTCGTTTTCTTCTTCCTCTTCATCATCGTCGTCAGCGGACGAACAGGAAGTCTCGTCTTCGGACGTCACGTCCGGAGCGCCTTTTCGGAGAGGGCCCTTCTTAGCCCCTTTGGCCGCTTTCTTGGCCGTCTTCTCTGGCACCTCATAAGGTGCTGGAAAAAGCATTCTCATCAGTAATGGGAATTTATGGTCTTCGGGCAGCGGAGTCGGACAGTTAATCCCCTCTACTACCTTGATCCAGGCCTAAAAACATGGGTAGGAAAAATTAGGCTTTTTCTCAAAATACGATAGTAAAGGGTACACCTTGAAAACATTAAAAGAACTTACCGAGTTAGCCTGGCGTTTTAAGCTAAGCCCGCGATCTTCGGTCGTGGGCGGTGGTGTCTCGCCGGCCTTGAAGAGCACTTTCCAGATTTCTTTGTGCGTTGTGCCGAAGAGCTCTAGTACCGTCTGGTGCTTGGCCGGATCGTACTCCCACAGATAGCAAGTCCGGCGTTGGCACGGAAGTACCCGACGAATGAGCATGACCTGGACCATGTTGACAAGCTTGATCTTCCTGTCTATCATGTTCTGGATGCACGTCTGGAGCCCAGTCAGCTCGTCCGAGGGACCCCAGGTTAGGCCCCTCTCTTGCCGGGAGGTGAGCCGCATCGGGATTCTGGATCGGAATTCGAGGGCCGCTGCCCAGTTGGTGTCGCGCAGCTCGGTGATATCGAACCACCCCGATTGCCACCCCTTCACCGTCTCCGCGAATGAGCCTTCGGGCCAGGTAACGTTGGGCATCTTGCCCACCATGGCGCCTCCGCACTCTGCTTGTTGGTCGCTCACCACCTTCGGCTTCACATTGAAGGTCTTCAGCCATAGGACGAAATGAGGTGGGATGCGGAGAAAGGCCTTGCACACGACAAATGAATGCCGTGATATTGAGAATGAAGTTGGGAGCTAGGTCATGGAAGTCTAGCCTGTAGTAAAACATCGGTCCACGGACGAAGGGGTGAAGAGGGAAGCCCAGCCCGTGTGATCGAAATGTGTAAGAAATACAACCCTCTCGTGGGGCTCTGGAGTAGGGACGATCTGTCCCTTGGCCGGGAGTCTGTGAGCGATCTCCTTGGCCAGATATCCGGCCTCCTGGAGCTCCTTGATATCCCTCTTCTTGACGGAGGAGGCCATCCACTTGCCTCCAGCTCCGGATCTGGACATCTTTGGAGTGCTTTCTCGGACGAGGGAAAAGCTAAAAGCTTGGGCGCTGGAGCTCAGGGATGGAAGGGCTGAGGAGGAGCCGAGGTGTGGGTGAAGAAAGGGAATCCTTATCCCCTTTTAAAGGCCATGAATATCAAGCGCCTCCCCACTCGCCTTAAACTCGCCTATTCCCAAGGGCCGTTCAAATGGCACGGTTGGGTCACCCACGCCTGCATTGATGAGAATTCCGCAATAAGGGGACATGATCTCTGCTTCGACTGGATGTGCCAATGGCAACCGCGTCTCAAAACGTGGAGCGGCAAATGAAAAAAGGTTCGAAATTATGACCGGACAGGCATGATGTCATGTTGTAAAAACCTGTCAGCAGATTAGACTCGTGCAAGTATTATATCCTCTCCGCGGTTGTGTGTGGTATGTGTTACAGGTCCGGATACTATCGTTGCGTCTAAAGACTATCTTGGAGTTCGGAAAAAGGGGAACCCGCCTTGCAATGCCGAAGACAGTCTGCATGTCGGACTCCTCGTCATTGAAGCCAGGTTCAGGGCTACTGAGGGAGTCCTGGACTAAGGGGTCCTCGGGCGTCCGGTCTGTTATCTATGGGCCGGACTGGTGGGCTGTGAAGACGTGAAGGCCGAAGACTGTACCCATGTCCAGATTGGACTCCCCTTGGCGTGGAAGGCAAGCTTGGTGACTGACTATGAAGATTCCTTCTTATGTAACCGACTCTATGTAAACCCTAGATCCTCCCGGTGTCCATATAAATCGGAGGGGTTAGTCCGGAAAGCATATACTCATTACCATAGTCATACAGGCTAGACTTCTAGGGTTTAGCCATTACGATCTCGTGGTAGATCAACTCTTGTAATACTCATATTCATCAAGATCAATCAAGTAGGAAGTAGGGTATTACCTCCATAGAGAGGGCCCGAACCTTGGTAACATCATTCCCCGTCTCCTGTTACCATCGACCTTAGACGCACAGTTCGGGACCCCCTACCCGAGATCCGCCGGTTTTGACATCGACAGTATCCATCACGAAGGTCACCTTCATCAACCTTGTTGCCTCCATGATGATACATGAGTAGTTCCTACATGACCTATGGGTCCATAAAGTAGCTAGATCTCTCTCTCTCTCTCTCTAAGCTTAAATACAATGTTCTCTTCAGAAATCGATTCAATGTAATCCTTTTGCGGTGTGTTTGTTGGGATCCGATGAATTGTAGGTTTATGATCGGATTATTCATTAAAAGTAATTGAATCTTTTCTGAACTTTACTATGTGTAATTTTATAGCCTTGTATTCTCTTTGATCTATCCGTCTCCTTTGGCCAAGTAGATTGATTTATCTCCAGTGGGAGAGGTGTTTGGTCGAAGGTTAAATCTTGTGGTGTCCTCACTCCATGACGGGAGGATTAGCGAGGCACGTATTTGTATTGTTGGTACTAAGGATAAAACGATGGGGTTTAAACATATTGTTTGGTCTTACTTTGTCTACATTATATCATCATGCTCCAAGCGTTACTCTGTTTGTTATGAACTTAATACCTTAAGATGAATGCTGGATAGTAGTCGAGGGGTTGAGGCATAGTAGTAGACGCAGATGGATGTCAGTCTACTTGTCTCGGACGTAATGCCTATATATTGATGGTTCCATAAATAACATCATAACTATGCGCTTTTCTATCAATTGCCCAACAATAATTTTATGGGCCAATTCCAGTTGTGCCCCTAACTCGAACCCACTACTCACTTTTGCCCCTAATTTTTAGGTATGCTCAGTTTTGCCCCTCCGCCGTTAGTGTCACTTATAGAATTGTCCTTTTGCGTCCTTAGCGTCCGGTCAAAGGACTTTGACCGTCCAGAAAAAATAGCAAAAAAATCAAAAAAATCTGAAATTTTGTGGGATCGATGATAGTCATGTCCTCAAGGTGCGTAAAATTTTGTGTTGGTTGGACACTCCAGAGCTCGTGGCAAAGGAAAACAAAAAATTATGCCTATGAACAGTAAATTGAAAGAAATAGCAAAAGATTCAAAAAAAGTTGAATTTTTTGGCTTCAAAGAGGCTTGAGTGCACAAGGTGCCTACAAGTTTTGGTGATCAAATAATGTACGAGACGCTCTAGAGAAAAAAAACAAAATAGTGCATTTTTTCAAAGGTTTTTTAGATAAATTTTGGTTTTTTTCTCCACGAGCTCCTACGATGTCCAAACAGAACAAAAATGTGCACACATCTTGCGCACCTGAGTATCTTCAGTCCCAAAAAATTTCATTTTTTTTAATTTTCATTTTTTTTAATTTACTGTCCACATACGTGCAAAATTTATGTTTTCCTGTGCCACGAGCTCCCAGGGTGTCCTAACGGCATGAAAATCTGTACACACCTTCCAGACATGAGTATCTTCGATTCCACAAAGTTTCAATTTTATTTATTTATTTTTTGCTTTTTAGGACGGTCAAAGCCCTTTGCATTTGCAATAACAACACGTAAGGTCATTTCTATAAGTGAAACTAACGGCGGAGGGCAAAACCGAGCATACCTAAAAATTAGGGCAAAACTGAGTAGTGGGTTCGAGTTAAGGCATAGATGTAAATGTCCCTAATTTTATCCACTATTGCTATGCTCATGAGAGAGATGCCTCTAGCCAACGCTATGGCCCTGGGGTCCATTCATTTTATATTTACTAAAACCCTAAATATCCTTGGTGCCATTTATTATCTTTTATTTTATTTTGCAATTTATCTATCTACCATTACCAGTATTAATCCTTGCAATTAACGAGTACAAGGGGTTTGACAGCCCTCGTTGGGTTCAAGTATTTGTTTTGTGTGTGTGCAGTACTGTTGACGTTTGTTTGCGTGAGTCTCCTCTTGGTTCGATAAATCTTGGTTCTTAAATCGAGGGAAATACTATCTCGCTAATATACTTGCATCACCCTTCCTCTTTGGTGAAACCCCAACGCCTATCACAAGTAGCAAGGTGGTAGCTGCCAATAACTGGGTCCAGAATGAGGGCGCCCTTTCCACCATGGCGCACGCTTGTTAGATGGTCGTGGTGATCGATCAACATCTCCGACCAGGGCATGTACCGTGGAATTGGGGACTTCTCAACATAAACCTCGCGGTGTGGAAGGCAAGCTTGGTGACTGATTATGAAGATTCCTTCTTATGTAACCGACTCTATGTAAACCCTAGATCCTCCCGGTGTCTATATAAATCGGAGGGGTTAGTCCGGAAAGCATATACTCATTACCATAGTCATACTGAGCTAGACTTCTAGGGTTTAGCCATTACGATCTCGTGGTAGATCAACTCTTGTAATACTCATATTCATCAAGATCAATCAAGTAGGAAGTAGGGTATTACCTCCATAGAGAGGACCCGAACCTTGGTAACATCATTCCCCGTCTCCTGTTACCATCGACCTTAGACGCACAGTTCGGGACCCCCTACCCGAGATCCGCCGGTTTTGACATCGACAGTATCCATCACGAAGGTCACCTTCATCAACCTTGTTGCCTCCATGATGATGCGTGAGTAGTTCCTACATGACCTATGGGTCCATAGAGTAGCTAGATCTCTCTCTCTCTCTTTCTCTCTCTCTCTCTCTCTCTAAGCTTAAATACAATGTTCTCTTCAGAGATCGATTCAATCTAATCCTTTTGCGGTGTGTTTGTTGGGATCCGATGAATTGTAGGTTTATGATCGGATTATTCATTAAAATTAATTGAATCTTTTCTGAACTTTACTATGTGTGATTTTATAGCCTTGTATTCTCTTTGATCTATCCGTCTTCTTTGGCCAAGTAGATTGATTTATCTCCAGTGGGAGAGGTGTTTGGTCGAAGGTTAAATCTTGTGGTGTCCTCACTCCGTGATGGGAGGATTAGCGAGGCACGTATTTGTATTGTTGGTACTAAGGATAAAACGATGGGGTTTAAACATATTGTTTGGTCTTACTTTGTCTACATTATATCATCATGCTCCAAGCGTTACTCTGTTTGTTATGAACTTAATACCTTAAGATGAATGCTGGATAGTAGTCGAGGGGTTGAGGCATAGTAGTAGACGCAGATGGATGTCAGTCTACTTGTCTCGGACGTAATGCCTATATATTGATGGTTCCATAAATAACATCATAACTATGCGCTTTTCTATCAATTGCCCAACAATAATTTTATGGGCCAATTCCAGTTGTGCCCCTAACTCGAACCCACTACTCACTTTTGCCCCTAATTTTTAGGTATGCTCAGTTTTGCCCCTCCGCCGTTAGTGTCACTTATAGAATTGTCCTTTTGCGTCGTTAGCGTCCGGTCAAAGGACTTTGACCGTCCAGAAAAAAATAGCAAAAAAATCAAAAAAATCTGAAATTTTGTGGGATCGATGATAGTCATGTCCTCAAGGTGCGTGCAAATTTTTGTGTTGGTTGGACACTCCAGGAGCTCGTGGCAAAGGAAAACAAAAAAATTATGCCTATGAACAGTAAATTCGAAAGAAATAGCAAAAAGATTCAAAAAAAGTTGAATTTTTTGGCTTCAAAGAGGCTTGAGTGCACAAGGTGCCTACAAGTTTTGGTGATCAAATAATGTACGAGACGCTCTAGAGAAAAAAAACAAAATAGTGCATTTTTTCAAAGGTTTTTTTAGATAAATTTTGGTTTTTTTTTCTCCACGAGCTCCTACGATGTCCAAACAGAACAAAAATGTGCACACATCTTGCGCACCTGAGTATCTTCAGTCCAAAAAAAATTCATTTTTTTTTAATTTTCATTTTTTTTAATTTACTGTCCACATACGTGCAAAATTTATGTTTTCCTGTGCCACGAGCTCCCAGGGTGTCCTAACGGCATGAAAATCTGTACACACCTTCCAGACATGAGTATCTTCGATTCCACAAAGTTTCAATTTTATTTATTTATTTTTTGCTATTTTTTAGGACGGTCAAAGCCCTTTGACCAGACGGTAACAACACAGAAGGTCATTTCTATAAGTGAAACTAACGGCGGAGGGGCAAAACTGAGCATACCTAAAAATTAGGGGCAAAACTGAGTAGTGGGTTCGAGTTAAGGGCATAGATGTAAATGTCCCTAATTTTATCCACTATTGCTATGCTCATGAGAGAGATGCCTCTAGCAAACGCTATGGCCCTGGGGTCCATTCATTTTATATTTACTAAAACCCTAAATATCCTTGGTGCCATTTATTATCTTTTATTTTATTTTGCAATTTATCTATCTACCATTACCAGAATTAATCCTTGCAATTAACGAGTACAAGGGGTTTGACAGCCCTCGTTGGGTTCAAGTATTTGTTTTGTGTGTGTGCAGGTACTGTTGACGTTTGTTTGCGTGAGTCTCCTACTGGTTCGATAAATCTTGGTTCTTAACTGAGGGAAATACTATCTGCTAATATACTGCATCACCCTTCCTCTTTGGTGAAATCCCAACGCCTATCACAAGTAGCAAGTTGGTAGCTGCCAATAACTGGGTCCAGAATGAGGGCGCCCTTTCCACCATGGCGCACACTTGTTAGATGGTCGTGGTGATCGATCAACATCTCCGACCAGGGCATGTACCGTGGAATTGGGGACTTCTCAACATAAACCTCACGGAATGCACGTTTCTGATCCCTTTTGGTCGTGTGGCATGGATAGATCATGGTGAGGTTCTTGACCTATAGGGAAAATTGCTTCTCCTCGCCAATGCTCGCACTGTCCTGAGGCTCGTCCTCATCGTCATCATCGGGTGGATTTTGCTTGTCAGCATTGTCTTCCTTGGACTGCTTTGTCCTCTACTTGTAGATAAACCCGGGAAAACGTTGGGCCGGGCCAGGTTTTGGGCCGGGCTTGTAGAAGCTCGACCTTCATTTCTCAAGCCCGAGCCCGGCCCGAAGCCTAAAATACTCCCTGTTTTCAAGCCCGAGCCCGGCCTGAAATCAAGCCCGAAGCCCGAAGCCCGGCCCGAATGCTGTTTTTTAGTACGCACACGTGCAAGCCCGGACCGAAGCCTGAAAGCCCAATTCGAAATTAAGAAAAATAGAAGCCCGAGCCCGACCCAAACTATCTTTCGGGATGCAAACAAATCCCGAGCCCGGCCCGAATGTCAAGCCCGACCCGGCCCGGCTCGTGTTTTTCGGGCCGGGCTCGGGCCGGTCTCGGGCCGGTCGTCGAGCCGGGCTGTCCATGCCCGGGTTTACTTGTAGATCCAACAGTTTTGGTTTGTGGTGTTAGCTGGAGGGTCATCAAAGTTCTTAGGAGCATGGTGGTCACAAGGCATATCCATAATCTTGTCTAAGGTTGAACCGACCATCGTAACCCTTCTTGCCCTTTCACTGCATTTACTTAAGACCGCCTTTTCTGCCCTTGGGGACGAAGTCGTCATTGAACTGATCATCATTATCATCCTCATTTATGTGTTTATTCTTGTGGTTGCGCCTAGACTTTTCGGTCTCGTCCTTTGTGTTGGGTGTGCCCGGATCACCATCGTGCGCCCTTAACTTGGGAGCCATAAGTCCTCCCCAGAATAGTTGGAGAGCATCTCCATCAAGGCTGGCATGGTCTTGGGCTCTCTGGAGTGGAACTTGTGAGACGCGCCGAACTTGAACGGGGCGATGGTTGTCGCATCATCACAATCGGATATCTCATTCTTTTTCCTCAGGAAGCACGGCCAGCAACCGCACACTGACTCATTTTTACCTTGCTTTAAGTTACTCAGGTCGCTGATGTCAGCAGGAGGAACATAGGCACGCTTGAAGTTCACGAGGAACTCTGCTTGCAGACCATCCCAATCTCTAACCGACCTGGGATTCAACCACACCATGGTCGATCCTTTCAACATCAGTGGCAGATGCTTAACGGCGTGCCAGTCATTGCCATTAGCAACCTGGACGGCAAGAAGATAGTATGTGATCCAAATCTCGGAGTCCTGGCTGCCATCATACTTATCGACATTTTTCATCTTTAAGCTCAGTTGAGAAGTGCGCGACAATCTCAACTGAGAAGCAGGTTGGATACATCAATATCTGCAGCCGTGACACGAAGTCAATGGTGTAGCGTGCATCGTTTAGTCTGGTTGCGCGGTCGAACTCATTAAAGGTTGTTTGTACTTGTCCCGAGCAAGCATGTGCTGCAAGGCTACTCACTAATCTTGGTTTTCCCGATGTTCTAGTAATGCAGGGGAAGGCCACGGGACACCTTGGGCCATGGGGTCCCCCCCCCCCCCCCAAGTAGGCCTGGTCTGATAAATCGTACAAGGAGCTTTGTTGTAGACATGAGGTCTACGGTAGTCTTGGTGATGCTTGACGTCCACTAGTGAAATCACCAGTTAAGGGGTACTCCCATGCAAAGGCCACTTCCACCTTCTTTGTTGGTGACAAGTGGCACACTGTATGTGTAACACTTACACAATCCGAGAGTTTTGTGTTTTTTCTTATTTTTTTTAATAATTATCTCTTAAACCATGCGTCCAAATCATGAACCATTTTCAACATCGTATTTCTTGCGTTGAATCTTCAAAAATTAATTCCATGTTAATAAGTTTTGACGAAGTTTTTATAAAAAAAATCTGAAACTAGAAAACAAAAACCGTAAAAGTGGAAACCTAGAAAAAAGGAAACCAAAAAACCAGAACCAAGAAAAAAAACCGAAAGCACAACTGTGCTTCACACAGAAGCACATTTTGTGCTTCACTTTTTTCATAAGCATATTTTTTTCACACGGAGCACGATTGTGCTTTTCACTTTTTAGGAAGCAGAGTTTATGCTTCACCTGGTGAACAGCCGTGCTTTTCACTTTTTGAGAAGACAGTTCGTGCTTCACGGCGAAGCACAACTACGCTTCACGCGGTGCACAACTGTGCTTTTCAGTTTTTGAGAAACACAGTTTTTTATGCTTTACTTGGAAGCACAACCCTGCTTTTCACTTTTCGACAAGGAAAATTTATGCCTCACACAGTGCACAACTGTGCTTTTCACTTTTTGGAAAGCACAGTTTGTATGCTTCACCTTCACCGTGAAGCACAACATTGATTCACGCGAGGAAACAAAAGAACAAAAAAGAATACGTTATTGAAGAAAATCTAGGAAAAGACAAGCAAAACCCGAAAAAAAATGCATACAGAATAAAAAACATGCTCCCGCGGTTGCGCCCGGCGTGCGGCACACGGTGGCGGCTACATTTCAAAAATATTTTGAAAAATACTAAATACGCATAATACAAAAAATAATTTAATTTTGAAGTGTTCATGAAACATTTGAAAAATATTCATGCAGTTTAGAAAGATCCACCTCAACTTTTAAAATATGTTTGTACCAATAAAAATATTATGAGACATTTCATAAATATGCAGGCTTTTATAAAATGTGTGTTACATTTTTGAAATATTATACAATGGAAAAAGTTGTTCGTTTATCTGAAAAAATCTAACATTAAAAAAACGTATGCTACATTTCTAAAAAAATGTGTGTTCCAAAATTGTGCTTCAGTCTGAAAAAATATTTGTAAAACGTTAAAAAGATCTTCTGATACTTTTGTTATATGTTTCGACTCATTCAAAAAATTATTCCAACATGAGTTGAAAAATCTTTAACACATATTTGCAAAAAATGTTCAAACCATGTATTCAAGAAATGTTAATCATGCATTCAAAAATATAAATTAAATCTAAAATTTATTAGATGTATAGGGAAAATGTGCAAAACATTAACCATGTCTGTGACAAATAGCAAACGTGTATAAAGAAATGTTGCATATGTATATGAAAACTTGTATGTGTATAATTTTTTAGAAATGTGTTTTAAGAAAAGAAATAAATAATCCAAAAAGTAAAGAAAGAAAGAAAGAAAATATAATATAAAACATAAGAAAATCAGTAGAAAAAAAACTCGAAGATGGAGCTTGACTGCAAGACTCACCCGTCGAGCAGAGTTCAAAGTCGAGCGCCGAAAAAGGCAAAATATTTGAAGGAAGAACAGGCAGGTAGTTTTTGGGGGTCGGATGCTCGTTTAACTTATGTATTCATCTGATTCCTTATTTACCTGGGTGCATTGTGCAATCCATAGGAGGCTAAGGCTAAAGAGAATAGAGAAAGTAAGAGCGTTGCAACCGATGCAAACCACTGAAAAATATTGATAAAAACCACAGATAACCTCGTGCGGAGCTACAATATTGGGCCGACCAATTGTGTCGTTGGCGAGATTAATACAATTTTCATTAGGCGAAACATAGCTTCGGCGTCACATCGCTGCCTTCGCAAATTACCTACTTTCCGCTTCGCCTCGTCGCCTTGGTTTGGTATTGGGCAACGGAGTGGAACGAAGCAGTTCTACGAGGAATAATTTGGAGTGAGTATGTTTCACCTCTAGCGAGGCAGACCGTCGGTTCGCTAGAGCGACATGGTAGTTGCTGGCCCAGTAGCGTTGTTCGTTCGATTCATTTTTCATTTGTTCACCTTGTTAGTTCGTTACTGTCGTTCGTTCACGCGATTTCATTTTTCCTTTTGCTATTTCCTTTTTACTTTTCGAAATATTTTCAAAAATATGTATAAAAATAAATATATTTCAAAAGAATTACTTAAGTTTGAAAAATAATGATTGGGCAATGTTAAAAAATGTTGGTGCAACTTAAAAAAATGTTGATAGGATTTAAACAGAAAATGTTTCAACACGTATACGAAAAAATGTTTGCCACATATTCAAACAACAATGTTGAAAAACATGTGTTTGAAAAAAAATGTTAATCATGCATTTGAAAAAATTGTTAACCACATACCAAATAAATGTTTCAGATGTATATGGAAAATGTACAATGTGTATGACACAAAGTATACATTAAAATATGTATATGGAAAAAAATATTAATCATTGTGTTTAAAATGTAATCATGTATATAAAAATGGTTAAACACGTATAAAACATGTTCATGTATATGAAACATGTAGACAACAAAAATATACATTGAAAAAATCCTAATCGTGAATTTTTGAAATGTTGTACCCGTATAAAAATAATGGTTCATATATTTACGAAAATTGTACAACGTGTATAAAAAAGTAGACATAAGAGCATGGATTATAAATAATGTTACTCATGTATTTAATAATACTAAATATCCATAAAAATATGTTTGTACTTAAACAATACAGGTGAACCTTTCATTTTTTTATAAAATTTTAAAAATATGTCAACACATATTTGAAAACATGTTTAACACATATTCAAACACCAATGTTCACAAACATGTGTTTGCAAAAAATATTTATCATGAATAAGAAAATGTTAAAAATATATATAATAAATGTTTTAGATGCATACAAAAAATGTACAATGTGTATGGCCAAAGTAGTGATCAAAGCATGAAAATGTTAATCATTGTATCATAAATTTTTAATCATGTATTTAAATTATTCTGAATGTGTATAAAAATGTTCTTGATGTACATGAATAATGTAGACCTCGAAAACATACATTTTAAAAATAAGTTAACCTATATATTTTATATGTTGAAGATTTATGACAATACTTTTTCATATGTACATGAAAAACGTACAAGATGTATGAAAGAAATGTAGACATCAGAACTCATCTTAAAAAAAGTTAATCGTGTACTGAAAAATATTAAAGATGCATAAACAAGTTTGCTATGTATACTAAAAATATACATTGTATTTGAAAAAAGGTAGGCATGTGTTAAAAGTAAAATAAAAGTCAAATAAAACCGTTGAACACAACGAAAACAGAAAAAAAACAGGAAATAAACAAATAAAATGAAACAAAAAAAAGAAAAAAATTCAATGAAAACCGAGAAAGAAATAAAGAAAACTGAAGTAAAAAGGATAAAAGAAAAGAAATATCTGAAGTAAAACTAATAAAACCAAGATAAAAAAAGAAAAAGAGAAAAACTAAAGCGAAGGAGCAAAACCAAATCAGCCAGCGACAGCGAGCGAACGAACGAATGAACGCGTGAGAATGGACCGAGCCAGCACTGTAGTGGTCAGGGACAAACGGGGAGGAGAGCATTCATCTGGCTATAAGCGAGCTATACAGGCATGTTTGGATGGAGGCCATACTGGCATGTTTTTTCTCAGGCAACGATCTCAGCCTCAGGCTTAGGAAATCCAACGCCTGAGGTTCCTGCCTAAGTCAGGCAGCGTTCTTTTAGAACGAAGGCTCAAGAAGAGCCTGGCTTTGAATTAACAAAGCCATCAACCGGCCAGGATTATAAAATCATGAACTTATAAGGAAAAGCAAGAAGAGAAACAAGCGACTGATACAAAAAGCAAAGCGAAACAGACTCAAAGGCAGCAGCGATAGCAAGCACGCCATGCTGCCGCCATCACCCTACAGGACGACCTACACCAACCGGACAAAACTATGGACTTGAGAAGATGCACCATCGCGCAAGCTTCGTGATCGTAGCCAAACTCAAAGACAGAAACTCTGGAAGGAAACCAAACAGGCCCATAACTCCTGCGGGAAGAGTCGTCGGTCTGCTGCTGTGGGCTTGAATTCGCCCTTGTTGCTGTATAACTGATTGATCGGTACATATACTGGATTTGCTCAGATAAAATTTTGGTATTCTTATATGAATGCACTTCAATATTTTCTGAAAAAAAATATGAATACACGTGAATAGTCCTATCACAAAACAAAATCGTACTGCGTGTGCGCATCTGCCCAATGCATGCTGGCATCATGCCCCTGCAGCTCGAGATAGGTACATATTTTTTTGAAAAGGGACGCTTTATTATTTAAAAGGTTTAAGCATTACACTCGGTCTCTGCATAACTAAGATGTACATAATCAAATAAAGTCCTCTCACAGAAAATAAAAATAAAAAGGCGAAAAAATAAGAAACATGTAGGGTCCGTATAACGCCTAAAGCGGAGGTGGGCCAATCCTAAGATCATGTTGCTACCCGTGTTGGGTAAAAGTATCCCTCGCCATATCCTCTAATCATGTACACACCTCCGTAAACAGGTCTCGATTCTTCATGTGTTGTAGAGAAGACCATAAACGAAGAGTCCCGGTACATCTGTAGATAACCTGCATCAGAGAAGTACTTTTATCATTAAAAACCTTATCATTTCTACATAGCCAAAGCGACCAAATAACGACAAGCGCTCCCACCCTAAGAAGAGTTCTAAACCTGTGATCAATCCCATGTAACCAGTTGCCAAATACATTAGCAACACTACAAGGAGGATACAAACCAGAAGCTATCTGGATGGCTGACCATATAGAACGAGCTAATTTGCATTGGAAGAACAAATGTTTTATTGTCTCATCATGGTGACAAAAGACATATTGTGGACTTCCATGCCAATTTCTCTTAATAAAGTTATGTTTAATAAGAATGACTCCGCGACGAAGATAGCATGCAAAGATTTTATTCTTCAAAGGTATCTTCATCTTCCAGATCTTCTTGTTATTATCAGCTGGCACATCAGACTTGATTAACGCTCTATACATAGACTCCACTGAGAATTGACCATTCCCATGTCGGTTCCATCGAAATATATCAGACCCATGTGACAATTGCACCGTGGACAACCACTGGAGCAGAATGTACCACGATTGGAGTCTGGGTCCAATTAAACCTCTTCTGGACGCTACATTTGGTGGAAATGATTGCATTACCGTGGCGATAGTATCACCCTTGTGACGCACAATGTTGTATAGAGCCGGATATTGTTTCCGGAGTGTGGCATTCCCTAGCCACTTGTCCTCCCAGAATCTAATTTCCGAGCCGTCCTTAATTGAGAAGGATCCATAAGAGAAGAAATATTTCTTCGTGGCCATTAGACCCGCCCAAAAGTGAGAATCCCCGGGCTCCCAGTATACTTGGCATACCGCCTTGGAACCCACATATTTCCTCCTCCAGAGGGTTTGCCATACACCATCCTCGGCCACTAATTTAAACAACCATTTGGCAAGGAGGGTCCTATTCTTAACCTCAAGGCCATGAATGCCCAACCCGCCTTGGTCTTTGGGAAGGCAAACCACACTCCATTTAGCTAGTCGATGTTTCTTTCTCTCGCTATCTCCTTACCAAAAGAATCTTGATTGAAAATAATCCAATCTATGTAAAACTCCTTTCGGCAACTGGAAGAAGGAGATCATATATAGTACCATGTTACTTAGTACTGAATTTATGAGGACCAATCTTCCACCAAGAGACAACAATTTACCTTTCCAACTGTTAAGTCTTTTTTGCAGTCTCTCCTCGACGTGTTTCCTAAATATGTGACTGGAACCTGGCCCAACCCGCATCCAAACAGTTCAGCGTATAGGTGGGCCTGGTCTTGAGCCTCACAAAAACAAAACTATTCACTTTTATGAAAATTGATCTTAAGACCCGAGAGTTGCTCGAATGCTAATAAAATTAATTTTACATCTCTGGCTTTCTCAAGGTCATGATCCGTGAAGGGAATTATATCGTCGGCATATTGAAGTATAGAGAGACCACCATCAAATAGATGATTTACTACCCCATCAAATTGACCATCAACCTTCGCACGCTCAATCATGACCGCTAGCATATCCGCCACTATATTGAATAGCATGGCGATACCGAGTCACCTTGTCGCAATCCCTTATTTGTTTGAAAATAGTGTCCAACATCATCATCGACCTTAATCGCAACACTACCTCCAGAAACAAAGATATGGATCATAGCACGCCACTCTGCAGAAAATCCTTTCATTCTGAGAGTCTGTTGAAGAAATGGACATTTGACTTTGTCATAAAATTTTCAAAGTCTATTTTAAGTACCACCCCATTCAACTTTTTTCTGATGTAATTCATGGACTGTTTCATGAAGGATAACAACTCCATCTAGGATGTGTCTACCTTGCATAAATGCAGTCTGTGAAGGACGAATCACGTGTTCAGCAACCGAATTTAGCCTAATAGTCGCAACCTTCCTGAATATTTTAAAACTAACATTAAGGAGGCAAATAGGTCTATATTGTTGTATCCTTTCAGCCTCATTAGCCTTAGGTAATAAAATAATCTCACCGAAGTTTAAGCGAAACAATTCTAATTGGCCAACATGTAGGTCGCTAAACAAAAGTAGGAGATCCTGTTTGATGACTTCCCAAAAGTTCTAATAGAACTCAGCGGGAAAACCATTCGGTCCTGGGGCTTTGTTATGCTCCATTAGGAAAACCGCCTTTCTAATTTCTTCCTCAGAGTATGGGGCTGTTAGAAGGCCGTTTTCCTCATCAGAGACCTGCGGGATGTCATCTATTCGAGACTCATCCATCGAGAAGTTTCCTTCCTCTGATGCTCCGAACAAATTTTTATAATAATTAGGGATATAAAATTTAAGTTGCTCATGCCCCTCAATCGTGCCCTCATCCCATTGTAAGGAATGAATAATTTTTTCCGGCACATATGCATGTCTGACATGATACTGCCTACGTAATAATGTATTCCCTCTATCTGAAAATATTTGTAAGAAAAATAAATGTATTTAGATATATTTTAGTAATACAAACATTTGTTTTTATTTATTTCTTTGACAAGTATTTTTCAGATGAAGAGAGTACATAGTATTTGGTCTGTTGATGAGGATTAACTTCTAATTGCTCGATTATGTTGAGGCATGGGATGTTCATCTCAGATTTCCGTGGAACATAGCGCACACGTATGCATCAGTCACTAGAGCATCTACAACCGGACTTTGCAAATCCGGCCCCTCAAATGCCCGCAGATGCGCCCGGGTGCGTCTACGGGCACTCCTCATATTTCCTTCTCCACATACAAGTCTCTTATACTCAACCCCTAAATCCATACAAAAACATGCAGAGTATATAGCTACGCATTACGGTCTATACTACTCAAATATCGTCGTTGTCGGCGATATCCGGGGCCGCCAGCGCCGGAGCCTGGGCCTCCTGCGCCACCTTCATCTGTTGCCGATGGCGACACCTGGCCTCTGCAGCCGACTCCGAGTGGATGGAGTTCAGGTTGGCGTGCTATTCCGGCCACACGCCCACGTCCTCCTCTATCGCCAGCGCCTCCTCCTCTTCCACATCCAGCGGCGGCGCCTTCTCCTCCTCCGCCGCCGGCTCCTGGTCCTCCTCCTCCGCCGGCTCCTGCTCCACCACCTCCTCCGCCGGCTCCTGCTCCTCCTCCTCCTCTTCCTCCTCCCTCGGCACCTCCTCCTCCTCAAAGTCCTCCTTCGGTTCCAGAGGTAGCCTCACCTCCCTATGGATCCAGACCTGCTCAAGGAGGAAGAGATGGTGCTGGATCGTGTAGTAGCGGCGGTGTGGGGCATGGCTAGGCTCAAGTGGCAGTGGAGGAAGGGGAGAGGTGGATGTGCTAGGGATGGGGGCGCCGACTGGCTTTAATAGCCGGCTACGGCCTAGGGCGGCGAGCCAGAGCGGCGCCACGCGGTGTTCCCACCGCAGCGACGGTCAAGGCGCCCGTCAGACCGTCGGGTTTCCCGATGAGTCCATGTGGGGCCATGATGTCTACTATGTGACCTTCTTCTTGTAGACGTTGTTGGGCCTCCATGTGCAGAGGTTTGTAGGACAGTAGCAAATTTCCTTCAAGTGGATGACCTAAGGTTTATCAATCCGTGGGAGGCGTAGGATGAAGATGGTCTCTTTCAAGCAACCCTGCAACCAAATAACAAAGAGTCTCTTGTGTCCCCAACACACCCAATACAATGGCAAATTGTGTAGGTGCACTAGTTCGGCGAAGAGATAGTGATACAAGTGCAATATGGATGGTAGATATAGGTTTTTGTAATCTGAAAATATAAAAACAGCAAGGAAACTAACTGTAAAAGTGAGCGAAAACGGTATTGCAATGCTAGGAAATAAGGCCTAGGGTTCATACTTTCACTAGTGCAAGTTCTCTCAACAATGATAACATAATTAGATCATATGGCAATCCCTCAACGTGCGACAAAAGTCACTCCAAAGTTCCTATCGCGGAGAATATAAGATGAAATTGCTTGTAGAACGAAACCACAACAAAGTTATTCTTCCGATCAATCCATTGAGCTATTCCTATAAGTGTCACAAACAGCCCTAGAGTTCGTAGTAAAATAACACCATATGACACACATCAATCAACCCTAATGTCACCTAGATACTCCAATGTCACCACAAGTATCCATGGGTTAATTATATGATATGCATTAAACAACTTCAGATTCATAATATTCAATCCAACACAAAGAACCTCAAAGAGTGCCCCAAGATTCCTACCGGAGAAACAAGGACGAAAACGTGCATCAACACCTATGCATAGATTACCCCAATGTCACCTCAGGAATATGTGAGTTGAGTGCCAAAACATACACCAAGTGAATCAAGAGAATACCCCATTATCACCACATGCATCCCATGCAAGACATACATCAAGTGTTCCGATAATAGTGAAACATCAAAGGTAAAACTCAATTCATCATAAGAAGGTAGAGTGGGAGTGCTACCTCTTGAGCATGCTTTGGTTTTCCCTTGAAGAGGAAAGGGTGATGCAACAAAGTAGCGTAAGTATTTCCCTCAGTTTTTTAGAACCAAGGTATCGATCTAGTAGGAGACAACGCACAAGTCACCTAGTACCTGCACAAACAATCAATAACCTTGCAACCAACGCTATAAAGGGCTTGTCAACCCCTTCACGGTCACTCGCAAAAGTGATACCTAATAGAGATAGTAAAATAAATATTTTTGGTATTTTTGTTGTATAGATTGGAAAGTAAAGATTGCAAAATAGTAAACGAGATGCGATGTAAATAAAAGAGATGCAATATAATAAGAAAGAGACCCGGGGGCCATAGGTTTCACTAGTGGCTTCTCTCAAGATTGCATGTATTACTTGGGTGAACAAATTACTGCCAAGCAATTGATAGAAAAACACATAATTGTGAAGATATCTAAGGCAATGATCATGAATATAGGCATCATGTCCGTGTCAAGTAGACCGAAACGATTCTGCATCTACTACTATTACTCCACACATCGACCGCTATCCGGCATGCATCTAGAGTATTAAGTTCATAAGAACAGAGTAACACATTAAGCAAGATGACATGATGTAGAGGGATAAACTCAAGCAATATGATATAAGCCCCATCTTTTTATCCTCGATGGCAACAATACAATACGTGCCTTGCTGCCCCTACTGTCACTGGGAAGGGACACCGCAAGATTGAACCCAAAGCTAAGCACTTCTCCCATTGCAAGAAAGATCAATCTAGTAGGCCAAACTAAACCAATAATTCGAAGAGACTTGCAAAGATATCAAATCATGCATATAAGAATTCTGAGAAGAACCAAATAATATTCATAGATAATCAAGTTCATAAATCCACAATTCATCGGATCTCGGCAAACACACCGCAAAAGAGTATTACATCGAATAGATCTCTAAGAACATCGAGGAGAACTTTGTATTGAGAATCAAAGAGAGAGAAGAAGCCATCTAGCTAACAACTATGGACCAGAAGGTCTATGGTAAACAACTCACGCTTCATCGGAGAGGCTATGGTGTTGATGTAGAAGCCCTCCATGATCGATTCCCCCCTCTGGTAGATCACCGGAAAAGGCCCCAAGATGGGATCTCATGGGTACAGAAGGTTGCGGCGGTGGAAAAGTGGTTTCGTGGCTCTCCATGATGTTTCTAGGGTATAAGAGTATATATAGGCGAAATAAGTACGTCGGTGGAGCTATGAGGGGTCCATGAGGGTGGGGGCGCGCCTACCCCCCGTGCGCACCCTCCTGCCTGGTGGCCGCCTCGTTGCGTCTCCGACTTCATCTCCAAGTCTTCTGGTTTGCTTTCGGTCCAAGAAAGATCATTGCAAATGTTTCATTCCGTTTGGACTCCATTTGGTATTCCTTTTCTGCAAAACTCTAAAATAGGAAATAAAACAGAAACTGGCACTGGGCCTCCGGTTAATAGGTTAGTCCCATAAATAATATAAAAGAGCATATTAAAGCTCATTAAACATCCAAAATAGATAATATAATAGCATGGAACAATAAAAAATTATAGATACGTTGGAGACGTATTAGGGAGAAACACCATATGATTCAACTATAGTAGCAAAGCTCGCGGTACATCAAGATCGTGCCAAATCAAGAACACGAGAGAGAGAGAGAGAGAAAGATCAAACACATAGCTACCGGTACATACCCTCAGCCCCGAGGGTGAACTACTCCCTCCTCGTCATGGAGAGCGCCGGGATGATGAAGATGGCCACCGGTGATGATTTCCCTCTCCGACAGGGTGCCGGAACAGGGTCCCGATTGGATTTTGGTGGCTACAGAGGCTTGTGGCGGCGGAACTCCCGATCTGGGTTCTGTTCTGGAGGTTTGGGGATATATAAGAGGTGTTTGCGTCGAGAACAAGTCAGGGGAGTCCACGAGGGGCCCACATGGTCGGAGGGCGCGCCCTAGGGGGTGGGAACGCCCTCCACCCTTGTGGAGGCCTCGGGACTCCTCTAGTGCATCTTCGGTACTCTGTGGGCTTCTTTTGGTCCAAAAACAATCGCCGTAAAGTTTCAGGTCAATTGGACTTCATTTGATATTCCTTTCCTGCGAGACTGAAAAACAAGGAAATAACAGAAACTGGCACTCTGCTCTAAGTTAATAGGTTAGTCCCAAAAATCATATAAAATAGCATATAAATGCATATAAAACATCCAAGATTGATAATATAATAGCATGGAACAATAAAAAAATTATAGATACATTGGAGAGTATCAAGCATCCCCAAGCTTAATTCATGCTCGTCCTCGAGTGGGTAAATGATAAAAACAGAATTTTTGATGTGGAATGCTACCTAACATATTTATCAATGTAATCTTCTCTATAGTGGCAAGAATATTCAGATCCATAAGATTCAAAATAAAAGTTTAATATTGACATAAAAACAATAATACTTCAAGCATACTAACAAGGCAATTATGTCTTCTCCCTACAAAATCATATAGTATGGCTATGCTCCATCTTCATCACACAAAACATTTAAATCATGCACAACCCCTATGACAAGCCAAGAAATTGTTTCATACTTTTGATGTTCTCGAACCTTTTCAAATTTCACGCAATACATGAGCGTGAACCATGGACATAGCACTATAGGTGGAATGAAGGTGGTTGTGGAGAAGACAAAAAGAAGGAGATAGTATCACATCAACTAGGCATATCAACGGGCTATGGAGATGCCCATTAATATATATCAATGTGAGTGAGTAGGGATTGCCATGCAACGGATGCACTAGAGCTATAAGTTTATGAAAGCTAAAAAAGAAAACTAAGTGGGTGTGCATCCAACTTGCTTGCTCATGAAGACCTAGGGCGTTTTGAGGAAGCCCATCGTTGGAATATACAAGCCAAGTTCTATAATGAAAAATTCCCACTAGCATATGAAAGTGATATCATAGGAGACTCTCTATCATGAAGATCATGGTGCTACTTTGAAGCACAAGTGTGGAAAAAAGGATAGTAACATTTTCCCCTCTCTCTTTCTCTCTCTCTTTTTTTGGGCTTTCTCTTTTTTTATTTGGCCTTTCTCTCTTCTTCTTTTTTTATTTCCTCACATGGGACAATGCTCTAATAATGAAGATCATCACACTTTTATTTCCTTACAACTCAAAAATTACAATTCGATACTTAGAAAAAATATGACTCTATATGAATGCCTCCGGCGGTGTACCGGGATGTGCAATGAATCAAGAGCGACATGTATGAAAGAATTATGAACGGTGGCTTTGCCACAAATACGATGTCAACTACATGATCATGCAAAGCAATATGACAATGATGATGCGTGTCATAATAAACGGAACAGTGGAAAGTTGCATGGCAATGTATCTTGGAATGGCTATGGAAATGCCATAATAGGTAGGTATGGTGGCTGTTTTGAGGAAGGTATATGGTGGGTGTGTGGTACCGGCGAAAGTTGCGCGGTACTAGAGAGGCTAGAAATGGCGGAAATGTGAGAGTGTGTATAATCCATGGACTCAACATTAGTCATAAAGAACTCACATACTTACTGCAAAAATCTATTAGTCATCGAAACAAAGTAGTACACACATGCTCCTAGGGGGATAGATTGGTAGTAAAAGACCATCACTCGTCCCCGATCGCCACTCATAAGGAAGACGATAAAAAAATATCTCATGCTCCAACTTCATTACATAATGGTTCACCATACGTGCATGCTAAGGGACTCACAAACCTTAACACAAGTATTTCTCAAATTCACAATTACTCACTGATACATCTCCATCGTATCTACTTTTTCAAACAGTTTTGCCCTTGTTTTGGACTCTAACTTGCATGATATGAAAGGAACCAACCCGGACTGACGTTGTTTTCAGCAGAATTGCCATGGTGTTATTTTTGTGTAGAAATAAAAGTTCTCGGAATGGCCTGAAACTTCACGGAGAATATTTTTGGAATATATAAAAATACTGGCGAAAGAATCAAGACCAGGGGGCCCACACCCTGTCCACGAGGGTGGGGGACGTGCCTACCCCCCTCGGCGCGCCCCCTACCTCGTGGGCCCCCTTGTGCTCCACCGACCTCAACTCCAACTCTATATATTCATGTTCGGGGAGAAAAAAAATCAGAGAGAAGGATTCATCGCATTTTACGATACGGAGCCGCCGCCAAGCCTAATCTCTCTCAGGAGGGATGATCTGGAGTCTGTTCGGGGCTCCGGGGAGGGGAATCCGTCGCCGTCGTCATCATCAACCATCCTCCATCACCAATTTCATGATGCTCACAGCCGTGCGTGAGTAATTCCATCATAGGCTTGTTGGACAGTGATGGGTTGGATGAGATTTACCTTGTAATCGAGTTAGTTTTGTTAGGGTTTTATCCCTAGTATCCACTATGTTCTGAGATTGATGTTGCTATGACTTTGCTATGCTTAATACTTGTCACTAGGGCCCGAGTGCCATGATTTCAGATCTGAACCTATAATGTTTTCATGAATATATGTGAGTTCTTGATCCTATCTTGCAAGTCTATAGTCACCTATTATGTGTTATGATCCGTTAACCCCGAAGTGACAATAATCAGGATACTTACCGGTGATGACCGTAGTTTGAGGAGTTCATGTATTCACTAAGTGTTAATGTTTTGGTCTGGTACTATATTAAAAGGAGGCCTTAATATCCCTTAGCTTCCAATAGGACCCCACTGCCACGGGAGGGTAGGACAAAAGATGTCATGCAAGTTCTTTTCCATAAGCACGTTTGACTATATTCGGAATACATGCCTACGTTATATTAATGAACTGGAGCTAGTTCTGTGTCACCCAATGTTATAACTTTTGCATGAGGAATCGCATCCGACATAATTCTCCATCACCGGTCCAATGCCGACGACCTTTTCACATATTGATCTTTGCTTAGTTACTTTTCCGTTGGCATTGTTACAATTACTACAAAATTGCTTCTCCAATTACTTAATGCTTTGCCTGATCATCCTCTTAATAAAAATGAAATACTTGATATCTTTTATAATGGACTAATCGATGCTTCCAGAGACCACCTGGATAGTTGTGCTGGTTGTGTTTTCAGGGAAAAACAGTTGATCGAGCCGAATTGCTATTGAATAATATGTTGAGTACTGAAAATAATTGGAAACTTCCTGAACCAACTCCTAAGCCAACTCCGAAGAAAAGGGGTATTCTATTTCTCAGTCCTGAAGATATGCAAGAGGCAAAGAAACCTATGAAAGAAAAGGGTATCAAACCTGAAGATGTTAAGAATTTACCACCTATTGAAGAAATACAGGGTCTTGATAACCCGACACAGGTAGTAAAGGTAAATTCTCTCTATAGATTTGATGAAGGTGATATTCCTCGTTATAAGTCTGCTAGCCAATGCTTAGATGAGTTTGATGGTTTTATTGTTAAACAAGAAAACTTTAGTGCTTATGTTGGTAGACAATTGAAACATAATGCTTATATGATTGAACACTTGAGTGGTTATATGTCTAGAGTTAAAGGTGAACTTAAACTTATTAGTAAACATGCTTCTATGGTTACCACTCAAGAAGAACAACTGCTTAAAGCTCAAAATGGTTTGCTCAATGAATTAAACAATAAGAAAAATGATAATGTTGTTAGAGTTATGACTAGGGGGGGGGCGTAAAATGACTCAGGAACCTTCGTATCCTGAGGGCCACCCCAAGAGAATTGAGAAAGATTCTCAGAGAACTAATATTGATACACCTAGTCCTTCTAAGAAGAAGAAAAAGAAAAATGATAGGACTTTGCATACTTCTAGTGAACCTGTTGTAGACACACCTGAGAATCCCAATGATATTTCTATTTCTGATGCTGAAACACATCAGGTGATGAACATGAACCTAGCGATAATGTTAATGATGATGTTCATGTTGATGCTCAACCTAGTAATAATAATGATGTAGAGATTGAACCTGCTGTTGATCTTGATGACCCACAATCAAAGAATCAATGTTATAATAAGAGAGACTTTGTTGCTAGGAATCACGGTAAAGAAAGAGAACCATGGGTCCAGAAACCCATGCCTTTTCCTCCTAAACCATCCAAGAAAAAGGATGATGAGGATTTTGAGCGCTTTGCTAAAATGATTAGACCTATCTTTTATGCGTGTCGTTTGGTGATATCGTAAAATGAATCCTTATGCTAAGTACATGAAAGATATTATTACAAATAAAAGGAAGATACCGGAAGCTGAAATTTCCACCATGCTTGCTAATTATACTTTTAAAGGTGAATACCAAAGAAACTTGGAGATCCAGGAGTACCCACTATACCATGCTCCATTAAAAGAAACTATGTTAAAACTGCTTTATGTGATCTTGGAGCCGGTGTTAGTGTTATGCCTCTCTCTTTGTATCCTCGACTTGATTTGAATAAGTTGACACCTACTGAAATATCTTTGCAAATGGCCAATAAATTAACCGCTATACCTATCGGTATTTGTGAAGATGTGCCTGTTGTGGTTGCAAATGTTACTATTTTAACGGACTTTGTTATTCTTGATATTCCCGAGAACGATAGTATGTCGATATCCTTAGTAGAGCCTTTTTTGAATACTGCATGGGCTGTTATTGATTGCAACAAAGGCAATGTCACTATTCATGTTAATGGTAATGAGCATACGGTACACTTTCCGAGGAAACAACCTCAAGTCCACAGTATCAATTCTATTGGAAAAATTCCATCGATTACTATTGGAGGTTTTGAGTTTCCTCTTCCTAATGTCAAGAAGAAATATGATATTCTTATTGTTGGGGATGTGTGTATCCTCGTTGAGGTAACATAGTGTTATTTGAAAATTCTCCGGTTTCATGTTATTCGGAATGAGTTTGTTAACAAGACTTGATCAACCTTGTTAGTGGATTCCTTTTGATGAGCATGAGATGGATGAAGTTAGAAAGCACAACCTTCTGTACCCTCCTTTTACTTTCTGTTATTTAGATTAAATAAAGCAAAAATAGTATTTTCTGTTGTAACATCCCAAATTTTCAATTTGGAATATTATACATTAGATCATCATTGCATATCATATTTTATTGCATTTTGGTTGATCCTAGAAATTCTACGCAACTCAAGGACCTACGGAGAGAGTTGGGGGATTTCGTTATTTTCATATTTGAGTTTTCTCAAATTTTGAAAAGAGGATCGTTTTGATTTTAATTATTTTTCTCTAAAATATTTCTTTTATTAAATAAAAGATAGGATAAAATGACTTTCTCAAAATAAAGAAATATCGGAGATTTAATATTAAAATAAAATAAGTTTTTTATTCGGAGTTTTATCGCTATTTTATTTGAATTAGGAAAAATATGCGTTTTTCAAAATTGCATTTTAGGCCCAAATAAATGTTCACCTTGTCCGGCATATTTTTAGAGGACGGGGAAAATTTATTTCGGGATTTTTGGAGTCCGTTTAGTACTCCCTCCGTCCCAAAGTTCTTGTCTTAGATTTGTCTAGATGCGGATGTATCTAATACTAAAATGTGACTTGATACATTCGTATTTAGACAAATGTAAGACAAGAATTTTGGGGCGGAGGGAGTATTTCTTTTCTTTCTTTTTCTGCACGTCGGAACTATTTAAAAAGAAAGTCAAACCGACTCCGGGCCGTACCCAAGCGGGACTCACGGGGCCTTTATAAGTCACTACCGCCCAAGCCGAAGCCCACCACCAAGAGCCCACACCAAAAAACCCTAACCCTAGCGCCCGCCATTGTATGGCCACACCATACTGCTCGCCATTGCCGCCGCCGAGCCGCCTCACCATTACCACCGAGTCACCGCCGACGCCCTCACGGACTTGCCGAAGGTAGCCGCCGCCGCCGCCGGTTTTCTTCGGAAAACCGTACGGTTTTATTTTTTTAGACCCGTGGTTTATTTTTTCTAGATCGGTTTAGTTTTTTTCGGTTTAGTTAATTAGCGAACGCCCGTTCATTACTTTGTTTTAACGAACGGTTTTCACCATTTAGCTGCAGACAGCGAACGTTCATTCGTTAGCCTGTTCGCCATTTTTTCTTTTTCTCGGATTTTCCGTGATTATTTTTCAATCATGATTTTTGATCCGAATTTCGTTTTAGTATAACTTTTTAGTCGTTTATCGGAATCAGGCGATTCAAGCGCCTAGAGTTTCGTCTCGAAACCCTCTTTCTGTTTAACCAACTTAAACAAGTTTTTGCTACAGTAAAATTTGACTTTAGTCCAGATTAGTAAACGAAGCTTGTTTCTTTCGTCGTTTGGGTTTTGTTGCTTCGTTTGATTTGATTCTTTTTGCAAACCGGAGTTTTTAAGTTGAACATTCTGGTTAGAAATCTTATTTGAGTTTTACCCGTGCCCTTGTTTGATTGCTTATTGTATGCTTGTTTTTTTGCGATAGAGTACTCGGAGTGTGAAGCGTGCTACTATGAGTCTCTAGGTTTCGCGGATTATCAGCAAGGCAAGTAACACTTTCATCATACCTCTTTACTACCCGGTTTTATTGCATTAGATCAATACTCAAACAATTGCATGGTTAGGATTTGATTAAATTGTGGGATGGGAAGTAGTTGAGGTAGTACCTATTCACCTGTTTATTATGAAACCTATGGGAGTTACTTCTACGTTGTTTATATTGCTATGCTATGCTCGTAGATGTGGATTGGGTTTGAGTGTATTTCGTGATAGATGTGAGATTGTTAATTAATGGTTAACTTAAGGTGGCAACTTAAATACACATCTGGGTGGATTGAGGCACCTGGGGAACCCAGTGATTGCCTGTAAATTTTTTTGGAAATCTCGGGGTAACGTGTGATTCTCCTATGTACTGCCACCCAGGCTCAAAGGGATCATGAGATTATTCATACTAGAAACTTCCGTGTGCAGCCACAAGCTATTATGGGCTCTAGCATAGTTGATTAAGTCTTGTGAACTCTTACAATGGTAGACTAGCAGATGTAGGGGATGTAGGTCATACGGTCTACCCATCGTAAGGTGCTAACGCTTCTGAAAGACTGTGTCTCGGTCATCCGTTTCTCAAACATCATGTAGTGCGAGAAATCAAACGAAGGAGATTGAGTCTTGTGGGGAAAAGTGCGTAAACCTCTGCGGAGTGTACAAACTAATCATGGTTAGCCGTGTCCCCGGTTATGGACATCTTGAGTATCTGGTTCTTAGATTATCATGTTGATCTCATCACGTTACTTAATTAATTTGTTGGGTTATTAATTACCTTTTTAATTGGGATTGAGAGGGGGTTTACCTTCTCAATATTTTTCAACCAACTTTGTAGTAAATAAAACTTATTCCTTTGCAGTAGGGAAAAATTGGCTTTTCGCATAACATATTAACCCTACAGCTCCACCAACCATATATGCATGTAGTGATAGCATTACTCTGTTCATTATCCTTTTGTGTTACATTGCCAGCATATTCCATGTGCTGACCCGTTTTCAGGCTGCAACGTATCATGTTGCAGACTTTTCAGACGACGAGTAAGGAGCCTTAGGTCATGGTCTTTCACTCAGTGATGCTGTTGGAGTTGATGGACTCGATCACTTTATCTTCCAAGCCTTCCGCTGTTACCGTATTAGATGGCCTTAAGCCATATTTATTGTAATAAGTTCTCTTTTGAGACATTCGATGTAATAAGTGTGTGATTGCTACTCTATTATAAATCCTTCAAGTACTGTGTGTGTCAGCATTACCGATCCAGGGATGACACTTATGCACAGAGATCAGACTGTTTTAGGTCTGGTCGCTACAAAGATGGCATCAGAGCATACGCTGACTGTAGGACACGACCACTAAGCTAAAGCCCTTGATCACTATTCTCTTCTCATTTATGACTCCTCTCCATTTTCTACTCTTTAGGATGGCGGATGCAAAGATCAAGTTCATGCAACCGGATGAAGACACCCCCTTTGGACGATACTTTACCAGAAGAGGAGCGCTGGACGATTCAAGTTCAAGTTCCAGGAAGGACGTTCACGCCAGTCACTGAGCCCATGGAGTTTTCCTTTGATATACCAACCTGGAGTCTAGGAAAGAGTATGGCAGCTCACATTACCATGGGACATATTGGAGAAGTTTACTACAATGATCTCAAGGACACTATCTACCAGATTTGTGGGCGCCGAGATGAGCAATGGGAGATGATCAGCACCAGGAAGGGTAGATCGATTGCCTCTTTCATCCAGGAGTTAAACCAACACATTCGTTGCCAGGAGAACCAGATGTGCGCAGGCATGATGGATTTGAAGAAAGCAGTGACAAGAAACATAGAACTGGAGGAAGAACTCAAGGCTACGCGAAGATTATATGGAGGAAATCATCGTCCTAGTGGAGAAGAATGACGAACTGACAAGGAAGTAGGAGTTTTCATGGGAGACCCTGCGCCAGGAGGAGAAGATGATAGTTCCACTTGCCCGGAGAACTACATCATCATCGACGACACTGACTTGGACCCTGACGATAGCGATGATGACTACGTTGATGAAGCTGGAGCAGATATCATGGAGTCTTCGACCGATCAATTTTTCTAGTAGACCGCCATATGAGTAGTAGTATTCCACCATGTATATAGTATAGTCCAAACACTTTTGTAATGATAGTTCTAGACCGATTGTATGCCCTTGTTTGATTGATTGAGTGATATGTTTGTGTTTTGTCTCATGTGCATATGGGTAGTGTTTTCCCCCTAGACCCCATTCTATTCTGTTTTCTCATATCTTCTAAACCCATCAGATGCCTCCGAGACGCGACAATGGATTTTCTTTCCCACCGGAGCTCACCCAGTTGATCCACCAACAGAATGCTTTGATGCAGATACTAGTCCAGAATCAGAACCAGGGGAACAACAACAACAACCCACCACCACCACCACCAGTTGACCACTTAGCCCGTTTTCTTAGGGTGAATCCGCCGGTGTTCTCCAGTGCACCGAGCCGATTGTTGCAGATGATTGGCTCCGCAAGATTGAGAGGGAGTTGACTACTGCAGGATGCACAGATGCGTAGAGAGTGCGTTTTGCCGCACATCAACTTGATGGACCCGCAGCATCTTGGTGGGAGAATTTCATAGTCACTTACCCTATTGACCTGTGACATGGGACCGGTTCCGGCCAGGCTTTTCCTTGCCCTGTATCAGCAGGAGCTATGGCCATGAAGAAGCGTGAGTTTCGCAACTTACGCCAAGGAGGCGCACTGTTGGCCAATGTGTGGATGAGTTTAGCAAATTAGCATGTTATGCCCCAGATGACGTCACTACAAATGCAGCTAAGAAGGAGAAGTTTCTGGAAGGACTGAATGATGAGCTGAGCATGCGGTTGATGGTGGCAAATTTCAATAACTACCAGGAGTTGGTAGATAGAGCTCTCATGCTCGAAGGGAAGCAGCAGTAGATTGACAGCCGCAAGAGGAAGTATGGACAAGGGAAGTATAATTCTGGAGATAATCAAAGACCCTGTTTCACCCCGAACTCGGGAGGACTTGTTCATAACCATGGAGGCCACACTCACAATGGAGGAAGTTCGCACAACCATAGTGGCCCCAAGAATGGGAATGGTAATGGAGGAAGCAATGGATGTAATCGTTCCAACCCGACAACACCCGCCAAGAAGGATCTAAGCCACGTTACTTGCTACAAGTGCCAGAAGACCGGACATTACGCCAATGAATGTCCCGAAGCCAAGAATGGAAATGGTAATGGAAGCTCTAAAAAGAGGCCCAACCCTTTCAACAGGGGATAAGTGAACCACATTAATGTGGAGGAGGTTGAAGCCCAGCCCGATGCAGTAATAGGTAAGTTTTCGGTTAAGTCATTTACTGCAATCGTTCTTTTTGATACTGGTGCATCACATTCATACATATCAAGGGGATTCGTGGATAAGTTTAAACTACCAACCCAAGCCCTTAGGTCACCCATGTTAGTAACCTCTCCAGGAGCGGAGTAAATGGCTAGCCTATGGTGTGATCGGTTACCATTAAGGATTGGTAACTACTCCTTCCCCTCAGACCTAACAGTATTGGGGTCACAAGGATTGGATGGGATATTAGGCATGGATTGGCTATCAAAGTATGGAGGGAACATTGATTGCGCCAGTAAGTCGATTTTGCTCACCACCCCTGAAGGAAGAAGGATCAAGTATGTATCTCGGCATGTGCCGAATAGGACTCAAGTAAATTCCTTATCAGGAGTTGTACAGGAGGAATTACCAGTGGTGAAGGATTTCCCAGATGTATTTCCAGAAGAATTTCCAGGCATGCCACCGGATAGAGACATTGAGTTTTTGATTGAGCTTTTGCCAGGCACAGGGCCAATATCTAAGAGACCGTACAGAATGCCCGCAAGGGATTTGGAAGAAATTAAGAAGTAGATTAAGGAGTTGCTGGATAAGGGTTATATTCACCTAAGTTCATCACCTTGGGGATCACCAGTACTTCTAGTGGAGAAGAAGGATGGATCGTTAAGGATGGTTGTTGATTATCGAGGATTGAATGAAGTGACGATCAAGAATAAGTACCCACTATCGATGATCAATGATTTGTTTGACCAGTTGCAAGGAGCTAAAGTGTTTTCCAAGATCGATTTGCGATCAGGGTATCACCAGTTGAAGATTCAAGAGCAGGACATACCTAAGACAGCTTTTACAACAAGGTATGGGCTGTATGAGTGTACCGTTATGTCATTTGGTCTGACTAACGCACCTGCCTATTTTATGAACATGATGAACAAAGTGTTTATGGAGTTTTTGGATAAATTCGTCGTAGTGTTCATTGATGATATTCTGGTTTACTCGAAGAATGAAGAGGAACATAAGGAGCATTTGCGTTTGGTACTTGGGAAGCTCAGAGAACATCAGCTATACGCCAAGTTCAGCAAGTGTGAATTTTGGTTGAAGGAAGTTGAATTTCTGGGACATGTTATATCCGGTGAAGGAATAGCCGTAGACCCCACCAAGGTTGTCACTGTGACAAATTGGGAAGCACCCACGTCAGTTGGATAGATCCGGAGTTTTCTTGGACTCGCAGGATACTACAGGAGATTCATTGAGAATTTCTCAAAGATTGCAAAACCTATGACAGAGTTGTTGAAGAAGGACACCAAATTCAATTGGACTGAGGAATGTGAGGCCAGTTTTCAGGAATTGAAGAGACGCTTGGTTACATCACCAGTGTTGATTTTGCCAGATCAAAACAAGGATTATGAAGTGTATTGTGACTCTTCACGTCGAGGACTTGGAGCCCTACTTATGCAGGAGGGAAGAGTTGTTTCATATGCCTCACGATAGCTTAAACCCCATGAGTTAAATTACGCTACACATGATTTGGAGTTAGCAGCTGTAGTGCATGCGTTGAAGACATGGAGACATTTTCTCATCGGAAACCATTGTGAGGTATACACGGATCACAAGAGTTTGAAGTATATCTTCACGCGGAAGGAGTTGAATCTCAGACAGAGGAGATGGTTGGAGCTCATCAAGGATTATGATATGAGATTGCATTATCATCCCGGAAAGGCTAACATAGTAGCTGATGCGTTAAGCCGCAAAAGTCATGTAAACACCCTCATGACCGGAGAGTTACCCAAGGAGTTAGTAGAAGACCTTCGCGAGCTATGTTTGGAGATAGTTCCGAGAGGCTATGTAGTAGCATTGGAAATTTAGTCTACCTTGATGGATAAGATCAGAGAAGCTCAGAAGACGGACAAGGAGATTGCCGAGATAAAGGAAAGGATGGGTAAAGGAAAAGCCAAGGGATTTCATGAGGGTGAGCACGATACCTTATGGTTTGAGGACCGCGTATATGTGCCAAATGATCAGGAGATCATGAAGTTGATTCTGCAAGAGGCCCATGATTCGCCATATTCGATTCACCCAGGAAAAACCAAGATGTATCTAGATTTGAAGGATAGTTTCTGGTGGACCGGAATGAAGAAGGATATTGCAGAGTATGTAGAAGTTTGTGATGTATGTCGAGAGTGAAGGCGTAACATCGAAGAAAGAGATTGCTACAGCCACTGCCTGTACCCAAATGGAAGTGGGATAAACTAGGAATGGATTTTATCACGGGATTATCCAGGACTCGTTCAGGCTATGACTCAATATGGGTTGTAGTCGATCGATTGACAAAAGTAGCTCATTTCATCCCAGTAAAGACCACTTACACCAGTGCTAAGTTGGCAAAGATATATATATATATATATATATATATATATATATATATATATATATATATATGACCAGGATCGTATGTCTACATGGAGTTCCGATGACCATAGTATCAGATAGAGGAACCCAGTTTACCTCAAAGTTTTGGAATCAGTTGCATGAAACTTTGGGAACCAGGCTAGAGTTTAGTACAACCTTTCACCCGCAGACAGATGGACAGACTGAGAGCTTGTGCGCTAGATTTTGGATCTAGTTGGGACGACAATTTGCCATATGCAGAGTTCTCTTATAACAACAGTTATCAAGCCAGTTTGAAGATGACCCCTTTCGAAGAATTATACGGAAGGAGGTGCAGAACACCATTGTTGTGGGACGAAGTTGGAGACCGTCAGTTGTTTGGACCAGATTTGATTAAGGATTGTGAAGAGAAGGTTAAGCTGATTCGCGATAGACTCAAGATAGCACAGTCCAGGCAGAAGAGTTATGCGGATTCTAAACGCAAGGAGACAGTTTACGAAGTTGGAGGCAGAGTGTATCTTCGGGTATTGCCACTTCGGGGAGTGAAGCGCTTTGGAGTTAAGGGAAAGCTAGCGCCATGGTTTGTAGGACCATACAGAGTTTTGGAACGTATGGAAGAAGTTGCTTACAAATTGGAATTGCCCGAAGGATTGTCCGGAGTTCACAATGTGTTCCACGTTTCTCAGTTGAAGAAGTGCCACGCAGAGATGGCAGATATTCCTCTAAGAGATACAGTACCGCTGGAAGCGATACAATTGGATAGCGATTTGACATACGAGGAGAAGCCATTCAAGATACTCGAGTTTGCCAGCCGAGTTACGCGCAACAAGGTTATCAAGTTTTGCAAGGTTCAGCGGAATCACCATCTCGAAGATGAAGCCACTTGGGAACGAGAGGAAGACTTACGGAAGGATCACTCTAACCTATTTTCTAGCCAACCCGAATCTCGAGGGCGAGATTCATCTTAAGGGGGGTAGGTTTGTAACATCCCAAATCTTGAATTTCGAATGTTATACATTAGATCATCATTGCATATCATATTTTATTGCATTTTGGTTGATCCTAGAAATTCTACGCAACTCAAGGACCTACGGAGAGAGTTGGGGATTTCGTTATTTTCATATTTGAGTTTTCTCAAATTTTGAAAAGAGGATCGTTTTGATTTTAATTATTTTTCTCTAAAATATTTCTTTTATTAAATAAAAGAGAGAGGATAAAATGACTTCCTCAAAATAAAGAAATATCAGAGATTTAATATTAAAATCAAATAAGTTTTTTATTTGGAGTTTTATCGCTATTTTATTTGAACTAGGAAAAATATGCATTTTTCAAAATTGCATTTTAGGCCCAAATAAATGTTCACCTTGTCCGGCCTATTTTTAGAGGGCGGGGAAAATTTATTTCGGGATTTTTGGAGTCCATTTAGTATTTATTTTCTTTCTTTTTCTGCACGTCGAAATTATTTTAAAATAAAAAGTCAAACCGACTCGGGCCGTGCAAGCGGGACTCACTTGGGGCCTTTATAAGCCGACCCTTGACTGAAGCCCACGGCGCCACAGCCCACCCCTTGAAACCCTAACCCTAGCGCCCGCCGCCTTCTCATGTGATCGCCGCCTTCTCGCGCCGATCATGCCGCCGCCTGCCGCCGCCGCCAGCCGTCGCCGCCTCGCCCCGCCTGCCGTCGAGCCACCGCCCGCCCGCCCGACCCACCGCCTCGCCGGAGCCGCCCGCCGTTGCCGACGCCCTCGCCGGACTTGCGGAGGTAGCCGCCGCCACCGGTTTTCTTCGGAAAACCGTATGGTTTTGTTTTTAGACCCGTGGTTTATTTTTTTTCTAGATTGGTTTATTTTTTTCTGGTTTAGTTAATTAGCGAACCCCCGTTCGTTAGGTCGTTTTAACGAACGATTTTCACCGTTTAGCCGCAGACAGCGAACGTTCGTTCGTTAGCCTGTTCGCCAGTTTTTCTTTTTCTCGGATTTTCCGCGATTATTTTTCAAACGCGATTTCTGATCCGAATTTGGTTTTATTATAACTTTTCGGTCATTTATCGGAATCAGGTGATTCAAGCGCCTAGAGTTTCGTCTCAAAACCCTTTTTCTGTTTAAACAACTTAAACAAGTTTTTGCTACAGTAAAATTTGAGTTTAGTCTAGATTAGTAAACGAAGCTTGTTTCTTTCGCCGTTTGAGTTTTGTAGCTTCGTTTGATTTGATTCTTTTTGCAAACCGGAGTTCTTAACTTGAACATTCTGGTTAGAAATCTTATTTGAGTTTTATCCGTGCCCTTATTTTATTGCTTATTGTGTGCTTGTTTGTTTGTGATAGAGTACCCAGAGTGTGAAGCGTGCTACTACGAGTCTCTAGGATTCGCGGATCATCAGCAAGGCAAGTAACACTTTGATCATACCTCTTTATTACCCAGTTTTATTGCATTAGATCAATCCTCAAACAATTGCATGCTTAGGATTTGATTAAATTGTGGGATGGGAAGTAGTTGAGGTAGTACCTGTTCACCTGTTTATTATCAAACCTATGGGAGTTACTTCTACGTTGCTTATATTGCTATGCTATGCTCGTAGACGTGGATTGAGTTTGAGTGTATTTCATGACAGATGTGAGATTGTTAATTAATGGTTAACTTAAGGTTGCAACTAAAATACATATCTGGGTGGATTGAGGCACCTGGGGAACCCAGTGATTGCGTGTATTTTTTTTGGAAATCCCGGGGTACCGTGTGATTCTCCTATGGACTGCCACCCAGGCTCAAAGGGATCATGAGATTATTCATACTAGAAACTTCCGTGTGCAGCCACAAGCTATTATGGGCTCTAGCATAGTTGATTAAGTCGTGCGAACTCTTACTGGGTGGTAGACTAGCGAGATGTAGGGGATGTAGGTGGTACGGTCTACCCATCGTAAGGTGTTAACGCTTCTGAAAGACTGTGTCTCGGTCATCCATTTCTCAAACATCATGTAGTGCGAGAAATCAAACGGAGGAGATCGAGTCATGTGGGGAAAAGTGTGCAAACCTCTGCAGAGTGTACAAACTAATCATGGTTAGCCGTGTCCCCGGTTATGGACATCTTGAGTATCTGGTTCTTGGATTATCATGTTGATCTCATCACATTACTTAATTAATTTGTTGGGTTATTAATTACCTTTTTAATTGGGATTGAGAGGGGGTTTATCTTCTCAATATTTTTCAACCAACTTGGTAGTAAATAAAACTTATTCCTTTGCAGTAGGGAAAATTGGCTTTTCGCAAAACATATTAACCCTACAGCCTCCACCAACCATATATGCATGTAGTGATAGCATTACTCTGTTCATTATCCTTTTGTGTTACATTGCCAACATATTCCATGTGCTGACCCGTTTTCGGGCTACAAAGTATCATGTTGCAGACTTTTCAGACGACGATTAAGGAGCCTTAGGTCGTGGTCTTTCACTCAGTGATGCCGTTGGAGTTGATGGACTCACTTTATCTTCCAAGCCTTCATTGTTATCGTATTAGATGGCCTTAAGCCATATTTATTGTAATAAGTTCTGTTTTGAGACATTCGATGTAATAAGTGTGTGATTGCTACTCTGTTATAAATCCTTCAAGTACTGTGTGTGTCAGCATTACCGATCCAGGGATGACACTTATGCACAGAGATCAGACTGTTTGAGGTCTGGTCGCTACATCTGTCTGTTTTCTGAATTATCCATGCTATAAAAAATACCCCGAAAATATAAGTTCTCCAAATGCCATGCAATTGAAATATGATTTTTTCTAGAATATTTAAGAATATTTGGCACTGAGAACACATCAAGGGGAGCCAGCACATGGCCATGAGGGTCCAGGGCGCGCCCACCCCCTGGGCATGCCCCATTGCCTCGTGGGCCCCTGGTGGCCCCCTCCTCTTATTCCAGCACCCACACACTCCTCCTTCCTCCAGAAAAAATCACTAACCAGCTCAAGCACGAGTTCTAGCTCATCTTGTTGCCATTTTCGATCTCCTTGCTCAAAGCTCCACTCACAAAACTACTTTGGGGGATTGTTCTTATGTGACTCCTCCAAGGTCCAATTAGTTTTTGTTCTAGTGCTTTATTCATTGCAAATTTTTGCTGCCCAGGTGACCCTGTTCTTGAGCTTGCATGTCAAATTTATATGGTCCCGAGTAATTCTAATACATTATATAGTCTCTAGGCATTTGTGGGAGTAGTTGCTATCAATTTTGTTGACTTTGGTTCACTTTTATTGTGAGTTACTAAAATTTTCAGAAATTTTTCAGAGGAAGAAATATGTTTAAGAAAATGTACCAAGGTGGTTCTTCAAGGAAGCAAGGACCCAGGCCCGCAATACGTGAGCCGGACCATGAACTACCAAGAGAAGCTCAAGTGCGGCCTTGTGAATGGCCGTCGAGAAGATTTCATGGTCCAAGCAGGAATTAAGGGCAATTTGACGATATATGTGCGTAATGCTGAACTCAAGGCCTTCATGCTAGATAAGTGCCCTCAGTATTATTACCTAACTGATTCCTTTGTGAGAAGGTTCAAATTTACATCTTCATGCAATTCTCACACTGTCCTATTTGATCTCTATGGTAAATCTTATACTATGGACTTAGAAGATTTTAATAATGCTTGTAAACTCCCGCAATGGGGTAGTGCTAGTGAACCTCGCAAAACTAAGTTTAAAGATTTTCTTGCTAGCATCACTATGGGGGAATCTAGAGAAATAACACAAGCCACCATAAGGAGCATTCATTTTCCTGCTATACATTATTTTGCTCTCTTTATAGGTACATGCATTAACGGCAAAGACGAGGCATGTCACATGTGTGTCCCTGATCTTAGTGTTCTCAAGAATGCTGTATTAGGAGATAAACAATACAACTTGGGGGGTCATTGTTGCACGTAGGTTGCATAATAATAGTATTAGTGGAGATTTGTTCAGTGGAATTTATGCAACCCGTCTAGCTAATTATCTTGAGATACCCATACATGAAAATGATATGGAACTGCCTCCTTCTTATTTAGATTATAATGCTATGGTTCTTCATCAATTTGTTGAGAGGAACGAACAGTTCCTCCAATACCGACTAATCTTTGACAAGCGTCGCATTATCCATGTTGCTCTCCCTGCTCCTGGTTTCTTTGACTTTCAGGCAAAAAGGAGATATATTATAACTAGGGAGGAGGCGAACGAGTATGAGAGGAGGACGGAGGCAGCTCGCCTCCAAGCTGCAGCTGCAGCTCATGAGGCAATAGCTGCTGCATCTCAGTACGACCCCAGCTACAACTTTGATCCATGGGCATAGACCAACTTACGCCAAAAGCCTAAGCTTGGGGGAGTACGTATTTCTCACCGACATTATATTCATGTTTACACACTCATTCTAGTTGTCGGTGCTCATACTTTTTCATTGTACTATCCATGCTAGTTTATTTTCCTTTTTATCACTTTCTTCTTGTTTGTTTGAAAAACCTTAAGAAAAATCAAAAAAAAAATAGTTGTAGCTTTTAGTTAGTTTACTTTCCATGCATGTAGTAGTAATAATTAAAATAAAACCCAAAAATATTTCTCTTTCTTATTTCTCTTGTTGGGAGCTTTCCCGTGTAAATAGTTTTATTTCCTTTCTTTTCTTTGGGGGTCGAGAGGAGAAGACCTTAATGAAAATATTGAAGTGGCTCTTATATGCATTATTGTTGATTTAACCAAGAGCCCATATTACCTTGTCTTCTCCTATGTACTAAATGCTCGCAGATTCCAGCTTAGTCCAATGCACGTGCACTATTATTATTATTCACACCGTTCGGCCGTGCAAGTGAAAGGCAATAATGACAATATATGATGAACTGGTTGAGGTGAGAGAAGCTGGTATGAACTCGACCTATCTTGTTTTTGTAAATATGATTAGTTCATCATTCCTGATTCAGCCTATTATGAATGAAACATGTTTGCAATGACAATTAGAGATTATAGTTGCTCATGCCATGCTTAATTAGCTAAGAGTTTATAATGGTTTACCTTGCGTGCCAACATGCTATTAAAATGGTTGTGATGTTTTATGATAGGGTGGTATCCTCCTTTGAATGATTCAAGTGACTTTACTTGGCACATGTTCAAGCATGTAGTTGAAACAAAATCAACATACATCCACGATATTTATGTTCATGGTGGATTATATCCTACTCATGCTTGCACTCAATGTTTATTAATCTTAATGCATGTTCATGACTGTTGTCGCTCTCTAGCTAGTCACTTCCAAGTTTTTTCTAGCCTTCACTTGTACTAAGCAGGAATAATGCTTGTGCATCCACTTCCATAAACCCCAAAGTTATCCCATATGAGTCCACCATACCTTCCTATATGTGGTATCTACCTGCCGTTCCAAGTAAGTTTGTATGTGCCAAACTCTAAACCTTCAAATGAAATTCTGTTTTGTATGCTCGAATAGCTCATGTATCAACTAGGGCTATCTGTATCCTCCATGCTAGGCGGGTTTTTCTCAAGAGGAGTGGACTCTGCTCCTCACTCATGAGAAAATGGCTGGTCACCGGGATGCCCAGTCCCATCCTCAAACCAAATCAAAATAATTGCAAACAAAACTCCCCCAGGACTGTTGTTAGTTGGAGGCACCCATTGTTTCCAGAAAGCCATGGATTGATGCTTGTTGGTGGTGGGGGAGTATAAACTTTATCATTCTGCTTGGGAACCGCCTATAATGTGTGTAGCATGGAAGATATCGAGATCTCTTGGTTGTTATGTTGACAATGGAAGTATGCCGCTCAAAATATTATTTATCTCTATTTCAAAACCGAGCTCTGGCACCTCTACAAATCCCTGCTTCCCTCCGCAAAGGTCCTATCTATTTACTTTTATGTTGAGTCATCATCCTCTTATTAAAAAGCACCAGTTGGAGAGCATGATACGTATCCAACGTATCTATAATTTTTGATTGCTCCATGCTATATTATCTACTGTTTTGGACTATATTGGGCTTTATTTTCCACTTTTATATTATTTTTGGGACTAACCTATTAACCGGAGGCCCAGCCCAGAATTGCTGTTTTTTTGCCTATTTCAGTATTTCGAAGAAAAGGGATATCAAACGGAGTTAAAACGGAACGAAATCAACTGGAGAAGTTATTTTTGGAAGGAAAGCCACCCGATGGACTTGGAGTGCATGTCAGGAAATACGGGAGCTGGCCACGAGGGTGGGGGGCGCGCCCACCCCCCTAGGGCGCGCCCCCTACCTCGTGGGGCCCCCGTAGCTCCACCGACGTACCCCTGCACCCATATATACCTACGTATCGAAAAACTTCCAGAACAGAGATTAAATCGGGAGTTCCGCCGCCGCAAACCTTCAGAGCAACGAAAAACCAATCGGGACCCTGTTCCGGCACCCTGCCGGAGGGGGGGAACCCTCACGGGTGGCCATCTTCATCATCCGGGCGCTCTCCATGACGAGGAGGGAGTAATTCACCATCGGGACTGAGGGTATGTACCAGTAGCTATGTGTTTGATCTCTCTCTCTCTCGTGTTCTTGATTTGGCACGATCTTGATGTACCGCGAGCTTTGCTATTATAGTTGGATCTTATGTTTCTTCTCCCCCCTCTACTCTCTTGTAATGGATTGAGTTTTCCCCTCTGAGTAATCTTATCGGATTGAGTCTTTAAATATTTGAGAACACTTGATGTATGTCTTGCCGTGCGTATGTGTGGTGACAATGGGATATCACGTGATTCACTTGATGTATGTTTTGGTGATTAACTTGCGGGTTCCGCCCATGAACCTATGCATAGGGGTTGGCACACGTTTTCGTCGTGATTCTCTGGTAGAAACTTTGGGGCACTCTTTGAGGTTCTATGTGTTGGTTTGAATAGATGAATTGAGATTGTGTGATGCATATCGTATAATCATGCCCACGGATACTTGAGGTGACATTGGAGTATCTAGGTGACATTAGGGTTTTGGTTGATTTGTATCTTAAGGTGTTATTCTAGTACGAACTCTAGGGCTGTTTGTGACACTTATAGGAATAGCCCAACGGATTGATTGGAAAGAATAACTTTGAGGTGGTTTCGTACCCTACCATAATCTCTTCGTTTGTTCTCCACTATTAGTGACTTTTGAGTGACTCTTTGTTGCATGTTGAGGGACAGTTATATGATCCAATTATGTTATTATTGTTGAGAGAACTTGCACTAGTGAAAGTATGAACCCTAGGCCTTGTTTCCTAGCATTGCAATATCGTTTACGCTCACTTTTACCACTTGTTACCATGCTGTTTTTATATTTTCAGATTACAAAAACCTATATCTACCATCCATATTGCACTTGTATCACCATCTCTTCACCGAACTAGTGCACCTATACAATTTACCATTGTATTGGGTGTGTTGGGGACACAAGAGACTCTTTGTTATTTGGTTCCAGTGGTTGTTTGAGAGAGACCATCTTCATCCTACGCCTCCCACGGATTGATAAACCTTAGGTCATCCACTTGAGGGAAATTTGCTACTGTCCTACAAACCTGTGCACTTGCAGGCCCAACAACGTCTACAAGAAGAAGGTTGTGTAGGAGACATCAGAGCACAACTGTCATTTGCATCCATTACTATTAATTTATATCGAGTATGACTATGACTGGATCTCTTTTACCATGAATTACATTGTTTAGTTAGTCCTTGATCTTCAGAGGTGCTCTGCATTTATGTTTTGCAGTCTCAGAAAGGGCTAGCGAGATACCATCTTGTTATATAACATTATGATTGTTTTGAGAAAGTGTTGTCATCCGAGATTTATTATTATTGCTCTCTAGCTAATTATGCCATTGATATGAGTAAATATGAGACCTAAGTGTTATTGTGAATATGGTTAGTTCATAGCTTTGCTGAAAACTTGAATGCTGGCTTTACATATTTGCAACAACAAGACCAAACAGAGTTTGTAAAAGTTTTTCTCTGTCACTTTCAGTTTATCAACTGAATTGCTTGAGACAAGCAAAGGCTTAAGCTTGGGGGAGTTGATACGTCTCCATCGTATCTACTTTTCCAAACACTTTTGCCCTTGTTTTGGACTCTAACTTGCATGATTTGAATGGAACTAACCTGGACTGACGCTGTTTTCAGTAGAATTACCATGGTGTTATTTTTGTGCAAAAATAAAATTTCTTGGAATGACCTGAAACTTCACGGAGAATATTTTTGGAATATATAAAAAATACTGGTGAAAGAATCAAGACCAGGGGACCCACACCCTGTCCACGACGGTGGGGGCGCACCTACCCCCCTGGGCATGCCCCCTGCCTCGTGGGCCCCCAGGTGCTCCACCGACCTGAACTCCACCTCTATATATTCAGGTTCGGGGAGAAAAAAAATCAGAGAGAAGGATTCATCATGTTTTACGATACGGAGCCGCCGCCAAGCCCTAATCTCTCTCGGGAGGGCTGATCTGGAGTCCGTTCGGGGCTCCGGAGAGGGGAATCCATCGCCGTCGTCATCTTCAACCATCCTCCATCACCAATTTCATGATGCTCACCTCCGTGCGTGAGTAATTCCATCGTAGGCTTGCTGGACGGTGATGGGTTGGATGAGATTTACCATGTAATCGAGCTAGTTTTGTTAGGGTTTGATCCCTAGTATCCACTATGTTCTGAGATTGATGTTGCTATGACTTTGCTATGCTTAATGCTTGTCACTAGGGCCCGAGTGCCATGATTTCAGATCTGAACCTATTATGTTTTGATGAATATATGTGAGTTCTTGATCCTATCTTGCAAGTCTATAGTAACCTATTATGTGTTATGATCCGTTAATCCGGAAGTGACAATAATCGGGATACTTACCGGTGATGACCGTAGTTTGAGGAATTCATGTATTCACTAAGTGTTAATGCTTTGGTCCGGTACTCTATTAAAAGGAGGCCTTAATATCCCTTAGTTTCCAATAGGACCCCGCTGCCACGGGTGGATAGGGCAAAAGATGTCATGCAAGTTCTTTTCCATAATCACGTATGACTATATTCGGAATACATGCCTACGTTACATTGATGAACTGGAGCTAGTTCTGTGTCACCCTATGTTATAACTTTTGCATGAGGAATCACATCCGACATAATTCTCCATCACCGATCCAATGCCTACGAGCTTTTCACATATTAATCTTTGCTTAGTTACTTTTCCGTTGCCATTGTTACAATTACTACAAAACTGCTACTGTTACTTTTGCCACCGTTACTGTTACTTCCATACTACTTTACTACTAAATACTTTGATACAGATATTAAGTTATCCAGGTGTGGTTGAATTGACAACTCAACTGCTAATACTTGAGAATATTCTTTGGCTCCCCTTGTGTCGAATCAATAAATTTGGGTTGAATATTCTACCCTCGAAAACTGTTGCGACCCCCTATACTTGTGGGTTATCACTGACTAGCATGACTCTAATATCACCATCTTCATATCTCAAAACAATCATAAGGAATCAAACTTCTCATAGTATTCAATGCACTTTATATGAAAGTTTTTATTATATCCCTCTTGGATGCATATCATATTAGGGCTAAATTCATAACCTAAGAAATTACCATGCTGTTTAGAGACTCTCAAAATGATATAAGTGAAGCATGAGAGTTCAACAATTTCTTCAAAATAAAACTACCGTTGTGCTCTAAAAAGATATAAGTGAAGCACTAGAGCAAACGACAAACTACTCCAAAAGATATAACTGAAGATCGATGAGCAGTCGAATAATTATGCAATTATGTGAAGACTCTCTAACATTTAAGAATTTCAGATATTGAGTACCTTATTCTAACAGCAAGCAAATCCTAATAAAATAAATGACGCTCCAAGCAAAACACATATCATGTGGCGAATAAAAATATAGTTCCACGTAAGGTTACCGATGGATTGAAGACAAAAGAGGGGATGCCATATGGGGCATCCCCAAGCTTAGATGCTTGCTTGTCCTTGAATATTACCTTGGGTGCCTTGGGAATCCCCAAGCTTAGGCTCTTGCCACTCCTTATTCCGTAGTCCATCAAAACTTTACCCAAAACTTGAAAACTTCACAACACAAAACTCAACAGAAAACTCGTAAGCTCCATTAGTATAATTAAACAAATCATTCACTTTGGTACTATCAAGACAAGACTCATAATTTTTCTCACGTGATGCCTAATGTAACCTATCATTTTTACAATTTATATTAAGCAATATAAGCCATATAAGCTAGAAAACAAGCAGACTATGCATCGAAAAGGGAATCTCTCAAAAACAGAACAGTTTGTAAAGATATGAATTGAAATCATACTTGTGTAACTCGAAAAATCCTGAGAAATTAGGAAGTCGTAAGAAATTTGTCTGCTAATCTTCTGCAAAAAGAGCTAGAAATGAGAATTGTTTTCGTGAGCGCAAAAGTTTCTGTTTTTCCGCAAGATCAAATCAACTATCACCATAAGCCATCCCAAAGGTCTTACTTGGAAATTTATTGAAACAAAAGCTATAAAACATGATTACTACAGTATCTTGATCATGTGAACACATAAAAATAGTAGGTCTAAGTTTTGGGTTGTGTCCCAACAAGCGCTTTTCCTTATTGCCTTTCTAGCTAGGCATGATGATTTTAATGATGCTCACATAAAAGATAAGAATTGAAACATAATGGGAGCATCATGAAGCATATGGCAAGCACATTTAAGTCTAACCCACTTCCTATGCATAGGGATTCTATGAGCAAACAAATTATGGGAGCAAGAATCAACTAGCATAGGAAGGTAAAACAAGAATAACTTCAAGATTTTCAGCACATAGAGAGGAAACTTGGTATTATTGCAATATTTAGAAGCATATGTTCCTCTCCCATAATAATTTTCAGTAGCATCATGAATGAATTCAACAATATAACCATTTCATAAATCATTCTTCTCATGATCTACAAGCATAGGAATTTTATAACTCTCCACATGAGCAAATTCATTCTCATTCGGAATGGTGGGAGTATACTCAACAAAATAACTATCATGTGAAGGACAATCCAGTTGAAAATTAAAATCATGATGACAATTTTCATGGTTATTATTATTCTTTATAACATACATGTCATTACAATAATCATCATAGATAGCAACTTTGTTCTTATAATCAATTGAAACCTCTTGCGAAATAGTGGATTCATCACTAAATAAAGTCATGACCTCTCCAAATCCACTTTCATAAATATCAAAATAAGATTCAACACCCTCCAAAATAGTGGGATCATTACCTAGAGTTGACACTCTTCCAAATCCACTTTCATCAATATAATCATCATAAATAGGAGGCATGCTATAATCATAATAAATTTGCTCATCAAAACTTGGGGCACAAAAAATATCATCTTCATCAAACATAGAATCCCCAAGCTTGTAGCTTTGCATATCATTAGCATCATGGATATTCAAAGAATTCATACTAACAACATTGCAATCATGTTTATCATTCAAAGATTTAGTGCCAAACATTTTATAGCATTCTTCTTCTATCAATTGAGCACAATTTTCCTTTCCATCATTTTCACGAAAGATATTAAAAAGATGAAGCATATGAGGCAACCACAATTCCATTTTTTGTAGTTTTCTTTTATAGACTAAACTAGTGATAAAACAAGAAACTAAAAGATTTGATTGCAAGATCTAAAGATATACCTTCAAGCGCTCACCTCCCCGGCAACGGCCCAAAAATTAGCTTGATGTCTATTAGGCAACCTTCTTCTTGTAGACGTTGTTGGGCCTCCATGTGCAGAGGTTTGTAGGATAGTAGCAAATTTCCCTCAAGTGGATGACCTAAGGTTTATCAATTCGTGGGAGGCGTAGGATGAAGATGGTCTCTCTCAAGCAACCCTGCAACCAAATAACAAAGAGTCTCTTGTGTCTCCAACACACCCAATACAATGGTAAATTGTATAGGTGCACTAGTTTGGCAAAGAGATGGTGATACAAGTGCAATATGGATGGTAGATATAGGTTTTTGTAATCCAAAAATATAAAAACAGCAAGGTAACTAACGGTAAAAGTGAGCGAACACGGTATTGCAATGCTAGGAAATATGGCCTAGGGTTCATACTTTCACTAGTGCAAGTTCTCTCAACAATGATAACATAATTAGATCATATGGCAATCCCTCAATGTGCGACAAAAGTCACTCCGAAGTTCCTATCGCGGAGAACATAAGATGAAATTGCTTGTAGGGTACGAAACCACCTCAAAGTTATTCTTTCCGATCAATCCGTTGAGCTATTCCTATAAGTGTCACAAACAGCCCTAGAGTTCGTAGTAAAATAACACCATATGACACACATCAATCAACCATAATGTCACCTAGATACCCCAATGTCACCACAAGTATTCGTGGGTCAATTATACGATATGCATCAACCAACTTCATATTCATAATATTCAATCCAACACAAAGAACCTCAAATAGTGCCCCAAGATTCGTACCGGAGGAACAAGGAGGAAAACATGCATCAACCCCTATGCATAGATTACCCCAATGTCACCTCGAGAATCCGCGAGTTGAGTGCCAAAACATACATCAAGTTAATCAATAGAATACCCCATTGTCACCACGGGCATCCCACGCAAGACATACATGAAGTGTTCTCAAATCCATAATAGTGTTCAGTCCGATAATAGTGAAACCTCAAAGGTAAAAATCAATTCATCACAAGAAGGTAGATGGGGAGAAACACCATATGATTCAACTATAGTAGCAAAGCTTGCGGTACATCAAGATCGTGCCAAATCAAGAACATGAGAGAGAGAGAGAGATCAAACACATAGCTACTAGTACATACCCTCAGCCCCGAGGGTGAACTACTCCCTCCTCGTCATGGAGAGCGCCGGGATGATGAAGATGGCCACCGGTGATGATTTCCCTCTCCGGCAGGGTGCCGGAACAGGGTCTCGATTGGATTTTGGTGGCTACAGAGGCTTGTAGCGGCGGAACTCCCAGTCTAGGTTCTGTTCTGGAGGTTTGGGGATATATAAGAGGTGTTGGCATCGAGAACATGTCAGTGGAGTCAACGAGGGGCCCACAAGGTTGGAGGGCGCGCCCTAGGGGGGTGGGGGCGCCCTCCACCCTTGTGGAGGCCTCGGGACTCCTCTACTGCATCACCAGTACTCTATGGGCTTATTTTGGTCCAAAAACAATCATCGTAAAGTTTCAGGTCAATTGGACTTCGTTTGATATTCCTTTCCTGCGGAACTCAAAAAACAAGGAAAAAACAGAAACCGGAACTGGCTCTGAGTTAATAGGTTAGTCCCAAAATCATATAAAATAGCATATAAATGCATATAAAACATCCAAGATTGATAATATAATAGCATGAAACAATCAAAAATTATAGATACGTTGGAGACGCATCAGGCCACGCTGTCAGGCCGATGTGGCGGGCGTGCCCGGGCGCCCCATATCCGCCCCACATTTGGGCTGGATATGGGGGGTGCCGGTCAGCTCGGGCGTTTGAGGGGCCATCTGGGTAAAAAAATCGTGACCGGACAGCCACAAAATACAAGTCATGTAATGACCGACATGACAAAACATCTCTGAGCTTGAACCAACGCCTGTCACCTGCCTCCGGCACCACAAATTTTGCTCCCCCAGTTCTGCATGTGCGAAATTTCATTACGTACATCGAGAAGAGTACATAAGCGTCGTTTTACTTATGACGTGTTGGTTATTTGCATCATTTTTTATCGCTATCTCAAGTGAGTCTGGTTGAGCTAATACAAGCAAAAAAAATCGACATTTGCATGTTGACTGGTTGTCTGCGTCTCTTTCCTCGTATCGTAGCAACGACTCTACATACTGTGTTTGGTTGCTCACATTTGGTTGGGCTCACACCCAATCACACTGATGCACCAACAAAACAATACTGCTATCACAACGAACTGGACGACGATGATGAAGTTCTTCAACCCAAACTGTTGACCCGTCTTGTCGACTTCAACATTGCATGCCTACTTGAGCACGACCTTGGATTAAACATCTTCTACCATCTGCCTACTCTTAAACCCTCTGCTGCAACTGTTCTTGCAACATGACACTTATTCATTGCATGCTTCTCATGAACTGTAAACCCCTAGAAACAGCACATACCACTTGTCCTAGCATGGCAGAAGAGCAACAATTCAAGCAGCAAGCAATGGAGAACACTAGACATGAAACATAAATAAGCATGGATGATCATATGGCATAAAAACTTTATCCTTCCACTACTATGGTGTCATTCTACCACCACATCCAACAGAGAGTATTATCCTACCACCGCTAGTTCGTCATCAGCGTGAGGGGTTACTATACCACATCTTCATAATATACATGCCAGCATAAGGAGTTTAGCAAGCCCTAGCTGATGAAGTCATGTACCTAGGGTAGGGTCATGGACCTGTCCAAGGTACCCCCCCCCCCAAGGACATCTCTTGAAGAAACTACCTTTCAGTCGACCTGGGAGGATTCCACCCGACGGACCTAAAGACACTCAACCATGAAGCCAACCACTCGACCACCAGGAGATCTACAGTCAGTCTGCACGCAAACGGTCGGTCATTAAGTGGCTTTATGGCCATCATAGCACTTTATGTAGGACGTTACCAGTAACTCCCTATCTTAATGTACCTTAATCCCTGCATAACTGAGGGCTGCAGGGGTTTGGCAAACTCTATATAAGCCAACCCCCTCCTCAGTGTAAAGGGTTCGCACCCCTGTAACTCATACGCACATAATACAGTTGACCGCCTCCGGGCTCCGAGACGTAGGGCTGTTACTTCCTCCGAGAAGGGCCTGAACTCGTAAACATCTTGCGTATACAACTACTCCATAGCTAGGATCTTGCCTCTCCATACCTACCCCCATTCTACTGTCAGACTTACAACCACGACAGTTGGCGCCCACCTTGGGGCCGGTGTCTTAGCGACTTGTTGGAGAAGTTGCAGTTTTTTCCGATCTCCTTGATCATGGTTTCAGGTGGAGTTTTGGTTGAGGGCTGCGAGAACCGTCTCGGCGCGCTCACGTTCGTCGCCGACGACTCCGCTTCGTGGAGGCTCCACTCGACGCCGACGCGATCCATCGCGGGGCAACGCACTTTCGCGCGTGCGTCCGCGGCGTCCTCCTGCGGCAACCGTCGACCCAATATCGGTCGGCCCCTGTGCCGTCCTCCCTTCCCGTCTCTCGCCGGCGCAAGCGCTCCGGTCGGTCGAGGCTTCAGCGGTGGGTGAGGCATGTGGTGGCCCGTCAGTCGGCCACACCCCAAGTCGCGGCAATCGAGCCCGACGAGTCTCTCTACGGCCTGTTCGATCTATCGACTGGCTCCGCAGAGACTACATCCGAGTGCGATAGCAGTGATCCAGCGGCGGAAGTTCTGATGGTCAATGGGCCACGCAGTCCACCCGGCTTTCCTCGCGCCGACGGTGGCGACGGCAAGGGCGGCCCGTCGCAAGCCCATGAAGAGTACTTGCCCGAACCACTCACTTCGCTGCAGAAGGAGGAGCTTCGCCGCCAGAACATGGATGCACTTCACACTCCTATCATTGGAGAAACCCCTGAGGCCCGTGCCTTAGAAGACGCACGTTTGGCCAACTTGGCTGAGCGCACTCAACTGGAGAATCTTCAGCGAGTGCTTGACGAACGAGCGCAACAACGGATCCCGTCGTCCAGTCGATGTCAACTCTTCCCACAACCGACTCAGGTATACCGAACCCCCATTCAGAATCTAGCAGCTGCAGCCTGTATAGCAGAGTCCATTTAGCCTTCCCAGTCAGAGGCTGGCAGAGGCTTGCTCCAGATCAGAGATTTGCTCCGGGCAGCAGGAGATCCAAATTCAGTTGTATCGCAGTCGCGGAATAGGATTCATAACAGATCCGTCGCTGCGAATACAGTCCAGTCGGCTCATGGCCCAAGATCGCCCCTGAGGTGTGAGGGACATGGAGGCCGGCGTGATCAGTATGAGGACCGATTCAATCGTGATGATCGACGTCGAGTGCCCACTCCTCCCCCAAGGGGTGGGTCATACGCGCCTCGACAGCAGGATGACAGACGCCATCACAGTGTTGGGCGAAGGATTCCATTCGACCCTGTGGAACCCGAGCTTTGATGCGAGATCCATTATCTTTCAAGGTTTGGTCGACAGGTGAACAGAGCTCACCGAGAAGGTCATGATGTAGATGTGCCCACCAGCCAGCAGAGTGCACGTCTCGGGACTAGAGTGTTTTAGCAGAGCCATCGAGGGTCATGGTGATTCCTCCCAACTTCAGGTTGGCGATCGAGTCAGTAAGTTCACCGCTGAGTCCAAGCCGGATACTTGGCTTGAGGACTACCGAGTGGCTGTTCAGATTGGCGGCAGCAACGATGAAGTGGCCATGAAACACCTGCCTCTTATGTTGGAGGGCTCAGCCAGGGCATGGTTGAATCAGTTAGCACCCAGCAGCATTTACACTTGGGAAGATCTTGCCCGAGTGTTTGTCAGGACATTTGAAGGAACTTGCAAGCGGCCAGTAGGGTTGACAGAGTTGCAGTCATGTGTGCAGAAGTCGAATGAAACTCTGAGGGATTACATCCAGAGATGGATCACATTGCATCACACGGTAGAGAATGTATCTGATCATCAGGTAGTATGTGCCTTCAAGGAGGGCGTTAAGAACAGAGAGTTAAGTTTGAAATTCGGTCGGACCGGAGATATGACCTTGAGTCGAATGATGGAGATTGCCACCATGTACGCCAATGGTGAAGAAGAGGATCAGCTCCGGAGTGGCAAGTACAAGTCAGCCGCTAATGAAACCGGGGGAGGGAACTAGTCGGAAACAGAAACGGAAAGCCGAACCAGCTGCTCCTGGAGAAGCCTTGGCCGTGACTCTAGGAAAGTTCAAGGGGAAATCCAAGGGACCTTGGAACCCTAAAAAGGTGAAAGACCAAGATGGGAATGATGTATTGGACTTGCCATGTCACATTCACACGAAGAAAGATGAAGAGGGTAAACTCATTTACCCAAAGCATACCACTCGACAGTGTCGTCTCTTGCTTCAGCAGTTCCAAGGGAAGCAACCCAAGGATAAGGAGAAGGAGTCGGACAAAGTTGAGGACAAGGAAGATAGTGATGGTGGATACCCCCAGGTCAATTCCACCCTGATGATTTTTGCTGACGTTGAAAGCAAAAGTCGATTGAAAGTTATCAACCGAGAAGTGAATATGGTCGCTCCGGTGACACCCAGTTATCTGAAATGGTCGCAGACCGCCATCACCTTCGACCAGTCTGACCACCCGACACACATAGCCACCCCTGGGAGGCAAGCTTTGGTGGTCAACCCAGTCGTTGAAGGCACTCGACTAGCTAATGTTTTGATGGATGGTGGCAGTGGCCTGAACATACTGTATGCAGAGACGTTGAAAGGGATGGGTATTCCGATGTCCAGACTCAGCACCAGCAATATGAGCTTCCATGGAGTCATTCCTGGAAAGAAGGCTGAGTCACTCGTCCAAATTGCTCTCGATGTGGTTTTTGGTGATTACAAGAATTTTCATAAGGAGAAGTTGACCTTTGAGGTCGTGGGTTTCCAGAGCGCTTATCACGCTACTCTGGGAAGGCCGGCGTATGCACGTTTCATGGCTCGACCATGTTATGTATACCTCAAACTGAAGATGCCAGGGCCCAAAGGTGTGATCACCATCGCGGCAATCGGAAGAAGGCGTAAGAGTGTTTTCAGAAAGGCTCTAAGATCGCTGATGCTCGGATGGCGTTGATAGAGCTGCAAGAATACCGTAAAATCAGAGACCCGAGTGATTTGTTGCGAGCCAAGAAGCCCGCCACGGAGTCAGCATTTCAGTCGTCCGGTGAGACGAAACCGATTCACATTCACCCGACTGATCCCAATGCTGCTCCGACTCACATCTCAACAACACTCGACTCCAAATAGGAAGAAGCGCTCATCCAGTTCCTCCGTGAGAACTGGGACATCTCCGCATGGAAGCTCACGACATCTTTGGGTGTTCCTGTGGATCGGCCGAGCATCGCTCACGAGTCGACTCAAAAGTTAAACCTGTCAAAGAACATCTTCGACGGTCCGCCGTCCAGAAGAGAAAGGCTATTGGCGAGGAGGTGGCTCGGCTCTTAGCAGCAGAGTTTATCCGAGAGATTTACCACTCCGAGTGGCTCGCCAATGTTGTCGTGGTCCCTAAGAAGGACAAGTCACTTTGCATGTGCATCGACTTCAAACATATCAATCAGTCCTGCATGAAAGATCATTTTCCTCTCCCCCGCATCGACCAAATAGTCGACTCGACTACGGGGTGTGAGCGGTTTTCTTTTTTAGACGCCTATTCCGTTACCATCAAATCCGTCTGTATGGACCCGATGAGATCAAAACAGCTTTCATCACTCTATTCGGGTGCTTCTGTTATGTTACCATGCCATTCGGCCTCAAGAATGCCGGAGCCACGTTCATGAGGATGATTCAGAAGTGTTTGCTCACTCAAATCAGTCGGAATGTGGAAGCATACATGGATGATATTATGGTCAAGTCACGGAAAGGTTACGACACATTGATTGACCTTGCTGAAACATTTGCCAATCTCAGGAGGTATGATATTAAGCTTAATCCATCAAAGTTCACATTCGGAGTTCCTGGCGGAAAGTTACTCGGTTTTCTCGTTTCCGAACGAGGAATCAATGCAAACCCAGAAAAAGTTGGCACTATACTCCGAATGAAATGCCCTGTGCGTGTGCACGATGTCCAGAAACTTACTGGATGCTTGGCCGCTTTAAGTCGATTCATCTTTCGTCTCGGTGAAAAGGCATTGCCTCTTTACCGACCGATGAAGAAATCAGACAAGTTCGAGTGGACTCCTCTGATGCAGCGTTTGCAGAGCTAAAAGCTCTGCTCTCCCCAATCAGCAAGGAGCCTTTGCTGCTTTACATTGCAGCCACAGGACAAGTCGTCAGTACAGTACTTACGGTCGAGCGGGAAGAAGAAGGAAAAGCCTTCAAAGTTCAGCGCCCAGTATATTATCTTTCTGAAGTATTGACCCCATCAAAGCAAAGATACCCTCATTATCAGAAGCTTGTTTATGGGATTTATATGACCGCGAAGAAGGTTGCTCATTACTTCCGATCATTCCATTACGATTAAATCGTGACGCCCGTTGTCGAGAGATTACACTGTGAGAGATGCAATCGTCGAGTGGCGAAATGGGCAATTGAACTCCTTCCCCTTGATATCAAGTTTGAGGCAAAGAAAGCCATCAAGTCCCAAGCAGTAGCAGATTTCATTGCAGAGTGGATCGAACAGCAACTACCGACTCAAGTTCACTCGAACCTTTGGACCATGTTCTTTGATGGTTCCAAGATGTTGAATGGTTCGATCTTTGGGGTAGTGTTGGTTTCCCCGAGGAGATAAGCTCGAGATATGTGCTCCAGATTCACTTTGATTCTTCCAACAATGAAGCGAGAATCTGAAGCCTTGTTGTATGGGTTGCGTATGGCCATTTCACTCGGCGTCCGTCGCCTCATGGTATATGGCGACTCAGATCTAGTGGTTAATCAAGTGATGAAGGAGTGGGACGTCAGAAGTCCAGTCATGACTGGTTATTGCAATGTAGTGAGGAAGCTAGAGAAGAAGTTCGAGGGGTTAGAGCTTCATCATGTACCCCGACTGAAAAATCAAGCTGCAGATGATTTTGCGAAAATAGGGTCCAAGAGGGAAGCCATTCCCAGTGATGTGTTTTTGGAGCACATCCACACCGCCGATTCAAGAGGATCCTTTCACGGAAGAAGCTCCACAGCCAAAAAGTGCCACCGATCCGATGAAGTTGAGGTCCCAAGCGTGGTCGACCTGATCATGGAAGTCGTGGTCATCACTCCCGACTGGACAGTGCCGTACATCGCGTATATCCTAAGGAAAGAGCTCTCGGAGAATGAAGAAGAGGCTCGACAGATTGTCCGCCGATCCAAGGCCTTTACTGTGATCAAGGGACAGTTGTACAGAGAAAGCGCGACTGGAGTTGGTCAGAAATGCATAACACCAGAAGAAGGTCAGATAATTCTTGATGATATCCACTCGGGGACCTGTGGTCATCATGCGTCCTCTCGGACCATTGTGGCTAAAGCATACCAAGCGGGATTTTACCGGCCAAAAGCAAATGAAATGGCAAAGGAAATAGTCAACAAGTGTGAAGGATGTCAGTTCTATTCCAATAAGTCACACAAGCCCGCCTCAGCCTTGAAGACATTTCCACTTGTCTGGCCCTTCGCTGTTTTGGGATTGGATATGATTGGACCACTGAGAACTGGCAGAAGCGGCTTCACTCATTTGCTAGTGGCAGTCGACAAGTTTACTAAGTGGATTGAAGCTAAGCCTATCAAGAATCTCGTCGTGCGTAATCGCTATCGCTTTCATCGAGAGTTGATATTGAGATATGGAGTTCCGCATAGCATCATCATCGACAATGGGTCAAACTGATTCTCGACAAATTCAAAGCCTTTTTGCGCCTCTCAAGGCACGCGAGTCGATTATGCTTCAGTTGCTCACCCACAGTCGAATGGACAAGCGAAGCGAGCAAACGGTCTAATTCTCAAAGGATCGAAACCCCGGCTGATGCGTGATCTTAAGCATGCAGCAGAGCGTGGGTCGACGAACTTCCATCAGTTCTTTGGGGATTGAGGACCACTCCTAATCGGTCGACTGGGAGAACTCCATTCTTTCTGGTCTATGGAGCTGAAGCAGTTCTGCCGAGTGACCTGCTTCACAATGCACCTTGAGTCGAACACTACTCTGAAGATTAAGCGGAGCAAGCCCGGCAAGATGCAATCGACCTCCTAGAAGAGGAGAGAGAGATGGCCCTGATCCGTTCGACCATCTATCAGCAGGACTTGCATCGATTCCATGCTCGAAATGTGAAGAGCCGAACCTTCCAAGAAGGAGACTTGGTCCTCCGAGTGGATCAACAGAAACCACACAAGCTCGCTCCCACTTGGGAAGGTCCCTTCATCGTCACCAGAGTTCTCCACAATTGAGCATACCATCTTTGCAACGTCGATCGCCAGATTGATGAGCCTCAAGCTTGGAATGCGGAGCTGCTCCGCCCCTTTTATACTTAAGTACTCACTCGGGTGAGATGTAATAAAAGTACCTCTGTAGTTTGTTTATCGAAGACAAGAATGTTATAATTTTCCCAGTAATTTTTATTACTTTTTGTTTGCATGAGAAATCCCCCCCCCCCCAGTGGGTGGCTTAGTTACGAACCCGATTCGCCTAAGTTTGTAAAAAAAGTCCCTGCCGAGTGGAGAGCCAGCCTCCCACTCGGAGGCTTAGCTGCGAATCCGTTTTGCCTAAGTGTTTGAAATCCTTGCCGAGTGTAGAGCCAGCCTCCCACTCAGGGGCTTAGCTGCGAATCCGTTTCACCTAAGTGTTTGAAATCCTACCGAGTGGTGAGCCAGCCTCCCACTCGGGGGCTTAGCTGCAGTCCAAGTACTCGCCTAAGTGTTTAAAATCCAACCGAGTGGTGAGCTAGCCTCCCACTCGGGGGCTTAGCTGCAGTCCAAGTACTCGCCTAAGTGTTTAAAATCCTACCGAGTGGTGAGCCAGCCTCCCACTCGGGGGCTTAGCTGCAGCCCAAGTACTCGCCTAAGTATTTAATACAATGTGCGCTTTGCAAGGACGACGAGGTACAGGTCGACTGTTGCCTTCCCCTTTAGAGCTATGACACAAAAAATCCTCCCACTCGGAGGCATAGCTACAGTCCAGTACTCGCCTAAGTATCTGAAAAATCCTACCGAGTGGAGAGCAAACCTCCCACTCGGGGGCTTAGCTGCAGTCCAGTACTCGCCTAAGTATTTAAAATCCTACTGAGTGGAGAGCAAACCTCCCACTCGGGGGCTTAGCTGCAGTCCAGTACTCGCCTAAGTATCTAAAAATCCTACCGAGTGGAGAGCAAACCTCCCACTCGGGGGCTTAGCTGCAGTCCAGTACTCGCCTAATTATTTAAAATCCTACCGAGTGGAGAGCAAACCTCCCACTCAGGGGCTTAGCTGCAGTCCAGTACTTGCCTAAGTATCTAAAAATCCTACCGAGTGGAGAGCAAACCTCCCACTCGGGGGCTTAGCTGCAGTCCAGTACTCGCCTAAGTATCTAAAAATCCTACCGAGTGGAGAGCAAACCTCCTACTGGGGCTTAGCTGCAGTCCGGTAGATCGCCTAAGTACTTAAAATCCCACCGAGTGGAGAGCAAACCTCCCACCCGGGGCTTAGCTGCAGTCCAAGACTGCCTAAGTATCTGAAAATCCTACCGAGTGGAGAGCGAACCTCCCACTCGGGGCTTAGCTGCAGTCCAAAGACTAGCCTAATTATTTAAAATCCCACCGAGTGGAGAGCAAACCTCCCACTCGGGGGCTTAGCTGCAGTCCAGTACTCGCCTCAGTATCTAAAAATCCTACCGAGTGGAGAGCAAACCTCCCACTCGGGGGCTTAGCTGCAGTCCAGTACTCGCCTAAGTATCTAAAAATCCTACCGAGTGGAGAGCAAACCTCGTACTCGGGGGCTTAGCTGCAGTCCGGTACTCGCCTAAGTACTTAAAATCCTACCGAGTGGAGAGCAAACCTCCCACCCGGGGGCTTAGCTGCAGTCCAGTACTCGCCTAAGTATCTGAAAATCCTACCGAGTGGAGAGCGAACCTCCCACTCGGGGGCTTAGCTGCAGTCCAGTACTCGCCTAAGTATCTGAAAATCCTACCGAGTGGAGAGCAACCCTCCCACTCGGAGGCTTAGCTGTAGTCCATTACTCGCCTAAGTATGAAATCCATTCTGATCCGCAAGGACAACGAGGTGCAGGTCGACTGTTACCTTCTCCTTCGGAGCTGCACCACAAGTACAACATGTGCTCTATCCCGATCCGCAAGGACGACGAGGTGCAGGTCGACTGCTACCTTCTCCTTCGAAGCTGCGCCACAAGTGCAACGTGCGTTCCATCCCGATCCGCAAGGACGACGAGGTGCAGGTCGACTGCTACCTTCTCCCTCGGAGCTGCGCCACAAGTACAATTTGTGCTCCATCCCTACCTGCAAAAACAATGAAGTGCAGGTCGACTGGATTCTTCACCTCAAGCACTAAAGTATATTCCGAGTGAAGAACAAAGTTTGCTCGAAGGCAAATGAAAGCATATTCGATGATAAGCCAAGTTCAGATAACATCCTACGGATTCAGAAGTACTCAGGCGTCAAACCTGTTAAAGTTTATCGGTTACAAGACCACTCGGCATTCCGAGGCAAATTTAAGACGAAGCATAGAAGTTTTTTACTCCTCAGGTGGAGGACTGGAAGGCGCAACAAACTGATCCAGTCGATCCCGTCGGCGATCCGGTGGCAGCAGCAATGAAAGTCTCCATGAAAGATTGGAAGTCGTACTTCTTGGTATTGGCAACTTTGATGGACGCCTTGACTTTTCCTCTCACGCCTCCTTGCAAAGTGAACCCGGACCAGGACAGAGCAACATCGGCACCACATCTGGCAGAAGAGTTTTTCCCTTCTTGCACTCAACTTGGAACGTCCTTCAGTCGAGTCATTAAAGACTCGAGGTCATTTTGAAGCGTCTCGTCTGGCCAGAGTGTCGAGTCGATCCACGACACCGCAACCTTCAGTCGAGCGAAGTACTCCACCACACCAGCAATGCGAGACTCCAGTCGGAGCACGTTCATAGCGGCTTCATCCTTCACAGGGGAGTTGATGGGGTCCAGGCTAGTCTCCACTCGACTAGTCTCCGCCTCAAAGTTCTGACAGAATTCTGTAAATGCAACTCGAGTTCAAGCTAATGGTTCTATGATGAGTCGGTGATAACAAGTCAGTCGGATAAGAGGAATTACCTTCAAGCATGAGGGATAACTTCTTGGTGAGCCCTCCCAGATAAGCCTCCAGATCGTTTCTCTTCCCCGCCAGTTCGCCAGCCTTGTCGCTCAGAGCTATCTTGTCGTTCTTCAGTTGGCTAACCTCCTTGTTGGCCGTGTCGAGAGCAGCTTTTAGATTGGCGTTCTCTTTTTCAAGTTTACCGACTGAAGACAACTTTTCTTCCGCGAGCTTGGTTTTGTCCAAAGCCGCTTTCTGCGCCTCGGCAAGGTCATGATCTTTCTTCCTCAGAGCCTCCTCCATTTTGTCTGCAAAATGACAGTGAGATCAGAATTAGGAATGGGCAGAAAGACAAAGGCAGTCGTCAAGTTCTCACCAGCCATACCTTTTGCTTCGTCTTGCCTTCTGCTAGTTCTCCTCAGCAAGCTTCAAGTCAAGGTTGAGCTGGATTTGTTTGTTTTCCAATTCCGTATAGCGAGCCACAAGCTCGCAGGATTTCTGCGAAGAGTCAATCGACAGACATCAAAGACAGGTTGCTTCCGAGTGACTAAGAAGAATCGTAGTGTTCCTAAGACTAGAACCGAATCAAAATATTCGGCAGTAGTCTCGGGGACTACACCCAGTGAGTGCACTTAGCGTGCCCCCACTGGTTCTACCGACTCGGTTCGACCAGTCGACCGAAAAAGACAAAAAGGCTATGATCCCAAACCATAGCTAATCGTGATCCAGCCTCGGTATCATAAAAAGTTCTTGAGACTACGGTCGATTGCCAGATCCACCATAGTCTCGGGGATTACACTCAGTGGGTGCACTCAGCGTGCCCCCACCGGTTTCAAGATTCTATTCAACATGGTCCGACCAGACCGAGTGAAGAAGTTAACAAAGAAATTCAAAGTATAAAGACTACGGTCGACTGCCAGGAGTCCACCATAGTCTCGGAGACTACACTCTGGGTGCACTCAGCGTGCCCCACCAATCCAAAAATTCAATCGACACACCCAGTGGGTGTACAGATACGAAGATCTTCAGAAAGAAGAGTTTCAGGTAGCATATCCTAATAGAACAAGTGGTGATCAACTAACCTGGACATTGCTCTGAAGAGCTGAGCTGGCATCATAGGCCGCCTGGCTGGCCTCCCGGACCACCTTCACTTGCTCTATCATGATCCCCGCCTGGCGTATAGCTTCCTTAGCAGCTCCCACTTGGTCCTCTGGGACGTGGTGTGTGGCGAAAAGGGAGGGCGGATCAGCAGTCGACGATGAACGCCGGATACTCATCAGCGGCTCAGGCAAAGACACAGAAGTCCGAGTGATGTTGCCACCCTCATGAACCAGCGTCTCAGGCACTGATACAACCTGAGCAGTCTTGCCAGCAGGTGCCTTTTTATTCCTCCTCCGCCTCAACGGTGCTTCATCGTCATCATCAGGGAGATCAATGACATGAGGAGGGACTACAAGAAAGATTCAAAGTTAAAAACAGAAATCCAATCGACCAAAAGCAAAACTACAGAGATCATACCAAGGTTAGAGGTGGCAGCATCATCCATCTCTGGTCTTCATTCTGGTGAGGTCTCGGAAGTAGCATTGCCGCAGGTTTCAGAATCAGTTGATCACCAACAAGTCGACCAAACGTATGTCCGTGCCAAACAAGAAAACACAAGTTCTGCTGTACCCAAAAATGGTGGGAATGGCCATCCTCATCTTGGGCAAAGCCTTCGTCGGCTTTGATGGCGTCGCTCGGGGTTGCTTTGGTGCTTTTTCAGTCGGCGCCGGAGACGTCATCCGAGGGCCTTTAAATCATTTGCCGACGGTAGCGATAGCCTTGCCGCCTTCGACGCCGGCTGGGTCATGGGTGAGCTTGGATCGCCTTTCCATGCGAGGAGGGTCGACTTCTTCCTCCTCTTCCTCCTCCTCTTCGCCGGAGATGTCGTTGTCTTCGTCCTCCACACCATCAGATTTCCGTTCCTCCTGGCTTTCACCTCCGCTCCCTTCCTCCTCCTCGACTGGTTCTTGCACCGCGTTAGGCATCAAGTACATCTCAGTGGTGGCCTGGAAGACGACAAACAAGGCAAAAGTCAATCGACCGATTTTAAGCAAACAAGATGGAGAAAGCGGGATCACAGTTAAAGATGCAGGAATGGACCTTGTTCCGCTCAGTATGATCGGTCGAGTGGAGGGATCGCCTGGCTCCTCGAGGGTTGACCTTGTTTCCAGTGATGCCCGCAAGACACCTTTCCAAAGATGGCATCCTCGATCTCCTCCGAGTGGATCCGAGTGGTGTCATGCCGTGAGTACAACCACATCGGATGGTCTCGGGCTTGAAGCGGCCGGATGCGTCGTCGAAGGAAGACCTCAAGAGATCCATGCCAGCCACCCGTCTCGGATGAGCTGGACAACCTGCTCGACCAACACCTTCACTGCGCCTTCTCTTACGGGATCACCTTCAAAGAAGATGGCTTGCTCACTCGGTCCATGGAAAACGAGGGAGTCCAAATGATCGCTTACTGGCGTTGGCTGGTCCTTGCGAGAACCAAGTCGACTGCCATCCACGTACTGACTCGGGTAAGATCATGGCCGGAAAAGAACTCTTTCCTCTCATTTGAACCCCAAGACCCCCACACATCTGAATCACTTGAGTTCTCTCGTCACTCGGATTGGCCTTTTTCACCGTCTGGGAGCGACAAGTGAAAATGTGCTTGAAAAGACCCCAATGAGGCCGGCAACCCAAGAAATTCTCGCACAAAGACACGAAAGCAGCGAGATACACGATGGAGTTGGGAGTGAAGTGGTGAAGTTGTGCCCCAAAGAAGTTCAGAAATCCCCGAAAGAAAGGGTGAGGCGGCAGAGAAAACCCGCGGTCGACATGGGTGGCCAAGAGAACACACTCACCCTCCAGAGGTTGTGGCGCCCACTCCTTCCCCGGGAGCCACTCAGAGAACTCTTCATGGCTTCAAATGGATCGAGGTTTGAGTGGGGAAGGAGTTGAGTCGCAGGCTCACTGCATTGAGGCTCGTGAAGGTTTCTTCCAGGTCTTGTATCAAGGTCTTGGCCTCGCGAGACTTCACCACGATGTTGTTGACGTATGCCTCCACATTCTTCCCGAGCTGTGGGCCCAAGGTGATGTGCATGAGTCATTTGGAAGGTTGCCCTGCGTATGCTAAACCCGAATGGCATGCAGGTATAGCAGTATACTCCACACGGGGTTAGGAAGGCCGTCTTCTCCACGTCTTCCACTGCCATCTTGATTTGGTGATACCCGGAAAAGGCGTCCAAGAAGCACAACATGTCACACTCGGCGGTGGAATCGACGATCTGGTCGATGCGAGGGAGCGGAAATGGATCCTGCGGGCATGCTTTGTTGAGGTTGGTGAAGTCGACACATGCGCTCCTTTCCTCCCTTCTTCGGCACCACCACGGGTTGGCCAACCAATCTGGGTATCGGACCTCGTGGATAACCCCGGCTTCTAGCTTGCAGGTCTCTTGGACGATGAAGGCCTGCTTTCGGTGGACTGCCTCCTCGCTTCGCTTCACTTTGGGCCTTGACGTTGGGGCTGCGTTGAGGTGGTGCTCGATCACGCCCGTGGAATCCCTGCCACCTGATCGGGCTCCTGTGCGAACACCTTCTTGTTCGCACGCAGGAACTTGACAAGGGCTTCTTCTGTTCGGGCTCGAGGTTGGCACCTATGGTGAAGGTGGCGTTGTGGACCCGTCCTCATCGACGGGTATCTCGCTTGGTCTCCGCCTTTGTCTTGAGTGAACAATCGCTTCTTCTTGGTCGGCGCAGCCCCCTTGGGCTTGGGGGCTTCCGCATCGGCAGGCTGTGCTGCGGCCGCCATCTTGAGGGTGAGCCTGAGCGCTCGCAGCGCACCCTCAGTATCCCCGTGCACGGTGAGGACGCCGCTGCTCCCAGGCATCTTCATGAGGTTGTACCCCGGGGGGGTTGCGGCCATGAATTTGGCCAATGCCGGATAGCCAAGGATGGCGTTGTAGGGGAGGCCGATGGGGGCGATGTCGAAGTCGACCAATTCCGTGCGGAAGTTGTCGTAGGTGCCGAAGGTCACCGGAAGCCGGATTTGCCCCAAGGAGCTGGATGACCCTCCTCCTACGCCCGAAAAAGGCCGGCTGGGCAGCAGCCGCTCCCTGGGTATGCAGAGGAGGTTGAAGGCCTCGACTGAGAGTACATTGAGGCCGGCGCCGCCGTCGATGAGGGTCCTGGTGACGGCGACCTGGCAGATGGTAGGCGTGCAGAGCAGGGGGAGCGCACCGGAGCCGGCCGAGCTGGCGGGGTGGTCTTGAGAGTCGAAGGTCAGCCCGACCAACGACTCCGTCCGGCTCGAGGGAGCTCCCTGCCGCGTGGAGGCGGCGCCGACCTGGCGGACGAATGTCTTGACATGGCGGCTGGAAGGCGGCGCCTGCGAGCCACTGAGGAAGGCCGCGACGAGCGGGGGAGCCGGCGCGAGGGGGCGGGCGACCAGGGAGCCGCGCGGCCCCTCCCATGAGGTCGCCAAGGAGCGCAGGGACGATGCTTGCTGCCCGTCCCCCGCCGGGCCGATGGCGGTGTTGACGGCAGGTGACGTGGAACGACGAGGGCGCCCGCCGACGGGAGCTGTCCCGGTGACATGGGAGGCGCGGGCGGCTCGGCGCTTGGCGCGGGCTCGACGGGCGTCAGACATGGTTGCGGTGGCCGGGGAAGAACGAGGCGACGAAAGGCAGATTCCGGCGCACCCCTACCTGGCGCGCCAAATGTCGATTCGGGTTCAGCAGACCCTTAAGGTTCGAACTCGGGGTGCGACGGAGATCCAACCCTCCACCGCCTCGCACTGGCCGAATCGCAAGGACCTAAACTACTAAGAAGAACAGCACAAGAGACACGAGATTTATACTGGTTCAGGCCACCATCGTGGTGTAATACCCTACTCCAGTGTGTGGTGTATGGATTGCCTCTTGGGCTGATGAGGTACAGTACAGGGAAGAACAGCCTCGCGAGGGTGCGATGAGCTACTAAGTGGTATCCCGTCGCTCTAGCTTGAGGATCGGGTCTCTCTCTCTCTCTCTCTCTCTCTGGATCCCAAAATGCCTGCTTGGGAGAAGATGCCCTACTATGGTGGCTAGCTCTACTTATATAGACGAAGGCCCTGGGCCTCTTCCCAAATATTGAGCGGGAAGGGCGCCAACAATTGGCCATTTTGAAGGGGAACATCGGGTACACTTATCCCGACTAAAGTTGGTCCTCGCCGCCAAAGGCTCTGGTGATGACGCCGCTTGGGCTCCACGGTGATCGCATTCCAGCCATTGGGGCTGGTCTTGGTCTTGTTGCACCGAAGCGGATGCCTTTGCTTGATGCTCTTGCTCGCGCTTGCTCCTTTGCACCAAAGAGGAAAGGAGGACGCCATGGCTGGCGCCTCGATCGGGCGCCCTTGGTCGTCATGGCTTGCGCCACGGGCACCTTGTGAGGTACCCTGCCTTGAACTCTCCGCCTCCTCATGAGCCAGCTGACGAGGCCGCTACCGAGGAAGCTCTTGGTCGTCCGCCCCGCGAGGCTTGGCCCCTCGCGAGGGTCTTGAGCATGTGTTGATGAAGATGGGCCGTCCTGGGCCTCCTTTGAGCCACGCCGCAGGCCGCAGGCAGGCAAGTCTGGGGCCCCCGTTCCTAGAACGCCGACAAGGGTCTGTTGTTCCGTCGTATGCCTCTATGTTTACGGGCTTGAATCCCGCTCGAAATTCATGATCCAGCACCTCATCGGTGAAACATAGGGGGTGTGCGGCACCCCTATATTTGGGTGTACCGTGATGTTCGGATACTTGATGCGTTGCATTGCTTACTAGAGCTTGCTTCCTTGGCCCGTAGATAGATCTGGCTGGGCCATCTTTTTGATGCGAATCCTTGTGCGGATCACGTGCCGGCTTGTGTGCGGCGCCCTTTGCCGCTCTATGTTGGCCATGGGGTTGTTCACCCGATCTGGTGGCTTCCTTATTTTTTGATTGCGGGGGCTCTAAGGCCTCCTCATCAAATTCCAGCAGTAATTTTCGCTTCGGATAGCTCTTTGTGTGGGGACTGTCGCCGTATTTGTCTGCGGTTTTGAGTACTTTGCTCCATCTAATTCTGAGTGCATCTTCCGCTGTTTTGAGCTTCCGCTTCTGCTTTTTCAGGCTACGCGCAGTGGCGAAAAGCCTTTTGTGGAGGTTCTTTTGCTCCAGTAACTTGTCCGGTGTGAGGTCGTCCGGACTGTTATTTTCGCCGGGAACGGTTGCCCGGTTTGTTCATCCAAGTTGCCCTGTTCGGACGGTTGCTCGATGTCATGTTCGTCGTCCGCCGGTTCGCCCTGCTCTATGGCTGGGTCTGTATGGCTGATGTCTCTGTCGAGGCGGGGTTTGGAGCGGCGCTTACACCGCCGCTTTGACTGCTTTTCGAGGGAATGATCCCTTGTTGCGTCCCTTTGTTCCTCTTCGTCGTTTCTTTTAGGTGTGTCCACCATGTATACATCGTGAGATGAGGTGGTTGTCCAGTGCCCTATAGGCGCTGGTTCCTGTTTGTCTCCGACATCGTCGTCCATACCGTCGATGTCTTCGGAGTCGAAGTCGAGCATGTCGGTTAAATCATCGACAGTGGCTACGAAGTGGGTGGTGGGTGGGCTCTGAATTTCTTCGTCATCCGTATCCCAACCTTGCTGACCATAGTCCGGCCAGGGCTCTCCTGATAAAGAGAGAGACTTTAGTGAATTCAGGATGTCGCCAAGGCGGGCGCCGAAAAGATGTTCGCGGGCGGCGAACTCCATGATTGGCGTAATCGGATTGATTGGCGGTAGCGGAAGGTTGGAGTCCGGAGAGGAGTTCGCACCTTGGAGTCACGAAGCCGCAAAGGACAAGGCTGGTGTTCGCTCGATCGCCATAGAGATTGCAGCCCCGAGGCGGTGTCCAGCCACCCGTCCTCGATGTAGCCGGCTCCGGGCTAAGGGTCGGAGCGGACACTGGTGCGGCCTCCAGGGCACTGTTCGGCGGCAGAGCTAGATCATGCCCATCGTGATAGTGCGGCGCGCTCGGCTGTGGCTCGAACCCGTCGAAGATCAAGTCTCCGCGGACGTCAGCCGTGTAGTTCAAACTTCCAAATCTGACCTGATGGCCAGGGCGTAGCTTCGATCTGCTCCGGATGGCTGCGAATTGCCCGTGCAGCAAAGCCGCCCGAATCACGAAGATCTGTCCCGGGAGAAAAGTCTCACCTGCACCGCGTCGTTGTTGATGATCGGAGGAGCCATCGGGCCTAAAGATGACGATACGAGGAACTCTCAATGAAAGCACCAATGTCGGTGTCAAAACCGGCGGATCTCGGTAGGGGCTCCCAACTGTATGCGTCTAGGCGGATGGTAACAGGAGACAAGGGACACAATGTTTTACCCATGTTCGGGCCCTCTCGATGGAGGTAAAACCCTACTCCTGCTTGATTAATATTGATGATATGGGTAGTACAAGAGTAGATCTAGCACGAGATCGAGAGGCTAAACCCTAGAAGCTAGCCTATGGTATGATTGTTGTTCGTCCCACGGACTAAAACCCTCGGTTTATATAGACACCGAGAGGGCTAGGGTTACAGTAGTCGATTACAATGGGAGGAGATCTACATATCCATATCGCCAAGCTTGCCTTCCACGCCAAGGAAAGTCCCATCCGGACACGGGACAAAGTCTTCAATCTTGTATCTTCATTGTCCAGGAGTCCGGCCGAAGGTTATAGTCCGGCCATCCGGACACCCCCTAATCCAGGACTCCCTCATGACCCGACTATGAACGTGCGAGGACGTCGCGCCATAGCAATCGCTAAACCAACCCCGAGATGTTATTGACCACGCCAGAGCACGATCAACCTGACAACGAAGGTCTATTTCCTGCATGCAAACAAACAAGAAGCAAGAAACTGAAATTCCAATCTGAATATTGTGAATATAAAAGGAAAGTTTTATTAATGAAAGTGGGTTTTGTAACGTCTTGGTCTGGTCGTTGAAACACAAATGAAGGATGCAAGTTGCATCTATGGCGAATTTAATCTAAATAAAACCCAAGTCTAAATGGTGCCTTAAGGGTTGTATTTATAGGAGAAAAGGGAGGAGACTTCGTTCACCCTTGGCAAGGTGGGACTAAAACACCTCCTGAGTCGTTTCCCCTACAATATGGACTCTAAAACTAGCCTATGAAGTATTATTTTAAAACTACAGGGGCCTGGCCAAAAACTAAGGTGGCGCAGCACACATAATAAGCTATTGACGAATTTTATGAAAGGACATCTTGTATATTTCTTCCATGTCCTTGTATGTCATCATGGAGGCTTCAAAATGCTGACAACTCCATTAGAAACGCCGTTCTGGTTCCCTTCACGCGCGTCTTCATTTCCATGCTTGATCCTGTCGAGTGATCCACCCGCTTTTCCATGGTAGGCCCTTCATTAGTAATCAACACAAATATATCTATTTTAGGCAGCACCATATTCTCATGAATATTAGAATTATTCCCAATAAACAAAAGTACCTATGGCATGCGTGAACTCTTGAAATTGGTCCAATATGTATAGTAGCAGTGCATGTGGGTGTTGAAGGAAATATGCCCTAGAGGCAATAATAAAGTTGTTATTTATATTTCCTTATGTCATGATAAATGTTTATTATTCATGCTAGAATTTTATTAACCGGAAACTTAGTACATGTGTGAATACATAGACAAACAGAGTGTCCCTAGTATGCCTCTACTTGACTAGCTTGTTAAACAAAAATGGTTAAGTTTCCTAGCCATAGACATGTGTTGTCATTTGATCAGTGAGATCACATCATTAGAGAATGACGTGATGGACAAGACCCATTCGTTAGCTTACCACTATGATCGTTTAGATTATTGATATTGCTTTCTTCATGACTTATACATGTTCCTATGACTATGAGATTATGCAACTCCTGAATACCGGAGGAACACTGAGTGTGCTATCAAACGTCACAACGTAATTGGGTGATTATAAAGATGCTCTACAGGTGTCTCCGATGGTGTTTGTTGAGTTGGCATAGAACGAGATTAGGATTTGTCACTCCGTGTGTCGGAGAGGTATCTTTGGGCCCTCTTGATAATGCAGATCACTATAAGCCTTGCAAGCAATGTGACTAATGAGTTAGTTGCGGGATGATGCATTATGGAACGAGTAAAGAGACTTGCCAGTAACGAGATTGAACTAGGTATGACGATATCGATGATCGAATCTCGGGCAAGTAACATACCGATGACAAAGGGAACAACGTATGTTGTTACGCGGTTTGACCGATAAAGATCTTCGTAGGATATGTAGGAGCCAATATGAGCATCCAGCTTCCGCTATTGGTTATTGAACGGAGATGTGTCTCGGTCATGTCTACATAGTTCTCGAATCCGTAGGGTCCGCACGCTTAACGTTCGATGACGATTTTGTATTATGATCTATGTGATTTGATGGCCGAAGTTTGTTCGGAGTCCCGGATGAGATCACGGACATGACGAGGAGTCTCGAAATGGTCGAGAAGTACATATCGATATATTGGAAGGCTATATTCGGAAATCGGAAAGGTTCCAAGTGATTCGGGTATTTTTCGGAGTACCGGAGTGTTACGGGAATTCGCCGGGGGAAGTAGTGGGCCTTAATGGGCCATACGGGAGAGGAGAGAAGGGCCTCAAGGGGTGGTTGTGCCCCCTCCCCCACGCCCCATGGCAAGTACGAATTGGACTGGGGAGGGGCGGCACCCGCTCTCTTTCCTTCTCCCTCTCCTACTCCTTCCCTCTCTCCCCTCTTGGAAAAGGAAGGGGACTCCAACTAGGATTGGGAATCCTAGTTGGACTCCCCCTATAGGCGCGCCCCTCCTAGGCCGGCCTTCTCCTCCTCTCTCCTTTATATATGTGTCCAAGGGGGCACCCCAAAGCACAACAGACAATCTCTTAGCCTTGTGCGGTGCCCCCCTCCACAGTTACACACCTCGGTCATATCGTCGTAGTGCTTAGGCGAAGCCCTGCGCCGGTAGCTTCATCATCATCGTCACCACGCCGTCGTGCTGACGGAACTCTCCCTCGGCCTCAACTAGATCAAGAGTACGAGGGACGTTATCGAGCTGAACGTGTGCTGAACACGGAGGTGCCGTACGTCCGGTGCTAAGATTGGTCGGATGGTGAAGACATACGACTACATCAACCGCGTTGATATAACGCTTCCACTTTCGTTCTACGAGGGTACGTGGACACACTCTCCCCGCTCGCTGCTATGCATCACCTAGATAGATCTTGCGTGATCGTAGGAATTGTTTTTGAAATTATTGTGTTCCCCAACAGTAGCATCCGAGCCAGGTCTATGCGTAGATGTTATATGCACGAGTAGAACACAAAGAGTTGTGGGCGATAATAGTCATACTGCTTACCAGCATGTCATACTTTGATTCAATAGTATTGTTGGATGAAGCGGCCCAGACCGACATTACAAGACCGCGTTCATGAGACTGGTTCTACCGCTATGCTTCGCACACAGGTGGCTAGTGGGTGTCTGTTTCTCCAACTTTAGTTGAATCGAGTGTGACTGCGCCCGGTCCTTGTTGAAGGTTAAAACAACACACTTGATGAAAAATCGTTGCGGTTTTGATGCGTAGGTAAGAACGGTTCTTGCTAAACCCGTAGCAGCCACGTAAAACTTGCAACAACAAAGTAGAGGACGTCTAACTTGTTTTTGCAGGGCATGTTGTGATGTGATATGGTCAAGACGTGATGAGATATAAATTGTTATATGAGATGATCATGTTTTGTAAAGTTATCGGCAATTGGCAGGAACCTTATGGTTGTCTCTTTATTTGCATAAAGATGCAAGCGCCATGTAATTGCTTTACTCTATCGCTATGCGATAGCAATAGTTGCAAAAGGCAATAGTTGGCGAGACGATCATGTGACGACATGTTGATAGATATCAAGATGATGGAGATCATGGTGTCATGCCGGTGACGATGGAGATCGTGACGGTACTATGAAGATGGAGATCAAAGGCACAAGATGATGATGGCCATATCATGTCACATATTTTTATTGCATGTGATGTTTATCTTGTATGCATCTTATTTTGCCCAGTATGACGGTAGCTTTATAAGATGATCCCTTAGTAAAATTTCAAGGTATAAGTGTTCTCCCTGAGTATGCACCGTTGCGATGGTTCTTCGTGCTGAGACACCACCTGATGATCGGGTGTGATAAGCTCTACGTTCAGATACAATGGGTGCAAGCCAGTTTTGCACACGCAGAATACTCGGGTTAAACTTGACGAGCCTAGCATATGCAGATATGGCCTCGGAACACTGAGATCGAAAGATCGAACGTGAATCATATAGTAGATATGATCAACATAGTGATGTTCACCATTGAAAACTACACCATCTCACGTGATGATCGGACATGGTTTAATTGATTTGGATCACGTGATCATTTAGATGACTAGAGGGATGTCTATCTAAGTGGGAGTTCTTAAGTAATATTATTAATTGAACTTTAATTTATCATGAACGTAGTCCTGATAGTATTTGCTTAACTATGTTGTAGATCAATAGCTCGCGATGTAGCTCCCCGTTTATTTTTGATATGTTCCTAGAGAAAACTAAGTTGAAAAATGATAGTAGCAATGATGCGGTCTAGGTCCTTGATCTGAGGATTATCCTCATTGCTGCACAGAACAATTATGTCCTTGATGCACCGCTAGGTGACGGAACTATTGCAGAAGCAGATGCAGACATTATGAACGTTTGACAAGCTCGGTATGATGACTACTTGATAGTTTAGTGCACCATGCTTTACGGCTTAGAACTGGGACTTCAAAAAAATTTGAACAACATGGAGCATATGAGATGTTCCAAGAGTTGAAATTGGTATTTCAGACTCATGCTCGTGTTAAGAGCTATGAGACCTCTGACAAAGTACTTTGCCTACAAGATGGAGGAGAATAGCTCAACTGGTGAGCATGTGCTCAGAATGTCTGAGTACTACAATCACTTGAATCAAGTGGGAGTTAATCTTCCAGATAAGATAGTGATTGACAGAGTTCTCTAGTCACTATCACCAAGTTATTAGAACTTCTTGATGAACTACAATATGCAAGAGATAAAGGGAACGATTCCCAAGCTCTTCGCGATGCTGAAATCGGCGAAGGTAGAAATCAAGAAAAAGCATCAAGTGTTGATGGTTGACAAGACCACTAGTTTCAAGTAAAAGGGCAAGGGAAAGAAAGGGAACTTCAAGAAGAAACGCAAGCAAGTTGCCACTCCCATGAAGAAACCCAAAGCTGGACCCAAGCCTGAAACTGGGTGTTTCTACTACAAAGGAAATGGTCACTGGAAGCGGAACTGCCCCTAGATACTTGGCGGATAAGAAGGATGGCAAAGTGAACAAAGGTATATTTGACATGTTATTGATGTGTACTTTACTAGTGTTTATAGCAACCCCTCGTTATTTGATACTAGTTCAGTAGCTAAGAGTAGTAACTCAAAACGGGAGTTGCAAAATAAACAGAGACTAGTTCAGGGCGAGGTGATGATGTGTGTTGGAAGTGATTCCAAGGTTGATGAGATCACCATCACACACTCCCTTTACCTTCTTGATTAGTGTTGAACCTAAAATAAATGTTATTTGGTGTTTGCGTTGAGCGTGAATATGATTGGATCATGTTTATTGCAATACGTTTATTCATTTAGTCAAAGAATAATTGTTGTTCTGTTTACATGAATAAAACCTTCTATGGTCATACACTTAATATAAATGGTTTATTGAATCTCGATCATAGTGATACACATAATATTGATGCCAAAAGATGCAAAGTTGATAATGATAGTGCAACATACTTGTGGCAATCGCCGCTTAGGTCATATTGGTGTAAAGCGCATGAAGAAACTCCATGCGGATGGACTTTTGGAATCACTTGATTATGAATCATTTGATGCTTGCGAACCATGCCTCATGGGCAAGATGACTAAGACTTCGTTCCCCGGAACAATGGAGCGAGCCATTGACTTATTGGAAATAATTCATACTGATGTATGCGATCCGATGAGTGTTGAGGCTCGCAGCGAGAATTGTTATTTTCTAACCTTCACAGATGATTTGAGCAGATATGGGTATATCTACTTGATGAAACATAAGTCTGAAACATTTGAAAGGTTCAAAGGATTTCAGAGTGAAGTGGAAAATCATCGTAACAAGAAAATAAAGTTTCTACGATCTGATAGCGGAGGCGAATATTTGAGCCACGAGTTTGGTCTTCATTTGAAACAATCTGGAATAAGTTTCGCCACTCACGCCACCTAGAAAACCACGACATTCATGTTAAATAGTGCACCATCTAAATCCCTTGAGATGACACCGTATGAACTATGGTTTGGCAAGAAACCAAAGCTGTCGTTTCTTAAAGTTTGGGCTTGCGATGCTTATGTGAAAACGTTTCAAACTGATAAGCTGGAACCCAAATCGGAGAAGTGTGTCTTCATAGGATACCCAAAAAAAGAAATTGTTGGGTACACCTTCTATCATAGATCCGAAGGCAAGACTGTCGGCGTTCTGGGAACGGGGGTCCCCAGACTTGCCTGCCTGCAGCCTGCGGCGTGGCTTAAAGGGGGGCCCAGCACGACCCATCGTCATCAACAGAAGCTCAAGACCCTCGCGAGGGGCCAAGCCACGCGGGGCGGACGACAGGGAGCTTCCTCAGGCACGGCCTCATCAAGCGGGCTCGCGAGGAGGCGGAGAGATCAAGGCGGGGTACCTCACGAGGTGCCCATGACGCAAGCCATGACGACCAAGGGCGCCAGCCTTGCAGTGTCCTCCTTTCCTCTTTGGTGCAAAGGGAGCTTGCGCAGGCGAGATCATCAAGCAAAGTCATCCTTTTCGGTGCAACAAGACCAAGACCAGCCCAACGGCAGGATGGAAGTCTTTGTGGAGCCCAAGCAAAGGCCACCACCGTGAGCCTTTGACAGCGAGGACCAACTTTAGTCAGGATAAGTGTACCAGATGTTCCCCTTCAAAATGGCCAATTGTTGGCGCCCTTCCCGCTCAATATTTGGGGAGAGGCCCAGGGCCTTTGCCCATAAATAGGACTAGCCACCCACAGAAGAAGGAAGGAGGAGAAAAAAGAAAGGGAGGAGAAGAAAGAAAGAGGAGAAAAAGAGAGAGAGAGAGAGAGAGAGAGAGAGAGAGAGAGAGAGAGAGGGAGAAAGGTGGCTGAACTCCTCCTAGCAGTTCACCGCCCCGGCCAAGAACAGACCCTCGCGAGGCTGTTCTTCCTTGTATTGTTCATCACCATCAACCCAAGAGGCAATCCACTGCACCACAAACTAGAGTAGGGTATTACACCACAATGGTGGCCCGAACTAGTATAAACCTTGCGTCTCTTGTGTTGTTCGTTTTGTAGTTTAGATCCTAGTGAGGCGGTGAGGTGCAGGTAGGTAGAGGGCGAGATCTCCGCGCGCACCCTAGTGTTCGAACCTCAAGGGTCTGCCGGAACCCGAAATCCAACATTTGGCGCGCCAGGTAGGGGTGCACCGGAATTTGTCTTCCGCCGCCCTGTTCTCCGTCGACCACCGCATCCATGTTTGATGCTTGTCGGGCCCGCGCCGAGCGCCGAGCCGCACTCGCTTCCCGCGTCGCCCAGACGGCTCCCATCGGCGGGCGCCCTCGTCGTTCCCCGTCGCCTGCCATCAACGCCGCCACCGGCCCGACGGGGAATGAGAAGCAAGCATCGTCCCAGCATCCCTCCATGAGGCAAGACGGTCGCACTGCTACCCCCTCACTCGCCCCAGCTGGTTCTTCGTCTCACGCGTTCCGCGCGCCCATGGAGGCTCGGGCTGCGCTCATCGCGGCAAACGAGCTCCTGCGCTACCGTCTAGTCGACGACGTCTACGAAGAGTGGCTCGACCGCGTCACTGAGCTTGTCCGCGCCGCAGGGGGCTCCCACGCGCCGTCCGTCCTGCTGCACCGCACCCAGCCCTGCGCGGGCGAGAAGCTCCGGGGGTGCCTCAGCCGCCTCCCCCTCAAGAAGGCGCCCTGGCCCCAAGGCGCGTGGTCCCTGGGCGGAACCCGCTCTGTTCGGCGCTAGCGCGGCAGGAGCAGAGCTGCCAGGAAGTCCCTCGCCCGCAAGAAGCTGCCCGAGTGCTCCCCGCTCCAACTCGTCGCGACCACGCTCCTGCTCTAGCACGTCAAGACCCCGTGCTGCTCCCAGCTGCAGTGCATGTGGACCCGCAAGACCAAGCTCTTCGTCACCCAAGGTCTCCCGTGGCCACAACAGGCTGCCGTGCCTTCACCACCGAGCTGTGCAGCGTCACGGGGCCCGGCAAGTTCAAGCCAGACCTGCCTCCTCGCTACGACGGTACGGCCGACCCCGCAGAGTTCCACCAGCTCTGAAGCTGGGCATCGCCGCGAACGGAGATGAGAAGGTCATGGCGAACTGGTTTCCCATGGCGCTCAAGGACGGGCCCGCACTGGCTCCCGAACCTGGCTCGTGCACGATCTCCTCCTCGGGACGAGATGCGCACCCGCTTCATCGCCAACTTCCAAGGTACTTCGTGACTGCCACCCGCCGTGAGCGGCATGCGCCCGCATCAAGCAGCAACTGGGGAGACCCTGCAGAAATACATCCAGCGCTTCAACAACGCACGCCTCAAGATTCCCAAGGTGACCGAGGAGGCCATCATCTCCGCCTTTTCCGACGGTGTGCGCGACGTCAAGATGAAGGAGGAGCTGGCGATGCATGAAGACTTGTGCACTTCCCTGGAGCTGTTCAACTTGGCGACCAAGTGCTCCAGGGCCGAGGAAGGGCGTCTCTCCCTCCTCAAGCTGCATGCCGCAGACCCAGAAGAGAAGAAACCCAAAGCTAAGGATGTGAAGCACAAGGGGGCTGCCGTGCTCGCAGCAGAACCGGACACCAAGTGGGGCAGAGATCAGCCCGAGTCTTCCAAGGGCAGCCGGTACTGTGTGTACCACGACCTCCACACCCACAACACCAACGGATGTCAAGAGCTCCGAGCCGTGCGAGAAGGGAGGATCGGCCGACGTCCCGACCGCAGCGACCGGGGCTACGGCTGAGGAGACAGAAGGAACGCAGGACGCTGGGAAGACCGCGGCCCTCGCCAAGGGTGGCGCGACCAACCTCGCGAGGATCGCTGGCGGGACCCGCCTCGCGAGGGAGGCTGGAGGGATCAGCCTCGTGAGGTTCGCCCGCAAGGCAACGCAGGCCTCCCTCCTCTGCCACCGCTGCCAAGGAGAAATGAAGACCATCATCAGGACGAGGGGCTGGGGCTTCCAGAGCCGCAGCGATCGCCTGCATCCTGGGCGGAGCTCAAGCCCCAGCCTCTCAACGCATCTTCAAGCAGTTCGCCCGCGAAGTAAATGCAGTCCTCCCCAAGCTCGAAGCCACACGCCCTCTCAAGTGGTCGGCGTGCGCCATCACGTTCAGCTCAGTGGATCAACTCAAGTGTGCGGCCACAGCCAGAGTCCTCCCGATGCTTTACTCCCCAATCATCAGCAACGTGCTAGTCACCAAGACCCTCATCGATGGCGGGGTAGGGCTCAACGTCCTGTCCCTGGAAACGTTCAACAATCTCCAAGTACCTTACAGTCAACTTCAGCCGACCAAGCCTTTCTCTAGGGTCACCGATGGCTCCACGGTCCCGATTGGGCAGGTTCGCCTCCCTGTCACCTTCGGCACGCGCGACAACTACCGCACCGAGCTCATCGACTTCGACGTCGCCCACATTCGCCTACCATACAACGCCATTCTCAAGTACCCAGTGCTGGCCAAGTTCATGGCTGTAACCCACCACGGCTACAACGTCCTCAAGATGCCAGGAAGTGGCGGAGTCATCACGGTGCCCTGCGAAGAGAAAGACGCGGTGTGCTCCCCGGAGTGAGCCTTTCAGGACGCATCACTGGAAAACCCGGATCGCGGAAGCAGGAGGCTTCCAGAGACCGCCCCCAAGAAGAAGAAGACATCGTCCGGCCCGGCCCCTCAGGGTCCGCGCCTGCTCAGGGGGAACCTCCTTCTATCGCATAGGAAAGCGCGCCCGGCGCCCTCCTCAGGCAGGGCTCGGGGGCTCCCCCCTGGAGGGCCACCGACCTTGCTAAGGTCACGAGGGAGGCGCTTGGGCACCATTTGGAGGCGTGTTTCGAAGCACGTTTCCCTCAAGAAGGAGCAAGGCAAGGAGGGCCAAACCCTCAGGAGTTCGTCAGCAAGATCATTCAGGAGTTGCAGGAGTCAAGAGTCATGAGTGGCAGCCGCCGCCACTGCCGTAGCTCCCCATCCAGGCGAGGATGGTGGGCTGCGCGTCTGCATCAACATACCAGGGCTCAACCGAGCCACCTCTCAGGAGCGCCTCTAGCCCTCTCGCGTGGGGTGCTGCGAAGGTCCACCCCACAGCTATGTTCGCATGCCTTACGGCTTGCTAAATGCGGTTGCCACGCGCCAGCGCCTCATGAGGAGCACCCTGGAGGCTCAAGAGGCCAGGCGTTCCGCAGCCCTGGCAGAGATGGAGATGGTCCACGAGGAGCCACCAGCGCCTCCGGAGCCTCCCGAGGCCCCTGAGCCTGGGGGCTCGTGAGGATCGGCTCCCGCAGCCCACCGAGTCTGCTGCGCCAACACCCTTTCGTCTTCAACGCTATCAGGTGACATCTTTCAAGTTTCATTTCCAGCTGGGAGCGCCCCCCAGGGCTGCATTATTCCCAGGCCGCGTGTGTCCGTCTCTGCGGCGTGCATCCCTTTTACTTCATGTTCCTAGCTTACCTTGTTAGGGGCGCCCCTCGGGCTGCATCATCCCCAAGTCGCTTGGGCCAGACCCGGCGGCATGTATCCCTCTTGCGTTTATTTCGGGTCATGCTTTCGACCCATCATGCTTGTTATTTGATGCCAATCCATGGCACCTTTTCTTCATTCATGTCGACCGCTTCCACGTTAAAGGGGGGGGGGGTTACCTGAGCATCACGACTCAGGGCTCCTACTGGCTCTCCAGCCCTCAGCCTCTGGCCTTGTCCATGGCATCGCGACCTGGCATACCAGCAACGGCTAAGACCAGCTCGAGGGTCGGGACCCGAGGACGTAGAGCGCCGGCATCTAACCGAATCTGCAGGAACACATCACAAGATAAGGCCCAGTGCCAGGCGCAACCCGCCTTGAGGTAGGGCCCCGTGAGTCCCGCGCTGGCTCACGGGTGCCCATACACCTCGTCAGACTACCGTGCCAGCCACGTGTCGTATGGGGCTGTACACGCCCGGGCTCCTCCCGGAGGGGAGCCCCTCCCACGCACTGATGGAAGCACCATGCTCCTTGGCTGGCGACACTACCGAGGAGCGGCTATGCCCAGACACATACGGAAGCGCTATGCTCGGCTGGTGATAAACAACTGAGGGTGGCCCCCGAGCTGCATCAACCTCAGGTAGCCTAGAGCTTAGTGTCAGGCCTCATCCCAACGCCTCCCCTCTGGAGTGCCGCGCGAGGGGGCTGGGCACGGGGGCTGCTCCTCGGTCACGCCCAGACGCACGCCACCCAGCCAGGCCCTCGGGCCTGGTTCGTCCGACGCCCTCCCCGAGCGGAGCCAAGGTACGAAGGCCGTTTGAGCGTCGAGGGGACTCTGAGCATCACGCGACTCAGGGGGAGCCTAATCGTCACGTAGCCCCTCACTCCTTAGTTCCGAAAGGCTAACATCGGTTGAGGTATGCGCGGGGCCGGGCTCTGCAGACGTAAAACGGTAGATCCACCCATATCTCACCTCCTACTTGTTGTTCGTGCGCCAAGGGGGACTCCTGAGCATCGCGACTCAGGAACCTAACTTGTCACGTAGCCCCTCACTCCTTGGTCCCATCCTGGTTTCCGGTCGGGGCTAACGGCGGCTGAGGTATGCGCGGGGCCGTGCTCTGCTGGCGTAGAACATAAGCAAGTAGGAAGGAAAAGCGCAAATTTCAAGGAATTCAAAAGCAAATATTACAGTCCATAACTGTTATCACAACGCCAAATGCAAGTTTAAACACCTCCCCGAGGCATGATACATGTGCAGGAATTAAAAGCAGGACAGGAGCCACGAAGGGGTCACTTTTCGGTAGCACCGTCGCTGGCGGCGGAGCTGCGCTGGGCGGGTTCGCCTCGTGGAGCCCCAGGATCGGCAGCGCCTCGCTTTGGCTTGGTGCTGAAGGCCCGGAACTTCGCCAGCAGAGCCTCCACTCGACCCTTCACGGCCTCAGCACCGGCAGCGGCAAGCTCACCGCTCACAGGCTCCAGCAGGCTGTCAAGGTCAACGTTGGGGTCGCGAAGGTAGACGTGGGTGAAGACACGCGTTAGCACTACAAAAGAAAGGACACGCGCCTCGGCCTCAGCCGTGGGGCCAAGGCCAAGGGCGACATCTTCAAGGGCGCGGACCAGGAAGGGAAGCAGCTTGGCGGGGCCGTCCTCGGTGCCGGCCAGCGGGCTTTCCAGGCCGCTGTCGTAAAGCGACTTCAGCAAGGTGCGAGCCTTCACCTCCAGCTTCGCGAAGGCCACGCGGTCCTCGGCAAGGACCCGTGCCTTGCCGTCCAGCTCGACCTTCCTCGCCTCCAACTCTTGCTCCAGCGCGCCTAGGCGGTTACGGCGCTTCTTGATCTTGGCGTCCCGGTCCTTGACGGCCACCTCGCGAGCTTTCATGCCTTCCTCCTGCTCTTGGTGAAGGCGGGCCTCCTTGGCGAGCTGGTCCAGCAGGCCCTGCAGCTCGCTCTCCAGCGCCCTGCAGCGACCTCGGACATCGGCTACCTCCCCCAAGGCAGCGTCGCGAGTAGCCTTCGCCCCAAGGACGGCCTGCTTCTCCTCGTCGCAAGCCGTCGAGGCCTGGACCAGCGCCGCCAATCGAAGCGCCGGAGCGAATCCAGCCAGGTTACCCAAGCGCCCGACCACTAGACGGGGGTCGGCGCCCAAAAGATTCTGCCGCAGCCGGTCCAGTTCGGCAGCAGCACGATCCAGAACGGTAGGAGGAGTCGGAGAGACAGCAGTCGGTGGGGTAGGAGGAGAAGGCGGCAGCGTGACCACAGTATCCTGAGGCAGAGCCTGCTGCGCCCCAACGGCTGTGGTGGCAGCATCAGGCAAGGGGACCTCAAGAGTCTCTTGGGCCGTGGGGGCTGAGCTCGCCCCAGCCGGCTCAGCCAGGCCTCGTGAGGACGACCGGGTAGGAGAGGCCCGTGCATTGCGGTCACCTTCTTTCACGGGCAGAGGCGCTGCCCCAGACGGAACCTCAGGAGATCCCTTCGGCTTCTTTGCCACGGGCGCCAGCCTAGCCAAGAGATACAGACGTCAAGCCTCAACGACAAAACAAGAAATAAGATAGGAATCGAGCACTTACTGGTCGTCGCTCGCGGGCTCGAGCAACCTCTGGCCATACTTGAAGCCCGAGAGCCGGCTGCAAGGATCAGCCTCAAGGAGCTCGGGAGCAGGAGGCGCACCTACGGATCGCCTTGGGGCCGGGCACCCTGGGATCAGCCCGGTCCTGTCCTTCTTCGGGATCGGGGGCAAGCTCCCGCCGCCATGCTCGTCATCATCCTCGCCGTCGTCGTCGCTTGGTGAGAGGCGAAGAAAGCGGGACTTGCGCCGAGGGAGGGGAGCCCTCGACTCTCCATCGGTCGCCTCGGAGTCGAGCCCTCTTTCCCACTCCCCTTCTCCCTTCTATTCGCAGGAGTCACCGGAGGACACGTCCACCGGGTCCTCGGGAACCTCCGCGGGCATGGTCCCGTCCCCATTGAAGATGTGCATGGACTCCACTACCTGCTCCCAGTCGTCGCGGAGGAACGGGGGCGTAGGAGCGCCCTCCAACCTCCCCACGTCGCCCCCGACCAAAGATTGGAGAACCGCAGCCAGGTCTTCGTCGGCCAAGATCGCGGGGCTCGGGTGGGGCCTCCACATCGGAAGTGAGTACTGACGAAGTGGAGCCAGCTGGTGCTCCAGGAATTCCCTCAGCAGTGATGCGTCGGTCAGCTTCGCCACCGCCATGCTAGCCGGCCTCAGATCCGTGTCCATCTTCTCCAACACCGGCCTCGCGCGGGGGTCCACGAGCTCCACTCGAGACCAATCGTCGGAGCTCGTGGGGTGCTCCGTGGGCAAGATTAGCCGAGGGTGGATGCGCCCAACATCTACCAAGAACCACTTGCTCCTGAAGCCCTCAATCCTCTTCCCAGGGTTCGAAATGGCGATGGAGCTACCGTACGCGACAAAACTCACGCACACAGAGATGGGACCACGAGAGGTCCGGAGGGAGAAATAGTGGCGCAGCAGGGCCACTGAGGGCTGCACCCCGACGTGAGCCTCACAATAGTAGGCGAAGATTGCCAGAAGGAGAACAGAGTTGGGGTGGAGATGCAGAGCTTGTAGCTTGTAATGGCGGAGGACAGAGAAGAAGAACTCGGAAAAGGGAGGCATCGGACCGGCAACAATGGCGCTTACAAAGAGCGGATAGAAGGTGCTCCCTTGGCCTCGTGGAGGGCGGAGCCGGCCTTGAACACCTTCGCCCCGTCGATGCCTTGCGCCGCCACCATCTGGCGCACCCGAGCAAGGCTCGCCTCCGACACGTTCGGCGAGTCCAGGGCAGGCGAGGTACCAAGCTCTGGCCGGGGTCTGGCAAGGCGCCGTGTCTTGCTACGGCGTGCAGTCGAAGTGGATCTGAAGATTTTGGAGGCAAGAAGGAGAGGCACAAGAAAGGGGATCTGAGCAGTAACCAGAGAAAGCAAAGGAAGCAAAGCCTAGGCAGATGCCGCTCCTTTATCAACTCGCGCGGTTGCTGGGGCACCCACGTCCAATCAACCGCCACGCGGCGCCCAAGGCCGCAGGCTGTTAGGGCCCGCGGCGCTTCGCACTTGCCCTTTCGCTTCTCTGCTCGGCCAAGTCTGCGGCGTGGGGTCCCCAGACATGCCTGCCTGCGGCGTGGCTCAAAGGGGGGCCCAGCACGGCCCATCTTCATCAACACAAGCTCAAGACCCTCGCGAGGGCCAAGCCTCACGGGGCGGACGACAGGGAGCTTCCTCAGGCACGGCCTCATCAGGCTGGCTCGCGAGGAGGCGGAGAGATGAAGGCGGGGTACCTCACGAGGTGCCCATGACGCAAGCCATGACGACCAAGGGCGCCAGGCGGGCGCCAGCCCGCGTAGTGTCCTCCTTTCCTCTTTGGTGCAAAGGGAGCAAGCGCAGGCGAGAGCATCAAGCAAAGGCATCCATTTTGGTGCAACAAGACCAAGACCAGCCCAACGGCAGGAAGGAAGTCATTCTGGAGCCCAAGCAGGCGTCACCACCAGAGCCTTTGACAGGCGAGGACCAACTTTAGTCAGGATAAGTGTACCAGATGTTCCCCTTCAAAATGGCCAATTGTTGGCGCCCTTCCCGCTCAATATTTGGGGAGAGGCCCAAGGCCTTTGCTTATAAATAGGACTAGCCACCCACAGAAGAAGGAAGGAGGAGAAAAAAGAAAGGGAGGAGAAGAAAGAAAGAGGAGAAAAGAGAGAGAGAGAGAGAGAGAGAGAGAGAGAGAGAGAGAGACAGAGAAAGGTGGCTGAACTCCTCCTAGTAGTTCACCGCCCTGGCCAAGAACAGACCCTCGCGAGGTTGTTCTTCCTTGTATTGTTCATCACCATCAGCCCAAGAGGCAATCCACCGCACCACAAACTAGAGTAGGGTATTACACCACAATGGTGGCCCGAACTAGTATAAACCTTGCGTCTCTTGTGTTGTTCCTTTCGTAGTTTAGATCCTAGCGAGGCGGCGGGGTGCAGGTAGGTAGAGGGTGAGATCTCCGCGCGCACCCCAGTGTTCGAACCTCAAGGGTCTGCCGGAACCCAAAATCCGACAAAGATATTCGTTGCTAAGAAGGGATCCTTTCTAGAGAAGGAGTTCCTCTCGAAAGAAGTGAGTGGGAGGAAAGTAGAACTTGATGAGGTAATTGTACCTTCTCCTGAATTGGAAAGTAGTTCATCACAGAAATCAGTTCCAGTGATTCCTACACCAATTAGTGAGGAAGCTAATGATGATGATCATGAAACTTTCGATCAAGTTACTACCTTAGCTTGTAGGTCAACCAGAGTATGGTCCACACCAGAGTGGTACGGTAATCCTGTTCTGGAAATCATGTTACTAGACCATGAGAACCTATGAACTATGAGGAAGCGATGATGAGTCCAGATTCGGCGAAATGGCTTGAGGCCATGAAATCTGAGATGGGATCCATGTATGAGAACAAAGTGTGGACTTTGATTGACTTGCCCGATGATCGGTGAGCCATTGAGAATAAATGGATATTCAAGAGGAAGACGGACGCTGATGGTAGTGTTACTATCTACAAAGCTCGACTTGTCGCAAAAGGCTTTTGACAAGTTCAAGGTGTTGACTAGATGAGATTTTCTCACTCGTAGCGATGCTTAAGTTTGTCCGAATCATGTTAGCAATTCCTGCATTTTATGAAATCTGGCAAATGGATAACAAAACTGCACTCCTTAATGGATTTATTAAAGAAGAGTTGTATATGATGCAACCAGAAGGTTTTGTCAATCCTAAAGGTGCTAATAAAATGTGAAGCTCCAGCGATCCATCTATGGACTGGTGCAAGCATCTCGGAGTTGGAATATACGCTTTGATGAGTTGATCAAAACATATAGTTTTATATAGACTTGCGGTGAAGCCTGTATTTACAAGAAAGTGAGTGGGAGCACTACAGCCTTTCTGATAAGTATATGTGTGTCGGATTTCGGGTTCCGGCAGACCCTCTAGGTTCGAACTCTGGGGTGCGCATGGAGATCTCACCCCCTACCAACCTGCACCTCATCGCCTCGCAAGGATCTAAACTACACAAACAGCAACACAAGGGACACAATGTTTATACTGGTTCGGGCCACCATTGTGGTGTAATACCCTACTCCAGTGTGTGGTGTGGTGGATTGCCTCAGGGGCTGATGATGAACAATACAAGGAAGAACGGCCTCATGAGGATCTCTTCTTGGCCGGTGCGATGAACTGCTAGGGGGAGTTCGGTCGCTCTCTCTCTCTCTCTTTCTGGATTCAAGATGCCTCTAGCTCTGTTCTGGATACCGGATCCACTTCTCTCTCTAACCTGTGGGTGGCTAGCCCTACTTATAGGCAAAGGCCCTGGGCCTCTTCCCAAATATTGAGCGGGAAGGGCGCCAACAATTGGCCATTTTGAAGGGGAACATCTAGTACACTTATCCTGACTAAAGTTAGTCCTCGCCTGCCAAAGGCTCTGACGATGACGCCGGCTTGGGCACCACGATGACCTCCTTCCTGCCGTTGTGTTGGTCTTGGTCTTGTTGCACTGAAATGGCTGCCTTTGCTTCATGCTCTCGCCTGCGCTTGCCTCCTTTGCACCAAAGAGGAAACGAGGACATCTTGTGGTGGCGCCACTTTGGCGCCCTTGGTCGTCATGGCTTGCGTCATGGGCACCTCGTGAGGTACCCGCCTTGATCTCTCCGGGCCTCGCTAGCCAACTGACGAGGCCGTGCCTGAGGAGGCTTCCTGTCGTCCGCCCCGCGAGGCTTGGCCACTCGCGAGGGTCTTGAGCTTGCGCTGATGAAGATGGGCCGTGCTGGGCCACCCCTTGAGCCACGCCGCAGGCCACAGGCAGGCAAGACTGGGTACCCCCATTCCCAAAACGCCGACAGTAGCCCCCGGGCACAAGGCGCACCTGGACTTGGCTTAGCAGAGAAGCGAAGGGGCAAGTGCGAAGCGCCGCGGGCCCTAACAGCCTGCGGCCTCGGGCGCCGTGTGGCGGTTGATTGGACGTGGGCATCCCTGTTCCCCACGACGCCTCGGCGACTGCATGAATTGACAAGTCCCTCCATGCAAAGCGGGTCATGATTACCTGTGATCGTGGAGGTCGTCGGTTGGCCTTCCCCGGTTATAAGTACGGAACGGCGCATGCCCTTCCGGTCCATCTCTTCTTGCATCTCCTTCTTCTCCATCCCTTGCTCCACTTTGCGGCAATGGCTCCGATACGCCGGTTCTCCAGGGAAGAGAAAGGAAAGGCTCCCCGAGAGGGTCCCGACCCGCTTCCGCCGAAGAAACGGCTAGCCCTCTGCCGTCGAGATGAGGGCGCCCGGCAGGAGGTGTCGAGGCCCTGGTACGAGCGGCCGCCGCCAGGGTTCCCGCTGCCCTTGTACGCCCGCATTGAGGGCCCTGAAGGAGTTGTCGCCGAGCGCCATGGACGACGCCCCCGTCGGAGCCGGCGGGTCACAGCGGTGCGCGTTGTTCCCCCCCGGAGTCCATGCCGAGGGCTCCTCCCGAGAGTTTGTGCTCCACGCCGCCATGCCTCCTCAGTCTTGGATTCGCTTTCCTCCCTCCTTCGCCTTCGCGATTCCGCAGAGGGGATCTCTGGAGCTCTGGTTGCAGCACGACGGCTGCAGCACCCTTGCGACCGAAGCGGAGGTCTCGGTCGTCGCTCCGGGCAAGGTCTTCATGACTCGAGGCTAGGGTGAGATCGCCCGGGTCTGCAGAACAAGGGGCGCCCTCGTGATCCACCTGGAGTACGACGGCGCTTCCGTGATGTTCTTCATGGTCTTCGACGCGGAAGGACGCCGGCTGGAGTGCTGCCCTGAGAGAGGTGGTCGAGGCCCTGCCGCGGCAAGGACCAGGCTCCCCGACCGCTCCCTCAGCAGCTCCTCAGGCGGCGGAGGCTTCGGAGGATCCAGCGACTCCGCCGAGCTCTTCGCGACTCCGGAGACGAGCGACGACAGCTACGAGCCCCCGAGCTTGCGTCGCTCTCGGAGCAAGGCGGGCTCGTCAGGCCGCCGCCGTCTCTGATCTGGATGGGGTTGGCGCCGGTGCCTGACGGCCCACTGTTGACGATGGCGCTCTTGCGGAGGCGCGTGTAGTTAGCGTTCTTTAGGATCTGCTCCCTTTGTTCCCTGCGAGGAGTCGAAAAACGCGCCCCGTGGGGGCTTGTAAGGTGCCTGTGGTTATGTTTGTTAATATGATCCTTGTCGTGAAGTAGTGCGAGATGCTCATCCCGTCTTAGCTCAGTTCCTCCTTTCGAACCTCACGAGGGCTTGATGCTCTGCCGGCTGTGTCCCGGTCCCAAGGCAGGCTTCAGCCGTCGCTGGTATGCCAGGTCGCGATGCCGTGGTCAAGGCCAGGAGGTGAGCGGCCCGGGTCCAGTAAGAGCCCCTGAGTCGCGATGCTCAGGAGGTCCCCTTTAGCGGTCAAGCAGCCATTGTTCGGTGAGAAAGGAGCGCGGCGTTGCTAGCACGGGATTGCCTTAGGTGCGAGGTCGGTGCTGTGATAGCTAGTGTTTCCGGAGGATGACTTATCTCGGGAGTCAGGAACCGCTTCCTGGTGCGGCATTCGGTCCGCACATCGGCAGACGAGGAGTTGCCTGGCGAGGTCCCCGCGTGCCTCTTCCCTCTCGCCTTTACTCCCCTTTCTGCTCTACGTCCTTGGGTCCCGGCCCTCAAGCGGGGCTCAGCCGTCGCTGGTATGCCAGGTCGTGATGCCGTGGACAAGGCCAGAGGGTGAGGGCTGGAGAGCCAGTAGGAGCCCATGAGTCGCGATGCTCAGGTACCCCCCCTTTAACGTGCAAGCGGTTCAAGGCGTGACAAGAGTGAAGAAGACGCCGTGAGGGCCTCGCCTGGCGCTGCTCCTTGAAGAGATCCTGCAGGCTCATCACAAGAAGAACAAGAGTTCACCATGGCAAGCGACGGTCAGCCGTTGGTTGCTCTGGAGGGGTGACAAGGCACTGAAGGCTTGACGAGGTGGCGCCATGCGGGGCTGCCACGGCCAGAGCTCGGCCATTCAGGTTTGTCGGCATCGCAAGGACGGACCCACACGTAAGCGTCGTGCCGTTGGGGAGTAGCTCCATCAGTTGGTGTCAATCGAGCGGGCGACTAGGTCAAACACATTAATCACGAAGGAGCAAGTTCATTTAGATAGGTGCAGGGAAGGCAGACATCGCTGGAGTGCGGCCCGGCGACTTGGGGATGATGCAGCCCGAGGGGCGCCCCCAATAAGGTAAGCTAGAAACACAAAGCAAAAGGGATACATGCCGCAGGGACGGGCCCACGTGGCCTGGGAATGATGCAGCCCTGGGGGCGCTCCCAGCTGAAAATGAAACTCGAAGGATGTCACCTTATAACATTGAAGACGAAGGGATGCTGAAGTAGCGGACGTCGTGCGCTGCGGAAGGCGATCTTCATGAGCCCCCAGGCCTAGGAGCCTCGGGAGGCTCCGGAGGCGCTGGTGGCTCCTCGTGGACCATCTCCATCTCCGCCAGGACTGCGGAACGCCTGGCCTCTTGAGCCTCCAGGATGCTCCTCATGAGGCGCTGGCGCGCGGCAGCCGCGTTCAGCAAACCGTAAGGCATGCGAACGTAGCTGTGGGGTGGACCCTCACAACGCCCCACGCGCGAGGGCCAGAGGCGCTCCTGAGAGGCGGCTCGGTTGAGCCCTGGTATGTCGATGCAGACGCGCATCCCACCATCTTCGCTTGGATGGGGAGCTACGGCGGGTAAGCGGCGGCTTCCACTCATGACTCTTGACTCCCGCAGCTCCTAAATGATCTGGCTGAATAACTCCTGAGGGTTTGGCCCTCCTTGCCTCGCTCCTTCCTGAGGGAAACGTGCTTTGAAACACGCCTCCAAGTGGTGCCCAAGCGCCTCCCTCGTGATCTTAGCAAAGTTGGTGGCCCTCCAGGAGAGAGCCCCCGAGCCTTGCTCGAGGAGGGCGCCGGGCGCGCCTTCCTATGCGACAGAAGGAGGTGCCCCCTGAACAGGCGCGGACCCTGAGGGGCCTGCCTCCCGAGGGATCGGGCCAGGCGATGTCTTCTTCTTCTTGGGAGGAGCTTCGGGGAGCCTCCCGCTCCTGTGATCTGGGTCTTCAAGTTATGCGGCTTGAAAAGCACGCCTGTGGAACACTGCGTCTCTCTCTTCACAAGGCACCGTGATGACTCCACTACTTCCTGGCATCTTGAGGACATTGTAGCCGTGATGAGTCACGACCATGAATTTGGCCAGAGCTGGGTACCCGAGGATGGCATTGTATGGCAGGCGAATGTGGGCGACGTCAAAGTCGATGAGCTCGGTGTGGTAGTTGTCGCGTGCCCCAAAGGTGACATGAAGGCAAACCTGCCCAATCAGAACTGTGGAGCCATCGGTGACCCCGGAGAAAGGCTTGGTTGGCTGAAGCTGATTGTACGGCACTTGGAGATTGTTGAATGTCTCGACAAACAGGAAATTGAGCCCTCCTCCGCCATCGATGAGGGTCCTGGTGACTTGCACGTTGCTGATGATTGGGGAGCAAAGCATCGGGAGGACTCCGGCTGTGGCTGCACACTTGAGCTGATCCGCTGAGCTGAACGTGATGACGAACGCTGACCACCGAGAGGGCACGTGGCTTCGAGCTTGGGAGGACTGCATTCACTTCGGCAGGCGAACTGCTTGAAGATGCTTGAGAGGCTGGGGCTTGAGCTCCGCCCAGGATGCAAGCGATCGCGCTGGCTCACGGAAGCCCCAGCCCCTCGCCCCGATGATGGTCTTCATTTCTCCTTGGCTGCGGTGGCGGTGGAGGAAGGCCTGTGTTGCCTTGCGGGCGATCCTCGCGAGGCTGATCTCTCCAGCCTCCCTCGCGAGGCGGGTCCCTCCAACCTCCCTCGCGAGGCTGATCCTGCCAGCGGTCCTCGCGAGGTCGGTCACGCCACCCTTGGCGAGGGCCACGGTCTTCCCAGCGTCCTGTGTTTCTTCCTCCTCCTCTGCCGTAGCCTCGATTGTTGCGGTCGGGGCGTCGACCGATTCTCCCTTCTCGCACGGCTCTGAGCTCTTGACATTCGTTGGTGTTGTGGGTGTGGAGGTCGTGGTACACACAGTACTGGCTGCCCTTGGAAGACTCGGGCTGATCCCTGCCTTGCTTGGTGCCTGGTTCTGCCACGAGCACGGCAGCCCCCTTGCGCTTCACGTCCTTGAACTTGGGCTTCTTCTCTTCTGGGTCTGCAGCCGGCAGCTCGAGGAGGGAAAGGCGTCCTTCCTTAGCCCTGGCGCACTTGGTCGCCAAGTTGAACAGCTCCAAGGACGTGCACAGGTCTTCATGCATCGCCAGCTCCTCCTTCATCTTGACGTCACGCACACCGTCGGAGAAGGCTGAGATGATGGCCTCCTCGGTCACCTTGGGAATCTTGAGGCGTGCGTTGTTGAAGCGCTGGATGTACTTCTGCAGGGTCTCTCCTGGCTGTTGTTTGATGCGGCGCATGTCGCTCACGCCAGGAGTCCGGTCGCGAGTGCCTTGGAAGTTGGCGATGAAGCGGGTGCGCATCTCGTCCCAGGAGGAGATCGTGCTGTGAGCCAGGTTCAGGAGCAGTGTGTGCACCGTCTTTGAGCGCCATGGGAAACCAGTTCGCCATGACCTTCTCGTCCCTGTTGGCGGCTTCGATGCCCAGCTCATAGAGCTGGAGGAACTCCGCAGGGTCGGCCATGCAGTCATAGCGAGGAGGCAGGTCTGGCTTGAACTTGCCGGGCCACGCGACGCTGCGTAGCTCGGCGGTGAAGGCGCGGCAGCCTGCAGTAGCCACGGGAAGCCTTTGGTGGTGAAGGGCCTGGTCTTGCGGGTCCCCATGCGCCGCCGCTGGGAGCAGCGCGGGGTCTTGGCGTACTGGAGCAGGAGCGTGGTCATGACGGGCCGGTGCAGGGAGCACTCGGGCAGGTTCTTGGGGGCGAGGAACCTCTTGACAGCTCTGCTCTTGCTGCGCTGGCGCCGGGCGGAGTGGGTTCCGCCCAGGGGCCACGCGCCTTGGGGCCAAGGTGCCTTCTTGAGGGGGAGGCGGCTGAGGAGCCCCCAGAGCTTCGTCGCCTCTGCAAGGCGGGGCGCGGTGCAGCGAGAAGGACGGCGCGGGGGAGCCCCATGGGGCGCAGACGAGCTCGGCGACGCGGTCGGGCCACTCCTTGTAGACGCTGCCGACAGGCGGTAGCGCAGAGGAGCCTCGCTTTGCTGGCGATGAGCGCTGCTCAAGTTTTCCATGGCGCGCGCCGAGCGCGCGAGACGAAGAACCAGCTGGGGTGAGTGAAGGAGTAGCAGTACGGCCGTCTCGCCTCACGGACGGGTGCTGGGACGACGCTTGTTGCTCGTTCCCCGCCGGGCCAGTGGCGGCGTTGACGGCAGGCGACGGGGAACGGCGGGCGGCCGCCGACGGGGGCCGTCTGGGCGAAGCGAATAGCGAGAGCGACCCAATGCTTGGCGCGGGCCCGACGAGCGTCTGACATGGATGCGATGGGCGGCGAAGAACAGGGCGGCGGAAGATGGATTCCGGCGCACCCCTACCTGGCGCGCCAAATGTCGGATTTCGGGTTCCGGCAGACCCTCTAGGTTCGAACTCTGGGGTGCGCGCGGAGATCTCACCCGCAACCAACCTGCACCTCGTCGCCTCACAAGGATCTAAACTACACTAAGAGCAACACAAGGGACACAATGTTTATACTGGTTCGGGCCACCATTGTGGTGTAATACCCTACTCTAGTGTGTGGTGTGGTGGATTGCCTCAGGGGCTGATCATGAACAATACAAGGAAGAATAGCCTCGCGAGGGTCTGTTCTTGGCCGGCACGATGAACTGCTAGGGGGGGGTTCGGTCGCTCTCTCTCTCTCTCTCTCTCTGGATTCAAGATGCCTCTAGCTCTGTTCTGGATTCCGGATCCACTTCTCTCTCTAACCTGTGGGTGGCTAGCCCTATTTATAGGCAAAGGCCCTGGGCCTCTTCCCAAATATTGATCGGGAAGGGCGCCAACAATTGGCCATTTTGAAGGGGAACATCTAGTACACTTATCCTGACTAAAGTTGGTCCTCGCCTGCCAAAGGCTCGACAATGACGCCTTGGCTTGGGCTCCACGATGACCTCCTTCCTGTCGTTGTGTTGGTCTTGGTCTTGTTGCACGAAATGGCTGCCTTTGCTTGATGCTCGCCTGCACTTGCCTCCTTTGCACCAAAGAGGAAACGAGGACAACTGCTTGGCCGGGCGCCCGCCTGGCGCCCTTGGTCGTCATGGCTTGCGTCATGGGCACCTCGTGAGGTACCCCGCCTTGATCTCTCCGCCTCCTCACGAGCCAGCCTGACGAGGCCATGCCTGAGGAGGCTTCCTGTCGTCCACCCCGCGAGGCTTGGCCCCTCGCGAGGGTCTTGAGCTTGCGCTGATGAAGATGGGTCGTGCTAGGCCACCCCTTGAGCCACGCCGCAGGCCGCAGGCACGCAAGTCTGGGTACCCCCGTTCCCAGAACGCCGACAATGTGAATGACATATTGTTGTCGGAAATGATGTAGAATTTTTTGGAAAGCATAAAGGAGTGTTTGAAAGGAGTTTCAAAAGAAAGATCTCGGTGAATCTGCTTACATATTGAGCATCAAGATCTATAGAGATAGATCAAAACGCTTGATAAGTTTTTTCAATGAGTACATACCTTGACAAGTTTTGAAGTAGTTCAAAATGGAATAATCAAAGAAGGAGTTCTTGTCTGTGTTGCAAGGTGTGAAGTTGAGTAAAGACTCAAAACCCGACCACGACAGAAAAATAGAGAATGAAAAGTCATTCCCTATGCCTCAGTCATAGGTTTTATGAAGTATGCTATGCTGTGTACCAGACCTATTGTATACCCTGCCCTTAGTTTGGCAAGGGAGTACAATAGTGATCTAAGAGTAGATCACTGGACAGGGTTCAAAATTATCCTTAGAGAACTAAGGAGATTTTTCTCAGTTATGGAGGTGATAAAGAGTTCGTCATAAAAAGTTACGTTGATGCAAGCTTTGACACCGATCTAGATGACTCTGAGTCTCGATCTGGATATATATTGAAAGTGGGATCATTTAGCTAGGGTAGCTCCATGCAGAGCATTGTAGACATAGAAATTTGCAAAATACATACGGATCTGAATGTGGAAGACCCGTTGACTAAACTTCTCTCACAAGAAAAACATGATCACACCTTAGTACTCTTTGGGTGTTAATCACATGGCGATGTGAACTAGATTAATGACTCTAGTAAACCCTTTGGGTATTGGTCACATGGCGGTGTGAACTATAGAGTATTAAATCACATGACGATGTGAACTATTGGTGTTAAATCACATGGGGATGTGAACTAGATTGTTGACTCTAGTGCAAGTGGGAGACTGAAGGAAATAGGCCCTAGAGGCAATAATAAAGTTGTTATTTATATTTCCTTATATCATGGTAAATTTTTATTATTCATGCTAGCATTGTATTAACTGGAAACTTAGTACATGTGTGAATACATAGACAAAAAAAGTGTCCCTAATATGCCTCTACTTGACTAGCTCGTTAATCAAAGATGGTTATGTTTCCTAGCCATAGACATGTGTTGTCATTTGATCAACGGGATCACATCATTAGAGAATGATGTGATGGACAAGACCCATTCGTTAGCTTAGCACTATGATCGTTTAGTTTATTGCTATTGCTTTCTTCATGACTTATACATGTTCCTATGACTATGAGATTATGCAACTCCCAAATACTGGAGGAACACTTAGTGTGCTATCAAACGTCACAATGTAACTGGGTGATTATAAAGATGCTCTACAGGTGTCTTCGATGGTGTTTGTTGAGTTGGCATAGATCGAGATTAGGATTTGTCACTCCGTGTGTGGGAGAGGTATCTCTGGGCCCTCTCCGTAATGCACATCACTATAAGCCTTGCAAGCAATGTGACTAATGAGTTAGTAGCGGGATGAAGCATTATGGAACGAGTAAAGAGAACTGCCGGTAACAAGATTGAACTAGGTATGATGATACCGACGATCGAATCTCGGGCAAGTAACATACTGATGACAAAGGGAACAATGTATGTTGTTATGCGGTTTGACCGATAAAGATCTTCGTAGAATATGTAGGAACCAATATGAGCATCCAGGTTCCGCTATTGGTTATTGACTGGAGATGTGTCTCGGTCATGTCTAGATAGTTCTCGAACCCGTAGGGTCCGCACGCTTAACGTTCGATAACGCCCCCGTATATAAAGGCGGAGAGGAGGAGGCCAGCCACCAGGGGCGTGATAACCCACAAGTATAGGGGATCAATTGTAGCCTCTTTCGATAAGTAAGAGTGTCGAACCCAGCAGGAGCTAAAGGTAGAACAAATATTCCCTCTAGTTCTATCGACCACCGATACAACTCTACGTACGCTTGACGTTCACTTTACCTAGAACAAGTATAAAACTAGAAGTACTTTGTAGGTGTTGTTGGATATGGTTGCAAGATAATAAAGAGAGCGTAAGTAAAAAGTAGGGGCTGTTTAGATAAAGACACAATAAAGTTAGTATAGCGAGTGTGGAAAATTGGTGGTAGGAGTTGCGAAACTGTCCCTAAGAAATTGACTACTTTACTAGACCGATAGCAAGTTTTATGTGGGAGAGGCCACTGCAAGCATGTCATCCCTGACTTGGAATTCTATGCACTTATGATTGGAACTATTAGCAAGTGTCTGCAACTACTAACATTCATTAAGGTAAAACCCAATCATAGCATTAAGATATATTGGTCCCCCTTCAATCCCGTATGCATCAATTTCTATGCTAGGTTGAAGCTTTTGTCACTCTTGCCCTCCAATACATAGTCCCATCAACATACAACTAACCCTATGGTGTGATCCAGGCGCGCGCTCATATGATGGGCACCAAAGGACAGCAACACAACCACAAGCAAATTAAACCAATCATAGCAATTCACCAATTACCGATAGGACAACGAATATCTACTCAGACATCATAGGATGGCAACACATCATTGGATAATAATATGAAGCATAAAGCAACATGTTCAAGTAGAGGGTACAGCGGGTTGCGGGAGAGTGGACCGTTGTATATAGAGGGGGGAAGGTGATGGAGATGTTGGTGAAGATGACGAAGGTGTTGGTGAAGATCGCGGTGATGATGATGGCCCCGGCGGTGTTTCGGCGCCACCGGAAGAGAGGGGGAGAGGTCCCCCCCCCTTCTTCTTCCTTGACCTCCTCGCCAGATTGGATCTGTCTCTCTCTCTGGTCCTTGATCTCCATGGCATGGGAGGGGCGAGAGCCCCTCCGAGATTGGATCTGTCTCTCTCTGTTTCTGCGCTCCGGGATTCTGCCCTTTCACTGTTTCTTATATATCCGAAGATCCATAACTCCGATTGGATTGAAACCTTCGCCCAGATTTTTCTCCGAAAATTAGCTTTCTTGCGGCCAAAGAAGAGCAGCAACCGCCTTACGGGGGGCCCACGAGGGTCAGGGGCGCGCCCCCCTGCCTCATGGCCCCTCGGGCACCTTCTCGCGTTGATTCTTCTTCCCATATTTCACAAATATTCCAAAAATATTCTCTGTCCGTTTTTATCCTATTTGGACTCCGTTTGATATGGGGTTTCTGCGAAACAAAAATATGCAACAAACGGGAACTGGCACTCGGCACTGGAACAATATGTTAGTCTCAAAAATAGTATAAAAAGTTGCCAAAAGTATATGAAAGTTGTATAATATTGGCATGGAATAATCAAAAATTATAGATACGACGGAGACGTATCAGCGTCCCTAAGCTTAATTCCTGCTCGTCCTCGAGTAGGTAAATGATAAAAAAATATTTTTTTGATGTGGAATGCTACCTAGCATAATCTTGATCATGTAATCTAATCATGGCATGAATATTAAGACACGAGTGATTTAAAGCAATAGTCTATCATTTGACATTAAGACAATAATACTTCAAGCATACTAACCAAGCAATTATGTCTTATCAAAATAACATAGCCAAAGAAAGCTCATCCCTACAAAATCATATAGTCTGGCTATGCTCCATCTTCACCACACAAAGCATTCAAATTATGCACAACCCCGATGATAAGCCGAGCAATTGGTTCATACTTTTTAACGCGCTTCAGCCTTTTAAACCCTCACGCAATACATGAGCGCAAGCCATGGACATAGAACTATGGGTGGAATAGAATATGATGATGGAGGTTTGTGTGAGAAGACAAAAAAAAGGAGAAAGTCTCACATCGACACGGCTAATCAACGGGCTATGGAGATGCCCATCAATTGATGTCAATGTGAGGAGTAGGGATTGCCATGCAACGGATGCACTAGAGCTATAAGTGTATGAAAGCTCAAACTGAAACTAAGTGGGTGTGCATCCAACCTGCTTGCTCATGAAGACCTAGGGCATTTGAGGAAGCCCATCATTGGAATATACAAGCCCAGTTCTATAATGAAAATTCCCACTAGTATACGGAAGTGATAACTCAAGAGACTCTCTATATGAAGAACATGGTGCTACTCTGAAGCACAAGTGTGGTAAAAGGATAGTAACATTGCCCCTTCTCTCTTTTTTCTCTCATTTTTTTCTTTTTTTATCTTGTTTTCTCTTTTTTTGTTTTGTTTTGTTGGGCTTCTTTGGCCTCCCTTTTTTTTATTTGGGCTTCTTTGGCCTCTTTTATTTATTTTTAAAGTCCGGAGTCTCATCCCGACTTGTGGGGGAATCATAGTCTCCATCATCCTTTCCTCACTGGGGCAATGCTCTAATAATGATGATCATCACACTTTTATTTACTTACAACTCAATATTACAACTCGAGAAGTTGCATGGCAATATATCTTGGAATGGCTATGGAAATGCCATGATAGGTAGGTATGGTGGCTGTTTTGAGGAAGATATAAGGAGGTTTATGTGTGATAGAGCGTATCGTATCACGGGGTTCGGATGCACCGGCGAAGTTTGCACCAACTCTCGAGGTGAGAAAGGGCAATGCACGGTACAGAAGAGGCTAGCAATGATGGAAGGGTGAGAATGCGTATAATCCATGGACTCACATTAGTCATCAAGAAATCATATACTTATTGCAAAAGTTTATTAGCCCTCGAAGCAAAGTACTACTATGCATGCCCACGCTCTAACTAATATAAGTGAAGCAAAAGAGCATTCTACAAATGGCGGTTTTCTATATGAAGAGAAACAGGCAATCCAAACTTTAGATGATATAAGTGAAGCATATGAAGCATTCTATAAACCATACTCAAAGGATATAAGTGAAGTGCAAAGAGCATTCTATAAACCAACCAAGGACCATCTCATACCAGCATGGTGCATAAAAGAAAAGTGAAAACTAAATGCAAAAGACGCTCCAAGATTTGCACATATCGCATGAACGAAATGAATCCAAAAACATACCGATACTTGTTGAAGAAAGATGGGATGCCTTCCGGGGCATCCCCAAGCTTAGACGCTTGAGTCTCCTTGAAAATTTACTTGGGGTGCCTTGGGCATCCCCAAGCTTGATCTCTGTGTAGGGGAAAGTAGTAATTTCAAAAAAAAATCTTACGCACACGCAGAATCATGGTGATGCATAGCAATGAGAGGGGAGAGTGTGTCCACGTACCCTCGTAGACCGAAAGCGGAAGCGTTAGCACAACGCGGTTGATGTAGTCGTACGTCTTCACGATCCGGTCGATCCAAGTACCGGACGCACGGCACCTCTGAGTTCAGCACACGTTCAGCTCGATGACGTCCCACATACTCCGATCCAGCAGTGCTTCGAGGGAGAGTTCCGTCAGCATGACAGCGTGATGACGGTGATGATGTTGTTACCGACACAGGGCTTCGCCTAAGCATCACTACGATATGATCGAGGTCGATTATGGTGGAGGGGGCACTGCACACGGATAAGAGATCAATGATCAATTGTTTTTTCCTCCAAGGGGTGCCCCCTTCCCGTATATAAAGGAGTGGAGGAGGAGGAGGGCCGGCCCTCTCTATGGCGCGCCCTAGCGGAGTCCTACTCCCACCGGGAGTAGGATTCCCCCTTTCCTAGTAGAACTAGGAGCCCTTCCAAGTAGTAGGAGTAGGAGAGAAGGAAAGGGAAAAGAGAAGAGAGGGAAGGAGGGGGCGCCGCCCCTCCCCCTAGTACAATTCGGACTAAGCATTGGGGGGGCGCGCAGCCTCCCCTCTCTCTTTGCCCTAAAGCCCAATAAGGCCCATATACTCCCCGGCGAATTCCTGTAACTCTGTGCACGCGAAAAATACCCGAATCACTCGGAACCTTTTCGATGTCCGAATATAGTCGTCCAATATATCGATCTTTACGTCTCGACCATTTCGAGACTCCTCGTCATGTCCCCGGTATCATCCGGGACTTCGAACTACCTGCGGTACATCAAAACACATAAACTCATAATACAAATCGTCACCGAACGTTAAGCGTGCGAACCCTACGGGTTCGAGAACTATGTTGACATGACCGAGACACGTCTCTAGTCAATAACCAATAGCGGAACCTGGATGCTCATATTGGCTCCTACATATTCTACGAAGATCTTTATCGGTCAAACCGCATAACAACATACGTTGTTCCCTTTGTCATCGGTATGTTACTTGCCCGAGATTCGATCGTCGGTATCTCAATACCTATTTCAATCTCGTTACCGGAAAGTCTATTTACTCGTTCCGTAATACATCATCCCGAAACTAACTCATTAGTTACAATGCTTGCAAGGCTTATAGTGATGTGTATTACCGAGTGGGCCCAGATATACCTCTCTGACGATCCGAGTGACAAATCCTAATCTCGAAATATGCCAACTCAACAAGTACCTTCGGAGACACCTGTAGAGCACCTTTATAATCACCCAGTTATGTTGTGACATTTGGTAGCACACAAAGTGTTCCTCCGGTAAACGGGAGTTGCATAATCTCATAGTCATAGGAACATGTATAAATCATGAAGAAAGCAATAGCAACATACTAAACGATCAAGTGCTAAGCTAACGGAATGGGTCAAGTCAATCACATCATTCTCCTAATGATGTGACCCCGTTAATCAAATGACAACTCATGCCTATGGTTAGGAAACTTAACCATCTTTGATTAACGAGCTAGTCTAGTAGAGGCATACTAGTGGCACTATGTTTTTCTATGTATTCACACATGTATTATGTTTCCGGTTAATACAATTCTAGCATGAATAATAAATATTTATCATGAAATAAGGAAATAAATAATAACTTTATTATTGCCTCTAGGGCATATTTCTTTCAGTCTCCAACTTGCACTAGAGTCAATAATCTAGTTCACATCGCCATGTGATTTAACACCAATAGTTCACATCACCATGTGATTAACACCCATAGTTCACATCGTCATGTGACCAACACCCAAAGGGTTTACTAGAGTCAATAATCTAGTTCACATCTCTATGTGATTAACACCCAAAGAGTACTAAGGTGTGATCATGTTTTGCTTGTGAGAGAAGTTTAGTCAACGGGTCTGCCACATTCAGATCCGTATGTATTTTGCAAATTTCTATGTCAACAAATCTCTGCATGGAGCTACTCTAGCTAATTGCTCCCACTTTCAATATGTATCCAGATTGAGACTTAGAGTCATCTGGCTCAGTATCAAAACTTGCCCCAACGTAACCCTTTACGACGAACCTTTTGTCACCTCCATAATCGAGAAACATATTGTCGGTGACAAAACCGGCAGATCTCGGGTAGGGGGTCCCGAACTGTGCGTGTAAGGTGGATGGTAACAGGAGGCGGGGGACACGATGTTTACCCAGGTTCAGGCCCTCTCGATGGAGGTAATACAGTACTTCCTGCTTGATTGATCTTGATGATATGAGTATTACAAGAGCTGATCTACCACGAGATCGTAGAGGCTAAACCCTAGAAGCTAGCCTATGGTCTGATTGTTGTTGTCCTATGGATTAAACCCTCCGGTTTATATAGACACCGGAGGGGTCTAGGTTACACAGAGTTGGTTACAAGGGAGGAGATATACATATCCGTATTGCCAAGCTTGCCTTCCACGCCAAGGAGAGTCCCATCCGGACACGGGACGAAGTCTTCAATCTTGCATCTTCATAGTCCAACAGTCCGGCCAAAGGATATAGTCCGGCTGTCCGGAGACCCTCTAATCCAGGACTCCCTCAGTAACCCCTGAACCAGGCTTCAATGACGATGAGTCCGGCGCGCAGATTGTCTTCGGCATTGCAAGGCGGGTTCCTCCTCCGAATACTCCATAGAAGATTTTGAACACAAGGATAGTGTCCGGCTCTGCAAAACAAATTCCACATACCACCGTAGAGAGAATAATATTTCCACACATCGAATCTGCCGACCGTTTTTCATAATGTGACGTATTGCCCCGGTCTGGCCATGACGAACCGTCTTTCTCAACTAGCCTGCCATCGCACGTTTTGCGAGGCGATTTTATTGGCATGTCTTATCGAAGCAGAGATTGTGTCCCCCTTATTACGAGATTCTCATCAATACGGATGTGGGTAACCCAATCGTGCCCGTTGGTATGATTCCTCGTTTTTAGGCAAGTCCTAAACGGCCACGCGGAGGATGCTTGATATTCATCCCCTTTATAACGAGGCCAAGGCCTGTCCTTTTTCTTCTTGCACTCAATCGACTCCTTCCCCCACCTCGAGTTCCAACACCCCAGGCTTAGGTCAAGCGCTTCAGACCTTCAACCATGTCCGGATCCAGCCTTCAAGGTCGGTGGATGCCCTCCTCTGTTACAGAGGAAGACATCAAGAAGCTAAGAGAGGCCAGGTATTTGACTGGCGAAATCTTGCACAGGTTGCCTGCTCGATGGCAGGTCATTCCCACTCCCGAACCTGGCGAGAGCGTTGTATTCATCTCTCACTTCCTCCGAGGGCTATGCCTTGCTCTAGATCCCTTTGTTAGGGGGCTCATGTTCTATTACGGGCTGGATTTCCATGACCTGGCCTCATGTTCCATCCTTCACATCTCGTCGTTCATCGTCGTGTGTGAAGCCTTCCTCTGCATTACCCCACACTTCGGCATGTGGCTCAAAACTTTCAATGTGACGCCAAAAATGATTGAGGGGCGACACGCAGAGTGCGGAGGTGTCGTAATAAGCAAAGGCGCCGATGTTCCATGGCCAAAGGGTTCCTTCCCGGAGGTGTCTAGTTTATGGCAACGGGAGTGGTTTTATATCACAGCTCCCCGGGGTACCAAGTGGGTGGCCGCCCCTGCCTTTCACTGGGGCCCCCCACCACAACTGAGGTCATGGATCAACAAGGGGCTGGACTAGGGGCCAGTAAATGATGTGCCGATATTGCAGAGTCGCATCCGAGATCTCCTCGAGAGAGATGTCGGCCTGGTCACGGTACTGCAAGTCATGCTAGTTCGTCGGGTCCTGCCTTGCAAACGTCGACCCCTCCGTATGTGGGAGTTCAACCTAGAAGGACCGCGAGCTATTCAGCACTTCCTCGGCATGACACTCAAAGAGATGTACAAATTGTTCTTCGGACCACAAATAAGGTGTCCGGGCACCATCGAGGATGCGGGTCTGAGCTGCAATCGTCCAGATACCCAAGTAAGTATTCACGTGGCCGAATACGCTATCTTTTTATTTATCACAACATCATTCTGAAAAGTCGCTCTTTGACCAGGACTGGGTAACAAAGGCGAAGATGATCAGGTGTTCGGCTCCCCTTCCCGAAGGCTCAGCAGATCCAAGATCTTGGCAGAATGCTCGAGCCGGCGCCTTATCAGGCGCCCTCAGGGAAAGATAAAGGGGGGATTAAAGAGGCTTAAAGCGGGCCTCACTCATTATTCATCCAAACCGGGGGAATTAGCGCCTCCCCAAAGGAGGACAACCGGGGAGAAGGATCTAAAATTCCCTCTCCCCAAGGAAGGAAGAGGACCACCTCTGAAGACCCGGCAACAAAGGTTTCCAAACGGGGGAAGAAATCTTCGCCAGAGGGTCCTGCCTCGGAGGGTACCCTTGCCGCACAGTGTCCGCAAGGGGATCAGCCTCCCCCCGAGCTGTAAGTAAACAAAAAGTACTTAATAGTAAAAATATCATGCTTTACCTCTGAGGACAATAACCGAAGCATATATCTTGTAGTTCGGATTGTAGCCCTTCTCGACAGAGTTCGTCTTCGGGGGATCTTCTTCCGGAGATGATGGAGAGTTAAACACCTCCCCACGCCGCCCCACCTCATGAGGCGGGCGATGCTAAAGTATCGTCGCGAAGGGTTTCTCCTGATCCGCCAAGGCCAGAGGGTAATCCCTCGGCCACCCGAAGTCCTTAGTATTTAGCTCCTAAGGAGAGCAACAGAAAGAGTCCGGAACCGTCTGGTGTGCGATCAGACGCACTGAAGGATCTTCTGGAGCAAGCGGCTATCTCAGAGGCGCATCGTACGTTAATGGGTACGGTGATTCAGAGGATTTCGTTCGCCGAAAGTGGGTTGCATGAAGCATTTATGAGTCTGCTGAAAGGCTTTGAGGTACGTGAAATAGTGTGTGTTTTTGGCAGTACCGCACAAGTTAGGTGTGCCCTATGCAGATAGAAGCCCCTGAGACTCTGGTTCCATCGAGAATGGCGGCGAACAGAGGATCATAGTCCCAGGTAATAATCAGTCCGCCTTCATGTGCAGGTGGCGGAGGGTCCGGTGGCTAGCCGGACTGGTGAGATTGTCAAGCTGAAGCGGCAACTTGATGCGGCAGATGCCGACATCGTGCTTGCCAACAAGCGGCTCCGAGGCACAGGGTATGTGATTTCTCCGGTGATCAACACATAGTAAGAGGAGCATGATGCTAGTATCTTTAATATGCGTGACTGCAGATGGAGCTGCCGCCGTGGAGACCCTTCGGGCGGAACTTGCCCGAGCCAAGGAACAAGCCAGGAATAGTGATGCGGCCGCTCTAAAGGCGGTCAAAGAGCTGAGAGCCGAACAGGCTGCGCATTGCCAAAGCAAGGAAAAAATGGCCAAGATGGACGTTGAGTTGAAAGATGCCGCCGACCTTTACCAGCTTCTTGAAAAAGAAAGCCGAGCGAAGGCGACGGACCTGGAGAAGGCTATGGTAGCAGCCAAGGAAGCCCGCTCTAAAATCAGAGCGGCGAAGGAGGAGCTGTGTTAAGCTGGAGATATCACGGCTGGGAAGCCCTTTTTATTGCGGACGAAGTTCAGAGATCCGAAGTATGCCCCTCTTGCTCAACTATGGAGTTCTACAGACGCATACGTGGATTTGGCAGCCAGTGCCGCTGATGTGGCCGAATACTTCAAGGATCAAAAGATCGTGAAGTGGAAAAGTTGTTCTGGTCATAGTTCGATGGTCCAGTGCGTCCGCTGCTGTTGAATGAGCGAATGGCCGAGTGGGCCGAGCTCCATAGGTTGTCCGGGCTTGCCATGGGGTCTGTTGTGGATCATCTGTGGCCGAAAGGGCCAAGGCCGAATAGTTATCTTAGTTTAGTGCAACAGTTCCTTGGTCTTTGTGCCGCATCGACGCTATGAAGAGGTCGGCGTGCATAGAGGATGCGCGGATGGCACTTTCCCGTGTCAAGACATACTGGGCAGAGATGGAGGCCACCGCTATTGTAACCCAGTGTTCGGTCGTAGGCCGAGTATCTGCCGAGCACTACTTTGAAGAAGTCCTTGAAGGCGCTCGTTCAATAGAGGCTCAGTGCTCGAAGAATATTATGTTCTAGTGACATGTATTCCTATTGCAAAAACAACGTTTTATTGAATTATAAAGGTTGTGTTTATACTTTTGCCTGAAATTATTATGATGCCTCCTGTGCGGCCGTTTATGTATATATGTATATAACCTGAAAGTTTGCAGCCGTTTCAAATTTCCCCCATGCATATAATGCAGGGGTGTTCGCAAAAAACGTGTATTCACACTTGATCCAACGTCTTGGTCCATTAAGGAGGTGGTAGCGCAGCGAACAAGGAAATCGGACTATATTGCTTTAACACTTTCACTTAGCCATAGGAGTTTGATGGTGGGACTACTATATAGCCCCTGGTACCTCCGCGCTCGTCCGAATACGGGGCGCGTACATACATGACCGGGAAACAGCCCTTCGTTAATGCGGAGGAATCCCGAAGATTCCAGTAAGTCATCAAGTGGTTGACCAGTCTTGCGCTTTATCATGACAATCAGTTTTCGGCTTTCTCTACTGAGGTGCTCATCCGGATGAACCAGGGCACAGTCGCAGTAGTTCTCCCGGTGCCACCTTAGCCAATAGAGCGGAACGTAAGGTAGCAAAACACGGGAGCCGGGCAAACCCAACATATGACCAAAGACATGATTCGGAGCTGATGCATATAAGGCCAAACTCGCGACGCCGAACACTCCGTAAGGTATTCGGTCTTTAAAACATATGTCGGGCGGAGCAATGCCCTTGATAATGAACCTCGAGTGTCCAGGTACGTGCAATGATCTGACGTGGCGAAATGCCAATAACGTCAGCATCCTTCTCGGTTATATTAAGTATCCGGAGGATGTGAACAACAAGAGACAGTAAAAAAAGGTTTATGCAGGTTCTTAATCTAAAAAGAAACCTTTGAGCGGGTCCCTGCTGCACGTCTGCGCCTGTGTCTCCGTTGTGCCGTATCCTGGACGGGTGTGGTGCGATTGTCATCTGTAAAAGAGAAGAACTTAGGTGAAAGTTGTCGTGCCAAAAAATTAGTTATTCTCAATAAACAGTTAGAATTCAGGATAAGTCAAGTTGAGCCGAACTAGCCCTGATTACACGCGGGAAGCCCCTGGTGCCGTGTATGGGGGTATAACCATCAAACCAACCTCGGGTTTATCCAAGCTGTTATAGCTAGTAATGCGCCGGACTCGTCTAACCGTGTCTGTAGTCTTCACGACCGGTCCTTTATTCTGGTTGGAGGGGCCATTTAGTGTTCGGCTGTTAAAGTCGTCGCACATTCTTCCGCTTGTAAGGAACGTTCAACGTTTTCGCTAATGGTGATGATGCCACGTGGACCGGGCATCTTAAGCTTGAGAGAAGCGTAATGCGGTATTGCGTTAAAACGAGCGAAAGCCGCTCTTCTGAGTAGTGCTTGATAGCCACTTCGGAATGGAGCGATGTCGAAGGTTAACTTTTCGCTTTGGAAGTTGTCGGGAGAACCGAATACAACCTCTAGTAATAGAGAGCCCGTGCAGCGGGCCTCTGAGCCTGGTATTACTCCCTTGAAGGTAGTATTACTGCGGCTGATTTTTGTTGTTGGGTCTATCCCCATTTTGCGGACTGTGTCCTGATATATCAGGTTTAGACTATTGCCGCCGTCCATAAGGACTCGTGTGAGATGGTATCCATTTATTATTGGGTCTAACACCAAGGCAGCCAGTCATTCGTGCCGGATGCTTGTCGGGTGATCCCTACGATCAAACGTGATCGGGCAGGCCAACTAGGGGTTGAACTTAGGGGTGACGGGCTCCACAGCACGTGTGTCTCGGGGCGCATGTTTTCTTCTCCTCTTCGTCACGTGGATCATGTTTACTGTTTTAACCTCTGGTGGGAATTTTTTCTGTCCCCCGGTGCTTTACTGGCTTGGCTCGTCCTCGTCTTCACTTGGTGTCTCCCTCCCCTTGTGTTTGGCGTTTAGCTTACCGGCCTGCTTGAAGACCCAGCATTCTCTGTGGGTGTGATTTGCAGGTTTATCGGGGGTGCCATGAATCTGACATAGTTTGTCTAGAATCTTGTTTAGGCTGGACGGTCCATCCCTGCTGCCTTTGGCAGGCTTTTTCCGCTGACCTGGTCGAGAGCCCCTGAATCCGGCGTTTACCGCTGTATTATCTGGGCTGTCTTCTGTATTTTGACGCTTGCTTTTACTACGTCGTGGTTTTCCATTGCCATCCCTGACTTCGGATGTGCTTGGGTCGCTGGTGCTGCTGCGCGCTAACCAGCTATCTTCGCCCGCGCAAAAGCGGGTCATGAGGCTTGTCAGGGCTGCCATTGTTCTCGGTTTTTCTTGGCCAAGGTGTCTGGCGAGCCATTCATCTCGGACGTTGTGCTTGAAAGCTGCTAAGGCTTCGGCGTCCGGGCAGTCGATGATTTGGTTCTTCTTAGTGAGAAACCTGTTCCAAAGCTTTAAGGCTGACTCTCCGGGTTGTTGAGTTATATGGCTTAAATCGTCTACATCCGGAGGTCGGACATAGGTCCCTTGAAAATTAGTCCGAAAAGCATCCTCGAGCTCCTCCCAACTTCCAATTGAGTTTTTGGGGAGGCTTTTCAGCCAGTGCCGAGCTGGTCCTTTAAGCTTGAGGGGCAAGTACTTGATGGCATGGAGATCGTCTCCGTGAGCCATATGGATATGGAGGATAAAGTCCTCAATCCAAGCCCCGGGGTCTGTGGTCCCGTCATACACCTCTATGTTCACTGATTTGAATCCTCCTGGAAATTCGTGGTCCAGCACCTCATCGATGAAACATAGGGGGTGTGTGGCACCCCTGTATTTAGATGTATCATGGCGTTCGGAAGGTTGTAGTATTCGGTTTTGATTTTGTGCTGTAGCACGCTTGATAGATCCATAGATGGATCTGATCATACTGGATTTTTGGCGCAAGTCCTCACGTAGATCATGCGTTGACTTATGTGCGGCCTTGTTAGCCGCTCTATCGCGGCCATGAGGTGGTTGATCTGACTGGTTGGCCATTTTATTTTTCGGCTGTGTGGGCTCTAAGGCCTCTTCGTCGAATTCGGGCAATAGCTTGCGCTTTGGATAGCTCTTTGTGTGGTAACTTCCACCATACTTTTCTTTGTTGTCGAGCACTTTGTTCCATCTGCTGTTGAGCATATTTTGTGCGGCCTTAAGCCTTTGCTTATGCTTCTTTAGACTCCTTGTTGTGGCAATAAGCCTTCTGCGGAGGTTCTCTTGTTCCAAGTGCCTTTCCGAGATGATGTGTACATCTTCGTCCGGACTGTTTTCCTCCTCGGAGGGAGGTTGATGAGCTTTATCCTCGGCATCGCCGTGTTCGGACATCGGATCCGTACTATGTTCGCCGTTTGCAGCTTCATCATGATCTACCGCTGGGTCAGTGTGGTCGTCGTTTCCTCATGAGTCGACTGGGGTGTTATTTTTTCTTTCGCTGTTATCGTTGTTTTTGCTGAGGCGGGATTTGGAGTGGCGCCTACATCGACGCTTTGTTTCCTTCTCGATGGAGTTGTTCTTCACTGCTTCTTTCCGTTCCTCGTCATTGTTTTCTTTGGGTGTATCCACCATGTATATGTCACGTGATGAAGTGGCGGTCCAGCGCCCTGTGGGCGGTGGTTCCTGTTCGTCTCCTGCATTGTCGTCCATACCGTCGATGTCTTCGGAGTCGAAGTTGAGCATGCCAGTTAAATCATCGACAATGGCTACTAAGTGGGTGGTGGGTGGGAAGCGAATTTCTTCATCGTCCGCATCCCATTCTAACCGGACATAGTTCGGCCAAGGTTCTCCTGACAGGGAGAGATACCTTAACGAATTCAGCACGTCGCGAAAAGGCGAGTGCTGAAAGATACCCACGGAGGTAAACTCCATGATCGGCGCCCAATCGGATCCGATAGGCACGGACGCAGGCGGCTCAGACTCTGTGGCCGGAGACCGTGGTTCGGCAACGCGGCTCTCGTAAGGGGTGAAGTCGATGCTCGCTCTATCGCTGCCGAGAGTGCGGCCTCCATGGCGGGTCTATCCACCGTCCTGACGGCGCGCAATTTGCTCCGGATTGAGGGCCGGAGTAGTTGCAGGTGTGATCTCCCGAACACTGTCCGACGGCAGAGCTAGATCATGCTCGTCGTGATCGTGCGGCGCACCTGACATGGGCTCGAATCCGTCGAAGATCAAATCTCCGTGGATGTCGGCAGTGTAGTTCAAATTTCCGAACCTGACCTGGTGGCCAGGGGCGTAGCTCTCGATCTGCTCCAGATGGCCAAGCGAGTTAGCCCGCAGTGCGAAGCCGCCGAATACAAAGATCTGTCCGAGGAGGAATACCTCACCCTGGACCGCATCGTTACCTATGATCGAAGGAGCCATCAAGCCTTATGGTGACGACACAGTGGAACTCTCAATGAAAGCACCAATGTCGGTCTCAAAACCGGCGGATCTCGGGTAGGGGGTCCCGAACTGTGCGTCTAAGGCGGATGGTAACAAGAGGCGGGGGACACAGTGTTTACCCAGGTTCGAGCCCTCTCGATGGAGGTAATACCCTACTTCCTGCTTGATTGATCTTGATGATATGAGTATTACAAGAGTTGATCTACCACGAGATCGTAGAGGCTAAACCCTAGAAGCTAGCCTATGGTCTGATTGTTGTTGTCCTACGGACTAAACCCTCCGGTTTATATAGACACTGGAGGGGGCTGGGTTACACAGAGTCGGTTACAAGGGAGGAGATATACATATCTGTATTGTGAAGCTTGCCTTCCACACCAAGGAGAATCCCATCCGGACACGGGACGAAGTCTTCAATCTTGCATCTTCATAGTTCAATAGTCCGGCCAAAGGATATAGTCCGGCTGTCCGGAAACCCCCTAATCCAGGAATCCCTCACATATCCTTATTCCACTAAGGATAATTTTGACCGCTGTCCAGTGATCTACTCCTAGATCACTATTGTACTCCCTTGCTAAACTCAATGTAGGGTATACAATAGATCTGGTACACAGTATGGCATACTTTATAGAACCTATGGCTGAGGCATAGGCAACGACTTTCATTCTTTTTCTATCTTCTGCCGTGGTCGGGCTTTGAGTCTTACTCAATTTCACAACTTGTAACACAGGCAAGAACTCTTTCTTTGACTGTTCCATTTTGAACTACTTCAAAATCTTTTCAAGGTATGTACTCATTGAAAAAACTTATCAAGCGTCTTGGTCTATCTCTATAGATCTTGATGCTCAATATGTAAGCAGCTTCACCGAGGTCTTTATTTGAAAAACTCCTTTCAAATACTCCTTTATGCTTTATAGAAAATTCTACATTATTTCCGATTAAAAATATGTCATTCACATATACTTATCAGGACTGCTGTAGTGCTCCCACTCACTTTCTTGTAAATACAGGCTTCACCGCAAGTCTGTATAAAACTATATGCTTTGATCATCATCAAAGTGTACATTCCAACTCCGAGATGCTTGCACCAGTCCATAAATGGATCAGTGGTGCTCACACACTTTGTTAGTATCTTTTGGATTGACAAAACCTTCTGGTTGCATCATATACAACTCTTCTTTAAGAAATCCATTAAGGAATGTAGTTTTGACATCCATTTGCCAGATTTCATAAAATGTGGCAATTTGCTAACATGATTCGGACAGACTCAAGCATCGCTACGAGAGAGAAAATCTCATCGTAGTCAACACCTTGAATTTTGTCAAAACCTTTTTTCGACAAGTCTAGCTTTGTAGATAGTGACGCTACTATCAGCGTCCGTCTTCCTCTTGAAGATCCATTTATTTTCTATGGCTTGCCGATCATCGGGCAAGTCAACCAAAGTTCACACTTTGTTCTCATACATGGATCCCATCTCAGATTTCATGGCCTCAAGCCATTTTGTGGAATCTGGGCTCATCATCGCTTCCTCATAGTTCATAGGTTCGTCATGGTCAATTAACATGACCTCCAGAACAGGATTATCATACCACACTGGTGCGGATCTCACTCCGGTTGACCTACGAGGTTCGGTAGTAACTTGATCTGAAGTTACATGATCATCATCATTAGCTTCCTCACTAATTGGTGTAGGAGTCACAGGGACAGATTTGTGTGATGAACTACTTTCCAATAAGGGAGCAGGTACAGTTACCTCATCAAGTTCTACTTTCCTCCCACTCACTTCTTTCGAGAGAAACTCCTTCTCTAGAAAGGATCCATTCTCAGCAACAAATATCTTGCCTTCGGATCTGTGATAGAAGGTGTACCCATAAGTTACTTTTGGGTATCCTATGAAGACCAACTTCTCCGACTTGGGTTTGAGCTTATCAAGATGAAACTTTTTCATATAAGCATCGCAACCCCAAAGTTTAAGAAACGACAGCTTAGGTTTCTTGCTAAACCACAGTTCATACGGTGTCATCTCAACGGATTTTGATGGTGCCCTTTTAATGTGAATGCAGCTGTCTCTAATGCATAACCCCAAAATGATAGTGGTAAATCGGTAAGAGACATCATAGATTGCACTATATCCAATAAAGTACGGTTATGACGTTCGGACACACCATTACGCTGTGGTGTTCCAGGTGGCATGGATTTGTGAAATTATTCCACATTGTTTTAATTGAAGACCAAACTCGTAACTCAAATATTCGCCTCTGTGATCAGATCGTAGAAACTTTATTTTCTAGTTACGATGATTTTCCACTTCACTCTGAAATTCTTTGAACTTTTCAAATGTTTCAGACTTATGTTTCTTCAAGTAGATATACCCATATCTGCTCAAATCATCTGTGAAGGTCAGAAAATAACGATACCCGTCGCGAGCCTCAACAGTCATCGGACCTCATACATCAGTATGCATTATATCCAATAAGTCAGTTGCTCGCTCCATTGTTCTGGAGAACGGAGTCTTAGTCATCTTTGCCCATGAGGCAGGGTTCGCAAGCATCAATTGATTCATAATCAAGTGATTCCAAAAGCCCATCAGCATGGATTTTCTTCATGCGCTCTACACCAATATGACCTAAACGGCAGTGCCACAAATAAGTTGCACTATCATTATTAACTTTGCATCTTTTGGCTTCAATATTATGAATATGTGTATCACTACGGTCGAGATCCAACAAACCATTTTCATTGGGTGTATAACCATAGAAGGTTTTATTCATGTAAAAAGAATAACAATTATTCTCTAACTTAAATGAATAACCTGCAATAAACATGATCAAATCATATTCATGCTCAACGCAAACACCAAATAACATTTATTTTGGTTCAACACTAATCCCAAAAGTATAGGGAGTGTGCGATGATGATCATATCATTCTTGGAACTACTTCCAACACACATCGTTACTTCACCCTTAACTAGTCTCTGTTCATTCTGCAACTCCCGCTTCAAGTTACTACTCTTAGCAACTGAACTAGTATCAAATACCGAGGGGTTGCTATAAACACTAGTAAAGTACATATCAATAACATGTATATCCAATATACCTTTGTTCACTTTGCCATACTTCTTATCCGCCAAGTATATAGGGCAGTTCCACTTCCAGTGACCATTTCCTTTGCAGTAGAAGCACCTAGTCTCGGGCTTAGGTCTAGACTTGGGCTTCTTCTCATGAGCAGCAACTTGCTTGCCGTTCTTCTTGAAGTTCCCCTTCTTCCCTTTGCCCTTTTCTTGAAACTAGTGGTCTTGTCAACCATCCACACTTGATGCTTTTCTTGATTTCTACCTTCGTCGATTTCAGCATCACGAAGGGCTTGGGAATCGTTTCCGTTATCCCTTGCATATTATAGTTAATCACGAAGTTCTAATAACTTGGTGATAGTGACTAGAGAACTTTGTCAATTACTAACTTATCTGGAAGATTAACTGCCACTTGATTCAAGCAATTGTAGTACCCAGACAATCTGAGCACATGCTCACTAATTGAGCTATTCTCCTCCATCTTGTAGGCAAAGTACTGTCAAAGGTCTCATACCTTTTGACATGGGCATGAGTCTGAAATACTAATTTCAACTCTTGGAACATCTCATATGTTTCGTGGCGTTCAAAAAGTTTTGAAGCCCCGATTCTAAGCCGTAAAGCATGGTGCACTAAACTATCAAGTAGTCATCATATCGAGCTTGCCAAATGTTCATAATGTCTGCATCTGCTCCTCGCAATCGATTACATCACCTAGCGGTGCATCAAGGACATAATACTTCTGTGCAACAATGAGGATAATCCTCAGATCACGGATCCAATCTGCATCATTGCTACTAACATCTTTCAACTTAGTTTTCTCTAGGAACATATCAAAAATAAAACAGGGGAGCTAAAGGCGAGCTATTGATCTACAACATAGATATGCTAATACTACCAGGACTAAGTTCATGATAAATTAAAGTTTAGTTAATCAAATTATTAAAGAACTCCCACTTAGATAGACATCCCTCTAATCATCTAAGTGATCACGTGATCCATATCAACTAAACCATGTCCAATCATCACATGAGATGGAGTAGTTTTCAATGGTGAACATCACTATGTTGGTCATATCTTCTATATGATTCATGCTCGACCTTTCGGTCTCAGTGTTCTGAGGCCATATCTGCATATGTTAGGCTCATCAAGTTTAACCTGAGTATTCCGTGTGTGCAACATTGTCTTCACCCATTGTATTTGAATGTAGAGCTTATCACACTCGATCATCACGTGGTGTCTCAGCACGCGAACTTTCGCAAGGGTGCATACTCAGGGAGAACACTTATACCTTGAAATTTAGTGAGAGATCATCTTATAATGCTACCGTCGATCTAAGCAAAATAAGATGCATAAAAGATAAACATCACATGCAATCAATATAAGTGATATGATATGGCCATCATCATCTTGTGCTTGTGATCTCCATCTCCAAAGCACCGTCATGATCACCATCGTCACCGGCGGGACACCTTGATCTCCATCGTCTCGCCAACTATTGCTTCTACGACTATCTCTACCTCTTAGTGATAAAGTAAAGCAATTACAGGGCGATTGCATTGCATACAAAAAAGCGACAACCATATGGCTCCTGCCAGTTGCTGATAACTCGGTTACAAAACATGATCATCTCATACAATAAATATAGCATCATGTCTTGACCATATCACATCACAACATGCCCTGCAAAAACAAGTTAGACGTCCTCTACTTTGTTGTTGCAAGTTTTACATGGCTGCTACGGGCTGAGCAAGAACCGTTCTTACCTACGCATCAAAACCACAATGATAGTTCGTCAAGTTAGTGTTGTTTTAACCTTCTCAAGGACCGGGCATAGCCACACTCGGTTCAACTAAAGTTGGAGCAACGGACACCCGCCAGCCACCTGTGTGCAAAGCACGTCGCTAGAATCAGTCTCGCGTAAGCGTCTGGCGTAATGTCGGTGCAGGCGCTTCATCCAACAATACCGCAACCAAAGTATGACATGCTGGTAAGCAGTATGACTTGTATCACCCACAACTCACTTGTGTTCTACTCGTGCATATAACATCTACGCATAAAACCTGGCTTGGATGCCACTGTTGGGGAACGTAGTAATTTCAAAAAAATTCCTACGCACACGCAGGATCATGGTGATGCACAGCAACGAGAGGGGAGAGTGTGTCCACATACCGTCGTAGACCGAAAGTGGAAGCGTTAGCACAATGCGGTTGATGTAGTCGTACGTCTTCACGATCCGACCGATCCAAGTACCGAACGCACGTCACCTCCTAGTTCAGCACACGTTCAGCTCGATGACATCCCACGAACTCCGATCCCGCAGAGCTTCGAGGGAGAGTTCCGTCAGCACGATGGCATGATGACGGTGATGACAATGTTACCAACGCAGGGCTTCGCCTAAGCACCACTACGATATGATCGAGGTGAATTATGGTGGAGGGGGGCACCGCACACGGCTAAGAGATCAATGATCAATTGTTTTTTTTTCTCCAAGGGGTGCCCCCCTCCCCGTATATAAAGGAGTGGAGGAGGGGGAGGGCCGGCCCTCTCTATGGCGCGCCCTAGGGGAGTCCTACTCCCACCGGGAGTAGGATTCCCCCTTTCCTAGTAGAACTAGGAGCCCTTCCAAGTAGTAGGAGTAGGAGAGAAGGAAAGGGAAAAGAGAAGAGAAGGAAGGACGGCCGCCCCCCTCCCCCTAGTCCAATTCGGACTAAGCATTGGGGGCGCGTAGCCTCCTCTCTCTTTCCCCTAAAGCCCAATAAGGCCTATATACTCCCCGGCGAATTCCCGTAACTCTCCGGTACTCCGGAAAATACCCGAATCACTCGGAACCTTTCCGATGTCCGAATATAGTCGTCCAATATATCGATCTTTACGTTTCGACCATTTCGAGACTCCTCGTCATGTCCCCGATCTCATGCGGGACTCCAAACTACCTTCGGTACATCAAAACACGTAAACTTATAATACAAATCGTCACCGAACGTTAAGCGTGCGGACCCTACGGGTTCGAGAACTATGTAGACATGACCGAGACACGTCTCCAGTCAATAACCAATAGCGGAACCTGGATGCTCATATTGGCTCCTACATATTCTACAAAGATCTTTATCGGTCAAACCGCATAACAACATACGTTGTTCCCTTTGTCATCGGTATGTTACTTGCCCGAGATTCGATCACGGTATCTCAATACCTATTTCAATCTCGTTACCGAAAGTCTCTTTACTCGTTCCGTAATACATCATCCATAACTAACTCATTAGTTACAATGCTTGCAAGGCTTATAGTGATGTGTATTATCGAGTGGGCCCAGAGATACCTCTCCGACGATCGGAGTGACAAATCCTAATCTCGAAATACGCCAACTCAACAAGTACCTTCGGAGACACCTGTAGAGCACCTTTATAACACCCGATTCACGTTGTGACGCTTTGGTAGCACACAAAGTGTTCCTCCGGTAAACGGGAGTTGCATAATCTCATAGTCATAGGAACATGTATAAGTCATGAAGAAAGCAATAGCAGCATACTAAACGATCAAGTGCTAACCTAACGGAATGGGTCAAGTCAACACATCATTCTCCTAATGATGTGATCCCGTTAATCAAATGACAACTCATGTCTATGGTTAGTAAACTTAACCATCTTTGATTAACGAGCTAGTCTAGTAGAGGCATACTAGTGACACTATGTTTGTCTATGTATTCACACATGTATTATGTTTCCGGTTAATACAATTCTAGCATGAATAATAAACATTTATCATGAAATAAGGAAATAAATAATAACTTTATTATTGCCTCTAGGGCATATTTCCTTCACTCTTGCCTCTCCTCCTTATCCTCATATCGAAACATCCTCGATCTTCGAACACTTCATCCACACAAAACTTCAACAGAAAACTCGGTAAGATCCGTTAGTATAATAAAGCAAATCACTACTCTAAGTACTGTTGCAAACCAATTTATATTTTGTTTTTGCATTGTAGCTATAACTTTTCCATGGCTTAATCGACTGATAGAAATTGATAGTTTCATCAAAACAAGCAAACTATGCATCAAAAACAGAATCTGTCTAAAACAGAACAGTCTGTAATAATATGAACATTCACCATACCTCTGGTACTCCAAAAATTATACCAAAATTAGGAAAAAAATTGTATAGAAAGATAGTGCAAAAGTTTCAGAACCATTTTACGTTCCAGTAAAAAATGTAAAATCGCGCACTACAGCCAAAGTTTATGTCCTGCACCGCACAAACCAACAAGCATTGTAAACATCCTAAAGGCAAACCTTGGCACATTATTTTTATAATACAATGGAATTGTACAAGGGGGTAATTATTTTTGTTGAAAAGTTTCTGTAATCAAGATTCACAAAGTTTCCTTGAGCATGAACGAAGTTCATGGAGCTCCCCCACTTCAACAATGCTTGTCGTTCTCACTTTCACTTTCCTTCATGAAAAGTTTTGGGTTCCCCTCTTTATTTTTTTTGTTTTTAAACTTTATAAAAGCACTCCACAGAAATAAATGATTCTCTAAAACTTCCGTGTTATCTGCCTGGCAGCGCTTTCTTTAAATCCATTAAGCTAGGCATATAGTGCTCAAGTGATGGATCCACTCGGATCCCAAGGTATATCAAAGCCAATTTTAATTAACAATGATTTGTAATTTAGTAGTGAGAACAAAATAACATATATCATGTAATGACGAAGTCTAACTCTCTTCGTATGCATCGGCATGTCATAAAAGAACAATTCATGCACACAAAGTAAAGGCCAATGCATAGTATAAACAGTTTCTTGCAAATTTATCATATTGGAAACATAGAGAGGTGGAGATATAGTTCCTCTCTCATAATAATTGGCACGTGTGTCTCAGTCTCAACCACTTGATGTCTCAGTCTCAACCACGTGATGTCTCACATATCATGTGGTGTGAGCTTCGGTTCGCGGTGTTCAACCGCAAGGTACCCATCTATGGACCGTACCTGTTTCTGTTGATCTCCAAGACTTGGGAGAAGTTGTTCTCCGGTGATGAGTTCCTTGCTCCAGACTGGATTCGTCATGAGTCCATCAGTCTCCGTGTCAAGCCCAAGTGGGCCAACACTACTACTCGTGCTGAGGCGGCTGCTAAGAGGTCTGTTGATGGGGAGGAGGCTGAGGCAGAGGATCTTTGGTGAGGACTGCTGCTGGGTTTGCCCCTCGCTCCTCTGAGCCCTCGTGGGCCAAGAAGCTGAAGGACAAGATGAAGACTCTGTTCTGCATGCAGGCAAAGGGGCAGTACAGGACTCATGTTGCCTCCAAGGAGAGTCTCCGCCGCGACAAGAAGATCATGAGGGTGTTTGCAGAGGAAGTTTCTGGCGGTTCTGAGGAGGTTATCACTCTAGAGGCTGAGTAGATGGCGAAGCAAGGCTTCAAGTGGACTGATTCTGAGGAGGACTTCGAGGAGACCGCCCCCACTGCTGAGTCTGACAAGGAGCATGTGAGTGATTACTCCGCTTGAGCCACCCCTTGTGTGTCGGTGTCCTCTCTGCCTTTTTGGCGTCTCGATGCCAAAGGGGGAGAGAGTGTAGGATTTGCGAGTCGTTTTATCGTGTTGTTTCGTTTGCGTTTCTGTTGAACCTCGTTTGCTTTGGTTTGGTTTGCGCTTGTGAGACTTATCCTTCATATGGTGTAAGACATATGCACTCTATCGTATCTACGTGAGCTTATGATATATTGTGCTATTTATGTTATGCTCTTGTTTGCTATCTTGCTTAGTGTTAGCCTTATTATTGCAAGATATGCCTTGTCTGTAAAATATAGGGGGAGTGTTGATCCTAATATGTGTGTCGTGCAGCCCAATGCACCTATCTAGATTGCACACATCTAGGGGGAGCACGTCTATATTTTAGAGATGTGGGGTTTGCCTATGCTCTATATCTTTTCCCTTTGTGCAAATCCTGTATTGTCATCAATCCACCAAAAAGGGGGAGATTGTAAGGGCATATTTATCCCTAAAGTGTTTTGGTGATTGATGACAATGCTTTTGCGGACTAATCATGTGCCATGAGTTTTTCAGACGTTTCACCGCTAGGCACAAGACGGTTTGGTGCCCCTCGAAGACTATTGAAGACGATGTTTTTCTACGTTTCTTTTCGGTGGAGTTGAGTCGTAGGAAAGCCGTACTATTAAGAGGGGGTCCGCTTCGGAAAGGTTCAGGTGGAATCATCACGTACACGTTTCCTTCCTATACACCGCCTTTCCGCTTGCGCTTTGGAGCATCCTCCGTTTTTCTCATTTCTATGCAGAGAGAAGAATTCCTAAGTGTTGTTGTTCTAGGGCATGCGGTAGTACTGCTCTATGGAGCGGTAGTACCGCAGGACCCTGCGGTAGTACCGCAAGCCTTTGCGGTAGTACCACTCCTACAGAGCCATACTACCGTGGCCTCAGACCAGACTCACCTACTCGTGCGGCTGTAGGAGCGGACGTAATTTTTTACGTCCGCGCCCTACGCGGTAGTACCTCCCCATGCGCGCGGTAGTACCGTGAGTCCTGGTCTAGCATAGCTATCTGAGTGGAAGTAGGGGCGGATGTAATTTTTTACATCCGCTCCCTGCGCGGTAGTACCGCATGCCATGTGCGGTAGTACCGTGTCGGACTTTTGCATCGATTGATTTCAGCGAAAGTTGGCACAGATGTATTTTTATTCATGCGCACCCTTCCCAGGCTAGGCCAATCCTGCCTTGCGGTAGTACCGCAAGGGGGATCGGTAGTACCGGGCCTGCGGCAGTAACGCCCTCAGCCTCTGTGCTTCAGGCCTGACCTAGTTCCTGCCATAGCAGCGGTAGTACCGCGGTCACTCGCGGTAGTACCATGTGGCCTTGTAGTAGTACCGCTTGTTAGGGGCGGTAGTACCACAGGCCGCGGGCTGGTTAAGGGGATAATGGTTGGATTTGGTTCACCACTATATAAGGGGTGTCTTCTTCCTCTAGTTGACCACCTCTTCCAACCCCAAGCTCCGTTGTTGCTCCAAGCTCCATTTTCGCCCGATCTCTCTCCCTAGACAATCAAACTTGTTGATTTGCTCGGGAGTGGTTGAGAAGGCCCCGATCTACACTTCCACCAAGAGAAATTTGATTCCCCCGCTAATCCCTAGAGGATCTTGTTACTCTTGGGTGTTTGAGCACCCTAGACGGTTGAGGTCACCGCGGAGCCATAGTCCATTGTGGTGAAGCTTGATGATGTCGTTGGGAGCCTCCAATTAAGTTGTGGAGACTGCCCCAACCTTGTTTGTAAAGGTTCGGTCGCCGCCTCCAAGGGCACCAATAGTGGAATCACGGCATCTTGCATTGTGTGAGGGCGTGAGGAGAATACGGTGGCCCTAGTGGCTTCTTGGGGAGCATTGTGCCTCCACACTGCTCCAACTGAGACGTACTTCCCCTCAAAGGGAAGGAACTTCGGTAACACATCCTCGTCTTCACCGGCTCCACTCTTGGTTATCTCGTTCCTTTACTTGTGCAAGCTTATTTGTGTTATATCCCTTTCTTGCTTGTGTGCTTGTTGTTGTTGCATCATATAGGTTGTTCACCTAGTTGCATATCTAGACAACCTACTTTGATGCAAAGTTTAAAGTGGTAAAGAAAAGCTAAAAATTGTTAGTTGCCTATCCCCCCCCCCCTAGTCAACTATATCGATCATTTCAATTGGTATCAGAGCCTCATCTGTTTATTAAGGACTTTGCCGTCCGAATAGTACGGTTGACACCGTAGACGGTGCGGAGGAGCACTCCGGTGTGAATCCAATCTCGTCTACGACTGATGGGGGAACCACAGTCTCTCGTGAGGAATTCAATGTGGCTTTGGACACATTGAAGACCTCCATGACGACCGAGGTTGAAAGCATGTTTAACAAATTAATAGAAGGGCTTAAACTTTCCACCGCACCGTTGAAAGTGGGTGATCCCACTAACAAGGTGACGGATGCTAACTCTGACAAGGGGGGAGCTACTAGCGAGAAAGCACCGGCACCTTTGCCCATGTGGAACCTCCACCTGTCTATGGTGGACCGCTTCCTTCCACTCATTTGAATCATGTCGGCCCTGCCCCTAAGATTGAGAAGAATGTGAAATTTGATTCTTGGGTCTATCGCTTTAAGCGTCATTTAAATAATGTGAATACTAATCTTTGGAGAATCATTGAAGAAGGTTTCTATCCACATGACCGAAGCAACTTCACCCCTAGAGAAGCCGTGGATAATCAATTCAATGAGAATGCTCTCTTCATCATCCAAGAAGCAATACCCCCCGAAGATCTTCCTCATCTCCGGCCCTACTCCACGGCCAAAGATGTTTGACACTAATGCGTCTCCAACGTATCTATAATTTTTTATTGCTCCATGCTATATTATCTACTGTTTTGGACATTATTGGGCTTTATTATCCACTTTTATATTCTTTTTGGGACTAACCTATTAACCGGAGGCCCAGCCCAGAATTGCTGTTTTTTTTGCCTATTTCAGAGTTTCACAGAAAAGGAATATCAAACGGTGTCCAAACGGAATGAAACCTTCGGGAATGTGATTTTTAGGAAGAATATGATCCAGGAGACTTGGACCCTACGTCAAGAAACAATAGAGGAGGCCACGAGGTAGGGGGCGCATCTACCCCCCAGGGCGCGCCCTCCACCCTCGTGGGCCCCCTGTGTAACACCCCAAAAATTTAACCAGGTTTCAGTTATTAAAATTTTGCCAAGAGTTTAAATTTTTTGCCTGCAAGAATATCTCTGTGGATTTCAAAACTTTTCTTTTAATATTAAGGAGTTTTTCCCAAGTGGGTCCTTCCAAAACATTTTGGACTTATATGCCCTCCCTTAAAAAAACATCTCTCAATCAGTACATTTATTAATTAAATTATTTCACCCTGAACTTTATTCATTAAAATGACTTGTTTTAAGTTTTGGAGCTCCTTTTTGTACTACAACCAGTTGATAAACTTAACTAAAAGTCCAACCAAAATTTGGAGATGTCATGTGATGTCTCTAAATCACTTTTGTGCAATAATATATTTTATTCACTTCATATTTTGAGTGCTACACATGTTTTTCTTCTCTGGTCCAGGGGACAATTTTACACTACAACCCTTTAAAATATTTCTTTCTAGCTTCCACCAAAATTATGGGATGTTGGTAGTATCAAATTATTCAACTTTATGCAAAAACCCAGTGGTGTTATTTGAAATTTTTGAGTGAATCAACTTCATCTCCATTCTGGTCCAACATGATGATTTGTACAGCAACCATAGTCTTGCTTGCTCTTTGGCCCTAGATTCTTTCTCCTACTTGTAGTCCTCCATGCAAAACCCCTAAGTCCAGGAGGTTGCACTCATTTGATCATTTTTGGTTCAAGTTATAATGCCACCCACCTCCTGTCCAGATTTGAAGTTCTGCAAAACTTGCACTAGCAAGTTTGTGCTTTCCACAAACTAACCTCACCACCCTCTCTTTCACCTAAAGAGACCCCACTCTGGAAGTTTTGGTCACTCCAAGAAATGCCTAAGTGCCTCTGGCATTTTGTCAAACACCCTCTGGGCATGAACATTTTTGGCATGATTGTAAGTCTGTGTTGTGAACTTTCCCATCTGTCCAAACCAAGTTGTCTAGTAGCCTTCTAATGGTCTCTAACCCAGACCTGTGGATTTGCATTTGATCTCTAGTAGTTTTGGCCATCCTGGCATTTCGTCGGCGACGCTGCAGCACGCCTTGAGCGCCGAAAGCAGCACGCTTTTGCACGTGCGCGCCCGAGCAAGCGCGCCCGGATAAACTTCCCGAGCTCATCCTGATCCTTTCCCCCTCGCCGCGTCGCGCCAAGAGCCCCGACCGCCCCTGGCTCGCTACAGTGGCGCCGCAGCAAGCTTCTTCGCGGCACACTTGCGGCCGCACCCATGGACGGCGCCGCCCAAACCTCCTCCGCTCGCCAGCTGCCCCCTAAAGCATCTCGGCTCGGCTTAACCGTCCTCTAAGCAGCGTCGCCGCCACGTAGCCATTGCTACAGAAAGACGGTTCGTCGTCGTCCTTATCGCCGGCCGCCTCGGAACCGACCTCCACCGCGTATATAAGGGCCCCGGAGACCAATCGAGTTCTCGGGCAACCTCTTCTGATCCCCCTAGAGCCACCGCGGCCAGCAGCCGAGGAGGGGAAGGCCTTCTTCCCCGAGTCCGACCGGTTCGGTCGCCGCCTCGTTCCGGTCGATTCCGTCGCCATCAGTGCCCCTCCCTCTCCATTCTCTCCACCAAGAACTCCCCCTCCCTCTCATGAGTGCAACCCCGCGCTCAATTTTGGCCGGAGACCACCGTAGCCCCAAACCCACTATCCACCCGAACGCCTGCTCCGCCGCGAAGCTCGTCGCCGGCAACTCCGTCCACGTCGGCGACCATGGCGGGTACCCACAGACTTGTCTCGACCCCCTCAGCACAACCATATCCTCAGATCACCAAGAGACGCCCCCGTTCGCCGGCAAAACCTCGCCGGAGCTCCGCCTCCGTCCGTCCGGTCGAGGAGGAGCAGCAGCGTGGCTGGTCAAACGACCGATGGGCCAAGTGGGCCCACTGTCGGTGACTCCAGCCTGTCCACGCAGGTGTAAGTGGAAGCGCCTTTTCGAATCACGCCTTGACGTGTTTTTCTTTTAAAACGCTTTTCTTTTACATTTTATTTTAAAACAGACTTTGACCAAACTTTGACCTGCTGTATCTTTTAAAATACAACTCCAATTAAATTGATTCTTTTTCCTACCTCTTTCAAATATTGTCTAGTTTATTTTAAGATTTATTTGAAAAAATTTCAAAACAACTTTTGTGCTGTTTTTAATTTGGTGTGTTAATTCTTTTATATTTTCAAAATAGGATTTTTCAAGAGAGGAGAATTATTTCAAGAGTTTGAAATGCACCCTGCCTTCCCGTGACCTGAAGGCAAGAATTCTGAACCCCGGCATAATATTTTGTGTATTCGTTGGCACGTTTATAACATCACCTCATTTCGGAGGACTCGTTATTTCATGTGATATGATCATGTGCATGGATGCATATTAATGATTTCCATGCTGTTGGGAATGAACACACTTGTGATGATAATCATCCTCATGTGCCTTGCATGCATGCCGGAAGAAGTCCGGGAAAAAAAACCTCTGCCTTGGGTAGGCATGAGTTTGTCACCGGTCTCCGTCGGGACGGTTATGACCGGTATGGCATGGTAAGGTGTAGTGAGCGGTGATTTTGTTGGTTGAATTATTCTCATCATATATGTCATGCAGGGAAATTTATAAACCTCCTGAGTCGACCCTAGCTCGAGTCTTGTTCCAGTAACCCCCATACTTGTTTCGTACTACCACTCGTCTCTACAACAAGTAGAGTACGGTTCAGTAAGTTGTCAACCTCTTTCTAGCACACACCGTACAGAGAGGCCAGGATGGAAGATACCGGTTGTAGCTGGTAGGCAGACCACACCGGTCCGGGGCATGGGTGTTTCCGGTTGAGACCGAGAGGGGAGGCCACCCCTTAGAGCGCGCAATATAAAATTGATCCCATGCTACGCGAGGTTGTAGCCTCCCCACTTAGAGTTTGCTTGACAAGTGTCGTGGGTGATTCGAGACACGTGTGATTTAAGCTGGTGTGTGCAAGTTAGGTGTGTTTTCAACAAAAAGACCGTAGACGGAATTAGTCCCGATGGACTAAAGGAATCCTTTACTCGTGGGTAAAGAGAGATTAAACCTATTCGAATAGCCGTGTCCATGGTTAAGGAATTACAGTCTGGGATGGGTCATGTGTCGGTCTTAGTGTCGGTCTTCGGAGGTGAAACTGTTAAATCAAAACTGATACTACGACTTGCGACATGTGGTAATGATGATTATTATTTTTGTTGTGGACTAATCCATGGTATTATTGGTATTGTCGAATATCCCTGGGATGGTTCTACCTCCTGGATATTCACTATGATTGCATTTCTTTTAAAGCCCTTTATGCGGTGTCGCTCAGACGCCCGATTGTGGCATTTCTTTTGAAGTCCTTTATGATATTTATTTCATAATCCTAATACTATCATTTAATTGCATATTCATAATTTTCATGCTTGCACGCATCAGAGTTTATTTATCTTTTGTGACCGACGTCATGAGCATAAGATATTTTCGTCATATTATTGTTATATTATTCCCGTGTTCATAATGTTTGCGAGTACATTCCAAGTACTCACTGGCTTATCCCTGGCTATTGTCTTGGCCAGATTTCTTGCACGGAAAGGAGCGACCGTGTTGGCAGCCCGGAACCTAAGCAACGGTGATAGCAGCCTCGCGAAGATAGGAGTTAACCTGGTCAGCTGTTCCTGTGGGAAATGGAGTCCCAGAGACACTGATGTTTTACAACCCGCTCCGCCAACCGCTAGAAACCCCTTTGATTGTACTCACAGGCCAGAATGGTCTTGTACTACATATATTGTATTTTGCTTGGATTTTCTGTATCAAGCTAGTGCCTTATCAGCTAACAGTTATCCTAGGGCTGGTAAGCACAAGGGCCACTCTCTGGGATTAACACCCGGAGAATCGGTCGCCACAGACTTGGTATCAGAGCCAGGTTGTCCATTGGCTAATCCTATCCCAGCCAGGTCGATAAACTTAGGCAAACCGACCTACCAGACCTAACCAGACCCCAGCCAAGCTTCCCGTGCAAGATAGCCACACAGTGACCCCGACACATTTGGCAGTCGGTGCCCAACCTATCCGCCTAGCCTGTCGATCACACACCAGTGACCGATGGCAAAAATGTCTCATTCGCAAGAGTGCAAAGGAAGACTCCGTCCCCTTTTCTATAAAAGGGCACGCTAGCCTCAACCCAGCACGGCACAGCCTCTACCCCAAACCAAGCCATAATGTCGAGCCCCGTAGTGCACAATGAGACCACAGCAACCAACCTTGGAGGTTTTGTGACCATACTCGCAAACCTCACCCGTCGTGCCTACGCGTTTGAAGAACCCCCAGAATATGTTGTGTACCGAGGACCCATGGGCGGTGAAAGCCGTCAATTTTGGGCCACTATGCACATCTACGGTAGGGGTCTGTCGCCAGAACGCCCCTACAGGTTCACCGGAAGAACAACTTCCTTTGAGCCACAAGCCATCCAGCTAGCTTCTCAAGAGGCTATAGTTCAACTCCGGCAGTTGTCGCCCAGGGTTAACTGTCGCTCATTCTACTACTACCCCAGGCGTGAAGGGTATGGTAGACCACCCCTAGTTACCAACGGAAATCACGAGACGGATCCCGCATTGTTGCACCTAGTGCGTTATGTAAGTGCACTAGAGGCATTGTTCGATCAAATCACTATTGATCTGATCACAGATCGAGGAGAGCTGGCTCGCCGAGCCCCGGTAAGCAGAGAAACCGAGGCCGACACCGACAACCCAGTCGTGCTGTTCGGACACCCGATTGATACCCTGAGGTCAGCCCCAGCCATCATCCAAGATACTGTGATGACCCCAGAAGGGCTTCGTCGCCTTTTGGGAACACACTCCAACGGGATTGTGGCCAACAATCCCCGCGATGGTCATCATAGCTACCCCGACCCTGCAGTTCCTCCACCATCTCCGGCTAATCCCGACGGTGAGACCCGTGGAGAAGCCTCAGCATCCTCGAGGCAGGCCCGTTTAGATGTAAACGAGGTAGACTAAGTCACCCGAGTAGTGCCGAGTCTCGGTGTATTCTCGCTTTGTAATCATGTAACCTTGTGAGTAAGCGCCGCCTGTCGTTGTGCCTCTGTTTTAATAGTAGCTGCGAGTTTGTCGACACATAGTTGCACATTTTCCGGGCACAACTACCAAGACCAACCCCGACGACACCCTCAGTAACACGTCTATTTATGAGATATGTGTATCCCCGACATTGACCCGATTCTTGGAGGTAATCTAGCATTTTTATTAACTTTCACCACGGTAAATAAATCAGCCCAGGTGTTATATAAGAAGGCCACCTTGTGACCTTACCAAGCACCCCACACCTTGTGCACCACCCTCACAACCTTTTACCTACCATGTCGAGCCCTAGTATTTATCTCGAGAACCCCAGATGCAACCCCGGTAGTTTTGTCAAAATATTGTGGGACTTTACTGCAGTACCATGGGTTCTACCCAGCCACCCCAAAGTCTGAGCTGTTCAAATCAAGAATCACCTCTTCCACTTCGAATATTGGGCAGCAAGACACATCCCTCCGTAGACCCCAACCAAGATCCAACGGAAGTTTCCTCCGTGGGGAAATCTATGCCAACCCCACGCTTGGCCATAGAAGCTGCAAAAGAAGCGACTGCTCGTCTTCGATCCGCAGTACCCTATGCCCGCGAACGAGGATATTATTACTTTCCGAGCCGTGCAGCACCCGGAGGAGTAACAACTTTTCCCGGTGGGCGGATTGAGAGAGACCCAGTGCTAGCCAACCTTATCCAGTACATCATCGCTCAAGAACACTTGAACCAGCGAGTAATGGATTATCTCCAGAGTCTCGCTGATTTGAAACCTCAGATTGCCATCGGCAGACCGCTGAGGCCCGTCCCGGAGAGACGCATACATCGACTGGTCAATCCACTTCCTCCGATAGAAGAAGAGTGTATCCCTTTACCAGAGACATTTTACCGGGACCCCGCCGATTACCATCTTCATTTTAGACGTCACTACCGTGTTGGTAGTTCAAGATTTAATATTACGTTGTAACTTATGCTTAGTACCTTAGATTTGTGCGACGAGTCAAGTATTTTCAGTTCCTGCTTATATGAGTAGTTCTCCTCGAGATTAACATGTGTAACCGCGAAGAAATTCTAGAATAAGATTTCCTTTCCCTGAGTTGCTGCATCATTTATCCCCTCACTACATAGTTTATTTTCATTCGCACAGCACCGCGGCAGCAGACTCACAACCGCTCGGACGCATATGGAGTATTTGTTTTCCCAAACGGCTCTTAGCAAATATCGAGGACGAGATTTTTCTTAAGGGGGGTAGTAATTGTAACACCCCAAAAATTTAACCAGGTTTTAGTTATTAAAATTTTGCCAAGAGTTTAAAAATTTTGCCTGCAAGAATATCTCTGTGGATTTCAAAACTTATCTTTTAATATTAAGGAGTTTTTCCCAAGTGGGTCCTTCCAAAACATTTTGGACTTATATGCCCTCCCTTAAGAAAAAACATCTCTCAATCAGTAGATTTATTTATTAAATTATTTCACCCTGAACTTTATTCATTAAAATGACTTGTTTTAAGTTTTGGAGCTCCTTTTTGTACTACAACCAGTTGATAAACTTAACTAAAAATCCAACCAAAATTTGCAGATGTCATGTGATGTCTCTAAATCACTTTTGTGCAATAATATATTTCATTCACTTCATATTTTGAGTGCTACACATGTTTTTCTTCTCTGGTCCAGGGGACAATTTTACACTACAACCCTTTAAAATATTTCTTTCTAGCTTCCACCAAAATTATGGGATGTTGGTAGTATCATATTATTCAACTTTATGCAAAAACCCAGTGGTGTTATTTGAAAATTTTGAGTGAATCAACTTCATCTCCATTCTGGTCCAACATGGTGATTTGTACAACAACCATAGTCTTACTTGCTCTTTGGCCCTAGATTCTTTCTCCTACTTGTAGTCCTCCATGCAAAACCCCTAAGTCCAGGAGGTTGCACTCATTTGATCATTTTTGGTTCAAGTTATAATGCCACCCACCTCCTGTCCAGATTTGAAGTTCTGCAAAACTTGCACTAGCAAGTTTGTGCTTTCCACAAACTAACCTAACCACCCTCTCTTTCACCTAAAGAGACCCCACTCTGGAAGTTTTGGTCACTCCAAGAAATGCCTAAGTGCCTCTGGCATTTTGTCAAACACCCTGTGGGCATGAACAGTTTTGGCATGATTGTAAGTCCTGTTGTGAACTTTCCCATCTGTCCAAACCAAGTTGTCTAGTAGCTCGCTAATGGTCTCTAACCTGCACTGTGGATTTGCATTTGATCTCTAGCAGTTTTGGCCATCCACGGCATTTCGTCGAAAGCAGACATCGTGCACGCCCGAGTGCGAGCAGAGCATCGCGTTTTGCACGTGCTCGCGCCTCGAGCAAGCGCGCCTGGATAAACTTCCCGAGCTCATCCTCGATCCTTTCCTCGCTGGCGTCGCTTAAGAGCCCCGACCGCCTGGCTCTCATACAAGGCGCAGAAGAAGCTTCTTGGCGGCATGCTTATGGCGCACCCATGGACGGCGCCGCCTAAACCTCCTCCGCCGCCACCTGCCCACAAGCATCTCGGCTCAACCGCAGCTTCGTCCTCTAGCGCGCATCGCCGCCATGTAGCCATTGCTACAGGAAGACGGTTCGTCGTCGTCCTTATCGCCGGCCGCCTCGGAACCGACCTCCACCGCGTATATAAGGGACCCGGAGACCAACCGAGTTCTCGGGCAACCTCTTCTGATCCCCCTAGAGCCACCGCGGCCAGCAGTCGAGGAGGGGAAGGCCTTCTTCCCCGAGTCCGGCCGGTTCGGTCGCCGCCTCGTTCCGGTCGATTCCGTCGCCATCAGTGCCCTCCCTCTCCATTCTCTCCACCAAAACTCCCTCCCTCTCATGAGTGCAACCCGCGCTCAATTTTGGCCGGAGACCACCGTAGCCCCAAAACCCACTATCCACCCGAACGCCGCTCCGCCCTTGAAGCTCGTCGCCAGCAACTCCGTCCCACGTCGGCGACCATGGCGGGTACCCAGACTCGCCTCGACCCCTCAGCACACCCATATCCTCAGATCACCAAGAGACGCCCGGTTTGTTTAAGAAACCTCGTCGGAGCTCCGCCTCCGTCCGGTCGAAGAGGAGCAGTAGCGTGGCTGGTCAAACGACCCGATGGGCCAAAGCGGGCCCACCGTCAGTGACCCAGCGCATGTCCACGCAGGTGTAAGTGGAAGCGCCTTTTCCGAATACGCCTTCGACGTGTTTTTCTTTTAAAACGTTTTCTTTTCTGTTTTATTTAAAAACAGATTTTGACCAAACTTTGACCTGATGCATCTTTTAAAATACAACTCCAATTAAATTGATTCTTTTTCCTACCTCTTTCAAATATTGTCTAGTTTATTTTAAGATTTATTTGAAAAAAATTCAAAACAACTTTTGTGCTGTTTTTAATTTGGTGTGTTAATTCTTTTATATTTTCAAAATAGGATTTTTGAAGAGAGGAGAATTATTTCAAGAGTTTGAAATGCACCCTGCCTTCCCGTGACCTGAAGGCAAGCATTCTGAACCCCGGCATAATATTTTTTGTATTCGTTGGCACGTTTATAACATCACCTTATTTCGGAGGAATCGTTATTTCATGTGATATGATCATGTGCATGGATGCATATTAATGATTTCCATGTTGTTGGGAATGAACACACTTGTGATGATAATCATCCTCCTGTGCCTTGCATGCATGCTTGAAGACGTCCGGGAAAAACCTCTGCCTTGGGTAGGCATGAGTTTGTCACCGGTCTCCGTCGGGACGGTTATGTCCGGTATGGCATGGTAAGGTGTAGTGAGCGGTGATTCTGTTGGTTGAATTATTCTCATCATATATGTCATGCAGGGAAATTTATAAACCTCCTGAGTCGACCCTAGCTCGAGTCTTGTTCCAAGAACCCCATACTTGTTTCAGATTACCACTGCCTCTACAACAAGTAGAGTACGGTTCAAGAAGTTGTCAACCTCTTTCTAGCACACACCGCATGAGAGGCCGGTGTGGAAGATACCGGTTGTAGCTGGTAGGCGAGACCACCTGGTCCGGGGCATGGGTATTTCGGTTGAGACCAAGAGGGAGGCCACCCCTTAGAGCGCCGCAATATAAATTTGATCCCATGCTACGCGAGGTTGTAGCCTCCCACTTAGAGTTTGCTTGACAGGTGTCGTGCGTGATTCCAGACACGTGTGATTTAAGCTGGTGTGTGCAAGTTAGGTGTGTTTTCAACAAAAAGACCGTAGACGGAATTAGTCCCGATGGACTAAAGGAATCCGTTACTCATGGGTAAAGAGTACACCCTCTGCAGAGATTAAACCTATTCGAATAGCCGTGTCCATGGTTAAGGAATTACAGTCTGGGATGGGTCATGTGTCGGTCTTAGTGTCGGTCTTCTGAGGTGAAACTGTTAAATCAAAACTGATACTACGACTTGCGACATGTGGTAATGATGATTATTATTTTTGTTGTGGACTAATCCATGGTATTATTGGTATTGTCGAATATCCCTGGGATGGTTCTACCTCCTGGATATTCACTATGATTGTTTTTCTTTTAAAGCCCTTTACGTGGTGTCGCTCAGACGCCCGATCGCTGACATTTCTTTAAAGCCCTTTACGTGGTGTCGCTCAGACGCGGACCGCGCATGACATTTCTTTTAAAGCCCTTTACGTGGTGTCGCCAGACGCCCGATCGCGGACATTTCTTTTAAAGCCCTTTATGTGGTGTCGCTCAGACGCCTCGATCGTGGCATTTCTTTTAAAGCCCTTTATGTGGTGTCGCCGACGCCGACTGCGGCATTTCTTTTAAAGCCCTTTATGTGGTGTCGCTCAGACGCCCGACTGTGGCATTTCTTTTAAAGCCCTTTATGCGGTGTCGCTCAGACGCCCAATTATGGCATTTCTTTTAAAGCCCTTTATGTGGTGTCGCTCAGACGCCCGACTGTGGCATTTCTTTTGAAGACCTTTATGAGGTGTCGCCAGACGCCTCGATCGTGGCATTTCTCTCAAAGCCCTTTATGCGGTGTCGCTCAGACGCCCGATTGTGGCATTTCTTTTAAAGCCCTTTATGCGGTGTCGCTCAGATGCCCGACTGTGGCATTTCTTTTGAAGTCCTTTATGATATTTATTTCATAATCCTAATACTATCATTTTATTGCATATTCATAATTATCATGCTTGCACGCATCAGAGTTTATTTATCTTTTGTGACCGACGTCATGAGCATAAGATATTTTCGGCATATTATTGTTATATTATTCCCGTGTTCATAATGTTTGCGAGTACATTCCAAGTACTCACTGGCTTGTCCCTGGCTATTGTCTTGGCCAGATTTCTTGCGCAGAAAGGAGCGACCGTGTTGGCAGCACGGAACCTAAGCAATGGTGATAGCAGCCTCGCGAAGATAGGAGTTAACCTGGTCGATTGTTCCGTGGGAAATGGAGTCCCAGAGACACCGATGTTTTACAACCCGCTTCCGCCACAACCGCTAGAAACCCCTTTGATTGTACTCACAGGCCAGAATGGTCTTGTACTATATATATTGTATTTTGCTTGGATTATCTGTATCAAGCTAGTGCCTTATCGGCTAACAGTTATCCTGGGGCTGGTAAGCACAAGGGCCACTCTCTGGGATTAACACCCGGAGAATCGGTCGCCACACCCTGTTGCTCCACCGACGTACTCCTTCCTCCTATATATACCTACGTACCCCCAAATGATCAGAGGCGGAGCCAAAACAAACCTAATTCCACCGCCGCAACCTTCTGTACCCACGAGATTCCATCTTGGGGCCTATTCCGGAGCTCCGCCGGAGAGGGCATCCATCACGGAGGGCTTCTACATCAAACCCATAGCCTCTCCGATGAAGTGTGAGTAGTTTACTTCAGACCTTCAGGTCCATAGTTAGTAGCTAGATGGCTTCTTCTCTCTTTGGGATCTCAGTACAATGTTCTCCCCCTCTCTCGTGGAGATCTATTCGATGTAATCTTCTTTTTGCGGTGTGTTTGTTGAGATCGATGAATTGTGGGTTTATGATCAAATTATCTATGAACAATATTTGAATCTTCTCTGAATTCTTTTATGTATGATTGGTTATCTTTGCAAGTCTCTTCGAATTATCAGTTTGGTTTGGCCTACTAGATTGATCTTTCTTGCAATGGGAGAAGTGCTTAGCTTTGGGTTCAATCTTGCGGTGTCCTTTCCCAGTGTGATGAGGGGCAGCAAGGCACGTATTGTATTGTTGCCATCGAGGATAACAAGATGGGGTTTTTATCATATTGCATGAATTTATCCCTCCACATCATGTCATCTTGCTTAAGGCGTTACTGCTTTTCATGAACTTAATACTCTAGATGCATGCTTTGGATAGCGGTCGATGAGTGGAGTAATAGTAGTAGATGCGGTAGGAGTCGGTCTACTTGTCTCGAGCGTGATGCCTATATACATGATCATACCTAGATATTCTCATAACTATGCTCAATTCTCATCAATTGCTCAACAGAATTGTTCACCCACCGTAAAATACTTATGCTCTTGAGATAAGCCACTAGTGAAACCTATGGCCCCGGTCTATCTTCATCATATTAATCTTCCAATACTTAGCTATTTCCTTTGCTTTTTACTTTGCTTTTATTTTACTTTGCATCTTTATCACAAAAATACCAAAAATATTATCCTATCATATCTATCAGATCTCACTCTCGTAAGTGACCGTGAAGGGATTGACAACCCCTTATCATGTTGGTTACAAGGATTTATTTGTTTTGTGTAGGTACGAGGGACTCGCGCGTAGCCTCCTACTGGATTGATACCTTGGTTCTCAAAAACTGAGGGAAATACTTACGCTACTTTTGCTGCATCACCCTTTCCTCTTAAAGGGAAAACCAACGCAGTGCTCAAGAGGTAGCAGGCACCAAGCTGTCTCTCTCTACCAGGGAAGTGCAAGCATTCAATGCTCAAACTATGAAGTGGTGCAAGATGAAGCCGATGAGTTTGCAATGAAAGAAGATGAATACCCTCGTGAGTTTTATCGGAGGGTAACCAAACTCGCGGTTTCACTCCGAGATCATGGAAGCAAGGACACGGATGACAATTGGATCAAGCGCAAATTCCTCAAGGCAATGATGCCTTATCACAAAGCCATGTCCTCCGTCATTCGTCAAAGGCCAGACTTCCACACCTTGTCCTCAAGTGAAGTGTTGGATGAGTTCGTTGCTATGAGCATCTTGGACAAGACCGCCGATAATGCGGTGCTACGGTCTCAAAGAGTGAAGAATCCCAACCTTACACTAAAGGCCAAGGTTAATGTGGAGGACGAGGACGAAGAGGAAAAAGAGCAGAGCATCCCCGAAGATACAAAGTACGCCTATCATGAGCACATGGCTCTTCCTTCAAGGCAATTTTGGAGCAAGAAGAACTCAAGGCCCAACTTCAACAAGAACAATTCAAGTGGCACAAAGGTCAAGCAACATGTGAGGACTTGCTATAATTGTGGCAATGTGAGCCATTTTGTTGTGGAGTGCCCTTATGAGAAGAGGGAAGACAATGGTGGCAAGCTCATCCGAAAGGACAAGGCCAAGTCTTTCCCCAACAAGAGCAACTTCACCAAGAAGACTCCTCCCAAGGCATTGGTGGTACAAGAAGAGTACAATGATGATGATGATGATGATGATGATGATGATGGTGAGTCGGTTGCCATGGCCTCTGTTGCCATTACGACGACTCCACAGGTGTCTCTCTTCGACTCACCAAATGAAAGCATCACCGCCAAGTGCCTCATGGCGAAAGCCACCAATAAGGTAACCCCCAACATAAAAACTACCATCATTGATCATCCTTGTTTGACGGACTGCATTGATAAACATGAGGAATCTTATGTGGAGGAGAATGAGTTTGAGTCCTTTATGGGTAAACTCAAGGGTAAACCCAAGAAGCACTTCGTTGCTCTCTTGGAACAACTTGGTGAAGCCAATGACATGATCGAGGCTCACGAAGATACCATCTCTAAGATGGAGGGGCATAGTCAAGACTATGTCGATGATATTTTGGATCTTTCCATTGCTCTTGAGGAAGTGCATGGTCTTCGTTTGGCTCTTGAGTCAAACAACGATGATCATGCTAAGTTAAAGAAAGATCTTGATCATGCACTTGTTGTTTCTCGTGTGCTCAATTCCGAGAAAGCCAAGCTTGGGGTTGATCTTGCTAGACTCAAAGAGGAGTTTGGCATACTTGACAAGGCCCACAAAGTCTTGGAAGGTGCTCATGCTAGCCTCAAGGAGTCTCATGATCAACTCCAAGTAAAGATAACCAAGGAGAAAGCCACATTTCCTCATATGGTGTTAATTGATAATGCAATTGCTTCTAACCCATGTTGTGAGCATGAGCATCTCGTAGAGGAGAATGCTAAGTTAAAGGAGCAGCTTGAGAAGGGTCTTGTGTCATGCATACAAGGCGAGAAGAACCTCAACGACCTTTTGAGCAATCAAAAGGAAGTTGTGGCCAAGGAAGAGATTGGGTATGCACCCAAGTCCAAGAACAAGAAGAAGAATGACAAGACCAAACGACCTCCCCCTCTCAAGCAAACCTTTGTGAAGGAGGGAGAGCGTGCTTACAAGGAGAAGAAGAACAATGTGAAGTGTGGTGGTGTCAAGAAAGGCAATGCCACCCCTTCCAACAAAGTCGGCGACTTTAACCCTTCTTATATATTGTGTCGTGCTAGTGATGGGCATGTTTATGCCAAATTTGTTGGTTCTCCTTATGACTACATTGAATGGTCTATTTGGGTTCCTAAGACCCTTGTCACTAACATCAAAGGACCCATTACAAAATGGGTACCTAAAACCAAGCATTGATCTCTTGTAGGTGTTTGCTTCCGCTGTGGGATCATGGTTGCTCGATAGTGGAGCTACAAATCATATGACCGGAAGCAAGGACTTGGTGGTGGATGTGCACAAGATTCCATCTATACCCACCAATGTCGAGTGGGGTGATGCCTCGTCCTCAAAGGTATTGGGACTTGGCAAGGTTGCCATTTCTCATGATCTCACGATCGACAAGGGCATGCTTGTTGAGTCCCTTGCATACAATTTACTTTCCGTTCGTCAACTCGCACTCATGGGCGTTCCCACTTTCTTTCATATTGACACCGTGGCCCTCTTGTGGAGCAAGACTCTTAAAGTAGCCTTTGTTGGGCATGTCGAGAACGGTCTCTATGTGATCAACTTTTTGGAGCGACCCACTAAGATCGCAACATGCCTAATGGCTAAAGTTGATGTGGGATGGCTTTGGCATCGCCGTTTATCCCATGTCAATATGAGATCTTTGCAAAGTCTTCTCAAGGGGGAACATGTCCGTGGACTAACGAATGTTAGTTTTGCTAAAGATCGTGCTTGCAGTGCTTGTATCGAAGGAAAGCTACATGAGAACGCTCACCCTCCCACGAATATCATTTACTCGAAGAGGCCTTTGGAGCTCCTTCATTTGGATCTCTTTGGGCCTCCATCCTTTGATAGTCTTGGGGGTAGGAAGTATTGCTTGGTGATTGTGTATGACTATTCAAGATACACGTGGGTATATTTTTTCAAGAGGAACAGCGAGACCCAACAAACCGTCATTGACTTTGCAAATGAAGCCCAACGTCAACACAATGCAAAGATCTTGACAATAAGAAGTGACAATGGCACCGAGTTCAAGAACTACACCTTGGATGAGTTTCTTAGTGATGAGGGGATCAAGCATCAATACTCCGCACCTTACACCCCTCAACAAAATGGTGTAGTGGAGAGGAAGAACCGGACGTTGATGGACGCGGCAAGGACCATGATGGCGGAGTTCAAGTCTCCATACAACTTTTGGGCCGAAGCCATCAACACCGCGTGTCATGCATCAAATCGGCTCAATAAGTCCCATGATATACTCACCGGTAACAAGCCCAACCTCAAGTACTTTCGGGTGTTCGGGTGCAAGTGTTCATTCTCAAGAAAGGTGTTCGGTTGTCTAAATTTGAGGCTAGAGCTTATGGGGGCATATTTTTTGGTTATGCTACAAACTCCCATGCTTACCGCGTCCTCAATAAGTCCACGGGTCATATTGAGGAGACGTGTAACATGGAGTTTGATGAGAATAATGGCTCCCAAGTGGAGCAAAGTGGCACTTGTGATGTAGGTGATGAAATTCCTCCCCAAGCCATAAGAAGAATGGGAGTTGGTTTTATCCTACCCATTGAGGAACCCCTTGTGGCCGAAGGAGAAGGACAATGCTCCACTCAAGTGGAGCCATCACCAACCCAAGGCCCACAAACTCCCCAAGAACAAAATGAAGGCCCTCAACCTCATGAACAAATCCAAGGGCAAGATCAATCTAAAGATGGTGTTGAAACACCAAGTGATGCCCAAGGCCAAGTTCTCTCCTCCGAGCAAGTTCAAGATCAAGGACAAGCTCAAGACGGCGCTCAAGATGATCAAGTGACCGCTCCTCGACTCACCCCTGAGGAGGAATTGGAGCGTCGTGCCGCCAAGATTGCTTCCAAGCTCTCCACCAAGGGTCATCTCATGAATAATGTACTTGGAAGCATCCAAAAGGGGGTAAACACTCATAGACAATTGGCAAACTATTGTGAACATCACGCGTTTGTCTCATGTGTTGAACCCCAAAAGGTATATGAGGCGCTCGAAGATCCGGATTCGCTTAATGCCATGCATGAAGAACTCAACAACTTCGAGTACAACAAGGTGTGGAGATTGGTGCCAAGGCCAACGGGGAACCACAATGTCATTGGAACCAAGTGGATATTCAAGAACAAGCAAGATGCTCATGGGACCATCGTCCGCAACAAGGCTAGATTGGTGGCACAAGGCTACTCCCAAGTCGAGGGTATCGACTACGGTGAAACATTTGCTCCCGTTGCTCGCCTTGAATCCATTCGTTTGTTGATTGCTTATGCTTCTCATCACAACTTTAAGTTGCAACAAATGGATGAGAAGAGTGCTTTTCTTAATGGTCCTATTAATGAGTTGGTATATGTCAAGCAACCCCCCGGGTTCGAGGATCCCTACTTTCCCGATCATGTGTATCAACTCGATAAGGCACTCTATGGCCTTAAACAAGCCCCACGTGCGTGGTATGACCACCTTACCGAGTTGTTACAAGACCGTGGATTTGAAGTTGGGCTAATCAACCCCACTCTTTTTACTAAGAAGGTCAACAGGGAGTTGTTTGTGTGCCAACTATATGTTGATGATATTATCTTTGGTTCCCTAGCCAAGCTTTCAATGAGGAATTTGCCGCTCTCATGACCTCAAAGTTCAAGATGTCTTCCATGGGAGAGTTGAAGTTCTTTCTCGGTTTCGAAGTGAAGAAAATAAGAGAGGGAGCCTTCATCAACCAAGCCAAATACACTCAAGACATGCTCAAGAGATTCAAGCTAAGTGATGTCAAGTCGGCTTCCACTCCAATGCCCACCAAGTGCCAACTTGACATTGATCCCAATGGTAAAGCGGTGGATCAAAAGGTATATCGTTCCATGATTGGATCCTTGCTTTACCTTTGTGCATCTAGACCGGATATCATGTTGAGTGTGGGAATTTGTGCACGGTTTCAAGCCGCACCTAAGGAAAGCCACTTTGTGGCGGTCAAGCTTAATCTTTCGATATTTGGCTCATACCCCAAACTTTTGCTTATGGTACCCAAGAGGAGCAAACTTCAAGCATGTAGGGTATTAGGACTCCGATTGGGCGGAGACAAAGTGGATAGGAAGTCCACTTCCGGAGGGTGCCAATTTCTTGGTTGCTCTTTGGTGAGTTGGTCTTCTAAGAAGCAAAGTTGTGTGTCTCTCTCGTCCACCGAAGCAGAGTATGTGGCTGCTGGTAGTTGTTGTGCACAACCCTTATGGATGAGGCAAACTTTAAAGGATTACAGTGTCATTTGTGACAAAGTGCCTCTTTGGTGTGACAATGAAAGTGCCATCAAGATTTCTCTCAACCCGGTGCAACACTTCAAGACGATGCATATTGAGATTCGGTATCACTTCATCTGGGATCACATTAGGCGAGGGGAGATCGAGCTCAACTACGTCAACACTCATGATAACCTTGCAGATATTTTCATGAAGCCTTTGGATGAAGCAAGATTTCGCGAGTTAAGGCATGAGCTAAATATCATTGATTCGAGCAATGTTGCTTGAACCCTTGCACACCCCACCATACTCAACTTGTTATCGTGTTTAGGTGTAGGCATGGACATAGGGGGAATGTTGTTCTCTCAATGAACTCTCCCTCCCCCCATTATGCATAAATTGATCAACTCTTCCACATTAGCCAATTTTGATGGTATTTGTGCTTCAAAGACGAGTTTTGGTCATGGGCCCAAGGATATTTCTTCATGGTGCCATACCAATTGACTCAAACATAGGTGGCTCCGGCCACCGCCCTCTCGTTGAAGAGGTTGTGTCTCATGGTTAATCCTTGTTGTCTTTTGCCTTTCTTTCTTTGTGTTGAGTGTGTTCTTGTGGTGTCTCGTTTACTTGAAGATTCCGTGCGAAGACCATTTTTCTTGTGTTTGAAACGTGCATCTTCTTGAGCTCACGGTACTACCGCGGCCTGCCATGGTACTACCGTGTTTGAAGCGCACGGTACTACCGCACCCAGCGTGGCAGTAATTTTTTACTGCCGCCTGGGGGAGCGGTACTACCGCTTCGGTGCGGCACTTCCGCCCGAGCGGTACTACCACGATGAAGCGCGGTACTACCACGCTGACGAGTGCGCGTGGGGGTTATGACCCATTGCAGGGGGAGTTCCAACTCCCCCATACCCATTCATTTGTCTCTCTCCCCACCGCCTCTCTCTCTCCTGCTCAAGAACGGCGCCGGAGACCCTCGCCGGATCTCCTTCTCTGGTCACTCTCCTCGGATTTCGATCGGTGGGATCGTTCCCCACCACTTCCTCTTGCCATGGAACAAGGTTTCTCCCCAAATCCCTCTCTCTCTTGTTTGTTCTTTTGCCTCTAGGTTTTTGGGGAGATGCATGTGTTCTTGAGATTTTAGGCCAAATCTATGCAAGAGTAGGATGTAGGACAGTAGTGTTGCATAGAAATTATACTTGATATGTTGTCCCATGGTAGATTTGATCAACCGTAGTACCGCCGCGTTTTCGCGGTTCTTCTCAGATTCAAAGTGGTTCGGATCTGACGCCGTGCGGTACTACCGCTGGTCCGGTACTACCGCCCGTCAGGTGTGGTACTACCAAACATGCTTTGGTACTAAGGTCCTACTACCGCTCCTAGCCCCGGTACTACCGTGTCCTCACGCGGTACTATCGCGACTAGGAGCGGTACTAAAATTTTAGTACCGCGCGAACTGGCAGTACTACCGTTGTTGTCCAGTCTTCTTCTTGGCAATTACCACGTATGCTTCCTACATGTTACCCCTGTTTTGCTGAGGTCTTTGCATTGGTTCTTCTCTCTTGTCGTGTGTGTTTTGTGCTTTGTGTCTTAGGTGGTGGCTCCGGTGCTCCCGCTCGCCATTCCAATCCCAGTCGTGACACTAGCTCCAAACGTCTGCGCAATCAAGATGAAGCTCCAAAGGGCTCCAGTGCCCCCAAGCGCAATATCAAGTCCTCCGCCAGCAAGTACAAGGAACCCGCCAAGGGCATGGACGAGATACCACTTTCTGAGTTTATCTCTCGAAGGCAGATCAATCTGTATGTGAATGCCCGTGCTATCTTCACAGGGAATGACTTGTTTTGGACCAAGTAGCAGACTCTCATCTATCTGGATGTGATCAAGGCCAATCAAAACACCTATGTGGATGTCAAGTGGATTGACATGAATCATATGAGGCAGGACAAGCACCGTGATTACTTTGGAGAGGCTTTGGACTTGGTGGAGCAGTTTGGCATTGAAGATGTGATCTCCTTTCAACTGGACTATGACCCTGAGATTATTTGCCAGGTCTTTGCCTCAGTTCACTTTCACCATGGGGAGGATAGAAGGATGACTTGGATGACCAATGGACGTCAGTTGACTGCTACCTGGAAGGACTTCATGGATCTGCTCCACATACCTGATGAGGGGCTCAACACACCCGTTGGGATTCACCCTCATGCCAACCCCGAGTCAGCCAGCAAGAACAGGCTACAACAGTATTATGTTGCGAAGACGCTTCCCAGTGGCAAGACGAAGTGGGTGCTGAACCCATTTCTGGACATCATGCATCGCATTTTCCGCAACTCTCTTTTCCCTCGCATTGGTGACAAGGACAAGGTGCATGCCTATCTGGTGGATATGATGCTCCTGTGCGAGGAGGCGCGTGTGTCTCAGTCTCAACCACTTGATGTCTCACATATCATGTGGTGTGAGCTTCGGTTTGCGGTGTTCAACCGCAAGGTACCCATCTATGGACCGCACTGCTTCATTGATCTCCAAGACTTGGGAGAAGCTGTTCTCCGTGATGAGTTCCTTGCTCAATTTGGATTCGTCATGAGTCCATCAGTCTCCGTGTCAAGCCCAAGTGGGCCAACACTACTACTCGTGCTGAGGAGTCTGCTAAGAGGGTTGTTGATGGGGAGGAGGCTGAGGCGGAGGATGCTGGTGAGGACCACGCTGCTGGGTTTGCCCCTCGCTCCTCTGAGCCCTCGTGGGCCAAGAAGCTGAAGGACAATATGAAGACTCTGTCCTGCATGCAGGCAAAGGGGCAGTACATGACTCACGTTGCCTCCAAGGAGAGTCGCCGCCGTGACAAGAAGATCATGAGGGTCTTTGGAGAGGAAGTTTCTGGTGGTTCTGAGGAGGTTATCACTCCAGAGGCTGAGTGGATGGCAAAGCAAGGCTTCAAGTGGACTGATTCTGAGGAGGACTTCGAGGAGACCATCCCTGCTGCTGAGTCTGACGAGGAGCATGCGAGTGATTACTCCGCTTGAGCCACCCCTTGTGTGTAGGTGTCCCCTCTGCCTTTTTGGCGTCTCGATGCCAAAGGGGGAGAGAGTGTAGGATTTGCGAGTCGTTTTATCGTGTTGTTTCGCTTATGCTTCATTGAACCTCATTTGCTTTGGTTTGGTTTGCCTCGGTGAGACTTATCCTTCATATGGTGTAAGACATATGCACTCTATCGTATTCACGTGAGCTTATGATATATTGTGCTATTTATGTTATGCTCTTGTTTGCTATCTTGCTTAGTGTTAGCCTTATTATTGCAAGATATGCCTTGTCTCAGAAAAATATAGGGGAGTGTTGATCCTAGTATGTGTGCCGTGCAGCCCAAAGCACCTAGCTAGATTGCACACATCTAGGGGGAGCCCATCTATATTTTAGAGATGTGGGGTTTGCCTATGCTCTGTATCTTTTCCTTTTGTGCAAATCCCGTATTGTCATCAATCCACCAAAAAGGGGGAGATTGTAAGGGCATATTTATCCCTAAAGTGTTTTGGTGATTGATGGCAATGCTTTTGCGGACTAATCGTGTGCCATCAGTTTTTCAGACGTTTCACCGCTAGGCACAAGACGGTTTGGTGCCCCTCGAAGACTATTGAAGACGGCGTTTTTCTACGTTTCTTCTCGGTGGAGTTGAGTCGTAGGAAAGCCATACTATTAAGAGGGGGTCCGCTTCGGAAAGGTTTGGGTGGAATCATCACGTACACGTTTCCTTCCTATACACCGCCTTTCCCCTTGCGCTTTGGAGCATCCTCCGTTTTTCTCATTTCTATGCAGAGAGAAGAATTCCTAAGTGTTGATGTTCTAGGGCATGCGGTAGTACTGCTCTATGGAGCGGTAGTACCGCAGGACCCTGCGGTAGTACCGCAAGCCTTTACGGTAGTACCGTAGGCGCCCGCGGTAGTACCGCTCCTATGGAGCCGTACTACCGTGGCCTCATACCAGACTCACCTGCTCGTGCGGCTGTAGGAGCGGACGTAATTTTTTATGTCTGCGCCCAACGTGGTAGTACCTCCCCATGCGCGCGGTAGTACCGCGAGTCCTGGTCTGGCACAGCTACCTGAGCGGAAGTAGGGGCGGATGTAATTTTTCACAGCCGCTCCCTGCGCGGTAGTACCGCATGCCATGTGCGGTAGTACCGTGTCGGACTATTGCATCGATTGATTTTCAGCGGAAGTTGGCACAGATGTATTTTTATTCATTCGCACCCTTCCCAGGCTAGGCCAATCCTGCCTTGTGGTAGTATCGCAAGGGGGAGCGGTAGTACCGCACCTGCGGTAGTACCACCCTTAGCCTTTGTGCTTCAGGCCTGACCTAGTTCCTGTCGTAGCAGCGGTAGTACCGCGGTCACTCGCGGTAGTACCGTGTGGCCTTGTGGTAGTACCGCTTGTCAGGGGCGGTAGTACCGCAGGCCGCGGGCTGGTTAAGTGGATAACGGTTGGATTTGGTTCACCACTATATAAGGGGTGTCTTCTTCCTCTAGTTGACCACCTCTTCCAACCCCAAGCTCCATTGTTGCTCCAAGCTCCATTTTCACCCGATCTCTCTCCCTAGCCAATCAAACTTGTTGATTTGCTCGGAAGTGGTTGAGAAGGCCCCGATCTACACTTCCACCAAGAGAAATTTGATTTCCCCACTAATCCCTAGCGGATCTTGTTACTCTTGGGTGTTTGAGCACCCTAGACGGTTGAGGTCACCGCGGAGCCATAGTCCATTGTGGTGAAGCTTCATGGTGTCGTTGGGAGCCTCCAATTGTTGTGGAGATTGCCCCAACCTTGTTTGTAAAGGTTACGCCGCCTCCAAGGGCACCAATAGTGGAATCACAGCATCTCGCATTGTATGAGGGCGTGAGGAGAATACGGTGGCCCTAGTGGCTTTCTGGGGAGCATTGTGCCTCCACACTGCTCCAACGGAGACGTACTTCCCTCAAAGGGAAGGAACTTCGGTAACACATCCTCGTCTTCACCGGCTCCACTCTTGGTTATCTCGTGCCTTTACTTGTGCAAGCTTATTTGTGTTATATCCCTTGCTTGCTTGTGTGCTTGTTGTTGTTGCATCATATAGGTTGTTCACCTAGTTGCATATCTAGACAATCTACTTTGATGCAAAGTTTAAAGTGGTAAAGAAAAGCTAAAAATTGTTAGTTGCCTATTCCCCCCCCCCCCCCTCTAGTCAACTATATCGATCCTTTCAATTGGTATCAGAGCCTCGTCTCTTTATTAAGGACTTTTGCCGTCCAAAGAGTATGGTTGACACCGTAGATGGTGCGGAGGAGCACTCCGGTGTGAATCCAATCTCGTCTACGACCGATGGGGGAACCGCAGTCTCTCGTGAGGAATTCAATGTGGCTTTGGACACATTGAAGACCTCCATGACGACCGAGGTTGAAAGCATGTTTAATAAATTAATAGAAGGGCTTAAATTTTCCACCGCACCGTTGAAAGTGGGTGATCCCGCTAACAAGGTGACGGATGCCCTCCAATACATAGTCCTATCAACATACAACTAACCCTATGGTGTGATCCATGCGCGCGCTCATATGATGGGCACCAAAGAATAGCAACATAACCATAAGTAAATTAAACCAATCATAGAAATTCACCAATTACCGATAGGACAACGAAAATATACTCAGAAATCATAGGATGGCAACACATCATTGGATAATAATACGAAGCATAAAGCACCATGTTCAAGTGGAGGGTACAACGGGTTGCGGGAGAGTGGACCGCTATAGATAGAGGGGGGAAGGTGATGGAGATGTTGGTGAAGATGACGTATGTGTTGGTGAAGATCGCGGTGATGATGATGGCCCCGGCGGTGTTCCGGCGCAACCGGAAGAGAGGGGGAGACGGCCCCCCTTCTTCTTATTCTTCCTTGACCTCCTCCCTAGATGGGAGAAGAAGGGTTTCCCCTCTGGTCCTTGGTCTCCATGGCAGGGGAGGGGCGAGAGCCCCTCTGAGATTGGATCTGTCTCTATGTCTCTCTCTGTTTCTGCGCTCCGGGATTCTGTCCTTTCACCGTTTCTTATATATCCGGAGATCCGTAACTCCGATTGGATTGAAACCTTCGCCCAGATTTTTCTCCAAAAATTAGCTTTCTTGCGGCCAAAGAAAAGCATCAACTGCCTTACGGGGGGCCCACGAGTGTCAAGGGCGCCAAACAAGAACTGGCACTGGGCACCGGATCAATATGGTAGTCCCAAAAATAGTATAAAAAGTTGCCAAAAGTATATGAAAGTTGTATAATATTGGAATAGAACAATCAAAAATTATAGATACGACGGAGACGTATCAGGGCGCGCCAAGGAGAGGGATTCCTACTAGGACTCCAATCCTAGTAGGATTCGGCCCCCCATTCTTTTCCTTCTCATGGAGGGGGAATGAGGGAAGGGAGAGGGAAGAGGAGAAGGAAAGGGGGGCGCGCCCCCTCCCCTAGTCCAATTCGGTCTCCCTATGGGAGGGGGCGCAGCCACCCCTTGTGGGCTGCCTCCCCTGTCCCCTCACTACAAAAAAATACACTTCCGTGATGATACGTGTTTGTCACAGTAGGTCGCATTTTCTGTCATGCATGTACATCCATGCACCTGTGCTGTCGTAGAAGTGTTCCATGACATTACCAAAATTATCATCATGGAAGTGTCCACTTCCATGACGATAAATCGCGCGTCACAGAACTGCTTTCGTCAAGGGTGACGGACACGTGGCATCCACCGTAACGGAACGCCGTTAAGCTATCGGGTCGGGTTTTGGATCCGATAACCCGTTAACAGCCCCGACCAATGGGGATTTTCCACGTGTAAAATCGTCATTGGCTGGAGGAAACACGTGTCGGCTCACCGTTGGGACATATATCATCCGCTCATTGGACCGAAGGCGCCTATGATACGGCGACACGTGGCACGGCCCAACAAAGGCCCATTCCTGTGAAAAGGCCGTCCCGTTTGACTTGGTCAAAAGGTGGCGGGCCGGCCCACGGAAAGCCTGTTAACAGCTTGTTCGCATATAGCCCATTTACAGCCCACTAACCCAGGGCCCGTTACGCCCTATCCGAATTAGGACCAGTAGCGTCATCTGGGCCGTCCAATATGATTCGGCCCGTTTTAACTTCTAGCCCGTGTGTGGCCCATGACTTCTTTCGGCCCATATGAGGACCTTTGTAACTCTTGGCCCATTAACGGCCCGTGGTGAAACTGGCCCGTAATGAACAGTGTATCACTTTATACCCATTAACGGCCCGTTATTCCATTGGGCCGTTTCCAGCCCAAGTTATATTTCGGCCTTCTCAGGGCCCATTGATTCTTGGGCTCATTTGCAGCATTCGGTTACATACGGCCCATTATCGCTATTTTCGCTTGTGGGCCAAATTTAGCCCGTCGTTATAGTCGGCCCGTTTGCGGACCGTTAATACGTTGGGTTGTTTTCATGTCAAAAAAACCCGTTGGGCTGTTTTCATAGAGTTATCAAATACGGCCTATTAACGACCCGTTATGGTCCACAAATAGTACGGCCCATGATTGGCGAAATGATGATACGCCCCGTAGAAGGCCCATGGATCCTACGGCCCGTATGAGGCCCATGGATAGTATGGCTCGTAGAAGGCCCATGGTCCCTACGGCTCATAGAAGGCCCATTGATCCCTAAGGCCCGTATAGAAGGTCGATGGATCCTACGGCCCGTATAGAAGGCCAATGCTCCTACGGCCTAACAAAGGCCCATGGATCATACGGCCTGCAGGAGGCCCATGGTTACAACAGTCCGTGTATTGCCATGATTATTTTGGCCTAGTTACCAAAAATAGGCTATTGTGGCCACTAGAAAAACACAAAAAGAACTGCAGTGACTACAAGCAAACAACTAAACAAGACAATAAGGAAATAAATAAGCAAGCAATGAAGGCTAGCCAATTACCACTATTACACTTATTACATCCACTGGGCATCAAAGTTCACCACCAGTGCAAATATAGGGAACAAAGCAGCATATTACATACACTTGGCCGTCAAAATTGGCCACCAAAGGTAAATAAACGCGGCAAAGAAAACAAGGGCATAATCAAACAACTTCGTAAGAGCTCAAGAAACGTTATCCGGTATCCACCATGTCGGCAATAAGCTTAGCAAGCTGATTAGCTTTGTCCTGCTTTGGGGCTAAAATCCTCCAACGCTTGTTGTTGCACCGTAAAGTATGCATCTGAATGCTCTAGGGACTTCCGCAGTCCTTCCGCTTCTTGTCGCAAAGACACCGATCGATGTCTTTCAGCTTGTAGTTGAGATTCAAGAAACCGAACTGATTCGCATAAAGTGAGTTTGAATAGCTCGTGCATGCGTTAGTGGCCAGTAACTCGAACACTAAACCAAGACAGGACTTTGGGGTTGTCTCTCTATCTTCAAGATAGTCTTCCTTAGCTGTTTTATCAGCTTTGTTGGAGACCAACAAGGATGTGTCACTATCCCGAACCTTATCTGCATTACTTCCTTTACCATTGCTTAATAAGGCACTCTTCCCCAATATTCTCGTCAAGATTCTAAAAGAAGAAAAAAGCAGACCTGAGAACAAGTTTAGCATGTACTAGTATATGAAACTCATTTCGTGAACCAGTTCATTAGTAAGGTGGACAGGATTAAACTACCAAGTCTTCTATTGCCAAGTACTAGTACATAATAAAAGCATCAAACAAACATATATCTATGTCATATGGTCACTGCATTGTCTTGCCAAATCAAAATAGAGACACGGTTCAAATCATAAGTTCAAGACAAAGCAGCAGTGAAAGAATACAAAGTGTGGGAAACTACACGGCACAACGAGATTTCACATGGGTACCACGGGTCTACATGTACAACAACACTGTTGGCTCTGTTGTGATGCTAGTAATGTGCATGATATGAAAGTCAATTGTATACACAATTGAAATTGAAATCAAAAGAGCTATTGATAAGAGCAAACCTGTTAAAGAAACATGCGTGAACATACCTGCCGTGCCATTAGAGTTTCGATTGGATCCTTCAATTTAAAAATAAGATTGTATGAGTAAATACAATGATACAAGAGCAAAGCAATCATAGTTAAAAAAAGGCACGCCTAAGCGAGCGCTTAAGCGCGCCTAGGCTCTAGGTGTTGGCAAAACGCATTGCGCATAACTATGCTTAATCTGTGCATAACTGCGCATAAGCATGCGCTTTGGTCAGTAAAGTGCAAGGCGGTGGCAAAACGCACAATTAACACCTAGCGCTTTTTTGAACTATGATAGCAATGGAATCTTAAATTAGAACAGTTGATCTTCAGGTTTAGGCACTTGTTCTACATGAACAGAGTACAAGAAGACGCAAGAATATAATACTTAAAAATAGAAAATGAGCTCATAGACCTTACCACATTCTTGGTTCGGGACCAAGACAGTAACAAGGCGTTCCCGATCATCGTCCAAAGAATGTGTCTCGGGAGAACGTAAGGGAATTTGATGAGTTTCTTTGCCGGTGAAGTACGCTTTTCTTGTGTAATTCCGATACTGCCACCAAGCAATCTTGAAGATAACGGATGTATTAGCACAGGCTACCTCATCCCGAGTTTCCAAATCGGTCCTTCTCTATAGAGAAAAATGGGAAAATTTGCTGTATTATAACCATCATGGAGGTAGGATGTATGGTACGAAGCAAAGTAATTGCCATGAATAACATTACTTACACATAACTCCTGGACAAACACCTGCAACTGGCATTTTCCTTCATCTTCGTGATAATATTTCCAAGATGGGAAGATACGCACATACGATTTAACAACATCAAATGCGATAGATGCTAAACCACGATGGCTGGTTGTGCTTCCTCCACGGGAATAGGCGCATTAACCGTGGAGCTGGGTTCGTCGTGATAGTATCGGCCCTTTGGGCACCGGAGCTGCCTTACTAATCGCTCTTGTTTGGGAGCTCTGTGGTGGAGATGGTGATGTGTCAACAGGAACTGGGTTACTATCGGCCGGGTTGGGGTTAGATTGGGTGAAGCTGGTTCTCTGTCCATCGTAGTAGGGGTACAATCTGCGAGAGTTTGGGTTATGTGTGGTAGGGTTGGTTCTTGTGCATGTACAACCGGGGTGCTATCTCCACCAATAGGTAGCACTGTTTTATTTGAAGACCGTGTTTTTATTCCGCTAGATACTGGCATCACCTGCTCCAATTCAAATGGCTGATAAACAGGAAACATAGTTGAATGTACAGACATTGTATGAGAGATAGATGCAATAGATAGTGTGGAAAAAAGAGGGCATGAAATAGTTGACATGTATATTGTTTAACTAAAACGGATAGCATGACATAATTTCACATATATGATGTCTATCTAAACTGGATAGCATAGCATAACATAATTCAAAGATATGATGAATAACAAAACAGGATCGCATGACATAATTCACCTACATGTTATCTAAGTAATCAGGATCGCATCATTTAATTCACATATGTGATTTATATGATAAACAGAGGGCATTTGATATGATGTCACGAACTAAGAACATGGTGTTGAATATTGTGTATATGATGTCTAAACTATGCAATGCAAGACACCGTATGCATGATATGAGCAGATAACTGCCAAGTTAGAGCATACACCTCAAGAGGGGAATAGGACTGGTCATCTGTCTCGAATCCATCTCTCGAGGAGCTATCAGGACCCAACAAGAGATCTGCTTGGCTGTGTAGCACTGCCTCGCTCAAGGCCTTGTTTTCACTCCAGATTTTTCCATCTCCCACCCAAATGGCTGATTCACAGGAAGAGTAGTTTAATGTACAAACATTGTCGACAAATGGAAATGTAATGAAGAAAAGGTTGGGAAAGATATCATTCAAATATATGATGCCTGGTTAAACAGGATGGCATTGCACATTTCACATATATTATGGTTGGCTAAAAGACATGAGACTGCATAATTCCCATATATGATATAAAAACTAAACAGGTGGCATTACGTAACATGTCTAAACTAAGCGGATGACATATATGATGTCAAAAGTAGGCACTGCAAGGCAACATATGCATGATATGACTAACATCATCATGCCAAGGTAGATCAAACACCTTGGGGGTAAATAGGAGTGGTCGGTGGCGCTTGAATCCGCCTCGAGCAGATATCTTCCTCTGGATTACAACTGGAGAGGGTGGGGAGGGTTTGCCATTGAACCCACCATGGAGCGATGTCTGCATGACATTGTATTGCCGCCAAAAACTCTTCTCTTTTCTCTACATGTTCAGCATGATCGTGTACAATATCTCGACATGCATACGAAAAAATATGGTGAGATTATGTAAGGAGAGCATGCAGAAATTTAGAGTGATGGTAACAACCAAAGGATGGATCCAAAAATAATGATAGCAGGCTGATAATTGCTTTAAATTAATAAAAAGATAGATGATGATTGCTTTACTATTTGTTTCCCAACCAAGATGAACAACATAGGCATACCCTAGGTGAACCAGATATTAGACAGACATACTATTCGTTGCTGCCTCGATATGTGCCCCACAACTAATTTAGAACTCAAGTTTGAACATGAATTTGGACCTGAGTTGGGAGTCCAAGAGCTGAACATGACGATAAAGTAGAAGGTAAGTTTAAGCAATGCATAACATAAGGTAAACAAAAGATCGCGACCTCTCTTGTGGACCCGTACTCCTCGGGTTCATCTCGCTGAGTCGATGATGGTGATGTTGGGGTGCGTGCGGCGGCAAGTGTGGAAGGAGATCCGAGGCGGCGAAAGACGGTCAGAGTCGTAATGTCCGGTTTGGTGGATGCTTACATCGATGGAGCAGCTCAAGTGAGGTGGACGACGTCGCGGCAGGAGCAGGACAAACCAGACAAAGTTCCCTTCGACACGTACCTGTAACTGAAGTAATTCTGTCAGGGCTCATTTGGCTTGCATGATTCTTAAAACACGGGGACAGGAAAAACACCAAAATAGGATAGAAAAATGCACATGGTAAACAGAGCATTTGTAAACACAGGATTTCTATCAACTTGGGTGTTTGGTTTACAGGAATTGGAAGAGCAGAGGAATGCAAAGAAACATGGCCAAAATAAAGAGAAACCATATGAAAGCGTGTACAGTTAGAATGTTATTCTGGCACTAATGCACTTGATCTTGTTTTCATGCATAGGATTTTGAAAAGTAGGTCCAGGTGGATGTTTTGCTTCATTCCTTTCAACAAAATGCATGAATAATTGAATACTAGAGTGCCATTGGAAAATTCCCTATTGCTATGTTTTTCTGTTGAACCAAAATATCCCTAATGGATCGACGTGAATGTATAGTAATAAGTGACGCAACAAGTGTACAACCTCTTGTCAGAGCCGTGTCGACCTCAAAGCATCATTGGGTTGGTCGCTGAAGCTTGAGGCAGAGGTGGCTATCGAGGTGTGGAGGAAGATCCGAGGAATCAGAGAAGGCGGCGTCCAGGGCGCTGCTCTGTTGTGATGGATCATTCGTCGTTGGAGCAGCTCCGGTGAGTCAGAAGACGCCAAGGTCAAGCAAAGACAAGACGGACATCGTCAATCTCAAGTGGGATTCTAATAGCATCTCCAATAGATGATGAAAAATGGATGTAAAATTAACATAACCGAAAACCACCTGACTACAGCAGATGAGGTAAAAACTGTTGACTCTGAACTTAACTATCGAAACTGAAATTAACTGTGGAATCTGAATGCTACTGTCGAAACTGAACGCAATGGTAGCAGAGAGACACTTGACATGTAGTTTAGGGAGGGCCTGCAGTTCATCTTCAACCTGCACACCCCTGAGCCGCCTGCCACCACCGGCCGAACCGGCTGCCCTGCCGGCCGCCTCGAAACAACTTCGCCACGCCGCCTGCCTGCCACCACCGGCCGAGCCCCTGCCCCTCACAAGGGTGGTTCTTCCTTAACTCCGCGAGCCCCCCCACCCCCTGAAAATCAACTGACACAAAAGTCCATTCAATTGACTGAAGTGTGGCTTAATCGGAGCAGAGCAAGAAGACGAAGTAGGGGAGAGCAGCAAAGAAAGAAGCAGCCGGGCGAAGCGAGCGATCGAGCGAGAGCCGAGCAAAGAAGAAGAGCGAGCGAAGCGAAGCGAGAGCCGAGCAGCAGCAGCAGCAGATCCGGCTGGTATGGACGCCGCCACCAAGGGGCCTCAGACCGGGGAGAGCCGCTGTGGAGGTGTCACCAGCGGCGCCGGCTTCAAGGTAGCCGCTACATGGGGTGCGGGATGGAGCACCGTCGGCACCGGGAGGTCGAGTTAAGGAGAAGGTGCGGCGCGATGAGTGTACAACCTCTTTGGTGGCGCTGAGTAGGCCTCGGCTTCGCCCGAGGAGTCGGTGAGGATGCTTCGTTCCGTGGAGCAGGTTAAGGCGGCGCTGGTGGGGATGGAGCAGCCGCGATAGACGAGGCGATCGTCGGAGCAGCTCCTTGGAGGTGGAGGACGGGCGGCTGAACCGGGCGGGACGGTGAGATGGACGACGGATCCTCATCCGGGAGGTGGACGAGGGACGCCGAGCTGTTATGCGGTGGACGACGCTGCCGGGAAGAGGCTCCGGCTGGGCAGCGGTGACGTGGCGGACGGAGGAGGGTGGGGTTCCGCGGCTGGAACGAAGAGGTTATGGTGGCCTAGGATTTCGAATGGCGAAAAGGGGGCGATGGGAGGGGGTGAAGCATGACTTAGGGATGCGCTTGTCCAAAATGTAGGGTGTGTTACAAAAGTACCCCCCACCGATTTGAACTAGCGGCCCTTTCAGCTCAGGGTTAGAAGGGGGATTTCACGTGTCGGGATTTGGCAGCTTGAAAGGACCACGATGTCGCCTAGAGGGGGGGGTGAATAGGCGTTTTAAAAACTTTTACGGATTTGGCTATATCCTAATGCATAAATAAACTAAGCGGATACTTTTCAAGCACAAATCCTAAATATACTAGGCTCACTAAGTGCACCAACAGCTTAGGATAAACAAGATGAGAACAACGAGGATATGAGTAAGCACAAGTGAGTACACAAACTTACTCAATGTATATCACAAGATATGTAAATGAATAATACACACAACCACAAGTAAGAAATACAAGCTTACACAAATTATGTCACGAGATATGGAAATGAATGTTACAAGCTAGCAATTCACACTCAACACAAGATAGAACAATGGTAGCAAGTATGAATTGCGGACTATAAAGCGTTGGCCTAAATGATCTCTACGATATGGTAACCAACACAATATAATGAGGACAGCAAGATATAGTGAATGCACGGTCAAGTGACCAAAGTAAACCACAAGTAAGGAGTTAGGGTTAGGGATAACCAAAGTCACGAAGACGAGGATGTATCCCGATGTTCACTTCCTTGGAGGGAAGCTAGTCACCGTTAGAGAGGTGGATGTTACCTCGAAGGCACATCAACGCCACGAAGGCTCACCATATTCTCCTTGAGATATCACCACAAAGGCGATTCTCAACCACTAGTGGTAGACCTTGAGGCGGCCTCCAAACCTTCACAAACTTTCCGGGGACAAATCACAAGTTGATTCCTCACCGGAGCACTCCTACCGCCTAGGAGTCTCCAACCTACAAGAGTAACAAGATCAAGGGGGAAATGCTCAAGACTTGCTCAAATCACGAATTCCTTTGGTCAAGAGAAGGAGAGGGAGTGGATCTTTACTTGAGTGGAATCTCTCTCAAGAACTCTCACAAATCTCTCTCTGGGATCTAAGATTTGAGGTAGGACAAAGGAGAGGGAGCTTTTCTTCAAGTGTGGGTCAAGATAGTTGTGTTGCTCAACCCCTCCACGAAGTAGTGAAGGGGTATTTATAGTGTGGCCCCAAATGGCCGTTGGGGCAGAATTCTGCTCAGGAAAGTGTCGGATGTCCGGTGGCAAAAAAGGCACCGGACGTCCGGTGGAACACCGGACGTCCGACGGCTGTAGCACACCATCAGACGAATGTATCAGGATATTTGCGAAACAGGTTTGACGGACGTCCGACATTTTCCGGATGTCTGGAGACCGGATGTCCGGTACTTACCGGATTTCCGTCCGTTTGATTCTGGATTGGCGCACCGGATTTCCGGATGTTACCGGACGTCCGGCCAAAATAACAGCAGGAACCCCAAAACTAAAACATGCATAACTTTCACATCCGGACTCCGATTTTGATGATCTTGGGCTTGTTTTGAAGCTATGGAAAAGCTCCAAGTCCTCAGATAGAGAACCACCCAAAATAAACCAAAATGGAGGGTTCATATTATGCAAAGGTTAGATCATATATTTTGGGAAACTATTTGGCTTTGGCTTTTCTTTGGTATATAGGATATGAGTGGAATTGTGTATAGAAGATATTGACTTGAGAAAATCCATCACAAAACCCTTTGATCCCCTCTTAATAGTGCGGGATCCCTATAACTCAAGAATCATAAAAGAGCTACACTACATAGCTATTGAGAATCCATTCTTGAGTGTATATGTTTCTTTGGTGGTCATCACTCCACAACACTAACGTCAAAGGAACTAATACCTTTGACACGAGACGTTCACTTGAGCTTGATGTTGATGTTTCTCCTTGGCTCAAGATGAAGGCAAGACATTGGTAAAGTCTTCAAGTCTCTCCCCCATACACAATGTGGGAAGCTTTGCTTTGTATTCATCTTCACTTGTCCATCATGTGATCATCCACAAGCTTCAAGCATGTAATCCTTTGGGATGGTTATCTTGAACTTGCCCTTGTCAAACATGATCACCAACACTTGATGTCATCCTCTCATAGACACTTGAAATCTCTTTCTCCATGCGAGCCCATGAGAATCACCTAACCCTCAAAAATATAGACAACACATAGTACAGGTTAGTACACAGAGTGCAATTGATAATTTCTTATCATACCACAAGATCCTATGTGGTGCATCATTTGCGCTTGTGTGTTGACCATTTAGAGTTCGATCCTTGAGCTTCATCTTGGTCAACATATATCTCTACTCCATGTTTAATCTTGACGTCTGGAAGGGTATACTGAATTCTTCACTTGAATAGCTTGCTTGAATACTTGATCAATCATGACTCAACACATGAGTCCATTACGATCATATCTTTGAGCCACTCCTAGAATTCATCATTCAAATCATCCTTTTAAGATCTTGATCCATTATGGCTCAAACCATAGCTCTAAGCATGGCAACCCTTAAGATACTCCAATGAACTTCATTTTGATCATCTCAATGTAATTGTTGCTTCAAAGGAGTTGTCTTCCATTATTCTTCAATCATATTCCAATGGGACTAACCTTCAAATGTATATATTAATGCAAACATTAGTCCATAAGGATTGTCATTAATTACCAAAACCACACATGGGGACAACATGTACTTTCAATCTCCCCCCATTTGGTAATTGATGACAATCTCAACAAGAGGGTTCATATAATGAATTTTTAAACAAGCACGGAATTTTTTTCGAGGATAAATTGTATACTTGCGGTGATTTTCGAGGATAACTTGATGATATTAAAACCGGTTGTACTAACATCAAAACACTACACAAGCATTTGATGTTAGTAAGACCACAATATATAGAGTAAGCTCCCCCACAATATATGCATGTGTGAATGAACTTTGAATTTCATTGCATATATTGGTTGATATAAACTAGTTGGATATTTCTCTATATATTCATTCATGCAACAAGCATATATAACTAGGGTGAATAGCATGAATGACAACAAGAACTTCAAAAGATATTTATTTTAAACCCTCTAAACTTCTCCCCCATTGGCAACAAATGCCAAAATGGAAGACAAAACATCTATAAGACCAATATAGTATGAGTTCCTCCTTGATGTGTGCATATCACAAGATGTGAGTGAACGCAAATGCACATATTCAATAATGAACAATTTGAGGAGCTCAGAATCTATAGAATGCAACTAGATATGAAGATATGAAAACAAGCATAAGACATGTGAGGAAAACAGTCAAAACACATGAGTGCGCAGGATTATATGCCAAACATACAAGCACTCACGTCACAACCTCTTACCGAAGCCACCATAATAATAAGAGGAAACAAACAAAGTGGCCGGCAAGGAATAAATGATATCAAGGAAAGATATGAACTTTCTCATGTATAAAAATTTCTGAGTGGCCAATCATAATCATGATATGTATCCGCAAAGAAACTTTGCAAACACAAAATAGATGCAATTGATAAGAACATGATATATGAAGTGAATCCATTATTATACAACTGAAACCTAGTGATAATAGCAAGGCACATGGCACAAAGCACATGGCACAAATTGATCTCATTTGCATAACACAAAGTGAAGCAAGCAATCAAATGATCCGATGAGCCAAAAGGATAAAAGAATATTATGATTTGGGCAAATGAGTGTTCTAAGGAAAATAGAGAAGCTCCCCTTGATTTGTGCACTATTTAGAATTTTTGTATTTGGATACAAGTGCACAAAATAGGATCATCACTCCCCCAAAATCAATAGGAACACAAACCAATTTCAAGCAGGCATAGATAAGAAAAGAAGCCTAGCAATTGCAACAAACATATGGTTGAGCAACATGTAAATGAGGCAACCTAAGAATAGGCACAACCAAAATGATGTGCGTGAGTCACGTCAAAGCACTTGAGAAGACTAGTATAAGGACGAGAATTAAGCATCAACATATCCTTGAGTAAATCAGATACAAGGTGCAAGACATGTCCTTCCCACACACACGAAGTTAAGAAGGTCACACACACATCAAGCAAATGGGTTCACAAGCTCACTAATAGCAAACCAAAAAACAAAGCTTGTGACATCCCATGATGAAGATAGTAAATAATAGGCTTGTCAAGACAAGCATGAGGACAATAAACTTCACCAAACATGAGTGCACTAAGATGCAAAGAGGTAAGACATGCACTCATTCAACAAATGCTTCCATGGAGCCACCAAAAATATATATATAAAGTGAATGAAATGGTGGACATGAAAGAATAGGGATATGAACTAGAGATGTAACTTCTCTCACGTGTATAAGATACTAGGTAGATGATATCCACAAAGAAGGATGTACACATAAAATAGTTACAAAAGGAAGGAATAAGATATCCAAATGGGAGTCATAAAATATACCAATGAGATCTTTGCTTGAAAGCATAGCACATGGCTTAATATAATCTTATTGTATATTAATGAACTCCAAACACACAACCATCAAAGACATCACAACTAGCAACAAGAGATCATTGTTGGGATGCTTTGAGAAATGAAACAAGTATCACAGGAACGAGTCAAAAAATTCATACCATGATGCAACCTACACAAGGTTGACCCCATTTCTATATATATGCATGAAGTAAATACTTGTTACCGAGATAGCATTGGTATGAAGTCGTAGATCAATAAAATGTCCAAGCTTGGCTCTAATTTCCTCATAGTGTCACCACCTTCATGAATAAGCCAAGCACCCAATGCTTCTCAAATGTACCTAAAACATTTTAAGTACAATATGGTCCCCAAACTTATTGGGTCCGAAGTAGTTAGCATAACTACAACACATAGGGTAAAACCACTTAAATATGTGCCTATTGATATGAATTTGAATTTCATGCACATCATAGCTATTAAGAATTTGATGGATTTACCATATATATATTGGAGAAAATAAGTTAAACAAGGCATGTGAATTTACACATAGTAAATATGCATGCACAAGCCTACCAAAATCCAGGGAGATACAAATTGGAAAAATGACCACAGAACCATTAATACTTCCAATAATATCACTAGTCATTCATGTTGTCCAAAATGAATCAAAGTGACAAATCAACATATGATAGCACACAAAGTTCAACATATGAACCAAAGAAAAAAAACAATGAGCATATAAGATATGCATTGCACACATACTCATAGGAATATCTTACTCAAGTAGATATAGGACACTATAAACAATGAGATAACAAACTCTCATATAGAGCAATAAGATGAATTCCAACAAAATGGTATTTCGGGTTATCGTTCGGTGTAGAAACCAAATAAGTACATGATCATCATGTAAAGCAATAATTGGAATAAATTTAATCAAATGATTTTAAAGATAACCATGGGCAAAACCGCACAAGAATGCCATATGTAAACAAGACATTGCATGCCACGGAGATATAAGATAATCTAAAATATAAATTCTAAGTGGCATCCCTCAATTGTTCATATTAACAAGGATTGTGATATGCACAAAGCATATCACTCCCCCATAATATGATGATCCATGTATTATCCACAAGAAGCAAATGAAACCCAACTAAGGATAATTAATGGATGAGAATTTGAGTTTCAAATGAGCTTTACATACCACATAGTAACTAGATAATATTGCACTAACAATACTAGGTGGTATCCCACATACATAAACATTTAAGGTTTGTGATATCCGTAAAACATTGCACTCCCCATAATGTGATGATCCAGCCAAGGAAGATTCAACTAATGAAGCAATAAAGGCTTGAAACCACACACGCACAAATATATGAAGTGCATTGCGACCTACACATGCTAGATAACACAAATCAAGAATACTAGGAAGCACAACTATAAAAGCACATGCTAGGTGCAAAACGTAAACATGCAAGGGACATAGTAACTTTCAATGTAAACAATGCAAGTACAAGTTACCGCAAAGAGGAGCATTGGATTGATAGATATGATGATAATTCACTTGACTTGGCATTAACCATAACATATGGTGAAAACAGTTTTTCTTCATGAAGTAGCCAAGTCTCCAATGCCCTCCACACACCTATTGATGAAGTTTGAGCTTGATGGTCCCCAACCAAGTTGGGTCCTAAGAAGTTAGTAACAAAAGGCTTGGCAACCCAAATGGTCTTGTCCACTTTCAAACTTCTTTGGGAACCCACAAACTTGGCAAACACATTGCCAACAATATCCTTCCTTAGCGAATAATGATTATTGACTATAAGAGGCTTAGAGAGGTTACCGTTGGGACAAGATGAAGCTATGTGTCCCTTCTTACGGCAAATATAGCAACATGTGCTCCCCTTTCTCTTCTTCTTTACCTTCTCAACTTGGAGAGCATTATCTTGGTTAGGCATGGGAAGAGGCCTTTCATTATCTTGATATTGAACTTGAGGCCACTTCCCTTGATGCTTCACATTTGAAGCCTTCTTCTTCAATGGACAAGATCTCACATGGTGTCCAACATTCTTGCACTTGAAGCAAGTAATGTTGGCCGAATTCTTGACTTGATCTTGTCCCTTCTTCTTGTTGGAGATGAAATCAAGTGCTATTTTGTCTTGAGGGTCCTTTTGCACACTCAAGATATTATCACAACATTTTTCGAAGTCTTTCTTCAAACTAGTCACTTGGGCCTTGAGCTCTTTATTTTCCTCTACAAGGTTAGTATTAACAAAAGAACTAGAGGAAGTAGCAGCTTCATTGTTAGAGCAACAAGGCATGGTGAGCAATTCATTACAAGATGTAACAATATCATGTAGAGAGGAATTGCAAGGACTAGCACATGACAATAAGGCATTTTGAGTAGAAGATGTGCTAATATCCACATGAGACTCACATGATTTTACCTTGGTGACCATAGCCTCATGAGCTAACTTTAACTCATCATGAGAGATTAGAAGATCCTCATGAGTGCCTGAGAGATTTTTATGACTTTCTCCCAATTTCCCATAATTGCTAGTTAGCAAATCAAGTTGAGTCCTTAGCTCAAAATTTTCTTTTAATATCGATGCTTCACACAAGATAGAGTTAGTACCACAAGCATCATTATCAATATGAGAGGAGCATGTAGAAGCTAGAGACTCCGCATGAGTAGCTTGAAGTTACTCATGAGACTTAGAGAGTTTGGTGAGATCTCCTTTGACATTCTTGTAGTCAAGGTCAAGGTGCTCAAAATCCTCTTTAAGTTTACAATGAGTAACTTCAATCTCTTCTTTTAAATACCTCAAGTCACTAAGACATTGATGAGCCATAGCAAGTTCATGTTCAAGTTGTTCACTTTTTGCTTGCTCGGAAAGAAATAATTCGTTACATTTTTAAAGCAAGCAAGAACATCTTGGAGCCTTTTATAAGTGTTAATTTTAGCTCTACAAAGAGTTTTCCCAATCTCATAGAGATTTTGAGTAAAAACTTCATCATCTTCCTCATTACAACTATCATCATTATCACTAAGAGAAGATGATACCTCGTCATTACCTCTTGCCATGAGGCACATGTGAACACAAGGGGTTGATGATGATTCTTTTGGAGAGGAGGGTTCTTCATCAACCAAGCGTGCCTCATTTTTCTTGAATTCTTCTACATGGTTAGTTTCACAAAGAGAACTAGAGGGAATCACGGCATTTAGAATATGGCAACACAAACGACCAAGCATATCATCACAAGAATTTATGAGTGCAACATTAGATGATATGCAAGGACTCTCTACACAAGAATGTACGATGTTTCTAGTGTTAGATATGCTCATGTCCATAGAAGATACATCACTAGTATCAACATAAGCAAGATCATCAATGATGAGCTTAATACCATCATCACGAGTTATTTCTTCACTCACCATGTCATTACCTTGTGGTAAGCCACATGTTGGTGAAGTGAAAGATGTTGAGGTATGCAAGTAATCGGAGGTGGAAGCAATAAAGAGATCTTCATGATTTAGAAATGTGGAGAACTCCTCCATTAACTCCCCGAAAATAATATTGTCTTCATCAAGATTGGACCCACCGTATATATCTTCAATTTTGGTCCAAGCCTCATGAGCCAACGAACAAGACGAGATTGACTTGAACACCTCGAAGTTTATAGCTTGGCGAATGAAACTTAAAGGTTCGCAATCAAGATGCATATCATCATGTGGTGGAGATTATCCATCCTTTAGATTTTGATTATCTCGGGCTCGTTTTGAAGCTATGGAAAAGCTCCAAGTCCTCAGATAGAGAACCACCCAAAATAAACCAAAATGGAGGGTTCATATTATGCAAAGGTTAGATCATATATTTTGGGAAACAATTTGGCTTTGGCTTTTCTTTGGTATATAGGATATGAGTGGAATTGTATATAGAAGATGTTGACTTGAGCAAATCCATCACAAACCCCTTTGATCCCCTCTTAATAGTGCGGGATCCCTATAACTCAAGAATCATAAAAGAGCTACACTACATAGCTATTGAGAATCCGTTCTTGAGTGTATATGTTTCTTTGGTGGTCATCACTCCACAACACTAACGTCAAATGAACTAATACCTTTGACACGAGACGTTCACTTGAGCTTGATGTTGATGTTTCTCCTTGGCTCAAGATGAAGGCAAGACATTGGTAAAGTCTTCAAGTCTCTCCCCATACACAATGTGGGAAGCTTTGCTTTTATTCATCTTCACTTGTCCATCATGTGATCATCCACAAGCTTCAAGCATGTAATCCTTTGGGATGGTTATCTTGAACTTGCCCTTGTCAACCATGATCACCAACACTTGATGTCATCCTCTCATAGACACTTGAAATCTCTTTCTCCATGCGAGCCCATGAGAATCACCTAACCCTCAAAAATATAGACAACACATAGTACGGGTTAGTACACAGAGTGAAATTGATAATTTCTTATCATACCACAAGATCCTATGTGGTGCATCATTTGCGCTCGTGTGTTGACCATTTACAGTTTGATCCTTGAGCTTCATCTTGGTCAACCTATATCTCTACTCCATGTTTAATCTTGACGTCTGGAAGGGTATACTGAATTCTTCACTTGAATAGCTTGCTTGAATACTTGATCAATCATGACTCAACACATGAGTCCATTACGATCATATCTTTGAGCCACTCCTAGAATTCATCATTCAAATCATCCTTTTAAGATCTTGATACATTATGGCTCAAACCATAGCTCTAAGCATGGCAACCCTTAAGATACTCCAATGAACTTCATTTTGATCATCTCAATGTAATTGTTGCTTCAAAGGAGTTGTCTTCCATTATTCTTCAATCATATTCCAATGGGACTAACCTTCAAATGTATATATTAATGCAAACATTAGTCCATAAGGATTGTCATTAATTACCAAAACCACACATGGGGACAACATGTACTTTCACAGTTGGAGGGAGTTTTCGCGCGCGTTGTAATTTCGGGATAGCAAGGCGCGGGTTGTGAAGGCGCCAGTTTTGGGAGCACGATATCTGAATTTTCGGGATATAACAAGACGCGGGTTGAATTTTAGGGACAAGCCTAACGTGTATTAATATTTTACTTTTTTGTACTGCATAGTAATATTGTACTTGTACGTACCAAATCAATTCGCACTTCCCTCAACCAAAAAAAAACGAAAAAAAATAAAACTATTCACACCACACAAAGAGAGAGTCTAGCCCCGTTTTACTATATAAATGCTATTCAAAGCTACTCCCTCCTTCCATCTATATAGGGCCTAATGTGTTTTTCGATGCTAACTTTGACCAAATATTAGAGCAATGATATATGACATCCAACTTACACAAAGCACACCGTTAACTTCGCCTGCGTGAAAGGTTCTTTCAATGATATAATTTTCACATTGTGCATGTCATGTACTATTACTCTTGTCAATAGTCAAAGGCGGTCTTAAAAATCTCATTACACCCTATATAGATGGAAGGAGGGAGTATGAATCCATGTTATGTCCGATTAATTTTTTTCGCTTTTTGTATAATGCATGTAACCTACTCATACCAACATTTTAGTGCATTCCAAATGTCTATACTACCGCTGCAATTCGAACTAAATTTGAATTCGTTTCTCTATTTCAATAAGAATCTACAATCATGATTGTTGCCAACTTCAACCATCATTCGTGTATTACCTTAATAACGCACCACATGATTACTATAGGGATAGATATGAACTATGTGTACTACATGAACTCGAATTCTATTTTTTGAATACACTTGATGTTGATTCCAAATAATAGTACATTTGATGTACTAACTATATATTCATAATCTAAACCATGTTCCATAATGCATACACCGTGTTTATCACACAAAGTATAATGCCCCGCCCCTACATTATGACAAGTATTTAGACCTGAGTTGCAAAAGCCACACATTAGCCCAAATTATAATCAATGTTGTACATTATGATATCTTCTTCAAGTATCCGTATCCACCTTTTTATAATGAATTATGATCTTTGTCTGCCTTTTACACCTTCACGAACCTCTTCTATTTGTAGCTAGCTAGCGCTTAACTTTCTATTGTGCATGCACACGCCCCCCCTCACACACCGTTAGCGTCCCCTCCATCGCCAAGACGCTCATTATTTCTCTTTAGGTCGCCCACCGTGTGTGTGTGTGTAGGCCCCGGCTCCTTCTTTTCTCGCACACACCGATCGATATACCTCTCTAGCCAAGTGTGCATACAAAAACACATATATACTTCCCTCTTCTCTTCTCACCGTCCATGCCCCCATATGTCCAATACGATTCCACGCAGTGCACACCCCGCCCTCTTTTCATTAGTCACATGCTCGCACACTCCTCCCCCCTCGACATGGTAGGCCTCTTGCACCACCTCCTAGCCACACTCTCTCCCCCTGTCTACCTCTCCGGACCTTATTTGCTTCTAACACATGCAGGCGTGTATATGAACTGATCTCCCTACATATAGCCAAGTCAACTATAATTCGTTTCACCAAGCACCGATACACTTACCTTGCTAGTTATGTCTCTCCTTTTCTCGGACACACGACGGTTGATCTTCCTATGTAGTTACGCATTCTTACCACAACCATATCTTCTCCCCTCATCATCCTTGAATACCTCCCGACCCGTCTCTCACACGCACGCATAGATGCAGACATCCCCCGCCCTCTCTTATTGATATTGCACTCATACCCTCCATTTGTCTAGCAGGCCTCTCCCACCATTTGTGAGACGCCACTCCACCACCAACCCTCCGACGCTCTACCTTTGTCTTTTTCCCAACCTTATTCCTCTGCTACACATATCCATGGATGTCGATCGATCTCCCTCAATAAATAGCTAGGTCTCTCTCCTTCCCCAGACATATACTAGTCGATCGGTCTCTACCCCCCCCCCCCCACACACACACACCGAGAGTCGAACGTTGTAGGTAGGTATCCATGCCACGGAGAAGAACTGCACCTCTGCCCTCTCAAATTCCAGTAGGCCAGCCGCCCTGTATCTTTGACGTGGGAAAACACAAATTCGATGGCACTCTTTATCGATCGCGCAGCCACACACTTCATCCCTGTTTTCAATTCTATCGACACTCACATCCATGACTCCGTTTCACACACATTGCATATGTTACGTTTTTCTGATTGAGATATCATCAACACATTGCCTCTGTTTCGCACAAACCATCTCTCTCACACCCACCCACATATGTACCTATACCTAAAGAAGAAGTGCACGCAGGACGCACGTACTCACGTCTCGTTCCCGGCCACACCCGCGCGGGTACACGGTGGAGTTTGTTTCTGTACGAAAAGGCAGCCCACGTGATAATTTGACGCGTGTAGCGTTGTTTACTCGAAGGAGGGTCGGGTGCCACTCCTAGAATATAAAACGATTGTCGTGGGGAAAATGGAAAAATGGGTTTGTCTCTCGTGAGTCTCGTCACACAATCTCACACAAGGCCGCCGTGGCCTCTCTCTCTCTCAGCGTTGGTCAGTGATCCGGCCGCATCCCGCCCCCCAGCGGAAAGGGGGGATGTGAATCGTCTCTCCGTTCGATGGTGTTGAGGCAGCTCGTCCCAATCTGCAGTACCCGCCGTTCTCTATGACCAAGCTCCGGCACGGTAGGGCCTTCGCCACTTGCTCGCTGTCGCAGTATGGGCAGATCCCGGCCGACGGCGCCCTCCTAGTAACATCCCGACGACCCTCAGGTACAACTTCCTCCGGCCTTGCTCCACTGCCCATCTTCCCACATTGCTGCATGTGGATCTTCTTTAGTTGTTTGCTTAAATCGTATCTCGGCCGGCGTACTTTCCATCTTGCAATCTCATCCTCAAACCATTTTTGATAAACCACCATGTGCTATCTTTCCCTTTTTACATGGAACATGCTTTTTTTTGTCGGCGTATGTGTCTTCAACTCGTGTTATTGGGCAGTAATTGTTTCCTTTCGACCTCCTTTTGCAAATAGGGCTATCCATTTTCACCTCGTTGCTATTGCGACCTTTTGGTGAACTGCACAAATCACTTTTCTGAAGAGTGTTTTGTGCAGTTCCGCCAAAATGTCACACGGGCAACGTTTTTACATTTCTGTGGGACTGTGGAAAGGGAGATTGGTTTTGCTATCCTCCTCATCCAACTCCGTGCCTAATCTTCTCCGACAAGAAGTTAGTCCTAAAGAGAGATCGTAGAGGTGATCGGCTTCTATTTATGTGTGTTATGTTTCATCATCTAGTTCCACTATTATTGTAATCACAATCGACCGGATATCTTTGCAAACAAGGATGGTCCACCCGATTTTAGTGGAGCTGCACAAAATGATCGGATTGTGGTGTCCTTCATACACCTATTTTTTGGCTACAGAGCTGGGTGAAACTAGCTGCCAAGCAATGAACATTGTGCCAAGGAAATGGAGCCATGCCTACGAACAGCACCGATCAATTATATTTTTTTTTATTTGTACACCTTCTCACAACTTTGTCTTCAATTGTGATGTGAATATTGGCGCTGATCTGCGAACCATTGAGATGCATTAGCCATGGTAGTTTCATTTGTATTTGATAGAATGTTGTAACGAGATAATCTCGAGGCAAGACACATGAATCCTAAGTTGAAACCTTTTTTCCTCAAGGGAACCAGAGTTGAAACCTTCATAGCATCACGGCACAATTTCATCAAAATTATGCGTACATATAAACAAATCACGAAGGATTGATAGCAATGCGAAACAATTCAACTTCGTCACCGACATGTTGGACATCCTTCATCCGGCTCCACCTGCCATGCAGCAATATTGAGTACACAACACAACTTCAGGGAAAGATTCACCCCGGTCGCTATGCAAAGTAGTAATGACTAGTGAGCAGTCAAATCACAGAGCCCCACCTTCGCCACGAAGTTGCTCGGATGAAGCAACCATCATTTCTCTGTTCCTTGAACTACCGGTACTCCCATATTCCCACAAGAAAGTTGCTCGGCTAATCAACCATCACTATATCCGCCCATTTGTGATGACCACAGTGAGCTATCCATTCAGATTGCATGTTAAAAAATAAAGGTCGATAACTAATGCGGCAAACTTTCAAAAAACTAATGCGGCACTTCGGGCCAACGCGGCCAGATCGCATTTTGCACGAGAAATTACACACCATGTTCCGTTGACATGTGGTCCCGTTCCAACATATCAGTGAGACGATGGTGAGTAGTAGGAGTATTTCCGAACCGACGTGTAGGCCGGGGCACTGTTAAATACGAGGGCCTTGTGTTTGCTGCCACCACTCGTGGCACTGTTTTTGCATGGAATCGTTATGATTTCGGTACGTTTGTCTTCCACTGTAATTATAATTGTTTCATCCACATGCATGCGGGTTAGCAAGTTTCCCTTTACTAATTAACCTTCTTCTTGTGTCTCCAAGGTCCTGTGAAAATTCCACCACCTATACTTGAAAAATTTTATAACCAAGGGGGAGATGATGATGGTGATGATCACGAGCATGAGGACGAGCAACGCCCATATACTCGTTGGCGCCTTGCAACTAATTCCGATGGATCACCTCTTATCGTGTGTATACAGCCCACTGATGATGTTACTGCTAAGGAAGCAGGTGTAGTCTCCCATGGTCGCACTCTCCGGACCTATTACAACACTCGTTGCATGGTATTCGGGATGGATACTAGTGTGCTAGCGCCAACACCTTCTCCCCGCATGTAATTGATAGTCTTGGAGAAAACTCGCTCTTCCTTGGACAAAACTATCCGATGATGGTGAAAGGCGATCCAACTGTTGTTGACACAACGTTACTAGCACCATTTATGAGAAGCAACCGTGTCTATACCTCGGACATTAGCGTGGTTCCCTACCTGCATCGATATAGTAGGCTGCTTCAGCCTGGATGATCAGTCCTGCGTTGGTATCGAGATCAACAATAGATGCCCCGTCCCAGAGAATCACTTGTGGTTCAAAGCAAGCGTTTCCAACGCCGAGGAATGGTTGAGTTGAAGTTCATCTCATTGCTTGTTATTTGTTGTGTGGTGAAAACTTTAGTATTTATAATGTACCCTCGTTGTCGATGTGGGTTGATGACCTGTTGTATGTAATAAAATGATATGCCTGTGATAAACTTACTAAATTTATGAATGGATTTCGAGTTGCTTTCTGTGAGTGAGTGGTGCAACAAGGCAAAAAAGTATTTTCTGAATACATAATTATACGTGCATTGCAATAGGTTATCGGATGAGGCCAATCATCAACAATAGTAGTACACTATTTGTACTAGCTTCACATGCTTCAAGGCGTCGTATGGGTGTTTTCTTGTAGCCATATTGTACTACGTAAACCAGCACCTCGAATCCTCGATACTAGTAGTACTATATAGTAAGTAGTAGGAGTAGTAGGGTGGCATGGGCCAGAACAAGCATTCACGCCCGTGAGTACGGCACACGCCACCAAAGACGACTTCCATCGACACCATATTTCTTGGAGTCCGTGCTAGAGCAATCTCTTCAACCTCATCGCTTTCTCTAACTCAGCCATCATGCACAAGCGGCGAGGTGGGGGTTTGCCGATAGTCGGTTTCCTCAACTGTGGTCCCACTTGTAAGGCCAACTCCAACGCACTGTCAATATATGGATGTACTCTTCTTCCCAATACAAAAACTTGCATCCATTCTACTCCCTCCGTTCTACTACCTCCGTCTCCGGTTTATAGGTCCCTTTGTAGTTTGTGTCAAATTTGGACTAAAGATTTAACTAACAAAATGTTAATGCATGTCAAGAAAAATTATCTCATTGGATTCAGATTTGAACATAGTTTTCAAAAATATAATGTTTGGTGACATGCGTAAACATTTTGTTAGTTTAATCTATGGTCAAAATTTGGCACGAAATATAATGGGGACCAATAAACCCGGACGGAGGTAGTATTTGTCAAAATATATATGTATCTAGACATGTTTTAGTATATAGGCACATCCATTTTTGGACAAATGGAAGTCAAATAATTTGGAACGGAGGGAGTACACAATAAAAATTTTAAGTTAGCACAACTAGTCTAATCCGAGAGCACAACCGAAGATTTGGTTCGGTTCTTCCTCCTTTGCCGACACGTGGGACATCCAAAGCATCCAGGTCGTGTCATGAAAGAAAATAGAGTGGTAGTTGATAAGTTGAAGCCACGAGATGTGCATCTTGGGTTAAAGCGTAGAATAGAATCTTACTACTCTTGAGTAACTCCAAAAGCGGCCACCGAAGATCTTTCTTGGATTTGTTTTTCATCACCAAAGACGTCGAGGTGAAAGATGTGCAGGTTCGATTGGGTCCTCTTGCGTTTTCAGCGACATGTGGGGCCGCATGTGAGCAAACAGACGATGGGCTCCAGCGTCCACCGGCTGGCTGAGAAGAGAGATAGAGGAGTGCTGAGCACGGACTGCAGGAAATTTGTTCTACGTAACCAGCACCTTGATATTCGCGTGTGGTTGTTTCTAGAATAAAAAAGGAGGTACCTCTACTTATGTTACTTCCACTACGCCTAGCCTAAGGTTAGTAGTTGACCTTGCGCTTGGCTCTTCGCCTCTTCCTAAGTCGATGGTTCTACAGTAGTGCTTCTGGCAATCTGACACCAAATGAACTGCTGCACGTCCACCGCTTGTAAGCAAAAGTTTCTCCTCGTGCTGCGAGCCACCGCACACGCGTTGGCGAGGGAGAAGGCGTAATCAAGCTTCTCGTCGTTCTGCGAGTTGACGGGACACATCAAAGTTATTTACTAGTAGTACGTACTCTCTCCAAAAAAGGGTTGACCATGTCATTGCTACCATCCCGTGCTCCGTCGTTGAGTACGTGCACTATTCACGTGCCATTCACGTGCCATCGAGGAGAAAAAATATTGCGTAGGTGCCATCGAAGTCCACGACTCACTTAAGGAAAAGGGTTTCCCCGCTTCAAGACGACTCACTTACGCACTGCTTATCTGATTATCTCCATTTTCTTGCATGACACGTGCACCTTGATGCTAGATGTCTCGCGCATTGGGAAAAGGATGAACAAAGCTCACGTAAAAGAAAAGAGTTGAAGAGCATAGATTCCTGACGACCGAGGAGGAGCAAGGAACCTCGCGGTGGAGCGTCTGCAAGGAACCTCGCGCGTTTTCCCCTGTTTTTGCCGCCTGCCCACCTATAAACAACTAAAGGAACATGAACTTTTCGCTAACCATAGAAACGATACATCAGGATGCTAAGTTGAAGATGTTTTGTACTCCCTCCGTTCCCAAATATAAGTCTTTTTAGATATTTCAATAAGGGACTACATACGAAACAAAATGAGTGAATCTACACTCTAAAATATGTACACAAGCGAACACACTAACTCCATCCGATCCAACTCATGCACATACACGCACAGCATGGAGCACACAACGCACGTACACAAGACATGCATGCACACATGCTCGGCCGCAGAATGCACGTGAATAACACATGCATGCGCACACACTCGGCTGCATGGAGGCGTGCGCCATCCGCGGCAACGTCCGGTTCTTCATGCTACGGCGAAGCTCGCACGCAACGGCGCATAATCATCTCTTGCAGCACCTCTTTGCCGTCGTTGCTCAACTACTAGTCGGAGACGAAGACGACCGCAGCCTCGGCCTTAGAGGTAGCACCGATGGAAAAACACACACACTGCACGCACACGAGCACATACGGAGTGCCCACGACGTGGTGGTGGTGCGTCCCCAGTCGCCTCTACTCCTTCTGCGCACGTTGTCTATCAAGGTGGTTGCATGCTAATGATGATGTGGGTGAGATCTTCTAGGACTCAGATGATGACGAGGAAAATTATGAGACACAAGGTGACGTACACCATCAAGGTCCACGGTCAAGGGGGTGCTAGCAAGTGCTTAGATGTGCTTAGAGCAAGTACAATAGAGCTGAGTCAGCGGGCTATAAGGAATAAACAGTAGTATATTTCTGCTTAGTTGGAGGAAAGAGAAGAGGAGAGAGAAGGTAAGCGGGCTTTTCGTGAAGAGCCAGCTCTAGCACGTGCCCCTAGGCACTTTGTAGTACATGTTGACTATAAGATGGGCTGTAGGCTTATAGCCAGCGGTGGCTATACTATTAATGCTCTTTAGATGAGGTGCTAAGTGCATTAAATGGCTTAGTAACTCAAGTGTTCAATGCATAGCTGCTTAGTTTATTGGTGCCACATCATATTTTATGCCTACGTGGCAGGCTTAGCAGCTATACATGGTGGAGCACCGGGAGAGGCCAAGGCTAGTCATAGTGGGGAGTAACTTGTACCGTAACATATTACTATGTTACTCTAAACATCTCTATAAACCGGAAAGGAGGGAGTAGTAACATACACTAGTGTCATATGCAGAGTATGGGAGCACATGATATTTCCCCGTCCGGACCGATCCCAAGTTGGCTTCTCACCTTCTTGGCCCAACAAAAACCCTCCTCCCCTCCCAAGGCTTCCCGCTGGCGCGCTGAGCCCGCCACTCCACATTGATGTCAAGTCAGGCGACGCGACCTCTCATCGCCTGGCTGCTGAAGCGGGCGCCGACCAAGGGCACCGCCACTGCACGCCTGCATTTCAGACTACACAGTGGATAGTAACTTTTAGAGCAAGTACTACTATAATTAGATGACATAAGCAGGCTATATGGATTTAAATATAGTATTTGTGCTTAGTTGAAGGAGAGAGAAGAGGAGAGAGAAGAGAAGTGGATTGTAAACGTGTAGCTGGTTGTACTCCAACATACTCTACTTTGTGAGACAAAAGGTGGGGCCATTATTAATGATAATGTATTTATACTAAAGGGACTAACCTTGGTGGGGCTATTATTGACTTTTTTGAGCTATTATTGACTTGGACGTGGGGTTTGGGGGCCAAAGGCCTACTATTATACTCCGACCTGACATGCTCTACCCTAGCCGCCGCTGTATCATATGGTTTCGCACCGTTCCAGATCTTAGCGCCGCCACGCAATTCTTCTCCAGCCCTCCTTTCGGCGTGCACCGCGAGAAGGGACAGCAGTCCTTCGAACCCCGCCTTTCGTGATCCTGTACGGGAGAGGGGCGATCAGGTTTTTGGGGAGCACACTCCTGTGACTGCTGCCAGCGACGACTTCCTCAACGACAGCCTTCTTCCCCGACCTCGGTAACCTCTTCATCAACGACATGAGTGACAACATCAACCACATCGGTTCTACTCTCGATGTACAGTATGTGATTCTGTCCTCCTGGTTTAGTCCGCATCATTACTTTGATGTTTGCAATTGTCGTCATGATCTATTTACTGCTGATTCGGATTAAATCTCATACTAAATTGCTCATATATTCAACAATCCAATCCAAAAACCTGATCACAGGCAATTTACTCCGAGTTGTTTTGCTGCACTTTTGAAGCCGCCTACTTTTAAGGGGGTGCAATATAAAAGGTGGCGCACAAGAGCAGTATACTGGTTTCAGATCATGTGCTGCTATGACGCCACTAAGGGCAAGCCTGAGGGCGATCTTAATCCTACACAGCAGGAAGCTTTTCAGAACATGGATACCCTCTTCAAAGCCGCCTCATTGAGTGTTCTTGACGATTCCATTGTGGATTCAGATATGTTGTTTGACAAAGAAGCAAAGAGATGTGGGCTGCGCCGAGGCCACGCTTTGGGCCCTCGTGTGCCGGGCAACGAGTTGTACGTCATGGAGCAATTCTGTGACTACAAGATGACTGATGAGCGCTTTGTTGTTCAAATAGACTCATGAGATACTGATCACTCTCTAAGGAACTTGAGTACTTTAAGTGTGTGTTGCGGCACAAATTTGTTGTTGGGACCATCATTGCCAAGCTTCCACCTTCGTGGAACGATTTTGCTACTTCTCGAAAAACAAGAGACATGAGTTTTCTGTTTTGGATCTCATTAGCACTCTTGATTTTGAGGAGAAGGCGAGAGCAAAAGACACACGTGCTCGGTCGCCGAGGGAGCTTCTAGTGCCCACATGGTACACGAGAAGAACTTCCAGCCCAACCAGCCCCAAAACAACAAGAACAAGTCTCAGGGAAAGGCAAGTTTGATGCAAAGAACAAGCCGTCACATTCTACCAACTTCAAGAAGAATTCTCATAACGGGAAGGGATACAAACCTCAATTTTGGTAGCACCGCACAAAATTTAAATGGCTGCATCTACCGCTGTCGCCTAACCTCATGGTGCTCGGTATTCCTACATTCGTAATTAGGGTACGATGACCACCACAAGATGAAATTAGCTTATTCAGACATTGACTTGCTGAATGCGGTATGAACGATCCTGTCATGTCTGGAGGAGCAAACAAGCAGTGCAGCCGAAGGTGGAAATCAACCAAGGACTTATGAAATTATATGTAATCTTCCTTAGGCAGGTCAGTATCCCCTTCGTCTAGATGATCGTGTTTTGTCATGCCGAGCTATTGATATGTGCTACTGTTTTGCAACACTGTTTAAGTATAGCTACTGTTTTCCTATCTTTTCAGATTCAGGATAATGAATAGGATATCAGGGGAACTGCACAATATGGACCCATGTTGAGTCATCTCTATTGCCTCATGTGTTTGCTGCAAATGTGTCAGCATCAATTGCAAGATGAGGCAGCTAGATAGCTGTGGAGTTGCCAACATTCTCAAAGTGCTCGCAACATTGAGAAGAAACAAGCATGCCCAGGAAATTAATGCGTGCGTAGGGAGGCCCTTTGCTCAGAGAAGCATCGACCGATTTTCTTTATTTCCACACCTTCTCACAGTTGTGTATATTGGTTATAGTATGGTGAATCATTGAGATGCATAGACATCTTGAACTTTTGTTCTTCCGAATGTTAGTTTAATGTGAGTGTTCCAGATCGATCACGCATCCTCTAATTTGGTGGATGCACACAGAGAAAATAAATCTCCTTAATTTACTCCATAACCACCCTATTAAATAGGCCTAGTAACAAACCAGCGCATGCAAAGGTGGCGGGCACATGCATCCTGCATGCATGGCCAGTCATGCAGCAACGCAAAAGAAGAGAGTGGTTCTTGGGAAAAAGCGAGTAGTTAGTGCAACGTGCCTTATAAACATGAACAGCTTGCTCTCCCGCTTCTGTCTCCCCACCCTATTCCCCCCGCTCCCCAATCTTCCTCACTCGTCCAGAAAATCCTGCTCACCTTCTTCCTCACTCGTACAGAAAACGCCTGCTCCTCTTCTTCCACTCCTACGGAAATCCCCAGCCCTCCTTCTTCCCCACTCGCACTGCCACTAGGCTCGTCTCTGGCTACTCTGCTCAAACCCGTGAGCTCGGCGCGACGCCCATAAGGAAAATGGAGTCGGCTGGCCCCAGCCAAGAAGATGAGGCTCCGCCAGCGGGCGACCGGTTGTTGACCTCAAGACCCGTAGCATCGGGAGAAGCGGCGAGCCCCCCAACCGTATCTGAGGAACCGGTAGAATCTCCGGTGGACTGCATCAGCGATCTCCCGGACGTCATCCTTGAGGAGATCATCTCGCTTCTCCCCACCAAGGATTTCTGCCGCACGCAAGTCCTCTCAACTCGGTGGCGCCCTCTATGGCGCACCGCGCCCCTCAATCTCGACTGTCGTCAGATATCTGTCCTTCCTGAATTTGATCTCATCGAGCCATCGCCTCTTCTCACCAAAGCAGGCCCCTGCTCAATGCCTCTGCATCCCGAGAAGCTACCTGTTGTCCATACCCGGCAAGGTGGACGCTTGGTTGACATCCCCTGAATTCGGAAAACTCCAGCAGTTTGAGTTCTACCATTACCACGAAAGTTTCATACCACGAACATACCAAGAATTTGTGCCCACACCACCGTTGTCCATCCCGTGGTTTTCCTCCTCTCTCCACACCGCCACCTTTGCCCGGTACAATCTACCAGACGATCTGGTACAAATGCTTCGACTCCCAATGCTAAAAAAACTTTCGCTTGTGGTGGTTTATCTGTCGGAGGCCTCACTGCACAGCATCATCCACTCTAGTTGCCCTGCCCTGGAGCGCTTTGCCGATTGTTTTGGGAATAGAAATCGGTATCGCTTGTCTCCAAATAAAGTCGCCTCACCTTAAAAAGCATTGGAATTTGTTTTGAAGGACAGCAGCTCATCATCGAAGATGCCCCTTCACTTGAAAGGTTGCTCCTTCATAATTGTTATAAACCTTCAGAAATAATTGTCGTCTCTACGCCCAAACTGGAGACCTTGGGTGTAATTCGTGACCCGTTTAATAATCACAAGGAGTTGGTGTTTGGCTCCTCACCTTTTCAGGTACCGTATATTATCATCTACACATTTGTAATCATATGCTGCATTTTTCATTTATGCGCATAAGTTTTAAATCATCTTGGAGTACACTTTGGGTACTAATATTATGTTATATGCTCAATGAAGAGTTCGTCCATTGATAGCCTATCAATGTTATCGGATTCTGTCAAGATCATATATATCGTAATGTATAGTTTTGATCTGGACATAATTATTGGCTTGCTGCGATGCTTTCGATCTCCGGAGAATTTATACATAGAGGTGATGATTTCATGCACATTGAAATCCCGTATAAATTGTACTAGAATTAACTGCTCAAATTGTCGTTCTTTCGACATACTCTTTTTCAGACCTTAACTGCTTTTCAATCTTCATGTCTACTTAGGCAGAACCACATGGACAAAAACATATAACCAATCGTTGGCGTAATAAGCACAAGGATTTTCTCAGTTCTCATGACATTCGCTTGAGGATAATAACGATGGGACGATATGCATCGAACTGTGCAAATGTAAGCTTTGTCACATTCTTCCCGTTGAATGCGAGGTTACTATTGTCCATGAGGCTTAATTTTTACAGCAAGAGATTTCTCACCATTTAACATGTTGAACAGCAAAAAAAGAAGTTTCAGGTGGACAAATGGGCTTCTAAACGTGCTTGGCTTCTATTTACAACAAGTTGTAGACATCCTAAAATAATTTTTTTTGCACAGGATGTTGATTTTATGGATCGGACCGATCCATTTTTTTGTGACTGCAAAAAAGAGTGGTTGGGTTAGATGTTAATGTCATGTTCAATCTGGGTTTTGTCTAAAAATTTGATGAACAATTAATCCTTGGGCTTTTTGTACCATTTGTATGCTTGACTTGCATGTTGTTGCCCTCGTACTCCCCTCGACCTGCCACTACACTGCCGCATCATTCATGGCTGCTGTTCGTTCCCGTCCGAGGCCTTGTCATCGTTCTCCGCCTTGGTTAGCTCGCTGTGCACGCCGACGTATGGTGTTGTCAACATGGTCAACAACCAAGAGTAATCAGGAGATGACTGTACGTGGAGAGGATGACAGTAGGGACCCACCAGGGTCATTGCATTTCGCAAGCAGGTGCCTCGTTATTACAAGCCAAAACAATACTTCCTCCTAATTGTTTGACAACTAGGTTCCACGCCAATGTCAATGTAGTCAATAAACGAAAATTACACAACGAGCGGATAACACCAAGGACCCAAAGAGCTCGCCAGCTTATTTTTCAGTTTGAGACGGAGCTCAACTGCACGACAAAGGGGGTCAGGGTCTGCCTAGCCCACGCTTATGCTTTTATTAAGCACATGACGAGCCCGATTGATATTTTTTTATTTCTGAAATTGGCTAGCCCATTTCTTTTTTGGAGAATACCAAAACCGAGGCCTACTTGCTTTTCTCAGTTCTGGCTGCAAATCTTTCAAGACGAGGAGGGATAAGAAATGGGCTTCCCGTAAAACGGGCTATAAGTTGTAAGAAATGGGATGTAAATTTTAAACCAAAGCCAACCGGAAATTGCATTAAAATATCATTTTTCAGGATTTCTCTACTCTCTACTCTTATAAAAACCAAAGCCAACTGGCAATTACATTAAAATATCATCTTTTCACCCACAAGATAAACTACTCATACAAATGCATCTTCATGTTCCTGCAACGAACGGGCATCTTGCTAGTTAAGATTCTAAATTTCATTCATTTTTTGCGGAGAATTGTTTTTTGAATTTTATTTTGATATAATTTTTTGAAAACTATTTTTAACATGACTCGAAATTTTGTGATTAAAAGAGTTCGGACCCCACCGAAATATGCAAAATTTGGTTGAATTTTTTAGCAAAGGCCTGAATATATGGTGCGTAATGCTAATAAAAAGAATATGAGCTTCAAATATCCTTAAGAATTAGCAAATGGGCTGTAAATTATTGAAAATAATGGCTAATGGGCTGTATGTTGTTTTCCACAGATTTGGAGGCTGACTTCTGGGCCTACTAGGTTGACGATGACGATGTCCTAAAAAAAATTTTGACGCGTACGCAAGGCTTTGTCAACTTAGTCAACACACGAAGTTGATCGTTGGATGTCCATCCAACGGCCGCCGTCTTCTTCAATCTCGATCTTCCTGCTCCGGCCGCCCAAACCAGCGCCCGGCGGGGACTGCACCCCTCCTCCGTGGTGGCTGTCTTGCCGCCAGGCCATCCCTCTAACCACCCACACATCCTGTTATTTTCCGGCGACGTCAGCCTCACCCCGCAGCCGACCAGTCAGTGCTCGTTCTCCCCTCAGCGTGGGCATCCGCTGCGGTGGCTTCGCCGGCTCTGGGTGGTTCTCTTCCTGGGCCCCGCCCTCGTCCACCGCGTTTGTGCTCTCGGCGCAGCGAGATCAACATGGTCAACAAACAACAGCCATCGGAAGAGGCTGATAGTAGGGGCCCACACAGGAAAATGCCTCCTTATTACGCGCAAAATAATGATTCCTCCACCTGATAGCTGGGACCCATCGGAAGGGTCTCTGTATTTCACGAAAAAAACGTTCCCCCCGCTGTCAGCTCGGACCCACCGGAAATGCCTCCTTATTACGCACAAAAAAAATGAATACTCCCCCTGCTAGCTGGGACTCACCTTGGTGGGAGGCTGACTTGTGGGCCTACTAAGTTTAACGGGACGGAGGGCTTTGTCAACTTAGTCAATATGAACGACTCTAGCTCCAAAGTGACCGTGACGATGTCCATCCAACGGCCAGAGTGCTTCTTGAACCTCACGGTCTTCGTGCTCCGGCCGCCCAAAGCAGCGCGGTCGTGCTGCTGCGTGCTTCGCCTCCCATGGCGGTTGTGATGCCGCTGAGGCCTCACCGCCCCTACTACTCGCAGACCGCTAGCCGTGCCATCCCTCTACTCACCCACACCCCCTGTTATTCTGCGGCGACGGCAGCCTCACCCTCGTACTCCTCTTCGCGTGGGCATCCACTTCTGCGTCTTCCCCGGCTCCGCGTTGTCCCCTTCCTAGGCCTCGCCGTCGTCCACCGCCGTGGTGCTCTCGGCGCGGCGTGGTCAATGTGGTCAACGACCGACTTCCATCGGAAGAGTACTGTGCATGGAGAGGCTGACAGCTGGGTCCACGGCGGCCGCAAGGAAGTGCCTCCTTATAACGCGCAAAATAATTATTCCTCCACCTGACAGCGGGGACCCACCGGACGGGCCACCGTATTTCGCGAAAAAACGCTTTCCCACGACTCGGGACCCACCAGCTACATCTTCGCACGCAAGGAAGTGCGTCCGCAAAAAATGATTCGCCTCGACCGGCTGACCCACCAGCGCACGCAAGGAAGTGCGTCCGGCAAAAACAAAACGATTCGCCCCTAACTGTTGGGGACCCACCAGCTACATCTTCGCAGTAAGGAAGTGCTCGGCAGTCAGACCCACCTGGTCGAAGCGCACGTAGCATTGTCATTCTGGTCGCGAACGGTAATGCGTACATACCGGTCGTAGTAGAGGCGCCGCACGCACACGCACGCATAAAGGGAGAGGGTGCAAGAAAGAAAATACGGCCACGTACGTACATACGGGCAGGGTCTCAAACGCCTACTCGCGCATACGTACATGGCTGGGTCGGAACGGAGAAACAATGTCATCGTCGTGTTCATGGGGAGGCAACGGAATGCGTCGTGTTCATCGGGAGGCAACGGAACGCGTGGGAGCCAACCGGCTGGGTCGGAACGGAATTCGTGGTCGTGTTCATCGGGAGGGCTTGGACGGAACAGGCGATGGAACGAGGCTGGCGCATCAAGACAACGGAGGAAACAGCCTTGTGTTCGACCGCAACGCTCAAACGGGATCCTGTTCATCGGAGGGGTCCGCGCATCGCAAATGGAGGAAACGGACCTCCTACGGTCGAAACGGGGTCCTGTTGATCGGGAGGGGCCCGTGTACCGCGAAACGGCGAAACGGACCTCCTACGGCCTAAACGGGTCCTGTTGATCGGGAGGGTGTGGCGTATCGCAAAAGCGGATTTAAACGGACTTGTGTTGGAGCGCCACGGTCGAAATGGGGGAGGGTGTGGCGTGCATCGCAAAACGGGACTCCACGGGTAATCGCTCATCTCCACCGTCGACCTCCTCCAGCCTCCACGGGCTACCGTCGACCTCCTCTAGCCTCCACGGGCTCCTGCTCATCCAGCCTCCACCGCGCTACTCCACCGCCATCGCTCAACCACCCTCCACGGGCACCCCTCCACCGCCTACTATTCATCCAGCCCTCCACACCACGGGGTCCTATTCCACCCCCCCTCAACCGCCACCCCTCCACCGCTCACTGTTCATCCAGCCCTCCACACCACGGGTTCCTGTTCATCCAGAGGCAACGTCACCGCTCACTGTTCATCCAAACCCCCCCCCCCCCCACAACACTAACTGTTCATCCCAAAGGCAGCATCGATCGGCTTCAGTTAGCAGCAGTAGCGAAGGAATCGCTCCATCGGGTTCAGTTAACAACCATCGATCGATCGCTCGGGTTCAATAACGCGTAGTGTCGTGGAATTGTCACGGCAGATGTCCTTAGTGTTAGGACTTAGTCGCGAGGCCAACGCATCTATGTGGTAGCTTGAGAGGGGTTGAGCGGGACGAGAGACGCGAGGTTTTACCTGTGTTCGGCCCCTCACGGTGGAGGTAAAAGCCTCACGCCTGTTTCATTGATATTGACGATGATGATCACGGTTACAAGAGTGCTCTAACTCGAGAGCCATTGTCTAAACCTAACTTGTCCAACTTGTGGAACTTGTCCCTCTTTGGGGAGCCCTGCCCCTCCTTATATATGTTGAAGGGCGGTTTACATGTGGAGTCCTATTAGGATTAGGACTAGTCTATCTCTAATACAAACCGGATACAAGTCCTGGTCTTAACTCCTTGTAAAATATTCCTCATGCCTTTCCTGTTAAACCGCCCACAATAGTTGAACCGCCTTCGATCCGCCGCCGGGTTACTAATGAACCGCCAAGACCGGGCTGGTAGCCCGTGAACCGCCAAGCTCGGGCGGGTTACCAAAGGAGTTATCTGCATCGCCGGTTAACTTCCGCCGGTTTACACAAGGGGTATATCCCGACATTAGCCCCCAAGTTTAGCTTGGATTTATCCATGGTAAACTTACGCTGCAAAATAAACACCGTAACAAATTTGGCAGGTTGTACTCCGGTTAAGAATTCTTGTAGACCGCACCGATCGTCCTTGTCATTTCCTTCTTCTAGAAAATCCGGGTCAATAACCAGCTTCATAACCGATTTGCTTGATGTTGGTTTCTCATAGGAAATATATTGTGAAGAATAATTCCTTTGATTCCGCCTCCCAATGCTTAAAAACAATATTGGTCCTTGAAATACTCATCCGATCTTCAGCCGGTTTAAGGACATAGAACTTGCCGGTTTATCCTTGCTAAGATCACCGGTTTACAAATATTGACAAAGACCGGGTCATACTTGTAGGTAACATCCAGCTTGAAAATATACCTCTTATATGCCTATCACTTGTAGCCTCCAAGTCTTAAGAAGGTAGCATAGCAACAGCTTGAGACTTGCTTAAATATCACAACCTTGAAGAAATCCAGGTTGTTCATCTCAATCACTAGTCAGAATTGAGTATTCCACATATGTAGCCCCCAAGTGTCGGGTTGTCATGCTTGCAGCAACCTGGGACTTGTAATTGCCTGATGCTCATAAAAACTTCAACCAGTGTAGCCCCCAAGGGCCGGGTCATTATGCACTTGAATTGTTTGACAGGAGCAATTGGTAGCCCCCAAGGGCCGGCTCATTATAATGTGATGAGTCGGGTCTTCAATAAGATAAACAAAGAATGACCTTGCATTAGCCCCCAAGTGTCATGGTGCATGCTTGCAGCGACATGAGACTTGCATATTGGATGTAATCTCAACTTAAATAATGTAGCCCCCAAGTGCCGGGTTGTAAGCCTGCAGCAACTCGGGATTATTCCTTCAATTGTAGAATAAAAATTATATCCATTGATAATATGATAGCCATTGCGCCCAAAGCGACTTTGAAAACCATAATCACAATACTGGTTATTGATAACCATAATAGAAATCCAGCCATGTTGGCTATTTGAATAATATACCCAATGATTCATAAGCGTGATTCCAATGGCTTAATCCAAATATGTCTGGCGACTTATAATCCAAAGCCGTGCCGGTTTAACAAACACCGGATAATTTATCATCATATCGGCGACACATAGTCGAAAGCCGTGCCGGTTTAATAAACGTCGGTGATTTACAATCATGCTTTATTCAACCTGTTTACGCATACAACAAGTTTAAAGTGTCTGGCGGTTTATCACGGACGGGTCACAATGCCCAACATATAACCTGGGCTTATAACCAAGGTTGCACTTAAGAATAATCAAATATGAAATATATCATACCTGTGATATTGAATCACATTGCTGGTTTTACCAACTTTTTGTAGTAAGAGTGATAACCCCAATCTTGAGTAATAATAACTCCTTTCATATTGTGTCGATTGATGATAAACCGTGCGGGTTGTGATAAACACCGGTTTAACCATATATATCTTGGCGACTCGTAGTCAAACCCGCATCGGGCTGATAGTCTCCGGATTATGAGTTGATCATGTCTTGACTTGTAATTGAAAGTCAAGCCGGGTTAATGAACACGGTTTACTCCATAATAAGATGGTAACATCAAACCGGGCAAATAGTCTCCGGATTAGGATTTGACCGTGTTCCGCCAATTTGTAATTGACAGTTTGAACCGGATTAATAATGTTGGTTTGAAAACACAACAAAAGAAATAATTTAAAAGAGAACAAAATTCAAGCAAAGGCAAATATAAAACCATTGCAAATGAGGCTTTGAGCCGATCAAGAGGCATTACCATGGTCGGACACGACCAAGCCCCCAAAAGGCGTAGCTATGGTTCGAGTCAGCCAGGTCCCCAAATGATGCATTGGCATTACGCCGAACAAGAGGTGTAGCGATGGTTCGGGTTCGACCAAAGCCCCCAAGTGATGATGTGGCACTAGGCCGATCAAGAGGCGTGACTGGTTCAGACATGACCATGTCCCCAAGTGATCTGGTGGCTTTCGCCTATCAAGAGGTGTTGCATTGGTTCGGACACGACCAAGCCCCCAAGTGATATTGTGGCATTGCGCCGATCAAGAGGTGTGACTATGGTTCGGATACGACCAAGCCCCCAAGTGATCAATAATATGATAAACCATCAAGGCATGATACCCATGTTTGAACCGCGCGTCATGGCAGCAGGTCCTCTTTGGCACCTTTAACTTTTTGCAAGAGATAAAATCTTTCTTGAACCGGGATTTTGAACCGGATATTAGGAGCTTCAAAGCTTTGTGGGAGACATCTTTCCCTTGAACCGGATTTTAAACCGGAATCTTCATTTTCAGCCGGAAATTTTCTGACGGCCCTTAAACTCGAACTTGCGAGAAGTTAGTTCCTTTTTGAACCGGAAATTTTTAAACCGGATTTGAGCGCTCAGCTTTGTGGGAGAATAGATTTCCCTTGAACCGGGTCGTAAACCGGATATTGAGAGCTTCAGTGAGACTGACTTCCCTTGAGCCGGATTTTAAACCGGAATTCTTTCTGATGACCCAGAACTTCTTTATTGAGCCGGATGTTGTAAGCATCATATACTTTCTAAGCCGGAAATTTTCTCGACGGCCTTTAAATTTTCATTAATATAACAGTACCCTCCAGACCGGGTTATCTTTTCCTCCATCGCCCCGAGGTTCTTAAATTTGCTGAAACCGCAAGATTTCTTTGAGTCATGTCATCGTAGCCCCGAGTCTCATGGTGACTCGAGGAGTTGGCTTGAGATTCTCCATATTTGGTCGTGATATAATCCAGCATAACTTGTATATCATTGGTGTTGATAACACGATGTGAATCCACGTATGGGCGGGTTATAAATGATCCCGTATGAGCCGTGTCAAGAATCTCGCCAATGGTTCCTTCCAAACCGGGCGATTTGAAGTTAACCAAAACTGTAGTGGCGGCGACTTGTGCGCTTCCCATTGAGCCATCCAGTGCAAACGGCGGTTGATGATAATGTGCCTCCAATTTGAAAGAAAATCGGGCTACCCAAGCTGTAACTTGCTCATACCCAATATAAACAGCTCATGTAGACAGGTGGGCCCGGTATGCTGATGTAGACCAGGCCGCGAGAGACGGACGGGAGAGCCGGCCGCGGCATTGTAAGCCCGACTGGGTGAATTGGCCGCGATGTTGGAAACCAGCGTGCACGGGTGATCGACGAGTCGTCAAAGAAGAAATGGCGCAGCGCCGAGAGTTGGCCACGACATTTAAGCCGGCGCAGGAGCGATAATTGGCCACAACATTTGAGCCTCCTGTCCATGGCACGATGCCCTTTTTGTAGTGGACTTTGTCCTATATAAAATATATTGAAAGACAGAGTAATTGTTCACACAAAAATTAATATTTGCTATGAAAACAGATTGAACGGATATCACCTGATTTGTCCGCACAAATCTACGATGGACCATGCGCAAATCCAAAATCATATATGAAGGCACCAGCAGTATGAATGCGCTATTATTTGATTCTCCGTGAAATTCTGCCAGCTCCAATCGCTTCATCCAATTATGAGATGGAGGGGTAGCTTTCAGCTCCACGTAATGTGTATGTAGTGTCAAAACATGCCAGCACCTTTGTCCTTTTCTGTCTGACTCTGGTCATCGCTCACTTTTTTTTTCTTCTTCTTTTTTTTCATCTGAGCACATCCTCTCTGCTTTCTTTCTTTAAGAGCAGCCGGATCAAGGGGCTGGCGGCGCGCAGACCGGACTGCGGGGTGCCCGGAGCACAAGGCGGCAGGTGGGACCGCAACCCAACGGGCGCTGGGCGGAGCCGGCCTGGGAGGCGGAGGTGATTTTAGTTTGACAGCAGAGTCCAAAGGTTAACTTGACAGAGGCGACGTTATTCTCCGTGGCTCAAATCGCTTGAAAACGGCGGCGGTTCAACACAAGGGCTTTGCACACCAGGTAACTTGTCAAGGGCCGGTAACGATGACACCGGGATGATCCGGGGACCACTCGGAGGCACTTGCAAACAGTGGCTGATTTCTTTTCCAAGTCATAAACTTTTTGACCAATCTATCTACGGGCCAAGGCGACTCAGGTCAGAGAGCATTGGTGGCTCCACAAAGGCTCACTACTGGCGACTCCAACAATCGGCAGCTTGTAGCGAAGCAATTTGGAGGCCAGCCAAGGTGGCCATGCGCGCCAAGGCGGCGGTTTAGGCAGGTGGGCGCAGATTCTACGGCCAGCAGAGGAGGCTGGTACGGCCGGGCGAATCACGAGGAGAAAAACCGTCGGCATAAGCCGCTAGCAGCACCGGTGATCCAGAGCGACTGAATTGAAACGGCCAAAACGGATCGGGCTGGTGGCGAGGTAGCTCGTCTCCGAGTCACGCCGACGGCAACTTGGCGGCCGCAGTAAGGCGTCTCCCAACGGCGCATCGAGGTAGGTTCAGGCCCAAGCAGCCCAAATGATGCGCAACACGGTAGCAAGGTCCGGTCGAAGTTGACTTGGCTCATCCGGTTTAAGAATTTCTGGTTCAAGGGTAAACGAGACAGCGCCCGGCGACTCACAAAGAACGGGCGGCTCTCGCAGTAGGGGAGAGGCGCCTGGCGTCGACTCAAAGGGAGGTCAGCGGCTCCAACCGGTGCAGCAGTTAGTGGAAGATCGGGCGTGGCCGGGCGGAAGGCACGGTCGGCGTAGTGACGACTCAAAGCCGGCCGACACGGTGGCGCAGGGCACTGCGAGGGTGACCCGGCGGCGATTTGGCGGGGCGTTGCGTGGATGGCGGTTCGCACGGTCGCCGCTTGGGGTCGGAACGATGGCGGAGGCTGTCTTGAAGCGAGGGCTGGGCGCGGTCAACGGATGAGTCCTGGCCATGGCGAGTCACGGCGGCGGGAGGTCGTGGCAGTTTGGGCAGTTTGGAGGAAGCGGCGACCCAGTCTGAGATAGATCGAGGCTGCGGTTGGATCAACCACGGGTTGGAGAAGCGCCGGAGCGGCAGGGGTGTGAGCCCCACGGTGGGCGCCAACTGTCGTGGAATTGTCACGGCAGATGTCCTTAGTGTTAGGACTTAGTCGCGAGGCCAACGCATCTATGTGGTAGCTTGAGAGGGGTTGAGCGGGACGAGAGACGCGAGGTTTTACCCAGGTTCGGCCCCTCACGGTGGAGGTAAAAGCCTACGTCCTGTTTCATTGATATTGACGATGATGATCACGGTTACAAGAGTGCTCTAACTCGAGAGCCATTGTCTAAACCTAACTTGTCCAACTTGTGGAACTTGTCCCTCTTTGGGGAGCCCTGCCCCTCCTTATATATGTTGAAGGGGCGGTTTACATGTGGAGTCCTATTAGGATTAGGACTAGTCTATCTCTAATACAAACCGGATACAAGTCCCGGTCTTAACTCCTTGTAAAATATTCCTCATGCCTTTCCTGTTAAACCGCCCACAATAGTTGAACCGCCTTCGATCCGCCGCCGGGTTACTAATGAACCGCCAAGACCGGCTGGTAGCCCGTGAACCGCCAAGCTCGGCGGGTTACCGATGAGTTACCCATCGCCGGGTTAACTTCCGGCCGGTTTACACCGCGGGGTATATCCCCGACACGTAGCCTGCAGTGCAATCGCTCGGGTTCAGTTAGAGCCCAACGCCTCGCTCGGCTTCAGTTAGAGCCAACGCGTCGCACACACGCGCGTACGTACGAGAGAGATGCGCACCGCTCGGCCCCCGACCTCCCACCATAACCGGCAACTCCCCGAAATTGTCCTCCCCCTTGCTTCTACCACGGTTTTTTCCATCATGGACGGCCCAAAGAATGTCATGCAGCTGCGTCTCCGGCCCACCCAGACTTAAAAGCCCATTTTTTGTCATGATTTTTTGTCATAGAAGTAGGAGCCCACCACATCTATGATGATACCGGGTTTTGTCACAATTATCGTCACAGAAGTGTCATATGTATGACAGAAAAAAATTCGTTCGGCCCAAAATGTCACGGATGTGTCTTTTTTTTGTAGTGCCTATGGCCCATGTAGGCCCATTACTTTCCCCGGGGGGTTTCGATAACCCCTCGGTACTCCGATAAATATCTGAAACGTCCCGAAACCATGCCGGTGTCCAAATACTATCGTCCAATATATCGACCTTTACCTCTTGACTATTTCAAGACTCCTTGTCATGTCTGTGATCTCATCCAGGACCCCGAACAATCTCCGTCACCAAAAATACATAACTCATAATAAAAATCATCATCGAACGTTAAGCGTTTGGACCCTACGGGTTCGAGAACTATGTAGACATGACCGAGACACATCTCTGAGCAATAACCAACAGCGGAACCTGGATGATCATATTGGTTCCTACATATTCTACGAAGATCTTTATCGGTCAAACTGCAATAACAACAAACGTTATTCCCTTTGTCATCGGTATGTTACTTGCCCGAGATTCGACCGTCGGTATCCTCATACCTAGTTCAATCTCGTTACCGGCAAGTCTCTTTACTTGTTCCATAATGCATCATCCCGTAACTAACTCATTAGTCACATTGCTTGCAAGGCTTATAGTGATGTGCATTACCGAGAGGGCCCAGAGATACCTCTCCGATACTCAGAGTGGAAAATCCTAATCTTGATCTATGCCAACCCAACAAACATCTTCTAAGACACCTGTAGAGCATCTTTATAATAACCCAGTTATGTTGTGACGTTTGATAGCACACAAGGTGTTCCTCCGGTATTCGGGAGTTGCATAATCTCATAGTTAGAGGAATATGTATAAGTCATGAAGAAAGCAATAGCAATAAAACTTAATAATCATTATGCTAAGCTATCGGATGGGTCTTGTCCATCACATCATTCTCCTAATGATGTGATCCCGTTCATCAAATGACAACACATGTTTATGGTCATGAAACTTAACCATCTTTTATTAACGAGCTAGTCCAGTAGAGGCATACTAGGGATACTTTGTTTTGTCTATGTATTCACACATGTATCAAGTTTCTAGTTAATACAATTCTAGCATGAATAATAAACATTTATCATGATATAAGGAAATATAAATAACAACTTCATTATTGCCTCTAGGGCATATTTCCTTCAGTTTTCAGAACCGGCTCAAATGTGCAGCGTGCCCCACATAGATTCAAAAATTTACTTCTTCTAATTCCTTCAACTTTCGAGATGGACCCCTCTTATGAACCGTATCCACTTTAGTCTTCAGGGATGTCTATTTCTTTCCATTTTGTACCCACCCCTGGTACTGAAATTCACATAAAACTACTATTCAGCAGTTAGCATACTATTCCATAAATATCACAAGTGTTAACATACTATACCAATTAAAACATGAAACAAGTTTCATAAGACACAACAATGTAAAATAGTCTTAAAGATCACATAAATTGAACACTTAAACAAGGTCCTAGGATTCAAGCAACAACAATAATGACACCACCGACTCTAGTACCTCCTCCGGCAGTGGAACCATCACCTTCTTTGTCAAAAGAAGGAGGAGGCATGATCTCAGTCATTGTTAAGGCATATATACAATTTTCTTGAACATGGGGCTTGAGCTCTAAAAAACTTTTCTTGCCAACATTATAGTTGGCTCCAAGGTGACCAAGTGTCAGGACCCCGATTCCAAGTCACATCGATCTAGCCGGTAACACCTCATATCACTTTGCGGCCTCACGCACGGTATTCCCACGGGTGTCGCCTTACCATGGCCCGGGACCGTTTACGCCTTTTGGCTCACGTATATGATAGTGTCGCTAGCGTCCATATGACAGAGAACCCGGGCCGACATGGCTAGTCGTGAACCCAAAGCGGCACTAACCCATGGGGACAGGCATACATGAATCACATCGAGCATGTCGGTCGGCCAGCTGTGTGAATCCGGGCTGTAGAGTAATCGGGCTAACAGGACTCCAGGAACCCGGCTGTAACAGTTAGGCAGGACTCGGATGTCACCGTGACATTTCCCGAAGAGACGGAACCACGAGCGAAGTGAAACACATGCCGCCGATACCAAGTGTCCCGAAAGCAGTAGTCTTTGGGCTAGCGTGACTCCGGTGAACCGGGTTAGAAGGACTACTATGGCTCATGGAAGCACTAGACTACATTTCCCCATAAGAGAGGCTGCCAAGGATAAACAACTAGATTGTCAGATCGCACACATACCAAGCATTTCAATAACATACACACAATATGCTCGATATGTGCAAATACAACATGGCATCACAGCATGACTCTACGACTCAAGTATTTTATTCATTAGGCTCCGAGGAGCGAGATATTACAAACATGGGTCTCATGACCCAACATTCGTGAGCATACAAGTCAAAGCACAAGCGGAAGCTTAACATGTCTCGGAGTACGCACAACTATAAATGAAAAAGGCTGAGAAGCCTGACTATCTACTAGATCCTGCCGAGGGCACAAGATCGTAGCTGAGGTAACAAGCTAAACGTCGCAGTCTAAGCGGAACTACTAGCAAGACTGAAGTATCTCTGCAAAAACATAAAATAGGCAAACGTGAGTACAAATGTACCCAGCAAGACTTACATCAGAACTAACTACATATGCATCATTATCAACAAAGGGGTGGTGGAGTTTAACTGCAGCAAGCCAGCTTTGACTCGGTGGCTATCCTGAACTACATTGCAAGTAACTCTTTTGAGGCGCAGCGAGTCCACATATTCACCATATCAATACACCACTATGGATCCGCCCCGCCTCCCCACGAGAACGCCATCCATAGAACTCACGCTTATCTTGCGTATTTTAGAGTATCCACTTTCACTTGTCTATGAACCGTGCGAGCAACCTGTAAGTCCTTTTCGCGGACACGGCTATTCGAATAGATGATGTTAACCCTGCAGGGTGTACTTCTTCACACACGCCTCGCCACTTACCACCATGTACACCTCGTGTATCTCGGCAACCTTCAATCGGAAGCTTTGGCGAGGGAGTCGGCCACGACCTGACTAACCACACAAGTCTCTAGTCCAGGTTTATCGCCTATTCGGGTTCCATCCGCAAGGAGATCCGGCCGGGGTGTCGCTCACGGCCCCAAACGATGTGTGCAGCATTCCCAAGCCCACCTCAACGGGTGGATCTACGCTTGGTACACCGTGCCACGGTGCCTAGTCTGTCCCAAGCCCACCTGTACTGGGTGCCACTTGGTAGACTACTAACACTACCTACAAACACCAGAAACTAGTTGCAACTCCTGGACAGAGATCAGGTTGATTAATAAGTCGAGAGGGCACTTAAGCATTCCAATGCGTGGTAGTAACTGTTCATGGATCACAAACACGTAATCCCGGGCCTCGAGGACGGCTGCAATGAGACAACCCACCATGTACTCCTACATGGCCTCTCACCGCTACCTTTACCAAATCGTGTTCACACACTTAGCTCACACACAGTAGGACATGCTCACACACCTCCAATTCATCCCCGATGAATCAGACATAACACAACTCTAAACAATAGCAGGCATGACAGACAAGCATGAATGAGTAGGCACATCAGGGCTCAAACAACTCCTACTCATGCTAGTGGGTTTCATCTATTTACTGTGGCAATGACAGGTCATGCAGAGGATAAAGGGGTTCAGCTACCGCAGCATGTAATAGTTGAATCGTGGTTGTCCTATTGCAGTAAAAGAGAGCAGGAGCGAGAGAGTGGGATTGTATCGGAATGAACAAGGGGGTTTTGTTTGCCTGGCACTTCTGAAGATAATATAGTTCTTCATTGGTGTCATCGAACTCATCGTCGGAACCACGTCTATCGAGAGGGGACAAACACCGGCAAACAAGGAAGAACACAATCAATGCAATGCACAATATGATGCATGATCATGACATGGCAATATGCTGTGATTTGAGCTAATGCAACTAGCAAACAGATTAAATGAAGTTGGTTTGAATACAAGATTCAAATTCAAACTCCATATGTGATTATTCAAATGCCATTTAATTGATTTGACCTAAACAGTGAACAAAAGTTGTTCTAACATGCATGAAAATGGTACAGATGGATATATTCGATTTTGCTGATCATTTTTCATATATAACTTATTTCATTTGGAGCTATAGATTAATTTCTATGATTTTTAGAAGTTTTAGCTATTTTTTGGAATTTCCCTGATTATTTAGAAAATAAACTAAATTCCAGAAAAGGAATATTGCGTCAGCATGGCGTCATGCTGAGCTCAGCAGAATCAACAGGGCTGCCCCGGGTCAAACCTGACAAGTGGGGTCCACTAGTCAATGACCAAGTGTTGTTTGTGTCACTGACAGGTGGGGTCGGGTCAACAGGTGACGTGGCCAGGTCAAATTGACCTGTGGGACCAGCGGGGTTAATTTAATCCAAACAAAAACTAAACCATGTTTAGTTAGACAGTAGGGCCCGGCTGTCAGTGGCACGGGGCGGTGATTAGTTGGATCATTAGTAACTAATGGGGGCGCCACGTCAGCCCGCCGGAGTTGGCCGGCGGCGACCAAAACCGCGGCGGAAGCTCGCCGGAGTTGCTCGGGACAGCGCTACAGAGCATCGTTTCACGCGTGGTTTGCGGCTACGTCGAGCTGGCGGTGCGGCGCATCTAAAGGAGGCAGCGGGAGGTGCCGGGGTGCAGTGTAACGGCGGCGGCGACGGGCGGAGCGGCGGCCGGAGTTCGGCCGGGTGCGGGGACGCGGCTACGGTGCGCTGGGAAAGCAACTGGCGGTGGCGTTGGCTTCCTGCGGAGCTTCTGAGCATGGTGACGCGCGCGGATGCGGGCTATGGTGGCTCAGACCACGGCGGCGCCATGGCCGGAGGCGGAGGGCTCTCGGGCTCGATGGAAACGACGACTATGCGGCGCAATCGAGCAAGGGGAGAGAGGGGGACGAAGGAGGAGCTCACGGCGGGTCAGACGAGCGGCTCGGTGGCCTCGGGGAGGCTTGGAGGCGACGGGCGACGATGGCGATCTAGCGGCCATGCGCGGAGAAGACGGGTTGATGGCGAGGCGACAGGGCGTCCGGCGATGCTCGCGTTGAGGGGGAGCTTCAAGGCGTCGAGGAGGACGTAGGGGACGGCACGGGGAGGCGCTGGGATGGATGTGGCTGCGTGTACATCGGTCGGCGTCGACGACCGCGCTCGGTGGACGCGCGTGAGAGAGACAGGGGAGGGGAGAGAGGGCGAGGAGTGCTCGAGGGGGTTCTGCGGGGATGGCGTGGCGTCGCGGGAGACGTCCAGGGGGAGGAGGTGGCCGGCGTGTGGCCGCGCGCGCCGGGCACACGCCCCTGCCTACAGGCACGAGAAGGAAGGCGACAGGGAGCCAGGCGGTGGTGGGCTGGGCCGGAACAGGAGTTGGGCCGGTGCGGCAGCAGGTAGGTGGCCCAGGTAGTTTCCTTTCTCTCTCTCCCTTTTATCTCTTTCTGTTTTCTATTTTTCTGTAGTTGTTTGGGCTTTATTAAAAATACCAGGGCACTTCTATAAATCCTGAAAATAATTGTGGACACCTTTCCTAAATATATGCAACAGCCCACATTTGGTTTCAGAATTATTTGAGCATTTAAATTATTTATAGCATTCAAATGCCCAAATTCAAATACTTTATGAGTTAATTCAAAAATCCATAAATGGCCAAGAAATATGCTCATCATTTTTGGCACAGGTTTTCACCTTTATCAAAATTCATGTACATTTCAAAAGGCATTTTGGGTTCATTGAAGATTATTTTAGGTTGAACTATTTGATTTGATCTGGTGCTAGGATTTGAACAATCCCCATTTCAGGTTTAAGAGAAATTAAACATGATGCAACACATGACTAGCTAGCTCAGAGCATACCAGAACTAGGGATGTGACAACTCACCCCCACTAAACAAGAATCTCGTCCCGAGATTCAAGACATAGGGCAAGAAAACAGAGGGGACATAAATCTAACACGGTCTTCATGATCTAGTTGCTTCATATTGATCTTGATGTCTTTGCTTTCACGATCTTCATCCAACACGATGATGACAGAAAGAAATTCTCTCGGAAAGGATCATTGAAGCTCTCTAAACCAGCCTAGGCCAGTTGACCAACAATCGTTTGGCAGGGTGCAAAGGAATGGCATACCCAGACTAGAATGGATGATGTGGACTACCTTGTTGAAGACAACGCAAGGAATGATTTTGCTTGCGCATGCTCTCAAGAACTTGAGCATTTACATACCCATCAAGGTCTTACCAACATCCGTGTCGGGGATCCTGTCAACACATCATACTACCATGATGAATAGTGATGGACAATGCAGATGCAAAGGAAAGACAACACTTTCTCAGATTTCACCTTAGCGAGGCCAGAGACGAAATCTGGATGATCGACCGAGAGACATTTAGCACTCCGCTTCTAATGTTGTCCCTGATGTGCTAGCGTACCCCATTCATAGATATGGTTTGATATCTAGAACATTAAGTAAAATGTCGGACTTCGGGAACACAAAAATCCATAAGGAACAACTAGGGAGTAAATCCTACGAAATCCTTATGGGGAGGTGGCCAACTTCCTCAAACAAGATACTACAATAATAGGTCTTCCGGTTGGGTGTGTTGGCCATGACATCCACTTCACCGGTTACAGTGAGACCAATATTATAGTTCTCAGGAAACGTTCCAACCATCATATCAGCCTGAGATTCAGATCTGGTTGGTGTCAGGATATTCCAGACTCATCAAGTCTAGAAAGAAAAATGAAATTTTGCAACACAAATCGACGAGATGATGTTGCGAGATTCTCGGGAGATGAACTACGATAGCAAGCTCCAAAACATGAGCTGGTTCTGCTACATGCATGTGAACATGATGTCCAAGACAAACATGACCACATAGTAGTCTTATGATAAAACACTACCGAGTTCTGGTTGGGAACCATCATTGGGGATATCGAAGTCCTTACATAAGTCATATGATTAGCTCTTATGAAGAAACTTCTTCTCCTTGAACAATTCAATCAGTGGCTTGGTGTGCTAGGGACACATATAGAATGGAGGTAGCTAATCTCACAATCCAATGTATACTTTGCACATGCATGACTGACTTGGGATGATTCCAAAGGAAGCAATAACAATCTTTCTCGGATCCACGGCGGCAACTTACACCAAGTGCACGTGAATTAGAGAAAGTCACTTCTTTCATCCGAACATATACCTCATGAAAGGAACACGAAGGTAATGTTTACAAAAGTTTCCAACACTAGATGGATGTTAACAATGATCATGGAGAAGATAAAATGTTGCTGATGGGCTCAACAACAAGTCATCAGGATGACCATATAAATGAAATTCCATAATTATGTGAACAAGGACATAGCATTGGTCAGACCCAAAAGATGTAATGGTGTATGCTCGAGGAATCAACCACGAGTAAGACAACATTACGAACATCGTTGGTTCTGATTTGATTCGACGATAGCCCATACTCAAATCAAAGATTGGGTAAGATGATAGGTCCATTAACTGATCACGAGGGTCAGTCGATGAAAATATCAACTTATTCAACACACATATAAGATATCCCCTAAAACGAACTAAGTCGAACAAGTCTTTATCTTCCAACTCTCCAAGTTGTCGTTTAGCTTAACCAACTAGCTCAGGGGTATCCAACACAGATTCTTGGAGAAGGGGTGGTTTACTGGAAAACCAACTTGATCACGAACTCAACATATCGGTCAGGGGACGACCTGGTGATACTTCCGTGAAGATACTCGGAAAATCACGAACCACCGATATGTCTCTAAGGTCGAGAACGATCTTGCTTTTCAAGGCAAGACGACATGATCAGAAGAGTGAGGGATTGACACAGTCCTAACTCATTGATCGAAGAGTGCACCGGCAATAAGGACTAGGTAGCACGATCAATCTTAGGGTGATGATTTAATGACCAACACGCTAAGAATGAGAATATTGTCCATTAACTACCAAGCAACGAGGTTGCTAGGAGTATCGATTTCACACACCACAGTTCACTTGTCAAAGATTCCGGTTACAACAACACGGAACCGAGGAATGAATAATGATAGCGAGAAGTATCACTGCGTCAAGAATCCATAAGAGGTGGTGCAATTCTCATAACATTCTTGACATAAAGATGGTAACACTCCAGGTGGAACAGAATCAAAAGCTGGATTGGCACTTTGATCTGCGGAATACAACTGCTTTGACCCAATCCTAGATATGGATGAGGCAATCGGAGTTTGTTTCTCCTAGTCATTCCGTAATAGAATGGCTTGATGCACCACAAGAATAATAGTCATCGATTTAATCTAATGCACGCATACTCTTGATTATCAATTGATATATGGAGGTCAGAAAACAACTAAAGAGGGACAACTCAAAGGAACATATGTTTTTTTTGTCTGAGTTGTGGATGCATAGATTAGTATGTCGAGCGAAACTCAACATTTATTCCGGATAACCCATACGGAAAGGGTAGAACTGGCAGATTCACAATTATGAATGGAGAACTCCTCAAGAGTACTCTGATTGTGATCCTTCGGTTCAGCGAGCAACTTCTGCCATAAGCGGTTCATAGTATTTGGAAGAAGGAAATACCACGGACCTCGAGGACTATTACAAAATTACTAATATCCTAAAGGAACTAGCAAACACTATCAACAGGAGGTAAGTAGGGTGAATCTCGGGTTCAAGAACCCAGAAATAGAATACCTACTATTAAATGGCATCACAGGATGCTTACGAGAATAATGGCCAGAATTATCACACCGGGACACAAAACATGGCTAGATTACTAGGTGGTTCTCTAAGACACCTAGGGTCATAATAGTAGCTCCAACATATATACCGAGGCAATAGAGTACCTCAACGCACTAGTTAGTGTGCTTATTCTGACCAAAAAGGACATCGGGAACGGAAAGAAAGGATTTGCAAATGCATCAGACTATTTAGAGACCTGGGATGACTCGGACAGCATAAAGATGTAAATGCTCAAAATGATTTGAGACATCCTGCAAAAATGGTGGCATAACCACTCAAAAGCACAAAATCAAGGTTCCGGGACCAACTATGAACACACGGAAGTAGTAGAAACTGAACTGGGGCTTAAAACCAACAATCTTAAAGGTCTATGGATTAGTAACACCTCATCCAGATAGAAAGATGAGAAGCCTAGTTCTTAATCCCCGTAGAAGAGAAGAGGTTGACTCAGATCAGAAGGCCATAAGGTATAAGGAGTAAAAAGAGCCTTACGCTCCTTCCACAATCAATTCCCTTATATAACTAAAGCATTTCTAGACAAAACTTGACCAGTTTGGCTTGGTAATCCTACAGCAACAAAGCTCGATACCAAAGCTGTCAGACCCCGATTCCAAGTCACATCGATCTAGCCGTAACACCTCATATCACTTTGCGGCCTCACGACGGTATTTGTAACGCCTCGGATGGTTATGCAACAAGAAACCCCAGTTACATTAATTAACTACTCGTTGATTCGCTTCGCCTTAAAAAAGGTTAAAGCAAAATAAAAGAGGTGGGGAGAAACCCCCTGGCCCAGCCAGTCGGCCCCTCCCACCGCCCTCTCTCCCCTGTTGGCCCATTCCCTTCCCCCCATGGGCGGCCCACCGCCCAACCGACCGGCCGCATATTCCCCACCAAAGCGGCTAACCCTAAACCGCCACCCCACTTCTCGCCTCGCCTCCCAAGACCTGATCTGGATCGGGCGGAGGAGGCCCCCGACCGAGCCAACCCCCGCCGACCTCCACCTCGCCGCCGGCCCCCGCCGCCCGGACCTCCCCTCCTCCACCACACCGACTCGTCGGAGGCTCCCCTCCTCCCCCTCCGTCAGCCCCCCACAGGCGGCCTCACGGCCATGTGGCTCGGCCTGCACCCGTGCTTGGCCAAGGCCTCCCCGACCCTCCCCAACGGTCGTCGTGCGCCCCGCCGAGCCCGCCGCCTAGTCCCCGCCTCCCCGTGAGGCCCCTCTTCCCCTCCCGTCGGCGCGATCCGCCCCTCCAGCTCCCTCCGTTGCCAGGTCTGACCGCCCTGTCGCCGGCTCGGTCGCCACAAGGCGCACTAACGCCCCTCCCGTTCCTCTCCTTCCTCACTGGCGGATCCGGCCGCTGACTGCCCGGCCACCGCAGCGCGCCGCCCCTTCTTCCCTACGTCGGCGACTCTCCGGCGCCCGAACCTCGCCCCCCCTCCGACCGAGCCGCCTGCTCGGCGCCCCTCGCCCAGGCCCTTCTCCCTGACGCGGCCTTCGGCCCGAGCCACCACCCTGCTCGCCTCGATTCGGCCGGCTGCCACGGCTGTCACATGGCCTCGGCCGCTGCCCGTGGCCTTGCCGCCTGGTCGCGTCCCGATCCGCCTCGATCGGGCCGCTGCATCGCCTGCATCACCATGCGCCCGATTTGGCCTCTCATCGACGTGGGGCCCCCACCCCCAATAACACGTTTTAAATTAAAACAGAACTAAAAACAAATTGAAAATAAATTAAAACTAATTAATTAATTAATTAATTAATTAATTAATTAAGTAATTAATTAATCTAATTAATTCTGATTAATTAACCCTAATCATTAGTTAACTTAATTAATTAATGTTAATTAACTCTGATTAGGTTAATTAGATATTAGAGGATGACATGCGGGACCCACCTGTCAGGGTTGACTAAGTCAACCCTGTTGGCTGATGATGTCAGCATGGCATCATGCTGATGTCATAAATGCATTTTCGAAATTTATTAAATAATGAATTAAATTTCCGAAATTGATAAAATCTTTTAAAAATCATATCTTTTAATCCGTAATCCGGATTAAAATATTTCCAACATGAAAGTTGCTCAGAACGACGTGATTTAATCCGGATACGCAATTCGCTCGTCCACCACACGCCTCTAACCTATCGAACTCGCAAACTTTCCTCTCCGGTTCATTTGTCCGACAGACGTCTCGAACCGGAAAACTTCCGGATGTTTTCCCCTAACCAAGACCCCTCGTACCACGTTAGGGCTCGCTTAGCATCGCTTCTTGGCATGTCATGCATCTATATGCATCTGCTTACTTTGTATTCATTGTTTCTTCCCCCTCTTCTCTCCGGTAGACTACGAGACCGACGCTGCAGCTGGCCAGTTCGACTACGGTGTTGACGACCCCTCTCTCTTGCCAGAGCAACCAGGCAAGCCCCCCCCCCCTTTTGAGCATCCCGATATCGCCCATTCCATTCTCTCATGCTTGCACTAGATTTTTGCTACTGTTATTGTTGCTCCTATTCTGTTGCATAGCCTGTTTATTGTAACCTGCTTTTGTTACCTACACCGCTTATCCTAAACTGCTTAGTATAGGTTGGTTAGAGACCCATCGCTGACCCCCCACCTTGTCCTTGTTGCCCTCGCTTCATCATTGAAGACCCGATCAACGGGATCGAAGACCAGGCCCGACACCGCACATCACTTCCCTTAGTTGCTCGACACTACTAGGTTACTATCGAGTACCGAGGGTGAAACCTCTACAAAGACTTCCGATATTAACCCCGTAGTATAGCTATCCGGTTGTGGTCATCGAGGGTGATTTCCTCCTTAACCACTTCCGACACGACTGTCGTGTAACCCCTCAAGTGTGGACCTCGAGGGTGAATCCTCTTATGTTCACCTTGATGACTACATTGAGTGGAATTCACCGGGGGTGATTCCTCGGGTTTTCCCCTTGATGTTTGGACACACGGTTACTTGGACTTTTACCACTGTTACTTGGAAAGACGGGTCGACCCTGAGGGGTACACGCGTGCTTAATTGCGAGTGATGTGGAGACGGGTTGACTGGAGGGTGCCCGCGAGATAATTACGAGGCGTGGCGGGCATTCCTAGCCCTTGCCGCAAGTCCTCGAGACGGGCAACGGGGTCACATCTTTCGTGAGTCTCGCTTGTTACCGCTGCTGCCCTAATCCACTACGATTTGGATATTTGATCCGAGGGGCCTCGGCACGATAGCACTAACCATCACGTGGGCATAGTATGGGCGTTCTCGTCGTATACATCAGCCAAAGCTTAATAGACGCCAAGAATCGAGCGGGCGCCTGGTTGGACTGGTAAGCTCACGCCTTTTTAGGAAGGTAGCTAGGTCTGCTCACCGCCGCCTCGCAACGCGTGCAGGAGTTCCTGTGGAGATGGCCCATGACCCCACAGGGGCATAGGTTTAGTCCGGGCGTCTTGGCCTCTCTATTATGCCTAGGTCGGGTTGCGGCGTATTGTTTGGCCGAGGCGGGCATGACCCAGAAAGTGTGTCCGCCGGAGTTAAGCGAGCGTGGTGGGTAAGTTGGTGCACCCCATGCAGGAAGAAAACATCTATCGATAGCCTGTCCTACGGTAACGGACACTTGGAGTTGTATCCCGATTGATACAACTAGAACTGGATACTTGTGATGAGAATTGGATGGTGATGAGAACTGGATTGTGATGATAATCGGATAGTATGGCTCGGGATTTCTTTCTCGCAGGAGTCGAGAAAGGATCTCTCGGCCGAGGTTGATAACACTACTACTTTACTTTATGCTACTCTACTCCTTCCGGTTCTTTTGCAAGATGGTGGTTCCAGAAGATGCTAGTCTTCGGCTGTGACTAGGCCTTCTCTCTATTCGGCATTTCGCAGCCACTCCACATATACAGCCTTCCTTTGATAATGTTGCATATGTAGTGTAGATCCTTGCTTGCGAGTACTTTGGATGAGTACTCACGGTTGCCTTGTTCCCCCTTTTCCCCCTACCTCTACTCGATTGCTGCAACCAAACGATGGAGCCCAGGAGCCAGACGCCACCGCCTATGACGACTACTACCCCGAGGCGCCTACTACTACGCAGCAGCCACGACGACGCACCAGTGAGTGACCTAGGAGGATCCCAGTGTGAGGCCCGCTCCTCTTTCGATCTCAGATCCCAGCTTTGTGCTAGCCATCTTATGGCACCTTGTTTAACTTATGTCTCGTACTCAGATATTGTTGCTTCCAATGACTGCCTATGATCGAGCACTTGTATTCGAGCCATGAGGCCCCTCGGCTTGTATTATGATGCTTGTATGACTTATTTTATTTGTAGAGTTGTGTTGTGATATCTTCCCGTGAGTCCCTGATCTTGATCGTACACATTTGCGTGCATGATTAGTGTACGATTGAATCGGGGGCGTCACAAGTTGGTATCAGAGCCGACTGCCTGTAGGAATCCCCCTTCCACACTCCTTGGCCGAAGTCGAGTATAGACATTGAAAAACTTTTACTAACTTGGCTGTGTGCCTTACGGGCCCACGTCGCCATCAGGTGGTACTAGGATCTTTTACTCCTCGACCTTTACTGGGACTCAAACTCTCTTCTATTCGGGTTAAATGAATTTGCTAAAAACAAGACTAACTTTAGGTTCTCGCAAGTACTTTCTCCCGGAGAGCCCCTCACTTCAGATGATTGTCTCGTTAATCGGAAGATTACGAAGATATTCTACGATGTTCTCTCGAGACGCCAGCCCATCACTTTTGCTATTCCCGACCACCGATAAATCCGTATGGATAACTACTTACACTTGCCATTCATACGATCATCCCCTCAAAGTGATCTTGTTATTACAAGATACCTCAAGTTTTCTCTATTGTTCCGAGAATACTTTTGTGCCTACTGCCTAGCAGATCTTTGCCACATGAATACCCCTTCAAATAAATCCTCGCACTTGTCGAGTATCCGCTCATCCCCATTGTTCATGTGTTTCACAAAAGTCTTCAAAATACTATTCGATCCTCCGAACCCTCTGGAGCCTTTGGCTCTTGAAATTCTTGCTTGCTTGCATTATGGTTAATCCCATAAGTCTCGTAGTCATATTGACATTCCTTGTCATTATCATTTTGAGTCTGTTGACTCAATATGTTTGCGAACACCCGCAATCATCATTGATCCTTATAAATTACCTTTCTGGCTGAGCTGCCATTCTTTCAATCGAATTGGTTCTCGACCAATCCAATTGTCGTTGATTGTACCCCAAGTCTATTCAGCTTATCCATTCTTGATCGAGCATTTGCTCCTCGATCCCTTGATTTGAAAATCATAATTACTTTGCTATTTAAGCATTGAACTATTCAGCTGTTCTACAAACCGATGCATTTGCAATATTTCTTCCTCTGATTGGGTATCGATACTCATATCAGCCCATTGTGGATCGCCATATCCACTGTTGGATTATTATCCGACAGTGTCCTTCATATTAATCACTTTGTGAGTTCTTTCTCCGATACATATTACCTTTGGTAAATTGTATCCTCTCGCTTTCAAATTTCGGCCAGCTTTTCGAAATGGTGGTATTTCTATTGAAGCTTGTGGTATATATTTCCACGATACTCGATGGGTTGAACCTATGCCTTCCTTAATATGTGTGAACTCGGCAGTTTCATGAGTCATACACTTCGGTATTTTGCCGATAAAATTTCAACACTACAACTTCCTCGAAGGTGAGAAGTGAATGAAAGGTTATGCATTGGAGAAGTGGGAGTCGACCTTTGAACTTTGTGTTCATGCCCATGGACACGATGTAGATCTTATCATTAAAGCTTCTCTTAAATTAATTATTCCTTTGGTATAAGTTCATCTTATATCCGGGATCCGCCTTTTGCAATCGTGGTTCCGACCATGTTCTCTTTTAAATACCATTTCTCGTGCAAGTTTAAGCACTTGTCTTCGGTAGAGTAATACCTCAGCAGACTTCTACTTTGATCCGCCATCGAGTATTACCCCCTCGGTATCTCGAGATTATCTTGGAACTGCATAACTTCTTATGAGTTCTTCATCAAGTGCTACATTCCCTAATCGATTCCAATTTTCACGGGCTCGAGATATTAAACACTCAAAGACACCAATAACTGAACGGAGTCCGCACTACGGTTCAACAACTCTTCGTTAAGCTTCTATAAGTACGAGTTTGTACCCGACCACGCCATTCCTAGCCTGTTTGGCTATATCATTGTCGTGATGATTTTAACTGTGCTACCCGGCCCTTCTTCTCGGAGCACAATTTTCGACGAGGGATTAACATTACGTCGATCCTCATCGTCATATCATTTCGCCTTGAACAACAAGCTTGGTTTCGAGTTTGTGTCGCATCTTTGATTCCAATAACTTTTCACTTCGTCATTACTTTGACTTGATATCGTCACGATCGACATAACTTCATGAACTCTCGCGACAAAGGTGTCGTGATCATCAACCTTATGAGCTCTTCCAGGAATTCAATTGAATTCATGATGGGTAATACCATCCTTGTCCTCGATGATTCCTGTTCTCATCGACCACTTTATTGCCTTCCGTTCAACACAAGATGTTCGTGTTTTGTGTAAACCTTGAGATCCCTGCTATCCAAAGATTTGTTCTTCTTTACCTTGGAGTATTACCATCCTTTATGTCAAGAATGTTGCGAGATTTGTTCCACCTCTTGAGAATTCTTGACATATATATACTTCTCACCATCACCATTCTTTCTTGGTCCCCGTGTTAATTCCAACACGTGAACGGTGCTGTTTGGATTCTTTCCTTCTAGCAACCCTATTCTTTGAAGTTAATGGTCGAAAGTTCATTCTTAGGCTATTGATTATTGAATCACCATTCTGACACAACCCAACCCATATTTCGGGCGCACCTTTCACCAATGTTTAATTGTGTATGTTTCCTCGAGCATACTTCCTTATATCATTTGATATGACAAATGTTATCTCCTTGTTCACTTAATTGTGGAAATCCATCTTTTGGGAATCTCGGTGAATTGCCGTTGAGTTCACCGGACACCTCCTTGTCCTCTCTTTGGGTTAATGATGGACTCTTGTTAACGGAAATCACTTCATAGTCCATTTCCCGAGAATCTTACATTGTCATCTTGTCAATTTGCGTTGCACCTTGTCTTCTCGTGTATCCTAAGTCTCGAGGTATCCCGACACCAATCGGATCTCGAATCTCGGTCGATATGATGGTTGGGACAATTTCCAAGAGTTATGACGTTGATCCTTTGTTGACGCTGTAACATGATGTCATGCCTAGCACTTCTCGGCCGGAGGACCTATCATTATAGATTCCTTTTCAGCAGGGTTATTCTTTCATCCATGAGGGAATTGTAATACTTTGTTTCTACAAGTTATTCCTGATGGATCCTTCGTGATTCCAGAGTCCGATCTTCACACGAAGACCATGCCAATGCTATCTCAAGCATGTCTCGTGATACTCGGTTTTCAACAAGAACATTCAAGCCCAATGCTAAATGTTTCTTGCTCAATTATCCAAACACCGTTGTATGGGTAATGTCATGAAATTTCTCTCCCTTACCTAAAGGGTTCTCTACATTATCTCCGTCGTGGATATCTTGCTCTGCTTTGTCCTTGGGAAGGATATACCCTTGAATTATGTGTTTAAACATATTTTCCTTTCCATTGTTCTGGTTAATCTGATGATCATATTTTCCATCCATTGGTTTGTTTAAACCTTTTCTATGATCTACATGAGATAAGCAGTAATAATCCATCGCTTGTGCAAGCACCTCGTGTTACAACACCGCCAAGAAGACCCTGTTACTATTGTTGGTGACATTTCGGTAACCACCGATGGACGAGAACCTTGCCTATTGGTCCGCCTCGCTCAACGAAAGCAGGAAAATGGTTCTCTTCGTCCCTCGCCCTTGGTACCTATGATGTTGCCGACATGACCCTGACTCTCCTCCGACATGCCTTGCTTACATGATCGTGCAAGATGTCACCAACCTTTCTACTTTTAACCACATGGTGGGCCCATAACCCACAGTTTCACAGGATCGAAACCCGACTCTCCTGTACACCCCTCATTGCCGGGTTACTCCTCACGCTTGACTTTGTATGTAATTCACGGGCCACTTGCCTGTTGATCTATTCAGTATCGGACGCAATACTTATTCCGTTGCTCTGAACCCTTTTGCACCCTGTTTCAGGCATCGGATGATTGCCTACCCGCTTGAAACTTCTCATGGTACCTTCTTACTTTGCTCTCGTTATTTTCTTAAGTTCCAGTTCGAGAGTTACTTTCCGCCACCTTCCTCGATGTTAGCTACCAGATAGTCAACCTTGCAGAGGTTCGTTCTGCCGGAATAACCCCTTACCTATTCGTAAGTACGTTGGAGTTACCGAGAAAAGGGGCGGCATCACCATGATGACATGTAGCAGAGAAATGAAGATGTCAAGGTAATGGATCGACCTCTTCAAGAAGATCAACCAAGACTGAGAAGATTCGTTAGGATTTCGTAACCAGACCTTTCCCCCTTACTCCCCTCTTAAATCTCGGGACGAGATTTCTTGTAGTGGAGGAGATTTGTAACGCCCGGATGGTTATGCAACAGTAAACCCCCCGGTTCTGTTAATTAACTACTCGTTGATTCGTTTCTGTCTTAAAAAAAAGGTTAAAGCAAAATAAAAGAGGTGGGGAGAAACCCCCTGGCCCAGCCAGTCGGCCCCCTCCCCACCGCCCTCTCTCCCCTGTTGGCCCATTCCCTTCCCCCATGGGCGGTCCACCGCCCAACCGACCGGCCGCATATTCCCCCACCAAAGCGGCTAACCCTAAACCGCCACCCCACCCCCTCGCCTCGCCTCAAGACTCCGATCTGGATCGGGCGGAGGAGGCCCCCGACCGAGCCAACCTCACGACCTCCACTCGCCGGGCTGCCCCGCCGGCCCCGCCCGCCGGACCTCCCTCCTCCACCACACCGACTCGTCGGAGGCTCCCTCCTCCTCCCCCCCCCCAGAGCCTTGCCTCCGCCGCCATGGCTCGGCCTCGCTCCCGTCGCATGTGGCCTCCCGACCCTCCCCAGCAGTGCGTCGCCGCCCCGCCGAGCCGCCGCCTAGTCCCCGCCTCCCGTGAGGCCCCTCTCTTCCCCTCCCAGTCGGCGATCCGCCCCCTCGGCTCCCTCCCGTTTCGCCGTGGTCTGACCGCCCTGTCGCCCGGCTCGTCGCTTGCTGCGCAACCCCCCCGTTCCCTCTCCCTTCCCCGCGGATCCGGCATGACCCGACCGCCCTGCCACCGCGGCGCCCTTTCCTTCCCCTTCTTCCTCGTCGGCGACTCTCCGGCGCCCAGCGCGCTCCCGAACCTCGCCGCCCCTCCGACCGAGCCCGCCCGTTCGGCGCCTCGCCCCCGGCCCCTCGTCTTCCCCCACATGACGGCCTTTCGTGCCCGAGCCACCACCCTGCTTCGCCTCCCGATTCGCGGCTGCGCCACTTGTGTCGTGGCCTCGGTAGCGCGCCGACCCGTCAGCCTCAGGTCGCCCGGTCGCGCCCGATCCGCCTGGATCGGGCCCGCCGCATCACCTGCATCACCATGCCTCGATTTGGCCTCTAAGCCACTGACGTGGGGCCCCCACCCCCAATAACACGCTTTTAAATTAAAAGCAGTAACTAAAAACAAATTGAAAATAAATTAAAACTAATTAATTAATTAATTAATTAATTAATTAATTAAGTAATTAATTAATCTAATTAATTTCGATTAATTAACCCTAATCATTAGTTAACTTAATTAATTAATGTTAATTAACTCGATTAGGTTAATTAGATATTAGAGGATGACATGCGGGACCCACCTGTCAGGGTTGACTTAGTCAACCCTGTTGGCTGATGATGTCAGCATGGCATCATGCTGATGTCATAAATAAATTTTCGAAATTTATTAAATAATTAATTAAATTTCCGAAATTGATAAAATCTTTTAAAAATCATATCTTTTAATCCGTAATCCGGATTAAAATATTTCCAACATGAAAGTTGCTCAGAACGACGTGACGAATCCGGATACGCAGTCCGTTCGTCCACCACACGCCTCTAACCTATCGAACACCGCAAACTTTCCTCTCCGGTTCATTTGTCTCGACAGACGTCTCGAACCGGAAAACTTCGGATGTTTTCCCCTAACCAAGACCCCCCTCGTACCACGTTAGGGCTCGCTTAGCATCGCTTCTTGACATGTCATGCATCGATATGCATCTGCTTACTTTGTATTCATTGTTTCTTCCCCTCTTCTCTCCGGTAGACTCTGAGACCGACCCAGCTGCGGTGGCGGTTCGACTACGGTGTTGGCGACCCCCTCTCTTGCCAGAGCAACCAGCAAGCCCCCCCCCTTTTGAGCATCCCGATATCGCCCATTCCATTCTCTCATGCTTGCACTAGATTTTTGCTATCGTTATTGTTGCTCCTATTACATTGCATAGCCTGCTTATTGTAACCTGCTATTGTTACCTACCGCTTATCCTAAACCGCTTAGTATAGGTTGGTTAGAGACCCATCGCTGACCCCCCACCTTGTCCTTGTTGCCCTCGCTTCATCATTGAAGACCCGATCAACGGGATCGAAGACCAGGCCCCGACACTGCACATCACTTTCCCCTTAGTTGCTCGACACTACTAGGTTACTATCGAGTACCGAGGGTGAAACCTCTACAGCACTTCTGATATTAACCCTGTAGTATAGCTATCCGGTTGTGGTCATCAAGGGTGATTTCCTCCTTAACCACTTCCGATACGACTCTGTCGTGTAACCCCTCAAGTGTGGACCTCGAGGGTGAATCCTCTTATGTTCACCTTGATGACTACATTGAGTGGAATTCACCGGGGGTGATTCCTCGGGTTTTCCCCTTGATGTTTGGACACACGGTTACTTGGACTTTTACCATCGTTATTTGGAAAGACGGGTCGACTCGAGGGGTACCTGCTGCGCTTAATTGCGAAAGTGATGTGGAGACGGGTTGACCTGGAGGGTGCCCGCGAGATAATTACGAGGCGTGGCGGCATTCCTAGCCCTTGCCGCAAGTCCTCGAGACGGGCAACGGGGTCACATCTTCGTGAGTCTCGCTTGTTACCGCGTTCCTAATCCACTACGATTTGGATATTTGATCCGAGGGGCCTCGGCCCGATAGCACTAACCATCACGTGGGCATAGTATGGGCGTTTGCGTCAGATACATCAGCCAAAGCTTAATAGACGCCAAGAATCGGCGGTGGCGCCGGGTTGGACCGGTAAGCTCCTGCCTTTTTAGGAAGGTAGCTAGGTTCTGCTCACCGCCGCCTCGCAACATGCAGGAGTTCCCAGGAGATGGCCCATGACCCCCGGGGCATAGGTTTAGTCCGGCGTCTTGGCCTCTCTATTATGCCTAGGTCGGGTTGCGGCGTATTGTTTGCCGAGGCCGGCATGACCCAGTGAAAGTGTGTCCTACGGAGTTAAGCGAAAGCGTGGTGGGTAAGTTGGTGCACCCTGCAGTGGAAGAAAACATCTATCGATAGCCTGTCCTACGGTAACGGACACTTGGAGTTGTATCCCGATCGATACAACTAGAACTGGATACTTGTGATGAGAATTGGATGGTGATGAGAACTGGATTGTGATGATAATCGGATAGTATGGTTTCGGGATTTCTTTCTCGCAGGAGTCGAGAAAGGATCTCTGGCCGAGGTTGATAACACTACTACTTTACTTTATGCTACTCTACTCCTTCCGGTTCTTTGCAAGATGGTGGTTCCAGAAGATGCTAGTCTTCGACAGTGACTAGGCCTTCTCTCTATTCGGCATTTCTGCAGCCCACCACATATACAGCCTTCCTTTGATAATGTTGCATATGTAGTGTAGATCCTTGCTTGTAGTACTTTGGATGAGTACTCATGGTTGCCTTGTTCCCCTTTTCCCCTACCTCTACTCGATTGTCGCAACTGCACGATGGAGCCCAGGAGCCGACGCCACCGCCTATGACGACTACTACCCCGAGGCGCTTACTACTACGCAGCCCGGCCGACGACGCACCAGAGTGACCTAGGAGGATCCTGCAGGAGGCCCGCTCCTCTTTCGATCTTATCCCAGTTTGTGCTAGCCATCTTATGGCACCTTGTTTAACTTATGTCTCAGATTTCAGATATTGTTGCTTCCACGACTTCGTCTATGATCGAAAGCACTTGTATTCGAGCCCGCGAGGCCCCGGCTTGTATTATGATGCTTGTATGACTTATTTTATTTGTAGAGTTGTGTTGTGATATCTTCCCGTGAGTCCTTGATCTTGATCGTACACATTTGCGTGCATGATTAGTGTACGATTGAATCGAGGGCGTCACAGTATTCCCACGGGTGTCGCCTTACCATGGCCCGGGACCGTTTGCGCCTTTTGGCTCACGTATATGATAGTGTCGCTAGCATCCATATGACAGAGAACCCGGGCCGACATGGCTAGTCGTGAACCCAAAGCGGCACTAACCCATGGGGACAGTATACATGAATCACATCGAGCATGTCGGTCGCCAGCGTGTGAATCCGGGCTGTAGCACTGGCTAACAGGACTCCGGGAACCCGGCTGTAGCAGTTAGGCAGGACTCCGGATGTCACCGCAAGTGACATTTTCCAAGGCGTACATGTGAACGAAGTGAAACACATGCCGGCCCGATCAAGTGTCCCGAGCGGTAGTCTTGGGCTAGCAGGACTCCGGTGAACTGGGTCAGAAGCGGACTACTATGGCTCATGGAAGCACTAGACTACATTTCCCCATAAGAGAGGCTGCCAAGGATAAACAACTAGATTGTCGGATCCCACACATACCAAGCATTTTAATAACATGCACACAATATGCTCGATATGTGCAAATACAACATGGCATCACAGCATGACTCTACGACTAAAGTATTTTATTCATTAGGCTCCGAGGAGCGAGATATTACAAACATGGGTCTCATGACCCAACATTCAGAGCATACAAGTCAAAGCACAAGCGGAAGCTTAACATGTCCGAAAGTACGACATAACTATAAATGAAAAAGGCCGAGAAGCATGACTATCTACTAGATCTTGCCGAGGGCACAAGATCGTAGCTGAGGTAACAAGCTAAACGTCGAAGTCCAAGTGGAACTACTAGCGAGACTGAAGTCTCTCTGCAAAAACATAAAATAGGCAAACGTGAGTACAAATGTACCCAAAGAAGACTTACATCGTAATCTAACTACATATGCATCATTATCAACAAAGGGGGTGGTGGAGTTTAACTGCAGCAAGCCAACTTTGACTCGGTGGCTATCCTAAACTACGATCGCAAGTAACTCTTTTGAGGTGGCGCACACGAGTCCACATATTCACCATATCAATACACCACTATGGATCCGCCTCCCGCCTCCCTCACGAGAACGCCATCCATAGAACTCACGCTTATCTTGCGTATTTTAGAGTATCCACTTTCACTTGTCTATGAACCGTAAAGGCAACCTGTAAGTCCTTTTCGCGGACACGGCTATTCGAATAGATGATGTTAACCCTGCAGGGTGTACTTCTTCACACACGCTCTCGCCACTTACCACCATGTACACCTCGTGTATCTCGGCAACCTTCAAGCGGAAGCTTTGGCGAGGAGTCGCCCACGACCGACTAACCACACAAGTCTCTAGTCCAGGTTTATCGCCTATTCGGGTTCCATCCGCAAGGAGATCCGGCCGGGGTGTCGCCCACGGCCCCAAACGATGTGTGCAGGGTTCCCAAGCCCACCTCGACGGGTGGATCTACGCTTGGTACACCGTGCCATGGTGCCTAGTCTGTCCCAAGCCCACCTGTACCGGGTGCCACTTGGTAGACTACTAACACTACCTACAAACACCAGAAACTAGTTGCAACTCCTGGACAGAGATCAGGTTGATTAATAAGTCGAGAGGGGCACTTAAGCATTCCAATGCATGGTAGTAATTGTTCATGGATCACAAACACAGAACTCAGTTCCTGAGGACGGCTGCAATGAGACAACCCACCATGTACTCCTACATGGCCTCTCACCGCTACCTTTACCAAATTGTGTTCACACACTTAGCTCACACACAGTAGGACATGTTCACACACCTCCAATTCATCCCCGATGAATCAGACCTGATGCAACTCTAAGCAATAGCAGGCATGATGCATAAGCATGAATGAGTAGGCACATCAGGGCACAAACAACTCCTACTCATGCTAGTGGGTTTCATCTATTTACTGTGGCAATGACAGGTCATGCAGAGGATAAAGGGGTTCAGCTACCGCAGCATGTAACAGTTGAATCGTTGTTGTCCTAATGCAGTAAAAGAGAGCAGGAGCGAGAGAGTGGGATTGTATCGGAATGAACAAGGGGGGTTTTGCTTGCCTGGCACTTCTGAAGATAATATAGTTCTTCATTGGTGTCATCGAACTCATCGTCGGAACCACGTCTATCGAGAGGGGACAAACACCGGCAAACAAGGAAGAACATAATCAATGCAATGCACAATATGATGCATGATCATGACATGGCAATATGCTGTGATTTGAGCTAATGCAACTAGTAATGATTAAATGAAGTTGGTTTGAATACAAGATTCAAATTCAAACTCCATATGTGATTATTCAAATGCCATTTAATTGATTTGACCTAAACAGTGAACAAAAGTTGTTCTAACATGCATGAAAATGGTACAGATGGATATATTTGATTTTTCTGATCATTTTTCATATATAACTTATTTCATTTGGAGCTATAGATTAACTTCTATGATTTTTAGAAGTTTTAGCTATTTTCTGGAATTTCCCTGATTATTTAGAAAATAAACTAAATTCCAGAAATGGAATATTGTGTCAGCATGGCGTCATGCTGAGCTCAGCAGAGTCAACAGGGCTGCCCCGGGTCAAACCTGACCAGTGGGGTCCACTGGTCAGTGACCAAGTGTTGTTTGTGTCACTAACAGGTGGGGTCGGGTCAACCGGTGACGTGGCCAGGTCAAATTGACCTGTGGGACCAACGGGGTTAATTTAATCTAAACAAAAACTAAACCATGTTTAGTTAGACAAGAGGGCCCTACCGCTGCTGGCACGGGGCGGTGATTAGTTGGATCATTAGTAACTAATGGTGGCGCCACGTCAGCCCGCCGGAGTTGGCTGGCGGCGACCAAAACCGCGGCGGAAGCTCGCCGGAGTTGCTCGGGACAGCGCTACAGAGCATCGTTTCGCGCGTGGTTTGCAGCTACGTCGAGCTAGCGGTGCGGCGCATCTAAAGGAGGCAGCGGGAGGTGCCGGGCTGCAGTGTAACGGCGGCGGCGACGGGCAGAGCGGCGGCCGCAGTTCGGCCGGGTGCGGGGACGCGGCTACGGTGCGCTGGGAAAGCAACTGTTGGTGGCGTTGGCTTCCTGCGGAACTTCTGAGCATGGTGACGCGCGCGGATGCGGGCTATGGTGGCTCAGACCACGGCGGCGCCATGGCCGGAGGCGGAGGGCTCTCGGGCTCGATGGAAACAACGACTATGCGGCGCAATCGAGCAAGGGGAGAGAGGGGGACGAAGGAGGAGCTCACGGCGGGTCAGACGAGCGGCTCGGTGGCCTCGGGGGAGTCTTGGAGGCGACGGGCGACGATGGCGATCTGGCAGCCGTGCGGGAGAAGACGGGTTGATGGCGAGGCGACAGGGCGTCCGGCGATGCTCGCGTTGAGGGGGAGCTTCAAGGCGTCGAGGAGGACGTAGGGGACGGCACGGGGAGGCGCTGGGATGGCTGTGGCTGCGTGTACGGCAGTCCGCGTCGACGACCGCGCTCGGTGGACGCGCGTGAGAGAGACAGGGGAGGGGAGAGAGGGCGAGGAGTGCTCGAGGGGGTTCTGCGGGGATGGCGTGGCGTCGCGGGAGACGTACAGGGGGAGGAGGGGGCAGCCAGGCAGGGAGGAGGTGGACGGCGTGTGGCAGCCGCTGGCACGCGCTACCGCCATCTTGGCGCGAGAAGGAAGGCGACAGGGAGGCGGTGGTGGGCTGGGCGAACAGAGTTGGGCGGTCTGGCGGCAGTGGTAGGTGGCCTGTAGTTTCCTTTCTCTCTCTCCCTTTTATCTCTTTCTGTTTTCTATTTTTCTTTAGTTGTTTGGGCTTTATTAAAAATACCAGGGCACTTCTATAAATCCTGAAAATAATTGTGGACACCTTCTGAAATATATGCAACAGCCCACATTTGGTTTCAGAATTATTTGAGCATTTAAATTACTTATAGCATTCAAATGCCCAAATTCAAATACTTTATGAGTTAATTCAAAAATCCATAAATGGCCAAGAAATATGCTCATCATTTTTGGCAGAGGTTTTCACCTTTATCAAAAATCATGTACATTTCAAAAGGCATTTTGGGTTCATTGAAGATTATTTTAAGTTGAACTATTTGATTTGATTTGGTGCTAGGGTTTGAACAATCCCCATTTCAGGTTTAAGAGAAATTAAACATGATGCAACACATGACTAGCTAGCTCAGAGCATACAAGAACTAGGGATGTGACACCAAGCCTTGTTTCAAGTTGGCGCCATGAAGATGGGAAATAGAGAATACTATCTTGAATTTGACACGAACCATATTCTGGACATAACGATCAACAATATTGAAGTCCCAATGACCTAGAGGTGATGGAGAGCATAGGAAACAATGCAGGAAGATGAGAAATGCTGCTTTTGACCTTGAATATGGAAGCATTGTCGACAACACCATATTCCACATCCAGTTGAAGCTTTGTGGCATAAACTATATCCAATATCACAAGATGAAGATCATACAACTGAGAAGGCAAAGAAAATAACAGTTTAAATTGGATAAACTAGATGATACCCCTCAAGTTGCTACCGGAATCGGTTGCAATATGTTTCAATGATATTTGGTTTTATGAAATATGGATAAGAAATGATTAATATTTATTTCAATTGCAACTAATAATTAATGTAAAACTTTTTTTCATGAATTTGCGGTAGGCCTTTGATGAAGTGGTATGTGTGCATGTTACTATAATAGAAGTACTAGTGATCAACTATTAAAGTATACAGGATGCCCACACTAGCACAGCAACAACAGTTGCGTGAAATTACCAAATCTAAGAGCAGGTCTTTTGCGACATTACTATTCATCTAAGAGAATCAAAATTTTATACATACCAATAGAAGCCAGTATAGAAAACTAACATCATACGAGAGCATCAAATAAAACTCAACATATTCAGTACATAATGCAAGCACAAGCAGGAGACAAAAAGATAAATTTTCCCCATTGTCCGCCTTTCTGACGACGCTTACTATGAGATGATCAATCATTAGTTATCCCTCTTTGACTTTTCCCTGATTGACATGTGCAAAACAGATGATAGTTAAACTCATGTATGAATCTTAAGGATAAAATTTCATAAATATGCAAATATAGTGGTGCGACATTTGGTTGAACGATGTTGTGCTTTTCAAATCGATGAATACTGTCATCGTGGCATTTTTTCTACTATTATGATTTCTTATCTAGTTTTCCACTAAATCAAAAAGGCCCTATATGGTACAAACTAACACAGAAGATTATTAGAATTACCTTTAAAAAGTTCAGTGTCACCAAGGGTCTTGTTGGGATTCATGCTTCCGGAAAGCGAATCACAGTGATATGATGGACAAAAACAATAAGGAAACAAACAGAATTCATAAGGAAAAAACTGATTCCCACTTATAATAAAAAAAAGTAATGCACACTGATAGAATCAACCAAATATCAAAGAATCCTACCTCAAAAATGCTCTCAGGAACTACTATCAACAAGAAACACAAAGAGAGAAGAATATGCGAGGAGCGGAAAACGAGAGGAGAAGAGAGAAATGTAAAAACCACGGGTTGTGGGAGGAGTGGGCAAAGTGGAAGGAGTGGGGAAGCTAAGGCATCGGGTGCAAAGAAAACCTTGACCGCGCGCTTGCTACACAGGCTCCTCCACTTCCCCATGCACTTTCTCCGTGCACACACCCTTTATCCGTCGCCCCGGACCCCCTCTGCTTCCTGATTGGTTAACCCCACACCGCAAACCATTAGACCACAACACAGCTATGTAAACTATTAATGAAAATTACCTTAGAACAATTGTTCTACTTTCGGGGTTAGAAACCCCACACCCCAACCCTAGACTCCTCTGCTTATGGCCGCCACTCACCACCCCGTTTGAAAATGGGGGGAAACTGGGGATGTGCCTGAGATTCCCTAACTTTGGTCCTTCAAAATGATGTTGAGGCACAAGGCTCAGCTATGCACAACGGCGACACAAACTCAACAAAGTGAGAGGGGCAGCACCACGAGGTGCGGCGACGACCATGGTGACAGTGCGGGTTTCATGCTACACCAGCCACACGCCGGTGACGGAAAGGCTAGGCGATGCCAAATCTAACAAACCGCGGCGCGAGGCTATAAGGTGAGGAACGGGGACAAAGCTAGTACATAGGAGCTAGAATAGCGTAGGCGGTTCTACAAATACTTTTTTGTAAAAACCGCCTCTAATAACTATTACAGGAGGTTTCAAATTTTCACCCATCTCCCGGACAAAAATAACCACCTTTGTTAATTTATTACCTTGCCATAAGCCCATAACTGCTTTTGAGGTCCGCTGATAATGCTCTTTTTCCTACTAATGAATATACTTCTTAAACACTAAAAAGAATGTGGTTTTGCAACATCGTTATTCGTTACGTGTCTCCATTGTTTTGTTGGAAACAAGCCATGCCCGTGTGTCGACCCGCCATGTCTGGTCCATGCAGGGCGTGGGCATGCATACGCGTAGTGCACGGAGGCGCCGCGTGAGCTGCTGGGAGACCGCTTCCTCAGGCGTTGCGTGCATAGGCAGCCGATGGTCAGGTTGTTGTTTTTTTCTTTTTTTTATGGTCAGGTTGTTGGTTAGTGGATTGCCCATCTAGTAGTGTATGCATAAGTGGGTTAGTTGGGATAATGGTGCATGGCAATGTACGTGCTAGTGGTGGTCGGATCCATCGCATGTAGTGTGTTTGCATCTGGCTATAAAATCCCCCGTGTGTATTGCTTGTAGTTACACCGGTCTGTTGCCGCGCCACGGTGCCGGTATGTGTCAAGCCGAGGGGGAGGGGCCTATGGAAGATGTAGTCTCCGTCGGGATCGTGGTATGCGCCCGGTCGATGTGAGAGTTCTTCCGGGGTTGTGCTCCATGTGTGCGTGTGTACCTCCATGTATGTGTATTTGAGTAGTTGAGTTGAATAGAAGCCAACATATAGGCCGTTCGGCGGCTGGGGCGTTCGTCGCAGGAAAATTCTATACATCTTCTTCTACCTTCGTCCATCGGAGAGCGGTTCAGCATAGATCGCCGGTCGGTTTGTCCCAACATTTGGTATCAGAGCTGGTTCATCTTGGGTGTCGTCCCCTTGCCGGAGGCGTGCCGGCAGTGGCGGCCTTCGCCGGAGGCGTGCTGGCAGTGGCGGCATTCGACGGCGGCTGCGTGATGAAGCTCCGGGCCATGTGTCGGCTTGTGGAGGTGCGCGGCTGAGGGAGTCCTGGATTAGGTGGTGTCCGGATAGCCGAACTATCACCGTTGGTCGGACTCCTGAACTATGAAGATACAAGATTGAAGACTTCGTCCCGTGTCCGGATGGGACTTTCCTTGGCGTGGAAGGCAAGCTTGGCGATACGGATATGTAGATCTCCTACCATTGTTACCGACTCTGTAACCCTAACCCTATCCGGTGTCTATATAAACCGGAGGGTTTTAGTCCGTGGGGACGAACAACAATCATACCATAGGCTAGCTTCTAGGGTTTAGCCTCTCTGATCTCGTGGTAGATCTACTCTTGTACTACCCATATCATAAATATTAATCAAGCAGGAGTAGGGTTTTACCTCCATCGAGAGGGCCCGAACCTGAGTAAAAACATCGTGTCCCTTGTCTCCTGTTACCATCCGCCTAGACGCACAGTTCGGGACCCCCTACCCGAGATCCGCCGGTTTTGACACCGACATTGGTGCTTTCATTGAGAGTTCCTCTGTGTCGTCATCTTTAGGCCTGATGGATCCTTCGATCATCAACAATGACGCGGTCTAGGGTGAGACTTTTCTCCCCGGACAGATCTTCGTGTTCGGCGGCTTTGCACTGCGGGCCAATTCACTTGGCCATCTGGAGCAGATCGAAAGCTACGCCCCTGGCCATCAGGTCAGATTTGGGAGTTTGAACTACACGGCCGACATCCGCGGAGACTTGATCTTTGACAGATTCGAGCCACAGCCAAGCGCGTCGCACTGTCTCGATGGGCACGATCTAGCTCTGCCGCCGAACAGTGCCCTGGAGGCCGCACCAGCGTCCGCTCAGACCCTTAGTTCGGAGCCGACTCCGCCGATCGAGGACGAGTGGTTGGACACCGCCTCGGGGGCTACGATCTCTACGGCGATTGAGTCGAACTTCATCCATGTCCTTTGCGAAGACCGTGACTCCAAGGTGCCGGACTCCGAACATCCCGCGCCCCGGCCAATCGAATCCGATTGGGCGCCGGTTATGGAGTTCACTGCCGCGGACATCTTTCAGCACTCGCCCTTTGGCGACATCCTGAATTCACTAAAGTCTCTCTCTTTATCAGGAGAGCCCTGGCTGGACTACGGTCAGGAAGGTTGGGATGCGGACGACGAAGAAATTCAACGCCCCCCCACCACCAACTTTGTAGCCAATCGCCGATGATTTAACCGACATGCTCGACTTCGACTCCGAAGACATCGACGGTATGGACGACGATGCTGGAGACGACCAAGAACCAGCGCCTACAGGGCACTGGAAGGCCACCTCGTCATACGACATATACATGGTGGACATCCCTAAAGATGGGAACGGGATGGAACAACGGAGGATGACCCCTCCAAGAAGTACCCCAAGCGCCGGCGTCAGCGGCGCCGCTCTAAATCCCGCCACAGTAAAAATGGTGATTCCGGCACGGGAGATAATAACACCCCGGACAGTGCCGAAGACAATCCCCTCCAGCAGGATTCAGCACAGGAGGAGGGAGAAGCCAGCCCTCATGATAGAGCGGCAGACAGGGAGGTGGAGGACGATAATTATATGCCTCCCTCCGAAGATGAGGCAAGCCTCGATTTACCACTTAATTTGTCGTGCCTGAGGATCCCGCCGAACAGGAGCGTTTCAAACGCAGGCTTATGGCCACGGCAAACAGCCTCAAGAAAAAGCAGCAGCAGCTTAGAGCTGACCAAGACTTGCTAGCTGACAGATGGACTGAAGTCCTTGCAGCCGAAGAGTACGAACTCGAACGCCCCACCAAGAGATACCCAAAACATAGGCTGCTATCCCAATTAGAGGAGGAAGCACTCAAACCTACATCACCAGCGCATGATGCGGCCGACCGGCCACCCCGTGGCCGTGACCGAGAGGCCTCTAGGCCCTCCATTCAAGCCGCACCCCGGCGCCCGCCAACCAAGGCATCGGGAAACGCGCGCACCTGCGCGAGACATATTGGAGGACAAGGCAAGGCAAACAAGATCGATCTACGAATCACGTGGGCACCCCACGATACGTGATGTTAACCGTCACGCCGGATACAGCAATTCTGGCCAGGCCGAACACAGTAGACAAAGCTCGTTTGAGCTGCATCGTGATATAGCTCAATACAGAGGCGCCAAGACACCCACTATGCTTCATGCATCTAAGTAATGAATCATCAAATCCCCGAGGGTTTCAAACCCGTAAACATCGAATCATACGATGGCACAACAGATCCTGCGGTTTGGATCGAGGACTACCTCCTCCATATCCACATGGCCCGCGGTGATGATCTACATGCCATCAAATACCTCCCACTCAAGCTTAAAGGACCAGCTTGGCATTGGCTTAACAGCTTGCCAGCAGAATCAATTGGTTGTTGGGAGGACCTGGAAGCCGCATTCCTTGATAACTTCCAGGGCACATATGTGCAACCACCAGACGTCGATGACCTCAGCCACATAATTCAAGAGTCAAGAATCGGCCGACAATTACGGACACGGTTCCTAACCAAGAAAAATCAAATCGTTGATCGTCCGGGATGCAGAGGCCCTTGCAGCCTTCAAACATAACATCCGCACGAGTGGCTTGCCCGGCACCTAGGACAGGAAAAGCCGAAATCCATGGCAGCCCTCACAACGCTCATGACCCGCTTATGCGGGAGAGGACAGCTAGCTAGCTTCGTAGTAACAACTTGACCAAAAACCCTGGTAGTTCGGATACCAAGGACAGCAATGGCAGGTCGCGTCGCAACAAGCACAAGCGCCGCATTAATGGCGATAATGCTGAAGATACGGCAGTCAACGCCGGATTCAGAGGCTCTAAACCCGGTCAGCGAAAAAAGTCGTTCAAAAGAAATACTCAGGGCCCGTCCAATCTGGACCGAATACTCGATCGCTCGTGCCAAATACACGGCACCCCCGAAAAACCAGCCAGCCACACCAACAGGGATTGTTGGGTCTACAAACAGGCAGGCAAGTTAAATGCCGAACTCAATGACAAGGGGCTGCATAGCAATGACGAGGAGGAGCCCCGACCGACGAACAATAGAGGACAAAAGGGTTTCCCCCCACAAGTGCGGACGGTGAACATGATATACGCAACCCACATACCCAAAAGGGAGCGGAAGCGTGCGCTAAGGGACGTATATGCGACGGAGCCAGTCGCCCCAAAGTTCAACCCATGGTCCTCCTGCCCGATCACCTTTGATCGAAGGGACCACCCCATTAGTATCCGCCACGGCGGATTCGCGGCATTGGTTCTTGACCCAATCATTGACTGATTTCACCTCACTAGAGTCCTGATGGACGGCGGTAGCAGCCTGAACCTGCTCTATCAGGATACAGTCATAAAATGGGCATAGACCCCTCAAGGATTAAACCCACAAAGACGACCTTTAAAGGCGTCATACCAGGTGTAGAGGCCAATTGTACAGGCTCAGTTACACTCGAAGTGGTCTTCGGATCCCCGGATAACTTCCGAAGTGAGGAGTTAATCTTTGACATAGTCCCGTTCCACAGTGGCTATCACGCACTGCTTGGACGAACAGCATTTGCAAAGTTCAATGCGGTGCCGCACTACGCATACCTCAAGCTCAAGATGCCAGGCCCTCGAGGAGTAATCACGGTCAATGGAAACACCGAACGCTCTCTCCGAACGGAGGAGCATACGGCGGCCCTCGCGGCGGAGGTGCAAAGCAGCCTCTCACAGCAATTCTCGAGTCCGGCTACTAAACGTCCGGACACCGTCAAGCGCGCCCGGAGTAACCTACAACAAGACCGCCTGGCACGATCCAATCACGCCAGAGTAATCTGGCCCAACCCCAGCCCTCGCGAAATTGCGAAGCGATTACTACTGCATACATAACTACGCTCTGGAGATACCATGGGCATAAGGGGAGGGGCACGACCATGGCACGCCCAGAGTGCGGCTCAACCGCACCAGGGGCTCCCGATTGTGTCACTCTTTTTCTTTCTTCTTTTTTCTTCTTACTTTCAGGACTCCATTTTCCAGAAGCCCTGTCCGGCACTAGAATTGCCGAATTCACGATGCAACAGCCGTGGAAGCGTAAAGTTACGCCGAGTGTCCAGGTGGTCTCTACTACGAGCATTATACCTGTTTTACATACCATCCCGCAGCTTACCCCTGGAGGGGGACATGTTAAATAGTCCCATCCCTTGCTTACCGCATTATTTGTATCGTTCTGCTTTCATTGCAGTACCTTTCTGAATAAACAATACATAGCTTTTGCCTATTATTGCACTCCTTTTTTTCTATATATATGTTCATTTATGACATATTGCAACCGTACACTTTGGTACGGCCAATACACCAGGGGCTTAAGTACCCCAAATATATGGTGTGATAAGTCCGAACACTTTCACAAGTGCGGCACCCCGAACTTATAGCATTATATGCATCGGCTCCGAATCATGTCTTGGGTCAATAGTTGGGTTTGCCCGGCTCCCATGTTTTGGTACCTTACGTTCCGTTATATCGACTAAGGTAGCACCGGGAGAACCACCGCGATTGTGCCCGGTTGAGCTGGGTTGAGCACCTCGGTGGAAAGCTAAAACTGACCGTCATGATAGGGCGAGAGCCGGTCGCTGTTCAAGAGGTTTTTTCGGGTCCCTAAAGACTTATGCCGCTTAGAGCGAGGAGTCGGCATTATCCGGCCAAAGGCGTGCGCCCCGAACTCGGTCTTCCGAATACTAGGGGCTTCGCCGAAATTTAAAATTATAGAATTCTATGGCTAAGTGAGAGTGTTCAAGCACTATAAGTCCGGTTGCCTTGTTCATTGCGTTGAGCGCCTCCCTCGAAGGACCCAAGAATGGGAACAAGAGCGCTCAAGTTTATCCCGAACACCCCAAAGACTTTCGGGGCATGGGGGCTGAAGCCAACGACTTGCCATCTCTCAAATTTGATAAACAGCCGCACAGAAGGTAATATTTTAAATTCACAAGCGTTGCTTAGCACATATGAACAAAGTTTTCAGCGTACAGGATAACAAATGCGAGTCTATTCAAAAATTACATATTTGGAGCATTCACCCGCTATAAGGCGGGCACCCTTCATGACGCCCTCATAATACATTTCGGGCTTACGATGCTCCTTGCCCTTCGGTGGCCCGTCCGTCACAAGCTTCTCCGCATCCAAATTTTGCCCCAAAGTGCACTTTAGCACGGGCAAGGGCCCGACGGGCACCTTCAATGCGCAAAGCGCTTGATGACTTCAATCCATGGACAGGCGTCCACCAGCCGCCGCACTAGCCCGAAGTAGCTCCCAGGCATGGCTTCCAAAGTCCACAGCCGAACTATGAGGCCCTTCATGGCCGGTTCAGCGACCTTGTGGAGCTCGACCAGCTACTTCAGCTGGTCGCTCAGGGGCACCGGATGTCCGGCCTCAGCATACTGGGACCAGAACACCTTTCCTGTCGAGCTCCCCTCCTTGGCGCGGTAGAACGCGGCAAAGAGGACACACTCACGGGCAGATCTGCGAATGCTCCTGGAGAGCTCCGGATCCGGGTAAGTAACAGATAATTCACTTTCACATGCTTGCTTTGCATAAAGAATGCCTTACCCGCCGCTATCTTCTTTAATGCTTCAATTTCTTGGAGGGCTTTTTGGGCTTCGGCCTTAGCGGCTTTGGCACTCTCAAGAGTCGAGGCGAGCTCGGACTCTCGAGTCTTCGAGTCATGCTCCAAACTCTCGTGTTCTTCCACGAGAGCCTGGAGCTCTTGCTGCACCTCCGCCACCCATGCCTCCGGCTGCTCTCGCTCGGTGCGCTCCGCGGCCGCTTTGCTTTCGGCCGCGGACACCGCTTCCTTCAGGGTCGCCACCTCGTTCGTGGCCCCTACAATACCCACGTTAGTCCTGTCATTTTTGCAACCAAATTCTTTCTATAAGGTATTTCTTTAATAAGGTATTACTTACCTTCCTTGTCCTCGAGCTGCTTCTTGGCAAGGCCGAGCTCATTCTCGGACCGCTCGAGGCTCTGCTTCAATGCATTGACCTCCGCAATCAGTGCGGCAGAGGTCAAGCAGCCTTTGCATTCCCATATTGACATACTTATGTTAGACTCTCACAGATATCTTTTTAGATCCTCAGTCCGCTTTTCTTTCCGAACACGGACTAAGCATCGAGGGCTACTGTCTATGCGGTAATATTTTTACATATTCTAAACTTACCTCAAAGCCGTTAGAAGGCTGGCAGGCTTGACCAGCCCGCTCTTGGCGGATCGAACTTCTGGATCACCACACTCATAACAAAGGCGGTGCTCCTCGTCGATGGAGGCGCCGTTAAGCACCTCCAAAGAAGCTATCCAAAGGCCTCTGGATGGACGGAGGTCACCGGCGTCCGCAGTCTCGCCCTTCTTACAAGGGGCGCTTGCCGGACTTCGTAACCACTGAAGGTTCGAGACAGAGTCCCAAGACAGGGCCGGACTTAGAGCCCTCTCGGGTCTCGCCTTTGCGCCAGAGAGTCCGGGAGGTCGCCTTTGCGGCGCCCAGACCACCTCCTCTGGCTGGGCCCTTTGGGACTTCCACCATGGTGTCGTCGGGCGACACGAGAAGAGGAGGCGGTCGGAAGTGAAGTGCTATTCACATCCAACGAGCCCAGAAGCCGCTCGGCAAGTGGCGAACTCTGCCCTGGGTGGGCTACATGGTCATATTCGGCGTTAGAAGACACTATGCGACAAATAAAAAGCCATGAGCTATTCTGGAGTCCGGACACTTACGATCTCGCCAGGGGCTTGGCCCTTGTCGGCCACTCCTCCTCGTCGTTGTCGGCGTTGGTGGAGTAGTCCAGAGGAAGGGCCCTTCCTTTCTTGGACCCTCCGGCCTCCCCAGTTGGGGCAGCCTTCCTTTTCTTCTCTCCCTCACCGGAGGAGAGGCTTTTTTCCTCCTCCTCTTCCTCGAGGAGGATTCCGCCTCGAGCCGTCGGACGATGAGTCCGACAAAGACTGGCGCCGGGAGCTCCTTCGAGTTCTCGTGGGTTTTCTTCTCCGCACCACGTGAGGTGCCGGAGCCAGCAGCCCCGTCAATCGGGCGTCCGCTGGGTCTTCTGGCAAGGGGGCCGGACAGTTAATCTGTCCGGATGTCTTCAGCCAGTCCTGTCAAAGGTTAAGGATTTTTAGATCCCGCGTAAACTCAAACTATGAAAAAAGAGTCCCATAAAGGGTAAAGTAACTTACCTCGCTGGCTTGACGCTGCGAGCTGAATCTGCGATCTTCGGTAGCGGATGTGGGAGCTTCGGCGCCCTTGAACAGCACCTTCCAGGCGTCTTCGTACGTAGTGTCGAAGAGCCTTTTCAGAGTTGGGTGCTATGCCGGATCGAACTCCCACAATTTGAAGGCCCGTTGTTGGCATGGAGAATCCGGCGGATGAGCATCACCTGGATTACGTTGACAAGCTTGAGATTCTTGTCCACCAGGTTTCGGACGCAGGTTTGGAGTCCGGACAGCTCGTCCGAATCCCCCCACGCCAGGCCCGTCTCTTTCCATGATGTGAGCTGTGGGGAAGCCAGATCGAATTGGGGCCGCCGCCCATTGAGAGTCGCGTGCTCGGTGATGTAGAACCACCCGATTGCCACCTTTATGGTCTCCACAAAGGAGCCCTCGAGCCATAGGACTTTGGCCATCTTGCCAACCATGGCGCCTCCGCACTCCGCTTGGCGGCCGCCCACTACCTTTGGCTTGACATTGAAGGTCTTCAGCCATAAGCCGAAGTGGGGCTGGATGCAGAGGAAGGCCTCGCACACGACGATGAACGCCGAGATGTTGAGGATGAAATTCGGGGCCAGATCATGGAAGTCCAGCCGTAGTAGAACATGAGCCCCTGACAAATGGGTGAAGTGGAAAACCTAGTCCGTGGAGGAAGTGGGTGAGGAACACCACCCTCTCATGGGGCCTGGGGGTGGGAATAAGCTGCCCCTCGACGGGTAGCCGGTGCGTGATGTCGCTGGACAAGTATCCGGCCTTCCACAGCTTTTTGATGTGCCCCTCCGTGACGGAGGAGGCCATCCACTTGCCTCCCGCTCTGGACATAGTTGGACAAGGTTGAGGTGGGATGTGCGGACTTGGGCGCTGGAGCTCGAGTGCGCGGAAATGGATGAGCAAAGGAGGAAGAAGGCGTAGGTGAAAAGGTGGATTCTTATCCCCTTATATGGACGGACAAAACTATGCGTCCCCCGCCAGCCTGGTAAAACTCGCTTATCTACCAAGCGCCGTAATCAATGGCGCGGTTGGGTTACCCACGTCCGTATTGATGAGGATCCCGGAATAAGGGGCACGATCTCCGCTCTGATAAGACGTGCCAAGGAAACCGCCTCGCTAAACGCACTGAGGTGGAACAAAGAAAACGATTCGTATAAAGGCTCGCCGTGGTGTGATGTCACGCCGCTGAATACGTCAGCAGATCTGTGCAAAGTTATTCTCTCTACGGTAGTATGTGGAACTTGTTTTGCAGAGCCGGACACTATCCTTGTGTTCAAAATCTTCTACGAAGTACTCGGAGGAGGAACCCGCCTTGCAATGCCGAAGACAATATGCGCGCCGGACTCGTCGTCATTGAAGCCTCGGTTCGTGGGCTACCGAGGAGTCCTGGATTAGGGGTGTCCGGATAGCCGAACTATCACCGCTGGCGGACTCTGGACTATGAAGATACAAGATTGAAGACTTCGTCCCCGTGTCCGGATGGGACTTTCCTTGGCGTGGAAGGCAAGCTTGGCGATACGGATATGTAGATCTCCTACCATTGTAACCGACTCAGTGTAACCCTAACCCTATCCGGTGTCTATATAAACCGGAGGGTTTTAGTCCAGAGGACGAACAACAATCATACCATAGGCTAGCTTCTAGGGTTTAGCCTCTCACGATCTCGTGGTAGATCTACTCTTGTACTACCCATATCATCAATATTAATCAAGCAGGAGTAGGGTTTTACCTCCATCGAGAGGGCCCTAACCTGGGTAAAAAAATCATGTCTCTTGTCTCCTGTTACCATCCGCCTAGACGCACAGTTCGGGACCCCCTACCCGAGATCCGCCGGTTTTGACACCGACAGCGGCGCTACGGTTGCCATGGCGGACGCGGAGGCGACGCGCGGTGAGTCCACGGCATGTGGTGTGGTCGGACTTCGTCGAGCGCGGCAGTGTGAGACGATCTGAGGGCGCAGGTGCGATCGGGCTCGTCGTAGCGTCGGAGTGCGCCTGCAGGACGTCTTGGTGCGGTCGAGAATCATCGGCGCGTCGGGCGCTTCGGGGACGCCAGGCGTGTGTCGCCGGCGGCGAAGGAGCTCGGCGTATGTCGCCGGAGTTGTGACGGAGCACGGTGGTGCGGGCTGGGTCACGACTATGACGACGACGGCGGCAACAACTCCGGGGGCGGCAAGGTCATGGCTTGGGAAGTGAATGTTGGAAACAAGCCATGCATGTGTGTCGACCCGCCAGGTCTGGTCCATGCAGAGCGTGGGTATGCATAGGCGTAGTGCGTGAAGGCGCCGCGTGAGCTGCTGGGAGACCGCTTCCTCAGGCGTTGCGTGCATAGGCAGCCGATTGTCAGGTTGTTTTTCTTTTCTTTTCTTTTTTTTGATGGTCAGGTTGTTGGTTAGTGGATTGCCCATCTAGTAGTGTATGCATACGTGGGTTAGTTGGGATAATGGTGCATGGCAATGTACGTGCTAGTGGTGGCCGGATCCATCGCGTGTAGTGTGTGTGCATCTGGCTATAAAAGCCCCCGTGTGTATTGCTTGTAATTGCGCCGGTCTGTTGCCGCTCCACGGTGCCGATATGTGTCGAGCCGAGGGAGAGAGGCCTATGAAAGATGTAGTCTTCGTCGGGACTGTGGTATGCGCCCGGTCGATGTGAGAGTTCTTCCGGGGTTGTGCTACGTGTGTGTACCTCCATGTATGTGTGTTTGAGTAGTTGAGTTGAATAAAAGCCAATATACAGGCCGTTCGGCGGCCGGGGCGTTCGTCGCCAGAAAATTCTGTTCATCTTTTTCTACCTTCATCCGATGGAGAGGTCGCCGGTGGGTTTGTCCCAACATGTTTCCTGCTTAAGTAGATTTTCACTTTACACAAGCCTGAAGGTGAGGACAATGTGAGGAGCGGCAACAAGGAGCGTCAGTCACCCGGAGGCCAAACAAGGACCTCGTCGGAGCCGGGGACAACACTACGAGTGGTAGCGAGCTGCGGTGTCCCAGGCGGAGGCGGAGGCGAGGCAGAAATTTAACGGGAGGGTCATGGATATTCAAATCAAGTAGAGTCATGAATATTCGACTGGACTTCATGGACTTTCTTTTCTAGTACCACGTACGACATATACAAGAGGGCAATTTACATTCTGCGAAGAAACAACGCGCCGAAAGTATCGAATCTACAAACATACAACCGACTCGTGTCTTCTGTTACGCTCTCAACTATACAACCATGATGATATACACCGCTACATATACACCGCTATGGATACACCCAGCTAGCTTAGCTACACCTGACGCCTTTTCGTGCTTAGGACCAGTTGCAACCCTGTAAATGACGAACTGATTCACATGGAATTACTCGCTTCCAGTCTGCTTTTTTCCCCTTTTTTTTCCCTTTGCGCGGAGCACTTCTGTCTTCTGTCCGCTAACTACGATTGCTTCCACCGCCCAGTTAACCTCGACGTACGCCATAAAAGCCAACGACCCAAATGGTCCGGTCATGTTTGTTTGAGTGTAAACGGACACAAATCACGGCCCAATGCGCAGGAGCAAACGGGACGTCCATTTTTTATCCGCCGCTGACGTATTTCTGATCCAAATTTAAGCCGTGTTTGCGTCGAAATGAACAACGCCCGGACGGACGGGACGCGTGCCCTTGTCCTCCCCTGACCCGCCCGTCAGGGACACAACGCGTCCACTTTCCCCTCATTCCCCCCCCCCCCTCCCCCCACGCTCCCCTCTCCTCCTTCCTCCATGGCCGGCACCCTGAAGAAACCAGCCGACCAGGCCGCCACCACCGCCCACCCCGTGATAAAGAAGAGGAATAAAGAACGGTCAGAGCTCACGCCTGCGGAAGTCGCGCGGCTCGACATTGAATCGTCCAAGAGGAGGGCCCGGCGAACCGTTGCGGCATCGAAGAAAGCCGCTGCCGACTTTGCCACCGAGCTTCTTGTTTGTTGGATCTTGTTCAACCGAGACATGAACTAGGAAAGACTCGGCCGTGGACTATGGTCGTTCTTTCTGAAGACCGGCAAGTGTGCCTGCTGCTAGCTTTGTTGTCGGTAAGAAAACTTAGGGGTTATTCATTTTGAAGGCTGGCAAGTGTGCCGGCCGCTGACGTTGTTGCCGGAATGAAAACTCGGGGGTTGATCATTCTGCAGGCTGGAATATGTATGACGGCCGTTGGCGCTAGAGAGACATGAACTATGGCCGCAAGCATGAACTACGACCGCGATGACAGTTCCACCACTGTCGTGCAAGGCATCCTGGAGGAGACACCGCACCAATGGCGAAAGGGAGTGTGAACACTGTGCTGGCTGGCTTGCTGGGAGATCTGGCAGGAGAGAAACAGCAGCATCTTCAGGCAGCAACTGCCGTGGGTGCCGGGAATCATCAAGCGCATCCGAGACAGCTTTGAGCTATGGAGAACCACGGGCGCCGCATGCTTAGAGAGCCCCTTCGGGGACCCCCTTGAGAGATAAACGCTGCTTTGTTCTTAGGGTTTCCGGCCGTGTGTGGCACTCCCCAAAACCCTAAAACTTTGATCCTAGGATCCTCACCACCATTGTTGTTTTTCCGTTGCTTTCGGCTATGATCAATGAAATGCCAGCAATTGTTGGATCTTTCAAAAAAAAACTACGGCCGCGATGTTTAATTTCATTTGCAAAAAATTGAAGGCGGACGAATGAGATGCGTCCACGCGTTGGGTGCACGTTCAGTACATTCAAAAAAAAGGCTGGACACCATTTATTTCCCTACTCAAACAAATAAAATCCAAACAAATCGAACGTCCGTTTAGGTCATGCATTGAAGTTGGCCTAACATGAATGCCGTATTGCCTGTGTTTTGCCAGAGGACATACTCACCGAATGCAGGGTCCGGCCGGTTCTAGAGGATGTACCGTACACCCACTAGTCACTACCCTTCCGCAGGGTCCGGCAGCCGGTAGCGTCCCTGGCCGGATGTCCTGGAGGCCTTGGTAGATCGATCAGATTCATGACGCCAAAGCAGTAGAAATGGATGGATCGCGTCGTACCACGAGAAGCCTCGATTTATGACGGACCTACTATTCACCCGTCCACAGCGTCCTAGCATATGCTACACTACCATGCATGGCACATGCAGGCGGACTCTTGGTTTCACCGGGGCGTACTCGATGGCGTGCAGCTCAGCTGGCGTGCACAATGATCACGGCTGCTCCAGCGTAGCAGGAGCATTAACGCCCGCGCCCGCAGACTCGACACGTGTGTGCGGCGCCCACATGATCCCTAGCTGCTGCTTAATTGGACGGCCGGGACTTAAGGCACGGTCAGGGGAGCACAGTGAGTGGGTGCAGCGCGCGTCGGGGCGGTCACTTTTCCACGCTTAAGAGCATCTCCAACGGCCTCGCGTAGAAAATTTGTTAGCGGGCGCTGCGGCTGGTTTGCGCCTGCGCAATGGCTTCCATTATAATAGCAAGGCCTTGGCCGGCCGCAAAATACGTCAAGCCAAGACAAACCATACGTACATTTCAAAGAAGATGAGCAAAATGATCAAACAAACAAAATAAAAATCAATAACAAATAGTTCAAAATAAATCATTACAACTCAAACAAATAGTTTATCGCTCAAGACAACAACAAATAGTTCAAAATAAATTATTACAACACAACAAATAGTTCATGAACAATACAATGTCGAGTGCAGATATCATCATGCTCTTTGCCGTCCATGCCATGCCCATCACTCTTCAATTAGATCATTCTGAAGTTCCTTGTGCGTTGCGGGACGCCGAATGGCATGATAGGACGCAGAATGGCGGCGGCAATGGCCGGTCGGGGTGGAAGCGAGAGGAAGAAGCGGTATGGCGCCGAGTGTGCTGTATTTGTGGGCGCTGAAAACGCGCCGCATGGGTAAGTGTTTTTGACCGCGCGCCCAACCCGTTTTAAGCGTCTTGGCGCCGTTTTTTCTTGGCGCATTTGCGGAAGCGCCTGACGGCGTTCTTGCGCTAAAACGACCTATTTTGCGGCGCGGCGCTAGTTTAGCGCGGCTGTTGGAGATGCTCTAACGTCACAGTTGAGTGAATGGCCACCCGCCAGGGTTTCTCGCTTGCTGCATTTACACGCTTGGTTACAAATGTTTTATCTCTAGCTCAGAGTATTAACTGAGCATTTAGCTTCCAGTCTCACGACATCAATTATGCTTTTGTTCTGTGAACAAAAACAACATCAATTTTACTAGTAGTAGTTGATTGTACATTCAGTAACTTTTTTAAGAGGTCTTCCTCCATGCCATTTCCATTACAGAAACCAGCATCGTCTCTTACACGGAAGAACAAAAACGAATAATGCCTAAATATTGCAGCATCACGGACAAACGATTCTCGGGGTTCCGTTTTGAGAATTATTGGCTGAAGCTTCGAGGATTCAGTGAAACTGTTGCTGATTCTTGGCAGACGCCTGTGCTTCACGGCGACCCCATGTGGAGGCTGCACCTCAAGCTGTCCCGCCTGGCCAAATCCCTACGGCTGTGGAGCCGCCACCGCGTGGGAAACATTGCCTTGCTGTCTACCATTGCTGAGCTGGTGATCCTGGGCCTCGACTCGGCGCAAGATGGTCGCGACCTGTCCATCGCGAAAATGGCTCTGCGGCTGCACTTGAAGCACAAGCTTCTCGGTCTGACAGCCATCCAGCGAGTGCAGATCCGGCAGAGATCGCGCATTCTCTACCTCCGAGCCAATGACGCCGACTCCAAGCTTTTCCATATCAAGGCCAACGGCCGCCGCCGGCGCAATTTCATCCCTGTCCTAGACTTTGGAACTGCTATGCTCACCTTGCAAGACGAGAAGCAGCATGCGCTCTTTCATCACTTCAGCAGCACTATCGACACTCCATCCCCCAGGGGGTGCACGCTCAATTGGGAGTACCTCGGAATGCCAAGACACGATCTCTCTGCCCTGGAGGTGGATTTTTCGGAGGAGGAAATCAGGACTGCTGTATTTGACATGCCGTCTGGGAAAGCTCCGGGACCGGACGGATTCACGGCTGACTTCTTCAAATGCTGTTGGGATACCATTAAGAGCGATCTAATAGCTGCTATCAACCAGCTCTTCTGTCTCCGGGCCAATTGTTGGAACCTGCTGAACTCGGCCTTCATCACCCTCCTGCCTAAGTCATCTGATGCGGTCAGAATTAAGGACTTCAGGCCCATTAGCCTAATGCACTCCATCGGCAAGATTGTGTGCAAGCTGCTCGCTAACCGGTTGGCTCCTTTCCTGCATCAGATTGTGCCCCACTCGCAGAGTGCATTCATCAAAAACAGAAGCATTCACGACAACTTCTTGTATGTCAAGAACACGGTTAAGATGCTGCACCGTTGCAAGGAACCGGCCCTTCTCCTCAAGCTCGACATTGCTGGTGCGTTTGATTCTGTATCCTGGAGATATATGTTCGAGCTCATGTATGCGATCGGATTCGGCCCCCGCTGGTGTGACAGCATGGCACTCATGTGGAGTTCTGCCTCTTCCCGAATTATGGTTAATGGGCAGCTTGGTGCTCCATTCTTTCACCAAAAGGGGCTCCGACAGGGAGACCCAGTGTCACCGATGTTGTTCACTCTAATTGCGCCCCTACACTGGCTCCAGGAGAAGGCTGGCTCGGTTGGTGCCCTTTCTGCGCTAAGGTTGCCCCCCTCCAGGCTGCGGATCAGCATGTATGCTTACGACGCTGCCCTTTTCATCGCTCCAACTCAGCAGGAAATTGCAACCATGAAGGAGATCCTAAGGGTTTTTGGCTCTGCCTCTGGACTTATGGCCAATGTGCAAAAAAGTGCCTTCTTCCCAATTGCATGCGAGAACATTGATCTGCCCTCTTTGCTGCAGCAGTTCTCGTGCAAGTACCTCGGCCTACCTCTTCACTTCAACAAGATCACCAGGGCGGACTTTCAGCCCACTCTGGACAAGATGGCTTCCAGGTTGTAGATTTGGAGAGGCAGGCTACTCTCTGGTGACGCTCGCCTCAAGCTAGTAAACTCGGTGCTCTCTGCAATTCCGGTTCATCTCCTATCTGTTTTCAAACTGGATGGTTGGGCGATTAGGCAAATGGATAAGCTTGCAGGAACTTCCTTTGGCGTTCTTAGCCGGATGCCGATAAGGGCCTTGCTCTCGTCAACTGGAACATGGTTTGCCGTCCCAAGAGGCTGGGAGGCCTTGGAGTACTCAATCTGAACCGGTTCAGTAGAGCTCTTCGCCTCAGATGAAAGTGGTACCAATGGACTGATAAGGACCGGCCCTGGTCGGGCACTGAGATCCCGTGTGACAAGGATGATATCGCCCTCTTCTCTGCTTCCACGGTGGTTACCATTGGAAGTGGAATTTCCGCCAACTTCTGGAATGATAGATGGTTGGATGGACATGTGCCAGGGCTCCTTGCTCCGGGCATCTTCAAGCTTTGTTCCCACCAAAACCTCCTTGTCAATGATGCGTCTCAAACAAGAAATGGTTGATGGGCCTCCATCGAATCTCTGACATCTCGCAGCTCAGGCAGTTTGTTGCCCTTTGGACTCGGGTGCAACAGGTAATTTTGGACCCCCTTGCCTCTGACTCCATCTCCTGGGTATGGAACAGCTCCCGATCGTACTATGCGTCCTCGGATATCAATGTCAGTTCCTGGGCTCTGTCCCTCCGGCCCAGTTTGATAAGATGTGGGCAGTAAAAGTGGAAGCCAAGTGCAAGTTCTTCATGTGGCTCTGGCTTCGGGGCCGTATCCTCACAGCCAATAACCTAGCTGTACGTCGGATCCCACACGATGACATCTGCAGCCTCTGTGATCAGGATGATGAGACGCCCTACCACCGAATTCTTGCTTGCCCATTTGCTCGTATGATCTGGACTTTGGTGGGAAACGACCTTGCCATGCACATTCTTGCCACCAACGCTCAGATCGTTGTCTCAATCAAGCACTGGTGGGACGACCTGACTTCTGATCTTCTGAGAGCTACAAAGAAGGCGGCCATCTACACTGCTTGGAACATCTGGAAGGAACGGAACCGCCGAGTGTTCGAGCACCATCCGCTCCAGGATGCTGCTATCCTTCATCTCATCAAGCAAGACATCTCCATCGCCTCTAGCTCCGCTCGGTGGCTGTCTGATGTAGAAAATTACCCGCCTCCTGAGCCGGACTGATTGTTTGTAATATCTTGGTGCAGGTCACCCTAACCCCAACATGTGTACCATGACATTTGTATTTTTTTACTCCTTCTTAATATATTAAGGCAGCCCAACTGCCGGTTCCTCAAAAAAAATATTGCAGCATAGAGAGTTGACACTTGGAACACACCCAAACATCAGTCACTTCCGAAGAGTCCGATAGGGTTTCCACACCCTCCCCCTCCCCTTTCTTGCAAGCACCTCGCCAGTGATTCTTTGGCCTTGGAAGTATAACCTATCCATGCTCTCGTGTTGTGCGTCGATAAAGGTTGTGCAGAGGTGTGTCGCTGGCAGTGGATATGGCCGACGTTCGTCTATAACGGATCCGTATGGATTCGGCCGGCCCTCGTTTTAGTTGGTTTGTTTGTAGGTATGGCCCTTCCAGTCTATGCTTCTCACCGTCGGTGACAGGTGTTGGCCTTTTGGGGTCGTTACAAGAAAATTGTCTGCTACAAGAAAATTTACTTACCTCCGGTGAGGGGGAGTGATGATGGATGCATGTTGTTTTGCTTGCTCTAGTACTTGTAGTCGTTGCTAAGTGGTCCATGGACCTAACTGTATTTTTTTGTTACTCTTGGGAATCTTAGTATTGTTGGGTCGGAGGACTTTTTCGAAAAAACTTAAGGTTATGATTTGGTGTTATCAGACAAATTATATTGCATGTAGGTTTGACTAGTCATAATCGTCACATCTACCATATCAGAGGAGCCCTTTGCTACATGAACTCATATGGAGTCTTTCCTTCAGATTTTGCAGCTTCTGACCATCAAGACTCTTGACAGTTTCATGGAAAATCTCCTAAGTTCAAGAGTGTTCCAGGCATATAAACTACCATATATGATAGACTTACATTCTTTTTTGGCGAATACGCAAAGATTGAGTTTCTTTTTATTGATAGGTTGGGGAGTCCAATGACAACTTAGAGGAGAGAGGGGGGAGCATCACACAAGTCATGGAAACGAGCAAAACAAGGGATGCTCAGCCTTCGAACACGCAACTAGCTAAACTTGCCTTGACAAACCTCAAGCCACAAATGACAAAGAGACATAACAGAGAGCACAAAGGCCGTGTCACAACCAAAGCCGGACCCCTCATAGCATGTCTGTGATATTGAGCCGAACTGGATTAATCACACCATCCACCAACAGCGCCAAGGAAATGGAAAGCGGCTAGCAGGAATAACCCGTACCCGAGGAAGACGTCGTCAGAGAGGTGCTAGCAATGGAGTACGTTGCGCCCCAAAGTCTCATTCCCACGACAGTGACCACTACTAGATCAACGCACCGCCCCAAACCTTGTCGTTGAGGCCGACGAGGCAACCAAGTATATCTTCTGCTCCGGTTGAGTCTATGTGCACTGAGGCAAATTCTCCACACAGGGGACGACATCGTAATGCTGTCGCGGCTTGGCCTGGCGAACCGGACTTAGGGTTTTCCCTTGTGCGCAACTATAGAGTGGAGTGGACCACCCGAAGACAACACCTTCAAGGAGGAGTCGTCGCCCACCGTATAGTCATTGTTTGCATCAACGGCGGCTAAGTAGGGATTTATCCCCAGCCAAATCCAAACACCCTTGAAGACTGCCAATGCATTGCAGATCAGAGGGGGAGGCAAGTTACCGCTGGGCCACAGCCGCGGGAGAAGAGCCGCATCCGACGACTGACGAGGAAAATGAGCACTAACCAGTGCTAGTCATGGTCGACGCCTTTACGGTCCACCCATATCAAAGAAGAGTATCACCAAGGTTGTCGCACCAACAGACTCGCACTACACAAGGAGGCACCGTCGACAAGCGCGCGCTGCCGAGGGAGAGAGAGAGAGGTGTCGATGATGTGAAGGGGAGCACACGAGCTACCGCAAAGAAACCATCATCATGAGAGCCGCATGCGCCTCAGCCTGAGGGCAGGCCTGCGCCCTTGGCCAGACCACCCCCCCCCCCCTAGCAGCCTCTTTGCTCCCCTGGCTAGCTTAGCACACACAACATGAGGGAAGGCTGGGTCGAGCTATTGAGAGGAGGAGCCGTCTTCGCCCGCCATCTTCGTTCATCACTGATACGTCTTAAACGTATCTGTAATTTATATATGTTTCATGCCATTATATTATCATTTATACTTACTTTCGGCACAAATTTTATTAACTAACCCATTAATTGAGAGTCTAGTGCCAGCTCATGTTTTCTGATGTTTTTCTATCTCAAGGGGAAAATATTTTAACCCCCGAAAAAATCCATAAAAAATAGATTACAGAGTTTTGCACCAGAAGACACCCAGGGGGCCTGGGCCACACACCTTGAGAGGCCCGAGGTGCCTAGGCACCCCCATAGAGGCGCCCAAAAGGCCACAACGCCTAGTCATGGTGCCTACAGCTTTCCGGAAGCTTCTGGACGTCTCCTTATGCCATAAGCTTTTCCCCGAAGTTGTGGAATCACCATAAAAATTCAAATTTTTTTGAAGTAACGGATATCCAAAAAATTACAAAACGGTGACAGGACTCAGATTTCAACAAATAGAAACAGCTCCCCCCGAAAGTCAGATCCCATCTAAGGTGACGCATTCGTACTCCACATCCATGGCCACCAAAAACTAGAGGGAAACCCTTCTCCCACCTAAGGAGAAATTCAAGAAAGAAGGAGAAGGAGGGGGGACCTCTACCCGTCTCTTCCAATGGCGCCAAAAAATCGCTACGAGAACCGTCATCACCACCATCGTCTCCAACAACACCTCCATGATCACCATAGACACCAACATCCCTTTCATCACCACCATCATGCTCCTCCATTATATGTGTGAGTAATTTCTTGTAGGCACATGGGGTGGACCCGATCTAGGTGATGCAAAATCATGTAATAGTATTAAGATTGATGTAGTATTAACACATGGCGTTTGAGGATTATAATTGATATGCGTTTGTTGTTCCCAATGCTTATTATTAGGGCTCGGGTAATATGATTTCAGATCTGATCATATTTGTCTTTTGTGGGTTTTTGTTCATGATCATACATGCAAGTCGTATGCACCTGTCTTAGTTTTGAACCGGAGACCCCGAGGGTGACAGATACATGTATTCATGGGGTGTCAATGCATTGCTCCGATTGGCCCGCAAGATCACCTTAATTACCCTCAGTTTCTTTTATGGACCCCAGACAAAGGGGGTTGGACTGTAGATGAGAGACACGTTCTTTTTAAGCATGTCTCTCTATTTAAGGAATACATGCCTATATTTGTCGGAGATAATCCATAAGTCATGTTATATCAACACACTATGTAATGGTTTATTCCCCAATGCCTACACTTTCGATCACCACTTGCTCTCACTAAAAATATTTGATACTTGGCAACTGTTGGGTATTTGTTGCTTGTTACTGTGCTCTTTGTTACTCTGCTGCAACCAACACCAACCAAAGAATTTTTACTTTGTAAAGTAGATACTAAAACCTAATTGTACTAAGCATGAATTCTGCTTGAGCATCCATACCTTGAGCCAGATCTACTCAAAAATGAAAAATTATGCAAAATTTGCAAATCATTGTGGAATGGGAAAATTCTAAATGTTGCCATGTGAGTAGTTCTAAACAATAGTACAAAAGAGACATGGCAACTTTTTAGAAAAAAAATGCTTTATATGGCATGGCAAATGCAGAAAATAATTATATTGGTGACATGGCAAATGTATAGATTTTTTTTTAAAAAAGGACACGTGGCAACTATGAAAAATGATGATAATTTGCCATGCAGTTGTAGATTTTCTTTTTTGTAAGTTTTGCCATGTGAGTAGTACACATTAGTGGCGATCACAAAAATGAAAAATAGTACATATATACTATGCTTAATACTAATTGTGTAACAACTTAGTGCTATTTTAGACTATTTGTGAGATTTATGTTAGTATTTAGGCTAAATTGTACTATTTTAGTGTAAATTTTTAAAATTTCGTACCGATGTATTGAAGTTTGGCACCCCCAATATATAGGTCCTAGGCCCGCAAAATGTAGAAAAAACATAGAAGAATTGACATGGTATATTAAACAAATTGCTCTGTAGGTCATGCCAAATGTAAAAAATTGTTGGTGACATGGAAAATGTATAACTCTTATCTTAAAGCTCATGTCGCAATCATAGAAAAACAAAAGATGTTAGTTTTGCCATCTGACTATCATAGATGGTGGCAAATCTAGAAAAACATGTAGTGTAATTCTTTTAGAAAAAATGGCTTTATGGATCATGGCAAAATGCAGAAAAATGTACGTAAATTTAGAAATAAAAAAATAATATTATGTTCATGGCAATTCTTGAAATAATTTGTATTGGACACATGGCAATTTAAATATGTGAAAAATAATTGCCATCGTATATATATATATATATATATATATATATATATATATATATAATTTTTCATGGTCGACTACAATACCAAAAAATATGCAGAAGGTAAAACTGCCATACCTAGTAAGAATATGCATGTAAGGAATAAAAAAATTGCCATGTTCTAAGGTCAAAAAACCTCAAATTTGCCATATAGTAAACAACAATTTCAAATGTTTCTCGTGTTTTAGATAAACACAAATTCCCTAAAACTGCCATGTGGCTAGTCTAAAATCATTTTACACAAATTGCAATGTTATATAGATCAATTCTCATAATTTTGCCATTAGAAAATTTCTAAATTTTGCCATGATGTATTAGACAAACATTTTCAAGAATTGCCAACTCTTCTGCCCAAACATTTTTCCCCAAAATTTACCAAGATCTAGAGAACAAGTTTTTCATAAATTTGCCAGTGCACTATTAGAAAAACTCTAGAATAAATCCATGGTGTAGTAAAAAAATTACCATCATTTCTAGTGGACACATTTTATCTAAAATTTCCCATGTGTCCAGTACAAACCACAATTTGCCTATTAAAAATGTGACGGAAATTTGCCATGGCAACACGCCCAATACCTATATGAAGAAGGGATATCATCTTGAATACACAAAGATTGCCATGATGAATACACAAAAAATAACTTGCCCTATGCAATAAGTAGGACGGCAATACTAGGGGATTCAAATTTAGTAACATTTTTGTAAAATGTTCACATGGAAAAATTAGGGATTTTCATTTGTAAAACAACATGTCAAATGTTAGGTAAAATGTAAAAAAAATACATGTAAAATTTAGGAAACTGTATTTGCAGAACAAAATAAAAACATGGCAAATTAGCTATGTAGATCATCGCAAATGTGGAGAAAAACGGCTTGTATCAAGGAAACTATACATAACATGGCAACATTACTACCTATATATCATGGCAAAATGTTGTTTGCATAACTAATTTGGAACAAAACATGGTATTGGCAAGACGATCTATTTTGCCATGATCTACAAACTTTGGCATGCTTCTGTAAATGCTTGCAAGGCTACATTTGCCATAATCCCCCCTTCATGTATGTGTGGATGTTTTCCTCTGCTCCAAAATTTCTGAAAATGCACAGCCATGCTAAAATCCCTAAAAATGAACCATTGCAGTGTGTCGTGTTGATGCCGGGGGTCGCTGGGATTTCAGAATGAGTATAAGGTAGCTCCCTAAAAAAATTGGTGTAGACTTTGTCAATCTTAGAACGTGATACTTATGGGCTATAGTAGACAGCATGTAAATGTATACATGTGATTTTGCATGCATGTATATATTGTACTCGATGTTTTAGAAATACATTTTTTAGATGTAGAAATACATTTTTATCAGTACTAAAAGCTTATTAGAGGGATACATTCGAGAATGGCATTTTGGAGCTCGGCCTCCATGGAGGCCCTTTTTTTGAAAAAATCAAAATTCATATTTCTTTTATTTCAAAAAGATCTGAAAACAATTGTACAAGTACATAAGGATGTGATGTGTATCTGTGTAAAATTTCAGAATGAAATACCTTGAGATGTGATCTGTGTAAAAAGAATTTTTGGTATGAATAGTATCAAATGTTGAAAAACCACAAATTTGTCTTTTTTGCACAGCACTTGTTTCAACGTATTCCGTCCTGAAAATTTACACACATGTGTGTGTTATGCCTCTATGTATGTCTGTATTTTTAAAAAAAAATTGAAATGTAAAAATATGAGTTTTGTTGAATTTCGAATTTTTCAAAATACATTCTTGATTGTATCGACTTGATAAGTTGATATGACTTGTCGGTCAGTAAAAACTCCCTCTATAACAAGCTAAAAAAAGTCAATCGTGGCCCTGAATTGAAAATCTTACCCCCAGAAACCTCATGCTCTAGTTACACTAAACCACGACCGAACAGCGCGCTGCATCTAGCTTCTCCATTATTACATGCCTACCAGAAGGCTGGAGCAAGCCCTCACAGCTTATATAAGAAGGCATACGCCGCCGCCGCTGCTTCTCAAATTATTGGCCATGGAGGAGGCCAGGCACTGTCGCTCTGCCACCTTGCTCGTGTCCTTCCTCTCCCTCGCATTTCTCATATGGCTACCTCCAATGGCGGCCGCCACCCAGGAGATGAAGTCTATTTACGCCGGCTCGAGGGTCATACCGGTGCGGTTGGCCCGGCCGGCGTTCGGCCCGGAGAGCATCGTCTTTGACCACCGCGGCGGTGGCCCGTACACCGGCGTTTCCAACGGCCGCGTCCTTCGGTGGAGGGGCAACCGCCGCCACCGCGGCTGGACCGAGTTCGCCCACAACTACAAGCACAAGTGAGTGATCGATCAACCGACCATGCACAACCTTAGCACAGCACAGCACGATCGTGAGCTAACCGAACGCGTACCGTACCGCCATGGGTGTGCGTGTGCAGGACGGTGGCGGAGTGCGCGGCGAGGAAGAAGGTGGTGGAGCCGGAGAGCGCGTGCGGGCGGCCGCTGGGCCTGCAGTTCCACCACGCGTCGGGCGACATGTACATCGCCGACGCGTACCTGGGGCTGATGAGGGTGGGGCGGTGCGGCGGGCTGGCGGAGGTGGTTGCCACGGAGGCCGACGGCTTGCCCTTCAACTTCCTCAACGGGGTCGACGTCGACCAGGAGACCGGCGAAGTCTACTTCACGGACAGCAGCACCGTCTACCAACGGAGGTACGCACCGTACCAAAATTTATTACTACTACCCCAGTAGTAATAAAACATGCATGTGACCGGAGTTGATAGTACACTGGTGGTGATGAGTTCATGACAACCTTGTGTAATTTGCACGCTGATTCGGAATGGGTAAAGAAGTGAAACTGAATTTTATCTGCGAAAAGCCAGCAGGTATACCTTGTTCTTGCATGATGGCACGGACGATTCCATGGCTTAAAACAAGTGGACAACCGCGGTTTAAGTTTAATAACTATATATATCCTGGCAAAAAAATAATAAGTTTAACTATATATAAAAACCGTGGTGGGTTCGCTTGGAACAAATGCTGATAAAGCTTGAAAACATCCAGTACTAGCAAAAGTTGTTACGCGCCAGCCGCGTACTCTGCCGGATTAGCACCCCTAACGAAGATGAAGCATGACAATCCGTCAGTCTCTAACTCTCGGCACATACTTAGTGAAGGTTTTTGACACTAGTTTTGTTGTACATTACATATGTAGGTAGGCCAGCTGTTGGGCAAAAAAAGAAAGACCAGTTGGAACTTGGAAGAACAGATATAGTGGGCATTAATTACTAGCCATCCCCAATTCAAGCTGGCGAGCATATCCAATTCCAAGATGTTTCCGATCTGGCGGAAGCAATACACCACACCGCACGCACAACATTCTCTTTGCAACACTTCTTGAAAGTGACAGGAAAAATACACATTATCAAGCTGTGCCATACTGCAATGCCCCTTGAATTTGAAGGAGGTGATAGGGTTAGTTAATACTCCCTCCGTTCCTAATTGTAGTGCGCATAAGTTTTTCACAAAAATTCCGTAATGTAGTGCGTACTTCTAGCTGTGGGCGGTTTTGGACGAAAACACCCTCACACCGAGCAGCGCAGGCTCCACCGCATCGTCTCTCTCCCTTATCTCTTCTCGCAGCTTTTCCCCACCTCGACCTCCTGTAGTATGAATGCGGAGGGCCAGCTCCAGCTCGGACGAGCCCACGCGGGGTCGGCGGCGCAAAGCAGGGCCACCAGCCGCAGGAGCTCGGCGAGCGCGCGGAGCTCGTCATGGAGCCGTCGACGAGGCTGGGGCACTGGGCGAGTTTCTTGGACATGCATAGAGGGGCAGCACGCCGGCGTCGCGGTCGCTGCGGCTCACAAGAACCACGGCCGGTGTCTCGCGTCCGCCATAGCCGATGTCTTCGCGGCCACCACGTGCAAGAACGGTGTATCCGCATCCAGCGCGTACATGACCGGCGGCGACGCCGCTGCTCGAGGATGGGAGTGCGCCTCCGCGCCCACAGCCGGTGTCCCCGCATCCACGAGGACCGACGTTCTTGCAAGGAAGGTGTTGGACCAGCGGCAAGGAAGGTGTTGTCGCCACTCCGAGAACGCTGCCGTTCTTGCAGATGGTGGCAGCCAGCCGGCGTTGGCTTCTTGTGCGGCAGCGGCAGCGGCTTAAAGGAGCCAGAAGAGCCATCCGCGCCCACCGCGTCCAGCGTCCATGGCCAGCGTCGCCGCGTCCTTGGTCAGCATCCCGCTTCCCTGGCCGGTTTCTTGCTGGCCTTAGACGCTCGCGTCGGACAGACATACCAGTGTACTAGTACTGCTAGGGCCTAGGAGGGACAAACCATGGAGGAGCTTTCTGGTCCAAAAATAAACGCCAGCATACACATTGGTACCTGCGCTGGAATCTATGCGCACTAGATTGAGGAACGGAGGGAGTAGTACTAGTACTCGTCAGTCTCGTCTCATCGAGATCACACCACCAGACAGCAGCAACGTAAATACTCCTGCTGTCGCTAGTACTGCACTAGTACTGCTCTACGCCTGCTACCAAGCTGCTCAGCAGGGTTAAAGCCCTGTCGGGAAGAGCCAGAAGATCGCCACAGTAGCTAGCCCTCACATGGAGGAGCAGTAGATGAGCTTGATAATGAATTCACGTGCATTCATTACTAAGTGGTGCATGCAGCTTCTTTTTTTCTCTAATCATATGGTTGTGCCTGCAGCGAGTACATGCTGGTGGTGCTGACCGGCGACGCGACGGGGAGGCTGATGAGGTACGACCCGCGGACGGGCAACGTCACCGTGCTCAGGTCCGGCCTGGCATTCCCCAACGGCGTGGCCGTCAGCGCCGACGGGACGCACCTCGTCGTGGCCGAGACGTCGTCGTGCAGGCTGCTCCGGCACTGGCTGCGCGGGCCCGCGGCGGGGGAGACCGAGGTGCTCGCCGACCTGCCGGGGTACCCGGACAACGTGCGCCACGACGGAGGCGGCCGGGGCGGGTACTGGGTGGGCATGAACCGGGACAAGCAGTGGGCAGAGAGCGGGACCACGGCCAACTCCATGAGCGCCGTCAGGGTCGTCGCCGCCGGGGACGCCACAAACGGCACGGTGGTCGAGGCGCTGCGCGGGTTCGGCGACGCCACCGTGAGCGAGGTGGTGGAGCGGAACGGGTCGCTGTGGATCGGCTCCGTCGACACGCCCTACGTCGGCCTGTTCAAGCTCGCGTCCCTCCCTAAGAATTGTGGTGGGTAAGCACGCATCGCAATTCATGTCGCCTGAGCGCGTGTGGGTGGGCTCCGTTCAACTCATGTAGTGGTACAGTAGTGCGTCCTGTGCCCTAGTATGTTGCTGCATGTTGTAACCATAGCCAGAAGTAATAACTGATCTGATCATCGCTGTCGTTCGTCAAGGAAAATGTATAATCGCTCGAGGTACAAATGCAGACAATAATGCCGTGCATCTGCGGTAAATCAAGGCTGCAAAATTTGGGGTGCGCCGTGGCACTCCTACAAGGAGATGTCATGAATTTATACGGTCAGTGCCTTATTTCTAATCGACGGATGTACACAGTACACCACTGTCGCCGCTGTCGAAACTTTTACTGCTCCAGCCAAAGTGGTCTGTAATTCTGGTTTCTCATGGAGACCTGAACGCTTCGCCGGCGTACCGCACGTTGCCTAGCTCCTCTTCAATCCGCACAAGCTGCATAAAAAAAGAACATATTTAGGGAGTAGTAATATTACAACCGGAAGCATAATCAGTTGGACATTTTCTGTGCGGACAGTAAATACTTAACAGACAGGAATAAACATATTTACCTGGTTGTATTTGGCCAGTCTCTCGCTTCTGCACGGAGCTCCGGTTTTGATCTGAAACGAACCAATGAGATGTCAGCTGATGAACACGAATAGAACTACTGTACCACGATTACAATTTCGTTTGGCCCATACCTGCCCGCTCGCTAAACCAACGGCTAGATCTGCGATGAAATTGTCTTCTGTTTCACCACTCCTGTGGCTGACCATCACGCCCCAACCAGCAGCCTTTGAATCCAGAGCAGCTTGAATAGATTCCGTGACTGTACCGATCTGATTAACCTGGAAAGACAAACGAAACTGAATGAACAATGTTTCTCTTCGGCAGCACAAGATTTATCATGACTTACTAGTGTTCAGTATTAGAAGGGTGCTATGAATTTGGTGGTAGGCAGTGCTTTATATTACCACTCCCAAATCATTGTTGGTTATTATAACAACAAAGAAGCTACTAGTACATGTTAACTATGTGGAAAATATCACTTAAAGGTTGCCACAATCTAGATCAGCTATGTTTAGCAAATACAAAGAATCAGTACCCATTTGTCCATTGTAATAGAGCACGCCGACATAGACAAAAAAGGTTTACCTTTAGCAAGAGAGCATTGCAGGCCTTCTTGTCAATAGCCTCTACTATACGTTTTGGGTTTGTGACAAGCAAATCATCCCCGACAATTTGGATATCAACGGAGGATTGCAACGAAGCCCATGAGCTCCAATCATCTTGATCAAAAGGATCCTCAATTGATACAATAGGGAAATCCTTGACGAATTCTTTGTACAGATCACAGAGAGACTGGGCCGAAAGAACATGAGCTCCATTATTAGGCTGGTTCTTGAAGTTCAAATCATAGCTTCCATCCTTCATAAGGAATTCTGATGCTGCAACATCCATTCCAATTTTAATCTGCAACATGGTGTTTCTCTCAGTTTTATAATCGAAAGAGGAATGAGTGATCGAGAAGGTGGCCAGTAAAATAAGAAAAATGGCAACACACCTTTCCAGTGTAGCCTGCCTTCTCAATGGCATCCATAAGCAAAACAAGGCCCTCCCTGTTGTCTTGAACATTAGGAGCAAAACCTCCTTCATCTCCAACATTGCATGCATCTTGACCGTATTTCGCCTTGATGATGCCCTTAAGAACATGATAAACTGTAAAAGGACAAGTGAAGCAGACAACTCTCAGTGAGAATTAAAGATGGAACAGCCAAAAAAATTGAGCAGAAGTCTAGAAGAAACAGCCCCCAAAGATATGCTTGCTGGATAATCGTGATAATTTAAGTCACAACCAAGATGAAATGCACAAAGAGATAAAACGGTGTAGGTGAAGAAAATACAATAAATTACCTTCACTGCCCATACGAAGAGCCTCGGCAAATGAAGTAGCCCCCACAGGTAAAAGCATGAATTCCTGCATAGCCAGATTATTACCAGCATGGCTACCTCCATTTATTACATTGAAAGCTGGGACAGGCATGACAAGCTCCTTGGTGCCTGACAGCTCCTGAATATGTTTATACAGTGGAACTCCTTTTGCAGAAGCGCCAGCCCTGCATACGCTTAAAGAGACTCCAAGAATAGCATTGGCACCCAACTGTGATTTGTTTTCAGTTCCATCAATGTCAAGCATGATCGCATCAACATCTTTCTGGTTCCTGACAAAATGACAAATGAAGTTTCCATTACAAATTAGATGCAAAGCACAGAGTAAATTGACAGGACCTCGGCTATTTGGATGCAAGCTAACAAAGGCAATAGCACATTTTATGTTAGTTGGCATGCCTTTCAACCATAGTAAGGTTTGGTCACTTTGGTAGTAGTGGAATCGCATGGTTCTCTCCCTCATGTGGTCATGCCCGATTCCAAGTAATCCATGTAATTTCATCTTTCGCAAATTTAGGGAATCAAGCCGGATAGAAACTGTGGTTAGGTATATCCAAAAATCTTTTAGTGTTCAGCACTAGAAGTCTAAAACTGGATGTTAGTAATTTTGTAATACGCACTTGATGTGCCTAATGTAGTTCTTCTGTCCCTACAGCTGAGGCGTGCTCTATTGTACCATTAGTATCCCAAGAAAAATTCTAAATAAAACAAAATTGAGAACTACCATGCCATACATTAGAGAAGTACACTGAGATTCCTGAAACTAGAAGTTTGCCAATCCCACTACAAATCCATACTAATAAGGAAGGCAAATGCAAAAGTTTAGCTAACATGGGACATGGCAGGCAGTACAACTGTAACCATGCAGTGGCTACTACGACAAATAGAAAAAAGTAGATTCTTCTTGAGCAAGAGCTCAATCGATTTGATGCCCTTGCATTGATCATCAATTCATCATCATGCAGAGTCTACTACCACACCGACACAACCAGAAAAGCAGTTAGAGCTTATATGACCAGGTGCGCAATCTTGGATAGTTATCATCATCATGGATACACAAAAAGATACACCCTGTCCAGAAATACTTAGTACTTACAAACTCCACTTCATACTTAGGAAAAAGTGTTCTAGAGTGGAAACTTCAGTAATTACGGATATCAACTAGCTTAAAGAGAGCTTCGCAGAAACTGATTGCCATGCTAAACAATTGGTTGAAAGGATATAACTAGTTTTCGGTATTATCTTGTTTTAAGAAGTAAGCATAGATCTTAACTCTTGGAGGTTTGAATTTATATTTATATCATTTTCGTTTGCCAGGAGCTACATAAGCTGTCTACTTTTGACAGTTCTATTTCTGTACAGGATTTTATCATTTTCTACGCATTTTCTTCTTGACATGCATATTTCCTTTTTGTTTTCATTTTGGGGAGATAAAATGAATTTTCAGCAGAGCCCTCTCCTCCCCTATACTTTTTAAAAAAAGGATCACTATCACTTACTAAAGTTCTAAACAGAGCAAACATGAAGTTTATGATAAGAGGGTTGGTCAGTGGCAACAGCAGCACGATTTGAACCAAATACCATAACTAGCATAGCAAGAATAGCAAGCTCATCAATAAACATTAACAACAGTCAGATGTTTAAAGTTCACAGAGTATGCATACAATGCCCAGAAGCAACTGCCATAAGTTTTTTCATTACCTAAACACCACTCCGCCAGTATTAAGCACTAATGAGCAACCCGATTCTCACTAAACGTGGACAAACACCCGATCACATCAATCTCGGTACATTGTACTTCTACTTGAAAATCAATAGTTATCACCACGGCAAGAAGATCATGAGTCTATAGCAAGTGCACAACACCACGTTTCCCAACCCAACTACCGTAGCCACATTACTCAAACAAACAAATACTCCCTGTGCGTACTGGTTGTAAATTGTAATAACATCTTATATTATGGGATGGAGGGAGTAAATAACTATCGGAGCCACGGGTGATTGGATCCAGCATTTTTCTGAGACTAGCTTGAGATTTCGTTTCTTAACCGAGGCTCACCTCACGTCGACGCCGACGAGCTTGGGCGCGATGACCTCGTTGATGTTGCGAACGGCGGTGAGCACGCCCTTCCCTCCGTAGACCGACTTGTCCCCGTCGCGGAGCTCGAGGGCCTCGTAGATCCCCGTGGAGGCCCCGCTGGGGACGGCGGAGCGGTGCAGGCTGCCGTCGCCGGCGACGAGGTCGACCTCGACGGTGGGGTTCCCCCGGCTGTCCACGATCTGGCGCGCGCGGATCGACCGCACGGCCTCCGCCCCGACGGCCTTCGAGGAGGCAGCCGCCGACGCGCGGACGGAGACGACGGGGCGGCCGCAGCCGCGGCGCGGGGTGGCGGCGGCCGCGGCGGGCAGGAGGGGCTTGGAGGGGAGGAGGAGTTGGTGGGCCATCCTGAGAGGCTGGCGGGAGGGGAGGCGCCGAGGCCGGTTTATATTGTATCGCAGCGGCGGCGGCGGGGCGTGGAGGAGGTCGTCGGGTTCGTTGGGCGGAGGCGGCGAGGTGGGACGTCGAGGGTGTTTTATTTCTCGGGAATAACAATTTTGAAGGAGGCGGGTTGGTGGAGGCGGCGAAGCGGAGGTGGCAAACGGGGCCCAGGAGTCGGCGAGTGATCGGTTGCCTTGGCTCGTCTTTTGCGGTTTTGTTTTGCCTCCTGGCCGAGCGCTTTGGCCTTCTGGGGGTTGGTGCCGAGGTGGTGGCGGCCGGTGGGAGACCGGAAGGGCGACGCGACGCGACGCGAGCTCGTCGTGTCATGGGTGGAGCGCGTGCTCGTGCCGGAGTTCGTCGGATGCAGGTGCGCCGGCGAGCGTAACCTACCGGCGGCGGAGCGCCGGGCCAACCATGTTCGGGCAAGGGTTTGTACGCAAGGCACTCAGACAGTCAGACTCGTGAGACACAAGATAAATGTGACGCTTGTACATGAAACATGCTTGTCTGCCAAATGGGTCTGGCACTGTCGAACAGAAACGGTGAATCAGGCAACAGCGTCATGTGTTTTCTAGCCATCTGAGGAAAATTCAGCATGCAACGCAATCCAGCTTTGAACAGAATCTACAGAAGAGCAGCGTGTCACACAAAAAATTGCATAGGGAAACAACCCAATAGGCCCACTGCCATATAAATTGTCGAGACATCGTCTGGCTCTTGCATCAACAGCTTTGAACAGGCAAACCAACAGTACAAGAATGATCATAGGGAAACAACCTATCAACTGATAACGGTGTCTGGGCTCTGGAGAGCTGAAGCTCCAGCAGCAGCAATAGGTAGCACACTCGGTAGTACAAGAGCTATGGTCCATGGGAATACATCATCAGATACACATGAATGCCGAAAACTTCTGTCATATAGCCACCATATCTTTACTACCCAATCTCTTGCCTACATCTGAGTTATGCGGAGTCGGTCGGCTTTGCCTCATCGGGCTTCTTGACAGGTATGTCGGTGGTGCCCATCTCAGCTTTGAGATCGTTGACGCTCTGCTCCAGCTCGTCGATCTTGGTTCCCATTTCATCTAGTGCAATGGAGTTAAAGAAAACAGAGTATGGCAGTCCACACGCATGTCCAATTCATGCAACAATCAACTTGGCTCAAATTTGATGCACTCAAACTGAGATGGATTTTGTATTTAAAAATGCACATTATGCAGGGAGTTCTTCTGATGTCAATATGACAGAATAGGTACTTTGGTTATTTATTCTAGTATGCTTGTCACTAGCCTTGCATTGATGTAGCAAGAATCTTGGCACACTGAACTTATGAAGTATAAAGTTGCGCTAAACATAAGCTAATCAAACAAAGGATCTTACAAACAAAACTCGAAACTAAGGGATGCCAAACTGAAGTATACCGCTTCTAGTTTTGCTGGTGAGCAACAATATGTTTCTAATTTTCATGTTTATTGCCTAACGGTGTGTGATATATTGATATATCATATATGCATGTATATTTGGTGTGTTTCTGTTAATATCAAAAGGTTGATGAATGTTACAAGTTTCCAAACAAGAATTTAAAAAGAAACAGATAACATTGTACTCCCTCCGTTCCAAATTACTCGTCGTGGTTTTAGTTCAGGGAGTAGAATACAATTTTTTATGTATCAGCATCATAAATGCATATGACATCATAATAACCTGACATCAGATATACTAGAATATAATGTTATCCCTAGTAAATTGTGTGATGGCATAAGATAATGAACCAATGTGGCCATGAAAAAAATTATTGTGGTAGAAACAAAATAATGATATTCCGCAGATAAGGATATTCTTTGACACGATGTTCTGGGACATAGACTCGAACCTTGTTTGCTGAAATCCATCAAGTTAATGAGTGTAAAGTGTTTGTAAAGACTCAAGTGTACATATTAACGAAAACGTATTCAAAGGCACTCACCATCTGACCGAGGAGGTTTTGCACCTGAAATAGAAAGATTAACATCAGTACAAAGTAAAAATTATTTATTATACTGTTAAACAAAGGGATACACCTCTGGTTCCTCAAAGGCGGAATAGGACTTCTTCAAAGGTTGGAAACAACTACTCCCTCCGTCCCATAATGTAAGACGTTTTTTGACACTATACTAGTGTCAAAAAATGTCTTACATTATGGGACGGAGGGAGTAGTACATAACTTGACTGTTAACCTCACCATCTACTAAGTCAATGCTACGCCAATGTTTTTCAGCTTACTAGTTAAAATAGCAACTACTTTCAGTACTGCTAGAATATGCGGACACTCCAATTTGATGCATACAGAATGTACAAACTCATGAAAGATAATTTAGGTCTTATGTTAAGCCAATTATTCCACCAGAAGGCAGATGAAATATTATTAAGGTGAACGGTGTGCCTACAGTGCTATGACGCTACAAGTGTATAACATCAGTACTTACAAATGCCGTCATGTCTGTTGGGTTCTGCGATGATGGCTCTGAATCCATATTAGCCTGGAAAAACAGATTCAGCAAATGAGTTAACAGTAATGATCCTATACAGAAGAACTGCACATAGTGAAATTAAATGACTAATGTGTCAGGGTATTAACTGATAATGGGTGAAATATAGCACATTTTTAAATAGTACTAGTTCAATACCCGTGCGTAGCAATGGGGTCAACTTTATTCGACTGGTTCGACATAGGAAAAAATTTATTGGGTTGAGATTGAGATATGTTGTGGAAAGGGAATCCATAGGCAAAGGTAAGGAAAGATATTATGTGATTCAAATTGTGTACGTACAACTACAGGATTTCTTTTCCCCAAAAACGAGGAGGTGGGTCGGTTTCAAAAACAATAATTGGGATTATCGCGTGGTTTGGAAACAAATCAGTGGGAGGGGGGCATGTATCGATGGGAGAGGTGGAAGCGATGGAAACGAAACCAACAAACTCTCCTTTAATGGTAGAGATTTGCAAGGTATTGCATTTAATACCAATAAAGGCATCCTGCTGAAAGAATTATTTGAAGCATCTTGACAAACACGTGGCATTTACAAATCACAAAGCATCTACCCCACCCCCCACTTGAAATCCGGGGGGGGGGGGGGGGGGAGAGATTAGATGCTTTATCTCATAGTATGAAAAAGTAAAAGCTAGAGTGGAATATTAGTTCGTATCAGCAAATGAGAAACAGTTTTAATGTTGGAATTTATTGATAGGATCCTAATTCTCAAGGAGAAGTACACATGCGAAAAGGTGACAAAGAAAAGCTAGGTACGCTTAAAACTCCATCACCAATTGCTTGACCAGGAATTGAGCATTCTATCCTATTTTCATTAACAAACCACTCTAATTGCATTAGTACAACTTCCATATGACATAGACTGGACATTTTACTATCAATAAATAGGGAGACAAACAACAAAAAGTACACCATAGAGGGCTTGTAGGCAAGCCTTATGAATCACTCTTCAATCTCCTAGTTTCCATTTCCCCCTCCATTCATTCTCATCAAGATCATGCTCTGGAAGTTCTTGGTCACTGCTCGCGCTTCTAGTTTCATCAGCCCTCTTACTACTGCGCATGATACTTGCCATTTCTTGTATCGTGCAGGAAGTGCTCCGCCTCATCCTATCAATGAGGACCTCAAGTTGGTCCCTCAGGCCATGCCTTGTCAGCCTATCCCTCAAAACCTCACAAGTATCCTGGTAGGGTGGGATACCTTCATCCACCATCATCACAAAATAGCTGCAGGCCTCCTCTAATCTTCCCTTCTTGCAAGATAACCCATGGATCATGACAGCATAAGTTGCTGCGCCTGGGTGAAAGCCACGCGTTTCCATCCCATCCCAAACCTCAACCGCCTTATCAATCCTTCCTACACCAATCAACATTTTTAGCAACATGTTGTAAGAATGACGGTCTGGCACACACAAGCCTTTATCCATTCTTGCAATAAGCCTCAACGACTTGTTCACCTCATTCTTCTTACAATGTGCATTAAGCAGTGTGTTGTAGGTCCAAACATCAGGCTTTTCCCCTCGCGTGATGATCTCACCAAGGATATTATAAGCCTCCTCAATCTCTCCCAGTTCGCACAATAACCGAATTATAGCATTGTATGTGAATACATTTGGTGTGAGGTCATGCATGCGCATCCTATCTAGCACACGAAGAGCATCCCGAGCATCCTTGGATGCACAGGCAGCACGAAGGAATGGACCATAAGTAGCAGCATCTGGAACAAGCCCACGGCTCCGTTGCATATCTTTCAGATGTTCCTGCGCACGTACAATATCACCTCCGCGGCATAAGCCATCAATCAAAGCATTGTAGGCAGGCACATCAGGCTCAACACCTCTCTCAACCATTTCATCAAATAACTTTTGCGCGTTTTCCGGCTTTTCCACAACAGCCCACCCAGAGATCAGGATGGTGTAGGTCTTGGCTGAGACATCGAAATGGGTCCCCGAATCTCTGAAGAAAAGCTCTGCGTGATTTACAAGGCCATTATGGCACAAGGCGAATAGCAGCGAGTGGAAATCGGCCAGCGTTGGGTGGAAGCCGAACCCCGCCATGGAGGAGAATGCCCGGATCGCATCATCCGGGAGAAGCGCACGTGAGTAAGCACGGAACAGCCGCGGGAAGAGGCCCCGCGAGAGCGCAGCCGGCGGGAGGTCAGACAGCAGCGAGCGCAGCAGCGGGAAGAGCCGCGCACCAGCGAGCGAATTGGCCAGGATGAGGAGCGAATCCGGCAGGTGAGAGAACCCGGGCAGCCCCGCGGCAAAGAGGAAGAACCGGAGCGATGGCACGGGGAGGTGGCGGCACCGGCGCAGCACCGCGGCCGCCGCGTCGGGGGTGATGCGCGGCGCGAAGCCGCGGAGCGCGGCAGGGAGGTCGTGGCGCGGGCCACGGAAGTCGCTGAGCACGCGGCTAAGCGTGCTCACGAGCCCTCGGTCGACCTCTGGGCCTGGGCCCGGATCCGAGGACGGATCGCGGGGCGAGGCGGTGAAGAAGCGGGGGAGGGGGACGGGGCGCGGGCTGCGAGGCGCGAGGCGGCGTGGCGCGGCGAGCGATCTCGCGGCGGCTTGCATCGGTGAGGCTGCGGTAACAGCGGATTCGCGAGTAACGTAAGGATGCACGCGTGCTAGAAAGCAATAAATGGATGTGAGAGCAGGGGGGTGAAGGGGCTTACCGAGGAAGTTAGGGTCGCCGGGGGAAGGGGCGGGGGAAGAGGAGGTCGCCGCCGGCCGGTGGATTCGGAGGAGGTCGCGGTCGAAACGAAGGGAGAGGAGGGCCTGAATGGGGGAGTGGGACGACGAGTCAGGAAACTTGGGCTAGAAGGACCATACGGCGACGGTGGGACAAGGTGGGTCCATGGACCGTGTGCCTCTTTTTTTTTAAGAAAGGTCGAGCTTTATTCATTAGAAATAATCATTATGAGGATTGGTACAATTGCATTATGTGGTTCCTCAAACCAATCAGAAATGAATGAAAATCTAGCCAACTTGTCAAGTTCATAAGCGACTTTATTTGCTTCTCTATTACTCCCTCCGTTTTCAAATAATTGTTTTTCTAGCCATCTCAAATAGACTATAACATACAGATGTATGTAGACATGTTTTAGAATGTAGATTCACTCATTTTGCTCCGTATGTAGTCGCTTGTTGAAATATCTAGAAAGACAATTATTTAAGAACGGAGGGAGTACAATGCTCGAATCTAGAAATAAGAAAATCGCAAGCTAAGTGAAAACAGTCATAAAAAATTGCAGTTGTTGCCCCCGACGATCGTACTCCTTCGTTCATGGTCTCGATCACCTCCATATTATCCGAGTTAATAATTATGCGATTACAACCCGTCCTTTGCGCAAGCGATAGGCCAAATTTTAACGCCAAAGCTTCAGCCATCAACACATCTCGCACACCACCAATCTTACCATTCCCCACCCATGAACCTACCTTTGTCATCTCTTAAGACAGCCCCGATCGTACCCCTGAGAAGGTCGTGGTCAAAAGAAGCATCAACGTTAAGTTTAACAAATCCCGTCGGGGGGTTAGACCATCCTCCTCTTTTAATGGAAGCCTTCGGCGAGGAGGCATTAACAAAATTGGCAGCGAGAGCGCGTATCCTCATGGATATCTGTTGTGCATTCTGAGTAGTCTCATTATGTACCAATTTGCGCCTTTCCCACCACAAGTACCAGTCTGATATGGCAATCATGTCACACATATTACGAGTGCCCATAATACATAGTTCCTGATCTGGTAATGAAAGTAAATATTCCAAGATTGCCTCACCCGCATAGTCTATTTTACAAGCTTTGTTGATAATATCGTCTATCCCTAGTCTTCTCTAGACTTCTTTTGCTCTGTCACATAGAAACAACAAATGTTTTGTGTCTTCTGGCCTAGATGAGCAGGCAGGACACTTAGGCGAGACTTTCACATGTCTATTAGCTAAGTTAACACGACACGGAATAGTGTCGTGAAGTGTACGCCAAATAAATATTTTAACCTTTGCTGGACAAGCAAGTTTCTAAATCCTCGCCCAAATAGGATTGACCGTGGTACGTCCCATCCCATTGGTATGTCGTAACTTGTTCCCATATTGGTGGTCCCATTCCACAAAATACGCAGACCGAACCGAAAAATTCCCATTTTTTGTGAAATTCCAAGCTATGAAATCTGGCATATCATGTTGCGATATCGGGATCGTAAGCACTCGCTGAACATCAATAGGCCATAGAGTCTGCCTGAGAAGATCTTCATCCCAACTATTTAGGATTGGATCCATCAAATCTGCTACCTTCCGTAACAACTGGCCTCCCTTAGGGGTAACAATTTTGCGGTTTGCACAATTTGGAATCCATGTGTCCTCCCAAATGTCAATATTTTGCCCGTTTCCCACTCGCCAAATATGACCACGCTTCGGGGAGCTCACACCCGCCATAATACTTTGCCAGGTGAAGGAAGATCCCTTCTTTAGGTCAGTGTTCAATAAGTCATCGTCAGGATAGTATTTGACTCTCAAAATAGTAGCACATAGAGAATCCGGATTCTCGAGAAGACGCCAAGCCTGTTTAGCAAGCATAGCCAAATTGAAACAATGGATATCCCTAAAACCCATTCCTCCTTGGTTCTTGGGTACACATTTTCCACCAAGCCATCCAATGCATCCTCCTTTGGTTGTCCTCATCTCCCCACCAGAAATGCGCCATCGCGTCAATAATACCTTTGCAAAAAAATTAGGAATTTTAAAGACCGACATTGCATAGGTGGGAATAGCTTGAACAACCGCTTTAAGTAAGATCTCCTTTCCTCCGGTAAGCGAAGTTTTTCCTTCGACCATTAATTCTCACGAACAATACGATCAATTAAGTATTGGAAACAATCGGTTTTATCTAAACCCACATTGGCCGACAGTCCTAAATATTTGTCATTCAAGGCCTCAGTCATTATATTGAGAATTGTACACATTTGTTCTCTAGTGTCCACTCCCGTATTAGGGCTAAAAAGATGCTTTGGATTTGTAACACCGACCATCTGTCACGAAGCTGCATGTCTGAATCTAGAACTGATTTTAATGTTTCCGCACTTAGCAAATTTGCTTCGTAAGGATTAAAGAGTCGTCGACAAAAGAAGGTTCGTGACGGATGGGGCATCTCTGCAAACCTTTACTCTGAAATATTCCCATTTTCTTCCGCATGCGTTAGTAAAGCTATGAGACCCTCCGTGCATAACAGGAGCAGGTAAGGAGACAGCGGGTCTCCTTGCTTGAACCTAGTAGGTTTAAAACTTTCACTCTCCTCCGCATTAAACCGAATCGATATTCAACAAGAGAAACACACTCCATAATAAAATTTACCCACACCTCCACGAAATCCAAGTTTGAGCATAATCTCCTTGAGAAAAGGCCATTCAACCCGGTCATAAGCTTTATGCATATCCAATTTTATCACACATAATCCTTCTTTGCCTGCTCTCTTTTTCTTGATGGTGTGGAAGCATTCGTATGCCACCAATACGTTGTCCATAATAAGTCTTCCAGGCACGAATGCGCTTTGAGTTGGGCTAATAATATCTGGTAGGAACACTTTTAGGCGAGAGGCAATCATTTTTGCAATAATTTTATACATCACATTGCACAGACTAATTGGTCTAAACTGGGTTACCTTCTCCGAAGAATTGACTTTTGGTATCATCACAATCGCAGTATCATTCCAGCCAGATGGGATAGTGCAAGTGTTCTTGCTTTCAAAACCTCCTCGATCGGATCATCTCCTAACATTGGCCAAAACCTTTTATAGAAAATAGCATGGAGCCCATCGGCCCTGGGCTTTCAAATCCCCAATGTCGAACAAGGCTTCTGAACATCATCGGCCGTATCACGGAGAAAAGGAGGGCATTGTTCATCTCAGTAGATACTCTCCTCTTTACCAGTGATAACACATCCTGATTAGGTTGCTCGATCTCTGAGGTAAAAAGCTTTTTAAAATATTCTGTGATATGATCCTTCAATTATATATCTTGTCGCCAGACCCCAGTATCATCGAGAAGTTTTTTGATATTATTTCTCTTTTTCCTAGCAGTAGCTGCATTATGGAAGAAGGAAGTATTTCGGTCTTCGTGCATCAACCAATTTGCTCTAACTCTTTGTAACCAAAAAATCTCTTCCTGATCCAACAGATTTTCAATGAGAACTACAATTTCTTTCTGCCTAGAAAGGGAATCTATATTCATAGGGCCACGTTTCAATTTCTCTAACTCTTTTTAATTTATTAATTCTTCGTTTTGGTCCCTTCAAGATCTCACGGTCCCGAGGAATGTAGATCGGCGTGTCTTCGCTCGGGTCCTGTCTGCGAGCGTCGGGCCAATACCAGCCAACTTTGCCTTCTCCCACGATGTCTTGACAATTTCACTAACAGTTTCTTCTTTAAGCCATCTGGCTTCAAAATTTTTAATACCCCTATTCAGTGGCCTAAACATATTACCGTCAAAATAATCCATATCCAAAACTAACGGTGCCTCTTTGTAAGGCTTTGAATTTTGAATAAGGAAGGGCTCCATCCACCGGCGGCTAGTGGGCCGCTCCAAAAAAAATCTTATTTTTCATTCACTTTTTTCTACCTTCAAGTCTTTTGTAGGAAAGGTGGCAAGGCGACCGGCTTCTGGCTCAGGTGTGGGGCTGGAGGCGCTTCGCGGGCAGACGGCTCGGACCTCTACCCCCCCCCCCCTCCGCCTCCACCTCCGTCGGTTGAGGCGGCGCCGGTCTGGCCTTTGCTCCCAGCCCCGCGGCTCAACATGCAGCCTGACTTGGAGATGGAGGCCTCGGAGTTGTGTGTGGTCAGGCGCACGAGCACGATGGATGACCTGGAGAGGCGCCTGCGGTTCGCCATGGTTGCGTACGTCGGAGGTGCGCGCAGAGGCATCTCGCCGGAGTTCGTGCTGCAGGCGCTGGAGGCCAGGCTAGGCATCTCGGCAGACTGGGTTTCGGTGCACAAGCATCGGCCGGAAGATTTTCTGGTGGTCTTCGCTCGTCAAGAGCATCGGAATTGCGTTGGAAGGCAGCCGGAGCTGGAGCACAGGGGTGTCCGCTTGTTCTTCAGGCAGTGGACTCGACAGTCACAGGCGATGCATGTTGTCATGCGTTTCAAGGTGCAGTTGGAGATTAAGGGCATACCCCCGCATGCCTGGGAGTGTGAGGTTGTCGAGGAGTTGCTCGGCTCGTCGTGCTTGGTGGATCGTGTGGCGCCGGAGACGAGCTCAAGGGAGGACCTGTCCATGTTCCGACTGTCGGCATGGACTGCGGACCCGGAGACAAACCCCACGCGCAGATGGCTGGCGGTGCCAGAGCCGTCCGGGGAAGCGCCACCGTTCGAGCCACAGCTGCTGCAGTACAAGACGTTGATCCACCTAGACTCAGTGACAGACTACATGGATGCACATGAACCATGGTTCTTGGGTGCCTCCTCGGGCAGTGAGTAGAGCGGGCTGCCGGAGGAAGACAGGGACTTCGGCGGTGCTGGTGGTGTGACTACCAGGAGGCTGGGATGGCAGCTCGGCGTGCACGACCGCCGCAGTGGATCTGGGGCTAGCTCCGGTGTTGATGGTGCGACGGGGGGACGGAGGCTCGCCGCCTGTGAGACTCTCAATCAGTCCCAGCAGGCATGGAGAATCCCACCAATGGTAGTTGAGAGAGGAAAAAGCTTGCCAGCGGGTGGAACCAGGGTCCAGGAGAGGCGGCAACGTCATGAAGTCATCTTTTGACCGAATCGGCAGTCAACATGGGAGGATAAGGGAGACAGCTGTTGGGGCAGTTCAAAATTTGAACAGGGAGAGCGCGTCGCCTCAAGTGACAAATGCCGTGAATGTGAATGAGGAAGGAGGGGCTGTTGGAAATATGCCCTAGAGGCAATAATAAAAGGATTATTATTATATTTCCTTGTTCGTGATAATTGTCTTTTATTCATGCTATAATTGTATTATCCGGAAATCATAATACACGTGTGAATAGATAGACCACAACATGTCCCTAGTGAGCCTCTAGTTGACTAGCTCGTTGATCAATAGATAGTCATGGTTTCACGACTATGGACATTGGATGTCATTGATAGCGGGATCACATCATTAGGAGAATGATGTGATGGACAAGACCAATCCTAAGCATAGCACAAGATCGTGTAGTTCGTTTTGCTAGAGCTTTTCCAATGTCAAGTATCTTTTCCTTAGACCATGAGATCGTGTAACTCCGGATACCGTAGGAGTGCTTTGGGTATACCAAAGCGTCTGGCGTGGCGGGTGACTATAAAGGTGCACTACAGGTATCTTCGAAAGTGTCTATTGGGTTGACACGGATCGAGACTGGGATTTGTCACTCCGTGTTACGGAGAGGTATCACTGGGCCCACTCGGTTATGCATCATCATAATGAGCTCAAAGTGACCAAGTGGTTGGTCACGGGATCATGCATTGCGGTACGAGTAAAGTGACTTGCGTGCTTGAGATTGAGCGAGGTATTGGGATACTGACGATCGAATCTCGGGCAAGTAACATACCGATTGACAAAGGGAATTGTATACGGGCTGCTTGAATCCTCGACATCGTGGTTCATCCGATGAGATCGAGGAGCATGTAGAACCAACATGGGTATCGAGATCCATTGTTGGTTATTGGCCGGAGAGCCGTCTCGGTCATATGCGCTTGTCTCCCGAACCCGTAGGGTCTACACATTTAAGATGCGGTGGCGCTTAGGGTTGTATGAATATGAGTATGCAGCAAACCGAATGTTGTTGAGTCCGGATGAGATCCGGACGTCACGAGGAGTTCCAAAATGGTTGGAGGTAAAAAAATATAGGAAGTGATGTTTGACCATCGGGAAAGTTTGAGGTCACCGGTATTATACGGGACCACGGAAGAATCCCGAGGTCCACCAGGTGGGGCCACCTATCCCGGAGGGCCACGTGGGCTGAAGTGGGAGGAACCAGCCTGGTGGGCTAGTGCGCTTCACCAGGCCCCTAGCGCAAGGTTGGAAACCCTAGGGTGGGGGGGGGGGCACCCCACTTGCCTTGCGTCATTGACTAATTAATTGAGAAGAAGAGAGAGTAATCTAACCATTTTTCCATGCCTCGTCGCCCCTCATGTTGGCTCTGCCGCCGGCCGGCCGATCAGCCGTGCAAGGTCTGGATTTCCCCTTCAGCAATTCTGGACTAAGATTAGAAGCTTCACGTTGATGGATCATGAACTGCTCTAGACGGTGCCCCTATAGCAGCAGAGCAGACGGCGGGCGACCAGGCATCAGGCGTCGATCTTGTAGCAGCCACTTAGGCCTTGTACAACGCTGGTGCTTGTGCACCGGTGCTAGCTGCATGGCGCCTCGAAAATTTCTTTAATCCTCAACGCGTAGTGCTTGGTATGGGGTGCTAGCTGGGCCCTTTTTCTATTTTTTGCCTGCCGATGGAGGCACTGAGTCGAAGCATCGTGACTTGAAGAAGCGGTTATTTGTTGAAAGCACCGCCTGGCACCGGAAGCAAAGCTTTGCTTCTGCCACCCGTTCTAAGCACCTGCGTAATCAATTTTTAGGAAAAAAACCGGGTTTTTTGTGAGGCACCTGTGTAAGCACCCGCCGTTGTACAGGGCCTTAGTAAGCCACGACACGAACTATGCGTGCGTGTGTTCCTGACCTGGCCCCGTTGCCTTCTACAATGGGCTTCCCCTTCTTCTTTTGCTACAAATTTGGGTTTTGCCAATAGTCTGACGTATATGGGCTGGGCCTTCACGTTGCGTTACACAGAGAGGGACAAGGCCAAGGGGGGCGAAATCACTAATTGGCAAAATCTAGTCGCTATTACAAGGCAAACCCTTGTCACTAATTGGCAAACCCATGGCCGCCGCCCCACAGGAGAATCTGATCTCGGGGCGGCGCCCTGAGGCCTATATAAAGGGGAGGGCAGCCGCACCTGAAGTCTTGGCGCCTCCTCCCCTGCTACACCTCTTCCTCCTCCCGGTTGCTTGGTGAAGCCTGTAGAATCTTCTGCATCCACCACCACGTCGTCTTCTTTGGATCTTCATCAACCTCTCCTTCCCCTTGCTGGATCAAGGCGGAGGAGGCGTCCATTGACCGTACATGTGTTGAGCAGCGGAGGTGCCGTCCGTTCGGCGCTAGGATCTCCGGTGATTTGGATCACGACGAGCGACTCCCTCAACCCCGTTCTCTTGAACGCTTCCACACGCGATCTACAAGTGGTATGTAGATGCATCTCTCTCGTTGCTAGATGAACTCATAGATTGAACTTGGTGAACGTAGGAATTTTTTTATTTTATGCAACGTTCCCCAAGCGGTGGCATCATGAGCTAGGTCTGTCGTAGTTCTCTTTTGCACGAATAGAACACAATTTGTTGTGGGCGTAGATGTTGTCAACTTTCTTGCCGCTACTAGTCTTATTTTGCTTCAGCGGTATTGTGGGATGAAGCGGCCGGACCGACCTTACGTGCGCTTACGTGAGGCAGGTTCCACCGGTGACATGCACTAGTTGCATAAGGTGGCTAAGCGGGTGTCTGTCTCTCCCACTTTAGTTGTAGCGGATTCGACGAAAAGGGTCCTTATGAAGGGTAAATAGAAGTTGACAAATCATGTTGTGGTTATTCGTAGGTAAGAAAACGTTCTTCCTAGAACCCAATTGCAGCCACGTAAAAGATGCAACAACAATCAGAGGACGTCTAACATGTTTTTGCAGCAATTGTCATGTGATGTGATATGGCCAGAAGTCGTGATGAATGATGAATGATATATTGTGATGTATGAGATCATGTTCTTGTAATAGGAATCACGACTTGCATGTCGATGAGTATGACAACCGGCAGGAGCCATAGGAGTTGTGTTAATTATTGTATGACCTGCGTGTCATTGATTCAACGCCATGTAAATTACTAAACTTTATTGATAAACGAGTTAGCCATAGTAGTAGAAGTAATAGTTGGCGAAACAACTTCATGGAGACACGATGATGGAGATCATGATGATGGAGATCATGGTGTCATGCGGTGACAAGATGATCATGGAGCCCGAAGATGAAGATCAAAGGAGCTATATGATATTGGCCATATCATGTCACTACTTTATATAATTGCATGTGATGTTTATTATGTTTTATGCATCTTGTTTACTTAGAACGGCGGTAGTAAATAAGATGATCCCTTATAATAATTTCAAGAAAGTGTTCCCCTAGCATGCACCGTTGCTAAAGTTCGTCATTTGAAGCACCATGTGATGATCGGGTGTGATAGATCCTTACGTTCACATACAAGCGGGTGTAAGGCAGTTTTACACATGCAAAACACTTAGGGTTAACTTGACGAGCCTAGCATGTACGGACATGGCCTCGGAACACAAGAGACCGAAAGGTCGAACATGAGTCGTATGGAAGATACGATCGACATGGAGATGTTCACCGGCGATGACTAGTCCGTCTCATGTGATGATCGGACACGGCCTAGTCGACTCGGATCATGTAACACTTAGATGACTAGAGGGATGTCAAATCTGAGTGGGAGTTCATTAAATAATTTGATTAGATGAACTTAATTATCATGAACATTAGTCTAAAATCTTTGCAAAATGTCTTGTAGATCAAATGGCCAACGCTCATGTCACCATGAACTTCAACGCGTTCCTAGAGAAAACCAAGCTGAAAGATGATGGCAACAACTATTCGGACTCATAGCAGCCAAGAAACAATATGTCCTAGAAGCACCGCTAGGTGAAGCACCCATCCCAGAGAACCAAGACATTATGAACGCTTGGCAGTCTCATGCTGATGATTACTCCCTCGTTCAGTGCGGCATGCTTTACTGACTTAGAACCGGGGGGCTCCAAAAGCGTTTTGAGCAACACGGAGCATATGAGATGTTCGAGGAGCTGAAAATGGTTTTCCAAGCTCATGCCCGGTCGAGAGATATGAAGTCTCCGACAAGTTCTATAGTTGTAAGATGGAGGAAAATAGTTACATCGGTGAGCACATACTCAAAATATGCAGGTTGCACAACTTTGTCTCGGTGGATATTAACCTCCGGACGAGGCGGTCATTGTGAGAATCCTTGATCGCTCCCACCGAGCTACAAGAGCTTTGTGATGAACTACAATATGCGGGGATGGTGAAAACTATTCTTGAAGTATTTTCAATGCTAAAGTCGTGAGAGGTAGAAATCAAGAAAGAACATCAAGTGTTGATGGTCAATAAAACCACTAAGTTCAAGAAGGGCAAGGGTAAGAAGAACTTCAAGAAGGACGGCAAGGATGTTGCCGCACCCGTAAGCCGATTCTTGGGAAGAAGTCAAAGAATGGACCCAAGCACGAGGTCGAGTGCTTTTATTGCAAAGGGAAGATCCTTTGGAAGCGGAACGCCCCAAATACTTAGCAGAACAAGAAGGCCGGCAACACTAAAGGTATATTTGATATACATGTAATTGATGTGTACCTTACCGATTACTCGTAGTAACTCACAGGTATTTGATACGGTGCCGTTGCTCATATTTGTAACTCACGGCAGGAGCTGTGGAATAAACGGAGGCTGGCGAAGGGCGAGGTGACGATCTTGGCGTCGGGAATGGTTCCAAGGTCGATGTGATCGCCGTCGGTAGCTACCTCTACATTTACCTACGGGATTAGTTTTAAACCTCAATAATTGTTATTTAGTGCCAAGTTTGAGCATGAACATTGTATCAGGATCTCATTTAATGCGAGATGGCTACTCATTTAAATCCAAGAATAATGGTTGTTCTATTTATATGAGAGATATGTTTTATGGTCATGCTCCGATGGTCAATGGTTTATTCTTAATGAATCTCGAACGTAATATTACATTCATAGTGTGAATACCAAAAGATGTAAAGTTGATAACGATAGTCCCACATACTTGTGTACTTTGCCGCCTTGGTCACATTGGTGTCAAGCGCATGAAGAAGCTCCATTCTGATGGACTTTTAGAGTCTCTCGATTATGAATCATTTGACACATGCGAACCATGCCTTATGGGCAAAATGACCAAGACTCCGTTGAGGGAGTCCCGGACTAGGGGGTGTCCGGATAGCCGGACTCCAAGACTATGAATATACAAGATTGAAGACTTCGTCCCGTGTCCGGATGGGACTTTCCTTGGCGTGGAAGGCAAGCTTGGCGATACGGATATGTAGATCTCCTACCATTGTAACCGACTCTGTGTAACCCTAACCTATCCGGTGTGTATATAAACCGGAGGGTTTTAGTCCGTAGGACGAACAACAATCATACCATAGGCTAGCTTCTAGGGTTTAGCCTCCTTGATCTCGTGGTAGATCTACTCTTGTACTACCCATATCATCAATATTAATCAAGCGGGAGTAGGGTATTACCTCCATCGAGAGGGCACGAACACAGGTAAAAACATCGTGTCCCTTGTCTCCTGTTACCATCCGCCTAGACGCACAGTTCGGGACCCCCTACCCGAGATCCGCCGGTTTTGACACCGACTTTGGTGCTTTAATTGAGAGTTCACCTGTGTCGTCACCGATAGGCCCGATTGCTCATTCAATCATCAACAACGTCGTGGTCGTGGTGAGACTTTTCTCCCGGACAGATCTTCAGATTCGGCGGCTTTGCTGCGGGCCAATTAAGCAGCCATCTGGAGCAGATCGAAAGCTACGCCCCTGGCCATTAGGTCAGATTTGGAAGTCTGAACTATACGGCCGATATCCGCGGGGACTTGATCTTCGACGAATTCGAGCCGCAGCCAAGCACGCCGCACTGTTTCGATGGGCATGATCTAGCTCTGTAGCCGAACGGTGTCCTGGAGGCCGCACCAGCACCCGCTCCGGCCCTTGATCCAGAGCCGGATTCCTCGATCGAGGACGAGTGGTTGGACACCGCCTCGGGGTGCTACGATCTCTACGGCGATTGAGCCGAATTCCATCCTCGTCGCTGCGAAGACCTCGACTCCAAGGTGCGGACTCCTCTCCGGACTCCGAACCCCCAAGCCCACCTTAATCGAATCCGATTGGGCGCAGATTATGGAGTTCACTATCGCGGACATCTTTACTTTCGCCCTTTGGCGATATTCTGAATTCACTAAAGTCTCTCTCTTTATCACGGAGAGCCTGGCGGACTGCGGACGGGAAGGTTGGGATGCAGACGACGAAGAAATTCAACGCCCACCCACCACCCACTTTGTAGCCACTTGTCGGCGATTTAACCGACATGCTCGACCCGACTCAAGACATCGACAGTGCAGACGGCGATGCGGAGACGCCAAGACCCGTGCCTGGAAGGCTGGAAGGCCACCTCGTCATACGACATATACATGGTGGACATTCCCAAAGATGGGAACGGCGACGGAACAACGGAGGATGACCCCTCCAAGAAGCAACCGAAGCGCCAACGTCAGCGGCGCCGCTCTAAATCCCGCCACAACAAAAATGGTGATTCCGGCACGGGAGATAATAACACCCCGGACAGTGCCGAAGAAAACCCCCTCAAGCGAGGACTTCGGTGCGGGGAGGAGGGAGAAGCAAGTCCGCACGGCAGTCTTTCAGAAAGAGAGGTTGAGGGCGATAATTATCGCCTCCCTCCGAAGATGAGGCAAGCCTCGGCGACGACGAGTTTGTCGTGCTCGAGGATCCCGCCGAACAGGAGGCGATTCAAGCGGGCTTATAGCCACGGCAAGCAGCCTCAAGAAAAAGCAACAACATCTTAAAGCTGATCAAGACACGCTGGTGGCGGATGGTGAAGTCCTTGCGGTAGAAGAGTATGAACTCGAACGCCCCTCCAAAAGCTACCCCAAACGCAGGCCGTTGCCTCGACTAGAGGAGGAAGCACCCAAGTCACCAGCGCACGACATGGCAGACCGGCCACCCCGTGGCCGCGATAGAGAGGCCTCTAGACCCTCCGTTCAAGCCATACCCCGACGCCGTTCAAAAAGTACCAGGGCACGGGAAAACGCGCCAGACTTGCGAGATATATTGGAGGATAAGGAAAAACATACAAGATCAATCTACGGATCGCGTGGGTGCCCCACGACACGTGATGATAACCGTCACGCCGGATATAGAAACTCCGGCAGGGCCGAACACAATAGACAAAGCTCATTTGAGCTGCGTCGTGATATAGCCCAATACAGAGGCGCCAAGACACCCACTATGCTTCACGGATGAAGTAATGGATCATCAAATCCCGAGGGCTTCAAACCCGTAAACATCGAATCATACGATGGTACCCACAGATCTATGATGCGGATCGAGGACTATCTCCTCCATATCCACATGGCCCGCGGTGATGATCTACATGCCATCAAATACCTCCCACTCAAGCTTAAAGGACCAGCTTGGTATTGGCTCAACAGCTTGCCAACCGAATCAATTGGTTGTTGGGAGGACCTGGAAGCCGCATTTCTTGATAACTTCTAGGGCACATATGTTCGACCACCAGACGTCGATGACCTTAGCCACATAATTCAGCAGCCAGAAGAATCGGCGGACAATTACGGACACGGTTCCTCACAAAGAAAAATCAAATCGTTGACTGTCCAGGATGCACGAAGGCCCTTGCAGCCTTCAAACATAACATCCATGGCGAGTGGCTTGCCCGACACCTAGGACAGGAAAAGCGAAATCTATGGCAGCCCTCACAACCCTCATGACTCGCTTTTGCACGGGAGAGGACAGCTGGCTAGCTCGAAGCAACAACTTGGCCAAACACCCTGATAGTTCGGATACCAAGGACAGCAATGGCAGGTCGCGTTGCAACAAGAACAAGCGCCGCATCAACGGTGATAATACTGAAGATACGGCTGTCAATGCCGGATTAAGAGGCTCTAAACCCGGTCAGCGGAAGAAACCATTCAAAAGAAATACCCAGGGCCCGTCCAACTTGGACCGCATACTCGATCGCTTGTGCCAGATACATGGCACCCCCGAAAAACCAGCCAATCACACCAACAGGGATTGTTGGGTGTTCAAGCAAGCACGCAAGTTAGGTGCCGAACTCAATGACAAGGGGATGCATAGCGATGATGAGGAAGAGCCCCGGCCGCCGAACAATAGAGGACAGAAGGGTTTTCCCACACAAGTGCGGACGGTGAACATGATATACGCAACCCACATACCCAAAAGGGAGCGGAAGCGTGCACTACGGGACGTATATGCGATGGAGCCATTCGCCCCAAAGTTCAACCCATGGTCCTCCTGCCCGATACACCAATACTTTGGTACGGCCAATACACCAGGGGCTTAAGTACCCCAAAATTATGGTGTGATAAGTCTGAACACTTTCACAAGTGCGGCACCCTGAACTTATAGCATTATATGAATCGGCTCCGAATCATGTCTTGGGTCAATAGTTGGGTTTGCGGCTCCGTGTTTTGGTACCTTACGTTCCGCTATATCGGCTAAGGTAGCACCGGAGAACCACTGCGATTGTGCCCAGTTGAGCTGGGTCGAGCACCTCGGTGGGAAAAGCTAAAGCGGCCCGTCATGATAGGGCGAGAGCCGATCATTGTTCGAGAGGTTTTTTCGGGTCCCTAAAGACTTACGCCGCTTAGAGCGAGGAACCGGAACTGTCCGGCCAAGGCGTGGATAGCGTCCCGAACTCGGTCTTCCGAATACTAGGGGCTTCGCCGAAATTTAAAATTATAGAATTATATGGCTAAGTGAGAGTGTTCAAGCATTATAAGTCTGGTTGCCTTGTTCGTTGCGTTGAGCGCCTCCCTAGATGGACCCAAGAATGGGAACAAGAGTGCTCAAGTTTATCGAACACCCCAAAGACTTTCGTGGCATGAAATTTGAAGCCAACGACTTGCCATCTCTCAAATTTGATAAGCGGCCGCCTGAAGGTAATATTTTAAATTAACAAGCGTTGCTTAAGCGCATATGAACAAGTTTTGTCTGAGGATGATAACAAATGCGAGTCTATTCAAAAATTACATCTTTGGTGCACTCATCCGCTATTCGGCGGGCACCCTTTAGGAGGCCCTCATAATACATTTGAGGCGTGCGATGCTCCTTGCCCTTGATTGGCACATCCATCACAAGCTTCTCCGCATCCGGCTTGCCCGGTGCACTTTAGCGCAGGCAAGGGCCGACGGACACCTTCGATGCAGACGGGCGCTTGATGACTTCAATTCGTGGACAAAGGCGTCCACCAACCGCTGCACCAAGCCAAAGTAGCTCCGGGCATGGCTTCTAATGGCCACGGCCGAACTATAAGGCCCTTCATGGCCTGTTCGGCGACCTTGTGGAGCTCGACCGGCTACTTGACTAGTCGCTCAGGGGCACCGGATGTCCGGCCTCGACATCACGAGACAGAACACCTTCTCCATCGAGCTCCCCTCGTTGGCGCCCGTAGAATCTGGCGGCATCAGACGCCTTCTTGAGGGCAAATCTGCGAACGCTCCTGGAGAGCTCCGAATCCGGGTAAGTGATAGGTAATTCACTTTCACATTCTTGCTTTGCATAAAGAATGCCTTACCCGCCGCTATCTTCTTTAACGCTTCAATTTCTTGGAAGGCTTTTTGGGCCTCGGCCTTAGCAGCTTTGGCACTTTCAAGAGCCGAGGCGAGCTCGGACTCTTGAGTCTCCGAGTCACGCTCCAAACTCTCGTGTTTTTTCACGAGAGCTTGGAGCTCTTGCCGTACCTTGGCCAGCTGCGCCTCCTCCTTCTCTCGCTCGGTGCGCTCCGCAACCGCTTTGTTTTCGGCCACGGACACCACTTCCTTCAGGGTCTCCACCTCGTTCGTGGCCCCTGCAGTAACCATGTTATTCCTGTTATTTTTTGCAACCAAAACCTTTTCTATAAGGTATTTCTTTAATAAGGCATTATTTACCTTCCTTGTCCTCGAGCTGCTTCTTGGCTTGTCCGAGCTCGTTCTCGGACCGCTCGAGGTTCTACTTCAACGCATTGACCTCCATGATCGGTCTGGCAGAGGTCAGCGGCGCCTGCACTCCCATCTTGACATACTTATGTTAGACTCCTGCGTGTATCTTTTTAGATCCTTAGTCCGGTTTTTCTTCCCGAACACCGAACTAAGCATCAGGGCTCTCTGTCTATGCGGTAATATTTTTACATATTCTAAACTTACCTCAAAGCCTGTTAGAAGGCTGCTAAGGGCTTCAGTCGGCCCGCTCTTGGCGGATCGACTGTCTGGATCACAGCGCTCATAGCAGTGCGGTGCTCCTCCTGATGGAAGCGGCTGTTAAGCGCCTCGATGCTATCCGGTGCCTCGGTTGGGCCGGAGGACACCGGCGTCTTACCCTTCTTACGAAGGGACCGCTTGCCGGACTCCGGAACCACTGAAGGTTTCGGCATGGAGTCCGGACAAGCGTCAGGCTTAGAGCCCCTGGGGGCCTTGCCCCCCACACGCCCGGAGTCCGGGAGGTCGCCTTGTGGCGCCTCCTGCACCACTTCCTCTTGACGAAGCCCCTCTTGGGGCCCCGCCGCGGCGTCGTCCGCAGCGTGAGGTGAGGAGGCAGTCGGAAGTGAAGTACTCTCCATTTCCGACGAACCCAGGGACCCGCTCGTTGAAGCGGCGAGCTCGCCCTTGGGCGGGCTGCATGATTGTTTGACATTAGAGAACATTATGCGATAATGAAAGGCCATGGGTATCCGGACACTTACGATTTCGCCAGGGGCTTGGCCCTTGTCGGCCAATCCTCCTCGTCGCTTCTCGGCGTTGGTGGAGAAGTCCGGAGGAAGGGTTCTTCCCTTCTTGGACCCTCCGGCCTCCCGGTTAGGCGTCCTTCCTTTTCCTCTCCTCCCACTGGGAGAAGCTTCTCTTTCCTCCTCCTCGTCCTCAGGAGAAGATTCCGCCTCGGAATCTGACAGCACCTGGCGTCGGGAGCTCCTTCGAGTTCCCGTGACCTCCTTCTTGGCCTTCTTCTCCGGCACCACATAGGGTGCCGGAGCCAGCAACCCCGTCAATCGGGCATCCGCTGGGTCTTCTAGCAAAGGAGTCGGACAATTAATCTGTCCGGACGTCTTCAGCCAGCCCTGTCAGAGATTAGGGAGTTTTAGCTCCCGCATAGAGTCAATCTATGAGAGAAGGGTCCCGTAAAGGGTAAAATAACTTACCTCGCCGGCTTGACGCAGCGAGCTGTATCCGCGATCTTTGACAGCGGATGCGGGGGCCTCGGCGCCCTTGAACAGCACCTTCCAGGCGTCTTCGTACGTAGTGTCGAAGAGCCGGCTCAAGGTTTGGTGCTGTGCCGGATCAAACTCCCATAAATTAAAGGCCCGTTGTTGGCATGGGAGAATCCGGTGGATGAGCATCACCGGGATTACGTCGACAAGCCTAAGATTCTTGGTCGCCAGGTTTCGGACGCATGTTTGGAGTCCGGATGTCTCGTCCAAATTCCCCCATGTCAGGCCCGTCTCTTTCCATGACGAGAGCCGTGTGGGGAAGCCAGATCTGAATTCGGGGGCTGCCGCCCATTCGGTGTCGCGGGGCTTGGTGATGTAGAACCACCCCGATTGCCACCCCTTTATTGTCTCCACGAAGGCGCCTTCGAGCCATGGGACTTTGGCCATCTTGCCAACCATGGCGCCTCCGCACTCCGGCAGCGGCCGCCCACTACCTTGGCCGGACGCTGAAGATCTTCAGCCATAAGCCGAAGTGGGGCTGGATGCAGAGGAAAGCCTCGCACACGACGATAAACGCTGAGATGTTGAGGATGAAATTCGGGGCCAGGTCATGGAAGTCCAGGCCGTAGTAGAACATGAGCCCCCGGACAAATGGGTGAAGTGGAAAACCTAGTCCGCGGAGGAAGTGGGGGAGAAACACCACCCTCTCATTTGGCCCAGGGGTCGGAATAAGCTGCCCCTCGTCGGGAAGCACATGCTTGGCGATGTTGGGACAAATATCCGGCCTCCCGCAGTCTTGTGATGTGCCCCTCCGTGACGGAGGAGGCCATCCACCGCCTCCGCCTCGACATGGTTGGAGAAAGGTTGAGGCGGGATGTGCGGACTTGGGCGCTGGAGCTTGAGTGCGCGGAAATGGATAAGCAAAGGAGGAGGAAGGCGTAGGTGAAAAGGTGGATCCTTATCCCCTTATATGGACGGACGAAGCTATGCGTCTCCCACCAGCCTGGTGAAACTCGCTTATTTCCCAAGCGCCGTAATCAATGGTGCAGATGGGTTACCCACGTCCGTATTGATGAGAATCCCGGAATAAGGGGGCATGATCTATGCTTTGATAAGACGTGCCAAGGAAACCGCCTCGCTAAACGCGCTGAGGTGGAACAGTAAAAAATGATTCATATAAAGGCCTGGCCGTGGTGTGATGTCACGCCGCGGAATACGTCAGCAGATCTGTGCAAAAGTTATTCTCTCTACGGTGTTATGTGGAACTTGTTTTGCGAGCGGACACTATCCTTGTGTTCAAAACCTTCTATGAAGTATTCGGAGGAGGAAACCGCCTTGCAATGCCGAAGACAATATGGGAGCCGGACTCGTCGTCATTGAAGCCTGGTTCGAGACTCTTGAGGAGTCCCGGACTAGGGGTGTCCGGATAAGCGGGACTATCGTCACGGCCGGACTCCAAGACTATGAAGATACAAGATTGAAGACTTCGTCCCGTGTCAGGATGGGACTTTCCTTGGCGTGGAAGGCAAGCTTGGCAATCTGGATATGTAGATCTCCTACCATTGTAACCGACTGTGTAACCCTAACCTATCCGTGTGTATATAAACCAGAGGGTTTTAGTCCGTGAGACGAACAACAATCATACCATAGGCTAGCTTCTAGGGTTTAGCCTCCTTGATCTCGTGGTAGATCTACTCTTGTACTACCCATATCATCAATATTAATCAAGCAGGAGTAGGGTATTACCTCCATCGAGAGGGCCCGAACCTGGGTAAAAACATCGTGTCCCTTGTCTCCTGTTACCATCCGCCTAGACGCACAGTTCGGGACCCCCTACCCGAGATCCGCCGGTTTTGACACTGACATCCGTTCTCCGGAACAATGGAGCGAGCAACCAACTTATTGGAAATCATACATACCGATGTATGCGGTCCAATGAGTGTTGAGGCTCGCGGCGGATATCGTTATGTTCTCACTCTCACAGACGACTTAAGTAGATATGGGTATGTCTACTTGATGAAACACAAGTCTGAGACCTTTGAAAAGTTCAAGGAATTTCAGAATGAGGTAGAGAATCAACGTGACCGAAAAATAAAGTTCTTCTGATCGGATGGTGGAGGAGAATATTTAAGTCACGAATTTGGTACACACTTAAGGAAATGTGGAATCGTTTCACAACTCACGCCGCTGGAACACCTCGGTAATAACGGTGTGTCCGAGCGTCGTGTCGCACTCTATTGGATATGGTGCGATCTATGATGTCTCTTCTTGATTTACCGCTATCATTTTGGGGATACGCTCTAGAGACGGCTACATTCACTTTAAATAGGGCACCGTCTAAATCTGTTGAGACGACACCGTATGAATTATGGTTTGGGAAGAAAGCGTGGTATCGTTTCTAAAAGTTTGGGGATGCGATGCTTATGTCAAGAAACTTCAACTTTGAAAAGCTCGAACCCAAGTCGGAAAAATGGGTCTTCATAGGATACCCTAAGGAAACCATTGGGTATACCTTCTACCTTAGATCCGAAGGAAAGATCTTTGTTGCCAAGAACGGATCCTTTCTTGAAAAAGAGTTTCTCTCGAAAGGAGTAAGTGGGAGGAAAGTAGAACTCGATGAAGTACTACCTCTTGAACCGGAAAGTAGTGCAGCTCAGGAAAATGTTTCTGTGGTGCCTACACCGACTGGAGAGGAAATTAATGATGATGATCAAGGTACTTTGGATCAAGTTGCTACTAAACTTCGTAGGTCCACAAGGACACGTTCCACACCAGAGTGGTATGGCAACCCTGTCCTGGAAATCATGTTGTTAGACAATGGTGAACCTTCGAACTATGAAGAAGCGATGGCGGGCCCAGATTCCAACAAATGGCTTGAAGCCATGCAATCCGAGATAGGATCCATGTATGAAAACAAATTATGGACTTTGACAAACTTGCCCGATGATCGTGGCGATAGAAAACAAATGGATCTTTAAGAAGAAGGCGGAATGAGATGGTAATGTTACCATCTATAAAGCTCGACTTGTCGCTAAAGGTTATCGACAAGTTCAAGGGATTGACTATGATGAGACTTTCTCTCCCGTAGCGAAGCTGAAGTCCGTCCGAATCATGTTAGCAATTGCTGCATACTATGATTATGAGATATGGCAAATGGACGTCAAAACAGCATTCCTTAACGGCTATCTTAAGGAAGAACTGTATATGATGCAGCCGGAAGGTTTTGTCGACCCTAAGAATGCTAACAAGGTATGCAAGCTCCATGATCCATTTATGGGCTGGTGCAAGCATCTCGGAGTTGAAACATTCGCTTTGATGAGATGATCAAAGCGTTTGGGTTTATCTTGAGACTTATGGAGAAGCCTGCGTTTACAAGAAAGTGAGTGGGAGCTATGTAGCATTTCTCATATTATATGTGGATGACATACTTTTGATGGGAAATGATATAGAACTCTTGGACAACATTAAGGCCTACTTGAATAAAAGTTTTTCAATGAAGGACCTTGGAGAAGCTGCTTATATATTAGGCATCAAGATCTATAGAGATAGATCGAGATGCCTCATAGGTCTTTCACAAAGCACATACCTTGATAAGATATTGAAGAAGTTCAAAATGGATCAGTCCAAGAAAGGGTTCTTGCCTGTATTACAAGGTGTGAAATTGAGCTCGGCTCAATGTCCGACCACGGCAGAAGATATAGAAGAGATGAGTGTCATCCCCTATGCATCAGCCATAGGTTCTATTATGTATGCCATGCTGTGTACTAGACCTGATGTAAACCTTGCCGTAAGTTTGGTAGGAAGGTACCAAAGTAATCCCGACAAGGAACACTGGACAGCGGTCAAGAATATCTTGAAGTACCTGAAAAGGACTAAGGACATGTTACTCGTTTATGGAGGTGACGAAGAGCTCGTCATAAAGGGTTACGTCGACGCTAGCTCCGACACAGATCTGGATGACTCTAAGTCACAAACCGGATACGTGTATATGTTGAATGGTGGAAGCGATGGTAGTGCGGCTGCAAGCGAAGCGTCGTGGCGGGATCTACATGTGAAGCGGAGTACATGGCAGCCTCGGAGGCAGCGCATGAAGCAATTTGGGTGAAGGAGTTCATCACCGACCTAGGAGTCATACCCAATGTGTGGGGCCAATCAAACTCTTATGTGACAACACTTTGGAGCTATTGCACTTGCCAAGGAGCCCAGGTTTCACATGAAGACCGAGCACATCAAGCGTCGCTTCAACTCCATTCGTGAAAATGTTCAAGATGGAGACATAGAAATTTGCAAAGTACATACGGATCTAAATGTCGCAGATCCGTTGACTAAACCTCTTCCGCGAGCAAAACATGATCAACACCAGAACTCTATGGGTGTTCGATTCATCACAATGTAACTAGATTATTGACTCTAGTGCAAGTGGGAGACTGTTGGAAATATGCCCTAGAGGCAATAATAAAAGGATTATTATTATATTTCCTTGTTCGTGGTAATTGTCTTTTATTCATGCAATAATTGTATTATCCAGAAATCATAATACACATGTGAACAGATAGACCACAACATGTCCCTAGTGAGCCTCTAGTTGACTAGCTCGTTGATCAATAGATAGTCATGGTTTCCTGACTATGGACATTGAATGTCATTGATAACGGGATCACATCATTAGGAGAATGATGTGATGGACATGACCCAATCCTAAGCATAGCACAAGATCGTGTAGTTCTTGGGTGCCTCCTCGGGCAGTGAGTAGAGCGGGCTGCCGGAGGAAGACAGCGACTTCGGCGGTGCTGGTGGTGTGACTACCAGGAGGCTGGGATGGCAGCTCGGCGTGCGCGACCGCCGCGGTGGATCTGGGGCTAGCTCCGGTGTTGATGGTGCGACGGGGGGACGGAGGCTCACCGCCTGTGAGACTCTCAATCAGTCCCAGCAGGCATGGAGAATCCCACCAATGGTAGTTGAGAGAGGAAAAAGCTTGCCAGCGGGTGGAACCAGGGTCCAGGAGAGGCTGACGCTTCGCAAGTCATCTTTTGACCGAATCGGCAGTCAGCATGGGAGGATAAGGGAGACAGCTGTTGGGGCAGTTCAAAATTTGAACAGGGAGAGCGTGTCTCCTCAAGTGACAAATGCCGTGAATGTGAACGAGGAAGGAGGGGCTGTTGGAAGTATGCCCTAGAAGCAATAATAAAAGGATTATTATTATATTTCCTTGTTCGTGATAATTGTCTTTTATTCATGCTATAATTGTATTATCCGGAAATTGTAATGCACGTGTGAATAGATAGACCACAACATGTCCCTAGTGAGCCTCTAGTTGACTAGCTCGTTGATCAATAGATAGTCATGGTTTCACGACTATGGACATTGGATGTCATTGATAACGGGATCACATCATTAGGAGAATGATGTGATGGACAAGACCCAATCCTAAGCATAGCACAAGATCGTGTAGTTCGTTTTGCTAGAGCTTTTCCAATGTCAAGTATCTTTTCCTTAGACCATGAGATCGTGTAACTCCCGGATCTTTGTAGGAGTGCTTTGGGTGTACCAAAGCGTCTGGCGTGGCGGGTGACTATAAAGGTGCACTACGGTATCTTCGAAAGTGTCTATTGGGTTGACACGGATCGAGACTGGGATTTGTCACTCCGTGTTACGGAGAGGTATCACTGGGCCCACTCGGTTATGCATCATCATAATGAGCTCAAAGTGACCAAGTGGTTGGTCACGGGATCATGCATTCTTGATGCGAGTAAAGTGACTTGCCGTAACGAGATTGAGCGAGGTATTGGGATACCGACGATCGAATCTCGGGCAAGTAACATACCGATTGACAAAGGGAATTGTATACGGGGTTGCTTGAATCCTCGACATCGTGGTTCATCCGATGAGATCATCGAGGAGCATGTGGGAGCCAACATGGGTATCCAGATCCCGTTGTTGGTTATTGACCGGAGAGCCGTCTCGGTCATGTTCGCTTGTCTCCCGAACCCGTAGGGTCTACACATAAGGTTCGGTGGCGCTTAGGGTTGTATGAATATGAGTATGCAGCAAACCGAATGTTGTTCGAGTCCGGATGAGATCCACGGCGTCACGAGGAGTTAGGAATGGTCCGGAGGTAAAGAATTATATATAGGAAGTGCTGTTTTGACCATCGGGAAAGTTTCGGTCACCGGTATTGTCTGGGGACCACCGGAAGAGTCCCGGGGTCCACCGGTGGGGCCACCTATCCCGGGAGGGCCACGTGGGCTGAAGTGGGAGGAACCAGCCTGGTGGGCTGGTGCACCCCACTTGGGCCCCCTGCGCCTAGGGTTGGAAACCCTAGGGTGGGGGGGCGCCCCACGTGCCTTGGGGGGCAAGCCTCCTTGGTTGCCGCCCACAGGAGATCGATCTCGGGGCGGCGCCCAGGGGCCTATATAAAGGGGAGGGCAGCCGCACTGAATTCTTGGCGCCTCCCTCCCGCTACACCTCTTCCTCCTCCCGATTGCTTGGCGAAGCCTGCTAGTAATCTTGATGCATCCACCACCACGCCGTCGTCTTCTTTGGATCTTCATCAACCTCTCCTTCCCCTTGTTGGATCAAGGCGGAGGAGGCGTCATGCTGACCGTCACGTGTGTTGAGCAGCGGAGGTGCTGTCCGTTCGGCGCTAGGATCTCCGGTGATTTGGATCACGACGAGAACGACTCCCTCAACCCTGTTCTCTTGAACGCTTCCGCACGCGATCTACAAGTGGTATGTAGATGCATCTCTCTCTCTCTCTCTCGTTGCTAGATGAACTCATAGATTGATCTTGGTGAATGTAGGAAATTTTTTATTTTATGCAACGTTCCCCAATAGGGGCGGGCCCACGGGCAGATGCGACACCGCCAGCAGGTGAGCTGGGAGACAGGCCTAGCGGGCCAATGGAGGTGGTGGTTGCGGTACGCGCCAGTGGAGAGGCAGAAGATGGGACTCCAGATGCTGAGACTGTCCCCCGATCAGGTGCTAAGGCGGACGACGTGCCTTTGGCTGGTGGGGTTGCGTACCCTGTCTCCACCAATGGGGAGGGGCATGCAGTGGGACCGCAGCGCATGACGAGCCCGATAGTCATGTCTAGGAGACTGGGAATGGATGGTGGGCTCGCTGCCCCACTGGGCGATGGGACCGGGGAAGGTAAAGACAAATCAAGCGCTGCTACTTGCAACGTGGCTGGTGCGGAATCGACTCGAGCTCCTGTTCAGGCATTGAAAGTGCGTTATATCGACTAGAGGGGGGGTGAATAGGCGATTTTTAGAGAATTTTACAAATTCTTCACTGAGGAATTTGCTGGTGAGGAAATTCCTTAGCGAAGAAATACATGCAGCGGAATAAGTACTCGAGTAAGCATAACAGGTTACAAGCAAAGTCATCATGATGAAATGAAGACAAACTCGAGTCTGAAGAAGCGTAATCACGAGGATAACACAAGATGAAGACAAGCGGTGAAGAAATTGAACTGAGGAAATTGAGAAAGTCTTGATCAAAGTCTTCAAACACAGATATGATAAACACTCAACACGATAATGAGGAAATGAAAGGGTTGAGGAAATAGAACCAGTTAGGTTGGTGAAGACAATGATTTGGTAGACCAGTTCAAGCTGCTTTGTCTCGGTTATGCGTCTGGTTGGAGCTTTGAGTATTTAAACTCGAGGACACACGATCCGGACACCCGATCGAGCACGCAGCTTTCGGGACACCAAGTCCTCACCGTATTCTCCTTGAACTAAGGTCACACAGACCTCGTCCAATCACTCGTGGTAAGTCTTGAGCGACTTCCAAACCTTCACATACTTGGTCACTCGGCGATCCACAATTCCTCTTGGATGCTCTAGACCGTGACGCCTAACCGTCTGGAAGAAGCACAGTCTTCAAAGGTAAAAGCGTCGGATCCACGCTGGATCAATTTCTTGATGATGCTCAATCACTTTGGGTTTGTTGGGGTTTGGTTTTGGGTTTTTCCTCACTTTGGGTTTTTCCTCACTTTTGGGTTTTTCCTCACTTGATGATTTTCGCTCAAAGTCCTCGGAGGATGGGTTGCTCTCAAATGACAAGTGTCAAGTTCTCTCGGGCAGCCAACCAACTAGTGGTTGTAGGGGGCGGCTATTTATAGCCTAGGGAGCAGCCCGACATGATAAGACATAAATGCCCTTCAATGATATGACCGTTAGGTGGAGATATTTTGGGGAGACGGTGGCCAAGAAGACAAGACCTTGATCGGAATTTGGAATATCAAATTCTTGAGGCTATCATGTTCCTCACGGTGTAGGCAATTCACCTTTGGCGAATTCCTAACTCCTCGGTCAGAACAAATTCCTCGGTGACCCGGAAGAGCTTCGTCTACATCCTTTGAAGAAATTGTTGAACTGTATGAGATTTCAAAGGCTTCACTCGAAGGGATTGGTAGGTGAGGATTTTGAGTTGAGCATCAAATGGAAATTTTTCCTTAGTATTTCCTCGACCCCTTTAACGATGCGGTGTTTCCTATGACTCAAGAAAGAGAAAATGAAACTACGAAAACAAAAGTCTTCACACTTCATATTCCTCAGCGAATACCAAGTCTTGAGAATCACACCAATTTCTTCACTTTCAAAGTCTTGAAAGTCTTGAATATCAAATTCTTGATTGAAGAAATTCATTTTTAGGGTCGACTTTCTCTTGTAAATATCAAACTCCTCATAGACTTATAGGCCTGTGTACACTCACAAACGCATTAGTTACTTAACCTATAAGTCTTCAATACACCAAAATCACTAAGGGGCACTAGATGCACTTACAGGCATCATTAGGGCCAATCATTGAAGGCATACAAGATTCGAGGGCAGATCAGCCATCAGTGGAGCCAATCATGCGGGAGATGCTATTGGTTGGGCAGGAGGTCACAACTGGCCAGATACAAGTGGCGGACGCTGAGCAGTTGGAGGCCAATGCAGAGAATTTGGACGTGCAAAACAACATGCAGCTCGTCCAAGTTACATGCAACATTGGCACGACTAACCACGAAGCAGAAGCACACGAGAAGCTTAAGTGGTTTTGCTCGCAGCTAGTTAAGAAGATTGCCCCACCGTTGTTGAAGGAGGTCCAAGCTTCTTCCCTGCGTCCTGAGGCTGAGCCATTCATGCCGCGCCGTACCACACGTGGATCCAGGAAGGCATCCATGACATCCTCCAAAGCAACACAAGCTGAGAACGTGTTAATGAGGGCGCTGGGGCTGGCACATAAGGACTTGGAAGTGGATGAGGGGGTCATAGCAGAGCTCAAGGAACTGTTTGACTCACCTTTGAGGGAGCAGCATGTACGGGTGATTGCGGCCTTATTCGGCAAGGAAATGCCAACATGGAGTGTGTTGCCCACGGAGACGAGCGCAATGGTGGGTGCAGCTTAAGCTGCGTCATTGGAAGTGTGGAGGGAGTATAGTGTATCTATGGATGTGAATCCTAAGATACTATGCTGGAACGTGCGGGGATTGAATAACCCTGCAAAGAGGAAAGCGGTGAGGGAGTTTATCACGTCGACGAGGGTGAATCTAGTATGTTTACAGGAGACTAAACTTGATGTAGTTGATCATTTCATGGTGATGCAATGTATTGGACCATCTTTGGATGGATTTGATTACCTTCCGGCTAGCGATACTCGTGGTGGAATCATACTAGCCTGGGACACCACGGTCATGCAGGTGGATAACATTAGCCGCGACACTAACTTCATGACAGGACTAGTGCATGGCAAGGATGGTTCATCCTGGTGGATTTCGGTGGTTTATGGACCGCAAGGGGATGATCTTAAATTGCAATTTCTTGCGGATTTGCATCAACGGAGGGGCATATGCCCAGGACATTGGATGGTGCTTGGTGACTTTAATATGATCACCAATGCCGAAGACAAAAACAACAACAACCTCAATCATCACACAATGAGAAAAATCAGGGAGTTCATAGATGAAAATGAGCTCAAAGAGCTCTACATGCACGGCAAGAGGTTTACTTGGACTAATGAGAGAGATACACCGGTGATGACAAAGATTGACCGAGTGCTAGTGACCGTGGACTGGGAGCTCATGTTTACCAAGAACCTTCTTCAAGCTTTATCAACTAATGTGTCGGATCATGCACCGCTACATCTCTCTACCTCTGTGCCTTTCTGCCAGCACAAGAGGTTTAGGTTTGAGTTGTACTGGACCAAGCTCGATGGATTCGAGCAAGCGGTGAAAGACGCGTGGGTCTGTGATGAGGCAATTGTTGACCCATATAAGCGTTTAGATGCTTTACTCAGAAACACAGCTACGGCATTGCAAGCATGGGGAGAGAGAAAGACGGGTAACATCTAGCTGAAGATGGCAGTGGCAAACTATGTGATACTCAGGTTTGACTGCGTGCAAGAGCATAGAATTCTGACACATCAGGAGTTATGGCTGAGAAGAACGCTAAAGCTAGCCTTACTGGGCATGGCCTCACTGCAGCGCACTATTGAGCGACAGAGATCGAGGTTAAGATGGATTAAGGAAGGGGACGCTAATACAAAGCTTTTCCAGGCTGTTTCAAATGGTAGACGATCCAAAAACTTCATCGCACACGTTAAGCATCAAGGCGAGCTCTTCTCCGAGTAGGATAGGAAAGGGGAAATCTTTATGGGAGCTTATCAACAACTAATGGGACACGCCACAGCGAGACAGAATGGAGTTGACCTGAGTTTTTTGAACATGGACTCACATGATCTCAGGGATGTTGAGGAGATCTTCACGGAGGAAGAAGTGTGGAATGCCATCAAAGACATGCCAGCAGATCGCGCGCCCGAACCGGATGGCTTCATCGGTACTTTTTATCAGAGGGCGTGGCACATAATAAAGCATGATATCATGGCTGTTATGTACAAGCTATACATTGGGGAAGAACGAGGATTCAGGAAGCTCAACAGGGCTCACATTATTTTCATCCCCAAGAAGCCGGATGCGGAGGAAGTGGGTGATTTTCGCCCCATAAGTTTGACACATAGCGCAGCCAAATTATTTGCAAAAGTGTTGGCAATTCGGGCAAGAAGACGAATGAAAGAAATTGTGAAAGTCAACCAATCTGCATTTATCTTGGGATGAGCTCTTCATGACAATTTCCTCCTAGTACGACAAGTCACGAGGAGATCCATGGACGGAAAGAGAAAGGTGTGTTCCTAAAACTTGGCATCTCGCACGCTTTTGACTCCCTCAGTTGGCCGTTCTTGTTTGAGGTTCTGCAAGCCAAAGGCTTTGGTCCAAAGTGGCTCAGGTGGATTGCCATTTTGCTGAATACTGCCTCCACCAAGGTTGTGGTTAATGGAATACCCGGTTCGAGCTTCAGCCATGCACAAGGGCTGCGGCAGGGTGACCCTGTCTCGCCACTCCTATTCGTGATTGCGGTGGACGTTCTGACAAAGATTTTCACTAAAGGGGAGGAAGTTGGGGCTATCAGTTCTTTCACAGGGATAGCATCATTGCAAAGGCTATCCATATACGCAGACGACGTTGCTTTGTTTGTACGGCCTATGGTGCAAGATCTGGGTTTTGTGACTGAGGTGCTCAGGGCTTCTGGTGATGCGTCTGGGCTACGTGTGAACTATGCTAAGTCCTCGGACATTCTCATTAGAGGTGACGAGATTGACAAGGATCGGGTGGCGGCGTTGTTGAACTGCAACATGTTAGATTTCCCGTGCAGATATCTTGGACTCCAACTCGCCATCCGCCAGCTGACTCGTGCGGAATGGCAACCAATATTGGACTCGGCGCGTAAGTTGGTGCCTGCCTTGCAGCATGGATTTATCTAACATCCGGGTAGGCTGATTCTGGTGAAGTCAGTTCTGGCGGCAAAACCTATCCATCATTTTCTAGTGTGTGATGCCCCTGATTGGGTGTTTGAAGAGCTTGATCGGAGCATGCGAGCATTTTTCTGGGCTGGAAAGGACAAAATCAACGGTGGTCAGTGTCTCGTGGCATGGAACAGCATTTGACGGCCTTTGAGCATGGGAGGACTGGGGGTGAAGAACTTGCAGTTACATGCACTTGCTCTTCATGTCCGATGGGAGTGGTTACGCCGGACTGATGAGTCCAGGCCATGGAAAGGTATCCCTATGACGGATGATGAGCACGCAAGGCAGGTGTTTGACAGCATGGTGCACATTCAGTTGGGAGATGGCAAGCGTGTCCTATTTTGGAGAGATAGGTGGATCCACGGGTTTGCTGCTGCGGACATTGCACCTACCATTGTGGCTGCAGTGGATACCAGAGTCAGAAACCGGCACACAGTTGAGCAAGCTATGTACGATAACAAATGGATTCAGGACGTGAGAGGTGATCTATCCTTCACCGCACATATACAACTCCTGCATCTGAATCAGGCCATCCACGCGATCCAGCAGCATGAAGGAGTCCCATATACTTTCTCGTGGCCCGCGGATCCTTCAGTAATGTACACGGCCAAATCAATTTATCAGAGACTGTGCGCCGGGGGTGTGACCTCTCCCTTCGCTGCCTGCATATGGAAAAGTTGGGCAACATTGAAGTGCAAGATTTTTGCATGGTTGGTTGTTCAGCACCGCCTGTGGACCTCGGACAGGAGAGCGAGACACGGGCTCCAGGATCAACTGGCACCTTGCTACACATGCTTGCAATGCGAGGATAATGTTGAGCACATTCTTGTCCAATGTGTATATGCTCGGGAGGTGTGGGAAGGATGCTTTTCTGCATTGGAACTGCAGGTCCCTAGGCCTAGCATCCAGATAGCTATCTACAATGGTGGCTGACCGGCAGAAAACACTACCAAAAGGCGCAGAAAAGAGGGTTTGATACATTGGTAATTTTGGTGGCATGGAATATGTGGAAACAGCGCAACGCTAGAGTCTTTAATGGTGCAAATGAAGTGCTAGCAGCAAGTAACCTCATTCCAAAAATCATGCAAGAGATAGAGGAATGGAGGAGAGCCGGGGTAGGGGTGGTAGGGTTTCAACGATTTGTGAGAGAGTAGCCTAGGGCTTTTGGTGGGTGGACTTGGGTGTGTTGTATCGCTTGGGTTATGTTCGCATACCCTCGAGCTTCTTGTAAATACTTTTGCTCTCTTCTATAAAGTTATGGTACGCCATTGGCGTACTCTCGAAAAAAACTCTTTTGTAGGAAGAGAGGGAGAGAGAAAGCATGTGTCAGCATGGGGTTTAAGGATTTCGTACTCTTCCATAAAGCCATGTTAGCGAAGCAAGGGTGGCGCTTGATTTTATAAGCTGGAGTTGCTATGTGCTAGATTTTGAAAGGAATTGGTTGTAAAAGGAATGCCTCTCATACTTGGAGGGCTATTATGTCAAATTTGAAAAGCTTTGAACTTGAGATTGATCAGGAGAATTAGAGATGGTGCAAGTACAAGAGTTTGGGAGGATCCTTAGATACCCTCAAGAGTTTGAACGTGTTTAGGCACTCCATGACCTTCTTGAACCGCTCCTTGCATTGTACGTGTGTTTGGCCGGGAACTTGATCCTGGTGAACTCCTCGACTACCGCATGCACGTTCTTCATTGGTGTGCGACGGGACGGCGACTCCCCGGTGTTCTTCATGGCTTTCTTCATATGCTCGCCCTTCATGGCCAGGGCGGCCTTGGTTGCCGTCGGGATGATCTCCTGCTCGGCGGCCTAGAATTATTCCCACGCTTAGTCCAACTCGGCCGCTCTACGGTCCAGGAGATTTCTCTCCCTTGAGGCCTTGCCCAAGGATTTCATAATCCACAGCCGAGCGTGGTCGTGCCTCGCACTACCCCGAGGTATGTCTAGGACCCGAATATCCTTGTCGCTGAGCTCGCCGCCCTCCCCGGACATCGGCTCCTCGGCAGCCAGTTCTTCAACATTGTGTTCCTCGTCTGCCCTCCTGGCGGCTCGTAGTCAGGATCATCGAGGTCGTCGCCCTGTGTCGGGGTTATAAATACAGAGTAGGCCCAAGTATATGGATGGCTCACCTTAGGCCCATGACCCATCCAAGATACGGCCTAGAAGACCATGGGCTAAGGGGCATTGTCATCGGCCCATCAACAACAAGGAGGAGGACTCAGGACCACGCTAAGTCCCAACAATTGGATACTGAGCCGGCCGACAGCCGAGCACTAGCAGTCAGCTAGACCATCAGTTGGCAGCTACCTAGGATACCTCTCGCCCATGATGCCTTAATGATGGCAGTTACCCAACGATGCTATAATCTAGTTAAATATGGCAGTTGCCAATAGTAAATGCCATGAAGCAGTCGACCGAACATGAGGCCATTAACTGCATTAATACTAGCCCATTATGTACCCCCTCCTAGTGCACTCTATATAAGTCGGGAGGCAGCTTTGGGCTGAGGGTTGAACATACCTTACGCCAAGAGCTAAGCACACCAAAGGAGTAGGGCATTACCTCCACTACAGAGGGGTCGAACTTGTATAGTTCATTGACCGTACTCTGAAAGCACAAGTGCTCCCTGGATGATTTTGGTAATTAATGTCAACATATCTCTTGTTGGACTAATACTTTTATCTAGTATATTTCAGATGAGTTCAACAGTGGAGTGGCATGGACAAGAGGATGTGGAACCCCTTCAAGATGCTAAGGATAGAAGATTGGCAAAAGCTCAAAAGCTCAAGACTCTACAGTTTCATTTTAATGATCCAAGATCACATTGAGTCCATAGGAAAGCCAATACTATTAAAAGGGGATGAGGTGTTGCTTAATGGCTTGCTTGCTCAAAGTGCTTAGTGATATGCTCCAAAGCCCTCAACCACTTTCTCATTTCCACATATGTCCCAAACCAAAAGTCAAACTCGGCCCCACTGATCTGATCTATCGGGCGCCACCGAGTTCACTTGACATAGCCACTGCCAGAAACCCTAATCAGTTCAGTCTCGCCGAGATGGGCTTGCAAACTCTCTGTTGCCAGTTGCAATTATTTCGGTCCCACCGAGATAAGCAATCGGTCCCATCGAGTTTGCCTGACCAACTCTCTGTTTAGCTTATTACCAAAATCGGTCCCACCGAGTTTGTGTAACCGGTCAAACCGAGTTGAGGTTTTACCCTAACCCTATCACATCGGTCCCACCGAGTTGATCATATCGGTCCCACCGAAAATCCTAACGTTCACATTTTGAACTGAATCGGTCTGACCGAGTTTCATGATTTGGTCCCACCGAGTTTGATAAATTGTGTGTAACGACTAGATTTTGTGTGGAGGCTATATATACCCCTCCACCCACTCTTCATTCGTGGAGAGAGCCATCAGAACGTGCCTACACTTCCAGCATAAATTTTTTGAGAGAGAACCACCTACTCATGTGTTGAGACCAAGATATTCCATTCCAACCACAAGAATCTTGATCTCTAGCCTTCCCCAAGTTGCTTTCCACTCAAATCATCTTTCAACCAAATCCAAATCTATGAGAGAGAGTTGAGTGTTGGGGAGACTATCATTTGAAGCACAAGAGCAAGTAGTTCATCATCAACACATCATCTATTACCTTTTGGAGAGTGGTGTCTCCTAGATTGGTTAGGTGTCACTAGGGAGCCTCCGTCAAGATTGTGGAGTTGAACCAAGGAGTTTGTAAGGGCAAGGAGATCGCCTACTTCGTGAAGATCTACCCTAGTGAGGCAGTCCTTCACGGGTGATGGCCATGGTGGGATAGACAAGGTTGCTTCTTCATGGACCCCTCGTTGGTGGAGCCCTCCGTGGACTCGCACAGACGTTACCCTTCGCGGGTTGAAGTCTCCATCAATGTGGATGCACGATAGCACCACCTACCGGAACCACGGAAAAAATCTTCATGTCTCCAATTGCGTTTGCATACTCCAATACCATCCCTTTACATTCTTGCAACTTGCATGCTTTACTTTCCGCTGCTCATATACTCTTCTCATGTTTGCTTGAAATGTATTGTGTATGTTTAAACTTGTGCTAAAACTCCACCTTAACTTGAAGAAATAAAAAATTGCTACTTTTATTTGTTGAGGGTCTAATCACCCCCCCCCCCCGCTCTAGACATCTCTTCTCGATCCTTTCAATTGGTATCAGAGCCTTAGACTCCATTTCTTTGGTTTAATCACCATTGGAGGAAGATGGATGAGTCTACGTTGGGGAGTCTTAGACATATAGTGCCTATATTTGATGGAGAGTTCTTTCATGAGTGGAAAAATGAGATGCTTGTAATTTCAATGAATATCATTTGAACAAGTACATTGCTAGCCCTTGTGCACCCCATGTTGATCCTTTGCATCCTACCCTTGATGAGTCCATTGACATGATCCACAACCTTAGAACTATTAATCTTATCACTAGAGGTTTGCCTAGAAACTTGATTGGTTGCTTGCCTACTCTTGTTTGTGCCTACACTATATGGAGATTTCTTGAGGAACAATTTCCAAACTATTCCTTGCAAAACTTAGATGAAATTCTTCATAAGTCTATTGACTTGAGTAAGATGAATTCCAATGATCCTAAGTTTGGTGATTGTATATTTGAGCTTACTAACCTCATGCGTGCCAAAGGAGATGTTGGAATCATTGGCAATATCATCTTCGAAGCCATTAGAATTCATAAAGATGAATATTGTGATGATCATTTATCTAATGAATCACTCTCTCTAGGAATTGATCCATCCCAAGACGATGTTGAACATGGATACTATGATGATGATGATGATGATAGTGACTTTGATCTCAATGAGTCTATGAGACACTTTGGTCTTATGGCTAATCTTCGCGACTACATGGCTGGAGGAAAGGAATGGGTCCTTGATAGTGGATGTACCAATCACATGACCGGAGATAAGGATATGTTTCGTGAGCTTCTTTGAAAGCAATGACCCTCGAAAGTATGTCACTTTTGGTAATAACTCAAAGGGTAAGGTGGTTGGCCTTGGTAAGGTGGCCATCTCACATGAGAGCTCCATACAAAATGTTATGCTCGTTGAATCTCTTGGCTACAATTTACTTTCCGTATCTAGACTTGCTGATTTTGGCTTCAATGTCCTATTCTTGAAGTAGATTGCCAAGTGTTTCGTGAGAGATAACCACAATATGGTCTTTACGGTATCGTGAGAGGTGATCTTTACATTGTTGATTTCACTAAAAAGGCTTAACCTAGAACTTGCTTAATTGCTAAATCCTCTAAAGGTTGGTTGTGGCATAGAAGGTTAGTTCATGTGGGCATGCGAAATCTTGATAAGCTTATTAAAGGTGAATCATATCCTTGGAGTGAAAGATGTTATATTTGACAAGGATAGATTGTGCAGTGCTTGTCAAGCAGGAAAAAAAGTTTGAGGAAGCCACCCCGTGAACATCATGACCACGAGAAGACCACTCGAGCTACTTCATATGGATCTTTTTTGTCCCAATGCCTACAAAAGTCTCGGTGGAAACTTGTCGGCGTCCTGGGAACGGGGGTCCCCAGACTTGCCTGCCTGCGGCCCACGGTGTGGCTCCACTAGCGGCCTGGTATGGCCCATCTTCATCAGCAAACACACAAGACCCTCGCGAGGGGCCAAGCCTCACGAGGCGGACGACACAAGACCTCCTCAGGGGCAGCCTCACTAGGCTGGCTCGCGAGGAGCGGAGAGATCAAGGCAAGGGGCACCTCGTGAGATTCCCGTGACGTGAGCCATGACGACCAAGGCCAGGCCGGCGCCAGGTGGGCGCCAGCGGGTGTAGAGTACTGGTTTCCTCTTTGGTGCTAAAGGGGCAGGTGCAGGCGAGGAGTCCCGAGGCATCCGACAAAGGTTTCCATATCGATGAAACAAGACCAAGACCAGCGGGACGGCAGGATGGAGGTCATCGCGGAGCCCACGACAGCGTCACCACCAGAGCCTTTGGTAGGCGAAGACCACCTTTTGTCAGGATAGCTTGTACTAGCTGCCCCCCTTCAAATTGGCCGTTGTGGGATCCCTTCCCGCCTAAACATTTGGGAAGAGGATCGGGGACTCTATAAATAGGACTAGCCACCACCGCAGGAAGCAACTGATCTTGGATCACCCAGACCATCTTGACACGCACAAGCTCCTCAAGCTCAAGAACACCTCTCCTCAGGAGGTTGTTCTTCCCTTGTACTTGTTCATCCCCATCCTATAAGGCAATCCACCACACCACACTGGAGTAGGGTATTACACCACATCGGTGGCCCGAACTAGTATAAACTCTTGTGTCTCATGTTCTTTGGGTTCGGCGAGCTTGGCTTTGAGATCGTTGTGAGAGTGTGAGCTAGGGGGAGAGAGATCTTCGTGTGCACCCCAGTGTTTGAACCTCAAGGGTTTGTCGGAACCCGTAATCCGACATTTGGCGCGCCAGGTAGGGGTGCACCGAAGCTTCTTCTCCACCAGACCAACTCGCCGCCGCTCCGCAGCTCCGATGGCTGATGATCTGAGTACCCAAGCCGATCGTTGGGCAGCCTGGCCTGCTCGAGCACCGCCATCCGCTCCGGAAGACCTCAACTCCGCGCTCCAGGCGGCCCGCACACTGCCTAACACCACCGGCCGCGGGCGGCGTGGACCCGCAACTTCATCCCTCGCACCACGGCGCGCGAGCGCCGCCGCACGGTCTTCAAGCTACGCCGCGACGACGGCACCGCACACCCGACGGGAGCAGGCGAACATGCGGGCCGCGCTCATCGTGTACAGGAGTTATTCTGGTGCGAGCTGGCTGAGAGCGGCATGACGTGTTCTTTGGAGCAACGTCGCCGAACTGTTGGACTATGCCTATAGGGGTGCATTACCTTTCTGCTCCTTGTCCACGCCTCAGGTTGTAGCTAAGGCGCGCGCGAGGCCCCAGCGAGTGATACGTCTCCAACGTATCTATAATTTTTGATTGCTCCATGCTATATTATCTACTGTTTTGGACATTATTGGGCTTTATTATCCACTTCTATATTATTTTTGGGACTAACCTATTAACCGGAGGCCCAACCCAGAATTGCTGTTTTTTGCCTATTTCAGAGTTTCAAAGAAATAGAATATCAAACGGAGTCCAAACGAAATGAAACCTTCAGGAACGTGATTTTCTCACCGAATATGACCCAGGAGACTTGGACCCTACGTCAAGAAAGAAAGGAGGTGGGCACGAGGTAGGGGGGTGCGCCCTCCACCCTCGTGGGCCCCACCTTGCTCCACCGACGTACTTCTTCCTCCTATATATACCTATGTACCCCCAAACGATCAGATAGGGAGCCAAAAACCTAATTCCACCGGCCAAGAACCTTCGTACTCCACGAGATCCCATCTTGGGGCTTGTTTGAGCTCATGGGAGGTATCCACCATGGAGGGCTTCTACATCATCACCATAGCCCCTCCGATGAAGTGTGAGTAGTTTACCTCGAGACATTCGAATTCGATAGTTAGTAGCTAGATGGCTTCTTCTCTCTTTCTGGATCTCAATACAATGTTCTCCCCCTCTCTCATGGAGATCTATTCGATGTAATCTTCTTTTTGCGGTGTGTTTGTCGAGACCGATGAATTATGGGTTTATGATCAAGATTATCTATGAACAATATTTGAATCTTCTCTGAATTCTTTTATGTATGATTGGTTATCTTTGCAAGTCTCTTGAATTATCGGTTTGGTTTGGCCTACTAGATTGGTTTTTCTTGCAATGGGAGAAGTGCTTAGCTTTGGTTCAATCTTGCGGTGTCCTTTCCCAGTGTGATGAGGGCAGCAAGGCACATATTGTATTGTTGCCATCGAGGATAACAAGATGGGGTTTTTATAATATTGCATGAATTTATCCCTATACATCATGTCATCTTGCTTAAGACGCTACTCTATTTTCTTGAACTTAATACTCTAGATGCATCTTTGGATAGCGATCGATGAGTGGAGTAATAGTAGTAGATGCGAGGCGAGTCGGTCTACTTGCCTCGGACGTGATGCCTATATACATGATCATACCTAGATATTCTCATAACTATGCTCAATTCTGTCAATTGCTCAACAGTAATTCGTTCACCCACCGTAAAATACTTATGCTCTTGAGAGAAGCCACTAGTGAAATCTATGGCCCCTGGTCTATCTTCATCATATCAATCTTCCTACACTTTATTCTTGCTTTGCTTTTTTACTTTGCCTTTTATTTTCTTTGCATCTTTATCACAAAAATACGAAAAATATTGTCTACCATCTCTATCAGATCTCACTCTCCTAAGTGACCGTGAAGGGATTGACAACTCCTTATCGCGTTGGTTGCGAGGAGTTATTTGCTTTGTGTAGGTATGAGGGACTCGCGAGTAGCCTCCTACTGGATTGATACCTTGGTTCTCAAAAACTGTGGGAAATACTTACGCTACTTTGCTACATCATCCTTTCCTCTGCAAGGAAATCCAACACAGTGCCCAAGAGGTAGCAAAAAGAATTTCTGGCGCCGGTGCTGGGGAGTCTACGCAAAAGTCAACATACCAAGTACCCATCACAATCCTTATCTCTCGTATTACATTATTTGCCATTTGCCTCTCGTTTTCCTCCCCCCCACTTCACACTTGCCGTTTTATTCGCCCTCTCTTTTTCCGTTTGCCTCTTTCTCGCTTTCTTGTCATCATGGCTAGTCTTATATCTTCTCCGTTGTCTCACGAGAATGAAGTTCTAAATTTTAAGAAAAGGGAGGGAGAAAATCTAAAAGTTTCTTGGTATAGAATTTGCAATGCTCAAAATAGATCTACCAGGAAGCAATCTACTTCAGTTCTTCTGCGCAATTTTTATGTAGGTGCTAATCCTTGGTATAGATATATCCTTGATACCATTACCGGAGGGAATTTCTTGGGTAGCCACACTTTTGACTCTTATAATGCTATGATAGATTTATTTGGCACGCCACCTCTTTTGGTTAATGGAACTATGTTAACTTTGGAGCATGTAATGCAAAGACTTGAAATTATTGAAAATAAAGTTGCTACCGTTGAGTTAATTGAAAATCTAGATAAAAAGATCCACAATCAAATTACCCAATATGGATCTAAGGTAGGAGTAACTTTGAAAAATATTAAGGAAAAGGAACCCATAGTTAATGAGAGAATAAATCAAGATTCCACTAGAATCGATAAACTTGAGGGTATCATTACCAACTTGGGAACCGCTTTTTCTTCCGTAAAGAATACTCCAAGTCCTCGTACTAAAATTGCCAAGCTTATGTATGTTCCTAAAAATAAGGGTGAATCCTCTAGTAAGGAAACTGCGGATCTTAAATCTATAAGTATTCACCCCAATCTTTTTGCTATCATTAAGGAACCATTTGCTACGAATGAATTTTTCGAGTTCGTGCCTAAACGTTTGATAATTACTAAAAAGAAAGAAATTTCTAAGGAAGATAGATGTCTCATTGAAGAATTGCCTATCAAAGATGGCAATACCTAGATCTATCCTTGCTTTTATGCCTAGCTAGGGCCGTTAAACGATAGCGCTTGTTGGGAGGCAACCCAATTTTATTTTTAGTTTTTTTTGGCTTTTGCTTCTGTTTAGGAATAAATATTTGATATAGCCTCTGGTTATATGTGTTTTTTATGTTTTAATTAGTGTTTGTGCCAAGTTAAACCTATAGGATCTTCTTGGATGATAGTTATTTGATCTTGCTGTAATTTCCAGAAACTTTCTGTTTACGAAAACAATTGTTAAAAATCACCAGAACGTGATAAAATAGTGATTCCAATTGCTGCTTATCAATAAACAAATTTCCTAGGTCTTACTATTTTATTTGAGTTTTTAGAGTGCCATAAGTTTGCGTTAGTTACAGATTACTACAGACTGTTCTGTTTTTGACAGATTCTGTTTTTGTGTGTTGTTTGCTTATTTTGATAAATCTATGGATAGTAAAATAATTTATAAACCATAGATAAGTTAGAATACAGTAGGTTTAACGCCAATATAAATAAAAAATGAGTTCATTACAGTACCTTTAAGTGGTCTTTTGTTTTCTTTCGCTAACGGAGCTCACGAGATTTCTGTTGAGTTTTGTGTTGTGAAGTTTTCAAGTTTTGGGTGAAATCTTTTGATGGATTATGGAACAAGGAGTGGCAAGAGCCTAAGCTTGGGGATGCCCATGGCACCCCCAAGATAATCTAAGGACACCAAAAAGTCAAAGCTTGGGGATGCCCCCGGAAGGCATCCCCTCTTTAAATCTACTTCCATCGGTAACTTTACTTGGAGCTATATTTTTATTCACCACATGATATGTGTTTTGCTTGGAGCGTCTTGTATGATTTGAGTCTTTGATTTTTAGTGTACCACAATCATCCTTGCTGTACACACATTTTTATAGAGCCATACATGATTTGGAATTTGATAGAATACTCTATGTGCTTCACTTATATCTTTTGAGCTATATAGTTTTGCTCTAGTGCTTCACTTATATCTTTTAGAGCACGGTGGTGGACTTGTTTTATAGAAACTATTAATATCTCATGCTTCACTTAGATTATTTTGAGAGTCTTAAATAGCATGGTAATTTGCTTAAAAAAATCTAATATGCTTGGTATTCAAGATTTGTAAAGCTTTCTTTTGAGTGCGTTGAATATTAAGAAAAGTTTGATGCTTGATAATTGTTTTGAGATATGAAGATGGTGATATTAGAGTCATGCTAGTTGAGTAGTTGTGAATTTGAGAAATACTTGTGTTAAAGTTTGTGATTCCCGTAGCATGCACGTATGGTGAACCGTTATGTGATGAAGTCGGAGCATGATTTATTTATTGACTGTCTTCCTTATGAGTGGCGGTCAGGGACGAGCGATGGTCTTCTCCTACCAATCTATCCCCCTAGGAGCATGCGCGTAATACTTTGCTTTGATAACTCGTAGATTATTGCAATAAGTATATGAGTTCTTTATGACTAATGTTGAGTCCATGGATTATACGCACTTTTCTTCCTTCCACCATTGCTAGCCTCTCTAATACCGCGCACTTTTCGCCGGTATCATACACCCACCATATACCTTCCTCAGAACAGCCACCATACCTACCTATCATGGCATTTCCATAGCCATTCCGAGATATATTGTCATGCAACTTTCCACCGTTCAGTTTATTATCACACGCTCCATCATTGTCATATTGCTAACATGATCATGTAGTTGACATCGTATTTGTGGCAAAGCCACCGTTCATAATTCTTTCATACATGTCACTCTTGATTCATTGCATATCCCAGTACACCGTGGGAGGCATTCATATAGAGTCATATTTTGTTCTAAGTATCGAGTTGTAATTGTTGAGTTGTAAGAAAATAAAAGTGTGATGATCATCATTTTTAGAGCATTGTCCCAAGTGAGGAAAAGGATGATGGAGACTATGATTCCCCCACAAGTCGGGATGAGACTCCGGACGAAAAAAAAGAGGTCGTAAAAAAAGAGAAAAGGCCCAAATAAAATAATAAAAAATAAAAAAATGAGAGAAAAAGAGAGAAGGTACAATGTTACTATCCTTTACCACACTTGTGCTTCAAAGTAGCACCATGATCTTCATGATAGAGAGTCTCTCATTTTGTCACTTTCATATACTAGTGGGAATTTTTCATTATAGAACTTGGCTTGTATATTCCAATGATGGGCTTCCTCAAAATGCCCTAGGTCTTCGTGAGCAAGCGAGTTGGATGCACACCCACTTAGTTTCTTTTGTTGAGCTTCCATATACTTATAGCTCTAGTGCATCCGTTGCATGGCAATCCCTACTCACCCACATTGATATCTATTGATGGGCATCTCCATAGCCCATTGATACGCCTAGTTGATGTGAGACTATCTTCCCCTCTTTTTGTCTTCTCCACAACCACCATTATATTCCACATATAGTGCTATATCCATGGCTCACGCTCATGTATTGCGTGAAGATTGAAAAAAGTTTTGAGCAAAAGTATGAAACAATTGCTTGGCTTGTCATCGGGGTTGTGCATGATTTAAATACTTTGTGTGGTGAAGATAGAGCATATCCAGACTATATTATTTTGTAGGGATAACTTTCTTTGGCCATGTTATTTTGAGAAAACATGATTGCTTTGTTAGTATGTTTGAAGTATTATTATTTTTATGTCAATATTAACTTTTGTCTTGAATCTTTCGGATCTGAATATTCATACCACAATTAAGAAGAATTACATTGAAATTATGCCAAGTAGCACTCCGCATCAAAAATTCTGTTTTTATCATTTACCTACTCGAGGACGAGCAGAATTAAGCTTGGGGATGCCTGATACGTCTCCAACATATCTATAATTTTTGATTGCTCCATGCTATATTATCTACTATTTTGGACATTATTGGGCTTTATTATCCACTTTTATATTAATTTTGGGACTAACCTATTAACCGGAGGCCCAGCCCAGAATTGCTGTTTTTTGCCTATTTCAGAGTTTCGAAGAAATGAAATATCAAACGGAGTCCAAACGGAATGAAACCTTCGGGAACGTGATTTTCTCACCGAATATGACCCAGGAGACTTGGACCCTATGTCAAGAAAGAAAGGAGGTGGGCACAAGGTAGGGGGCGCGCCCTCCACCCTCGTGGGCCCCACCTTGCTCCACTGACGTACTTCCTCCTCCTATATATACCTACGTACCCCCAAACGATCAGATACGGAGCCAAAAACCTAATTCCAACGCCGCAACCTTCTGTACCCACGAGATCCCATCTTGGGGCCTGTTCTGGAGCTCCGCCGGAGGGGGCATCCACCGCGGAGGGCTTCTACATCATCACCATAGCCCCTCCGATGAAGTGTGAGTTGTTTACCTCAGACCTTCGGGTCCATAGTTAGTAGCTAGATGGCTTCTTCTCTCTTTTTGGATCTCAATACAATGTTCTCCCCCTTTCTCGTGGAGATCTATTCGATGTAATCTTCTTTTTGTGGTGTGTTTGTTGAGACCGATGAATTGTGGGTTTATGATCAAGATTATCTATGAACAATATTTGAATCTTCTCTGAATTCTTTTATGTATGATTGGTTATCTTTGCAAGTCTCTTCGAATTATCAGTTTGGTTTGGCCTACTAGATTGGTTTTTCTTGCAATGGGAGGGAAGTGCTTAGCTTTGGGTTCAATCTTACGGTGTCCTTTCCCAGTGACGGTAGGGGCAACAAGGCACGTATTGTATTGTTGCCATCGAGGATAACAAGATGGGGTTTTTATCATATTGCATGAATTTATCCCTATACATCATGTCATCTTGCTTAAGACTCTACTCTATTTTCTTGAACTTAATACTCTAGATGCATGCTGGATAGCGGTCGACGAGTGGAGTAATAGTAGTAGATGCAGGCAGGAGTCGGTCTACTTGTCTCAGACATGATGCCTATATACATGATCATACCTAGATATTCTCATAACTATGCTCAATTCTGTCAATTGCTCAACAGTAATTCGCTCACCCACCGTAAAATACTTATGCTCTTTGGAGAAGCCACTAGTGAAATCTATGGACCCTGGGTCTATCTTCATCATATCAATCTTCCTACACTTTATTATTGCTTTGCTTTTTTACTTTGCCTTTTATTTTACTTTGCATCTTTATCACAAAAATACCAAAAATACTATCTATCATCTCTATCAGATCTCACTCTCGTAAGTGACCGTGAAGGGATTGACAACCCCTTATCGCGTTGGTTGCGAGGAGTTATTTGCTTTGTGTAGGTATGAGGGACTCATGGCGTAGCCTCCTACTGGATTGATACCTTGGTTCTCAAAAACTGAGGGAAATACTTACGCTACTTTGCTGCATCATCCTTTCCTCTTCAAGGAAATCCAACGCAGTGCTTAAGAGGTAGCAGCAAGCTTGCGCACCCCCTGGGGCAATGGAGGAACCCGACGACACCAACATGGGCACGGGCGCCGCCTGTCCAACCGCTGCAACTTCATCACGGGCAGGAGCAAGCGCTGGCAGCCCCCTGCAAGGGCGCACTGGAGTGCAACCCGGCAGCCGCCAAGGTCGGGTGTCGCTGCTGGAAGCTCCAGGCGCGGGGCACTCAGGTGGTGGCCCTGGTGGGGCGACCGTCGATGCCTATGTGCCCCGCATGGTGAACCTGGAGTACGCGCTCGGGGAGGGCCCCGACACGTTCCTCGGGCCAGGATGGCACGGCGGAACACTTGAAGCAGGAGCTTTCCACGAGTCGCCCGAAGGCTCCTCCGACCCCTTCAGCAACGACGACGGGGTACAACAGGTATCACGGATGCAGGCGTGCACTAACCATGGCCTGGAAGTGGACCAGACCGCGACAGTAGCCGGAGACCCAAGGGTGGTGGTTCCACCCCTGGCCGGAGCGGAACGCTGGGGGCTGCGCGCGCGGGGCTCGGAGCCACGGCCTCCCCCGCGCCGCGTGGAGCAAGGCGCCGTGCGGAGGTAGGTCCTGTGCCGGGGGAAGCGTTGGTGAGCCCTTCCCCCCGGTAGAGGGCTCGTGGTCGCCGGGGGCGCCGCTAGCATCCCCTTGCCCCTTGGCCTTGTCCTGGTTTCCAGACGCCCCAATGGTGGCCGGGGGTGGTGCACGGCGGGGCCCTCTTCTAGCGATATGAAGTAAGGCTCACGCCTGTGAAGGTCTCCGCTCGTGACACTCCCACATAATAATGAGTGGGTCTGTACATGCCCCGAGTCTCCAGAGTGTCGCCCTCGGGCCTCGGGGGCTCCCGCCCGCGTCCTAGTGGAAGCACCATGCTCCGCGCTGGCCGTCGACACTGTCTCCCAATGACTATGCTCAAAACCGGTGATAGCACTTAGCTCCGCGCTGGTGGAAGACAAGAAGACTAGCTAGGTGCCGGATGCGGCCATTTGCTTTGACCTCTTTTCTGTAGCCCAAATTTGCAGCCTTTGATTTTGGATTTGAAGTCGTATTTTCATTGGCAATCGCGGGGGGGGGGGGGGTGCCTTTTCTCGTTCATGTTGATTTCGTGAGTTTCTGAATTCATGCCTTGTTTTGAGGATTGCGTCTGCTACCTCCCCCCTTCTGAGCATCTCGCGAGCGGGGGCTGGGCGTGGCATGCATGCGCTACGCGCGCACCCTGCCGTGACCGGCGCTTGCTTCTCGCGAGGACCTCTCGGGCGGACTAGCAGGCCCCTCAGGAGGCCAAAACCTCGCGAGCCTGCAAAGGACTCTCCTTGGGAGAAATGCACATCCGCAGCTGCCAAATCAGTTTGAAGCCTGCCTGGACTAAGGTAAGTTACGGCAGCAAGCCCGCAAGGGGCTTGTGAGCTCACAAAAGCACGTTTCAAGCCTAGCCTAAGAAGTAAAATGGTAGTCCGTTTACATGAGGGGCTCCCCCTCCCCAAAATGCTCTTACATCGTGAGGGGTTGTCCCCAAGCTTTTGCATGGAGGTTCAAGATAAAGGAGCGCGGGCTCAGTCGGACATGTCGCTCGCCGCGTCTTCCGAATCACTCCCAGACATGCTGCTGGCGCTGGCGCTAGCGCTATCTTCACCGTCATCAACCTCGTCGCCCTCATCCGCCACGACCACCACCGCATCATCATCAAAAGCGAAGGCCCTGACCAGAGCATCCACATTGTCGTCCACCCAGCGTGCCAGATTGTCCCGGATGACTTCGAGCACCGGGGCGATGGCGGCGTCAAAGTCGAAGTCAGGATTGATGTTTTGGAGATGGCTGAAAACGCGGGAAAACGCGCGCCCGAGGAGGCTTCGGCTCTTCTCCTCGACAAGCTCGCGAGCCCTCTCAGCCTGGTTCTCTAGGCGCGTCACGACATCAGTGAAGAAGCGGAGGTGGCTGGCATAGTCTTCCGCATGGGGATGAGGGGCGTATTCATCACAAAATGGCGCCCAACGTCTGGTTGGCCCTCGTTCTGAGGTCCCGGAGCATGGGGGTGTGCTCGCGCCGCAACATCTATCTGCGGATCGCCTCCTCCCTGCTCTGCTGCGCAATGGACTCAGCAGCGCTGCTGAAGCGGGAGCAGCTCAGCACGGGCGGAGTCCAACTCGCCCTGCACGGAGATCAAGGCAGCCGCGGGGGCCTTCTCGTGCTGCTCCGCCCCAGCCAACCTTGACCTGAGGGCGGCGGTCCTGCCCTCAGCTTCGGCTTCCACGAACTTCAGCTTCAGGTCGTACATATTGGCAAGATCAGCGCGAGCCTCGGCTACCCTGCGATCAACTTCCTCCTGGGTCCTGGCCTCGCGCGCGCTGGCAGCATCTTCCGCTTGGGCAACCTGACGCTCCCTCGTCTCCAACCGCTCAAGCTCGAGGCTGTGCTCCATGGCCTCCAGCATCAGTGCTTCCTCGCGCCTCAAGATCTCCTCCTCATCGGACGGTGCCCCCCTTCATCGACGCTAAGGCAGCCCTACACGCCTCCACTTGCTGCTCTAGGGAGGCATTCAGGGCCTGGAGCTCCTGCCTGCGCTTCTCGGCGACCTCGCGGCGGTGGTCTGCCTCCCTGGCCTCCTCCAAGGCTCGGGCGCTAGCCTCGCGTGAGTTTGCGAGGGATGCCTCGGCCTTCGCGTTGGCGTGCTCGCGCTGGAGGCGCCCGAGGTTGATGGCCACCTTCAGTTGATGCCACTCGTCCACCAGTCGAAGGCCCTCGGTTTCGAGGCGGGCGTCAACATCCACAAGCTCCTCCCCAAGCCGGCTCAGCGCACCCATCGCCTCCCGGAAAAGCTCATGACGGACAACGCCCCTCTTGCGTGCCCGCTCGAACAAACGACCAGGTCCGTCCTCCGCGCTGAAAGTCGCTGATGAAGTTCGAAGAGGCATGCCTCCTCCCAGCAGGGGGCTGGAGGCTGGCCCCTTTCCAGTTGTCCTTCGGGTCTCGGCAGGGGCCCAGAGGGGCAGAGGCTTGTTGCATGAAGAAGACGCCAGGGCCGAGGTCACCCAGCCGCGGTCAATAACCAGAGGAGGAGCCCTTGGCACACCTTCAGCACCCTAGGTAGGACCGTGAAGGAGGAACGGCAAGAACGCGGGGTCGAGACGCCAGGCCGGCGCATGCGCCTCTCCGGCTGACGTTGCGCCGAGTGCCGGCTAGAGGTGCTCAGGATCAGCGGAGGACTCGAGGCAGGAAAAGGTTGCTTCTCGGGAGATTTTGCCGCCTTAGCGGAAGAGACCCTGAGGAATTACAGTCAGGAGGGGAAACAACACTCGAGAAATTACAAAGATAAGGTACTCACTTGTCTATGGCGATATACTTCCTCTGTTTCAATCGCCGGAAGGCATCACCGCTGCAGCTTGGAGATCCCTTCCTCTTCCGGAGCGCGTCGAAGTTCGGTCGGAGCCGGCCGAAGCCCTGGGCGCGGCCACCAGCGCCGGGCACGGCTGGAGTGGCTCCTGAGGAGGTGACCTCAGGGGTGCATGACTACGTGGAGACCTCAGCCCCCGCCTCGTGGCGACCCGTCGGGGCCTCGGGGGTTTCAGCCTCAGGAGTGTCAGGCTGCATCGCCCCTCCGGCCGCTTCCTCAGGATGGCTCTCCATGGGCCCATGGGACGACCCTTCAGGAGCCCCGAGCGGTGCCGGTTCCTCAGTAGACGCGTCGCCAGCGGCCAGCGGTGGTCGCCCCCCTGCGCCCACTTCCGGCGAGATCACTGCACCGACGGCAGGCAAGGGAGCCACGAAGACAGGGCTCTCGCGAGGCCCTTCAAGGCCAGCCGGGCGTGGCCCCCATTCGTCAAAGGAAGGGCATCTGCTTCGCGAACTCCACCTTGTTCGAGCAGCAGTACAGAAGACAACCTTCTTCCAGCAGGCTGGTCGGCGTGGGGTCACCGGTCAGGAGCTCGAGGATCGTGCACCATGCCTCAGGGGTAAGAGCCGGCACTTGGAGCCTCATGCGGTCCCTGTAACCGGAGAAGGTCCACATCGGTCGAGAGTGACGCTGAAGCGGAGCAATGCGGCACCGAATGAACTCCTTCACCATCATAGGCGCCGTCACCCCAAGGCCCTTCAGCCTGGCCAGCCGGTGCCAGGCATGAGCGAGCCGCTGGTCGGCGAGCCTTACGTGCTCCCAGCCGGAGCTTGGGGCGGCCGGAATCCGCGGAAGCAGCAACAAGGGGTTGCACACACCAACATCCACATACACCCATCGCTTCCGGAAGCCTCCGACGACCGGAGAGAGCTCGAAGTCGATCCCCGAGCCGGCCATAGCGGCCACAGCCTGGAAAGATACACACTCCGAGCGGTGACGAGCGTCTGTCAGATGCAGAGAGAAGAAGTGGCGGAGCAACGCCACGGAAGGGGCAATGCCCACCATGGCCTCGCTGACAAAGGCGAAGACGGTAAGGAGGATGATGGATTGGGGATCAAGGTGCAATGCGTTGATCTGATAATGCGAAAGCACCGCATTGAAGAAGTCGGAGAAAGGAGGGGTCAGACCGGCCCAGAGGGCGTGAAGGTGGAGGGGGATCTCAGTGGCCGTCATGTCGATTTCAGCATGGGAAGCGGGCCAGGCCACCATCACCCCCCATTAGTTGGAGTCGGCAGCGAGCGCTGGGCGCACCTTGCCCATCGCCTCCTGGTTGAGCACCACCGACCGCTCGGCAATGGGTTCAAGGCGGCGGCATAGGAACCAAGGTACGGGACTCCTTCTTCCCCTTCTTCTTCCGGCTTGGTGCCATGGCCGCGGGGAGAGTTGGCGTCGGATCGAACGGGGAAAGGATCCGCTAGTTGCCGGAAGACGAGGGAGCTACAGAGCGCTCGCCTGCGATGGGGTGCAGCTGTGTAGGCAACGGTGGCTGCTTAGCCAGGTGGAAATCGAGGCTGAGTAGGGAAGTGGAGGCGCCCACGTCCCGTCAAACGCCACGCGTCAATCAAGGCCGCAGGCGGTTGGGGCCCGCAGCGCTCCGCACTTGCCCCTTGGCTTCGCCTCGAAGCCAAGTCTGAGCGCGCCTTGGGCCCGGGGGCTACTGTCGGCGTCCAAGGAACGGGGGTCCACAGACTTGCCTGCCTGCAGCCCACGACGTGGCTCCACTAGCGGCCTGGTACGACCCATCTTCATCAGCAAATGCACAAGACCCTCGCGAGGGGCCAAGCCTCGCGAGGCAGACGACACAAGACCTCCTCAGGGGCAGCCTCACTAGGCTGGCTCGCGAGGAGTGGAGAGATCAAGGCGAGGGGCACCTCGTGAGATTCCCGTGACGTGAGCCATAACGACCAAGGACAGGCGGGCGCCAGCGGGCGCAGAGTACCGGTTTCCTCTTTGGTGCTAAAGGGGCAGGTGCAGGCGAGGAGTCTCGAGGCATCCTACAAAGGTTTCCATATCGGTGCAACGAGACCAAGACCAGCGGGACGGCAGGATGGAGGTCATCGCGGAGCCCACGACGGCGTCACCACCAGAGCCTTTGGCAGGCGAAGACCACCTTTTGTTAGGATAGCTTGTACTAGCTGCCCCCCTTCAAATTGGCCGTTGTGGGATCCCGCCTAAACATTTGGGAAGAGGACCGGGGCCTCTACAAATAGGACTAGCCACCACCGCAGGAGGCAACTGATCTTGGATCACCCAGACCATCTTGACATGCACAAGCTCCTCGAGCTCAAGAACACCTCTCCTCAGGAGGCTGTTCTTCCCTTGTACTTGTTCATCCCCGGCCTATAAGGCAATCCACCACACCACACTGGAGTAGGGTATTACACCACATCGGTGGCCCGAACCAGTATAAACTATTGTGTCTCATGTTCTTTGGGTTCGGTGTGGCACCCCGGCTCAGAGCGACCGGTTTACCCTGCATTGTCAGCCCAGAGACCATGTCTTCTGGCAACACACAACATATTGGTACATAAAACAACCGCTTTATTGATGCTAGCGGAACAGGGTTTACATTAAAACAGCTGTCGAGGCCAAGCGGCACACTCGGTGCGGCTGAACAATATGTACATTATTTAGTGAACATAATGGGGCCTCGATCCGAACAACTACGTGGCAGCGGAATAACGTCGAAGCGGAAGCTCCATATCACAGGGACACCGATGTGGACACGATCTAGACTCGAACAACGCTCCTTTCCAACGAGGCTTTCCTGAAATCTGGCATGACACGCCAGGTCAGTACATTGAATGTACTTGCAAGCTCACAACAGGCATAATCATAATGACAAACAATGTCATGATATTTAACCAATTATTAATAATGCAACACTATATGTCAACATGTTGTGATCATGCTCGAACGTCCCTCAGGACAACTTACCAACCGTGATCATCCTTAGATCACAAACACACCACCAACGTGGTAAAACACACCACCAACATGGTAAAAACACACCACCAACGTGGTCTTTAACAAAATGACTCGTGATCCTTACGGCGATCACAACCACGACCAGTATCTGGTCCCAATTTCTTTGATGGCCTTTCTGCCATCCTCAACAATGCAAGGTTTACAGCTTAGTGTGCAATTTTTATTAGTCGTTGACTCATGGTGGGACCTACTACGAGGTGTCCGTGACCGTGGACTCGGCTATCGATAGATTATACACTCTGCAGAGGTAGCACACTGTACCCACACCACGGAACCCATGGCCTCGCACTCCCATTCGGGTGGACCAACGGCATTCTGGCGAAACCCCTCCATTGCCACAACACTCTCCCGGCCACTCCGACCCAAATCCCCAACGGGCTGGTCCTGGGTGGCCCCTTGTCTACCAAAGACACCCCGACCACCGTCATGGTCAAAACACTCCCACTCGGGGACTCGGTACCATAATCTCATCAATGAGCACACAAGATTATGTCTGCTTACCGGGCCAGGGCAAGCACGACATAACCTTCCCTAGATGGAGGCACCGACTAGAGGCCGTGTCAATGGACCGAATCAAGGCCTTCCCATAAAGGCGAATGTGGTTGCACTGGAAATAAACTCGATTCAGCGGCACCATGACCCAGTCAACGGTATATTCAAGTTGAGTTATATTCAGGTTGAACTTTAAACTAAAAATGACCGGTGTCATAGCATGCCATGAAATGCAAAACAACACATGCATCATATGATAAAAATGACCGATGTCATCCATATACACACCAAGCATAACCACAACAACTCATATTACTCTACTAGCTCAAAATGACTCACAACTTAACCAAAATATTTTGCAACAACTTTTATTAATTTCTTACGCAAGAAAGTAACTCCGATAACTTTTTCATATGCATAACAAAAGATTTCACTATCAACAACTCTTAATTTCTTTATCACTAAGTTGGGTTCAAACATTCTGTAAAACAAGCAATATGATTTAACAAGTATTTAACAGAATATTTTCTAACAAATTTTTATCAATTTATGAAGGCAAAAACATAGCTAAATAATTACTAACATGCATAACAAAATTATTTCTAACATCACCTCAAATAAATCTTATCTTGCTTTATCCACTAAACTAGTTTCAATCATTCTGTAAATCAAGCATAACAACTTAACCAACATTTAACAGAATACAAATAACTCAATAATTATTTAAATGCATGGATTAATTATTTCATTCAAGTAAGAAAAATCACAAGTATTGAAATGGCATCATGAAAATGTTGCTGTGGCTTGCCTTAGTGCAGATGAGGTTCACAAGCCTCCTGGTGATCCTCAAGACAAGCCTCACCTTCTGAAAATAATTTTAAACACAAAAAGAAAATATCAAGAACTCTTCTGAAAATCACCAGAAATTCTAAACAGCTCAGAAAAATCTCATCTCTGGTGAGCTGCTAGATTTCTTTCCAAAGAACACAATGCAAAAAGAATCAATTCATTTGGACTTATGGTTAAAAAGTTATAACTGTTTGAAGTGCTCTATAAATTCAAATGAATTTGAATAAAAAGAAATAGACTGGGGGGGGGGTGGCGTCGGCGTAAAGCCAGGGGCGCCACCACTGCACTGCCACACAGTCTGAGTGGCTGACTAGCGGGCCCCGCTTAGTCGTGGGGGAAGAGGGAGAGAAAGCAGACGGCGCTGGCAAGCGGGAGCTCTCGCCGTGACGAGGCTCCTTGGCCAAAACGAGAGGGAGGGATGGCAAGAGGGGGTTGAGGCGCACCTGCCCGTACCCGTAGCGTGGCTAGGGGTGGTCGGACGGCGTCGGAATCTGGCTCGCAAGCGGAGGCGGAACGAGGGGGTTGCCGGACTTGAGGAAGACGGCAAGCAGAAGCCACTCCAGAGGCTCCAAGCGGGCAAGACAACCTCACCGGATCGAGGCGGAGGCCCTGGAGGGGTCGCCCAGTCCTGGGAAGGGCCGGAGCTACTGCGGCGACTAGAGGGGATCGCCGGCGAGCTCGAGCTCGGGGACGGCGGCCTGAGGCCTGCCGGCCGGGCTACGGCTTCCTACTCGATCGTGGAGTGTGTGTGAGTGCTGGATGATGCTCGAGGCGGCTGGGAGGGGGGCTCTATTTATAGGCGAGTGGCGAGGGTGCTTCGGGCTCCGCCAGTGGACACCTGTCCACGGCGCCCAGCGACGAGCAGCGTCAGTGAGAGGGGGAGAAGGCGACAGAGGTCACGTGGCCACTGTGGGCGAGCGGAGACGAGCACATGATCAAGAGGGTGGCGACGAGCACAGTGCGCTCCGCACTGTTGGGCTGGCCGGACCTTGCCCGTGCTCGCTGCGGCGAGCTCCGGCGTCGGCGAGTGCCAGGGAGGAGTTAAGGGTGTCGAGACGATGATGGTGGCGAGTTTTGGCAAGGTTGGGCAGGCGGGGAAGCGAGCACGCGAGCAACAGAGGCTCGGGCGCGTCGCAGAGCGCGTCGGCCGCATGCCAGCACGCCTGGACGAACGCGGTCACCGCGTGAACTATGACATCAGGTCGACCTAAGCAAAAACTTGATGTCTGGCATGTTGTTCGTGGTAGTTTTGAGTGTTACCACGATTTGGTTTGGATCCAGGTGCAGTAGAGAAGTTTTCACCCACCAAGTAAGTTTCTGGCCAGTAACTTTGTGATGTTACTGTGATCAAATGGCTGGGAGTTTGAAGCTATGCTTTGGAGGCTAGCTTAGAGTTACTAAGGTAACTATGCACAAGAAAGATCAGGTCAAATGGAGCAAGTAAAATGGTAGTTGTCAGAGAAACCACCATTTTTGTCCAGAACAGAAAAGATTTTTTGTAGCAAAAATATTCCAAAAAGTGATGAAATATTTTTGCTCAGGGAGGTTCCCTAGGGTTCCTAGAATATTTGTGAATTATCTTATAATTTTCTGAGCCATAAAAATTGGGGTTGCTTTGAAGCAAACAGATTTGGCTTAGGGTTTTTGAGAGAAAATGAATATTTTTCATTTAAGAAAAATATTCCGAAGATTATTTTGGGGTGGATCAGAAGTGAAATGATGATTTGGGAGAGAAGTGAAGCACTTGGGTGAAATCCAAGGATGCCCAAGTGTTTAAGTCCAAATGAAAAGATTTAGGAACTCCAAGTATCAAATGAAAAATCAAGCAAATAAGAGAGGGCAAAAACCAGGCTGTCACATTCGGTGAGCTTGGCTTTGAGATCCTTGCGAGAGTGTGAGCTAGGGGGAGAGATATCTTCATGCGCACCCCGGTGTTCGAACCTCAAGGGTTTCTGGGAACCCGTAATCCAACAAAACTCATTTGGTTTAGTTATAGTTGATGATTTTTCAAGATTTACGTGGGTGTTCTTTCTTGATGATAAGTCGCAGGTCCAAAAGATCTTCAAGAACTTCGCTAGGAAGACCCAAAATCAATTTGAAGTGAAGATCAAGAATGTTCGGAGCGACAATGGAACGGAGTTTAAGAACACAAATGTGGATACCTTTCTTGACGAAGAAGGGATTTCACATGAGTTCTCGACTACGTACACACCTCAACAAAATGGAGTTGTTGAGAGGAAGAATCAGACTCTTATTGAGATGGCAAGAACGATGCTTGATGAGTACAAGACGCCAAAACACTTTTGGGCGGAAGCGGTTGAGATAGCTTGTCATGCAACAAATCGCTTGTATCTTCACAAGCTACTCGGCAGGACCGCATACGAGCTTCTCACCGGTAACAAACCCCAAGTTGGATACTTTCGAGTATTCGGCTCAAAGTGATATATTCTTGATAAGCATCGTCGTTCTAAATTTGCTCCTAAATCTCATGAGGGTTTCCTACTTGGTTACGGCTCAAATTCTCACACTTAGCGTGTCTACAATAGTTTCACCCGAAAGGTTGAAGAGACGGTAGATGTGAAGTTTGATGAATCTAACGGCTCGCAAGTAGAGCAATTGCCAATTGATGTAGGAGACAGAGACCCTTCAGAAGCAATCCAAGACTTGTCTATTGGCAAGATTCGTCCAACGAAGGTGAAGGAGAGTACCTCATCCGTCCAAGTGGAAGCTTCCACCTCACGACAAGGTGAACCAAGAGTTGACATGGAAGCATCCACAAGTGGGACACACCAAGATGAAGAAAACAAGGAAGTACACCAAGATGAACCTCATCAACCTCCTTCTCCACCTAGACAAGAGAACGACAACGTCAACAATGAAGAAGGCCAAGAAGAAGAACAAGATGATGAAGAAGATGTTCCACCCCGACCCAAGCAAAAGCTCTCACAAGTTCGAGCAAGAGTCTCAATAGACCATCCCGTTGAACAAATCTTCAATGATATCCAAACCGGGAGAATCACTCGCTCTAAAACTCGTCTGGCTAATTTTTGTGAGCATTATTCATTCATCTCTAGCATTGAACCTATGAAGATTGAAGAAGCATTAGAAGATCCGGATTGGATAAATGCCATGCATGAAGAGCTACACAACTTTGAGAGAAACCAAGTGTGGACATTGGTCGAGAAGCCCGACAACAACCACAACATCATCGGTACCAAATGGGTGTTTCGCAACAAGCAAGACGAAGATGGACAAATCGTTCGCAACAAAGCACGTCTCGTCGCCCAAGGCTACACTCAAGTCGAAGGTATGGACTATGGTGAGACATATGCCCCCGTTGCTAGACTTGAGTCCATCCGCATCTTACTTTCCTATGCTAATCACCATGATATTACCTTGTACCAAATGGACATTAAAAGTGCTTTTATAAATGGTGAAATTGAGTAGGAAGTTTATGTTAAGCAACCTTCTGACTTTGTCAATCCTAAGAAACCCGATCATGTTTACAAACTTCACAAAGCTCTTTATGGTCTTAAACAAGCTCCTAGAGCGTGGTATAAATGCTTGACCAAGTTCCTTATTGAGAAAGGCTTTGAGATTGGAAAGATAGATTCTACTCTTTTTACTAAAAGGGTTAATGGTGAATTATTTGTGTGCCAAATTTATGTTGATGATATCATATTTGGTTCGACTAACACTCATTGTAGTGAAAAGTTTGGGAAGCTAATGTCGAAGAAGTTTGAGATGTCTATGATGTGTGAACTCAAGTTCTTTCTTGGTTTGCAAATCAAGCAAACTAAGGAGGGCACATTTGTTTCTCAAACAAAGTACACCAAGGACTTATTCAAGAAGTTCAACATGCAAGAAAGCAAAGGTATGAAAACACCCATGCCTACTAGTGGACATCTTGACTTGACTAAGGACAGCAAATCGGTTGACCAAAAGGTTTACCGTTCTATGATTGGTTCATTGTTATATCTATGTGTCTTAAACAAGGTTGATAGGAAATCCACTTCAGGTACTTGTCAATTTCTTGGTAGATCTCTTGTATCTTGGTCCACCAAGAAACAAAACTCGGTATCCTTATCCACCGCCGAAGCGGAATACATTGCCGCCGGTTCATGTTGTGCTCAGTTACTTTGGATGACCCAAACTCTTAAAGATTATGGGATATATGTGAAACATGTTCCATTGCTTTGTGATAATGAAAGTGCTATTAAGATTGCTCATAATCACATGCAACATTCTCGAACTAAGCATATTGAAGTTCGTCATCATTTCATTCGAGATCATGTTGCTAAAGGAGACATCAATCTTAAGCATGTTCGTATCGATAAGCAATTGGCGGATATATTCACCAAATCGCTTGATGAGAAAGTGTTTTGTCGTTTGAGAGGTGAATTGAACATCATTGATGCCTCAAACTTGAAGTAGAAACTCCATTTGGATACATGCAAGGCATGAGTTGACTAATCATTGATATTTCTCTTATGATGATGACCATATGTCTTGGATATATTTGCACCCTTGCATGCTATCTAACCCTTGTAGGTACTTGGATGAATCAAAATCTATGAGATTGCAAATCACTCACATTTTGAGCAATCTCTACATCACCAAGTCTCTACAATATGGTGGTTGAAGTCAAGGAAGCATGAAACCTTTCAACATATCCTTTGAAAATTTCTTTCTATCAAATTTCATGATTGTCATTTTGGATACACAAGTGCTCTTCCTTGCAAGATCGACCCATGTAGGTAGATGAACTCAAACTACAAGTGGTGCACCCAACCATTGATGAGCTACATCAACCTTGAGCATCCCACACAAGTTCAACTACATGATCAAGTTCAACACCACCACGCAAGGTATGATATTCCATCTTAGAGAAGCTTTGTCCCAAGTCATGGGTCAAAGCAGCTCAACAAGATGCGAATACATCAAAATGCTTAAACGAAAAATGGTAACCCCATTTTGAGCTTAACGATGAGTATGACCTACGATCAAGTGTTCTCACTTGACTCCTCAGTCAATATACTCTAACATAGGTGACTTTGTCGCCGACCAAGTCTAGATGAAGTTATCTAGTGCTTCTCTGTGATGTTTGCATTTGTCTCTTGCATATTTGTTCCCCTTCTTTAATAAAAAAACTTCATCTAGATTTCTTTTATGTTCTGCATTCATTGCATCCAATTCATTTCAAATCCTTCAATTAATTCATTGCAAATCTTTGCGAGATCTTATTTGCCTAGTGAGCTGAGATGACAATTGTTCTTTCTCTGTGTTGAACTCGAACACACCGGTTTGTCTCTTTCGGTCAAACCGAACCATCTCGGTGCCACCGAAGAAACCAACTCGGTGTTACCAATTTCAATACCGAGGAGACACTTTGCCATTTATATCCTGCATACTTGTTCTAGCTCCACTCGATGATTCTTGTCCTCTACCTGCATCACATTCTATATGCTGCTTTGCTTTATGACTCAAGGACCAAACCTATTTTGACTCACACTCCAGAAGATCCCTTCTTGGAAATTGATGTCAAAGGGGGAGAGAGAGCTCACATCAAAGCTTAATCACATCAAAGGGAGAGAGACCCCAGATGCTTGGTATTCAAGAGGAGAGAAGTCACATGTCTTTAAGATATCTTTAAGAGGGGAAAGACATATTAGTTTGTGTTATGATTATTGTGCTCTGATTTGTTTTGCTCTGAGTTTCTTTTCCCTATATTCTCCCATTATCCAATATAAGATCTGGGGAAGAAAGACATCTAAGGGAATGAAATATTTGAATTCATTGCATATCTTTACCTTTGGGGACATGTCTATATCCAATAGAGGACCTAGTACTCACTCTCTACATGTCATCCCGATCTTGGTACTCTTGTGGTTTGCAGTTCTTGCTCTGTCTAGTAGATGTCTATGTGTTATCTAACCTTGTTTACTCAGGTTCATCTCTTCCAAAGCCATCTCAAGACCACAAGGTAAGTATATGCATCACACTCATGTGCATAATGATCTCTTGTTGATGTACATATTGTTTGCAAGAAGGACTCATGAACATGAAGGTACATTTCCTATATTCACATCATTTGCTCTGATGCATATAGCCAAGATACATGTAACTCATTGCTTGCTCTGTCATGCTTATGCATTCACATGCTCTTATATTCAATATTGACATGATTGCATACATGTAGGGGGAGCCTATGCATGTTACATGTCTTCCCGAAGCTTTACTTGCTATTATCTATATCTTTATCTAAAGCTTTCATGTATGTTGTCATCAATTACCAAAAAGGGGGAGATTCAAAGCACAAGTGCTCCCTGGGTGATTTTTGTAATTAATATCAACATATCTCTTGTTGGACTAATACTTTTATCTAGTATATTTCAGATGAGTTCAACAGTGGAGTGGCATGGACAAGAGGATGTGGAACCCCTTCAAGATGCTAAGGACAGAAGATTGGCAAAAGCTCAAAAGCTCAAGACTCTACACTTTCATTTTAGTGATCCAAGATCACATTGAGTCCATAGGAAACCAATACTATTAAAAGGGGATGAGGTGTTGCTTAATGGCTTGCTTGCTCAAAGTGCTTAGTGATATGCTCCAAAGCCCTCAACCACTTTCTCATTTCCACATATGTCCCAAACCAAAAGTCAAACTCGGCCCCACAGATTTGATCTATCCGGCGCTGCCGAGTTCACTTGACATAGCCACTGCTAGAAACCCTAATCAGTTCGGTCTCACCAAGATGGGCTTGCAAATTCTCTGTTGCCAGTTGCCGGTCCCACCGAGATAAGCAATCGGTCCCACTGAGTTTGCCGGACCAACTTTTTGTTTAGCTTATTACCAAAATCAGTCCCACCGAGTTTGTGCAATCGGTCAAACCGAGTTGAGGTTTTACCCTAACCCTAGCACATCGGTCCCACCGAGTTGATCATATCGGTCCCACCAAAAATCCTAGCGTTCACATTTTGAACTGAATCGGTCTGACCGAGTTTCATGATTTGGTCCCACCGAGTTTGATAAATTGTGTGTAAAGACTAGATTTTGTGTGGAGGCTATATATACCCCTCCACCCACTCTTCATTCATGGAGAGAGCCATCGGAACGTGCCTACACTTCCAGCATACATTTTTGGAGAGAGAACCACCTACTCATGTGTTGAGACCAAGATATTCCATTCCAACCACAAGAATCTTGATCTCTAGCCTTCCCCAAGTTGCTTTCCACTCAAATCATCTTTCCACCAAATCCAAATCTATGAGAGAGAGTTGAGTGTTGGGGAGACTATCATTTGAAGCACAAGAGCAAGGAGTTCATCATCAACACACCATCTATTACCTTTTGGAGAGTGGTGTCTCCTAGATTGGTTAGGTATCACTTGGGAGCCTCCGTCAAGATTGTGGAGTTGAACCAAGGAGTTTGTAAGGGCAAGGAGATCGCCTACTTCGTGAAGATCTACCCTAGTGAGGCAAGCCCTTCGTGGGCGATGACCATGGTGGGATAGACAAGGTTGCTTCTTCATGGACCCTTCATGGGTGGAGCCCTCCGTGGACTCGCGCAACCGTTACCCTTCGTGGGTTGAAGTGTTCATCAACGTGGATGTACGATAGCACCACCTATCGGAACCACGGAAAAAATCTTTGTGTCTCCAATTGCGTTTGCATACTTCAATCCCATCCCTTTACATTCTTGCAATTTGCATGCTTTACTTTCCGCTGCTCATATACTCTTGTCATGCTTGCTTGAAATGTATTGTGTATGTTTAAACTTGTGCTAAAACTCCACCTTAACTTGAAGAAATTAAAAACTGCTACTTTTCTTTGTTGAGGGTCTAATCACCCCCCCTCTAGACACCTTTTCTCAATCCTTTCATACTCCCACTTGCACCGTTCGGTAGATACGATTGCCTCCACATTCATACCCCTATTATTGTTAGGATTATACCCACGACACCCTGGCTCGTGTTTGGTATATCCACCATATAGAACTCCTTGACGGAGGTCGCCTGCCACAGGCTTAATGGCACCGCGGCTTGCGGCCGGCTATCCACGATTCGTCGGTCTCCTCTATGTCTTCCATCTTTTATGTTCCGCCAATAAGCACCTCGGTGAGATCCTCGATGTTAGTGATAAGGTGGGTGGGGGTGGGCGAATTTTTCGAACTGTTGCTACTCCTGGGCTCGGCAAGACGCCAAGTCCTGGAGGATCATTTCGTCATGAGGAATCATGACGTACTCAATTCTTTGAATCGACAATTCGATCTGGAGCAAAGTTCCTGGCCAAGGTGGCTGGTCGAGTTATCGACGAAGGTGGCGGCACCGAAGACGGACATCTGGCCTGATATGTAGATCACACCGGATTCGATTGGAGCTCTCATCTGACCTCTAAGTTCACCTCGCGGGACTGTGTGGGCCATCACCGCCGGAGATTCTGGCAGATCCCTCGGCAGGGTATCTCGGAGAGGTGAGTAGGCTGAAGGAAAACACGGAGTCGAGATTTACCCAGGTTCGAGCCCTCTCAATGGAGGTAATACCTTACTCATGCTCTATGTTTACTGTCAGAGGGGTGTGCAAAGTACCAGGTGTAGCACCGAGAGATTGTATTGTTGTGTTATATGTTGACTAGGTTGGCCCTGGCTTATATAGTAATATTGGGGCCCCTAGGGTTACACGTCCTAGTCAACTACATGGTGGAGGGGGACTCCTCCACAACTCTGTCTTCCCCGACTTGGACGACAAGGCTTCCAGAGTCTCCTCGAAGATCTTCATGGGCCGCTCGACATGGCCCAGGGAGAAACGGGCCTAGTGGTCCTCGGGGCAGTCCACCAGTCCGGCAACCGACCTGGCGAGCCACCCCTGGGCCGTTACACGGTCACTCATCTTTTCACAAAAAAGAGAGGAAAAGTAGAAACTCATCGTGTCGTGAAAAGGAAAAGGACTAATTCCAAGCAAGAAAAGAGGAGGGAGCATGTGTGGTCGCACGGTCTGGAATGCAGACGCCAGAAGAACGTTTCACCCATGACGCTTTTTGCTCATGTATATACCGCCGTATGGCTTGACACACGTGCTGGATTTACATAGAATGAGTGACTTTAATTTTAGTACTCCCTTTGTAAAGCAATATAAGATCGCTTAGATAAAAAATGATGTACGATTTTTAAGAGTATCTTCACTGCGTGGTTGTACGATTGTAAGCGCAGACCCCTAATACAATGACCTTCCTGGGGGTTTCTATTTTATTTTGATTAAATTCAGTGGCGCTAAAAAATATCAAAACTATGATAACTATAATAGTCATTTTAATGTTGGAAAGTCTAATGCTCGGGATTCTCGCAGAGAAGAATTATGAAGACGTTATACTCCTGCCGGTACAGGATCTACAAACTCTCTTTCCGATCCTACCTCCACTAACCTCTCTCTCACTCTTTCCTCCATTTGGAAACTAGTCACCAGATCCAAGTCTTTTCAGTTTGGAGCTCCCATTCCTCTCATCAACTAACGATCTACCTAAAGATAGCCAAGCTTCCTCGGCTGCCATGGGTGCCTCCACACCTCGCCACCATTCCAGCTCCTGGCGCCACAAGCTTGGACGCCTCACCAAGAAGATCCTCACATTGTCTCTCTACGCCCTCGTCCCCTCGCCGTCCTCCACTACCTCCTCTCCCCTCCTCCCGTCGCCGTCCCTCCTCCACTTCCACCTCGCTGCCCCACGGTAACCATCTCAAAGACTCGAGACCCGCTGATCCATCGCCATTGTGGATGCGGGACGGCACAATGACGCTATTTTTGTTGTTCTTGGTTTGTAGATGGGAATAAGCAGCTGGGTGCTGCAGGGGCGGCCTCAAGAAAGCAGGGGTCAACGGCACCGGCGCCGCGGTGCGACTACTCGGAGGGGCAATGGGTGCGGGACGCGGCGGGGCCGCGGTACAACGGGACGAGCTGCGGCGCGACGATCAAGGGCGGACAGAACTGCATGGCGAACGGGCGACCGGACACGGGGTACCTGAACTGGCGGTGGCAGCCGCGCGGGTGCGCGCTCCCGCCGTTCGCGCCCGCGGAGTTCCTGGAGCAGGTGCGCGGCCGGCACATCGCGTTCGTCGGGGACTCGCTCGCGCGGAACCAGTGCGAGTCGCTGGTGTGCCTCCTCGGCTCGGAGTTCCCCGCAGAGCTGGTCCTCGACGGCGGCGAGGAGCGCAAGTTCCGGCGGTGGGCGTTCAGGTCCCACAACGCGACGGTGTCGGTGTTCTGGTCGCCGTTCCTGGTGAACGGCACGGAGAAGTCGTCGGCGCCGGGCGGGCCCGACCACAACAAGCTGTACCTCGACCAGCCGGACGAGCGGTGGGCGGCGGAGCTCCCGGGCATCGACGTGGTGGTGCTCTCCATCGGGCACTGGTTCATGCACCCGGCCATGTACTACGAGCGCGGCGCGGTGATTGGGTGCCACCACTGCCCGGAGCCCAACCGCACGGAGACGGGCTTCTTCGGTGTGTTCCGCCTCGCCGTCAAGAACGCACTCCGCGAGGTCATCGCCCGGGCCAGGGCCAGCCCCGGGCGGGAGAAGCTGGCAGTGGTGGCGACGTTCTCGCCGGCGCACTTCGACGGGGAATGGGACAGCCCGGACGCGTGCGCGCGCACGCAGCCGTACGCGCCGGGGGAGAAGGAGATGCTGTACATGGACAGAGAGATGTGGCGGACGGAGGCGGAGGAGGCCGCGACGGCGGCCGCGGAGGCCACGGTGCGCGGGTCGGCGGTGACGGTGGAGGCGCTCGAGGTAACGAGGCTGGCGGACATGCGCGCCGACGGGCACCCGGGCGCGTACATGAACGCGTCCCTGTTCGCCGGCGCCGGCGTTGAGAAGAAGAGGGAGCGGGTGCCGCACGACTGCGTGCACTGGTGCCTCCCGGGCCCCGTCGACACGTGGAACGAGATCCTGCTGCAGATGGTCAAGCGATGGAGGGACGCCTCCTCCTCGTCGGCCAGATGATGCCACTGAAACTCAACCATAGTTTTCATACATTCGAAAAACTGAAACGAAAGATAGAGAAATTTCGCATATGTTTGTAGGAATTCATACGAAAACATCGGTTTGTCCATCAGTGATTCTGTGCTTGGTTGGTGGTGAGTGCATCGGCGCTCCGCGGGCGACAAGGCTCGTGAGACGGCGTCAAATGCGGATCGTGGGAAGGTGTAGCGCGCTTTGCCTTTTCCATTCCATTCAACAATGGTTCCCCAGAAAAGAAGGGCACAGCCATTCAATAATCGCAAGAGTACGACGCATCGAGAGGGTGGCAGCAGCAGGTACATTCGCGAGCCAGGTCGGTGGTGGCGTGGTGCAGAGTTGACGCCGTCGCGGATCCCGGGTGCGGCGTGGCCTCTGCCCACACGGTACCCAAGGAGCACAACCACCGACAGTGTTCAAGTAGTACTGCGTAGTTAAAAAAATCCGTAGACGGAAACAACGTTGAGTAAAAATACAGTAATAAAAAATTCGAACAACGAAAGAGTTTTCAACTCAAGGAGTACAATCACCGACAGTGCATTACAATAAACTCGAGAGCAGGCTCCAGATTCCCCTGATGAACTCGTTGAACTGCGCGAACGGAAACAAAGAAATATCGTATGATGCCCTTGTTAAATATGATTGCCCATCTGAGTTGGTCAAAAGTCACGGCAAGCCCTGCAAATAACCAGTCACGAAGATCTGTGCAACTGCTGAATGTGCTTTCATAGCGGCACTCCCACGTGAGAGGCAAGCTTTGAAATATGACAGCTCTTTCAGACTTAGACAATTATACATATTATATTGACTAGGTAATTGCCCGTGCGTTGCTACGGGAACCAAACAATTTTCAACTTAGCAAAAGCAGAATGAATAATGCATGGTATTGTGAGATCACCACACAATCTACCCAATCTTATAAACATGCTGTTTTGAGCCACATTAAGATACATAAGCATCAATTTTGCATAGCACACAATGTCAAAAACTCTAGCATTCACTAATTCCTTCTTCCTTGAACGCAAGTTGAAAAGAACTTTTGTGCTTCCTTATTTACTTACAAAGTGGAAGTAACTGCAAGCATATCAAATCCAAAGTTCAAGAAATCCACAAGCAATGAGATTTTCTAAACCCAACCTCAGCAAAAGATACATAAATCATGATAGTGCTAATTCGTATGTACCTCAACCTGGACATGGAGCCGCTTTTGAAGTTCTGACTGGAGAGATGATGATTCAGTGACGTCAAAACCATGCAGTGATAGAAAAATTATGATCAAGATCCTGTAGCAATAACTACATAATTTGTGGATGCACCATACAGAACAAAATAATAAGTTGAATCTAAAGTGCAGGAATTTTGTGCAACTGTACAAACACACACTTTGACATAAAAATTTCTTGCATACATTACAGAGCTAGCAGTAATTCATGCTTCAGGAATGGTTCGGTTTGGAATTGTGACTACTCAATAACCTAGAAAACATGACCAATAACTAATGAGTCGTCAATAAAATTGGAAAAGAAAACTGAAACTTCTTACCCCACCAATATTGATCTGATTTCTCGTAACACAATAGTTCACAGAAATTGCATAAATTTCTCGAGGTACATCGACATGACTTTATTGAGAATGTTTCATGTAGGAGTGTTGTACATTGCAATATTTTACTATCGCTAACATACCTCGACATGCTACAATTCAACATTCAAAATAAACAGAATAAGTATTACCATCTGGGTTGTGCTTGCCATGCATATCTTTAAAATCTCAAAATATCATTAGAGAATATAACACACTCCATGTAGGAGCGGGTTAATAACAGTGAACCAAATAAGGAAAGGAGCAGTGTTTTGGCGGTGCACCTCGTGGCATGCTACTTTCTTTTTGCCCGATCCCATCCATGAAAGCTTGCCTCTAATGGAAATTTCATTAAGCCTAACACACACAAACAGAAAAGTAAGAAAGTAAGATAAGAGTGAGAGAAATATAATTTGATTAACACACATAGAGATAGAGGCACGAGCAAGCAATTCGGTGGTGCGTCCGACATCACCAAACAATCTCCAGAAATTCCATTGATGCATTGGCTCTCGAATGTGGCATCGGCGCAGCGTCAATCATGGTGTACGGTAGGCAGCCATGCACTGTGCGTTGAAGAACGGGGCGCCCCTGTTGTAGGCGTCCTTCTCCACGGTGAGGTTAGGGCGAAACACGGTGGTGTACGGGTAGGCACCTGGGCGACCCATATAGTGCACCCAGAAGCACCTTCCGCCGAGCTTGTACATGCTCTGCAGTCTGCATTTAGCTAGTGAAGTTGTAATTATGGCTTTGCAATGTGACTTGGATGTCAGTGAGTTGGTCAGAAAATTAGCTTGAATTGTAATTGCATTACTAGGGGTTTATGGCACATGAGATCAAGGGAGTAGGCCCGAACCTATTCGGTGGCCATATCGGAGAATGGAGATGTAGCCCACGATGAGATCGTTTTGGATGATATCATGTACAAGCCCTTGGAGAAGTACTCGGATTTAGGTCGGATTCTCGATGTTCCACCTGCAAAGAAAAATGAAAAAAAAAATACTGGCATGTTCTCGGATTTGGGTCGGATTCAAGTCTGCTTTACTCCTCACATATGCTGTTATACACAAACTGGCTTCTGTTGATGAACTGTTCAAATTCTCAGGTCTGCATGTTCAAGGAGATGGCATGTAACCCGGGATGAATATACCCACATTATCGTAGTTGTGACTGAGAGTCTGATATCGATGATGCATTAACGTATCAATGCAGATTTGGTGGTCGCTGAAGTGAACGAATTGAAATCCACGTCTCACTCCTCCACCTTCTCATCCTTGTTGCTGCTGCTCGCCTCTCCCATCGCGCACGCCTCTGCATCTTGGAGCTGTGTGGATGGAACTGAAAAGCAACAGCGAGATAGGAGAAGACCTGGAGGTGGAGCGGGGCAACCATACACGGCAGCGATGGCTTTTGCCTAGAACGGCGTTCATGCCAATGGGCCCTACATCTGACATCTATGACAACTGGCATCATGGCTGCAGAGCGGGGCTGCGCGCACCAGAGCAGGAAGGTTAGGGGTAGTGGAGGCCGGCGGCATCGATCGAGAGGAGGCCGGTGGTGCCGATCGTGCGATCCAGTGGAGGGTGGCCAGTAGTGGAGGCTGGCGGCGTCGATCCATTGGCGGGGGCGAGCAATGGAGGCCGGCGGCGGGGCAGATGGACAATAGATGGATGAGCGAAGCAATCAGGATGAGGTTTGTAGAGAGGTTTACGGGATTGATTGAATCGTCACATGCCAAACCGGAAACAAATGGAGGAGCGACGTGTGGTGATGGGCGAGTGTTTTTTTCTCGAGGGAGGGATTGGGCAGATGAAAGGGATAACGTAAGAGGGGAGAGGGAACCTTACACTTCTTTTAGGTAGTAGAGATAACCCGGGATGAATATACCCCCATTATCTTAGTTGTGACTGAGAGTCTGATATCGATGTTGCATTAACGTATCAATGCAGATTTGGTGGTCGCTGAAGCGAACGAATTGAACTCCAAGTCTCGCTCCTCCGCCTTCTCATCCTTGTTGCTGTTGCTCGCCTCTCCCATCACGCGCGCCTCTGCATCTCTGAGCTGTATTGATGGAACTAAAAGGCAGCAGCGAGATAGGAGAAGACCTGGAGGTGGAGCGGGGCAATCATACACGACAGCGATGGCTTTTTCCTGGAACGACGTTCATGCCAATGGGCCCTACATCTGACATTTGTGACAACTGGCATCATGGCCGCAGAGCGGGGCTGCGCGCACCAGAGCAGGAAGGTTAGGGGTAGTGGAGGACGGCAACATCGATCGAGAGGAGGCCGGTGGTGCCGATCCTGTGATCCAGTGGAGGGTGGCCAGTAGTGAAGGCTGGTGGCGTCGATCCATTGGCGGGGGCGAGCAATGGAGGCCGCAACAAGCGTATGGACAATAGATGGATGGGTGAAACAATCAGGATGAGGTTTGTAGAGAGATTTACGGGATTGATTGAATCGTCACATGCCAAACCGGAAACAAATGGAGGAGCGACGTGTGGTGATGGGCGAGTGTTTTTTTCTCGCGAGAGGGATTGGGCGTATTTAAAGGGATAACATAAGAGGGTAGAGGAAACCTTACGCTTCTTTTAGGTAGTAGAGATAATCCGGGATGAATATACCCCCATTATCGTAGTTGTGACTGGGAGTCTGATATCGATGATGCATTAACGTATCAATGTAGATTTGGTGGTCGCTGAAGCGAACGAATTGAACTCCACGTCTCGCTCCTCTGCCTTCTCATCCTTGTTGCCGGTGCTCGCCTCTCCCATCGCGCGTGCCTCTGCATCTTGGAGTTGTGTGGATGGAACTGAAAGGCAGTAGCGAGATAGGAGAAGACCTGGAGGCTGAGCGGGGAAACCATACACGGAAGCGATGGCTTTTTCTTGGAACAGCGTTCATGCCAATGGGCCCTACATCTGACATCTGTGACAACTGGCATCATGGCCGCAGAGCGGGGCTGCGCGCACCAGAGCAGGAAGGTTAGGGGTAGTGGAGGCCGGCGACATCAATCGAGAGGAGGCCGGTGGTGCCGATCCTGCGATCCAGTGGAGGGTGGCCAGTAGTGGAGGCTGGCAGCGTCGATCCATTGGCGGGGTGAGCAATGGAGGCCGGCGGCGGGGCAGATGGACAATAGATGGATGGGCAAAGCAATCAGGATGAGGTTTGTAGAGAGGTTTACGGGATTGATTGAATCGTCATATGCCAAACCGGAAACAAATGGAAGAGCGACGTGCGGTGATGGGCGAGTGTTTTTTTTCTTATGGAGGGATTGGGCGTATTTAAAGGGATAATGTAAGAGGGGAGAAGGAACCTTACGCTTCTTTTAGGTAGTAGAGATTGTGTTTTCCCTAACCAAAGTGCTTTTATTAAAGGAAGGCTCATTTTAGAAAGTGTTGTGGTGGCTTATGAGGTAAGTCATGAGATTTATAGTACTCGGACCAGTGGGCTCATTCTTAAACTTGAGTAGAGAAAGCTTATACTCCCTCCATTCCTTGATATAAGGTGTATAGATTTTTAAGAAAAAACCCCAAAATAAGATGTATTGGCGTTGCACCACTCGTTTGGATATTTTTTTAGGGATTTGATTACATTTCATTATATCAAGCAAGCTCCTCTATTTTCTCATGTCAATTAGTCATGCGTAATCTCGCCCAAAACTTGTGAAATTTTCCCTCCACGTGCGTTTTTAATTTCCGTGCCAAAAACTATATACCCTATATTTAGGAACAGATGGAGTAATAGATTAAATTGGATTTTCCTTGTGGAAATGCTTACTTCTAGAGGCTTTGAAAAAAAATGGATTGGATGAATGTATTGTTGGAAATATGAGGAATTTACCATATGATTTAATTAAAATAAACAGTAGATAAAACATGACCACAGTAACAGAAACAAGGCAATCATGCAATCTAACAGAGAGTAGGCAAATAGCGTCTGAAATATGAACTTAAACATAATGAAGAAACTCTAGCATGAATTCAAACAGAAAGGACATGAATAAATACTGAGCAGCAGCGGTAGCATTATCGTTGGCGTTGGCATTGCCGCTGTTGCCGCCCATGTTGTCGAAGAGGTTGTCGACGTCGGGGAAGAAGTGGTTGTTGGGAAAGTGATCGTTGGCGTCTGCGGTGTCCGTGATGAAGAGGTCAGTAGGCGCGCAAAGCGCTCCCAAAAAATCATATGACCTTTCTCCCATATAGGACTCGAAGGGGCGGGTTTCGAAGGCCTGCTGTCCCGACCTGTGGTGCACGATGCAAGCCAAGATGGGGAAGAACCTTGCCGTAGCTTAGTATTTGGAACTCAGTGGCGTGAGGTAGATGCTGCTCTGGTCTATCTCTCTAGAGAGGAGCGACCTCTCTTTTATAGGCACAAGAGGAGGAGGCGAATGAGCAGTGACAGTAGGTGAAACGAAGAGAAGGGAGATGAAACGAATAGGCAGCAGGCGATGGGTGCAACGTTCGTATTCAATTTCCAATTCAGCAAAAGAACGTTTCAGCTCCTGTGTGACCTTTCATATATCAGTCATGTGTGGCAAAAATTTAGACAAAGGCTGATACGTCTCCAACGTATCTATAATTTTTATTGTTCCATGCTATTATAGTATCAATCTTGGATGTTTTATATGCAATTATATATCGTTTTTTGGGACTAACCTATTAACTTAGTGCCAAGTGTGAGTTGCTATTTTTTTTTCTGTTTTTGGTTTTCTAGGAAACAGTACCAAACGAAGTCCAAATGCCACGAAACTTTCTGACGATTTTTTTCTGGACATAAAGACCCTAGAAGCTTCTGGAGGAGACCAGGCGTGCAACGAGCAGGCGACAAGGCACCTGGGCGCGCCCACGTGCCTTGTGGGCCCCTCGTGGCTTCAGCTGACCTAATTCCACCTCTATCTCCTCTGCATCTGCTGGTGGCTCCTGTAAAAGTTGTGGCATAGATCAAACGTTGTTTATGGCCGTGGCTTAAATTAAGAAGATAATGCATTAATTTGCAGTTTCATCACCAAATCGTAAGGGCAAGCGATTACCTATGGTTACGCCGAAAGCAAAGGTTCTGCTCACAAGGCGCTGACAGAGATGGAGTAGCTTCAAGCAGCAAACTTGATTGTGGCTTCGCTGGCGATTCCATCGGTGGAAAAGATGACTCTTGTCATGTGAGGAGGAGAGCTTTGTCGATCTAGGGTTCCAAAAAGGAGCGCTCTATCGATCTAGGGGTACAGTTGGCTCTCCTCATCGTAGTAATATGAGCACCCCATGGGCCTTTTGTGTGGACTGTTGTAACTGAGCCCATACAACACATCATCCAAGGCCTTATGTAGTAGGTAGAACCATAAAAAAGAATGTGCAAATGGGCTTACCAATCCATGATCTTAAATAAAACTTAGGGAAAGTAGATAATACAGTTGTCCAGATGGATTACACAGCAAATACTCAGGGGAAGTAGATAATACAATTGTCTAGATGCATTACACAACAAATACTCAAGGACTTAAATAAGCATATTTAGTCTGAAAATAACAATATATAGTGGTACATTATAGCTGTGTGATGATAACCCACAAGTGTAGGGGATCGCAACTGCTTTCGAGGGTAGAGTATTCAACCCAAATTTATTGATTCGACACAAGGGGAGCCAAAGAATATTCTCAAGTATTAGCAGCTGAGTTGTCAATTCAACCACACCTGGATAACTTAATATCTGCAGTAAAGTATTTAGTAGCAAAGTAATATGATAGTAGTGGTATCGGTAACAAAAGAGTAATGAAAGCAAAAGTAATATTTTTGGTGTTTTGTAGTATTTGTAACAGTAGCAACGAGAGAGTAAATAGGCATAAACCAGTAGATGGGAAGCTCGTAGGCATTGGATCGGTGATGGATAATTATGCCGGATGCGGTTCATCATGTAACAGTCATAACATAGGGTGACATAGAACTAGCTCCAATTCATCAATGTAATGTAGGCATGTATTCCGAATATAGTCATACGTGCTTATGGAAAAGAACTTGCATGACATCTTTTGTCCTACCCTCCCGTGGCAGCGGGGTCCTAATGGAAACTAAGGGATATTAAGGCCTCCTTTTAATAGAGAACCAGAACAAAGCATTATCACATAGTGAATACATGAACTCCTCAAACTATGGTCATCACCGGGAGTGGTCCCGATTATTGTCACTTCGGGGTTGCAGGATCATAACACATAGTAGGTGACTATAGACTTGCAAGATAGGATCAAGAACACACATATATTCATGAAAACATAATAGGTTCAGATCTGAAATCATGGCACTCGGGCCCTAGTGACAAGAATTAAGCATAGCAAAGTCATAGCAACATCAATCTCAGAACATAATGGATACTAGGGATCAAACCCTAACAAAACTAACTCGATTACATGATAGTTCTCATCCAACCCATCACCATCCAGCAAGCCTACGATGGAATTACTCACGCACGGTGGTGAGCATCATGAAATTGGTGATGGAGGATGGTTGATGATGACGACGACAACGAATCCCCCTCCCCGGAGCCCCGAACGGACTCCAGATCAGCCCTCCCGGGAGGTTTTAGGGCTTGGCGGCGGCTCCGTATCGTAAAACGCGATGATTTCTTCTCCTTTATTTTTTTCTCCCCGAAAGCAAATATATAGAGTTGGAGTTGGCGTCGGAGGAGCTCCTGGGGGCCCATGAGGTAGGGGGGCGCGCCCTAGGGGGGGTGGCGCCCCCACCCTCGTGGACAGGGTGTGGGCCCCCTGGTCTTCATCTTTGGCAAGGATTTTTTATTATTTTTAACTAGATGTTCCGTGGAGTTTCAAGTCATTTTGAGAACTTTTGTTTTCTGCACATAAAACAACATCATGGCAATTCTGCTAAAAACAGCGTCAGTCCGGGTTAGTTCCATTCGAATCATGCAAGTTAGGGTCCAAAACAAGGGCAAAAGTGTTTGGAAAAGTAGATACGACAGAGATGTATCAACTCCCCCAAGCTTAAACCTTTGCTTGTCCTCAAGCAATTCAGTTGACAAACTGAAAGTGATAAAGAAAAACTTTTACAAACTCTGTTTGCTCTTGTTGTTGTAAATATGTAAAGCCAAAGATTCAAGTTTTCAGCAAAGATTATAACTAACTACATTTGCAATAATTCTTAGGTCTCATGGTTACTCATATCAATAGCATAATCAGCTAGCGAGCGATAATAATAAATCTCGGATGAAACACTTTCTCAGAACTATCATAATATGATATAACAAGATGGTATCCCGCTAGCCCTTTCTGAGACCGCAAAACATAAATGCAGAGCACCTTTAAAGATCAAGGACTGACTAGATATTGTAATTCATGGTAAAAGAGATCCAGTCATAGTCATACCCAATATAAGTTAAAAGTAATGAATGCAAATGACAGCTGTGCTCTCCAGCTAGTGCTTTTTAATAAGAGGGTGATGAATCAACATAAAAGTAAATAGATAGGCCCTTCGCAGAGGGAAGCAGGGATTTGTAGAGGTGCCATAGCTCGGTTTTGAAATAGAGATAAATAATATTTTGAGCGACATATTTTCATTGTCAACATAACAACTAAGAGATGGCGATATCTTCCATGCTACACACATTATAGGCGGTTCCCAAACAGAATGGTAAAGTTTATACTCCCCCTCCACCAACAAGCATCAATCCATGGGTTGCTCGAAACAACGAGTGTCTCCAACTAGCAACAGTCCCAGGGGGAGTTTTGTTTGCAATTATTTTGATTTAGTTTGCATAAAGCATGGGACTGGGCATCCCGGTGACCAGCCATTTTCTCGTGAGTGAGGAGCGGAGTCCACTCCTCTTGAGAATAACCCGCCTAACATGGAAGATAAGGGCAGCCCTAGTTGATACATGAGCTATTCGAGCATACAAAACATAATGTTTATTTGAAGGTTTAGAGTTTGGCACATACAAATTTACTTGGAACGGCAGGTAAATACCGCATATAGGAAGGTATAGTGGACTCATATGGAATAACTTTGGGGTTTAAAGGATTGGATGCACAAGCAGTATTCCCGCTTAGTACAAGTGAAGGCTAGCAAAAGACTGGGAGGCGACCAACTAGAGAGCGACAATAGTCATGAACATGCATTAAAATTAATAAACATTGGATGCAAGCATGAGTAGGATGTAATCTACCATGAACATAAATATCGTGAAGGCTATGTTGATTTGTTTCAACTACATGCGTGAACATGTGCCAAGTCAAGTCACTTAAATCATTCAAAGGAGGATACCAACCCATCATACCACATCACAACCATTTCGGTAGCATGTTGGCACGCAAGGTAAATCATTATAACTCATAGCTAATCAAGCATGGCACGAGCGACTATGATCTCTAATTGTCATTGCAAACATGTTTATTCATAATAAGCTGAATCAAGAACCATTTAACTCATCATATTTACAAAAACAAGAGAGGTCGAGTTCATACCAGCTTTTCTCATCTCAAATACCCATCATATATCATCATAATTGCCTTGCACTTGCAACGACCGAACAATGTGAATAATAATAAGAGTGCACGTGCATTGGACTAAGTCGAATCTGCGAGCATTCAATAAACAGGAGAAGACAAGGCAATATGGGCTCTTGGTTAAATCAACAATAATGCATATAAGAGCCACTTCAACAATTTAATCATGGTCTTCTCCCATCGACCCCCAAAGAAAAGAAAAGAAATAAAACTATTTACACGGGAAAGCTCCCAACAAGCAAAAGAAGAACGGGAAATATATTTTTGGGTTTTCTTTTTAATTATTACTACTACAGCAAGAAAAGTAATCTGTTACTAATTGTTTTGGTTTTTCTTAAGGTTTAACAAACACACAAGAAGAAAGCAGGAAAAAGAAAATAAGCTAGCATGGATATTACAGTGAAAGAGTATGAGCATCGACATCTAGCAATGAGTGTGTGAACATAAATGTAATGTCGGTTGGAAATACGTACCCCCCAAGCTTAGGCTTTTGGCCTAAGTTGGTTCATTGCCAGGGGTAGCCTGGTATTGTGTAGCTGGGGTCGTACTGCGATGAAGAAGACTCCGACTGCCATTGTCTAGCAGCCACCTCCGGATCCCAAGAATAAACATACCGTCTTGGAGGCTCATATTGTGGTTTCGGTTCCGGGGCTGGTGCATGATTCCGGTAGGCTTGAACGGCAGCCCACGCAACGAGATACGGTCCTTCAAAATTAAACAAGGAAGGAGCAGGCAAGGTAATAGTCTCAGGGTGATGTTTATTAAAATACAGTTTATATTTAAGCTCTCCTTCCCTGCCCTTAACAATAAAATCATGCGCTAGCATACTCTTATAATCTAAATAAGCACTAGGCAGCAATTTTTCTTCTTTCTCATGAAGCCTAATAGGTATGTTAAAATGTGCAACGAGGCGTGAAGCATAAATACCTCCAAAGATGGGGCCCTTAGTACGGTTCAGACTTAACCGTTTAGCAATAATTCCGCCCATACTAACAGTGTTATCGTGGTATAAACCATGGAACAAAATGATAATATCAGGAACACTAAGGTTTCCACAGTTTCCACGACCAATCAAGTAACGACTAGCAAATATGGCAAAGTGGCATAAAACAGGAAAATGTATGCTAGTGATTCTTGCACCAGAAACCTTCCTGGTTTCTCCCACAGTGATGGTGTTAATAAATTCTTCCACATCTTTACGGTGTGGTTCATCTAAGGTACCCTCAGAGGGTACTTTGCAAACCTTGCAAAATTCAGCTAATGGCATCTTCTTAACAACGTCATATAAATGAAACTCTACTGAAGGAGGTGATTCTTGATACGTCTCCAACGTATCTATAATTTTTTATTGTTCCATGCTATTATATTATGTGTTTTGGATGTTTATGGGCTTTATTATCCACTTTTATATTATTTTTGGGACTGACCTATTAACCGGAGGCCTAGCCGAGATTTGCAGTTTTTTTGCCTATTTCAGTGTTTCAAAGAAAAGGAATATCAAACGGAGTCGAAACGGAACGAAATCAACTAGAGAAGTTATTTTTGGAAGGAAAGCTACCGGAAAAGTTTGGAGTGCACGTCAGGAAAGAAGGGGGGTGCCCACGAGGGTGGAGGGCGCGCCCTCCTGCCTCGTGCCCCCCCCCCCCTTCGGTCCACCGATGTACTTCTTTCACCCATATATACCTACGTACCCAAAAACTTCCAAAACAGAGAATAGATCGGGAGTTCCGCCGCCGCAAGCCTCTGTATCCACCAGAAACCAATCGGGACCCTGTTCAAGACTCACGGAGGGGGGGGATCCCTCACCGGTGGCCATCTTCATCATCCCGGCGCTCTCCATGACGAGGAGGGTGTAGTTCACCCTCGGGGTTGAGGGTATGTACAGTAGCTATGTGTTTGATCTCTCTCTCTTTCGTGTTATTGATTTGGCACGATCTTGATGTATCGCGAGCTTTGCTATTATAGTTGGATCTTATGTTGCTTCTCCCCCTCTTCTCTCTTGTAATGGATTGAGTTTTCCCTTTGAAGTAATCTTCTCGGATTGAGTCTTTAATGATTTGAGAACACTTGATGTATGTCTTGCCGTGCGTATCTGTGGTGACAATGGGATATCACGTGATTCACTTGATGTATGTTTTGGTGATCAACTTGCGGGTTCCGCCCATGGACCTATGCATAGGGGTTGGCACACGTTTTCGTCTTGATTCTCCGATAGAAACTTTGGGTCACTCTTTGAGGTTCTATGTGTTGGTTGAATAGATGAATCTGAGATTGTGTGATGCATATCGTATAATCATACCCACGGATACTTGAGGTGACATTAGGGTTTTGGTTGATTTGTGTCTTAAGCTGTTATTCTAGTACGAACTCTAGGGCTGTTTGTGACACTTATAGGAATAGCCCAATGGATTGATTGGAAAGAATAACTTTGAGGTGGTTTCGTACCCTACCATAATCTCTTCGTTTGTTCTCCGCTATTAGTTACTTTGGAATGACTCTTTGTTGCATGTTGAGGGATAGTTATATGATCCAATTATGTTATTATTGTTGAGAGAACTTGCACTAGCAAAAGTATGAACCCTAGGCCTTGTTTCCTAGCATTGCAATACCATTTACGCTCACTTTTATCGCTTGTTACCTTGCTGTTTTTATATTTTCAGATTACAAAAACCTATATCTACCATCCATATTGCACTTGTATCACCATCTCTTCGCGAACTAGTGCACCTATACAATTTACCATTGTATTGGGTGTGTTGGGGACACAAGAGACTCTTTGTTATTTGGTTGCAGGGTTGCTTGACAGAGACCATCTTCATCCTACGCCTCCCACGGATTGATAAACCTTAGGTCATCCACTTGAGGGAAATTTGCATCGACCTACAAACCTCTGCACTTGGAGGCCCAACAACGTCTACAGGAAGAAGGTTGCGTAGTAGACATCAAGCTCTTTTCTAGCGCCGTTGCCGGGGAGGTGAGTGCTTGAAGGTATATCTTTAGATCTTGCAATTGAATCTTTTTGTTTCTTGTTTTAGCACTAGCTTAGTTATAAAAGAAAACTACAAAAAAATGGAATTGAGTTTGCCTCATACGCTTCATCTTTTTAATATCTTTCGTGAGTATGATGGAAAGGAAAATTGTGCCAAAATGCTAGAAGAAGAATTACATAGAATGTTTGGCACTAAATATTTAAATGATGAGCATGATTGCAATGTTGTTAGTACGAATTCTTTGAATATCCATGATGCTAATGATGATTGCACTAGTTATGATGAAAATGTCTCCTATAAACATGTCAATTTTTGTGGAATGCATTGGGTTTGTAAGTACACACCAAATAGGGAAGATAGATATTGCAAGAGGCATAAGTACTTAGAAACCAAATTGTTGCAAGAAGAGCTAGATGAATGCGCTGAAAGATTCAATATTTTTCGTGCCCCTTGTGAACTTTGCAATGAACATGGTCATTTAAAGCTCCAATGCTATTTGTTTCATGATCAAGTCGTGTGTAAATATTGTGATAATTTGATTACCCTTGAGCATCATAAAGAGCTTAGCCTTCTTTTGGGTTATGAACAAATGAAACGTATAACTGAGGGTATTCCAAAATTTAATCTCGATAGATTTCTTAATTTTGATCTAAAGAAATTTATATGTATTGTGTGGTGAATTGCATTGAAAATCCTTATATTGCCAATTACATAAAGAAAATAAAAAAATAGAAGATGAAGAGAATGCTAACGAAAGGGAAGAGCCTATATCAAGCATTAGAACTACTTGGAACCATATAAATTTGACATGCAAGCTCAAGAACATGGTCACCTATGCAGCACAAATTTGCAAAGAATGAAGCACTAGAACAAAAACTAATTGGACCAATGGAGGAGTCACATACCAAGGAACAATCTCCCCAAGCAGTTTTGTGAGAGGTGCTTTGAGCAAGGAGATCAAAAATCGCAGGAAAGTGAGCTAGAACTCGTGCTTGAGCTTGTTATTCGTGTTTGTGGGAGGAAGGAGAAGAGTATGGGTGCAGGAATAAGTGGAGGAGGGCCACCATGGGCCCACGAGGCAGGGGGGCGTGCCCTCCACCCTCGTGGCCAGGTGGAAGCTCCCCCCGCGGTGCTTTCAGTACCATAAATCCTCAAATATTCCCAAAAAAATCATATTAAATTGGCATGGCATTTGGAGGACTTTTATTTTGGGGTATTTTTATATTGCCTGATAAATCAGGAAGCATGTAAAAAAATAATATTTTTACTTTATTTCAACTAAATAACAGAAAGTATAAAGAGGGTACAGAAGGTTGTGCCTTCTAGTTTCATCCATCTCATGCTCATCAAAAGGAATCCACTAACAAGGTTGATCAGGTCTTGTTAACAAACTCATTCCGAATAACATGAAACCGGAGAAATTCCAAATAACACTATGTTACCTCAACGGGGATATGCACATCCCCAATAATAAGAATATCATATTTCTTCTTGACAGTAGGAAGAGGAAATTCAAAACCTCCAAATATAATCGACGGAATTTTTCCAATAGAGTTGATACTATGAACTTGAGGTTGTTTCCTCGGAAAGTGTACCGTATGCTCATTACCATTAACATGAAAAGTGACATTGCCTTTGTTGCAATCAATAACAGCCCCTGCAGTATTCAGAAAGGTCTTCCAAGAATAATAGACATACTATCATCCTCGGGAATATCAAGAATAACAAAGTCCGTTAAAATAGTAACGTTTGCAACCACAACATGCACATCCTCACAAATACCGACATGTATAGTAGTTGATTTATCAGCCATTTGCAAAGATATTTCAGTAGGTGTCAACTTATTCAAATCAAGTCTATGATATAAAGAGAGAGACATAACACTAACACCGGCTCCAAGATCACATAAAGCAGTTTTAACATAGTTTCTTTTAATGGAGCATGGTATAGTAGGTACTCCTGGATCTCCAAGTTTCTTTGGTATTCCACCCTTAAAAGTGTAATTAGCAAGCATGGTGGAAATTTCAGCTTTCGGTATCTTTATTTTATTTGTAACAATATCTTTCATATACTTAGCATAAGGATTTATTTTGAGCATATCAGTTAATCGCATACGCAAAAAGATAGGTCTTATCATTTCAGCAAAGCGCTCAAAATCCTCATCATCCTTTTTCTTGGATGGTTTGGGAGGAAAAGGCATGGGTTTGTGAACCCATGGTTCTCTTTCTTTACCATGTTTCCTAGCAACAAAGTCTCTCTTATCATAACATTGATTCTTTGATTGTGGGTTATCAAGATCAACAGTAGGTTACATTTCTACATCATTATCATTACTAGGTTGAGCATCATCATGAACATCATCATTAGCATTTTCCTTAGGTTCATGTTCATTACCAGATTGTGTTTCAGCATCAGAAATAGAGATATCATTTGGATTCTCAGGTGGTTCAGCAATAGGTTCACTAGAAGTTTGCAAAGTCCTATCATTTTTCTTTTTCTTCCTTTTAGAAGAACTAGGTGCATCAATATTATTTTTCTGAGAATCTTGCTCAATTCTCTTAGGGTGACCTTCAGGATACAAAGGTTCCTGAGTCATTCTACCAGTTCTAGTAGCCACTCTAACACATAATCATTTTTCTTACTATTCATTTCATTGAGCAAATCATTTTGAGCCTTAAGTACTTGTTCTACTTGAGTGGTAACCATTGAAGCATGTTTGCTAACAAGTTTAAGTTCACATCTAACATCAGCCATATAATCACCCAAGTGTTTAATCATATAAGTATTTTGTTTTAATTGTTTACCAAAATAAGCATTGAAGTCTTCTTGCTTAAACATAAAGTTATCAAACTCATCCAAGCACTAACGAGCAATTTTAGTAGGAGGGACTTCATCTTTATCATATCTATAGAGATAATTTACCTTTACTACCTGTGTCGGGTTATCAAGATCAGGAGGTTCTTCAATAGGTAATGGATCAAGATCATATGTTTCTTCAACAGGCAGTAAATTAAGACCATGTATTGCTTCAGTAGGAGGTAAATTCTTAACATCTTCAGCCTTAATACCTTTTTCTTTCATAGATTTCTTTGCCTCTTGCATATCTTCAGATCGAGAAATAGAACACCTCTCTTCCTCGGAGTTGGTTTAGGAATAGGCTCGAATTGGAGCAGAGTCGGCCTGTGGAGGTGCCCAATTGTTTTCATTTGCCAACATATTATTCAATAGAATTTCAGCTTCATCCGGTGTTCTTTCCCTAAAAAGAGAACCAGCACAACTATCCAGGTAATCTCTGGAAGCATCGGTTAGTCCATTATAAAAAATATCCAGCATTTCATTTTTCTTAAGAGGATGATTAGGCAAAGCATTAAGTAACTTAAGAAGCCGCCCCCAAGCTTGTGGGAGACTCTCTTCTTCAATTTGCACAAAATTGTATATTTCCTTTAAAGCAGCTTGTTTCTTATGAGCAGGGAAATATTTAGCAGAGAAGTAATAAATCATATCAGGAACTACGCACACAACCAGGATCAAGAGAATTAAACCATATCTTAGCATCACCCTTTAATCGTAACGGAAATATATTAAGGATATAAAAGTAGCGAGATCTCTCATCATTAGTGAACAGGGTGGCTATATCATTTAATTTAGTAAGATGTGCCACAACAGTTTATGATTCATAGCCATGAAAAGGATCAGATTCAACCAAAGTAATTATATCAGGATCAACAGAGAATTCATAATCCTTATCGGCAACACAAATAGGTGAAGTAGCAAAAGCAGGGTCAGGTTTCATTCTATCTTTAAGAGATTCCTTGTTCCATTTAATTAATAGCCTCTTGAGTTCATAACTATCTTTGCAAGCTAAAATAGCTGCAGAAGCTTCTTTATCAAAAACATAACCCTCAGGAATAACATGCCTATCTTCATCATCACTTTCATCAATATAATCAGTTTCAATAATTTATTTCTCTCTAGACCTAGCAATTTGTTCATCAAGAAATTCACTAAGGGGCACATCAGTATCAAGCATAGAAGTAGTTTCATCATAAGTATCATGCATAGCAGAAGTGGCATCATCAATAACATGCGACATATCAGAACGATTAATAGAAGCAGGTTTAGGTGTCGCAAGCTTACTCAAAACAGAAGGTGAATCAAGTGCAGAGCTAGATGGCAGTTCCTTACCTCCCCTCGCAGTTGAGGGATAAATTGTTGTCTTAGCGTCTTTCAAGTCTTTATAGTGACCAGCAGATATAAATCCCAAGTGACTCAAAGAATAGAGCTACGTTCCCCGGCAACGGCGCCAGAAATTGGTCTTTATAACCCACAAGTGTAGGGGATCGCAACAACTTTCGAGGGTAGAGTATTCAACCCAAATTTATTGATTCGACACAAGGGGAGCCAAAGAATATTCTCAAGTATTAGCAGCTGAGTTGTCAATTCAACCACACCGGGATAACTTAATATCTGCAGCAAAGTATTTAGTAGCAAAGTAATATGATAGTAGTGGTATCGGTAACAAAAGAGTAATGAAAGCAAAAGTAATATTTTTGGTGTTTTGTAGTGATTGTAACAAAGAGCAACGGAAAGTAAATAAGCGTAAACCAAGAGATGGAAAGCTCGTCGGCATTGGATCGGTGATGGATAATTATGCCGGATGCGGTTCATCATGTAATATCATAACATAGGGTGACACAGAACTAGCTCCAATCCATCAATGTAATGTAGGCATGTATTCTGAATATAGTCATACGTGCTTATGGAAAAGAACTTGCATGCCATCTTTTGCCCTACCCTCCTGTGGCAGCGGGGTCCTAATGGAAACTAAGGGATATTAAGGCCTCCGTTTAATAGAGAACCGAAACAAAGCATCATCACATAGTGAATACATGAACTCCTCAAACTATGGTCATCACCGGTAGTGGTCCCGGTTATTGTCACTTCGGGGTTGCCGGATCATAACACATAGTAGGTGACTATAGACTTGCAATATAGGATCAAGAACACACATATATTCATGAAAACATAATAGGTTCAGATCTGAAATCATGGCACTCGGGCCCTAGTAACAAGCATTAAGCATAGCAAAGTCATAGCAACATCAATCTCAGAACATAATGGATACTAGGGATCAAACCCTAACAAAACTAACTCAATTACATGATAGATCTCATCCAACCCATCACCGTCCAGCAAGCCTACGATGGAATTACTCACGCACAGCGGTGAGCATCATGAAATTGGTGATGGAGGATGGTTGATGATGACGATGACGACAAATCCCCCTCTCCGGAGCCCCGAACGGACTCCAGATCAGCCCTCCCGAGAGGTTTTAGGGCTTGGCGGCGGCTCCGTACCGTAAAACGCGATGATTTCTTCTCCTTTATTTTTTTCTCCCCGAAAGCAAATATATAGAGTTGGAGTTGGCATCGAAGGAGCTCCAGGTGGCCCACGAGGTAGGGGGCGCGCCCTAGGGGGGGGGCACCCTCGTGGACAGGGTGTGGGCCCCCTGGTCTTCATCTTTGGCAAGGATTTTTTATTATTTTTAACTAGATGTTCCGTGGAGTTTCAGGTCATTCCGAGAACTTTTGATTTCTTCACATAAAACAACATCATGGCAATTCTGCTGAAAACAACGTCAGTCCGAGTTAGTTCCATTCAAATCATGCAAGTTAGAGTCCAAAACAAGGGCAAAAGTGTTTGGAAAAGTAGATACGAGGGAGACGTATCATGTGACGACAGGTCATCTACAAAAGATAACTAATCGACATGCTTTCCTACGTTGTTTGACCTCTATTATTTTCCTATGAAGCAGAATGGAAGTGTTTGTGTAGCCTCGTTGCTGCAATATTCCCGCTAGCAAGGAAAAAAACAATTTTATTATGGTATCTTTGGAATTTGTTAATACGATATATGAACTTACCCATGCATACATTATACCTTAGTTTCTCATCATGCTTGGAAATTCAACCGTTATCTTTGCACGCCGCTTATACAGGGGCATGTAATGATGTCCACTATGCATATAGTCTGAACGACATTCTCGAGGTGTTATGTAGATGACTATGTAGTCTGGGATATCACTCACACTATGAACCCATCCGAAGCAGCTATACTTATCTGTATCTACCAAGCCTTGTCCAGGCATATCAGTCCCCTCAACTAAAATGAATGGGCTAAAGAGCTAGCTTGCTATTTCATGTTGTAGATGTCCAGCTAGAACTTCATCTATAACAATGCGAACAAATCTGGTAAGAGAAGTTTGCTCGCCACCACAAGAAGGAGACCAAGGAATAGCTCTAAAGATGCGGCCACCAAGCTCGATGTGTCCCCTAGCAAGAACAGTTGATCTAAATGCCACAAACGTAGCAAAATGAATATCCCCTCGATAATGCACAAGGAAAGCATCAAAACTAGTTGTCTTTACATGAACATATCTAGATGCTGGTACGTGTTGAATTATTGCAGAAAACATCTCTTGTCGTGATGGTCTCATGGCAGATGCCATGGGATGGCTAAAAGAGGGGACAGACACAAGGGCACCGGTGGGCTCCAGAGGCGAGGTTGGCACGCGCAAGTGTGAGACATAAGACGTACCCAGGTTTGGAGCTCTCGGGAGAGACATCATCCCTACTCCTGCCGAATATGGTCTATATGGAGTGGATAGAGGCTTGCTCCTAGAGCTGTTCTTGGGTGGAAGGAAGACATGCCAGTTCATGCATTACCTCCTCTATGTGAGTGGATGTGAGTTCTACTCATGATCGCCCCATGCATGGAGGCCTCCTGGGTGTCTTATAGGCTGACCCCCAGGGTTACAATGGTAACATTACATGGGCGCGGGGCCCTCGTGCAGCCAGTGTGCCGCAGTGGGGCAGCTGGGTGCCAGTGGGTCTGCGGGCTGCACGGGCCGCTGGTACGGCCGGTTGCTGGGTACTATGGCACGCTTCACCAGGTGTCATGGGGTGTTCGGCACCGCCCTGCAATAGGGCCACGCCTCCGGGCCATTGCCTGCCCCGGGCGGGGGCGTGGGGAGCACCGTTGCTGCGCCCGCCGGGGCCGGCGTAAAGAAGGGCCCACTATAGCCATGCCTAGTTGTCGTTGTGGGTTGACTTCTCGTGGACAGCCGGCATGCACTAGCTGGCTGGCCGAGTTGCGGCACCTGGCCGGGTCACGCTGGGGAGGGGCTTCGCCAGCCCCGATGTTTTTGAAAAGGATCCAAGTTCCGTTGCTTGCCCGGGGCCATCCCCCCGACAGTAGTCCCCGAAGCTGTGAAGGCTTGTCGGCTCCAAGTAGGGGGGACTTCGCAGCTTATCCCCCCTGAGGAGGCAATTGGGTTGGTGAAACTTGCGGCCGCCGGGTCCAGTCAACACCCACTGTGTGCCGGCTTCCGGAAGCCGGATCGTGGCCTCCCGGCCTGGGCGGGAAACTGAAATGTCAGCCGAGTCTTGAAGGGGAAGGTGTAGGATCGAAAGTATGTCTAGAGGGGGGGGGGTGATTACACTACTTGACCAAATAAAAATCTAGCAATTTCCCAATTTTAAGTCTTGGCAGATTTTAGCAACTTTGCACAAGTCAAGTAAACAACCTACACATGCAATTCTAAGAGTATTGCAACAAAATGTAAAACATTGCACATGAAGGTAAATGGAGGAGTTTGGAGGGAGCAAACGCAATGTAGACACGGAGATTTTTGGCGTGGCTCCGATAGGTGGTGCTATCGTACATCCACGTTGATGGAGACTTCAACCCACGAAGGGTAACGGTTGCGCGGGTCGACGGAGGGCTCCACCCACGAAGGGTCCACGAAGAAGCAACCTTGTCTATCCCACCATGGCCATCGCCCATGAAGGACTTGCCTCACTAGGGTAGATCTTCACGAAGTAGGCGATCTCCTTGCCTGTACAAACTCCTTGGTTCAACTCCACAATCTTGACGGAGGCTCCCAAGTGACACCTAACCAGTCTAGGAGACACCACTCTCCAAAAGGTAATAGATGGTGTGTTGATGATGAACTCCTTGATCTTGTGCTTCAAATGTTAGTCTCCCCAACACTCAACTCTCTCTCACAGATTTGGATTTGGTGGAAAGATGATTTGAGTGGAAAGCAACTTGGAGAAGGCTAGAGATCAAGATTCATATGGTTGGAATGGAATATCTTGACCTCAACACATGAGTAGGTGGTTCTCTCTCAGAAAATGTATGATGGAAGTGTAGGCATGTTCTGATGGCTCTCTCCTCGAATGAAGAGTGGGTGGAGGGGTATATATAGCCTGCACACAAAATCTAACCGTTACACACAAATCACCAAACTCGGTGGGACCGAATCAGAAAACTCGGTCAGACCGATTCAGTTCAAAATGTGAACGTTAGGATTTTCGGTGGGACCGACATGTCAACTCGGTGGGACCAATTTCATTAGGGTTAGGGCATAACGTAATCTCGGTGAGACCAATTACACAAACTCGGTGAGACCGATTTTGGTAACAAGCTAACAGAGAGTTGGTCAGGCAAACTCGGTGGGACCGATTCGCTCATCTCGGTGAAACCGAAACGTTACGAAAGGGAAACAAAGAGTTTGCATTGCGAACTCGGTGGGACCGATCGCTCATCTTGGTTGGAGTAAAATGTTACGAAGGGAAACAGAGAGTTTGCAATCCCATCTCGGTGAGACCGAGATCCCTATCGGTAAGACCGAAGTGACTAGGGTTTTGTGGCAGTGGCTATGTCAACTGAACTCGGTGGCGCCGGATAGAAAGTTTCAGTGGGGCCGAGTTTGACTTTTGGTTTGAGACATATGTGGATATGAGAAAGTGATTGAGGGTTTTGGAGCATATCACTAAGCACTTTGAGCAAGCAAGCCATTAATAAACACCTCATCCCCTTTTAATAGTATTGGCTTTTCCTATGGACTCAATGTGATCTTGGATCACTAAAAGTAAAATGTAGAGTCTTGAGCTTTAGAGCTTGAGCCAATCTTTTGTCATTAGCATTTTGAGGGGTCCACATTCCTAATCCATGCCATGCCAATCATTGAGCTTTCCTAAAATATTTATCTTGAAATAGCATTAGCTCAATGAGCTATATGTTGTTAATAATTACCAAAACCACCCAGGGATAGTTGCACTTTCAATCTCCCCCTTTTTGGTAATTGATGACAACATATAGATCAAAGCTTCGACAAATGATGATAAAATTGAAATACATCGCCGCTTTGAAAAGTATGTGATAAGAATGAGCTCCCCCTAAATTTGTGCATTATTTAAGATTTGTGTTTGAATGCAAATGCACAATCGATTAGGATCATGGGTCACTACCCTTGTCACATACATCTTGGTGGAGCGCTCAAAATGATAGAAAATTAAAAGCATGCACTCATCACCAAGCAAAGTGAATGATCATATAAGAGATGTAAGAGATAATATCATCCAAGCAAGCATTAAGGTAGCATATGATCAAACACATGATCAAACAAGTATCTCACACAACCATAGAGTATCAACCAAGCACACAAAAAGTTCAACCAAAAGCAAGAGAAAAAAAAGGCAAAACACTCTCTCTCGAAGCCTATGATCTATACATATTTCTCCCCCTTTGGCAACAAGTTACCAAAAAGTTCGAAAATGCATAGTGCTATGCATCTCTCAGGCTTGGTCTTCGGGAGGTGGTGTAGAGAGAACTCCAAGGACGAAGGCATCTGTTGATGTAGTTGGAGCTGGTGGAGTGGCTGCTGGAGGTGGCACTAAAGCTATGGCTACTGGTGCTGATGCTGTGGCTCTTGAGTTAGGTACAGGCACTGCAGCAGACCTCTGACCTCTAGGCACTCGCTGAAAACCATCAGTAGTTGCCTTCCCTTTCCTCTCTTCTGCTTCCTCCTGGAGCTGCTCAACTGTTGTTTGTATCTCAGTAACCTTCTGATCAAGATCATAAAATTTTGTCTCTACGATCCTCTCCAAGCTCTCCTGGTTTTGTGTGAAGGTGGCCAAGCCCTTCTCAATCCTCAGTGTAGATTGGATCAGATATCCAAGCTGATCTTGTTTGCTCTTTAGGAAAACTTGAGATGCTTCCTCAACACTAGGCATCTTGGCAGCTTTCTCAGCCTTAGCTTTGGCTCTCTTCTCTTGTGCTTGAGTTGATGAAGGTTCATCCTCATTCATCACTACAATGTTGTCTTAAAATTCAGGATATAAGGGTAGATGCTCCTTGTCCAGCAAATATGTTCCTGTGCCCATCTTAGATTGATGAGCTCCCGAATATGTGGAGCATACCCACAACTTCTCATTTGGTCAGCAGCTATCCTCTTGATTGTCTCTACAATCAGACTCATGACCTTAAACTTTTGAGGGACATCAAAGATCTACAATAAGTTGATGCAATGTCCTCTGATCATCTTGTGATCTCCTGACTTGGGTAGCAGAGTGTGCCTTAGGATGGTGTTGATGGTAGGCAGACCAGACAACAAGTAATGTACTGATCCAAGCTTGTGAGTCTCCAAAGCTTTATCTGGGATCTCTTTGTACAAGTTTGCCATGGTGTTGTGGTCTTTCTTCTTCTTTGCATACACATCCAAGTCATCTTCATGTTCCTCTGGGGCATTGATCAGCTTGGCCCATTCTTCAACAGTGGATTGGTACCTAGTACCTTCAGACATCCATATGATCTTCCCATCTGGGTAAAAGTGAGCAGTGGAGTAAAACTGCATGATTAGCTCATCATTCTATTTTGTGAGCTTCTGCCCAACAAATTTGTCAACTCCATATGCTTTGAAGCTATCATAAACTCCTGGGAAGTGATCTTCTTTCTCCTTGATATATTCCCAATCAACCCATCTCATGCCACGTACAATTGGCTTCTTGTCAAGAAAAATTGTCTCATAGAAGTCTTGCTGTTCTTTGGTATGAAATCTATAATCAACTGCAGATCTCCTCCTCACAGCATAGGGATCAGACTATCTCCACAATCTCAGTCCAGCATCCTTTCTGATGTGCATGTCCTCAGCCACTGGATGAGCATCATTGTGGTCTGGAATCTTGGGTTTCAGCTTTCTCAAAATAAGAGACTCATCATCCTCTTCTTCAGCTTGAGGCACTGGGGCCTTGTTCTTCTCTCCTGCAGGAATGTTCCTGGTGTTCCTCTTGGGCTTACTGGGCTTCTGAGCTTGAGCTTTGGGAGAAGTCTTGGGCTTTGATGGAGCAACCCCTAACTTGATAGCATCTCCCATAAGCTTTTGAGCTTTGGGTGCTGGTGCAGCATCATCCTCTTCTTCCTCTTCTGACTCTCTTACCATAGTTGATTTTCCAAGAACTTTTGCTGTTGTGGTTCTTGCCCTCTTCTTTTTCTTGTCATCTCCTGCTGCTTCACCATCATCAGATTCTATGGTGAATTTCATTGTCTCTCCTGTTGCAACCTTCCTTGGCTTTGACATTGGGATTCTTCTGGTAGGTGCCTTCTTGTTCAAGCCTGGCTTTGTTGCAGCAGCTGTGCCATGATCCTTCTTCAAGACTTTCTTCATTGAGGTGGCCTCATCCTCAACAGCCACATAGTCCTCATCCTTAGAGTCTGAGGTTCTCTTCTTGCTTTCTATAGTGGCTGCCTTGGGCAAGTTATTAGGTGTGCTCCTGTTGCCCTCATCATAGCTGCTTGAGGGATCTGAACCCTCACTCAATTGCACTTGTTCCTCAGATTTGTTCTCGATCACACCGGTCGACATCTTGGCAGTCTTCTTGACAATGCACCACGTGAATGGATGTAGATGAGGTAGAGTGGATGAGCATCACAAAGTGCAGAGTTTTTGCAAAACATATGACTAAAAAAATTTAGTTTTAGTTCTCCACAAAAAGCATTTCGGAGCTACCGATTTGTTAAACTCGGTGATACCAAAGCAATTTTTGGAGCCTAAACTAGTGAACTCGGTCAGACCAAGTCACGGTTCAGTGGCACCGAGACTGCTAGGGTTTCATAGAGAATCAAACTCGATCACACCGATGTGCAGTTTTTGGTCAGACAAAAAATGCATGTGCTATGGTCTAAGCCAAATCGGTGAGACCGATTTCTACAACTCGGTCGGTCCGAGATGAGTTCAGCGGAGACCTAACCCTAAATTTTCAAATCAAATCTAACCTAAAGGATGTTTTCTGTGGATAGAACGTTTGCATACGTGGTAAAGATCATGGCAAAGCAATGTGCTATGAATCAGAGTTAAAGGAATAGCACACAGAGTAGAACCCATACCCTAGTTCGGCGGAGGTTTGCTACTGCAGCAACGGCGGAGCAAATTTCCATTGAAGGCGATGGAAACCAGCGGCATGAGGTCACTGGCGGCGAGGAGATGATCCGAAGACCCGAGGAGGTAGAGCAGGACACACGCGCGGGCTGAGGAGTTTGAAGAAATTTCCAAAATCTCACATGTGGGTTTATATATCCCAACCATGTCGATGTGACCGAGTGGAACAACTCGGTGGCACCGAGATGCAGAATCGCAAGCGGTTACTGCAACTCGATGTGGCCGAAAAGTTTAAATCGGTTGCACCGAGATGGAAAACCTAGATCAACTTAGTGAACTTGGTGTGACCGAAGTGGATGACTCGGTCATACCGAAATGCACAAAGAGGTTTTGGAAGTTTAAGTCTATGACGAATCGGGGACTCCGAGTGCTCCTCACACAGAGTGGTTCGAATCTAACTTGATCAAACTTTGTGATGTAGCATGAATAGAGTTTGAGACGAGAAGAGCATAGATAGATAGAGGGAGTTCTTAGGCATTCTTGTCCATCCATTTGGCAAAGAGAAAAAGCCAAACATTCAAAGCAACAAATGGATGTCCTCGAATGAGTAAACTATGCAACCAACATGCTCACACAATAAAATGGCAAATGAAATATGTGACAAAGCATGCACAAACACTCTAGCATCTATCAAGCAATTGGCGATGACTAGGTCATCTATATATGAGTATATTGACTTAGGAGTCAAAATGAGAACATTTGATCATAGGTCATACTCATCGTTTAAGCACAAGTGCGGTTACCACTTTTACATAAAGCATTATTGTGTTCACATCATTAGAGTTGCTTTTGCACAATTGATTAGAGTAAAGCTCCCCCTAGATGTGATACCCCCCTAAGAGGGATGAACTAACCTTGGGTTTTTTCGATGATGACTTCATGTAGGTGTCGAAGATGTGGATGCTCAACGTTGATGTAGATCATTTGGAGCAATCCATTGGAGTGAGTTTGACTTTCAATACCTACACGGGTTAGTCCCACAAGGAACAAATAAGGATATCCATAGACATAGAGTGATGTACACATAGATGATGTCCATGAAAGCATTAGGTTACCTTGTCCCTTGTCTTACCAACAAGAGGGTTTGTGACTCCTTGAACTAGTGCAAGATGTGGAAGTTGTTCGCACATATTCTTGCCAAAAGATATGAATGAAGTATGTTGGCGGAGTCACCCTTAATAATTCTCCATTTCTTCTTCTTCGGGATCCACACCATCTTGATGGGAATCCGTGGAGTTGTAGTCGTACTTGATGCAGTAGAACTTGATGTAGTCTTGGGAACCCACTTGACTAAGGCCTTGGGATCTTCTTCAAATGCATCAATCTCCTCTGGTAGCTTGTCCTTGCCTTTTTGCTTGTGGTCTTGTGGTGGAAGATCATCTTGAGCTTGTGTTCCTTGGAAAGAAGTAGGATCATACTTCTCTTGTTGAGGAACAAACTTCGTCTTGGGGTATTGATCTTCTTCCCACTCAACTCCATTAGCATTTAACTTTCGTTCAAAACCAACACCTTGATTCTTCCGGTGTCTTCCTTGCTTGCGTACAATTTCCTCAAATTGCTTACTTCCGGCAACTCTTGTAAACACCCTCCTCTATAATTCCCTTCAATAAACTATTTTCTTGCTCAAGTGTAACTTGGCTAAGAGAATCATTAGTGGGATCAAGAGAACTACTAGAAGCAACAACATTGGATTTAGCATAATTATTGTTACTACTAGATGAAGAATCTTTCTTACTCTTGTTGCTAGATTTTACTTGTGGCATGTAAGTAGACAAGAGTAAACGTTTGGCAATGTAAGAAGAAATTTTCTTGCAAAGATCATCATTGATTGCTTTTAAGAACTCATGCTCTTGCTCAAGGTTGATCTTTTCAAAGCGTAGCTTCTCATGAGTCTTAAAAGTTCTCGATGATCTTCCAAGGTAGTTTCATGAGCTAACTTAAGAGTGTTTAGTTCTTTAGTTAGATGCTAAATCTCCTTCTCATCGTCATTCGTTTTATCTTGATTAGCATGATTAATAGCAAGTTCATCATAATTTTCATAACTAGAGTTATCAACAAGTAAATCATCATCTCCTAGCAAATCATCTTCATCACTATTGAAATCAACATACTCGGGGTGTGATACCTTTGGGCCTTTAGCCATGAAACATCTTCCAATTCGTTCATTGGGTGAGTCAAATATGTCGTAGGAGTTGGTTGACACAAGTGCTAGACCGACAACACCTTCATCTTGAGTATATTCGGAGTCGGAGTGATAACTTCTTTCGGAGTGATGGTCGGAGTCGGAGCCGGATATCCATTCACCAACATTAGCTTGACGTCTTTTCTTTGTGTAGCTCTTTGATGATTTGTCCTTCCTTTCCGAATCCTTGCTTCTCCGAGAGGTTCTATGTTCGTAAGATCATCTCTACTCCTTCTCTCTCTTGATGGTGATTCTTCTCTTCTACTTCTTCTTTTAGGAGAATCTTCTCTTCTTTTGTAGGGAGCCATACACTCATTGGAGTAGTGTCCGGGTCTTCCACAATTGTAGCAGTTTCATTCATGACTTGAAGATCTTTTGTCATTGTAGGACCTTGACTTGGAACTTCTTTCCTTGTTTCTACTCTTGTAGAACTTGTTGAAATTCTTCACCATTAGGCTCAATTCTTCATTGAAGGTTTGTTTCTCACTTGATGATGTGGGAGCATCACATGAGGCTTTGTAAGCACCACTTGACTTGTTGTGAAGCTCTTCCTTGTCCTTGAGTGACATCTCATGAGCAACAATTCTTCCAATGACTTCCGTAGGCTTGAGATCTTTGTAATTGGGCATCATTTGGATCAATGTGCACACTGTATCATATTTTCCATCCAATTCTCTTAGGATCTTCTTGATGATGAATCTACCGGTCATTTCTTCACTTCCTAAGCCAGCAATCTCATTTGTGATGAGAGCAAGCCTAGAGTACATTTCAGCGACACCTTCACCATCCTTCATTTTGAACTTGTCAAGTTGACTTTGAAGCACATCAAATTTGGGTTCCTTGACGGAGTCGGTACCTTCGTGCATATCAATCAAGGTATCCCAAATTTCCTTTGCATTCTCAAGACGGCTGATTTTGTTGAATTCTTCGGGACACAATCCGTTGAAGAGAATATCACAAGCTTGAGCATTGTATTGCAGCATCTTCAACTCTTCCGCAGTAGCTTCACGGTTCGGTTCTCTCCCATCAAAGAATTCATCTTGCAAGCCAATACACACAATATCCCAAACGGCAGGGTTATGTCCAAGAATATGCATTTTCATCTTATGCTTCCAACTAGCAAAATTAGTACCATCAAAGTAAGGACCTCTACGGTGGTAATTTCCCTCGCTAGACGCCATACTCTCCTAGGTTGTGAAACTAAGGCTATGATCACCAAAAGCTATGGAAATCAAGGCAAATGGAGACCAAAGCTCTGATTACACTACTTGACCAAATAAAAATCTAGCCTTTTCCCAATTTTAAGTCTTGGCAGATTTTAGCAACTTTGCATAAGTCAAGTAAACAACCTACACATGCAAGTCTAAGAGTATTGCAGCAAAATGTAAAACATTGCACATGAAGGTAAAGAGAATAGTTCGGAGGGAGCAAATGCAATGTAGACACGAAGATTTTTGGCGTGGTTCCGATAGGTGGTGCTATCGTACATCCACATTGATGGAGACTTCAACACACGAAGGGTAACGGTTGCCCGAGTCCACAGAGGGCTCCACCCACGACGGGTCCATGAAGAAGCAACCTTGTCTATCCCACCATGGCCATCGCCCACGAAGGACTTGCCTCACTAGGGTAGATCTTCACGAAGTAGGCGATCTCCTTGCATGTACAAACTCCTTGGTTCAACTCCACAATCTTGACGGAGGCTCCCAAGTGACACCTAACCAATCTAGGAGACACCGCTCTCCAAAAGGTAATAGATGGTGTGTTGATGATGAACTCCTTGCTCTTGTGCTTCAAATGATAGTCTCCCCAACACTCAACTCTCTCTCACATATTTGGATTTGGTGGAAAGATGATTTGAGTGGAAAGCAACTTGGAGAAGGCTAGAGATCAAGATTCATATGGTTGGAATGAAATATCTTGACCTCAACACATGGGTAGGTGGTTCTCTCTCAGAAAATGTATGATGGAAGTGTAGGCATGTTCTGATGGATCTCTCCTCGAATTAAGAGTCGGTGGAGGGGTATATATAGCCTCCACACAAATTCTAACCATTACATACAAATCACCAAACTCGGTGGGACCGAATCAGAAAACTTGGTCAGACCGATTCAGTTCAAAGTGTGAACGTTAGGATTTTCGGTGGGACCGACATGTCAACTCGGTGGGACCGATTTCATTAGGGTCAGGGCATAACATAATCTCGGTGAGACCGATTACACAAACTCGGTGAGATCGATTTTGGTAACAAGCTAACAGAGAGTTGGTCAGGCAAACTCGGTGGGGCCGATTCGCTCATCTCGGTGAGACCGAAACGTTACGAAAGGGAAACAGAGAGATTGCATTACGAACTCGGTGGGACCGATCACTCATCTCGGTTGGACCGAAACGTTACGAAGGGAAACAGAGAGTTTGCAATCCCATCTCAGTGAGACCGAGATCCCTATCGGTAATACCAAAGTGACTAGGGTTTTGTGGCAGTGGCTATGTTATCTGAACTCGGTGGCGCCGGATAGAAAGTTTCGGTGGGGCCGAGTTTGACTTTTGGTTTGAGACAAATGTGGATATGAGAAAGTGATTGAGGGTTTTGGAGCATATCACTAAGCACTTTGAGAAAGCAATCCATTAAGCAATACCTCATCCCCTTTTAATAGTATTGGCTTTTCCTATGGACTCAATGTGATCTTGGATCACTAAAAGTAAAATATAGAGTCTTGAGCTTTAGAGCTTGAGCCAATCTTTTGTCCTTAGCATTTTGAGGGGTCCACATTCCTAATCCATGCCATGCCAATCATTGAGCTTTCCTGAAATATTTATCTTGAAATAGCATTAGCTCAATGAGCTATATGTTGTTAATAATTACCAAAACCACCCAGGGATAGTTGCACTTTCAGAAGGACGCGCCTCCCGCGGCTCAATGCAGCGCCACGTGGTGAATGATACGTCTCCGCCGTATCTACTTTTCCTATCGCTTTTGCTCTTGTTTTGGACTCTAATTTGCATGATTTGAATGAAACTAACCTGGACTAACGCTGTTTTTAGCAGAACTACCATGGTGTTGTTTTTGTGCAGAAATAAAAGTTCTTGGAATGGAACGAGACTTTTTGGAGAATTATTTCAGAATAAAAGAAAAATGCTGGAGCCAAGAACCATCGGAGGGGGGGGGGGGCTGGGTGAGCACAACCCACCAGGGTGCACCACCCCCTCCAGGCGCGCCCAGGTGGGTTGTACCCACCTGGTGGCCCCGCAGACCCTAATCCCGACTCCATAAATACATATATTTGGAGAGATAAATTGGAGAGGAATAATTATCGTGTTTCACGAGATGGAGCCGCCGCCACCTCCTGTTCTTCATCGGGAGGCCAGATCTGGAAACCGATTTGGGCTTCGAAGAGGGGAACCTTCGGTCTTCGTCATCACCAACCCTCCTTTGATACATCTCCAACGTATCTACTTTTCCTAACGCTTTTCCTCTTATTTTGGACTCTAATTTGCATTATTTGAATGAAACTAACCCCAGACTGACACTGTTTTCAGCGGAACTACCATGGTGTTGTTTTTGTGCAGAAATAAAAGTTCTCGGAATGGAACGAAACTTTGCGAGGATTTTTATATAAATACAATTTCTGGAGCCAAGATCCACCAGAGGGGGGCACCTGGGTGGGCACAGCCCACCAGGGCGCACCCCCCTCCTGGTGCGCCCAGGTGGGTTGTCCCCACCCGGTGGCCCCGCAAACCCTGATTCCAACTCCATGAATACCTTTTTTCCAGAAAAAATCAGGGAGAAAGAATTATCGTGATCCACGAGACGGAGCTGCCGTCACCTCATGTTCTCCATCGGGAGGACAGATCTGGAGTCCGTTTGGGGATCCGGAGAGGGGGATCTTCGTTCTTCGTCATCACCAACCCTTCTCCATCGCCAATTCCATGATGCTCCCCACCAAGACTGAGTAATTCCTTCGTAGGCTCGCTGGTCGGTGAGAAGTTGGATGAGATTCATCATGTAACTGAGTTAGTTTTGTTAGGGCCTGATCCCTAGTATCCATTATGTTCTAAGATTGATGTTGCTATGACTTTCCCATGCTTAATGCTTGTCACTTTGGGCTCGGGTGCCATGATTTCAGATCTGAACCGTTTATGTTATCACCATTATATCCTTGTTCTAGATCCGATCTTGCAAGTTATAGTCACCTACTACGTGTTACGATCCGGCAACCCCGGAGTGACAATACTCGGGACCACTCCCAGTGATGACCGTAGTTTGAGGAGTTCATGTATTCACTGTGTGTTAATGCTTTGTTCCGGTTCTCTATTAAAAGGACACCTTAATATCCCTTACTTTCCGATTGGACCCCGCTGCCACGGGAGGGTAGGACAAAATATGGCATGCAAGTTCTTTCCATAAGCACGTATGACTATTTACGGAATACATGCCTAGATTATATTGATGTACTGGAGCTAGTGCCGTATTGCCCTAGGTTATAACTGTCTCATGATGAATATCATCCAACAAGTCACTGATCCAATGCCTACGAATTTATCTTATATTGTTCTTGCTAAGTTACTATTGCCATCATTACTGTTGCACTTGCTATAAAACTACTGCTATCACTGTTACCGTTACTGCTGGTGCTGTCACTATTATCAAAACTATCATATTACTTTGCTACTGATACTTTGCTGCAGATAATTAATCTCCAGGTGTGGTTGAATTGAAAACTTTGTCGCTAATACTTGCAAATATTCTTTGGCTCCCCTTGTCTCGAATCTATAAATTTGGGTTGAATACTCTACCCTCGAAAACTGTTGCGATCCCCTACACTTGTGGGTTATCAAGACTTTTTTCTGGCGTCGTTGCCAGGGAGCATAGCTATATTTGTTGAGTCACTTGGGATTGCTATCAATTTATCACTATGAAGAGTCTGAAGGATGCTAAGACTAAGATTTATCCCTCTAATATGAGGGGAGGTAAGGAACTGCCATCCAGTTCTGCTTTAGATTCACCTTCTGTTATAAGTAAACTTGCAACACCACCACATGCTATTAATCCTGATATGTCGCAAGTTATTGATGATGCTACTTCTGCTATGAATGATATTTATCATGATGCTAGTACCTTGCTTGATGATAATGATGTGCCACTTGGTGATTTTCTTGATTAACAAATTTGTAGAGTAGTACAACATGATGTTGTTGAATCTGATGATGAGCTTGAAACTGAAACTCCTGAAACACCTGCTGGAACTAGCCTTCCTAGATATGAATTGCCTAAGGTACCAGAAGGTTATGTTATGAATGAGGAGACAACTAGAGATATTCTTGCTTGTAAGGATAGAGATGATCTAGAGAAATTACTATGCAAGTATAAAGAAAAATCTCTGAATGCTAGAATGAAATATGATCCTAAGTTTGCTACTTCACATATATTTATTGATGATAAGGATTATGAATTCTCTGTCGAACCAGAGTTATAGTTTGGTTGAATCTGATCCTTTCCATGGTTATGAAGCTGAAACTGTTGTGGCACATCTTACTAAGTTGAATGACATAGCCACCCTTTTTACTCATGATGAGAAGACTCGTTATTACTTTATTCTCAAATTATTCCCATTCTCATTAAAGGGTGATGCTAAAGCTTGGTACAATACAATTGCTCCTAGTTGTGTGCGTAGTCCCCAGGATATGATTTATTACTTCTTTGAAAAATATTTCCCTGCTCATAAGAAACAAGCTGCTTTACAGGAAATATTTAACTTTGAGCAAATTAAAGAAGAGAGTCTCCCACAAGCTTGGGGGAGGCTTTGCCAGTTACATAATGCTTTGCCTGATCATCCTCTTAAGAAAAATGAAATACTTGATATGTTCTATAATGGACTAACCGATGCTTCTAGGGAACGAACTGTTGGGCAAGCTGAAGAATTATTGAATAACATATTGAAAAATTATGATGATTGGACTCTTCCTGAACCACTAGCTAAACCCACTCCAAAGAAGAGGGGTATATTATATCTCAGTCTTGAAGATATGCAAGAGGCAAAGAAATCTATGAAGGAAAAATGTATTAAAGCAGAGGATGTTAAAAAATTACCTCCTATTGAAGAAATACATGGGCTTAATACACCACCACTGCCTAAGGTGGTAGAGGTAAATTCTCTTATGAAATTCAATGATATTGACAATACTCACAATATGCACCCTAGCCAATGCTTTATGAGTTTGAAAACTATATTAGAAAACAAGATCACTTCAATGCAAATGTTATGAAATAATTGAAATACAATTCTGATATGATTGCTCACTTGAGTGACTTGCTATTTAGAATCTCAAATGATGTTAGAGGTGTGGGAAAGCATGCTTTATGGTACAAAACCCAGTTAGAACAAGTTGCTAAATCTCAAAGAGAGTTGCTAGATGAAATGAATAATAATATACATGACTTTGCTGTTAGAGTTGCAACTAGAAGGGGTAAAATGACTCAGGAACCACTTTACCCTGAGGGACACCCAAAAAGAATTGAACATGATTCACAAAGGAGCAACACCACTGCACCTAGTCCTTCTAAAAAGAAAAGGAAAAAGGAAAAATGATAGGACTTTGCATGCTTCTAGTGAACCTGAAGTAGAGAAACCTCCTAATAATGATAATGAAGTTTCTACCTCTGATGCTAAAACTCAACCTGGTAGTGAACACTCACCTTCTGATAATGAAAAAGTTAATGGTGAGGTTCATGAAGATAGTCAACCAAATAGTAAAGAACCAGACAATGATGTTGAGATAGAACCACCAGTTGATCTTGATAACCCATAAACTAAAAATAAAATATATGATAAAAGAGACTTTGTTGCTAGAAAACATGGTAAAGAAAAAGAACCGTGGGTTCAAAAACCTATGCCCTTCCACCTAAGTAAACTAAAAACAAAGATGATGAGGAATTTGAATGCTTTGCTGAAATGCCGAGGCCATTCTTTTTGTGTACTCCCTTGACTGATATCTTGAAAATGCCTCCTTATGCAAAGTATATGAAAGACATCATCACCAATAAGAGAAAAATACCGAAAGCTGAAATCTCCACCATGCTTGCTAATTATACTTTTAAAGATGGAGTACCTAAAAAACTTGGAGATCCGGGAATACCAACTATACCTTGCTCTATCAAAAAGAATTATGTGAAAACTGCTTTATGTGATTTAGGAGCTGGTGTTAGTGTTATGCCTTTCTCTTTATATAAAAGACTTGATTTGAATAAACTCACACCTACTGAAATATCATTACAAATGGCTGACAAATCAACAGCCATACCTATCGGTATTTGTGAGGATGTGCACGTTGTTGTTGCTAATGTTACTATTTTGACTGAATTTGTTATACTTGAGATGCCCGAGGACGACAACATGTCGATTATCATTGGTAGGCCCTTCTTGAATACTACATGGGCTGTTATTGATTGCAATAAAAGCAAGGTCACATTTCATATCAATGGTAATGAGCATACATTGACTTGATCAACCTTATTAATGGATCATTTTTTAGAGGTATGAAGTTGATGAATTTAGTAAGCACTACCTTCTATCCCCATCTTTTGTTTTCTGTTTTTATTAGATAAATAAAATAAAATGCCATGTTTTGTCTCTTTTCTAAATTTCCCGTGCAATAAAAAAATGACCCAAAAATTAAAGTTCTCAAAATGTCCTGAAAATTTAACACGCTTTTTATGAATATTTAAGAATTTTTGGTGCAAATAACATCAGAGGGAGGTGCACTAGGTGGGCACAACCCACTGGCGCCAGGACCCCTGTGCGCTACTGGTGGGTTGTGGCCCCCACGTGGCCCCCCTCACTTATCTCTTTACACCACATCATCACCTACCTCCAGAAAAATTCTCCATTGCTCTCTCTCTCTCTCTCTCTCTCTCTCTCGTGTTCTTGCTCTCAAACTCGCGGATTTCGATCTCTTTGCTCGAAGCTCCGTTTTCGAAACTGTTTCGGGGGATTGTTGCTTGGTATGTGACTCCACCATTTGTCCAATTAGTTTTTGTTTTAGTTGTTTATATTTTTAATAATTAGCTACTCTTGGCGCTGCTGTAGATGAGCTTGCATGTTGTTAGAGTTCTAAGTAGTTTGAATGATTGATATGGCCTCTATGTATCCCTATGAGTAGTTGGTATCATTTTTGTTAAGTTTTGTTGAGAAAATTTTGTGGACTAAAAAATTCAGAATTTTTGTTCATAGGAAAAACACGAATATCTTTAAGAAGTTTGTTTCCAAGAAGAACTCCAAGGGAGTTATTGGGGAGTCGTCTGACAGTGATCTCCACCCCCGGAGGTTGGCGGAAGTACGACCGTGCGAATGGCCGCATACTCCATTCATGGAAGAGGCCGGAATCCTGCAAGAGTTTACACAATACGCTGCTAATGCCGGCCTGACCGACTTCGTCGCAGCTAAATGTGAACAATATCATCTCCCCACAAACACCTTTGTTCAAATTTTTAGTTTCTTTCCTAGGAATAATCCTCCTGAGGTGCAGTTTAATTTATATGCTGAATTTTGTAACATATGCATGATCCCTTCTGATGGGAGCTTAGTTGAGCCTAGGCCAACAGAGTTTGAGGCCTTTTATCGTACCTTGACAGTGGGAGATGAGAGAGGGGTGTCGGCCGTCACTGCCACTAGCATACACTTTCCTGTCGTGCATTATTTTGCTTTATCCGTTGCTAAGTGTTTGCTTGCTAGAGATAAAGTAGGTATGCTCAGCGCACTAGACTTTGCTGTTTTACGTCCTGCACTAGAGGGCGACAACACTTATATCTTGGGAGCTATTGTGGCACGTTGCCTCCACATTAATAAGTCCAAGGGTAAAATACATGGTGGGATTTTCGCTACTCGTTTGGCGGCTCACTTTAATGTTGAGATACGCCTTCATGATTACTCTCTGACCAAGGTTTACCTAGATCACGCAGCCATGGATCACCACCATTTTACTGATATCGAATCTCCTAACATCCCTGCCGGTGTCAAAACCGGCGGATCTCGGGTAGGGGGTCGCGAACTGTGCGTCTAAGGCGGATGGTAACAGGAGGCAAGGAACACAATGTTTACCCAGGTTCGGGCCCTCTCTATGGAGGTAATACCCTACTTCCTGCTTGATTGATCTTGATGAATATGAGTATTACAAGAGTTGATCTACCACGAGATCGTAGAGGCTAAACCTAGAAGCTAGCCTATGGTATGATTGTTGTTGTCCTACGGACTAAACCCTCCGGTTTATATAGACACTGGAGGGGGCTAGGGTTACACAGAGTCGGTTACAACAGAAGGAGATTTACATATCCGTATCGCCAAGCTTGCCTTCCATGCCAAGAGAGCCCCATCCGGACACGAGACGAAGTCTTCAATCTTGTATCTTCATAGTCCAACAGTCCGGCCATAGGATATAGTCCGGCTGTCCGGATACCCCCTAATCCAGGACTCCTCAAGAGTCTCCCTGAACCAGGCTTCAATGACGATGAGTCCGGCGCACAGATTGTCTTCGACATTGCAAGGCGGGTTCTTCTCCAAATTCTGAATACTTGTTTGAATAGTGTCCGGCTTCCCATAAATGTTGCACTCCTTGGCTTCTGCGCCCAATAATGGAGATCCTCCACGCGTCGAGCGAATGCGAGAAGCCGGGGCATTTTTACAATTGCCACCCTAGCCATGTAGGCAAATCACCTATTAAAGAGACGGGGATTCACAGATCCATATCATACCATCCTCCCACATCGAGTATCCATCGGAGCACGCCTGGAAAAAATCCATTCCAACATGGCCAGTCGCCGCAACTCCTCCTCTCGCCCCTGTAGCCCTAAGCCCGGTGATTGGAAGAAGTGTTCCGTCCCGCATAGCCAACTAGTGAGGCTACAGACCCAGGGATTTCTCCCCCAGCATATAAGGTCCCCGTTCGAGCCGGGCTTGCCACCTATAATGGCGGAGAACAAGCACAGAGCTTCCCCAATCCCTCCAAAGGGGAACGGGTATGCCTTGTCCCTTATTTATTAAGGGGACTGGGATTTCCAATCCACCCGTTCCTCCGCGGGCTCCTGGAGTTCTACGGCCTCCAGCTGCATAATTTCACTCCTGCCTCAATATTGCCTCCGTTCTGGGCTGCGAAGCTCACTTCGAGCTATGGAAGAGGCTATTCTGCCTCGTACCCCGTACACAGGAGGGGTCACTGTTTCAAGTGAGCAGAGCCGAAATATGGCGCATCGCCGGGACCAGATACCTGTCCGGCACCCCGAAGAAGGCATCCGAAGACTGGCCTTCAGAGTGGTTCTATATAGAGGACGTCCCTCTTCCGGATCCTATTCGGATCGGCCTTCTGAAGTTTAATAATGCTCCTCTCAAGAAACGCCTAAGCGGCGACCAAGGAGCCCTCGGGAGGAAGACGATAGAGACGCTTTCACCCGATGAGCCGGATAAAGGTGCTGGCTCTATCAGACCGACTACAACCGGGTTATGTCAATATGCATTATGCGAGGGGTGCAGCCGCTTCAATACCGAGGCCGCCCAATGTGGGACTTTAACGGGGAAGACGATGCCACCCGCTGCGGCCGTAAGGGGCCAGACTCCGTTGCTGCTCTAGCAAAAACTCTGTCCTGTCAGTACGAGGGAGAGGAAGAGGAGTTCCTCCGCATCAAACCGCGGGACGGATTCTCCATGTACAATCCTCCGAGCTAGTTAAGCTGCCACTTTTCATGCCCTTCCCTTCCGCATTTCCACAATACATGTCTTATTTTGCCCGTTCACCGCAGGAGCTGCGTAAGGCAGTAAGGGAGATAAATAGCCCACCTCCACAACCAGAGGAACCTGAACGATCCCTCGACCCCGGTCTTCAAGAGGATCCGGACATATTCGTGGAGCTAATCGATAGGATATTTTATCAATCAAGCCGTGATGGGGCCATGGTGGCTATTACAGCCGACTACCCGAGGCTACTGCCTGCCTCGTAGGTAAGTGTGACCAGGGGCCCAGCCCTTGAGAAGTATCCCTTTCCACGCACCTTACGTTCTGTATCCGCATGGTGTCTTACAGGGAAGGTCCTCCGGACGCCATGCCGAGCCCGTGGCGAGTTATCAGCAAGGGGTACCGAGGCCAGGCAGGCTGAAAAGAAAAGCGGTTCGGACTGAGACGCCGGAGCAGAGGTATGATATAAAACCTCGCTCCGTGGGTTTGTCTTTTAAAACATAATAACACCCATGTTTCCCAAAAGGAAAAATACTCGCCGGACTATATCCGGAGAAGTTGCCGATCACGCCTCCACTAGCCGGGCTCTAGGGCCGGACACGGAGGCGGGGCACGCGTTGGACGTTCCTCCTACAGAGGATGCAGATAAAATCTCCGCTACAAATTCCGAAGTGGAGAGCGCCATGAATCACAGGCGCCGCCGGGCCGTACTCCGTGACGCTTGTTTCTCCCAAGAGGCATTTGATGCCTTCAATTCGGGAGACGCGTACATCCGTGCTGCTCAAAATGGTCTTGCCAGAGCCACGGACCAGTATGTAAAGGATATACAGGTAAGAGAATTTGATGATTATATACATCAGTAGCCCCCGAGACTTGAAACAGTAGGCACAACTGATTTAAGGATCATTATACGTGTAGGTTCTTACAGAGAAGAATACCCAATTGTCTCAAGAGCTGGAAGAGTGCAAGGCCCAACTACGGGCCGCAGTGGCCGCGTTGCAGGAGTCCGAGAAGGCCCCCTCTGGTAACACCTGCTTTAAAGAATTACAGGTACCATATAGGATGCAGCATGCATGTAATTCTGACAATAAATACTGCAGATGACGCCGGAGTGAATCCGGATGAGCAACATGTCATACGGCGGCTAAAGGCTGGCGAGAGCGTGCTTACAAAGGTTAGGCAGGAGAAAAACAATCTCCAAGATGCCAATACCCAGCTGAGCATGGAGGTAAAGGATGTTCGCACCCAGCTGTCAGACTCCGTGAATGAGAACAAGCGGCTTCGACGCGACATTTTCAGTAAGTGCTTGAACGAACTTCAAAAAGATTTCGGCGAGGAAGCCCGCTAACAGAGTTATGTCTGCAGGTATGCTGACAGGTCGTCCCGCGAACGAGATGCCCGAGTCGGCGGGTGATCTTCTACCAGAGCTCTCCCAACTGCATGAACAAGTTCGGCAGGTGATGCAAGGTATTGCCCAGGCCTTGTGGCCATCCATCTCCCTGCCCAAAGGCCTTGGAGGACTTGCAGAGAAGCTCAAGGGAGCGTAGCGGCACTTCCAATTATGGAAGGTATCGGCCTGCCGTCAAGATGCCAGGGAAGCCTGGGCCATGGTGAAGACGCGGTATACCAAGGCTGACCCAAACCACATGGCCGAGGTCGGACCTGTGGGGCCTGATGGGAAAGAAATCCCTGTCAGTTTGGTGTATCACCAAGTAGAGTTAGCCGCCAAGTATTCCCAACAGGATTGTAGGCTAGACAGCCTGTTGGATGGCATAGAAGAGGAATTTAATCAGTCTAAGTGACTATGTAATTTGAATGACATATACAATATCTCTAGCCGGATTGTAAATCATTTGTCATGGCGGACCTTTTCGCTTCAACCTCTGGACCCGATAGTCCGGAGTGTATCCGAATACCAAAGATTATGTAAAAACCGGGTATGCGTGAAAACCAGGCATAGGGGTCATAAGTGCTTGAATGCATAAGTACCCAACTAGTTATGTTATATTACATGGGTAGTAAGAAACATCTTCCAGGGAGAATAGTTCCGTTAAGGGTTCCTTTCCCTGGGTACGCCCTAATGTGCATGTCCGAACTGCGAGAAGAGATGCAGGCGAAAACATCTGGGGGCAAGTGGAAAAAACAAAAAAGTCATCTTTTATTCACCGACCGAATATTCCCTTAAGAATGCTAGCTTTCGGCTTCACCCAGTCTGAGGTACACATCCCGCTGACCCGGCAGTAACAATCGCAGAGGTGCTCCTCTTATGCCCTAGATGAATTAACGGGAATGTAGGGCATAAACACAAGAGCCAGGCAACCCAGCTTGGCCAAAACTTAAGTCATATCGATGCATATAGTGGCGAAAAAAGGTACATGTGGAAGAATAACAAATGTGCGGGGCATGAAGCCCATAAAATATTTAAGCTTCTATATAGGAAGCCCCCAGGTATAATGAGCACGGCTGACGCATCAAGATTGTGTAGTTAAAACACATTTTAGCCCTTCAAGGCCTCGAAAGAAAAGGGGAAGAAAGAAAGAAAGAAAAGATAGATAATGTGTCGGATTTCGGGTTAACCCTCTAGGTTCGAACTCTGGGGTGCGCACGGAGATCTCGCCCCCGACATACCTGCACCTCGTCGCCTCGCTAGGATCTAAACTACCAAAGGAACAACACAAGAGACACAAGGTTTATCTTTGGTTCGGGCCACCATTGTGGTGTAACACCCTACTCCAAAGGTGTGGTGTGGTGGATTGCCTCTTAATGACGATGAACAAGATACAAGGAAGAACAACCTCGCGAGGGTGAGGTGTTCTTGTGGCTAGGCTCTCGATCGGATTGGATCAAGCTAAGATGAGGCGAGATGTCTCCACCTCTAAGATGCCTCTACCCTGTGGGTGGCTAGTCCTATTTATAGGCAGAGGCCCCGGCCTCTTCCCAAATATTGAGCGGAAGGGCGCCAACAGTTGGCCATTTTGAAGGGGAACATCTAGTACACTTATCCCGACTAAAGTTGGTCCTCGCTTTGTCAAAGGCTCTGGTGGTGACGCCGGCTTGGGCTCCACGATGACTTCCTTCCTGCCGTTGCAACAGTCTTGGTCTTGTTGCACCGAAATGGGTTCCTTTGCTTGATGCTCTCGCCTGCACTTGCCCCTTTGCACCAAAGAGGAAATGAGGACACTGCTGGCCGGCGCCTCACCGGCGCCTCTTGGTCATCATGGCTTACGTCATGGGCACCTCGTGAGGTACCCCGCCTTGATCTCTCCGCCTCGCGAGCCACCGACGAGGCCGTGCTCGAGGAAGCTCCTCGTCGTCCGCCTCATGAGGCTTGGCCTCGCGAGGGTCTTGAGCTTGTGCCGATGAAGATGGGCCATACTGGGCCACCCCTTGAGCCACGCCGCAGGCAGGCAAGTCTGGGTACCCCCGTTCCTAGAACGCCAACAATAGCCCCCGGGCCCAAGGCGCGCCTGGACTTGGCTGAGCAGAGAAGCGAAGGGGCAAGTGCGAAGCGCCGCGGGCTCTAACAGCCTGCGACCTTGGGCGCCGCGTGGCGGTTGATTGGACGTGGGCGTCCTGCCTCCCCACGACGCCTCGGCAACTGCACGAATTGACAAGTCCCTGCATGCAAAGCGGGTCATGATTACCTGCGATCGTGGAGGCCGGCGGTTGGCCTTCCCTGGCTATAAGGCATGTAACGGCGCGTGCCCTTCCAGTCCATCTCTTCTTGCTTCTCCTTCTTCTCCGTCCTTGCTCCACTTTGTGGCAATGGCTTCGATCCGCCGGTTCTCCGCGGAAGAGAAGTGAAAGGCTCCCCGAGAGGGTCCCGACCCGCTTCCGCCGAAGAAACGGCTAGCCCTATGCCGTCGAGATGAGGGCGCCCGGCAGGAGGTGTCGAGGCCACAGTGCGGCCGCCGCCGGGGTTCCTGCTGCCCTTGTACGCCCACTTTGAGGGCCCTGAAGGAGTTGACGCCGAGCGCCATGGACGACGCCGCCGTCGGCGTCGGCGGGTCACGGCGGTGCGCGTTGTCCCTCCTGGAGTCCATGCCGAGGGCTCCTCCCGAGAGTTTGTGCTCCACGCCGCCATGCCTCCTCAGTCTTGGATCCGCCTTCCTCCCTCCTTCGCCTTCGTGATGCTGCAGGGGGGATATTTGGAGCTCTGGTTGCAGCACGCCGGCTGCAGCACCCTCGTGACCGAAGCGGAGGTCGCGGTTGTCGCTCCGGGCAAGGTCTTCATGACTCGAGGCTGGGGCGAGATCGCCCGAGTCTACAGGACGAGGGGCGCCCTCGCGATCCACCTGGAGTACGACGGCGCTTCCATGATGCTCTTCAAGGTCTTCGACGTGGAAGGACGCCGGCTGGAGTGCTGCCCTAAGAGAGGTGGTCGGGGCCCTGCCGCGGCGAGGACCAGGCTCGCCGATCGCTCCCTCAGCAGCTCCTCAAGCGGCAGAGGCGTCGGAGGATCTAGTGACTCCGCCAAACTTTTCGCGACTCCGGAGATGAGCGACGACAACTACGAGCCCCCGAGCCCACGCCGCTCTTGGAGCAGGGCGGGCTCGTCAGGCCGCCGCTGCCTCCGATCTGGATGACGTTGGCGTTGGTGCCTGCGGCCCACTGTTGATGATGGCGTCTCTCGCGGAGGCGCGTGTAGTTAACATTCTTTAGGATTTTCTCCCTCTGTTCCTTGCGAGGAATCGAAAAGCGCGCCCCGTGGGGGCTTGTAAGGTGCCTGTGGTCCTGCTTGTTAATATAATCCTTGCCGTGAAGTAGTGCGAGATGCTCATTCTGTCTTAGCTTAGTTCTTCCTTTCGAACCTCACGAGGGCTTGGTGCTCTGCGCCGACAGGTCCCGGTCCCAAGGCAGGCTTCAGCAGTCGCTGGTATGCCAGGTCGTGATGCCGTGGTTAAGGCCAGGAGGTGAGCGGCCCGGGGTCCAGTAAGAGCCCGTGAGTCGTGATGCTCAGGAGGTCCCCTTTAGTGCTCAAGGAGCCACCGTTCGGTGAGAAAGGAGCGCGACGTTGCTAACACGAGATTGCATTAGGTGCGAGGTCGGTGCTGCGATAGCCAGTGTTTCCGGAGGGTGACTTATCTCGGGAGTCAGGAACCGCTTCGTGGTGCGATGTTAGGTCTGCGCATCGGCAGGCGAGGGGTTGCCCGACGAGGTCCCCGCGTACCTCTTCCCTCTCGCCTTTGCTCTCCCTTCTGCTCCACGTCCTCGGGTCCCGGCCCTCGAGCGGGTCTCAGCCGTCGCTGGTATGCCAGGTCGCGATGCCGTGGTCAAGGCCAGAGGGTGAGGGCTGGAGAGCCAGTAGGAGCCCGTGAGTCGCGATGCTCGTGTACCCCCTTTAATGTGCAAGCGGTTCAAGGCAGACGAGAGTGAAGAAGGCGCCGTGAGGGCCTCGCCTGGCGCTGCTCCTTGAAGGGATCCTGCAGGCTCACCACAAGAAGAACAAGAGTCCGCTACGACAAGCGACGGTCAGCCGGTGGTTGCTTTGGAGGGGTGACGTGGCACTGAAGGCCTACGAGGTGGCGCTGTGTGGGGCTGCCGCGACCAGAGCTCAGCCATTCAGCTTTGTCGGTGTTGCAGGGAGGGACCCATGCGCAAGCATCGTGCCGTTGGGGAGCAGCTCCATCAGTTGGTGTCAATTGAGCAGGTAACTAGGTCAAGCACGTTAATCACGAAGGATCAAGTTCATTAAGATAGGTGCATGGAAGGCAGACGTCGCTGGGTCTGGCCCGAGTGATTTGGGGATGATGCAGCCCGAGGGGCGCCCCCAACAAAGTAAGCTAGGAACATGAAGTAAAAGGGATACATGCCGCAGGGACGGACCCACGCGGCCAGGGAATGATGCAGCCTGGGGCGCCCCACTGGAAATGAAACTTGAAGGATGTCACCGATAACGTTGAAGATGAAGGGATGCTTTGAAGTAGCGGACGCCGTGGGCTGCGGAAGCCGATCTTCACGAGCCCCTGTGCCCAGGAGCCTCGGGAGGCTCGGAGGCGCTGTGGCTCCTCGCGACCATCTCCATCTCCGCCAGACTGTGGAACGCTGACCCCTTGAGCCTGTGATGCTCCCCATGAGGCACCGGGCGTGGCGGCCGCGTTGCCGGCACGCCGTAGGGCATCCGAACATAGCTGTGGGTGGACCTTCGCAGTGCCCAGCGTGAGGGCCAAGCGCCTCGAGAGCGGCTCGGTTGAGCCTCGGTATGTCGATGCAGACGAGCAACCAACCATCCTCGCTGGATGGGGAGCTACGGCGGTAAGCGGCGGCTGCCACTCATGACTCTTGACTCCTGCAGCTCTGAATGATCCGGCCGACGAACTCCCGAGGGTTTGGCCTTCCTTGCCTCGCTCCTTCCCCGAGGGAAACGTGCTCTGAAACACGCCTCCAAGTGGTGCCCAAGCGCCTCCCTCGTGACCTTAGCAAGGTCGGTGGCCCTCCAGGAGAGAGCCCTCGAGCCTTGCTTGAGGAGGGTACCGGGCGCGCCTTCCTATGCGATAGAAGGAGGTGCCCCCTGAACAGGCGCGGACCCTGAGGGGCCTGCCTTCCGAGGGGTCGGGCCTGGCGATGTCTTCTTATTCTTGGGAGCGGTCTCGGGGAGCCTCCCGCTCTTGCGATCTGGGTCTTCAAGTGACGTGGCTTGAAAAGCTCGCTCCAGGGAGCACACTGCGTCTCTCTCTTCACAAGGCACCGTGATGACTCCGCCGCTTCCGCATCTTGAGGACGTTGTAGCCGTGATGAGTCACGGCCATGAACTTGGCCAGAGCTGGGTACCCGAGGATGGCATTGTATGGCGGTAATGTGGGCGACATCAAAGTCGATGAGCTCGGTCGGTAGTTGTCACGCAGCGCCCAAGGTTATAGGGAGGCGGACCTGCCCAATTGGAACTGTGGAGCCATCGGTGACTCCAGAAAGGCTTGGTTGGTCAAGCTGATTGTAAGGCACTTGGAGATTGTTGAATGTCTCTACGGATGTGACATTGAGCCCTGATCCGCCATCGATGAGGGTTACGGTGACTTGCACGTTGTCGATGATTGGGGAACAAAGCATCGGGAGGACTCCGACCGTGGGTCACAAGACTTGAGCTGATCCGCCGAGCCGGAACGTGATGACGACGCCGACCACCTAAGAGGGCGCGTGGCTTCGAGCTTGGGAGGACTGCATTCACTTCAAGGGCGAACTGCTTGAAGATGCGTTGAGAGGTCGGGCTTGAGCTCCGCCCAGATGCAAGCGATCGCGGCGGGCTGGAAGCCCCCAGCCCCTCGGCCCCGATGATGGTCCTCATTTCTCCTTGGCTGCGGCGGCAGAGGAGGGAGGCTTGCGTTTCCTTGCGGGCGATCCTCGCGAGGCTGATCCTGCCAGCGATCCTCGCGAGGTCGGTCAGGCCACCCTTGGCGAGGGCCACGGTCTTCCCAGCATCCTGCGTTTCTTCCTCCTCCTCGGTCGTTGCGGTCGGGGCGTCGACCGATTCTCCCTTCTCGCACGACTCGTAGCTCTTGACATTCGTTGGTGTTGTGGGTGTGGAGGTCGTGGTACACACAGTACCGGCTGCCCTTGGAAGACTCAGGCTGATCTCTGCCTCGCTTGGTGTCTGCTCGCCACAGCACGGTAGCCCCTTGCGCTTCACGCCCTTGGCCTTGGGATTCTTTTTCGTGGTCTGCGGTGGCAGCTTGAGGAGGGAAAGGCGTCCTTCCTCACTCGGGCGCACTTGGTCACCAAGTTGAACAACTCCAAGGATGTGCATAGATCTTCATGCATCGCCAGCTCCTCCTTCATCTTGACGCCGCGCACACCGGCCGGAGAAGGCTGAGATGATGGCGCCTCGGTCACCTTGGGAATCTTGAGGCGCATGCGTTGTTGAAGCGCTGGATGTACTTCTGCAGGGTCTCCCCGGCTGCCGCTTGATGTGGCGCATGTCGCTCACGGCAGGAGGCCGGTCACGCAGTACCTTGGAAGTTGGCGATGAAGCGGTGCGCATCTCGCCCCAGAGGAGACCGTGCCAGAGCCAAAAGGGCCCTGGCCCTTGAGTGCCATGGGAAACCAGTTCGCCATGACCTTCTCCCCCTGCTGGCGGCCGATGCCCAGCTCAGAGCTGGAGGAACTCCGCAGGTCGGGCGTGCCGTCAGAAGCGAGGAGGCAGGTCTGCATGAACTTGTCGGGCCACGCGACGCTTGTGCAGCCTGTGGTGAAGGCGCTGCAGCCATTGTGGGCCACGGGAGGCCTTTGGTGATGAAGAGCCTGGTCTTGCGGGTCCCCATGCGCTGCCGCTGGGAGCAGCGTGGGGTCTTGGCGTGCTGGAGCAGGAGCGCGGTCGTGACGAGCCGGTGCAGGGAGCACTCGGGCAGCTTCTTGGGGGCGAGGGACCTCTTGACAGCTCTGCTCTTGCTGTGCTGGCGCCGGACGGAGTGGGTTCCACCCCGGGGCCACGCACCTTGGGGCCAAGGGGTCTTCTTGAGGGGAAGGCGGCTGAGGCGCCCCTGGAGCTTCATCGCCCGCGCAGGGCGGGGCGCGGTGTAGCAAGAAGGACGGTGCGGGGGAGCCCCCTGCGGCGCGGACGAGCTCGGCGACGCGGTCGAGCCACTCTTCAGAGACGCGTTGTCGATGTGGCGGTAGCGCAGAGCTCGCTTTTCCGCGATGAGCGCAGCTCGAGTTTCCATGGCGCGGAGCGCGAGATGAAGAACCAGCCGGGCGAGCGGCGGGGTAGCGGTACGGCCGCCTCGCCACGGACGGATGCCGGGATGATGCTTGTTGCTCGTTCCCGCCGGTCCGGTGGCGGCGTTGACGGCAGCGACGGGAACGGCGGGGCGGTCGCCGACGGGGCCGTCTGGGCGACGCTGGTAGCAAGAGCGGCTCGGCCGGGCGCGAGCCCGGCGAGCGTCGACATGGATGTGATGGGCGGCGAAGAACAGGCGGCGGAGGATCTAATTCCGGGCACTTTACCGGGCGCCAAAATGTCAGATTTCGGGTTCCGGCAGACCCTCTAGGTTCGAACTCTGGAGTGCGCACGGAGATCTCGCCCCTACCTACCTGCACCTTGTAGCCTCGCTAGGATCTAAACTACCAAAGGAACAACACAAGAGACACAAGGTTTATCTTGGTTCGGGCCACCATTGTGGTGTAACACCCTACTCCAAAGGTGTGGTGTGGTGGATTGCCTCTAGGGCTGACGATGAACAATACAAGGAAGAACATCCTCGCGAGGGTGAGGTGTTCTTGTCGCTAGGCTCTCGATCGGATTGGATCAAGCTAAGATGAGGCGAGATGTCTCCACCTCTCTAAGATGCCTCTACCCTGTGGGTGGCTAGTCCTATTTATAGGCAGAGGCCCTGGGCCTATTCCCAAATATTGAGCGGGAAGGGCGCCAACAATTGGCCATTTTGAAGGGGAACATCTAGTACACTTATCCAGACTAAAGTTGGTGCTCGCCTGTCAAAGGCTCTAGTGGTGACGCCGGCTTGGGCTCCACGATGACTTCCTTCCTGCCGTTGGAACGGTCTTGGTCTTGTTGCACCGAAACGGGTGCCTTTGCTTGATGCTCTCGCCTGCGCTTGCCCCCTTTGCACCAAAGAGGAAATGAGGACATCATGGGGTCGGGCGTCACCGGGCGCCTCTTGGTCGTCATGGCTTACGTCATGGGCACCTCGTGAGGTACCCTGCCTTGATCTCTCTGCCTCCTCGCGAGCCAGCCTGACGAGGTCGTGCCTGAGGAAGCTCCTTGTCGTCCGCCCCGCGAGGCTTGGCCCCTCGCGAGGGTCATGAGCTTGTGCTGATGAAGATGGGCCGTACTGGGCCACCCCTTGAGCCACGCCGCAGGCCGCAGGCAGGCAATTCTGGGTACCCCCATTCCCAGAACACCGACATAATGAATGTATAAAAATTTGACAGAGGTAAGGAGAGGAACACGGAGTCCGGCACTAGGCATAGAATATTCGGAGTCTCGCTGCGTTCCATAGATTTGGCTCGAGGCGGTTGTCCGATACATCCCGCAGACGGTACACTCTGCCGGTTAAGTCCTGGTCAATAACGAAGGGACCCTCCCATTTGGGCTTGAGCTTGTCCTTTTTATTTTCCGGTAGGTGTAGAACGAGTTCGCCAATGTTATAAGTTTTGGCCCATACTTCTCTGCTTCGGTATCTTCTAGCCTGTTGCTGGTAGAATGCGGAACAAGCTTTTGCCATGTCACGCTCCTCCTCGAGGGCGTCCAAATTGTCCTGCCGATCGAGATCGTCCTCTCTCTCTCTTCATACATGCGCACTCGAGGTGTGTCATGAATTATGTCGCAGGGCAGAACCGCCTCCGCGCCGTACACCATAAAGAACGTGTGTATCCTGTAGTGCGATTTGGCGTGGTCCGCAACCCCCAGAGTACGGAGTTGAGCTCCTCTACCTAGTGCGTGTTAGATTCCTTTAAGGACCGCACTAATCTGGGTTTGATGCCGCTCATGATAAGACCATTTTCTTGTTCGACTTGACCGTTAGTTTGTGGATGATAGACAGAAGCGTAATCGAGCTTGATGCCCATGTTGCTGCACCATATTTTCACCTCATCGGCAGTGAAGTTCGTGCCATTGTCAGCGATGATGCTGTGGGGGACACCATAACGGTGTACAACCCCCGATATAAAGTCTATCACTGGTCCGGATTCGGCCGTTTTAACAGGTTTGGCTTCTATCCATTTGGTGAATTTATCCACCATTACCAGTAAGTATTTTTTCTTATGGGTTCCCCCTTTAAGGGGTCCAACCATGTCCAGCCCCCAGACCACAAAAGGCCATGTAATGGGGATTGTTTGTAGGGCGACGGGTGGCATATGGCTTTGGTTTGCAAAGAGATGGCAACCGGCGCAGTGTTGGACCAAGTCCTGTGCGTCTGCTCGGGCCGTCGGCCAATAAAATCCTGTACGAAAGGCCTTACTTACGAGGGTCCAGGTTGCGGCGTGGTGGCCACCGAGTCCGGCGTGAATTTCTGCCAGAAGCTTCCGCCCTTCCTCTTCGAAGATGCACCTTTAAAAGACTCCGGTGGTGCTTTTCCTATAGAGCTCTCCCTCGTGGACCTTGTAGGCTTTAGATCGTCGCACAATGCAGTGTGCCTCATTTTGGTCCTTGGGAAGTTCCTGCCTGGTTAGGTAGGCCAGGAATGGTTCAGTCCATGGGGCGATGACGGCCATTATTACGTGGGCTAAAGGTGTTATTTTAGTGGCGGAGCCGCCGATTATGTCAGAGTGTTCGGTATCTGGCGTTGTAGCTGGGTCCAAACTGTTGTTGCTTGTTTCCCCTTCCCATGCCACGGATGGCTTAAACAGCCTTTCCAAGAATATGTTGGGTGGGACAGGATCGCTGTAGCAATCGACACACGGCAAGGACGTCCGCCGCCTGATTGTTTTCCCGAGCTACATGGTGGAATTCGAGCCCCTCGAACCGAGCTGACATCTTGAGTACGGCATTGCGATAAGCCGCCATTTTCGGATCATTAGCGTCGAAGTCTCCGTTTATTTGGGATATTGCGAGGTTCGAATCCCCGCGCACCTCTAGACGTTGAATGCCCATGGAGACTGCCATCCGGAGACCATGTAATAGGGCCTCGTATTCGGCGACATTGTTGGAGTCTGTATACAGTATTTGGAGTACATATTGGACTGTATCTCCGTTAGGGGACGTCAAGACGATGCCAGCCCCCAGACCGGCCAACATTTTAGAGCCATCAAAGTGCATAATCCAATTGGAGTATGCGCCATATTCCTTAGGGAGTTCGGGTTCTGTCCATTCGGCGACGAAATCGGCCAATACCTGCGACTTAATAGCTCGCCAAGGTTTATATGTTATATCGAACGGGAGGAGCTCTATGGCCCATTTGGCAATCCGGCCAGTGGCGTCGCGGTTGTTTATTATGTCGTTCAGTGGCACTTCAGAGAGGCCATCGTAATTGAACACTCTTGAAAGTAGTGTCGTAGTTTCCGGATGCCATGAATACCGTGACACGCTATGTTTTGATAATGCTTGTACCATGATTTGCATGGGGTGAGGACGATGGATACATAATATACCGCCTTTGAAGGGGGAATTTATGTCCGTCCGCTTTCGCTCGACGACGAGTGCTGCGCTTACAACTTGATGAGTCGCTGCTATATATAGCAGCATCGGTTCGCCGATGTTTGGCATGGCCAGGATTGGGTTGGTGGCCAGTATGGCTTTTATTTCTTCCAGTCCGGCCGTGGCAGCATCCAAATCCACTCAAGTGTTCGGCAATCAAGAAGGTGATAAAGGGGTAGTGCCTTTTCTCCTAATCGGGAGATAAAGCGACTTAAGGTCGCAACGCATCCAGTTAACTTCTGGATTTGCTTGAGGTCTGTTGGGATGGCCAATTGTGACAGGGCTCGGATTTTAGCCGGGTTTGCTTCAATCCCTCTACTGGAGATGATGAAGCCCAGGAGCTTTCCGTCGGGCACTCCAAAAACACATTTTTCCGGATTGAGCTTGATGTCGTATGTTCGGAGGTTGTTGAACGTAAGCCTCAAGTCGTCTATTAAAGAGTCGACGTGTCTGGTTTTGACGACCACATCGTCTACGTATGCTTCCACTGTTTTGCCGATTTGCTTTTCCGTGCATGTACGAATCATGCGTTGATACGTTGCACCGGCGTTCTTAAGCCCGAAAGGCATTGTGTTGAAACAGAAGTGGCCGTATGGCGTGATAAATGCCGTTGCGGCTTGGTCGGACTATGCCATCTTGATTTGGTGGTAGCCGGAGTATGCATCGAGGAAGCACAATGAGTCGTGTCCCGTGGTGGCGTCGATAATTTGATCGATGCGGGGGAGGGGAAAGGGATCCTTTGGGCAAGCTTTATTGAGGTCTTTGAAGTCGACACATAAGCGCCAGGATTTGTCCTTCTTCGGTACCATCACCAGGTTTGCTAGCCAGTCCGGGTGTTTTATTTCTCTGATGAATCCGGCCTCCAATAACTTGGCTAGCTCCTCGCCCATAGCTTGTCACTTAGGTTCGGAGAAGCGCCGAAGAGTCTGCTTGACCGGCTTGAACCCTTTTAGAATGTTAAGGCTATGCTCGGCCAACTTGCGTCGGATTCCTGGCATATCTGATGGGTGCCAGGCAAATATATCCCAGTTCTCGTGCAGGAACTCCCGTAGTGCAATGTCCACATCGGGGTTTAACTGTGCCCCAATTGAGGCTGTTTTGGTAGGGACCGTTGGGTGGACTTGGAATTTGACTATTTCGTCCGCTGGTTTGAAAGAGGTGGACTTGGATCTCTTGTCGAGTACCACGTCGTCCCCTGCCCACGGTTGAGCGTGAAGGCTGTTAACTCCTCTGCCGCTAGGGCTTCGGATAGTGCCTCGAGGGCTAGTGCGGCTGTTTTGTTTTCGGCGCGGAGCGCTATGTCCGGATCACTAGCTAGAGTGATGATTCCGTTGGGCCCAGAAATTTTGAGCTTCATGTACCCGTAATGGGGTATAGCTTGGAAGATCGTGAATGCCTCCCGCCCCAGAAGGGCGTGGTATCCCCTACTGAACGGGGCCATTTGGAATGTTATTTCTTCGGACCTGTAATTTTCCGGTGTGCCGAATACCACATCTAGTGTGATTTTCCCAACAAGAACGTGCCTCCCGACTAGGGATGATTCCTCTAAAGGTTGTGCTGCTTTGCTCAACGCGTTCTAGTCTATTTCCATTTTGTGAAGAGTTTCCTCGTAAATGAGGTTTAATCCGCCGCCCGGCCCATGAGCACTTTAGTGAGCCGAAAGCCGTCCATAATTGGACTAAGGACTAATGCGGCTGGTGCTCGGGCTGTTCGCCATTTAGGTTTGTCACAGGAATTGAAGGTGATAGCCGTGTCGCTCCATGGATTTATTGCTGCCACCTGGCAGATCTTGGCAAGGCTGCGGAGTGCTCGCTTGCGCCTATTATTTGAGGCGTATGTCTCGAAGACTATTAAGACCGTATTGTAATTCACGAGATGTTGCTCTGCGGTGTTTTGAATGAGGAGATCCTCACCGCTCTTAGCAACCTGCCAGAGTACCCAACATGCTCTAAGGCTGTGTGTTGGTGTGGTATCCACCGTACTGTGAATTTTGCAGGGTCCGTTAAGCCATCCCTCCAATACGGTTCTGTGCCCTCTAGTGGGCTTTTGCTTTTTTCTGATTGAATCGGGTGACTTACGGGGGTGCACCCTTTTGGTTTGGACTGGGTATTTAGCCAAAGCCGGATTATCCCAAAATTCTGTTTCGGTTTTCCAGGCGCTCTCCATCGCACAGTACTTCCGTACTATGGCCGCCAAGTCAGCGATGTGTGCTATGTTGCGACGGCTTATGGCGTTAAGGATTCCCTTGTTCGTGCAATTATTGCAGAAGAATGAAATTGCGTCTTCCTCTCGACAGTCCTTGACCTTGTTCATTACAAGGAGGAATCTGGCCCAATAGTGATGTATTGTTTCCTGGGGCTCTTGTCTAATGTGGGAGAGATCGCTTGTATCTGGGTGGGTGGGCGGATTTAAGTCCGAACCCTGACCCGGTTTGGGATCCGGGGGCGTGGGAGTTTCCGATCTTGGAGGTTCGGGCTCCGAGATGTCGCCCGATAGGTCTGGCCCACTGCCTGATTCTACGTTCAAGGCTTGGGGGATGTCCTTCTTTGTACAGGTATCTAGCTCGGAGAGCTCTGGAATTCAGACATAGCTTGTCCTCAAGATTGAGGGAAAATTACCGTATTGTTCCTCCACCACCGCTATCTGATGGGTGACCGGCGGAGAGTTAATCTCCCTTTGGTTGGGTTTAAGCCCGATCCGATCATAGTCCGTAGCGACTCCCAAAGTGGCGATGCGGTCCAGGATCTCGTTTAGGGAAGAGAGCTCCATCGGATCCATCTGCTCGGCAAGTTCCGAGCCGACGTGGAGGCTGTTTTCGATGACCCGAGAAGTCATTGTCAGCGCAGCAGCCGAACATGCGGTCATGACGAAATCGCCTAGCCGGAGAGTCTGGCCGACAGCCAGGGCTCCTCCAGAGGTGACGCTGTCCTTGACAACGAGACGAGACATCCTTCCTTATGGCGCATTTACATAGTGGAACTCTCAATGAAAGCACCAATGTCGGTGTCAAAACCGGCGGATCTCGGGTAGGGGGTCCCGAACTGTGTGTCTAAGGCGGATGGTGACAGGAGGCAAGGAACACAATGTTTACCCAGGTTCGGGCCCTCTCTATGGAGGTAATACCCTACTTCCTGCTTGATTGATCTGGATGAATATGAGTATTACAAGAGTTGATCTACCACGAGGTCGTAGAGGCTAAACCCTAGAAGCTAGCCTATGGTATGATTGTTGTTGTCCTACGGACTAAACCCTCCAGTTTATATAGACACCGGAGGGGGCTAGGGTTACACAGAGTCGGTTACAACAGAAGGAGATCTACATATCTGTATCGCCAAGCTTGCCTTCCACACCAAGAGAGTCCCATCCGGACACGAGACGAAGTCTTCAATCTTGTATCTTCATCTTCCAACAGTCCGGCTGTCCGGTTACCCCCTAATCTAGGACTCCCTCAATCTCTATTCTGTATAACCTGGTTTTGAGTGTGAATACTCGTGATATTATTCCATTGCCTGCTCCTGCTTTGTTTGATGCTGTTGCCAGGGGCGGATATAGGATTATGCCGACGGACATCATCGCCTATCGGAATGATCAGGCTGCAGCAGAGGAGGAGCCTCAGCAGTGGGATGCATGGATGCTTGCTCCTCAGCACCCCGACTACTATCCAGGCTACTGATCGATTACCAAGCTAGGCCAAAAGCCTAAGCTTGGGGGAGTACGTGTTTCCCACTGACATTACATTCATGTTCACACATCTCATTCCAGTTGTCGGTGTTTGCACTTTTTCATTGTATCATCCATGCTTAATTTTATTTTCTTGCTTTCTTCTTGTGTGTTTGAAAAACCTTAGAAAAACCAAAAAAAATTAGTTGTAGTTAATTTACTTTCTATGCATGCTTAGCTATAGCACTAAAAACAAAACCCAAAAAGATTTCCTTGTTCTTCTTTTGCTTGTTTGAAGCTTTCCCGTGTAAATAGTTTTTCTCGTTTTTGCTTTCCCTTTTATTTGCTTGTTCAAGAAAACCAAAAACTCCAAAAATATTTCAGTGTGTTTCTCTGAATTTCTTTTATTTTTACTCAAGTCTTACCAAGGAGAAGACCACGATGAAAAAGTTGAGTGGCTCTCATATGAATAACGGTTGATCTAATAAAGAGCCCATTTTACCTTGTCTTCTCCTGTTGAATAAAATGTTTGCGGATTCCAGCTTAGTCCACGACACTCTTGCACTATTATTATGTTCACATCATTCGGTCGTGCAAGTGAAAGGCAATAACGACGATATTCGATGAACTGGCCGTTGCAGAGAGAAACTGGTAAGAACTCGACTTGTTTTGTTTGTGTAAATATGTTTAACATAGTATCCATGATTCAACCCATTATGATTAAACATGTTTGCAATGACAATTAGAGATTATAGTTTCTGATGCCATGCATAAGTAGCTGGGAGTGGATAATGATTTATCTTGGATATCAACATTGCGTTAAAATGATTATGATGTAGTATGATGATATAGTATCCTCCTTTGAATGTTCGAGTGGCTTGATTTGGCACATGTTCATGCATGTAGTTGAATCAAAACCAACATACCTCTATGATATTTATATTCATGGTGTTCATATCCTACTCATGCTAGTGTCCAATGTTACTTATGCATAATGCATGTTCATGACCGTTGTTGCTCTCTAGCTGGCCGCTTCTCAATCTAATTGCTAGCCTTCGCCTGTACTAAGTGGGAATTCTGCTTGTACATCAAAAATCTTGAACCCAAGTGAAGGAAATATGCCCTAGAGGCAATAATAAAGTTGTTATTTATATTTTCGTATTCATGCTAGAATTGTATTAACCGGAAACTTAGTACATGTGTGAATACATAGAAAAACATAGTGTCACTAGTATGCCTCTGCTTGACTAGCTCGTTAATCAAAGATGGTTAAGTTTCCTAGCCATAGATATGAGTTGTCATTTGATGAACGGGATCACATCATTAGAGAATGATGTGATCGACATGACCCATTCGTTAGCTTAGCACTTTGATCATTTAGTTTATTGCTATTGCTTTCTCCATAACTTATACGTGTTCCTATGACTATGAGATTATGCAACCCCCGAATACCGAAGGAACACTTAGTGTGCTATCAAACGTCACAACGTAACTGGGTGATTATAAAGATGCTCTACAGGTGCCTCTGATGGTGTTTGTTGAGTTGGCATAGATCGAGATTAGGATTTATCACTCCGATTGTCGGAGAGGTATCTCTGGACCCTCTCGGTAATGCACATCACTATAAGCCTTGCAAGCAATGTGACTAATGAGTTAGTTAAGGGGTGTTGCATTATGGAACGAGTAAAGAGACTTGCCGGTAACGAGATTGAACTAGGTATGGTGATACCGACAATTGAATCTCGGGCAAGTAACATACCGATGACAAAGGGAACAATGTATGTTGTTATGCGGTTTGACCGATAAAAATCTTGTTAGAATATGTAGGAGCCAATATGAGCATCCAGGTTCCGCTATTGGTTATTGATCAGAGATGTGTCTCGGTCATGTCTACATAGTTCTCGAACCCGTACGGTCCGCACGCTTAACGTTCGATGACGATTTGTATTATGAGTTATGTGATTTGATGACCGAAGTTTGTTCGGAGTACCAAATGAGATCACGGACATGACGAGGAGTCTCAAAATGGTTGAGACGTAAAGATCGATATGTTGGAAGGCCATATTCGGACATCGAAATGGTTCTCAGGGGTTCGGGTATTTTTCGGAGTATCGGAGAGTTACCGGAATTCGCCGGGGGAAGTAGTGGGCCTTAATGGGCCATACTGGAAAGGAGAAAGGGGCCTCAAGGGGTGGCCATGCGCCCCCCCCATGGAGAGTCTGAATTGGGCTAGGGAGGTGGCGGCGCCCCCCTCTCTTTCCTTCTCCCTCTCCTACTCCTTCCCTCTCCCCCCTCTTGGAAAAGGAAGGGGACTCCAACTAGAATTGGGAATCCTAGTTGGACTCCCCCTATAGGGGCGCCCCTCCTAGGCCGACCTCCTCTTCCCCCCTCCTTTATATACGTGGGCAGGGGGCACCCCAAAGACACACAAGTTGATTTCTTAGTCGTGTGCGGTGCCCCCCTCCACAGATTTCCACCTCGGTCATATTGTCGTAGTGCTTAGGTGAAGCCCTGCGTCGGTAACTTCGTCATCACCATCAACACGCCGTCATGCTGACGAAACTCTCGCTCGGCCTCAGTTGGATCTAGAGTTCGAGGGACGTCACCAAGCTGAACGTGTGCAGACCGCGGAGGTGTCGTGCGTTCGGTACTAGATCGGTTGGATCGCGAAGACGTTCGACTACATGAACCGTGTTACTCAACGCTTCCTCTTTCGGTTTACAAGGGTACGTAGAAATACTCTCCCCTCTCGTAGCTATGCATCTCCTAGATAGATCTTGCGTGATCGTAGGATTTTTTTAAATACCGCGTTCCCCAACAGTGGCATCCGAGCCAGGTCTATGCGTAGATGTTATATGCATGAGTAGAACACAAAGGAGTTGTGGGCGTGGGTATATACATATTGCTTGCCGTCACTAGTTGTTTCTTGATTCAGCGGTATTGTTGGATGAAGCGGCCCGGACCAACATTACATGACCGCGTCCATGAGACTAGTTCTACCGGCGTGCTTTGCACACAGGTGGCTGGCGGGTGTCAGTTTCTCCAACTTTAGTTGAATCGGATTCAATGAACAGGGTTCTTTCTGAAGATCAAAAGCAATCACTATACCATCGCCAGGTTTTTGTGTCAGAGGTAAGAAGGTTCTTACTAAGCCTGTAGCAGCCACGTAAAACTTGCAACAACAAAGTAGAGGACGTCTAAATTGTTTTTGCAGGGCATGGTTGTGATGTCATATGGTCAAGACATGATTATATAAATTGTTGTATGAGATGATCATGTTTTGTAACACAGTTATCGGCAACTGGCAGGAGCCATATGGTTGTCGCTTTATTGAATGAAATGCAATCGCCATGTAATTGCTTTACTTTATCACTAAGCGGTAGCGATAGTCGTAGAAGCAATAGTTGGGGAGAACACAACGATGCTTCGATAGAGATCAAGGTGTCAAGCCAGTGATGATGGTGATCATGACGGTGCTTTGGAGATGGAGATCAAAGGCACAAGATGGTGATGGCCATATCATATCACTTATATTGATTGCATGTGATGTTTATCCTTTATGCATCTTATTTTGCTTAGTACGGCGGTAGCATTATAAGATGATCTCTCACTAAATTTCAAGATACAAGTGTTCTCCCTGAGTATGCACCGTTGCTATAGTTCGTCGTGCCGAGACACCACGTGATGATCGGGTGTGATAAGCTCTACGTTCACATACAATGGGTGCAAGCCAGTTTTGCACACGCAGAATACTTGGGTTAAACTTGACGAGCCTAGCATATGCAGATATGGCCTCGGAACACTGAGACCAAAAGGTCGAGCGTGAATCATATAGTAGATATGATCATATAGTGATGTTCACCATTGAAAACTACTCCATCTCACGTGTTTATCAGACATGGTTTAGTTGATATGGATCACGTGATCACTTAGATGATTAGAGGGATGTCTACCTAAGTTGGAGTTCTTATGATTAATTGAAATTTTATTTATCATGAACTTAGTCCTGATAGTATTTGTGTATCTATGTTGTAGATCAATTGTTCGCATATAGCTTCCCCGTTTTATTTATGATATGTTCCTAGAGAAAACTATGTTGAAAGATGTTAGTAGAAATGATGCGGACTAGCTCCGTGATCTGAGGATTATCCTCATTTTTGCATAGAAGAATTATGTCCTTGATGCACCACTAGGTGATGGACCTTTTACAGAAGCAGATGCAGACGTTATGAACGTTCCACAAGCTCAGTATGATGACTAGATAGTTTAGTGCGCCAAACTTTATGGCTTAGAACCGGGACTTCCAAAACGTTTTGAACGCCACGGAGCATATGAGATGTTCCAAGAGCTGAAATTGGTATTTTAGACTCATGCCCATGTTAAGTGGTATGAGACCTCTGACAAGTACTTTTCCTACAAGATGGAGGAGAATAGCTCAGCTATTGAGCATGTGCTGAGAATGTCTGAGTACTACAATCACTTGAATCAAGTGGGAGTTAATCTTCCAGATAAGTTAGTGATTGACAGAGTTCTCTAGTCACTATCACCAAGTTACTAGAACTTCGTGATGAACTATAATATGCAAGGGATAACGGAAACGATTGACAAGCTCTTCACGATGCTGAAATTGGGAAAGGTAGAAATCAAGAAAAAGCATCAAGTGTTGATGGTTGACAAGACCACTAGTTTCAAGTAAAAGGGCAAGGGAAAGAAAGGGAACTTCAAGAAGAATGTCAAGCAAGTTTCCACTCCCGTGAAGAAGCCCAAAGCTAGACCCAAGCTTGAAACTGAGTGCTTCTACTACAAATGAACTGGTCACCAGAAACGGAACTGCCCCAAATACGATATACATGTTATTGATGTGTACTTTACTAGTGTTCATAGTAGCCCCTAGGTATTTGATACTGGTTCAGTTGCTATGATTAGTAACTTGAAACAGGAGTTACAAAATGAACAGAGACTAGTTGAGGGCAAGGTGACGATCTGTGTTGGAAGTAATTCCGAGGTTGATAAGATCACCATCACACACTCCCTTTACCTTCGAGATTAGTGTTGAACCTAAAATAAATGTTATTTGGTGTTTGCGTTGAGCATAATATGATTGGATCATGTTTATTGCAATATCGTTATTCATTTAAGTCAAAGAATAATTGTTATTCTATTTACATGAATAAAACCTTCTGTGGTCATACACCTAAGGTGAATGGTTTGTTGAATCTCGATTGTAGTGATACACATATTCCTAATATTGAGGACAAAAGATGCAAGGTTAATAATGATGGTGCAACTTATTTGTGGCACTGCCGTTTAGGTCATATTAGTGTAAAGCGCATGAAGAAACTCCATGCTAATGGGCTTTTGGAATCACTTGATAATGAATCACTTGATGCTTGTGAACCATGCCTCATGGGCAAGATGACTAAGACTCCGTTCTCCGAAACAATGGAGCGAGCAACAGACTTATTAGAAATAATACATACTGATGTATGCGATCCAATGAGTGTTGAGGCTCGCGGCGAGTATCGTTATTTTCTGACCTTCATAGATGATTTGAGCAAATATGGGTATATCTACTTAATGAAACACAAGTCTGAAACATTTGAAAAGTTCAAAGAATTTCAGAGTGAAGTGGAGAATCGTCGTAACAAGAAAATAAGGTTTCTACAATCTGATCATGGAGATGAAATATTTGAGTTGCGAGTTTGGCCTTCAGTTGAAACAATGTCGAATAGTTTCGCAACTCACGCCACCTGGAACACCACAGCGTAATGGTGTGTCCGAACATCATAACTGTACTTTATTAGATATGGTGCGATTTATGATGTCTCTTACCGATTTACCACTATCGATTTTGGGGTTATGCATTAGAGACAACTGCATTCACGTTAAAAAGGGCACCATGAAAATCCGTTGAGACGGCACCATATGAACTGTGGTTTAACAAGAAACCTAAGCTGTCGTTTCTTAAAGTTTGGGGTTGCGATGCTTATGTGAAAAAGTTTCAGCCTGATAAGCTCAAACCCAAATCGAAGAAGTGCGTCTTCATAAGATACCCAAAAGAAACTGTTGGTACACCTTCTATCACAGATCCGAAGACAAGATCTTTGTTGCTAAGAGTGGATCCTTTCTAGAGAAGGAGTTTCTCTCGAAAGAAATGAGTGGGAGGAAAGTAGAACTTGATGAGGTAATTGTACCTTCTCTCGAATTGGAAAGTAGCTCATCACTGAAATCAGTTTCAGTGATGCCTACACCAATTAGTGAGGAAGTTAATGATGATGATCATGAAACTTCAGATCAAGTTACTACCGAAACTCGTAGGTCAACCAGAGTACGTTCCGCACTAGAGTGGTACGATAATCCTGTTTTGGAAGTCATGTTACTAGACCATGACGAACCTACGAACTATGAGGAAGTGATGATGAGCCCAGATTCCGCAAAATTGCTTAAGGCCATGAAATCTGAGATGGGATCCATGTATGAGAACAAAGTATGCACTTTGGTGGACTTGCTCGATGATCGGCAAGCCATTGAGAATAAATGGATCTTCAAGAGGAAGACGGACGCTGATAGTAGTATTACTATCTACAAAGCTCGACTTGTCAAAAGGGTTTTTGACAAATTCAAGATGTTGACTACGATGAGATTTTTTCACTAGTATCGATGCTTAAAAGTCTGTCCGAATCATGTTAGCAGTTGCCGTTGTCGAATTACGGGTTCCGGCAAAATCCTTGAGGTTCGAACACTGGGGTGCGCACAAATATCTCTCCTCCCTCTAGCTCGCGCGCATCACGATCTCACGGCCTAGCTCGACGAACCCAAAGAACAAGGGGACACAAGGTTTATACTGGTTCGGACCACCGTTGTGGGTGTAATACCCTACTCCAGTGTGGTGTGGTGGATTGCCTCTTGGGCTGAGGATGAACAGTTACAAGGGAAGAACAACCTCCTGAGGAGAGGTGTTCTTGTGCTTGGTGAGCTAGTATGACTGAGGATGATTTGAATCTGTTGCCTCCTACTGTGGTGGCTAGTCCTATTTATAGAGGCCCTGGTCCTCTCCCCAAATATTGAGTGGGAAGGGATCCCACAACGGCCAAATTTGAAGGGAAACAACTAGTACAAAATAACCTGACTAAAGGTGGTCTTCGCCTGCCAAAGGCTCTGGTGGTGACGCCGTCTTGGGCTCCACGGTGACCTTCGTCCTGCCATCATGCTGGTCTTGGTCTCGTTGCACCAATATGGAAACCTTTGCCTGATGCCTCGGGACTCCTCGCCTGCGCTTGCCCCTTTAGCACCAAAGAGGAAATGAGGACATCAGGCGCTGCTGGCGCCTCCCGGCGCCTCACCGGCCTTGGTCGTCATGGCTTACGTCATAGGAACCTCGTGAGGTGCCCCTTGCCTTGATCTCTCCGCCTCTCGCGAGTCAGCCTGGTGAGGCTTCCCCCGAGGAGGTCTTGCATCATCCGCCTGGCGAGGCTTGGCCCCTCGCGGGGGTCTTGAGTGTTTGCTGGTGAAGATGGGCCATACGGGCCGCTGGTGGAGCCACGCCGTGGGCCGCAGGTAGGCAAATCTGGGGACCCCGTTCCCAAAATGCCGACAGTAGCCCCCGGGCCCAAGGCGCGCTCGGACTTGGCTTCGAGGCGAAGCCAAGGGGCAAGTGCGGAGCGCTGCGGGCCCCAACAGCCTGCGGGTCCGCATGATGCGTGGCGACTGATTGGAGGTGAGCGGACCCGTTTCCCCATGCAACCTTGATGTTCGCCTGGCTATACGGCCATGGTGCCTTACACAGTTATTCCCCCGTTGTTGGCGACTCACTCCCCCGACTCCTCCGCTTCCTCGAAACTCCTCTTCTTCTCCCAATCCGACCCGAGCTTAGCCCTCTCCATCACCATGGCGCCGAACCAAACGAAGAAGGGGAAGAAGCCCCTGTCCTCAGCCAGACCACCTCCGGCCATTGAGCCCGCCGTGGGTCGATCGTTGGCGCTCAACCAGGAGGCCATGGACAAGGTCCACCCGGTGCTCGCCACCAGCTTCAACGAATGGGGAGGGACGGTGTCCTGGCCGGCGTCCCGAGCTTCTGTCGATAGGACAGTGATACGTCTCCAACGTATCTATTATTTTTGATTGCTCCATGCTATAGTATCTACTGTTTTGGGAAATATTGGGCTTTATTATCCACTTTTATATTATTTTTGGGACTAACCTATTAACCGGAGGCCAAGCCTAGAATTGATGTTTTTTGCCTATTTCAGTGTTTCAAAGAAAAGGAATATCAAACGGAGTCGAAACGGAATGAAATGAACTGGAGAAGTTATTTTTGGAAGAAAAGCTGCCGAAAAAACTTGGGGTGCACGCCAGGGGAGTCCCGGGCTGCCCACGAGGGTGGGGGTGCGCCCACCCCCCCTAGGGCGCGCCCCCCTTCCTCGTGGACAACCCGGAGGTCCACCGACGTACATCTTTCACCCATATATACCCACGTACCCTAAAACTTCCGAAGAACAGAATAGATCGGCAGTCCCGCCGCTGCAAGCCTCTGTAGCCACCAAAAGTCAATCGGGACCCTGTTCCGGCACCCTGCCAGATGGGGGAACCCTCACCGGTGGCCATCATCATCTCGATGCTCTCCATGATGAGGAGGGAGTAGTTCACCCTCGGGGCTGAGGGTATGTACCAGTAGCTTTGTGTTTGATCTCTCTCTCTCTCTTGTGTTCTTGATTTGGCACGATCTTGATGTATCGCGAGCTTTTCTATTATAGTTGGATTTTGTGTTGCTTCCCCCCTTCTACTCTCTTGTAATGGATTGATTTTTCCCTTTGAAGTAATCTTATCGGATTGAGTCTTTAAAGATTTGAGAACACTTGATGTATGTCTTGCCGTGCGTATCTGTGGTGACAATGGGATATCACGTGATTCACTTGATGTATGTTTTGGTGATCAACTTATGGGTTCCACCCATGAACTTATGCATAGGGGTTGGTACACGTTGCCTCTTGATTCTCCAAAGAGAAACTTTGGGGCACTCTTTGAGGTTCTATGTGTTGGTTGAATATATGAATTTGAGATTGTGTGATGCATATCGTATAATCATACCCACGGATACTTGAGGTGACATTGGAGTATCTAGGTGACATTAGGGTTTTGGTTGATTTGTTTCTTAAGGTGTTATTCTAGTACGAACTCTAGGGCTGTTTGTGACTCTTATAGGAATAGCCCAACGGATTGATTGGAAAGAATAACTTTGAGGTGGTTTCGTACCCTACCATAATCTCTTCGTTTGTTCTCCACTATTAGTGACTTTGGAGTGACTCTTTATTGCATGTTGAGGGATAGTTATATGATCCAATTATGTTATTATTGTTGAGAGAACTTGCACTAGTGAAAGTATGAACCCTAGGCCTTGTTTCAACGCATTGCAATACCGTTTACACTCACTTTTACCGTTTGCTACCTTGCTGTTTTTATATTTTCAGATTACAAAACCTATACTACCATCCATATTGCACTTGTATCACCATCTCTTCATTAACTAGTGCACCTATACAATTTACCATTGTATTGGGTGTGTCGGGGACACAAGAGACTCTTTGTTATTTGGTTGCAGGGTTGCTTGAGAGAGACCATCCTCATCCTACGCCTCTCACGGATTGATAAACCATAGGTCATCCACTTGAGGGAAATTTGTTGCTGTCCTACAAACCTCTGCAATTGGAGGCCCAACAACGTCTACAAGAAGAAGGTTGTGTAGTAGACATCAAGCAGTTTCTAGCGCTATTGCCGGGGAGGTTAGTGCTTGAAGGTATATCTTTAGATCTTGCAATCGAATCTTTTTGTTTCTTGTTTTAGCACTAGTTTAGTTTATAAAAGAAAATTACAAAAAAAGTTGGAATTGAGTTTGTCTCGTACGCTTCATCTTTTTAATATCTTTCGTGAATATGATGGAAAAGAAAATTGTGCCAAAGTGCTAGAAGAAGAATGCATTAAAATGTTTGGCACTAAATATTTGAATGATGAGCATGATTGCAATGTTGTTAGTATGAATTCCTTGAATATCCATGATGCTAATGATATGCAAAGCCACAAGCTTGGGGAAGCTATGTTTGATGAAGATGATATTTTTTGTCCCCCAATGTTTGATGAGCAAATTTACTATGATGAAAGCATGCCTCCTATCTATGATGATTATTGTGATGACACGTATGCTTTAAAGAATAGGGTTTTTATCACTTTTGCCACTAGTTGTGCCACACTACTCACTTTTGCCATTAAAAGTTTTCACTACTCAATAATGCCACTGTTCCGTTAGAAACACACTCAAAAATGCGATTTTCTCACGTTACCGTCGATCGAAGAATTAGATTGACTGGCGATATGACCGATATGCCCCTGGTTCCATTACTTCCCGAACTGTGAGCCCGACATGTCAGGGGCAGGGAAATAATTTTTTGATATAAAAATAGGCAATACAAGGGTTCGAACCCCAAACCTCTTGGGAGAAGCTCGCACGCGCTAGCCAAGACACCCAAGGTCACCAGCTGACTAATCAACGGAGATACGCTACATATCCTTACGTGACATCTAGGCATAGCTATTAACAAACCAAGTCTGGGGTTCGAACCCCTCTATCTGCTTGTGTGCCGAATGTTTTCAACCTTATGTACATGTGTCATGCTAATTTTTTAAGAGAAATTTAGAGAACCATTTGTTGCTGTTGTTGCGTGTACAACTCGATTTTACTTGGTTTGTTAATAGCTATGCCTAGATGTCACGTAAGGATATGTAGCGTATCTCCATTGATTAGTCAACTGGTGACCTTGGGTGTATTGGCTAGCTAAGTAAGCGCCCTCCAGAGGTCCGGGGTTCGAACCCCGTATTGCCTATTTTATATCCTAAAAATTATTTCCCTGCCTCGACATGTCGGGCCCACAGTTCGGGAAGTAATGGAACCAGGGCATTTTGGTCATATCGCATGTCAATCTAATTCTTCGATCGACGGTAACGTGAGAAAATGGCATTTTTGAGTGTGTTTCTAACGGAACAGTGGCATTTTTGAGTAGTGAAAACTTTTAGTGGCAAAAGTGAGTAGTGTGGCACAACTAGTGGCAAAAGTGATAAAAACCCTAAAGAATAATGATAACCATGCAACTTGTCATCTTGATCTTAATTTTCAATCACATGATAGTTATTTTGTTGAGTTTGCTCCCACTACTATTGATGAGAACAAATTTGCTTATGTGGAGAGTAGTAAATTTCTATGCTTGTAGATCATGAAAATAATGCTTTATGTGCTGGTTATATTGCTGAATTCATTCATGATGCTACTGAAAATTATTATGAGGGAGGAATTTATGCTTGTAGGAATTGCAATAATATCAAGTTTCCTCTCTATGTGCTTAAAGTTTTGAAGTTATGCTTGTTTTGCCTTCCTATGCTAGTTGATTATTGTTCCCATAAGCTGTTTGCTCACAAAATCCCTATGCATAGGAAGTGGGTTAGACTTAAATGTGCTAGTCATATTCTTCATGATGCTCTCTTTATGTTTCAACTCTTATCTTTTATGTGAGCATCATTGAAATCATCATGCCTAGCTAGGGGCATTAAACAATAGCGCTTGTTGGGAGGCAACCCAATTTTATTTTAGTTTATTGCTTTTTGGTTCTGTTTAGGAATAAATAATTCATCTAGCTCCTGTTTAGATGTGGTTTTATGTTTTAATTAGTGTTTGTGCCAAGTAGAACCTTTGGGAAGACTTGGGTGAAGTCTTTATGATCATGCTGTAAAAAACAGAAACTTTAGCGCTCACGAGATTAGCTTCAACTTTTTACTGGAGAGTGCTATTTAGTTGATTATTTTTTCAGATGATTACTATACAAATTCCTCAGGTCCACCAATTTATTTTACAATTTTTGGAGTTCCAGAAGTATATGTTTGATACAGATTACTACAGACTGTTCTGTTTTTGACAGATTCTGTTTTCTATGTGTTGTTTGCTTATTTTGATGAATCTATGAGTAGTATCGGAGGGTATGAACCATAGAGAAGTTGGAATACAGTATATATTACACCAACATGAATTTAGAATTATTTCATTACAGTACCTTGAAGTGGTGTTTTCTTTTCTTTCGCTAACGGAGCTTACGAGTTTTCTGTTAAGTTTTGTGTTGTGAAGTTTTCAAGTTTTGGGTAAAGATTCGATGGACTATGGAATAAGGAGTGGAAAGAGCCTAAGCTTGGGGATTCCCAAGGCACCCCAAGGTAATATTCAAGCATAACCAAGAGCCTAAGCTTGGGGATGCCCCGGAAGGCATCCCCTCTTTAGTCTTCGTTCATCGGTAACTTTACTTGGAGCTATATTTTTATTCACCACATGATTTGTGTTTTGCTTGGAGCGTCATTTTCTTTTGTTAGTATTTGCTTGATGTTATTTATAATAGTGTTTTTCATCTCTAATTTCAATAAAATTGTCAAGGATAGCCTTCACCATGCTTATTTTGCAAGTATACATGTTGCTGTTTCAAAACAGAAAGTTTACCGCTGTTGCAAAAAAATCCCTAGAAAATTCAGAATGTGATAAAATGTTGAAACCTGTTGCATAATAAGATCTGATAAATTTACTACAGTGGGAATTTTCTTTCATAATTTTTGGAGTTAGGGAAGTAGGATGAATCTTGCATTCTTTGCAGACTGTACTGTTTTGACAGATTGCTGCTATGTTTGCATTGTTTGCATATGTTTGCTTGTTTAATGATTCTATTTGAGGATAGGAGTATTAAATATGCAGAGACATTTAGTATGCAATATTGAATAATAATTTTAGTGATTTGTTACAGTAGAAGATGATAAAGTTTTGCATTGGTTTATACTAACTTATCTCACGAGTTCTTGTTGAGTTTGGTGTGGATGAAGCTTTCGAGATTTAGGAAACCGTGATATGAACGGAATTAAGGAGACACAAAAGTTCAAGCTTGGGGATGCCCAAGGCACCCCCAAGATAATATTTCAAGAAGTCTCAAGCATCTAAGCTTGGGGATGCCCCGGTAGGCATCCCACCTTTCTTCTTCGACAACTATCGGTTAGTATCGGTTGATCCTAAGTTTTTGCTTCTTCACATGATGTGTGCTATCCTTGAAATGTTGTTTTATTTATCTTTGCTTGCTGTTTGAATAAGGTACCAAGATCTGAAATTATTAAATGGGAGAGTCTTCACATAGTTGCAAAATTATTCGACTACTCATTGATCTTCACTTATATCTTTCGGAGTAGTTTGTTGTTTGCTCTAGTGCTTCACTTATATCTTTTAGAGAACAATGGTGGTTTTATTTTGAAGAAATAGATGAAATCTCATGCTTCACTTATATTATTTTGAGAGTCTTAAATAGCATGGTAATTTGCTTAAATAATCATAATATGCTAAGCATACAAGATTTGTAAGAATTCTTATGAGTGTGTTGAATACTAAGAAAAGTTTGATGCTTGATAATTGTTTTGAGATATAAAGATGGTGATATTAGAGTCATGCTAGGTGAGTAGTTGTGAATTTGAGAAATACTTGTGTTAAAGTTCGTGATTCCCGTAGCATGCACGTATGGTGAACCGTTATGTGATGAAGTCGGAGCATGATTTATTTATTGATTGTCTTCCTTATGAGTGGCGGTCGGGGACGAGCGATGGTCTTTTCCTACCAATCTATCCCCTAGGAGCATGCGCGTAATACTTTGCTTTGATAACTTGTAGATTTTTGCAATAAGTATATGAGTTCTTCATGACTAATGTTGAGTCCATGGATTATAATGACCTTTCTTCCTTCCACCATTGCTAGCCTCTCTAATACCGCGCACTTTTCGCCGGTATCATACACCCACCATATACCTTCCTCAAAACATCCACCATACCTACCTATCATGGCATTTCCATAGCCATTCCGAGATATACTGCCATGCAACTTTTCACCGTTCCGTTTATTATGACACACTCCATCATTGTCATATTGCTTTGCATGATCATGTAGTTGACATTGTATTTGTGGCAAAGCCACCATTCATAATTCTTTCATACATGTCACTCATGAGTCATTGCACATCCTGCACATCACGGAGGCATTCATATAGAGTCATATTTTGTTCTAAGTATTGAGTTGTAATTTTTGAGTTGTAAGTAAATAAAAGTGTGATGATCATTATTATTAGAGCATTGTCCCAGTGAGGAAAGGATGATGGAGACTATGATTCCCCCACAAGTCGGGATGAGACTCCGAACGAAAAATAAAAAAAAAGGAGAGAAAAAAAAGAGGCCATAAAAAAAAGAGAAAAGGCCCAAACAAAAAAAAACAAAAAAAATGAGAGAAAAAGAGAGAAGGGACAATGCTACTATCCTTATACCACACTTGTGCTTCAAGTAGCACCATGATCTTCATGATAGAGAGTCTCCTATGTTGTCACTTTCATATACTAGTGGGAATCTTTCATTATAGAACTTGGCTTGTATATTCCAATGATGGGTGAGGGAGTCCTGGATTAGGGGGTGTCCGGATAGCCGGACTATAACCTTTGGCCGGACTCCTGGACTATGAAGATACAAGATTGAAGACTTAGTCCCGTGTCCGGATGGGACTTTCCCTTGCGTGGAAGGCAAGCTTGGCGATACAGATATGTAGATCTCCTCCCACTGTAACCGACTCTGTGTAACCCTAGCCTTCTCCTGTGTCTATATAAACCGGAGGGTTTTAGTCCCAGAGGATCTAACAACAATCATACCATAGGCTAGATTCTAGGGTTTAGCCTCTCCGATCTCGTGGTAGATCTACTCTTGTACTACCCATATCATCAATATTAATCAAGCAGTGAGTAGGGTTTTACCTCCATCGAGAGGGCCCGAACCTGGGTCAAAACATCGTGTCCCTTGTCTCCTGTTACCATCCGCCTAGACGCACAGTTCGGGACCCCCTACCCGAGATCCGCCGGTTTTGACACCGACATTGGTGCTTTCATTGAGAGTTCCTCTGTGTCGTCATATTTAGGCCCGATGACTCCTCCGATCATCAACAATGATGCGGTCCAAGGCAAGACTTTTCTCCCCGGACAGATCTTCGTATTCGGCGGCATTGCACTGCGGGCCAATTCGCTTGGCCATCTGGAGCAGATCGAAAGCTACGCCCGCCATCAGTCAGATTTGAAGTTTGAACTACACGGCCGACGTCCGTGGAGACTTGATCTTCGACGGGTTCGAGCCACGCAGAAAGCACGCCAAGACCGCCACGATGGGCATGATCTAGCTCGCCAATAAAGGCTGCCTCAAGGTCGCACCATTTCCCGCTCAGGCCCTTAGCTCGAGCCGATGGCGCTTAATCGAGGACGGGTGGCTGGACACCGCCTCGGGACTGCAATCTCTACAGCGATCGAGCCGAACACCAGCCTTGTCCTTGCGGCTCAGGACTCCAAGGTGCCGGACTCCTCTCCAGACTCAATCTTCCGCTACTGCGCTAATCGAATCCGATTGGCGCCGATCATGGATTTCGGCCATGGACATATTTTCAGCACTTCGCCTCCCATGACATCCTCGAATTCACTAAAGTCTCTCTCTTTATCGAGAGAGCCTCGCCGGACTATGGTCAGCAAGGTTGGGATGCAGATGACAAAGAAATTCAAAGCCCACCCACCGCCCACTTTCGTAGCCAATCGCCGATGATTTAACCGACATGCTCGACTTCGACTCAAGACATCGACGGTATGGACGTCGATGCAGAGACGACCAAGAACCAAATACTTATAGGGCAATCGAAGGCCACCTCATCATATGACATATACATGGTGGACACCCCAAAAGAAGGGAAGGGCGATGGAACAACGGAGGATGACCCTCCAAGAAGAAGTTTAAGCGCCAAGGCCAGCGGGCGCCGCTCTAAATCCCGCCAAAGCAAAAACGGCGATACCGACACGGGAGATAATAACACCCCGGACAGTTCCGAAGACAACCACCTCCAGCAGGATTCAACACAGGAGGATGGAGAAGCCAGCCCTCATGAGAGAGCGGCAGACAGAGACGTAGAAGACGATAATTACATGCCTCCTCCGAATACGAGGCAAGCCTCGACGATGACGAATTTGTCGTGCTCGAGGATCCCGTCGAACAAGAGCGCTTTCAAAAGCAGGCTTATGGCCACAAATGAGCAGCCTCAAGAAAAACAGCAACAGCTTAGAGTCGACCAAGACTTGCTAGCCGACAGATGGATCAAGTCCTTGCGTCAAGAGTACGAACTCGAACACCCCACCAAGAGCTACCTAAAGCGCAGGCTGCTACCCCAATTAGAGGAGGAAGCACCTAAACCTACATCACCAACAAGACGAAAGCGGCCGACCGCCACCTGCGGTCGCGACAGAGAGGCCTCTCGGCCCTCCGCTCAAGCCGCACCCAGGCGTCGCTCAAAGAATACCAAGGCAGGGGGAAATGCGCCAGACCTGTGAGATATATTGAAGGACAAGGCAAGGCAAACAAGATCGACCTACGGATTGCGTGGGCGCCCCACGACACGTGACGATAACCGTCATGCCGGATACGGCAAATCCGGCCGGGCCGAACACAGTAGACAAAGCTCATTCGAGCTACGTCGTGATATAGCCCAGCACAGAGGCACCGCACACCCACTATGCTTCACAGATGAAGTAATGGATCATCAAATCCCTAAGGGTTTCAAACCCGTAAACATCGAATCATACGATGGCACAACAGATCCTGCACTGTGGATCAAGGATTATCTCCTTCATATCCACATGGCCCGCGGTGATGATCTACACGCCATCAAATACCTCCCACTCAAGCTTAAAGGACCAGCTTGGCATTGGCTTAACAGCTTGAAAGCAGAGTCAATTGGTTGCTGGGAGGACCTGGAAGCCGCATTCCTCGACAATTTCCAGGGCACCTATGTGCGACCACCAGACGCCGATGACCTAAGCCACATAATTCAGCAGCCAGAGGAATCGCCGCACAATTCGGACACAGTTCCTAACTAAGGAAAATCAAATAGTCGACTGTCCGGACGCAGAGGCCCTCGCAGCCTTCAAACATAACATCCGTGATGAGTGGCTTGCCCGACACCTAGGACAGGAAAAGCCGAAATCCATGGCAGCCCTCACAACACTCATGACCTGCTTTTGCGCGGGAGAAGACTGCTGGCTAACTCGTAGTAATAACATGACCAAGAGCCCTGGTAATTCGGATACCAAGGATAGCAATGGCAGGTCGCATCGCAATAAGCACAAGCGCCGCATTAACGGCGCATAACGCCGAGGATACAAAGAAGTTAATGCCGGATTCAGAGGCTCTAAACCTGGTCACGAAAAAGCCATTTAAAAGAAATACTCTGCCCGGCCCAGCTTTGGACCGAATATCGATTGCTCATGCCGATACACGGCACTTCGAAAACTACCAATCACACCAGCAGGGATTGTTGGGTGTTCAAGCAGTGCAAGTTAAATGCCGAAAACAGTGACAAGGGGCTGGATAGCGATGACGAGGAGGAGCCCCGGCCGCCAAACAATAGGGGACAGAAGGGCTTCCCCCCACAAGTGCGGACGGTGAACATGATATACGCAACCCACATACCCAAAAGGGAGCGGTAGCGTGCACTCAGGGACGTATCTGCGTTGGAGCCAGTCGCCCCAAAGTTCAACCCATGGTCCTCCTGCCCGATCACCTTTGATCGAAGGGACCACCCCACTAGCATCCACCATGGCGGATTCGCTGCATTGGTTCTGGACCCAATCATTGACGGATTTCACCTCACTAGAGTCCTTATGGACGGCGGCAGAAATGAACTCGCTTTATCAGATACAAAGGCGAAAAATGGGCATAGATCCTCAAGGATTAAACCCACAAAGACGACCTTTAAAGGCGCCATACCAGGTGTAGAGGCCAACTGACATGTGCCTGGTTGCACTTGAGGTGGTCTTCGGATCCCGGATAATTTCCGCTAGGAGTTAATCTTCGACATAGTTCCGCTCCGCAGCGGGTTATCACGCGACCGCCGGACGAACCGCATGACGGTAAAGTTCAACGCGGTGCCGCACTATGCATACCTCAAGCTCAAGATGCCAGCCCTCGAGGAGTCATTACGGTCAATGGAAACACCGAACGCCTTCTCCGAACGGAGGAGCATATGGCGGCCCTCGCGCGGAAGTACAAAGTAGCCTCTCAAGGCAATTCTCCATCCGGCTATTAAACGTCCGGACATCGCCAAGAGCGCCCGAGTAACCTACAACAAGACCGTCTGCACGCTCCGAGCATCGCCAGAGCAATGCGGCCCCAACCCCAGCCCTCGTGAAATTGTGAAACCAGTACTACGCGTACATAATTATGCTCTGGAAATACCATGGGCATAGGGGGAGGGGCGCGACCACGGCATGCCCAAAATGCAGCTCAACCGCACTAGGGGCTCCCGATTTTGTCATTCTTTTTTCTTACTTTCAGGACTCCACTCTCCGGAAGGCCTGTCCGGCAGTACAATCGCCGAACACACGATGCAACAGCCATGGAGGCGTAGTTACGCCGAATGTCAAGGTGGTCTCTATAACGAGCTAAATACCTGTCTTACATACCATCCCGCAGCTCGCCCCTAGAGGGGACATGTCAAATAGTCCCATCTCTTGCTTATCGCACTATTTGTATCGCTCGCTTTTATCGCATCCTTTTCGAATAAACAATACATAGTTTTTGTCTATTATTGCATTCCTTTTTTATGTGAATATGTTCAGTTATGACATTATGCAACCGTACACTTTGGTACGGCCAATACACCAGGGGCTTTAGTACCCCAGAATATGGTGTGGGAAGTCCGAACACTCTCACGAAAAGCGGCACCGAACTTATAGCATTATATGCATCGGCTCAATCATGTCTTGGGTCAATAGTTGGGTTTGCCTGCTCCCATGTTTTGGTACCTTACGTTCCTGCTATATCGGCTAAGGTAGCGTTGGGAGAACTACTGCGATTGTGCCCCGTTGAGCTGGGTTAAGCACCTCAGTAGAGAAAGCTAAAACTGACCGTCATGATAGGGCGAGAGCTGGTCGCTGTTTGAGAGGTATTGAGTCTCTAAAGACTTATGCCGATTAGAGCGAGGAGCCGGCTTTTTCACGCCTAGGCGTGGAAAGCGCCCCGAACTCGGTCTTCGGAATACTAGGGGCTTCACGAAATTTAAAATTATAGAATTCTATGGCTAAGTGAGAGTGATAAAGCATTATAGTCCGATTGCCTTGTTCGTTGTCTTTGGCGCCTCCCTCAAGGACCCAAGAATGGGAACAAGAGCGCCAGGTTTATCCCAACACCCCAACACTCGTGGCATGGGGGCGTTTACGACTCGCCATCTCTCAGATTTAATAAACGGCCGCCACAGAAGGTAATATTTCAAATTCAAAAGCGTTGCTTAGCGATATGAACAAGTTTTCAAAGACATGTGATAACACGAGTGAGTTTACTCATAAATTACATCCTTGGAACATTCATCCGCCACAAGGCGGGCACCGTCAGACGCCCTCATAATACATCTCGGCTTGCGATTCTCCTTGCCTGCGGTGGCCCATCTGTCACCAGCTTCTCAAAGATCCATCTTTCCCTCAAAGGCACTTTAACACGGGCAAGGGCCCTACGGGCGCCTTCGATGCATACGGAGCGCTTGATGACTTCAAGTCGTGGACAGGCATCCGCCAGCCGCCTCACCAGCCCAAAGAAGCTCCCATGCATGACCTCCTGTGCCATAGCCGGACTATAAGGCCCTTCATGGCCTGTTCGCCACCTTATGGAGCTCGACCAGCTGCTTTAGCTGGTCGCTCAAGGGCATCTGGGTGCCCGGCCTCAAAGATACCGAGACCGTAACACCTTCTCCGTCGAGCTCCCCTCCTCGGCCCGGTAGTAGGCGGAAGCGTCGGACACACTGCGGGGCAGATCTGCGAATGCTCCTGGAGAGCTGCGGACTCGGGTAAGTAACAAGTAATTCACTTTCACGTGCTTGCTTTGCATAAATAATGCCTTACCCACCGCTATCTTCTTCATCGCTTCAATTTCCTGGAGGGCTTTTTGGGCTTCGGCCTTGGCAGATTTGGCGCTCTCAAGGGCAGAGGCAAGCTCAGACTCTCGAGTCTTTGATTCAAGCTCCAAACTCTCGTGTTTTTTCACGAGAGCCTGGAGCTCTTGCTGCACCGCCGCCACCCGCGCCTCCTGCTTTTCTCACTCGATGCGCTCCAAGGCCGCATTTTCTTCGGCCTTGGACAACGCTTTCTTCAGGGTTGCCACCTGGGTTGTGGCCCCTGTAATACCCACGTTGGTCCTGTCATTTTTGCAACCACATATTTTTGATATATTTACATAAGGTATTACTTACCTTCCTTGTCCTCGAGCTGCTTCTTGGCAAGGCCGAGCTCGTTCTCGGACCGCTCGAGGCTCTACTTCAATGCATCAACCTCCACAACAAGGCGGCAGATGTCAAGAAGCTGCCTCGCATTCCCATATTGACATACTTATGTTAGACTCCTACGTATATCTTTTAGATCCTCAGTTCGGCTTTTCTTTCCGAACACCAAACTGAGCATCAGGGGCTACTGCCTATGCGGTAATATTTTTACATATCTTAAATACATACCTCAAAGACTGTTAGAAGGCTGGCACATGCTTGACCAGCCCGCTCTTGGCGGATCGAATCCTTCGGATCACCGCACTCATAATAGTGCGGTGCTCCTCATTGATGGAGGCGCCATTAAGTACCTCCACCAGATTATCCGGTGCCTCCGGTTGGACGGAGGTTACCAGCGTCGTAGGCTTCCCCTTCTTACTAGGGGGGCGCCTGCAGGACTCCGGAACCACTGAAGGTTCTCGGCGGCGGGCGTCGCCCAGTGGCCGGACTTGGAGCCCTTGGGGTTTTGTCCCTTTGGCGCCGAGTCCGGGAGGTCGCTTGCGGCGCCTCCAGACCACCTCCTCCTGGCTTGGACCTTTTGGGACTCCACCTCGGCACCATCCGGCGACGCGAGGGGAGGAGGCGGCCGAAGTGAAGTGCTATTCACATCCGACGAGCTTAAGGAGCCGCTGACGACACGCCGACTGGGCTCAGGGCGGACTGCATGATTATATTCTCAGGTCAAGATACTGTGCAATAAAGGAATGCCATGAGTTATTCTGGTATCCGGATACTTACAATTTTGCTGTGGGCTTGGCCCTGGATGGCTACTCCTCTTCGCTGCCGCCGGTGTTGGTGGAGTAGTCCGGAGGAAGGGTCCTTCCTTCTTGGACCCTCCGCCCCCCCAGTTGGGGCGGCCTTTCTTTTTCTTCTTCCCCGGGAGAGACCTCTCTTCCCTCCTTGTTTTCGGGAGGAGTCCGCCGGAGTCATCGGACGATGAGTCCGACACCATTAGGCGCCGGAACTCTTCGAGTTCCCGTGGCCTTCTTCTTGGTTTCTTCTCCGGCACCACGTAAGGCGCCGGAACTAGCAGCCCCGCTGCGGGCGTCCGCTGGGTTCGGCAAGGGGGCCGGACAGCTTGATCTGCCCGGACGTCTTCTGCCAATCCTGTCAAAGGTAAGGGAGTTTAGATCCCGCATAGAGTCAAACTATGAAAAACAAGTATCCCGTAAAGGGTAAAATAGCTTACCGCGTTGGCTTGATGCTGCACGTTGAATCTGCGATCCTCTGTAGCGGATGCGGGAGCCTCGGCACCCTTGAACAGCAGCTTCCAGGCGTCTTCATATGTAGTGTCGAAGAGCCCGCCAGTGGTTCGTGTCTGTGCGGATCAAACTCCCACAAGCTGAAAGCCCGTTGTTGGCACGGGAGGATCCGGCGGATGAGCATGACCTGGACTAGTTGACGAGTTTGAGCTTCTTGCTCAACAGGTTTTGGACGCAGGTTTGGAGTCGGTCAGTTCTTCCGAATTACCCCACGACAGGCCCTTCTCTTTCCAGGAAGTGAGCCGTGTAGGGATGCCAGATCGGAATTCGGGGGCCGCTGCCCATTCAGGGTCACGCGGCTCGATGATGTAGAACCACCCCGATTGCCACCCCTTTATGGTCTCTACGAAGGAGCCCTCGAACCATAGGACGTTGGGCATCTTGCCCACCATGGCACCTCCGCACTCTACTTGGTGGCCGCCCACTACCTTCGGCTTGACATTGAAGGTCTTCGGCCATAAGCCAAAGTGGGGCTGGATGCAGAGGAGGGCCTCGCATACGACGATGAACGCCGAGATGTTGAGGATGAAGTTCGGGGCCAGATCGTTGAAATCCAGGCCGTAGTAGAACATGATCCCCTGGACAAATGGGTGAAGTGGGAAACCTATTCCGCAGAGGAAATGGGTGAGGAACACCACCCTCTCATGGGGCCTGGGGGTGGGGATGAGCTGCCCCTCGTCTGGGAGCTGGTGCGCGATGTCATTGGACAAGTATCCGGCTTTCCTTAGCTTCTTGATGTGTCCCTCCATGACGGAGGAGACCATCCACTTGCCTCCCGGTCCGGACATGGCTGGAGAAGGTTGAGGTGGGATGTGCGGACTTGGGTGCTGGAGCTCGAGTGCGCAAAAATGGATAAGCAAAGGAGGAAGAAGGCGTAGATGGAAAAGGCGGATCCTTATCCCCTTATATGGGCGGACGAAACTACGTGCCCCCACCAGCCTGGTAAAACTCGCTTATCTCCGAAGCGCTGTAAATTAAAGGCACGGTTGGGTTACCCACGCCCGTATTGATGAGAATTCCGGAATAAGGGGACACGATCTCTGCTTCGACAAGACATGCCAAAGAAACCGCCTCGCTAAACGCGCTGAGGTGGGACAGTAAACCGATTCGAATAAAGGCTTGGCCGTGGTGTGGTGTCACGCTGCGGAATACATCAACATATTGGATTTGTGTAAATATTATTCTCTCTACGGTGGTATGTGGAACTTATTTTGTAGAGCCGGACACTATCCTTGTGTTCAAAATCTTCTATGAAGTATTCGGAGGAGGAACCCGCCTTTGCAATGTCAAGACAATCTGGCGCGCGGACTCGTCGTCATTGAAGCCTGGTTCAGGGGCTACCGAGGAGTCTGGATTAGGGGTGTCCGGATAGCGGACTATAACCTTTGGCCGGACTCACGGACTATGAAGATACATGATTGAAGACTTCGTCCCGTGTCCGGATGGGACTTTCTTTGGCGTGGAAGGCAAGCTTGGCGATACGGATATGTAGATCTCCTCCCATTGTAACCGACTCTGTGTAACCCTAGCCTTCTCCGGTGTCTATATAAACCGGAGGGTTTTAGTCCATAGGACGAACAACAATCATACCATAGGCTAGCTTCTAGGGTTTAGCCTCTCTGATCTCGTGGTAGATCTACTCTTGTACTACCCATATCATCAATATTAATCAAGCAGGAGTAGGGTTTTACCTCCATCGAGAGGGCCCGAACACTGGTCAAAACATCGCGTCCCCTTGTCTCCTGTTACCATCCGCCTAGACGCACAGTTCGGGACCCCTACTCCGAGATCCGCCGGTTTTGACACCGACAATGGGCTTCCTCAAAATGCCCTAGGTCTTCGTGAGCAAGCGAGTTGGATGCACACCAACTTAGTTTCTTTTGTTGAGCTTTCATATACTTATAGCTCTAGTGTATCAGTTGCATGGCAATCCCTACTCACTCACATTGATATCTATTGATGGGCATATCCATAGCCCGTTGATACGCATAGTTGATGTGAGACTATCTTCTCCCTTTTTTTCTTCTCCACAACCACCATTCTATTCCACCTATAGTGCTATATCCATGGCTAATGCTCATATATTGCGTGAAGATTGAAAAAGTTTTTAAAATGTCAAAAGTATGAAACAATTGCTTGGCTTGTCATTGGGGTTGTGCATGATTTAAATACTTTGTGTGGTGAAGATAGAGCATAGCCAGACTATATGATTTTGTAGGGATAACTTTTTTGGCCATGTTATTTTGAGAAGACATGATTGCTTTGTTAGTATGCTTGAAGTATTATTATTTTTATGTCAATATGAACTTTTGTCTTGAATCTTTTGGATCTGAATATTCATGCCACAATTAAGAAGAATTACATTGAAATTATGCCAAGTAGCACTCCGCATCAAAAATTCTCTTTTTATCATTTACCTACTCGAGGACGAGCAGGAATTAAGCTTGGGGATGCCTGATACATCTCCAACGTATCTATAATTTTTGATTGCTCCATGCTATAATATCTACTGTTTTGGGCAATATTGGGCTTTATAATCCACTTTTATATTATCTTTGGGACTAGCCTATTAACCGGAGGCCCAGCCCAGAATTGCTGTTTTTTTGCCTATTTCAGTGTTTCGAAGAAAAGGAATATCAAACGGAGACGAAACGGAATGAAATCAACTGGAGAAGTTATTTTTGGAAGAAAAGCTACCGGAAAAACCTGGAGTGCACGCGAGGGGAGTCCCGGGCTGCCCATGAGGGTGGGGGGCGCGCCCACCCCCCTACGGCGCGTCCCCTGCCTCGGGGATAGCCCGGAGGTCCACCGACGTACTTCTTTCACTCATATATACCCACGTACCCTAAAACTTCCGAAGAACAGAATAGATCGGGAGTTCCGCCGCCGCAAGCCTCTATAGCCACCAAAAGTCAATTGGGACCCTGTTCCGGCACCGTGCCGGAGGGGGGAACCCTCACCGGTGGCCATCATCATCATCCCGACGCTCTCCTTGACGAGGAGGGAGTAGTTCACCCTCGGGGCTGAGGGTATGTACCAGTAGCTATGTGTTTGATCTCTCTCTCTCTTCGGTGTTCTTGATTTGGCACGATCTTGATGTATCGCGAGCTTTGCTATTATAGTTGGATTTTATGTTGCTTCTCCCCCTCTACTCTCTTGTAATGGATTGAGTTTTCCCTTTGAAGTAATCTTATCGGATTGAGTCTTTAAAGATTTGAGAACACTTGATGTATGTCTTGCCGTGCATGTCTGTGGTGACAATGGGATATCACGTGATTCACTTGATGTATGTTTTGGTGATCAACTTATGGGTTCCGCCTGTGAACTTATGCATAGGGGTTGGCACACGCTTTTGTCTTGATTCTCCGGTAGAAACTTTGGGGCACTCTTTTGAGGTTCTATGTGTTGGTTGAATAGATGAATTTGAGATTGTGTGATGCATATCGTATAATCATACCCACGGATACTTGAGGTGACATTGGAGTATCTAGGTGACATTAGGGTTTTGGTTGATTTGTGTCTTAAGGTGTTATTCTAGTACTAACTCTAGGGCTGTTTGTGACACTTATAGGAATAGCCCAACGGATTGATTGGAAAGAATAACTTTGAGGTGGTTTCGCATCCTACCATAATCTCTTCGCTTGTTCTCCACTATTAGTGACTTTGGAGTGACTCTTTTGTTGCATGTTGAGGGATAGTTTTATGATCCTATTATGTTTTTATTGTTGAGAGAACTTGCACTAGTGAAAGTATGAACCATAGGCCTTGTTTCAACGCATTGCAATACCGTTTACACTCACTTTTACCGTTTGCTACCTTGCAGTTTTTATATTTTCAGATTACAAAAACCTATATCTACCATCCATATTGCACTTGTATCACCATCTCTTCGCCGAACTAGTGCACCTATACAATTTACCATTGTATTGGGTGTGTTGGGGACACAAGAGACTCGTTGTTATTTGGTTGCAGGGTTGCTTGAGAGAGACCATCCTCATCCTACGCCTCTCACGGATTGATAAACCTTAGGTCATCCACTTGAGGGAAATTTGCTGCTGTCCTACAAACCTCTGCAATTGGAGGCCCAACAACGTCTACAAGAAGAAGGTTGTGTAGTAGACATCACACAACCACCGAGGTCCAGTTCTTCGTTGACGCCCTATGGGCCGGCTTGGTTCCTCCCTTCTCCACCTTCTTTAACGCTGTGCTTTCCCATTACCAGATCCATATGCTACACCTAGATCCCCAATCCGTCACCCTCCTTGCCGTCTTTGCCTTTGTCTGCGAGGCCATGGTGGGCATTGCTCTCTCTCCGTGGCCCTCCTGCGCCATTTCTTCTCGCTGCACCTGACTGACCCTCGGCAGTGCTCACGGTGCCTGAGCTTCCAGGCTGTGGCAGCGACGGCCGATTAGGGATTGACTTCGAACTCCCGCTGTCTGCGAGTAGGTTTCGGACACGTTGGGTGTATGTGGATTTTGGATTTCTCAGCCCCCTGCTCTTGCCTCCGTCTGCGCCCGCCGTCCCCAGCTCTGGCTGGAGCCACGAGAAGCTGGCGGGCCCCCGCCTTGCCTTCGTCTGGCTCAGGTTGAAGAGGTTGAAAGATCTTGGCGTGACCGCCCCCATGGTGATGATGGAGTTCCTCCGACGCCGCCTCTCCCCACTCTAGCGCCATTCCTGGCTGATGTGGGCCCTGTCCGGCAGCCTAGATCGCATGAGGCTTCAGGAGTCGGGGCTCCTGCCCGAGGCACGAAGAATGGTGCTCAAGGTCTTGACAGGTGACCCCTCGCCAGGCGATATGCCGCAGGAGGGTTGCCTTCTATATTGTTGCTCGAATAGGGTGGAGTTCACTGGGCAGATGCCCTCCTTCGATGAATGGGGGCTGCGTCCAGTCGGCCTGGAGGGGCCCCGTGAGAACTCCGTCGCCGTAGGTCCCCTTCTTGTCGCCGACGCCGAACTTGCCCCAAGAGTGGATGCAGGGGGCAAGCACCACCGGAGGCCGGAGGCGCGGGTGCCGAGGTGTCGACGTCGCCTGAGGCTCTTGAGGCGCCATCCCTGGGAGCCCGTGACTCTCGCCCTGGGGTGGCAGTTGAGGGGGCGACGCAGTCCGCTGCTCCTGAGGCCGAAGCTCCCGAGGCCTCAGCAGGTCATCACGAGGCGGAGCCCGATGGCTCTCCCCAGCTTGGTGCTCCTGAGGTTGTATCCTCAGACGCTTCACCAGTCGCGCCCTGCGCTGGTCGCCATGTCCAACGCTTCGGTCGGCTCCGTGTGGACTTCGAAGCGCTCCGCAAGAGGAAGGGGTCCCCAAGCTGCAGCAGTGGCGCATTGTGGCCGTTGAAACAGAGGAAGTACATCGCCATAGATGAGTAAGTACCTTATCTTTGTAATTCCTTGAGTGCTACTTCCCTTCCTGACGGTGGTTCTTCAGGATCCCTTCTGCTAAGGCCGCGAAGCCTCCTGGGAAGCAACCTCCTCCTGCCTCGAATGTCCCGCTGGCCTTGAGCGCCCCAAGCCAGCATGTTGCCCCCAGCGTGAGGCCGGCCGGAGAGGCAGACACGCTAGTCTGGCGCCTCGAGCCCGCGCTCCTGCCATCTCCTCTTCGTGGCCTCGCAGGGGGCGCGACGAGCGTGCCAAGGGCTCCTCCTTTGGTTGTGGATGGTGGCTGGATGGCTTCGGTCTTGGCTTACTCTTCGAGTAGTGAGACTCAACTCAACCGGGCTCCCGCCAAGCCTGGGCCAAGGGTCGGGGCGCCAATTTCACCGGCCGAAAGAAGTAGCCGCCGGATCTGTCGGCAACCTCGCTGTGGAGGATGGAATCGGCAGGCGCTTAAGTTTATGCGACGAACGGAGTGTCGCCCGCCACAAGCTCTTTCAGGAGGCGATGGGCACGATGAGCCGGCTCGGCGGAGACTCGTGGATGTAGACGCGTGCCTCGAGGCCGAGGGTCTTCGGCTGATGGAGGAGCGGCATAAACTGAAGGTGGCCATCAACCTCGGGCGCCACCAGCGTGAGCTTGATAATGCGAAGGCTGAGGCATCTCTTGCTTCCTCGCGCGAGGCCCGCGCTCAAGCCTTGGAAGAAGCCCAGGAAGCTGATCGTCACCGCGTGATCGCAGAGATACGCGCGTGGGAGCTCCAAGCCTGGAGCGCCTCCTTGGAGCAGCAAGTGGAGGCGCGCAAAGCCGCCCTAGAGTCTATGAAGGGGACACCGGCCGAGGAGGAAGAGATCCTAAAGCGCGAGGAAGTGCTCGCGCTGGAAGCCATGGAGCGCAGCCTTGAGCTTGAGCGGTTGGAGACGAGGGAGCGCCAAGTCGCCCAACAGGAGGATGTTCTTGGTGCGCGCGAGCCCAAGGCCCAGGAGGAGGTCGATCGCTGGGTGGACAAGGCTCGCGCGGATCTTGTGGGTAGGTACGACCTGAAGCTGAAGCTCGTGGAAGCCGAAGCTATGGGCAGGAACACTGCCCTCAAGTCAAGGTTGGCTGAGGCGGGACAGCTCGAGAAAGCCGCCGCAGCCCTAATCTCAGTGCAAGCTGAGCTGGCTTCCGCTCGTGCCTAGATGCTTTCTCTTCAGCAGCGGGTCGCCAGCGCCGAGTCCTTCACGCAGCAGAGCAGGGAGGAAGCACTCCGACGGCAGACGCTGGAGCGCGTGCACGCCCCCATGCTCCAAAGCCTCAGGATCAGAGCCAAGGCAGCCCTGGGTACCATCTATGACGAAGATGCCCCTCATCCCCACTCGAACAATTACACCAGTCACCTCCTTTTCTTCACTAATGTGGTGACACGCCTGGAGAATCGATCCGAGAGGGCTCGCGAGCTTGTTGAAGAGAGGAGCCACGGCCTGCTCAGGCGCGCATTCTCCCGCGTCTTCAGCCACCTCCAGAACACCTACCCCAACTTCGATTTTGACGCCGCTGATGACCCACAAGTATAGGGGATCTATCGTAGTCCTTTTGATAAGTAAGAGTGTCGAACCCAACGAGGAGCAGAAGGAAATGATAAGCGGTTTTCAGCAAGGTATTCTCTGCAAATCTTGAAATAAGTGGTAACAGGTAGTTTTTGTGATAAGATAATTTGTAACGAGCAACAAGTAACAAAAAGTAAATAAAGTGCAGCAAGGTGGCCCAATCCTTTTTGTAGCAAAGGACAAGCCTGGACAAACTCTTATATAAGGAAAAGCGCTCGAGGACACATGGGAATATCGTCAAGCTAGTTTTCATCACGCTCATATGATTCGCGTTCGGTACTTTGATAATTTGATATGTGGGTGGATCGGTGCTTGGGTGCTGTTCTTACTTGAACAAGCATCCCACTTATGATTAACCTCTATTGCAAGCATCCGCAACTACAACAAAAGTATTAAGGTAAACCTAACCATAGCATGAAACATATGGATCCAAATCAGCCCCTTACGAAGCAACGCATAAACTAGGGTTTAAGCTTCTGTCACTCTAGCAACCCATCATCTACTTATTACTTCCCAACGCAAAATGGACGTATCAGCCGCCATTGCCCTTGTGCCTGAGGCCATCCGTGGCGACCTGGCGCACTGGGTAGAAGGAAATGTGGATGCTCTAGTCAGGGCCTTCACCTCCGAGGACGACGCGGTGGTGGTTGCTGCGGATGAAGGCGACGTGGTTGAAGATGGTGAGGGCGGCGCCTGCAATGGCGATGGTGATGCCGGCGACGATGACAGCGATGCCAGCAACGCGTCTGAGGGCGACCCGGAGGACGCAGTGAGAGAGATGTCCGATTGAGCCCATGCTTCCTTGTCGTTGACCCTGCATGCGAAGGTCCGGCACAGCCGTGAAAGTTGTAAGAGCATTTTGGGAGGGGGAGCCCCTCAGGTAAACAGGTTATTGCTTCTATTCCTTAGGCCAAGCCGGAGATGTGTTTTTATGAGCCCGCGAGTCCCGCCGCAAGCTTACGGCTGCAGTTTACCATAGTCAGGGCCAGCTCCAAACCGGCTCGTGAGCTCGTAAGCTTCCGAGGGGCCAGCCGATCCATCCGAGAGGGCCTCGCGCGAAGCAAGCGCCAGTCATGGAAGGACGTGCATGCAGCGCGTGTGCGCCGCGCCCAGCCCTCGCTCGCGAGGGGCTCATGAAGGGGAGGCAGCAGGTGCGAACTCCGAATCAAGGCAAGGAACCAAATCGCGAGAAATTGCACGAACGAGAAAAGACACCCCCCGCGCATTCCAATGAAAATTCAACTCCAACTTTAGATCCAAAGCCAGAAAACTAGGGCTACAGAAAAGGGGTTAAAAGCAAATGGCCGCGTCCGTCGCCTAGTCTAGTCTTCTGGTCTTCCACCAGCGCGGAGTGTAGTGCCTCCACTAGGACATGGGCGGGAGCCCTCGAGGCCCGAGGGCGGCACTCCGGAGACTCCGGGGCATGTACAACCCCACTCATTATAACGTGAGAGTGTCACGAGCGGAGACCTTCACAGGCGTGGGCCTTACTTCATATCGCCAGACGAGGGCCCCGACTTGCGCCACCCTCGACCACCATTGGGGCGTCCGAAAACCAGGATGATGCCAAGGGGCAAAGGGGACGCCAGCGGCGCCCTCGGTGACCATGGGTCCTCTGCCGGGGGGAAGGCTTACCAGCGCCTCCCCAGAAGAGGGCCTACCTCCAAGTAACGCCCTGCTCCGCGCGATGTGGGGAGGGGCCTTGCTCCCGGCTCCTTCCCTGCGGCCCCCAGTGTGCTCCTCCTGGTGGGAGGGGGCTGTTGAGCTGGGGCTGCCATCCGCCGCTGTGACCTGATCCACGTGCGAACCATGGTTAGCGTAAGCTTGCTCTTGAGAGATTAGCGGTACCCTGTAGCTGTTGTCGCCGGCGTGGTTGATGAGGCTCCCGGGCGGCTTTTGGAAGGCCTCAACTTCTAGCGCCTCCTCCTCCCAGCCTGGCTTGAGGAACGTGCCAGGGTCGTTTTCCGGCGTGTACTCCTGGTCCATCATGCGGGGCACGTAGGCCCCTGAGGCCGTCGCCCCGAAAATCTCGCCGAAGCGCCCCACGCTCCACGTTGCCCGGACCAGCGCGCTGCCCTGAGGATGGTAGGGCGGCATCCCGCTGGACCATGGGCAGCAACGCTCGTGCTCAAGGCCATCGGAGGTGGCGCTGGTGCGACACGCCGGCGCCGCTGGTTGCACCGGTGTCGACGAAACCTCCTGGTGCGCCCGGGGGCACGCGGGCGCGGCGAGGCCCGTCGTGCGATCCGGCTGCAGCCTGAGGTGTAAGCCGGGAGCAGAAGGGGGGTGCTCTCCGTGGCCGCGACGTCAAGTAGCTCGGTGACGCGCTCCAGCAATGCATCCCGACCGCTCTTCATCAGTCGGCACCGCAGTAGCTCCCGTGCCACTGTGAGTGCGGCCCTCATGTTCGCGTGTTCCCGTCAGGTGTGCGTCACTGTCGCCGTGGTGTAGCTGGAGGCTCTTGCGGCGGCCCGCGCGCGCCGCGGGGTAAGGGTGGACGGCGCCGAGCCACGCCACCCGCGCCCCGCAGCGCTTGGCGGCACACCTGCCGACCGTGGAGCGAGATCGAGGTCTTCCTGGGTGGCTGACGCCGTTTGGGCTGGGCAGGGCGCCCAGTGGTCGGTGTTGGCCCTCAGGTCGCCGGTCATCATCGCTGCAGAGTACTGGCGGATCTGCTGATGGAAGAGAGGCTTCGGCGCACCCCTACCTGGTGTCGTGGTTCTAAGTCTGACAGTAGAATGGGGGGTAGGTGATGTAGAGGCAAGATCTTTAGCTATGGAGGAGTTGTACACGCAAGTTTTACGAGTTCAGGCCCTTCTCGGAGGAAGTAACATCCCTACGTCTCGGAGCCCGGAGGCGGTCGACTGGATTATATGCATGTGAGTTACAAGGGGTGCGAACCCTTGTCCCAGAGGAGGGGTGTGGCTTATATAGAGTGCGCCAGGACCCCATCTCCCCTCCGTTACACAGGGTTCAATGTACATCAAGAGGGGGGCATTACTGGTAATGCCACCAATAAAGATACATAATGACCATTAAAGCTATGACTTAATTCCCGACCGTTGCAGAGCGGAGTGGCTCTAGATCTCGTGGTAGTCGAGTGATTGTCTGCATGGTCGAGTGTCTTCAAGACTGTCGAGTGGAACATAGCTTCATGGTCGAGTGGATGATGATTTTTCTTCGAATGCCTCTGGTTGTTTTAGAGATGTCCTTGGGGAGGGTATCTTGGACAGGTCCATGACCCTACCCTAGGTACATAGCTTCATCATTAGCCCCCGAATGGATCAGGGTTTGAGTGAGGAAGGAGTTGAGAACACTCCAGACCCATTTTTCGTGCTATGAGTATATCTTGTTCTGGACCAATGAACCGAGGTGATGACACCAACTTCTTTTTCAGTCGCCTTGATCCATTCCTAGTTTTTGTCGACTGGACTTTTACTGGAAGAGCTCCGATTGATGATGTGGAGGAGATCTTCCGCCTGACAAGTTGTTCTGCTGTCCGTGGATTTCACGGGATTCGAATTTAGGGAAGCGCGCGGGGCGGAGGAGGCCGCAGTAATCGGATGGGGTAAGGCAAGGCCGCCTTGATTTCCGCGCCGCCTTTTTCGCCACGTATCGCGCGCGCAACTGTTGCAGGATTTGATAAGTCAGTCACTCGGAAGTACAAGTCAGTCACTCGGAAGTAACCTCATATAAGGCGCCAGACCGGGGTTTTTGAATAGTGCGCTTTCATTCTTCCCCCTCCTTCTCAGATTTCTCCGCCGTGCCTGCTCTCGCCCCCGTGCCGCTGCTCCGTTCGCGTTTCGCCGGCGACGATGGGGAAAGAGAAGAGGGTGGATCTGGAGAGGGCGAAGAAAGCGACGGCGAAGGCGAAGGGGAAGAAGTCCGGCCGGGGCAGATCTTCCTCGAGGGCCGGCCTGCCGCAGGGTTGAATCCAGGACGACTGGATCCGCTCGGCGATTCGTCAAGACGACATCGACGACCTGGTCGAGGGAGGACTGATTCCCCACGAATCAGCGCGGCTTCCGGGGAACGAGACCGAGCCGCAACCTCGAGAGGGTGAGTGCGTTCTCCTCGCCACTCACGTCGACCGCGGGTTTTCCTTGCCTCCTCACCCTTTCTTTCGAGGCTTCTTGAATTTCTTTGGAGCGCAACTCCACCACTTTACCACCAACACCATGGTGTACCTTGCTGCCTTCGTGTCTCTGTGTGAAAATTTCTTGGGCTGCTGACCTCATTGGGGCCTTTTGAAGCATATTTTCACCTGTCGCTCCCAGACGGTAAAAAAGGCCAATCCGAGTGACTAGAGGACGCAAGTGATTCAGATGTGCGGGGGCCTTGGTATTCAGATGAGGGGAAAAAGTTCCTTTCCAACCATGATCCTTCCTGATTCGGTCCGTGGGTGGTAGTCGTCCTGGTTCTACTGCAAAGACCAGCCGACTCTGTAAGGCCAACCGGACTTCCCCTTTTCCATGGCCCGGTGGGGGAAGCCTTCTCCTTTGAAGGTGATCCCGAAGGAGAAGGCGCAAGTCAAGGTGCTGGTCGATCGAGTAGTTCAACTTGTCCGTGAAGGGGTGACTGGTATGGATTTGTTGGAGGTCTTCCTCCGGCGACGCATCCAACCGCTTCAAGCTCATGACCATCCAATGTGGATGTATTCGGGCACTGATGACACCACTCAGACCCATCCAGAGGAGGTCGACGAGACCACGTTGGAGGGGTGGTGATGAGTATTACTGGAAAAAAAGATAACCCCAGGGGAGCCAGGAGAATTCCTCCGCTCGACCAATCTTACGAACCAGACAAGGTCCAATTCTGAACTTCCGACTGCAATCTTGATTCAATCGTGTAGCTGTTTATGTTTCACGACCGACTTTTGTTCCGCTTTGTTTTCTTCTGTGCCCTTACCAAATGTACTCGATGCCCAACGGAGAGCAGGAAGCGTAATCCAGAGGGGAGGCAAGCGGGGTGAAAGTGGCGAGTGGCATTCTGACGGAGAGGGCAATGAGGAGAGTGACGACTCGAGTGACGAGGAAGAGGTCGATTCGCCTCCTCGCAGGGAGAGGCGATCCAAGCTCGACCAAGATCGGGCGAGCGCCCATGAAAAGGCGATCGCTCAATCCGGTCAGTCGTCAAAGCGTCCTCGGACGTCCTCTCGTGCACCGGCCGAGAAAGCTCCAAAGCAGTCCAAGGTTGTAGTGCAGAAGCCTCGAAGGCGCCGCAAAGATTAAGATTGACATCCCCGTTGCTTCAAGCGTGAGTGTTTTTATTCCGCATTTACTCGACATTCTGTGATGTTTGTCTTCCCTTTGGTTTGATCAAACGAATCTTGAAATTGGCAGTGCTGCTACCTCTGGAACTTCAGCTTACAAAAACGAGGATGAGGGGATGGAAGACGCGGTCACCTCCCACCTGGGTACGATCTTCGTTATTCCATCTTCTTTTTGTCGACTGAACTGTAATATATCCAATCGGGCGATGTAATTTTGGCGACTGATCTTTTTACAGCTCCCAACGTCATCGACCTCCCCGACGATGATGAGGACGAGCCACAGAGGCCTTTAGGGAGGAGGAACAGGAAAACGTCCGCTGGCAAGACGCCTCAATCGACGCCAGTAGCGGAACCAGTAGTTCAGGATGCCGGTGACGCCAATCGGACTTCTGTCTCCTTCGCCATACCGTTGTCGAGTGCTCTACCTTCTGCGTCAACTCCTGCCGAACCACCTTCAATTTTTGCTACACACCATGTCCCGGAAGACGAAGTGGGTGTTGCCAAGGAAGCTATACGCCAGGCGGGCATTATGATGGAGAAGATGAAGATGGTGCGGGATGCCAGCCAGGCTGCTTATGATGCCAGCTCCGCTCTCCGTGAGCAATGTTCAGGTTAGCGTAATGTCGATCGACTCTCTTGGCTTGTTACGTATAGGATATGGTACCGAAAACTCTCTTTCCAAGGATTTCTGCATCTGTACACCCACTGGGTGTTTCGATTTGTCACTGAACAAATTCATACTTTGATCTGAATTTTTGTTGTCGTCGATTGAATTTTTGGACTAGTGGGGGCACGCTGAGTGCACCCACTGGATGTAGTCCCCAAGACTATGGTGGACTGCGGGCAGTTGACCGTAGTCTTGAATTTTGAATTCCTTCACTCGGTCTGGTCGGGCCATGTCGAGTGTAAACTAAACCAGTGGGGGCACGCTAAGTGCACCCACTGGGTGTAGTCCCCGAGACCGTGGTCAACTGTTGGCAGTCGACTATGGTCTGAAGAGCCTATTTGTTGCTGTCTCTGTCTTTTTTTGGCACTCACGCTGGAAAGGTTTTGTCGAGTGTAAACTGAACCAGTGGGGGCACGCTAAGTGCACCCACTGGGTGTAGTCCCCGAGACTACTGTTGGATGTTTGATTCGACGGTAGTCTTAGAATTTGTTGTCTTTATCCTTTTACCTCTCTGAAATAACCAATCTTTTATCCAGTCGACTGACCCATTCCTTGATTGCAGAAATCTTGTGATCTTGGAGCTCGCTGTCGACTTGGAGAAACAGCAGATTCAACTCAACCTTGACCTGGAGTTGGCCAAGACGGAATCGCAGAAAGCCAAGGATGACGCCAATGGTAAGACAGACTTGTCGACCGGTTTATCTTTGATCTGGATTTCATTCGCTCTTCTCGAACCAAGCATCATTTCTTTTCGTAAAAACTGAACCAGGCTCTGGCAAAAAAGGATCAAGATCTGGCTGCCGCACAGAAGAAGGCTGATGAAAAAACTGCTCCGGCTGAACAGAAGTTGGCTTCAGTCGGCAAATTGGAGGAAGAAAACGCCTAGATAAAATTTGCCCTGGACGAAGCCAACAAGGAAGTAACCCGCTTGAAGAAGGACAGGGTCAATCTGAACAAGAGGATGGAAGGCATTGCTCGCAGGAGGGATGATCTGGAAAGTTATCTGAGGAGCCTTGCCAAGAAGCTGTTCATCAAGCTTGAAGGTATATACTCTGGTCTGACTGGTTTATCTTCGTCGACTCGGCACACGACTATTGACTCACCCTCGGATTGTGCATGCAGAGTTTTGCCGAGACTTCGAGGAGGAGACCGGGCGAATTGAACCAAGATTGGACCCCATCAACTCCCCTGTGAAAGATGAAGTTGCTATGAACTTGCTCCGACTGGAATCCCGCATCGACGGTGTTGTTGACTACCTTGCTCGACTAAAGGTCGCAACGTCGCGGATCGACACAACACTCTGGCCAAGGGCAACGCCCCAGAATGACCTCGAGTCTTTGATGACTCAACTTAACGAGATCCCAGGTCGAGTGCAGGAGGGGAACAAGTCTTCTGCCCGGTGCGGTGCTGATGTGGCTCTGTCTTTGGTTTGTGTCCATTGCAAGGAGGCGCGAGAAGAGAAGCTGGCAGCGATCAAGGTTGCCAATACCAAGAAGCATGACTTCCAATCCTTCATGGAGACTTTCATTACTGCCGCCACTCGGATTGCCGATGGCATTGACCTGGATGAATTCGTCGAGCCTGCCAGCCCTCCTCCTGCGGAGTGAACAAACTTTTATGCTCCACCTTAAATTTGCCTCGGGATGCCGAGTGGTTTTTGTAACCGTTAAACTCTTTCGGGCTGAATGCCCGAGTACTTCCGCGGTCTTGAACTTTTAGGGTTCGTCTGAACTTGATTTATCTCAGGATATTCTTGCGATTGCTTTTGGAATTTGTTCTACACTTGGAATGACCTTTGTGTTTGAGATGTAGCCCTGAAGTGGAGACTTCAATCGACCTGCGCCTCGTCGTCCTTGCATACAAGGATGGAGCGCACGTGGTATTTGCGGCACAACTCCGAAGGAGAAGGTTGCAGTCGACCCGCACCTTGTGGTCCTTGCGGATAGGGATGGAGCACACATTGTATTTGTGGCGTAGCTCCGAAGGAGAAGGTTGCAGTCGACCTGCACCTGGTCGTCCTTGCGGATAGGGATGGAGCGCACATTGTATTTGTGGCGTAGCTCCAAAGGAGAAGGTTGGAGTCGACCTGCACCTCGTCGTCCTTGCGGATAGGGATATGTTTCGAACTTAGGCGAGTATAAGACTGCAGCTAAGCCTCCGAGTGAGAGGATTGCTCTCCACTCGGTAAGATTTTTCAAAACTTAGGCGAGTACTTGGACTGCAGCTAAGCCTTCGAGTGGGAGGATTTCTCACCACTCGGTAGGATTTTTTAAACTTAGGCGAGTACTGGACTGCAGCTAAGCCTCCGAGTGGGAGGATTGCTCACCACTCGGTAGAATTTTTTAAACTTAGGCGAGTACTGGACTGTTGCTAAGCCCCCGAGTGGGAGGATTTCTCACCACTCGGTAGGATTGTTCAAACTTAGGCGAGTACTTGGACTGCAGCTAAGCCTCCGAGTGGGAGGATTGCTCACCACTCGGTAGGATTTTTTAAACTTAGGCGAGTACTTGGACTGCAGCTAAGCCTCCGAGTGGGAGGATTCCTCACCACTCGGTAGGATTTTTTAAACTTAGGCTAGCATCGGATCAGCTAAGCCCCCAAGTGGGAGGATTGCGCACCACTCGGTAGGATTTTTTAAACTTAGGTGAGTACTGGACTGCAGCTAAGCCTCCAAGTGGGAGGATTGCTCACCACTCGGTAGGAATTTTTAAACTTAGGCGAGTACTGGACTGCAGCTAACCCCCCGAGTGGGAGGATTGCTCACCACTCGGTAGGATTTTTTAAACTTAGGCGAGTACTGAACTGCAGCTAAGCCTCCGAGTGAGAGGATTGCTCACCACTCGGTAGGATTTTTCTAACTTAGGCGAAACGGATTCGCAGCCAAGCCCCCCGAGTGAGAGGCTTTCTCACCACTCGGTAGGATTTTTCAAACTTAGGCGAAACGGATTCGCAGTGAAGTTAAGCCCCCGAGTGAGAGGCTTGCTCACCACTCGGTAGGATTTTTCAAACTTAGGCGAAACGGATTCGCTGTGAAGTTAAGCCACCGAGTGAGAGGCTTGCTCACCACTCAGTAGGATTTTTCGAACTTAGGCGAAACGGATTCGCAGCTAAGCCCCCGAGTGAGAGGCTTGCTCACCACTCGGTAGGATTTTTGAAACTTAGGCGAAACAGATTCGCAGCGAAGTTACCCACTGGGGGATTTCAAACGCAAACAAAAGCAACAAAAATTGTTGAAGATTATAAAGCTCTTGTCTTTGATAAACAAACTACAAAGATATTTCTTATTACATCTCATCCGAGTGAGTACTTAAGTATAAAAGGGGCGGAGCAGCTCCGCGTTCCAAGCTCGTGGCTCGTCTTTCTGATGATCGACATTGTAAATAAGGTATGCTCCATTGTGGAGAACTCTGGTGACAATGAAGGGACCTTCCCAAGCAGGGGCGAGCTTGTGTGGTTTCTGTTGATCCACTCGATGAACCAAGTCTCCCTTTTGAAAGGCTCGACCCCTCATGTTTCTGGCGTGGAATCGACGCAAGTCTTGCTAATAAACGGTCGACCGGATCAAAGCCATCTCTCTTTCCTCCTCTAGGAGGTCGACTGCGTCCTGCTAAGCCTGTCCCGCTTCATCTTCAGAGAAGAGCTTGACTCGTGGTGCATTGTGAAGTAAGTCACTCGGCATAACAGCTTCAGCTCCATAGACCAAGAAGAATGGAGTTCGGCCAGTCGACTGATTGGGAGTTGTCCTTAGACCCCAAAGAACTGATGGAAGTTCATCAACCCAGGCGCCTGCTGCGTGCTTGAGATCACGCATCAGTCGGGGTTTCAGTCCTTTGAGAATTAGGCCATTTGCTCTTTCTGCTTGTCCATTCGACTGGGGGTGAGCGACTGAAGCATAGTCGACTCATGTGCCTTGAGAAGCGCAGAAGGCTCTAAACTCATCAGAATCGAAGTTCGGCCCGTTGTCAGTGATGATGCTGTGCGGAACTCCATATCTGAATGTCAATTCTCTGATGAAACCGGCAAGGTCTTTGGCTTCAAGATTCTTGATAGGCTTAGCTTCAATCCATTTGGTAAACTTGTCGACTGCTACAAGCACGTGAGTGAAGCCGCTCCAACCGGTTCTCAACGGTCCGACCATATCCAATTCCCAAACAGCAAAGGGCCAGACGAGTGGAATGGTCTTCAAGGCTGACGCAGGCTTGTGCAACATATTGGAGTAAAACTGGCAACCCTCACATTTGGTCGACTATATGTTTCGCCATTTCATTTACTCGTGGCCAGTAAAACCCAGCTCGGTATGCTTTAGCCGCGATGGTCCGAGAGGACGCATGGTGACCACACATCCCCGAGTGGATGTCGTTGAGGATCATTCGACCTTCTTCTGGCGTTATGCATTTCTGACCGACTCCCGTCACTCCTTCCCTGAATAGTTGTCCTCTTATCACAGTAAAGGCTTTGGATCGACGGACGATCTGTCGAGCCTCTTCTTCATCTTCTAGGAGTTCCTTCATAAGAATATATGCAATGTACGGCACTGTCCAGTCAGGAGTGAGGACCAAAACCTCCATGATCAGGTCGACCACGGCTGGGACCTCGACTTCAGTCGGATCTGTGGCACTCTTAGGCTGCAGGGGCTCTTCACTGAAAGGATCTTCTTGAACTGACGGTGTGTGAATGTGTTCCAAAAAAACACATTATTGGGAATGACTTCTCTCTTGGAACCTATCTTTGCCAAATCATCGGTAGCTTGATTTTTTAGTCGGGGTATATGTGGAGCTCTAACCACTCAAACTTCTTTTCCAATTTCCTCACTTCATTGCAGTAACCAGTCATGGCTGGGCTTCTGACGTCCCACTCCTTCATCACTTGATTGACTACCAAATCTGAGTCGCCATAGACCATAAGGCGACGGACGCCGAGTGAAATGGCCATACGTAACCCATATAAGAGTGCTTCATATTCTGCGTCATTGTTGGAGGAATCAAAGTGAATTTGGAGGACATATCTGAGCTTGCCTCCTCGGGGGGATACGAGTACCACCCCAAAGACCGTAACTGCTTAGCATCTTGGTACCATCAAAAAACATGGTCCAGTGCTCCGAGTGAACTTGAATCGGCAGTTGCTGTTCGATCCATGCGGCGAGGAAATCTGCTATTGCTTGGGACTTGATAGCTTTCTTTGCCTCAAACTTGATATCTAAGGGAAGGAGTTCAATCGCCCATTTTGCCACTCGACCAGTTGCATCTCTCTTGTGCAGAATCTCTGACAATGAAACGTCGCTGACGACTGTAATTGAATGGTCAGAGAAGTAATGTGCAACCTTCTTCGTGGTTGTTGGCGTTCTGGGAACGGGGGTCCCCAGACTTGCCTGCGTGCGGCCTGCAGCGTGGCTCGAAGGAGGCCCAGGACGGCCCATCTTCATCAACGCAAGCTCAAGACCCTCGCGAGGGGCCAAGCCTCACGGGGCGGACGACAAGGAGCTTCCTCAGGCACGGCCTCGTCAGGGCGGCTCATGAGGAGGCGGAGAGTTCAATGCAGGGTACCTCGCGAGGTGCCCATGACGCAAGCCATGACGCACTAAGGGGGCGATGCGCAGCTCAATGATGTCCTCCTTTTCTTCTTTGGTGCAAAGGGGGCAAGCGCAGGTGAGAGTATCAAGCAAAGGCATCCATTTCGGTGCAACAAGACCAAGACCAGCCCAACGACTGGAAGGGAGTCATCATGGAGCCCAAGCAGGCGTCATCACCAGAGCCTTTGGCAGGCGAGGACCAACTTTAGTCAGGATAAGTGTACCCGTTGTTCCCCTTCGAAATGGCCAATTGTTGGGGCCCTTCTCGCTCAATATTTGGGAAGAGGCCCAGGGCCTTCGCCTATAAATAGGAGTAGCCACCCCCAGGGCGGAGGGATCCGAATCCTCATCAAGAAACCAGTAGCTAGAGCGACTGAACCCCACCTAGCAGTTCATCGCACCCGCCAAGAACAGACCCTCGCGAGGCTTTTCTTCCTTCTATTGTTCCTCATCAGCCCAAGAGGCAATCTACAACACCACACACTGGAGTAGGGTATTACACCACAATGGTGGCCTGAACCAGTATAAATCTCGTGTCTCTTGTGCTGTTCCGTTTAGTAGTTTAGGTCCCAGCGATTCGGCGAGGTGCGAGACGGTGGAGGGTTGGATCTCCGCGCGCACCCCAGTGTTCGAACCTCGAGGGTCTGCCGGAACCCAAAATCCGACATTTGGTGCGCCAGGTAGGGGTGCGCCGAAATCTGCCTTCCGTCGCCTCGTTCTTCCCCGACCACCGCAACCATGTCTGACGCTCGTCGGGCTCGCGCCGAGCGCCGAGCCACCCTCGCCTCCCATGTCGCCCGGACGGCTTCCGACGGCGGGCGCCCTCGTCGTTCCTCACCGCCCGCTGTCAACACCGCCACCGGCCCGGCGGGGAACGGGCAGCAAGCATCGTCCCTGCGCCTCGGCGACCTCGGGAGGAGCTGCAGCGCCTCGCCACCCGCCCGTCGCGCCGGTTCCTCCGGTCGTCGTGGCCCTCTGGGCGTTTCGCAGCGCCACCTTCCACCGCCAGTCAAGACGTTCGTCTGCCGGGTCGGCGCCGCCTCCACGCGGCAGGTGGTTCCCTCGGGCCGGACGGAGCCGTCGGCCGGGCTGACCTTCGACTCTCGGGACCACCCCACCAACTCGGCCGGCTTGGGTGCGCTCCCCATGCTCTGCACACCCACCATCTGCCAGGTTGCCATCACCAGGACCCTCATCGACGGCGGCGCCGGCCTCAACGCATTCTCGGCCGAGGCCTTCAACCTCCTCTCAGTACAGTGGAGCGGCTGCAACCCAGCCGGCCTTTTTCGGGCGAGGAGGTGGGTCATCCAGCTCCTTGGGGCAAATCCGGCTCCCGTGACCTTGGCACCTACGACAACTTCCGCAGACGGAACTGGTCGACTTCGACATCGCCCCATCGGCCTCCCCTACAATGCCATCCTTGGCTATCTAGCATTGGCCAAATTCATGGCCGCAACCCACCCGGTACAACCTCATGAAGATGCCCGGAGCAACAAGGCCCTCACCGTGTCTGGGATACCGAAGGTAGGCCATGAAAGGCCAGTTTCGCCTCAAGACGGTGGCCAGCGCAGCCCGGCCGATGCGGAAGCCCTCAAGCCCAAGGGGGCTGCCACCAAGAAGAAGCAGTTGTTCACTCAAGACAAGGCGGAGACCAAGCAGATACTGTCGACGAGGAAGGGTCTCATAAACGCCACCTTCACCATAGGCGCCAACCTCGAGCCCGAACAGGAGGAAGCCCCTGGTCAAGTTCCTGCAGGCGAACAAGAAGATGTTCGCCTGGGAGCCCGATCAGTGGCGGGGATCCCACGGGCGAATCGAGCACCACCTCAACGTAGCCCCAATGTGCGCCCCAGGAAGTGTACGGCGAGAAGGCAGTCCAGCGACAAGCAGGCCTTCATCGTCTAAGAGACCCGCAAGCTAGAAGCCGCGGGGTTATTCGCGAGGTCCGATACTCAGATTGGCTGGCCAACCCGTGGTGGTGCCAAACAAGGGAGGAAAGGAGCGCATGTGTGTCGACTTCACCAACCTCAACAAAGCATGGCCGCAGGATCCGCTCCGCCCCTCAAGATCGACCAGATCGTCGATTCCACCGCCAAGTGTGACCTGTTATGCTTCTTGGATGCCTTTTCCGGGTATCACCAAATCAAGATGGCAGTGGAAGACGTGGAAAAGACGGCCTTCTTAACCCCGTGTGGAGTGTACTGCTATACATGCATGCCATTTGGGCTGCGCAACACAGGGCAACCTTCCAAATGCTCATGCACATCACCTTGGGACCACAGCTCGGGAAGAATGTGGAGGCTTACGTCGACGACATCGTGGTGAAGTCTCGCGAGGCCAAGACCTTGATACAAGACCTGGAAGAAACCTTCGCGAGCCTCAACGCAGTGAGCCTGCGACTCAACCCGGAGAAGTGTGTGTTTGGAGTTCCCTCGGGCAAGCTCCTGGGCTTCCTCGTGTCCCACCGAGGCATCGAGGCCAACCTGCAAAAGGTCAAGGCGCTTGAGGACATGAGCCCACCAAAGACCCTCGTGGAAATGCAGAAGCTCACGGGCGTAGAACGGCGCTGGGCCGCTTTCATCTCCCGATTGGGGGAGCGGGCGCTGCCTTTCTTCCACCGATGAAGAAAAAGGGGCCCTTGAATGGACTCAAGAGGCCGACAAAGCATTCCAAGACCTCAAGAGGTACCGACTAGCCCTCCAAAGGATGGTGGCCTCTCGCCCTCAGGAGCCCTTGGTACTCTACCTCGCCGCCACTCCCTACTCCGCTAGCGCAGCCCCGTGGCGCTTAGGGAGGAGCGCCAAGACCACGGGCGGCCACCCGAAGCTAAGGCAAGGCCGAATCAGAAGGAACTCGCAGGCCAAAGACCGCAATGGAAGAAGATCACCGTCACACAGAAAGCACACTAAGGGCGGAGAGGCCCTCCATCCAAGCACCCAGCCACGGAGGTGCCGCCACCTCGGAGGCACCACAGCTTCCGGAAGACGCCACCAGCACCGACGCCCCTAGCCTTGTCGAGCACCCGGTGTACTTCGTCAGCATAGTGTTACGGGATGCGAGGGCACGGTACCCCATGCCGCAGAAGCTCCTCCTTGCGCTGTTGGTGGCTTCACGCAAGCTGCGGCACTACTTCCAGGGTCATCCAATCAAGGTTGTCTCGGCATACCCCCTAGAGAGGGTGCTCAGAGCGCCAACTCGGCGGAAGGGTCGCCGAGTGGAACATTGAGCTGCAAGCATTCCAGCTCGAGTTCAGCACAACCAGAGTCATCAAGGGGGCTGCTACTGCAGATTTCATGGCCGAATGGATGTAAGCACTGGGCCTCGGTGGCGAGGATTGATCCTCTCCCTAGAAGCGAAGCGCCCGGAAGGTTGGGTCATGTACTTCTACGGAGCGCCTTCTCAGACAGGTATACTGGGCTAGGGCAAGTGCTCATATCTCCCGGCCAGGACAAGCTCTACTATGCCGCGGCAACTCTGCTTTCAAAGCAGGCGAGAAGGTCTCCAATAATATAGCAGAATACGAGGGGCCGATAAGCGGTCTGCAAGGCTGCCACCGCCTGGGGTGAAGCGCCTTACCATCAAGGGCGATTCGCAGCTCCTCGCCAATTTCTCCAACAAGGTGTACGAGCCAAGAGATGAACACATGGAGGCCTACCTTATGGAGGTCCGCGGGAAGGAGAAATAGTTACGGGGGTTGAGCTGCAGCACGTGCCTTGGGCACCAATCAAGAGGCCGACGACATCGCCAAACGAGCCTCCGTGAAGTTACCCCAGTGAGTCGGGCGCCTTTGAGGAACGGCTCTTCAAGCCCTCAGCCCGCCGTTATCAAGCACACAAGACAGCCTCGGGTGGAGCTCCCTCAGCCACCTGCCTCGGGAGCCCCAGCCTGTGGCCCGGCCTCAGGAGCACGCCTGCTCCTAACGATGGAACCTCAAGAGGGGTGCTGGATCACGAAGCTCAAGAGTTACTTAACGCATGGAACTTTGCCGGAGAAGGAGGAGGAGGCAGAGCGTGTGGCGCGGCAAGCCACGGCATACAACATCATGGATGGAGAGCTCTACCGGAAACGACCGAACGATGTATCCTCGCTGTGCATCACCAGGGAACAGGGAAGGAACTGCCGCGGCAGATATACATGGTGGAGAATGTGGGCACCATTCCTCGCCACGGGCCCTCGTCGGCAAGCATGCTCCACATCGGTTTCTATTGGCCCATCGCTAGGCCAATGACGCTGTTGAACTTGTGAAGGCTTGCGAGGCTTGCCAATTCCATGCCAAGCAGATCCACCAGCCAGCAGGAGGTACGCAAACCATCCCCTCACTTGGCCATTCGCGTCCTGGGGCTGGACATCCCAGGCCCTTTCCTCGGGTGCCGAGGGGCTATCGCTACCTCTACGTCGCCGTGGACAAATTCACCAAGTGGGCCGAAGTCGAGGCCGTCCGCACCATACCCGCTAGTTCTGCGGTCAAGTTCATCAAGGGCATATGAGCTGGTTCGGAGTGCCGAACCGCATCATCACCGACAACGGTTCGCAGTTCACCAGTAACCTTTTTAAAACGTACTGTGCTAACCTTGGGACGCAGATATGCTACGCTTCGGTGGCGCACCCCCGCAGCAATGGACAGGCCGAGCGGGCCAACGCAGAGGTCCCGAGAGGCCTCAAGACTAGGGCGTTCAAGAAGAAACCGGAGGCTGCTGCGGCAGAGGCTGGTATGACGAAGCTTCCGTCCTTGTTGTGGTCCATCCGCACAACCGCAACCAAGCCAAGCCAATCGGAGAGACCCCTTCTTCCTAGTCTACGGAGCCGAAGCTGTCCTCTCTCACGAGGTCAAACGTCGATCCGCGCGGGTCCTGGCGTTCGATGAAACGTTGCAGGACGCCATGCGGGGGACGACCCTCGTGCTGGGGGAGGAGCGCCGACGAGAAGCTGCGCTGCGAGCGGCAAGGTACCAGCAGGCACTCCGGCGATACCACTGCCGCAACATCCGCCCCAGAACTCTCGAGGTAGGTGACCTCGTGCTCCGACGGGTCCTCTCCAGGGAGGGACTGCATAAGCTCTCTCCCATGTGGGAGGGACCCTTCAAGGTTGTTCATGTTTCAGTGCACGGCTCAAGTGCGCTTGGAGACTCAAGAGGAGTACCTATACGTAACGCATGGAACATCCAGCACCTCCGGAGGTTTTACCCCTAAAAAGGCCAGTGCACGTGTGAAGAAGGCGAATGCTGTGAAGCTCATTCTTTTGGAAAAGGCCCAAAGGTTCGTGAAGAAGGCGAATGCCTGTGAAGCTCATTCTTTTTGGAAAAGGCCCAGTGCCTGTGAAGAAGGCGAATGCCTGTGAAGCTCATTCTTTTTGGAAAAAGGCCCAGTGCCCGTGAAGAAGGCGAATGCCTGTGAAGCTCATCTTTTTCGAGAAAGGCCCAGAGCCTGTGAAGAAGGCGAACGCCTATGAAGCTGTCGCGTTCTGGAAAGGGCCTGGAGCCCGTGAAGAGGGCCAACGCCCGTGAAGCTTGCTTCCCAGAAGAAAGTCCCAGAGCCTGTGAAGAAGGCGAACGCCTGTGAAGCTGTCGCGCTCTGGAAAGGGCCCGGAGCCCGTGAAGAGGGCCAACGCCCATGAAGCTTGCTTCCCAGAAGAAAGGCCCAGAGCCTGTGAAGAAGGCGAACGCCTGTGAAGCTGCTGCTGCTCGGAAAGGGCCCGAGCCCGTGAAGAGGGCTAACGCCCGTGAAGCTCGCTTCCCGGAAGAAAGGCCGGAGCTCGTGAAGAGGGCCAACGCCGTGAAGCTTCGCCGCCCGTGACACTCTCACGTAATAATGAGTTGGGGCTGTACACGCCCGAGTCTCGTGGAGTGCCGCCTCAGGCCTGGGGCTCCCTCTCCCACGCCCGATGGCAGCACTTAGCTGCCACTGGTGAGAGAAGACGTCAAGACTAGACTAGGTGCCGGATGCGGCTTTTTCATTTGCTACTGCGGTTGAATAGTTATCCCCATTTGGAGTTTTTATCAAAACTATCGCCATCTTTGGTCCGTGGTTCTTGATCTTTTCGCTTCTCCTATCTCGATTTATCTTGCGTGGGGACTCATGAGGCAGAAGCCTCGGGAGCCCCATGAGCGCTCCTGCCCCTATCGCCAAGTTTTCACGGCCCTGGTCCATGTGGAGCACCCTCCGACCATGCCTCACGGGCAGCACGACGCCTTGAACACGGGCCCGGATCGGTCGCCTCAAGGCCACGGCTGGAGTTCACTTGCGAATGGGCGCATAAAGCGAAAGCGAACAGATCGTGGATAACGAAAGCAGTACAATAATTAACGGCGTTAACCTAAACGCGCCCACGGGCCACACATTGTTGCCTTTTTGCAGGAGAAAAGAAAGGAAAAGGACAAAGCAGGTGAAGCACGCCCGTGCAGCCCTCTTGGAAGGCTCGAGCCGTCTCCGGAGCTCAGGCGGACTCCTCTCGCTTCATGGGCGGCGGCAAGCGGACCCGCTGCCACCCCCCAAGCAGGCGCGACGGCGTGGGGGCTGGCCGCGGCCGCTGCTGGAAGAATCACCACCCGAAGAAGAGCTGGTGAAGCGTGAGGAGTCACGGGCATCGCCAGCCGCCCGCGCGCTGCCCTCTCCATCCACGCCGGGGCTGAGTCCTCGGCCGCGGTCGTCGTCTTCAGGGCAGCACCCCATGCGGCGACCGTCTTCCCCGAACACCCTCACGTAGAGGGTGGCGTCGCTGTCGTACTTGAAGTACAGGGAGCACTGGCGGCGAAGACCACATGCGCGAGCGAACGTCTACCAGCCGCGGGTCAGGAACAGGTTCCCTCATGTGAGACCTCGAGAAGCCCACTGGCCCGGCTGCAGCAGCCATCCGCTGGAGCCAGAGGCCACCCAGGCGCCACTGGGAGCTCACCCAGAGGAAGAGCGGGAGCTGAAGCCGGGCCGGACGGCTCCTCGGCCCTCACCATGAACTCGGCGGCGCTTGGCCAGCATGGAGGTGCAGCCTCGGGGGCGCGCAGCCGGGCACGCCCTCCGACCATGGCCAGCCGCCGCCGCCACGCTGAGAGCCTCCCCACGACTGAGGGGACCGCCGTGGAGGCCACGGGATGCTTGCGAGGGCGACCTCGACCACGCTTAGGCAGAGGAGAGGAAGACTCGACCTGACGGCCCTTCCCCTTATCTGCGGCCGAGAACTTCCTTGGTGGAGCCATGGAGAAGAATGAGAGACAAGAAAGGATAGACTGGAAGGGCGCGCGCCGTTCCGTGCTTATAGCCGGCGAAGGCCAACCGTCGGCCTCCACGATCACCGGTAATCATGACCGACTACGCATGCGAGGACTTGTCGAATCCGGGTGGTTACCGAGGCATTGTGGGAAGCGGCGACGCTGCGTCGCCCAAGGCCGCGAGGCTGTTAGGGCCCACGATGCTTCACACTTGCCCTTTCGCCTCTGCCTTTCGGCCAAGTTCGGGCGCGCCGTGGGCCCGGGGGCTACTGTCGGCGTTCTGGGAACGGGGGTCCCCAGACTTGCCTGTGTGCGGCCTGCGGCGTGGCTCGGAGGAGGCCCAGGACGGCCCATCTTCATCAACGCAAGCTCAAGACCCTCGTGAGGGGCCAAGCCTCATGAGGCGGGGCGACAAGGAGCTTCCTCGGGCACGACCTCGCCAGCCGGCTCATGAGGAGGCGGAGAGTTCAAGGCAGGGTACCTCGCGAGGTGCCCATGACACAAGCCATGATTTACCAAGGGCGCCAGGGCGCCAGCCCAAGTGATGTCCTCCTTTCCCCTTTGGTGCAAAGGGGCAAGCGCAGCGAGTATCAAGCAAAGGCATCCATTTCGGTGCAACAAGACCAAGACCAGCCCAACGGCTGGAAGGGAGTCATCGTGGAGCCCAACCAAAGGCGTCATCACCAGAGCCTTTGGCGCGAGGACCAACTTTAGTCGGGATAAGTGTACCCGCTGTTCCCCTTCAAAATGGCCAATTGTTGGCGCCCTTCCCGCTCAATATTTGGGAAGAGGCCCAGGGCCTTCGCCTATAAATAGGAGTAGCCACCCCCAGGGCGGAGGGATCCGAATCCTCATCAAGAAACCAGTAGCTAGAGCGACTGAACCCCACCTAACAGTTCATCGCACCCGCCAAGAACAGACCCTCGCGAGGCTGTTCTTCCTTGTATTGTTCCTCATCAGCCCAAGAGGCAATCTACCACGCCACACCTTTGGAGTAGGGTATTACACCACAATGGTGGCCTGAACGATATAAATCTCGTGTCTCTTGTGCTGTTCCGTTTAGTAGTTTAGGTCCCAGCGATTCGGCGAGGTGCGAGACGGTGGAGGGTTGGATCTCCGCGCGCACCCCAGTGTTCGAACCTCAAGGGTCTGCCGGAACCCGAAATCCGACAATGGTCATATAAATCCCATAAACAAGCTTCTGGTAATGCGGATATCTTTGCTTTGATGGAGTCAAAACTTCAGAAACATAATATACTGGGCGCGGAACTTTATAGGCTTTTCCTTGTTCTTCCCGCTCGACCGTAAGTATTGTACTGACGACATGTCCAGTGGCTGGAATGTAAAGTAGTAAAGGCTCTTTGCTGATTGGCAGCAAGCACCGGCTGGGTGGAAAGCAGGGCTTTTAGCTCTGCGAATTCTGCATCAGCTTCAGGAGTCCACTCGAACTTATGTGACTTCTTCATCAGTCGGTAAAGAGGCAACGCCTTTTCACCGAGGCGAGAAATGAATCGACTTAGGGCGGCCAAACAACCAGTAAGCTTCTGGGCATCATGCACACGCTTGCAGGCGTTTCATCCGGAGTATGGCACCCACTTTCTCTGGGTTAGCGTCGATCCCTCGTTCGGAAACGAGGAAACCAAGCAATTTTCCGCCTGGGACTCCGAATGTGCACTTTGATGGATTAACCTTGATATCATACCTTCTGAGGTTGGCAAAGATTTCAGCAAGGTCAGCCAGTAGGTCGGAACCTTTACGTGACTTAACCACAATATCATCCATGTATGCTTCCACATTCCGACTGATTTGAGTGAGTAAACACTTCTGAATCATCCGCATGAATGTGGCTCCAGCGTTCTTCAAGCCGAATGGCATGGTGACATAACAGAAGCACCCAAATGGGGTAATGAAAGCTGTTTTTATCTCGTCGGGTCCATACAGACGGATCTGATGATACCCCGAATAAGCGTCCAAAAATGACAAACGCTCACACCCCAAGTGATCTTTCGGGCAGGCCCGATTGATATGCTTGAAGTCAATGCACATGCGAAGTGAATCGTCCTTCTTAGGAACCATGACAACATTAGCTAGCCACTCGGAGTGGTAAATCTCTCGGATAAACTCAGCTGCTAGGAGCCGAGCCACTTCTTCACCGATTGCCTTTCTCTTCTGCACGGTGGACCGTCGAAGATGTTCTTTGACTGGTTTCACTTTTGGGTCGACTTCATGACGATGCTCGGCCAGCCCCACAGGAACACCCGGCATGTCAGAAGGTTTCCATGCAAAGATGTCCCAGTTCTCACGGAGGAACTGGATGAGTGCTTCTTCCTATTTGGAGTCGAGTTTTGTTGAAATGTGAGTCGGAGCAGCATTGGGATCTGTCAGGTGAATATGAATCGGCTTCGTTTCGCCAAACGACTGAAATGCTAAATCCGTGGCAGGCTTCTTAGCTCGCAACAAATCACTCGGATCTGCATTTTTACGATACTCCCGCAATTCCACGATCGCCATCGTGCATCATCGGCAATCTTCGAGCCTTTCTGGAAGCACTCTTCTGCCTTCTTTCGATTCCAGCGATAGTGATCACACCTTTAGGACCAGGCATCTTCAACTTGAGATACACATAGCATGGTCGAGCCATAAAACGTGCATAAGCTAGTCTACCCAGAATAGCGTGATAAGCACTCTGGAAATCCACAACTTCAAATGTCAACTTTTCTTTGCGGTAATTCTTGGAATCACCGAAAACTACATCTAGGGCGATCTGGCCGAGTGACTCAGCCTTCTTGCCAGGAATGACTCCATGGAAACTCATATTGCTTTCATTGAGTCTGGACATCGGAATGCCCATTCCTTTCAACGTCTTCGCATACAGAATATTCAGGCCACTGCCACCATCCATTAGAACTTTAGTCAACCGAGTGTCTTCGACGACTGGGTCGACCACCAATGCTTGCCTCCCGGGGGTGGCTATATGCGTCGGGTGATTAGACTGGTCGAATGTAATGGCAGTCTGAGACCATTTCAAATAACTGGGAGTCGCCGGAGCTGTTGGAAATATGCCCTAGAGGCAATAATAAATTAGTTATTATTATTATATTTCCTTGTTCATGATAATCGTTTATTATCCATGCTATAATTGTATTGATAGGAAACTTCAGATACATGTATGGATACATAGACAACACCATGTCTCTAGTAAGCCTCTAGTTGACTAGCTCGTTGATCAATAGATGGTTACGGTTTCACGACCATGGACATTGGATGTCGTCGATAACGGGATCACATCATTAGGAGAATGATGTGATGGACAAGACCCAATCCTAAGCCTAGCACAAAGATCGTGTAGTTCGTATGCTAAAGCTTTTCTAATGTCAAGTATCATTTCCTTAGACCATGAGATTGTGCAACTCCCGGATACCGTAGGAATGCTTTGGGTGTACCAAACATCACAACGTAACAAGTAAAGAGACTTGCCGGTATCTCTGGGCCCACTCGGTAGGACTCATCATAATGTGCACAATGTGACCAAGGGGTTGATCACGGGATGATGTGCTACGGAACGAGTAAAGAGACTTGCCGGTAACGAGATTGAACAAGGTATCAGGATACCGACGATCGAATCTCGGGCAAGTACTATACCGGTAGACAAAGGGAATTGCATACGGGATTGCTTGAATCCTTGACATCGTGGTTCATCTGATGAGATCATCGTGGAACATGTGGGAGCCAACATGGGTATCCAGATCCCGCTGTTGGTTATTGACCGGAGAACGTCTCGGTCATGTCTGCATGGTTCCCGAACCCATAGGGTCTACACACTTAAGGTTCAGTGACACTAGAGTTGTTATGTGAAATAGTATGTGGTTACCGAAGGTTGTTTGAAGTCCCGGATGAGATCACGGACATGGCGAGGAGCTCCGGAATGGTCCGGAGGTGAAGATCGGTATATTGGACGAAGGGTATTGGAGTCCGGAATTGTTCCGGGGGTACCAGGTGATGACCAGCGTGTCTGAAAGGGGTTTCGGAGGCCCCGGCAAGCTTTGGGGGCCTTATGGGCCAAGGGAGAGGGCACATCAGCCCACTAAGGCTGAGCGCCCCTCCCACCCCATCTCACGTAACTGGAGAGGTGGGGCGCCACCCCTAGGGCAGCCACCCCTCCGGCTTGGGGGCAAGTTTCCTAGGGGTGGGGCGCCAAAACCCATCTAGGGTTTCCCCTATGGCGCCGCCCCTCCCTAGGGAACCCTAGGGCACCTCCCTCCTACCTTCCCCTATATATAGTGAGAGAGAGAGGGCAGCCGCACCTTCCCTGGCGCAGCCCTCTCCCCCTCCAACACCTCCTCCTCCTCCGTGAGTGCTTGGCGAAGCCTGCTTGGGAGAACCACGAGCTCCATCACCACCATGTCGTCGTCTTTGTGGAGTTCTCCCTCAACTTCTCCTCTCCCCTTGCTGGATCAAGAAGGAGGAGACATCCCCGGGCTGTACGTGTGTTGAACGCGGAGGCACCATGTTCGGTGCTTAGATCGGAATCAACCGCGATCTGAATTGTTGCGAGTACGACTCCTTCAATCGCGTTCTTGTAACGCTTCCGCTTAGCGATCTTCAAGGGTATGTAGATGCACTCTCCTTCGTCTCGTTGCTAGATTAGTCCATAGATTGATCTTGGTGATGCGTAGAAAATTTTGAATTTCTGCTACGTTACCCAACAGTGGCATCAGAGCTAGGTCTATGCGTAGTTTCTATGCACGAGTAGAACACAAGTTGTTGTGGGCGTTGATTTTGTTCAATATGCTTACCGTTACTAGTCCAATCGTGTTTCGACGGTATTGTGGGATGAAGCGGCCCGGACCGACCTTACACGTACACTTACGTGAGACAGGTTCCACCGAATGACATGCACTTGTTGCATAAGGTGGCTAGCGGATGCCAGTCTCTCCCACTTTAGTTGGATCGGATTCGATGAAAAGGGTCCTTATGAAGGATAAATAGCAATTGACATATCACATTGTGGTTTTGCGTAGGTAAGAAACGTTCTTGCTAGAAACCCATAGCAGCCACGTAAAACATGCAAACAACAATTAGAGGACGTCTAACTTGTTTTTGCAGGGTATGCTATGTGATGTGATATGGCCAAAAGAATGTGATGTATGAGATTGATCATGTTCTTGTAATAGGAATCACGACTTGCATGTCGATGAGTATGACAATCGGCAGGAGCCATAGGAGTTTTCTTAATTTATTATATGACCTGTGTGTCATTGAACAACACCATGTAATTACTTTACTTTATTGCTAAGCCATTAGCCATAGTAGTAGAAGTAATAGTTGGCGAGACAACTTCATGGAGACGCGATGATGGAGATCATGATGATGGAGATCATGGTGTCATGCCGGTGACGATGATGATCATGGAGCCCCGAAGATGGAGATCAAAAGGAGCAAAATGATATTGGCCATACCATGTCACTTTTTGATTGCATGTGATGTTTATCATGTTTATGCATCTTATTTGCTTAGAACGACGGTAGCTTAAATAAGATGGTCCCTCGCAATAATTTCAAGAAAAGTGTTCCCCCTAACTGTGCACCGTTGCGAAGGTTCATAGTTTCGAAGCACCACGTGATGATCGGGTGTGATAGATTCTAACATTCGAATACAACGGGTGTAAGCCAGATTTACACACGCAATACACTTAGGTTGACTTGACGAGCCTAGCATGTACAGACATGGGCTCAGAACACGGAAGACCGAAAGGTCGAGCATGAGTCATATAGAAGATACGATCAACATGAAGATGTTCACCGACGTTGACTAGTCCGTCTCACGTGATGATCGGACACGGCCTAGTTGACTCGGATCATGTAATCACTTAGATGACTAGAGGGATGTCTATCTGAGTGGGAGTTCATAAGATGAACTTAATTATCCTGAACATAGTCAAAAGATCTTCATAAATTATGTCAAATGCGCTCGGCGCTTTAGTTCTATTGTTTAGATATGTTCCTAGAGAAAAATTCAGTTGAAAGTTGATAGTAGCAATTATGTGGACTAGGTCCGTAAACTAAGGATTGTTCTCATTGCTTCGTAGAAGGCTTATGTCCTTAATGCACCGCTTAGTGTGCTGAACCTCGATCGTCGTCTGTGGGTGTTGCGAACATCTAACATACACGTTTTGATAACTACGTGACAGTTCAGTTAAACAGTTAGAGTTGAGGCACCAAAGACGATTTCGAAATGTCGCGGAACATATGAGTGGTTTCGAGGGCTGAAATTGGGATTTCAGGCTCGTGCCCACATCAAGAGGTATAAGACCTCCGACGAGTTCCTTAGCCTACAAACTAAGGGAGAAAAGCTCAATCGTTGAGCTTGTGCTCAGGTTGTCTGAGTACCACAATCACTTGAATCGAGTGGGAGTTAATCTTCCAGATGAGATAGTGATGTTTTTCCAAAGTCATTGCCACCAAGCTGCTAGAGCTTCGTGATGAACTATAACATATCAGGGATAGATATGATGATTCTTGAAATATTCGCGATGTTTGACACCGCGAAAGTAGAAATCAAGAAGGAGCATCAATTGTTGATGGTTGGTGAAACCACTAGTTTCAAAAAGGGCAAGGGCAAGAAGGGATACTTCATGAACCAGCAAATCAGCTGCTGCACTAGTGGAGAAACCCGAGGTTGAACCCAAACCCGAGACTAAGTGCTTCTATAATGAGAGGAACGGACACTAAAGCAGAACCACCCTACATACTTGGTAGATAAGAAGGCATGCAAGGTCGACGGAAGTATATTGGATATACATTATGTTAATGTGTACTTTACTAGTACTCCTAGTAGCACCAGGGTATTAGATACCGGTTCGGTTGCTACGTGTTAGTAACTCGAAATAAAAGCTACGGAATAAACGGAGACTAGCTAAAGGTGAGCTGACGATATGTGTTGGAAGTGTTTCCAAGGTTGATATGATCAAGCATCACACGCTCCCTCTACCATCGAGATTGGTGTTAAACCTAAATAACTATTATTTGGTGTTTGCGTTGAGCATAGACATGATTGGATTATGTCTATACATAATATGGTTATTCATTTAAGGAGAATAATAGTTACTCTGTTTATTTGAATAATACCTTCAATGGTCTTGCACCTAAAATGAATGGTTTATTGAATCTCGATCGTAGTGATACACATGTTCATGCCAAAATATATAAGATAGTAATGGTAGTACCACATACTTGTGGTAATCGCCATGTAAGTCATATTGGTATAAAAGCGCATGAAGAAGCTCCATGTTGATGGATCTTTGGACTCACTCGTTTTTGAAAAGTTTGAGACATGCGAACCATGTCTATTGGTGTATATGCATGAAGAAACTCCATGCAAATGGACCGTTCCGAATCACTTGATTTTGAATCACTTGAGACATGCAAATCATACCACATGGGCAAGATGACTGAAAGCCTTGTTTTCAGTAAAATGGAACAAGAAAGCAACTTGTTGGAAGTAATACATTTTGATGTGTGCTCTCCAATGAGTGTTGAGGCACGTAGTGGACATCGTTATGTTCTTACTTCACGGATGATTTGAGTATATACTGAGTATATTTACTTGATGAAACACAAGTCTGAATTATTGAATGGTTCAAGTAATTTCAGAGTGAAGTTGAAGATCATCTTGACAAGAGGATAAAATGTCTATGATATGATCATAGAGATGAGTATCTGAGATTCTGAGCTTTGGCACACAATTAAGACATTGTGAAAATTGTTTCACAATTAATACACTGGAACACCATAGTGTGATGGTGTGTCCGAACATCATAGTTGCACCCTATTGGATATGGATGCGTACCATGATGTCTCTTATTGAATTACCACTATCGTTCATGGGTTAGGCATTAGAGACAACCACACTCACTTTAATAGGGCACCACGTAATTCCGTTGAGACGACACCGTTTAAACTATGGTTTGGATAAACCTAAGTTGTCGTTTCTTAAAAGTTTGGGGCTGCGACGCTTATGTGAAAAAGTTTCAGGTTGATAAGCTCGAACCCAATGCAGATAAATTGTATCTTCGTAGGACACCCAAAACAGTTGGGTATACCTCCTAATTCAGATCCGAAAGCAATAGGGATTGTTTCTTGAATCGGGTCCTTTCTCGAGGAAAAGTTTGTCTCGGAAAGTTGAGTGGGAGGATGGTGGAGACTTGATGAGGTTATTGAACCGTCACTTCAACTAGTGCGTAGCAGGGCACAGGAAGTTGTTCCTGTGGCGCCTACACCAATTGAAGTAGAAGCTTATGATAGTGATCATGAAGTTTTGGATCAAGTCACTACCGTACCTCGTAGGGTGACAAGGATGCATACTACTTCAGAGTGGTACAGTAATCCTGTCTTGAAAGTCATGTTACTAGACAACAATGAACCTACGAGCTATGGAGAAGCGATGGTGGGCCCATATTCCAACATACGGTCAGAAGCCATGAAATCCGAGATAGGATCCATGTATCAGAACAAAGCATGGACTTTGGTGGACTTGCCCGATGATCGGCAAGCCATTGAGATAAATGGATCTTTAAGAAGAAGACGGACGTGGGCGGTAATGTCACCGTTTATGAAGCTCGACTTGTGGCGAAGAGTTTTTCACAAGTTCAAGGAGTTGACTACGATGAGATTTTCTCATCCGTAGCGATGCTTAAGTCCGTCGGAATCATGTTAGCATTAGCTGCATTTATGAAATCTGGCAGATGGATATCAAAACGAGTTTCCTTACCAGTTTTCGTGAGGAAAGGTTGTATGTGAAACAATCAGAAAGGTTTTGTCGATCCTAAGGATGCTAAAAGGTATGCTAGCTCCAGCGATCCTTCCATGGACTAGAGCAAGCATCTCGGAGTCAGAATATGCGCTTTGATGGAATGATCAAAGATTTTGGTTTGTACAAAGTTTATGAGAAACTTGTATTTCCAAAGAAGTGAGTGGGAGCACTATAGAATTTCTGATGAGTATATGTTGTTGACTATTGTTGATCAGAAATGATGTAGAGTTTCTAGAAAGCATATAGGGTTATTTGAAAAGTGTTTTTCAATAGAAAACCTGGATTAAGCTGCTTGAACATTGAGCATCAAGATCTATAAGGATAGATCAAAAACGCTTAATGGTACTTTCAAATGAGCACATACCTTGACATGATCTTGAAGGTGTTCAAGATGGATCGATCAAAGAAGGAGTTCTTGCACGAGTTGTAAGATATGAAGTTAAGACTTAAAGCTCGACCACGGCAGAATAGAGAGAAAGGACGAAGGTCGTCCCCTATGCTTTAGGCGTAGGCTCTACGGTATGCTATGCTAAGTACCTTTTGATGTGTGCCTTACCACATGTCTGGCAAGAGGGTACAAAGGTGATCAAGAAGTGGATCACCAGACAGCGGTCAAAATTGTCCTTGGAGTAATAAGGACATGTTTCTCGATTATGGAGGTGATAAAGAGTTCGGTGTAAAGGGTTACGTCGATGCAAGCTTTAACACCTATCCGAATGACTTTGAGTAGCAAGCGGATCGTATAGTGGAGCAACCATTTGGAATAGCTCCAAGTGGAGCGTGGAAGCAGCATTTACAATATGACCTAGAGATTTGCGAAGTACATACGGATCTGAATGTTGCAGACCCGTTGACTAAAACCTCTCTCACAAGCAAAACATGATCAAACCCCAGAACTCATTGAGTCTTAACCACATGATGATGCGAACTAGTTTATTGACACTAGTAAACTCTTTGGATGTTGGTCACATGGCGATGTGACATGTGAGTGTTAATCACATGGCGATCTGAACTAGATTATTGACTCTAGTGCAAGTGGGAGACTGTTGGAAATATGCCCTAGAGGTAATAATAAATTAGTTATTATTATTATATTTCCTTGTTCATGATAATCGTTTATTATCCATGCTATAATTGTATTGATAGAAACTCAGATACATGTATGGATACATAGACAACACCATGTCCCTAGTAAGCCTCTAGTTGACTAGCTCGTTGATCAATAGATGGTTACGGTTTCCTGACCATGGACATTGGATGTCGTTGATAACGGGATCACATCATTAGGAGAATGATGTGATGGACAAGACCCAATCCTAAGCCTAGCACAAAGATCGTGTAGTTCGTATGCTAAAGCTTTTCTGATGTCAAGTATCATTTCCTTAGACCATGAGATTGTGCAACTCCCGAATACCGGAGGAATGCTTTGGGTGTACCAAACATCACAACGTAACTGGGTGGCTATTGCACTACGGGTATCTCCGAAAGTGTCTGTTGGGTTGGCACAAATCGAGACTGGGATTTGTCACTCCGTGTGACGGAGAGGTATCTCTGGGCCCACTCGGTAGGACATCATCATAATGTGCACAATGTGACCAAGGGGTTGATCACGGGATGATGTGCTACGGAACGAGTAAAGAGACTTGCCGGTAACGAGATTGAACAAGGTATCAGGATAACGACGATCGAATCTCGGGCAAGTACTATACCGGTAGACAAAGGGAATTGCATACGGGATTGCTTGAATCCTTGACATCGTGGTTCATCCGATGAGATCATCGTGGAACATGTGGGAGCCAACATGGGTATCCAGGTCCCGCTGTTGGTTATTGACCGGAGAACGTCTCGGTCATGTATGCGCATGGTTCCCGAACCCGTAGGGTCTACACACTTAAGATTCGGTGGCGCTAGAGTTGTTATGGGAAATAGTATGTGGTTACGAAGGTTGTTGAGTCCCGGATGAGATCCGGACATGACGAGGAGCTCCGGAATGGTCCGGAGGTGAAGATCGGTATATTGGACGAAGGGTATTGGAGTCCGGAATTGTTCCGGGGTACGGTGATGACCAGCGATATGCGAAAAGGGGTTTGGAGGCCCCGACAAGCTTTGGGGGCCTTATGGGCCAAGGGAGAGGGCACATCAGCCCACTAAGGGGCTGAGCGCCCTCCCACCCCATCTCACGTAACACGGAGAGGTGGGGCGCCACCCCTAGGGCAGCCACCCCTCCCGGCTTGTGGGGCAAGTTTCCTAAGGGGTGGGGGCGCCAAAACCCATCTAGGGTTTCCCCTATGGCCGCCGTCCCTTCCCTAGGGAACCCTAGGGCGCCTCCCCCTCCTCCCTTCCCCCTATATATAGTGAGAGAGAGAGAGAGGGCAGTCGCACCCTTCCCCTGGCGCAGCCCTCTCCCTCCTCCAACACCTCCTCCTCCTCCGTAGTGCTTGGCGAAGCCCTGCCAGAGAACCACGAGCTCCATCACCACCATGCCGTCGTGTTGTCGAAGTTCTCCCTCAACTTCTCCTCTCCCCTTTCTGGATCAAGAAGGAGGAGACGTCCCCGGGCTGTACGTGTGTTGAACGCGGAGGCACCGTTGTTCGGTGCTTAGATCGGAATCAACCGCGATCTGAATCGTTACGAGTATGACTCCTTCATCCGCGTTCTTGTAACGCTTCCGCTTAGCGATCTTCAAGGGTATGTAGATGCACTCTCCTTCCTCTAGTTGCTAGATTAGTCCATATATTGATCTTGGTGATGCGTAGAAAATTTTGAATTTCTGCTACGTTACCCAACAGTAGCGACCATGTTTACTTCTCTGTTGATGACTTTCAGTCGACTTTTGCTCTCAACATCAGCAAAAATCATCAGAGTGGAATTGACGTGAGGGTAACCATCATCACTTTCCTCTTTGTCCTCAACTTTGTCTGACTCTTTTTCCTTCTCTTTGGGCTGTTTCTCTCGGAACTGCTGGATTAGGAGCCGACACTGTCGAGTGGTATGCTTTGGGTAAATGAGATTACCCTCCTCATCTTTCTTTGTTTGAATGTGGCATGGAAAATCCAACACATCATTCCCATCTTGATCTTTTACTTTCTTAGGGTTCCACGACCCCTTGGGCTTCCCCTTGAACTTTCCTTGAGTCATGGCTAAGGCTTCTCCAGGAGCAGCTGGCTCGGCTTTGCGCTTCTGCTTCCGACTGGAGTTCCCTCCTCCGGTTTCGTGGACGACTGTTTTGTGCTTGCCACTTGGAGCCGATCCTCCTCTTCACCATTGGCATACTTGGTGGCAATCTCCATCATCCGACTCAGAGACATATCTCCGGTCCGACCGAACTACAGATTCAACTCTCGATATTTGACGCCTTCCTTGAAGGCACAAACTGCTTGGTGATCAGACACATTTTCCACTGTGTGATGCAACGTGATCCATCTCTGGATATAGTCCCTCAAAGTTTCATTTGGCTTCTGCACACAAGATTGCAGCTCTGTCAACCCTGCTGGCCGTTTGCATGTTCCTTCAAATGTTCTGACAAACACTCGGGCAAGATCTTCCCAACTGTAAATACTGTCGGGCGCTAACTGATTTAACCATGCTCTGGCCGAGCCCTCCAACATCAGAGGAAGGTGCTTCATGGCCACTTCATCATTGCCGCCGCCAATCTGAACATCCTCTCGGTAGTCCTCAAGCCAAGTGTCAGGCTTGGACTCACCAGTGAACTTACTGACTCCAGTCGCCAATCTAAAGTTGGGAGGAATCACCGCGCCTCGATGGCTCTGCTTTGAAGCACTCTGGACTGAGACATGCACTCTGCCGCTGGTTGGAAAGTCTACATCATGGACTTCTCTGTGAGCTCTGTTTCTGTCGACCAAACCTTGTACGAGAATAGATCTCGCATCAAAGCCCGGTTCCCTGGTGTCGACTGGAATCCTTCGCCCACCACTGTTAGGGCGTCTGTCATCATGTTGCCGAGGCACGTATGACCCACTCCTTGGGGGAGGCGTAGGCACTCGACTACGATCATCGTGATCGAGTCGGTGATCATACCGCTCTCGGTTTCTGTACTGATCTCGCCGGTCTCCACGTCCCTCATGCCTCGGGGCGATCCTTGGGCTGTGAGCCGACTGGACTGTGTCTGCAACCACGGATCTGCTATGGATCCTATTCCGTGACTGAGATACTGCCGTGTTTTTCTCTCCTGCTGCCCGAAGAAGAGCCCGGATCTGCATCAAACCTCTGCCAGCTTCTGACTGGGATGGCTGGATTGACTCTGCTATTCGGGCTGCGGCTGTGAGATTCTGGATTGGAGTTCGATATACCTGAGTTGGAGGCGAAAAAGCTGTCGTCGACTGGATTCAAGAATCCGTTGCCGAGCGCACTCGTCGAGTGTGTGCTGGAGATTCTCCAGTCGAGTGTGCTCGGCTAAGTTTGCCAGACGCGCTTCCTCCAAGGCCTGGGCCTCGGGGGTTTGTCCAACGATAGGAGTGTGGAGTGCATCCATATTGCGGCGGCAGAGCTCTTCTATCTGCTGCGATGAAAGAGGCTCGGGGCGGTATTCATCGTGAACACGCGGCAGGTCGCCACCACCATCTCCGCCGTCATCGCGGGGGAAGCCAGGAGGAATGCGCGGTCCATTGACCATCAGGACTTCCGCCGCGGGGTCACTACTGTCGCACTCGGATGCAGTCTCTACGGAGCCCGTCGATAGGTCGAACAAGCCGTAGAGAGTTTCGTCGGGCTCGATCGTCGCGACTTGGGGGGTGGCCGTCTGGCGAGCCACCGCATGTCTCACCCACCGCTGGAGCCTCGATCGACCGGAACGCTTGCTCCGGCGGGCTACAAGGGGAGAGGACAGTACAGGAGCCGGCCCGATCTTGAGTCGACGGCTTGCCGTAAGAGGACGCCTTGTGGACGCACGCAGCGAAGTCGTTGCCCATGACGGGAGCGCCTCGGCGTCGAGTGGAGCTTCTTGGAGCCAAGCAGAGTCGTCGGGCTGACGAACACGCAGCGCCGAGGCGGATCTCGCGGCCCTCGGCCAAACCTCCGCTGAAACCATGATGATGGGGATCGGAAAATCGCAACTTCTCCAACAAGTCGCTAAGACACCTGCCCCACGGTGGGCGCCAACTGTCGTGGTTCTAAGTCTGACAGTAGAATGGGGGGTAGGTGATGTAGAGGCAAGATCTTAGCTATGGAGGAGTTGTACACGCAAGTTTTACGAGTTTAGGCCCTTCTCGGAGGAAGTATGACCCTCGTCTTAGAGCCGGAGGCGGTCATTTGGATTATATGCGTGTGAGTTCACGAAGTGCGAACCCTTGTCCCGGAAGGAGGGGTGGCTTATATAGAGTGCGCCAGGGACCAGCTCCCCTCCGTTACGAGGTTCAATGTACATCAAGAGGGGGGCGCATCGGTAACACCAAGCAATAAAGATACATAATGACCATTAAAGCTATGACTTAATTCCCGACCGTTGCAGAGCGAAGGGCTCTAGATCTCTGGTAGTCGAGTGATTATGCATGGTCGAGTGTCTTCAAGACTGTCTAGTGGAACATAGCTTCATGGTCGAGTGGATGATGATTTTTCTTCGAATGCCTCTGGTTCTTTTAGAGATGTCCTTGGGGAGGGTATCTTGGACAGGTCCATGACCCTACCCTAGGTACATAGCTTCATCACCTGGCGCGCCAAATGTCGGATTACGGGTTCTGACAAAACCCTTGAGGTTCGAACACTGGGGTGCGCACGAAGATCTCTCCTCCCTCTAGCTCGCGCGCATCATGATCTCACGGCCTAGCTCGACGAACCCAAAGAACAAGGGGACACAAGGTTTATACTGGTTCAGGCCATTGTTGTGGTGTAATACCCTACTCCAGTGTGGTGTGGTGGATTGCCTCTTGGGCTGAGGATGAACAGTTACAAGGTAAGAACAACCTCCTGAGGAAAGGCGTTCTTGTGCTTGGTGAGCTGGTGTGGCTGAGGATGATCTGAATCAGTTGCCTCCTACTGTGGTGGCTAGTCCTATTTATAGAGGCCCTGGTCCTCTCCCCAAATATTGAGCGGGAAGGGATCCCACAACAGCCAAATTCGAAGGGAGACAACTAGTACAAGTTATCCTGACTAAAGGTGGTCTTCGCCTGCCAAAGGCTCTGGTGATGACGCCATCTTGGGCTCCACGGTGACCTCCATCCTGCCGTCCTGCTGGTCTTGGTCTCGTTGCACTGATATGGAAACCTTTGCCTGATGCCTCGGGACTCCTCGCCTAAGCTTGCCCCTTTAGCACCAAAGAGGAAACAAGGACACTATGCGCGCTGGCGCCCTCCTGGCACCTGATGGTGTCCTGGACTAGGGGGTACTCACCACGTCATCTCCCGACCAGCTGGATCGGGCCAAGGACCCCCATGGCGGTTCACTATTGGGCCAGTTCGGACAGCCCATGCCGCATACAAGGAGGATTCTACAAGACTTGGCGCCCAAGACAAGGACTCCTCTAAGCCCTAGGCCTATGGTGCATATATAAACCGAGGCCAGGCTAGTCAATAGACAATCTCATATTCATTACTACAATCTCGTGGTAGATACATATACTCTATACTACACCCATATGAATACAATCAAAAGTAGCATGTAGGGTATTATCTCATCAAGAGAGCCCGAAGTTGGGTAAAACCCCGTGTCCATGTTAACATCCCTCCCAGACGCCTAGCTTAGGACCCCTACTACGAGATACGCCGGATATTGAACCGACATTGGTGCTTTCATTTAGAGTCTGCTCGCGGTCGCCACGGGGCGATGGGAATTCGGATCGTCTCAGGTGCGATCTACGCATTGGAGCCGAGCTTTATGGTCGATGTCGGCATTTTTTGTCGCCGGCTTGACTGGCCACCTTGGCTTAACTAAGGACTGCGCCCTACCTCTGATCGTCATGTTCGGACGAGGGCCTTCGTCAACATCAACTCCGATCTCTATCATGATCATGGAAGAATCATCCATGGAGCTCGGAGGCTCAACGTCAACATTGCCCTCGAGCGATCGTGCTATTTTTTCCGAACAACAAACTTGTATCCGCTGCCACCACCTCCCCGAGCATCGCTTTGACGATTCCTTCAGTGGAATTGTGCGGAATTAAGTGTACAACAACCATGCCAAATTTCGTCAAGTTCCGATGGAGGAATCTCTGGCAATCTACGATATACCGGAGCCGTGTCAAATCTGGACGGGAATCTGGATGAGTTTAGGGCGTGGTCTCCAGAGCCCAACTCGGAGGTCCTTTGGAAGATCCAACCGTTCATCTTCTGCGGAATTCCCATATTTACCACCCCTCCAAATTTCAGCTTGATCCGACGGTTCAAACTCCGGGAACCTTCCGATGAGTGGACCAATTTCTGGATCTGTTTTCTGCGCGAATACGAATCCGGCCCGAGTTCACGTTTCTTCATGAACGGAATATTGGACAACCTGTTTGAAGGAATTTTTTTCTAGGGTATTGTGCGTTGTTTTTAAACACGTAGCCACAAAATTTTGAGCTTCCTCCTGAAGGAAATATGCCCTAGAGGCAATAATAAAGTTATTATTTATTTCCTTATTTCATGATAAATGTTTATTATTCATGCTAGAATTGTATTAACCGGAAACATAATACATGTGTGAATACATAGACAAACATAGTGTCACTAGTATGCCTCTACTTGACTAACTCGTTAATCAAAGATGGTTGAGTTTCCTAGCCATAGACATGAGTTGTCATTTGATTAACGAGATCACATCATTAGGAGAATGATGTGATTGACTTGACCCATTTTGTTAGCTTAGCACTTGATCATTTAGTATGTTGCTATTGCTTTCTTCATGACTTATACATGTTCCTATGACTATGAGATTATGCATCTCCCGTTTACCGGAGGAACACTTTGTGTGCTACCAAACGTCACAACATAACTGGGTGATCATAAAGGTGCTCTACAGGTGTCTCCAAAGGTACTTGTTGGGTTGGCGTATTTCGAGAATAGGATTTGTCACTCCGATTGTCGGAGAGGTATCTCTGGGCCCTCTCGAGAATGCGCATCACTATAAGCCTTGCAAGCAATGTGACTAATGAGTTAGTTGCGGGATGATGTATTACGGAACGAGTAAAGAGACTTGCCGGTAACGAGATTGAACTAGGTATTGAGATACCGATGATCGAATCTCGGGAAAGTAACATACCCATGACAAAGGGAACAACGTATGTTGTTATGCGGTTTGACCGATAAAGATCTTTGTAGAAAATGTAGGAGCCAATATGAGCATCCAGGTTCCGCTATTGGTTATTGACCGGAGACGTGTCTCGGTCATGTCTACATAGTTCTCGAACCCGTAGGGTCCGCACATTTAAAGTTCGATGACGGTTATATTATGAGTTTGTGTGTTTTGATGTACCGAAGGTAGTTCGGTGTCCCGGATGTGATCACGGACATGACGAGGAGTCTCGAAATGGTCGATACGTAAAGACCGATATATTGGACGACTATATTTGGATACCGGAATGGTTCCGGGTGAGATCGGGATAATACCGGAGCACCGAGAGGTTATCGGAACCCCCCGGGAGGTATATGGGCCTTAATGGGCTTTAGTGGAAAGGAGGGGAAAGGGGCAAGGGAGGGGCGCCCCCAAAGCCCAATCCGAATTGGGAGGGGGTCGGCCCCCCTTTCCTTCCTCCCTCCTTCCTCTTCCTTCCCTCTCCCTCTCCAAATAGGAAAAGGAGGAGTCCTACTCCCGGTGGGAGTAGGACTCCCCCCTTGGGCGCGCCTCCTCCCCTTGGCCGGCCCTCTCCTCCCCCCTTTATATACGGAGGAGAGGGGCACCCCATAGACACAACAATTGATCTCTTGGATCTTTTAGCCGTGTGCGGTGCCCCTCTCCACCATAGTCCACCTTGATAATATCGTAGCAGTGCTTAGGCGAAGCCCTGCATCGGTAGCAACAACATCATCATCATCACCACACAGTCGTGCTGACGGAACTCTCCCTCAAAGCTCGGCTGGATCGGAGTTCGAGGGATGTCATTGAGTTGAACGTGTGCAGAACTCGGAGGTGCCGTGCGTTCGGTACTTGATCGGTCGAATCGTGAAGACGTACGACTACATCAACCGCGTTGTGCTAATGCTTCCGCTTTCGGTCTACGAGGGTACATGGACACAGTCTCCCCTCTCGTTGCTATGCATCACCATGATCTTGCGAGTGCGTAGGAATTTTTTGGAAATTACTACGTTCCCCAACAGTGGCATCCGAGCCTGGTTTTATGCGTAGATGTTATATGCACGAGTAGAACACAAGTGAGTTGTGGGCGATACAAGTCATACTGGTTACCAGCATGTCACACTTTGGTTCGGCGGTATTGTTGGATGAAGCGGCCCGGACCGACATTACGCGTACGCTTACACGAGACTGGTTCTACCGATGTGCTTTGCACACAGGTGGCTGGCGGTGTCAGTTTCTCCAACTTTAGTTTAACCGAGTGTGGCTACGCCCGGTCCTTGAGAAGGTTAAAACAACACTAACTTGACGAACTATCGTTGTGGTTTTGATGCTTAGGTAAGAACGGTTCTTGCTCAGCCCGTAGCAGCCACCTAAAACTTGCAACAACAAAGTAGAGGACGTCTAACTTGTTTTTGCAGGGCATGTTGTGATGTGATATGGTCAAGTCATGATGCTAAATTTTATTGTATGAGATGATCATGTTTTGTAACCGAGTTATCGGCAACTCGCAGGAGCCATATGGGTGTCGCTTTATTGTATGCAATGCAATCGCCCTGTAATTGCTTTACTTTATCACTAAGCGGTAGCGATAGTCGTAGAAGCAATAGTTGGCGAGACGACAACGATCCTACGATGGAGATCAAGGTGTCGCGCCAAAGGACGATGGTGATCATGACGATTGCTTGAGATGGAGATCACAAGCACAAGATGATCATGGCCATATCATATCACTTATATTGATTGCATGTGATGTTTATCTTTTATGCATCTTATTTTGCTTAGATCGACGGTAGCATTATAAGATGATCTCCACTAAATTTCAAGGCATAAGTGTTCTCCGTGAGTATGCACCGTTGCAAAAGTTCTTCGTGCTGAGACACCACGTGATGATCGGGTGTGATAGGCTCTACGTTCAAATACAACGGGTGCAAAACAGTTGCACACACGGAGTATTCAGGTTAAACTTGACGAGCCTAGCATATGCAGATATGGCCTCGGAACACTGAGACCGAAAGGTCGAGCGTGAATCATATAGTAGATATGATCAACATAGTGATGTTCACCATTGAAACTACTCCATCTCACATGATGATCGGACATGGTTTAATTGATTTGGATCACGTGATCACTTAGATGATTAGAGAGATGTCTATCTAAGTGGGAGTTCTTAAGTAATATGATTAATTGAACTTAAATTTATCATGAACTTAGTCCTGGTAGTATTAGCATATCTATGTTGTAGATCAATAGCTCGTGCTTAGCTCCCCTGTTTTATTTTGATATGTTCCTAGAGAAAACTAAGTTGAAAGATGTTAGTAGCAATGATGCAGAATTGGTCCGTGATCTGAGGATTAACCTCATTTCTGCACAGAAGTATTATGTCCTTGATGCACCACTAGGTGATAGAACTATTGCAGGAGCATATGCAGACGTTATGAACGTTTGGAAAAAAGCTCGGTATGATGACTACTTGATAGTTTAGTGCACCATGCTTTACAGCTTAGAACTAGGACTTCAAAAATGTTTTGAATGCCACAGAGCATATAAGATGTTCCAAGAGTTGAAATTGGTATTTCATACTCGTGCCCATGTCGAGAGGTGTAACATCCCAAATTTTCAATTTGGAATGTTATACCTTAAGTCATCATGCATATCATATTTTCTTGCATTTTGCCGATCCTAGAAATTTCACGCAATTCAAGGACCCTCGGAGAGAGTTGGAGATTTCATTATTTTCATATTTGGGTTTTTCTCAAATTTTGGAAATAGGATCATTTTGATTTTATTTATTTCATCTTCAATTATTTTTCCAATATCAAAAATAAGAGAGGGAATAATATGACTTTCCCAAAATTTAGGAAAAATGAAGATTTAATAAATAAATCAAATTTTAGATTTTTATTTTGGAGTTTGTCACTTTTATTTGCCTTAGGGAAAAATTGCGTATTTTCAAAAATTTGCATTTTGGCCCCGTGTTAAAGTTCATTTTGTTCGACTCATTTTTAGGAGTCGTTTAGATTTTTTTTATTTAATTTTCTGCGCGCGAAACCGTTTAAAAAAAATGTGCAGCCTGATCGGGCCAAGGGCCCACCAGGCCCAGCCAGCTCCTTCCCTCATGGCACACAGCCTCAGCCTCCGCCCGCTTGGCGAGTCCGAGGAGGACTCCTCCTCCTCCTCCTCCCTTGCTTGCCCCTCCCCAAGCTACTCCCCTCCCTCCTATATACCCCTCACCCCTCCTCCCAACCCGCAGAGCCTTGCCGCCTCCCCATACCCTTGCCGCCCATAGCCGCCTCCCCATAGCCGCCGCCGCCCCGGCGCCATCGCCGCCGATGCCTCGCCGCCCGTGGCCTTGTCGCCCGCCGCCCATAGCCGCCGCCACTTGAGCCCCACCTCGGCGAGGTAGCCGCACCTCGCCATCCTCCCCTCGGTCCGGTTTTCTCCTATAAAACCGTTCCGGTTTTATTTTTCGTTGTTCGGTTTTTTTTAAAAACCCTAGATCGGTTTTATTTTTTTTCGGTTTTGTTGATTAATGAACGTTCACCGATCCGTTCGTTTTAACGAACATGTTCACCGGTTATTCCCGGTTAACGAACGTCCGTTCATTTAACCGTTCGTCGTTTTTCTTTTAAACGGATTTATTCCGTTATTTTCCGATCTCGATTTCAGATCCAATCTTCGTTCTAGTTTATCTTCTCGCTCGTTTATCGGAATCAGGTGATTCAAGCGCCTGGAGTTTCGTTTCGAAACCGACGTTCCGACTAATCAACTTAAACAAAGTTTTGCTACTGTAAAATGTGACCTAGTTTCAACTTGCTAGAACTGAGTTGTTTTCTTCTGCCGGATGTTTTTCGTTGCTTTATTTGCTTCGATTCTTTTGCAACCAGGGTTCTTAAGTTGAACTTTCTGGTCAGATCTTTCATTCGAGATTTACCTGTGCATTAGATAAGTACTTATTGTATGCTTGTTGTTTGTCTGCGATAGATCACCCGGAGTGCGCCGCTTGTTATTTCGAATCTCTAGGTTTCACGGATCGTTAGCAAGGAAAGTAACACTTGATCATACTTTTTCTACTACCCAGTTTTTATGCATTAGATCAATCCTCCAACACTTGCATGGTTAGGATCTAGTTAAATTGTGGGATGGGAAGTAGATTGAGGTAGTACCTATTACCTGTTTTACTTATGAAACCTTGGGAGTTACTTCTACGTTTGCTTATTATGCTATGCTATGCTAGTAGACGTGGATTGGGTGAGTGTATTCCATGACAGATGTGAGATTGTTAAATTAATGGTTTATTTAAGGTGGCAACTTAAACACACATCTGGGTGGATTGAGGCACCTGGTTTCTATCAGGACTTGCCTGTATTTCTTCGGACCGCCACCCAGGCTCAAAGGGATCATAAGACTATTCAAACTAGAAACTTCCGTGTGCAGCCACAAGCCATTATGGGCTCTGGCATAGTTGACTAAGTTGTGCGAACTCTTACGGGTAGACTAGCAGATGTAGGGATTGTAGGTTGGTACGGTCTACCCACCAGTAAGGTGCTAGTGCTTCTGAAAGAATATGTCTCGGTCATCCATCTCTCAAACACCATGTAGTGCGAGAACCAAACGGAGGCGATCGAGTCTTGTGGGGAAAAGTGCGCAAACCTCTGCAGAGTGTATAAACTAATCATGATTAGCCGTGTCCCCGGTTATGGACATCTTGAGTATCTAGTACTTGAATATCATGTGAATCTCAACATGTTACTCAAATTAATATTGTTGGGTTTTTAATGAGTACTTTTATTTGGGATTGAGGATGTCAACCATTCTCAATGTTTAACAACCACCATGATAGTTAAACAAATTTATTCCTATGCATGAGGGAAAAACTAGCTTTATGCAAAGCGTAATCAGTGAGCTTTACCACCAGCCATATATGCATGTAGTATAGGCTTATTGCTTCATTGCTCTCTATGTGTTACATTGCCGGCATATTCCATGTCTTGACCCGTTTTGGCTGCAACTTTCATGTTGCGTACTTTTAGAACGATGAGTAAGGTGTTTTAGGTGCGTGGTTCTATACTCAGTGATGCCGATGGAGTTGATGGACTCACTTATCTTCCAAGTCTTCCGCTGTTATCGATATTAGATGGCCTTAAGCCATATTTATTGTAATAAGTCCTCTTTTGGACAACGATGTAATAAGTGTGTGATTGCTACTCTGTTATAAATCCTTCGAAGTACTGATCCAGGGATGACACCTGAGCACAGAGACTTGATCCATTCGGGTCGGGTCGCTACAAGAGGTATGAGACCTCTGACAGTACTCTGCCAATAAGATGGAGGACAATAGCTCAACCAGTGAGCATGTGCTCGGATTGTCTGAGTACTACAATTACTTGAATCAAGTGGGAATTAATCTTGCAGATAAGATAGTAATTGACAAAGTTCTCTAGTCACTATCACCAAGTTAATAGAACTTTGTGATGAACTATAATATGCAAGGGATGATGAAAGTAATTCCCGAGCTCTTCGCGATGCTGAGATCAGCGAAGGTAGAAAACAAGAAAAGAGCATCAAGTGTTGATGGTTAAGAAGATCACTAGTTTCAAGAAAAGGGCAAAGGGAAAGAAGGGGAACTTCAAGAAGAACGGCAAGCAAGTTGTTGATCAAGTGAAGAAGCCCAAGTTTGGACCTAAGCACGATCTTGAGTGCTTCTCTTGCAAAAAGGACTGGTCCTTTGGAAGCGGAACTACCCCAAATAATTGGCGGATAAGAAGGATGGCAAAGTGAACAAAAGTATATTTGATATACATGTTATTGATGTGTACTTTACTAGTGTTTATAGCAACCCCTCGGTACTTGATACTGGTTCAGTTGCTAAAGAGTAGTAACTCAAAACGGGAGTTGCATAATGAACAGAAACTAGTTAAGGATGAAGTGACGATGTGTATTGGAAGTGGTTCCAAGATTGATATGATCATCATCGCACACTCCCTATACTTTTGGGATTAGTGTTGAACCTAAATAAGTGTTATTTGGTGTTTGCGTTGAGCATGAATATGATTTGATCATGTTTATTGCAATACGGTTATTCATTTAAGTTAGAGAATAATTGTTGTTCTGTTTACATGAATAAAACCTTATATGGTTACACACCCCAATGAAAATGGTTCGCTGGATCCCAATCGTAGTGATACACATATTCATAATATTGAAGCCAAAATATGCAAAGTTAATAATGATAGTGCAACTTATTTGTGGCACTGCCGTTTAGTTCATATTGGTGTAAAGCGCATGAAGAAACTCCATGCTGATGGGCTTTTGGAATCACTTGATTACGAATCACTTGATGCTTGCGAACCATGACTCTTGGGCAAGATGACTAAAACAACGTTCTCAGGAACAATGGAGCGATCAACAGATTTGTTGGAAATCATACATACTGATGTATGTGGTCCGATGAATATTGAGGCTCGCGGCAGGTATCGTTATTTTCTGACCTTCACAGATGATTTGAGCAGATATGGGTATATCTACTTGATGAAACATAAAGTCTGAAACATTTGAAAAGTTCATATAATTTCAGAGTGAAGTGGAAAATCATCGTAACAAAAATAAAGTTTCTACGATTTGATCGTGGAGGAGAATATTTGAGTTACGAGTTTGGTCTTCATTTGAAACAATGCGGAATAGTTTCGCAACTCACGCCACCTAGAACACCACAGCGTAATGGTGTGTCCGGACGTCATAACTGTACTTTATTAGATATGGTGCGATCTATGATGTTCCTTACCAATCTACCACTATCGTTTTGGGGTTATGCATTAGAGACAGCTGCATTCACGTTAAAAAGGGCACCATCTAAATCCGTTGAGATGACACCTTATGAACTATGGTTTGGCAAGAAACCGAAGTTGTCGTTTCTTAAAGCTTGGGGTTGCGATGCTTATGTGAAAAAGTTTCAACATGATAAGCTTGAACCCAAATCGGAGAAATGCGTCTTCATAGGATACCCAAAGGAGACTATTGGGTATATCTTCTATCATAGATCCGAAGGCAAATTCATTGCTAAGAATGGATCCTTTCTAGAGAAGGAGTTTCTCTCGAAAGAAGTGAGTGGGAGGAAAGTAGAAGTTGATGAGGTAACTGTACCTGCTCCCTTATTGGAAAGTAGTTCATCACAGAAACCGGTTCCTGTGACACCTACACGAATTAGTGAGGAAGCTAATGATAATGATCATGAAACTTCAGATCAAGTTAATACCGAACCTCGTAGGTCAACCAGAGTAAGATCCGCAATAGAGTGGTACGGTAATCCTGTTCTGGAGGTCATGTTACTTGACCATGATGAACCTAGGAACTATGAGGAAGCGATGATGAGCCCATATTCCACAAAATGGCTTGAGGCCATGAAATCTGAGATGGGATCCATGTATGAGAACAAAGTATGGAATTTGATTGACTTGCCCGATGATTGGTGAGCCATTGAGATTAAATGGATCCTCAAGAGGAAGACGGACGCTGATAGTAGTGTTACTATCTACAACGCTAGAATTGTCACAAAAAGGTTTTCGACAAGTTCAAGGTGTTGACTACGATGAGAGTTTCTCATTCGTATCTATGCTTAAGTCTGTCCGAATCATGTTAGCAATTGCCGCATTTTATGAAATCTGGCAAATGGATAAACAAAACTGCATTCCTTAATGGATTTATTAAAGAAGAGTTGTATATGATGCAACAAGAAGGTTTTGTCAATCCTAAAGGTGCTAACAAAATATGCAAGCTCCAGCGATCCATCTATGGACTAGCGCAAGCATCTCGGAGTTAGAATATACGCTTTGATAAATTGATCAAAGCATATAGTTTTATACAGACTTGGGGTGAAGCTTGTATTTACAAGAAAGTGAGTAGGAGCACTACAACATTTCTGATAAGTATATGTGAATGACATATTGTTGATCGGAAATAATGTAGAATTATTCTACAAATCATACAGGAGTGTTTGAAAGGAGTTTTTTTTAAAGAAAGACCTCGGTGAAGCTGCTTACATATTGAGCATCAAGATCTATAGATATAGATCAAGACGCTTGATAAGTTTTTTTCAGTGAGTACATACCTTGAAAAGATTTTGAAGTAGTTCAAAATAGAACAGTCAAAGAAAGAGTTCTTGCCTGTGTTACAAGGTGTGAAATTGAGTAAGACTCAAAGCCCGACCACGTCAGAAGATAGAAAGAGAATGAAAGTCATTCCCTATGCATCAGCCATAGGTTCTATAAAGTATGCCATGTTGTGTACCAGATCTATTGTATACCCTACACTGATTTTAGCAAGGGAGTACAATAGTGATCAAGGAGTAGATCACTGAACAGCGGTCAAAATTATCCTTAGTGGAATAAGGATATGTTTCTTGATTATGGAGGTGACAAAAGGTTCATCGTAAAGGGTTACGTCGATACAAGTTTTGGCACAGACCTAGATGACTCTAAGTCTTAATCTGGATACATATTGAAAGTGGGAGAAATTAGCTAAAGTAGCTCCATGCAGCGCATTGCAGACATAGAAATTTGCAAAATACATATCTGAATATGGCAGACCCGTTGATTAAACTTCTCTCACAAGCAAAACATGATCACACCTCAGTACTCTTTGGGTGTTAATCACATAGCGATGTGAACTAAATTATTGACTCTAGTAAACCCTTTGGGTGTTGGTCACATGACGATGTGAACTATGGGTGTTAATCACATGGTGATGTGAACTATTGATGTTAAATCACATGACGATGTGATCTAGATTATTGACTCTAGTGCAAGTGGGAGACTGAAGGAAATATGCCCAGGCAATATTAAAGTTATTATTTATTTCCTTATTTCATGATAAATGTTTATTATTCATGCTAGAATTGTATTAACCGGAAACATAATACATGTGTGAATACATAGACAAACATAGTGTCACTAGTATGCCTCTACTTGACTAGCTCGTTAATCAAAGATGGTTGAGTTTCCTAGCCATAGACATGAGTTGTCATTTGATTAACGAGATCACATCATTAGGAGAATGATGTGATTGACTTGACCCGTTCTGTTAGCTTAGCACTTAATCGTTTAGTATGTTGCTATTGCTTTCTTCATGACTTATACATGTTCCTGTGACTATGAGATTATGCAACTCCCGTTTACCAGAGGAACACTTTGTGTGCTACCAAACATCACAACATAACTGGGTGATCATAAAGGTGCTCTACAGGTGTCTCCAAAGGTACTTGTTGGGTTGGCGTATTTTGAGATTAGGATTTGTCACTCCGATTATCGGAGAGGTATCTCTGGGCCCTCTCGGTTATGCACATCACTATAAGCCTTGCAAGCAATGTGACTAATCAGTTAGTTGCAGGATGATGTATTACGGAACGAGTAAAGAGACTTGCCGGTAACGAGATTGAATTAGGTATTGAGATACCGACGATCGAATCTCGGGCAAGTAACATACCGATGACAACGGGAACAACGTATGTTGTTATGCGGTTTGACCGATAAAGATCTTCGTAGAAAATGTAGGAGCCAATATGAGCATCCAGGTTCCGCTATTGGTTATAGACCGGAGACGTGTCTCGGTCATGTCTACATAGTTTTCGAACCCGTAGGGTCCGCACGCTTAAAGTTCGATGATGGTTATATTATGAGTTTATGTGTTTTGATGTACCGAAGGTAGTTCGGAGTCCCGGATGTGATCACGAACATGACGAGGAGTCTCAAAATGGTCGAGACATAAAGACCGATATATTGGACGACTATATTTGGATACCGGAATGGTTCCTGGTGAGATCGGGATAATACCGGAGCACCGAGAGGTTATCGGAACCCCCCGAGAGGTATATGCTCCTTAATGGGCTTTAGTGGTAAGGAGGGGAATGGAGCAAGAGAGGGGGCGCGCCCCCCAAGCCCAATCCGAATTGGGAGGGGGGCCGACCCCCCCTTTCCTTCCTCCCTCCTTCCTCTTCCTTCCCTCTCCCTCTCCAAATAGGAAAAGGAGGAGTCCTACTCCCGGTGGGAGTAGGACCCCCCCCCCTTGGGCACGCCTCCTCCCTTGGCCGACCCTCTCCTCCCCCTTTATATACGGAGGAGAGGGGCACCCCATAGACACAACAATTGATCTCTTGGATCTTTTAGTCGTGTGCGGTGCCCCTCTCTACCTTAGTCCACCTCGATAATATCGTAGCAGTGCTTAGCCTTGCGTCGATAGCAACAACATCATCGTCACCACGCCGTCGTGCTGACGGAACTCTCCCTCAAAGCTCGGCAGGATCGGAGTTCAAGGGACGTCATAGAGTTGAACGTGTGCAGAACTCAGAGGTGCCATGCGTTCGGTACTTGATCGGTCGGATCGTGAAGACGTACGACTACATCAACCGCGTTGTGCTAACGCTTCCGCTTTCGGTCTACGTGGGTACGTGGACACACTCTCCCCTCTCGTTGCTATGCATCACCATGATCTTGCGTGTGCGTAGGAATTTTTTTGAAATCACTACGTTCCCCAACACCTCCGAGGTAATCTTCACCATCACGCTGGTGTCAAACCAGTCTGGCAATATTGCTCCACGGCTGCCGACCTACGCTAGACACGTCGCCGCTTTGTTGAGCCGAGCTCAACTTCTTCGATCATCATCTCGGCAAGCCGAACAAGAGTTCGGCATTGTGAAGGATAAATCATCACCAACATCACTGCCCCACGGATTACACGGAGCGGGCACACCGGCATCGCCGCAATGTCACTTCATCAAGCCGGCATTGACTGCATCACAAGTCACGACCTGCGTCAGCATGGCCGCACTGTTGCTTCTTCAAGCCGATGTCCATCACGCCGACCTGCTGCAACACCTCGACTGACATGGCAACTGCAACATCTCCTCACCGACCTGCTCCGTCACCTCAGCTGGACCGGGGACTTGGCTATTTCTTCATCAACATACTCCAGTGACTTCGGTGTCAGCAACCGACCAGCTTCGTCACGTTAGCTGGACCGAGGGCTTTGCCTCAGCAAGCCAACCTTTGCCAGCATCGCCATGCCGTCGCTTTATCACCCATCAGGCAATGGGTGTGCGGATCGAGTCCCAATTTTGGGAGTCACCTTTCTTCGGAAATCTACAACAAATAAACCAGGTGCTATTGATCCTAGTAATTTTTGCTTGTTCGGGTTTATTTTTCGCAAGGAATTATTACTCTGGTTTGTTCCATCATCTGTACGCAGGTCTATCAAATGGTGGTTGCATTAACGCGATCACATGGTGGTTCGATAATGGACTTCAACTACGTCACATGGTCTCTTCGACAATCCAACGCTGTCGTCCCAATCGGCGTAAATCGGCTCGCGTGATCACCCTGTTGGTCGTGTTGCCATACCGACTTGTTCGGTTGCCTCGGGGACTTTGACATCGTTGAGAGAGCTCTACCTCATCGATTGTTCGGCACACATGCCATATGTCTTTTATTACTCACTTTGCATAAATTATTAATAATGCAACATTTTTTAAAATTATTATTATTCCTATTATCTTTGGCTTACACTATTTTCTGTGCATAGATAAAGGATCCGGATTGGGCAGCGTTGTCACCGCTGCATACCGACGTACCACGTCACCCCAGCTGGACTGAGGGCTTTGTCATCACTTCATTAACCCATGCCGGGGACTTTGGCGTCACACTGCGGGCCTGCATTGGCCGTGCTATGTCGCCACTTCGGAGTGTCGAGCTCTTCGCTCCGCCACCTCGGGGCCGGCTTGGGGGCGGGGACCTTGTCCCGCCGTAAGCTCGGGCCGAGCATCGACACCGAGCACATTAACCAGCTAAGTCACCTTCCATGCTTAAATACCTTTAGTTTTAAATTTCGTTATGTTCGACCAAGCATTATGCTTTTTTGATAAAAAGTCATTTGCGAAAAACTTTCTTTGTCAAAACCTTGTTTGTTGCAAGCAAATTCAAATACCCCGTTTACTTGGGGGCTTCCTTTATGAAGCCTTTCCTCTTGCATATGATTATACTTGTATGGCTTCGTTCGTTGTTCGTGTATAATGATGTCTACTACACAACCTTCTTCTTGTAGACTTTGTTGGGCCTGCAAGTGCACAAGTTTGTAGGACAGTAGCAAATTTCCCTCAAGTGGATGACCTAAGGTTTATCAATCCGTGAGAGGCGTAGGATGAAGATGGTCTCTCTCAAGCAACCCTGCAACCAAATAACAAAGAGTCTCTTGTGTCCCCAACACCCCAATACAATGGTAAATTGTATAGGTGCACTAGTTCGGCGAAGAGATGGTGATACAAGTGCAAAATAGATAGTAGATATAGGTTTTGTAATCTGAAAATATAAAAACAGCAAGGTAACAAGTGATAAACGTGAGCGTAAAAGGTATTGCAATGATAGGAAACAAGGCCTAGGGTTCATACTTTCACTAGTGCAAGTTCTCTCAACAATATTAACATAGATAGATCATATAACAATCCCTAAACATGCAACAAAGAGTCACTCCAAAGCCACTAATAGCGGAGAACAAACGTAGAGATTATGGTAGGGTACGAAACCGCCTCAAAGTTATTCTTTCGGATCAATCTATAAAAGAGTTCGTACTAGAATAACACCTTAAGATACAAATCAACCAAAACCCTAATGTCACCTAGATACCCCATTGTCACCTCAAGTATCCGTGGGCATGATTATACGATATGCATCACACAATCTCAGATTCATCCAACCAACATAAAAGTACTTCAAAGAGTGCCCCAAAGTTTCTACCGGAGAATCAAGAACGTGTGCCAACCCCTATGCATAGGTTCATGGGCGGAACCATAAGTTGGTCACCAAAACATACATCAAGTGGCACATGATATCCCATTGTCACCACAGATAATCACGGCAAGACATACATCAAGTGTTCTCATAGAAGACTCAATCCGATAAGATAACTTCAAAGGGGAAACTCAATTCATCACAAGAGAGTAGAGAGGGAGAAACATTATAAGATCCAACTACAATAGCAAAGCTCGGGATACATCAAGATCATGCCATAGAGGAACACGAGAGAACACGAGAGAGAGAGATCAAACACATAGCTATCGGTACATACCCTCAGCCCCGAGGGTGAACTACTCCCTCCTCATCATGGATAGCGCCGGTATGATGAAGATGGCCACGGAGATGGATCCCTCCGCAGTGGTACCGGAAAGGGGTCCCGATTGGTTTTTCGTGGCTCTGGAGGCTTGCGGCAGCGGAACTCCCGATCTATCTTCTGTTCTGGAAGTTTTAGGGTACGTGGGTATATATGGGTGAAAGGCGTACGTCGGTGGAGCTACGGGGGCCCCACGAGGCAGGGGGCGCCCCCAGGTGGGGTGGGCGCGCCCCCCACCCTTGTGAGCACCTCCCGTATCTTCTGACGTGGGGTTCAAGTCCATCAGGTGGGTTTCCTTCCAAAAATAACTTCCCCAGTTGATTCCGTTCCGTTTTGACTCCGTCTAATATTCCTTTTCCTCGAAACACTGAAATAGGCATAAAACAAAGAACTGGCTGGGCCTCCGGTTAATAGGTTAGTCCCAAAAATAATATAAAAGTGGATAATAAAGCCCAATATTGCCTAAAACAGTAGATAAAGTAGCATGGAGCAATCAAAAATTATAGATACGTTGGAGACGTATCAGCATCCCCAAGCTTAATTCCTGCTCGTCCTCGACTAGGTAAATGATAAAAAAGATAATTTTTGATGCGGAGTGATACTTTGGCATAATTTCAATATAAATCTTCTTACTTGTGATATGAATATTCAGATCCGAAAGATTCAAGACAAAAGTTCATATTGACATAAAAATAATAATACTTCAAGCATACTAACTAAGCAATTATGTCATCTCAAAATAACATGGCCAAAGAAAGTTCATCCCTACAAAATCATATGGTTAGGCTATGCTTCATTTTCACACACAAAGATGTTCCCAACTTCTATATCCCCGATGACAAGCCAAGCAATTGTTTCATACTCAAATAATCTCAAACTTTTTCAACTTTCACGCAATACATGAGCGCGAGCCATTGATATAGCACTATGGGTGGAATAGAATATGATGATGGGGATTGAGTGGAGAAGACAAAAAAGGAGAAAGTCTCACATTGACGAGGATAATCAACGGGCTATGGAGATGCCCATCAATTGATGTCAACATGAGGAGTAGGGATTGCCATGCAACGGATGCACTAGAGCTATAAGTATATGAAAGCTCTACAAAAGAAACTAAGTGGATGTGCATCCAACTTGCTTGCTCACGAAGATCTAGGGCATTTTGAGGAAGCCGATCATTGGAATATACAAGCCAAGTTCTATAATGAAAAATTCCCACTAGTATATGAAAGTGACAAAATGAGAAACTCTCTATCATGAAGATCTTGGTGCTACTTTGAAGCACAATATATGAGACTCACTACATGAAGAACAAGGTGCTACTTTGAAGCACAATGTATGAGACTCACTACATGAAGAACAAGGTGCTACTTTTAAGCACAAGTGTGGTAAAAGGATAGTAGCATTGTCCCTTCTCTCTTTTTCTCTCACAATTTTTTTATTTGGGCCTTTTCTCTCTCTTTTTTTATGGCCTCTTTTTTGTCGTCCGGAGTCTCATCCCGACTTATGGGGGAATCATAGTCTCCATCATCCTTTCCTCACTTGGGACAATGCTCTAATAATGATGATCATCACACTTTTATTTCTATTACAACTCAACAATTACAACTCGAAACTTAGAACAAAATATGACTCTATATGAATGCCTCCGGTGTATCGGATGGTGCAATGAATCAAGAGTGACATGTATGGAAAATAATGCATGGTGGCTTTGCCACAAATACGATGTCAGCTACATGATCATGCAATGGCAATATGACAAAAGTAATGTATGTCATAATAATGATGATGGAAGTTGCATGGCAATATATCTCGGAATGGCTATGGAAATGCCATGATAGGTAGGTATGGTGGCTGTTGAGGAAGATATAAGGAGGTTTATGTGTGAAAGAGCATATCATATCACGGGGTTTGGATGCACCGGCGAAGTTTTCACCAACTCTCAAGGTGAGAAAGGGCAATGCACTGCATCAAGAGGCTAGCAAATGCAGAAAGGTAAAAGTGCGTATAATCCATGGACTCAACATTAGTCAAAAGAACTCATATACTTATTGAAAAAATTTAGAAGCCATCAAAAATCAAGTACTGCGCGCAATGCTCCTAGGGGGATAGATTGGTAGGAAAAGACCATCGCTCGTCCCCGACCGCCACTCATAAGGATGCACAAGCCAGGTACACTTCATGTTTCAAATTTGTTACACAACTTTACCCATACGTGCATGCTACGGGACTTGCAAACTTCAACACAAGTATTTCTCAAATTCACAATTATCAACTAGCACGACTTTGATATTATTACCTCCATATCTCAAAACAATTATTAAGCATTAAATTTATCTTAGTATTCAATTCACTCAAAAGAAAGTTTCACATATCTTGGGTACCAAGTATATTAACATTAAGCAAATTACCATGCTATTAACGACTCTCAAAATAATCTAAGTGAAGCATGAGAGTTCAATAGTTTCTTTTAAACAAATATACCACCGTGCTCTAAAATATATA